>CM057828.1:131821589-134685339 GCA_030068075.1 Paguma larvata
AAAGAACTCCTATCTCAATAGCAAAAACAAAAGACAAGTAACTTGATTTAAAGTGGGCAAAAATCTTGGATAGACATTTCAACAAATAATGTACACAAACGGCTGGCAAGTACATGAAAAGATGGTCAGCAAAGTTAATCATTAGTGAAATGCAAATCAAAACTGTAGTGAAGAGGAAGGCTCAAGCTGGTAGAAAGAACAGAGGATTAAAAGAAATGAGCGTGGTTTAATGGACCTCTGAGGCATCAAGCATCCTCATATCTGTATTACAGCATCCCAGAAAGAAAAAAGAGAAAAGGCAGGAAAGTTATTTAAGACTAATAGTGACAACTTTCCTACTGTGGAGAAGAAAACAGAAATCCAGGTCCAGGAAGCAACAGTCAATAACAAGATGAACCCAAAGAGACACACGCCAAGATGCATCAGAAATAAAATTGTCAAAAATTAAAGAGAAAATTATAAAAACAGCAAGAGAAAAGCAGTTAATTACACATAGGGAAACCCCCATAAGACTATCAACTAATTTTTAGCAAAAAATTAACAGACCAGAATGGAGTGGTAAGATATATTCATAGTACTGACAGGGAAAAAAACCTACAACCAGAAACACTCTACTCAGTAAGGTTATCATTTAGAATTGAAGGGTAGATAAATATATTCCAAACAAGCAAAAGCTAAAGAGTTTATTATCACTAAACAGGCTTTACAAGAAATAATAATGGACTTCCTCAAGCAGAAAAAGTCATAACTAGAAATAAAAAAACTTAGGAAAGAAAAAATCTCACATAAAAATAGGGCAATGGATCAACCAAGCACAAAGTGAGTAGAGACAAAGAGAGTTAAAAGACAAAAGGGGTAAAAATCAACTAAATCTACGATAATAACTTAATGCATAAACTAAGGAAAAAGATGTAAAATATGACATCAAAAATATGAACGTGGGCATGAGAGTAAAATGTAGTGCTTTCAGAATGCATTTGAACTTAAATGACCACCAAATAATTTTTTCCATATTTTTATTTAAACTCCAGTTAGCTAACATAGTGTAACCTTAGTTTCAAGAGTAGCACCCAGTGATTCATCACTTACATACAACACCCACTGCTCATCCCAACAAGTGCCCTCCTTAATTCCCATCACCCATTTAACCCATCCCCCTGCCCACCTCCCTTCCAGTTTGTTCTCTATAGTTCAGAGTCTGTATTATGATCTTCCTCTCTTTCCCCCATCTATGTACATCTGTTTCCTTTCTTAAATTCCACATGAGTAAAATCATACGGTATTTGTCCTTCTCTGATCGACTTATTCCACTTAGCATAATACACTCACTCTAGATCCACCCAGATCATTGCAAATGGCAAGATTTCATTCTTTTTGATGGCTAACTAATATTTCATTGTATATATACAACACATCTTTTTTATCCATTCATCAGTCAGTGGACATTTGGATTCTTTCCATAGTTTGGCTATTGTTTGTAATGCTGCCATAAACACCAGGATGCATGTATCCTATAGAACTGGTATTTTTGTATCCTCTGGGTAAATACCTAGTAATGCAACTGCTGAATCGTAGGGTATTTTTAACTTTTATTCTATTTTTAACTTGTGAGAAACATCCATACTGTTTTCTAGAGTGGCTGAACCCTTTTGCCTTCCCACCAACAGTGAAATGACCACCAACCTAAAATACAGTGCTATATATATCAGTTGTGATATATGAACCTCATGGTAACCACAAAGCAAAAACCTTTGACAGATACATTAAAAAAAAATAAAAAGAAACACAACATGAAAGAAAGTCATCAACCACAAAGAAGGAAAGCAAGAGAAGAACAAAGAAGACCACAAAAGCACCCAGAAAACAATTAGCAAAGTGGCAATAAATACAAACCTATCAGTAATATCTTAAAATGTAAATGGAATAAAGCTCCAACCAAAAGACATGGTGACCAAATGAATTTAAAAACTCATCTGTATGCTGCCTGTAAGAGACTCACTTCAGATCTAAAGACACATGCAGCCTGAAAGCGAAGGGATAGAACAAGATATCCCATTTAGTTAAAATTGAAAAGAAAGCAAGGGAAACAATATTCACATCAGGGAGCACCTGGTGGCTCAGTCTTTTAAGCATCCAACTTCTGCTCAGGTCATGATCTCATGGTTCGTGGGTTGGAGCCCCATGTCGGGCTCTGTGCCAACAGCTCAGAGCCCGCAGCTGCTTCAGATTCTGTGTCTCCCTCTCTCTCTCTCTCTCTCTCTCTCTCTCTCTCTCTCTCTCTCTCTCTCTCTCAAAAATAAATAAACATTAAAAAAAAATTTTAATACCTACATCAGCAAAACCAGACTTTAGGTCTTTAATCCATTTTTATTTTTGTGTATGGTGTAAGAAAGGGGTCCAGTTTCATTTCTTTGCATGTTGCTGTCCAGGTTTCCCAACATCATTTGTTGAAGAAACTGTCTTTCCATTGCATATTCTTCCCTGCTTTGTCAAAGATGAGATGACCATATATTTGTGGGTCGATTTCTGGGTTTTCTATTCTGTTCCATTGATCTATGTCTGTTTTTGCGCCAGTACCATACTGTCTTAATGACTACAGCTTTGTAATATAGCTTGAAGTCCAGAATTGTGATGCCTCCAGCTTTGCTTTCCTTTTTCAGGATTGCTTTAGTTATTCAGGGTCTTTTCTGGTTCCATACAAATTTTAGGATTATTTGTTCTAGCTCTGTGAAAAATGCTGGTGGTACTTTGGTAGAGATTACATTAAAGTTTTACATTGCTTTGGGTAGTATAGACATTTTAACAATGTTTGTTCTTCCAATCCATGAGCATGGAATGTTTTTCAATATCTTTGTGTCCTTTTCAATTTCTTTCATAAGTGCTCCATAGTGTTCAGAGTACAGATCTTATATGACTTTAGTTATGTTTATTCCTAGGTATCTTATTGTTTTGGTGCAATTGCAAATGGGACTAATTCCTTGATTTTTTGTCCTGCTATTTCATTATTGGTGTATAGAAATGCAACAGATTTCTGTACATTGACTTTATATCCTGTGACTTTGCTAAATTCATGTATTAGTTCTAGGAATTTTGTGATGGAGTCTTTCAGGTTTTCTACATAGAGAATCATGTCATCTGCAAACAGTGAAAGTTTGACTTCTTCCTTGCCGATTTGGATGCTTTTTGTTTCTTTTTGTTGTCTGATTGCTGGGGCTAAGACTTCCAGTACTATGCTAAATAGCAATGGTAAAAGTGGACATCCCTGTCTTGTTCCTGATCATGAAGGAAAAATTCATATTCCATGACCAAGTGGGATTTGTTCTAAGATACAAAGTTTGTTCAACACTCATAAATTGATCAATGTAATATATCATATTAAAATATAGAAAGATAAAAATCATATCATATCAATAAAGAAATGGCATTTAACAAAATTCAACATCCATTCATGATAAAAGTTCTCAACAAAGTTGGTTTAGAGGGAACATACCTCAACATGATGAAGGCAATATATAACAAAGCCACAGATAGTATCATACTGAATGGTGAAAAACTGAAAGTTTTCCCTGTAAGATAAGAAATAAGACAAGGGTGCCCACTAGCCCTACTTTTACTCAGAATAGAATTGGAATACCTAGCCACAGCAATTAGACAAGAAAAGAAATAAAATCCATCAAACTTGGAAAGGAAGAAGTAAAACTGCCACTTGTTGCAGAAGACATGACACTCTATAAAGAAAACCCTAAAGACTCCGTCCAAAAACTATCATAACAAATAAATAAATAAAGTAAATTTTCAGGACACAAAATTAATATACAAAAATCCTTTACACTAATAATAAACTATAAGAAAAAGAAATTTAAAAACAATTTTATTTATAATGTCATCGAAAAGAATAAAATGTCTAGGATAAATTTAACCAAAGAGATGAAAGAACTGTACTCAGAAAACTACAAGACACTGATGAAAGGAACTGAAGATAACACAAGTAAATGGCAAAATACACCAGGCTTATGGACTGGAAGAATGAATACTGTTAAAATGTCCATACTGAAAGTAACCTTCAGAGTCAATGAAATCTCTATGAAAATACCCAACATTTTTTACAAAACTAAGACAAAAATCATAAAATTTGTATGAAATCACAAAATGCCCCAAATAGCCAAAGCAATCTTGAGAGAGAAGAATGCTGGAATTATCATGCTCCAGGATTTCTGACTACACTACAAAGCTACAGTAACCAAAGAGTATGGTACTGGCACAAAAAACACAGAGATTAACATAATAGAATAGAGAGCCCAGAAATAAACCCATATTTATATGGCCAATTAACCTATGAAAAACTGGCAAAAATACAGAATGAGAAAAAGACAATCTTTTCAATAAATGCCATTGAATACCATTTGGCTTTTCAATAACTGGACAGCTACATGCAAAAGAATGAAACCAGACCATTGTCTTACACTATATACAAATATAAGCTCAAAATGGATTGTAATTTTAAATATAATACCTGAAACCAAAAATCCTAGGAGAAAACATACCAGTAAGCTCTTGGACATCATTCATAGTGATGTATATTTTTTATTGTCTACTCGGGAAAGGACAACAAAAGCAAAAATAAACAAATGAGATCACATTAAACTAAAAAAAACTACTGCTCAGAAAAGGAAATCATCAACAAACTGAAAAGGCAACTTACTCAATGGGAGAAGATGTTCACAAATGATATACCTAATAAAGAAATAACATATAAAATATGTGTAAAAACTCCTAAAACTCAATATAAAAAATAATCTGATTTAAAAATCAGCAGAAGATCAGGGTGTCTGGGTGGTTCAGTCAGTTAAGCATCTGACTCTTGATTTCAGCTCAGGTCATGATCTCACGTTCGTGGGTTTGAGCCCCACATTAAGCTCTGCACTGACAGCATGGAGCTTGCTTGGGATTTCCTCTCTCTCTCTCTCTCTCTGTTCCTCCCCAGCTTGTGCTTTCTCTCTCTCAAAATAAATACACTTTTTTTAAAAATTAAAAGATCTGGATAGACATTTTTCCAAAAAAAAAGACACACAGATTGCGAACAGATATATGAAAAGAAACTCTAAATCACTAATCATCAGGTGGATGCAAACCAAAACCACAATGAGAGACCTCCTTACACCCATCAGAATGCCCATTATCAACGACAAAAAGTGATAAGTGCTGGCAAGGATGCAGAGAAAATGTACACTCATGCACTGTCAGTCAGTGGGACTGTAAATTAGCACAACCATTATGGAAAACAGTATAGAAGTCCTTGATAAAATAAAAAATAGAATTACCATATGTTCCAACAATTCCACTTCTAGATGTTTACCCAAAGAAGACAAAAACATGAATTTGAAAATACGTGTACACTCCCATGTTCACAGCAGCATTATTTACAATAGCCAAGACGTGGAAGCAACCCATGATAAAAGAATGGACAACGAAGATGTGGTATACATATACAAGTATACAATACTCAGCCATAAAAGAGAATGAAATCTTGTCATTCGCAACAATGTAGATGGACCTAGCAGGTATTAATGCTACTAAAGTAAGCCAGAGAAAAAGATGAATCGCATAAATTCACTTACATGTGGACTCTAAAACACAAACAAACAAAACGAGAAACAGACTCATAAGTAGAGAACAAACTGATGGTTACCCCACAAGACGGGGTGGGGGATGAATGAAATAGGTAAAAGGGATTAGGAGCAACAACCTTCCAGTTATAAAATAAATAAGACATGTGGATACAATGTATAGCACAGAAAATACAGTCAATAACAACTCAGGGCCTCAAATGTCAGCTCTCATTTCACAAGCAGAGGAGAACACATGCTGGTTAAAACTCGCCACATTCAGGCTAGGGACCAAACAGTGCCCACGGCAGTCAAGGAGAGCCTCTGCAGATGACTGACCTAAAGGACAGAGCAGCCAAAACGCAACAGCAGAGTGTACACAGCACACACCAGAGACACTCCAGGAAGCATTAGGCGCTGAGCACTACACGACATCTTCTTCATAAAGACATTACTTTCAGGAGCAGGAGACGTAACTGGCTTTTCTAACACAGAGAAGAAGGCAGGGACAAAACGCCAAGACAGAGGAATTTATCCCAAACAAAAGAACAAGACAAGGACAAGGCCAGAAATCTAAGCAAAACAGATATAAGTAACAGGCCTGGCGGAGAATTTAAACACAAGGATACTCACTGGACTTGAGAAAAGAAGACATCAGGGAGACACTTATCCAGAGATAAAAGAGTTAAAAGAAAAAGAATCAATGCGATGAACACCAGGCTGGAAGAAGCAGAGGAACGAATTAGTGACCTTGAAGACAAAATAATGGAAAATAATGATGCTGAACAAAAGAAATTAAGACTTATACGCCACAAGAATAGACACAGAGAACTCAGTAACTCCATCAAACATAATAATATTCATGATATAGGAATCTCAGAAGAAGTAGAAGAGAGAGAGACAAGGGCAGAAAATTTATTTGAAGAAATAATAGCTGAAAACTTCTCTAATCTGGGGAAGGAAACAGACATCCACATCCCAGAGGCACAGAGAACTCCCATCGAAATCAACAAAAGCAGGCTCACACCAAGATACATTGTACTTAAATTTGCAAAATACAGTGATAAAGAAAAAATCTTAAAACGAGCAAGACAAAAGAAGTCCTTAACTTACAAGGGAAAACCCACAGCCTGGCAGGAAATTTTTCAACAGAAACTTGGCAAGCCAGAAGGGAGCGGCATGATATATTCAAAGTGCTCAATGAGAAAAAACATGCCATTAAGAACAGTCTATTGAGCAAGGCAACCATTCAGGATAGAACGAGAGACAGTTTCCCAGACAAACAAAAACTAAAGGGGTTCATGACCACTAAACAAGACTTGCAAGAAATATTAAAGGAGACTCTTGGAGCGTAAAGGAGAGACCAAAAGTGACAAAGACAAGAAAGGAACAGATAAAATCTCCAGAAACAACAAGTAACAAAATGGCACTAAATATATATATCAATAATTATTTCGAATGTAAATGTACTAAATACTTTAATCAAAAGATGTAGGGTGTCATAATGGATAAAAAAGAAACAAGACCCACCTATATGCTGCCTACAGGAGACTCTTTTTAGACCTGAAGTGTTGGGAGCCGTTTTGGGCTCACAGGTTGAGACCCCGCCCTGTATGGGTTCACAGGTTGAGACCCCTCCCTGTATGGGTTCACAGGTTGAGACCCCTCCCTGTGTGGGCTCACAGGTTGAGACCCCTCCCTGTGTGGGCTCACAGGTTGAGACCCCTCCCTGTGTGGGCTCACAGGTTGAGACCCCTCCCTGTGTGAAAAAGGCAGTTGAAGCAAAGCTCCCGCCGGCCAAGACAGCGCCTAGTCTTACCTCCTTTTAAATAATTTTTCAGATTTGGATTTCTTGAGCTACTCTCCTTGACCCCAAGGAATGTAATGCTTTTTTGTTTTAGGGCATTTAGATAAAAGGGAAGGACCTGGAGCACGATGCTTTGATGGATTATATCTCAATGAGAGTAGCCTGGCCAGAAGTAATCTTAAAGTTGCATCTTGGGGATGGGTTGCACAGATTGATAGCAGTTATGAGCTAGCTGAGTATTAGTGTGATTTGTGTAAATGTTAGGCTCCTATTATGTAAATTCACTCATTCACAAGCAAAGGACAAGTATTGGGAATTTTGTCCTTGCCTGATGGGTTGCATCTCCCCCATTGTAGTTGGAAGAATAGGCAGAATGACTCCTGGCCTGTTTATAGATAATCAACATAGGCAGGCCTAGGTAACGAATGCCCTGTTCTCTCCCCCTGCCCTAAATTTATATGATAATTAACTTGAAAACAACTTGCAAGATTGAGGAAATCACCGCTTTGCTAATAAAAACACATTATTGTTCAAACTATGCTTACTGATGGGAGGTCACTCATTGCTGTAATGTCACTCACTACTTTTAAATGAAGACACTGAGACCAGCAGGGCAGAGAGAGATGCCAGACTAGCCAGAGATGCCTGCTTGGTGATCAGACCACATCTCGTGCCTCCCTCATTCCTTTCGCCTAACCGTCCAGTCTTCGGGGACCCCTGGACTCAGCCAGAGCTGGACTCTGGCACTGAAGCCCTCCACAGATTGAAAGTGATGGGGTGGAAAAACATTTATCACACAAATGGATGTCAAAAGAAAGCCAAAGCTGCAATACTTACATTAGACAAATTAGACTTTAAAACAAAGACTATAACAAGAAACAAAAAGGCACTACATCATAATAAAGGGGACAAGAAGATAAAACAATTGTAAATATTTATGCAGTCAACATGGGAGCAGAGCACCCGAATATAAAACAATTAATAACAAACATAAGGGAACTAATTGATAATAACACAATAATACTAGGGAATTTTAACACCCCACTTAAATCAATGGACAGATCACCTAAACAAAATCAACAAGGAAATAATGGCTTTGAATGACACACTGGACCAGACAGACTTAACTGATATATCCATAGCTCTCCAGCCTAAAACAACAGAATACCCATTTTTATCAAGTGTACATAAGACACTCTCCAGAAGAGATCACATATTAAGTCACAAAACAAACCTCAACAGATACAAAAAGACTGAAGTCATACCATGCACCTTTTCTGATCACAATGCTATGAAAGTAGAAGTCAACTGCGAGAAAAAATATGGTAAGACCACAAATACATGGAGGTTAAACAACACACTACTAAGGAATGAATGAGTCAACCAGGAAATCAAAGAAGAAATAAAATATATATATATAAACAAATTAAAATGAAAACACAATGGTCCAAAACCTTTGGGATGCAGCAAAAGCAGTCATAAGAGGGAAGTACATAGCAATACAGGCCTACATCAAGAAGTAAGAAAAATCTCAAACAACTAATATCACGCCTAAAGGAGCTAGAAAAAGAACAACAGACAAAGCCTCAGGGAAGCCAAATAAGGTAAATAATAAAGATTAGAGCAGAAGTAAATGATATAGAAACTAAAAAACAATTGAACCGATTAATGAAACCAGGAGCTGATTCTTTGAAAAAATTAATAAAATTGATAAATCTGTAGCCAGACTTATCAAAAAGAAAAGAGAAAGGACCCAAATGAATAAGATAACAAATGAGAGAGAAATAACCACACCACAGAAATACAATTATAAGAGAATATTACGAAAAACTATATGCCAACCAATTGGGCAACCTGGAAGAAATGAATGAATTCCTAGAAACATATAAACTACCAAAACAGAAACAGGAAGAAATATAAAACTTGAACAGACCAATACCCAGCAAATAAATTGAATCAATAATCGAAACCTTCCAACAAACAAAAGTCCAGGGCCAGATGGCTTCACAGATGAATTCTACAAAACATTGGAAGAAGAATTAATACCTATTCGTCTCAAACTATACCAAAAATTAGAAAAGGAAGGAAACTATTTGAATTCAATGTGTATGGCCAGAATTACCCTGAAACCAAAATCAGATGAAGACACCACTCAAAAAGAGAACTACAGCCAATATCTGTGAAGAGCATTCATGCAAAATTCTCAATAAAATACTAGCAAATGAAATCTAATAGTATGCTAAAAGAATCTTTCACCACAATCAAATGGGATTTATGGTTCAAAATTCGCAAATCAATCAACAGGATACACCACATTAACAAAAGAAAGGATAGGAACCATATGATCCTTTAAATAGATGCAGAAAAAGCATTTGACAAAGTACAACATCCATTCATGACAAAAACCTTCAACAAAGTAGGTTTAGAGAGAACGTACCTCAACATTATAAAGGCCATATTTGAGCTAACATCATCCTAAGTGGGGAAACACTGAGAGCTTTTCCTCTATGGTCAGGAACAGACAGGGATGGGATGTCCACTCTCACCACTCTTATTTAACATAGTACTGGAAGTCCTAGCCATAGTAATCAGACAACAAAAAGAAAGTAAAGGCATGCAAATTGGTACGGAAAAAGTAAAACTTCCACTCTTGGCAGGTGACATGATACTATGTATAAAAAATCTGAAAGATTCCACCAAACACTCCTAGAACTGATTTACGAATTTGGTAAAGTCACAGGAAACATGTGTCTGTTGCATTTCTATTTACCAATATGAAGCGGCAGAAAGAAAAATTAAGGAATCAATCTCATTCACATTTGCAGCAAAAACAATAAGATACCTAGGCATAAACCTAATCAAAGAGGTAAAAGACCTGTGCTCTGAAAACCATAAAACACTAATGTAAGAAAGTGAAGATGACACAAAGAAAAGGAAAGACATCCCATACCCATGGGCTGAAATAGCAAATACTGTTAAAATGTCTATACTACCCAAAGGAATGCACATTTAATGCAATCCCTATCAAAATACCAAAGGCATTTTTCATAGAGCTAGAACAAACAATCCTAAAATTTGCATGGAACCACAAAAGACCCCAAAATAACAAAGCAATCTTGAAAAAGAAAAGCAAAGGTAGAGGCATCACAATTCTGGGCTTCAAGTTATATTACAAAACTGTAGTGATCAAAACAGCATGGTACTGTCATTTAAACAGACTCATAGATCAATGGAACAGAATAGAGAACCCAGAAATAAACCAACAACTATAAGTTCAATTCATCTTTGACAAAGCAGGAAAGAATATCCAGTGGGGAAAAGATAGTCTCTTCAGCAAATGATGTTGGCAAAACTGGAAAGCAAGGTGCAAAAGAATGAAACTGGACCATTTTCTTACACAATACATAAAAATAAATTCGAAATGGATGAAAGACCTAAATGTGAGAACCAAAAACAAAAAAACCTTAGAGGAGGGGTACCTTGGTGACTCAGTCAGTTAAGCATCTTACTCTCGATCTCAGCTCAGCTCTTGATCTGAGGGTCATGGGTTCAAGCCCCACACTGAGCTCCGTGCTGGGCATAAAGCTTACTTTAAAAAAAAAAAAAAGTAAAAATAAAAGTAAAAAATCCTAGAGGAGAACACAGGTATTACTCTCCTGTGGACATTGGCCATTGCAACTTCTTTCTAGACATGTCTCTGGAGCAAGGGAAACAAAAGCAAAATACTATTGGGACTTTACCAAAATAAAAAGCTTCTGCACATCAAAGGAAACATCAGCAAAACACATGACAACCTACGGAATGAGAGAAGATATTTGCAAATGACATATCAGATAAAAGATTAGTGTCCAAAGTATATAAAGAACTTGTAAAACTCAACACTCAAAAAATGAAAAATCCAATTAAAAATGGCAGAAGATATGAATAGATATTTTTCCAAAGAAGACCTATAGGTGGCCAACAGACACAAGACAAAATAACTCATCATCATCAGGGTAATACACTCATCATTAGGGAAACAGAAGTCAAAAGTACAATAAGATATCACCTCACACCTATCATAAGGGCTAAACTCAACAACACAAGAAACAACAGGTGTTGGTGAGGACACGGAATAAGGGGAACCCTCTTGCACTCTTGGTGAAAATGCAAACTATATGGCCACTCTGGAAAACAGTATGGAGGCTCTTCAAAAAGTTAAAAATTGAACTACCCTACAATCCAGCAAATACACTACTAGGTATTTATCCAAAAAATACAAAAATACTAACCAAAGGTATACCTGCACCCCGATTAGAGCAGCATTATCTACAATCTACATAGCAAAATTATAGACATAGTCCAAGTATCCATTGACAAAGAATGGATAAAGAATAAGTGGTATATATTTATAGACTATGAAATATTACTCAGCTATAAAAAAGAATAAAATCGTGTCCTTTTTTCAGGTGTCTGGGAAGATGAGAGACATTCAGCCTCATTGTGCCCATCAAAAATAGACAACCACCTTCCAAAATCGGAAGAGTGTCCTGCTTGGAGAAACTGGCAAAAAGAAGCTCCCATGATACTTCAAAAACATTGGTTTGGGCTTCGAGAAATCCAAGGAGACCATTAGGGCCCTACACTGACAAGAAACGCCCCTTTACTGGTAAAGTCTCCATCCAACGGTGGATTCTGCCTGGTGTGGTGACCAAGATGAAGATGCAGAGAACCACTGTCATCTGCTGAGACTACCTCCACTACATCCGAAAGTACAACCACCTGGAAAAATGCCACAAGAAATGCCACCTGTCTCCCTGCTTTTGGGATGTCGAGATTGGTGACATTGTCACCCATGGGTGTTGGTCTTTGAAAAAGACTGTGTACTCCAACATGCTCAAAGTCACAAAGGTCACTGGCACCAAGAGGCAATTCCAGAAGTTCTGAGACTACACATCTGCCCACACCCCAGAAGAAAACAAAGTTATTTTCCCAGTCAAAAACAAACAAACAAAAAACCTTGCTATTTGCAATGACATGGACAGACTAGACAATATTATGCTAAGCAAAATAAGTCAGTCAGAGAAAGACAAACACCATACTTCACTCATATGTGAAATTTAAGAAACAAAGCAAACAAGCAAAGAGGGAAAGGGAGGGGGGTATGGCAAGAAACAGGTTCATTACTATAGAGAACAAACTAATGGTTACCAGAGGGGAGTTGGGTGGGGGGATGGGTTAAACAGGTGATTGGGATGAAGGAGTGCACCTGTGATGAGCACGGATGATGCATGGAAGTGCTGAATCACTATATTGTACACCTGAAACCAATATTACACTGTATGTTAGCTAACTGGAATTTAAATAAAAACATAAAAAAAAAGTATGTGTTGAAGTACAGTAAAGCCTTGGTTTGTAAGCATAATTCGTTCCAGAAACACACTTGTAATCTAAAGCACTTATGTATCAAAGCGAATTTCCATAATAATGGAAACTCAGATGATTCATTCCACAACCCAAAAATATTCACATAAAAATGATTACAATGCTGTAATATAATACAAAATAATAAAAAATATAAAATATAAAAAAATAAATTAATTAACCTGCTGTTGCCTTTGAGACTAGACATCCGCCCACACCTGCTGGTGGGAAGGAGACAAGAGAGAGGAGGGCTATTGCGTAGGACGACTTTCACTAACAGAATCCCTGCTATCTACTGGCTCCATGGAATCTTCTTTTCCTGCAACTTTACAAGGAACCTATCCAAGGACACTTGCTTTTGCCTCCTTGTGAGGATTTCGCCTAAATGGACATCGCACGGCTGTTAAACAGAGTCATCGCTCGCTCGCTCTGCTGCCGCCTCATCCGGGCGGTGCTTTTCTACAGAACTTTGCACTGTTTCCCACATCTTACACATCTCCCTGATCTCGTTTGAAGTGAGGGATCCCTCCACTTTTTTCTCCTCGTCCTCCGCAGACAAGATGCAGACGTAGACTTCTTATTAAATCTTGCAATTTCAGTGCATACCTCGTTCGTACTTCTCAATGATTCCTTCTTAACTTCCACTGTCATCATCTTCTTCTTCTTACCGCCTTTCTTTTCAACCTTTTTCCGCATGAGCGGCATCGTACCCACTCATACAGATGTTGACTGCAGTACACATACTGTGACTGTGTCATATACTGTATTGAATGTGGCTGGTGATAAGGCAGCAGAGGAAGGGTCTGTATCTGCAGGCACTCTGACCTAGAATGAAGCAAAGCATTCCTACACCTACTCTTTGGAAAAGCAAAGGACCGTCCATAGGTGCTCTGAAGTGACAAAAAATACCCTCATGCCAGGTGTGGGCACCTTCCGACATTCTGAAAAATCACCGATTTCTGCCAACACTGCGGCCTGAGACTGAGCATGGGAGACGATCACCCACAATCCTGCAGCGAGAGAGAGAGAGAGAGAGAGAACCATTGGCTCAGTTGTGACCATGTGACGGTCAGCATCATGTACTACTCATTTGCATGACAATACTTGTTTATCAAGTTAAAATTTATTAGAAATATTTGCTCATCTTGCAGAACATTTGCAGAACAAGTTACTCGCAATCAAGAATTTACTGTATATGGGAAGAGCCATGTGCTTAAGTCATTGGAGTTACACTGTTTATGAAGCTCCTTTAAGTAATATCTTCTTTCATTAAGATACGAGTGTTTGTAAACATATCTGTAGAAACATAAGGGAACAGCCATATCTTTAACTAATTGAAACTACCCTGCGTTTAAGCCTTTTCACAAGTAGCATCTTCTATCATTAATATAGAAGTATTTTTGAAAGTATTTGTAGGAGCGTATTAGAATAGCCCTGTGCTTAACTCACAGAAACAACACGGTGTATAAACCTTCCCTGAAGCAAGATCTTCTTTCATCAACATAAATATGTATGTAATCCTTCTTTTGAGGAAGCATGTGCAAAGTGCCTTAAGCTTACCTCATAAAACTACACTGTGTATAAATAAACTTTCTTTCAAGTAACATTTTCATTAAAATATTAAGTGTTGGTAAACTTAAGTGTAGGATGATTTTTAAAATTTTCAAAATGAAGTTATCATAGGAATCAGCAATTCCATCTCTAGGTACATATCCAAAAAAATCAAAACAAGGTCTTCAAGAGACGTTTGTATACCCGTGTTTGTAGCAGCATTATTCACGATAGCCAAAAGGTAGGAAACCCAAGTTCCACTGATAGATGAATAAACAAAATGTATCATAGGCATATAATGGAATATCATT
The DNA here is from genome assembly GCA_030068075.1 of Paguma larvata. Classification (NCBI taxonomy): domain Eukaryota; kingdom Metazoa; phylum Chordata; class Mammalia; order Carnivora; family Viverridae; genus Paguma; species Paguma larvata. Next base: position 131,836,268 of record CM057828.1, read on the forward strand.
CAGCCTTAAAAAAGAAGGAAAATCTAATACATGCTATAACATAGATGAACCTAGAGGCTTATGCTAAGTGAAATAAGCTAATTACAAAAAAAAAAAAAAATACAGTATGATTAACATAAATGAGTTACTCACGATAATCAAATTCATACAGACAGAAAGTGGAAGAGTGGTTGTCATGGCCTAAGGGTAGGGAAGAACAGGAAGTTCGTATTTAATGAGTATAGAGTTTCAATATTGCAAGATGAAAAGAGTTCTAGAGATGGGTGGTGGTGATAGTTACACAAGAATGTGAGTGTATCACTCAGCTGTGCACTTTAAAAAGGTTAAGGTGGTAGGGGCGCCTGGGTGGCTCAGTAGGTTAAGCGTCCAACTCCTAATTTCAGCTCAGGTCATGATCTCATGGTTTGTGAGATGGAGCCCCACGCTGGGCTCTGTTCTGACGGTGTGTGCGGAACCTGCTTGGGATTCTCTCTCTCCCCTGCTCATGCTAACACTCTCTCTCTCTCTCTCTCTCAAAACAAATAAATGAACTTCAAAAAAAATAAAAAGGGTTAAGATGATAAACTTTGTTATGTGTTTTTACCACAATTAAAGATTTTTTAAATCCTAATATGAAAAAAAAAAACAAAGAAAAGTAAAGAAGAGAATCAGAGTTCCCAGTCAATTATAAGAAATTATCTAGCCCTAATGTTTTTATAAATAAATTTTGTGAAATCTTTAACAAGAATATAACATATGTTAAAAAAATTATTTGAGTGAAGAAATATAGAAAGCTTCCAAGCTTAATTCTATGAAGTGAACAAAATCCTGATACCTAAATCTACAGGTAGAACACACCCATAAAAAAGAAAAGATTTTATCAGACTTATTTATATAATTCACTTAAATAACTTAAAATGAACCATCCTGGGGCAACTAGGTGGTTCAGTCGGTTAAGCATCTGACTCTTAATTTCAGCTCAGGTCACAATCTCACAGTTGTGAGACTAAGCCCCGAGTCATGCTCCATCCATTAAGATTCTCTCTCTCTCCCTCTCTCTCTGCCCCTCCCCTGTTCTCTCTCTTTTCTCTCTCTCTCTCAAAAAACAAAATAGAATAAAATAAAATAAAATAGAATAGAATAAAATAAAATGGATCACCCTATTGGTGGATTTTAGAAGTAAAACAGAAGACTTAACATTTCAAGATAAGTTTCCTGAGAATGCCTACCATATTTTTTTTTACCTATAAAAACAATCTGCTTGAAGACTGATGAGCTAAAAGACCAGTGAGGAATTACAAGACTACAATTAGGAAGACAAGGGAACAGGTGTGCTGTGCCACCTTTTTTTCCTGAAGATAACTGCTGATTCTATAACAGGTGACTCGGAGCCTGAGCAATGTTTTTGATAATCTCATCATGCTAGGGGCTAGAAATGGGAATTCAGTATTTGATAAGACTGGAAATTCATAAACAGTTGGAGTTGCAGCCTCAAGATGAAAGTACACCCTCAGAATAAGAGTGAATGAAGACTGGTTTTAGGAAAAAAAAAAAAAAGGCCCACCTATAAATAATCTAAATCACTGGAATTGAATGAAAATAATCCCAGATTACTAGCACTGCTACCTGACTGCCAGAAGCAAACTTAAATCTTCTCTAGAGAAAGACAGTATCATGGTAGGGTTGAAATTTATTTCTGTAGTTTTTCATGTACAATGTCCAGTGCTCAGTTAAGAAAAAAACAAAAAGCCATGTGGGAATATAACAGAAATAGAAACCACTATAAATAAAATCAAAAGACTGACAGGACACCCAACTAGCAGGTGTTATCAAATACACCTTACAATAACTATGCTAAATATTTTCACAAATAAGATTTCAGGAGAGAACTGTAAGCTATAAAAGTATAAAACTTTTGTAAAAAAATATAATCAAAATAAGACCCCAATGGATGATAATAAAAAATTAGTGAACTCGAAGGTAAGTCAGAAGAAACCAAAAGAGAAGAGTATAGAGAATACAGAAGAAACTGTAAAAGGTATAGTGTCTAGAAAAGAAAGTATGTAATTAGTCAAAAAAAGAAAAAAACTGGCAAAAGCAATATCTGAAAAGATAACAGATGATAAATGTTATAAATAATGAAAGACTTCAAGTTACAAATTCCTGACCTTTGGAATTCAAAGACTAGAAAGAAAACATCCAGGCATATCTTACAAAGATGACAAAGAAACCTTAATCAAAGAAAAAATACATATATTCAAAAGAGCAACAATAAGACAAATAGCTGACTTCCTCAGCAATAAAGCGAGAAGACAGTAGGATTATATCCTCAAGATGCTAAAAGAAAAAGATGGCAGGCGTCCTCAGGTCGCCACATTCACCCATATAGGAACAAGGACTCTGGCTCTATGTTGCAATTCACCTAAACTCGAGCTGCTGCACTGCAGAGTCCCACGACTGTTTCCTGAGACAAGCCAGCCCTGGCCATAGCACTGCGAGACCCTCCTCCAGAAGATCACTGGGGGTCCCAACGGTGGTCTCTTAAGTGTGGAGTTTTGAAACACAGGGGGCGGGAGCAGGCTGAGATAAAACTCTGGAGACAGGCACCATCTGGTAGACAGACAGCTCAGCCTCAGACGGGGAAGAGCAGGGAGCTGATGGAAGTGGGGGACACAGGAGGGGTGACTGATCCTGTGTCTGTGAGGGCACAAACTTCCTACTCTGAAGACTAGAGAGTGGCCTGAGAATGGCCCATTTTCACCATTAGCCCAGCACTGATCAACCCCAGTGAGCTAAACAGTGCCACCCAGTGGAGAACGGAGCGGTTACACCAAGCCTGCACCCTTGTGCCCTCCAGGCGCCGCTCCACTAGGGCAAGTAAGCCTGAGAATCAGAATGGCAGGCTCCTCCCCCAGAAGACCAGCACGAACCCCTTCCAAGAGCTTGGTCTACTAAACCCAGACTGCTGCAAAGTTTAAGGCTTAGGGGAAACTGGATTCAGCTTCATTTGGGTTTTTTTGTTAGTTCGTTTGCTTGTTCGTTTTTCAGTTGTTACTTGTTTTTTTGTTGTTGTTGTTTATCTTTTGTTTCTTGGATACAGAAAGAGCAAAGTTGTTTTTTTTTAATTAAAAAAAATTTTTTAATTTGTTTTTTATTTCCTCTCTTCTTTTTTCTATAGAGCTTCCCTTAACAAGCAACTCAAAACACACGAAGGATATAGCTTCCTTTGAATTTTTTTTAATTTTTACTTAATTTTATTACTAGTATTATTGTTTTTTCTTTCTCCAAAATTACAATACAGAGGAATTCACCTCAAAAGAAAGAACAGTAAGAAATGATGGCCAAGTATTTAGTTAATGCAGATGTAAGTAAGATGTCTGAGTAGCATTTAAAACAATGATTATAAGGGCACTAGCTGGGCTTGAAGAAAGCATAAAAGACAACAGAAAATTCCATTCTGCAGACATGAAAGAACTAAAATTTAGTCGGGTTGAAAGCAAAAATTCTATAACCAAGATGCAAACCCAAATGGAGGCCATAAAAACGAGGATGGACAAGGCAGAGGAGCAAAGTAGTAATATAGAAGATAAAATTATGGAAAATAATTAAGCTGAAAAGAAGAGGGAAACGAAGATTAGGGATCAAGAAGGCATACTTAGGGAACTCAGCGAATTATTAAAACATAGTAACATTCATAGGAGTCCAAGAAGATGCAGAGTGAGAAAAGGGGATGGAAGGTATATGTGAGCAAATTACAGCTGAAAACCTCCCTGATATGGGGAAGGACACAGATATCAAAATCCAAGAAGCACGGAGAACTCCCATTAAACTCAACAAAAGTTGTCCATCACCAATACGTATCATAGTCAAATTCACAATATACACAGACAAGGAAAGAATCCTGAAAGCAGCAAGGGGAAAAAAAAAAGTTCTTAACCTACAAGGGAAGACAGATCAGGTTCACAGCAGATCTGTCCACAAAAACTTGGCAACCCAGAAACGAGTGGCAAGATATATTCAATGTGCTAAATGGGAAAAATATGCGGACAATAATACTCTTATCCAGCAAGGCTACCATTCAAAATAGAAGGAAATATAAAGAGTTTCCCAGATAAACAAAAATTAAAGGAATTTGTGACCACTTAACCAACCTACAAGAAATTTTAAGGGAGGTTATTTGAGTGGGGGGGGAAAACAAGACCAAAAGGAACAAAAACTAGAAAGAACCAGAGGGTATCACCAGAAACACCAACTCTATAGGTAACACAATAGCACTAAATTCATATTTTTCAAAAATCACTCTAAATGTAAATGGGCTAATACCCAATCAAAAACATAGGGTATCAGAATGGATAAAAAAAAAATAAGACCCATCTATTTGCTGCTTATGAGAGACTCATTTTAAACCTAAAGACACCTACAGACTGAAAGTGAGGGGATGAAAACCATCTATCATGCTAACTGCCATCAAAAGAAAGCCAGGGTAGCCACATTTATATCAGACAAACTAGATTTTATTTTTTTAATGTTTATTTATTTTTAAGAGAGAGAGAGAGAGTGCATGCACATGAGTGGGGGAGGGGCAGAAAGAGAGGGAGACAGAATCTGAAATCTGAAGCAAGCTCCAGGCTCTGAGATGTCAGTACAGAGCCCAACATAGTACTTGAACTCACAACCCATGAGCTCATGACCTGAGCCAAAGTTGAACGCTTAACTGACTGAGCCACCTAAGTGCCCCAGACAAACTAGATTTTAAAACGAAGACTAATAAGAGATGAAGAGGGGCATATCATAATTAAGGAAGCTATCCATGAAGAAGATCTAACAATTGTAAAAATGTATGCCCCCAAATTGAAGCACACAGATATATAAATCAATTAGTCACAAACATAAAGAAATAATTGATAATAATACCATGTCATAAGAGTAGGGGATTTCAATACCTCACTTTCAACAATGGGAAGATCATATAAGCAGAAAATCAACAAGGAAACAATGGCTTTGAATGACACACTGGACCAGATGAATTTAACAGATATATTCAGAACATTTCATCCTAAAGCAGCAGAATACACATTCTTCTTGAGTGTACATGGAACATTCTCCAGAATAGATTACAAAGTGGGTCACAAATCTGCCTTCAACAAGTACAAAAAGATCAAGACCATACTATGCATATTTTCAGACCACAACACTATGAACTTGAAATCAACCACAAGAAAAAAATTGGAAAGACCATGAATACTTGGAGATTAAAGAACATCCTACTAAAAAATTAATGGGTTAACCAAGAAATTAGAGAGGAAATTAAAAAGTACATGGAAGCCAATGAAAATGAAAACACGACAGTCCACAACCTCTGGGATGCAGCAAAGGTGGTCATAAGAGGGAAGTATATAGTGAGCGAGGCTTCCTAAAGAAGGAAGAAATGTCTCAAATACACAACCTAACCTTATGCCTAAAGGTGCTGGAAAAGGGACACCAAATAAAGCCCAAAACCAGCAGAAGAAGGGAAATTATAATAAAGATTTATAGACAATGAGATCAATGATATTGAAATAAAAAAAAAACAAAAAACAAACAAAAAAAAAACAGTAAAACAGATCAATGAAACCAGGAGCTGGTTCTTTTAAAAAATTAACAAAATTGATAAACGCTTAGCCAGATTTATCAAAAAGAAAAAGGAAAGGACCCAAATAATTAAATCGCAAATGAAGAGAAGAGATCACAACCAACACCACAGAAATACAAATAATAAGACAATTATGAGCAATTAATATGCCAACACTGGGGCGCCTGGGTGGCTCAGTCCGTTGGGCGGCCGACTTCGGCTCAGGTCATGATCTCGCAGTCTGTGAGTTCGAGCCCCGCGTAGGGCTCTGTGCTGCCAGCTCAGAGCCTGGAGCCTGCTTCAGATTCTGTGTCTCCCTCTTTCTCTCTCTGCCCTTCCTCCACTTATGCTCTGTCTCTATGTCTCTCAAAAATAAAAAAAAATAAAAAAATAAAAAAAAATATGCCAACATATTTGGCAATCTGGAAGAAATGGACAAATTCCTAGAAACATATAAACTACCAAAACTGAAACATGGAAGACATAGAAAATTTGAAAAGACCAACAACCATTAAGGAAATTGAATCAGTAATCAAAAATCTCCCAACAAACTAGAGTCCAAGGCTTGATGGCTTCCCAGGGGAATTTTACCAAATATTTAAAGAAGAGTTAACACCTATTCTTTTGAAGCTGTTCCAAAAAATTAGAAATGGAAGGAAAACTTTCAAATTCATTCTACAAGGCCAGCATTACCTTGATTCCAAAACCAAAGAGCCCACTAATTTCTCTGATGAACATAGATGCAAAAATTCTCAACAAGATAGTAGTAAACCAGATCCAACAACACATTAAAAAAATTATTCATCACAACCAAGTGGAATTTATTCCTGGGATGCAGGGCTGGTTCGATATCCACCAATCGATCCATGTGATACATCATATTAATAAAAGGTAAGAACCACATGATCCTCCCAAAAGATGCAGAAAAAGCATCTGAAAAAATACAGCATCTTTTTTGATAAAAATCCTCAAGAAAGTAGGGATAGAAGGATTACACCTCAAGAGCATAAAGATCATATACAAAAGACCCACCACCAATATCAATCTCAATGAGGAAAAACTGAGGGCTTTCCCTGTAAGGTCAGGAAAATAATAGGGATGTCCACTTTCACCACTTCTGTTCAACAGTGTTGGGAGTCCTAGCCTCAGCAATCAGACAACAAAAATAAAAGGCATTCAAACGGCAAGGAAGAAGACAAACTTTCACTCTTCACAGATGATACGATATTTTACATGGAAAACCCAAAAGATTCCACCAAAAACCTGCTAGAATTGATACATGAATTCAACAGTCACAGGATATAAAATCGATGTACAGAAATCTGTGGCGTTTCTGTACATCAATAATGAAACAGCAGAAAGAGATATCGAGGAATTGCACTTAAAACCATGAAACACCTAGGGATAAACTAACCAAAGAGATAAAAAGATCTATACACTGAAAACTATAGAAAGCTTATGAAAGAAATTTAAGACGACACAAAGAAATGGAAAAATATTCCATGCTCACGAATTGGAAGAATAAATATTGTTAAAACGTTGATACTACCCAAAGCAAACTAGATAGTCAATACAATCCCAATCAAATAATACCAGCATTCTTCGCTGAGCTAGAACAAACAATTCTAAACTTTGTATGGAACCAGAAATGACTCCGAATAGCCAAAGTAATGTTGAAAAAGAAAACCAACACTGGGGGCCTCACAGTTCCGGACTTCAAGCTGTATTACAAAGCTTTAATCATCAAGACAGTATGGCAGTGGCAGAAAAACAGACACATAGACCAATGGGACAGAACAGAGAACCTGAAACTGACCCACAAATGTGTGGCCAACTAATCTTTGACAAAGCAGGAAAGAATAGCCAACGGGAAAAAGGGCAGTCTCTTCAGGAAACGGTATTGGAAAAACTGAACAGTGACATGCAAAAGAATGAACCTGGACCACTTTCTTACATTATACACAAAAATAAACTCAAATAGATGAAAGACTTAAACGTAAGACTAGAAAACATCAAAATCCTAAAGGAAAAAACTGGCAACAACTCTTTGACCTTGGCTGCAGCAACTTCTTACTAGTCATGTCTCTTAAAGTAAGGGAAACAAAAGCAAAAATGAACTACTGAGACCTCATCAAGATAAAAAGCTTCTGCACAGAGAAAGAAACAATCAACAAAACTAAAAGGCAAGAGACAGAATGGGAGAAGATATTTACAAGTGACATATCAGACAAAGGGTTAGTATCCACAATCTATAAAGAACTTATGAAACTCAACACCCAAAAAAAAAAATAATAATCCAGTGAAGAAATGGGCTAAAGACATGAACAGACACTTTCAAAAGAAGATATCCAGACAGCTAACCAACAGGTGAAAGGATACTCAACATCACTCATCATCAGAGAAATACAAATCAAAACCACAATGAGATACCACCTCACGCTTGTCAGAATGGCTAAAATTAACAATTCAGACAACAACAGATTTTGGTGCGGATGTGGTGAAAGGGGAATGCTTTTGCACTCCTGGAGCAAACTGGTGCAGCCACTCTGGAAAACTGTAGGCAGGTTCCTCAAAGAAATTAAAAATAGAACTACCCTGTGGCCCAGGAATTGCACTACTAGGTATTTATCCAAAGGATACAAATATGCTGATTTGAAGGAGCACATTCACCCCAATGTGTATAGCAGCACTATCAACAATAACCAAAGTATGGAAAGAACCCAGATGTCCATTGACTGACAGATATACACATCGACTGTGTATACACACACACACACACACACACAGAGATACACACACAATAGAGTATTACACAGCAATGAAAAAGAATGAAGTCTTGCATTTGCAACAACATGGATAGAACTAGAGCGTATTATGCTAAGTGAAGTAAGGCAGAGAAAGATAAATATCATATGTGGAATTTAAGAAACAAAACAGATGAACATAGAGGAAAGGAAGGAAAAATAAGATAAAAACAAGGAGGGAGAAAAACCATATGAGACTCCTAAGTACAGGGAACAAATGAAGGCTTGCTGGATGATTGTTGGGTGGGGGGATGGGCTAAATGGACAATGGGCATTAAGGAGGGCTCTTGGTGGGATGAGCACTGGGTGCAATATGTCAGTGATGAATCACTAAATTCTACTCCTGAAATCATGATCACACTATATGTTAACTTAGATTTAAATAAAACTTAAAAATTCAAAAAAGAATAAAAAAAACAAACCACCCAAATAAAAACTGGTCCAAAGACCTTAACAGAGACCTCACCAAAGAAAATATAAGGACAGCAAACAAGCATATAAAAAGATTCCCCACATATGTCATCAGGAAAGTACAAATTAAAACGACAATGAAATGTCACTACGTACCTATTAGATTAACCAAAATCTGGAACGGGGACAACACCAAACGCTGACGAGGGTGTGGAGGAACAGGAACTCTCACCCGCTGCTGGTGGGAATGCAAAATGGCACGGCTACTTTGGAAGACAGTGAGGCATTCCCTTACAAAAGTAAATACACTCTTACCATACAATCCAGCAATTGTGCTCCTTGATCTTTATCCAGAGGAGTACAGAACTCATATCCACACAGACACCTGCACAGAGATGTTTATGTAGTTCTGTTCGTAACTGCCAAACTTGGAAAGCCAAGATGTCCTTCAGTCGGTGAATGGATAAATAAACTGGGGTCCATCCAGACAAAGAGTATCATCCAGTGCTATAAATGCAGGGACTCTCAAGCCACGGAAAGCCACGATAACCTTAAAAGCATATTACTAAGTGAAAGAAGCTAATCTGAAAAGGATATACAACTCCGACTCTATGACATTCTGGAAAAGGCAAAACTATGGAAACAGTATAAATATCAGTGCTTGCCAGATGTTCGTGAGTGGGGGCAGGTGGGGCAGAGTGGATAAATCACCTAAAACAGTGATTACAAGGGGGACACCTGGGTGACTCAGTCAGTTAAGTGTCCGACTTTGGCTCAGGTCATGATCTCACTGCTTGTGAGTTTGAGCCCTGCATCAGGCTCTGTGCTGACAGCTCAGATCCTAGAGCCTGCTTCAGATTCTGTCTCTCTCTCTCTTTCGCCCTCTCTTTCTCTCTCTCTCAAAAATAAACAAACAACAAAAAAAAAATTAAGGTGATTACAAGGAAAGAACAATCGGATGAAGTTAGCCTCTCAAGTGTCAAATTAAACACAAGTACAAAGCTAACCCCATTTTGGAGCTGCTCTGTTTGCTTGCCATTTTTCCCATTTCGGGTACCACGATGACCTATATAGAGAGTAATCTACAAATGCACATAATACTGAACTGTTCTAGACATTAAAAAACCTGTAGAGGAAAATAAACCACCGTCATAGGCCAAAGGGCTACAGAATTCATGCTACCTGAGGCGACACTAAAAGCAAGCTGACAGTCTGACAGGTGTGCTGTGAAATTATCATGACTCTATTGAGGCGATTAGCACACGTTCGGCTGAAGTGAAGCCTGAGAACGCCATCTAATGAGGTGAAAATAGGTGGCTATCCTCAGAAGCACCATTCAGTACTTGGGCCCTTTGTTCTGAAAGTGCTATTAATACCACAGAACACCAAAGTTCTCTCCGTTCCACAGAAAATCAGTACTTTCCCTTGCTCCAGAAGCAAACGTTCACAGGTTTACCAAACGCTCCTACGTGAAGGAGGAAGAGTGGACAAGGGAGGTGAGGCGTGAAAGGAGAGGCCGTGGACTGGGGTTCGGAAGTGTCCGGGTCGTTTGTTCTGAAAGGGCTCTGCTTCTCACTGTGACACCCTGAACAAGTCATTTAATCCCCCGGGGCCTCAAAATGAGCGGTCAGCGAAGATGGTATCTATGGTCCCCTCTGGCTTGAACGTTTCCTGGTTCTAATCTGAATCAAAGTCCTGAGGTCTGCAAAGGTCGATGAGCAATACTTTCCACGCATACAGAAACTCACTAGTTCTGTGTTTTGCAGACTTGAGGGAAGCCTCATACCCCTCCCTTGGTCTGGGTCCCTACACACGCCCTGCCCAGGCATTTAATGCTGCCCAGACACCCCCACCCAGACCCCAGCCGGAGGCATTACTAAGAGTTGGTTCCTAGAAATAATCACATTCAGATTGGTATCCCCGCCACAGTACCCAAAATAATGTTTAATCCATAATTGGCTTTTAATAAATGTTATGGATGTGAATTTGTTGGATGACTGACAATATTTACTTCATATTTCAGAGTATACAAAGTCTTTACACATCTCATTCTATTCCTTTGGGAGCCCTCTGAAATTGCTCATCACACACCTATTTAACGGGTGAGGAAGTTGAGGCTCGGGGACGCAGAAAGTTGCCGAGTGGGGACTTGAGCCCAGGTCTCTTAACGTCAGATCCTCCGTTAGTCCTGCATCTACCCATCATGCTATATCCTTGTAATTTACTACACGAACTTTAAATTGACTCGCCTGATTCAGGTTCGCACCTGGCTTTCCCTGTTCCATTTCTAGGGAAATCAACACAAGGAGACGGTTTCATGGAAGCCTGGCCATCGCCACCTCCCCCTGAGCTGCCCCACATTGTACTTCTGCCTGACTCAATCTTGTCAATAAAAATGGGAACTTTTCCTTGGAGCCCAATCAAAGGTATTTTTTAAGACTTTATTTTTTTTAAGTTTATTGATTTTTTTTGAGAGAGAGAGAGAGAGAGAATGAGAGTGAGCAGGAGAGGAGCAGAGAGATAGGGAGAAAGATAGGGATGACTCCATGCTGTCAGTGCAGAGTCCTATGCAGGGCTCAATCTCACCAACCGGGAGATTGTGACCTGAGCCGAAATCAAGAGTCAAAATCAAGAGCTGAACCGACGGAGTCACCCACTCAGGAGCCCCTTAGTTGAAGGTATTGAAAAAAGGGAGATCGTTGTTTCTTTCGGGAAGATGCGCACTGAGAGCTTGGCTGTTCTAATGGAACCTTTACTGCACATGCTGACAGACAAGGGGGAATGAGCACTTCCTGCATAGAAACTGCAGGCCATAGAGAGAACACCTGCCCAGGTTTTTTCAGAACCTGTTAGCACGACCACCTGGAGCAGTCACTCCCCTGGGGCTTTTCCCACCAACGCTTAAGTGTAGAGGAAGAAGTCAGACGCCACCAGCTAGCATGTGTCCAAAATGTGCAGACAGACATCTCAGTATTCAGAGCATCTGTCTTGGAAAGACTCACCAAGAACCCCCGGAGAGAAACCATCAGCTTTAATCACCTACCAGACCCAGAAAATGCCAGAATCCATTCCCAACAGTCCAAACCAAGGAAGACTTCTCCTTCCTCCCCTTTTTTTGCCCCTTCTCCCCACCCGGGGAAGGGCAGGAGGGCAGAAACCATGGGTTGCTGAACCAGAAAAGGACAAGACTGAAGCCTGGGGAGATGAGAACTCCTAACGAAGTTGCGTGCCTCTTTCCTTCCCACCTCAGCTGGCCAGCATGCAGCCTGCTGGGACTGAAGGAGGGGAGAAGACCCGTTCAGCAAACCGTGGACGCTTCCACGGCGCTGCACATTTAAATCACCAAGATGAGACTTGAGGGAGGGCCAGAACTGAATGAGTGACACTTTCAATCGCCTAAAAAAAGAACCAGAAAGGTCATGGGGCCTTCAAGATTTCAAAGGTTGAAGAAATAACATCACGGACACGGTTTGAATGGACAGTAAGCAAAAATAATAAAGTTTCATTTTATTTTGTTTTACCCTAAGAGTTCTGTTTACCTACAAACGTGTATTAGATCCAAGACTATGTTCTTGGAGCCACAGCATTCATGAGAAATTCTGGATGTACGGATCACTTGCCCTTTTGTCACCAATCCTATGACCCTGGCAGGTGCTCAGTACATTGAATGAATGAATGAATGAATGAATGAATGAATGAATGAATGAATGAGAGAGAGAGACTGCGGGTGAGCACCTAACTATGATCATCTATCAATGCCTGGGGCTAGTTAATGAGGCCTGGTGGTTGGTGCTTTGTAAGAATTTTGGTATTAGATTCTGTCTTGGAGAATTCTAGGAAAGGCAGAAACCAGCTCAGCAAGAGAGAAGGCATCAAAACCGAAGCTACCAGGCAGCAAAAGGGATGAACAGCAAAAGTCAGAAGGTAGAAAGCAATTCTTGAAGGTGATAAAGAGCATATAGTCTGTCACCGTAATGGGGAGGCACTACAATAATGACCAAGAGCCAACCGATTCTGGGGGCACCTAGAGTTGCTCTAACACCCCGGAGTTACTGGGGGTCCACGAGGTCACTGGGAAGTTTTGTGGGTAACCCTCGAGGCAGTCCTGTGTTGGCTCTCTAACTCACTGAGCTTACTCTCAGTCAGGGAACCCTCCTGGCAGATGTGGGGGCACCCTCCAATCGGAAGGCAAGCTAGGAAACCCATGTCTCCGGAAGCATTCATTTCCTCCGTGCTACCCATGGGCTCTCCACGAAGGTCAGCAACGAGGCGGGGTCCTGACTGCCTTGTTTCTCTACGTCTCCCCAGAAGCCTGCAGCCCAGAGTCCTGAGTGTGTCTCTGATTAACTATTACAAAATACACCGCACAGCTATTAGCATCAGACTGGCTGACTCATTGTTCCCTACGTACCTGATGTGTATTCCTGTCCCAGAACTTTGACTCATTTTTTCCTACCAGCCTGAAAGTTCCTCCCATATCTTGTAAACAACCCCAAAACCAACTTACTCCCCAAGGCCCCGTGGAGGCTCCAACCTCCTGCACAAGGCCGGTGTTGACCATGTCAGTAGACACTGGTCAGGAATGCTTTCCCCTTCATTTTGTCTTTTAAAATGACAGTACAGGAGGGGCTCCTGGGTGGCTCAGTCAGTTGAGCATCCGACTTCGGCTCAAGTCATGATCTCGTGATTCATGAGTTCGAACCCTGTGTCAGGCTCTGTGCTGACAGCTCGGAGCCTAGAGCCTATGTCTCCCTCTCTCTCTGCCCCTCCTCCTGCTCATGCTTTTTCTCTCTCAAAAATAAATAAACATTAAAATAAATAAATAATAACATGAAATGACAGTACATGATACAGGCCCTAACAAGAGCCCAACGAGATTTGGGGATGGAGTAGGCAGTTTTTGTTTAGCTCTCAACGCACGCTCAGGCAAGCCCCTGGAAGGGTGGGAGCAGCTCACACCCGGGGGGCTCCCTCTGGGAGATGGAGTGGTAGCCCAGCAGGGAGACTGGAGAGGAACCTATTTTCTGTCTCTCAGTCCTCTGCCTCCTGGATCACCTGACTGCTTCTAAACAGAACGAACTCACTTCATTAATAAAGAGGTTTATTGGGCCAGCCTCTCGCTGGCAAGTGGCGGGTAAAAGATTTCCACATGGAAAACTCTTGCCAAGTACCAGGCACTGTGCTAAAGGCTTTATGCATTTCACTTATTCTTCAAAATAGCCCTATGAGGACAACATAACTGCCCCCATTTTATAGATAAGGACACTGAGATTTCGAAAGGTTAGGTATCCTGCCCAGAGTCATTAAAAAAAAAAAAAAAAAAGAGCTTCATTACAATGCCTGTGTCTTCCATCACTGTAAGGGGAAACACAATGACATCGTGGCTGAGCAAGTGGTTCTGCAGTCACGCTGCCTGACTCACATCCCAGCTTTACGACTAGATGATGTGTAACCGTGGACAAGTCACGTAAACGCTAGGTGCCTCAGTCCCTTCCTTTCTAGAATGAGGACAATAACAATGCCAACCTCACAGGGACATTATGAGAAGTGAATACATGCGAAACACTTAGAAGATCTCCTAATGTACGGTAAGTACCCACTACTGTATCAGCATTATTATTGCACTCACATATCTTAACAAATAAGTCAGAGATCTCTTTTACAGGAAAAACAATGCTATCTGATCACCAAAGGAGGGGACTAAACTTTAAAGGAACAAGAAAAAAAAAAAAAAAGAAAGAAAAAAAATATGTGTGTGTGTGAACTCTACCTTACTGCTCTTATGCAGCTATATAACCAAAATAAAGTTATAGTTTGCAAAAGCTGAGACAAATAAAATTACAAAAGTCACAACACTGAAATTAACAATGCTAATTTTATGTGCTGATGACATCGGAAGCCAAAACCAAACCACCACTCTCAGTATAAATGTGTCTTACCACAGCATAAACTCTTCTGGCTTTGGCACAGTTAGAGGACCACGTACTGTGTGGTGACTCAGTCCATCCACTGCTTTTCTCTGCTGAAATATCAAAGAAGAATCAGCTACTCGTCTTCACGTATTTGATCTTCTTTGTCGCAAATGCTGAAGCGCACCTCAGCGCTTTTCTTACAGCACATGACAAAGTAATTCCGCTGGTGCCAACACGGTTGTGAACAAAATGTACCACAAGCTCTGGATTCCAACACTGAAATGTACTATATTTGTGCTGCAAAAATGGTAGCCGAGAGCCACACGTGGCTATTGCTTGAAATGTGGCTTAGCCAAGACAATGAATTTAATTTTTTTCATTTTCAATAACTTAATTTTACTTTATTTAAAAAAAGTTGTTTAATATTTATTTATTTTTGAGAGAGAGAGAGAGAGAGAAGAGAGAGAGAATGGGAGGGGGGAGGAGAGAGAGGGAGACAGAGAATCCAAAGCAGGCTCCAGGCTCTCAGCTGTCAGCACAGAGCCTGACACGAGACTCAAACCCACGAGCTGTGAGATCATGACCTGAGCCAAAGTCGAACATTTAACCGCCTGAGTCACCCAGGCTCTCCAATTTTAATAACAATTTTACACAGTCATATGTGTCTAGTAGCTACCATATTGATAGCACACCTCTGAAACCTCATGAGGGAACCTGGTTATAAGGCAGTCACTTGGATGACCCATAATTTACATTAATAGAAAATTTATTTTTTAATAAATTATTAATTAACTATAATAATTATGTGTGTATACATATATGAAACCAAAATAACATACATACATGTGTGTGTACACACAAGTTTAAAATGTGTAGTGAGAACCTTCCGGTAACTGACAATGTCCCAAAATGAGGAATACTCTACCACAGTACACTGTGTTCTTTCTGTCCGGAAGATTTATTCTGTTCCAACCTTGGATGCCAAGGCCTCCGCTCCTCCAGAGCAGACCCGGTAGTGGGTTAAAGGGAGAGAATCTAGAAACAACAGTGCCATATTCTGAAATTATCAGGCCAGGTCAAGAGTTTGGGTGGCACATTCTACAAGGGACCTCAAAGAACTGCAGCTCCTTGGTGGGGGGGGGGTATCCGAAAGACGAAGGGAAACCAAATTATGTCACACCAGAATAGTCAAAAGAACTGGAGGTGGCAGGCTTGGAGAAGAGAAGTAGAAAGAAAAGAGAAGCTACGGTCCCATGGTCAAATACATGAAGGCCACGGTACATGAAGGAGAGACTACACTTATTTCATTTAGAGAAGACCAAACACTGGCACAAGTAAAAATGAGATCAACTATAATGAAGAGCCTGAATTCCCAGTTTTGAAATGTTGCGACACAGTAGCTACGCAGTCGTACAGCTATAGAGGGAAACCAGCTCAGACTACAGCCGCCAACAGAGGTTACAAGAAGGTTCGTCCTGAGGGGAAATAAACTCAACACAGAGAAGAGAATATGGTAGGTGTAAGAGACTTCATTTCTATCAGAGATTTGAGGGTAAATGAGTGATAGATAGACAAACTTACTAATAAATGAAGTAGTTATTAATTCTAAATAAAATAATTTATAATCATAATACATTAAATAGATCCACTGTGAATAATAGTCACATGCCAATAATTATGTAAATTCAAAGTTAATCAAACTGAGAGTTATAACCTAATTGGGAGATTAGTGGGAGAGTGAAGGGCAACTGTAGGAGGCAATAGGTGAAATAAATTCTCATCTTCATTATCAGGACAACAAAAGATAATCTCACTTACATTTACAAATCATAGAGGAGCAATACCCAAATCTACTTGAATTATGTTAAGGAGAAACAGCTAAAGAGTTTTTAAATTATGTACACTCACTACTTTGAACATGCACATCTACACAGGTAGAGAGAGGTGATGACAGACAGGCGGGTAGGTATTCAGATAGCTAGCTAGATAGATAATTGATAGATGGATGGATAGACAGGCAATAAACATCTGATAGAGGATAGCGGATGGATGGATGGATGGATAGGTGATAGATATACATAGATAGCTAGATTGATAGGTGATAGCTGATAGAGAAGCATGGATGGTTGGATTGATAGATGATATAGATATAGATGACACAGATATAGATGATATAGATATAGACATTGATAGATGATAGACAAACAGATAAGACATACAGACTGACTCCTTGGGAAATAGGAAGTTCCTTGGAACTGTGCCAATTCAAACATAGAGTATATACTACATTGTCAGAAGCCATTTGGAGGGTTTTCAATCATTAGATTCTGGTTATAATGGAATCAACCAAGTCCCCCTCTAACCTCTATGATCTGTAAGCAGCCACCAGTTTAGACTGGGAGGGGCACTGACAGTTCTGAATTGAATGCCCAGAGTTGGGAGAGGGCTCGGAAGAGTCCTGACAGGAACAGCAGACAGGTTTTCCAGCCCCCTTACTGTGGCAACCCACCATGGCTGGAGACAAAGGGCAAGGATGACAGCAAGAAGGAACCAGGCTTAACTTTGCTTCTTTGGGGAAGTCAGAGGCAGCCCAGACTGGGTGCCCACAGGAGGGAGTACGTGGGGATTTACACCACGTGCTCTAAGCATTCCTATGGGTTCTTAGTTCATCAGTATCCTCTGGCAAGAAACAAATACCAAGAAATCTTACCAATCTAAAACCTTTTCATTTCTTCTTTACTCAAAGACCGATTCTGCCTCACAAATTTTAGAGATGATCTTTTCCTTTCTTTTTAACAAATGCAAAAGTCTTCTGACTTCACACGTGGTACCTTAGAATGCAAATGGAAATATGTAATTAATTTTAAAACAGAGATGTTATTTAGAAAAAGTCAGCTTAAATCTAAAGGGAAAGAGTATTTCTCTGCAATGCTTACAGCAATGACCACGTGGTTATTGTTTTTTTCCAGTGCTTTAGGCTTTAAGAAGCTCTGGGTGTCCAAGCCAAAGATATAAATCTGAAAAACAAGTGGAAAATCTAAGTCCAACAAAGCCTACTCAGTTTTCAGTCAGTATTTCAAAACACCAACAGATGACATCCACCCAAGAGAAACTAGAAACTACCCATTTTGAACTGTCCTCTTGGTCACAAAGATTTCCCTCTCTTCAACCCTCTCCCCTCTAACCTCTCCCCTGAGACACCCACTCATCTTTGCTATGGAAATTGTGCTTTTAAGGTTTTCCTCTGAGATGTCTTTGTTATATAGTAAGGTAGAGACCTCTAGTGTCCTAAAATTGTATTTCCTCCAAGAATAAATGACACCATTGGTATTTATGATGCAGAATTTATCAAGAAGAAAGTTGATCCTACTAGGCAAATTTGGTCCAAAAATGGCTGGATCCCAGAGTGAAATAAAAACAAGAGTCTTTGGGGGGCATCTGGGTGGCTTAGTCAGTTGAGCTTCCAACTTTGGCTCGGGTCATGATCTTGCGGTTCATGAGTTCGAGCCCTACACAGCGCTGCTGTCCGCCTGTCAGCACAGAGCCTGCTGTAGATCCTCTGTCTCCCTCTCACCGCCCCTCCCCTGCTTGCATTCACCCCAAAATAAATAAATATTTTTTAAAAAGAGTCTTTTGTATTTTGCACTCATTATGTCTGCTCAACCATAACAAGAATCCAAATTGCTTTATCACGGTAAATATTTGATGACCTGAGGAGGTACTGGCCCATTCCTTTTTCAGAATGCAAAAACCATTAGAGTCAACTGCCCCACTCTGGAGAACAGTATGGCGAGTCCTCAAAAAGAGTTAAAAATAGAACCACCCTATGATCCAGCAATTGTACTACTCAGTATTTGCCCAAAGAATACAAAAATACTAATTCGAAGGGATACATGCACCCTCGTGTTTACTGCAGCATTATCTACAATAGCCAAATTATGGGAACAGCCCAAGTGTCCATCAACCGATGAGTGGATAAAGAAGATGTGATAGATGTACATAATGGAATACTACTCAGCCATAAAAAAGAATGAAATCTTACCATCTGCAACGACATGGATGGGACTAGAGAATATTATGCTAAGTGAAATAGGTCAGAGAAAACCAAATACCATATGATTTCACTCACACGTAGAATTTAAGAAACAAAACAAATGAATATGGGGAGAAGAGAGATATACCATAAAACAGACTCTTAACTATAGAGAACAAACTGCTGGTCACCAGAGGGGAAGTGGCTGGGGAGGTAGGTGAAATGGGTGATGGAAATTAATGATCACACTTGTGATGAACACTAGGTGTTGTAAGTGAAGAATCACTAAGCTCTACTCCTGAAACTAATATTATACTGTATACTAACTGCAATTTAAATAAAAACTTGGAAAAAAAAAGAAGCAATTGCCAACAATGGAGCTCCATCCGTACACTGAGCCCACCAATCCCAGAACAACATGGAAATATATGCTCTCTGGATTCTCAACATAAATGCAATTTTATGGATGATGGTAACCAAACGTTAACCACTGGTTTTCAGTACGATTGTTACCTCTCCCCAACCATGAGTTTGTCTTCATGCCTTCACCCTCTTGATCTAAACTAGGGAGTTCTAAACCTGGGGTTTGTGAATGAGCCAAAATTTCCCAATTTTATGTATGTATGTATGTATGTATTTATGCATGTGTATATATTTTTCCCCTTGGGCTTAAGTTAATTTTCTCTTTAATACTGGTTTTTAGATTATTACATGCCTGATGTAGTTTTCTTCATGTTTCTTGTGTTTGGGATTCATTGACTTTATTGGATCTTCTGGTTTAAAGTTTTAATCGCATTTGGAAAATTAGGGGTCACTATTTCTTTAAATATTTTTCCTTTCTCTTCCTCCCTTTGGGAAGTGCAACTGCATATATATTTGACCATCTGAGGTTTTTCCTACTGCTCATCAATGTTCTGTTGTCTTGGGGGGGAGGTGGGTGTCACTGTTCTCTCTGGGTTTTATCTTGGGTGTTTTCTACTTCTACATATTCAGGTTTGCAAATATTATCTTCTGTAGTATCTCATCAGTGTATTGTGGATCTCGGACACTGTAGTCTTTACCTCTAGAAGGCTGTTCTTTTAAATACCTTTCATGTCAGTACTAACATGTTCAATATTTCTGCTGCTTCTTGAACTTATAAACACAGTTACATGACACATTCAATGCCCTTGACTATTAACTTTATTATCTTTGTCATTTCTGGGTCAGTTTTGATCAATTGATTTTTTCCTCCTTATTATGGGATTTATTTTACAATTTCTTTGTATGCCTGGCAGTCTTTTTAAGAAGTTTTTATTTGAATTATAGTTAACATACAGTGTAATACTGGTTTCAGGTGTATAACATCGTGATTGAACACTTCCATACATCAACTGGTGCTCATCACAAATGCCTTCCTTAATCCCCATCACCTATTTCACCCATTCCCCCACCTACCTCCCTTCTCTTGACCAGCAGTTTATTCTCATAGTTAAGAGTCTTATTTCACTTAGCATAATACTTTCTACATCCAGCGATGTCATTGCAAATGGCAAGATTTCATTTTTTATGGCTGAGTAATATTCCATTAGGTGTATATACCAGTCAATGGACACAAGATGTTTCCATAATCTGGATAGTGCAGAAAATTCTGTTATAAACATACAGGTGCATGTATCTCCTTGAATTAATATTTTTTTGTATTCTTTGAGTAAATATCTAGTACTGTAATTGCTGGATCATTAGGTACTTCTATTTTTAATTTTTTGAGGAACCTCCATACTGTTTTCTGAAGTGGTTGCACCAGTTTGCATTACCACCAACAGAGCAATAAGGTTCCCCTTTCTCCACATCTTTGCCAAAACTTGTTTCTTGTGTTGTTGATTTTAGACATTTTGACAGCTATGAAGTGATATCTCATTGTAGTATTGATTTATATTTCTCTGAGGATCCATGATATTGAGCATCTTTTCATATGTCTGTTGGCCATTTGTATGTCTTCTTTGGAAAAAAAGTCTATTCATGTCTTCTGCCCACTTTTTAATTGGATTTTTCATTTTGGAGTTCTGAGTTTTATAAATTCTTTATATATTTTGGATACTAACTCTTTATCAGATACATCAGTTTCAAATATCTTCTTTCCTTCCATAGGTTTTCTTTTAGTTTTGTTGATTTTTTCCTTGCTATGCAGTTTTTTTATCTTGATGAAGTCTCAGTAGTTTATTTTTGCTTTTTGTATTTTTGCAATTACAGTACCAG
Source organism: Paguma larvata (assembly GCA_030068075.1). Taxonomy (NCBI): domain Eukaryota; kingdom Metazoa; phylum Chordata; class Mammalia; order Carnivora; family Viverridae; genus Paguma; species Paguma larvata. The sequence continues at coordinate 131,857,256 of CM057828.1, forward strand.
ATATTTACTCAAAGAATACAAAAAATATTAATTCAAGGAGATACATGCACCTGTATGTTTATAACAGAATTTTCTACACTCTCCAGATTATGGAAACATCCTGTGTCCATTGACTGGTATATATACCCAATGGAATATTACTCAGCCATAAAAAATGAAATCTTGCCATTTGCAATGACATGGCTGGATGTAGAAAGTATTATGCTAAGTGAAATAAGACTCTTAACTATGAGAATAGTTAATGCTTCAGGAGACATAGCTAGAAATAAGTTGCTGCAGCTGAAGCCAAAAAGATTACTGCCTGCATTCACCTCTAGATTCTTATAGTTTCAGGCCTCACATTTAGGTCTTTAATACATTTGGGGTTTATTTTTGTGTATGGTGTAAGAAAGTAGTCCAGTTTAATAATTTTCATATTGCTGTCCAGTTTTCCCAGCACCATTTGTTGAAGAGAATTTTTCCCATTGGAATTCTTTTCTGCTTATGAAAATTAATTGGCCAAAAAATTGTGGGTTCATTTCTGGGTTTTCTATTCTGTTTTATTGATCTATGCACCTGTTTTTGTACCAGTATCATATTGTTTTGATCACTATAGCTTTGTAATGTAACTTGAATCCCAAAATTCTGATGCCTCTAGCTTTGCTTTTCTCTTTCCAAGTTACTTTGGCTATTTGGGGTCTTTGGTGGTGCCACGCAAATTTCACGATTGTTTATTCTAGTCCTGTGAAAAATACTGCTGGTATTTTGATAGGGATTGCATTAAATGTGTACATTGCTTTGAGTAGTATAGACATTTTAATAATACTGTCTCGTCTAATCCATGAGTTTGGCATGCCTTTCCATTGTTTTGGGTTATCTTCTGCCTGGCAGTCTTTTGAATGGATGTCAGACATGGCAAATTTTCTTTTTGGTTGCTGGGTAGGTTTGTACCTTTAAAACTATTTTTGAGCTTTGTTCTGTGAGGTCATAAAGTTACTTCGAAACTGCTTGCTCTCTTCAGATCTTGCTTTGAGCTCTGATAGAAAAGACCAGGAAAATGTTCAGTTTTTCTGTACTACTGATGCAAGATCCTTCTTTGTACTTCAGCCACTGCCTGTAGGAGAAGAGGTTTTGCACTCTGGCTGTTGGAAACAGGCACAATCTCTGGCCCTTTGTGAGCTCTGCACACTCTTCTCTCTAGTCCTTTCTGGTAGTTTCTCCCCCAGCCACAGGCAGTTTCTTCCTGTGCATGTGTAAAACACTGGAGTGGGGCCCTCTACAGGTCTTTGTTCTCTCTCTGCCCTGTGCCCGCCTCTCTGATGCACTCTCCTGTGAACTCTAGCTGCCGCAGAGTCTCTGGACTCCTGGTTCCATCAGCTCAACTCCAGGAAATTGCCAGAGTCTGCCTTGGTTCCCTTCCATGCTCCATGACCTTGAATCAGCTGGCACAATGCTAACGTTTAGCTCGTTTGTTTCCTGTCTCTTGAGGATCACTGTCCTTTCTTATCTGATGTTCAATGATTTGAGAGCTGTTATTTCCTTTATTTTGTTGTTTTTTAGTTATTTCAGGCAAGTGGGTAAATCAGGTCCCTGCTACTCCATCTTGGCCCGAAGTGGAATGCTCAACATTTTTCTTAATCATGTGTGGTGTGTGGTGTGGTGTGGTGTGGTGTGGTGTGTGGTGTGGTGTGGTGTGGTGTGTGTGTGGGTGTGTGGGTGTGAGAGAGAGAGAGAGAGAGAGAGAATCTTTGATCTCTCATATCCAAATCCACCCTAGGATTAAAAATATTTAGCCTGATTACAGAGGGCCTAAGGAATGCAAGAGAGGTCATTTTCTTATTGGTGACACTGACAGGAAGTTTTGATATTTATACTTCATTTGTTTTTGTTTTTTATGCAAGCCTAACCTTTTTAGAGTTGTGAAAACACATAGAAAATTATAATATTTGTACAGAAAACTAGGGTACGTGAGCAATTGTACTCGTGAATGACTACGGAAGATAGTAACAAACCTAGGACCCTAACAGTATCAGTTGTGCCTAGCTTCCCTAACTACTGAAGGAATCAGTTACTCAAGCCACTTATTATCTACTTATACTCTACCAGTGTGCAGAGGCACAGTGGTTAGGATGTTCTGATCTAATCTATCAAGATTTTATGTAATATATGGTGTGAGGCAGGGATGTAACTTTATTGATTTTTTCAAAAGGATCACCAACTGACTCAATACAGCTTACTGACTGGATAACGTGCCCTTTCTCCACTGACTAAAAATTTTGTCTTTGTCATGTATCATTTTGCCATACACAGCTTTTGCACTCCCCGTTATTATCTATTGAGCTATTTAGTCTCTGCCAATGACTGTTTCAATATCTTGTAAGGCAATTGTTCTATTACAAAAACTTTCTTGTCTATTCTTACATATTTACCATTATAAGTTAAATTTAAAATCAGCTTAAATTTCACTTTTGAAACTCCCACTTTTATTGCATTTATAAACTGATTTTAGTATAATGAAATTCTATTACATCTTAAAGCAAATTCTACGAACTAAATTCTCCTTTGCCTAAATAAGGCTTCCTAGATTTTTCTTACTATAAACTTGTCCCATTTAAAAGCCTCTCCTCAACATACAGCTATTTCCTGGGTTCATAAGCTGATTTTGTCATATACTAACTGAATAAAGTTGAGGAACACACTAAGATGCCAGGCACTGTCATAAGTGCTCATTTAAAAGGGTTAATACCTCTAACATACTTAGAACCATGTCTGGCTATGGTAGCCAAACACATGCAAGCTATCATAACCAGTATCATAATATAGAAACCCTTTATCTTTTTGAGCTGGGTTAATAAATATCCACTGGGTTATAGTGGTAAGTAGCCATATTATAAGGCAAATTATATGCTAAACCAGAGATCAACAAACTTTTTCTGTAAAGGACTAGAGAGCAAATGTTTTAGGCTTTGCAGGCCATACAGTCTTGTTGTAGCTGCTCAAACCTCTGTACAGAAGCAGTCACAGCCAGTACGGAAACAAATGTGAGTACTAATACAACTTTATTTACAATGCAGAATTTTGGGACTGGGAATCTGCCCTCCCTAGAAAAAGTCAAGAAGTCATTTATATCTGATCATGATGCTCTCATGTCTTAGCATGATCTCCTCTGCCTTTCTGAAGTGACTTGGTATCAGAGGAATTTGTCTCGCTGTAGAGTAAATAATGGCAGATTCTTGGGGATTTCCTGAGTCAGAGTGAAGCTTCTGTTGTAACTGCCAGGCAATGACAAGCTTTCCCAAGAGGAAAGAGGAGAATAATCACAGCTAATTTCTGAGTGCTTATTACATGGTAGGGAACTTTCTACATGCTTCAAATGCATTGATTTAATCTTCATAACTAAATAAGGTAGGTACTAAGATAATGCTCACTTACCTGATGGGGAACTTGAAGAACAGAAAGGCTAAGTAATTAGGCCAAGGTTACATCACTATTAGAGAACTGAGTTGGGCTTTGAACGCTACATTCTGCTCTCATTATAAGCTAGAGGCTAAAATAAAAATTACCTATTGCCTAAAAAATCCTTTCGGTTTTCTATAAAACCCAAAGATCAAAGTGTTTAGTCCCTCTAATAAGTCTGCAGTGTTTTCTCAAAAGGAATTACTGGTGTTAGAGGAAGGACCATTATTTGCTGGCTGGAGCTGTTCAACTGATTGTAAGACACTTTGCCCCCCTGGTCCCCAAGGACTAGATGTCAATGATTACCAACAACTACGTCCACCTTGGGGGCCAATTTAAAACCCAAAAATGCTCCTATGCATTTCCAAACACCACTGCTTCTTAAATCCCTGGATTGCGAAATTGTTTGGGGTCAACCTTGGTAGCTGTTGACCTGGAAATAAAGCTCTACCTTCAACCTCAGATTTCCTCCCAAGAAGGCAGAGGCCATGGAAGGAAAAAGTATTTTCTCATTAGCCTCAATCAGCCAGATGACGAAGAGTTCCAAACAGAAAACCAGCTGTGATCCCTGGAACTTGAAATTCCAATTTAGGAAGTTTGTTAGTTCACATAAAGATTCACATAACTTTAGAAGCACAAATTCTGCCCAAGTGGCAACACTGTAAACAATCCCATAAGTGTCCCTTAATAAGAACAAATTGCAAATCATTTCAAAATCAACCAATCGATAAATGAAGACATGTACTGACAAGTGGGTACCCAAAAAGTCTTAACAGGCTGGCTTGTGCTGTCCCCACAACATTTTCCTACACAGTCAATGAGCACACTGCCAGACTTCTGATGGAGGGCACTCCAGAGTTAAAAATGTCTCTTAAATTTTGTGCTTGTCATGTCATTAACCAACCTTTTAACGCATTTCACCAAAGGCATAATGAACTAACCTTTCTACATTACAAGTAATTTTGCCATTGGGAATAAATGCATGAACAAAGAAAGTTCCTCTTGGTTTGTTTGCTACCTTAATCCTAGCTCTTTTTCCCTTTCCATGAAAATGATAGTTTTTCATTATGTCGACGTTCCTGCTATAATATCTCCTCCATGCTACAACGTGAAATATTACTCTACTGTAGTTTTACTCACTCTAACCGAAGTAGAGGAGATTATACTACTGTTATCAAACTGTGGTGTTTGGAAGTCCGTTAAGGAATAGCTGAAATGGAATTCCAATCAGAAATTCTATAAAGCATATGTAAAATGAAAAAGAAATAAATCCTCCAAGTGGGGGGTGGAGGAGGAACACCGCTATTAAGTCTTGTAAAATGAGGTTACGAGGAACAGCAAACATCTGGATTTAGTTCTTTCTTCCATAAATCCTCTGAGGCAGCTCAGATTGGATGGTGAAGAATGTCCTTGGTCACGTAAAACCTCTACACTAAACTTCCTTCTGGCCCTCTCCATTACCGTGAAAATGAAAACCACGATGAAATACCGTCACACATCTGTCAAATGAACAAAACTTAAGTTGGCCAAGGAAATGAAGCTGTGAGAGTTCTCGCCCACCACTGGTAGAGACGTGAATTCGGACAACTGCTTTGGAGGACAGTTTGACATTGACTGGTGTAGTTAAACCTAAATATACCCTAAACTCAGCCGTTTCATTTCTGGACAAATTATGGTTTGCTTTAAAGTTATTAAACAAGTTATTTAACTTGTTTAAAGTTATTAACCAGAAGACAGCAGGCAAATATGTATAAAAACATTGCGCATAACAGCAAAACCCTGGAACCATTCCAAATACCCATCAATATTTGAGTGGAGAAATAGTAACACCTGAAGAATTAATAGATCTGGGTGTAGAGTATCCACAGCTTCTAACATCTCCAAAAGAAAGACAATCCCATTTTGCCTCAGGAAAGAACAGAACACTGTTATACTTGCCAAAAAATAAGAAATAAATCAAACCTGAGTCTGTCCAAACCTCTATATCCAAGTTAAAATTTATAGGAAATCCAGAAAGAATACAGAATAAGATGTGACAGTACACCCAGGGAATGGGATCAGCAAGATCCAAACTGGTCATCTCCATAACATAAAGGGTTTCTTCAATAAAGTTCAAGGGAAAGCAGGGTGGGGGGGAGGGGGAGTAAAACTATAGATTTAAGAAGACTTAAAAGACATCAATTCATCACAGTGCGTGGACCTTACCTGAATCCTGATTTTAAAAAAAAAACCCGCAAAACAAAACAAACAAAAATGACGCAAGCCACTGGAAATTCAAACACTGAAGAACTGGTGATATTAAGAATTACTGCTGGGGCACCAGGGTGGCTCAGTTGGTTAAGCAGCCGACTTCAGCTCAGGTCATGATCTCACAGTCTGTGAGTTCGAGCCCTGCGTCGGGCTCTGTGCTGATGGCTCAGAGCCTGGAGCCTGCTTCAGATTCTGCGTCTGCCTCTCTCTCTCTCTCTGCCCTTCCCCAGCTCATGCTCTGTCTCTCAAAAATAAATAAACGTTAAAAAAATTAAAAAAAAAAAAGAATTACTGCTAATATCCTCAGTGTAATGGTATTGTGATTAAGTTCCTTAGAAACTTCTTTGGAGGAGTTTATAGAAATACAATATTTTGTGTATTTAGAGATACGGTGAAATGATATGTGATTTGCTTCAAGAATGGCAAGAATGAATTCAACGGGAACATGGATGAAACAAGAATTGGTAATTACTAAACCTAGGTAACAGGTATGTGGAGATTGGTTGGAATTCTCCATGTAATAAAAACAAGTTCTTTAAAAGAGACTGTTATATATAGTATACTCATTCAATGACATACAAATACAACAGTTAAAATTAACAATGTATGGTTTATGCATTAGCATGTTTGAATTGCAAAGACACAAAGTTGAGTCAAAGAACTAGGTCAAAGATGAATACACACACTTTGATTCTATATACGTAAAGCTCACAAACAAAAATTTAAAAAAGCAAAAACTTGATTTTAAAAACAAAAAGGAAAGGAAAGAAATTAAAGCAAACTTCAGATGGTGGACAACTGTGAGATTAGGGAGGGACACAGAAAACTCCCAAGATATGGTTAGGTTCTACACAGATTGGCCTTTTGGGTGAATATATGGATATTAGTTATTGTTTTGTAAACTGCACCCTTGCCTTTTCTTATATTATGTTATGTATACTCTATTTTTTAAAAATTTTAAAGAAACCAAAATATGTTACCATCACCAATACCGACCTTAGGGACCTTATAACATCCTGTGTCAACTGGAAATTAGATGTATAGCTTGCTGAATTTAAATAAAGCCTCCTAAAGATTAGCATGCCTAGTTTTTTGTTTGTTTTTTTTTTTTTTTACAATTCATATCTTATTTAAAACCTTCAGGATATGATTCACTTCAGAAAACAGTCTGACTGATAATTGAGAGTTATTCAAGTACCAGGAGGCTTTATAATTGCTTTTGACAGAATATTTATAAGTTGTACGTGCAGTTCACTGAATTAAAGTTCAGTTCATCCTACTGACTTAGGGCAAGCATCAGAAGAAAGATATTCCCCAGGGAATCATAAGTTATGTCTACACTGAAGATCACTGAAGCTGAAAGTCTACGACCTCCAACTGTAGGTTCTCAAATTCATTTAAAAACCAGAAAAAGAAAAGAAATTCCTTGTTTAAGTGTGAAGTTTTTATGACTAATATACTCAACAAAAGTGTCGCATGGCAGAGACTCCCCTCTGTTCTCCAATATACTTTTCATTCTTAATCCTGAACACAGAGCCCAGGTGGGTTTCACAGTCTCCCCTGCAGTTAGATGAAGCCATGGAGCCCAAGTTCTAGCCAATAAAATGTGGGAGAAAAATAATGTAAGCTACTTCCAGACCTGGCCCACAAAAACCTCCCATAATGCTGTGCATTCTCGTTTTACTATTTGCCAACAGCACATCTGCATCTAGGGATATGACAGAAGCTGCATGTTGAATAAGGCAGTGCCTTTATCAGCCTGGTCCTTGGAGACCCGTGGAACAGAATCGTCGGATCACGACATCCATCTTAAAGTTAACATGAGCAAAGAAAGGAAGTTCTGTTGTGTTGGCACTAAAAGTCCAGAGCTCTCTTGCCATTGCCAGCACTGATCTAACCAACACGCGGTCCTCCTGAGGCACTGTGCTCAGGATGGATCTTAACACAGGCACTGATCTCTATTCTCCTGGAGCTTAGAGTCTGATAAAGTAAACGCACAGATGTGTACTTAGTGATGATGTTAAGTGCTTTATAAAGAAGGGAGGAGAAGAAGGAGGGATTTGTGAGAAATAATAGCAAACAAACAAACAAACAAACAAAAAACAACAGATTTTCAAATAGGAGATCAGGAAAGAAATTGCTTCAAGGAAGTGATATTTAAACTGAGACTTGATATAAATAAACAAACAGGGACTTGATGAGTAAGCAGGCATTTACCAGATTTAAAGAAAAAAGAGGAAAATAACTTTTCTCGCAGAAGAAATCATGAATCTGCAGGTACTGCAGTAGAAAGAGGTTGGTCCATCCAAGACTTTGAAAGAAGGGTGGTGTGGCTGGAGCCTGAGTCAGAGACACGGGCGGAGCATATCAGGCAGAGGCTTGTAGGTAGTATTTGCCTACAAGTACTTACCATTCCTCACCGCAATAGCAAACTACTGGGATTTTAACACGTGAGTACCATGATCAGATTTATCTACACAGAAGATTGCTCTGCGGGATTATATGGAGAACAGTCTGAAGTGGAGAGGGCTAAACAGAGGGTATCAGACAGGAAGCTGCTGCAAGTGGGGAGGCAATTACAGAGGTCAAGAAAAAAAAATGAAATTCAGATTATATGTTAGATACAGAATCTATGGACTTTGGTTACAAATTACATGAAGGGCAGCAAAGGAAGATCTCAAGAACAATTCCTAAATTTCTGACATGAGCTACGGTTTGAGTGGTCTTTCTTAAATAGGAAGAAAGAGATCTGGGGAGAAAAGCAAGATGACAAAGTGGTGATGTTAAGAGATAGCATGTGACCTGGGAGATTAAAGGTTTGGAGTATAAATGTAAAAATCGGTAGTCTTATCATATGGAACCGTTGAAAGTCATCAGGAAGGATTATGTTACCCATAGAGAATGTGCTGGAGAGAACAGAATCCAAGGCTAAGCGCAAAGACCTAAAAACTAAGATGTGACAACTAGATTTGGCACCTTTGAGATCACTGGAGACTGGCCAACAACAGTTTTCATGGAGTGCTGGACTACACACCAAACTGGACAAGGTCGAAGATATGTAGACATATATAGACTTATACAGACAGAAGCCTCAAGGTGCTTGCAGCTTTTTGTTTTATAAACACGAAATAATTATGTTTTAATGCATGTATTTCTCACTCAATAATTTCTCATGGAAACCTCCCATGTCACCTGGTAAATTTCTAATTCATTCATTTTCATGCCTGCATCATATCCTATGGCAAACATTCATAATTTTCTCAACTATTTCCCCATTAATGGACACTCAGCTTATTTCCAGTTAATGAGTGCTACTAAAAATATAGTAATAAATAGACTTGTATATTTGATTTTATTTCCATGAGACAGATATTCAGGGGAGTAAGTGCCACACTGAATGTCTATTGCCACTTTGCTTTCCAAAAAGGCACTTTGCAATTCCAGCAATGATGAATGAAAACGTGTTCCCTAGAGTTCCCACAAGCAACAAAGTTCTGTTTAATTTTCCCAGTCTGATGTTTTATAAGGTGATATCTCATTGTTGATGGTGTAGTCTACGTTTCCCTAGTTGAATGCAAACTGCAAGATCTTCATATATTTCCTAACCATTTAGGTTTGATTTTCTATAATATTTTCTATTCGTATCATTTACCCACTTTTCTATTTTTTTAATAAGCTCTAGGTTCTCAGTTTGGGTTAAAAAAACTTGTAACATACTTATATTCATGTATAGGTCTATTTAGGATGATATGAGTGTTGGAAAAATATGAAATTATACATTTTAAATTGAAAACAGGGAATGAGGGGTCCTGATAGAAGGAGGAAAAGGATGGCCAAGAGAATAAAGTTCTACAGTAAGAAGAGATATGTACATGACCACTTTGATGTACCCATACATATTTTATTCGCGGGTGTATGTGTGTGTAAGTGTGTGTGCGTGGAGGGAGAGAGAGAGAGAGAGAGAGAGAGAGAGAGAGAGAGAGAGAGAGAAATCAAAAGTAATTACAGGACAGAGGAAAGATAGCAGAGTCGGAGGACCCTGAGTTCACCACCTCCCAGGGCCACATCAAGGCAACAACTATATGTACTTCAACTCACTCTGAAAACCACCTGGAAGACTGGCAGAACAGATAAACCACAGCAAAAGTCATAAAGAGATGGCCACATCAAAAATAGGAGGGGCAGAGAAGTGGTCAGGAACCAAACCTGTGGCTTCCCATACACGGGAGGGACATTACAAGCATGGAGGAGCAAAGAGATCGAGCCCCACGCCGGGTACCCCTGGCCCTGGGGGCCTGCACTGGGGGGATGAGACCACATCATATCTGGCTTTGATAATCAGCAGGACTTAACTCCAGGAGAGCTGGAGAAAACCAGTGTCTGCTCTTGAAGAGTCAGCATGTTACCTCACTCAGCAGGAGACCCAGCACGGAAGTAGGAGTTTGAAAAGTGCCTGGGTCATACATGCAGGAGATTTATTAGCTAACTTTAGAACATGTGCCAAAGGAGCACAGATCTACGGGAGCTTTCTTGGGAAATGAGAGTTCTGGTGGCACCGTATTTCTTGCCCTCCTTAGCCTGGATAGCTAGAGGCTCGAGACGGCTGGTTCTGACACTCTCCGTCGGATGCTCTGCCTTGCTAACACAGCTTGCCCTGCCCTGGCATTCCCCCGCAGAGCCACTTCGCTCCATCTGCCACCCCAGCAGACATCCCGCCCCAAATGGCTCCCATGTCAGGCACCCTCAGTTGGGACCAGTGTTCCCCCAAAGAAACTACCACACCATAATACTCAGACAACCCCAGCTGGGACCAGTGCCCCTCCAAAAAGACTCCTGACCCAGAAAGGGAACAAACACCCCACACACCAGTGTACCCACAGTGTCCAAAACCAGGCCTCTTAGCCAGCTGTGCTGGGAGCAGAGCCTTCCCACCATTACATTTGCAGCAGCGTGGCCAATCATTGCAGACAGCAGACTGAGGGCCAGCCCTGCCCACCAGCATGCTCAGAGAGGCCATGTAAGTACTGAGGCCTGCGCACCAGTGCACCTGCAACAGTTACAGTCCAGCCAAAACAGAAGGGTACATACAGCCCACACAGAAGACACCCCTGGAGCACCTGGTTCTGGTGACCAAGGGGACTGTGCTACATGGGTGCCACTGGATGCCTTCTACACAAGGCCACTACTTTCAAGACCTGGAGACATGGCTGACCTACCTAATACACAGAAACAAACACAGAGTTGTTGGAATATGTTCCAAACAAAAGAACAAGACAAAATCACAGAAAAGAAATACACCAAATAGAGAGAAGAAATCCACCTGATAGAGTTTGAAATAATGGTCACAAAGATACTCACCACATTAGAAAAAAGAGTGGATGAACTCCATGAACACTTCAACAAAGAGAGAGAAAAAATATGAAAAAAAAATCAGAACTAAAGAATACAGTAACTGAAATTTAAAAAGACGCTACATGGAATCAGCAGCAGGTAGAGGATAGAGTAGAATGGTCCGGCAAGCTAGAAGAGAGGGCAAGGAAAAGCACGCAGGCCGAACAGCAATGAGAAAACATAATTTTAAAAAGTGGATGGGGCTCCTGGGGGCTCAGTCAGTTAAGCAACCAACTCTTGATTTTAGCTTGGGTCATGATCTCACAGTCGTGAGACTGAGACCTGCATCAGACTCTGAGCTGGGCATGAAGTCTGCTTAAGATGCTCTCTCCTTCTCTCCTTCCCTTGCTTGCACTCTCTCTCTCAAAAAGAAAAAAAAAACGACAAAGGGGCACCTGGCTGGCTCAGTCAGTTAAATATCCTACTTCAGCTCAGGCCATGAGCTCATGATCATGATCATGATCTCATGATCTCAGGTCATGAGTTTGAGCCCCACGTTGGGCTCTGTGCTGGATGCTCAGAGCCTGGAGCCTGCTTCAGATTCTGTGTCTCCGTCTCTCTTTCTGCTCCTCCTCTGCTCGCACTCTGTCTCTCTCTCTCTCAAAAATAAATAAACATTTAAAAAAATTTTTTTAAGTGAGGGTAAGTTAAGGGATCTTTGGAACAACATCAGGAGTACTAACTTTCTCAATAAAGGGGCCCAGGAAGGAGAAGAAAGAGAGAAAAGTGCAAAAAAAAATCTATTTTAAGATATAATAACTGAAAATTTCCCTAATCTTGGAAAGGAAATAGACATCTAGTCCAGGGAACACATAAAGCCCCAAAAAAGATGAACTCAAGGAGGTCCACACCAGACACATAATTAAAATGGCAAATACTAAAGATAAAGAGAGAAACTTAAAAATAGCAGAAGAAAAGAAAGTTATATACAAGGGAAACCCCATAGGACTATCAGCTGATTTTTCAGCAGAAACTTTGCAGGCCAAAAGGGAGTGACATGATATATTCAAAGTGCTAAAAGGAAGAAACCTAAAACCAGGAATACCGTATCTGACAAGATCATCATTCAGAACTGAAGGGTAGGTAAAGAGTTTCCCACACAAGCAGAAGTTAAAGGAGTTCATCACCACTAATCAGCCTTATAAGAAATGTTAAAAGGAATTCTTTAAGTATAAAGAAAAGGAGCGCCTGGGTGGCTCAGCCGGTTAAGCCTCCGACTTCAGCTCAGGTCATGATCTCACTGTTCATGAGTTCGAGCCCCGCATTGGGCTCTGTGCTGACAGCTCAGAGCCTGGAGCCTACTTCAGATTCTGTCTCCCTCTCTGCTCCTCTCCCAGTCATGCTCTGTTTCTCTCTCTCAATAATAAATGTTAAAAAAAAATATTTGAAAAAAAAAAGAGACCATTACTAGAAGTAAGGAAGTTATGAAGGGAAAAATATTCACCAGAAAAAGCAAACTACACATAAAGGTAATAAAATAATAACTTAAAGTCTTGTATGAAGGTTAAAAACACAAAAGTAGTATAGTCAATTATACCTATAAAAATTAGTCAAGAGGTACACAATATAAAACGGTGTAAAATATGATATCATATACATAAAATGTGGAGAGGGGAGTAAAATGTACTATTAGAATGTGTTCAAACACAAGTGACCACCAACGTAATATAGACGGCTATGTACACAGGATGTTATATATGAACCTCATGGTAACCACAAACCAAACATAAAGAGAAAGGATTCCAAGCATAACGCTAAAGAAAGTCATCAAACCATTAGGAAAGACAGTAAGAGAAGAAAGAAACAGAACTATACAAAAACAACCAGAAACAACAAAACTGGCAAGAAATCCATACCTACTAATAATTACTTTAAATGTCAATAGATAAATTACCCCAATCAAAAGGCATAGGGTGCCTGAACAGATTTAAAGGCAAACACACAAACAAGACCCACCTATATGCTACCTACAACAGACTCACTTCAGACCTAAAGACATATACAGACAGATATTCCATATAAATGCAAGTGGGAAAAAACCTGCGGTAGCAATGACTATACCAGACAAAAGAGACTTTAAACAAAGACTGTAACAAGAAATGACAGAAAAGGGCATTACAAAACGATCAGGCCAACAAGAGGATACAACTGGAAATACATATGTACCCAACATAAAAGCACTCAAATATATAAAATAAGTATCAAGAAATGCAAAAGGAGAAATAGACAGCAATACAATAATAGTAGAGAACTTTAATACCCCAATCACATCAACTATTAGATCATCTTGACAAAATATTATAAGAAAACAGTGGCTTTGAATGACATTAGACCAGATAAGCTTAACAGATCTATACAAAACATTCCATCCAATAACAGCAGAATACACATTCTTTCCAAATACACACATAACATTCTCCAGGTTAGATAACATGTTGGGCCATAAAACAAGACTCAATAAATTTAAGATTAAAATCAAATCCGAGGTGCCTCGGTGGCTCAGTCAGTTAAGCATCTGACTCTTGATCTCAGCTCAGATCTTGATTTCGGGGTCATGATTTCAAGCCCTTCACTGAGCTCTATGCTGGGCATAAAGCCTACTTTAATAAAAAAATCAACTGAGGAGGGTACTTGTTGGGATGAGCACTGGGGAGTGTACGGAAACTGATTTGACAATAAATTATATTTAAAAAAATCAAATCAAGCATCTTTCCTGATCACGATCATATGTCTCTAGAAATCAATTACAAGGAAAGAACTGGAAGAAACATAAACATGTGGAGACAAAACAACATGCTACTAAACAACCAATGAATAACGAATAAACAAAGGAAGAAATTAAAAAATACCTTAAGATAAATTAAAATGGAAACACTACAATGCAAACTCTTTGGAACACAGCAAAATCAGTACCTACCTGAGGGAAGGGGAAGTTTATAGTAATAAAAGTCTATCACAAGAAACAAGAAAAATCTCAAAAACATTCTAACCTCACACACCTAAAGGAACTAGAAAAGGAATAAAAAAAAAAAACTAAAGTAGAAAGAAATGATAAAGGTGAGAGGAAATAAATGAAATAGACACTTAAAAAAAAGAAAAGCTCAATAAAGCTAAGAGCTAATTCCTTAAAAAGATAAACAAAATTTAGAAGCATATAGCCAGATTCATCAAGTTAAGCCAGGAATTGAAATAAATAAAATCAGAAATGACAGAGAAGTTGCAACTGAAAACACAGAAAGATAAAGAATTACAAGAGACTACAATAGAGGTGCCTGTGTGACTCAGTCAGTTAAATCAGTTAACTTCGGCTCAGGTCACGATCTCGTGGTTCATGAGTTCAACCCCCTCATTGGAGCCTGCTTGGGATTCTTTCTCTCAATATCTCTCTGTCCCTTCCCCACTTGTGCGCGCTCTCTCTCTCTCTCTCTCTCTCTCTCTCTCTCTCTCTCGAAATCAACAAATAAACATTTTTTAAAAAGAGAGAAACTAGTATAATAAAGTATATGTCAAAAAGTTGGACTGCCTAGAAGAAATGGATAAATTCCTAGAAACATACAATCTTTGAAGACTCAATCACAGAGAAAGAGAAAATCTGAATAGATCAATTACTAAGTAATAAAACTGAATCAGTAACCAAAAGATCCGAACAAAAGTCCAGGACCAGATGGCTTCAGGGAGAATTCTACCAAACATTTTAAAAAGAGTTAAAATCTATCCTTCTTAAATTATTCCCAAAAAATAGAAGGAACAAGAAAGCTTCTAAATTCTTTCTATGAGGCCAGAATTAGCCTGATTCCAAAATCAGAAAAAGACACTACAAAAAAAGAAAATTACAGGCCATCATCTCTGCTGAACATAGATGCAAAAATTCTCAACAAAATATTAGCAAACAATATTCAACAATACATCAAAAGCATCATTTACCACAATCAATTGGGATTTATTCCAGGGATGCAAAATGGTCCAAATCAATCAATGTGATAGACCACATTGACAAATGAAGGATAAAAATCATATGATCATCTCAATAGATACAAAAAAAAAAGCATTTGACAAAATTCAACATTCATTTATGAAAAACCTCTCAATGAAGTGGGTATAGAAGAAACATACTTATATAATAAAGGGCATAAATCACAAAACCACAGCTAACATTGTACTCAATAGTGAAAAACTGAAAGCTTTTCCTCTAAGATCAAAACTATAAGACATTGACGAAAGAAACTGAAGATGATACAAACAAATGGAAAGACATACCATGCTCATGGATGGAAAGTATTAATAGTGTTAAAATGTCATACTACAGAAAACAATCTAGATTCAATGCAATCTCTATCAAAATACCAATAGTATTTTTCACAAAACTAGAATAAAACATTCTAAAATTTGTAAAAACCACAAAAGACCCTAATAACCAAATCTCTCTTGAGAAAGAGGAACAAATCAGAAGGTATCACAATCCAAGATTTCAAAATATACTACAAAGCTATAGTAATCAAAACACTGTGGTACTGGCAAAAAAAAAAAAAATAGACACAGACATCAACAGAATAGGAAAGGAAGTTTAGAAATAACCCCATGCATACATGGTCAATTAACCTATGACAAAGGAGGCCAGACTATACAATGGGGAAAAAAGTCTCTTCAACAAATGATGCTGGAAAAACTGGACAGCTATATGCAAAATAATGAAACTTTCTTACATCATACACAAAAATAAACTCAAGTGGAATAAATACCTAAATATAAGACATGAAACCATAAAACTCACAGAAGAAAGTATGGGCAGTAAACTCACAGATGTCAGCCTTAGCAATATTTTTACAGATAGATATCCTCAGGCAAGAGAAACAAAAGCAAAATTAAACTATTAGGACTACACAAAATAAAAAGCTTTTTCACAGTGAAGGAAACTATCAACAAAACAAAAAGACATCCTACTGAATAAGAAAAGATATTTGCAAATGTTATATCCAATAAAGGTTAATATTCAAAATATGTAAAGAATTTATATAACTCAACACCAAAAAAACACAAATAATCCAATTAAAAATGGGCAGAGGACATGAATAAACATTTTTCCAGATTAGACATATTAATGGCCAAGAGACACACGGGAAGATGTTCAACATCACTAATCATCAGGGAAAAGCAAATCAAAACCATCATGAGATATCAACTCATACCAGTCAGAATGGCTAAAATCAAAAACACAAGAAACAACAATTGTTGTAGAGAATGTGGAGAAAATGGAACATTAGTGCACCGGTGGTGGGAATGCAAGTTAGTGCAGCCACTGTGGAAGACAGTGTGAAGGCTCCTCAAAAAATTAAAAATAGACTCATCATATGATCCAGTAATTCCACTAGTGGGTATTTACCCAAAGAAAATGAAAAAAAGATATATGCACCCCTATGTTTATTGCGGCATTATTTACAATAGCCAAGACATAAAAGCAACCCAAGTGTCCATCAATTGTTGAACGGATAAAGAAGACGTGTTAAACACACACACACACACACACACACACACACACACACACGCATAGGAATATTATTCAGCCATAAAAAATAATGAAACCTTGCCAATTGCAACAGCATGGATGGAGCTAGAAAGTATAACGCTCAGTCAGTCAGAGAAAGACAAATACTACATGATTTCACTCATTTGGAATGTAAGAAACAAATAAAGGAAAAAAAAGAGCAAAACAAACAAACAGACTCTTAAATATAAAAAACAAACTGATGGTTACCAGAGGGGAGCTGGGTCAGGAATGAGTGAAGTAGGTGAAAGGGATTAAGAGTAAACTTATCATGATGAGCACTGAGTAACGTTCAGAATTATTAAATCAATGTACTGTACACCTAAAACTAATATAGCTCTGTACATTAACTATATTGAATTAAAAACTCAAATAACCCCATTAAAAGGCCAAATATAAGTTTAAAAAGGTAGAAAGTGGAATAAATAAAAATAAAAAAATAAAAAATACATTGACAAGAAATGTATATGTATTACAAAGATCCACGGCTTATTTAATAGAGAAAAATGCATAGCAGTTGCACATGCAACAGTTAAGAGACTATTAAATAAATAATAATTTACTTAGACATAAAATACTTTCCAGCCACAAAGAATAATATTCTGGAGATGTATTTACCAACACAAAAACACTTTTAATTAAATAAACACACATACACACATACAACTCATATAATTCAAAGGCAGAAAAACAAATAATTCAATTAGAAAATGGGCAGAGGACCTGAACGGATATTTTTCTGAAGATGACATACTAATAGCCAAGAAACACATGGAAAGATGCTCAACAACACTGATCATGAAAGATACGTGATTCAAAACCACAATAAATTGTCACCCCACCCCATTCAGAATGCTTAGTATCAAAAAGACAAGAAATAAGCGTTAGCAGGATGTAGAGAAAAGGGAACCCTAATGCACTGTTTTGGGAATGTATACTGTACAGCCACTCTGGAAAACAGTACCAAGTTTCCTCCAAAAACTAAAACTAAAGGAACCATAATGTCCAGGATTCTACTTCTGGGTATTTATCCGAAGACAATGAAAACACTAATTTGAAAAAATATATGCACCCCTACATTTCTTGCAGAATTATTTACAATAGCCAAAATGTGGAAGCAACCTAAGTGAGCATGTATAGATGAACAGAGATGTACATATACACAATCAAATGTTACTCAGCCATAAAAAGGAATGAAATCTTGCCTTTTGCAAGAGGACGAGGTGAAATAAGTCAAACAGGAAAGACAAATGCCATTTTATTTCACTTATATGTAAAATCTAAAAAACAAAAGGACAAACAACAAAAAATAAAAACAGATTCATAAAAATCAAACTGGGAGCTGCCAGAGAATGGGGGGAGGGGTGGGATGGGCAAAATAGGTGAAGGGGATTAGGAGGTACAAACTTCCAGCTATAAGATAAATAAGTGATGAAAATGAAAAGCACAGCATAGGAAATATAGCCAATAATAGAGTAATAATTTTGTATGATAACAGATGGTAACTACACTTACATTGTATAACTTTTATAACTGTCAAATCACTATAGTGTCACTATGAAACTAACATATATGTCAATTATACTAAATTAAAAAATTTTTAAATAATTACCAAAATAAATCACACATACAAAAAGAAAAAAAAAACGACGACAACAAAAGTGAAAGTTTAGGCAATACTTTGTCAGGGAGGAAGTTTCTAGCAAAACTAGAGTAGAACTTAACTTTTTAGTACATGATCTATTTTTTTCCCTTTACTGGTGATGTTAACTTTCACCATTTGGTTAAGCTGGTGATCGACCAAGTTTCTCCACTGTAAATCTATTTTCCTTTCTTCTTTATTTATTTTATTTATCTTTATTTGTTGATGCATTTATTTTTATCTGTATGGACTTCCTGGTTTCTTATTTCATTTTTTGGATGATAAATCTTCACTGTAATTATTTCTACTGATGTTCAAATTGTCCCAAACTTGTTTAGTGGGGGTTTCTTCAGGCTGGCTTCTGTTTTCTTTTGACCTACCCACAACATTCTCTGAGCATTTCCCTACTTTCTGGTAAACAACATATTTCAGATTCATCATATACTCTCCCTGTTCTAGACCAAGAATCAACCATTTCTCCAAAGAGCACTTTTTTTTCTAGTGAAAAAAACCATGATCTGGGAACCATATACATCGTTACTCTGATGTCATTGAATTTCTCAGAAGACAGATGTAGGAAACAGGTACTATAAATAAATGCATGTGGAAATATATATTTAACAATCTACTATGTATTTATGTCTACATCTATACATTAAAAACCATGAGTTCAAAATGATACTTCCCAACTTCAGCCCAACACCGTAGCATTCATGCTGTCTCTCCCCCTTTTCATATTTGTAACTACCTTCTCCAACAATGAAAAATCTTTTTCCTTTTATCTGCAACATATTTATTTATACCCACAATCCCAGAATATGTATAGAGGGGCTTTATCTTGCCTCTGTGTTGAAAAGACTACCGACTGTAATCCATTACTTAGAGTTCTCTGTGTCTTTAGCCTCTGAGCATATAGTTCACGCAATTGATTTTTAACCTCATTTTCCATCTGTTTGGCACAAGTATATTTCAAATATAATTGATTTTTTATATTGACTTTGTATCCTGCCACTTAATTTACATCTAGTTTCAGTAGTTTTTTTATAGGTTTCTTAGGGTTTTTGGTTGAAACATGTTATGTACTCATGATGACAATTGTACTTCTTTCTCTCCTTCTTTCTCTCTGCTCTTGTTTCCTCTTGCCTAACTGCACACTGGCTATGGCCTCTAGGATGAGGATGAATGCAAGTGGTGAGTGCAAGCAACCCTTTCTTGTTCCCAGTTCCAGTGGAACAAAGACTAAGTACAATGTCAGCAGTACAATTTTTGTAGATGCCCTTTATCAGTGTGGTGAATTTTCCTTCCGATCCTAGTCTTCGAGATTGTTCTTTCAGAAACTGGTTTTAACGTTGCTCAGTGCTTTTACTGTACCTGATGAAATGACTGTGTACTTTTCCTTTCCTTTATTTTTAATGTGGCGAATAACATGATCGATTTTCAAACATTAAACCAACTCCATACTCCTTGAATAAACCTCACTTGGTCATAACAATTCTCTATTTATATATTGCTGGAGATATTTTTATAAATTCTTGCACAAGATGGTCAAGGTTTCTCATGTACTTCCCCACTCGAACCCCATGTGTCAATGTTCTGTGACTACAGTCACAAATTACCACAAACTGAGTGGCTTAAAACAGCAGATACTTCTTCTCTAGCAATTCTGGAGGCCGAGTGTGAAGTGAGTTTCACTGAGTCAAAGTCAAGGTATCAGCAGAACGATGCTCCCTCCAGAGACTCTAGGGAAGGATCCGCTCCTTGGCTCTGCCAGCTTCTGTGGCTGCATCACTGCAGTCTCTGGCTCCATGGCCACACCGCTTTCTTCCCTTTGTCTGTGTACAATCTCCCTCCACCTCCCTCTTCCAAGGATCCATGTGACCGTGTGGGGACCACTGGATAATCTAGGGTTAAATCCACCACCTCCAGATGCTCACATGCATCACATCTGCGAAGGCTCCTTTTATATCAGGTCACAGTCGCTGTTCCAGGGATGAAACTCTGACGCCTTTCGGGGGCCATTTAGCCCACCACGTCTATTTTAATTCTTTTTCCTCTTAGCATTAGTTATTCTATGGTCTTCTAGCTTACACTACTTCTGATGAGAAGTCAGCTGTTACTATTATTGTTTTTCCCATACACAGTCTGTTTGGGGTTGGTTCTGTGTGTGTGTGTGTGTGTGTGTGTGTGTGGTTGTTTAGTTCGATTTGGCTACATTTACGATGTTCTCTTTATCTTTCCATTTCAGCAATATTACCTGCGCCTTTGCATGGTTTCTTTTGCATTTATCCTACTTGGGGTTTGCTGAGTTTCTTCAAACTATAATTTGATATTTTTCACCATTCGGGGAAGGTCGTTCAGTATTTCTTCAATTACTGTTTGCCTCATTTGCGTGTGGTTTCCTTGTAATAACACTATTACCATGAAAGTCCCATTACACGGGCAGTCGGCAGTTGGCCAAGACAACTTTGGCAGATACCTTTGATCAGATTCTTTGTGTTCTCGTTCACTTTCATTCTTGTGCTTGGAAACAGAAAGCCATTCTACCTTCTGCTTATTTTCCATCATTGCTTTCACATCTTTCCTCAATTTCTGGTATTAGCACTTGGCACCTTTCCTTATTCCCCTGCACTTCCCCATCTGAAGTCTCCCTCAGATTCATACTTCTGGGATGCAATACCTACGCCAAGTATGCATCTTACAAATGTTATCTACTAACGTATAGTTTACCTTTTTTTACTTTTTTTTAACATTTATTTTTGAGAGACATAGAGACAGAGTATTAGCAGGAGAAGAGCATAGAGAGAGGGAGATACAGAATCTGAAGCAGGCTCCAGGCTCTGAGCCGTCAGCACAGAGCCCGACGCGGGGCTCAAACTCATAGACCGTGAGATCATGACCTGAGCCGAAGTCGGCCGCTTAACCAACTGAGCCACCCAGGTGCCCCTAGTTTACCTTTTAAATGTGGTCCCTTTTGTTCAGAGAAATCTTTAATTTTAATGTAGTCAAAATTACGAGTCTTCTCCTCCCTCATGGCTGATGAATAATGGTGTGCTCCCATATTTCCTTGTAAGGACTCAAAATGCTTTTCCAACTGGAACTTACTGTGTGTGTGATATGAGTAGTGTATAATTTTATTTCTTTTTTTTTAATTTGGATAACCAATTGGACCAGAATGTAGGAATAGATGATCTTTTCCTTCCTGCTTTATAATACCATTCTATCATTTACCAAGTCCCCATACCTGTATCAGTCCGTCCTTGCACTCTACTTTGTTGTTCCTCTCTCTCCTCTCTCTCTGATCTGAACCAATACCACACTTCTATAAATGTGTCTCAGTGTCTAGTTTTACAAATATCATCCCTTTCCCTATCCTGTTCCTTTAAAAAAATGTATATCCTTGGCCTGTATACGTATAAGGATTTAGGGATAAATTTGTCAAATGCCATTTTTTAAACATTCTACAGTTTTTACCCTAAGGGAATTTATGGATTATATGGAAAGAAACACCATCTTTAGGGGGTTTCCCATCCACAATTATTGTTTTCTGTTATTTCATTTGTCAAAGCCTTGTTTTTGTCAACCAGTAACATTTTATATTTTTCCCATAAGTATATCCTACATTTTTTGTTGAATTTATTACTAGGTGCATTTCAATTATTATAAATAGTGTCTCTTCTTTCTCATACATTATATAGATGATTACTGCTAACCTAGAGAAAAGCTATTGATATTTACATATTAAGCTTGGGTCCAGAAATCTTACTAATGTTTATTAGTTCAAACAGTTCTCTGTAGTTTTCTTGAATTTCCTATATAAGTAACACTAGTACCTCAAAATAATGACTTCATGACTCTCTTTTTCTTCTAACTCTTGTACATTTTTCTTCCTTCTCTTATTTTTCAACATAGGTTAGCACTTCTGGAACAATAATACTGGCTTTATATTTAATAAAGGCTTTTTGTTTCTAAAATTAATAGAAATTATTTTAGAATTTCATCATCAAATATGATGTGTTTATTGGATTAAGGAAATACCTTTCTACTCATTTTCTGAGAATTTGTTTTATCATGAATGCTGGATTTCATTGAAAATTTTCCTTGCATTCATTATGTTGGTCATATAGCTTTTTCTCCTTTAATCTGTCAGTGAGGAAGGGAACACGGAAAAATTTTTCTGAAATGGAACTGTCATCACATTTCTGGAGAAAATGTGGGTTGGTCATAATGTATAATTTAATATAATGCAAACTTGATTTGCTAATTTTTTGTCTCTAAATTCACCAGTAAGATTATTGTATAATTTTCTCATATTTTGTATGTCTGGTTTTAAATAAATGTTACATCAGTCTCCTAAAATGAGTATCATTTGCTTTTTCTAGTTTCTGAAAAAGAATTAAGACAGGGATTTATGTCTCTTGAAGGCTTGGAAACTATCTAGACATTTGTCTAACAGGTCAAATTCCCTAATGGGATTAATACAGAATTGCTGTATCTGGGGAAGTTAGTTTTATTAATTTATATTTTTTAGAAAGTGTTTTATAATGTCACAGTTATAAAATCTTCAAAGCACTCTGAACTCCACTGCTTCAGGCTATCAGGCTAAAGTCGCTCTCGCCCTGTTTCCCTGCCTGGAACCAGTGTCTGGATGAGGTTTCTCAGCTCATGAAAACAAACTAAAACATGACTTTCCTGCGGCCCAGGATGCTCTGCTGGTCTACCACAGCACAGACACCCACGTGGTAAAGTTCTCTACGACACTGAAGAAAGCGTTTTCTGCCACTTACCAACCCACCATCCCTTCTCTCTGCTTTCGCTGCTGCTGCCCCTGCTAATGTCCACTGAATCCTTTCATCCGTTTTGTCATCCGTTTTGTTTTTTTTTTTTACTTCTCTCATTTGTTTATAATCTTTCTAGGGAAAGAATGGCCTTTCAGAGTATCTGCTACAAGCAAGAACACCTCTTCCCTCCTCAACAGTGAGCCAACTAATCTCAGCCTGTGGAGTATACTTTTTTAGTTACTATTTTCCCAATCTATTAATTTTTCCTAGATCTTGAGAGAATTTCCCATAGTGCAAACAAACGAGATCTTGGGATTTTGTTTTTTAATTTCTCTTTTTATCTTGCTTCTTTTTGAGGAAGTAGATACAGAGTGCTTGAAACTGAAAGGAATGTAGAGAAGCAAGGATAATAGCACTGAGTTAGTTCATTTAAAGATCTGAGGTATCCAGAGGAACTTTAAAAAGCCAAGATTTAACTAGAAGTTAACCATTGGGTGTTTGTTTTGTGGGAGATGTATACATTTTGTTGATTAACTTGGACAAGGTAATCTTATTAAAGGAAGACTAATCTGTTTACAAAGAGATGGATGCTATCTGGTTTTCCAAATTTACAGTTCTTCACAAACCAATCCAGAGAGACGAGTCATCTTTACAATGGTGAATTACTTGGTAGCACCAACTTATTTCAAACTGGAATCATGGGACTTCCCAAAGGTATTCTTGGCCACAGGTACGGAAAACAATTTCTTTTACCAAATTGAAAGTTACATATAAAAAATTTTAAAGGGCAAGGAAATTGGCCCTGTTTTTATCATTCTGATCTATCTGTGCCTCTAAGCTTCCCCAAACTCCTTTCCTTACTCCTTTTCCTGCCCCTCTACATCACATACACAACACACATACATTTACACACTTGCTTATGCACATACAGAGAGACATAAATTCCTACCCATTAACCTAGCATTTGAATTGTTTCCAGGTCTAGGAAACCTACACACATGACGGCAGGGCTGGGTCTGACCTGGAGGTCACTGAAAAGGCTCTACAGAAGAATCTTCACAAACATAAATCTCGGAGTGTACAGATAATCTGGAAAAGGGCCATGATGGCCATCAGGTGAAAAGTTAAAAAGAAGCCCTCTAGATGCAAAATATAGGACACGAAGAAGAAATTATGAGGGGTGGTTAGTATTATAATTAGAAAGAGACCATCTAGAATGCCAAGGATATGCCAACAATTCACATTACACCCCAAAGGGCCAACTTGTAGAATCTAATCTTCAGGAGATTACAGAGCAAAGAATATTACCAGAGACAAAGAGGGTCATTTCATAATGATAAAGGTGTCAGTTTATCACAGGACTTAATAATTCTAAACAGGTGTGCCCCTAATTACAAGTTTCAAAATACGCAAAGTGAAATATGATAAAACCTCAAGGAGAAAGACAAATCGGCAATTTTCATCAGAGTTTTCAACACATTGCTGAAAGGGTCTGATGCTGGACTTTTTCGTGATCATGTACCCTAGACTCGATATGCAATAGCAAACAATGAGCCTAAGACACAAAGCAGAGTTGAGAAAATGAGGCCTAAAAACATTGCTTGGCCCCCTGCATTGATCTGCACCTGAATGTCCAATCCTGATCTTTCAAGGGAAGAAAAGCAGTAACTCTCCCTTTCATTTAAGTTAGTTTGAGTTGTGTTTTGGTCCCTTGAAAATGGCAAAGTCATGATTACTATCACATGCAAAGTTCATTACCTTTCTATCACCTCTAGGACTTATCCACCTGATCCTTCACCACAATTTTTCTGGGCTCCCCCAACTTCATATCACACACACACACACACACACTCAAAAAATCTTTTCTTCAGCTTTCCAAACATCCCACGTGTTTTCTTATTTCCAGGCCCTGTGATCTGTCTGAATGTTTGTGTCCTCCAAAAATTCATATGTTGACTCCTAGGCCTCAAAGCGATGGTGTCTGGAGGTGGGGCTTTTGGAAGGTTATTGGGCCAGAGGTAAAGAGCCCTCAGGACGGGATCAGCGCCCTTGGAAGAGCAGCCTGGAGAAGGTCTGCATGCCGTCTGCCATGCTCGGTTGCAGCAAGAAGACCATGATTTTGGAGGTCCCGGCCTCCGGAGTGGTGAGAACCCAATGTCTGCTGTTCACGAGCCACTCGGCCTGCGGCGCTGTGTTCCCGCAGCCCAGAAGGACTGAGACACCTTGACACACGCTATTTCCTGGGAAGCTTTACCCACTCACTGGGACTTCTGATCTTCTTCTGATTTCTGCTGAGGGATCGCCGCATCCAGATGCCTTTCATGCCCCTCCTGAACCCCTTCATGCACCTCTACCTCCCCTGCGCTGGGCGCTCATCCTCACCATTGCATTCACATTTCCTTCCTTCTCTGAAAGCTCAGCCAGGAACGGAATTGTCTCTTATTTATCTTCTCTCTCCAGTCAGTAACGGAACGCCTCATCTACAGCAGGCACACAGTGATGAGTGACTGAACGGATGAATTACTAAGTCCTTTAGAGTGATCTTTAGAAACTAAAGCTCTTTTTGCAGTTGTGAAATGAAGAAAATGGTGTCTGTGTTTCTTAAACTTTAGTTCATTGATCTTTCAAAGGGCCTTTACCCTCCAGAGAGCAAAGGTTACACTGTGGTGGGTTCCCGAGGAGATGGGGGAGTAGGAATATCCTGAGCTTGCTTTGTGCCGTGGGCAACTACATCTAACTTACTCTGAAAAACCACCCTGGAGACTGTCAGAACAAATCTTCTACAGCTATTCCTAGAAAGAAGGAAGACCACACCCAAAAGGGCAGTCGGGATACAAACACAGTTGGGAACCAAACCGCCAGGACAACTGACTGCAAATGGGAGGGACATCACAAACACACACGAGCGAGGGGATCAGACCCCTTACTGGACATCCCTGACCCGGGGGCCTGCACTGGAAAGACGAGTCCTCATAACATTTGAATTTGAAAATCAGTGGGGCTTAACTCCAAAGACTTTAAAAACAAGCAGGGCTTGCCTCCAGGAGAGCAGGAGGGCTACAGGAACAGAGCCCCTGCCCTTAAAGAAGCAGCAAGGCAAACACCTCTACCCCAGACGTCGCACAGAAGCAGCAGTCCGGAAAACACCGGGGCACACGGCAAAGAGATTTACTGACTGATCCTAGAACATGTGAGGATGCCAGAGGGCGGGGACCTGCAGATTTCTCCAGGAACAAAGTACTGGGAGGCACCACTTTCCTGGCCCTCCCCCAGTCTAGACAGCCAGACCCTTGCAGAGCCAGTTCTAGAACTCTCCGCCCACCTTGCGAGCACTGCAAGCTCCATCCCAGCACTCCCTGCAGACCTGCCCACCCAAGCCATCCACCTTAGCAGGGGTCCCTCCGAAGGAGATCCTGCCCTTCTGCACCCAGCAGGCAGTCCTGATGCCACTCCAAAGTGACTCCTGCCTGGGGAGGGGAGAGACAAGCCCATACCCCAGCACACCCAAGTTCCTGCAGCTGGGCCTCTTACTTGGCTGCATAGAGAGCATGCTTTGCCATATGGTGTGCCCAAAGCTGTGGAAGAGACTAACTGCAGACAGCTGGGCAGTGTGCCGGGCCAGCCAACCAGCAAGCCCCTAGCAGCTGCAGCTGGGCCTCTCGACAGCACAGGGACCACAGCTGGCCCAGCGTGCCCACAGCAAGCAAAGGAGGCCACTGCAGCCAGCTCAGCTGACCTGCCAGCCCCGCCATCAGCATGTCTGCAGCAATCACAGCTCAGCCATAAGAGGCGGGCACATGCAGCGCACAGAAGCAACACTCCAGGAGCTTGTGGTAAGCAGCGAGGGGCTTGCACTATAGGGAAAATCAGGACCTCTTCTAATCAAGGCCACTACTTCCAAGGCCAGAGACACAGCTGACCTACCCGACACAAAGAAATGAACACAGAGTCAGACAAAATGAGGAAACAGAGGGATATGTCCCAAAGGAGGGAACAAGAGACAATCACAGAAAAAGCTAAATAAAACAGACATAAGCAATATGCCTGATAAAAAGTTCAAAGTAATGGCATAGAGGTGCTGGACTTGAGAAAGACTTGATGAACTCAGTGAGAATTTCAGCAAAGACACAGAAAATACAAACAGAACTAAAGACTACAATAATGGAAATACAAAAATACCCTAGAGGGAACCAACAGCAGATTAAAGGATGCAGAAGAATGAAAAAAATGAAAAAAAAAATCCATAGGTAAAAGCAAACACACATAAAGGTAGATTAATCATTTATACAGTATGAAAATTAAAAATACAAAAGTAGTATAATGAATTATATCTACAAAAATTAGTCAAGGGATATATGAAATTTTAAAATGTAAAATATGACATCATATGCATAAGACATGGAGAGCGGAGTAAAAATGTAATGCTTTTAGAATGTGTTTAAACTTTAGTGACCATCAACTTAATGTAGACTTCTCTACACATAAAATGTTACATATGAACCCAATAGGCACCACAAATCTAAAGCCTATAATAATATACATAAAATGTGAAAGTAGTTCAAACATTAAAGAAAGCCATCAAACCACAAGGGAAAGGAATAAGAAAAGAAGAAAGGAACAGAGAAGATCTACCAAAACAACCAGAAAACAATGAACAAAAAGGCAGTAAGTGCATAGTTATAATTACTTTACATGTAAATGGAATAAGTGCCCCAAAAGACAGTGACTGAATATTCAGATTAAAACCAAGATTCATCTCTATGCCACCTACAAAAGACTCACTTCTCACCTAAAGACTCAAAGTGATGAAATAGAAAAATATATTCCATGCAAATGGAAGTAAAAAAAAGTAGGAGTGGCAATACTTACATCCGACAAAATGGACTTTGAAACAAAGACTGTAGTAAGAGACCAAGCTTAAAGGGAGCAATCCAATAAGAGGATATAGCAATTATAAATATCTATGCATCTAACATAAGAGCACCTGAATACATAAAGCAGATATTAACAGACACAAAGGGAAAAACTGACAATAATAATTGATAGTAATAGTTGAGAACTCTAATACCCCATTCACATCAAGGAGGAAAACCACCCAAAGAGAAAATCAATAAGGAAACAATGGTTTTGAATATCGTGTTAGGCCAGATGGGGTTAACATATGTATACGGAACATTCCATCCAAAAACAGCAAAATGCACATTATTTTCAAGTGCACATGGAACATTCTCCAGGACAGAACATATGTTAGGACACAAAACAAGTATCAATAAATTTAAAAAGTTTGAAATTATATTAAGCATGTTTTTTCTATAAGGGCATGAAACTAAAAATCAACTGAAAGAAAAATACAGAAAGAAACAAATACTTAGAGGCTAAGCAACATGCTACTAAACAACCAATGGGTCAATGAATAATTCAAAGAGGAAATTAAAAAAAATAAAAACACAGTCCAACATCTTTGAGACACAGAAAAATTGGTTCTAAAAGGAGTGAGCAGTACAGGCTTACCTCAATAAACAAGAGAAATTTCAAATAAAAACTCTAACTTTACACTTCAAGAAACTAGGGAAAAAAGCCCAAAATTAGTTCAAGGAAGGGAATAATATAAATTAGAGAGGAAATAAATAGATAAGAGATTAAAGAAACAATAGAACAGATTAATGAAACCAAAAGCTAGTTCTTTGAAGAGCAAAACTGAGAAATCTTTAACCGGGCTTATCAAGAAAAAAAAAAAAGAAGATTCAAACAACATCAAAAATAAAGAAGGAAAAATAACAACCAATACCCTTGAAATACAAGGAATTATAAGAGAACGGTATAAGAAATTATATGCCAACAAAGTGGACAACCTAGAAAAAAATGGATAAATTCCTAGAAACATAAAATCTCCCAAAACTAAATCAGGAAGAAATGGAAATTCTGAAAAGATGGATTACTAATATCATGATTGAATCTCTAATCAAAAAAACCTCCTGACACCCAAAGTCCAGAATCAGATGGTTTCACAGGTGAATTCCACCAAACATTCAGAGAAATTAATATCTATCCTTCTCAAACTGTTCCAAACAATAAAAGAGAAAGGAAAACCTCCAAATTCATTTTATGAAGCCAATATCACCCTGATACCAAAACCAACAAAAGACACTTAATAAAAGAAAACTACAGGCCAATATGCCCGATGAACATAGACTTAAAAATCCTCAAGAAAATATTACCAAACCAGGGCACCTGGGTGGCTGGGTTGGTTGGGCATCTGACTCTTGATTTCAGCTCAGGTCCTGGTCCCAAGGTCACAGGCATGAGCCCCACATCAGGCTCTGTGCTAAGCATGGAGCCTCCGTAAGATTCTCTCTCTCTCCTTCTGCTCCTCTCCCCCACTCATGTGTGACTCCTCTCTCTCTCTAAAATATGTAATATATGTATATATTACCAAACCAAATCCAACAATACGTTAAAAGCATCATTCACCAATCGATGGGACACATCGCACTAACAAAGTCAGGGCATAACTGTATGATCATCTAATTAGATGCAGAAAAAGCACTGGACAAAACACAATATCCATTCATGATAAAAAGTGTCAAAAAAAAGTGAGTTTAGAGAGCACATACCTCAGCACAGTAAAGACCATATATGACAAACTCACAGCTAGTATCATACTCGAGGATGAGAGCTTTTCCTCTAGAATCGGGAACAAAACAAGGATGTCCGCTCATCACTTTCATTCAACACAGTACTAGGTGTCCTAGATCCAGCAGTAAGTCAGAAAAAGATACAAAAGAGGAGCGTCTGGACGGCTCAGTCAGTCAAGTGACTCAGGTCACGATCTCACGGTTCATGACTTCAAGTGCCACATTGGGCTCTATACTAACAGCTCAAAGTCTGGAACCTGCTGCAGATTCTGTCTCTCTCTCTCTCCCTCTCCCCCTCTCAAAAATAAATAAACATTAAAAAAAATAAAAAGATACAAAAGGCATCCACAGGAAGAAGTAAAACTGTCACTATTTGCAGATGACATGACACTATTTACAAAAAGCCCTAAAGACTCCTCCAAAAAACAATTAGAATAAATTCAGTGGCCATGCAAGATACAAAATTAATATATAGAAATCTGTTCCATTTCTATATATCATTAATGAACTAGCAGAAACAGAAACTAAGAAAACAATACTATTTACAACTGCACCAAAAAGAATAAAATACCTAGCCAAGGAGATGAATGGCCCATTCTCTAAAAACTATAAGATATTCATAAAAGAAATTGAGGATGACACAAATAAATGGAAGGAAACTCAATGCTCATGAATTAGAAGAACAAATACTATTAAAATGGCCATACTGCCCAAAGCGATCTATAGATTCAATGTAATCCTGTACAAAATTTTGTATTCAAAAAATCCTGTATCGATTTTCATAGAACAGGAACAAATCATCCAGAAACGTGTACGGAACCACAAAAGATCTCAAATAATCAGAGCAATCTTGAGAAAGAACAAAGCTGGATGCACCATTATCCTAGATTTCAAGATACACTACAAAGCCATAGAAATCAAGACCTACGGTACTGGCACAGAAACAGACACACATATCACCGGAGCGGGATAGAGAGCCCAGAAATGAACCCGCACCCGTATGGTCAATTAACCTACAACAAAGGAGATGAAAATATACAATGGGGGAAAAGGACACTCCTTTCAATAAATTGTGCTGGGAAAACTGGACAGCTACACGCAGAAGAATGAAACTTTCTTATACCATACACAAAAATAAACTCAGAATGGATGAAAGACCTAAAATATGAACGACAAAACTCCTAAAAGAAAACAAAGGCAGTAATCTCTTAGACATTGGTGTTAGCGACATTTTTGTGGATATTTCTCCTGAGGCAAGGGAAATCAAAGCAAAAGTCATGATTTGTCTTACCAAAATGAAAAGTTTTTGCATAGCAAAGGAAACCATCAAAGCGAAAAAGCAATTTACTGAATTCAAGACATTTCAAATGATATATCTGATAAGAGGTTATTATTCAAAATATATTTAAAAACTTATATAACTCAACACCAAAAACAAACAAACAATCTGATTAAAAAAATGTTCAGGGAGGGGAGCCTGAGTAGCTCAGTCGGTTAAGCATCTGACTCTTGATTTTGGCTCAGGTCATGATCTCACAGTGAGTTCGAGCTTTGGGTCTGACTCCACGCTAACAATGCAGAGCCTGCTTGGGATTCTCGCTCTCCCTCTCTTTCTAACCTTCCCCTGTGTGCTCACTCTCTCTCGCTCTCAAAATAAATAAAACTTTAAAAAATATATGTCTATTTCGTTCACATATACTTCCAAAGAAAACATATGGAAGACCAACACAAACATGAAAAGACGCTCGACATCACTGACCTATCTTATAGCTCAAATCCGCAATGAGACATCACCTCCTACCAGTCAGAACGGCTAGGATCAAAAAGGCAAGAAACAAGGAGAAAAGGATGTGGAGAAAACGGAGCCCTCACGCACTGCTGGGGGGAATGCAAACTGGTGCAGCTGCTATGGGAAACAGTATGGAGGTTCCTCAAAGAATTAAAAATTGAAATACTATCTGATCCAGTATTTCCACTACTTTGAGTATTTACCTACAGAAAACAAAAACACTAATTCGAAAAGACATATGCACCCCTGTGTTTCCTGCAGTATTATTTACAACAGCTGAGATATGGAAGCAACCTAAATGTCCAGTGATAGAATACAGAAGATGTGAGGTATCTATGTATATACACGATAGAACATTACTCAGCCATAAAAAGCAATGACGTCTTGTCATTTGCAACAACATGAATAGGTCTAGAGAGTATTACACGAAATGAAATAATTCAGAAAAAGACAAATACCATATGGTTTTGCTTAGATGTGAAATCAAAAAAAAAAAAAAAAAACCAGAAATGAACAAACTGATAAAAGAACAGAAAAAAACACAGGAAAACAATCTGGTGGGTATCAGGAGGGAAGGAGGGAGGGAGGGAGGAATGGGGACGAAATAGATAAAGGGGATTAATAGGTACAAACTTCCAGTTATAAAATAAACAAGTCACAGAGATGAAAATACAGCAGAGGAAGTATAATCAATAATACTGTAACAACGCCTGGTGGATACATTTCTGGTGCTGAGCTCTGCATAATGTATAGAGTTGCTGGATCGACTATACTGGACCCCTGAAATTAACAGAACATTGCCTGTCAGCTATACTTCAACAGTAATAAAAAGTCACATATTTTGCACGTTAGACATGTATTAGTTCACCTGTATTACTCACCTCACCAATTATTCCAGCGTCTTGTTCCTTCCACGTTTTCAGTGCATCTGAATTTTACATGTTAATTACGTAACTCGCTATTAGTAAATAATAAAATGCACCAGTTGAAAATGTCACAGGGTTGCAGTGGTCCCCCTCTGAGCAGCAGCGTGGGGAATGGCGAGGGTGGAAGGAAGCAGGGAGCCTCAGAGAGGAAACCGTCTTCCTATGGAGAAGCTCCTGGGAGCATGTGAGGCAGCTGCCGGTGCCCCCACCCCCAGCAGTTTTTCCAGCACCTTAGAGAGCATATTCCTTGGGATCCCCACTCCTACATTGCTGAGAGCCCAGCTTTACCCCTTTATAACATTCTTTTACTAATTAATGACTTTTTTGTTTTAAATTTTCCTGTTCACACACAGGGGGAAAAATCGATATCATAAAAATGGCCAATCTGCCCAAATCAATCAGTAGATTAAATGCATATTTCATTCAAACTCCCAGAAGAGTTGATGTGTGCGTGTGTTGGGTGGGGGGGGTGGAGGTTTTGCTTGGGGAAGCAGAATTACGGATCTTAAAATCTATATGGAAAGAGTAAAGGACAAAAATTACCAAAGATAATTTTGAAGAATATGGTGGAGAGAGCTGCCCTGATAAGGTTTTCATGCATTTATAATAATCATATCATGGCATTGGTGGAAAGACAGAAAACTAGACAAAGAGAAAGAGAACAGAGAATCCAGATCTAGACCAAGACACAAGTGAAAAGTTGATATATGACAGGGACAGTGTAAGAAATTTGAAATAAAATAATAGCTAACATGTATTGAGTTTTAACTTTCTGATAGGCGCTAAGTGTTTTAGATTTAACTCATTTTATTTTTTTATTGAGTTTTTTAAAAATTTACACCCAAGTTAGTTAGCATACAGTGCAACAATGATTTCAAGAGTGGATTCCTTAATGCTCCTTACCCATTTAGCTCACCCCCCCCCATAGGCCCTCCCATAACCCTGTTTGTTCTCCATATTTAAGAGTCTTTTATGTTTTTGTCCCCCTCCCCATTTTTATATTATTTTTCCTCCCCTTCCCTTATGCTCATCTGCTTTGTATCTTAAAGTCCTCATATGAGTGAAGTCATATGATATCTGTCTTTCTCTGACTAATTTCGCTTAGCATAATACCCTCCAGTTCTATCCACATAGTTGCAAATGGCAAGGTTTCATTCTTTTTGACTTCCGAGTAATACTCTGTTGTATATGTATATACCACATCTTCTTTATCCATTCATCCGTCGATGAACATTTAGGCTCTTTCCGTACTTTGGCTGTTGTCGATAGCGCTGCTGTAAATGTTGGGGCGCATGTGCCTCTTTGAAACAGCACACCTGTATCCCTTGGATAAATAAATACCTAAGAGTGCAATTGCTGGGTGAGACTTCATTCATTCATTTTAGATTTAACTCATTCAATCACTCCAAAAGTCCTACAACATAACTATTATTATTATTATTCTCACTTTATAGACGGAGAAATTGAAGCCCAGAGAAATGGAGTGGTATTTTCAAGATCACAGTCATAACTGAAAGTGAAGCTAGAATTTGAACCCAGGCAATTTGATCCCACAGCCCACTGCCTTAGGAGGGTAAAAATTTGTAATTCAATAAATGGGGTCAGGACCATTAATTTATAAAATTTTAATTAGTTCCCTACCTCACAGCATACATAAAATCAAATACAGAAGAATTAAAGACTTGGATGAAAAGTTTTTTTTTAACTTTCAAAAGACTATGATGGAGTATTTCTAGGACTTAAAAGTGGCAAAGGAATACATAAACATGACACACCCAAAATAAAACATGCCACGAAGAAAAAAATTATAAACTTGACTACCTAAAATATAAAACTTCTGTATGACAAGAAGACCTTATTGTGGAAGTGTGAAAACAAGCCACCTACCGGAAGAAATATACACTGGCTGAGAAGTTCTCATCCATATGTAAAGAGCTCTTACAAATAAATCAGTGGGACAATGAAACAAGGATTGCAACAGGCTAGTCACAGAGAGGAAAATCAAATGGCAAATAAAAACAGGAAGACATGCCCAACCTCTCCAATCATAAGAAAGAATTTCCTATCAGATTGGCAAAAAAAATCTAAATCTGACAACTCCACGTGTTGGCGAGTATACGAGGAAGTAGGAACCATCACACGCTGTTGGAAGGGGTCTAGACGGATAAAACTATCTTGGGGAGAGATCTGCATTAAAGGTACATCTATATGAAGATCTCACAACTCCACTCTCCCGTTGATACAGGTCATTCTGGATAATTTTTACTCTTGCACTGTTTTCACTGGGCAAACACGCTACCATGTCACTGACAGACATTCATGCTGTTTCTAATTTTTTGCCATTACAATATTATGATAACATAAAATTACAATACACAGTGGTCAAGTTTTCTTTCTACATTTATGCAAGAGTACCTCTGGAGTAAAGTGAGGATGAGCTGTACCTGGACATAATTCCCTCCATTTACCGATGGCCTGCGTGCCACCTGTGGTCCCCGCTTTATTTGATTTACAAGGGTAATCAGGGGTGCCTGGGGGGCTCAGTCGGTTAAGCATCCGACTCTTGATTTTGGCTCAGCCCATGATCTCACAGTCCGTGAGTGCTAGCTCCAAGTCCGGTTCTGCGCTGACAGCACGGAGCCTGCCTGGGATTCTCTCTCCCCCCCTCTCTGCCCTT
Organism: Paguma larvata; assembly: GCA_030068075.1. NCBI lineage: Eukaryota > Metazoa > Chordata > Mammalia > Carnivora > Viverridae > Paguma > Paguma larvata. Next base: position 131,892,321 of record CM057828.1, read on the forward strand.
CCCTTGCTCACACATGCACTTGCTCTCTCTCTTTCTCAAAATAAATAAACATTAAAGAAAACAAAATAAAACAGTAATCACTGTGGTATTACAGAAGGAAAGTTTCTTACTGCAACCAGAATTTCTGCATTGGTATAATCTGCGAAGACGATTTTAGCTGCTTTAGCCGCTGGAAGACGACTTAAGTTAACATGATCTTACAGCCGATTTCTGGAACTGCACTTTCGAATGCGAAAGAACACAGGGCCTCACTGTCAAACGCACCCTTTTAGACATGCCCAAAAAGTGACTGTGTTCATGAGTGGCAGAGACTAGTCTAGAATACAGGTCTGAGTTTTAAAAGAATAATCCTAGGATGACATTTGATAAGAGTTATGTTCTAAGGTACCTCCAGTTCTAATATGAATTAATTCTAAAGCAAGAATTTTCTAAAAAAAGGTATATTTTAAATCCACACAGGCTTTGGACTTCGCTCTTTAAGAAACCAACCTCGATTTCAAAGGATATAGTTATCATTATGTTTTGAGGGTTTTTTGCCACTTTGATAAAATATGACAAGTGTTGGGTGCTACAAAGGCCCAAAACGAACGGCCGAACTGCCCACAAAGACGGACACTCTGGGTGTGCAAGCTAGCCAACGTGCCTAACTGGAGATGCCGCCAAGCTGGAGTCATCATTCCGCCCAGAGGGCCTCACTGGCACAGACGCCTTAGGCTCTGGAGCTGCCGCTGTTCCCGTGGGCACAACAGGGAGCGCGGACACTGCATAAAGCGGCTGGCACTCCCACTTCCCCCATCCAAAGCCTGGTGCCTCCAGCATCAGTCAGCCTCTAAAATCATGTGATGCGAATGTCCTTCTGGAAAGAAAAGAACAAAGAACTGAGTCACCTCCCGTGGGTAGTTTGAAAGGCCAGACAAGTAACTTTTCCCAAACATCTGTCTTCCCACCCACCCTTAACATTTCACTATTAAAAATCTGATTCTTTTCTTAAAAATTAAGATATAATTGACCAATATACACTATTAGATTTAGGTGTACCACAGAAGGAGTGGACACGTGTATATTGTGACACATGGTGTGTCTGTGTGTATACATCACCTCAATAAGTCTAGTTAATATCCTGGAACAGAAAGATTTTCAGGGCGTGGGAGTTCCCTCATTAAAATGCCCATCGCACAGGAGGATTAACACTTAATTTGAAGACCTGCCCAAAGTAAGGCAGGCAAAGCTGTGGGGTGGTGGGGCAAGGAACTGACAAAGAGAGCGTGAGAGTCAAGGTGAGTCAAGGCCAGCTCAGAGCCGCCTCACACGCAGACCTGGTAGAAGGAAAACTACTGCCCAGGAGAAGCAAATCTGCCTCCTATGGAAAACTGAACCCATTGCCAGAGAGACTGGCATTGAAGAGAATTTACTATCTACACTTTATGTGAGATTTGAGTATGTCCTCTACCTACTGCCTGCCTCAGTTTCCATATAACATCACACACTCTTTCTTTGATGACAGTTATGATTTTTGCCTTTAGTTAACCATGGCAAAGAAAGGGTGGGGTTCTGTGTTTACTATTCTTACTGCTAGATCTATGGCCATAATGGCTAGAAATTCTGAGTTATCAGAATTGGTAGGTACTTTTTATTAGCATTTTCCCTCTTTTTTTGATTTGCTTTTATTTTGTTCTGTTTGCCTCTATACCCTGGTATCTTCTGTCCCATCTTTATATGTACCTTTATGTCTTATCTCTCACTTTGAAGATTATAGAATCCCGAAGACCCTTCCTATCACACTTACCTGTTTCCACCCTAGCAGGCAAGATCAGCACTGGATTATACTACACTGGGCTTCGGTACAACGATAAGAAGTACACGGATAAAAACTGCCTGCTAGAATTCTAGGTGAAACATTCATGTAACACCTTTTCCAAGTCCCCTGAAGGGACAGATTCCATGGCTATCAAAGGTCCTATCGGAGTGATCCAGGAACTCATGGTCCAAGGACACTGGGCAGCTCCAGGGGGCAGCAGCGCAGTGATGGGGAGCTGGACACTAAGCTAGACTCCTAGGGTACTGGACGGGGCGATCAAGCCACCTGAACCTGCAGGGGCCAAGGTTAAGCTGCTGGAAACGTGCTCCTTTGGCATATTGATTACTTTAAATAAAAGCTACCTAAGAGACAGCCTGCGAAAGGGCAACACTCAGAACCTCTTCTGTCCCCCCGAAAGCAGGAAATAAATCTCCCGGTGGAAGGCACCCTCCCTGACAGGAGGTGAAGAGCCTTGTCACCGGAGGGGGGATATTTAGAGCCCAGAAGGCTGTAGGAACATCCTGGTTACTTTGTACTGATTTACCACCACAGCCCAAAGTCTGCTTATAATTCTTCAGTAATGGAAGCTGTCAAGGATAAGTTTCCTTTTTTGTCAATCCCTCCCAGATTTACGGTCTCTTTATCTGAAAAGTATAAAAACCACATGCCTCGGTCGTCCCTTAGGTCTCAGTTTCATTACTGGGTCTTTGCGTGCAGGTAAGAAAGCTTTGAGGCTTTTTCTCCTGTTAATCTGTCTCACGCGCATTTTTCTTAGTCCAGCTGGAAGACTCTAAAGAATATTTTCTTCCCTTCAAATCCATCAGTACAGAGAACAAGCCGGAACCCCTTCCCTCCTTTCCTGGTTTCCAACTAGAAGGGAGCACCTAGACAGAGGTCTTGCCTTGTTTTGACTAGGTGGCTAGTGGCAAATGCCTGTGTTTGTGTGATCACAGTGTCATTGAGAAGCCCGATTCCTGCCCCGCCCTGCCTCTGAGTGTTTACTGTCTACAAGTTGCTAGAAACTAAATGTTCTCTATGGAGGAGAGTGGCCAGCAGGCTTGAGCCATGCCCGAGGGTGTCCCTGCCTTCCTTGCCTGGAATACGGATTGGTAGGAGACATAAAACAGAGTAAAAAGGCACTGGTGAAGGAATGGAAGAATAGGGAGAGGAAAACAGGAAGGAGTGAAAAGGGACAAAAGTGGTCAGAACACGGCATACAGACACTGAATTAAAGAGTGAATGGAAGTCTTACCTTGGTTAACTTTGTATAAGAGTAGCCTTCAACAGAATAGCTACTTCAACTCGTCTTTGAAAGAAAATTTTAAGTTATTTATTTTTTAGATATTTATTTATTTGAGAGAGAGAGAGAGAGAGAGCGCGCGCGCGCATGTGAGCATGAGTGGGGGAGGGGCAGAGAGAAAGGAAGAGAGAGAATCCCAAGCCGACTCCTCACTCACTAATGCAGAACTTAAACTCACGAATTGTGAGATCATGCCCTGAGTTGAAATCAAGAGTCAGATGCTTAACCAACTGAGCCACCCCGATGCCACTCTTTGAAATTTTAAGTCCTCTTTGTTTCTTTTGGTTCATAGAGGGGTTGCCAGAGGATTCTAAGTGGGGAAACGCTGAGTCGGGCTTTTATCTTTGTGTCCTTGGTATCCAGCAGTGTTTCACACATATTAGGTGAAAGGGCCGAGTGGGAGGAGTAAACAAAGCTTGGTTTGTTGTTGTTGTTGTTGTTTTGTAGCTTCTGTGTCCTTGCAGTAACTCCCTATTGCAAATGTGTGTGCTTGTAAAATACATACATGTAAAACGCATACATACGATAAGTAGTAGTAATTCTGGGATTCAGTCACTAGAGGGAGGCAGAGGAACGTGAGAAAAGCTGCGGTGCCCCAGACAGGACCACCTGGACTTGATCTGAGAACGCAGGACAGCACTGACCAGGCAAGATCAGAAATCAGAAGAGCCTTGCCCTTCATTCAAAATGTGTATCCACATTTAATCAGTATAATGACACATTCCCAAGAATAAGAAAAAAACTGCCTATTGTAGAACAATGCAGGCTTAATGAGTCCAAGCCATGAGGGCTATCAGGTCATCAGGTCAGTGCTCTTGCTCAGCAGGAAAGCACGTGGAACCACAGCCTGGACCTATGTGCTCTCTAGCCATGCAATCTTTGCCAAGTTGCTGGTCCTCTCTGAACCCCAGTTTTTCATCAATACAAGAGCAACAGTAATCGTTTCCACCTTCTTGGGTTGCTATATAAACTAATAAATGAAAAACTTCCTCACAAAACAGCAAAGAACTACATGGATGCAAATCCAATTATAAGTATTCACCATGAATTCAAGATTCAAGTTTGTCTGCTTAATCGTGTTCTTAAAGTTCTCCAGGGAGACAGTCCATAACCCATAGTTCTAGGAGGGAAGGAACTATGGCCCTTGCTCTTAGCATCTGACATGCTACCTGGTAAATAGTAGTTTCTTAAATGAATGAGTAAAACACTCACATGTATGAAAACCATATAATTTTATATCTAAAACAAATCTTTCTTTTTTTAACTGATAGGAAACAGTATTAACAATTACTCCAACAAATGGGTCAAAAGCAGGACTGTCCCGGGCCAGCCAGGACATAAGACACTTATGTCTTCCATAGTATGCCATAGGTGCTGCCCCAGACATATTATAGTACTAACTCATTTAATCTTTACAACAATACAGGTAGGTAGGTACTGTTATTAATCATTTTTGACAAATATTTATTGACCATGTACTATGTCACAAGTCTCCTAGGTTCTTGGGACACATCAGAAACAACTATGGGCTCCTGAATGGTTCATTCAGTTAAGTCACTCTTACTATCTGCTCAGGTCATGATTTCATGGTTCATGAGTTTGAGTTGCAGGCTGGGCTCTGCACTGACATTGTGGAGTCTGCTTTCTCTTTCTCTCCCTGTCTCTCTGCCCTTGCTCTCTCACTCTGTCTCCCTCTCTCGAAAATAAACAGTAAATATTTTAAAAAACAACGATGACTACAAAAACAAAGATTTCTGTCAATTAAGGGGAGGGGATGAGAAAGTCAGACAGTAAACTATAAACATAACAAATACACTACATAGCCTATGAAAAGGCCATAGGGCTGCAGATAAAAGCAAGAGAGAAATTGTGGGTATGGAAATATCCCGTGGAATGCCCACCATCTCCAACAGAAACGCTGGAGTGACCCCTGTTCCAACTGAGGTGACCTGTCTCCAGTCCCTGCCTTAGACCTCGACACTGTTTTCTCTTTCAGTTCTGACGTGCACCTAAGCCTGCTCTACATGCAAATTCACTTCCCCCATAAGTGGCAGAGAGGAGCTCGCAAAATTCGGTAGATCTCTTTTCTTTTACGTTTTACTTATTTATTTATTTATTTATTTATTTATTTATTTATTTATTTAAAGAGAGAGACAGAGACCACGAGAGTGAAAGAGGGGCAGAGAGAGAGGGGGAGAGAATCCCAGGCAAGCTCCGAGCTGTCGGCACAGAGCCTGATGAGGGGCCCCAACTCATGACCTGAGCCTAAACCAAGAGTCGGACGTTCAACCAACTGAGCCACCCAGGTGTCCGCTGGTGATCCTTTCCTAAACTCAACTCCGTGTCCTCCCCGTATGCTGGACCTTTGCCACAACTGATGACCTGATTAGGGTTACGGCCTCGCTCACACTGGATGCAGGGCCCCTGGAACTGCAGAAGAACTCTGTGTTCACGGGTTTGGGGAAATGGCTGGACAAACCCACCAGACAGGAGTAAACAGATGACTTGGAGGGGAAGGGACGGGCTCTTGGGACGTCTCAGTTGCTTGAACTAACACTGGCACTGAAGCCTGCTTGAGCCAGTGAAACCACATGATGCTGAACTTCCTCCGCATCCCACCCCCCCGCCCTGTTCTGTCTCCTGTGTGTGCTTCTTGCCCTTCCTCATCTTGTGACTCTGGCGGAACTCCAGGGTGGTTATTCAACCTGTCTCTAGACACCCTGGGCCAAAAAAGGAAGAAAGGGCAAGTGCAGGCTCCAGGGCAAAGCTGACTGCCAAAAGCACCGTCAATGGCCTGAGGCTGGCCAGTGAGCACAAAGGGAACTTGAAGGCAGAGCGTCAGCCTGCAGGAAGAGACTGAGCATATTCCCATGCAAGGGCACCCACCGCAAAGGGACGAATACACATACCGTGCACCAAAACTAACCCAAAATAAATCATACACCTAAATGAAAAAATAAAACTACAAATTTCAGGAAAAAAAAATGGGAGTAAATCTTCATGACCTTGGGTTAGGCAGGGATTTCTTAGACATGACAACAACAACAACAACAAAACAGATGACAAAAGAAAAAATTGATAAATTGGACTCACCAACCTTAACGCTGCTTCGAGCAACATTAGGTCTAAAGACAACCAACAGACTTAGAAAAAAAATATTTGCAAAGCGCAGATCCAACAAGGGCATAGCATACAGAATAGAGGAATAATTCTCATGACTTAACAAGAAAAAAGGCAACCTAATTTTAAGATGAGAAAAGAATCTAAACGGACGGTTCTCTAAAGAAGATACACACATCATCTATAAGCACACGAAAAGATGCTCAATCATTATGGAAATGCAAACGAAACCACAATGAGATGCTACTTTGTACCCACTGGGATGGCTGAAATTTAAAAGATGGACGATCACAAGTATGGATAAGGATATGGAGAAATCGGAACCACCATTCCCTGCCGATAGGAGTGTAAGATGGCTCACTGACTGTGAGAAACAGTTTGGCAGCTAAATGTTAAACACACAGCCCCCGGAGGATTTGGCAGCTCCTATCAAAGCTATCTACCCAAAAGGAAAGGAAAACATATGTCCACACAAAGATTTGTATCACAAAGCTTCATAGCAACACCATTCGTAATAGCCTAAAAGTAAAAACAGCCCTAACGTTCATCCGATGATGAATGGATACACAAAGGTGGTGTATCCAAACAACTGAATACTATTCGGCAATAAAAAGGAATGAAGTCTGACATATGCTACAACACGGATGAAACTCAAAAACACTACGCTGAGGGCTGTGCTCCCCACAGCCTCCTGCCCTGTGACGATTTGCATGCAGCTGCTAGGGAGGCCCCTGGAACTGGGGTAGGAGCAGTGACGACTACCTGCAGACATCCTCGCTGTGTCCTCCTAGGGAAGAGACAAGGGGCAACGGGAGCCGGCAGGTTCCAACCTCCTGGGGGCCGTCTGAGTTCAGCGACAGTCGACAGTCGGGAAGAATGCACTCCGAGGAGGAGCAGGGAAGGAGTAACCCTTCACCTGAAAACTGCCTGCTCTGCCTCCGCTGTGAATTATTTTGGTGGGAAAGAGAATTACCATCATGTCGCTGTATTAACGAAAGGAGAGGTGTTCGCGACTTGTGACCCAGAACCACAAAACACAGAGCCCGAAAAAAAAATGAAAGCTGAAAGCGGGCAGTTTTCTCCACAGGACCGGCCTTTCTGGGCACCATGTTGCTTAAGGGAACAAGGCTATGACCCATTTAAAGGGGAGTGGGACCATCTGGCAGGGTACAAAGGACGTCATCTCTAGGGGAACAAGATGATAACCTGATTCGTTTAGAGAAGACAAAACAAGGTCCAGTTGGAGAAGGAAAAGTATCTACATTTCGGAACTCCACTGTAGCTAGAAAGTTCCGTACGACTGCCGGTTCACGTACCATCTCTTGATATTGCCATCACCCTCTCAGCCAGTGCATGAGGAACATTTTCTGGCATTATGTCATGAATTGCACTTCAGGCTCAGAAAACGCAGTCAGCGGTGATATGTGGTGACCCCGCTTTCCATGTTTCTCCATGATGCCTACTGTGCGGCAGTTCAAACGGAGATCCTAATTCAGATGCTAACCCAGCATGTCTGTTGCAGAGTTTGTTGTGTTTGTGGGTTTTCCCCTTCTGTTTTGTTTAAAACAAAACAGTGTTGGTGCTATATCGTGACAGTCCTTGCAATGACAGTGAACGGACCGTTCATTCAGGTAGACTTCCCAGCTTTCTGATTGGAACCTTAAGCCGCACCACCTGGGATATTAGCCAGCGTTAACTCAATCTCTGTGAGATCCAGCCTCCTTGTATGTAAAAACGAGGTTGGACGAGGGCAGGGGAGGTCCTTGAGACCCTTTCAAGGGCACTCAAGGTCAAAGCTATTTTTTAATGCTAAGACATCATTTGCCTTTCCCACAGATACTCTTTCATGAGTGTACAGAGGAGTTTTCCGGAAGCTATATGATGTGTGTTATTGTAACAGAAGAAAACCAGGCAGGCCATGGATAAAACTCTCTTCCATAGATTTATCTCAAATACATTGATGGGGGTATCAATGAGATACCTCTTCAGGCTAGTATTTACCTAAGCAGATGTTTTATAGCTTCAAAAACTTATCACAAACCCGTAGAGTTTTTCCATAGCTGCTAAATTTTAGTAGACAGACTCATAAGGAGCTTGTGAGCCTTTCTGTTTGTTTTAAATTCACCCAATTATACATGAAGGATTATTTCAGTGGAGAGAAAAAATTACCCCGGGGGCTTATTTATAGGAAAAGGCAAAAAGAAAAGTGTTATTCATATAAAAACACCTACCCCAGCACCTAGTACGCTCAGTTGGCATGCAGTAGTCACTCAGTAAATCTTTCTTTCAGTGAGCGGATGAGTGGAGCAAAAGTTCCTCTTAAGTAAGCAGTTAATTCTTAGATGGTTTGAGAATTGCCTTTAATAGAAAGAAAACGAATGATGACTACTGGCAAAGTCCTCTTAAAATTAAATGTCAGTTTAGGCTCCTGAAGTACCTTCCCTCTGCCAGGAGCTGGGGAGTCTAAGCGCCTTGTCTATTTGCTAGATCAAGCCCCGAGGGGTCCTTCATCCTGAGATAAGCAATGCCACACCCGAGCAGGGCTCTCTCCAGAGGAGCTTGCTGTGAATCTGGCCTCCCGTGGCCCCACTTAGCAGAGACCGGTTCTTCGACATGTCCACTGCCAGCTTTCCCAATAAGACAAATGCTCTCAGATGAAATATTCTCTTCCTTGGGGCACCAAGGAGGATGTTAACTGGAGAGTGTGGAGAAGGAAAGTTCAGGGGTCTGGGAGAAATCAGGCTTCTTGCAACCCAGAACCAATCACGTATCGGTGCTGCGTCTCTGTGTTTTCTAGATGAGATTATCTGTGTTGTACTGAGAAGTCAGTGTGTTCTCAAGTAGTGTTTGTTTGAGTAGTGATTAAGTATTTGGGGGTTTCCATAATGATATTGCTTAACAGCTGTGTATGCAACAACATTCATGAGATTCATGAGAACAATTCAGGGGCACAAGGAGCGAGGCAGCAAGCAAGTAAGCCAATCTGTTCCCCAGCTTCAGGCTGACTTCACACCCCTGTCCTCCATTGTTTTTTCTTTTTTATTCTTTTCAGATGACTTTGCATCATTGTTTGAGGATTCCCCAAACAACATTACCTACAGCTCAGACCTCTGTTCCAAGCTCCAGACCCAATCACACATGGGTGCTACACGAGGTTTTCCACGTCCTTCTGCATTTCCTCTTATATTCCTCTCAAGGAATCACTCCCATCTGCTGAACTCCCCGAATTAGATTCCCTGTCTCCACAAAAAGCAGCCACTCTTTTTTGTCCATTCTGCTTCTCTCATGTCTTTGTTCGTTTGTTTGTTTAATGGTTAAAATGGCAACATTTATGTTACATATATTTTACAACTTTAAATTTTTTTTAACGTTTATTTATTTTTGAGAGACATAGAGATAGAGCGTGAGCAGGGGAGGGGCAGAGAGAGAGGGAGACACAGAATCGGAAGCAGGCTCCAGGCTCTGATGAGCCATCAGCACAGAGCCCGATGTGGGGCTCGAACTCACAGACCATGAGATCATGACCCGAGCTGAAGTCGGCCGCTTAACCGACTGAGCCACCCAGGCACCCCTATTTTATAACTTTAAAAGACCAATAATGTTATATGCCAAAAAGCATTAAATTGTGCACCGTTGTTCCAGTATAATTAACGTGCGGTGTTGTATCAGCTTCGGGTGTATAATACAGGGACTGGACAATTCTATACATTACTCAGGGATCACCACGGCACATGTGCTCTTACTCCCCACCACCCACTACTTCACCCATCTTCCCACCCACCTCCCCTCTGGTGACCATCGGTTGTTCTCTATAGTTAAGAGTCTGCTTCCTGGTTTGTCTCTTTTTTTGTTGTTGTTCATTTGTTTCTTAAATTCCACAAATATTATCTTATTTAACTTAGCATTATACTCTCTAGATCCATCTTTACTGTTGCAAAAGGCAAGATTTCATTTTTTCATGGCTAATATTCCATTGTGTACACACACACACACACACACACACACACACACACACACCCAATAACATCCTCTTTATCCATTCATCAGTCAATAAACATTTGGACTGCTTCCATACTTTGGCTACTGTAAATAATGCTGCAGTAAACATAGCAGTGCATATATCACTTTGAATTAGTGTTTCCATTTTTGGGGGGTAAATACCCAGTAATGGAATTACTGGATCATACAGAGATTCTATTTTTCATTGTTTAAGGAACCTCCATGCTGGTTTCCACAGTGGTTGCGCCAGTTTGCATTCTCACCGCCAGGACTCAAGGATTCCTTGTTCTCCACATTCTTGCCAATACCTCTTGTTTCTTGTGCTTTTTATATTAGCCATTCTTTTTTAAGTTTATTTCTTTTGAGAGAGATGGAGACAGTGCAAGTGGAGGAGGGGCACAGAGAGAGAGAGAGAGAGAGAGAGAGAATCCCAAGTAGGCTCTGGGCTGCCAGCACAGAGCCTAACACGGGGCTCAAACTCACAAAACCAAGATCATGACCTGAGCCAAAACCAAGAGTTAGACACTTAACCAACTGAGCCATCCAGGCACCCCTCTATTAGCCGTTCTGACAAGTGTGCAGTGATATCTCACTGTGGTTTTGGTTTCATTTCCCTGATGATTAGTGATGCTAGATCATGTCCTAGAAACATACATCCTCCCAAATCAAAAGAAATAGAAAATTTGGACAGACTGAGTACCAGCAATTACGTTGAAGTAGAAATCAAACAACTCGCAACAAACAAAAGTCCAAAACCAGAGGGCTTCACGAGGGAATTCTACTAAACATTTAAGAAAGAATTAATACCTATTCTTCTGAAACTATTCCAAAACACAGAAGAGGAAAGAAAGCTTCCAAATTCATTCTTTGAGGCCAGCATTATCCTGATACCAAAACCAGATAAAGACGCTCAAAAAAAAAAACAGAGAGAATTAAAGGCCAATATTTCTGATGAGCATAGATGCATAAATTGCAACAAAATATTAGCAAACCAAATTCAACAATACATTTTAAAAACTCACTTACCATGATCAAGAGGGATTCATTCCTGGGTTGCAAGGTGATTCAATATTCACAAATCAATCAAGGTGATACACCACATTAATAAAAGAAAGGATAAATATCATACAATCCTTTCAAAAGATGCAGAAAAAGCATCTGACAAAGTAATGTCCATTCACGATAAAAACCCTCAACAAAGTAGGCTGAGAGGGAATACACTTCAACATAATAAAGACCACATACGAAAATCCCCCAGATAATATCATCCTCAATGAGGAAAAACTGAGAGCTTTTCCTCTATGATCAAGAACAAGATAGTGATGCCCACTCTTAATGCTTTTATTCAACACAGTACTGGAATCCCGAGCCATAGCAATCAGACAAGAAAAATAAATAAAAGACATCCGCATCAGTACGGAAGTAAAACTGTCACTCTGCAGATGACATGATACTATGTGGAAAACCCTAAAGACTCCACCAAAAATCTCTCATGCCTTTGAACCCTTCATCACATTGTCCCCGCCTCCTTTCCCCTGGCCCAGGGCTTCATTGTTTTTTCCCAAGACTGTGCCTACAGCTTTACCACTCTTAACGATGCCTGAAGATGTTTTCATACCAAACCTGCAGACACTGAATTTTCAGCGACAGAGAAACGAGTGATGTTGGGTGAAGGGGAACAGAATATGCCACCCAAAATATGCCATTTTGGCATGCTGATTATTTTAAATTACAGTTACTTAAGACACAGCCAGTGCAAGAAGGATCCTCTGACCCTCCTCTGCGCCTCCCAGAAGCAAGAAATAAATCTCCCATGTGAAAGGTACCCTCCCTACACCAAGAGGAAGAGAGACAGCCTTTATTAAGATAAAATACACATGACATAAAATTTACCATCTTCACTCTCTGACTTTTGATAATACTCCTAGAGTGACTTTTCCAAAACGTAAATCCGATGGTCATTTCTGGCTTGTGTCCAGCTTAAGGCCAGGACAAAGAAAGTGGCTATGAGCATGTGTACATGCTAGTTTGTGGGCTCACATGTGTACCTGTTTCTGTTGAAGAAACCTAGGAGTGAAATGGCTAGATCAGAGAGTATATGTGTCTTCACTAGAGAAATTCTAGTGTGTTTACTTTGTAAGAGGCCACTTCGTACCTTGTTGGGGGGGAATAAATCCTATTAACATTCTAGACTATTTTTAAAAATCCAAATTCTGAAATGCATTTAGACCCAACAGTTCTGCATGAGGGGTTTAGAGTTGTAAATAAAATGCAAAGCAAGCATGTACACAGCAATTTGATGTCTTTGAGGTACATGTGCAATTCCCATTTGTTTTCCAATCCACCGCCACATCAGTGCTCATAAGGAATCTGTATTTCTTAGTCCTCTCTCTTTCTCTGTTTGGGTTTCTTTGTTGCCATGTTTTTGTCTGTGTTGGTTTGTAAGCACAAAACCCTAGCAGGAAGAGGTGCTAGGATCCTGGATTGCGGATGGCAGTGACTAAGAAGGGTCCTCAAAGGCTTTAAGGCTTAGTGCTCAAACGTGGATGGGAAGACCTCACACAGATTCTCATTCAGCGAGTAAGGAGCAGGTTCTCACACCTGCCTTCTAGCAGCCACTCCGTGACTATGCCCACATTTTAATACCACTTTTAAAGCAGTTTGCAAGTATAACCAATCTGCTCCCTGTGCTTCGCCCAAGCCTAACATCCTTGATACAGGGTGTGCCTTTCCTAAAGCCAGTGTAGGGCACTAAAGCACATTATTTTAAACTATGGATACTTTGAATGGAATCCTATTGTAATAAATTGGACCAACTATCAACATTATTATTTCCAGTTCATTAAAATGAAACCCTTTTGTTACACAGCAGAGAGGAACACAGTACTCTCTTTGTGTACAGAAAGCCTACCCAGGTTAGAAAAAACTAAGCAGAGGAATTTTGAAAAAGCCCATTCTTACAGCGCAAAGGAGTGACGCCTGAGATGTTTTCACACCAAACCTGCAGACACCGAATTTTCAGCAACAGAGAAATGAGTGATGTTGGGTGAAGGGGAACAGAATATGCCACCCAAAATATGCCACTTTGGCATGCTGCTTATTTTAAATTACAGTTACATAAGAAACAGCCAGTGCAAGAAGGGTCCTCTGACCCTCTTCTGTCCACCCCCCGGAAGCAGGAAATAAATCTCCCATGTGAAAAGTATCCTCCCTACATCATGAGGAAGAGAGACATCCTTATCACCAGAAATAGGGAATTTAGGGCCAAGAAGGCTATATACTCAATTTTTGTTACTTCTTCATTAATTTACTATCCCTTTGTCTTGTAAAGCCATTACAATTTTTTTCTTTTTCGAAAGGGTATAAAAACTGCTTTAATCACTTCTTGGAGACTCAAATTTTTATGGGCTCCTGTATGTAGGAAATTAAATTTGTTTTTCTCCTGTTCATCTCACTTATGTAAATGTTAGCCTGCCAAAGAACCTAGAAGGGAAAGAGGGAAAAAATTTCCTTCCCTACATGGATCATTGGCTTTATGGATAATTTTGTGAAAAATAAAGATGCTTTGTCTGTGAACCATTAAAAAAACACACATACAAATAAAAACACAAACAAAAAACCCCACTCTGCTAAGTGGAAGAAGTCGGTCATAAAAGATCACTTATTATATGATTCCATTCTTATGAACTATCTGGCCTAAGCAAATCTAGAGACAGACAGTAGATGAGGGGTTACCTAGGACTGGAGAATGGAGGAATGGGAATTTCTTCTGAGGAGATGAAAATGTTCTAAAATTAGATTATGCTGGTAGTTGCACAACTCTGTAAATATACAAAAAACACTGAATCATATATTTTAAAAGGGTAAACTTTGTGGTATGTGAATTATATCTCAATAATGCTTATTTTAAAAAATCAACTTCTTAAGGAAAAAAAGACTTGTTTTTAGCTAAGGAATTACAATCTAGCAAATGATCATGGGAATTAACTGTTGGGCTCTAGCACAAGTGATTATTCTTAATTTAGGATTTATTTAAGTGGGATGATATTAGCATTTACCTTCCCAGAGCAGAAATGCTATCCCCTATCAATAGCTATTTGATATTGGACAATTTTAATATCTAGTAATTTTTTGTCTCGTAGGCTGGAAGGTCTTACTACTTGGGGATTCCATTAGGTCTGCACCTTACTGATAGAGAAAATTAGGGAAATACTACAGTGGTTCATTCAGACCTGTCCTGATAAGCTAAGAAAAGCAGGGAAGCCAAAGGGTGGCTCTCACTGATGTACCCGGCATGGTGCACTGGCAGTCGGCACGTCAGCAGTGTTGATAATAGCAGCTGTCAACTCTGTCCTGATGTGTGGAAGTCCAGGAAACGTCCATGAGAAGAAGGAACGAAAGATGCATTTCTGGAGAAAAACACTCTCAGGTATTCAGTCCCTCTAATTCTGGCATACTCATCATTTATTTTTGAGAAAATAGACTATAAATTTGTCCACATTCTTGGAAGCAACAGTTTTCTTTCTCCTCCTGGGTTTTCAACTGTAACTTCCTCTTTTCTCAATCAGTTGTTGAGCTAAATTCACTTACTTCGACAGATTACCCAGTGTGTTTTCCAGCTGTGAAAATGTGGCACATATACTGACTATGAGTGTCTGGGAAAGCAGGTTCCCCTGGTACATAAGACCGCCAGCCCCCAAGCTGTGCTCACAGTCAGGAAGAAAAACGGTGTTGCTCATTGAAGCTGATACCAGTCGGCTGATTACTTGTAGGTCTCTCCTGCATTTTCAGGTATTTTTAGATAGATATCTAGATATTTTCATTCTTTGCCCTTTTCTCCAGGAAGTAAGTGGCAGATTAGAAAAATGTTCAACGCCCCAAGCCATCAACGGTTTGTCGCTTGCCCTAGGAATCAGCAAGCAGATTGTGGAGACCCAACACTTCTCTGGAAACCAGGCTTCCAAGTATCAGACGATGAGGCAGGTGGGGAGGGCCTAGGGTGTGTCAAAGTCAAAATCATTCAGGTCTTTGCTAAATCCCACCTACCACCAAAGACAAGAAATACTTTTAAAGGCTCTTGTCCAAATAAACTAAGCAGACTTTAACAGTCCTACACAAAAGGCAAGAGCAGCTTCCTCTTCCTATGTATTCTGTGAAATCACTTCTCCCTGCGTGTTAGTATCTGGGGGGTGTTAGAGGCTACACAGGAGGGACTAAGTACATATATACACGTGCTGAGACCTCCCCGGCTCTTTTCCTCTTTGACTCTCAGAGCTCGGAGTCAGGCCTTTACCCCAGACAAGAGATCCATTGACTTTTCTGTGGAATCTGCTCCAGCAAGAAGACAGGAGAGCAGGACAGCCAAGAGAGTCCCCAAGCTCGACAACTCGGCTGGATGGCCCCTCTCTACAGCCCAGATAACATGCTCCATCCACGTGCAGATGTCTCTGTCAATGTCGCAGTTGATCTACAGTTGTCAGAAAACGGTCACGGATCATCAGACGGCTGAAGAACACCTCTAATAAGAAACATAGAGTCCAAATTAAAAAAATAGCAAAAAGGACAGTTTAGAGAAAACAGAGCCTATGTATAAAGGGAAAAATAAACTCCCCAAAGAGAAGCTATCACTAACAGCATAAGAGAGCTAAAGAAGAAGAAAATATGCTATGTGAAAGTCATAATCAAAGGACAACAATAACAGAGAATTCTTGACAATTAAAAAGATGAAAAACAATAGGAGAACTGAAACATAAAATTGAGAAAATATCCTATAAGGGAAGCCAAATAAAATAAAGAGATGGATAACAGGGAATAAAAGATAAGAAAATTAGGGGGTCAGTCCAGTGGGTCCAACCCCTGAATATTAGGAAAATACAGAAAGTAATAGACAAAGCAAAGGAACAAGAATCATCAGGGAAGTAATTCCAGGAAATTTATCGAAATCAAAGGTAATGCATGTGAAGGCTAAGAGGTATTGCAGAAAATTCAAGAAAATAAAAGAATATTATCCCAAGCAATATTATCACATAATATCAGAACACCAGGAACAAGAGAAGATCCTACGGCCTTCCACGTGGAGAACAGGTTTTTTCAAAAACTCGGGAATCAGAATGACATCACATCTCTCAACGGCACCACTGGGTGATAAAAGGCAGTCGACATCTTCAAAATGCTGATGGAAAGAAGATTCTCAACCCAAACTAGTATCTCCAGACAAAACATCATTCAAGTGCTAGGGCAGAGTATAGATGTTTTTGGACATGCAAAGTAACAAGAAGTAAAAAACAACACCTCCCATGCACAACTTTCAAGAAGGTATCAGAGGCTCCTCCAACAAGATGAGAGAATAAGCTGAGAAAGGAGATCAGGAAAAATGAGAGATAACCCTACATCGGCGTGAGTAAGGGAATCCCCAAGACGTTGGTGAAGAGAAATCCCAAGATGGCAGCTATGGCCCCCAGAACAGGTTGGAAGGCTCCAAGAGGACCTCTTTGGGAAGATGAAATAGAACACCTCAGGTCTCTAAATGTCTTAAGGGGAGATTCGATGGAAGAATTTGAAGTTTTATTAGTGAAGTGACAGACGCATTAAAAAAAATATGAAATACTGGGGTACCTCGGTGGCTCAGTCGGTTAAGTGTCCGACTTCAGCTCAGGTCATGATCTCATGGTTCATAAGTTCAAGCCCACGTTGGGCTCTGTGCTGACGACACAGAGCCTGGAGTCTGCTTTGGATTCTGTGTCTCCCTCTCTCTGTCCCTTCCCGACTCGCACCGTCTCTCTCCCCCTCTCTCTCAAAAAATAAATAAATAAACATTAAAAAAGTTTTTTAAACAATAAAATATCAAGTTTGGTTTAATTTCAGAGAAAACAAAAGTTGTGTCAACAAAGTAAAATACATAAGGTTTAACACTAGAGGAAGAGTAAATGTGAACTCTACTATTTTTTATAATTTTGCTATATTTGCTACAATTTTACTATATTTCTAAAATCATTTCAAAAGAAAAAGTAGTAATAGTACATGTGGCAGACTATGTCTAGAATGGACCCTGCGTTAGTCTGCCCGGGCTACCGGAACAAAATATCACAGACTGCATGGCTTAAACAACAGGTATCTATTTCTCTCTCACACGTCTGGAGGCCAGAAGTCCAAGACCAAGGTGCCAGCAAGGTTGGCTTCTGGGGAGGACTCTCCCCCTGGCTTGTATGCCACCTCTTGCTATGTCCTCAGAGGGCCGAGAGAGGGAGAGCTCCGGTGTCTGTTCCTCCTCTTATAAAAGTCCCCTCTCATTAGAGCTCCTCCCTCATGACCTGATTGAACCTTAATTACCTCCTGAAAGGCCCCCTCTTCAAATTCGGTCACATGGACGATTAGGGCTCAACATATGAATGTGTAAGGAGAGAGGACAGTGTTCAGTCGTAACAGTCCACAATTACCCAGCCTCAAGATCTCCCCACCCTGGTGTGAGCCTGTGGCACACAGAGTCAACGGTGCCCCGTGATCCCCACCTCCCGGTGTTCACATCCTGCGTGATCCCCTCCCCTTGACTGTGGATGGCACCTGTGACTTGCTTCTAGCCCAGAGAACACAACAAAGATGACGGAATGAGCGTGATTACATCACATTAAGATTGTAGCACCCGCCTGTCTTGCTGGACTCTCTCTCATCGCTGGCTTTAAGGAAGTGAGCATCCACGTTGGGGGCCCCTGTATGACAAGGACATGTGAGTGCCCTGGAGGAGCTAAGGGTGGCCTCTAGCAGGGAGCCAGCAAGAGACTGAGGCCTTCCGTCCTGCCACCACAGGGCACTGAGATCTGCCAACAACCTGGACGAGCTTGGAAATGGATCCCTTCCTGGTCAAGCCTCAGGTCAAAGCCCTGGTGACTCCCTCACTGCAGCTTTGAGACCTCAACGGAGGGCACGGCTCAGCCATGGCCAGACTCCTGACCCACAGGCACCGGAGATAATAAATAAGCTACAGTTACGCAGCAGTGGATAACACAAACCCTTCCTCTTAAGCGTGGACAGACCCGTGTCCTAATGACTGAGATACACCAAAAGTGATGGAGCGTCGTTTCTGAGATCAGGCGACAAACAGACCCACTTCCATCCTGCTCTCTCCTTCTTTCTCTGAGGGGAGGCACCTGCAGTGTCGTGAGCTGCCTTCTAGGAAGGCCCAGGCAGCAAGGAGTTGACATGTCCTGCTTGCGGCCACATGAATGAGTCTGTAAACGAATGCCCCCCAGGCTGTCCCTGAGGTGACCGCGGCCCCAGCCAGCAGCCTTCGTGGTAGCATGAGAGAGAACCAAAGTCCCCGGTGAGCCACGCCTGGGCTCCTGACACAGACACAGCGGGATGATAACTGTCTGTGGGTTTAAGCACCCGAGTTGTGAGGTCACTGGTCATGCACAAATCGACAGCTAGTGCGTCTGACTGCACGGCTCAGCACGTACCCAGTCCTGCTGCTCTGAACACGGCGCGTGAACCTGGCCGAAGCGTAAGATCCAGCATGGCCAGGACCCGGGTGGAAGTTGGGGGGGTGGGGAGAGCCCCCGCTTCTGCACAGGGAGGCCAGCATGGTGCCAAAGACAACAAGACCAAGTAGAAATAAATGGTAAAACCAGAGTGGCTGCCTCTGTGGAAGGAGGGGAAGGGCCGGGTAGAGAGGCTGAGCTCCGGGTAAACTTCGACTCTCGAAACTCGGTGAACGTGTAACTTGGATAAAAACGAAAGCTTAACAAGATTTCCTCACCACACAATTCAAACGTAACTTTTTGTTTGTTTTTGTATCATCTGAATTCCTCGTTCTGTCTTCCGCAGAGTGGAAAGATTTGGACGACTTTCCTCTGACAAATTTTCCTTTTGTTTTGACTCGTGAGGGTTCGTTCAATCTTTTCTAGTTTTAACAACCTCAAACTTTTCGCTCTCTATCGAAGCTTCTGTTTCCTTAAATCCCATACCCTTTCATCTCTTCCTTTTCTTTGGCTCTGTGTGCATGTGCTTGTACGTGTGTATGTGTGCTCCTGTGTGCACTTGTGCGTGCACGTGTGCATGTGTGTGCTTGTGCATATGTGTGCTCATGTGCATGCTTGTGTGTGCACATGTGCTTCTGTGTGCACTTGTGCGTGAGTGCACTTGCGTGTGTGCTTGTGTGTATATGTGCTCGTGTGTGTGCTTGTGTGCGCATGTGTGCACTTCTTTGTGCACTTGTGTGAGCGCTTGTGCATGTGTATATGTGCTCATGTGTGTGCACTTGAGTGTGCACGTGTGCATGTGATCATGTGTGCGCACGTGTGCACACATGTATCGCTTGCACCTGTGCACTCGTATGTGCACTTCTGTGTGCATGTGTGTGTGAGCGCTTGTGCATGTGTATATGTGCTTGTTGTGCACTTGTGCCTGTGTACACTTGAGTGCTCACATGTCCATGTGTGTACTTTCACGTGTGTAGATGTGCTCGTGTGTGCACTTGTGTGTTTGCTTGTGTGCATGTGTGCACTTGTGCACATGTGTATACGCATGCACATGTGTGTTCCACACTTGGTCCTTTCCACTTTTTCCCTTTTTTCCTAATGAAATAGGAAGTCCCACCATTGGATTTGTTGAGTCCCCACATCTAGCCAGGGCCTGACACACCTAGAAGGTACTCAATACCTGTTATATAAATGAATGAGGCCTCCACACTGAGTGTATAATCCACCAAAGAGGCCTGGAAAGCTCTAGAATTGGTGAAGCTAAAAGACAATGGGTGAGGGGAAGCCCTTGGCAAAGAAATCCACTTAAGCCCTCATGAGTGACTGTGGCTGTTTGGCTCAGAGGCCAGCCCCAGGACGCAGACCAGGTAGCAACAAGCTAACGGCCAAGAGACCAGACAGGCAGCCAGGACTGCAGCCAAAGACATGTCATGGTCAACACCGGCCAGGAGTCAGCTCTTGCAGAGTCAGTCAGTACTTGTCACTAAAGAGGGGATCCACTCCCCCCAAACAAATAACAAGCCAGGGCAAAGCAGGGAGGCCAGTGAAGCGGAGCAAGAAGCCTCCAGAATGCCAGGACTTGACTTCTGCTTAGGGTGGTACCGTCAACCAAAGCCAAGTCAAGGAAACTCTCCCCAGCAAGCCAGGCAAGTTCCTGTTCATTTGGGCCCTCTGACTGCCAGGAATTGGTGACTCTCTTCTTGATGAGTTCTGAGTCTGAGGTTCATAGGCTGAAGAGAACTGTTTAGTTTCAGAGAGCTGCAAGGGACCCCAGAAATCCTCTCTCTAGTCCAGAGCCTTTCAAACTATTTGATAACTATTTGAAAGGCTATCTCAAACTATCTAAGCACCAGCTCCAGGGACGCAGAGACCTTGTCTGTTCCTCCTCCTCACTGATTCCCGAGCACCACACTCAGTGCCCGGAACAGAACAGGTGCCCAGTAAATACTGAATGAATGAACGAACGAATGAATGAATGAATGAGATCCCTGAGAGCTTGTGATGGTTAATTTTCTCTATCAGCTTGACCGGCCATAGGTACCCAGACTAAACATTATTTCGGGGTGTGTCTTAGAGGGTGCTTCTAGAGGGGACTAGCATTTGAATCTGTGGACTCAATAAAGTAAACAGCCCTGTCCCGTGTCTGTGGGCATCACCCAGAGCCTCAACAAAACAAAAGGGAGAGAAAAGAGAAATTCACCCCTTTATTCTTGCCTCATTGTTTGAGCTGAAACAGCTCATTTTCCCTGGCCCTCGGACTGCACGTCGTACCATCAGCTCCTCTGGCTGTCAGACCTTCCGGCTCGGACTGCATTACAGCACCGGCCTTCCAGGGTGTCCAGCTTGCAGACGGCAGACTGTGGGACTTCCCAGCCTCCGTAATTGCGTGAGACCATCCTCGTAATAAACCTCTCTCTACTATAGATACAGATGACAGATACAGGGGTGTGTGTGTGTGTGTGTGTGTGTGTGTGTGTGTGTGTGTGTGTCTTATGTGTGCATAGATGTACCGGTTCTGTTTCTCTGATGAGCCTAGAGAAATTAATCTAATATAATACCAACCGAACCAGGTTTGTTGGGAGGAATTCTGGCTGGATAGTTTGAGTTTTGGAGAAGACTGTTATGCTTTTTTTTTTTTTTTAATGTTTATTTGAGAGAGAATGTGTGTGTGCATGAGTGGGGGGAGGGGGAGAGGGAGAGAATCCCAAGCAGGTTGCGCACTGTCGGCACAGAGCCCGGTGGGGGGCTCAAACTCATGAACCATGAGATCATGACCTGAGCCAAAGTCCGGTGTCAGATGCTTAACCGACTGAGCCACCCAGGTGCCCCAAGACTGTCTCCTTAACAATTTTTGACAGGAAGAGACCCAAGCATTCCACTACTCCATCTGCATGGTATCAGATGTTGGGGGATGGCACAGACTGGAAGGTGACCACCCCCAATCCTGAATTACCTCCACCCGAAGCCTCAGGGTCTCCTGGGTGATGGCAGGCCTGGTCTTGCCTCCACGGCCATGGAAGAATCTCTGTTTGCTCTCTGCTGGCTGAAATTGCATGCCACTTGTTAGGATCAATTATGTTTGTCCCAGCTTGAGATGACCAACTCCTGTAATGTCAGACCCCAAGAGAGAGTTTTCAAGAAAGAAAAAAAGCCTGGCAAACAAACAGCTGAGCGCCCTTTGAGATTATTATATTAAAATCACATGCAGGACACTTTTTTTTTAATTTGAGAGAGGAGACAGATGAAAAGCATGTGAGCAGGGGAGAGGTGGGGAGAGGAGAGAGAGAGAATCACAAGTAGGCTCCACGCTGTCAAGCAGAGAGCCCGACGCGGGGCTTGAACCCACAAACCGTGAGACCATGACCGAAACCAAGAGTCGGACGCTGAACCGACTGAGCCACCCATGCGCCCCTACAGCAGACTTCTAGGACTGAACAACAAGTAGATGTATCCCCTCCTTTCCACATTGTGCCCCGAGGCTGTGTGTGATAAATACATTCGGTACAGTTACCTAACTAACTAGCCTGGTTTATAAAACTAGGAGATTTTAATGTAATAATTCACTCTCATCGGAGGCTCTAAATAGGATAATAATAGCTACAGTTTCCTGAGCACATACTAAGTGCCAGGTTCTGTGCTGGAGATGTTTATCCTGTATGTATATCTCCAAATCTCACCGCAAGAAAGGTACCCCCACAACCACGACTAATAAAGGATGGAACTAACATTTCAGCCAAGTTGAGTATTTATTTTACCCAGATCTCAGTACCCACCTGTGGCAGAACTGCAATTCAAACCCAGGACGACAGCTGTGACCCAAGACAGATGACCAGGGTGCTGGCTCAGCCACAAACAGGCCATGTGCCCGAAGCGAGCTCCTGGACCTCCCCACTTCACTCCTCGTAAGGAGGAGATAAGAACGAGATCCCCGCAGAGGGCTGCTCCAGGATGAGGGAGAAAATCCAAAAATAGCACTTA
Source organism: Paguma larvata (assembly GCA_030068075.1). NCBI lineage: Eukaryota > Metazoa > Chordata > Mammalia > Carnivora > Viverridae > Paguma > Paguma larvata. The sequence goes on from CM057828.1 coordinate 131,914,990, forward strand.
GAAGACTATCTCAGGTACAAAGCAAATTCTCCATAAATGGTAACCACCATAATTAAATCACAGTGCTGCCCTTTAACACACACACACACACACACACACACACTTAACGCCATTCACAGCTTATCTGCAATATGCAGTCAGGCCTTCATTAACCCGAGGGCCACACTCCCCTAATCATTATCCATGACCCAAGTCTAGCAGGGAAACAAATGAATGCTTTAGACCTTAAAATAGCTGCACAGTAAAGATTGCTGCTCTTAGAAATAACACTAAAAATAACAAAATCTACCATCTATTGGACACACAAGCTTCTTTCCACACATCCTGTCTTGGCTTCTAGAGGAGGCAACATTTCACACCAATGGCTCCCGCCTCAGGAGTACATTTTGTGCTCTCATTACTTGCTCAGGATGGAGAGTTCTCTCCGGACCGGCGTTTTTCAATAGAAATATAATGCAAGCCACATACAGAATCTTAAATTTTCTAGTAGCCATGTTTAAAAAGGTAAAAAAAAAAAAAGAACAAGTGATATCAATTTCAAGAAAACATTCTCGGGGCACTTGGGTGGCTCAGTCAGATAAGCGTCCAACTTCGGCTCAGGTCATGATCTTGTGATTCGTGAGTTCAAGCCCCACTTTGGGCTCTGTGCTGAGAGAGCCTGGAGCCTGCTTCGGATTCTGTGTCTCCCCCTCTCTCTGTCCTTCCCACATTCATGCTCTATCTCTCTCAAAAATGAATAAACATTAAAAAAAAACTTTAATTAAAACATTCTCTTTAGTCCATTATGTCCATTATTGGCCCAACATTCGGTCAATAGAAAAACTTATTAATGACAGAGGCACCTGGGTGACTCAGTCAGTTGAGTGTCTTGACTTCAGCTCAGGTAATAATCTCAAGGTTCAGAAGTCCGAGTACTACATCGGGCTCTGTGCTGACACCTCAGAGCCTGGAGCCTGCTTCGGATTCTGTGTCTCCCTCTCTCTCTGCCCCTCCCCTGCTCATACTCTGTCTCTCTCTCTCTCCCAAATAATAAAACATTGAAAACATGTATTAATGACATATTTTCCCTTTTTTAATACTCTTTGAAATCAGCATACATTTCACACTTCCAGTACATCTCAACAAGGCTCCACCACGCATCAAGTGCTTGATGGTTAGAAGTTGCTGGCGGCTACCAGGGCACGTCTCAAAGGGCCCATGAGGACAGGCAGGGACCCCGTCTGTCATGTTTGCTGTTGTGACCACGGGGCCCAACACAAGGTCATTACAGAGCACAGTATACACAAGGAGCTCAATAATTACGTGCTGGGTGACTGGATGAACAAATGAATGAGATTCTAAATGCACAGTGAAACTTAAGAAACATAACAGATTATCACAGGGGAAGGAAAGGAAGAATAAAATAAGATCAGAAGAGAAAGGGAGGCAGACCATAAGAGACTCTGAACTACAGAGAACAAACTGAGGGTTGCTGGAGGGGGGGTGGGGGGGATGGGCATTAAGGAGGGCACTTGGGACGAGCACTGGGTGTCCTATGCAAGTGCTGAACCACTGGGTCCTGTTTCTGAATCCAATACTACACTGTATGTTAACTAACTTGAATTTAAATAAATTTAAAAATTAGAAAAACAAAAGAATATAATATAATAAATAATATAAAATATATTAAAATATTAAATTTTTTAAAAAATAAATAAGATACATAGTGGACACAAAACGTCTGGTCACACTTATGAAACAGACCCACAGGGATCAGCAGCCTCACGGTGACCTAGAGAGCGCACCACGCCACTGTGCTGTCACTGTGACTCGTGTTTCTAAACAGAAAGGTAACACGCTTCAGCCTAGATGATAACACTGTTTACCAAAAACATGTCCTAGAGAGTGACCTGGGAGTTCTTTCCAACGTATGTCGTGTTTTCCCGTCTTAGAAGGGCAGGGCAGCGGCGGGGAGACCAGAGCAGAAGAAGGAGCAGACCCTGACCCTCCTTCCTCCAGCTGGCGGGGCCACAGGCAAATTACTGCACCTTTTTAAGTCGCAGCTTCCTCATCTGTGAAACCTCTTTAGGTCGCTCTGACGCTTAAATAAAGGAATCCAAACAAGGCCCTCCGAGCAGGGAGTGACACACAGTGACACTACGTGGGAACAGCTGTATTCTTTATCTCCCCACCTCCAAGGCCCCCGACCTGCTCTCCCTCTACTGCAGATGAAAACTTGGGGCCCGTGCAGCCCCAGCGGCCCCCTAGCCAAGCAGTTTCCTCAGCGTTCACCCCCTCTTTTCCTCATCCTCCCTCGCTGTGCGACCTGCCAATTCTCCAAGAGTTTTTTCCACTGGGTCTTTCCTACTCTGCTTCCTAGCTCCAGGACAAAATATTTGCCCAGGAAGCGTGACAGTCATCGGTCAAACCGATTTGTTTGGGTCTGTATGAGATTTGGTGCAAATACCACGGAAAGAATTGACGAATCAGGAAGAAGAGACCGCAGCCAGCACAGAGAGAAGCAAATGCTGTGGGACAAAAGGGAAACCAGGGGGTTCCCACGCAGGGCGAGGGAGAGGAACTTGCGTGTGGCATGTTCATAGCTTCCTGGTTATACGCACAACGTGACCGGCTGATGCTTCACGGAGAGGTGGGTGCAGTTCCCAGGGCAGCCAGAGCGAGGGGAGAAGAGAAGGGAAGGGAGGACAAGGGAAAAGCAAATACAATGTGTGTGCTACTCAGCTGTCATCGCCTCAGAAGAAAACACAGCTGTCTGCTCAGCCACGGGGAACATTTCAGGGCAGGTCAAATGGCATCACTGTTCCAGAAGAGTTCATGCATGGGGAGGGGGGAGGGGGGGATTAAGAGCCAACTGCTTCCCCTTCTCCTGTCTCATTGGTCGGAGCTCACTGCATGGGGCATTAAGCATCCTCATCCCACTCCAGGCTGAGTCTCTCCAGGCAGCACCGTAATCTAACATCTCCATATCCAAAGACTAAAGATTCCAGCCAGAGGCGAAGCATCTTCGGTCAGGCTCTGTGCCCCTATAACTTACCTCAGACCACAGGACGGCCCCCACCGCAGCACTCCGGTGGCAGAGAACTCCTCGTTCCCAGTCTATGATCTTGCTGCTGGGGAGTGTTTACAAAAACTGCATAATGCTTTTTTCCTTCGTTTACTACTTCAAAGTGCCTGGCCTGAGCAATGATATATAGGATTCGACACTTCCTTACATCGAGTTGCATGAAGATGTGGATACAAGGCTGGTGTGACTTCGTGGGGAAAGCTGCTACCAGATGTCAGGAAAACTGGCTTCCAGCCCCACCCCCCCCGCCAGGCGCTAACAGCCTGTGTGCGTGGGATGCGCCAGTCCATCTCCCAGAGACCACGATGTCCTCCTCCAGAAAGGGAGGGAGTTAGAACTGGTCCCCACACTGCTAGCATCCTGTGATTTGACTTTACCATGACGAAGCAAAAGAAAGCTCTTTACTTTCAAAGGTCTTCACGCTAACTTTCCAAAGTCTAGAATTCCTTGGGTTCAAAATGGAGAGGCGAAGCACTTACCACTTCTCTCTGATGGTGTATAAAAGGCTCCGACCAGGCCACAGACGGGGCTTGGCGCTCAGCTTACGGAGTTTCCTTTGATTCTTATGACTCGCAGGGCCATGGGGTTAGACTCTCCAAGTCTGCTTAGCTGGACTGGCTGCTCCCACAGGAACACAGGAAGCCTCCCTTCTGGATGTCAGGCTGTCTGTCTCTGAAACAGCCAAGCAGTGCCTACAGAAACCCTGCAGGAGGGTTCTGGCGCTTGGGGGGGCTACTGCTCAGAAGTGTATCCATGAAGTGTTCATCTTAAAATACCTGCAATTCTGCTAGTTCTGTGCATCAGCTCACCGTAAGAAAAACACCACAATCGAAAAGGAAAAAAATTAAAGATCAAATCAGACAAGAGAGAGAAGACCAGGCTACACTGACCAGGGGCACGAAAGCAGGCTTTGAGTGGTGAGGGTGGGTCGCACTCTACAAAGAACATGGAAATAAAGTTCAGGGTGTCAGGGAGGATCGGAAGGCTGAATGTGAGAGATGCGAGCCCACCATCATCTTTCTGAAATTCCATCTGAGAAATGCAGACTTGGGAGGCTTGCTCACTAAAGTGTCACTCGCTTCCATGTGAGGTTTAGCAAGTATTAAAGATAGTGCAAGCCATGGGTGGCTTACCCAATCTTGAAGAAAAGAGACACTAAACTTGGAAGGAACTTAAATCTTCTTACAGGTAAGTATGGTAAACTTTATCACTGTTCTCTAGAGCTCTCCAAATCAAAAGAACACTCATCGGTCTCTATAGATGACCTAAAACCTACAGACTGGTGTTATAAACTAATGAGAGACACGGCAAGCCTTGGGATGTCATTAAAGAATGTAGGATTCTCAATGATGCATATATACACCGTGCGTGTGTGACTCCATAGACAGTAACTTGCGTGTGGTTCTGCTTTTCTTAACTGCAGCACACATGTTCTGTTAAGAGTCTCTTAAGCATGGTGGATAATTGCTTAATTGTGTCCAGGTTTTAGGCACTTCCTTATGTTTTACTTATAATGGGTACAATTCTGGGACAAGAAATTTTTCCAAAATAACTTGTAGTTATTAGTGTAAACAAAGAGGCCAGAGATGACAAGTGACTTTGGGGCCAGGAATCATGTGCCTATGGACACCTGGGTGGCTCAGTCGGTTAAGCCTCCAACTTCAGCTCGGGTCATGATCTCACGGTTGATGAGTTCTAGCCCCTAGTCTGGCTCTGTGCTGACAGCTCAGACCCTGCAGCCTGATTGGGATTCTGTGTCTCCCTCTCTCTCTGCCCCTCCCCCACTTGTATGCGCACGTGCGCGCGCGTTCTCTCTCTCTCTCTCTTTCAAAAAGGAATAAACATTTTTTAAAATGGCATGTGCCGAAGGCACATCAGGGATGATGGCCGACGACTAAAAGCAGGAGGAGACTGGTCACAGTGGGAACACCACCGGGCTGGAAGCCAGACGCCCGGAATGCGAGTGTTGTCTCTACCTCTTATCTGTGTGTGACCTTAGGGGCTGATTCACTTGTCCAGACTTCAGTTTCTTTGTGTGTAAAATAAGAACATTAGACCCTATGACCTCCAGGCTCCCTCCCGGCTCTGAAACTGTATTCTGTAGAACCACCCAGCCTTCCCTGGAAGTGAACTGACGTAGTTTCAGAGAGCCACAGAAACCACCTAGCAAAAATGATTCGCAGGACCTAATGTAAACTAGAATCGAAGTGTAAGGGCAAAACGGGACTGATTCCATTTTGCTTAAGGGCAAACTGGGACTGACTCCATTGTGTTTCCTGTCTTCCACCCTGGGTCCCCAGTGCCTGCTCAAAACCTGCAACTTCCTGGTTCCAAAAGAACCACGCCCAGTGACCTATGGACCCTTCCTCAGCCAATTGGCTAGGGTCACGACCATCACCCCTCCCACTGCCCCTAGACCCCTTTAAAACTATTGTGTTTTTGGAACGGGCCCTCTCTCTCGATCCACTGCTGCGTTGGTGCGGTAGGAGATTGAGCTCGAGCTAGCTCGATTAAAGGCTCTTTGTTCTTGCATCGGACTCGGCTCCCTGGTGGTTCTTGGGGTCCCCGAATTCTGGGCATAACAGAAGCACTGTGCCTTCTAGAATCAATATGTTTGGACTCGGGTAACCCATTCATCAATGGGCTCTGTAAATATCATTGTCCAAGCTCTTCTGAAATAGGTTAACGATGTCATAAGAAAACACTGTGTGTGACTCAACGGGAAACAACTTACTATGACCATATCAGGGGCAAAGGCCACCACTCAGGTGAGGAAACCTCCCCATTAGACACGACGATGGAGTGCCTCCAGAATGCCTCTGTCTCCTTCTTCCCACAACTGGAGAAGGACGTGGAGAGCCTGGGGTTCGGAGGTCTAGGACACACAGATGTCGACCATGGCGGAGGAGACCCGAAATGAATAGTGACATCTGAGGAGGAAGAAGCTGCCTTAGTAACAGTCTCTAAGGATAGAAAAGGTTAGCACCCCCAGAAGGCTGCACCCCGGCTACAGAACGGGAGGATTTGCTGCAGTCCTCAGCATTCCCCACACTCGCCTCGGCCGGGGTCACAGCGCTGGCCGCACGCTGCCATCTACAGAACTTTCAAATACAGCTGCCTCGACCCTCGAAACTCGGACATCAGCTTGACGAGGTGACGGCCCTGCAGATGAGGGACTAGCTGTGGTTCGTCAGTCCGGGCGCTTGGTGGTCCGGGGTTGCCAACCGTCACTCATGTTAGCCCCACCTGAAACGGAACGTGTTCTCTAGACTACGTCAGGGGTTCTAGAAGGCAAGGGCTTCTCGGTGATCTGAAGATCCAAGAGGCTGCCGGGCGGCTTCCAGGGTGAAGAAAAAGTCTCCTGCCGTCGCTGGAGGTTACACACCCATATTCTCTAAGAAAACTGTGGGCAAGAGGTCTGCCTCACTTCTTCCTTTTCTGTTTTCTTGGTTTCTCTTCCGGGGTCTTCTTGTCTCAGGCAAGCCTGTATTTTAGAGTTTTTTTCAGCCAAGTCCTTCTAGACTGGGAGGCCCCGTATGGAAGGGCAGTGTCCCCGTCTTCCCCCTGCTGGGCCGCTGCGAGGGTCGGCTCACTCCCCGGTGGCCCAGTGCAGTGCCCAGGGAGGCAGCGGGCAGTCACTGAGGCCGGCGAAGCCACGTGTGCGCGCTGTCTCCACCCCCTCAGCCAGAGGACCAGCGCTGGGGACGGAGGCCGGGTCCCCTGCTCCGGGGGGGGGGGGGGGGGGGGAGCTTCCGCCTTTGGGAGAGCACATCTCCCCTCCCTGCATTCTTGACGCGCCAGGCCCCCATCGTGTAAGCCCTGGCGTTAGAGCAGCGCCTCACCCCAGCCCCCCACAGCCTCCATCAGACCCCTCCAGCTCTTCCCATCTCAGCAAGTCCTAGCTCGTCTTGCAATGAAGCAGCCATAGGACACACCGGTATCTTCAAAGGCACTGTTTGAGACGGCCGACGGCTTCCTCTCACACCCGGGCCGTGTGAGGAGGGGGAAGAGCTGGCCCCCGGGCTCCATCACTTAGCTCTCCCGGTGGAGCAGGCAGCTGGCTGGTTCCCAGTGTGACCGGAGCGAGCCCCAAAGGCTCGGCTCGGCTCGAGACATCCCTTCCCTCGGGCTCCTTACTCCTGACACGAGGGCCGATTCTGTCACCGTGTATGTAGCAAGGCACCAGTTGGAGCTCAGAGGCTGTTGCTTTCCAAGGTGCTATCTGGGTCGGCTCTAGACGGCAAGGCTCCCCCAGCGACAACACCCTGCAAGCGTAGGCTGGGGGCCACAGGACAGAGGAGAGGCGGGTGTGGGCGAGGGATGCTAGCTGGGGCCATCGGAGGCCGTCTGCCTAGAAGGGGTGTGGGGCCCTCGGCACAGCCGCAAGGCCATGGGCATCTAAAAGGGACCGGAAGGCCCTGGAAACAGGCCTCGATGGTCACAAGGAGAATCCTGGTAAACTCGCACAAGCGTGCCCCAGGAGGGGGGGGCTCTGTCACAGGATAACGTTCCAACTCCCCCCTCTCCCCCCCCAGTGAAGGCGAAGCCTGGAGAATGAATGGTTTGTTTGGCTTTTCTGAGACGCATCTTAATTCAAGTGCTTGCGCCTGAATGAGTCAGAGACAGAGAAGCCTCCAGCTTCACACCAGCTGGTACTTTTCCGTCCCCTCCCCTGGGTTATATAACGGGGCACATTTTTAGAAACCCGGCTCTAGCCACACAGGCTCCTGTGCTACAGTTTCAGCGTTCCAGTCCTCATACTCTCAAACTTTCAAGAAAGGAGATGCTAGTGTTTTTGAGTTATGAAGAGTAGGAGCTGGAGACCAATTATATCTTACTACGTGTGAAAGGAATAAGAAGTTTCATGCAGTCATTTCGAAATAGCTCCTTTCTATACCGGTGTTTATACAGGAACAGGGTAAGGGAACCTGCAAAGGACTCCCGTCCCTCCTAGGGAAGCACCTGGAAAAGTGCCCAGCTTGGAGGTTTTAAACGTAGTGTCACCTACGGAGGGAGAACATTGGCTTAAATTCATACTAGCAGGCAGATGACTGGTAGAGCATCCTTCCACAGCAAGGACGTGTCATGGGGACACCTTGAGAGAACGGGGCTCCTGAAATAAGGAGAGGCTGAAGCCAGAGGAGAGAGATGCGTTGACAGAGATGGAGGGAAAGGGGGTCAGGGTAAAAGGGAAACTGAGGCAGACTGCTTCAGTGACTGTCAAGTTCTGACGGCAAGAGAATAAGTCCCCAGGCCCCTCGTTTGTCAGCTCACTTGTTACGACGTCCAGCCTCATGCTCTCTGAGCCGTTTGTCCAAAGCAGACTCTCGTCCCACATCCCCTCTGACCGAGTCCCCTGCCGTCTGAATGCCCAGGAAGAAGAAAAGCAAGTCTGATATCAACATGTCTTCTCAGTTGGGACTTCAGGCGAAGCCGCTGCACCGGAAGAAGTGTCTTTTTGCTTACTGTCTGCCCAGCCACCAACGATCACAAAACCTTAGTCATAGCCCAAAACATCAAGCCAACCCCGCGCAGGAATGGAAATCAGCAGCGGAGGGCGCTGAGCCGCACAGATGTCCTCCCCGTGCCCCTAAGTGCTGACATCTGCGGACACGCCACTCCCCGCAGGCTGTCCGATCTAAAACCGTCCTTTCCGGCTGCACCGCAGGGTAATCATGTCACCTCACCTGTGTGGAGAGCTAAAGCTTAGCTCTGGCCTAATACTTTCGAGGAAACTCATTCTAGCAGCGAGTGGCCACTGCGCTCCGGTCCCTCTGCTGGACAACCTCTCACGGCACCAATGCACCCCAGCCCCAGCTGTAGCTACACACTCGAGCAACGTTAGTTCTAGGGCCCGACGGGCAAACTGGTGGAGAAACAGAAAGGTCTTGATAGGGAAGTCTTCGGATCCCTGCCCTTGTTTCCAGAATAAAGATGGTCCATGTATAATACCTACCCTGCGTCTCACTGGGTAAAGTGGCTTTCTTTAGTGCCTCTGTTAGGACTACTACCGGACAGTGGCAGTTAGCCCCACCCACAGATTTCATCCAGCTGCCGGTCCACGGAGAGACGTGGTGACCAGCTAGTCATTCGTAGAATAATTATCTAGTAGCGGGTATACCCTGAGAGCTTGCCAGATGCCAAACCCAGGACTAGACCCCAGTCACCAGAGATGAACCAGACCCGCTCCCCGTCTCCGCGTCCTCAATCCTGTGGCTTTCTACGTGAGAACCGTATGCATCTCTCCCCACCTCTGCTGGTAGAAATGTCACAGTAGCTTGAAATCCAACCTAGTGGGAGTATTTACACTGTAGAAACTGGTCACCACTACAGATGAGCCTTTCACTATTGTCGTTTTGGTTTCTGTTGTGTGGCTTTGGGTGGGTTGTTTTGTTTTGTCGTTGAGATGGCTTACCAGCGCACCACTGTCTGTAACCATGGTGTTGCTGAAATGCGTCAGCAGAGAGCACATTTTCCTCTTTTTCAGGGTTGGGGTAAGGCTTTACATAAAGAGCGATGTACTGGTTGTACACTGAAAGCTGAGTAAAGTAAGATTTAGCCAGAGTGCAAAAAAGGAACAAAGAATTTCAGGGAAAAAAAATAACCTAAGTAGAGGCACAGACTTTCTAATTTTAAAAGCTCTAAGGACTCAGGAGAGGAAACCAATGCGACCTGCTGTCCTGCCCAGGGAAGGTGACTGGCCCTTAAAAGATGGCCAGGTCTCTGGCAGATGGGGCTGGGGACAGGGAGGAAGGACATGAGAGGGCAGGGCTGAAGCTGCCACCAGCAGAAATGACAAGGAGCTAAGCTGTTCACCTTAGCTGGGGCAGAGAAGATGGACGTGACAAAAGGCAGCCTACTCTCTCTTTCCTTCTCATCTTAGGAGAGCTGGGCTCTGTGATGAACTGAAGCCCCCAGGGAAGATTTTTACACGTAAGAAAGAACACTGAATGAAGTTACACAGAAACAGCAGGTCCCCCATGTGTCTGCAGACGGCAAGGCTGGAAGGGGAATCTGTCTCCACTTGGGATTCTGAGCAGAATTTCCACTTCCCCGAGCGTGGCAAAAGGTATCGGCATCTCCTCCGGGTGAGAAGTTTCTTCCCTTGAAAAGCACTGCTTATCCCTTCCTTCTCCCCAGTAACGAAAACGGTGAGTGAAGAACTTCTGTCTTTTCATGGTTTAAAAAGCATAGCTAGCACAAAGTCTACTACGCACCTACGAGAATGGCCGCGATCCAGGACAATGACAGCAGCAAATGCTCTGAGGAGGTGAAGCAGAAGGACGCTCACTCGCTGCTGCTGGGAACACAGAGCCGTGCAGTCACTCCGGAAGGCAGCTCGGCACTCTCTTCCCAAACTAAACAGACGCCAGCCACAGGGTCCAGCGACCACACTCCTCATTTACCTAAAAGAGCTAAAAACTTACGTCCACACAAAACACCACACGTGGGTGTTTACAGAAGCTTTCTTCATAACTGTCAAACCTGGAAGCAACCAAGATACCCTTCGGTAGATGAATAAAGTATGGTATATCCAGAAAATGAAATATTAATCATTACTAAAAGAGGTGAGCTATCAGGCCATGAAAAGACACAGGGGAAACTTAAAAAGCCAGTCTGAAGAGGTTCTGTACTGCAGGACTCCAAGTAGGTGACATTCTGGGGAAGGCGAAACTATGGAGACCATCAGGACGGGTGGTCCTTGAGGAAGAGAGATGAATGCGCAGAGCACAGGGTATTTCAGGTAGTAGACGACTCTAGGTGATGCTATAAAACACCTGTCACGACACATTTATCCAACCCATACAGTGTACAACACTATGAGTGACCCCCTGATATAAACCGTGGACTCTGGGTGATGATAGGGGCGGGGGTGGTGTGTCAATGGGAAATCTCTGTACTTTCCCCTCAAGTTTGCTGCGAACTGCTGTAGAAAATAAAGTATATATTTTTAAGACAAAAAAATAGCATGTGGGAAGAAGGCTGAACTTTCAAGGGGTCCCTGCTCCTCTGGGACATCCACTCTGTGCCCCTGGGAAGGTTCATCATCCCCTCAGTGGCTCCTGGAAGCCACCAGTGGCGCTGTAGTGGCCATAAACACTTGGTTTAGAGGCCAAGTTGATGATGCGGTTGAGTCTATCAATATTGGAGCTCCACGTATATGCAAAGCTCCACCCAGGTAATTAAAGGTATATCAAGTTAAGGAAACTCGTGTTGGCCCTCAAAGGGTTTAAACTCTAGCAAACATATGGGACCTAGCAGAGTAGAAAAACTTAAGTTGAGAGTCAGGAGATCTAGCAGCTAGCCCTGACTTTGCCACTGTTCAATCAGCCTCTGCTGGTAGCAAGAAGGAGATGCCAAGATTATCTTTTTTTTTTTAATTTTGTTAATGTTTTATTTATTTTTGAGAGACAGAGTGTGAGCAGGGAAAGGGTAGAAAGAGAGAGGGAGACACAAAATCCGAAGCAGGCTCCATGCTCTGAGCCGTCAGCACAGAGCCCAATGCGGGGCTCGAACTCACAGACTGAGATCATGACCTGAGCCGAAGTCGGACAGCTCAACCGACTGAGCCACCCAGGCGCCCCCCAAGATTATCTTTAAGAAAACGGAGGGGGAACTGGTCATCCCTGGACACAAATGCTCTACAACTGGAACTGGAAAACCCAGAATAACTGTGCAAGGTTGAGTCCTCTCTCCCTCAAGCTGCACGATCTCTCCTTCGAGGACCTTTTTCTCCGCAAATCCATTCTCCTCTCTCCTGTTTGTCACAGTTCATGTTCCCTCGCCGCTCTGACTGGCATGGCTTCTGCATCGCCGTCTAAAAGCCTCCCATATTATGACATTAGCTTTCTCAGCTCCCCCTTCTGGGGTCAAATTCCTAAGGAAGACCGTCTGACTGGCCATGCTAATGGGCCACAGGTTGTGGGACAGCCGAGAGGTTGGCCATGCGTGGGTCAGGTGGCCATTCCAGCTCCACTGACTCTCACGGGGACCTGGGGTCACAAGTTTCAGTAGATGACCACCTACGGCAGTTTCCTGAGAAGGAGCAGTATTAGCATCCCTTCATGGACACGAACCAGCTGGGATAGTTGCAGCCAATCACTTGGCCTCCTGGAGTTCACGCTCCCTCTCCTGCCAAGTGTGGTGTTGACCCAAATGATGTCTACAGCCTTTCGTCCAGTACCAACATTCCGCCATGCGTGGCGCGATGCAGAAATCAATGGCAACGTAGGGAGGACCCAGATCCACCTCCTGTGGGCGCAAGGGCAGCTATGTACCCAAGACTCAAAAACAGCAAGGGTCCGGAGCACCCCCAGGGGCATTTTAAGGAGACCACCTGCAAATATCTGGGCACCAGCAGCAGGACTTTGTGTTTCTAGGTATTCATATTCCTTGGACCACATGCTTGCTGGACAAGATGACTTTAGCTAAACAGGGCTGGTTGGTAGCATAGCTGTGAAAACGGTGCTAGAGGCTGAGAGTCCCCGGCTTCCCAGTTCTGCCCTCCATCCCCACAGTCCTAACCACTGCTTCTCTTAAAGGACTCGCAGCACAGTGACCACATGTATTAAGCACTCAGTGGTCAAGGTGTCACTTTTAACAAGATATTGTTTTGATCTTTCAATCCCCTCATGCCCCGTCCGCTGTTCATTGTTAGGGATCAAAAGCTGAACCTGAAATATACAATTTATGCTTTAGTGTGAACTTAAATCTGCATATTACCTCTCCCAACGTGTTTGCATTTAGCCGCATTTATGAAAAGGGAGTTGTTAATTTTAAGGAAGTAGGTAGGTAGTAAACAATTCTTTTTTTTTAATTTAACTTTTTTTTATGAAAAGTGTCTTTCTTTGTGTCATCACTATAGATTCAAGTGAGAACCCCTCACACCACGCTGTGCATAGAAGAAGCATAGAAAGTGTAGACAAAGACAGCACTCAGTCAACAAATAAACGATTAAGTCAGTCATGGGTACGCCACCTTGCACCCCATGCAGAAGGTCCTTGATGAGAGGGCATCGTGTCCCCACATGATGAATGTGTCACCCGCAGACAGACAGGTATAAAGTCAAAGAAAAATACCCAAAGCTGTCCAGGGTGGATGAAATCTGGAGAGAAATTTATCCCAGCAGTGACCTTTATCCCCACAGTGAGCCTTCTGGGCTCCCACTGTGGCCAAAAAGAACACCTCTCAAGGCCACCCACTTGGCTTCTGGTTCTATGGGCAGTCAAATACAGATGACAAGCTGCCCCAGAGTGCTAAATAAATGATAATTGTTAAAAAGCCTCAGAGGCTTTAGAGCCATTAGTTATAGAGCAATATCACAGCAGAAGCCTAACACAATAAAAAAAAAACGAAACTTATCCACAAAAACTTCCGTGCCTTAAGGATGTCAGGCATCCACACACATCAGACTCCAAGGCAAAGTAATGCTTCATTAGGGAAACATTCACTGCAAATGGTATGGATCTGAGGGCCACGCCCTCTACCGAGGGTAGCAAAAGCATTTCAGCAGAAAGTCTCTCAGCTCTGCCTCTACACTTTACTCACTCAAAAGGTTAGCAGTATTATTTACACTAGCCAAGATAAGGAAGCAACCCGTGTCCATCAATAACCATCAGATAGTGGGAAGAAGAAAAAAATAAACAGATAAGGAATACAGGGTACATATACAATGAAACATTACTCAGCCATGAAAAAGGAGACCATACCATTTGAAACAACACAAATGGATGGATGTATGAGTTAGGCTAAGTGAAATATGTCAGGCTGAGAAAGACAAATACCATATGATTTCACTCATAAGTGGTATCTAAAAAAATGAATAAGCAAAACGCATACAGAGAGCAAACTGATGGTTGCCAGAGGGGATCAGCATGGGGGAATGGGCAAAGTCGGTACAGCGGCGTGGGAGATACAGGCTCCCAGTTATGAATAAATAAATCACCAGAATAAAGGTACAGCATTAGGAATACAGTCAATGATACTGTAACAGCCACGTATGGTGACAGATGGAAGCTATACTTGTGGCGAGCGTAGAATAATGTATGAACTTGTCGAATCACTATATTGCACACCTGAAATTAATGTAACATTGTAGGAAGGAAGGGAGGCAGGGAGGCAGGCAGGCAGGCAGGCAGGCAGGCAGGCAGGCAGGCAGGCTAACTACAGCTCTTAAAGTCCTCTGCGAGTAACTCTCTACTGGTCAGAGCATGCCGCGGTTCCTCGCCAGGAGGCTGGTCTCCAGACGCAGACACTAGAGTGTCTACTTACCAGAGTCAACTCCAGTCACTCCCAACACCGTTCATGCCACTTGAATAAAACACCACATCATGTGAGGAGAGGGCACAAAAGAGAGATTTGTTACCAGGAAATTGAATGGCCATTTTTTTACTTTAGAAAACAATTTGGCAGTACCTTTTTTTTAATTGTGGTAAAATATACATAACATAAAACCATCTGTTATGGCCTGAATGTCTGTATCCCTTCGAAATTCATATGTTGAAGCCCTAGCCCCAGTGTGGCTCTATTTGGAGATGGGGTATCAGAGGAAGTAATTAAGGTTAAGTAAGGTCACAAGGGTGGGACCCCACTTGATATGATTCAGGTCCTTATAAGACATCAGAGCACATGTGTCCTCTCTGCATGTTCACACAGGAAAGGCCACATGAGGACACAGTGAGAAGACACCAACTGCATACGAGCCAGGAGGAGGGTCTTCACCAGAAATCAAATTTGCCGGCATCTTGATAATGAACTTGATCATGGACTACCAGTCTACTTGTCATCTAAGCCACCCACACTCAGGCTTGCTAGGGCAGCCCAAGGGGACTAATACGCCATCTTCACCACGTCTAAGGGTTACATCAGCAGCAATAAGTACATTTGCACTGTTGTGCAAAATTGGGGATGAAAGCATCAAAGTATAAAAGAACTCTGCATACAGACCACTTTTTAAAGACCCAAACTGAAAAACAAAACTTTCTGACTATGGTTCATGAAAAAAGTCAATGGAGAATTTTAATCAGTGAAAATGTATTCAAAAAACTTTACACCAAAGAGTTAATAAATGAATGATCTTGATATAAGTGAGAATGTGTAAGTAGGTTGGGTTGTTTTTTTTTTAATTTCCTTCCTTAACTGACTCTTTTGATTGGTCGGCCATTGCTGGAGTCGGTCGTGTCCGATAAGGGAATGTGTACAGATTCCATTCCATCTGGCTGCCCCTTCAGGAATGAATGGGTGCACACCAGGCAAAGGAAGGAGAGAGTAATAATCCAGGTGGAGGAAGCAGGTGGAACAAAGCCACAGAAGCATGAACACACGTGACCTAGTAGGGATCACCAGGGCAGCCTGGGAGGAAAGGTCAGAAAGATATGCTAGCCCCAGATTGCTCACGGCTTGGAAAATCATGCCACAGAAAGTTTTCCTGGGGACTGCGGTCGGGTGTAAGCTACAGTTAAAGTACAGCACACCCACGGAAGAAGAGATGGGTGTATCACGTACTTTCTGCAAGAGTCCACACAAGAGTTAAAGGTCAGAAATAAATAGTAGTGGCAAAAATAGAAACGTGGGAATAGACATGGCAGGCATTTTTTCAAATAAAGTTGACACTTAGGAAGTAAAAGATGGAAGGCATTTTCAAGGCTAGTGCAGGGGTTTCTAGATTATTTCAATAGTGGTCACAACGAAGCCGGGAGGAAACTGGCCTTAACTTTCTCCCAAGCAAATATCTTTTTAACCCAGGTAAATTCGTTTTAACTGACTGGTGCATATTCCTCTGATATCATCACATTAAGCACAAAGTGAGAACGAGACTTAAGGGTGAGAGAGAACCCAATACCCTCTGGTCACACTGACCCAGAATATCAGGCAGAGTAAAAGTCAAGACTGTGACTGCTCCTGGCATCACCAGATGAGGGTGGAAGTGACTTCTCTGCAGCTGTCCCTATACTGTTATGTATGGAGAAGACAGAAAATGTGCCAAAGCGACGTGTGCTCAGTGATCCCACAGAGCTGGACAAAAATACCATCTACCCTTGTGCATACCAGGATTGGTAAATTGACACCGAGTGAATTGCATTGGTCCCAGATAAGGCTCATCCACCTCAATTCCTTTCCCATACAGGAGTCCTTTGAGATATGTCCAGCAGAGTTTGAGCATTCCACCTTTTTTTTTATGACTCACGAGTATTCAGTGGTAGTTACCCAACCACGAATATTAACAGGTATACCTACTGGCCACATCTTTTGTGTATATTTAATAACCGGCAGCATAAATGGCCACGTAAATTTGAGTGGACACTAGGATTATGTTGATCTTGTCTGTGAGATGCTTTTAATCTGGTAGAAGAAATAGGCTGATGCATAAATAACTGTAATACAATTCAAAGTAAAAAAAATAGCATAAAGAAGAGAGAGAGAAAGTGCTACTATAATTAAGAAAAGCAGAAATTTTATCATCTTTACCTTGTGAAAATATTAGCCATGCTCCCACCACCTCAATGTCCCCCTCTTTCGTTTCAATCTTCTGATTCTACTCTCTCTTATTCCAAATGCTATTTCCTAAAATGGCCTTTGTGTCTTGTATAAAATTATTCCCTTCTCTCTCACCCTACTGCACAGTTCGAGACAGGTAGGCCAAAGGTCTCATATGGATGTGTATGTTAGGAATGGGTTAGCCCATTAAGGGAGACCGAGCCTCACGGTCCACACTGAATTTTATTGGAACTGGTCTATCTTCTCTTGGGTGCTAACTTCCTGAAGGGGGAAGGAAAAGATATATGCTATGGGAAACTCCAAGAATGTCTAGGTGTGGTAAAAATACTAGATGTGGTGTTCACATCCAGACTCTGATCCTAGACTAGGAGGCTGAGCTTTTTACCCTGAACCCAATTAAGTCTGAGTTCCTTCAGAATATCAACTTCACATTTCTTAGGTCCTTCTTGAAAGCCTCCATTAGAAATATCTTTGTTAGCTTTCTATGATAGCTTCTCAGTCTTCCAGCCATTAAATGAAGTAAGAGCAGTTAATTTAAATTCCAGATCAAGATGCTAAATCTTCTAAAATTGGGCCTACAACAGAATGCTCTAGGTTAGTTTAGAGAAAATTTCTGTCTGAGACCAGGCTCTTGTGATTTCTTCTAATCCTAGAATTCTCCAATCCTAAACTCACTGGGGAAAAAAAAACCTGAAGATTAATGAATAGACTACCATCTATTAAAATTTAACATATGCCACATTGTTTACAGATGTCTTTTATTTAATCCACACGACACCCCTATAAGTAGGTATGAAGAACCCCATCTTAAAAATAGAGAATCTAAGATTCAGAGCAGTAAACGGACTCTGTGAAAGTCACACGACCAGAAAGTATCAGATCAGAAATCAGAGCCCAGACCCGTGCGATGCCAAAGTCTTTATACTTCTATTAGAGATAAGCCCAGATCTTGGTGTGACGTCAGCAAATTTAATTGTATAAACAGTAACTGATAAAAATCTAGGATCCATTAGCTGGGAACTTATAGCCTGTGAAGCAACACAGGCATGGCACACAATGAGAAGGAGCTGAAAACGCAGGCTCTGTTTCATCTCCTTCCTGCTGTATATGGAAGGTAGGAGGTCATGGGCTTCTGGGATCCTCTCAACATTTTTCCCACTATGGCGGTCCTGTAGCAACCACTGTAAAGAGGTAATACACTTCTGTCTTCAACCGTATAGCATTCTAGATGTCCTCATCAATTCTGCCACTGAGGTTAAGTGAAAGTGCTGACAAAACATCTCTTTAAAAGGAGCGATGAGATGGCCAGAAGGCAAAGAGCACTTAAACGCCAAATTATAAGAGACTCAAAGAAGGAGATCTGCACTCACTTGATGGTATTTTCTACGCCAAGTGGATTGGAGCTTGGCCATTCACAGGTTCCCATGGCACAGTGGATGGAAATAAAGCCCAGAGCTCGCTCAAGGTGACAAGAAGTCAACTAGAAAACGGCCCCAATCACATTCACAGTAAGATGAAAAAAATAAGCTCATACTTAGAGGAGACTGTGAGGAAAGTTGCCTATCTCAAATCAAGGTACTAACTAGCAAACAGTACTCCTCTGAGAGTTTAGAGCTGCAAGCCAGCCCCCGTGTACGTCTGCAATCCAAATTCATACAGTTGTGCTGATATCAAAAGTCTCAAGTTAGAAATCTTGTTTAAAGTGGCCCCAGGTTGGTAATGACCCCAGGCACCTGGAAGAAGCAAATGCTAGTGTTCTCCTCTACACAGACCTGAGAGCCATCTCGGAATGAATTTTGAGAAACATGAGATCCCAGTCAAAAACATCCCATGTGAACAGGCAACACATATGTGTATGCATGCATACACACACATGCAACAAGAAACAGTATATGAGAGCCCATAGAAAAAGAGGGAAAGAAACAGGCCAAAGACATAAGACATGGAGTTACTGGAACATGGAAAAAGCATATTTAATTTTCATTACATAAATAAAAGGGCTGAAAATGAATAAAGAACAGGAAACTTGAAACCACCAAGATTTGGGAGAAAAAAAGCTTCTAGAAGTAAAAAAAAAAAACCAGAATATTTTAAATCAAAAGTGAATAAATAAGTCTAACAGCACCCTGGACCCACAGGTGAGAACTGATGAACTAGAAATTTCATGTGAGGAAATTACGCAGAAGACAGTCCAGAAAGTCAAAGGTGATGAAAAGGTGAAGGAAAGAACAAATATCATTACAGATAAAGAAGGTAAAAC
This sequence comes from Paguma larvata, assembly GCA_030068075.1. Classification (NCBI taxonomy): domain Eukaryota; kingdom Metazoa; phylum Chordata; class Mammalia; order Carnivora; family Viverridae; genus Paguma; species Paguma larvata. The sequence goes on from CM057828.1 coordinate 131,933,811, forward strand.
ACTAATCTAATTAAAACCAAAAGCAAAGAGAATGGAGCAGAGGCAGTAGGAGAACAAGAATCACACAGAGGCACTAAAGGAGACAGTGGCTTTGAATTTATCTGTCCCAATGTAGGGCATAAATGCATAGATTTGATGGGTCTAACAAATCCCAAGCACACTGAGAAAGAATATTGTATTTGTGTCAGTCCGGGTTTTCCAAAGAAAGAGAACTAGGAAATTGCTGATGTGATTATGCGTAGAGAGATTTATTATAAGGAAGTGACTAATGTGATTACGGGTGTTGACAAATCCCAAGCTCTACAGGTGAGTCAGTGAGCTGGACCCAGGAGAGCTGATGGTACGGTTCTCATCTAGAGGCCAGGAGCCTCAGATCCAGGAAGAGCCACGGTTGGGGTTCAAGCAGCAAAGCAAGAAGCAGCTGGTGTCCCAGTTTAAGGGTAGTCGGGCAGGTGGAATTCCCCCTCCTTTGGGGGAGGATCACTCTGTGCTTTATTCAAGCCTTCAACTGACTGGATAAAGCCCACCCACATCGGGGAGGGCAATCTGCCTCGCTCAGTCTATCGATTTAAATGCGAATCTCCTCTGAAAACATCCTCACAGAAATACCTCGAACAATGTGTGACCAAATATCTGGGCACCCCCTAGCCCCGTCAGGTGGACACACGAAGTTAACCATCACGAACACCGCGTGCAGCATTTCTTCAACACTCTGGCCAGAGGCTCCTTTTCGGGGAGATGTACTGCCGGAACAGACGGCACGCTGTGCTCTGAGAGCCCGGTACGCTGACCACCGTCGCGAGACCAAGGTACCGCCTGCAGTCGAGAGTCGATCGACACACCCCCGCCCTCTGGACCTCACAGAGCACTGCTCTTCGCCAGCACGTCCCTTCTAGCACTCGGTCAGGCCACCGCAGAGTTTCTGAAACTAGAGAGTGCGCAGAGATCGCCTGGAGCTCTTGTCAAGGTGCAGATTCTGGTTCAGTAGGTCTGGGGTGGAGCCTGAGGCTCAGCATTTCTCATAAAGTCCCAGGAGCTGCAGGTGCTGCTGGCCCACAGACCGCACTTTCGGCAGCGAGGTGATCTCCAGGGACAGAAAAAACCACTTTCTCTCTTACTTCCCCTTCCTTTACGATCAGGGCTTCACCTACATCATACCCCCTTCTTCCCAACTCCAGCCCTATAACTTAGCCTCAATAACAAGACTCAGGTTGCGGCACCTGGGTGGCTCAGTGGGTTGAGTATCCAGCTTTGGATTGGGTCATGATCTCAGACTTTGTGAGTTCAAGCCCCCTTTGGATACTCTGCCGCCCTCTCTCGCTGCCTCTCCCCCACTTGCACCCTCTCAAGAATAAATAAAAATAAACTTATTTTAAAAATAACAAGATTCAGATGGAGAGATTGGCTTATCCAAAGGATACTCAACTGGAAGGCCTGTCGGGATATTAGATTCCATCACACCCAGTCGATGTCTGGGAAATGTTTGTTGTTCCTCTCACATACCCCCAGCCCCCAAGTGCACAGCTCTGAACACCTTGGATTTGTTTGCTGCTGTTGTTTATGTGGCACTTTCAAGGTTTAATGAACACATTTCCCCCAAAATACCATCAGCCTTCAAAGACAAAGACCAGCAGCAATAATAAAATAGACCTACTTGGGGCAGCTGGGTGGCTCAGTCGGTTAAGCGTCTGACTCTTGATTTTGGCTCAAGTCATGATCTCATGGTTTGTGAGACTGAGTCCCATGCTGTCAGCATGGAGCCTGCTTGGGATTCTCTCCCTCTCTCAAAATAAATAAATAAACCAAAACAAAATAAAATTAAAAAATAAAATAAAACATAAAAACATACTGCAGAATGATTTTGTAACATGTAAGTGTTTCACACCTCCACCTGACACACATCCTTAAGGAATCAGCTCAGGCTTTACCTGCTCCGAAAACTCTTCTCTAAGGTGATGAGGACAGGGCTTATCAGATTTTGATGGGCCACTTACTTATAGATCTTAGTTCCCACTACGAATCCCCTGCAGATAGAAGCTGTGTCTCGGGCACCTACAGGTTTGCGCTGCTCTGAACACTGTCTAGAATGAATGAGTGGACTGGCTTACACTTGTATTGCTCACGCCACCCTGTCAAGAAGGTCTCTTTCTTATCTCCATTTTGCTGATAAGGAAACCAAGGCTGAGAAGATAAGCAACCTACCAAGGTCACACTGGTTGTTGCCAAAACTCTGACTCTTCCCACTCTGTGTATCACCCCACCACCACCACCAACTGCCTGCATCTTTAGGTCTCCCAAGAAAGGTTTTGCTGAATTTTCTCCTCAAATGAAGCAGGTTGACATGTCCTGCTCTGTAAGTGGTGACTTGGTCACACACAGACATGGCCTGATTCACCTGAGCTCCCTTGAGCCAGCCACCGGCAGACAAAGAATAAAATCGGAGTCTGAGTCCCCACAGACCCCCCCAGTATTCACTTGGCACCCCCACCCGTACTGGGGACTAGTTTATGCACAGGGTACAATCCTGGGTGTAGTTATAGCACTTAGTCCCCGTGATGACTATCCAGGGTCAACTGTCAATTTTAGAATTGAATTTGCCAAAAGTGACTCTTCCTAGCTTTCAAGTGGTTTAACAGGAAAACACGAAAAAGTGTACTAAGTAATGTTTTTCCTTTATTTGGCATTTAGAAATTTCCATGTATTTAAGTAAAATTCAAGATGGAATAAATTTAAATTAACTCATCGAAATGAAAGCTGTAAGAGAAGCCAGTTATATCCAATATTTCCTGCCAAATATCCATTTACTCTCTCCAAAGAGGCAGAACTGGGCTCTCTATTGATATTTAGCATTCAGGTGACACTTTACAAACCCAGCATCCATTTTTAATGAATCGCTGCACATAAAAGACCAAAAAGAGGGGCGCCTGGGTGGCTCAGGTGGTTAAGCGGCCGACTTCGGCTCAGGCCATGATCTCACAGTCTGTGAGTTCGAGCCCTGCATCGGGCTCTGTGCTGACGGCTCAGAGCCTGGAGCCTGCTTCAGATTCTCCCTCTCTCTGTGCCCTTCCCCTGCTCATACTGTTTCTATGTCTCTCAAAAATAAATAAACGTTTAAAAAAATTTTTTAATAAAAAAGACCAAAAAGAGAACTTATAGGATATATCTCTATCCAACAAAATAAAGACACATAATAAATACGTGTCTAATTAATAGAAATAGGAATTGGGCCAGTAACATGTTTTATATTCTTCTTTACTATTTAATTTGCCCCAAATGTGTATTTGTTTTATAAAATTTTTAAAAAGTCAAGTAGATAAAGGAGTTCTAGACATAGATTTATGATTAGTATGCCAAGTGACCTGACTCAATTCAATCCTTCGACACTATCATACATCCAATAACTAACCATAAGAACTACGGATCTCATCATCCATTACCAAGCTACTGGAGATGTGTGATTCAGACAGCATATCCCAGGCCAAATTCTGCCATGAACAGAAATACCTATTCGTGAGTAGGCCTAAAAACAGCCATTCCTGTAAGCTCAGTGAATTACCAAGGCTCCTACCTTTCCATGAAATGTTAAATCAGAGGTAACAATATGCTAGCAGTAGTATCCGACTACCATGTTTGGTGGGACTGAGTTGCTAGAGCCCTTTGTTAATATTTAGACACAGGACAAATTGGTATATCTGGCCTAGACATCATTGCAAAGTTTATAATTTGCTAGTGTTACTGGATTCCTAAACCCTATCCATGCAAGGGCAACAGTTCTAGCCAACTCGTGTATCGTGAACAGCACTCAACTCTCCAATGAAAAATAGCTTCCCATATTTATCAGGCTCATTAAGGAACCCTCTAGGACTGACCAGAGATAAACATCACTAAACCCTTATAGTAACCCCTTAATACTCCTAAAGAATATGTCCTGTTAGGGTATTTCAAATGTTAACAGTCCTATAAGGGATTAAAAATGAAACACACACACACACACACACACGCAATATATCTATGGTGAAATATTTAAAAGTAGACCTGAAAAGTAAAGTAAAATATTAAAAGGTAAATTTTGCTAACAATATAACAGCTGGATAAAACAATACAATTATGACAGATGGGATTCACAAAGACACACAGATTATAATGATGGGGCCTCTGAGCTCCTTCCATAAAAACAAGCACATTATTTTTAACCTTCGTTTGGTTCTTAATGACACTCAAATATCACAGCCTAGTCTCTTCATTTTTTTAATGCTTATTTATTTATTTTTGAGAGAGAGAGAGAGCAAGGGAGGCGCAAAGAGGGAAGGAGAGAGGGAGAATTCCAAGCACAGGGTTTGATCTCTCAAATCCCAAGACCATGAGCTGAGCCGAAACCAAGAGTCAGATGCTTATCTGACCATCCGAGAGCCCCTAGTCTCTTCATTTTATAATCTAACAAGCTACAGCCCAGGTAAGTGACATGACTTGCTCAAGGCTGTCCTGAGAATTAATAGCATCGAATCTAGCACCAATCTTTAGCCTTTCCAGGGCTGCTGCAGAGCTTCTGAAAAAAACTTTCCCAAATATAAATTAACCCATAACTTTTTGTAGAAACTGTGTAAGAAAAAATAAAATTATGAAGACTGAATGGCTATCCATTATATAGCCACTATCGGTACATCTCCTTCCGGATGTCAACACAAGACATAACCATACCTTGTAGTTTTAATTTACATGATACCTCGTGCATGGTTTTGTGGGCTGTTTTTATTTAATTTGCTTTTATATCAGAAACAATTCCCCATGATATATAATAACCTTCAAAAATGTGATTTCTGTAATGATTGCATGACAATTCATCTTATTATCTATCCATTCCTCTATTGTTGGACACAAATGTTATCTCTAAGGGTTTGTCATTATCACTCTAAGATGGACATTATGCCCCTAGAACAGAAACATTATGAAAAGTATGGAGTTTGTCTTATTGATCGCAGCACCCTCAGCCCCCAAAGAGTATGCAACACATAGTGAGCAGACACTCAATAAGGAAGGAAGGAAGGAAGGAAGGAAGGAAGGAAGGAAGGAAGGAAGGAAGGAAGGAAGGAAGGAAGGAAGGAAGGAAGGAAGGAAGGAAGGAATGGATGGATAGACAGATGGACATGGATAGAGATATGGATGGATGGATGGATGGATGGATGGATGGATATTGATGGATGATTGATATGGATGAATTTCTACACATCTCTGATAACTTCTCAAAACTCTTTTTAGTTTGCACAGTAATATAGATATTCTGGTTAAAGTTGCCACATTAAAAAACTGGTCATCAACTAATTTAAAATGATTCAGTGTCCCATATAATTAAACACCTATTCATTCTTCGTCTGACATTTAAATGAAATTATTTATTTACCTGACATTCAAATTTAACTTGGCATACCACGTTTAGATTTGCTAAATCTGACAAACATAACCCTCACAGTTCAGGCTGCCTACACACTGGTCCCTTAGCAAAAACTCAATCCAGGAGTTTGAACCCAGTGGCCTACAGCAACCAAACAGTGAGTGCTATAAACAGCCACTGTCCTTGGAGCCCCTGATCTTCGTGAGTCAAGACAAACAAGAATACCAGCGGGAAAGAGAACGCTCAGCAATGGCAACGCACTGAGCAGGATCTTACCAAAGACAAATCACAGCACACGGGTGTCTCGTCAGCACCGCTCCCTCCTCTACCCCCACCTCTCCTTTTCCGCCTCTGAGGTGAGTCACTCCTGGCCTCCCCCGGCCTCCCCACTGCTCCCGTCATGGCCTCCAGGCAAATGCATGGTGGTTGAGGCACTCTCAGCCATCTGCCTCTCCCGTCCCCTCATTCTGTGCACCACAGCCACCCCGGACTTTTTCAATTCCTCCCACGAACCAGGCTCCTTCCCACCACGGGATCTTCACACGTGCTCTTGCTTCTGCCTGGAAAGCCTTCCCTTTCTCCTCCTTCTGTTACTTACTCTTAACACCCTTACTCATTCCACATCTCAGCTCCAAACTCACGTCCTACAGAGGCTGTCCCTAACTCATTTCGCAGAGTAGGTCACGTTCCTCTGTTCTAAGCTGTTAAAAGCACTGTGAACTCTTCCTCCCCTGAGCTTAGTTTTTGTGATTGTCTACTGTGCATACCTGCTAAAATCCAAATTCTAGGAGGGCTAAAACACCATGTCTCTTCTTGTAATCAGTCTTTTCCCATCACCTAGCAGAGTTTCTGCCAAAATAAAAGCAACTGACTCTCCAATATTTACTGAGCAGGAACAGAAGCCTCCAAACTTGCGAACATCTTGCCCTTCGCAAGTAGACAACAGCCACTTCTGACTTGGAAGGCTGACTCACTCCAGATGGGCAAAAGGAAGGAGATCAAAATCTAGCTTCTTCTTTGACTAAATGTCCACAGAGCTATATATAACCCCCATATTACATATGTGATGTGACATGTGACCACAAACAATTATATTGTTTGTGTGGTACAATGGGATATCTTCAGAGGCATACAGAGGTATAATTTAGGAAATGCAGGAAAATATGGGGTGAAATTGAGATCTCTCTCCTGTCATTCGTGCTTTCCTTCAGCTGAAAATTCCTAAACTTACAGGTCCATGGAGATTTTCTCTCCTCCATGGGCCTCCGCGGCCCCATTTTATCCTGGTTCTGCTCTTAGCGTCTCCCCTGCACTGGGTCCTCCTCCTCTATGGAGTCTAGGCCTCTCTGCTCTCAATCTAAATGATAACGGAAACATTCAAACACATGCAGAAGTGACTGGACCAACAGCACTCGCCCTCCAGCTTCCACAAATATCGACACATGGCCAATGTTGTTTCATTTTGTACCATACCCACTTTGATTTATATATACATATATAATTCGTTGTCAAATTGGTTTCCATACAACACCCAGTGCTCATCCCAACAAGTGCCCTCCTCAGTGCCCGTCACCCACTCTCCCCTCTCCCACACCGCCCCCCTCAGCCCTCAGTTTGTTCTTAGTATTTAAGAGTCTCTTATGTTTTGCCTCCCTCCCTCTCTGTGGCTTTTTTTCCCCCTCTTCCCCTCCCCCATGGTCTTCTGCTAAGTCTTTCAAAATCCACCTATGTGTGGAAACATATGATATCTGTCTTTCTCTGACTGACTTATTTCACTCAGCATAATACCCTCCAGTTCCATCCACGTTGCTACAAATAGCCAGATTTCATTCTTTCTCCAATGCCAAGTAGTATTCCATTGTATATATAAACCACATCTTCTTTATCCATTTGTCAGTTGATAGACACTTGCTTTCCCAACGCGACTGGACTATTTTGAAGCAAACCTCGAAGATATTATTTCGTCTATAAACATTTCAGTATGTATTGCTGAAAAATAGACACTTCTCCAAATGTCTTAGAAAGTTTTATCAACAACTGGCTTGTGGAAGTTAGGATCCACATGAAAGCTACACATTAGTTCACCTGTTGTGTCTCTTAAACGTCTACAGGTTGGCTCTCTCTATTCTTGCATTTTATTTATTGAAGTAACAGGGTCATTTGCCCCATAAAGTTCCCAATACCCTAGATTTTGTTAATTATATCTAATTTCTGTTCTATAAATTGGCAGTTAGATCTAAAAACAGAATAAATGCTTGATTTTCCCCCTTCGTTTAGCTAGCTGTCCGATTAATCACATGCGACAGATTCCTCCAAAGGAAACGAATGAATTCAGTTTGTTGTTTCAAAGTTCATTACGAATTCACGGATTCACACAGATTTATGTGTTTTGATCCACTGTCGTCATTTACTTCATGATGCTCAGACTATCCTGTCTGTGGCCACGGGAGCTCCTGTCTTTTGATCTGACCCCAGTAGTCTTCAACGGTTTCCACGCCGATTGGACAAGATGTTCTTGGCCCCTCTGGTACAGTTCCTCACCCAGACTTGGATCGGCTAGTTCTCCAGGGATGCCTGGTTACCTGTACACTGTAGTTCACCTACGGTTTCAATTTCCCCATTCGGTGATCTGGAACACTCCTGTTCAGGGGTCCGGAATAAGCCACTATGGCAGAGAAATTATTTTGAACTGAAAGCATTTAAATTCCTGAAATGGCCTATCTGTCTAAACACTGAGCCTCCTTCTTAAAACTTTTTTTATATTTAAAAATAATATTTTTAACATTTATTTATTTTGAGAGAGAGAGAGAGAGAGAGACACAGCACAAGTAGGGGAGGGGCAGAGACAGAGAGAGAGAGAGACAGAATCTGAAGGAGGCTCCACTCTGTCAGCACAGAGCCCCATGCGGGGCGAGAACCCGCAGGCTGTGAGATCATGACCTGAGCTGAAGTCGGACACTTAACTGAGGCCCCCCAACGCCCCTAAACACTGAGCCTCCCGAAAGAACGGCAACGCTCTTGCAGACGATTCAGCACCACTCAGACACTGTCACAAAACTGTCATACCTCCCATCTGTTTCCAAAGGGGCCATTTATGTTTCCAAAAATAGAACCATTTTATGTTTCAATGTTTAAATGGTTTTCCCATGAGTGCCCTTCTCCCCTCCCCTTCACCTAGTGAGATGGTACATAAGCCCAAATTCTAACTGCTCCATGAGTCCTATTTCTTTGTAAACTCCCATATGTACATAACGTGATTAAAATCTGTCCTTTCCCTTGCTACACTGCTAGTATGAGTTTAATTTGCAGCCCTCCAAGCACAGAACCTGAGAGAGTAGAGGGAAAGTTTTTACTCTCCAACACTATTTTGATTTACGGATCTACATAGTTAATAGGTGACAAGACACGGACATCTCTGCATCCACTAGCCACCTTTCAAATCAACTGGTCAGATGTGAACTCATCCTCTTTCCGTCGCACCTACTCTTTGTTACCGCCTTTGTAGGTACTTGGGTTTCCGTGTCTGGAGTCAGGTCAGAGCAAGACTCTGTTAGAAACATATGCATTCTGCCCACACCCTCGGGGAGCAGGCCTCTGCCGCTGCTCTGGCTAGTCCAAACTCCTAACGGTGCAGCGTGACCCTGGGCTTTGCAGCAGTCAGGAGGGCTCTGAAACACGAAGACTCTCAGCCAGCCCCTAATTCACATGAGGCTGTGAGAGAAAAAAGTGTTTGAAGAAGCCTGGCCGCCTGCACAGGCCAGCGCAGAACAGGAAGAGAATAGTTCTGACAGCACCAAGCTGTGTCTGATCTTATGTTGACGCCACGCTGGGTCAAAGAGGCTGAGGTACAAGAGCCAGGTCAGCTCGCCAAAGCCCCCGCGGAGAAGCTGGTGCAGAAGGGAGAACGCACTGGAAGGTATAGGGCTTTCCAGTGGGCCTCGCAGGGACGGCGGCCCAGACCTTAACCTAGGGGCAGGAAAGGTACGACGGGAGGAGGGCCAAAGCCGGAGGCAACAGGGCAGAAAGACGGCAACAGCCCTGACTGGGCAGGCAAAGCAAAGGGGTGGCCGAGGGTGGGAAGACAAGGGTTCCAGGAACAGACCGGACACTGAACAGACGGGGGGCCTCGGGGCACTCGGAATGTGGGGACTGTGAACTTGTCCCACTCACAGCAGAGTCCTGGGACAGACTGGGCACGAAAGAGGCCAAGCCAAACCCCTGCCTCAGCACCCCCATTCCCAGACCCCTCGCCCCTTCAGGGACCAGCTCCTCCAGTCCTAGCTCCCTGCCCTCCGGGACACAGGGCTTCCTCAGCTAACGGTCCCCTCCCGAACCACTGACTGCCTCCGGCTGCTGCTCTAACTTCAGTCTCCCTCCCCTGCTACTGCGGGGTACCCCCAGCGTGCTTTCACATTGCCCCCATAAACATAAAGGGCAAAACTCTGAGCCCACCCCCAAATATATGTATGTTGATGCACAAACCGAAATGCACTACCGAACCACAACTTAGGCACATTTTAGAACACGCACCAAAGAGAAACTGAAAGAGAAATTAAGCGAGAAGGAGAAAAATAAACAGGTAGACATGCTGATGTTTTCTTCTGCCCGTCCCAGTTAACGGTCTCAACCTCCCCCAAAAACTCCCTGCAAAGTTACAGAAGGAGTCTGGGGTCGGCTGTGCAGCTGCTGTCCTGTTTAGACTGGACGGGATCCGTGAACCCTGAAAGTGAGCCTTCATGAGCTAACAAGTAGCTGTGCTCAGGGCTGAAGGTGACGGGAGAGGGGTGGATTAAGGAATCCGTCCAGGACCGCTTCTTTGACAGCAGAGACAGAAGATAAATAAATAAATCCATTTCCTGGTCTCGCCTCCACTAAACTCAGTCTATTTAATATACTCTTTGCCCACAGCCTAAACTAAATCTTTCTGGCTGGGCACTAAATTTCTTACCTGGTCCTGGAATAAAACACAGAACTGGTGGTTACATAATCACCCGGTGTTGCTTAGGTGGTGTCTGTTCAAAAAAACACACGGGCGGGGGCACCTGGGCAGCTCAGTTGGTTGAGCATCTGACTTCGCTCAGGTCATGATCTTGCAGTTCGTTGGTTCGAGCCCTGCATTGGGCTCTGTGCTGATGGCTCGGAGCCTGGAGCCTGCTTCGGATTCTGTGTCTCCCTCTCTTTCTCTGCCCCTCCGCTACTCGTGCTCTCTCTCTGTCTCAAAATAAATAAAAAATAAAAAAAAAAAAAGAGCAAACATGGGGTATTAGTAGTACAAAATCAAAGGACAGGGGTACTCCTTGTGACAGGGACCCTGTTGTCTGGCAGTGGTCTCACCAGACCACCACTGTTAAAAGGCAAAGACGGTTCTTGCAAGATCAAAATCCAATGTAGGGGACCTCAAGTCCAGCTCTAAAATGGATCTGTAGGCATCGTTTAAGACTTCGGTTTGCTTTTCCTATTTTCCCATCAAAGCAAATTAGTCTTAAAAAAAAAGCATGCCAAGTGACCAGAGGTTAGAAAAATTGTCCTGCAAGTGTTCTGAATTCTTTGTCACTCCCAATTTCTTTCACAACTGAATACGGTTCATCAGGGCGGGTACTGGCATGGGGGCTGACAGCTTCAGTGTCAAAACAGGATGTGTCCCCACCAAGACCCCTGCTTTGCTGCAATCTACTGGAATTAATTGGTCTTGGGGGTTTTTTGTTGGTGGTGACGGTGGTTTTCTTCTTTTCTTTCTTTTTCACTTAAGAGCCTCGGATGGGCAGACGTGGAAACAGTTTCTCATTTGCATAGAGCTTGGCCCCGGCAAGGGTGAGCTGAGGACAGGCCGAGTTGCCTTCTTGGCAAAGGCAGGAAGTCAGCTCCAAGAAGCTACCACTTTTCAACCCTGGGTGGTTTTTCCTTTTCTCTGTGTCATTCATTTTGGAAGAAAACATACATTTAATTTCAAACAGAGCACAAGAACTTGGAAGAGGAGGAGACGGAGGCAGCCAGACACCCCGGGCTGGCCCGCTAATTCCTGTCCCCACATTTTCCTTTACTTAATTAGAAAACCCAAGCCATCCAACTGAAACGAGCTAGTGGTCCTCGGCCACAGCAGGGGATGGCTGGTGACGGCCACCGCGAGCATCCCCCGTCCCCGCAGGCTGACGTCGAGGGGTGGACCACGTGGGCAAGTCCAAACCTGAGTTTCTTTGTCACTCCACCTGAGAGAAGCCTCCGTTTCAAGGACCACTTCTACACGAACGGGTGAGACGGTGTGGCGGAACAAGCCAACACGGCCAGAAACGGCCGCCTCACTTCAAAGCGAGTGGGTTGCTTCTTACCAAACGCCAGATGCACTTCAATTCTCCCCAGTTTTGTTTTGTTTTTTTCCTCTTGATTTGAATCTTTCTCAGAGGACTGCTGTCTGGCACCTGAGACTCCGCCAAGATGTGCCTTGCTCTGGTGTGGGCGGCAAAAAGGACTTTGCTCTGTGCGGTTTAGGTCTGAAGAAGGCATGGTACGAAAGGGGGATACACCCGAATTGATGGAATGCCTCCGTCCAGCAGGGCTCCACTGCTCTCGTCCGTGGCGATCTGCATTTCGTCGGTCTTTGCCGCTAAAATGATTTCCTCGCATGCAACTTACCTGACAATCTTTCACTTCATACCTTCTTACGGGGCTTTTTCGGGAAATTTTAAGAGCGCAGGGTAAATAAGGATGGGTTGTACACAAAGTCTTGTATCAAAAGCCACCAAATAAATGCTTTTAATAAAATCTGCCCCGGGGTCCATGCCTTGGCTGGGATGAATTCTCTGTCCGCGTCTCAGGTAGACAGATAAGCCAGTCCCAGTTAACCTAGAAAAACACTTCAACGTGTAGGGCTTGGAGCGAAAGAGACACATCCCAGTACGCTGCATTTTAGCTCTTTGACCTCAGGCAAATTACCGAACTATTTTTAGCCTCGTTTCCTAACATGTAGAATGAAGACAATACTGACTTCCTGGGTTTCTTAATGAGTACTGTGTCTGTGAAGTGTCTAGCAGAGTGCCTGAAACACTGGATAAGTAGATAGAAGATAGATAGATGGTTGGATGGATAGACAGACAGACATTCAAATATTTTGGGGGAAAATCTGAGTTCATTTCTCAGAAACTCTTCCCGGGGCAAACCATCCAAACTACCCAAATAACAATTAAAAAAAAAAAAAAAAAAAAAAAGCTCTCAATGTTTCACATTATGAAGTATCACTACTTGAAATTTCTACTTCTTTTTAGGAACTCGGCTCATCATTTTCCTTCGGTGTTCTTGATCATACCCTTCCCTGTCCATGGTTGAGGACCCTCCCTTACCTTGGCGCTTAAACCAAACTCCCCCCACGTTTGCTTTCACTGGCACCTGGGTAGGCGTTGATAGGGAATACGCAGTAACAGTCTCGCACACGGCTCCCCAGAAGCCTTTAGGAAAGCCTAGGTGACCTGACCCGTGGACCGCAGGCACCTCCCTCCCTGCTCGCGGCACCGCCGCCCGCTTCTTCCTCCTCCCCGTGCTCAGGAGCACGCGCTCCTCGGAGCCAGCTCTGTGTCCAGCAAGGATCCCTTCCCAATCCTGACTTTAGATTTGGCTAAGCTCTGCTTGACCGGAGGAGACAGGCATCATCTCCGACCTCTCTAAACTCGCCTTTGCTCCGTGGGGACAGACGCACGGGATGGGAGACAGGGAAACCGAGGCACAGAGAGGGAGAAAGGCCGTCTCCGAGCTTGCTCCCAGGCTGGCGTTTCTACTGTTGAATTTTAGCGAGAACAGACTTGTGGTAGCAATTTCCTCTCCTTAGGCCGCCTTCGCAGCACGGCAGGCCCTTCCTGCCCGTTTTGTAAGTAGCAGGAAAGAACCAGAAGAGCACGCACGAGGAAGAAACGCACCCCCTCAGAACACCCTCCCCGGCGCGGCTACGAGGTCACGGGGAGATGGGGCAGCCGGCCCACCGGCACTCTCCCCGGCGGCGCTCCTCCCCCGGCGCCTGACGGAACCCACCTGACGCAGCAGCAAGAGCGAGGACCCGCCAGGCTGCCGCGTGGACTCCACGTGTGAGCGGTGCCCCGTCCCGCCGGAGGCTGCAGTCACCTCGCCCCCAGAGGGCTCTCTGCAGAGACAGAGTCCAGGCCCCTGGTGAGAAAAGCAGAGTGGCACCTCCGGCCCGCAGATGACACCCCCGCCTCAGCGCAAAGCGGAAGCGCCAGCATCTCTCTGAAAGCAACACGCAGGCGCGCGCCCGCGCGCGCGCACAAGAGCACACGTGCGTGAGCGCAGCTGCACTGGCTTTGCTCTCGCGGGAGGTCCCGTGCATCCTCGCGCTGTGGGCGTCTTCAGTTTAGGGCCCTGCAGCCTGGCCTCGGACGCAGTGCCCAGCCGGAAGCGAGGGGGCTGGGGCCGGCCTCTGGACAGCCAGCTTCCACTCTGCTTCACGCCCGGGAGGCCCTCAGGACGCGGTACCTCGGAATCGGGGGCCTCCCTCCGTCATTGACTTCTACGACCCCTGGCATAGCCCTGGAGACCTACCTAACGGCAGTCGGCTCCACCACTCTCACCTGCGCGCCTCAACGCCCACACTGTCAGTCCTCCCTTTCCTACTCCAGTCCTAGGTCTCGGGTTCTAGAACCTTCCCTGCCCTCCAGCCTGCACTGGCACCGACTTCCAAAGCCTGGAGTAAATCCCTGAGCGTTACAGCCTGTCTGCCAGGTCCCAACCTCGCAAGACTCGCCCGCACCTGGAGCTGAATTCTCTGTCCATCTCCCGTCCCCGCCAACATCACCCCCACCAGCAGAGGCTTAGTCCTCAGTTTAGACGCCGGCATGGATTATTCCTAGACCCTAGCCTAGTCCAAGTTTGGGAGTGGTAAATTCTCTCCAGCTGAAATACCAATTTTTAGTAGCCTTTGCTCTTAGGAAGTTCTTACATATTCAGGAAAATCATAATTATTTCCAAACTGGATCCTCATTGATACCCACTACTCCTGGATGGACGGGAGCATGTCCAGAAAATACATACTAACTGTTGAGTCTCCTGGAAGGGGGACAGGAGTGGGGGGGATGAATTCCCTTAAATATATCTGAGTGGTAGAGTAACTGACATTTTCATAACCATTATAATATGAGATTGGTATGACATCTCACTTAGAGATGAGAATGTTTACTATCTGTGTTCGTGCATTCTTTTTTTTAAATATATACATATTTATTTATTTTGAGAGAGGAGAGACAGAATCCCAAGCAGGCTCTGCCCTGCCAGCATGGAGCCCAATGTGGGGCTCAAACCCAGGAACCTTGAGATCCTGACCTGATTGAAACCAAGAGTCACAGGCTCAACTGACTGAGCTACCCAGGAGCCCCTGGGTTAGTTCATTCTTTTGCTTCAGTCAGACTAGTTGGAGGAAAAGTGAAGAGGAACCATTCAAACAGGTAGACTGGAACCGGAAAAGCCTTCATATCTTGAGGTAACTTGTGAATCTCGCTACTCTACACCCTTCTCCTGGCCATCATGGCTGGTCTTATTTCTCTTTCTCACGTTCAGCCTCCTCAGGCAGAGAAGGTCCGCTAAGACTGATTTAGTAAGAAGGGACACTCAGAGACCACGTGGGCTCATGCCCCGCCCCTTCTCCAGCCACTGAGGCAGCCGATGGTCTCCATTTTGCATCTGGGAGAATCGGAGTGACTGGCAGGCACTACCAGGCTTTCGAGTCTGCCCTATGCACTTGCTTTCTATGCGTATTTTCCATATCCAGACACTGGTGATTATCATCCAAGTGCTCAAGTCTCCGGTTTAAAGAAAAAAGCAACCTGATTCACCGAAGTTTATTTTGTTTATTTTTTTAATGTTTGTTTATTTTTGAGAGAAGAGAGAGCGAGAGAGAAAGCATGAGCAGGGGAGGGGCAGAGAGAGAGGGAGACACAGAATCCAAAGCAGGCTCCAGGCTCCCAGCTGTCAGCAACAGAGCCCAGTGCAGAGGCTCAAACTCAGGAGGCATGAGAACATGACCTGAGCCAGAGTCGGACACTTAACCGACTGAGCCACCCAGGTGCCCCTGATTCACTGGAATTTAACGTCAACTCATCAGACCTGAGCTCACTGCATTTCTTGGACTGCGTTTTTACTCACTGGTCTACATGCTTTGTTTACACAATCTCACCTGATCCTGTGGTTCGTGATAGTGTCTACCTTCTGTCACTTCTCACTTCCCATGGGGTACAGTTAGTTCCTCCCCTTCTGAGCTCCTGGCCTGTATACCTGAACCCTATTTCATGGCTGTACTTGGATCCTTCGCAGAGATTCAATGGTGGTGTATCCTAAGCTGAACATTGCTTGGAACCCCACTCCCACCCACCCTCTACCTCCAATATGTTCCTCTTCCAGTGTTAGCCATTTCAGTAAATGGTGTTTGTTTGTTTGTTTGTTTGTTTGTTTGTTTTAAGTAGACTTCATGCCCAGCACCAAGCCCAACTCAGGGTTTGAACTCACAACCCTGAGATCAAGACCTGAGCTGAGTTTAAGAGCCAGATGCTTAACCAACAAGGCCACCCAGGTGCCCCAGTAAATGGTGTTCTTAGTCTCTCACTGCTTGTGCCAGAAACCAGGGTGACACCTGCCATCTCAGACACCTCCCTCTCTGACACTTCCTTCCCCATCTCCCTCCCCACCACCCCTGTCTGGTCCATGGCCTAGCCAGTGCAGTCAACCTTAAAAATGAACTGAGAGTCCATCGACTTGTCTCCACCACTCCATCCCTCTCTCTTACCAGGGCTATGCAAGAGCCTGAGGGTTGGTCTCTCCGGCCCCCATTTTGCTTCCCACCCCATCTCTGGGGTGCAGCAACTGTAGCAAACTTTTTTTTAATGGTAAAACATGCATTACATAAATTCTACCGTTTTAACCATTTTTTTAATGTTTATTTTTATTTTTTTTTAATTTTTGAGACAGAGAGAGACAGAGCATGAGTGGGGGAGGGGCAGAGAGAGGGAGACAAAGAATGTGAAGCAGGCTCCAGGCTCTGAGCCGTCAGCACAGAGCCCGACTCGGGGCTCGAACTCACAGACCGCGAGATCATGACCTGAGCTGAAGTCGGACGCTCAACTAACTGAGCCACCCAGGCGCCCCCATTTTAACCATTTTTAAGTGTATAATTCAGTGGCATAAATATGTGTGTGCAACCAACACCACCGTCTGTCCCCAGATCTTTTTCATTTTTCCCAGCTGAAACTCTGTAATTAAATAATTACACCCATTTTTCCCCACCTGTCCATCACCTCACCCCTGGTGACCACCATTCTAATTCTCTGTCTATGAATCTGACTACTCTAGGGACCTCATAAAAATGGAATCATACAGTTTTTGTCTTTTTGTATCTGGCTTAGTTTATTTAGCATAATGTTTCCAAGGTTCGTGCATGCCATAGCCTGTGTCAGAATTTCCTTCCTTTTTAAGTCTGAATAATATTATTGCATATATATGCACCACATTCTGTTTATTCTTTCATTTTGTTTTCCACCCTTTGGTTGTTGAGAATACCGTTGCCAAGAACATGAGTGTACAACTATCTGGTTGAATCCCTGCTTTCAGTTCTTTGAGGGGTATTCCCAGGGTATTGTTTCATTTCTTGAGAAACAATAACAAACTTTTAAAAACATTAGTCAGATGATGTGTTTCCTTGGAGTCCTTTGACGACCTCCCATTGTACCTGGTGAGCAAGTCAACAGTGTTCCGGTTTTGCCTGATCTGCCCTGCCTTTTCTCACCTCACCAGGTCACTCAGACCCTTCCGTGCCTTGTTCCAGCCTCACCGGTCTTCTTCCCGTCACTCAGGAGCATGAAGCCCTTCCCTATTGCCCATCCTCACACAGACTTTCCATGTGCCTGGAATTTCCTTTCTTCTGCTCTTGCACCCTCCTGCAGTTTAAATGTCACGTCCTCAGGAAACTCCTTACTGAGCTAGACCTATGCGGCCCACCGTCTAAACCTGATGCTCCATCAGAACCTCCGACAGAACCACCAGCTGGCTGGTGGAGGGACCAGGAGATCAGGCGTCCTGACTCCCGCGTTCCCACACTTATCCACAGCCTGGATCACACAAATGAAGATCCCTGTTACATTATGGGTTTTCGTAGTCATTGTCATTTTCCTTGCTGCTGAGGCAGAGCTAAAGTTTACCATAGTGGCAGCAAGACAGTGCTTGTCTTCATAAAGGGATGGTGAGCTCCTACTATCGGTATTATGTCATCCCATCTATCTGTTGTAGATTGAATATTGTGGCCCCGCCGAAATCCACTTCTTTCAGCCCTAGTCCTCAATGGGGTGGTCTTTGGAGGTGGGCCTTTGGGAGGTGATCAGACCATGAGGGCCAGGTGCTGGTCTGATGGGATTCGTGCCCTTATAAGAAGAGACAGACAACAGAGAGCTTGATCTCTGTCACTCCTTCTCCCTCCCTCCCTGCACTAAGGAAAGGCCGTGTGAGGACACAGCCAGAAAGCAGCCATCTGCAAGCCCGGAAGAGGGCTCTCACCAAAAACCAACCATGCTGGCCCCTGAGCTCAGACTCCCAGCCTCCAGAACCATGAGAAAATAAACATCTTCTGTTTAAGCCACCAGGCTACAGTCTTTTCTATGGCAACCTGGGCAGACTGAAACACCATCCCATCATGGTACACACAACTGGTATAACTGAAGCTCGCTACTTCACCTTCAGCGCCACTGTCCTTCCATCTCATGAGATCATTAGCTGCTCGTGTGCCCATTTCTGTCACCAAATGTAAACCAGCCGGGGTAGGAACCACATGAGATGTGTTTTTCTGAGCTCGCCTGTTGCCAACGCAACCCAGAGCCGTAGCCTCGGCGGGTATGTTTGTTAAGTTTGGCTGAAATGATTCGGTGGCTTAAATACGCCTCCAGAACTTTTATAGTTTACGAATGTTTCCTCTTTCCAAAAACAGTTTCAAATCAACTTGGTTTCTCAAATGTTAGATCATGGTTAAACATTTACATTGCTATCTAGCCATATTGCAATTAGAGCAACATATGATGCGTCAGTTACGCTAAGGAGTGATGTAAGTTATCACGTTGCTCTCTGTATCTGTGAAGGTGTTATCGGCATAAGTCATTTAAATGCCTCTATATGTACAGACATGATGCGAATAATGACTACCGTTCGTTGAGCTCCTACATCATGTAGGCTCATAGTATGGGGCTCTTACTCTATGCTGAGTGCTTTCTATATATGATATAATTTCATCTTCATGTAGTCCTGAAATATACGTATTTTTATGCCAGGTTCATGGAAAGGAAAATAGACTCTCACAAAGACTTATGGGTAAGTTCCTAAGAATATCCAGCAGACAAATGGAGGCATCAGGATTTGAACTCAAGACTGTCTGATTCCAAGTTCAATGCCCTCCCATATTTCTTGAGTAATAAACAAGAGTCAGCCTTCTCTTCACCGAAATCCCGGCAAAGCCCATTTCTTTCTTTGATGCCTCCTCCGTGCAATGGAACGCAACCATAACCTTTGAGTCAATCTTATTTCTCAAGTGGGGAGGGAGGGCTTTCTGAGGATGGAAGTTACAGGCTAGGGAAAATATCAGGTCATATAACAGTCAGGACAGGCTAGGTCATGCCGCAATGAGAAGTGACCTCAAAATCCCAAAGGCCTGCAACCACAGTTTATTTCTAGCTGACAGTGTGTCCACTCCAGGTCAACTAAGGCTCAGCTCCACGTCTGAGACCAAAGCTGGGGGCAGCCTTTATCTGAAACTTTGCCTATCTTCAGACAAAAGGGAAAGGGGGACCGCGAAAACCCACAATGACTTCGTGGGCTAAAGACGCACGGCCAAGCCTGCTTTCTTGGGCTGGGAATTATAATCCTTGCCCAGAAAGGAGCAGTTACTACTTTAAACAAGTTTGCAGTCTATCATAAAATTCTTTTTCACTGTGGGAGAAACAGATTATTTCAATCTGGCAAGAACATTTTTGTTCTTTATTCTAGAAATCCACAGCAGTCTGCTCTTTTTGCCAGAATGCTATGGTGGTGACTTTTTTCTTTTTAATTTAAAAAGGTAACACTTCATCTAAGAATTGAGAATCCAGAGTATACCTATTTTAAGGTGTATGAAACAGAGACCTTTTTAAATAAACCCAAGCACATGAATATACTAACATTAATATTCCAAAATTCAAATACAGACTCTTCTGTACATGTGTATGTTATATTTTCTGAATAGCAGTCATTGGCTCAAAAATTAAGAAATATTTTCATCACTACATTTTGATCTTGCATCTTCACTACAGCTCTCGAATTGAGCACTTGAAGTGTTTTGTTTTTTTTTTTTTTATATCTCACAGTTCTGGAGGGTGGAAATCTAAGATGAAGGTGCCAGTGGACCTAGTGTCTGGGGAGGGCCCCTTTCTGGCTCACAGACAGCTGTCTTTTCGATGTAACCTCACATGACGGAAGTGGAAATGGAGCTCTCTGGGGTCTCCTACATAAGGGTGCTAATCTCATTCTTGAGGACTACGCTTTCATGACTGCATCAGCCTCCAGAGGCCCCGCTAATGCTCAGTGTCATGGCATTAGCTTTCAACATATGAATTGGGGGGGGACACAAGTATTCAGCTATAGTACTGTATGAGATGAACATTTGAATCGACAGACTGAGTAAAAGAGATTGCTCATTCTCCCCACTCAGGTGGGCCTCCTCCAATCCATTGCGAACCTGACTGCCTTCAAACCGAGGTGTGGATCCGCTCCTGCCTCAGGACTGACTCAGATTAGAAGCACACTATCAGCTCTCCTGGGTCTCCAGCTTACCGCCTCAGACCCTGAGACTTCTCAGCCTCCATAATTGACATGCGTCAATTCCTTATCATTTACATATATATAATATTCCTCATACTTAATATATACACTCATTATTTATATGTACTCACATATGTATATATGTGTACATATGCATAGGTATATATCCTATTGGTTCAGCTTCAGGGAACCTTGACTAATACAAACAGATTAGAAAATCTTCTCTCTATACAAATGGAAAAACTGGTTTAAGGAGATGGGACTTGTCTTGGGTCACACCGCAAGCAAGTTTCCTGGACTCCAAACTCTAAACTCCCAGCTTGGGCCAAGCCAGAAGCAGGGCAGGGAGACTGAAAATTGGCCAGCAGCCCCTCCAACCCCAAGGCCAGAGTGGCACAGACCAGCATGGGCTTTGTTGCCTGCAACTGCCTCCATGAACCTGGCTCCAGGAACTCTCGCATAGGCCTGCCTTGCCCCCACCAAGTGCAGGGGAGAGGCTCTGTCTTCTTCCATTTAGGCTGCGGCAAGCAGGAGGCATTGAGCTTTCAGATGGTTTGGCTCCTAGTTGGGGATTTTCAAGGACAAGGTCAGAGATTAGTCTGGTTAGCTCTCTCTGTGCCAGCCAAAATATTCTTAACTATAATTAAAACCAAAATGAAAAGTGCCAAATAAAACATGCGGGGGCCAAACTTTCCATTCCTTAAACCTGATAACCTGTTTTAAGACCAAGGAATCAGACAAGGTCAAGAAAATTATTTCATTCAGCTGAAAGGGACCCCACACAACTTTCTGCCTCACGGAGGGTGTCTAATCTAAGCAGAAGCACATGGTAAGCTCCTGGTTTGCCCTTGCCACATCAGCTCTACATGAAGCTAGGTGCAGTTAAATAGGCTTAGCATGACGTACAAATGGCCAACCGGTACATGAAAAGGTACTCAGCCTCACTAGTCATCGGGAAAATGCAAATCAAAATCACTACAGTTGGTTGTACTTTTCAAATATGATCGATGTACCTGTCACAGAAACATTTCAGTCCACTTCAGTTTGTTTCTGAAAGCATTGTGTATTAATATATCAGCAAACGTATATGGATTTATCTATATAAATTTGTCATTTAAAATATATAATAAGATATCACCTCACTTGTGTTAGGATGACTTTTGTCAGAAAGACGAGAGATAGCAAGCATTGGTGAGGACGTGGAGAAGAGGGAACCTTTATGCACTGTTTCGGGAAAAGTAAATTGGGCAGCCACTGTGGAAAACAGTATGGAGGTTCCTCAAAAATTTTTAAATGGAGCAATCTTATGATTCAGCAAACCCACGTCTGGGTATTTATGCAAAGGAAATGAAATCAGCGTCTTGAAATATCTGCACCCCCGTGTTCGCTAAGCATTTTTCACAATGGTCACGACATGGAAGCAACCAAAGTGACTGATGAATGGATGAAGAAAATGTCACACACACACACACACACACACACACACACACACACACACACAGAGGAATATATTCCGCCATAAAAAAGAAGGAAATCCTACCATTTGCAACCACATAGATAAACCTGGAAGACATTTGCTAATTGAGATAAGCCAGACACAGAAACACAAATACCCCATGACCTCACTTATATGTGAAATCCAAGAGTCAAACTCATGGAGGCACAAGCTAAGCATGATGACAGTTCCCAGGGGCTCGGGAAAGGGGGAAAGTGTTGGTCACAGGATACAAAACTTCAGTTATGCCGAATGAGAAATTCTCAGGATCTAAATTACAGTATAAAAGTGACAATAGTCAATAATACCATATTATATACTCGAAATTTGTTAAGAGTGTAGATCTTAACTGTTCTGACCACAGTCACTCACTCCCACACACACACACACACACACACACACACAAAAGATCAAAGATAACTATGTGAGGTGATAGACATGTAAATAAGCTTGATTTTGGTAACAATATATATATGTGTGTGTATATATATATATATATATATATATCAAAACATCACGTGGTACACACTGAATATATGCAATGTTTGTCAATTCCACCTCAGTAAAGCTGGGCGGAGAAAAACAAACAAACAAAACAAGCTTAGCATAAGTTGCCTGGCTTCGTGATTTACAATTTTGAAGGAATAACTCATCATCCCTGGCCCTGGGGGTCCTTGTCGGGAGGGGAATTATAAGAATATCCAACTCATGCGGTCATTGCAAAGATTAAATGAGGTCCCACGTATTAGGGTTTCTCCCCTTGGCATTATAGATATTTAAGCCCATAATCCTTTGTTGTGGGCTGCTCTGTGCATTTCAGGATATTAAGCAGCGACCCTGGCCCCTACCTATTAGAGTAACACTCTCACGAGCTGGGGCAACCAACAATGTCTCCGGATAATACAAAATGTTCTCTTGTGGGGAAGTGGGGCAGGGCATCCCTGGTTAAGAACCGCGGCTTTGTATGAAGGTAGTTTGTAAAAACATAAACATTGGCCAATTGTTGGTTATTATTGGTATGCAATGATCTTAAACTAGCCACTTCCAAATCCTGACAGGTTATGTTCCTATATACAGAAAAGCAATGGAACCAAAGATGTAAAAGCCACTAAGATTCTCCGTGGGCATGATCGATGGTTGCTGGGTGCCCAGCTGAAATCTTGGCTGTGTGACGTTGCTTTCTTTTTTTTTTTTTTTTTTTTTGCATGAGTTGGGGAGGGGCAGAGAGAGAGAAGGAGACACAGACTCTGAAGCAGGCTCCAGGCTCTGAGCTGTCAGCACAGGGCCCAACGCGGGGCTCGAACCCACGAACCACGAGATAATGACTTGAGCCGAAGTGGGATGCTTAACCCAATGAGCCACCCAGGCACCCCAAGTTTGAAGTTTCTAACAAAGCTTGAGCTCACGGCAGCTGCCAGGAAAGGAAGGAACCAGGTGGTCCCCGAGCCCACGCGCTGCAGGGGAAAGCCCGGGACCAAATGCATGGGGCTCCCTTCTATCTTTGGCTGTGTAGGCCTCAGACCATGCCCTCTTCAGGTCCTGACACCACCCTCCTCTTCACATACTCAGCATCTGTCTTCGTCCATTTGGGCTGCTGTAGCAAAGACACCACAGACTGGGGGATTTAAACAAGAGACACTTATTCCTCTCAGCTGCAGAGGCTGCATGTCCAAGACCGGGATGCTGGCGGATCCGGCGTGTGGCGAGAGCCCTCGGCCTGGTCTGCAGGCGACCAGCATAGCACTCTCCCCTCACATGGCGGAGAGCAGAGACAATCAGCAAGCTTTCTTCTTACCAGGGCACTAATCCCCTCAGGGGGCTCCACGCTCCTGACCCCATCACCTCCCACAGCCCGCACCTCCAAATAGCATCACATCGGATTTCAACGTGTAAATTCGGGGGCAAGGACACAAATCTTCAGTCTGTAACAGCAACTGACACAGCACCAGACACATGTCTGACACGGGGGAGGTGCTTAAAAAATCATAAATTTGCATAAATTTGTGAGGTGGTAGTTCTCCACCTCGCTGGCATATTGAAATTACCTGGACAGCTTAAAATATGTACCGTATGCCGACACATAGGCTAACCTAGCCCCCGAAGACTTTGGCGTGGGGCATGGGCTGGATATTTGAAGTGCCACTGATGATTCTAATATGTGCTCAAGTTGAGAACCACTGGCATGGAAAGAACAGAATAGAGCTAGCATCCTTTGCTGCACAGGAGAGCCAAATCCATGGAGGGTTCCCGTCTGGGCACCTGCTTTCCACTTGTCCAGTGTTCAAGGTGTCTGTGGTTCATTCCAACCAGCCCTGTCTGATCTCTCAGGAGGCTGCCTCCAAGGCACACTTCTCTCCTCTTCTGCTTTATACTCTCCTGAATACATTTCTGTGTCTTTGGCTCTCTCTCAAGAGTCAGAGGCCACAGCAAATGTACTTCCTGGAGAAGGTCCAGACCCTTCGTATAAAGATGACATAACAGAGAGGAAGAGGGAAGACCAACAGGCTGGCCATGAGGGTGGGAAGGAGGGAGCCTCAGCTCAGAGGCTCAGCAAAGGGTAAATTATCAATTAACCCACGAGTGTTTCAGTCACTGGTAACAACTGCATGTGTGACTCTTCTGAGAACAGAGCTTTGGGAATTTCAATCATATCAGCAGAAGGGGACCTGGGACTTCGAGGATTTTGTCACCTCCTTCAAAGAATGCCACTGATTGGCCCCCTCCTCCACCTGGGTGTAGAGCTCTCTCGAACTGTCTTGGAGGCGGTCGATGGTGCACGGACAGAAAAAGAAAATCGCGGAAGGAAAAGCAGAAGAAAGAAGTGGTTTAATTCCCGGCTTTGGTTCTGCCAGGATACAATGCGAAAGAGCTTGAGGAACAAACACACAGGCAAGCTGTCCGTCCTAGACCTTGGCTTAGTCCTGCACTTCCGGCAACTACCACTTCGAGAAGATGTGGAGCCCACACGCTGGTGATCTTGAACGTGCTGGTTCTGTTTCTTTTCCTGTTGGTTTTTCGTGGCATCGAGGAGGCCAGATAAAGGCAACTATCCACTGCGATGCCCTTGAAGAAAAAGGGGAAAGTCAAAGTGAAATCTTCCTAGTTCTCACACGCTACTTTGGAGACAAGGGTCAATTCCTATTTGTGCTCAGAATTTTTTTTTTTTTTTTGAAAGCTCTCAGCACATAGAAGCTTACGTGCTAATATGAGATTAACCACATTTTTTCAACTTCAGATGATTTCATCATCGTTCGACATCGGGTGATAACCTGAAAAGATGCATTTGCTTATACTTTTCACATAAGTAGATGTAGGACCTGCTTTGCATGCGTCTGTCTGAACTGGTACATTCCAGAAAAAGCCAGAGGCAAAATAGACGCGATTTAATAACATTATGTCAAAGTCATTTCTCGATTTTCTTTGGGGAAGGATTTTTTCATCCCTTGGTTTTAGCCAAGTATGAGAAAAGCAGGCATGTGTGAATGGGTCCATAAAAGTTTTACCCAGCGCGGAGATCTTTGTTTAACCCATTGGCAAGATAGCGATCAGACACCACATTCTTGGTGAAAAGCCTCTTTCACAGAGAGAGTGCATTCAAGAAGAAAATAAAACTTGAATTGCTATTTATAAAGCAGGGTTTGAAAGACAGATGGAGGGAGCAGATTCCATGGGAAAGGAAAGAGGGAAAGAAAGGGAAAGCAGTGACTTGCCAAAGTAAAGCTGGCTGCAGCTTCGAGTTCTTTCCAAAATGCCAGGAACCTTGGGAGGCAAACACTCCTCGCCTGGGCGGAGACCCAGGGCCAAATGACAGTTCAATAACTGGAAATGCACTTCTCCAAGGCACAGCTCCACTTGGAAAGCATTAAAAGAGTTTGCGACAGGCCTTCTCTCCTTTAGTGAATCAATTGTGGAATCAGCAAGAAGCACAGAAAAGTCCCAAGTAAGAGGGGTTCTTCACATGGGCTCTGAACCTCCGGAAGGTTCACGAACGAGCTCTGGAGGGCTGTGAAACCCCCAAAATGTAGGCTGCAGCTAAGTCAGGCGGCATTCGGATGAAGAGTTCTAGGCCAGATCGGTGGTAGTTAGAAGACATGTTCCTGTTATAACCGTTGTTCTGCGGGTACCTGTTATTCTTCCACCGAGGCGCATGCACGCAGCTGGCCGCCAGCACCTTGCTGGGACATCCACCCTTTCTTGATGCTCTAAAGTTCCCGATCACAGCTTGTTCATTGGGCTGGCAGCCAGGGACGGAAGGAAGTTCGGGGAAGGGATTACGAGGCTGTGTTCACATTTCCAGCTCGATGACAACCGCCGCTGAGTGTGCGTCTCTGAGCAGTGCTGTATGAAGACCTCGTTCAAGAAGTCAATAGCGACACACCTTCTTGCGACTGTTTTAATCGGACGATCCGATCATTTCCACGGAAGCATTATCCTACTGCGTTCTATTGCTGTACGTCTGGCTTTAAATTGATCATTAAGCAGAGGCTGCATTTAAACTTAAATTTTTTTTAGTGTTTATTTATTTATTTTGAGAAAGATTGAAAGAGCTCCAGCAGGGGAGGGACAGAGAGAGAGGAAGAGAGAGAATCCCAAGCAGGCTCTGCACTGCCAGCAAAGAGCCCAACGTGGGGCTCAAACCCACGAACCGTGAGATCATGACCTGAGTGGAAATCAAGAGTCGGATGTTCAATGGACTGAGCCACCCTGGTGCCTCTTGATTTAATTCTGAAAACTACCTTTATTCAGAGTGCTGCTGCCAGTTTTGTCTTTTAAGAAATTTTTGTTGCCGTGAAAGACAAGATTATAATTTTTTCCTGATTAAGATGGTGTAGTGTATTTTTGGTTATCAAATACTCATGGGGACATTAGAGTGGCTCAGTCAGTTGAGTGTCTGACTCTTGATTTCTGCTTCGGCCATGATCTCACAGTTCATGAGATCGAGCCCTGCATCTGGTTTTGTGCTGACAGCACAGAGTCTACTTAGAATTCTCTCTCTCTCTCTCTCTCTGCCCCTCCCCTGCTCACACACTCTCTCTCTCTCTCAAAATGAATAAATAAACATTTAAAAAAATACTCACGGCTTTTCCTGGGCTCCTCCTCCTCTTTCTGAAAGGCCTACACCCAAGGTACCGCTTCCATTCACTGTGCTATCCTTACACGGGGATTTCTTCCCCTCTCTGGAAAATGTCAGCACTCTCCCTGGATTTTCTGGAAAGATTTATGATCCTGCAGGTCACAAGGTAACTGGAAAAACGTATTTAATGGTTCCAAGAAGAGTCACCTTCCAGGTGAGTCACACTGAGGTCCTTGGTGTCACACCCTGAAGTACAAGAATCCTTCCAGGTCTCTCTCTCTCTGTCTCTCCCTCTCTCTCTCTCTCTCTGTCTCTGTCTCTCTCCTCTCTCTCTGTCTCTCTCTGTCTCTGTCTCTCTCCTCTCTCTCTGTCTCTCTCCTCTTTCTCTCTCTTCTTCTGTCTCTCTCTCTCTCCCCCCTTCTTTCTGTTTCTGTCTCTCTCTCTTACACAGACACACACACACACACACACACACACACACACACACTCATGACTTTGAGACTTCGGTGAACATTCATGACGTATGAAAAATCATGATACATATTCTGTGATCGTAACTCCAGAACAATATGAAGAGCAACTTAAAAGGTCAAGGTCAAATGTAAGTTGCGTGTAATTATGGATGATTTCTGTGTTCTTTGCTCCTTGTGTTTTATATTTTCAATAATAATGCACATACTGGGGCACCTGGATGGCTCAGACAGTTAAGCGTCTGACTTGGGCTCAGGTCCTGATATCATGTTTCATGAGTTCAAGCCCCGCATCAGGCTCTCTGAGATTGCAGAGACTGAAGCCTGCTTTGGTTTCTGTGTCTCCCTCTCTCTCTGCCCCTTCCCTGCTCATACTCTCTCTCTCTCTCTCTCTCAAAAATAAACATTAAAAATAAATTTAAAAAATAATAATGCACATATTCATTTTTGCAAGTTTTAAAACAATACGTTTTATTTTAAAAACTATGTGCTGAAGCTTGTATATATACGTGCATATTTGTAAGAACAGGATTTATGGGTTTTTAAAGTTTATTTATTTATTTTGAGAGAGAGAGAGAGAGAGAGCATGTAAGGCCAGAGAGAATCCCAAGCAGGCTCCACACTGTTGCACAGTCGGCACTGAGCCCGAAGTGGGGCTGGAACTCACGAACCATGAGATCATGACCTGAGCTGAAATCAAGAGTCAGATGCTTAACCAACTGGGCTACCCAGATGCCCCCAGAAGAGGGTTTGTTTTTATAGACTTGAAGAAGCTGTGAACTCCTAAAATTAAAATCAGCTGTGCTTTCTCAATGTTTCCTTTTTTTTTTTTTTAAGTTTACTTATCATTTTGAGCGGGCAGGGGGGAGGGTAGGGAGGAACAGAGAGAGAGGGAGAGCGAAAGAAAATCCCTAGCAGGCTCCATGCTCAGCTCAGAGCCTGATGTGGGGCTCGAACCCATGAACTGTGAGATCACGTGCCCTGAGCCAGAATCAAGAGTCAGATGCTCAAACAACTGAGCCCAATATACCCAAAAGCAGAAATTTTAAATAATTCTGTTTAATTTTTTGAAGAACCACCAAACTCTTCCCCACAGCAGCGTCGTCATTTTCCATTCCACCAGCAAGGCACAAGGGTTCCAATTTCTCCTCATCGTCACCCACCACCTGCCTGTTTTCTGTCTATATATGTTATGTTATACATATAACGACCATCCGATGCGGGCGAGGTGGCACCACTGCTCTTTTACTTATTGTGCAGAGTCATGCAATTAGCATCCCAGCCTCAGATCCTTACCTGTCCGCATGTACAACTTGAAGCAAGTTTCTTTATCTCTAGGGGAAATTGTTTCCTCACTGGTAAAATTGTAAGATTAAATAATATATATAACTAATACCATCGTGGTCAAAACATTGGGCGAGGTCTTGCCCAATGGGTGAGAAGCAGGGGAACGGATAAAAGGATGAACGAGATAGAAGACCCCTGTTTTCAAAGGAGTTCACAGTCTGCTGAGGAAACTAGCCTGGAATCGAGTGGGATGAGGAGGACAAGAGAGATCAAGGATGCACTGAGGTGGGCTTGCTGTCCCAATTCCAAACTGGAGCCTTGGTGTCGCCATGGCATTCTGAACATCGGCACAATGGGCGTTAATAAGCTCTGTCCAGATCAGGCCAGAGAACCAACACCCTGCCCATCACCATGGAATGACATCTACACTGACTCGATTTCCCCTCTCCCACTCAGTACTCTGCATAATCCCTTCCCTTGACCTCATGTGCTAGGTACTCAGCACCGCGATCTGACTTGAGTTCTAGAAGGGAACAAATATAAAGAAATTCAACTGCAGATGTCACGACGACGCATTAGAAATGCATTAGACGGCTCCCGAAAGATGACTTTCTGAAGTTACTACAATGGTTCAGTCAACAGTTTCAATCAACAGAAGGATTAAAGAAGTTCTTTTAACCCTTCAGATGAGTAAAGATTGATAGGTTCATGGCGTCTATCCCATAAAAATATCAGAATAGGGGTGCCTGTGTGGCTCAGTTGGTTAAGCACTCCACTCCTGATTTTGGCACAGGTCATGATCTCACAGTTTATGAGTTCAAGCCCCACATCAGGCTTTGCACTGACAGTGCAGAGTCTGCTTGAGATTCTCTCTCTCTCTTTCTCTCTCTCTCTCTCTCGCTCTCTCTGTCCCTCCCCTGCTCACCCTCTCTCTCTCTCTCTCAAGAAAAATAAAAACTGTAAAAAAAGGAATATCAGAGTAGATTTGAAGAAGTCATAATATCAGCTGATTTTTTTAAATTTACCTTTCTCCATGATTTCAAAAGACGTCATTATAAGAAACTTCTGACTGATTCCAGAAAAGATAATTTCAGTCATAGCGCCACCTGCACCTTCCTTCACTCATGGAATTAATTCCTCTCTCTAGGCTCTTCCTTCCTTTATTCCCTCCTTTCCTTTTATCCTTCCTTCTCATTAATGACTAGACTTAGATGTATGCATAAACATTACCTTATATAGCCCTCACAACAATAAAATATAAGTATTATTGTAATTACTTTTACAATTTGAGAAACTGAGCCTCAGTAACACTAACTTGCCCAGAGTCAAACCACAGAGCCAGAATTCCAACCTAGGACTGAAAAACCCCAAGGTCTATAATCAGTCTATTTTATTACTCTGTTTCTGATTTTTTTTAAAAAAAATTCATTGTCGAACAATTCTAAAATTTGTATGAAACCACAAAAGACCTCAAACAGCCAAAGCAATCTTGAGAAAAAGGAACAAAACTGGAGGTATCACAATTCCAGCTTTCAAGATATAGTACAAAGCTCTGGCAAACAAAACAGTGTGGTGCTGACACAAAAATAGAAACATACATCAATGGACTAGAATAGAGAGCCCAGAAATAAACCCAGGCTTATAACTTATAACTAAGGAGGCGTGAATATACAATTCAGAAAAGATAGGCTCTCCAATAAATGGTGCTGGGAAAACTGGACAGCTACATGCTAGAGAATAAAATTGGACCCCTTTCTTACACGATACACAAAAATAAACTGAAAATAGCTTAAAGACCTAAGTGTGAGACTTGAAACCATAAAACTCCTAAAAGAGAACATTAGTAGAAATCTCTTGGACACCAGCATTAGCGACATAGCCATGTCTCCTCGGGCCAGAGAAACAAAAATAAAAATAAACTACTGGGACTACATCAAACTAAAAAGCTTTTGCACGGCAAAGGAAACCATAAACAAAACATAAAGGCAACCTACCAAATGGAAGAAGATATTTATAAATAATATATCCTACAATGGGTTAATATCCAAAACATAGAGAACTCATAAAACTCAACACCCAAAAAATAAATAATCTAATTAAAAATGAGCAGAGGATCTTAATAGACATTTTTTCAAGAAGATATCCAGATGGCCAACGGATACATGAAAAGATACTCAACATCACTCATTATCAGGGGAATGCAAATCAAAACCACACTGAGATACCACCTCTCACCTGTCAGAAATGCAAGGAACAACAGTGTTAGCAAGGATATGGAGAAAGGGGAACCCTCTTGCACTGCTGGCGGGAATGCAAATTGGTACAGTCATTGAGGAAAACAGTATAGAAGTTTTTCAAAAAACTAAACACAGAAATAGTGTATGATCCAGTAATTCTGCTTCTGGGTATTTACCCAACTAAAGTAAAAACACTAATTTGAAAAAATATTTGCACTCCTATGTTTATTACAGCATTATTTACAATTCTCAAAATATGAGAGCAGCCAAAATATGCACTGACAAATGAATGGATAAAGAAGTGATATATATGTATATATGTATATATATGTATATATGTAGAAATATTTGTGTATACACACACACACATATACACAATGAATATTATTCGGCCATGAAAAAGAATGAAATCTTGCCTTTGCAATGACATGGGTTCTCCTAGAGGGCCTTATGCTAAGTAAAATAAGTCAGACAGGAAAGACAAATATCATATGATTTCACTTATATATGGAATCTAAAAAATAAAACAAATTAATGAATAAACCAACGAAAACCAGAAACAGACCCATAGATACAGAGAACAAACTGGTGGGTTGCCAGAGCGGAGATGGGTTGGGGCACGAGCAAAATAGGTGAACGGGAGTAAGAAGTACACACTTACAGTTACGAAATAAATAAGTCACAAAGATGAAAAGTACAGCATAGAAAATATAGTCAGTAATATTATAATAATGTTGTATGGTGACAGATGGTAACCATACTTACTGCAATGAACATACAATAATGTATGGAATTGTCCAATCACGACATTGAACACCTGAAACTAATACATTGTATGCCAACTATACTTCAATAACAAAAAGGTTTTTTCAAGTCATCGTTGAAAAAAACAGTAAAGTCTTTTGGGGATTATTAAAAGTTAATTTTAAAGCTAATGTAAAGAAGGAAAAACTTGCAAAATATAAGTTGAGAAGATACCATATTTTTATAGCCCATAGCAAAAGATAGAATAGAGGAAAACAATTGAACAAGGATTAAATGTTGTTGTCTTTAAGACTCTTCCTGATGCATTATCAAAATTGATCACATGTCTTTAAAAACCATAATATGATTAACTAGGGAGGGATAAATCAGGAAAATAAGGAGGAGTAAGCAAAGAAAAATGAAAAGGAGAAAGATATAGACATCTCAGATGGTAAAAAACTTGGAAGGGAAGCAAAAAAGAATTTCCATGTGGAGTTGGGTTTTCACTTAAGGCTTGCTATTTATCATGAAGTCAGTCAGTGCAGGGTACTAGTTTCCCCAACAATATTCAGTAGTTCAGTTCAAGTACAAAGGAAGTAGATCACTAGATTCAACCAACGTTGGAATTTTGCCAGGTGAGTGCAAAGGAGACAGAATGGACTCTTCATATATACTTATTGACCTGAACAAGAGTAGTCCCTCTACAGGGTGATTTTTGTTTTTGCTTTCATGGGAAAGAAAGCCAAATAAACTGATGTAAACACAGAAAGATTATAGACTATACCAGAGAGGAAGAAAATGTGTCAAGGGCGGTGATTTATCAGGGATCACCAGGAAGAGTCATTCTTGTCCAATTTGTTAACTACTGAATCTCCAGCATCTGGAACATATAAGGGACTCAATAAATATTTGTCAAAAGGCTTCCTCTCATGGATATTGAGCACCTACTGTCAGGCCCTGTGCTAGACACCATGCTGGGGGGCTGTGGGGAAATGCAGATCTCAGGTTATGGACTGGAGCTGAAGCAGGCTGATGAGAAAACACACAGATGGAGGCAGCCTTGGAAAACCTCCCTTGGCCTCCAAGCCATTGCCTGTTCCTGTTTGTGCATGACACATTCCCATTTCACCGCAAAGCTGGAGCTCCATGCAATGGCCTGAGGCCACAGCCCCATGGAGGGGTTGCCTGCTGGGAATAATATTTTTCCCCTTTACACAAATTGTCAGTGGCCTCCCACATGATTTCCTTCAGGCCCTTGATCTGTGAGGCTCCTGGGATTTTTCCACAGTGGAGTAAGTGACATCAATCACTACAAAGCCACAGCAGACAAATCATAGTTGTCGGGTGTAAACATGGAATGAGCATCTGTTTCAAGTCAAAACATCACAGGGATCGTTGGCAGGAATGTGGCCGGCCATGGTCTGCTGGCAGAGAACTGAAGCACAGCTCCAGAGATGGGCAGGAGACCTCACGTCCTTCTGACTTTCTGTCCTCGTCTGAGCTTCCAAGAGATAAAGCTGTTAGCCAACCAGGTTGTCCTTGAACCTCAAGGCCATCATGACACTCCTACCCAAAAAACAAAGCAGGTGATATGCCCTCAAAACTCCCCACTCAGCCAGTATGGTCTCCATCAAAGAGGAGTCGTTTGGGGCACTGCAAGACACACCTGCCCCCAGGGCCAGTCCTGAGAAGGGGCAGGTGGCCCAATGAGAACATTGTTGGGGGTCCTCCAGACATACCCAAGGTGTCTTCCCCACTGAATGAGGCCTGCACCCATCCCTTCCCCCAGAATGAGAAGCACACAGAAACTCCAGAAGAACATGCTCCCGGCAACAGTAGTTACTTCCTGGGAAGTGGATTTAGGATGGAGGGGCCACAGTGCAGTAAAAAGAGACTTTCATGTTTTCACTTTATAAATGTCTATTATCTGAATAATTGTTACCACGAGTACACCTTGCTTCTGACATACTGATTTTTTTTAATCCCTGGCCACCCTGGGAATCATTTAGATGCTTCTCAAAGATTCTCTCCCTATCACACCAAACGTAAAGCCACTATCCCCTGAGAACACACAGTCTTTGCTCAGTTTCCCCTCTCTGCAACACGCCTCCTCCAATCTGCCCCTCCTGCACAGCCCACTCCCAAATGTATTCATGATTCTTCAGCCATTCCCACCCTCAGTCTCCATCCTCTAAATCAAGACACATTTTACATAACACTCAGAAATGCACGTTGTCTTGTATCTGCTATCATCCCTCATGGAAGATGGTGAGATAGAAACAAATGTAAATGAGGTATTGATGTATCTAATTTGCTGAATCCTAGACCTCAGGATTTTGAAATGTTTGTTTCCCTGCTTCAATATCCCCATTCAGCTCCCTTTCACTCCATGGGCTTGCCCGACGACACAGCACCAACTCTCAATAAATCCATATTCTTTATTAATAAATAAATTTTCCAGACTCTACCATCTCTCTTGCCCTGGTTGGGTTGGACAATCTAGGAAGAACCTGAGAATAGACTTTTTCCTCATCCTTGAGCCTAAGATGCCAGCTTTCCTAGAATCCAATGTTTGCTACCCTACTTCTCTAGAACCAAATACAGAAATCCTCCTGGACACCAAAAGGTTTTGAAAGAATTTGTTACCTCCTCTTTACAAAGGCTCACTCCCAAAATTCAATGAGGCGGGTAATGGGGGAGGATGCCTGTCACCCATGGAGTTCCATCACTCCACTGCCTCTCAAGGCTTTCTCACCCGTATTGTAGCCATTGCTCCCCATTAGACTTGTGTTCTCGACAGCAACCTACGCACATCCCTGATGGCCTACCAAGTGCAAGTGGAGAGTCAAATCTCAACCGTTTTCAGATGGAGTCTATGGGCTTTGAGGAAGCCATGAATACGCTGATTTCAGAATTTGGGTTTCCAGGTATAGTTGGATTCTTCTAGGCAAATGACCCATAACTTTAATTCAATTCTCAGAATTGTCTGTGTGACATTTGAGTTCTCTGGGAAGCAGACACTGAGATAAGAGTTCAGAGTGCAAAAAGTTTACTGGAGAATAAAACCTTTGAAAGAAAATTAGACAAGGAGCTATCATACCATGATAAAGCAGACCTGATAAAGCATCTTCCTATTTGGAAGGTTTCCTACCCCTAGGAAGGAAAAGGCAGGAAAATATTTTGCTACCACCTTAGAATAAGACAAAGATTGAATAAATTTTAAAATCATAACTCTTGGGGGCACCTGAGTGGCTCAGTTGGTTAAGCGTCCAACTTAGGCTCAGGTCATGATCTCACAGTTAATGAGTTCAAGCCCTGCATCAGGCTCTCTGCTGTCAGCATGAAGCCTGCTTCGGATCCTCTGTCTCCCTCTCTCTCTGCCCTGTCTCTCTCTCCATCCCTCTCTATCTCTCTCCCAAAAATATTATAAAGGTTTAAAAAATAAATTAAAAAAATCATAACTCTTCCTGAACCCACTATGTCTCATGGTGGGCAGGCTCTTGTGCCACTGACTTTCTAAGTCATTGCCCAGGGCAGCCACCCTGAGGAAAACACGCCCTGGGCTACCACCACCTTACTCAGTCTTTGGCTGAGGTTTCGCCAGGAGGAGGGTGGACTCAGGAACCACTAGGTGGGTCCTGAGGGAGCTAACAGAGACTGCCAGGAAACCATGGTTCTCATAGCTGGGGTTGAGCCCTTTCCTAAAGGGAGACGAAAAGGTGGATCTCCATGTCTACCACAGTCTGCCTCTTGGTCCTCACAGATCTACTTCTCCATACATACTTCAGGATCAGCCCCTGAGGTTCCAGTGGGCTGCTCTTCCTAAGGACAGATTTACCTCCTAAAAAGAAGGTAAGAGGGAAGAAATCAGCTCCCATCACTGCAGCTAGTCTCAGCCCTACAACTGGCATTCATTGTCTCCATCCTCCAACACCTATTCTAAACTCATCTTGCTCTCAGCTACCACCTCTGCAAGCCTTGGGAGCTTACCTTCTGATATAACACAAAACTTTATTCCTGAGGATTTGAGTCCTTGGTAACCAAACCTTTCTCTGGCAGGATTGCCACCCTTGTCCATTCAGTCACAAGGGGTGCCCAAGTAGGTCACCTAAGGCTCACACATACTCTTCCCCTCCTCCACGCTCTCCTGCTGGTCGGGGTCAACTATTCTTGCCAAGATGGTGACTCCTCTCCTTGCCTGCAAGTCTCCAGACACCAGGAGCCCAAAGTGCCCGGTCATCAGCCAGGGACTGTAATTTAGCGGGACCCTTGCTTATCTCTTGGTGAGAGCACACTTCTTTTGCAGACCCCAGAGTCATGGGGACAGAAAACACGAAGTTTCTTAGTGGGTCACTGAGACTAGTGATTAAGTGGGGCCACCCCTGCTTCTATGCTTAGCTCCCGGATCCATTCTCATTGAATGCAGACATCACATCTTGGACAAGGATGCACCATCCTCACAGGGCGCAGCCTCTGAGCTCAGTGGGATCTTAGCATCCATCCCAACAATCTCCCAGGCCGACAGCTTCTGGGTGGTACAGTATGCATACAACCAGTGCTCCCAGGCCATGGAGCCACAGGCATACCTCTTCTGATGCAAGTGGGCCCCTGTTCTGACACAGTGTTACATGGGATCCCATGACAGAGACTCAAACACTCTGTAAGGAGGTTCCACTCCCACCTAAGATATAGAAAGCTAGAAAAAATATTGCTGTCACCCTGACAAGAGAAAGTTGAATAAAATTTAAAAACATAACTTTTCCTGAACCCATAGAGAGAGAAATTGTAGGCCAAAGGAATAGCTTAAATACCAAGACAGTTGCCTCCAAAGGGAGAAGGATCCAAACATGGCTCACCTGTGGCAGAGAACAGGCGGAAGAGACGCCAGGCATCACACCAGCAGGTGGAAAGAATTTTAGAATTTTAACAAAATGCTAAAATAAAATGAGTATGGGCTACCACGGAGCTATAGAATACCAGGCGTTACAGACTTAAAGAGTTTGCATCTATCCACAGTGTCCTCCGTGTACCTCTATGTGGCATTCATAAGAAAGATTGGAGGCAGGAAGGGAGACTGGAGAAAGTATCCCCTCGGGTCATAGGCTTGGAGGAGAAAAGTAGCCATCTCTGTGAGAAAGGTGGAGTCTCCCAGAACCTTCCTTCCTAAATAACAAAATTCTTAAGCCACTTGGAGAGGGACAGAGACCCTGGTGCAGGTATATAAGGAAAGCTGAAATCTGAGGATAGAATAAAGACATTGAGGAAAAACCTTCCAGCACCTCAGGTCTAAGCACAAGAAAATTCTGGAGAAATTTGAAACTAGTGATGCATTGAAGGTAATCATTGCAACAACAAAACCCAAATCCATCTTAACTTCTAACTATATTCTGATTCTGATACCAATTCTAATGTAGGAGGGGGTGGGTGGAGTTCCACACCAAATAATTCTCTGACACCAGCTGGGTGTACTACAATTTAACTCGATTCTGACACTGTCTACATGGTGATAGCCTCAGATTCCAAAGGTCAAGGGTTAAGTCCTACAAGACTGTACTCCCACCGCTACACGCACCAACTACAAGTCCAGGTTGTTACCTGTGCTTCTGGCTGACCAGCTATAGATTGGAGACTCAAAACAAACTGCCCCCCCCACCTTGGGTTCAATTAATTTTTGCTATAGTGGCTCAAGGAACCCAGAGAAATACTTTACTTATTGGATTACTGGTTTATTATAAAATGCAATTTCCTTATTAATGTAAACTCAGGTGTTGTTGAAAGGGGCTTATTTCCCAGAAACAATGAAATATAGCAAACTATAAATGCAAGAATCCTCAGAAACCCCAAGCAAGATAAAAAATAAAATGAAATAAAACAAAATGAAATACAATTAAATAAAAACATCTATACATACTACAAGCCAGAAGCAATGGTATGGCATTCTTTTTTTTTTTTTTTGAATTTTATAATAGTTTATTTTCAAATTGGTTTACATATAACACCCAGTGTTCATCCCAACATGTGCCCTTTTTAATGCCCATCACCCCCTCTCCCCCCTCCCTCATCCCCCTTACCCTCAGTTTTTTCTTAGTCTTTGAGAGTCTCTTATGTTTTATCTCCCTCCCTCTCTGTGTCTTTTTTTCCTTTCCCCTCTTCCCCTCCCCCTGGTTTTTGCTTAGTCTCACAAAGTCCACCTATTCGTGGAAACATATGGTATCTGTCTTTTTCTGACTGACTTATTTCACTTAACATAATACCCTCCAGTTCCATCCATCTGGCTACACATGGCCAGATTTCATTTTTTCTCATTGCCACGTAGTAGTCCATTGTATATAAGTACCATAACTTCTTTATCCATTCGTCAGTTGATGGGCACTTGGTCTCTTTCCATGATTTGGCTATTGTCAAAATTGCTGCTATGAACATTGGGGTACACGTGCTCCTATGCATCAGCATTCCTGTGTCTCTTGGGTAGATTCCTAGCAGGGTTATTGCTGGATCATAGGGTAGTTCTATTTTCATTTTTTTGAGGAACCTCCACACCGTTTTCCAGAGTGGCTGCACCAGTTTGCATTCCCACGAACAGTGTAGGAGGGTGCCTACTTCTCCACATCCTCGCCAGCATCTATAGTTCCCTGATTTGTTCATTTTAGCCACTCTGACTGGTGTGAGGTGGTATCTCAGTGTGGTTTTGATTTGTATTTCCCTGATGATGAGTGACATTGAGCATTGTTTCATGTGTCTGTTGGCCATCTGAATGTCCTCTTTGGAGAAGTGTCTATTCATATCTTCCACCCATTTCTTCACTGGGTTGTTTGTTTTTCGGGTGTGGAGTTTGGTAAGTTCTTTATAAATTTTAGATATTAGTCCTTTATCCGATATGTCATTTGCGATGATCTTTTCCCATTCCGTTGGTTGCCTATTC
The DNA here is from genome assembly GCA_030068075.1 of Paguma larvata. Classification (NCBI taxonomy): domain Eukaryota; kingdom Metazoa; phylum Chordata; class Mammalia; order Carnivora; family Viverridae; genus Paguma; species Paguma larvata. Next base: position 131,972,249 of record CM057828.1, read on the forward strand.
GTTTTGTTGGTTGTTTCTTTTGCTGTGCAGAAGCTTTTTATCTTGATGAGGTCCCAATAGTTCATCTTTGCTTTTAATTCTCTTGCCTTTGGAGACGTGTCGAGTAAGAAGTTGGTGCGTCTTAGGTCAAAGAGGCTTTTTCCTGTTTTCTCCTCTAGGATTTTGACGGTTTCCTGTCTCACATTCAGATCTTTTATCCATTTAGAATTTATTTTTGTGAGTGGTGTAAGAAAGTGGTCTAGTTTCATTCTTTTGCATGTTGCTGTCCAATTCTCCCAGCACCATTTGTTAAAGAGGCTGTCTTTTTTCCATTGGATACATTTTCCCGCTTTGTCAAAGATTAGTTGGCCATATACTTGCGGGTCCATTTCTGAGTTTTCTATTCTATTCCATTGGTCTATGTGTCTGTTTTTGTGCCAATACCATACAGTCTTGATGACCACCGCTTTGTAGTAGAGGTTAAAGTCTGGGATTGTGATGCCTCCCGCCTTGGTTTTATTCTTCAGTATTATTTTGGCTATTCGAGGTCTTTTGTGGTTCCATACAAATTTTAGGATTGTTTGCTCTAGCTTTGAGAAGAATGCTGGTGCAATTTTGATTGGGATTGCATTGAATGTATAGATTGCTTTGGGTAGTGTTGCCATTTTGACGATATTTATTCTTCCAATCCATGAGCATGGGATGTTTTTCCATTTCCTTGTGTCTTCCTCAATTTCCTTCATAAGTTTTTTATAGTTTTCAGTGTAGAGGTCTTTCACATCTTTGGTTAGGTTTATTCCTAAGTATTTTATGGTTTTTGGTGCAATTGTGAAAGGGATTAGCTTCTTTATTTCTCTTTCTGCTGCTTCATTGTTGGTGTATAGAAATGCCACCGATTTCTGTACATTGATTTTGTATCCTGCAACTTTGCTGAAATCATGAATCAGTTCTAGTAGGCTTTTGGTGGATTCCGTCGGGTTTTCCATGTAAAGTATCATGTCATCTGCAAAAAGTGAAAGTTTGACTTCCTCCTTGCCAATCTTGATGCCTTTTATTTTGTTTTGTTGTCTGATTGCTGATTCTAAGACTTCCAGCACTATGTTAAATAGCAGTGGCGAGAGTGGACACCCCTGTCGTGTTCCTGATCTCAGGGGGAAGGCTTTCAATTTTTCCCCATTGAGGATGATATTAGCTGTGGGCTTTTCATATATGGCTTTTATGATCTTTAAGTATGTTCCTTCTATCCCGACTTTCTCGAGAGTTTTTATTAAGAAAGGATGCTGTATTTTGTCAAATGCTTTTTCTGCATCTATTGACAGGATCATATGGTTCTTATCTTTTCTTTTGTTGATGTGATGTATCACGTTGATTGATTTGCGAATATTGAACCAGCCCTGCAACCCAGGGATGAATCCTACTTGATCATGGTGGATAATTCTCTTTATATGCTGTTGGATTCGATTTGCTAGTATCTTGTTGAGAATTTTTGCATCCATATTCATCAGGGATATTGGCCTGTAATTTTCTTTGCTGGGTCTCTATCTGGTTTGGGAATCAAAGTGATGCTGGCTTCATAGAATGAGTCCGGGAGTTTTCCTTCCGTTTCAATTTTTTGGAACAGCTTGAGGAGGATAGGAATTAACTCTGTTTTAAATGTCTGGTAAAATTCTGCAGGAAAGCCATCTGGTCCAGGGCTTTTATTTGCTGGGAGGTTTTTAGTAACTGATTCAATTTCTTCACTAGTTATGGGTCTGTTCAAATTTTCTATTTCTTCCCGTTTGAGTTTTGGTAGCGTGTGGCTATTTAGGAAGCTGTCCATTTCTTCCAGATTGCCAAGTTTGGTGGCATATAATTTTTCATAGTATTCTCTGATGATTGCTTGTATCTCTGAGGGATTGGTTGTAATTTCTCCCTTTTCATTCACGATTTTATCTATTTGAGTTCTCTCTCTTTTCTTTTTAAGAAGCCTGGCTAGAGGTTTGTCTATTTTGTTTATTTTTTCAAAGAACCAGCTTTTGGTTTCATTGATCTGTTCCACTACCTTTTCTGTCTCCATATGGTTAATTTGTGCTCTGATCTTTGTTATTTCTCTCTTTCTGCTGGGCTTGGGTTGTTTTAGTTGATCTGCTTCTAGTTCCTTTAGGCGTGCTGTTAGAATTTGTGTTATTGATTTTTCTTGTTTCTTGAGATGGGCCTGGATTGCAATATATTTCCCTCTCAGGACTGCCTTTGCTGCGTCCCAGAGCGTTTGGATTGTTGTATTTTCATTTTCATTTGTTTCCATGTATTTTTTAATTTCTTCTCTGATGGCTTGGTTGACCCAGTCATCTTTTAGTAGGTTATTTCTTAGCCGCCATGTTCTTGGATATTTCCCAGGCTTTCTCCTGTGGTTGATTTCAAGTTTCAAAGCATTGTGGTCTGACAGTGTACATGGTATGATCTCAATTCTTTTATATTTATTCAGAGCTTCCCTGTGCCCCAGAATGTGGTCTATCTTGGAAAATGTACCGTGTGCAGATGAGAAGAACGTAAATTCCTTGGCTTCTGGATGAAGGACCCTAAAGATGTCTGTGAGGCCCATCTGTCCTAATGTGTCATTCAGGGCTATTGTTTCTGTGGAGATTTTCTGTTTTGTGGATCTATCCAATTCTGAGAGTGGAGTGTTGAGATCCCCTACTATTAGGACATTTTTATCGATGAGGTTGCTAATGTTTGTAATTAGTTGTTTTACAAATTTGGGTGCCCCCGAATTCGGTGCGTAGATATTTACAATTGTTAGCTCTTCCTGCTGGATGGTCCCTGAGACTATTATATAATGTCCTTCTTCATCTCTTATTGCATCGTTCATTTTAAAGTCTAATTTGTCTGATATAAGTGTGGCTACTCCGGCTTTCTTCTGCCTTCCAGTAGCATGGTAGATAGTTCTCCATCCCCTCACTTTCAATCTGAAGGTATCTTCAGGTTTAAGATGAGTTTCTTGAAGACAGCAAATAGATGGGTCTTGTTTTTTAATCCATTCTGTTATCCTGTGTCTTTTGATTGGCGCATTTAGTCCATTTACATTCAGTGTTAATATTGAAAAATATGGGCTTACAGTCACTGTATTATCTGTAAGTTTCATGTTTGTAAGGCTGTCCCTGGCAGTTTGTGTTCTTTGCAACCTTTCCTTCATAGAGTGCCCCTCAGGATCCCTTGTAGTGCTGGCTTATTTGTGATAAATTCTTTCAGTTTTTGTTTGTTGGGAAAAACCTTGATCTCTCCTTCTGTTCTGAATAACAGGCTAGCCGGATACAGAATTCTTGGTTGCATGTCCTTCTTGCTCATCACATTGAAGATATCCTGCCATTCCTTTCTGGCTTGCCAAGTTTCTGTAGATAAGTCTGCTACTACCCTTATATGTCTCCCTTTGTATGTTAGGGTTTTTTTGTCCCTAGCTGCTTTCAGGATTCTCTCCCTATCTTTGTATTTTGCCATCTTCACTATGATGTGCCGTGCAGAAGGTCTATTCAAGTTACGTCTGAGGGGAGTTCTCTGTGCCTCTTGGATTTCCATGCCTGTTTCCTTCCTCATGTTGAGGAAGTTCTCAGCAATGATTTGTTCAAGAACCCCTTCGACTCCTTTCTCTCTCTCTTCTTCCTCTGGAACTCCTATGATACGGATATTGTTTCTTTTGAGTGCATCGCTCAGCTCTCGAATTCTCCTTTCCTGTTCCTGGATCAGCTTCTCTCTCTTTTTATCTGCTTCCTCTTTTTCAATGATTTTGTCTTCTAATGCACTAACTCTTTCCTCTACCTCTTCAATCCGTGCTGTGGCTGCTTCCAGTTTCCCCTGTATTTCTTCCAATGTCTTCTTTAATTCTTCCTGACCGTTTTTAAGGTCTTTGAACTCTGCCGCGCAGGACCCCTTGCATTCATCTAAGCTTTTTTCAAGGCCAGCAATTAGTTTTATGATTATCATTCTATATTCAAGTTCTATTATGTTGCTTATATCTGTTTTCATTAATTCTTGAGCTGTCACTGCTTCTTGTAGATTCTTTTGAGGAGAATTCTTCCGTCTCGTCATTTTGGCTGGATGTGTTATGGGTTGTTTTTTGAAGTTGCCCTGGAAAGGAAAACTGACAGACACACAGAACACAGAAATACTCAAACGTACCGACAAATGGTCCAGACAAGCAGTTCACAACAGAAAAAAATAACAAGTGACTCTCTGAGGGCAATGTCCTGAAGTAACAGCTACACGTTAAGGACAGGGTATGTAGTGTGCTGGTGGCAGAGCATATATAGACAGAATAATGACTGGTGCAGGGAGAAGAAGGAAATGGACTTTGCCCAGGTAGAGCGACTAAAGGGTTTAATCCAGACTGATAGAAATCAGAATAAGGACAGGTGCGAGGGAAAAGGAATAAAGATCAATGTCATCTAGATGAACTTATATGGCCTGGTTATTCCAGAAAAAGGGCTAGGGAAGTAAAGAAGAGGTTGTAGGACATGTCCTCAAAGAGTGGGTTAAAAAAACAAAAAACAAAAAACAAAAAACAAAAAAAAATGATTAAGCCAGTCAGTACCCTGGATGACCAGCTCAGGGATGGGGATCGGTAGGAATGAGAAAGGGAGGGATAAATTTAAAAAGAAGAAATGACTGGCGTTACTCCAGGCAGCAATCTCCACTTGGATCAGTCGCTCCTGCTGATAGTTTGGGAGGGGCGTGGTTTAGTGTAGGCGGGTCCGGCCTCCACTGCTGCAGGGATGGCTTCTGGGGTGACTTCCTGGCTTGTGAGACAACAATGGCGTCTCTCCAGACCCGCGCCACCAGTCCTGGAGGCTTTATTCGCCCCTTTATTTCTGTTCTCTCTCCACCGCCAGCGCCGGCCTAGTGTGGTTTACTGGAGCCGCCGCCTGGGGCTGCCTGGGTCCCTGCAGCGTGCGTGCCCGGAGGCGCTGGGCGAGGGTGGCGCGGTGGCACAGCCGTCTGCTACCCCCCGATTTGGCTGTAACTGTGCGGGGGGTTAGAGGTGCTCCACAGGAGCCGCCGCTTGGGTCCCCGCTGCCTGTCCCGGCAGCGCGCGCGCCCCGGAGGCGCTGGGCGAGGGTGGCGCGGTGAGGCGGCCGTCTGCCACCCCCCGATTTCGTTATAATTGTGCCGGGGTTAGAGGTGCTCGGCTGGTAGCGCCGCCCGCGTCCCCGCTGCCAGTCCCCCCGGCACGCGTGTCCCAGTGGCTCAGGACGGGGTTGGTGCGGTCCCAGCAGCGCGCGGGGATTGCTGCTGTGTGCTACCCAACTTCTCTTCAAAAGCCCTGCTTAGGGGCTGGATGGTAGCGGTCTCACCCACTCTGGCCCTCTCCTTCAGATGTTGTTTGATCGGCACTTTCCCAGCTATCTCTGAAGACGCTCACCCTCCCCTCAGCTCAACTTCCAGAGTTCGAGTTCGTTTTATCCGACCCAGATTAAACTCACAGTTTAGTTGGGCCGTGTCTGTTTTCGCCTACGTTTCTTGTCAGCTGTAGCACCTTTTCGCCCTGATTTTTGGAGTTGAGAGAGACAATGGTTTCAGTCATCCCTCTTTAAAGGGCAAGCGAAATACTGGAGCCCCCTACTCCTCCGCCATGTTGCCCTGCCTCGGCCAAAAGACCTGGTATGGCATTCTTAAATGCTAAAAGAAAAAAAACTGTCAACCAAGAATTCTATAGCCAGGGAAAATATATTTTACTTGCCATACAACTTGGAAATTGCATTCCTGGTCATTTACTCCAGAGAAATAAACATTTATGTCTACACATTTCCCTGAAGTATCATGCTTGAGCCTACAACTTCCTGACTTTGCTTCTCCTCTTTGATGGTGTGAATAACCTTGACATCATCTCTTTAACCTTTAGCTGCAGTGACGGATCCCCCTCCCAACTATCCATTAATAGTGTGATGAGTTAACAAGTTGGTGACCTTAACCAAGTGAGACATAGCTATTTAATTTCTTGCCAGACACAACCCCTCTTGACACAATGGGAGAAAAATGTTATGTCCACACAAAAAGGTGTACACAAATGTTCATAGGAATAGCCATACACCTTAGGACCCTCAAATAGTGGTGCTACAAGAAGCCCTGCAGGAACAAAGGCCAAATCCATTCCTGGAATACGTGTCTATTTCTATTATAACAAACTCTGGCCCTTCCATAATGGAAGGGGGCCCAATGTAGTAAACTAGCTCCTCAGTTGGTGTATAATCAACTCAAAGTATAATCCTAGTCAAGAGCTCAGCATTGGTTTCTGTTGCTGACAGGTTGACTATTAGGGAGTTGCAATTGCTACGTCAGCCTTGGTAAAAGGGAGCCCATAATTATGAGCCCATGCACAGCCTTCATCGTTCCCACCATGGACACCCTCTTGAAGTGCCACCAGCACTGAGACTGACCAGTGTCAAGTGGTCAAAACATTAATGACTCTTCTATGATGGGTGTTAAAATGTGGTAAAACTGTCTCCACACTTTATTCTACTTCTCCCCCTAACTTCCTTATCCCTGGTCTTCCAAAATCTCTCCTTCCAGGCTTCCATGGCGGGCTTGCTCGCCATATCATTTTCCACTTTAAGTCAACAAATACTTTAATCTCAGAATACTTCTCCTTCAGCACAAAGTAGGCAACCAGCTTCAACACCCAAAGTTCTGCCCACTGGGAGAATTTCCCTTCACTGTTGTCTTTCAAGGCCACTTCCAATCAGCTGTATAATAGCTGCAGGACACTTTTGGCTTGTATCACCTATTGGGATGATACATCCATAAACCAGGCTTAAAGATTTTCCTCCTCTATTTTGCTACTAATTGCATGGACTTCTGTTCAATCCTGTCCATAGACCCATGAGGCTTTAAACTTCTACTCCAGAAGGCCTTGTCTCTGTCAACAACCCAGTTTCATCATCAAAACTGTCAAAATCTGTGACAGATCTGAGATTTTACCCTTGAAAGCCATCAAGTCAGCTTGACACAGCATAGATGCACAAAACACCTGGGTCAGAAACAAATGAGAGTTTGTTACTGACAGCAATCACAGCTTCTAAATTAGCAGCATTTCCACTCATTCCCCAAACCCTAGTTCTCATGAGGCTACAAACTACTGCTGGGTAATGTATGTGTATACATGGGGTTGCGTTACAGGAGCCAAATCCCGGCTTAAGGAACCTTTTATAAAGGGCAGTAAGACCACCTGACCCTTAGACTAGGGGGACACGCTAACTTTGTTACACTGAATAGTAATCAATCTGACCTTTGCTCCAGAAGGAGAACTATCTGTCTCTCAAGCCCACTTACCATACAAATATCCTTGAAAAGGTCATCTGAAACAAGAGCTGTGGGCGCCTCTGTCCACAAGACATGTAGAAACATTAGAGGCCCACAGAGAATTGTCTCCCAACATAACCATAATTCCATTTTTGGGACGTATCCTACAGATATAATCACACATGTGTGAAAAGATATATGTGCAAGGATATTCATTAAAGCACTGCTTGTAACAGCAAAAGATTACAAATAACATAAATGGCAATTAATAGAGACCTTATCAGATAAACTGTAGTACATCCAAACAATGGAATGAAATACTACACAACCACTAAAAAGAAAACTTGCTCTATTTGGAAGTATATGGAACAATCCATGATATATCAAGTAAAAACAAAACAAAACAAGATATAGAGAATGATGAATAGTAAATTATGTCTATATACAAAAATGTATTTTGTAGATATTTGCATAAACAACTCTGAAAAGATACATAAAAAGCTAATAATTGTAGTTGCACTAGGGTAAGAAATTGAGAGACAGGGGTTGGAGTAAGGCTTATTTTGTATTAAAGGCTCTTCTGTACACTTAAAAATTTTAAACATATGCCTATGTTAATTATTCAAAATGATTAAATATTTTTTTACGGAAACCGGAATTCCAAATCTTTTGAAGACTCTTCATGTTGCTATGGATGGAGCATTGCAATTAATGGCCTTTTGTTTAGGGCAGTACCTTGATGGGCTATTTTGATTGAAAAAAGTAAAATACCCTGATGGTGGCCTAGAAAGAAAATACAGCTCTGCATAATAAAGCAATATGAATTTGTTATTTTCCTAGTCAGAATGTCAAAGGTTTGGGGGTGGGGAGTAAATGGGAGAGGGCTTGTAGAGCTCTCAAACTGAGGAAAAAAATAGACTTCATGGTTGTGCAATAAATAATAATGATATCTAAGTAGAAAGATTGCCATTGAGGATATCCCTGTGGCATATAGAAGCTACTATTTGGGAATCATAGAATGGAGTTTAGCAGAACACAGAAAAAGAAATGGCTTAAGACTTAATACTATATAGAAGCTGTCTATTATTAAGTCTTAAGCCATTTCTTTCTCTGTGTTCTGCTACACTCCATTCTATGATTCCCAAATAGTAGCATTATAGTCTATTATATATAATTGTATATGTAGTCCATTATTTATATACATGTAAATATATACAAACTTGTATCAATGGTCCTTTGTGGAGTGGAAGAGAAAGAAACTTCTCTGGACCCTATTCTTGGGGTATCAAATTTAAAAAATCTATCACTGCTAAGGGTAGGACAACCTGATATTACGAGTCAACCGGTATGATACAATATGAACACAGCATCACTTATTCTTGCCAAAAATGTTTTACCTGAATCTAATCAGTATACAAAAAATACTGGGGATAGAGAAAAAAGTTAAACAACACCTCAGAGAATAATCAGACACATCTAGAATTTAGAACATACTCTAAGACAACCAGTCTGGTATCTTTCAAAGGTTGCTGTCATGAGGGAAAAAATAGTGAGTGGGGACTCTATTCTGGCATAAAAGAGATAAAGAGACAGAAAAAACACAGTGCAGTGCATGACCTTTGACTGATCCTGGTTCAATATACATAAATGTATTTGCGGGGAGGAGGGGAGATTTGAATATGGGCTGAATCTTAGAAGACATTGAAGAATTCCTAATTGTTTTGGATGACAACACGGTTTTGCAATTACATAGGACAACGTCAATAGGAGATGTACATAAAGTAATAAGTAGGGAAGTGTCATTTCTGTAGATATTCTATATATTTGTAGACAAAACAGGTATGAAATTTGAAAATTTTTACAATAACTAGTTGGGGATAGAGATCAGGTTTGAGCAGAAACCCAGTTGCAGGAAGCTAAGCACCACCTCAGGAATCTTCGTTTCCCCGAAACTCTTGGTGAACTCTTTGCCTTTCTTTTGAATATTTTTTAAAGGGGTGCCCCAAGGAGTACTTCGTTCAGTTCATGCTTTATTAAGCACCCACTACATGTCAGGAACTCTATTTGCAGTGGTAATAAGAAAGCAGACACTGGGCACCGATCAAGTTTCCAGTTGGGGACCACGTGGGCTTTGGGCACACTCCGTGATGGCATTGCATTCACTCGTGGAAGCCGGCAGCCTATTCCCCTGCCTCCTTTGCTGGGGAACCTGATTTGATTCAGGTAGCTTCCGCCAAGCCCCTGGAGAGTTGTCAGGCTTGAAGTAAATCAATCGGGGTGATTTACTGGCCTAGACACAGGCAAGCAAGACAGGTGTGGCTAATGCGATGCAAGAAAAAGTCTGTTGGGAATCCTAGGTCAGCTTTTCCTCCTTAATAACAGAAGGGACGATGTAAGGGAAAGTCCCTTGCCCTGGACCCTTACCTTTCTGCTTGGACTCTGCCATCCTAGCGCACAATGATTTGAGCTGTGGCATCCGTCATTACCTGTGACAGAACATTGCCAACACACAAGAAAAATGATGACATAGAAAGGAGAGCCTGATCCATCATGACTTCATTGGGGCAGGAACTGACCCTGGAATCCCCAACCTGCAGGCCAGGCCTCTTACTATAGGACAGTAACAAACCCACAGGAACCCTTTTCATCAGGCAGTCTATTGTCTTTAGCTTATCAACTCAACCTTTGCTCTAGCAACTGCACTTCCAGGAATGTATCAGAAGGGTCTGATTAACCCTTTCCTTGAGGATTCATCTATAATTATAAACAGCGCAGGGTTGTTCCTATGCAGTAAAAATGAGTTTAAAACAAACTTAAATATCCATTAATAGAATGTGGGTTAAATAAATGATACTATAATTGTATAGAGAAGTACTAGTCAGCTATTAAATATAATACTGTAAAGAGGATGTAATACCATGGAAAGAGGTTGATGATAATTATGTAGAAAAAATTAGGTCACAAAACAGAGTGTGTATTATGGATCCTTTGTGTAAAATATACAGTGTGCTCAGAGCCACAGAAAGGAAGAGACAAATAAAAATATAAACCAAAGTCAGAATGGCAATTATCTATGGACGGTGGGACAATGGACTTCTTTCCTTATCTTATTTCTTTTCTTTTGTATTTTCTAATTATTCAACAGTGAACATATGCTCTTTTCCTTATATTTTTCAGAGAACCTAGAACAATTTTGGACCTCAGCAAATATTCATTCACATAACACGAAGTTAATGAAAAGGGCTGCCAGGGGACAGCTCTCAGTCCTCTGCCTTTCAGATTATTCCTGAGGCTTTGCTCACAAACTCTTAAACTCATCCTAAGCTTCGGTTCTCAAAAGAGAGTGACCATGCCACAGCCAGAGTTTTAGGTACTCTGTATAATTTTCAGAAGTCTGGATCCTATTCTTCTCTACCCTCACCCATACCTGTCCCCTGCCCGCTCCACCTACCCCTCACCTGAGGTAGGGGTGTGTGTGTGTGTGTGTGTGTGTGTGTGTGTAGCAGTGGTGAGGATGTCGAGATGTTGAGCTCCCAGAACAGAAAAGTTGCATAAAGAATACAATCCCGAAGCCAAGCCCAAGTTAATAAGTACCAAGAACCATGTCATTCTCCTTTCCCTTCCTTCTTTCCTTCATTCCAAGAGTGATTATTTGGCACCCATAATATACCAGGGATTAGGTTCAGAACTGAGTACATTAAGAATGAATGAGCTATAATCTCTGCTCCTAATTAGCTCATCATCTAGTAGCAAAGAAATTTACAAATCATTACAATTCGGGATATTCAATGCAAGAAGACAATAGTGTACAAAGACTAGTAAAGTCAAAGAAAGAACATGTGACTGATCATTTGGGTGCAACCAAATCAGAAGGTCAACGTTTCACAGAGAAGGAGTTGTGTGAACTGGGTCTAGAGTTGCGAGATAAGAAAAGTCTTCTGTGTGAGGAAGAGCAGAGACGTGAGAGAGCCCACGGCACTGGGGAATCGTAAGAGGTAGAAGATCTTCCATGTTTGCTACCTGTAGCAGAACATGTACACCTCCTGTCTCCACTCTATAAACTTATTTATCGGGATAATCATGAAATTAAATGAATAATAATGAAGGCCAGAGTAGAAACACGGAGCATGACATTTTCCTTATATTGAACTTTGTGAATATAATCATCCAGTTATAAAAAAATAATCAGTAAGGGGCGCCTGGGTGGAGTTCAGTCAGTTAAGCGTTCTACTGAGGTTCAGGTCATGATCTCACAGTTCATGGGTTCGAGCCCCGCATCGGGCTCTGTGCTGAGAGCTTGGAGCCTGGAGCATGCTTCGGATTCTGTGTCTCCCTCTCTCTCTGCCGCTCCCCTGCTCATGCTCTGTCTTTCAAAAATAAACATTAAAAAAAAATTTTTTAATCAGTAAATTTTAGAAAATTCAAAGCATTTGCAAAAGGTATGATGCAGGCAACTGTTAAGTCATTTCACTAATATTTAATCTCTGGATTCATCCTGTAGTTTTAAAAGAAATAATGAGCAGTTAAAAAGAAGTTTTCACATGAAGGGTATTACCAAATTTAGGAAAATATTTCACAGCTGAGCTAAAATTTGCTCTTGCAAAGCAAAAATAATATACTGCTCATTTCACATGGTTTCACCAATCTAAATTTTAAACACTAATGAATAATTCCAGGTTGTCGCAGACAACAGTGAAATAACTTGAGTTGTGTTTCTCTGCCCTTCCAATTCCTGGCCATCGTTTTATTTGAGTCTGTTTAAATATAGGCATATGTAGTGCCCTAGCAGCTGGAGACAGTAACTGTTCAAAATGCGCCTGAATGGTGCTGGACTATTCTGAACTTGATCGTGAATTTGGCCAAGCTCACACCTGTTGGAGGCTGACTGTAGAACTGGGAGTTCTCTGGGTTAACTTTCACGTGGAAACCAATATTTATAAACAAACAAGTAATAAAAATCTGCTCACTTGAAAGTTACATGCTTAAAACCCAGCCATAACCACAGCCACAGTTTAGAACTTTGGCCAACAAAAGGTTTGTTTTCTGAGAGGTCTATTTTATCACTGACATTGTTTAGAATGCCAGCACCTGGTGATAAGGAGCAGACACAATCTGGGTGCATTTTAGTATTGTCTTTAAAAGTGTCTGCAGACAACACACCTTTATTGCTTGTGCCCAGAGTCATGGTTGATGTGTTTCCTTATAGATGAAGTATGGCAGGAGGGGAGCCCAGGCACACGGGCCGCTCTAGCTATCATGTGGGATTTGATGACAGGTGGACAGATCCCGGCCCCCAAAAAAAAAAAAAAAACACCACTCTGAAAGAATTTGTGTTTGATATTCCAAGAGAATGTGAAACTGGATAAAGGAAGCCTGCTCTAAAATGCAGTTGGGAAGCCATGAAGGGAGAACTCTCACTCTGGCAGCTACCATTGTCTCAACGTCCATGACCAGCAGGAAGAAGGAAGATTTCCATGTGCCTCAGTGACAACGAACTGCCACCTTTTGCTCCCGGTGAGAAGCTGCAATCTCAGACTCTCTTCTCCTGCAATACTCTTACGCTCGAAAGGACCGTCTCTAGTTTCCTCCTGGAACATAAAAGCAGCCCGTCACCCTTTGTCTCTCCACATTTGCCCGTGGTTCGCAGTAGCTAGCTTGTCCTGAGCTGCAGTTCCTGTGCTATTCCTGAATAAACTCATCTTTGTTTGATGAAATGACTGTTTTATTTAAGGTCGACAAGATCAATCACCCTGACAGAGAAGAGGATCCTTCCACCTCACTCTATGTTCACTACATTAAAGTTTAGCTAATGCTTCCCAGCCGCACCAAGTCTCCAAAGCCTTTCCAAGCATCGCCAGGACCTCTCCAGGGCATGACAACAGACAATGAACACAAGAGATCAAAGTGGAACCACCCGCAGCTCACTGCACCCAGGATCCATCCACACAACCCTTTCCTGGAACCTGGTACTTCCCTGCCCCCTTTTATATGTAGTCCATGCCTCTGCTTAAAGGGACATGTGATTCCAGGAACTATTTCAGGAACTGCTTTACATAGAAGCCCTCACACTCTATAAGGATAGATTTCAGAGAAAGGTAATGTTCCCAGCCCAGGGACTGCCTGACTTCAATACTTTCTGGAGACTCTGGTGATATTAATGCTATGCATGTTAGTGTGTTGGCCCCAACAAAGTCTTTCTATGACTATGATCTGCAGTGGCTCCCTCCTGGGGCTTCCTCAACTTTCATGAGACAAAGAGGAATCAAAGGAACTAGGAACCATGCCCTGCAACAGGGCAAAGTACAAGGTCACAGGTAACAGGGGTAGAACACTGAAATGTCACCTGTGACAAGAAGTAAATGTATGGCTACTTTCCACCATGGCCAGGATGGAGAGACTACTGAATATGGACCGCTGAAGGAAAAGTCAACTCACACTTTCTCCAGAGTGGTCTCCATATCTGGGAAGAACTGTGTGCTTCCTTTTCTACCAAGGGCAGAATAAAGAGAGGTCATGATATAGCTAGAGAGGTTATGAAGTCACAGATACATGCTTACACTCACACCATTCTACCAAGTTTGTAGCCTTAGGTAGAAGACGTGATTTTTTTTATTCAAATTTTAACATCTATTTTTAAGAAGATGAAATTAAATGACATAGGAAAACCTAATCCCCAGCACTGTGAATCTGTTCAGAATATAATAGTTAACTTCTACTAAAGTGAATTAAGTCATATAGAATAATTCATTTTATGCATCAATAGATCATGAGAATTAATCAACCTTTTTAAAAATCTTTCATTAAGGGGCGCCTGGGTGGCTCAGTCAGTTAAGCGTCCAACTTCAGCTCAGGTCATGATCTCACGGTCTGTGAGTTGGAGCCCCGTGTCGGGCTCTGTGCTGATGGCTCAGAGACTGGAGCCTGCTTTGGATTCTGCATCTCCCTCTCTCTGTGCCCTTCCCCTGCTCATATTCTGTCTCTATGTCTCTCAAAAATAAATAAACGTTAAAAAAAATCTTTCATTAAGAAAAGTTTTAGGGGGTGCCTGGGTGCTCAGTCAGTTAAGCATCTGACTCTCAGTTTTGGCTCAGGTCATGATCTCATGGTTTCATGGGTTTGGGTTCTGTGCTGACAGTGCAGAGCCTGCTTGAGATTCTTTCTCTCTCTCCCTTTCTCTCTACTGATCGTCTACTCATGCTGTCTCTGTCTCTCTCAAAATAAATAAATAAACTAAAAAATTTTTTTAGAAAAGAAAACTTTTAAGAGAAGAAGATGGCAGTAGAGTAGGAGGACCCTAGGGTTGTCTTGTACCATGAACACAACTAGATAACCATCAAATCATCCTAAATACCCCCACAAATCAACCTGTCAACTGACAGAACAGATTCCACAACTAAAGAGACAGAAGAGGCCACATTGAAGAAGGTAGAAAGTGCAGAGCCGTGGTTTAGAGGAGAAACGGATCACAGCTGTTCAAGGGAAGGAGATGAGGTCACAGAGAAGGGTGAGCTAGAGGAGCACACAGGGGAACATACAAGGAAACATTTTCCCAAAGCCATTGGCTTGGACAAGAAGAGGGGCTGAATTTCGTGAGTTCTTGCAGTTAGTGGGGCTTAAAGCCCACTGGTCAGTGGGCTTAGCTGGAATAGAGACTGGAGGACACTTGTATTGCTCCTGCAGAGAAAGCAGGCAAACAGCCTGAGGGAAGACAGTGTGGAAACATCGATCTGAAGAATGCTTGGAACACACAGTGGGGAGATTATTCACTCATCTCAAAGTGCTTCCCTGAGAGACAGTGTTCACAGAGACACCTCTCAGGAGACAAAGTAGCTGGCTGGTGCCATTTCCCTTCTTCATCCTTCAGCATAATCACAGAGCCACCTGAAGGAAGTGGCTCAGAGTGGATACTGACTGCCTAACTTGCTTACATTAAGCTCTAGCCCTCTGCACCCTGGTATGATTGTCCTTCTCAGTCAAGTTTGCCTCAATCCTAATGCAGTGGGTTCCTCCCCCAGAACACCAGCACAAACTCCTGCTTACACCACATCTTCTAACCAGAGGATTCTGTGGGGCCTCAGTTCCAGTGGAGGCCCTGATAGGTCTCATTTCACAAGCAGACCAGAGCACATCTAGTTAAAACTCACCACATTCAGGCAAGGGACCAAAAACTGCCCACACCAGGCAAGGGGAGATTCTGCAGATGACTGGCCTAAAGGACTGAGGAGTCAACAGCAGAATACATACAGCACACACTGGAGACACTCCCTGATGTATCAGGCCCTGGACATTACCTAACTCTTCTTCAAGAGGCCATTACTTTCAGGAGAAGGAGATATAACTGGCTTTTCTAACACAGAGAAGAAGGCAGAGACTTCGACAAAATGCAAATATGGAGGAATTTATCCAAAATGAAAAAAGATAAACCCATGGCCAGCAATCTAAATGAGACAGATATAAGTAACAGAAGGAAATGTAAAGCAATGATCATTAGGATACTCACTGGCTTGAAAAAAGACATCAGTGAGACTCTTACCATCGAGATAAAAGTTAAAAAAGAAACCATCAGAGATGGAGAATGCAATAAATGATATTGGAAACAGATTTGATGCAATAAACAGCAGGGTGGAAGAAGTAGAGGAACAAATTAATGACCTAGAAGACAAAGTTATGGGAAAAAATGAAGCTGAACTAAGGAGAAAAAGAAGAATTATGCCACATAAGAATAGACCCAGAGAGGTCAGTGACTCCATCCAACATAAACATTAATATGATAGAAGTCTCAGAAGAAGAGAGAGAAGAGAGGGCAGAAAATTTATTTGAAGAAACTATAACTGAAAACTTCCCTAAACTGGGGAAGGAAGCATACATCCACACCCAGGAGGCACAGAAAACTCCCATCAAAATCAGCAAAAGCAGGCCAATATCAAGACATATTGCAGTTAAACTTGCAAAGTCTACAGATGAAGAAAAAAATCCTAAAAGCAGTGAGACAAAATAAGCCATTAATTTACAAGGGAAAATCCATAAGGCTAGCTGGAGATTTCTCAACAGAAACTTGGCAGACCAGAAGGGAGTGTTATGATATATTCAAAGTGCTGAGTGGAAAAATCTGTAGGCAAGACTACTCTATCCAGCAAGGCTTCATTCATGATAGGAGGAGAGACAAAGAGTTTCCCAGACAAACATAAACTAAAGGAGTTTGTGACCACTAAACCAGCCTTGCAAGAAACATTAAAGGGGATTCTTTGAATACAAAGGAGAGAGCAAAGTGATGAAGACAAGAACAGATTAGAGAAAATCTCCAGAAATAATGGCAAAACAAGTTTAAAAAATGGTGCTAAATACACATCTATCAATAATTACTTTGGGGGCGCCTGGGTGGCTCAGTCGGTTAAGCAGCCGACCTCGGCTCAGGTCACGATCTCAAGGTCTGTGAGTTCGAGCCCCGCATCGGGCTGTGTGCTGACAGCTCAGAGCCTGGAGCTTGCTTCGGATTCTGTGTCTCCCTCTCTCTCTGCCGTCCTCCTGCTCACGCTCTGTCTCTAAGTCTCAAAAATAAATAAACGTTAAAAAATTTAAAAAAATAATAATAATTACTTTGAACATAAATGGACTAAACACTCCAATCAAAAGACATAGGGTTTCAGAATGGATTAAAAAAAACAAGATTCAACTATATGCTGCCTACAAAAGATTCATTTTAGACCTAGAGATATCTGCAGATTGAAAGTAAGGGGATGGAGAACCATTTATCATGCTAATGGAGGTCAAAAGAAAGCCAGAGTAGCAACACTTACATCATACAAAGTAGACTCTAAAACAAAGACTATAAGAGACAAAGAAGGGCACTATATCATAATAAAGAGGGCAATCCAAGAAGAAATAACAATTTTAAATATTTATGCAACCCACACGGAAGCACCTAAATACGTAAAACAGTTAATAACAAACAGAAAGAAACTAATTGATAATAATACAATAATAGTAGGGAACTTTAACGCTCCACTCACATCAATGGACAGATCATCTAAACAGAAATATCTACTTCCTTATTTACAAGAAACAATACTTTGAATGACACACCGAACCAGACGGACTTAACAACTATATCCAGAACATTTCATCCTAAAATAGCAGGATACACATTCTTTCAAGTGCACATGGGACATTCTCCAGAACAGATCACTTATTAGATCACAAATCAGGCTTCAACAAATACAAAAATGTTAAAGTCATACCATGCACCTATTCCAACCACAATGCAATGATACTAGAACTCAATCACAAGAAAAAATCTAGAAAGACCACAAATACATGGAGGATAAATAATAATCCACTAAAGGATGAATGAGTCAAACAGGAAGTCAAAGAAGAAATTTAAAAATACATAGAAACAAATGAAAATGAAAACACAAAGGTCCAAAATCTTTGGGATGCAGCAAAAGCAGTCGTAAGAGGGAAATATATAGCAATGCAAGCCTATATCAAGAAGCAAGAAAAATCTCAAATAAACAACCTAACCCTACATCTAACGTAGCTAGAAAAAGAACAACAAATGAAGCCTAAATCCAGTAAATGGAAGGAAATAAAAAATATTGAAGCATAAATAAATGACATAGAAGCTAAAAAACAATAGAATAGATCAATGAAACCAGGAGCTGGTTCTTTGAAAAAAATTAATAAAATTGATACACCTCTAGCCAGACTTATCAAAAGGAAAAAAGACCCTTATAAATAAAATCACAAATGAGGGAAGAGAAATAACAACCAATACCACAGAAACACAAATAATTATAAGAGAATATTATGAAAAAATATATGCCAACAAAGTGGATAATCTGGAAGCAATGAATGACTTCCTAGAAACATATAACCCACCAGAACTGAAACAGGAAGAAATAGAAACTTAAATAGACCAATAATCAGCAAAGATATTGAATCAGTAATCAAAAAACTCCCAAAAGAAAAAAATCCAGGGCCAGAATTCTACCAAATATTTAAAGAAGATTTAACACTGTACTCCTCAAGTTATTCCAAAAAATAGAAAAGGAAGGAAAATTTCCAAATTCATTCACTGCTCATCAGGAAAATGCTAACCAAAACTACAGTGAGATACCACCTCACACCAGTCAGAATGACTAAAGTCAACAATACAAGAAACAACAGGGGGGCCTGGGTGGTTCAGTCGGTTGAGCGGCCAACTTCGGCTCAGGTCATGATCTCGAGGTCTGTGAGTTCAAGCCCCGCGTCGGGCTCTGTGCTGACGGCTCAGAGCCTGGAGCCTGTTTCGGATTCTGTGTCTCCCTCTCTCTCTGCCCCTCCCCCACTCATGCTCTGTCTCTCTCTGTCTCAAAAATAAATAAACATTAAAAAAATTAAAAAAAAAAAAGAAACAACAGGGGTTGGTGAGGATGTAGAGAAAGGAGAACCATCTTGCACTGTTGGTGGGGACGAAAACTGGTACAGCCACTGTGGAAAACAGTATGGAGGTTCCTCAAAATTTAAAAAGAGGACGACCCGATGATCTAGTAATTGCACTACTAGGTATTTACCCAAAAATACAAAAATACTATTTCAAAGGGAGACATGCAGCCCAGTGTTTATAGAAGCATTATTTGCAATAGCCGAATTATGGAAGCAGCCCAAGTGTCCATTGGCTGATGAATGGATAAAGAAGATGTGGTATATATATACATACATACAATGGAGTACTACTCAGTCTTAAAGATTGAAATCTTGCCATCTGTAATGACATAGATGGAGCTGGAGAGTATCATGCTGAGTGAAATAAGTCAGAGAAAGACAAATATATTATTTCACTCATATGTGGAATTTAAGAAACAAAACAAATGAGCAAAAAAGGGAAAAATTAGAGACAGAGAGAGAGAAACGAATCAAGAGACAGACTCTTAACCGTAGAGAACACGCTGCTGGTGACCCGAGGGGAGGCAGGTGTGGGGATGGGACAAATAGGCGAGGGGCGCTACGAAGTGCACCTGTGATGAGCACCAGGTGTTGTGACGGAAGGGTTGAATCACTATATTATACACCTGAAAGTAATATTACACTGTGTTAACTAATTGGAATTTAAATTAAAACTTTAAAAAAGAAAAGTTTTAAACACTCATAAAAATAAAATAGTACAATGGATCCTCATATGCCCGTATCCAGAAATATTTCAGTGTATCTCTAAAAATATATCTCTAAAAATTTAATTCTTTATAAAACAATTTTAATGCCCTTATTATATCTTCAAGATACTGATAATTCCTTTATGTCATCAAAAGCCCAATGGTATTAAAATTTCTAATTGTCTCAGAAACACCATAATGTGTTGGAGTTTGTTTTTTGTTTTTTTGGTTTTTTACAATTTGTTTGAAATTGTTAAAAAAAGTTTCCAAATAAGTTTCCCACATTATGATTGAGGATTTTCTCCTAAGTTTCTCTATAGATTCTATACACCCATCCTCACCCGCATCTTTTATTTTCACTTGCAGTATTTTGTTGGGGAAATTAGATGGTTTGTCTTGTAGAGTTTCCCACAATCTGTATTTTGCAGATGCGTGCCCATATGCTTTTAACTTATTCCTCTTTTGTTTGTATATTTTGTAAATCGGTGGTTTGATTTTGGCAAGACTACTTCATAGGAGTGGCTGACCAGCATTGTTTAAATGATGTTTATGAAATGATATTCTAGTAAGTTCCTGACACAGGAAAGATTTATACAGATCAGGAAGATACAGACATAGTCCTACAAGGATGACTAAGGAATAAAACTTACTCTCCTGGGGCACATGTTAACAGGTTAACTGATAACAAAGTAGACAGGAAGTTTAGAACTGTGTCTAATCGTAGACAGTGTTACAATGTTACAAGGTGTCATGGTCCCAGGAACTTGTTTATTTTACTTCTGTAACTCTGCCCGCTTGCTGAATAGATAAGTTAGGTTGCAGAATGCTCCCTTCTGCCAAGTTCCGGCCTAGGCAAGACCAATATGTAACAAGTCACGAACTCACTGCCTCGCAATATCTTAGGTGTCTCACTATGATTGGTCATCTTTTTTTTTTAATTTTTTAATGTTTATTTTTGAGAGAGAGAGACAGAGCACAAGCAGGGGAGGGGCAGGGAGGGAGCGATACAGAGAATCCAAAGCAGGCTCCAGGCCATCAACACTGAGCCCACTATGGGGCTCCAACTCACAAACTGTGAGATCATGACCTGAGCCGAAGCCGGACTCTTAGCAGACTGAGCCACCCAGGCGCCCCTGATTGGTCATCTTAAGACAAAGAATTTTATCTTGATAGGTTCACGCCCAAACTAGCATCTGTGCATCAATTGTACTTGGTTAACTAAATGATGACCCACTCTAACTTGCTGAAATCCATGTAAGCCCACTGCTGCCTTTTTTGGGGGGCATTCTCTGCATGTACTCCTTAAGATCAGGAGTTCAGGTTTGGCCTGGCGGTAAATAAATTCTTGCCTCACATTTATTTGGCGTCTGGTGGTCTTTTTCCGTAACCTGCGACAGAAAGCACATTTTTTAAAAAGGCAATCATAACTTTATTTTTTTTTCGTAAGTAAATTAAAGAAGTATAAATTTACTTGCTGATCTTCATAACAACGTTGTTTCTTAAAAGTTTTAGGGAGATGTGTGTCGAGAATGGTGAGAAGGCTGTGTGTGAAGTCAGTCATATCCAAAACAAACAGTGATGCCATCTCCTCAGCAGCTTTTCCACTGAAAAGCCATTGCAAGTCTTTTCATCAGCTTCGGGCTCTGGCACCGGACCATGAACCCTCAGTTTCCCAATCCGGATGATCAAATTTCTGGCATGACCGAGGTGGTGCAAGATGTAATTGTGGCAGAAGGAAGGAAGAAAAGAAAGCAGGGAAGGAGGGAGGGAGAGAGGGAATAATCTGAATGTTAGTATCTCCCCGAAATTCATATTCTGAAACCCAACCCCCTAAGGTGATAATGTTCGAAGTTGGGGCTCTGGCCTGAAGGCACCATGAGGCAAACCTTCACGGATGGATTAGACCCTTTCAAAAGAGGCCTCGGAGAACTCCCTTGCCCCATCTACCATGTGAAGACACAGCAAGAAGATGACGGTCTATGAACCAGAAAGGAAGTTTCTCCAGACATCAAACCTCCTGGCACCTTGATTTTGGACCTCTGATCTCCAGAACTGTGAGAAATAAATTTCTCTTGTTTATAAGCCACCCAGTATATGGTATTTTGTTATAGCAGCTCAAACTGTCTAGGACTAGAAGGAAAGAAGGAAGGAAGGAAGGAAGTGAGGAAGGAAGAAAGGGAGGGAGAGAGAGAGAGAGAGAGGGAGAGAGAGAGAGAGAGGGGGAGAGAGAGAGAGAGAGAGAGAGAGAGGGAGGGAGGATGGATGGAATGAAGCCATTTAAGCTGATCTATTCTCAAAGGAATGAAATTATTCTTTCCACAGGGACACTCTTGGTAGCCACTTTACACCCTGGATGTATTAATCAGGGTCCTCCAGAGAATAGAACCAATAGGATGCATAAAGGTAAAGAGATTTATTATAAGGAATTGACTCACATAATTATGGAGGCCGGCGAGTCCGAATGTGCAAGATGGGCAGGACCCAGGAGAGCCGGCATTCCAGTTTAAGTCTAAAGGGTGTCTGCTGTAGAATCAGAAAGAGTTGACGGTACAGAGGTAGTCCGCTGGAGAATTCTCTCTTGCTTCGGGGAGGTCAGTCCTTTTGTTCTATTCAAGCCTTCAACTGATTGGATGAGGCCCACCCACACTATAGAGAGCAATCTACTTTACTCAGAGTTCACCCACTTAAATGTTAACTGCTTCCACGAACACCGCACAGATACACCCAGCATCACGTTTGACTAAATATCTGGGCACCTAGTAGCCCAGTCAGGTTGACATAAACCTAGCCATCACTCTGAAGAGCTGAGAAAGTTGTTCTGATTGCTGCCGTTATTGCCCTACAGCCTCGTCATCCCACAGCCTAGCGGAAGAGCCCCGTGGAAGAAACGTGAGTACAGCCTCATCTTCGGCCAATCCTGAGACCACTCTGCTGTACAGGCCTGGGATGGGGCCTTTCCTGTGCAAAGTCCTGAAAAATAACTATTCCTCTAAACCGAGGCTCTGTGACAGGCATGAAAGCATTACCGCCCCCCCTACTCACTCAACCCGAGTTCATCCTCCTGCGGGTTTTGTAGGTTACTTTGTTTTCTGGCATAATATGCAGGGAAATTTGTTACATTTTAGAAGAGCAAACTTGACTTCAGCCACCCATGATCTGAGCTAATGGGCACCACCCCACACTCTGGCCTGGCCCCTGAACCCACAGGGAAGCTGCATAAACAGTCCATTTGCAGCTGTCTGGAGGACTGATCACCCCCAAAGACTCTCCCAGTGAAAATAACCAAAAAGCTACGTTAAACGTTCAACAGGTATTTTCAATTTTTTTTAATGTTTATTTATTTTTGAGAGATAGAGAGACAGAGTGTGAGCAGGGGAGAGGCAGAGAGAGAGAGGGAGACACAGAATCCCAAGCAGGATTCAGGCTCTGAGCTGTCAGCACAGAGCCCAACGCGGGGCTGGAACTCACGAACTGTGAGATCGTGACCTGAGCCGAAGTCGGATGCTTAACTGACTGAGCCACCCAGGTGCCCCTCAACAGGTGTTTTCAAATGCAGGTCTGAGAGGTAAGGCAAAATCACACTTCTGTGCTGAGTTTCTGCTGTGGCAGACGGACAGGGCCTGGGGACAGGAGATAAAGCTCAGGACATGCTCAGGTAGAGTCTATCACAAGAACTGGCCCCTCCGCCACCCCCGCTCAGGGCTCCCCAACCAAGGTCAGATCACCAGAGTAAGAGGAAGGAGAAAGGAACCCAACACATGGTTTAAAAAGGCAATAGAACTTGCTTATCTTGACCTTGGCACTGCGTGGAGAGGGGGAAATATCTGCCTTTAGAAGTTTTTACCAGAAATCATATTTCAGTCATGTTTTGCATTTGAATCACAAGTTACCTGAGTGATTTGAAATGGCTCATTTCGATATCTATATTTAAAGTGGTCAAGGTTGACAGCACTCCCAGGCAACTGGCAGAAGCAGATACTCTCTAGAGAAATGCGCTGCAACCCGGGCCTCAGAAAATCCCACAGATAAAGTAACCCAGGAGAATCGGCAGCTGTCCACAAAACCGTGGCGAAACACACAACAAAAGCAAAGCAGCGTGTGTGGAAGTAAGCAAAAACAACCCGCAGCAGAATCAGACGTGCCAATATTTCCAAGATACTAGAATCATCTGATACAGAATACTTTTTTCCATCATATTTGTGAGCCTTAAAGAAATTGACGGAAGCGTGAAAGGCAAATCAAGGAACAAGAGACAATAAGGAGTGGCCAAGCGTATTTGACCGGACACAAATTCCATAAATGTAAGAATGCATAATACTGAACACTAACATTTCTGAGGGATGAGGGGGCACCTTAGATACCATGAGAATCTAACTGAGGCAGTGTATGAAGAGGATGAGTGTCCTAGAACAGAGGCCTGAAGAAATGACAGGACGCAGCACAGAGGCGAGCTAACTACGGTAACACCTTGGCCCGAAATGCGTAATGACTCGAACGAAACGCAGGGTGACTTCTGTTTGTAACACGGATCAGAGCAAGTGCTATGTGCTCACAACTACTCCACGAGGTGATTCAGGGACCCAGGATCCCTCCGTCTTGTGTTTCCACCAGGCTCCGGACCCTCCTTCTCCCTCGAACGCAGCAGCAGCGGAGTGAGATGCTGACCATGGAGGTGCACCTGTGTCTTCAAAGGTTCGCCCAGAAGTGAGCATTTCACTTCTGTCGCTGTTCCACTGGCTAGACCTCACTATAATCACCTATTTCTCATTTCCCAGGCTTTTATCTTTTAATCGAGAGCAAATAAATGCTATTTTGGTATATATTGAAGTCATGCGCTTATTTCGTAGTAGGACCCATCTCTGTGCTATTTAACTTTATAAAACCTTTTCTGTTAAGACATCAGTGCTTTCTTTTTCATCAAACCATCATTGTGTAGTGGGCTATTGCTATATTGTACCATTTACTCATATTTTTACTAGAATTTCCACTTCTCTAGGAAGGAAATTGGTCTATGTTTTTATTTTCCTTCTTCTCCTCCTTCTACTTCTTTGTATTAGGTTTCTTCTAGTTTGGTAAATGACTGTATGGCCTACACAATATATCACATATTTCTTACTCTTGTAAGATTATAGTGGCCCACGAAAGCTTAAAGACATTAAGCTAGATTTTCAAAGGGCGAATGAGTAAATAGTTGCTGAAAATTAAATTATTTGTTCTTTACAAGGCCTTTCCGAAGCTTGATTTTCTCAGCGAGAGCCAGCCCAGCTGTTAGAGGACTGATCCTCGTCTCTGCCCTGTTCCACTGTCACCTGGGGCATGTCACAATGCCATATCATCTAGAGCTTCATTTTTATCCATAAAACGGGTACTGGATTAAGGTGATATCCAAAATTTCTTCCAACAGCCCAAGACTTTTTTCTGAATTTTTCTGAATTCCACAGATGACTTCTTCCACAGAAGCTAAAAAAGATCACTTTAAAACCAAGACTTTTGGGGTACCTGGGTGGCTCAGTCAGTTGAGTGTCTGACTTCGGCTCAGGTCATGATCTCACAGTTTGTGGGTTCGAGCCCCGCGTCGGGCTCTGTGCTGACAGCTCAGAGCCTGGACCCTGCTTCAAATTCTGTGTCTCCCTCTCTCTCTGCCCCTCCCCACTCACACTCTGTCTCTCTCTCAAAAATAAATAAACATTAAAAAAATTTTTTCTTTAAAACCAATACTTTTTTTTTTCTTTTTTTGCTTTGGCGTCCTACCTAAAAGGAAGACAGCTGTGGAAAAATCACAAATACATCAGCTTTGTGTAAGCAATAAAATCAGCACACTTCTCTGTCCCTGTCCCGTGAGGACATGGAAAAAGCAAAGTCACATTCCGGTCACTGAAAGTCTCAAGGAGGAACCTGTCAGGAGCTGGTCATTAATCATTTACCAGAGAAGATAGCACAGCGGGTGACCCTCCACCCAGCTTTCTGCCTGGGGATATTGTGGGCTCTCCTTTCCTGGAAGTTACATGACAGAAGGGGTGAAATGCAGTGTGGCCTCCCTTTATCAGGACAGCATGATGCTGGTAAGCTTGAACCCCATAACCACCGTGGCTTGCCCCCATTAGGACAATTCCGATTCAAGACCTTTGAAGTGAGCTGCTTTGTAAGGCAAACTGGTTGCACCACGAAGTCAAGTTGACACTCATGTTTATACCAACCAGTGCTTTTCAAAAAAGGGGTAAGGGAGCTTTCTTTAATCTATTTGTTATCGCGTTAAGTATCTGGAAATCCAAATTAGCACAACTCTATTTAAACAAGGACTCCTTGCTTTAAGAAATGAGGTACTTCCGTAGGATATTTAGAACAATTCAATTTCAAAAGAAAAACTTTGGATCAACACCCAATGTTTTTTAAGGATGTGTCTCCAACGATCAAAGACTATATGTTGACCATTACCTACAGTAACAGTGAAGGAAAATAATCTTGGTCAAGTCCCTTAAACATCCAGGAACTGCTAGAAGTCTTTCATATGTGCTAGGAAGAAATCTTAGTCCTGCGATCTAGATACACATGAATCATCACATTGCTTTATTTCCTTAAGTCAAAGTCAACTTCAAGTCACTGGAAGAGTGCAAAGTTCAATTGCGGTTGCTTCTTCCCATTCAACAACTTCTCCGAAGTTCTAAAGAGCAATACAGAGCAAAATATTCATTTCCTATTCACACCTACATGGCCCATTGGAATCTGGCAGCCGGTGGCTCCCATGCCAAGTTTAGGCAGACGAATCTGCTGCAAAATGGTAGATTCAGTTTCTAGGGCCCGGCCTCCATGGGCAGCACATGGCCATTCCTTTCAACGGTCTTCTCACCTTTCTTTACATTGCCAAAGAGAGAAGAGCAGGACCCCTCTATTCATGGGACCCACAGATTCTGTCCCTTCCTAGTCTTGGAATTACCCTTCTCTCAAAGGCAATAGCTTCTCCATACTACCTATGGCATAATCTCCCTCAAGAAGTGAAGCTCCCAGAACTCAAATCCAGGAAGAAATCAAATCCCATCATACACAACTCCTGACTTCCACTCTGTATCACAAGACTGGCTTTGCTGCAGCATGGGCTTCTGGGAGGCAGTTACTGATAAAAGAGCAGGAGAGGGTGCTTTGGGGTGTGATATGTAGTTTCCTTTTCATTTCAGAGCCGTTCTGACCCCAGGAGAGTACAGGTGAGTTGCTTTCAGGAAGTGACAGGACTGACGTGTCAGGTTAGCACGTGCTGACAAGCATCTGATACGTATTGAGAAAGAGTGCTGCCTGGCAACACCGGGCAGGACTTGGCCGGTAACACTAATCTTGAAATGAGCTTGGCGTGTCTCTAGAATCTACTACTTAGTCAATAAGTACAAATATTCATTGAACACCTATTACGTGCCAGGCACTATGTCAAATGATACAGGAAGTAAGGCGAATGAGACAGCGTCTCACCTTCGAGGAGTTCAGAGTCTTGAGGACAAAGGCAGAAAAACCCACTGTGGGGTTTGTGCACATGAAAGGAGCCCTTACGGGATATGAAAGAAGCGTAAGATACAGAGCCTCCCCTGGAGCGTCCTGCCCGAAGAGATGAGCAACGCACACCACCTCCAGAGAGCCCTCAGTGCCCAACCGTGAAGACTAACTCCAGTTCCAACGGGAGTTCCAGAAAGGTGGGACATCTTCACAGTGATCTTAGTGCAGGACGGGAGGACTCAAATTAAATCTTACATTGCTCTCTCTTCATAGAAAACCTTGAGTGCCTATTTTGAACAGGCCCCGAGCTAGGCTCTGGGAACACAAGCACGAAGACGTTAAAATCTAAGCCTTAAGATGCTCTGCGAAGAGTGGAAGAGGAGGCCAACAAAACAGAACCACCAGACAATGTGGTCATGTAAGCAGAAAGAGGGAGGGGGGCCCCAGAAGAAGAAAGACAGACAGAGCATTCTTAACATAAGAAAAATCATTTTCGGCCCCTGGCCATCTGGTAAAATAATAGAAGAGTAAACAGTCACTGTCAGGGCAGGACGGAACCTAATCACCTGATGCACCCTCTACAGTTATCTTCAGGGGCACCTGGGGGGCTCAGTTGGTTGGACGTTTGACTCTTGATTTCAGTTCAGGTCATGATCTCATGCTCGAAGATGGAGGATGTGCTGAACAAAGAATAAATGGACTATGACTTCTCTGTTCTCCCTACTCTCTCGATCCAGATTCCATGGGTATCACCCAAGGACGTTCTGTAATGGTTGCCCTGGAAGGCGCAGTACGGATCCCGTGGAGCCAAAATATAGACACACAGATCTGGGTTTGGCTAGACATAGGCCTACGCCTTTGAGTCCGTCCGCAGGCTGGGTCACAGCCCGCGCTCCACCTTTTCTTTTGGCTTTTACTCAGGCTGATTTGTAAGATAAATAGACTGCTAGCCAAGAAGTCTCTTTCTTTTCCTCTTCTTCTTTTTGTTTTGATAAGTTCCTTAACTAAATAGAACATAGTGACTTTTGGTGCCAGCCCAATTATTAAGAGGCACTTCACTTTGAAAAGGCAATTTATACGTTCGTTCATCCATATTCTTGACAGATGAACGGACTGAAGCCCCTAGGTAGCTGGGCAGAGGGAAGAAAGCCTGGTCTTTCAGGACACCTGCGACTCAGGTGCTGAACAAAAATGAAGGTACAGGTATCAGAGTCAGAAATATCCACGGACATGAAAGAAGACCTGCCTGTGACATAGTCAGAAGGGAAGGTTTGTCTGGTCAGAGTTTCCTCCACTTCACAGGGCCCTCCACCACACCGTCATCAAGCGAGGACCCATGCACGTAACAAGCCTCCCGCTCAAATCCGAAGGCCCTGAGCAAGTCCCCACACGCAGAAGTAGGTCTGCTTGGACGCCACCCTCCACACACCTCTCACAGCGCCATCTTGCCAGAGCTCCTACAGCAGAAGATACTTTTCTTCCTCCGGGGGGGTGCCACCACACATCCCACCCAACTGTGCCGCATTCCACAAAATGCCTTCGAGGATAGGGAGGGCACCTCACTGACAACTGTAGTCCTGATTCTGAGCTGTACTTTGTCACCTGGGCCCAAGAGTGGCTCTGCTCCTGTCCTTGATTCACACAAATGTAACCTTTGTATCTTTTACCCACTCTCTCCTTGGGGCTCAGACATCGTCCCCTATGTCCTACCTTGGGAACAAGTGGCATCTACCATTTTCTCCCCAGAAATCTGCACAAAAGAATGTTCCCCATGAAAGCCTCTTCCTTCATGCATGTCAACTATTGCAAATGCGTAGCAGGCAGGGGGACACTGGGCCACTCTTCTAGCACTCGGCCTAACTTCCACTCTCAGGGGAACGCAAAACGATGTCCTCATACATCCCCCCAAAATTCCCAGTTACATCCGGGGAAGCCTGGTCAGGGATAGGAGACCCAGATGCCACCTCAAGGTTGTGCTGCTGGTTCCCTACACCTTTGCCATACACAGATGAGGTCCAATCCAATCATCCCTCTGCCTCAGGTTCCTAAAACTAGGTCCGGGGAGTCCCTTTTATGAATTGAATAGCTACCAGGGAGTTTCTGACAATCCTTGCAGACATCGGTCTATAGTGGGTACAAATCTCAGTCCTGAAACTAAGATGTAGCTAAAAAGGCTACCTTTGTGTTTCCAGTCCAACGTGTAAGAAGTTAGAAGTCATCACTACCATGCTCACAACAAGGAAAAAAAAAAGCCCAGGAGACTAAAGATCAACAAGTCTTGTTAGATCGTCATAAAATTGAGGTCACGAAGCAAGTGGCTGTCCCCAAAACTGGAGAGATAGGCAAATACAAAAACTCACTGCTCGTGCAGAGCAGGGGCCCAAAAGCAGAAGCTTGGGGCCGGAGCCAATATTTGTAGGAACGCTTTAAGCTGTAATGGACTAGTTGCTACAGGCTCAGTGTAGACAAGCTTGAGAATTAGAAACAACTCTAATGGGACCCGGTCTGAGGAGTTTCCTTACACTTTTTGTGAGTTTTACCTCCAAGAGTCGTGCCAGGTTCTCACTGTAGAGATCAGAGAAAAATCTCTACTGCTTCCAACGGGAGGAAGGGAAAACATTCTATTCTCATTAATGAGGACTGCCCTCAAGAGGAATTATTTTCCAAAGTTTTACCAGTTGAGGCTTTACCAAAGCCTGCAGGGAAAGAAATATCCAACTCAGGCTCACGGGAAGACCGAGACCTCATCGAAGGACTACAGTATCCTCCTATCCCTCGGACCTCACCACCACATCAGTAGGGCTCCTGTATAATAACAGGAGACTCCAGCTAAATAAATAAATAAATAAATAAATAAATAAATAAATAAATAAAGCATACTTCAGACCCTGTACAAAAGTCTTTAGGAAAATTGAAGATAGCGGGGACATAAAAACAGGAACCTTAGGGGAAATTTTAGCCTCTGACACTACAGCTACATTAAACAGTAAACACAGCCTAACTTCTAGCCAACTAGACCTAAAACTCACATCAAAGGCCTACCTACCTCAGTTCCTTTCACCTGATAAATCATATCTGACTTCCAACAAAAATTAAAAGACATGATAAGAGGCAAAACACACAATCTGAAGAGACAAAGCAAGTATCATAACCAGACTCCGATATGGTAGCAATTTGGGGATTATGAGACTGAGAATTTAAAAGAACTATGATTCATATGCTAAGGGCTCAAATGGAAAAGGCAGGCGACATGCACGAACTCATGAGTAATCTAAGCAGAGAAATGGAAACGTCTAAAAGAGAATCAAAAGAAAATGCTTGAAATTGAAACCACTGTAACAGAAATGAAAAATTCCCTTGATGCATTCATTAGTAGACTGGACATAGCCAAAATAAAAGAATCAGAGACCTTGAAGAGGTGTCAATAGAAACTTTCAAAGTGGAAAAGCAAAGAAAAAATAATGAAGAAGATAGAGCAGAATATCCAAGAACTGTGGACAATTACAAACAGTGTAACATACACATAATGAGAATATCAGAAAATAAAGAAAGAGACGAAGGAACAGAAAAATATTTGAGGTAATAATAGATGAGATTTCCCAAAAGTTACACATACCAAACAACAGAGCCTCAGGAAAACTCCGAGAACACCAACCAGGTACACCTAGGTACAGTGTTATTTGAAATTGGACTTGAATTAGTTGTAAATGCAGATTGCATACTCTAGGATAACCACTAAAAAAGGTAAAAAAAAAAAAAAAGTATAATTGATATGCTAAGAGAAGAGAAAAAAAAAAAACATACGAAATATTCAATTAAAACCAGAGAAGGCATTCAAAAAGATGTATGTATCCCTGGGCACCTGGGTGACTCAATCAGTTAAGCATCTGACTTCAGCTCAGCTCATGATCTCACAGTTCGTGGGTTCAAGCCCCACATCAGGCTCTGTGCTGACAGCTCAGAGCCTGGAGCCTGCTTCGGATTCTGTGTCTCCTTCTCTGCCCCTCCCCTGTTCATGCTCTCTCTCTCAGAAAATAAATACATGTTAAAAAAATTTTTTAAGATACATGCATCCCTGCGTTCATTGCCCCATTATGTGCGATAGCCAAGATGTGGCAGCAAACTAAGTATGCACCAACAGATGCATGTATAAATAAAATGTGATGTTTGTCATGGAATACTACTTAACCATAGAAAAGAATGAAATCTTGCCATTTGTGACGACACAGATGGATCCAGAGGGTATTATGATAAGTGAAATAAGGTAGACGGAGAAAGATAAATACCGTATGATTGCTCTTACATGTTGAATCTAAAAAACAAAATAAATGAACGAAACAAAACAGAAACAGAACATTAATACAGAGAACAAATTGGCACTTGCTAAAAGGGGACAATGGTGAGGGGGATAGGTGAAAGGGATTAAGAGGTAAAAACTTCCAGTTATAAAAAACATAACTGGGGATATAAAGTACAGCAAACAGACTATAGTCAATAATATTGTAATAATGTTGTATAGTGACAGATGGTAGCTATACCTGTGGTGATCAATTCATAATGTCCATAAATGTTGAATCACTATTTTGTACACCTGAAATAATATACTATTGTATCTCAACTATACTTCAGTTCAAAAAATAAAAAGTAAAACAGAGAAGGCAGAAAAAGGGCAGAATGGGAAAAAAAGAAAAAAGAATGAAGGGCAAGGAGGCATTGACTAGAAAACAATTAAAAACATGTTAAATACTAAAGCAACTATAATAATAACTTTAAATACGAATGGTCTAAATATACCAATTAAAAGACACAGACTGAGTGAATTAAAAAAAAAAAGACCCACCCAGTTACATATCATCTACAAGAAACCCACTTGAAATATAACAAGACAAATACATAAAAAGTAAATAGATGGAGAAGAAATTGGAAACCTCTGTGCTTCTGGTATAAATACAAAATAATGCAGTTGCTATGGAAAACAGTTTGGCAGTTCCTAAAAGCTTAAGCATAAATTACCCATATGATCCAGCAATTCCACCTCGAGGTATATACCCAAAAAAATTGAAAGCAGGGACCCAAACAGACACTTGTACATCCATGTTCATAGCAGCATTATTCCCAAGACTCAAAAGGGAGAAATAACCCAGATGTTCTTTAATGGATACGTGGATAAACAAAATGTGGTATATACATACAATGAAATATTATTCATCCTTAAAAGTGAGATGAAATTCTGATACATTACAACATGGATAAAGCTTGAAAACATTATAAGTTAAAAAAAAAGTCAGAGACAAAAGGACAAACATTGTACAATTCCATTTACATGAGGGACTTAGAATAGGCAAATTCATATAGACAGGAAGTAGAATAGAGGCTACCAGCAGGGGGGGAAGTTATCATTAAATGGTCAGAGTTTCTGTTTCCAGGTTCTGGACATGAACAGCAGTGATAGTTGAACAATATTGTGAAAGTACTTAATGCCATTGAATCGTACACATAAAAATGGTTAAAATGGTAAAATTTGTTATGTATTTTTTATCACAGTAAAAAAAATTACGAAAAAGGATAGAAAAAGACATATCATGCTACCATCTATCAAAAGAAAACTGGGGTAGCTATTTTATTTTCAGACTTGAGAGCAAGAAAAATGATCAGGGATAAAGAGAGAATTATGTTAGGATAAAAGGGCCAATTCTCCAAGAATACGTAACAGTTCTTAATGTGTATGTGCCTAACACAAACCATCAAAATACATGAAGCAAAAACTGATTGAACTACAAAGTGAGATAGAAAAATCCGCCATTATAGATGGAGACTTCAATACTCCTCTATCAAGAAATGGTCAGATCAACAGGCAGAAAATCAGTAAAGATACAGTTGACTGAAAGTCACCATCAATCAACTGTATGTAATTGACATTTATAGAGTACTTCGTCCAACAACAGCAAGATAAGCATTATTCTCAAGCTCACATGGAACATTCACCAAGAGACCATATTCTGGGTCAAAAAAATGTCAAAATATGCTCTCAGACCACAGTGGAATTATACTAGAGATCAACAAAGATAACTGGAAAAACACAAAATATGTGGAGGTTAAACAACACGCTCCTGAATAACGTAAGCCAAAGAAGAAGACAAAAAAAAAATTTTAATGTTTTGAATAAAATGAAAATACAACCCACCAAAATTTGTAGGCACAGTGAAAGCAGTGCTTACAAGGAAATTTTTAGCATGAATGCATATATATATCAATATATATGTGTATTTATATAAATGATCTAAGCTTCTACCTAAGGAAACTGGAAAAGGTAGAGCAAATCAAATCCAAAATAAGCAGAGGAAAAGAAATAATGAAAATTAGAGCAGAAATCGGTAAAATTGGGAACAGAAAAACAATAGATAAAAGCAATCAAACCAAAAGGTAGTTCTTTGAAAAGATCAATAAAATCGGTAAACTCCTAGTCATGCTAACCAAGAAAAAAAAGAGAGAAGACACAAATTACTAATATAAGAAATGAAAGAAGGAGTGGACATCTTCACCAAAGATCCCAGGGACATTAAAAAGATAATAAAGGAATATTATAGACTACCATATACCCACAAATTTGATAATTTAGGTGAAATGGGCCAATTCCCTAAAAGACACAGTCTACTACAACTCACACAAGAAGAAATAGACAATCTTAATAGGCTTATATCTATTTAAAAAAGGATTCAATAATTAATAATCTTCCAAAACATAAAGCACCAGGCCCAAATAGTTTCACTGGTGAATTTTACTAAACTTGTAAGGAGAAAATCATACTCACTATCTACTATCTGTTCTAGAAAATAGGAGAAGGAACACTTCCTAACTGTTCTATGAGATTCACCTAATACCAAAACCAGACAAAAACGTTACAAGAAAATTACAGACCATTATCCCTCATGAACATTCATGCAAAAATCTTTAACAAAATATTAGCAAATCAAATCCAACAATGTATGAGAAGAATTATACACCACAACACAATCCAAGTGGAATTTATTCCAGGTGTGCAAGGCTGGTTCAACACTCAAAAATCAATTAACATATTCTAGCTCATCAATAGGCTGAAATTATTTTTATTATATATATATTATAAATAGCTTTTATGCTTAATTATATAAATGTAATAAAGGGCTGTCACCACAGAGGAAAAACCAACTGATCCTGTCCAGTAGAGGTAGGGAATGCATCATAGAGGAAGAGGCAGTGGAGCCAGGTCTTGAGAAATGAGTAGAATTTCTCCAGGGAAGGGTGGTTTAGGGACAAGGGGCACCTGAGCAAAGATACCATGGCAGGAAGGTAGTCAGGTATGGCTACTGTGTGATGCGGACAGTGTAGAAAAACTCTGGAGTCCCTTGTGTCTCATACCTACCTACTCTACCCACCTGCAAATCCCAGATTTCTCCAAGAGGCATTTCTTAACAACCTTTCCTACTCTGCATCCTGCCAGGGTCAAGCGCAATGACAAAGTAATCTTTATAAACCCAACATTGCCTTGACATGTCAAAGCCAATGGACTCTAGCTCCATTTATGTAATGGTAAATATCACTGGTCTTTATTTGTCAAATAGCTGGAAATTTTACTCACCTCCTCCTGCCCCCGTAGCTAGTTAATGGTTAGTCTCTAATTGCTGCCTCACGTTGTCTGGCAGGAGGTTCTGTATGACTCAGGGCCTTACTGAGTATGACATTCCAAGAGGTCACTGGAGAGACACTCCCCCTGAACGTGACCCTGGGCACACATGCTGTGAGCACAAGCAGACAAGAGGAGGGATCCTCTCCCTTCTCGTGTTCAGGCAGCAATGAAATTTCTGAAAAAGAAAAGAAGGAACCAAGACACTTGTTGCTTATATGTACGGAAAGGGAAAAATAAAATCTGTCCACTGAATTTTATAGGAGCAGATGCCATTTTCTAAGATTGATAGAAACCCCTCAACAGCTGCACAGAAAAGAATATTTCCATCCTTCCGAATATCTAAAAATGTGCATATGCGGTTTGGTGTTTGACCATTAATGTTCCTAAGATAATACTATACCTTATAGGGTTAAGCTGTCGTTTCGAAAAAAAAGACACAAGATATGTTGAATGTTCATGTATACATAAACATAGAATTTAAGTTTGTATAAATATCCTGTATATCATGGTGCATCTTCAGTCAAATTAAAAAAAGGTTTTCGGAATAAAAGCAATGAAAAGCTATGGCTATTGCATTACTAGATCCACAATCAGCTGACAAATGGTAACAGTAACAACTGAACTTGATTAAGCCATTAGTGAATAACAGACCATGCTCAGTGCTTCGTGCGTTTCTTCACAACAGCCCTACAACGGCAGTCCTGGTATTATCCCGTTTTACAGATGAGGCACAGAGGTCTGCATTCGATCAGCCAGGAGGTGATAAAATCAGCCCCAGATTCTAGTCTGGATCTAAATCCTTATTTTAACCACGCCCATACTGCCTCCTTGAAATGACTGCTTTACATCTATCCAGTCACTACCCAAGCCCTTATTGAGCAAGTGTGCATGAACACTGTGCTAAATACGGGGGATAAAAATGTGTATAAAATACAATCCCCCCTCAGCAAACTGTTGGTCTAGCAGTCAGTACAATTTTTTACCTTGAAAATTACTATGCAGAAAGCAGCTTTATTCATAAGAGGAACAAAACAGGAAATGAACGTCCTTCATGTATAAATGGATAAAATAAGCCACGGTGCACCCATATCATGGAATACCAGTCACCAATAAAAAGGATACATACATGTTCATGCAACGTCACGGACGGACCTCCAAGGAATTAGGCCAAGAGAAAAAAAGTCAACCAAAAGCTTAAACACTGTACGATTCCATTTACATAATGATCTTGAAATAACAAAATTACAGACATGGAGAACAGGCTAGAGTTGCCTGGGGTTAGGAATGGGAGATGAGGGAGGTGGGGGAACACGAGGTAGCTATGGTGATGAAACTGATGGACTTCCGTAAGTTATAAGAATCCACACATGTGACAATATTGCATACAACTATTCACACACCCAAGAATCCATATAAAACAGGGGAGTCTGGATAAGCTCTGTGGACCGACATTAACACCTTGGTGGTGATACTGTACTATAGTCGTGTAGGATGTTACCATTAGGGGAAGCTGGGTGAAGAGCACGAGGACCCCTCTCCCACCTTGTATTTTGTTTTGCAACCCCCTTGAATCTACAATGATTTCAAAATTTTAAGAAATAAAAATTTAACTAATATGCAAGTGTTTCTCCCTTTTTGGAGACTATTTAACCTGGCAGTAGCTGCAACATCTCTGCTGTTGCCCGGAGGCCACTGCCCTAAGAAAGCAAAGATTTTGTTGGTCCTTGGTCGAATTGAGATCATTATAGTCAACAGTTAAATCAGCCGTTAACAACATGCAACGAACCGGCCAGCAGTTAAATGGCAAACCCACACACAGAGATTTTTGTTTGTTTGTGTTTTGCTGAAGCACCATCCTTTTGTTAAATAGACCCACAACCCCATTTTGGACTTTCAGACATTCACTAAAGTATGATCTAAAACACATTATGACTCATACATACAAATAAATAACAGCTCTCTCTATTCCTCTGTCCTGCTCCTTTTTGAAGAAGTATCCTGTTTGCTCTCTATGTATAAAACATGCCCTCCTAAACCTGATTCAAAGGCCAAACATCCCACAAAATGAAGGTAGCACTTGGCTGACTATCTGCTCTGAGTGACCAAAGCCTTTTCTTGGGCGGGCAGAAGTCTCGGTCCTCTTTTTTACCCAAATCCTCTATTTCCCCAATAGGCTGTATTTGTACGCATCCCATTTTGTCAAATACAAGATGCCAGGAGTTTAAGAGACATCCTGATTTCGGAGATATTGAAGCGTAAAAGACGTATGTCTTAGAATCAATGGAATGCTGTAATATCCATCCAAATACCTCCAAAATTCCATGCATATATCTCCAAATGCAACCTCTGTGTTTATTTGAAGAACAGGATCCTCCCTTATGCCATAAAGAAAATGTTTCTAGGGAGCGCCTGGGTGGCTCAGTTGGTTAAGCGTCCGACTTCAGCTCAGGTCATGATCTCACGGTCTGTGAGTTCGAGCCCCGTGTTGGGCTCTGTGCTGACGGCTCAGAGCCTGGAGCCTGCTTGGGATTCTGTGTCTGCCTCTCTCTCTGCCCTTCCCCTGCTCACACTCTCTCTCTATGCCTCTCAAAAATAAATAAAAACGTTAAAAAAAATTTTAAAAAAAAAAAAAGAAAATGTTTCTATTGGCGGTGATGTAATCCCTCCCTCCAAACTACGAGGTCCAAACAGAGGCTTCCTTTTTGG
Organism: Paguma larvata; assembly: GCA_030068075.1. Lineage (NCBI taxonomy): Eukaryota > Metazoa > Chordata > Mammalia > Carnivora > Viverridae > Paguma > Paguma larvata. The sequence continues at coordinate 132,009,479 of CM057828.1, forward strand.
AAGATAAGACCTGTGAAGGAAGGGGAGACTGCGTAAATGAGATGAGCTCACGCAAAACTCCCAGAGACACCAGGGCCCAGGATCAGCCGTGTGTGAGTGGAGACCAGCTGACTGGAGGCCCATGATTCATCCACCACTGGCTCCATCACAAGGGCAGGGATGCAGTTCCTGAGAGAGATAATCAGCTACTTCCTGCCTGTGAGGGGTCCCCCGGAAGGCTCGGCTGAGTCACACGGCAACAATGGGGGGAGCTGTGCTGAGTCACAGGCTATGCAGAGAAGTCTTCTGGAGTAAGAGCACGGTGGTGCTTATGACTGAGAGGGACCACGTCCACAAACCAAAGAGGCCCCACCACCGTGACAACAAAAAAGAGGAGGGTGTGGCATGACCACCAGCCACTGGCGCCAAGTCCCCAGGGCCCACCTGGAGGGTTGGTGCGACCAGACAAGAAGCCACAGACTTCAGCCCAGGAGGAATTAGTCCGGAGCCACCTAATCACAGATCTCCAAAGGTCCCAGACATCGTCCAGCCCAGGAACATGTACACGTGGATGTACATCGTGGTTGCTCCGCTCACCAACCATGGATTTTAACTATGAATGTAGGCATCACACCACGTCAGCAGTACCTGTGTCTGCCACCGATAAAAACCATAACATGGTCGCGTCTCGTTATGGGTGTTGCAAATATCTTGAAATACCATTCACCCATCATTTCTACTTAGAATTTATGGTTCTTTTAGACTTGCCACTCTCTCTTGGCATTGAATCCATTATTAAAATAGCACTGTGTTCTCTTCACAAATGTTTGGTATTTTGATGACTGTATTTCAGCAAACATTCTTAGTAATTTGATGTATTATGTTTTACACGTAAGCATTATTGTGAGAAGGGGTCCACCGAAGCGGTCTATGGCAGGAAAAAGCATGAAGACATCGTAGAAGCTTTCTGGGGTTGCCATGGTAAAGGACCACAGACGGGTGGTGTAGACAACAGAAATTCGTCTCACCGTCTGGAGGTGGGGAGTCCAAGTTCAAGGTTTCGGCTGGATTGGTTCCTTCCGAGGCCTCTCTCCTCGGCTTGTAGACAGTGTGTCTTTCCTGTGTTTCTTCACATCCTCTTCCTTCTATGCGGGTCCCTGTGTCCGTATTCCTCCCTCTTCTCGGGACACCAGGCGTGTGGAATTCGAGCCCACCCTAACCACCTCACTTCAACCTCATCACCCCTGCAGAGACACTGTATCCAACTAAGGTCTCCAACGTATGGTTTTTGGGGGGACACAATTCAACCCCTAACAGACACAGACTCTTATCCAATCTCCGTGCTTTCTTCGTGAGGAGCCTGAGGTCCAGATCAGTGGAGAGACTGACAAAATCGCCAGGAGAACACAGACTCCCCAACGCCTCGTCCAGGACTTAAAGTGCCCTGTAAACTGGAAAGGGCTGCACAGTTGTAGGTTAAATGGCAAACTCTCCCTTGCGACACTCTCAGAAGCCTGCAAGGCCCAATCAGAATGCAAAACTTTTCATCTACTAGGCAGCCAGCTCTTGTCCCCAGAAAAGGGACGGGGACCACTGGTGACACAATTTCTTTACTTTCTGCTGGAAGCTGCTTCCATCTTTAATTTTTTTAATGTTTATTTATTATTGAGAAACAGAGAGAGACAGAGCATGAGCATGGGAGAGGCAGAGAGAGGGAGAGACACAGAATCTGAAGCAGGCTCCAGGCTCTGAGCTGTTAGCACAGAGCCCGACATGGGACTCGAACTCAGAAACCCGAGATCACGACCTGAGCCTAAGTTAGACACTTAATCGACTGAGCCACCCCGGCACCCCACTTTTATTTTTGCAGCAGTTACGAGTGTCTGTATCAGGCATATAAGGTGGCGGGCAACAGGGCCCAGGGGGTCTCCAAGAACATGCCTACAGCCTTGACAGCACTGACTACACAGAAGACATTTGAACACTTTAGGAAAATGGGAAATTTCTCCATTTGTTTTCTCTCTGAGAGACTCTCTGATACATATTGACCTCACACCTATTAACAAAGTCCTAAATCTCTCCCCACCCCCCATCTGACCCTGTTCTCAAGACACCTAAGATGGACTCTTTCCACATAGCCGTGGGTATGCACAAATCCAAGATATGGAACCAGTCCGATGGAAACCAGTGAAAGCAGAGGCTGCTGGGATCCATGCAGACATACTTCAATACACTGGCCAGAATCCATAAATCTGATTGTCATTCAGAGTTTACTTAAGAAACCAGCACCCCCAAAGGCGCCTGGGTGGCTCAGTTGCTTGAGCATCTGACTTCAGCTCAGGTCATGATCTCACGGTTCATGGGTTTAAGTCCCCTGCGGGCTCTGTGCTGACAGCTCCTGGAGCCTGCTTCAGATTCTGTGTCTCCCTCTCTCTGCCCCTCCCCTGTGTGTGCTCTCTCTCTGTCTCAAAACTAAATAACCATTAGGAAGGAAGGAAGGGAGGGAGGGAGGAAGGAAGGAAGGAAGGAAGGAAGGAAGGAAGGGGCGCCTGGGTGGCTCAGTCGGTTAAGTGACCAACTTCAGCTCAGGTCATGATCTCACGGTTCGTGAGTTCGGGCCCCAAGTCAGGCTCTGTGCTGACAGCTCGGAGCCTGCTTCGGATTCTGTGTCTCCTTCTCTCTCTCTGCCCTTCTGTGCTCATACTCTGTCTCTCTCTAAAAAAATAAACATTTAAAAAAAAAGAGAAAGAAAGAAACCAGCACCCCATGTCTCACTGAGGCGTTCAGAATGATCACCTCCACCAGGCAGCGTGAAGTCAAAGCAGAGAGCAGGGGACATTACCGCCTGCAAGTCCTAAAGTGACAGTTGGGACGCTAATCCTCTCTGAACAACGCCCCCATCAGCCATTTCCCGAAGCTGCCAGGCTGGTTACAGCCCCCACATCACATGAACCTGGCACTCGGCACTTCTTCATCACATACGAAACACAAACACGGCAGCACTGAAGCAATAGCAGCCGCGTCCCTCGCCGTCCTCCCTGACAGGTCACAAGCCCTGCGCGGCCGGGGGCCACCGCGTGTCTTTCCCGCCGCCGTGTGCACCGTGCTGGCTCAGCACGGACCCCACATGTGCCCGACGCTGAGCAATATTTGTTCAGCAGACAAACCAATGCCTCTCCCGCTTCCACACCCACCTCTCCGATAGCCTGTGCCCTTGTGCGGCACTCTCTGCCCTTCAGGGTGACCCAAGTTCATTTAAATTTAGCTCTAAAAATACGCCCAGCGGCGTATGGGACCAAAAAGGCCGCTACAACCGCCTCACAGACCCGCCCATCGGACGGCTCCGACTGCCCTGCGGAGCGCCCCCTGTCTGTTAAAGGGCGGAGGTACGCCGCCCATCCACGCTGCACAGCGAGTAGGAGAGACTCACAGGCTAAGGGCTGAACGTCTCATGCAAGGCCACACGGCGGGAGGGTATTTGTGGCGTAACAGGAACTACATTCGGTCTTTGTCCCCTCTTCCTGGGGCAGAGCTCCTAAAAGCCCTTGGAATTCCCTTGGAGTGTCCTTTGTTTGTCATGCGGCGCCCCTTTGGGTCTCACCTGAGTTTATGCCGATGAGGCCACACATTAGCATAAGCCCGCACACAGGTGGGGCCCCTAGAGCCCCTCAGGACGGGGCTTTTCCGGGTGGGGAGGTTTCAGCCCTACCCCCTGACCCCTCCGTAGGGCACTGGGGGCTGCGTAACAAGGAGATGAACTTCCGGGCTGGTGACGGCGGAGAGGTGCAGGGAGAGGCCCACCAGGGAGCAGGGGCGCGCCACGCCCCGTCCCGCAAGCCCGAGCATCTCCCCCCTCTGCCGCTTCCCGCCTGGCCTCCTTTATGATAAGCCAGGACCGGCACCTGAGTTCTGTGAGCCACTTTAGCAAATTGTAAACCCTGAGGAGGCCGACTCCCCCCCAGCCCCCCGATATCACCAGAGGGTCAGAAGTACAGGGAGCAAGCTGGCGGCTTGCAGCCGGGGTCTGAAGGAGGCGGGCTGCCGGGCGGGACTGAGCCCTTACCCCGTGGGGTCTGGCTCGCCCCAGGCAGACAGTGTCAGAACGTAACTGAGCCAGCAGTCACCCAGGTAGGGTGAGACAGTGGGTGCTCGGCCAGGACAAAAGGCCACATCTGGTGTCAGAAGCGCTCTGTCCAGTCGGTACTGAACCAGGACTGGAGCTCAGACACGGCTGATTTAAACACGGCATTAATCAGTGCGGTATGCACCCTGCGTGGGGGTGGCTTTGTGATTTTCAAAGTCTGATTGGCTTCCCAGCCCCTCTCTAAGCGCTGTGACCATGCCAGTCACCCTGCCATCCCCCAGCTGTGTCCACATCTGACTCCTTGCCCCATGGCTCCCACGCTCCCGCGGGCTGCCTTCAGAGTCCCTCGGGACCAGAGGACTTCCCCAGCTGATTTCCTGGTGTCTGTGTGAAGTCGGAGACAAAGCTTGTTAATTTCGTTAATTTCATCCTCACTGTGGGTTTCTCCTGCTTCTTAACTTGTTTTCTGAAAAGTGGGTTGGGCAAGAAGCGTCAGGAACAGATGATTCAAATTATGAAAAAAGGGAAAGATTGGTCTTTCCCTATCAACCAGTTGCCTATGACACAGGCACCAGGAAATCAACTAAAAGATGACACATTTTTGCAGGCCTCAGCCCCGTCTTATCTGAGGTGTGACAGACAGTGCTGACACGTAGAGCCCCAATGCCAGACGCGGCAGCAATCACGACCAGACCCCCGTTCCCTCGGCTGATCAGCGAGTGGCAGGAGAGGCCTCCCGTTTCCTGAAAACACCAGTCCCCTTCCCTTACCCGGCAGATCCTCACTGCGATGCCTGCAATTAAAAAAAAAAAAACAAGTGAACAAATACAGAAAAGAGCTTTTTCACCCACACAGCCCCCTTGGCTACCTTAGCAATCGCATCGCACGGGTGTTTCCGGGAGAATCCGTTTCCATTCTAAACACGCGCTCCCTTGGCGCTGGAAACCAGGTTCCAGACGGTGGAAGTGGCTGCATACTAATCACGGGTAGCCAAGGACATTTAAAGACCAATCTTTCCCTTTTTTCATAATTTGAATCATCTGTTCCTAACGCTTCTTGCCCAACCCACTTTTCAGAAAACAAGTTAAGAAGCAGGCAAAACCCACAGTTAGGATGAAATTAACGAAATTAACAGGCTTTCTCTCCTGGACTTCATTTATGCGGCAAATATTTCAAACATTTACCGGGTGCTTCCTCTCCCCGGGCTGCGGGCTAAATGCGGAGGAGGGTGATGAGCAAACACCGCCAGGGTGCCTTCCCCCGGGGGCTGACTTCTAGAGAGAGAGCCGGCATGAAGGAAATAATCAGACCAATAAATGTAAAACTGCAGCTCTGCGAGCCCTCCGGCGGAGCGGAGAGGGGTGCGGGCTAATGAGTGCATTTCACGGGATTCGAGCTGGTCCTGAGGTTGGGAAGATTCCCTGAGGACGTGACACTAGATGCATCAGGAGCTGGCCACCAGGGGGACGAGGGACACCTGCTAAGCAGATGGAAACAGCAAGTGCAAGGGAAGTTCCAAGGGAAAGGAATACGGCCAGGTCAGGGGAGCTTCAGAAAGTCGGTGTGACTGGAGGAGCAAATGGTCTAAGATGAGGCCAGGGAGGTGGACAAGGGCCAGGCCACCGTTACACAGTGTGTGCTGAGCAAGGTTGTCACCACGCCCAAGAGCAACAGGAACCATGGAAGGACTTTGATCCCTGGGATGACACAATCAAACTATGGTGACACCTCAAAAATGTTACTTTCATGGTAACATAATAAGTAATATCGGCCATACTGTATTTTTCATATGAAATACGAAAGAGTATGAATGGTTATCTCCTCTAGAGGGGACAGTCATGACATGTAGAGAAGGAAAGCAGCTTGCCTGGTCGTAGCGTTCTAGGGGCTGAAACATGGGACTCTTGTCCCATGTTCTCAAGTCTCTAAACATCCATTTTTTTTTAGGTAGATCAAGAGCACCTGGGTGCCTCAGTCGGTTGAGCATCCTGCTCTTGATTTCGGCTTAGGGCATGATTCCATCATCACGGAATCGAGCCCCATGTTGGGCTCTGCACTGAGTGTGGAGCCGGCTTGAGATTCTCTCTCTCCTCCTGCCCCCGCCTTCTCCCTCTAAAATAAAAAATAAAATAAAATAAAATAAAGTAGATTAAAAACTTGTCAATAGTCACATTTGGTGACCCTCTCAACTTACACATCTGACAGGCGGATTTCTGAAGTCGTGTGGGTGTAAAAGCCTCAGCCGGTGGCCAGAAATACAAGCCACCTGATGTCTACTTCTAAGAGTGGTTAAGCTTTACTTCCTCTTCTCTCCACACACGGGATCTATTTCTCTGCTCCAAGTCACCCCCAGCTTCTTAACTGCAACACCTCGCCCCTAGCAAAGGCTACGTTCATTGTGCTTTCAGCATGACCTTGTCACCACAGATAAAATAGACCCTGGAGTCTTGGAAATGAAAAGGAAATGTCATGTGTTGCTTCCTAAGACAAATCTAAATTGCCCTGGACCACTGAGTAATAAACAGTGAGAGAAAGACCCAGGGGCTCCAGCGAACAAGCACGAAGAGTTAAATGCTTCATATGCTCAAGGAGATAAAATACAAGACGGAACATTTCAGCAGAGAAATGGAAATTATTTCTTTGAAAAAGAACCAGCAAACATGGCTCTTCTTCAGGGTCCACTAGGACCTTTCCCTGTGGGGAGGCCGTATGGCCTCTACCAACACCCTCCAAGCAAGGGAACCGCTTATCCCCGTGTGGCCCGCAAACCCCTCAGACCTTGCTGCTTCCTCCTGGGGATTCGTCCTTTTTCCCCGCCAGAGCACCACCAGGTCTATTGGGCCTTGGAATTTCTGACTCTGCACTCTATAGAAACCCCCTCCTTTCACCTCGTTAATGGTTTTGGGGAACAGATTTCTTGTTCAGTCCCTTGTGTTTCCACTCTTTCTCTTTCTCTCCAGCTACTTTGGGGGGGGGGGGAGTGCTTTTCCTGCACTCTCCCTCCTTTCTCTGTCCTCTTTCTGCAAAAACAGCTCCCTACCCTCCACGGCTTCCCTCTCCACTAGTTCACCTCTCCACGCCGCTAGCCTGCTGGGTTCTGTGGCTCAAGTCATGCCGATTGGTGTGTTAATCCTCAGGTCCGTTTCCTAGGTGTGCAAGATGGTTTGGTGCTGATCCCTGCATTTCAGGAACGGGAGAAGCCGAGAACTTCCAGGCTGCTCTGCCATCTTGGTGCCCAAATTAAAAAGAACCAAGGGAAGTTCTAGAACTGAAACTATAGTATCCAAAATTAAGAATGCTGTGGAAAGTTTAAGAAAAAATTGGAAAACTAAAATCTACAGGGGAAAAGTAAAGCACAATAATAAGGCGCCAAGCAACAAAAACGCAGAAAGCACAACGGAGCAGGTGACAACAATAGAGTATACACTGAGAATGTCTAGGGTATGTGCAGATGAAATTCTAGAAGAAGAGAAGAGAATAAGGGGAAAGTGGTAATACAGAAATAATGTCTCAGAAGTTTCCAAAAATGGTGAAGATCAAATCTCAGATCAGAAAACCCTAAAAATTCCAGCAGGATAAACAAATAAACAAACAAACAAAAGAAATCCACCCCCAGGCACATCATAATAAAAATACTGAAAGTCAAAGACAAAAGGAATATCTTGAATATAGCAAGAGAAAGAAAGGCATATTGTCTTAAAAAGACCTAAAATAAAACGTCAACAGACTTCTCAACAGAAGACAATAGAATGGGATGTTTAAAGGGCTTAGGGACAGCACATATATAAAGTCAGGAATAAAAAAGTGATAGCACATATTGAAAATATACTGTGAAGGTATTATAAATAACCCTATGAAAGGTTAGATGGATGGTCAAATTACGAGAGAAATAAAACTTACCCAAACTGGCACAATAAAGTAGAAAATACAGTCATGTTACTATTAAAGTAATTGAATCCGTAACTTAAACCCCCTAAAAAGAAATTCTTTGTCCAGATGAATCCACCGGGATTTCCACCAAACACTCAAAAAAGAAATAATATAACTCTCACACAAACTCCTTCCAAGAAGAAGAAGAAAAAAAGCAATCTAAAACTTCTGGGATTTTTTTAAACTTTTTTTAAGTTGATTTATTTATTTTGAGAGAGACAGAGACAGCATGAGTAGGGGAGGGACAGAGAGAGAGGGAAAAAGAGAGAGAGACAGAGAGAAAGAGAGAATCCCAAGCAGGCTCCACACTGTCAGCGCACAGCCCGTTGCAGGGCTCAAACTCACAAAACTCCGAGATCGTGACCTGAGCCGAAACCAAGAGTCAGATGCTTAACCCACTGAGCCACTAGGTGCCCATCAAATTCGTTTTTTTGATGTTGATCCCAAACCTCTTAAGAATATTACAAGAATGGAAACTTTCAGATCATTCTTACTCAGGAACACAGACATCACATTTTAAACAAAGCAAAGGAAGGGCAAACCAAATTGAACAATATAGAGAGAAATTAATACATTATAGCCAAGTTAGTCATCCCAGGAACGCTGGGTTTATGTAACATTCAAAAACCAGTCGGTCGGAATCACACGACATCTCAATAAACACAGAGAAGGCATAAAATTCAACATACATTCATCATTTTTAAAAAAAAAGCTCATAGAAGACTAAGAATAGAAGCTAACTTTTTGTTTTTATATTTAGAAAGCATCTACAAAAAAAATTATTGGTTAAAAGATAAAAAAATGCACACACTTTCCTTCTGACCTGAGGAATGAGATGAAAATGCCCACTGTCCTCGCTTCTAGTCAATGCTGTATTGAAGGGCCGCAGTAAGTCAAGAAACGTGGAGAAAGGATAGAATTAGAAAGAAAGAAAACGGTCATCATTCTCTTTCCACATAATTGGTTTCTGTAAAATGTCCAAACAAAACAAAACAAAATTACGGATGAGCTATTAAGAGCTAGGAAGTGGATTGAACAAGGTCTGGAGGTTCATGGGTAGTTTTTAAGAAAGCAATTATTATTTCTACATGACCACAGTAAATAATTGGAACATGAAATTTTGAATATACCTTTCACCTCTTTATGTTAGATCTTTCTGAATGTGTTATCCAGTCCAAAAAAAAAAATGTTTTTGATTACACAGTCCTTTGTTGTGGAAAGAGGAAAGATAATTTTCACAATAGCCTCAAACACACACATCCTAATCTGTAGGATAAGAGCAGCCACTTGAGTTTAAAACTCTCCATACAACCTCCCCAAGACAAGATCATCAAGGAGTGAAAATAAATCACACACGCCTTCAGCATTACCAAAATTGGGAGGAACTCCAAGTTATGCAGAGAAATGCACACCTAATGGTAACAAAGATGTCACTGGAGCTCTGCTAGGGCTTCAAGACCTTGGGAGTACGGAGTGGGGAGGGGAGTCTTCAGAAAATCCCTGAAAAATAGTAAACTGTGCCATCACCCAGGGCTCCGTGCTCAGAAGGACCTGCCCTTGGTTTAAAGCACTGTTGTCGCCATCTTGAAATTCTTCACAGTTTTATCTTCCAACCGATGCCATTACGCATGGGAGTTCAGGGAGGCTCAAAGAGAGTACAAAGAAGTGTGTTATGCCTGCAGCTGAGTAGGTGAGAAAAGAGCTCCAGGGGACCACACTTTGTTTGACCCTGAACTTACTTCTGTGGGTAAGGCTGTGGGTCCTAGAAAAGGTCAAAAACCAAGGAGCTTGAACATCTTTCTTCCCTCTGGTCTTCAACCACATACGCTGAAAATGATGACATAGAAGGAAGGGGAAAGACCAACAGCCCAGAGTGCCTTTTCTTCTCAGTCCTTCCTCCCTCATCACTAACCCAAAGGCAGCAAGTGTTGGTAGAATGTGGGCATATCAAGAAGTGAAATAGGGGTGCCTGGGTGGCTCAGTTGGTTGGGTGTGGGACTTTTGATTTCAGCTCAGGTCATGATTTCACAGAGCCCCATATTCTGCTCCAGGCTGACAGCATAGAGCCTGCTTGGGATTCTCTTTCTCCCTCTCTCTCTGTCCCTCCACCCCCCAAAATACATAAATTTTATTTTTTTAAGTTTATTTGAGAGAAACAGAGACAGTGCAAGTGGGGGAGGGGAAGAGAGAGAGGGAGACAGAGAATTCCAAGTGGGACTCAAACTCATGAAACCATGAGATCATGGCCTGAGCTGGAACCAAGAGTCAGATGCTTGATGACGGAGCCACCCAGGCACCCCAAAAATAAATAAACTTTAAAAAAATAAATAAAGTTGCCATTCTGCAATATAAAGATAAACAACAGAATCCATGCTAATAACTTAATTTAATTTTTCTTTATTTGGAATGACAGGAAGTAGCAAATACAAAGCACCATGACAAATCAAGAGGCAGCAAAAGAAAAGAAGATGCTTTATATCTTAGTACCTTTAATGACATTTTCCCCCTTTTCGAACAAAGGGTTTAGCATCTTCATTTTGCCCATGGTTCCCAAATGATTTGGAAAGTCTTGAGCAAATGTGTTGATATTGCCAGTGAGCATTCTCACTGTGGAAAAAAGGGAGACAATATAAACACGGAGTGATGAAGACAGAGCCCGTGGTGTGTGTGAGATGCAGGCAGTCACAGAGGGCCTGGTTCAGTGCTCTTTGCTGCCGAAATTCTGGATAAATTTTGAACCAGAAGTCCCACATTTCATCTTGCACTGGACTCCACAAATTATGGAGACAGTCCTAGGTGATTGTCCTGGTTGGAATTGGAGCTATCGGTGCGGACTTATCTGTCTAATAATATAAATATATATAATTTTAATATAAATTGTATATAATATATGTTAATATATTAATATAAATATAGGCAGATATATTCTAGTTAGTGTATAGTTTTATTTACACATACACATATATTTATCCTAGCCCTGGCCACTGAAAGAACAATGAACAGCCCTCCATCCAGATCCAGAAACAAGAGTTCAGGGGAGACATGGCTGGTTCCAGCGCTGAGACAGGGAAGGCAGAGATGAGCATAGACTCTTGTGCTGGAAAGTAAGGACATGCTCAAAAAAAGAGGGCAGGCATGTCAGAGGACATAGGAGCCAGCTCGAAGATGTTCTCATTCCTGAAATGGGGGACAATTTGAGAAGGAAGGAAGGAAGGGAGGAAGGGAGGAAGGGAGGAAGGGAGGAAGGGAAGAAAGAAAGGAAGAAAGAAAGAAAGAAAGAAAGAAAGAAAGAAAGAAAGAAAAAAAGAAATGGAGGAAGGGAGGAAGGGAAGAAAGAAAGAAAGAAAGAAAGAGAAAGGAAGGAAGGAAGGAAGGAAGGAAGGAGGGAAGGGAAGGGAAGGGAAGAAAAAAGGAAGGAAGGAAAGAAAGAAAGAAGGAAGGAAGGACAGTAATAGATTATAATTCATTGACTATAATAGGAATCCATGAGTCCGTAAAACAAAAAGCAGAGAAGCAAACGATGAAATAAATGAGGGAGAAAGGAGGGCTCTTGCTCTTGTCAAGTCGAATGCTGAATGATAAATGTGGAAGAAGTGGCAGGAATTGAAAATCGTCTTTTTGCGATCATCTCAGCAAAGATCGGTTTGGGCAGGAGCCATCGTCGGATGCTCCCAGCAAGGAAGACGTTTACGGGGAGCAGGATATTTTCAGGGCTTCAGAGTTCTCCCCCAGACCTGCATGTTAACTTGAACGATGCTTTGGGTGGGTGATCACAACCATCACCAATGAGAGGCAGGTGGGCGCTTCATGCCTTCGCATGGAATGCCCCGAGAGACACCCATTACTTCCGACATATTCCAGTCAGGGGTGCATAACCTGATTCTAATCGTGAGAAAACGTTAGACAATCCAACTGGAGAAACATCCAATAAGACAACTGGCCTGTAGCCTTCCACACAGTCAGCATCAGGAAAGCCCACAAAGGCCCATGGGTCTGTACCACATCAAAGGAGACACAGAGTGACAATGAAATGCAGTCTGTGCTCCTGTACTAGGTCCTAGACCGGAAGGATGCTATTAGGGCAACTGATGAAATTGGAAGCAAACTGGTTTAGGCGAAAGAATTAAACCAAGGCTAAGTTTTCTGTATTTGAGAACTTCACTGTAGTTATACAGGAGATTCTCCTAGTTTTAGAAAATGCGCATGTTAATATTAAAGAGTAAAGGGTACTGATTTATGCAATCTACTCTCAAATGATTTAGAAAATAAAAAATAAAAATGCCTATAGATAGAATGAGAAAGAAAGAGAGAATAACAAACGAATGTGGCAAGTCTCTGATGTTGAATCTGGGTACAGGGAATAAGGGATTTATTTCTCTGTACTATCCTAGAAGGTCTTTTGTAAGTTTGAAATTATTGCAAATAAAAAGGTAAAAAAAAATACCTAAAAATACATGTGATAAAATATGTGTGAGTTCAAAAGAGCACCGAGTATCATGATGAGAAAATATTAAAAACCTAAATAAGAGAAGGACTAAGCCATATTCATGGATTGAAAAACCCAGTACTGTAAAGATGTCAATTTTCCCACAGTCATCTAAAGAATCAACGTAGTCTAAATAAAAATCCAGCAAGATATTTATGGCAATTGAAAAGCTTATTCTAGAATCAAATGAAAATCCAATGAGCCAAGTCTAGCCAAGACAATCTCATATAAGAACAAAGTAAGATGATTTACTCTATCAGATACCAAACTTTACTTCAAAGCTACACTAATTAAAGTGATATTGGTGCAACCTTCAACAAATAAATCAATGGAATATAATAGAGAATCTAGAAACGGGTCCTCTAGATGTATAACAAAATGGCCCCGGAGAGCAATGGGGGGAAAGACAATCTTCCAGGAAGTGGAACTCAGACAGTTAGAGATGGGAGGGTCCGGGGGGATGACGCCAGACTCCTCTAACTCTTATCATTCACAAAAAACAATTCCAGGAGGATTGTAGGTAAATGTAAAAGGCAAAATAATAAAACTTTGAGAAGGTTACTGTGCCAGTGATTAAGCTCTCGTCTCCCAGCCCCACATCCACTCTTCTGTGCTCTGCTTCGTGATTCGGGGCTGGGACTTTCTCTATCTCTCCTTTGCCAGTTGGTTTCCTACTAGACTCTGAGGTCAGGGCTGCAAGAGGGAGAACGAGAAGTGGGAGAAACTGAGATGATCCTTCCTCCTTCTAGCTCTGTGAGATCTTCTGTATGCGTCTCTCCATCTACAGCTCTTCGCCCCGGCAGCACCTGGTTCCAGCCTCCAGCTCAGCCCATCTCGTCACTCCATCCAGAAGCCACCAGCATCAGCAGGACGGCACCCGAAACCTGCCTCCTGGGCTGTGAAGATCACATCTGAGTTCAAGGTTCTGATAACACCAACTCTTCTCTTTGTTCCTCTAGCCTTAGAGGCTCCACCTGTTTTCCGAAGCGATTATCTCTGTGTTGCTATAAGCTCCCTTTTTCGTCTTCGGACTCTGATATCCGTGTAACCATTTCTCCTTATTAAATTCTCTCTGTTGTACACGGTGTGATTTCAGTTCCCTAACTCCAGTGATGACTGATCCGATAACATGCAAGAAGATTCTTATGACCTCAGCTTGAGCAGAGATTTCTTAATCTTTCTTAATTATGGTAGCACAAAAAGTGCTAACCATAAAGGAAATGCTTGGTGAGTTAAATTGCATTGAAAATATTAAAATACAGCATTTAAAGAACTAAAAGGCAATTATGCCTCAATAAAGCTGGTAAAAGGGGCAAAGACTTCAAAACATACCTTGCAAATGATGACATACAAATGTCCAAAAAATAGGCAAAAAGGTATTTGACCTAATTTTTCACCAACGGAATGCAAAATAAAATCAAGGCTAGGTATCATTACAAACCCTCAGAACATCTGGAATTAAAAAGACGGGACACAGCACCATAAACCCACCGGTGCACAATGGGTGGAAGGGTCAATTAATACAACCAGTTTGGAAAACCACTTAGCATCGCCTACCAAATTCAATGCATGCCTACCGCCAAGCGATTTCACTCCTACTTGTATATCCGACTGAAATGCAGCCTCTTTTCACTAAGTCATGTCCAAGAATGTTCATAGTAGCATTTTTAATAATTGCCCCAAATTGGAGAATCACAAATGTCCAAAAATAGTAGATTGGAAAATACTATACAAAAAAGAAAATTGGATAAAAGTAATGCAACACTAATATGAATCTTAAAATTTTGATGTCACTACAAAAACCATATGTATGATTTATGTTTAAAAACACAAGCAGGACCCAACTATACTGTTTAGAGATGCATGCTTACATGGTAAAACTACAAAATAAAAAATAGACGTCATTAGCATATACATCAGGATAGTGGTGACTTCTGCAAGGTAAGGAATGGGTGATACTTGGAAAAGAGGCACACAGAGGGCTTCTGGGTGCTGGCAATGTTCTATTTTTTACCTCGTTATATATACATGACTTGGCTCTGATAAATTATTGAGCCGTACCTTATTTGTGATGTACCTGTTTTTATATATGTTCTATTTCACAATAAAGAGGATTAAAATGTAGATAATACATACTTCTTAGGATCACTGTAAGGATTAAGTGAGGTAGAGTGTATAGAGAGCTTTGCAAAGTAGCTGACAGGTAATAAGCATTCAGTACATGCTGGCTGTTATTATCTGGTACAAGCACCATTGAGAGACAAAAGTAACAATGAACCCAGGACTAGGAGAAAACAAACCCTAATGAGAAGCAGTCAGACGGCCCGAAATGGTTTCTAATACATGCTAAAGGCTGTAAGTTAAAGTTGGAGGTGAATTTCAAGTGTGTTTGCTACAGATAAATCCCAAAAGACTAGGAATAATGCCTATATATGCCTGTCTCATGACACTCTCTCAGTAATTATTTGAAACATGGATGGATGGATGGATGGATGATGGATGGACGGATGGATGGATAGATAGATGGAAGGATGTATATGGATGGATGCATGGATGCATGGATGGATGGGTGGATGGATAGGTAGACAAATGGGTGCATAGATGGGTGGGTAGATGGGTGGGTGGGCGAATGAAGGGGTAAGTGAGTAGATTGGTGGGTGGGTGGGTGGGTGGGTGGATGGATGGATGGACGGATGGACTGAAGGATGGGTGGATAAATTGAAACAAGATATGGTCTGATCTTGGAGTTCCAAAGTGAAGAGACTTTCTTCATAAAGTTCTCTTTGCCCAGAGTCTAAAACAACACATATATGAGACTTTATTTCAGCGTTTGTGATTACAGGGATGTTGGTGACCACTTTTGCAGACCTTCTTATGGTTCTTCTTGGTTGTTTACTGGCCAGAGGAAGGGATCATATCAACCTGAATCTATAATACCTACCATCAAATCTTAATTTGATTTTACCTACAAATTAAGCGTCTGGGAGAGCTACCAATTCAGGCTGAAGGCAGAGTATTAGAGTAGCTTTTCCACCCAGACAGACCCCCCACTGGGAGCGGAGGCTAAACTAATGAACATCCAATGGATAGGGACTCAAGCATGAAGAGGAGGCACCAGGCTAAAAGCATGTTTTCCTAAGACAGCCTAAAATGACAAACAGGCATCCGGAATGGAGACCACTGAAGCCACAATTTCTAGCCCAGGATTGTATGTAATTGTAGCCTTCGAAGTTTTGTTCATTGCAGGGAAACATCACAGTATGCACCAAGCAATCACTATGTTTCTTTCACTCAGTAAGCCCGTCTGGTTCTTAGAACTGCAGACAGAGCTGCCCATGGACGGCAGAGGCACGTACCATTGTCACATGGGAGAGGTCTCGTATGCTGCTTTATTTTTTCCTACATAAAGCATAATATGCTTGCCCATAAGTCTGAATCTCTCGCCCTACTTCTCCACCCTCCCCCCTTCTCAGGCCCTCATGTAGTTACACAATTAACAGTTGGGTCTGTTTCTTTCCAAAATTTTTCTTTACATGCACACAGGCAAACGTTTCTTTTTATTAAAAAAAAAATTAGGGGAGCCTGGGTGGCTGAGTTGGTTAAGTGTCTAACTTCGGCTCAGGTCATGACCTCATGGTTCGCATTAATCTCTGTGCTGATAGCTCAGAGCCTGGAGCCTGCTTCGGATTCTGTGTCTCCCCCTCTCTCTGCCCCTCCCCTGCTTGCACTGTGTGTCTCTCTCCCTCAAAATAAATAGTTAAAACAATGATATCAAAATGTATGTGTAGTATAATAAGCAATCTATTTGGGCTTTGTCCCCAGTTCCTGGAACGGAGGTCCTAAAACCCTTGGGATTTCCTGAATAACTGGAGCACCTTGTTATGCATAAGGCGTCCCTTTAGATGACACCTGAGTTTATGCCAGTAGGTGACAGAGATAGGGCCCTTGGACAGCTTCAAGATGAGGATGGACCCAAGTAATTAGAGATTTGGAACTTTCAACTCCATCCACCAACCTCGAGGAAGGGGAGAGGGGGCTGGAGGTCGAGCTCCATAAAAACTCTTGCATGAGATTTGATGAGCTTCCAGGTTGGTGGACATGCAGGTTCCAGGAGGGTGGTGCACCCAGAGAGGGCACCGGACACTCCGTGCCCCTTCCTACATACCTCGCCCTGGACCTCTCTTCCATTTGCCTGTTCCTGAGCTGTAGCCTTTATGATAAACCAGTAAATGTATGTGCAAGTGTCTTCCTGAGCTCTGTGGGCCATTCTAACAAATTCTCAAACCTGAGGAGGGGATCCTGGGAGCCCCAGTGTATAGCCAGCCAGCCAGAAGTATAAGTGGCACAGCCTGGGACTTGTAACTGTCATCTGCTGTGGGGATAGTCTTGTGGGACTGACTCTCCAGGCAGTGGGTGTCAGAATTGAATTGAATCACTCGATACCCAGCTAGAGAATTGATTGGTGCCAGGAAACACCCTGGAATATATTACTTGTTAACTCGCCTTTTTGCTCAGTGTTTATCAGAAAGAACTTTCAATGGGAGGACTTAGCACTGCATTCTTTTCAATAGTTGAGTAGTCAAACAGAGTCTAACCAAACCCTCCAGTCCCCCCACTATTTCAGTGTGTGTCCATCCCCTGGATTATGTGTGCTTCTCTTTAGCTATGTGCACCTGCTAAGGCCTGCCCTTGACCTGCCCTGTAAACACCGAGCACTGGGAGCACCTGTAGGATTATGAGAGCCCAGCTCCTTGCCTCCAGTTGGCACAATTCATACTCCAGAGATCACCCCAAGAGAATGGGTAAGTGCTGGGTTTGTCTGAAGTCACTCCTTGACTTGATTTCTTTCCCTTTCCCGCTTCCCCTCCTTCTTTCTACATTCCTAGCAACACTCCTGTAATAAATCCTAACAAATCACGTGCAGACGAGTCCTCACTGCAGGGTGCATTCTGGGAAGATGACTCATGACATACCATATTCCATGGTATTGGATGTGCTATCATCTACCTAATTAATCTCCTGTTAGTGGCCTTTCGTGTTACTTCTGAATGTCTCTATCCCAGACCATGCTGCACACACGTTTGCACCCTGCTCCGACAATAGACTCCTCCACGCCCCCCACCCGCCCATTTGGCTACTCTGACCAGGTGCTTTGATGGTCAGGCCAGCTGTCTGGTCCCCCGGGGTCATTGTTTAAAAATAAGAACGTAAACATCACTGCATGCAACCCACTACCTTTATTAGCACCCACGAAGATAAATGAGTCAGCGTGCTTGTTTATTTTCCCGTGAGTTAGGCTAGGATCAAAGAGTTCCGCCCACGCAGCTTCCCGAACCACCCTGCTCTCAGATTCCTAAGAAATCAATGGTTATTATCACACGCCCTCCCCGGAGGCTGGTGTAGACGTATTTTCACATCGATGACTCAGAAAGAGTCCTTTGAGAAATTACCCGGGGCTTACATCTCAGTGTCTAACCTTTTTCCAACTCCTTGGATCGTCCCCCCCAAAAAAGATGAGCCCTGGGGCGCCTGGAAAGCTCACTGGGTTAAGCATTCAACTTTGGCTCAAGTCATGATCTCACGGTTGTGGGTTCAAGCCCCACGTCCAGCCTTGTTTTGAGAGCTCAGAGCCTGGAGCCTTCTTCAGATTCTGTGTCTCCCTCTCTCTCTGCCCCTCCCCCACTCATGCTCTGTCTGTGTCTCTCTCTCTCTCAAAAATAAATAAACATTAACAAAAAAAAAAAAAAGATGAGCCCTTGTTGATGGAGAGACTTCATGTATTGACGCAACTGTGAAATTTTCGGGGAATTTCTGAAAGGAAAAGACTCCAAGTGAGTTGAATATTTCTTTTTGAAACGAACAGCTAAGACGTGTGGAAATCTGTTTGGAACTCCCGTTTTAGGAAACCTTTAAAAATAAGCTAAACTATCTTACTCTCCAGGGGATCACCAGAGTAGACACTTCCTCCCCATCCTTCTCTCTTGGCACAGAACCTAACAGGCAGCGATAATTCGGTTCCTTCCTTTTTCTCTCCTCGTGGGTGAATGTGATCTATCAGTGTGCGAACGGCCCCACTCATCTCTGACTGTGGATTTCTATTCACTGAGTCGTTCCCAATGAAGCTGCAGGATGACACATCGCCATTAAACATGCCTGGCAGCAGCCCCGCCTCACTCTTGAAACTTTCCAGGGCGATGGAGGAAGCCGGTCCACTTACAACCGCACAGCCATCATGGGCAAAAAGGAGATGTGTCTCCCAGTTGCATGAGGGCCTGGCCGAGAGAGGGCTGGAGATGTATAACCATCACCCAACCCTGGGACAGCTGGGCGCACCCACAGCCTCTCCCCTGCGCGTTGGCATTCACACCCTAGCAAGAACAGGATCTCTTTTTTTCTTTTTTTCCATCAGAAATGACAGACTTAAAACAGTTTGACTCACCTGCACCTCTTAGTCTCCTATTGACACACCCCTTCCTGTCCTGGAAAAAAAAAAAATCCTCAATACTGGGCCATGCCCTCAATCCTCACTTCCGGGGTCCACTGGCACGCTGGGTCAAACCATTCGCGAAGGGGAGAGTGAAATCTTCTTCAAAAAATCATCTGGGTCCTGTTGCGAAGAGCAAAAGACAAAGTAAGGGCTGAGGGCACAGGCCTTGGGATCTTCGAGGTAGAAGGGGACCCCGCGACCAGACTGTGAAGGAGCGGGATGTGGAATACAAGTTTTCAGATTTTAAGTGGTTTACTCCAAGCCCGGTCATTAGTGGCAAATCAGAGGTTGCAGCCTGCTCTCCTGATTCCTGGCCTGGGGCTCTTTCCGCTAAAATACATTGCTAATGTTATTAGAAGCAGAAGGGACAGGAGAGAGAAAGGAGGGTGAATGTCAAGGCCCCTCGATCACTGCTGGCACATTCTTTTAATTATTATTATTATTACTAGTGTTATTAGTATACGATGCTGTTGTCACCTCTTTTTTTCACACTTAGCTAACTTGTTTCCCATGGCTTTAGTGTCCAGCCCGCCCAAGCCGCCCCTCTGGGTCCAGAGCCTAGAGCACGGCCAGCCAGAGTGATGCCGTTCAGAACATGGGACCTTTGCTCATCCAAACCGTCTCTGGCTCACGGCAAAGCCTGCCGGTGAGACCCACTGACCTGGCCGAGTTCTGCAGACTAAAGGAAATGACACAAAAAAAATTTGTCTTAATTACTCTTCTCCGTAAAAGAAGACACCTCTTGAAAGAATCTTATTCGTAAATAACATATGATTTCACTCATGTGGAATTTAAGAAACACAACAGATGAACATAGGGAAAGAGAAGGAAAAATAAGATGAAAAGAGAGAGGGAGACAAACCATAAGAGACTCTTAAATACAGAGAACAAACTGAGGGTTGCTGGAGGGGGGGGTGGGCGGGGGCGGGCTAAATGGGGGATGGGCACTGAGGAGGGCACTGAGGAGGGCACTGAGGAGGGCACTGGTTGGGATGAGCACTCGGTGTTGTTTTTAAGTGATGAATCAGTGGTTTCCATTCTGGAAACCAATACTATGCTGTATGTTAACTATCTTGGATTGATTTATCTTATTTTTAATTTTTTTCATGTTTATTTATTTTTGAGAGAGAGAGACAGGGCACGAGCAGGGGAGAGGCAGAGAGAGAGGGAGACACAGAATCGGAGGCAGGCTCCAGGCTCTGAGCTGTCAGCACAGAGCCTGACGTGGGGCTTGAACTCACCAACTGCGAGATCATGACCTGAGCCAAAGTTGGACACTTAACCAACTAAGCGACCCCAAGGCACCCCAACTAACTTGGATTTAAATAAAAATTTAAAAATTAAAAAAAAAAAGAATCGTGTTCAGACAAAACATATCTTGCATTTTTGCATTAAAATTAATCGATTTAAAAAAAAAAGAGGTTGCTTTAAATTTTATTTCATTCTCATAGGGGTTAGAAATATAGATGTAAACCCTCCCCATGAAGCTGTAAGTGGGGGCCAAGAGAATGAACGGCCGAAAAAACCAGGTTAATAGAAAACAGCCATTTTCAATTGGTCGGCACTGGCAAAACACAGAAGCCCCTAAACCTTCTGTTTCACACAACTGACGCTGATCTGAGAGTGACAATCGGCCGCAGAAACAAGGAAACCCTCTCTCCCGGGCTCATCTTCGTCTCGGGTGACTGTGGTTTCTTTCAGGGTGTCACCAGGAGCTGCTTTCAAGAGAACCAGGGGAGTGATGAAACCGCACAAGACCGGTCTGGGCTCCAGGCTGCTGGGTCGAGGGCCAGCTGTGCTCCCGGACGCCCGGGTCCCCTCTCCCGGTGTCCACACACTGCCTGCCAGCCAGGGGCTGCACTGGGTCAGCCAGGGTCCCTTCCGGAAACTCCATTCTTCAGCTCCTAACTAGGAAGGAGCACGCAGTGGATCGACTGGCTTGAGCGGATCCTCAGAAGGGAATAGAGAGGAAGGGACGTGAATTAAAAGACCGTCTGTTCCTGGTCCCAAATGAAACCTGCTACCTTTTACTAAAGGTTCCCTGCAGACTCTGCCCTTTCCCTTGTCTTGGCGGCACACCAGCTGGGCTCCCTGCTCTCCCCGCCCCCCGGCACCAGGCTACAGCGACATCTTTTTCTTTTTCTTGTCTACACCAGCGGCCAGGATAGAGGAATGTGGGAATGGAGGACGGGGTGCTCTTTCTGGGCTGACAACTCATGTCACAGGACCCACCCCAGCCCTGGCTGTTGGGCGACGGCACACCGTCACCCTCACCTGGAGCACCTCCGTCCGCATTAGGCGACCTTGTCTGCAGCCTCCCCAGGTCGCCAGCTCACCTCAAAGCCATTGCCCGATTGGTTTAATTTTCTGAAACCACTTTAGATTTCTAGAAGAGAAGGTAGCTTTTCTTTTAATCTTGCAATAAAGCAGCCAAGCTTCAAGAGAACGTACAGAGGAAGAAATCGAAAACTCAAGACTTTTTAAGATTTTACTATTTTTTTTTAATTCAAGTTACTTAACATATAGTGTAGCATTGCTTTCAGGAGTAGAATTCAGTGATTCATCGCTTAGATAAGACACCCAGTGCTCAACCCAACAATGCCCTCCTTAATGCCCATCCTCCCACCCACCTCCCCTCATCGATACTGAGTTTGTTCTCTGTATTTAAGAGTCTCTTATGGGGGTGCCTGGGTGGCTCAGTCAGTTGGGCGTCCGACTTCAGCTCAGGTCATGATCTCACAGTCTGTGAGTTCGAGCCCCACATCAGGCTCTGCGCTGACAGCTCGGGGCCTGGTGCCTGCTTCAGATTCTGTCTCCCTCTCTCTCTGCCCCTCCCCCGTCTCAAAAATAAAATAAAAACAAGAAAAAAAGTTTAAAATAGAGCTTCTTATGATTTTCCAGATTTTACTATTTTTAATTATATATGTAATAGATATAATTGTTCTCTTTGTAAAAGATCCAAATGTAGAAGTTTATGGAGTAAAACATAAAGGTCCTGCTTTGTCATCTCTGCCCACTTTACCTCCAAAACCGATGTAGCTCTATTAATAGTGTGACACATATCCTTCTAAACATATAGGATTTTTTCCCACAAATTAGCATATAACATATATAAATAGCATACATACATGACATAAATGACACCATACTATACAACAATATGTATTAGAGATCTTTTCAAAGCTGTACATGTATGTTTATCTCATTATTTTTAATTGTTGCTGTTTTCCGTCGTATGAATATATTATAGTTTTTTTAATTTTTTTTATGTTTCTTTATTTTTGAGAGAGAGAGACAGAGTGAGAGTGCGGGGAGGGCAGAGAAAGAGGGAGACACAGAATCTGAAGCAGGCTCCAGGCTCAGAGCTGTCAGCACAGAGCTCGATGCGGGGCTCAAACTCACCAACCGTGAGAGCATGACCTGAACTGAAGTTGGACACTCAACCAACTGAGCCATCCCCATATTATAGTTTTTTAACCAATTCCATTTTGATGGCCATTTTAGTTTGTTTCAGATATCTTTATAATCATATATACATGATTTTACAGACTTACATATATCATCCTTTACTGTAAGAAATTTCGATCATTTCTAAATTTATCCTTATTTATAAATAACTTTCTACATGAATCTTTGCCTGCATTTATGTCTTAGGACAGATTTCTAGAAGATGAATCACTGAATTAGAAGAAACTCTTTTCTATTTTTTTTTCCTTTTTTTCTTTAAATAAATTATTTTCAAATTGGTTTCCATATAACACCCAGTGTTCATCCCCACAAGTGCCCTCTTTAATGCCCGTCACCCCCTCTCCCCCCTCCCTCACCCCCCTCACTCTCAGTTTGTTCTTAGTCTTTGAGAGTCTCTTATGTTTTATCTCCCTCCCTCTCTGTGTCTTTTTTTCCTTTCCCCTCTTCCCCTCCCCCTGGTTTTTGCTTAGTCTCACAGAGTCCACCTATTTGTGGAAACATATGGTATCTGTCTTTTTCTGACTGACTTATTTCACTTAACACAATACCCTCCAGTTCCATCCATGTTGCCACACGCGGCCAGATTTCATTTTTTCTCATTGCCACGTACTATTCCATTGTATATATGTGCCACATCTTCTTTATCCATTCATCAAAACTCTCTTTTTAAAACAGAAGTCTTCCATACTTATGTATCCAATTACCAATCAGAAAGTCTACACTACTGTTAATGACAAACAACGCCAAAAAGAGTCACAAAGGAGACTTTTATAGGGGATGTTCTAGGTACCTGTTAACAATCCTACCATGAATTTTGGCATACATTTTCTTTTTTTTATTTTTATTTAAATTTTAGTTAACATACAGTGCAATATTGGTTTCAGGAGGAGAACACATACAACACCCAGTGCTCACCCCGACAAGTTGGGCTTAAGTTTTCTGACCCATCTCCTTCGTTCTCAGATAACACAAAGTTCAGTGTAGGAGTCCCAGGAGCTAAAAGTGTATTCTACAACCACACCGGGATAAGAGCTTGAGCCAAGAAGTAATATTTCTATCTTAGCCATCAGCAGGGGCAGTAGCTTCCTTTGGCCAATTACACAAAAGATACGGAAGAGTTCAGGCGTTGGAGTTAGACACGAATTTGAGTCTTTCCCTAGAACTTGAAGCCCATTCTCTCATCATATCCCTCTTATTCATCAACTTCCGTTCCATTCTTACAACATCCTCCCTCCTGCCCATACCCTGGCTCTCCTAAATTTAACTCATCCTGCCTTGGCCCCCAGACGATTCTTCCTGTACAGCAATTTGCATGCCTCCCTTTGCAGGGCTTCCCAGTACCTAAAGGAGATCCACTTCCAACTGGAATACAGAAGAAGGGATCACAGCCACCTCCACACCCCTTGGAGAAAAGGAAAAAGAAAAAGAAAACTGGGTAAACTAGCAACTACATATTTGTTAAAAAGGCTACTGAGAACTACGGATTCAAAGTGGTCTGCAAACTAAATTATAGAGGGAGCCAGGGTCTCTCCCCTGTGAATGCAGATGGCGGTTCACTCTGGAGGCAGCGACGGGATGGGCAGGAGGGCGGGAGGGCGGATGGGGCTGCCAGAGACTGAGGGAAGGGGATGTCTAATCCCTGTGAAGATTAACTGAGATAAAATACGAATCCGGTGGTTTCCTCCCACCCCAACCTTGCCCTCTGAACATCCAAAGTTTCCTCACATCAATTTAGACTTATGCAATCTGAGAGCTGGGAAAGATAGTTTGAGTTACTCTAGTTCACTGGTTCTGAACCTTGGCTGCATGTGAGAATCACCTAGGAAACTTTAAAAGAACAACCATGGGGGGCAGGGGACAACGGGGCATCAGACCAATTAAAACAAGACCTCTGTGGGTAAGGTCTAGACCTCAGCACTTTGTGGAGTTTGCAAGGCGATTCTGGTGTGCTGCCAAAATTAAGACACACAGGCCTAATTCAACATGTTCGTATGATCCCTTACGGTTTCGGTTAGATTTTTATGTGTCAAACTATTTCATCTCCTTTCCTCTTCTGAGCACTCAGGCAACATATAGAGATCATCTTTGTATCTTTCACAGCATTCCACAGAGTACTTTACCCAAAGCCAGTAGAAAGAAGGAAATAATAAAAATTAGAGCAGAAATAAAAGAAATATAGAGAAAAAAATTAGAACAAATCAATGAAACCAGAAACTAGTTCTTTGAAAAGAGCAACAAAATTGATAAATCTTCACTCAGACTCATTTATAAAAAAAGAAGAGAGAGGACTCAAATACATAAAATCAGAAATGAAGGAGAAATAACTACAGACACCACAGAAATACAAAGGATTATAGGAGAATACTATGAAAAAAATATATGCCAACCACTTGGACAACCTGGAAGAAATGGATGAATTCCTAGAAACATATAAACTTCCAAAGATGAATCAGAAAGAAATAGAAAAATTTGAACAGACCTATTACTAGCAATGAAATTGGATCAGTAATCAAAAAACTCCCAAAAGCTTAGGCCAGGTGGCATCATAGGTGGATTCTACCAAACATGGAAAGAAGAGTTAATAATAATATCAAACTCTTCTAAAAAACAGAAGATGAAGGAAAGCTTTCGAATTCATTCCAGGAGATTTGGGTCCCCTGGATATGAAGACGAGATAAAAACACTACAAAAAATAGAACTGCAGGCTAGTATATCTGATGAACACAAATGCAAAATTCCTCAAAAAAATATTAGCAAACCGAATCCAATGAGACATTTAAAAAAATCATTCACTGGGGCGCCTGGGTGGCTCAGTCGGTTAAGCGTCCGACTTCGGCTCAGGTCATAATCTCACGGTTCATGGGTTCAAGCCCTGCATCAGGCTCTGTGCTGACAGCTCAGAGCTGGAGCCTGCTTCGTATTCTATGTCTCCGTCTCTCTCTCTGTGTCCCTCCCCCGCTCGTGCTCTCTCTCTCTCTCTCGAAAATAAATAAACATTAAAATAATTTTCACTAAATCATTCACCACAGTCGAGTGGGATTTATTCCAGGAATGCAAGAGTTGTTCAATATTTATAAATCAATCAACATGATATATCCCAAGAGAAAGAATAAAAAACCACATGATCATCTCAATAGATGCAAAAAATGAACAAATAAAAAGCTTTTGAGAAAGTGCAACATCCACACATGATAAAAACTGTCAACAAAATAGGCTTAGAGGGAACATAGCCCAACATAATAAAGGCCACATGTGAAAAACTCATAGGTAACATCATACCCAATCATGAAAAACTGAGTTTTTCCTCTAAAGTTAATAACTAGGCAAGGATGCCCACTCTCACCACTTTTATTCAACATAGTACTGAAAGTTCTAGCCACAAAAATCAAATAAGAAAAAGAAATAAAAAGCATCCAAATTGAAAAAGACATAAAAGGCATCCAAATTGGTAAGGAGGAAGTAAAACTGTCACTATTTGCAGATTACATGATACTATGTACAGAAAATCCTAAAAACTCAGGGCCCCTGGGTAGCTGAGTCAGTTGAGTGTTCAACTCTTGATTTTGGCTTAGGTCATGGTCCCAGGGTTATGGGATTGACCCATGTGGGGCTCTGCACTGAGCATGGAACCTTCTTAAGATTTTCTCTCCCTCTGCTCACTCCCTGCTAACAACTCTTTCTCTAAAAATAAAATAGATCTTTAAAAAAAAAAGAAAAACCCCTAAAGACTCAAACAACAACAAAACAAAAAACTACAAAAACTGATAAACATTCAGGAAAGTCACAGAATACGAAGTTTATATATAAAGAATTCTGTTGCATTTCTATACACTAATAATGAAGTGGTGAAAAGAGAAATAGAGAAAACAATCCCATTTATAATTGCACCAAAAATAATAAAAAACTAGGAATAAACTTAGCCAAGGAGGTGAAAGACTGAAAACTATAAAACATTGATGAAAGAAACTGAAGATGATACAAACAGGTGGAAAGACATTCCACGCTCATGGATTCGAAGAAACAATATTGTTCAAACGCCTATACTACCCCAAACAATCTACACGTTTAACACAATCCCAATCAAAATACCAACACCATTTTTCACAGAACTAGAACAAATTGTCCTAAAATTTGTATGGAACCACACACACACACACAAATAAAACAAAAACAAAAACAAAAACCTGAATAGCCAAAGCAGTCTTGAAAAAGAAGAAGAAAACCGGAGGTATCAGAATCCCGGATTTCAAAATATACGACAAAACTATAGTAATCAAAACAGTATGGTAGTGGTGCAGAAACAGACACACAGATCAATGGAACAGAATAGAGAGCAAGAAATAAACCTACAATTATATGGCCAACAAATCTATGACAAAAGACGCAAGAATATCAAATGGTAAAAAGACAGTCTCTTCAACAAATGGTGAGAGAAAACTGGACGGCAACATACAAGAATATTGGACCACCTTCTTACACCATCCACAAAAATAAACCCCAAATGGATTAAAGATTTAAATGTGAGACCTGAAACATAAAATTCCTAGAAGCAGCATAGGCAGTAATTTCTTTGACATAGCCACAGAAACATTTTTTCTAGATAGATCTCCTGAGGCAAGGGGAACAAATACAAAATTAAACTATCAGGACAACACCAATATAAAAGTCTTCTGCACGGTGAAGGAAACCATAAAAAAAAAATCTTACATAATGGGAGAATATATTTGCAAGTGATATATCAGATAAGGGGTTAATATTCATTTTATAAAGAACTCATGTAACTCGACACCAAAAAATCCCCAGAAATAATCCAATAAAAATAGGCAGAGTACCTGAACAGACGCTTTTCCAAAGAAGACAAACACATGGCCAACGAACACATGGAAAGATGCTCAACATCACTCATTATCAGGGAAATGCAAATTAAAACCACAATGTAGTATCACGTTACTCCTGTCAGAAAGGCTAAAGTCAAAAACATAAGAAAAAACCAGTGTTGGCAAGGATGTGGGGAAAAAGAGAACCCTTGTGCACCGCCGGCAGGAATGCAAATTGGTGCAGCCACTGCGGGTCCTCAAAACATTAAAAATAGAATTATCGTTTGAGTCAGTAATCCCATTACTGGCTATTTACCCAAAGAAAAAGAACCCTATGTTTATTGCAGCATTATTTTCAATAGCCAAGATATGGAAGCAGGCCAGGTGCCCACTGATGGATGAATGGATAAAGAAGATGTGGTATATAGGCAATGGAATATTATTCATCCATAAAAAAGAATGAAATCTTGCCATTTGCAATGACATGGTTGGAGCCAGAGAGGGTAATGCTGAGTGAAATAAGTCTGTCAGAGAAAGACACACACCATATGATTTCACTCATATGTGGAATTTCAGCAACAAAACAAGCAAAGAAAAAGAGAGAGGAACAAACAAGACTGTTACATAGAAGCAGCTGGTGGTTGCCAGAAGGAAGGTGGGTGGGGGATGGAGTGAAGTAGATGAAGGGGACTAACGATGGGTACTGGATGAGCACCGAGGAATGTATAGAATTGCTGAATCGTTATATTGTATACCTGGAACCAATAGAATACTCTGTGTTAATTACACTCAAATTTTAAAGAATCATTAAAGTGGTACATAAATAAAAAATGAAAGCATAGTGCTTTCCACGTAGTAGGGATTCAATAAACGTTCACAAGGTGATTGATTAAATACACTCCCCTGAGGGTTAGTCTAAGAACTCAAGATCAGGAATTAAATGCATTTTTTAATTACACATATAATACTTCAAATAAAGGAGAGAGAATGGCATTTCCAAGCCAGAAAAATTCATACGTTGCCATCGGCCCAGGAAAACGGGAGTGACTGCATTTCCAGGGAAATCACATGAACAAAAATGAAAGTCAAAGTCCATTCTCCCATCTCATGAGATTTCTCCCACAGGGTTTCTCCTCTTTCTGGAAACTCGTTCACTTGTCTCTCGTCGAGTTGAATGCAGCAGAACAACAGAGACATTGGCTTTATGGTCACCTGGTAACCATGGTTACCTGATGTGATTCCGCCTCTACCTATGTCAATCTGTGTGATCTAGGGCCAAGTATTCAACCTCTCAAATTATTTAACCTTTGAGACGGTTCTCATACGTGTTGTTATAAGATGAACTGAGGTCTATTACAATTTCCCAAAGTTCGAGGAAAAATCCATTCAAATAGAATGAACGGCCAATCTAGAAGATAGAGAGAGTTGCTGTACAAGAGGAAAGTCTTCCATAGGCACGATGGAGTCGGAACGAGGTTACACTTGGCAAAAAAGCATGTCGATGACTGCAAGGTCACTTTCCTTAAGGAGATAGCTGGGCTTTGACCTTGCCAGTGCTGCTCGGGAGATTCCTGATCGTCTGACTTAGGACTCCATTTCGGGGAGAACCCGCACAGCAATCAAGTCTCGGTTTGGTGATGTGGGGCTTAGCATAAGTGACTCCATTTGGAACCCATTGTCTTGTTTTTTAACAACATAAAATGGAAAAAGAATCTAGAATCAGCTCATAAAGCCATGGAGAAAGCTTAGTTAAATGTTCTAAGACTAAACACCTAGTGCATAGTGGGCATTCAAATATTGCTTCTGTTTATTCTTGGGACCATTTTTCATATAGTCTCTAGTAAGAAAACCAAGTTCTTGCTTCTAATGACTCCCAGAACCGTTTGAGCACCCGAGCTTACCGCTGAAGAGATAGAAGGTGCCCACGTCAAAACTACAAAGGTTCAAGTAGGAAGGATCTGGAAGATAAAACATCACGGCATGGAATGGGACCGGAGAGCTGAACTGGCCAGGAAAAGGGAGACGGCTTTTTCTCTTCATGAAGGGAGAGCTGAACTCTTGAACCAACTGGATGTGTTTTCCTTTGTTTCGCCTTCCCCGGGACTAGCCCACAGCAGTGGGCGGATGGATGCCATTGCCCATTTCCTCCCAGTTGTTTTTATAGACCTACATTTTGAGAGAGCTAATTGTTGAAGCCCTCTTCCTTCTTCCCCACGAAGAAGAGAGCTTTGTTCGGCAATGAAATCAGGCTGTCCGAGATGCAAAGCCCTTCCATTTTAGAGCCAGGTTTGGCCCCCAAAGTAAAAGAAAGATTGCCTCTTTTTCATTTAACTAACAGTGTTTTCTCCCTCAGAGACTGAACTGGACTTTTCCGCCCCACAGAAACCCTGGCCCCACCGTGACATATCCCAGGACGGGAGACCCCTGTGAGCCCAGCGGAGCCTGAAGGTCAGACATCTTGTTTCTGCTTCCAATGAACGAATACAAGCAGAGATTGCCTTTGCTTTGTCTCGATAATGGCCTCGGGCCTCTCTCTTCCTTTCTGTGGGACTTGTCAAGTTTCAGACTCCTCGCCAGCCGCACGGATTACACACGCCAGCTGTTGCCATCTCAAGATGCCTCTTGGGCCCCCGACTTGGCCAAACTGATGTGTTTTTCTCGAATGCTCTAGAGCCCTTGAGAAAGTCTCTTGGTCACTTTCAAACGATCGCCTGCTCTCAGATGAAAGGGTTGTATTCCGTGGTTTTCATCTGAGCGCAAACTCCTCCCGTCCAAGTTTCGAGGTGCAAGTCACATGCCGAGTTCACCCTGCAGACAGGAGACTCGGGGAGCTCGGGTCTGGCGGGGCCGACGGGCAGCCCCATGAAGCGAGCCAGGAGAACGCCGGGGCCACGGGTTCCCGAGCAGAGGCTTTGAGAAGGGCCAGAGGGGTGGGTTTTCAGGAGGGAAAGGAGACGGTCTTCCCAGTAGTAGGAGCTGTATCCGGCAGCCTGGAGCTTTTTCTCCGAGAGCCCCACGGAGCTCTGCCACGGCCCGTGGCCCTTTTCTCTCCCTCTCTTGCAGGACATTAACTCTCATGGAAAAAAGAGCCAGATGGGGGGGGGGGGCGGTCAGGCTGGCTTAGTCCCAGCCGCCATCTGGCCTGAAATCACTGTCCCTCAGCGAGCCTCGGTTTCTCCTCTGTTCAGTGATGGGGTTGGACAAGAGCCCCCGGAGGTTCCCAGCCCCTAGCAACCTAAGCTTCTAGAACCGAAAAGCTCCTGTTACAATGTGTTTGCAGTTTCTCTTCGTCAGGGACTACTGCTTTCCTCCTGCAACAGCACGCAGCGTTGGACCCTAAGAGGACCTCACGAATTCCGAGCGAATGAATGCTGAAGGAAGGAAGGAAGGAACAAGCGATGTAAGCCAAGTCTTCGCGCGCCCGCAGTGACGCGGTGACGGGAGCCCCGCACAGCTCGCCACACGCCCTTGTCCCTAAGTGCCCTCGGCGGCCTCTCGGTCCGCCCTAATCCTCTGAGCTGTGGATTTAAAACGCTGAGAATGGCTGGTCCACGCAGAAGCCGCTGGCCGCCGCGCTTCCTCGTTCCCGGGGGGGAAAGCCCGGACTGGCCGGGTTGGGACGCGCTCCAGGGGCCGGCGACCCAGGGCCCCCGCCGGGCGCCTTTCCCGGTACCAGGCCCGAACCGGAGCCCGGCTGATGCCAGCACATGGCTCCGGGGAGACCGTGGTGTCTCCGCAAAGTCCCTTCCAGCCCGACCGAACCCATCTTCCTGCGGCCCGTGGTGGCCCAGCTCGCCTGGCCGGCTGAGTTTGGGGGTTGCCAGATGCGCTTGGCTCCCTGAATACGGTGCTTTCTCAGTCCTGGGGAGGGATCTGGGGTACGCTCTTCGTGCAGTGCCTGAGGCCCAGGAAGGCCCAAACGGCGGAGCCGAGGCCACACCGCCCCCCTGACCCCCAGGAGCTGAGGAAACAGAGCCAACGCTTTATTTATTTTTTTAATTTTTTTTAACGTTTATTTATTTTTGAGAGACAGAGAGACAGAGCATGAGCAGGGGAAGGGTGGAGAGAGAGGGAGACACAGAATCCGAAGCAGGCTCCAGGCTCTGAGCTGTCAGCACAGAGCCCGACGTGGGGCCCGAACCCATGAGTGAGATCATGACCTGAGCCGAAGTCGGACGTTAAACCGACTGAGCCGCCCAGGCGCCCCCAGAGCCAACGCTGTGACTCCCAGGCCCTGAAGTTATCAGATGCCAGACAGCAATCTATGTCACGCCTTCGTCCCCCGCTCTGTGTGAGGACACGCGAGGCATTAGAGAGAGAGAAGAGGCCCCAGGAGGAAAATGTCTCGGCGTCTAGGGCTCGGAG
Organism: Paguma larvata; assembly: GCA_030068075.1. Lineage (NCBI taxonomy): Eukaryota > Metazoa > Chordata > Mammalia > Carnivora > Viverridae > Paguma > Paguma larvata. Next base: position 132,041,095 of record CM057828.1, read on the forward strand.
GTCCAGAGCAGGTCAGAGTGACAGGGCCCAAAGGCCAGGCTGCTCGGAGGGGCCCTGTCCCTGGGCCCTTTCAGGGGAAGGACTTCTCAGAAGCAGTTCCGTGGGTTTGTTTCTCCCTTGTTCTCTCTCTACTTGCCGCTCCTCAGTAAGTGCGAATGCCGAAGCCTTCTGGGGTTTAATAGTTTAAAGTAAGAAATCTTGGACTAAGCTTCCCTCGAATCTCGGGGCTGAACGAAAGAGGCCCAATTTGTTGTCCTGCTCCGTTTCCAAACGCTGCAACGTGGATTTTAAAGGAATCTCCCTCCCTTTCTCCCTCTGTGTCTCTTTTTCTTTAATGAGACCTTCTGAAGCTCTTGCTTTCTTCTCTACTTAGCCCCCTTGGCTGTTCTGGAACTTTAAGGACCTGAGTGTCCCTAGTGAATCCATCAGATTCCGAGCTCTGAGAGGAGCCGTCGAGTCCGAAACCATCTTCCAGCTCTGATGTCCGGAAAACACTTAGCCTTCCCCAGGCCAGGCACGCAACAGCCCCTTGCAGCTTGCGCCGGGGTGGCCCCCTCCCCACAAGTCATACGGCAAAGGGTCACCGGAATAACTGAAACCCGGCCCCTCCCGGCTGGACAGGCACAGCATGCGCTATTTGAAAACCTCTTTGCGGCGCGTCGCAGGGAGAATATTTTCAGCCTGCAGGCTTCACCCAGACAGCCGAGGGAAATCTTCCCTGATAATTAAGGCCTGGGAGGAAACCGTGACCCTGGATGCTGCTGACTTGGGGTCAGGTCACCGCCTCCCACGCCTAGTCAGGAGTATTATTAAGTGCCTTGCTGTTCCGGGTACTGGAAGGCCTGTCTCCACGGAAATCAAAGGCTCAAAGTTTAAGAAACACAGAAACTCATCTAGGAAGGCATCGCCATGATTCCGCAGCAGTATGCATGCAGGGCTGGATAACTTACATGGGGAGAAGGGGCGCATTTTCCTCAGGGAAGAATCACACACAGTAAGTGTAAAAGGCATGAGGGAAAGAGACAATTACCCTTAGCGCATCAGCAAGGAAAATACACTCACAGGGGCTAAAATCAGAGGCTGAGGGGCGCCCTGGGTTGAGCATCTGGCTCTTGATTTCAGCTCAGGTCATGATCTCACGGTGTGTGAGATCGAGCCCCGCGTCGGGCTCTGCGCTGACAGCTCGCACCCTCCTCGGGGTTCTCTCTCTCCCTCTCTCTGCCTCTCCTCACTCTGCCCACCCCATTCGCAGGTTCTCTCTCTTTGTCAAAATAAATAAAACACTTAAAAAATAAAATATAATAAAATCAGAGGCCGAAACTTCAAGAAGAAACGGAATATTTGTATGTCCTCAAAGTATCTCTCCTGATAATGTATTAATTATGGTGGCGTTGTAACGTTTGTCTGCAAACGCTTGGACACGCATCCCTTCAGGAGGGGAAGCTCACCGTCTCTCCCTGCATGGGAGCCGGACTCAGTGACTCGTTGCCAAATAGCTTACAATGGAAAGGGGAAAATACTAACTCTGCAGTGGCAACACCCGGCAGGTGCCACCTTCCCGATGATTCGTGAACATGCATGCCCAGTGATGTCACGTGATTGTCATAACCGCCCCCCCACAGTAGGATGAGAAAGTCACGTCACTTCTGTGTTCCCCGACGTGCAAAGCCGTAAGCCGACCATGGGAAAACAGGAGACAAACCCAGAGCGCCTCTCCAGTGTTCAGAACACCTGCCGACACTCTTCACGACACCGAGGCCGAGAAAGAAGAGGAACGACGGCTTGTCACAGGTCCGAGGAGGTTAAGGAGACGGGACCGAGTGCAACGTTCCCTCCTGAAACAGGACCCCGGAACCGAAAACGGACATTAGTTTTGGGGAAATTAATTTTCACGGCAAAATTCAGATAAAGTCTGCGGTTTTGTTAAAATAGTATTGTACTGATGTGAATTCTTAGTTTTGATGGCTGGACCATATTTTTGTAAGATGTTAACATGAGGAAAGTAATTAAAGGGCATATGGGAACTCTCTGTACTAGGTTTGCAACTCTTCTGTAACTCTAAAAGTAACTAAAAATAAAAAGTTAAAAAAAAAAACTGAGTCTAAGCTCTTTATTTTAAACATATGGGGCGCCTGGGTGGCTCAGTCAGTTGAGTGTCCGACTTCGGCTCAGGTCATGATCTCACGGTTCGTGAGTTCGAGCCCCGTGTCGGGCTCTGTGCTGACAGCTCAGAGCCTGGAGCCTGCTTCAGAGTCTGTGTGTGTGTCTCTCTCTCTGCCCCTCCTCTGCTCGCACTCTGTCTCTCTCTCTCTGTCTCTCAAAAATAAATAAAAACATTTAAAAATTTTTTTAAGAAAATAAATATAAGAAATCTAGGGATCCAGGCTGCAAATGTCCAGCATCCTAGCAGCAGACACGTGGTAAGTGCTTGATGAATGTTTCCTTAATTCCGTGGACTTTATTCTAATGACTAGCGGGTACACAATTGCCCCCAGAACCCAGGCAGCCTGGGCAAGTCCAAACAAACACGGACTTTATAAAGTAAGGATAATAATTTTTTAAAGTTTTGTTTTTAAAAGATAAAACAGAAATAAAATAAAAACAAGAGGTAGCTTCCTTGCTTTCGCGGACCATCAAGTTGAGACTTTACATACTTCATGAAACAGGAAGGCAGGCAGAGCTAGAATCTAGTCTGCGGGGGAGCGGGCACAGAATTTAAATTTTCGTTACTGGGAGGTAGGCGTTACTACACATTTAGATGATACCAGAATAAGTATTTCATGATATGATTTGATAAAATAGGTTTTAATCTCGCATTAAACAGCACAGACTCTTTTTTTTAATTTTTTTTAAATTTCTTATGTTTATTTATTTTTGAGGGAGAGAGAGAGAGCCAGCTGGGGAGGGGCAGAGAGAGAGGGAGACACAGAATCGGAAGCAGGCTCCAGGCTCCGAGCCATCAGCACAGAGCCCGACGCGGGGCTCGAACTCACGAACCGGAGATCATGACCTGAGTAAACGGCACAGACTCTTAAAGAATTCTCGGAATTCTTTAAGAAGCAATTATTTTATACATTTTACAGATCCATGTTTACAGTTTCACCCTTTCAACTTTGTCAGAAACACTGAACAGAGTTTTACCTTTTCCAGTCCTTGGTAATCTACTGACTTAAAGCAAAACAAAGAAAGCCAACTCCGAATACACCTTCGAAGTTTAGGTTTAGAATAAACTTGTTTGAATAATTAGACCTTTGCGTTCCTGAAGATAAAATAAACATGTAGGCTTTTATCCCATCTTGTTCAATCAATCTGTTCAGAAGATCAGAAGTGGTAAAGATGATGTAAAATTTAACACTTTTTCATACTGATGTACATTGTTTTACTTAACATTTGGGGGAGTAACTCCCTCTGACTTGAACTTGAGAAAACTCTTTCTGCTTGCAAGACTAGCCTAAGAATATTGCACAGTTGCGGGAACAGGAACAGCACAGCGACAGACTATACACCTTTTACCTGTGGTCAAACTACATCCCACTTGGTTTACTGTTCATTCTCTCTCTCTCTCTCTCTCTCTCTCTCTGTGTGTGTGTGTGTGTGTGTGTGAATTTTCATTCAATAATTCTAGAGTAAATCGTGTGTCTGCAGACACCATGGTCAGGGAGCTTCAATACTGTAAGAAATAACACAGAAGTTTTATCTGCGGGGATTTTTTTCAGCATTTTCTGAAAAATACTTTCAGTCCTGGAAAACATTCCCGTCACATTTTAACGAATTTGTATGGCTGACCTATATTGCTGCTTCAACTGTTTAAAGGAATTTTTCTTTGCAACCAGAGAAAATCGACAATATTGCTTATGTTTAAATATGGTTTTGATTTTTAGCACCCAGTATTTCTTACTGATGTCCTCTGCTTTGCTCTCAAGGAAACTCTCTCTCAAGAGGGTTATATCCTTTGATACTACGGGAGAAGTGGAAGAAGACAAGACCTTGAAACACAGTTACCACTATTTCCACCACTTCACTCTACCCTATATCATTCAGAATAATGTAACGAAACGATTCTCCCTATAAAGAAACACACACAGTGCAGGGAAAGGCTGAAAGTCCCAGGGCTTATGCTACCTTGATTAAATAACAGAGGGGGGTCTTACTTTTTGTGTTGTACCCTAGAATTTTTTTTTACAAGCTAGGGCAATGCAGCCAGCTGAGATTTGAGGGATCGGCTTTGCAAAAGGATACACGTGGGATTGAAGATCTGAGCTGGCCAGAAACAATGTGGGTCCCCTTCCGTCTTAGAAGGTCTTCCCTAAAGCCTCAGGGGAAACCCTGTGCCAGTTTAAAGACCACTGGGCTGAATAAGTCATGGCGGCCTGAGCAAAGAGAGGGTTCGACTGGGGGAAGATAACTGGACCCAGATTGTTGGGAAAGCAATTAGAGAGACGGCCCGCCCCCACCTGGCTCCTGGGATCCAGGGAAATGCAGAGCTGCCCGGGTTCCATTTTGTCCACTGGTCTCCACGACAGCATGTAACGGATACTATACCATCAGAACGGCAGCCGAGAATATGACGCGGGATCAGTCAAGTGAAGAACAATTTGCTTGGCAAAGACCGAAAGGGTTGAAGGAATCTGAACCACAGGATGAGGGTTCTAGCCCTTCCTTCACTCACGTGCCATCACCTTATTCACCCTGAGGTTGGTGACTGAGTGCTTACCATGTATATACATACATCCCACTTGTTCTGGTCCTCTGGAGAATAATCCGGACACTTCAGCATTCTGGACTCTCAGAGCACCCAACACTTAGCTTCATGTTGTCATACGACTATGTAATGGTCTCCTTCTAAGCCTGTACACTTTATAGTGTATATATTTAGGGAGAGAGAGAGGAGGTTAACAAGTCCCACGATCTGTATAGGATGTCAGCACGCCAGAGACCCAAAAGAGCCGGTGATTAATTCCCACGTGAAGGCCAGCAGACTTGATACCCAGGAGGAGCTAGTGTTTCGGTCTGAGTCCAAAGGCAGAAGAGGACCAGAATCCCAAAGGCTGTCAGGCAGGAGGAATTTCTTTTTACTTGGGGAAGGTCAGCCTTTTGTTTTATTCGGGCCTTCAACAGATTAGGTGAGGCCCACCCACATAAGGGAGGGCAATCTGCTTTATGAAATCCGCCCATTCAGATGGGACACTCACCCAGAAACTCCCTTTCAGAAGCACCCATAAGAAAATGTTCGACTTACTATCTGGGCACCCTGCGGCCCCGTCAAGTGGATACATAAAATTAACCATCACACAGGTGAAGGGAAGACAGACCCAAAGATTGATATCTAAAACCAAATCTTAAAGAGTTAGTGGGACTTGGTGGGATTGGAGGGAATGATTTCTGATCCAGGTGGAGAGAGGAGAAAGTAGAGGTTCGAGAATGGAGCGCATGGCTCAGGATGGTGGGAGCTGGGATCCGGGGACTCGAGGTCATTCCTGAGGGGTTGACAGGGGACTTTGTTGCCATGATAACATCCTGTCCTTCTTTTGTGGGAAATGGAAGGCAGCCATGCTCACCACTATGCCACCGACGCAGGCCTTTTTGTGGGAAGTGAATGGGTGGCCATTGAAAGGATTAATGCATAGGAATTACCAGATTTCCATTTTACAAAAAAAAAGGGGGGAGGGCTTTAAATTATAAAAACAATATCGAGTTTCTCAAAAACGCAGTGAGCTATCACTATGGAAAACAACTAACAGTATTTGTTGGAAATCTCAAGTTTTCAAATAAAAGTTAGAACTGTGGAAAACTTATATCTATCATTATTAGACTGAGAGTTTTTCAATGCTGTAAGAATTTTCTGGGGCGCCTGGGTGGCTCAGTCGGCTGAGTGTCCCGCTCTTGATTTTGGCTCAGGTCATAATCTCACAGTTCGTGCGTTCGAGCCTCGTGTCGGGTTCTGTGCTGACAGTGTGGAGCCTGCTTGGGATTCTCTTTCTCTCTCTCTCTCTCTCTCTCTCTGCCCTCCCCTGCTCTCTCTCTCCCTCTCTCTCTCAAAATAAATAATCGTTTAAAAAATAAAGTAAAATAAATTATTAAATACATGTACTTGTAAAAAAAGTTTATAGTTTTCATTTTGAGTACACTAAATACGAGTGGAAGTAACCCACAAACAAGGGAGCTTTGGAGCCTTTAATAATTTTTATAAGAGTTGCAGGAGTCTCGAGACCAGAAAGTTGGGGACCTACTGCAGGGACTTAGGGCACTTCACCTGTTTTCAATTCAAATCATTCCAACAGCTATGGAGTTCCACCTTTCACAGCGAGCCTGGGGAGGAGAGAAATCCCTGGGGGTTGACAGTATCAGGGTTAACCATTAAAGGAGGCCTCCCTCGGTTGGGTGCCCTGGAGGTGTCTCTGCCCTGGGGCAACGCACTGTAGTAACTGCTTTCTGCCCTGGGGCAACGCACTGTAGTAACTGCTTTCGGGGTAGGTGAGGGTTCGCCTTTTGTTTGCAAAGCAGAGAACACTGCAGCAATTGCAGAGATAAACAAACTTCTCCAGTGAATATGGACGTTGAGGGTCTGGAAACCTATTCCCCTAAAATGATCCATGCGTGTGTACCCCTGGGAAAGTCTCTGTGTACCCCAGGAATAGGGTATCCCCAAAGATGCTGGTTTCCAGGCCCTGTTTGGAAGAGGCGGGGGAAGGGGAAAACACAGACGCTTAGACACTGGACATCTGGTCTTTAGGGCTCTGCGATCATCCCGAATCACAGCCGTTTAAAGAAAATCTGCTATTCATCTAGATGCAGACAGACCTGTCCATAGCCCCAGGGCGCCAAAGCCTGCTTGCTAATTAACATGCGACTCGGTCCCAGTCTTGTGGGTGGTGATTCATCCAGCGGGGCCGGCTCGGCCGCGTGGCTCTTAGGCTGCGTGACCCGGCAGTCTGACCGCCGTGGGCTTACCCCCGGCCGTGGCTGGGCAAAATCGAGCAGGATCGTTAAGTTCTCCCAGCCTCAGTTCACATCTGCAAAGTGGGTATAACAATATCTACTTTGCATTTAGAGCGCCCGGAGCTGTTAGATTAAGCGCTACCCTTTTGGTACTTAGTCTGTGCCGGAAACTGTCGAGGTCTCTTCGTTTATAAGTTTCAATCCTCACAAACCGCCTGAAAAGTAATTATGGTATTTCTTCATTTCTAAGGAGAATATTTGTCTTCATTTAACACTTCCAAAAGTTGCATTTAGTCTTGCATGTGCATATGGTTTGTTCTATTTTGCATGAAAAGTTAACAAATCAGAGGTGAATCTTATAATAGAAATTGCGGTGTGAACGTCCCCGCTTTATGAACAGGAAGCAAGTTAAACATGACAAGTCCCTTGTCCAAGGCCATGCATCTAGGACCTGGTGGGGCAGAGAGACGTACCGAAGCCTGGAGGGGCCCCATCAATTCGTCGCACGCCAGGCTGGCTACCTCCCCTCGCCCCAGCCCCTGGGTTCTACCACACAGCCAGGACTTGGAAATGAACGGAGTCCCGCCCCGGCCTTAAGAGCCTCCTCTGCCCCTTTCCTCACCAGATACAGTTGCCAGAATAAACAGGGCAGAGTCTTCAGTTCATCCGACGTGCCCAAAGTAGCGTTTCTCTGATGCCTGCGGCTTAGTTTAGACCTCAGGGCACTGAAAACGGACAGCTTTCAGTACCCCCCACCCACCCACCCACCCCCAGCATCGAGGGTTCATCGACAATGCAATGGTATGAAGTATGTTTTTTAATGTTTATTTTGAGAGCGAGCATGCGTGTGCGGGGGAGGGGCCGAGGGAGGGAGAGAGAGGATCCCAAGCAGGCTCCGCACTGTCAGCACGGAGCTCGACTAGGAGCTTGATCTCACGAACCGTGAAATCCAGACCGGAACGGGGATCAAGAGTCGGGCACGGAACTGGCTGAACCATCTGGGCGCCCCTCCCTTTTTTTTTTGAAGCATGTGGTACACGGGGGACACTTCTCCACTGAGCCCACCCTCATCCCCACCACCATCCGGTATCTTTCCGCCACGCCCCCAGCTCAGCCGGCTCCAATCTTCGGTTCACCCTGTGTATTCAATCTCACGAGGCTAACGATCCCAGCACGTGAGAGAGATAAGACTTCTGCCCTTGGCAGCCGGGCTATTGAATATCTCCAAAAACTTCTTTCCAGGGATGTGCAAACAATCGTCTCTAGTCCTAAGTGGCAGAAGTACCAGGTTTTGAGGTGCCTCTGTTGTCTTTACGGTGGTTCCCTTTTAGCAGGGTCTTAGGAGTGCGTCAGAACCTGAAGGTTGAGAAACCCGTGCCTTTAGAAAGATTAGCGGGGCCGGCAGAGCAGTGACTGTAAAGACCTGCTCACACGCTGGGAAAATCTTGATCTGAACCCACTCAGGCTGTGTTGAAAAATGTGAGCTCAAAATGAAGTGCATAAAACAACCTTCATAGCGTTAACTCCACCAGACTTCCGTTGCCCTGTCTTTAGTCTAAAAAACTGCAGGGGCGCCTGGGTGGCTCCGTCGGTTAAACATCGGATTCTTCTTATCGGCTCAGGCCATGACCTCATAGTAGATGAGTTCAAGCCCTGCATTGGGCTCTGTACTGACAGTGCAGAGCCTGCTTGGGATTCTCTCTCTCTGACCCTCCCCTGATCTCTCTCTCTCTCTTAAAAGAACTAAACATTAAAAAAAAAAAAAAGATGGCAAAGGTTTGGGGTAAAGATTAAATAAAAGCCTTTCGGAATCTGGCAGAGTCCCCCTGTTTTTCTGATCACTCCTGGTAAGACTTGGATACAAGTCTCCAATTTGTATTTTGGGATAATTTGGAGGGTCAGATTTGTTGCAACATTTCTTAGCATGTTGTTTTCCTTTTGCTTACAATGGTTGTTAATGACTTTGAAGTTAAAATAGTTAGTGTGGAATCTGGGTATTTCCTTTGTGGTTTCTTTTTACCTCTTTTAAGCTGGATTTTTGTCCGCCCCATATTTTCTTCTCCTTTTCAACAGTTTGATACTTTTTAACACTTAGGTCAAAATGGAAGGTGCAATGCTATGATCTCATTAGCCTTTTCTTCTGAAATAGTGGACTCGTTTTCCCAGTTCTGTTTATGAAATAATCCCCAATTAAAATATCCCCAACGATGCTGGCGAGAAAAATGTTAGATGAGCCAAGGGCAGAGGGAGAGGAGAGAGGAGGGTCGGGCTGGCTGGAGACGGCGGGTCTGGTCTGCAGGTGGGAGCATTCAGCATAAAGAATGCAGGTGCCGGGGCGCTTGGGGGGCTCAGTCTGTTAAGCATCCGACTTCAGCTCAGGTCATGATCTCACAGTTCATGAGTTCGAGCCCTACATGCGCTCACTGCTCACAGCCTGGAGCCTGCTTTTGATCCTCTGTCTCCCTCTCTCTCTGGCCCTCCCCAGCTTGTGCTCCCTCAAAAATAAGTAAAACATTAAAAAAATTAAAAAAAAATTTTGCTGCCCTACTGCCAGCAAAGCCGCCAGCTCTTTTCTCCAAAGCGAACCCCTCCGAACGCTCCCTTGCTCACTCCCCAGCCCTCGCTGGCCTCCCGCCTTTCCGGCCCAGTGCTACCTGCTGCCTCTTGGAAGGGCCAGTAAAATTCATCAAGGAACTTCTGCCCAGATAGTTTTGGGGTACGACCTGGGGATGTCAGCAATCTGGGCCTGATCCCCCGCTGCTGCTGAGTGCTCTGAAGACCTGGACCGTCTGGGCAGCGGCAAGCACCGCGGGGAGCGCGTGGGGAGGGACAGCCCACCCTCCCAGCTCCACAGGCAAGAGCTTAAAGCCCACCTGGTGCCTCGCCTGTTGCACTGCTAACTCACGTTCCCGTGGCAAGACCACGGACACGTGGAGGTGACATTTTACAGTGGTTAAAGCCACAAGCTTTAGAGTCCCAGATCCCTGATCTGCACCACTAACAGCTGCCAGCCAGGCTCAGGGCTAAGGTACCTGCCTTCAGTGAGTCTTAAATTCTTTATCTGGCAATAGAAGGGTTAGATCTCAGGGCGCCCTTAAGGATCACTGAAGATCATTAAGTAAATCTTTATTTAGCATTGTAGCTATTAGTACTTGGCGTAATGACTTTATCTGCTACAGGGGAATTCCTGCTCTGGCTTTCAAGGTACAAAGAACCACAGGGTGTCTGCTCGGGCGTCCTGATCTCCGTAAAAGAATCGAGTTCCTTCCGGCATTCACCTTCCCGTGGCTTTCTGCCCCTCTCTTCCCCACAACTCACCCGCCTGGTCACCCTTCCGTCAATGTTATTTCGGTCATTATAGCTGCGGTCCAAGGTCACACACACAGGGGAGTTCGCACCCTGCCACCAGACAAGGCCCTTTATCCCAACGCTCCGCCCCGCCACGCTGGTTACAGATAACCGCGGAAGTCGTTTCGAATGGAGGTGCCGAACTGCTGACCTCCGCTCTCTTCGCACCCGGGCTGAGAAGGCGTAGGTGATGCGGAAAGACAAACTGGGGAGCCAGGGCTATTTCTGGAGTGTGACAGTGGGGGCCGTGGAAGAAAACAGACCCGGTGAGGGCGCGGAGGTCACCAACACTCCGCCTGAAGGAAGCACTCCCGGCTCTCGTTCGGCCCTGGGCCCTGTGGGTCTGTAAGCGTCCTCATCTGGAGGGGTGAAGGGGCGAAGGAGAGGGACTTGCCCCAGACGTGGCAGAGCGGTCCTAGACGCTGTGTTTTCCCCCAGCAGAACCTGGAAAGGGGCCTTAGCGGGGTGCAGGAAGGGGGGAAACTGACAGGAACCCAGACCCTGAAACAGAACGGCTTCCTGGGATCCTGCCCAGGGCCCGCCACGTCGGGCGATGCTTGCGGAAGCAGCGCTGCTGCTGTCCAAAGGGCCGAGGAGAAAGGAAACGCAGTGAAGGGAATACAACCTGATGGGGCCTTCTGTGTGCAGCAGTGAGACAGTCTTATGGGGACACGCTCGCCAAAACCCAAAGAACCAGAGGCAGCCCTGGTGTAAACCGAGGCCCACCATACGGCATCGGTGCCGGCCATCGGTACCCGTACGACCCGGTTAGAGACGATGGAGGGCAGGTCGGTCCGGGGCCCAGCGGCAGACACCTGGTGCATGGACCACATGCGCCAACGAAAGACCTTCCTTCCCGCCTCCCCCCACCCTCCACCCCCCAAAAAAGGACCCGAGGCTCAAGTCAACGGCATATTTCAACCAGGTATTTTATTGTTCTGGCAACTGCAAAATATACAAATTTCTGAGAAGCATCCCCTGTTTGAAAGCTGGCCCAGCCTCGTCCCAGGTCATTAATTCAGACAACTATACAGAACACAGAGAAGTCAGGAGTCACACGTAAAAGGCCCCCCCAAAACCAACCACCCGACGACTACACCCGATTTATACAGCTTTCTATTTTCAGGCTCCCTCATACATATTAAATAAATAAATAGCACATCTGCTATCAAAATAATAAAAAAATAAATTTCAAGTATTACAAACGAAAAACATCATTGGTGAGGCCGTGTCTCTTCTCCCCGCCAACGACGAGCTCCGCCCACGGCCTCCGGACAGAAAGAGGAGAAGGGTAAACCCACCCACTAACAACCGAGTTAACGAAATTGGTCCCGGGTATCTTTCAGGGCGTCGGGGGGTGAGAGGCAACAGTCAGGGGGGCGGGAGCCCCGAGCGTGCAGGTGAGACACGCGCTCCACGCAGCGCCTCGAGTCGGACCGCCGCTTGCGGCTGCGCAGCCTTCCGCCGCCTCCAAGGGCGCTCTCCTCGCCCGCCGTCACCGCCGTCGCCCCGCCGAGGCCCTCGCAGACGCATGCGCAGAGCGTTCGCTCCCACGGGTCCTGACCTCGGCGGCCGGAGGCGGGGCCCACACCCACACGCGGCCCCACAGGCATCGGTGGCAAGGGTCAAAGCTCAGAGAGGGCTCTGACAACCGGCGTGAAAAGGGGGCCAGAGGGAGGGACATAAGGAAGCCATTCGCGAGAGCGGGGCTGCTAAAGAGAAGACCAACCTCCAAGCACACGCTCGTGCCCGTGCACACTCGCCGTGGGACGAGACTCGGATGGCAGGGAAGGGGAAAGAGCCCTTCTCCGGTCACACAGGCGCCGAGACGTACAGACATCCTCGGGCACGGTGCCCGCCTGGGGAAGGGCGGGGGGCGGGGGTGTTGAATGTTTCAGCGTGAAACCCACGAACTCGACCGTCGGGCAACCCCAGCACGTCCCGGTTTCCCCCTGAGCCCCCACCAGAGGAACACGCGTGGCCCGGCGCCCTCCCTGGATGTCCGAGCCCCCACCGCCACGCTCGCAGCGCCCGTCTCCTAAGACGGGATGGGGCGAGACTGTCGGGCTCGAAAGCAGAGGGCGGGCAAGGGAAGTGACCTTTGGCGCCAGCTTTGGCAGCTCCTTCGAAGGGTCACCTGGACAAATCCTACCACAGACTCCAAATCCTCTTCCTGGGGAGGTGGAGGCACCGAGGAGAGACCAGCAGGCACGAACTACAGGGATTTAGAACCACGCGTCTGCCCCCTGTGAGCCACCCCAAAAACAACAGCACGGGTGCCAGGAAGGCCAGCGAGGACACGGTCTTCTTCGGAACTCCACGCACCCCTGCGCCCCCAGGTGTACACGCAGGTGCCGCACAAAACATGCAGGACTGAGCTCTTGGAGGAAGCGGCCGCCAGCGAGGTCTCCGCGGGGCCACGTCCCCACCCGGGAAGCACAGGGAGGTGACGAACATCCTGGAGGAAGGTGGTGACCCTTGATGACCTTTGCGCCACCTCCCAGGTCAGCCTGGCCAGGCTCCGAACGACTTGCTCTCCGGCTGGTGTCCTGGGGTCCCCCCGAGCTCCCCATCTCATGGGCACACACGGCTCCCCACGTTCTTTCCGAGCTCAGCCCCCAAGGGCACAGACCCCAAACATCGAAGTTCGCAAGGAGAAGGTGCAGCTTTCAGGTCCCGCCTTCTGCCGTTTAAAAAGTGCAAAAGCAAGCAGCTCCTGGGGGCCGACCCGCTGGCGGCCTGGGGCCCAGGCAGGAGGGCAGAGGCCGCAGGGCTGGGGGCGGCGAGGCCCCGGCGCTGTTTCGGCAGAACACTTCCTCCCGCCCGCACGGCCACACCGTGCGCTACTTAGCAGCTTCGGAGGCAGGACGCAGACTGGGGAAGCCGTGAGGACGCGCTTGTACGCTGGCTGCTTGTGGCAGGTGAGTCCCGCTCAGAGCCCTCGCCCTCCGCACCGGCCCCAACCCGGGACGTGCCCGAGTCCTGCCCTCATGAGGCGACGTCCTGGGCCACGATGCACAGAAGAGCCTTGTGAGAGTTTTCAACATCCCTTCTTCTTCGGCAGCCAGGGCCCCTTCGATTTTAGGATTCTGAGGCCAGTGTCCTCTGCCCATGCTGGGCACATACCAGGTCAGGATCACAGAAACTAAACAAAACAAAACAGCCTGGAGGCCAGCGTCCCCTCCTCAGGGCCCTCGCTCACCTCCTCCCCTGCTCATTGTCCTTTCCGAGCCTCGTGGGGGGTCAGCGAGGCCAGGGAGGGCGTGGGGCGGGGCGGCCGCAGTGCGGGGTCCGCACACGGGAAGGGCCTCCTGGGGTCCCGGCCTCGGTTCTCTCTGACCGGCGGGCTCCTCCCTCCACCGCCCGCCGTGTTCCGGAAGACGTCCTTGGGATGGCTGGCCTCGGGCAGACGGAAAAGCACGAAGTAAAAGCTGCAGGAGCCGACGGGTCTGCCTCAGTGTGTCCTGGAGTCGATGCCACTCTGGGTGCTATTCATGTTCTGTTTCCGGGAGAAGAGGGGGCGAGGAAGGGGAATTGTCATTTCCTATCGAGGAGGCTTCTCAAGACTAAAGCCATGCATGTGAGACGGCCCGCCTCCCCCAGACACAACACACAACCCGGGAGAGCGCCATCACCGACCGGGCGGAAGCAAGCCCAGAGCTGCCTGGAAGAAGGGCCTCCCAAGGCCGGGAGAGGCCAGGCGTCTGCCTCGAGGAGATGGGGTAGGAAGGAGGGGTGGCCCTAGCGGGTCAGAGCTCTGGGGAGCACTCAGTGCCAGCACCTAAGGAAGCACCCAGCTCCCCGCCTTTTAGAGCCTCAACATCGCCCCGCCCACACCCAGGGCCCGGGACCCTCCTCCCAGTGGGGTTCAAGTAGACTGTACACTCCAGCCCCCGGAATCCACATTCTGGGAACACGGGCTCGGCAGCTGGAACACAGGTGCCCCGCTGACTGGGCGCCGCAGGGGAGGACCCGGGCAGAGAAGGCAGGGGTCCCTAGAGCTCTCTTTCTGTTCTAACAAAAGCAATCTGAGCTGCAAGTCCCACCCTTGAGAAGCTGGTCAGAATCACGAACCCCTTAAAAATGGTTTTTTGGGGCGCCTGGGTGGCTCAGCGGTTACGCGTCTGACTCGTGATTTTGGCTTAGGTCACGATCTCATGGTTCCTGAGTTCAAGCCCCACGTCAGGCTCTGTACTCAGGATTCTCTCTCTCCCTCTCTCTCTGCCCCCCCCCCCCGCTCACGCTCTCTCTCTCTCAAGATTAAAAAACTTTGTCAGTTGGAGACAGATGACAGCTGCCACTGTGGAGCGGAGGGCTCTCTGCCTAACTTGAATCCGCCCCTCGAGGAAAGGAGACACCATTTTTATGGGTGTTCTTTCCCTCCCTGTCTCCACCAAGACTGTCTTAAGGGGACAGGGTGAGGGGAGCGTGGACGCCGGGCACACAGGTAGCTAAGGGTCACGGCGGCCCGTTCTCCTCCCACGCAGAACCAAGGGCCCAGGGTGGGGAAGCCCCTAGAGACTCGCAGAACCCGCACTCAGACCTGAGCCTGCTCTCAGCCCGACTCGCCCAAGACACCCGACCCTCTAGTCGAGACCACATCAGACAGCGTCTGTGAGTGGGGGTCTCCCGGGAGGACCCTGTGGCCTTGTACCCAGCCCCCCGCGGGGGTCAGAGCCCGGGATGCTGCCAGGTCCCGCCGCGCGCGCCGGCTCCAACCCACCCTCTGACATCTCACGCCCCAGGCTCCGCGTGCCCACGGATGACAGATGCAACAATGACACTGGGGACCACGTCACATCACTCACTCATGGTGCCCTGGCTCAGGCCACATGGAGGAGAAGGAGGGAACGAGAGAGAGAGAGAGAGAGAGAGAGAAAGAAGGAGAGAAGGAGAGAGAGGACCTCGAGACAATGGTGCTGCTCTTGAAAGACACAAGTCGTCCGGCACGGGTGTATGAGTCACACACTGCACAATGGCCCGTCATTGTCACACAGACCAAGATGCCCTGACAGGCTGAGATGCCATGACTCGGTGAGATGCGGAGGGGACGGAGAGGGGCATGCACCGAGCCATTTACCTTTCCAAGGTTAGTAGGGAGAAAACTTTGAGAAAATGTGACAAACAGTTCGTCTTTCAAGCATAGTGGGGGGAAGGGGAGAAACATGTTGGAAAAGAAAAACAAAACAAAACATCTTTAGTACTGCCTTCTTTTCAGTGTGCATTTGAAACTTAAAAATCAAGGATGGCCGGATGGTCCTGTTGGCCGGGAGCACTCGTGTGTCCCCCAGGGGAGGACCGCAGGGCACCGCATAGAACCGGGCTGTCGTGACTGTTTTACCAGGCAACCACGATTGCCGGTGTCCTCAGGCCACGACCCCTGAGACCCCCGGGGCACCCCACACTCCCCAGGCTCTTGGTGGTCCTACCACTCACGAGAAGAAATCCTACTGGCCAGTGTGGAAGAGCCGGGGGTGGGGTGGGGGCGTCAAAATGCAGAGTCAGCGCAAGCCCCGGCACTCCGGGCACCCCGCCAAAGTGCGGGGCACTGTCTCCCCCGCGGTAATGGCCACCATCCGCTGGGCACGGACCAGGCGCCGGGCACTCTAAGTGCTACGTCTGTATCCTCCTGACCGAATCACTCATGGGGTCGCCGTCTCCGCCTGACAGACAAGGACGCAGACGTGCTGGGACTGCACTGCCTCGCCCAGAATTCTAAAGAGGGAGGGCAGTAAAACCAAGATCCAAGCCTTGCTCGGTTCGACTTCAGGAGCAAAGTGTGGCGCCGGCAACCTCAGCCCCGGACTCCCACTCCCAGGCTGGGCTGGACGCTGGGACCCCTGAGCGGAAAGCAGGCGTGGTGGGTCCAGAGGAGACATTTCTGCTGAACTGGAGGGATTGTAGCCAGAGGCACTATTAGCCACAGAGACAGAGACGGGCAAGTTCAACCTGAGAAGGTGCGGGGATGTGCCTGAGGGGACGGACCCTCCCAGCAGGAAGAGTTCCTTCCTGGCAACATCAGGCCACAGCTCGAAAAGAACAGGACGTGCTCGGAGGCAAAAGCGGAAGGCTCCAAATCCAAAGGCCTGTTTTCACACCAGGGGAACTCTTGACCCAGACGCACGCTGTGTACCACGCCTGGCTTCGGGGAGGTACCAGACATGGGGCGGTTCGTCTTTAAGACTGAACTTAAAGGACAGTGACACGCCCTAGCCGTGGAGGGCAGCCGTGTGGGGAGGCCGCATGAGCTAGAAAGGAAATCCAACAGCCCTGCCCGGTGCCCCACAGGTTGCCAAGGTCAGCTGCCAAGGTCAGGGGTAGGTGACCAGCGCCTTGACCGTTCCCAGAAAGCAGCAGAGAGAAAGCAGTCGTCCCTCAGGACCAGGAGGCCCGTTCAAGTCCCGGTTTTGCTACTGACTAGCTGGACGGCCGTGGGCTCGCCTCCCCCTCGGTCATCTGGTAAAAAGGGCCAGGCCTGCCTGCAGACCTCCTGGGCTTATTTTAAGGCCCAAAGACCCGGAACATATGTGGGCAAGCGCTTTCTCCGTGCGCTGTAAAGCATCCCAAAATAGGTTTCACCGCAGCTGGTGCCACGTGATCCACGACTCTTTCCCAAGAACAAGCCGCACTTGGAAGCTGACAGACAGGTCGGTTTTTGCATCAAGTACTCAAGGGAACTTTGGCAAAAGGGAGGACGGGGGTGTGACTCGAGGGGCTGGCAGAGGGGTATTTCATGATGCAACCCCAAGGTGGAAGGCCCGGGCTCCGCCTGGGGTGGGGCCCTCCGGGACAGCGGAGACACCGAATTAATCCAGCAGGCCAAGACTCCCTGCAGGGGAGCGCTCCGGCTGACGGAGAGGGGGAACCAAGGGTCGGATGGGAACGCTGCACCTGATCCTGAACCTGACCGTTCAGGCTAAGCATGTGCTGGTACAGGACAGCCAGACCCAGAACAACAGTTCTCCAGGGTGTCGGCGTCCCAGAGCCTCTGCCAGGAAGAAGTGGGGGGCGGGCTTCAGGGCTGCGGCCCCCACCACACTGCCGCCAAGACTCTGTCCTCTAACTCTTTTGTAGACTTTTCCTTCTAACCTGCACGGCCTCTCCAAGGGGAGGCACAGAACTTGAAAGACGATGCGTCGGGCAGAAGACCAATCAAGCCACGGACCATCGCAAGCACTGGGGACCGGGACCTCCGAGGGGCGTGCAGGAAGCCAGCCGCAGGCAGCCAGGTGCCGGCAGCCAGATGCGCCGAGGCTGGGCCGCGTGACTTCTTGCCTCCTTTTCTATAAATTCACCCCTCCCCCCGCCCCCATGCCCGTCCTTCTCGGTCAGATATGACAAAAACTGTCAGCATCTGCAGCGTTTTCACAGACGAAAGGCCAAACGGGCAAGCAAGGAGAAAGAGGGGCGAGTGGCAAAATGATCAGAGAAAAATACTTACAAACAGGCTTTCCCTAGCAAAGGCTGCAGAGAGAAAAAGCGGAGAGAGAGAAGTCAGTGGAGGAGAGGGTACAGGCCCCGAGGCGTTCGAAACCAAGGCATCCTCTGTGGGGACGAAGCCCTGTCCGGCCTCCCAGCCCGGCCCACCCAGTAGCTTCTAGACTTCCCGAGGATTTGGCCTGGCAACCTCAAAGGACGGTCCCATCAGAGTCGGGGGAGCCCGGCCACGCGTCCTCTGTGACCACATACCACCCAACCCCAGCCCAGGCCGGTGCCCCCGAGTGTCTGCGACAGCAGCCTCTGAACTTCCAACTGCACCCCCACGGTCTCCACCACGACTGGGCATCACAGGCAGAGCGCTTCAGTTCTCAGTCTTCACAGAAAAACGCAACAAAATCCAAAGGCTTGTGCCCGTGGCAGACACCGGCCCGTCGGCCGCTCAGCACGAACTACCTCGCTGGACCCGCCTTTTGCAGGCGGTGCTACTCCCCCATTCCACGGATGGGAAAACTGAGCCTGAAGAGGTTCGGTGGCCAACCTGAGGCTGCACGGCCCTCTCCCCCACATCGCAATTCCAGACACCACGCGACTGAAATGAGGACAAATGCAGGAAGAGTCTGCGGGCCTCAGCACTGAGCTCCCTATGTCCGATTCAAAATCCGGCCCACGAGTTATCTGTTAAGAGCCCAGACGTGGTGCGTGGAGGTGGAGGTGGGGGAGGCCTCGAGGTGGCCCCCAAATATGTGCCCGGGAGTTTCTGCGTCTCGCGTATTGGCAACGATTCTGGATGGTCACTGGGGAAAAGACTGCTCTTCCGAAAAGACATCTTAATGCCCAACGGCCAAGAGCTTTCAGCTTGGACTCTTCAGAGCAAACGACACAAGTAAAATCTGAAGAAACCACAGGACGAAAGAAAGTGGCTCTCCCCAGGCCAGCCCGGGAGTCTGGCTGTCCTTGTTCTAACCTCGTTCTAACCCCGTTCTAACCACGAGGCCCGGGGGGGGGGGGCGTGCTTTTCTACAGCTGAGGAGCAGGTGAGGCAGGTCCTCAGCCATCGGCCTGGGACAGAACAGACGTCCTCAGGCCGCACGTGGCCAACAGCCCAGAGCTGAATGGACACGTCTAGGGCTCTGTCTTCAATCTTGTTTGAGAAAAAAAAAAAAAGCATTCAGGAGTATGAGTGGGACCCAGACACTCGGCCATTTCTTCTGCTCTGCCCGGTTTTCCACTCCTCGGGAAGGAGGTGTGCGCACTCAGGTCAGCCGGGAGGGACCCCAGGGCGTCACAGACCTTGGGGCGGGGGGCGTCCCCAGGTTCTCCCCATGCACCGCCCGAGCACGCTGCTCTCCTCCCAACCCGGCCTGACTTTGGGGGGGGGTCGGTGAACGCACTTGTCCAGGCAGCTGTGCGGGCGCCTCCGGGGGCAGGCAGCTGGGCAGGGCCGCGGAGGTAGAAGCCACATGCTCCTCAAAGCTGTTGATGCGAGGCTTTTTGGTGGGCTCGGGGCTGGCTAGTGGGGTGACACTATTGCGTCTCATGAGCGGGTTAGGTCCCTTCTTTGCATCCTAAGCGAGACAAAGACAAAAGAGAGAAGGCGACAGTTACAAGGAGTGGGGAGGTAAATAAGCCAAAAAAAAACAACTGGCCAAACAAACAAACAAAAACCCAAACCAAACCGAACAGGTGTCTCTGCTTCTGGATTTTACAGATACAAGACTGACCACGGTGACTAGCCCCAGGGACCATCGGGGCTGCCATTTTGTCCCGCGTCCCCCAGTCTGCAAGAACAAGGGATGACCTCCTGGGCCCCTTTCCCGAGACAGTCGAAGACACCCACTCGGACAAGCGCAGCGTTCCCAGAGCAGGCGAGGGGAGAGCACAAGACCAGCTCAGCGGGCAGACATCTGAAGACTGCAGATAACGAGGTCGGAGGAAAGAACCCGGCCGCCAGCCTCTGGCCGGGAGGGGGACACAGGCCCGAGTGGGAGGCTCAGGTAACTACCGAGGGCGGGAGGGGTCGGTGCCAGACTCCCTGCGCCGACCGTGAGCCGGGATCCGGCATGGCCCCCACTCCCCATCACTGTCCCCGGCTTAGGACCAGAAACGCCAGCTTCCACCCCTGCCAGGAGACTACAGGTACAGAAAACCAGAGGTGGGCAGCAACGGCAAGCCAGGCCCAAACACAAGCCTTCCCACCAAGTGACAACAGAATGGAGCAAGGACTTCTGTCCCCAGGCCTGTGACTCTGCAGCCTGTAGCCCAGGGGCCCGAGCGGAGGTCCGTCTCCCTCGACACTGCCCCAGTTTTGCACAGGGAAGCGTGTCCAGGGGCCATCGGAGCCCAGGTCAGGCCAAGCTGCACTGGCGGAGTCAGGCTAGGAGAAAACACGGCGCCCCCACCACCCACCCCAAGCGGGGGCTGTTACGTGCCCAAGGCGGGCCCACCTGCTTCCCCTGCGGCCACCCAGCCAGACAAGCTGATGGAAGCTGGGGTTTTAAGGCCAAAAGCTTCTGGCCAAGCTCCTTGAGAAAGAGGTGTCCTGCTCGGACGGGAATGTCACACCGAGTGTGAGGGCAACGGTCAGCTGGCCAAGCGTTGCTGTTCGACATTCGATAGAAAGTAAACCCAACGTTCCATGCCAACAACGCCCAGGGCGGCGAGCTGCTCTGCCCCCGGGCGCTCCAAGGAGGCTGCCCACCAAATGTGAGGCCTCCCCAGGGGAAATCGGATGCAACCGGGCCCGGGGTCTCCTGCCCAAACCACCTCGTCGCTGCTGTCCCACCTCCTTTCCACGATCTCCGTCCCCTTGGTCACTCCACACCTAAGCATGCACGGACGACAGAGGGGATCTGCTAATCCCGTTTGAACCCGTAACTACAACTCAGAAGGCGTCTTAGCTGCCGCAAAGGAAAAGGCGACGGTAACTGAGCCACGGCTACGCTCGAAAGAGCAGGATGTAGCGTCTACTTTAATACTCACGTCATGGGTTAAGTTCACACGTATAAAGACACAGATAAAGACAAGATAGGAACACACGGGAAGCTGAGGAAAAGCAAGGGAGAGAGTCACAAAGGCCGGCCAGTTTCAAACAAACTACGTCAGAGAGAGAACCCCCTGAAAGACACAGGTCCAGTTACGGGCTATGCAACGTGGGGACCCTCCGAGTGCTCACACCCACCGGGCCTGTCACTCGACAGAGACCCTCTAGGGATGGAGGACACGGTGGGGGTGCCGAGGAGCTGGAGGCAGGGGGCTTACACTCACCTCTGACCTCTCCCGGTGTGTGCTCACGGACTCCACGTTCAGGTAGATGGACTCGACACGGCAACCTGGATGGGGGCGGGGACAGAGGTTGGCTTCTGGTTAGAGGGGACAGGCCAGTGACAGCCCCAGGGCCACCAGGAGCTAGGGTCCCAGGGGACATCTTGGCTGGGGCTGTGTCCCCATACTCACCGTAAGCGACGGGTGTCAGTTTCAGGACGGTGTGAAGGGGGCATTTCAGATAAGGCATCTCCTCTGAAAAGAAGAGAGGGGCCTCGCGATCAGCTATGAGCCTTGAGGACAGACACACGCAAGCCCCCAGGGAGAGCTTCTGGGGGTCATCGGTGCCCCTGGAGTCCAGGCCAAGAAGGGGACAGGAGTGTCTCCTCCTCCCCCCTACACACACAGCCCCTGGTCAAGGCAGGCGGCCTGGAAAAAACCTCCAGCCAAAAGAACGGAGTCAAAACAAACCCCAAACCCATCCTCGCATGATGCACTAGAGTTAAAAAAAAAAAAAAAAAATCAAGGGTGCCCGGGTGGCTCAGTCCACTGAGCACCCAACTATTGGTTTCAGCTCAGGTCATGATCTCATGGTTCATGAGTTCGAGCCCCACGTTGGGCTCTGTGCAGACAGCTCGGAGCCTGCTTAGGATTCTCTCTCTCTCTCTCTCTCTCTCTCTCCCCCCACCTCTCACTCCAAACAGACAGATAAGCTGTAAAAAAAATCATTCCCGGAAGAATTTAGGTGTGTCAGGATTCAAGTGAACCTTGAGACACAGGCTTAAATTTTAAGAGTCCCATTAGAGTTTTCTGGGCTCCTTGTTCTCTAGAGGTGGCCTGCCCCCCCCCCGACCGCCAGCCCCCGAGCCGCGAGCAGCTGAGGGCCTGCAGGAGGCTGCGTGACAGAGCCCTTAGGCCCACTGAGCCTCACGCTGTGCTCCGAAGGCTCCCAGGAGGCGCGGGCTGGAGGCCCTTGCTGATGCTCAGCAGCACCGGGGACCCCGCGCGGTCCTGCGGGGGAGGCGCTGGTCCACAACAACCCCCAAGCCGAAGGCTTCCCTCCGCCCTTTCGGGGAACTCCACGGGCTCCCCATCGCCTCCCCCCTCCCCCACCAAGAGGCGGCTTCGGGGCCTGCAGCACCTGCGCTCTTATCCAGGAAGTAGGCGAGGAGGCAACGCAGGACGGCCTGATGGCAGATGACCAGCACGTTCTCCTGCCGCTCCAGCTCCATGATCACCGGCTCCAGGCGCTGCACCAGGTCCTGGTACGACTGCAAGACGGAGGGACAGGTCGGTGCCCTGGCGCAGCGGGGCACGCGGGGGCGGGGCGGGGGCGGGGCTCTGCCGCCGCGGCCACGCCCCTTCCCCAGTCAGAAACCAGAGGACACGCGATCAACAGACGCTCCATCAACACCCGCGGTGTTTCAGGGCTGTACCCCTCACGGGCGCTGGGGACCCACATCGACCGGCTTTCCAGAAAAGGGAGACCGTCCCCGTGTTGGTGAGGATGTGACGTAATCCCTCTGCCAGAACATAAACCCACCGTCCTCCTTCTAACGGCTGCCTCCTAATTCTCCACGCGGGGGAGTGAGGGACTGACTTCCGGACACACGCTTACAATGTGGGGGACCCTGAAAACGTCACACTGAGTCACACGCAGTGTGACCACATGTTATCTGACCCCCTTTCTGTCAAACGTGCATAGTAGGCAACTCCCCGGAGACCGGAAGTAGACCCCTGGTTGCCAGGGCCTGCGTGAGAGGGGAACAGGCTGGGGTTTCTTTTTGGAATGATGGAATGTTCTAGAATTAGTGGTAATGGTTGCACCATACTGTAATACACCTAAAACCACTAAATCAGGGGCGCCTGGGTGGCTCAGTCAGTTAAGCCCTGACTTCCGCTCATGATCTCATGGTTGGTGGGTTTGAGCCCTGCATTGGGCTCTGTGCTGACAGCTCAGGACCCTGGAGCCTGCTTCAGATTCTGTGTCTCCCTCTCCTTCCGCCCCTCCCCTGCACTCTCTCTCAAAAAAAAATTAAAAAAAATAAAACCCACTGAATCATATAGTTTAGTGAATGTTGTATTATGTGAATTTTCTCTCAAAAACTTTTTGAAAAAGAAGGGGTGGGCATGTGGCTTAAGGCCACCAAGGCTCCTTCTCCCACTGGACCCTCTGTGGCCCCCCTCCTTCTCTCACTAATCAGTTCAGGGAATGAGGGTCACAGAGGAGGTGAGCGCCCTAAGCAAGAAGGAACGGAGACATGACAGACACCGAGACGGCCCGTGGATGGCAAGGACCCGCCAGGTGTCACCAGGCTGCCTGCAGCCGACCCCAGAGCACCGCCTACATCCCATAGGCTGCATCCAGGGCTCCCTCAGCCAGAGAACAGGGGCCACGCACGGCATCAGGGCAGCGGTGCGCGCGACCCGAGATGACACGGCTGCCATGGGGGAACCCGCGTCACCGTGTGCTCATCCGGGACACACATCTCTCGCTGCTGCTCACAGCGAAATACACCTGCGCTTCTCCCGGAGCTGTTTACGCGGGTCAGTTTGGGAAAGCTGGATCCGGAAGTGGGAGGCCGGGACCGGGCACTGGAAGGAGGAAGGTGGGGGGAGGCAAGAGCCCTCCGTGCCCCTTCCTCCCGGAGCACGCGGCTGCTGGGCCCGGTCACCCAAACGGGACCCTCTCTCGCCCTGACTCGGCGCGGGCTCCCGCACGCATGGCCCGCGCCGGCCGCACTGAGGGACGCGCACGCGGGCGCGCGCACGTACCTCCCCGGTGGGGTAGCGATAGTAGTACTTGTCCTGCTCCCGCAGAGCGTACTCCTCGGGGTAGGTGTCCCTGATCTCCTCGTAGGTCATCTCCTCACAGACGCCCTGCTGGGAACGCCCGGACGTCACCGAGCCGCGCGGCAGTGCAGTGCGCATGCGGGTCCGCGAGGGCTCCCTGGGCCCGCCCGCTCCCCGCGGCCCGGCCCTGCACTCACGGCGTCGATCTCGTTGAGCGCCTTCCACTGCTCGTACGGGAGACGCAGGGCTTCCGCCGTCTGGATGGTGCTCCGCAGCTGGCTGGTCCACACCTTGAGGTCCTTCAGGTTCTGCTCCTCCACAAACTTGCTCAGGGCGTTGGCAAACTGCGAGGGAGGGCGAGGGACAGACGCGACCGACTCAGGCTCCCGCCCCTCCCGGACAGGCAGCGGGGCGGGCTCTGCTGTCATGACAATGGCGAGCAGCCGCCCCTGCAGGCACAGCCGCCCCACAGCCCGGGAGACCCTCTCCCCGCGCACGCGCTGCACGCATGCTGCACACGCGGCGACACGCCCCGCCCCGCGGCAGCCCGCCTTGCCCCCTCCCCCGGCGCCCCCTACCTTCCTGCCCCTGCTGGACAGCCCCGAGTCCCCTCCGATCTTCCCCTGCAGGTTGTGCTCGCTCTCGCCGTGCCGACACAGGTAGATGGTGCGGGGCTGCACGTGGATGTTCATCAGGTAGTACACGATGCGGCTCTGAATGTGGTCCTGCACCCTGTTCACCAGGAACCTCCGGCCCACGTCGATCACCTTGATCAGCGACAGGTCCCTGCGGGGGAAGGCGACCCGCTGGATCAGAACTCCGCTGAGAGCACAGCCCCGCCCGGCCCTGCCCCGGGTGTAAACCCCGTGACCCCGGGCCATCGCAGAGACTCAGTCCCTGCAGACCCACGACGTGAGGGCGCAGACGGAATCTGTCTTCTCGGGGACAGAACACGTGGGCAGTAACCGAGCAGCGTGGGTCAGAACAGGGGAGAGGAAGGCGGGAGACCAGAGCAGAAAGAGAGGACCCGTCAAGGGGACAGGAGCAAGCCGGGGCTCACACGTGCACTTCTACACAGTTAGTGCCTGAAACAGTCACGTGGAATAGGCAACCAAGGATTTTTTAAAAGATGTTTTAAAAGATAGTTTATAAAAGGAGCAGCTGCTCTGTGCGGACAGCAAGAAAACACTAAACGAAAAAACCCTACCGAAGCGGGAGACTCAGACACAGTCCCCTCTTAGTTATTACCTGTCAAATTTATCGGGGTCGAGGGGCTGATAGCTGGCTTCGTAGCAACTAATTCTCTTCATGAAGTCGTCCATGGCTTCCGCTGAGTTGCAGTCTTTGTAATCCGGGCTGGAGATTTTCACTTCCTGTAACACCACAAAGAGGCAGCTGATGAATCACGCTGGACGGCTTTCTGCTTAGACGAAGTGGGATTTGGGGCTCGCAAACAGGGAAAGTACAGGCCAGCTCAGAGCGGCCACGATCCCACCCGGCATTGAAGAGAAAGAAAGAAATACACCGGGGCTTGACTCATAACCCAGTGAGGATGCGGGGGGGGGGGGGACACCCACAGCGGACAGAGGGTCGGTCCCTGCAAGGATCGACACGGGAAGTCCAGGAATGGGGCCACGGTTCGGGATCGACCCGGTAGGCAGGTCACCACCAGGCGGCCAACCCTCGATTCGCGCCCTAGATCCGCATCCGCCACGTCCCCCACACCAAGGGCAGGCTGCCGGTTAGCAAAGGCACGCTCCCGGGGTGCTGGCGGGGCCCCGCCCCGTGCGCCTCGCAGGATTCTTCCTGCCACCGCCAGTGGAGGGGGCACCACGTGCCTGTAACTGCTGCCCAACTAGTGCTTCTCCACCGGGACCACAGGCCCAGTCCTTTCTGAGGTTTGCTCTCACGGGAAGAGCGGGGAGAACGCTCAGACTCACCATCCCCCATAAGCAAACGTTAGGCCTGAGAAACCTCTGGCAGGTTTCAGGGAAATTCAGAACTTGTTAATGCACCTGCTCTTTTCCTCTACAGCAACTACCACTGCTACGGGAGAGGCAAACCCTCTTCAAAAACCCGAGTTCAGGGGCGCCTGGGTGGCTCAGTTGGTTAGGCGTCCGACCTCACTCAAGTCATAATCTCATGGTTTATGAGTTTGAGCCCCTCATCAGGCTCTGCGCTGACAGCTTCAGAGCCTGGAGCCTGATTCAGATTCTGTGTCTCCTTCTCTCTCTGCCCCTCCCCTGCTCATGCTGTCTCCCTGTCTCTCAAAAATAAATAGACATTACAAATATATATTCTTTAAAAAAAAAAAAAAAAACGAGTTCAGGGGCACAGTCGGTTAAGTGTGTAACTCTTGATTCCAGCTCAGGTCATGATCTCACAGTTCATGAGATCAAGCCCTGCATCAGGCTCTGCACTAACTGTACAGTGCCTGCTTGGGATTCTCTCTCTCTCTCTGCCCCTTCCCAGCTCACATGCTCTTTCTCTCTCTCTCTCTCAAAATAAATAAATAAACATTAAAAAAAAAAAACAACTGAGTTCAATGGGGAGTCAGTGCTTCGCGTGCACAGAGTCTCGCTCTGGGAAGATGAGGCAGCGACCACAGCGCACAGACGTGAGTGTGCGGAGTGCCACGGGAGCGAACGCTGGCACGGTGAGGACGGTAAGTTGTATATTTTCTCATGATGGAAAACGATCCGGGTTCCCGAATTAATCCTTCTCTCCCTAGCACGGCTGCCACCGGACAGCACGGGGAGAGGCTTACGCCGCAAAGCTCCTCTGGGGCTTCATCGGAGACACAGATTTCTGAACGCGGAGAGCTGGGGCGAACCACCAGATGTGCTAACAGAGGACACAATCGGTGGCGAGCACGGAGCCAAGCCCGTGCCGACGGCTCGCCGCGGAAATGAGCTGTGCAGCTGCGCTACGCTTCGCTCCCCAGAGGAACTGGCAGAACGAAACTCAAGGATCGTGGCAAAACCCTTCGTCCAGATCACAGCAACTTGGGTTCTACGTCCCCGTCCTTTGAGCCTCTTCCTCTGGACCGGATGAAGCGAATCTGGATTTTGCACGGTTTGAATAGCCCTTTCTGAGCCTAAGTCTGATGCTTAAGGGACCGAACCACCCGGGTGCCCTCTTTCTGAACTATGAACTCAATTCTTAGAATTGTACACATTCCCAACTGCCTCGAACAGCGGAAGCCAGTGCGTCTTTGGCGACCCTCTAACGATGCGCACTTGTAACACGGCAAGCCCCGCGTTCCCTATAGAAGCATCAGACCTGCTTTTCGTTAGAGACACGCCTTATTCTCACATATTTAAGCTACACAGAAAATTGTCTGCGCGAGAAGGTGACCTGTGGTAAAGTCTTCGTGGTAAGCGTTTCCATTGATGGTGTATTGCTCTCAAGCGGCAAAACTGAGGAATTACTCAAATTACATTGTCAATTACCCTCGGTTTCTCTGCGCGACCTCCCCTCGGCACAGGGGCGAGGAGAAGGGTATGCTACAGACACATCGGCCGGGAGATAGTCTTACTGCCTCTGCTCTTCCCACACTTGGGGGTTCTGCCTTTCAGTCTGTCGTGTCCTGGGAAGTTGTATCAACACGCAGTCATTCTTTCCTGCTGGGGACCGTCACAGCTGAAGAGTCCAGCCTGCTGCCTTCCTTCCCTTCGGGAAGGGTGAGCTGCCCTTTGTCCCAAGCAGCCCTGTCCCTGTCCAGCTGCCAAGCTACTGCCACTCAGACACCACTCCCGGGCTGCTGCTTTATCTCTTAGGTCCCGCAGAGGCTGCTTTCTGCCAGCCGTCTGCAAGGACCCCAGATAAAGCCAGTGCAGGTCGCAGAACATGCTTCTAAATTAAATGCCACTCTGCACCTCCAACCTCCCTGGATCCCACGTCTCAGACAAAACCAACAGGCTGGGACAGCCAGCTCGTTCTCAAGGTCTACTGTCTGCTCTGGGGCTGGTTCCCCACTTTTCTCAGAGTGTCAGTCTAGAGCAGGGTCCTGCGTTGTCTTACCATGATGTTGGAGGCCACGACCATGGGGTCATCGCACACAGACTCGATGAAAAACACCTAGAAGCAAGCAAGGAGGAAGGTTAGGACACCACAAACGTGACACACACAAAGTGCGGACGTTGGTGTCACTGTGATGTCACCACCACATTCGAGGAGGAAGGACCCCATTTACAAACATCCAAACACATAAAACGAACCACCTGCTCAATCCCAAGTCCTGCGCCCACCCCACACCCTGGTCTGGGTAACCCCCCCCCAGGCCCCCAAGAAAGGCCCGATCCATTCACGGCAAAGCGAGAGCAGTGGGAGGTAGAGAACCGGGCCCGGAGCAGAGAGGCGCTGCGGACACGAGAATCAGCCCGACCCCGAGCTGCTCTCCCTGCCCCCGTGTCCGCCAGAGCAAGACGAGAAGTTTCGTTCACCTTGAAATCATTTTCTTTGGCAAAATTTAAGATCATGTGTCTCCTCTCTCTGGTGGTATTGGTGGCATCGAACACCTGAGGGGGAGACAGAAAGGCAGAAGGGAGCCCAAGTTCCAGATTAACAGTGTTTACCAACCACAAACAGGTCAGGGCGGTCACCTCCAGGTGTGAGCCAAAACTGTGGTTCTGGGACAGGCAGTGCCCTGTCCCTGCTGCACCCTGCCCCCGCCCCCTGTCCTCTGCTGCCTCCAGTTCCGAAGGACAGACCCAGGGAGGGTGAGAAGGGTACTCAGCAAACGAACAACAGCCACACGCAGGGGAGGGTACAGGTGGAAGGGATTCCGGCTACCACAGCAGCAGCCCCCATCCCAGGTCCAGGCCGCCTCAGGGGGAGCTACCCCCCAGCACACAGGGGAGGGGTGAGCAGAGCACAATGCCGGCCATGCCTCAGGTCCAGCCCTAGTCAACCACCCTCCTGGGTCCCCCAGCGCCGCTTCAGGCGCCTGTTCCCCTCAACTCTCAGGCCAGAGGCACCCGTCCTATCGGAGGTGTCCCTGCAGCAGCTCTCGGCACTGCCCGGGTCAGCGTCTACACTCGTCTCTCTCCGGGGCGCCGTGTGCTATGGCGTCGGACACAGAGCCGGCACCTCCCCCGGACTTACTGCAATTTGGCCCCCTTCCTTCGTCAGGTAACTTTTGACGTCTCTCAGGGCGGCTAGAGCACACTGCCTGCAACGGACAGGAAGAGAAAGCTTGCGTCCGACCAGCCCGTCCGACGGGGGAAGGCCCAGCGACCCGCCAGTCATCCCGGGGAGCCGAGTGGCCGGCCATTCTACCACTAAATGCCAGGCCGGCCACGGCTGCTGGGCCCGGTCCCTGCGGGCCTGGAGGCTCCCAGTCCAGCCTCGCAGACAGGCAGCTACGGTTGCCCTCGGGAAATGGGGCCCATGCCCCGGCTGCACCCTGAAATCTCAGCGGGGGCTGTTACGAAGCCGACACCCGGGTTCCGCCCGTGGATCCTCACAGCTGCCTCAGGGGTCCGGCCCCATCGGGAGGCTCCCGGAGGTCCTGAAACACTGCCGGCTTGAGCACCCCTGCACCTGCGTCTCGTGACCACCCCGGCTTCAAAGAAAATTCCTTTCAGATGTAAGCGGAACCTTTCCCACAAAAGCGATGGAGACACTGCCTCGATCTGTAGCAGCCAGCAGCGGAATGAGACCCTCTGAGAGCAGAGGGAGCGGCGAGTCTCACAGAGGCCGAGGCTCCTCCTGAGACACCCCCGGAGGCGGGGCCGCGTCTGGTGGCCACAGCGGGGGCCACGCCGCAGGCCAGCTTCCTCTTTCTCTGGCAGAACCGGGCTTCGGGAAGCAAAGCAATCCCAAGTCCAGGCTCCCGCCGCAGCTCGGGCCTTACTTTCGGACTTTCATGGCCTCCTCGTTGTCGGGGCGAAAGAAGCTGTAGGAGCTGTACTGCTTGACGGCCTCCCGGCGGTACTCCCCGACATTGAACACTGCGGGCACAAAGGCAGGACCGTGAGGGGACCGTCCCCGGGAAGAAGGTGCCAGCAACATCTGGGAGCTCTCTCTAAAACCGGAAACCGAGCTAACACACCAACACCAACCTGGAGGTTCTGCTAAGACACGGAGGCCGGGGAGGGGCCCCCCACGCCCAGGGCTGTGGGCACAGGAGGCAGCCCAGCCTCCCCCAGCCCCGACGCCGCCGGGGCGGCCCTGCTTTCCCGGAGACCATCTTCCGCTGCCCTGTCTGCAGGGGCGGCTCCGCGAGGCTGTGTGAAGGGGCGGCTGCCACACATCCAGCGAAACAGGGCCAGTGATGCCTGCGCTCGGTCCCCCAGGACGGTGCGGGGTCTCACGCTTGCCGCCGGGCCCAGATCAACCACTCGTCTGCTGACCCAGCAGCCCACGCCCCAGGGAAGCAGGGAGCATTTACGGCACATTCGCCGTACGACACAATGCACCGGGCACCGTGGGGGACAGCAGATGCAAAAACTAGTCCCCCACCTCACAACCCTTCCCGTGTAGTTGGGAAGACCGGGCCAAGAGTCATACGAAGGTAACTGAAGGCGTGGAGCATTTTATGACAGTCAGTAAAGAATGTCACAACTGAGTGCTATAGTAACTTAAAGGACACGGGGCACCTGGGTGGCTCAGTCGGTTGAGTATCCGACTTCAGCTCAGGTCATGACTTTGTGGTTCATGAGTTCGAACCCCACATCGGGCTCACTGCTGTCAGCACAGAGCCCGCATCAGATCCTCAGTCTCCCTCTGTCTCTCTGTACCTCCCCCACTCACACACTCTATCAAAGATAAATTAGAAAAAGGGGGACCTAGATCCCCACAGATCCCCTCTGTGTGCCAGAGAAGGCTTTTCGAAGGCAGTGAGGGCTGAGCTGGGCAGGTTGCAGGGCAGTGGGAGTGACAGAGCCGCAAGGGGACAGATCCCAGCACAAAGTAAGGATATGTACATAGCATGTCGTGTGATCCGGCTACAAAGTGTCCCCCTAGCTTGTGGGGACAGCCAGCCCAAGATTGGCCCTGCGAGGCAGGTCCCAGCAGCTGGAGATGGAAGGGCCAGTTTTTTGGTCACGGGGGTTGGTGAGCAAGACCGAAGCGCTCCACGTAACAATGCCCTCGGCCTTGGCACGCGGCCTCACCTTTCGTGGGGACGCCAATCCAGTTGAGGTAGCGAGTCAGCTTCTTTGAGATGTACGTCTTACCCCGGGCCGGGAGCCCCACCATGACGATCACGGTGGGAGAGTTGGTCAGCTTCGGCCCACAGGCTGGGGACAGAACAAAGTGAGGTGTTAGCCGCCCCGCAGCGCCCGCTGACGAACCAAAGCCTGGGCCCCACAACGAACCCTCTAGAACTCTGCAGAAATCCCTTTTTCGTTCCCACCTCAAAGCCCTGGGTGCTTGCTTTACAGTCTGGCAACACCTCGACCCTCTGTTGGCCGGAGCCCCACCCCGCCCCCAGTCACACGTCCCCATCTTGCTTTCAGGTCACACGTGGCAGGGGTACTCCCCGACCCCAAATTCCCAACCTGATTCCTGAGGGCCCTAAACCCAGCCAGGAGCCCCGCTACTAACCCCAGAGCCCCAAACACCAGTGGGGGTGAGGTTAACGGTAGGAGAAATGTTTCAATAATAAGACACCAGAAAGAGAGGTTGTCACTGGATTTTAAGAAAGCAGCCCAAAGGACCCTGTTCTGGAGACTTAAGGTGCAGTATTTCCTTGGCTGGTGTCCTGCATTTGAGACTCTAAGGTGACTCCAGCATCCCGGTGACAAGAGTGACAAGGGCTGCCTATTAGGAGCATGAGACTGGCCACCTGACCCTCCCAGCCCAGCAACACTGCCTGGCCGCCACGGTCACCCTCGCTCTCCTGGTTGGCTACAGGCCATTGCTCCCGGGCACCGGCCACACGGGCGAGGCAAAGCTGTGACCACACACAGATCTAGGCAGATGTCAGCTGTAGACAGGGGCTCTGTCTCTCTCTAAGCCAGCGAGAGGCAGACAGGGACGGAAGGAGAGCCACCAGGCCACCGACAGGCAGAGGCGTGAAAGAGGACAGCTTCCCGCAGCTGGACGCCCCAGCACGTCCCATACTCGGCTATGACCAAACTGAGATCACATGTCCTAAACACCCACCTCGCTATTCTGGGATCTGCCCCCCGGACCTGTTGGAGGCTGGGGGCAGAGAGAAGCAAACAAAACAGAGGGGCTGTTTCTTCCTTCGTGTTCTAGACCATCAGTGACCTTCTCCAGGCAGGGTGAGGAGGAAGAAGGAAGGCCATCAGGACGCCAGGAGACGTGTAGGAGCCACGGAAGCCCGTGGCTGGGATTCTCCAGTTCCCAGTGGCTGGGAACAGACCCATTCCTGGAAAACAGGCATTGCCCTGCCCGGTGTGAGCACACAAGCAGAGCACAAAAGTGCCAGTGGGTTTTCTTGAGTCCCAAGAAAACTGACAGCCTTCCCGGAAACCAGCGGGGACATAAGACAACGCCCTACTGGACGCATCGTGGCAGCGCAGGTGACACGTGAGCCGTCTTCTCACAAGCCTGGAAGCCTTGACTCTACTCATCCTTCCCTGAAGCCACCGGCTGGCCCCTGGTCTGATCGGACGTCCCCCACCATGCCGCGGCTCCCAAGAGCAGCCGAACACGCAGGGACGGACGCGCACGCTCTCTCTCCCTCGCTCCCCTCAGCTGTGCACGTGCATGAATACTTTTGATGGACTCACGCCAAGTGAGCGGAGACAGAGGCTGGCTGATTTGTCAAATCGGGGATTAGTTCTACTATCGAGTAACCATATGCGCGAATCTCTGGCAGGAGATGCTTGGAGAGGAAAAACCCATAGAGACACAGCAGAGTAAATATTGGAGCCAAAACTTCAGGCTGAATCTCAAACCCGAGTAAATCGTCACCCTCTCTTTTGGCAAAGCAGAAGCCGTCGCCCCATTCCCTTGGCTCCTTGCAGGGGATTCAGGGGAGCTGCACGTGGGGCCGTGGCTGTCATCCCACGCTGGCGCTCCTGGGTCTCCAACAGAGCCGGGAAACCTTCTGCCTAAGCCACCGGTCCCCCTCCACGTTCTTCTTTTAAACTCGCGGGCTACCTCAAGTGCCTTCATCCTGTAAGCACCTGCCCCTGCCTCAGTTCTCCCCAGACCCTCCGTCTCTTCTTCTCTGCAGACCTCCTTCCGCCTCTCGCACCATCTTCTCCAGAGTTCTGTTTTTTTCCTCTTCTCCCCCCGACAAGCGCAGGGATCTGGGAAGGGACGTATGGAGTTTAACGCAAAGTCTTCCAAAAAATTCTCGTGTGCTTCGTTCCATCTTACACAAACGTTTACTATTTTAACTTTTTTGGACACCCCCCAAATAGTTTTTATACTCAGATGTATTTAGATGTGAAGCTTAGACGTCAGCGTGAGCATGTTCAAGGGGATACACGTGTGCTCGCTGTGCCGAAGGGCTCAGGAAGCGATTGTTCAAAGGCCACTGGGTTAACAGACTATAAACATCTTGGTGGCAGTTTGGGGTGGGGCGGGGGAGGGGCGGAGCTCAAGCTGAAAGCGTCATCCACGGTTAAGGCTGTCGCTTGAGTAAGAGCCCACGGAAAGCCACCAAGTTCTGGGAAGTCGCCCTCGACTGCATGTCATCCGTTTATTCATTCACGCCGCGGACACACACGCGTGTTAGGTGCCCCGTGAGCACACGGCATTATGGGGACACAGCCCCCGTGCTGAGAAGCATTTGGTCTGGGGTGGGGAAGAGACGCTGTACGATGCAGAAAGTCATTTCGGAGCGTGATAAATGCGGTGACGAGAGCAGAGGGACTGGCGCCGGGGCCGGGGGTCCGCGGGGGTCTGTTTGAATCGGGGGGCCGGAGTCCGCGTCCCTGAGAAGCACCTGAGCTAAGGCCTGACTGTCCACAGCCAGTCCCCCCGTTACCCGTACATACATAACGCACGCTGGCCACGGGTGCAGCCCCCTGTGTGTAAGTGGATACAGGAAAGCAGATGACAACCAGGAGGCCAGCCGGCGGGGGCAGTGAGCGCAGCCTCCGGCGACCCGAGTGGCCAGCCCTAGACGGGCCGGGCTGAGACCCCTCGTCCCGGACAGAGCGGGCTGCGTTCTAGGGTTCCTATTCCAGCTCCTCTCCCCAGATGAAATGACTCACGTCCCCGATAACGTGTCACCCACTGACACCGACAGGGACTCCACGGCTCGCCCACCACGCTGACACCCACAACCCATGCTCAGGAAATAAACCAAACTGCTAGAAGCCGCCGCTGCCACTCCCACACCTCCTGCAGGCTTGCTTCTACCCACAGACGCTCGAAAATGGCAACTTCAAGAGACGCCACGTCACTGGTATTCTCTTCGGCAAGCAGGCGATCACGCTTCAGTGACAAGTTCCGGGGAAACAAATGAGAGGGCTGTCAGGACAGACGGACGGCCAGCTGCACAGCCGCAGGTGTGCAGCCGCAGCAAACCCGAGGCTGCACAGAAAAGAGCTGTCGTGACCCCACCCCCACCCTGGGCACCTGGGAAGGGCTCTCTGGGAAACGGGCTTCACGAACGTGGCCCCGGGATGACAGTGCGGGCCCAGAAAGTTCTTCTGTCCCCCTGCTGGCTGCCATCCTCCTTCACTGCCTCGCACGCACGCTCTCACGCTCTCACTCACGCCTAAGTGACCTGTGTCCAACGAACAGCCCTCCTGACCTGACAGGGTCTCCGTCGGCATTTTAGAGAATCATTTGATAGCCTTGAGAGGCAGGCAACAGCACAGCGGCGGAGAGAGCGAGCCGGAGTCAGACGGACAGCGGTGCACGTGGCAGGGCCCCCCCACTTCCTCGGGCCGCGGCCAAGTTACTTGATCTCTCAGCATCTTCGTGTCCTTGCCTGTGAAGTGGAGGGATGCTTCGGACAGGTTCTTGGGAGGACTGACAACCGTGGGGTGCCTGTGAACTGCTTCCGACAGCAGTCTCCGTCGATGCCGGCCGGGGCGGTCTCCATCATGCCAGACGTGAGGAAACTCAGAGCCACAAAAGGCCCCACTGCGCATGTCGTGACGCCCAGAACTGGGCTCGCCTGGGGCTCTCTCACCTGAAATCCCTCAAGTGCCCTTTCCTAAACTAAACCGAAGTCCTCAATCAGCGCCGGAACCGAAAAAGGTTTTCAAAAATTCAGGATCCTCGGGGGAAGGAGGGCACCTGGGTGGCTCAGTCAGGTAAGCATCCGACTTCAGCTCAGGGCATGATCTTACAGTTCGTGAGTTCGAGTCCCGTGTCAGGCTCTGTGCTGACAGCTCGGAGCCTGCTTGGGATTCTCCCTCTTGACCCCCTCCCCTACTCATGCGCACTCTCTCTCTAAAAATAAATAAATATTAAAAAAAAAATTCAGGACCCCCCAGGCCCCACCCACAGGACTTCTAACTTGGCTTGGGCTACCAGTAGGGGTTTCTGGTTTTCGTAGGTTTTTTTCAAAATCTTCCCCAAATGATTGTTAAGTGCAGCCGGGGCTGAGAATCAGCGCTGGAAGCCAGTGGCCAGCCAAGGATAAGGTAGGGTTGTCTGTGAACATCCCCCTTACCTTCTGTAGGTTGGAAAACTCAGTCGGTTTAAGCCTCTACTGAGATGAAACTCTATCCATAGACAGTATGTAATGTATCAGATTGTAAAAACAGGTTCCCAGGGGATAAGTAACTGGCCTAAATAAGTAAGGGCTTCCATCCAGGGAACCCCCACTTTTAGTGATGGTAAGCGGATAGCGTAACTAGCCAGTTAGTAATCCACCTCCTTGTCGGGAAGTCCTGTTACCAGTTTGCATTTGGAGGAAACGGCAGGTTTTGCAAGAGGCGTTTACCACCACGCGCCTGTAGCAACAGGTCACCCAGCTGGTGTGCTTCGGCGCCAGAAGGACCGTCAAACTAACCGCCCCAGAGCCTTTCGCTGTCGCCCCGCCGTCCTCTGCACACAAACGGTAATGTTCACCATGCCATCTTTTCAGACTGAACCTCAGAGGAACTTGCTTTCCACAGCTCAGCTAAGGCACCACTTAGAAAGATGGTAACGGGTATAGGAGGAAGAAAATCTATTCGAGTTTCCCAATACCATTAAAGATGGGGGGAGGAGGGAACCAGGAAAGATGCAACAAGAATAACCTCCTTTCCCCAATCTGATGAGAGACGAATGTGACTCTGTAAGCCGAGAAAGACAGCACAACTTGTCATGTAACAAATACCCAGGGTGCAGGAAGAATGCGTCTGGGACTACACCCCAGAACCACACGCGGGGATTCCAGCAGTGGGCGGGGACAAGAGACTAAGAGACTTAATCCATCAGCTTTAGCACCCACCCCCCATGCACACACCGGGGATATTAGGCAAATCTGTACTCTGCGTGTGAGACGTGCAGCCTGATGGAGGCTAATGGATGGGTCTCCGGGGCCTGGAAGAAGGAGGTATCGACGCTGGCACGCTTGCAGGTCTCCGACCCACACGACCGATCCAACATCGAACGCCAGCCCATCTCAGTGCCGTCCACACCCAACCTCAGGCCCCCACCCTGAACCTCGCGGACCACTAAACGTGTGCACATGTGAGCACCCACACCTGCCAACACACGTGCTTACGTACAGAGAGAGAGAACCGAACTAGATTTGTATCACCAGTTACAGTTGACAAAGTGCTCCCTAAATACTGGTTTTATTCAAAAGTCAAAAAGGGCGGGGCTGTCTCTGTGTCTTGCCGTGACCACGTCTCCCTCATGATTGAAGGCACTGCACTCCCCACGACCAACGGAGGGGGGGTCACTGTGGTCAGCCCCGGTGTAGCAAGCTGTTTAAGAGTGTATCTGAGGGGCGCCTGGGTGGCTCAGTCGGTTGAGCGTCCGACTTCGGCTCAGGTCATGATCTCACGGTTTGTGAGTTCGAGCCCCGCGTCGGGCTCTGTGCTGGCAGCTCGGAGCCTGGAGCCTGCTTCGGATTCTGTGTCTCCCTTTCTCTCTCTGCTCCTGCTCATGCTCTGTCTCTCTCAGAAATAAATAAACATTAAAAAAAAATTAAAAAAAAAAAAAAAAAAGAGTGTATCTGAGAGGGCTGGGAACAACAAACAGGCTGCAAAGCCCCTGCCCCGGGCCACCTTGCAAAGAAACCAGTTCTCCTTCAGGCTACTGTGGCCCCCAGAACCCTGGGGTCCAGCAGAGCGGGGGCAAGGTGGTGGAGGAGCGGCCCTCAGTGTCCGGAGCACCTTGCCTGGTCCTTCTCCAGGATGACCCAGGAGCACCGCAAAGCCGGCTCCCCCCGCCTCCTGTAGGGGGGGGTGGTGATTCAGACCTGGGCAAAGCCTGGAGTGGCAAGCTGTCACCATGGCCTCAGTGACCATCCCCTGGGAAACGTGGCAGCAGAGAAGGCCAACAAGGCTGCCTTGCACTCAGGAGCCATGACTGCCTGGAAGCCACCCTGAGGATTTGTTCACAGGATCCCGTGTTTACCCCTCAGGCAACCTGACCCTGCCTGAAGCAAAATGCCCACCGCTCCACTGACCCCTCCTGCCGGCAGGCTGGGGGGGGGGGCGGGGAGGAGGTTACCTGGAAAGTGGGTGTCACCTTCTAACCACGGGGACCACCCTTTCAATAGGTGGCTCTCCCCGGAGCCGGGGACCGGGCCCTAGCTTTCCAAAGCATTTACAGCCAATGACAGAGCAGGAAGGTGGACTGCCAGCAAATTCCAAGCACGGTGGATTGTGTGAGTGTGAGTGCGCGCGCGGAGGAAATGCTGCCAAGTGTGCGGTCACTGATCCCCGGACCCTCCCCAAACCCAGGAGCGCAGGCTTGGTTCCAGGCAGCTCTCTGGTCGCCCCTGGCGCGGGAGCTGTTGGTGGAGGCCGGGAGAGGGAGGGGGAAAAGGAGATAGAAAATATACTGAAGGAAAAGGAGAGAGCGAGGAGACAGAGAGGGAAAGAGACAGCAGATAGAAATATAAAGAGAAGTGGAGATTAAAAATATACAGGCCGAAGAGAGAAACAGAAAAAGAGAAGAGAAAGAACTACGGAGAGCGAGAGAGAGAGGCGCCGCAGATCGAGGTGGACAGGAGCGAGGACGGCAGAGAGTAGGGGAGGTAGCGAAGGACAGAGAAAGGGTGGGGAGAGACCCGCCGCGTCCCTCGGCCGGACTCCGCCCGGCAGCCGCCGGGAGAGCGGTTCCGGCCGCGGGACCAGCGGCCGCGCGAGGCCGAGGCTTCCCGCCGGGTCCCGCGCGTCCCGCCCCCGGCGGAGGGAGCGGAGGCCGGGACGCGCCCGGAGTTTCCCGGCGCCTCTGCGCTCCGGGCGCCGGCCGAGCGGAGCACCGCGCGGGGCGGCGGGCCGGGCCACAGCGCCCCCGCCGCCGGCCCGGGGAGGCGCAGCGCCCGCGCCCCGGCCCGCGCCGTCCCCGCCCCGCGGCGAAGGCCAGGGGACCCGCCCGCCCGCGGGAAGGAGCGGGGAGCGCCGGGCCGCCGACCGCGGGGACCGGCGTGGAGGGCGGCGCCCGGCCCGGCCCCGGCGCGCGGGAGGAGCGGAGCCGGCACCGCGGCGGCCCCGCCGGCGTCCGCCACACAATGGCCCGGCGCTCCGCGCGGCGCGCCGCTCCCCTGCAGCCCGGCCCCCGCGCGAACCTGCACTCACATCTGGGCAGCGAGGGGCGGTGGTCGACGGGGATCCAGATCTTCTGCACTCGGCTCTGAGTCAGCTCCAAGGGCATCTTCACAGGCTAGCCTCGGCGGCCCTCCGCCCCCCCGCGAAGAAGTCAGCCTTGGGGAGGAGAGCAGCCTGTCGACCCCCGAAACAAAGGGGAAGTGGGGGTGTGTGCGCGGTAGCGCGGCGCGGGAGCTCTCCCGTGCGCTGCTTTTTGGAAACGTGCTTTGTGCTAAATCATGAACGATCGCTCGGGGCGTGGGGCTCTACGAGCGCTTCGAGGGAGGCAGGCGGCTAGGGCTGCACCCGCAGCCGTACTCGGGAAGCCCTCGGGATGCTCGGAGCGCAGTGACAGCCGCGGTCCCCGTGCGCCAGCTCGAGTCGGACGCCCTCCCCACCCGCTCGCCTCGTCTCCAGCTCTGCTAGGATGCCTCGCGCTGCGCTGGGGCTTTTAAGAGTCAGGGCCACACGTCAGCCTCGGGGCGGGGACGCATTCTTCGGGTTCCAGCCCTCTTTCACGTGCGGCGTGGGGCGGGGGGCGGCCCGGAGGCGGCCTGCTGGCGCCCCCTGCAGGTCGGCACCAGAAGTGCGTCCTGCTCCTGCAATCTCTCTGATGACGCCCTGAACGCGGCTTAGGCTAAAAAGTCCCACTCCCTCAGCCTCCTCCTACGTTCCCTAAAAACGACTAGCACAGCTCCCCAGAATAATCACCTCAGCTGTGCTGGGAGAAAAGAAGCGGCGCCGTCCAGCGTGGTCCGTGGACCCCCGTAGCCGAATCACTTTGGATGCTGGTAAAAATGCGTCCTACTGGCCCCGCGTCTGTGGGAGTGGGACCTCAATACTCTGCATTCTTAACACGCATTCCAGATTAGGCACAGTCAAGTTGATGACCCAGGCTTAGAGCTACAGGTTGGACAGAGGTTAGGGGCTTCGGGAGTG
This sequence comes from Paguma larvata, assembly GCA_030068075.1. Lineage (NCBI taxonomy): Eukaryota > Metazoa > Chordata > Mammalia > Carnivora > Viverridae > Paguma > Paguma larvata. The sequence goes on from CM057828.1 coordinate 132,080,451, forward strand.
GGGGAATCTCTGCTACCTTAGGGAGAAGGATGCCCTATGGGGCATAGGTCTTTGGGTCACGACTTGGTGACTGCTGCTCCCAGATACCTGCGAAGTCTCACCCACCTACGACCCCTGCCACCCGCGGGGAGGGGCCTTCCCTGGTCCTTCGTCCTCACCGCGTCCACTTTCCTAAATCCCTTAGAAACCCTGGTTTATGCTGAACATTGCTCCCCCAACACCTGGGGAGACCTGGAACCCAGCCCCCCTTCCCCTGCGCCGGCCTTGCTGCTGAGAGGCCTAAGGGGCTGAGCATCAGGAGGGGACACGAAAGCCCGGGAGGGCCGGACGGAACAGGACCGAGGCACCTTGGTTTTCACCGTCACCATTTATAATATTTCCAATATACCTTAATCTGTCTGAGCAGAAACGTAAAACAAGAGTCTATTCCAACCTGCAATTCATTACCTGACCATAAGCCCCGTAATAACTATTGGGAGGTGGCACCTTGATTGTGCGACCCCCTAAAATTCACATTTCTCCGGACCAGCTTGCAACTCTTCCTTGCCGTGTGTGTGTTATTTTCTGCCTCCACCTTCTTCGGAGTTTTGCAAAAGCTCCTGACATGGGACAATCGTGTGGTCAGGCCAGTGGCCACCCTGTGAAGATCCGGGGTGCTTTTAGCCGGGACGTATGCCACCCACAGAGTGGCATTACATGCATGTGAGTTGAGTGTAGCACGGGACACATCAGCACAGAAGCGCTGCCTGCCCTGCAGAGGCGCATACCTCACTCTGAGATCGTGCTGTGATTGGAAGGAAGAAGGCGGCGCTCCCTGAAATCCACACTGCAATAGAACAGTCTGCGCAGAGGCTGCCACACGTCGCTCACGTCCCGCATGGCTCTGCTGGACCGCGCCCGCTCCCTGGCGGCAGGCACAGCTGCTCCCGCCCCGCCCGCCAGCCCGCCCGGCCCCGCCCCTCCTGGGCCTCCATCCCTCCCTTCCCGGCACCCCAGCCGGCGTAGGGGCCAGGGAGCGCCGAGCGTCTCCCACCTCGCGAGGGTCCCAGACCCGCCCCCACTCCCAGCACCAGGCCAAGCCAGGGCGTTCCACCTTCTCCGCACCCCAGCCGGCCCAGAGGCCGCGAGTGCCAGACTCGGCCCATCACGCGAGTACCCCTCCATCCCCCCTCCCGCCGGCTTCCCGACTGTGTTGAGGGCAAAACCACCCTCCCCACCACCACCCCCCTGCCCCAACCCTCCCCAGAGTCCCTGCTCTCCCTCCCTCCGACAGCTTTGCTGACTGTCTGGTTTCGGCGCTCGGGCAGCTGTTCAGAAACCCGAGTGCATTGCATTGGACTTGTTTTTCTGCAGTGGGAGCAAATGCCAGAGATGACACCCTGTAACGCCCCAGGGAGAGTCCCACTCCACTCCTGAAACAAGAGTGGGCTGGGCCAAAGAGAAAAACGGCAGCAGGCTAGCAGGAAAGTTGCTGGCCCAGGCTCGCTGGGGTCGGGGAGGGGGCCCGCCATGCGTGCGTGGGGGGGAGAGTGGCTTGCACACTTGCATGCTTGTCTCCCCCCGAAGAATCCGCGTCCTTGCATGCCTGCTGCTTTCCCATCGGAGGTTTTGCACACACAGGCAGGGCACGGGGACAATGTGTCGTTCTGCCAGCCTCTAAGCTTGCAAACAGCTGTGGGTTTCAGCTCTAATGTCCTGACCTAGATAATATGTCTGGCAGAGGCCAGTTCTGAGGGCACCAGGCAGCCGGAGTTCCTGGGGGAGCCTGGCACTCACCACCAGACCGCTCCCTTTCCCTGCCTCTGTGTCCAGAAGGCCTTGGGGCTTGTGTGTCCCGTGGTGCAGACCAGGGACTTAAGTTCTTCCTCACCACCTCCTGCACCTGGTGAGGGGGGCAGGCAAACGGAAGTTCACTTAACCCCGCCAGGCTTCTGATACCGAAGTGCACACAAAGCGGGAATGCCTGGGGTTCAAGGAGGAATTCACACTTGAAAATAAAGCAAGGGTTAGGGCTTCGGCTGGACTGGGAAGAGCCCTGGCAAGTCCTCGAGCCCATCAGGGCGGCACCCCTGTGAGTTACCCTCATGTACTGGAGGACAAAATTGCTTCGCTGCAAAGCCGTTTCTAAACAAGCACTGCGAACAAATTCCAAGAATGTACTAGTTCAGAGTTTACTAGTTTAGACATCCTCCAGACTTTTCCCCTCGTTCTGCTAATGGCTCCATCTTTAACCAACTTCCCCTGTCACCGGTCTGGTGATGAGACACACACTCCTTCTGAAAAGGCTGCTGACATAAAAATTTCTCTGTGTCCTACAGACAGGACAGCTGCAAGTACTCGCGGAGACTCGATGGCCCTAGACAAAATTAAGGCAAGACAGAACCTTCCAGACTAGTGTTAATTGAGTATGGGGAAGTTGAGAGGTTAGAGGGCTTACGGAACTCGCTCAGAGGTCCAGACCACCAGTTGGGAACCCTTCTCCCCTCACTTGAGGCAGGCATGGTATAGTTCCCCGGGGGACTTGTGATGGGCACAGTGGACCAGGGTGCTGAGTGGAGTCTCAGGAAGGGAAGACTCTCTCACCCAGAACAGCTGAGCTCTTTGACAGAAAAGAGGAGAGAAAGACCTTGTGCAATCAGGAGGTGCTCGCAGAGAATTCTTTAGCTAAGTGGAGACTCCGAGAAAGATGGTAGAAGTGGTTTGGTCCATGACATTCTCTTCCTTCTGTTGGCCAATTTCTCTGTGTCATCTAACCCTTACCCCGCAGCCAGAAGCAACCCCACTTCGAAGATCTTGTGCCAGCTAGCCAGATTGAAACCTTTAAACCATGCTCTCCCCACCTCCTCCCCAGTGAGACAATTGGAGAACAAGCTGTGACAGGCTGGGAGCCATCAGAAGTTGTTAATTAGACACAAAGTGTCGTCATTTGCTCCTTTAACAATCCCATGTCTGAGAGAGTGAAGTGAGACACTAAATAAAACATTGAAATAAACCCTTACCTCACCATCCATCCAAAAACAAGGGAGAGGGTGATTTTTTTTCAACGTTTGTCACTCATACATGAACATACATGAGCGGGAACGCAGACCAATGCCCGCACGATGCCACGTCGGTGGGCTGAAAACCCAATCCAGAACTTGCACATGGCAGCTCCATTCATAATCACCAAAAAGTGGGCGCAGCCACGACGCCCTCCAGTAGGCGAATGGATTAAGAAACTGTGGTCCATCCAGACAATGGGAGACCATTCAGCACTAAAAAGAAATGAGCCATCGAGCTACGAAAAGGCAAGGAGACTTATGTGCATATTATTAAGTGAAAGAAGCCAATCTGAAAAGGCTACACACTGTATGATTCCAAATCCATGATATTCTAGACAAGACACAACTATGGAGGAAGTAAAAAGACCAACGGTGTGCCAAGGGTTGGCGACGGGGCGGGGGGAGAGAAATGGCTAATACGAGAGATGCAGGAATTATGGAGGACAGTAAAACTACTCTGTGTGAGACTATAATGGTGGAAACATGTCATTACACATGTGTCCAAAGTCACTGAATGCGCAACACCAAGAGTGAACCCCAAGGTAATCTATGGACTCGGGGTGACAACAATGTGTCAGTACCGGTTCCTCCTTGGGAAAATCGCACCACTCTGGTGAGTGATGTTGACAGTTCGGGAGGCTACACATATGACAGCCCACTACGTCCCTCTCAATTCTGCTGTGAATCCAAAACTGCTCTAAAAAATAAAGTCCCTTAAAAAAAATCATGTTGGGGCACCTGGGTGGCTCAGTCAGTTAAGCATCCGACTTTGGCTCAGGTCATGATCTCATGGTTCATGAGTTCCAGCCCCGTGTTGGGCTCTGTGCTGACAGATCAGAGCCTGGAGCCTGCTTCTGATTCTGTGTCTCCCTTTCTCTCTCCCCCTCCCCACCTCACGCTCTGTCTCTCTCTGTCTCAAAAATAAACATTAAAAAAAATTTTTTTAAATCATTTTGTTTCCACCAGTGTCACGTGCTTTTCTCCCATCAAGTGGGCTTGCGTGTCCCATTATGAGGCTGTGACGACATTCCTCTGTGGCCACAGCCTGGCTCTGGGTGAGCAGACACAAAGCGTGCAGCTGAGGTCCCACAGAGTTTTGCAGCAAGTTAGCAAGTTTCTATTTCCCTCGCCCAAGCTCTGCTACTCCACTGTCTGCAACCCTTCCCTTTTCTTAGGGCACGTCCCCGAACCTGGGACCAGGCTCTTCAGGCTGCTCGTCGGTGCCTCTCATCAAGCCCGGCCACTGCTTTCAGAGCATTCTGCACTCCTCGTCGACCAATATCCAGACATAAGTTATTTGTGCTTTAAAAGTATTACTTTAGGGGCGCTGGGGTGGCTCAATCGGTTAAGCGTCTGACTTTGGCTCGGGTCATGATCTCACGGTCCATGGGTTCGAGCCCCGCATTGGGCTCTGTGCTGACAGCTCAGAGCCTGGGGCCTCCTTCAGATTCAGTGTCTCCCTCTCTCTCTGCCCCTCCCATGTTCATGCTCTCTGTCTCTCAAAAATAAAAATAAACATTAAAAACAATGTTTTTTAATATTATTTTATGACTTCAAAACATTTATGCCTTTTAAAAACCAGATATTCTGTAATCTAGTTAACGGTACTATACCAACATTAATTTCCTGGCTTGGGGGTTTTACTATGTCACAGAAGATGTCACCAATAAAGGAAGTTGGGTGAAGGGTTTACGGGACTCTGTGAACTGTTTTGTAACTCTCTGTGTTTCAAAATAAAAAGGTTTTTTAAAAAAAATGTAAAAGCGATAGTTCAGTTTCCTCAAATTCTGGAGAAAAAAAAAAACAAAAAAAATGCCCAGATTGTGTAGCTCAGGGCGCTGAGGGAGAAGAGAACTGGAAGAGAGGCAGTCAAAAACTCTGTGCCGATTTGCATGTGTTCCTAACATCTTTGCTTCTTGCAAATGACACACATGTGCAAACAGAAGTTTGCATGAATCCTGTAGCCATGGAAGAAATGGAATCGAGCCCTAGCTGTGTTTTAATTTAGGGGAGAAATGATTCCATTTCTGGGCTTTGAATAGATCCTTGGGAAAACATCCATGGCTTTGTAGTCTCTGTCACCAAATGGGCACGTTTAAAACGAAAGAAGAGAAGGACGCAGAGTTCAGCCGAGGGCTCCCAAGGGGTCTGGCCCGATCCTGTCCTTCCCTAGGGACACGGAGCACAAAGATGGGCGAGCACTGGAGAAGCTCCCCGCCGTCCTGCGGTGCCTGGCATTTATCGGATACTCGCAGCAGCGATGGCGCGCCACATGCTGCAAGATCGGGCTGCACTGGGGTCGCGGTCTTGGGTCCAGCCCGGCAAGAGAAGTGGGTGGGCACGGAGCTGTCGTCACGGAGTTCCGTGCCCAGCCTCCCGCTGAGTGTTGCAGAGAAAAAGCTCCCACGCCCAAGAGCTTGTACTTCCAGACCAGACGGGGGAACGCACATGTAGTGGAATGAAAGCAGGGAACTAAAGAGAGGGGCGGCAGGAAAGAGCGGGCTACGGATACGTCCATCTGGGACGGTAAGAAAAGTCTGCGCGTAATGGGGACAGGTCGACCGGCAACTTCACGTTCATCTCCGGTTCTTCGGGTTTTCTCCGAGTTCGAGAGGACACACGAAACGAAGCCAACAGCTCTCATTTCTTCCCACACGCAACAAGTATCCACAGACAGCCACTGCGCCAGGGAGTCTAACAGCAAGTAAGACGCGGTCCTTGTCAGAAGGATGGCTTCACTTCTGAATGTCGCGGTGCCCCCACAGCGTGCGCACGCATGCCCACTCACTCCTCCCTTTTTTTCCTTATGGCTCCTGAACCTGAGGTACAGAAATAGTAAGTTATTTGGCTGTGCTCACACGGCTAATGGGTCGAGGAATAAAAAAACACGACCTTCAACTAGCCTGGTGTTCTTTCAACTTTCTCCCAATTCAATCACCTTCCAAGTACGACCTGCAATTTCCTCCCCAATAACAATGCCAACGGGCCGAAATCTTCAATCCAAGTGATTCTGATGACCTTCTAGAAATTACTTAGTACTTGGCTATGATGCGGAAATGAGATGAGGAATCACCTTAAGAAACTACTGAGAAGATAAAGAACTAAAAACTTTCAAATGACCCTAGGATGGAAGTGCTACTCAGCATATGAAACCAATGCCGGCCACCCCGCCCCCAGGGATTCACACACCTTTGTATTTCCATGGAAAGCCTTCCACCTTCGCAAGCAGGAAAGGCTCATGGCTGCTAATGCGGGGGAGTAACTTTAGAAAGAAATGACAGTTTAGTGAAATAAAACTGCATCGGCCTTAAAAAAAAAAAAAAAAGAGGTGGAGGAGGGGTGCTTTGTACTTCTCAAAGGTTTTACGAGGTCCTAATTTATCAGTAAAGGGAAAGAAAGAAGAAATACTCCTACATCTACAACATTATTCCAATTCGAGAAATCCCAAATTTCTATTGTTAATAATACACTTTTTAAATGTTTATTTTTGAGAACGAGAGAGAGAGAGAGAGAGAGAGAGAGAGAGAGAGAGAGAGAGCGCACAAGCAGGGGAGGGGCAGAGAGAGAGGAAGAGAGAAAATCCCAAGCCAGTTCCACAATGTCAGCACAGAGCCGGATGCGGGGCTCGAACTCGTGAACCATGAGATCATGACCTGAGCAGAAGTCAGACACTCAACCAACTGAGCCACCCAGGCGCCCCGTTAATAATATATTTTTCTAGAATGGCTGCTGCACCCAGGTCATCAGCAGCATGACGTCTCCATGAACTCCGGGGCAGTGCTCCCATAGGAGCTCCCAATCGTAGCTTAAGCTTTCCTAGTGGTAAAAAGAAACAGGTGAAACTACTATCAGTCACGTGTTTTAATTAATCTCATAGATCCAAAGCACTGTCACTTTATCACGTGATAACAAATGGCGCTATTCTACATTCCGTGTTTTAGCCTCCGTCTCTGACCGCCCTTCCAGCGATCTGGAGTGAGAGCCATCCAAGGAGAGGAAAGAGGAACAAGGCTCTGGAAACGACAGCGAGCTTGATCTGGGATAGCGCGGGCAGGTCAGCAGGGAGGGCCGCAGGGGCAGGAGGCTGGATACCACGTCCAGCAGCACCTTGTAGAGCCCCCGGGCAGACCGCGCCTCTTCTGAGAAAGACAGGAGGCCATCGAAGGGCAGTGAGAAGACTGAGCCATGCCGCGGATGCCCCGCTTCGGGCAGGGAGGCCGTCTCCGTGAATACGTTCGTGTTCACGGATGTATCCACCCTGAGTGTCTGGAACACAGACGCGTCCGCGGTGGGCCCTCAGCGAACACGGGCTGACCGAATGGAAACGTGTTTAAAGAGCGGCCTCTGGTTGCTGTGCTAAGAACAGGTCGTAGCAGGCAGGCATCGGTCTTGGGGCCCCGAAGTAATCACAAGGTTCAGAATCCCTGGTCTGGATTTATAAGGAAGAGGGGGTGGAGAGCTGAAGAGACAGGCCCCTGCATGGAGACAGGTTGCAAACCACTTGGCCCTCCCTGTCTCTTCCCTCCCTCCCCCGGATAGTGTTTATCCTTGCAAAACCGACAGAGGAGGGCAGACCAGGAAGCTTTATTCTGGAAAATTCCTCTCAAAGGCTTGAAAACAAGAGGGAGGGGGGACAGAAAAAGAGCTGGGCCTTGGGACCCGTCACTGAGCTGTATGGAGCAGGAAGGGACCCTCATGTCACGAGCAAAAGTTACCAGGTGCAGGGAGGATAAACTGATGGAGAAGTCACCGAGGAACACAGGTACCGGCTGCAGAGGCTCTGGGAGCCGCCGGAACCGCCACCCGCCTCCTCCTCTCTCTGCCCCGCCGTGCGCACCGGCCTCTCAGTATCTCCCGCCTGCTCTCGCGGAGAGCACCACCGCTCACCCGCCCCCCCGGAGAGCACCACCGCTCACCCGCCCTCCCGGGGAGCACCACCGCTCACCCGCCCCCCCGGAGAGCACCACCGCTCACCCGCCCTCCCGGGGAGCACCACCGCTCGCCCGCCCCCCCGGAGAGCACCACCGCTCGCCCGCCCTCCCGGGGAGCACCACAGCTCGCCCGCCCTCCCGGAGAGCACCACCGCTCGCCCGCCCTCCCGGGGAGCACCACAGCTCGTCCGCCCTCCCGGAGAGCACCACCGCTCGCTCGCCCGCCCCCCCGGAGAGCACCACCGCTCGCTCGCCCGCCCCCCCGGAGAGCACCACAGCTCGTCCGTCCTCCCGGGGAGCACCACCGCTCACCCGGGAGGGGGAGCACCACAGCTCGCCCGCCCTCCCGGGGAGCACCACAGCTCACCCGCCCTCCCGGGGAGCACCACCGCTCGCCCGCCCTCCCGGGGAGCACCACAGCTCGCCCGCCCCCCCGGAGAGCACCACAGCTCACCCGCCCTCCCGGGGAGCACCACCGCTCGCCCGCCCTCCCGGGGAGCACCACAGCTCGCCCGCCCTCCCGGGGAGCACCACAGCTCGCCCGCCCTCCCGGGGAGCACCACAGCTCGCCCGCCCTCCCGGGGAGCACCACAGCTCGTCCGCCCTCCCGGAGAGCACCACAGCTCGCTCGCCCGCCCTCCCGGAGAGCACCACAGCTCGCCCGCCCTCCCGGAGAGCACCACAGCTCGCCCGCCCTCCCGGGGAGCACCACCGCTCGCCCGCCCTCCCGGAGAGCACCACCGCTCGCCCGCCCTCCCGGAGAGCACCACCACCCACTGCCCTCCCGGAGAGCACCACCGCTCACCTTCCCGCACAGAGAATTTCCTGGCGAGCTGCCTCAAATGTTCCATTCCAAGCTGCAGTTGTAAGCTAATCCTCTCGGAAACGTATCGAGCGGGCAGTCTATATTCACAGTCTTGCCAGTTCGGTTTGTGACTCAGTCTCCCAAAGCTGGACTCTCTCTGGATATGCTGCTAAAACCCACTTCTACAGAGAAAAATCTTGAGGGCCGGACCCTGGGCCACAGGGACCCCACCCAGACAAAGCCGGCCACCCCCGAGGGCACGAGCCACTCCTCCCTCTCACACCTCCATCTTGCTTCTTTTCATCGTAAGCACGGACATGTGCCCAGGGACGCTCGTGGCTTTGTTCCTTGCCCGAACAGTTTCCCGACGACAATATTTTATAGACATAGAACAAAGAGAGGTTGAAGAAAACACCCAGAAGGGTGGAAAGACCCAGCTAAACCGATGTGACGCCCTGGGTAGACCCGTCGTGAGGCAGGGAGAAACCACGGCTGCTACGAACCCCCGACGTCTCCCGCCTGAGGGTCTTCTGCGACCCTCGTGACACTTCCTCCCAAGTCGCAGGTGGAAAGACAACGGGAGAAAACGCCCCTTTGCTAAGAAAAAGACCACGTGACTCCCAGAAGGTGAGGGACGGTGGGAGTGCATCCCTGGATAAATGGCACACAGGTCCGACCGAGGAGGACACCTCACGCATCTCCCGGCATCGTGGTTGTCGCCGATGGTTCAGGCTCTTTCTTCGTCAGTAAGAAAACTATTACTCAGTCATCGGTCACGGTGGGTAAGGAGGACAGCGATGCCAAGAATAGCGTGCAACCAGCTGGACAGTGATTAAGCCCAAGAAGGAGGCAAACAGCCTGGCAGCTTTCACTGGCCCGTGGCAAGCTCACAACGACAAGCTTTTCACCAGCCACCTGTGTACTTCACAGCTTCAGGGGGGACAGTGGTGCCAGCACTCCGCCAATAAAGGCCTTGAACGCACCCCCAGCCACCTACCGCCAGTGTCTGGGACAGTGCCCACATCCTACCTGGCCCCCTTCTCCTTTCCATCCCCCAGCGCCGGTAACCTCTTTACGTGAAGACAGTGGGCGTAGCGGCAGTATTCGCAATAGCCCAAATTCCAAGTGTCCATCGGCAGATGACTGGATAAACAGAGCGCGGTCCCCCCACACGGTGCGATATCACTCGGCCGTGCAAAGGAGCACAGTGCTGAAGCACGCTGCGACACACCGGCGTCACGGACCGGAGCCGTGTTCTCCCAAAACTCGTGTGCTGAGCCCCGAACCCCTAGGACCTCGCCACGTGACTGGATTTGGACACGGGGTCTTCAAAGAAGTTAAACGGGGTTGAGGTGGGGCCCCAATCCAACCTGACTAATTCCTCCGCGAGAAGAGGCGATTTGGACACACACAGAGACTCCGGGCATGCGTGCACACAGAGAAAAGACCACACGAGGACACAGCAAGGCATCGGCCTTCGACGAGCCAAGGAGAGAGGCCTCAGGACAAACCAAACCTCTGCCTGGACTTCCAGCTTCCAGAACTGTGAGAAAATTAATTTCTGTGGGTTAAGAGTATTTTGTTACGGCCCCCAAAGCAAACTAATACAGTCACGCTAAGGGAAGGAAACCAGACACAAAAAGTCATGCATCATGTGACTCCACTGACATAAAAGCTCCAGAATCGGTAAATCCAGACACAGAAGGCTGATTTGTGACTGTAGGGCAGGGTAGAGGGGAGGGAGGAGAGGACTGCTGAATGGGGGCGGGGCTTCCTTCAGGAGTGCTGAAAATATTCTGGAGCCAGACAGAGGGGATGGTTGCACCACACTGTGACTGTGCTGAGTGCCACTCAGCCGTGCCCTGTAAAACATCTGGGTCTGTATTATGTGACTCTGACTGGGGCCAACCCCGTCTGTTCCGGGCCGTAGGACTTCCTCTCTGGACCTCAGTGCCTTCGCCTGCTGATGGGCCGTCTACATGGTCTCTCAGTCTCTCATTCTCCGATGAGCCTCATTGTTCTCAATGAAATGGAAACTGATAATAATTACAAGACTAGACACAACTCGAAGCAGGGACAGCGGTTCATCCCTGTTTCACCGGAGCCTTCCAAAGCATCGGGCACATGGGAGCTGTTCAGGATCTGTGTGTTCGCTGAAGAGCGGTCATGTGACAATGACCCAGAATGGCTCGCATCATGGACTGGAAGCAGTCCGCTCCAGGAACCACAGGGCCTGGACGTGGGGGACGGCCACACGCTGTGGCTATCAGTTGGCTCGTCTGGAAAGTGAAGGTAACACCTGCCCCGGCTACCTTGAGAGGTGCTTATGAGGACCAAATCGGACGTGAACAAAAGTGCTCTCGGAAAGACGGAGATACTCCACAAACACAAAGATTAGTGTTCAAGTCGTCGTGGCCCGACCCAAGGTGGACGACTAAGATGTCTGAAGAGACTTCCTCTAATCTTGACTGTTCTGCGATCCGGGCTCCATCCCTCAGTTTCCCCAGCAGATCGACTACATCTCACCACCCCCCCCAACCAGCACCCACACAAAATTAGGGGAAGAGCCCAAGTTACAACGACTGAGGCTCCTGACCCAGGACTTTGGTGAGAGCAGAAACGGACGTGCTGGCCGTCTTCTGCTGACTATGACACGTGTGCCACAGCGACGCACGGAGGGAGCCCGAGTGGAGAAAGTCGGGGAACGGGGGCTGTGTGGCAAGACGCGCTCACGTGTTGTGGCGCGTGCAACTCTGGGATTGCCACACCAGAGCTGGCACCCTTGCCTTTCTCTGTTCCCCTCACACTTCCCCCTTCTCCCAGTGGAAAGCATTCTAAAAATAGAGCTAAACCAAGGCCAACAATTTTTAATGCAGCTTTTGGAAAGCAGTGCTGACTACATGTTGGAAACCCCCCTCCCCGGCTGGGCTGTATTCCTGCGCCGTGTTCAAACGAGAGAACAGGGTGGTCTGTCATCGCCTGTGGTGAGACCACACGGTGGCTCCGTGTTCAGCTCTGGGTGACGCTTTTTAAGAGCATCTGAGCGTGGACGGCGTTGCGGAGCGTGTACTCCTAGGGTACACTAGGAGTGTACTCCCGACTTTCAGCTGGCTTCTCATAGACAGAACGTCTCTGGCCCCTGGCATGGGCCCTGGCGTGGGTTTGGTCATTATACAGCTTTGAATGGATTTAACTTCAATTATTTAATTGACCCACAACTGATCACTGGAAACACAGGAAACACTGATGCTGAAGTATGCGTTCATGAGAAAACGATAAGCCTACGTCCAAAAAGACAAACGAACCTACTTTAAGGGGTTCTACTGGCCAACTGTGGTACAATCTGAGCAACAAAAATGAGTGATGATAGTAATAGATTATAATCCTGAGAAAAATGAGAACCCCTGAATCCCTTCAACTGTTTATGAAATGAATGAATGAATGAACGAATTCAGGAGATGAGTCCTTATGGCAGAATGCCAACTAACCAAGAAAAAAGGGACAACAGAATTTGTAAGTCATCACTTGGTAATCACCACAGTAATCATTATTTCAGACAAGAATCAACGAGTGGCTGAAAATTTGATAAGAAACAGGATATATGCAGTCTCGAAATATCTCCCCATAAAACACTCATCAGTTACAAAGAAGGAATAGTAACCTGCGGCAGACGAACCTGGCAGACGTCACCCTACGGAAGAGCTCAAGGTTAATATCACCAGAGACAGAACAAAGCAGTATCATGTGTCTCCCGCTTTGACAGCTGAAGACACCACTGCTTCTCAGGTAAAATCCAGAACCATGAAGAAGCAACAAATCCGCCTTGAGCGATAGTCTTAAAAAAATAAATGGCCTGGATCCTGAGGAGATACGGCAGGCCCGTGTTCATAATGGCATTATTCACAGTAGCCAAGAGGTGGGGGAAACCCAAGTGTCCATCCGTGATGAATGGATATATGAGACATGGTCTATACATACAATGGAATATGATTCAGCCTTGATTAAGGACGGAATTCCTGTCACGTGCCGTAGCGTGGATGAACAGGAGGACGTGATGCTTCGTGAAATAAGCCAGTCACCGTAGGACAAATACTGTGTGATTCTCCTTCTCTGAACTACTTAGGGTGGGCTGGATCGCTAGATAGATGGGATCGGTAGATGGACTTACAGACGGGTGGGTGGGTGGATGGGTGGGCAGAGAAGGAACAGGGAAAGAGGGACGGAAAAAGAGGGAGAGAGAGAAAGGATAAAGCAAACAGGGTAAAATGTTAACAATTGCAAAATCTGGGTGAAGACTATCCCAGAATGCTTTGCACTATTATTGCAAATTTCCTGCAAGTCTGGAATTATTTCTAAGTGAAAAACTACAACCCAAAAATGTTTAAGTTCACGAGGTGCACAAAACGGTAACGATTCTTCCGCTAGTCACTTCACGAGGATCTTCCTCAGATTCGCAAGCTGCAAACAAGGGATCCACGTTCTTATACAACAAACCAAGACATCGCTAATGTTTCAAAACCTTGTGTTGAAAGAGAACGTAGGGAAAGGTAGTCTTTTAGTAGGACTGAAAGCCCAGAGCGCCGTCACTCAGGAAGAGGAGGCGAGGGGCACTGGGGGGACTCCAGCAGCCTCTACCACAGTAGCCAGTTCCGATAACACAATTTTCGAACACACACCCTTCAAGAGATATGCAGTCATTTATTATACGTTATCATATATTAACCAAGTGAGAAAGATATTACACTTTGCACTGAGACAAGATCAATGATGTTTGTACACTCGCGGTCTAACCCTAACAAGGACAGTGTCATTCTGGAATCTATCTGTCGAAAATTCACATTTCCCTTGACCCACTGAGGCAAATCAAACGCACGTGCTAATTGTAAAATATAGGAAGCTAGGAGCACTTGGGTGGCTCAGTCGGTTGGGTGTCCGACTTCGGCTCAGGTCTGATCTCGCAGTCAGTGAGTCTGTGCCCCGCTGTCAGGATCTGTGCTGACAGCTTAGAGCCTGGAGCCTGCTGTGCTCAGAGCCTGGAGTCTGTGTCTCCCTCTCTCTCTGTCCCTCCCCTGCTCACACTCTGCTCTCTGTGTCTCTCAAAAATGAATACATGGGGGCGCCTGGGTGGCTCAGTCGGTTAAGCATCCGACTTCGGCTCAGGTCATGATCTCGCGATTCCCGAGTTCGAGCCCCGCGTCAGGCTCTGTGCTGACAGCTCAGAGCCTGGAGCCTGTCTCAGATTCTGTGTCTCCCTCTCTGTCTGTGCCTCTCCCCTGCTCATGCTCTGTCTGTCTTTCTCTCTCAAAAATAAATAAACATTAAAAAAAAAATTTAAAAAAAAAGGAATACATGTTAAAAAAAATTTTAATACATAAAAATAAAATACAGGAAGCTAGAATAAGCCGTGATTGGGCTCGTCCACCCTCCCTTGCAGACGACCTGTCTGGATGAGACCACACGACCAGTTCTTTATAGTAAATAATACTCGACATCCCTCTGGGTAAGCCACTGTTGGTCAGGCATTCTGTTAGCTGCAGGCCAAAAGCATTCTTAACTGGTTAATATACCACGAATCATCAAAATTCTACTAACGCGAACTTTGTAATTAAAATGTTAATAATATAATCGAGAGTACTTTTACCTAAAATCATTTTTCTGTTGCGTTCCACCAAAAATAACACCCAAAACTCTTCATGTCGGCCCCACTCCATCCCTGTACACGATGTCAGCCACCAGCAGCCTTCCTGGAGCCACCCCCGAACATGCGACCGAGGTCCTGCTCTTGTGAGAGAGTCCCCGAGATGACATCACCGTGAAGCGGGTTCCAGGGGGAGAAACCGTCCGTGCAGTACAACCGGGCGAGCTCTGAGCCCCACAAGTGGCTGGGCTGGGCTTTCAGACTGAGTACTGGTCCGACCACACCAGACGGGAGACAAATGAGGCCAGAAGAACCGACTCGGAGGCTCCAGTCTTCCTCCAATGCCCTCCTCACCCCTTCGATGGCCAGTTTTTATGGTCTGCTCTCTCCGTCCTCATCAAACTTGCTTTCAGAAAAGAATCAGCACCCCATTCCCGTCCAATTGCCTACGATTGCTAAATGGCTCAGAGCATACCCTCCCCTGCGGCGCCCCACCTTAAGTTTTCATCCAGGCCTTAAGCAGAAGGAGGAAGGTGAAGGAAGAAAGAGCATGTCAGGCACCAACTGCCACGGCCCTGTACGAGGCGGTGCTGGGCTTGGCTTACGTCTGCTTCAAGGAACCGGTCTCTTCTGGAGGGATCCGTGAGCCCCTTCACTGTCTGCCTTCTGAAGGGGTTCTCCCTTCGCTGTGGTCTTTAGGACCACGGGCAGAACCGCTCAGCGTCCTGGCCCAGGGATGCCCCAGATCGGCACCCCAAAGATGGCAGAGGCCCTGAGGCTGGACTGGGAAAGATGCGTGGGGAAAGCCGCGCTTGCTCCAAGCCAGAGGGAACTCTCAGCGCTTGGAGAGGCAGCCCTGAACCGGGGCGTCCTTTGCTGTGGAAACCAAGCACCAACACAGACGGAGAGAGGGGACCCTTTCGGGTGACACGCTGCTACAGTGAGTCATCAGAAACTCATCACCAGGGAATAAGAAACAAAAAAGATAAAAGCCAGAGCGCATGGATGTCTGTCATTGTCAAGGTGAGCGGATTCTTTGAAAACTGTTATGCACCATCCATAAGGGCTACTCCTAATAGCAAAGCATGGTGACAAGTAAACTATATATAAAAGTAATGCTAGTGGGATCTTAACTTTCTAAAACTTATTAGGTGTTTCTATACATCAGAAATGATATATCTAGGTGGTTGAATTATAGGTAATTTTCTTTTTTTTAATGTTTATTTATGTCGAGACAGAAAGTCAGAGAGAGAGCATGCACACAGTAAGAGGAGAGGCAGAGAGAGAGGGAGAGAGAGAATCCCAAGCAGGCTCCATGCTGTCAGCACGGAACAGGACTCGGGGCTTGATCTCACGACCATGATGAGATCAAGATCTGAGCTGATATCAAGAGTCGGATACTAGGGGTGCCTGGGTTGCTCGGTCGGTTAAGCCTCCAACTCTTGATTTCGGGCTCAAGTCATGATCTCACGGTTCAGGAATTCGAGCCCCACATCAGACTCTGAACTGTCAGTGTGGAGGCTGCTTGGGATTCTCTCTCTCCCTCTCTCTCTGTCCCTCCCCACTGTCTCCCTCAAAATAAATACATAAACTTAAAAAAAAAAAAAGGGCTGGACCCCTAACCAACTGAGCCACTCGGGCACCCCAAATTATAGGTAATTTTCATTTTTGTTTTGTGTGCGTGCCTTCCTATATTTTAAAATATTTTACAGTAATTATAAGATGGTAACAACTCACTAGGAAGTAATAGTGTCACTATTTTCAGAGAAGGAAATCCAGGATTAGAGGGATAAAACTCTTATACCAGGTCACACAACGGGATTCCAATACAGATTAGATCTGGGCCCTACTGGCCTCCAGAAACAAAGTCTTTTTTTTTTTTAAGGAATATATATATATATAAATCTGGTGAAGGGGGGCAAGAAGAAGAAAGGCCACGGGGAGCCCCAGGTCACTCCAGAGGAGGGGGCTGTCTGGGACCCACCTCTCCTCAACTAACCAAATAGCAGCTGACATGTATTAATGAGGATGTATTCTTTTGGGTCCCTTCCTTTTTCTGTGGGCGGACAGCTGTGGGAGAGAACTCAGGAGCTCCACGTCGGAGGCTGGGTGAAAGGCACTGAAAGGAGAAGAAATTTCTGGGTCTCAGCAGCTTTGCTTTGGGTCAGCCAGGGTCAGCCAGGGACGGAGCAAGGCCGTGCCTAAATGCAGGTACTTCTGACACTGCTACAGCGTGTTAAACGGGGTGACGTATACTGCCAAAGGGAGCTTCCTTCCACAAGGTCCCAAAACCCAGGGATCTCTGCGCGTTGTCTCTGAGACGCAGTGTGTGCTCATCTGAAGAGCACGGGGACCGGTTCAGTCGTCTCCATATGGAACAGAAAAGTGAACCGCGTGGTCCCATGTCACGTTGTGACCTCTGGGACCCTGAAGACATGGTACAACTCGGATGGCTCTGCCTAAAATGATGAGCCTCTCCAGCGGTTCATGGTTCAAAATTAGGTATCGCACGTGTTTTATGCAGGGAAGAGGGGCCAGAGGCTCCCGACAGTCACTGCACTCCCAGAAATGGAGCCAAGGTCAAGGCATCGGGTCTGGATACCGCGGCGTCCGTGTGAGGTGGATGAGCTGAGCTACCTGCAGAAACAGCCCATCCTGGGATGCTCCGCAAACGGATTCAGGACTAAGCCAGCAGGCCGTTTCTGTAATCCTCCCCAAAGCAACGAGAAGACCAAATGAGGAAGTGTGGAGGGAGCTGCGAGGGTCTGCGGGCAGGCAGGAAGTGCGGCCCTTCGCAGAACTTGGCCTCCCCGCTATTGACAGCAGCTTCTCTGTCTCAGGGTTTCAATAAGCTGAGACGCCAGGCTGATACGCTGGATAACCGGGGGGGGGGGGCGGAGGGGGGCGGGGCGGGTGAACACGCAAAACCGATCGTTTCGTCTGAACCACAATATAGATCGCTGGTTTTCAACATCAGTGCTGTGTAAGAATCACCCACAGAAATTTTTAGAGAATACCAAGTCTGTGGGGTGCCTGCGTGGCTCAGTCGGGGAATCGACCGACTCTTGGCTTCGGCTCAGATCATGATCTCACTGTTCGTGGGGTGGAGCCCCACCTCGGGCTCTGAGCTGACAGCTTGGAGCCTCCTTGGGATCCTCTCTCTCCCTCTCTCTCTGCCCCTCCCCCCCACCCTCTCTCTCTCTCTCTCTCTCTAAAATAAATAAATAAATAAATAAACACCGAGTCTATAAGCCCCATGCCAGACCAATTAGATCAGAACTGATGGGTGGGGTTCAGGCTTTGCAACTTCTTAAAAGCGTCTCAGGTGAGTCCAGAGACTAGCGGAACAAAGATTCCTATTGTCACCACACCTAGCACAGGGCCAGCCACACACTGAGCTTCAGGCCCGCACTACAGGAACAGGCAAGCACTATAGGACACCTGACAGCAAACGCTTTATACCTCGTCAAGGAAACAAGGCATATATTCATGGGAAGCACTCAGTGAACGAAGTCGCAGTGGAGTCTGGAGGTATTCTGCAGAGATTTCTGAGCAAAAGCTCAGAGTCCAGAACAAGCGAGCTCTTTGGAGTTGGTGTTCCTGCTCCGTCTGCCACTATTTTTCCTACGTGGCTCCTGACAGCCACGGAGCTGCCTTGAAGCTTTTTTGTTTGTTCTGTGTATGAGAACGAAGAACCGGTCGGCCCTCTCAAAGAAGGCTGGACAGACTCTTAGGATTCCAAACTACTAGGTAGTTTCCTGAGAAAATTCCTTCCTGCCTGCTATCATGGGATAAAAAAGTACCCTGAGAGAGACCACTTGTCCCATCCAGGCCTTCACCCAGCAGACAAGGAGCCACACTGGAAGTCCCCAGTGGGTGCAGCAGCTGTGGCCGGAAAGGGCTGAGTCCACCCGGATGGGCAGGGGTGCTCGGGCATGTGTGGGCACACACATGTACCCGGGGATGGGCACGGGTGCGTGTTGATACGCAGGTACACATACTCCTTCGGGGATGGGCAGGGGTGCGCGGGCACGCGAGGGCACACACACGCACTCGGGGATGGGCAGGGGTGCGCGGGTACGCGCGGGCACACACTCGCACTCGGGGATGGGCAGGGGTGCACACGCACGCGCGGGCACACACGCACTCGGGGATGGGCAGGGGTGCGCGGGCACGCGCGGGCACACACACGCACTCGGGGATGGGCAGGGGCACGCGGGCACGCGTGGGCACACACACACGCACTCGGGGATGGGCAGGGGTGCACACGCACACACGCACTCGGGCATGGATAGGGGTGCGTGGGCATGTGCGGGCACACACACGCACTCGGGGATGGGCAGGGGTGCACACGCACGCGCGGGCACACACACGCACTCGGGGAGGGGCAGGGGTGCACACGCACGCGCGGGCACACACACGCACTCGGGGATGGGCAGGGGCATGCGCGGGCACACACACACGCACTCGGGGATGGGCAGGGGTGCATGTGCGTACGGGGGTACGCACTCAGCGCTCTGCGAAGTCCACTTCCCAAGCCTGAGGTGAACAGGATGGGCCCATGGGGACAGAGCCACTCTGGCTGTCCCTGCTGTGCAGCAAGCTGGGCCCCGGAGCATTGGTAAAGGTATTGCACTGCCTGGCAGAGGCCCAGCCCTCTGCCCTCCTGGCCCTGGACCCAGACCGGATGACAAACCTCACCCACATTTGGGCACAGTCCAGGGGTCTCGCCTCCCCCTCCCTCCTCCACTGGCTGCACAATCAAGGCTCCCTATTCCCAGCCTGCTATGGCGGAGGGCAAGCAGAGGACCAAGGCCTGGGGGTCCCGGCTGGGGGCTTGCTGCCCTGCCACTTCCAGCCCACCACACAGGAGCCTGCTGCTTAGTCCCGCTGCACTTCTGAGGGAGGTACAGAGTGCTGGTGTGGAGAGCTGCCCATGGGGAAGGGGCCGCACCTGAGATTCAGGTGGCCGTTTTTCCCGGAAGTGGCATTATGATTCAAAGCCACCTGCTTGCGCGTGGCACTCCTGCACAACTACTTCTCCTTCCTCCTCCCCTCCTCTTGCCTGTGATGCAGGCACTACTCTCACCATCCACACCTGTCCCTGCATCAGAAACTGCCATGAATGCCAATTTATTGAACTCTATTATGTGTAAGAGGGGGAGGAAATCTGATAAGGGAAATTCATACTAAGATGTGAATGGCTGCATTCCAGTAGCCAAGTAGCTTCTGAGTTTCTCCATCCACTAGGAGGAAAACCAAACGAGTCAGTCGGCCCTGTTAGACTTTACCGAAGAGCTAGGAAATAGGTCGCTAGAGAAGCTATCACAGAACAGCGGAGTGCTGAAGTAACCATGTAGGCTGAGTGCCAGAGCCCCAGTCACCTCCCAAGTGCAGGAAACACAGCCCCTCGAGAGCACGCAGTCGGGGTGCTCCTGCCTGCCTCCCGGAGCCCTAGCCAGACAGACGGCAGCCACAGCTCCCGGGCTGCCTTCATTCCTGACCTCATCCCGACACACGCGATCGGGTTCGTGTTTCGATCCCAGGGGCTGTGGCCATGATGGATTTGCAAACCAGGATCTGGTCCGAGCCATCGATTTTGCAGGAAGCAGATCCAGACCGAGGCTACCTGCTTAAGGCCCTCACAGGGCAGCAGGAGCTAGGACCAGAACCCCAGCTTCCTGTCACCCAAGTCTACATGCAAAAATGCACAGTTTGGGGACGCCTGGCTGGCTCAGCTGGTTAAGCGTCTGACTCTGGCTCAGGTCATGATCTCCTGGTTCATGGGTTCAAGCCCCGCATCGGGCTCTGTGCTGACGGCTCAGAGCCTGGAGCCTGCTTCGGATTCTGTGTCTCCCTCTCCATCTCTGACCCTCCCCCACTCATGCTTTGTCTCTCCTGCTCTCAAAAATAAATAAAAACATTTAAAAAAAGTAAACATTAAAAAAAAATAAATAAATGCACAGTTTGATAAATGCTCAAAATGAACACACCTGAGCAACCAGTGCTCAGCTCAAGAACTAGGTCATTTCCAAGAACCTCAGAAGCCTCCCACGCCCCCTGCCAGACCACACCCCCGAGGTAACCAGAATCGTGACTTCCAACAGCAGCAATTAGCTCGTATGGTCTGGACTCTGTGTCAGTGGACTAGCACATCATGTATTCCATTGGGTGCGGCTTTATTCACTCAGTATCTTGCCCCTAAGGCACTTCCATGTCGCCTCTTACAGCTAAGATTCCTCCATTGATCTATACTATTCCATTGGGTAAATACGCTACAACTTATTCACCCACGTTGATGGTCCATTGACTTGCTTCTACTCTGGGGCTGTCACAAGTAGTGGTGCTGGGAACATTTGTGTGCATGTCTTGGTGCACACATAAAGGGATATTTGTAGGGTTTCTACCAATAAGTGGGGCTGCTAGACCATAGTACATGCATCCATTCCGTAAACGCTGCCAAAGCGTTCTCCACAGTGATCGCATCAATTCTCACTCCACGTGGGAGTGCCTTGTAACTCCGTCTGGCACGGAGCAGTGTAGAAGAGGTACACGTCGGGATCTGACTATGGCTCTAACCCGTAGTCCCGCATGATCAAGGAGGTAGGGGGGCTTCTCGTGGCTTCCTGGCCACGGGAATTCCTTACATAAAATATGTAACTGTTTCTATGATAAGCCGTTTTTGGTTTGCTCGGTGTGT
Organism: Paguma larvata; assembly: GCA_030068075.1. Lineage (NCBI taxonomy): Eukaryota > Metazoa > Chordata > Mammalia > Carnivora > Viverridae > Paguma > Paguma larvata. The sequence continues at coordinate 132,101,566 of CM057828.1, forward strand.
GTTTTTCCCTTCTCCGCGGTGACTTTTGTGGGTCTACACACATGAGCATAAACCCTTCCTGAGTAAAGGCTCTGGAGCCAGCCTACCCGGGTCGCGCTCCGGCTCCGGCGGTGACTGGCTGTCATTCGGGGCTGGCCGAGTCCTCTCCAGGCCCGGAGGGGCCGTCCGTAAGGCCGGAGGAGGGGAGCAGGGCCTTCTCGGGAGCGCGTGCCAGCACCCGGAACCATCTCGGCACAGCAGAAGCGCTCAGCATGTGCGGGTTCTCACTCTACGCCTAGCATGCTGCCCCTAAAGGTGCCCAAAACCGCCCGGGAAGAGGAGGGCACGTGGCAAGACTGAGACGAAACCTCCCAATTTGTCGATCACGTATCACCACCTGAATAGCAACATCATACTTCTCCCTACTTTTCCCCCGCGTGCGGAAACCAGAGGTGAGCTGGGGTGTGGTAGGGATGCGGGCGCCGATTCATCTCAACTGGAAAGAAACAACACAGAAGCCGTCCATGAGGACACACAAGGGCCACGCGCCCGGGCGTCACCCGCAAAGGCTGAGGAAGACGAACACTGTGTCCATTCGGCCGAGGGGACCCCGTCTCCCCCAGAGAGCGCACGGTGCGGGCTCGCCCCCGCCCCCGCCAGCCCTCTGGCCTCAGGAGACGCGCACAGCCCGGGGGCCCTGAGACCAAGGGAAATGCTTGGTTCCGGCTCACCCAGGCCTGCCTGGGCCTCGGCCCCTGCTCCGTCAGCAAGCCTGGCTCCAGGGACCGAACGACCTGCCGGCCGGGCCTGAGGTCTCGGGCCAGAGGCTGCCTCAGGCTCTGTGGCCGCCCCCAGGGCCCCTCCGCTGGACCCACACGGCAGGTTGCATGGCCGGAAAGGAAGAGGTCAGGGAAGTCTCGGCCCTTCTGGGAAACGGGCCCGGGTCAGCGGAACGTGCTTTGGGAGCAGGTCTAACAGGAGAGCAGAAGGGGTCATGGGGGCCGCAGCCTCTCATCTCACACGTGGGGAGCCTGAGGCTCCGGGAGGCGTGCAGGCAAGACGGGTCGGGGCGAGGCCCACCCGGTAACCATGGGTCCCTCGTTCGTTCGCGTGCAGCCTCAAGCACTTCCAGTCCCCACAGCCAAGGAGTCGCCAAATCCCGTCTTCTGCGTGGTGCTCACACGGGTCACCAGCGTTTTCCCCACCGCCTTCTCCACCCGGATGTAACCTCGGAGCCGCGCCCAGGCCACGGGCCGGGCCTCTCCCACCACCAGCGCACACACCTGCGACACTGGCGACACCATCGTCTCCTACAGCGACGCTTCTGTCTGTTCTTGCCCCGCTCAGGAACCATCGCCGTCTCCTGGCTTCCTCCCGGGCTCTCCCCAGGGAGCGGGTGGGGGCAGGATTCTGGAGCAGCCTCCCTCCCCCCACCCCTCCCTCCACTCGGCTCACACTACCTGCTTCTTCCCCCAAACGTCCCTCCTCCCGTACATTTCGGCCATTTTCGAGCATTCCTCCAGCAATTCCTCTCCTTTCTCACCCGTGCCCATCCCGGGCTCTGTTGGCATCTCTCCCTGCCGTGGCCATAAGCGGACGTCTCCATGCTGCGCCCAGCACTGGCATCTTGTTGGCTCCCGGCCATGAGTAGGCATGTGCTGTGCGTGTTCTCACCCGAAACCCTGAACACCTTTCCCCGCGTCCGGCAGCACCAGCCCTGTCCAGGACGGTGGAGACCACCGTTCCCCGCGCCCAGCCCTGTCCAGGACGGTAGAGACCACCCTTCCCCGTGCCCAGCCCTGTCCAGGACGGTAGAGACCACCCTTCCCCGCGCCCAGCCCTGTCCAGGACGGTGGAGACCACCCTTCCCCGCGCCCAGCCCCATCCAGTGCAGATGGAGACCACACTTCCCCTCGCCCAGCCCCGTCCAGTGTGGATGGAGACCACCCTTCCCCGCACCCAGCCCCGTCCAGTGCGGGTGCAGACCACCCTTCCCGTGTCTGGCCTGGCACATGGCACCAGGCCTCTCCAATACTGGTGGAAAAACACACGCTGACCAGACACACACAAGCCAGCAACGCGGGCGGCCTTCTCAGCGCTCCACTCAGACGTATGGCCAGCCCCAGCACCGAGGACGGCGGACCACCACCTCTGCCTCTCCAGGGCCGCCAGCCCACGTGGGCGTGGACTCCAGCGAGGACGGCGATGGCACAGCTGCTGCTCCCAGGTGCGTGAGGGCCGGGAGGACACACCGAGACCAAGGCTCAATCCTGCCACCAGACAGGAGGGAGGGCTTGGCGAGTTCTGAAGCAGACGAGTGGAGGGCTGTGGGGCGGGGGGTCAGGGGCGAGATAGCGGAAGGAGTCCGGGGGTGGGGGGAGGCCGTGCGGCAGAGATGGGATCACAGGAGTGCCCAGACCGTGAGAGGGGGGCTCCCGGAGACCAGAAGGACCGGGGTGCGTGACGCTAACGGATAACAGCCTTAACGAGGCTTACCGGGGGCCGAAGACGCAGGACCGTGGGAGGTCCTCTGCAGGGGGGCGGGGGGCCCCAGCGCACCAGGCGGAAGCGGAAGACCTACTTCTGCTCCTCCTGCTCGTCAGGGTGCCTGGCCTCGGGCCGTGTGCGCCTTACTCTAGTCCTCAGGCCTCGAAGGACATCTCTGTCCTGCTGCCCCATGCCCACCAGGGTGACTCGGAGGACTCCATCCGCGCCCTAGGAAAACCGCCCCTAAAGAGGCGGCCCATTACCCTCCCAGGTGCCCTGGTCCTCAGATCCCGCGTCGTGGGCTCCGACTCAAGGTGCTGGAAATCACACCTCTCCTGGCTCCCTCCCAACCTGACGGAGCCCGTGCCCGCCGACCACTGGGTCTCGTTAGGGACCCGAGAACTTGGCGGTTGGCCCGCGAGATTCCTGAGCCCTGCAGGGTGCATCCAGGGGTTCTGGATGCTTACCCGGAGAATGGCCTTCCCTCTGGACGGTGTCGGCACGGAGGTGGACAGCCTTTCTCACGCCCAGGGCCAATCCCTTTTGCGACAGGACGTGTCACTTCGCCCTGGCTGTCACATCATAGGCTTGAGGTAAGGAGTCGGAAAACCTGTTCTGGAAGGGGCTCTCCCCGTGCCGTGGCTGCCTGTGCCCCACAGCCCAGAGCACCGTCCATCTACGCGGAGTCCGTGTGCCCCTTCTGCAGATTAATAGCTCTTCACCACTGCCAGGTGCCGTCGTGAGGCCAGGGAGCGATTTCAGGCCAGAAAAGGATTCTCGGGGAAAGCTGGATGCCTTCCAGGCAGGATGCGGGCGTGAGGGGGGGAGCGTGGTTTCTAAATCGGCTGCACCTGCCGGCCGTTGCCTTCTCAAACCAGCGCTCCAAACCTGAGCTCCGGTGCCCAGAAGGCCGCTGGTTCTGGGGCCCGCCGCTGAGGAAGTCTCTAGGGCAAGCGGGCCAAGCCCACATCCAGGCTCTGGCTCGGAACAGGCTGGAAGAACAACCCTTCTCGTCTCCCATCTGCGCCCCTTTGGTTCTTGTGCTTGAAGACAGTTAAAGAGTAAATGGTCCAAACGTTAATCCAAACATCAACTCTAAGAAATCCACTTCAAACGTAAAGACGTGGATGGTTAAAAGTTAAAGCCGCCACGCAAACGCTCCACGATGGAAAAGGGAGTAGCTCTATCGGGAGCAAAGTCAATTTCAAAACAAAGAATATTTGTGGGGTTCGAGAGGGACGCTTCCGAACGCCCACGCCAGCTGGTCTGGCAAGAAGACAGGCAGTTAGCGAGCACGCGCGAGGGTAATCTTTATTACGTTTCAAACGCATTAATCACCATCATTTCTATCTGGGTTGGATTGAGCGAAACTGTCTGATGTCGGCTCACTGATGTCCCTGATGGCAGCATCCTCCCCGTCTTTTTCTCGCTAGGCTTGGTCACCCCTCAGGGACACTTCTGCCATCAACCTTCCGTGCCGCCCCTTCCGCGGGCAAGGGGGCCCTCCCACAGCGCAGAGACCCGACCTGGGGACAGCACCCAACAGTCTGGTAAATGCGTCTTTGCTTCTCCATCTCCCTCCTTAGGGCCACCGGCTGCTCTGTTCATCTCCGCGCCCTGAACGCGGAGTACCAGACACATCGCACTGCCTGATGAGCAAGCGAGTGAGAACTTAGGGCCTCTTGACCCTCGCTGGCTCCCAGGGCCCAGGCAGATTTGGTTCCAGCGGAGAGAGCACTGGGCACGCAGCGGGCGGGACGGCACTGCTGACAAGCCCTGCGATCCCAGATACGTGACTTGACCTCCCCGGGCGTCCGCTTCCTCACCTGCAAGGTGGTGACAGAAGAGCGGCCCCGCAGAACGGACACGTTAAAGCAGCAGCGTTGACATGCGCTCGGCACATGCTGGCCAACATCAGACGCAGCAGGTGCCGGATTACCTGTGTCACCAGTGCCGCGAATGAGGACAGGAAAGCTAAGGAGGGCACTGACGTCCGCCGGGCACGGAACAGCGAGAGGGAACAGCCGCCCGTGCGTGAGCGCACCTGTTCTCCACACCTTACAGACACCGGCTTTTCTCGCCGCACCCGCACCTTCTCTGTCTGCGAAGTGGGCTCCAGACACCATCTGGACCAAGAAGCAAATTAACATCACGCGACGCGTGACAATGACACGTCCCTTATGGGAACAGATGCCGGCAAGTTGATCCGCCGTGCGCGGGACTTCCTCTACGCGTCAAGAGTAAGGCCCCGGCTTCCAGGAAAGGAAAAGCCAGAGCATCTGCTCCTGCCCCCTTGCGAGCCTCGGGGTTTCCCTCCGCGTCTAAGGCGCCAAGTGCGAGACTGCAGCAAAAAGAGGAAAAGCGTTCATCTCACTCCTTCTGGGTCGGCTCCCATTGCAGAACCCGGGGCTCCGGCCCAGAGCGAGGGAATCTGAGTTCGCACGTTAGTAACACCGTCGACGCGTCCTGCCCGTCCCGGTCTGAGAAGCACAGGCTGTCTCCCTGCTCAGTCATCATTTCTTTGAGCGGTAGCACCCAGACTTTGACCACAAACTATTAGCTCCCAAAAGGGCAGTTTTTAGTTGTAAATTATATACACGTGCTTCTACACAGATCATAAAACTGAAGCAAAAATCATACGTTTAAAAGGGTGCGCTAAAATAAACAGAAAGGGAAGTGTAGTATTTTCTTCCTGTGCACCCCAAGTACTCTTTAGGGGCCACGGAGGACGTGAGGCGCGCCCTGCCTGTCCCCAGCCCTGGGCTAACGGAACCGCTGATGGTAATCTCCTCTTGTCAGAAAGTTCTCACTCCTCTGTCCCCACACCCACCCAGCTTCAAGACCACCACCTCCTTACACTCCTTCTATCCCGCGATGCCCCTCACGCCCCACTCTCCTAATCTTCCCATTTGGCATCATCAACAGTCCCAGGAATTTCTGTGGCTGAAAGTTTCCAGTCCCACTGAAATGGAGATCTGCGTTTCGTCTGCTGGAAGAATAAGAAAGAAAACATAACGGAGGGGCAGAGGAGAGGACGGAATCCGGAAGGTGGGTTTCTTTACGTTAAGACACTTAGTATGCTTTCTCACTTCTAGATCACCGAACCATCCAAGAAGTCGCTCCAGATAAGGGGACAGTCAAGAGCTACAGACGTCTTTAAATTGCTTCTAGGCGTGCCGCCTCCGTCTTGGGATAAGCGCCTATTTCGGGAGCTCCGATAAACTGACTCTTCTACTGGAAGCCACAGCCACAGCCTCCCCATCAGAGGACCAGAAGGTGGCCCCGGGCACACCCCCCCCACTTCAAAACAACCGCAAATACAAGTCCAGGAAAGTCGACGCAAAAAAAGATTCCCAAAATGTCACTAATTTAAGGTTCCTACAAATAGGGAATAGGAAAAGTCTTTCCCGAGAGCAAGCCACACATACTACCAATCAATATTCCAACGTCCTCAGTATCTAGACGCCAAGCCGCTGGGAGAGGCTTAGGGAAATGCACGTCCATGAAATACTACCAGCAGTCCTCCCCGGGTCTCCCTGAGCCTGCAGCCAATCCTGCAGGCACGAGCTCAGCAGCCGGGATGACACCCCACCGCGTGACATCCAGAGGGCATCGAATTGTTCACGGGTATTTTTAAAGACTCCGCACCCTTGTAAGCTTTTGTCTAGACAACAGCAAACAATCCCCTCTCTCCCTGTCTCTCAGGCGTCCCCACCCCACCAGTCAGCGGGGGCAAGTTCACCTCCAAGGCAGGCTAAGGCACAGATACAAAGGCCCAAGATCGACACCATCAAAAGCCGCACGGAGAGACGTGTCTGCTCAGGGTCTGCTGACGCGGCCTGCCTCCGACCCTTCTTATCAACCGCAATGACTCGGCCCGCTGTGGGGTCGCCTCCTTCCTCCTTCCTCCAGTTCGGATCCAGCCCTGCTGGTCGCCACCAGAGACCCCATCACCTCCCACGGGAAGGAGAATGAGACTGGATGGGAAAAGTTCTGCTCCCCGGCACACGGGCCACCCGGCCAGCTACCTCGTGGCGAGAGGATGAGAGGGACCACCCTGGTGGAAATGTCTGGGGGCAGGAAGGAGAGGTGCCTGGCTAAGGAGCACTTTGGAAGGGGCTGTCCTGGGTGGGAGTCAGGGCCCGGCAGACTGCCTGGTTGGAGGACCAGTCAGCACCTGGGGCAGGGGCACCTGCTGGGCCGCCCACCCATCCTGGATCTTCCGGCCCACTTAAGCTCACAGAGAAGCGGTGCTGACAGCAACCGCGGAGCGGTCACTGCAGGACTGAGGGCTCCTTCGGATCAGAAACAAACAGCCGTGGCATCCGGAGCACCGAGCACATGGCCAGGCATGTTTGGAGTGCTTGAGGCCTAATCCTCACAACCACTGACAGGTGAGGAGACTGAGGCACAGAGAGGTGAAGGAACTTCTCCAAGGTCACACAGCTCCTACCTGGCGAAGCTGGCGTCTGAGCCCAGGAAGTCTGACTTGCAGAGCCCAGGCGCAACTGCTCACTCTCGCTCTCCCTCCCCGCTGCAGCGAGAGCCTGGGGGTTCCGCGTCTGCCCCATATTCATTAACACAAAGACGGCAGGGTGTGCGGGGGTGACCAGGGGGCTCAGGAGTCTTCCTACCCCCACGTCCACAGCCGCCTGACCTGAGCTGCCCTTTGAGGGGGAGGATGTTGGGGTGGGGACGGCAAAAGGCCAGGGAAAGAACGATGCATCTGAACTTTCGCTCCTGCCCCTCCCGAAGTTTAAGCCTGAAAGCCCAACGTTAGGATGCCATCCTTTGGGTTCAAGATCTTTGAGATCAGTTAAAATGCATACTGAGCTATGATCCCTTAAAGAACCATCTTTAAGGAAGGGATCTGAGAGAGGAGAACGCAGGAGAGAACTTGCAGGCAGACAGAAAGATTTCGCCTTCACAGCATCACTGCTCAGATCTTAATCGTACACGTAAGCACTGCTCAGCTGGGCTGGGCTGGGCACCTGGGGGATCTCCACCGCCTTAAAGCCGCGGAACAGAGCACACAGGTAAGACCCGAGGGACCAGGAAGGAATCACCAGAGACTTACCGAAAGGAAGGTACACACCTTCCAGATCTCCAGAAAATTAAGTCCAGGGCAGAGAGGGGACCAACTCTGCCTCCAGCAAATTCCTCCAAGGAAAGAAGGCTGTTTGGGATTTTCTGGCTGGGTTTTGATAACAAATTGTAACCTGGTCTGCTGGAGAGCCAAGAAAAACCAGATATTGCCTCTTTATACCCATTCCATACTCCTACTTTCCTTCCGGGGATGCTTTCATGGGTTTTGTTTTGGACAATTCGATACATGTAGCAGAGGCAGAGATTCCTAAAGAGCTCTTGCAAAGAAGCTATTAATTCACAACTCCAGAACTTCAGAGAAGTTCCCTCCCGTATGCATCTGCCCTACAGGCTCGAGGTCGGCACTACCGGACATGGAGGGTCAGGGTCGCAGAGCAAATCAGAGCAGCCCAGGTCCTTCCCTCCTGACCTTTCCAGACACCGTATCTGACGCTGCCTAGAGGGCTGAAATGAGCCCAGGTTACTCACGCACCGACTCCTCGGCGCTCACTGCACTGCACTGGTCTCACGTTTAGGCTGGCCTAGGCAGAGGGGCTGGACAAGGGGAAGGGGCATCAGATTTGAAAAAAGGAAGGGCTAGGAGGCAGTAAGGATGCTGAACGACAGTTGGATACCGTGATCACATTTGTTAAACTCAAAGTCAAGATTCTTGCTTTAACCAGGTAGAGAGCACTGATAGGCACAATGGGTCAGAGGTGTACCCTGCTGGAAATTTCACTTGCTGGGAGATGGGCAGCCTCCTCCCTCTGGTATCCTCACCTGGCCCCGGGCAACCTCCCTCTTCAATTCAAGTAGAGAATCAGTGACACGGCTAAATACAGCTCAACGAATCCTCCAGTCCAATGGGTTCCAGCGATGCAGAAACCCTTTGGCACTACTCCCAAAGCAACCCATTCCGTGAAAACAAACACATCGCGAAAGGCAGAGAGACGCCTTGGAGTCCTGGCAGATCAAAATTGGGATCTTAGCTCCCGTGTTTTCTTACTGATGCATGTAAACACCTAGCTGTACGCAGTTCCGGGGAGAATCCCAACAAACTTTCATTCCTGCCCCTTCTCTATAATTGACCTGATATTCACCTCCTGTAAACAGCTCTGTTCTGTCCCCTAGGGCAGCACAAGACCAGTCAAATCTGATCACATGAGACTTTCAAATACTTGCACACAGGCTCACAGACCCTCAGGGCCTGTCTGGTCTGAGCTAAACACCCCCAGTTCTTCAAGCACCTCTCCTAAGACTTGGTTCCCTGACCCTTCCCCAGTTGAGTCTTCACGGCTCTGCAAGCGAACTCCAAGCCCTCCTAAGGAAGAGTCCGTCGCAACCAAGGTCCCAATTCACTCTTGGCCGTGGGGCCGGGACCAGTGGGGAGGAAGGGGGAGTTGTGTCCCCACCTTGTGGTCTGAGCCTGGGCCCCAAACCAGGGGCTGGGACAGCTTGCACCCAGGAGGTGGCTGCGGTGTCCCGGGACCACTGTGTTCCTCGACCCTCCCTTCGGTAAGGCGTCATCCCACAGCACCTGTGCCGGCTGTTTACTGAGGTTGTACGTCCACGATGCTGAAGGGGGGGGGGAAAGCAGCGTCGGGCACTTACAGCTATGTACTCCCCAAAGAGAAAAACACTGCATGCTCTTTTGCAATCTCCCGCGTTGGGACTTTCTTTTCACGCGTCCCCGTGCGCCCTTCCCCCTCCGCTGCGCGCCCCAGCGCCCCAGCCCCGCCCGACCCGGGATCCGGCCAGCCACCTGCCGACCTAGTTCCTCCCGCGGACTGGCAGCAAGCGGCAGCTCCCAGACCTAATCCGGGGGAAAACCCCGGCCTGCGAAACGAAAACAGGCCACGGGGCGGGGAGGCGCCGAGCGTCCACGAGGCGCGCAGCTGCGCGGGGTGCACGCCGCGCCCACGTGCCGGAGCGAGCGGCGCGGGGCAGGCTGGGGCGGCGCCACGTGAACGCGGCGTGCGGCGCCGGCGGGCGGGGGCGGGGCGCGCGCTGACCGGCCCGTGCGCCGCGCCTGCAGCCAATCCGCGCGCGCGCGCGCCCTTCCGCCGGCTCCGCCCCGCGCCGGGTGTCCCGGGCTGACCTCAGCACCGGCGGCGGCGAAAGAGCGGGCGGGCCGCCCGGCTCCGTGGCGCCCCTAGCCTGCGAGGAGGCCCCTGCCCCCCAGCGCCATCCCGACCGGGGACCCGAGAACTGACGCGGGCGGGGGCACCGCCCTGGAAACCGGGCTGCTAGAGGCAGGAGCGTGCAGAGCCCCGGGCTCCTCCTCGACCTTCCGGCTGGGCAAGAGACCCCCAGAACGCTGCCGTCTGCCCGTCACCCTCCTTATCGCTGGGTCCTGGACCATCTCTGTGCCCACGGTGCCTGGCTGCTAGGAGGTCTATGGCAGGGGACCAGAATATGCCACCCCAGAGTGTCCCTCTTTGGCATGAGGATGATTTTTGTGCTGATTGTTTTTGAGAAACTGCAGATACAGGAGGAGCCTGCAAACAGTATAAGTGACCCTTTTGTAGGGGCAATTTACATAGAAAGGGGGGCTCTGCCAGGAGTGCAGCTGTGCCCACACATCACTTCACCTGACTTCCGTGGTGGCGGGGCGGCCTGGTTTACCACGGATTTCCTCTTCTGGCCTTCCTGCGAATATGCCTCCTTGCCTTTGCAGCCCCGGCCCTCCTCCCTTTCCTTAGCTCAGAATGGTCCCTGAGCCTCAACTGCCCGGCGGTCTTTTGAGTCTCATATCTTCGTGGGGCTGGTAAATGAATGCACATACGTAATTAAACTTGGGGTTTTTTCTTCCTGTGTATTTTTTATGGGGGCGAGAGAGTCTCAGCTAAGAATCTGGACGGTTAAAGAGAAAATAAGTTTTCCTTTCCTACGATATGTAGGACCAAAGTGTTGACATCCAACCTATATAGGGGTTTTTTTGGCTTAAAAAACTCCTTTTTTTTTATTTTAAAAGTAACATGCATTCATTGTGAAATGACTGGAAAATATGGAAGAAGCATAACATACTTGTGCTGTGTTTCTCTCCAGACTCTCCTATCCGTGCAGATATTTTTAGAGCCCCAGGAGAGAGGGCATTGCCTTCACCTCTGCACTGAATTTATGCTCTACTGAATGTCATCACTTATGGGGAAACAGACATCCATCATGAGGAATTTTATTTTCATAATTAATAAGACCAGGAGTAAAGGAGAGTCAAGACTTTTCTTTTAATTCCTGGAGAAAATATAAAAAGCTACAAAACATAGAATGGGGATAGGAGAGGAAGAACTTTCTGGTATTGGGCTGGAGTAAGAGCAGTATGAATTTATGATCTTAAAAAACATGTTTACTAGCTCTGTCCACTGGGAGGACCTAGAAACGATGATACCCGAGCAACAAGGAACACACCGGAGTCCGTCCGAACCTTGTTTTCCAACTACCATTCTCCACTGAACATAACCAGGGCTCCTTGGCTGGCCTTCGGACCTCTGGTTGTGCCAGAATACAAGGAAAAACTCAGAAACTAATGGTGTCAAAAGGACACAGCAACCAGCTTGAGAGGGCTCTCATCCCAATTTGGGGCGATTTGAGCATGAAAATGAGTAATGTCAGGAATGGGTTGATTATAACACATGTGATAATTTTTTAAATCCCTGAGTCTACACTATTAATAATAATGAAAACTATTTTAAACGGGATGGTGGGCAGGGAAGCTCTTCCTTACAAAAGAATGCCAACCAATAAAGGCAGAAAGGGTGGCATAAATGTACATTGCCATTTTTAGCCACCATAATAAGTGTCCCAGTCAGAATCCCAGAATCATCAATCCATGCTTAAACCACTGCATAAAAGATTATTGCAGACGAGAGTTATTTTTTTCAAAATTTGTGAGCGATCCCAAAGGATCCGCACAGATACATTTTTTAAATGTTTGACTTTTTTGAGGGAGGAAGGGGCAGAGAGAGAGGGACAATCTCAAGCAGGCTCCCCCTGTGGGTGAGGAGTCCGATGCGGGGCTCGATCCCACGAACCGAGAGATCGTGACCTAAGCTGAGATCAAAAGTCAGACACTTAACCAACTGAGCCCCCCCAAAAGCCCCCCATACAGATGCATCTTTAATTGCAAACGCGAAAAGTTATCTTCATAAGTGAACCAAACAAATGACCAAAGTTATTTAACACCACCATTAAAGGGACAGGCTGACACCTTAGTCTGTTGACGTCACGCCAGTAAGGACATAGATCATGCACGCAGTGTCCTTGACAAAAATGTTAAACTTCAATCTAAGAAGGCAATTCCAGATTGAGGCAAAAGAGGTGGCCGGGATCCTCACAAATACCACTCCCATTACAAGAACACTAGAAATAAGGCTGCGGAACTCTTCTAGATAAAAAGAGACTTCTAGATAGATACATGTGTGACATGTGATCGGATCCTAGATACAAAAAGAAAAAAGAATCTATAAACGGCCCTACCAAGACGATTCACATACGGACCAGCAGCTAGTAACAGTCTTGTGTCCGTGTCGAGTTCCCAACCAGGCGGATGAGTGTATTACGATAATTGAAGAGAACGCTCTGTTCTCGGGAAGGACACGCCGAAGCACTTAGGGATGAAGTGTCAGGAGGCCTGTGGCTGGGTGTTCGGCATCAACAACACCAACAGGAACGAGGACGGTAAGACGCAACAGCGGGTGAACCGGCGATACGGGCGGTTCTCTAGGCCATTCTTGCAACTTTTCGGAAGGCTGAACATTTTTTAAAGCAGAAAGAGAAATGAAAACTTTCCCAGGCCAACGGTCCCTTGCCTTCACACACGCCTGGCCTTTCCTAGCACGCAGTCAACGCTCGGCGGACCAGAAAACTGTATTTGTGAGTCATCAAACATGTACAAGTCACAGTTGGTATGTTTGTGTAGAAACACAAATACAATACATATGACGTTAATGGGACAAGTCTGTGGCAAGTGAGTCACTAAGTCCCACGTGTCCTTTCCAGTTTTCAGTGCAGAGAGATCCCTCCCACCTGTTTACAAGCCGTCGCTCCTGAGCGGGGCGCCCCTTCCCTCTTTCGGCGGCCAGTGTACAAACACACACCGAGTGCCGGGGACGGGCAAGTGGCCCAGGAAGGGGGGTGCTTTAGCACCTGACTGGGAGAAGGAGGGCGGATTCTGCAATTTCTATTTCGAAACAAAGAACACCAGGGACATGGGTTAGTAGGAGGCTAAGTGGGTCAGAGAGGTCTCCGGAATCTCGGCTCCCTTTGGCCGCTCTGCTGGGATGGCATCTCAGGCTGCTGCTCAGGCAGCCGGCGTCTCCTCTTGTTAAGCGAGGCCGGCGCAGCCTGTCTGGTCCGTTCATCCAACAGACGTCTGCTAGAGGAGACTCGCACCTTCTAGAGGAGACCCCTACCGCTGATCCGTTACCTTGCACGGCGCTGCGCCACCCTTTCCGAGGCTCTGTTTCATTTTCAATGTCCAGCTGACGCTCTAGGTCGTTGGGACGGAGGGTATTCCCAGCTAGGACAACTTAGGACACGATCGAAGCAACGTGGAGGAAAGCAGCGTGGAACCAAAAGCGACCGCTTTTTCCCTCTGAAAACTAAGTGTGTGACTTGGGGGCTGGGTCGGGGGTGGGGGGTGGGGATGAAGGAGAGGCGCGACGGAGAATACGATGGAACGGAACACACCAGAATAAGCCGCCTGAACGATCTTACGGGCTCAACTACACATAAAGACGGAAAGGCTGCGAGTTCCACGAACCAGTCAGCTGCAAAGGACTTCGGGAAAGCTGCCAGCCGGCCCGGCTTCTATTCCTCCCTCACTCGGGCCGTCGGCCTCCCCTCACCGCGCCTTTCATGTGATCGCTGCAAGGAAGAACAAGATTCTAATGCCCTTTGAAATTTTAGTCTCGAATGGAGAATTAAAGAATCCCGAGTCGGAGAATGACATTCTTTGAGGACTGTCCCCTGCACGGGAGTATTCGTGTTCCCAAAATGAACTACCCCGACACACGGTTTTCCATCACCTCCTGGGCCCTGGGCTGGACCAGGGAGTTCACGGTCGAGTTGGGGAGATAAATGAACACGAATCATAGCACAAGAACCACGAGTACCTCCAGCTGTGAGACCGTGAGCCTTGAAGGAGGACCGGGGCTTGAAGAGAGAGGCCTTGAAGATGGGGCTCAAACGCGCCAAAGGGGGGAGCTGTTGAGAAAGGGCAGAGCTGGGAGCGGGAGGGGCGTGGCCGAGGAAGAGCAGCCCTGAGATTATTAATGTAAAGAATTGGAGGAGCGTTTGGGCGGCTCAGTCAGTTAAGCATCCGACTCTTGGTTTTGGCTAAGGTCACGATCTCACGGTTTGTGGGTTCGAGCCCCACATCGGGTTCTGTGTGGACAGTGGAGCCTGCTTGGGATTCTGTCTCTCGACCTCTGCCCCTCCGCCCTGCTCGTTCACTCCCTCTCTGCCCCTGCCCCACTCGCACTCTCTCTCGCTCAAAATAAATAAACATTAAAAAAAGAATTGGAAAACGATGTTTTCAGAGGCAAAGACACAGTAAGGAAGATGTGAAAAATCTTTAGAAGGTAAACTTTTCCTGAGGAAGACATTACCTTTCCTCTAGACCTGATGGATGATCCAGCCTCTAATTTACAGAAGCGAAAATCATCCAGACCGAGGGCTTTAGGAGCTAAACTTACGCCTTCACTCTGACCCAGCAAGACCACAGACATGGATGCTTTTACCAACCAACAGGCAGGTACAAACAGAAGCTTCCTGGTGGCTCTAAACATAACGACCCCAAACCAGAAACAAACCAATGGTCCAACAACAACAACAGAAGGGACACGATGAGTCACATATGGACTTGTTGAAACACTATCTCATACACCTGAAAATGATATAACACCATATGTTAATTATACTGGAATTAATATTTTAAAAAATATTTTTAATGTTTATTTTTTGAGAGAGACAGAGTGTGAGCTGGGGAGGGGCAGAGAGAGAGGGAGACACAGAATCCGCAGCAGGCTCCAGGCTCCGAGCTGTCAACACAGAGCCTGACGCAGGGCTTGCACTCACGAACCATGAGATCATGACCTGAGCCAAAGTCGGACGCCCAACCAGCTGAGCCACCCAGGTGCCCCTGGAATTATTTTTTAATTAAAACTTTTTTTAGTTAGAAAAAAACAACGGGGGTGCCTGGGGGGCTCAGTCGGTTAAGCATCAAACTTCGGGGGTGCCTGGGTGGCTCAGTCGGTTAAGTGTCTGACTTCAGCTCAGGTCGTGATCTCACAGTCTGTGAGTTTGAGCCCCGCATTGGGCTCTGTACTGACAGCTCAGAGCCTGGAGCCTGCTTCGGACTCTGTATCTCCCTCTCTCTCTGCCCCTCCCCCACTTATGCTTTGTCTCTCCTGCTCTCAAAAATAAATAAAAACATTTAAAAAAAGCATCAAACTTCAGCTGAGGTCATGATCTTGCAGTTTGTGAGTTTGACCCCCGCGTCGGGCTCTCTGCTGACAGCTGGAGCCTGGGGCCTTCTTTGGATTCTGTGTCTCCCTCTCTCTCTGCTCCTCCCCCACTCATACTGTCTCTCTCAAAAATAAACATTAAAAATATTTTTCAATTAAATAAAATAAAAATAAAGAAAGAAAAACCATGCAAGAGGCAAACCGCCGTCTATTCACAAAATAGAATACTACAGAGCAATGAAGATGAACTAAGGATTTCTACACACGACACAGAAAAACCCAGTCAGGATGTGGAGGGAAGAGCTGGGAGAGGGAGGGGTGTGGCCGAGGAAAAGCCACATTCAAAAGATATAAAATGCAGAATTCCTTCTATGTGAATTTCGAGAACAAGCAAACTTATTTATAATGAGAGGAGTCAGAAGAGTACTGAGTGGTTTCTGCTGAGAAGCTTTCTGAAGGGCAAGGCCACCAAGGAGCCTTCTGGGACACAGGAAACGGCCTACGGGTTGGTCAGGTGTCGGTTACGTGGGTGTATACACGTGTGTGAAGAACAGCTGAGATTTGCACACTTACTATATATATGTTATACCCCAGCTTTAACGAGGTATAAAATGTAAGCCACCACCAGCAACAACAAAGTGACGCAGGTCCTGCTGTGAACCACCTTTCTGGACTCGCCAAGGACAACAGATTTACTGGCCCCAGAGTATCACAGATATGCCATTTTATGGTAGGGGACTGGCCCGTCGCGACGTGTTCAAGTTGGCAACATATGTTCTTCCCGAGTCCAGTCTGACACGCGTTTTGTGGAGGGGATGAAGAAGGGCTCCTGAGTAAACTTCCCTTTTTCAGACCTTCATGACACCCATCGCGATGACTAAAAACACGATATGCATCACAAGCTAACTTCGGAATCGTTACTCTACCCATCGTGGGGCTAAAAATCAAATGTAGGTTGTAAAAACCAGTAATTCCAGTGTGACAGATGGAAGAGAATCTCTAGAATCGTAGCATGTAAGAGTCGGAAGAGAGAATCCAGTTAATTCTTTGACTTTATAGGGGGGAGGATGAGGTCCAGGGAGGTGAAGCGCCCAGTCAGCAGCCGCGTGGCAAGCAGAGCCATCACAGGACAAGAAAACAGGCCTCTGCCTGGCACCTCTGTAATACCCTCTGAGGTCTCCGTGCTGCTACGGGGCAGCGCTGGGGTCAGGAACCACCGTCCTCTCGGCCCTAGGCTGGGCCCCCGGGAAGGACAAGGACGTGATGTACCAGGCAGAAGATGCGGCAGCCTGGAACCCAGGACCCGGCCTCAGCCAGTCCTCCTGGTCATCCAGTCACCTTGACAAAGTTTGTAAAATCTTGGTACCTTTCTGCTTATCCAGAAATGGGGACACAAGTTGCTTCTCGAAGGGTGAGAAACCAGCTCCCAGGGAGGACGATGAATTCTTTTTGTTAGTCTGTTTTCTGGAACAGTTTTATTGAGATAGAGGTTGCCCATTTAAAACTACGCAATCCGGGGGCACCTGGGTGGCTCAGTCGGTTGAACGTCCGACTTCGGCTCAGGTCATGATCTTGTGGTTCATGAGTTCGAGCCCCGCGTCGGGCTCTGTGCTGACAGGTCAGAGCCTGGAGCCTGCTTCGGATTCTGTGTCTCCCTCTCTCTCTGCCCCTCCCCAGCTCGCACTCTGTCTCTCTCTCAAAAATAAACATTTTAAAGAAATGAATAAAAAAAATAAAATAAAGCTACACAATCCTGTGCATTTTCTACATTCACAAACTTGCGTGAGCATCGCACTTTTAGGACGGTTCTGTTACCCCAAAAGAACACCCCCTCTCCCTCCTCCTCTGACCTGCAGGCAGCCATGATCCACTTTCCATGTCTACCGATTTGGCTTTTTAGGACATTAAGTATGAAAGAAATCATACAATCTTTTGTGAATAGCTTTACCATTTAGCATGTTTTTCAAGACTCCTCTGCTCTGTAGATACACGATTCCTTTTTAGTGCCGGACTGCAGCGTACGGGTGGGTATACCTCATTTATTCAACGGTCAGTGGGTAGACACTGGGTTGTTTGTGCTGTGGCGGTACTAGGAGTAACGCTGCTCTGACAGTTGGTGTGCCTCGTTCTATGTGCACAGGCTTTCATCTCTCTTGGGTTTACACCTAGGAGTGGGACTGCTGGGTCCTACAGTCGATGAATCCGTAGAAACAGTGCCCTCGCCTGTACCCCAGAAGTGGGGGGATGAGAGAAGCCAAGAAATGAGTGATGGGAAGGGCGGAGGGCTTAGAGGGGTGTTCAGGGAAGGCCTCCGTGAGGAGGCGAGAATCAGCTGATGCTTCGCGGGCAGCGTTCACGCAAAGCTCCGAGGGAGGAATATTCCGGGCAGGGTGAACGTGGCCCCAGGCCACACGGAAGGACGGAAAGATGGGGCAAAAGGGGACGTGATTAGGCAATGTGGGTAGAGAGGTGACCAAGCTTCTCTCGTTTCTGTTTTAACTTCTCCTTTTGACAGAATTTCAGCCTTACAGAAAAACGTCAAGTAGCACAGAGAACTTCCACGCGGCCTTCGCCCGGACTCACCGAGTGTTGATATTTTGCCGCGTCTGCTTTATCATTCTCTGTGTTATCTTTTTTAAATATATGTTTTATGGACACAAAATAGTACGTATACAATATTTTTTTAATTAAAAAAATGCATGCATATTTTTTTCTAAGCCATGAAGACAAAATTTGCCCCATTTCTTCTTAATATTTCAAAGTGTATTACCTAAAAGCAAAGATGCTTTCCTACGTGCGGAACTATAATATAACCGTTAAAAGCAGGAAATTAACTCGACTGCAATATGGACTCCAAATGCATTTGGCCAAGCGCCATGGTGACACCCAGGCTCTGGTCCAGCATCATGTACTGCACTTACTGTATCATTCTCTCTCTCGCTCGCTCTCTCTCTCTCTCATCTGGGTCCCTACCTTTAAGGACCTAATTACTTAAAGGTACCTACTACTTGAAATGGACTCTCTAAATAATCTCACTTCCCTGTTAAAACTTAAATATGAGGCATTTGCGTGGCTCAGTGGGTTAAGCGTTCGACTCGGTTTGGGCTCAGATCACTTCATGGCTTTGTGGGTTCGAGCCCCGCATCGGGCTCTACACTGACCTCTGCACTATACTCTCTCTCTGCCCCTCCCCCACGTTCTCTGTCTCTGTCTCTCTCAAAATAAATAAATAAACTTAAAAAAAACCTTAAATATAATTGGTAGTATTAGAAACAAGCAATTAAAATTTAAAAATACACTTTTATGTTCTATTTTGATGAAAGTCCACATTCAGTGTTAGATTGACCACACTCTTCTTTTTTAATTTTTTTAAAATGTTTATTTATTTTTGAGAGAGAGAGAGCGTGCGTGAGCAGGGGAGGAGCAGAGAGAGAAGGAGACACAGAATCCAAAGCAGACTCCAGGCTCCGAGCTGTCAGCACAGAGCCCGCCGCGGGGCTTGAACTCAAGGACCAGGAGATCACGACTGCAGCCGAAGTCAGACGCTTAACCGACTGAGCCCCCCGGGCGCCCCGTAGATTCACTACGCTCTTCTTACTACGTGTCCACTTCGTTTAGAACACAATCACGACCGTGGGCACAAAGGGCACTCTACTCGCCTTACAACTGTTTCATGAACCATGAAAACACAGCTTTGGAAACTGCTGATCTCCTTAACAAGTAGGAGGAAAAATTCTCCTTTGTTCTTTCTTGATTCTGCACCCCAGGCACAGAGGTTTGGGCTCATAACCCTTGGTTCATCCCATGCGCTCCTCACTGAGCCTTCGATACTGTTTAAGCGACAGAACAGACCAGCAGAAATCCACCAGCCAATCGCCGTCCGAGCTTCTCAGTCTCTGCACATGTCCCCCCACCCCTGCTCCTGTCTCCCTCCAGACAGAAGTAGCCATTATACTGGATTTTACAAAAGAAATATTGTTTCGGGGGCGCCTGGGTGGCTCAGTCAGTTAAGCGTCCGACTTTGGCTCAGGTCATGATCTCGCATTCAGCTCAAGCCCTCTGTGCTGACAGCTCAGAGCCTGGAGCCTGCTTCGGATTGTGTCTCCCTCTCTTTCTGCCCCCCTAACTTCCCCTACTCATGTTCTCTCTCTCTCTCTCTCTCTCAATAAATAAACATTAAAAAATGATTTTAAAAAGAAATATTGTTTTGTTACTAAATATTGCTTAAAAGCATATTGTTTAGTTTCGGGTGTTTTATAAAAAAATTTTTTACAGGGCGCCTGGGTGGCTTAGGCAGTTAAGCATCCAACTCTTGACTTTGGCTCGGGTCATGATCTCACAGTTCGTGGGATCGAGCCCTGAGTTGGGTTCCGCTTGGAGAGTGTGGAGGCTGCGCGGGATTCTCTCTCCCTCTCCCTCTCTCTGCCCCTTCCCAGCGTGTTCTTGCTCTGTGTCAAAAATTAAGCATTAAACAAAATTTTTTTGAGTATTTGACTGTACCTAATGTTTTGCAGCTTTTTAAACAGTCGTGACAGCACAGAACACGGCTGTCTGTCCGAGCGCGTGGCCCACGCAGACCGCAGGATAACATCGCATCGTGCGACCACCCCAAGAATTCATCTCCTCTCCTCCTGCCCGTGGGCTGTTGGCCCTTGAGAGCTGTTCCTTTTTGACTGAACATCGCCAGTGCAGAAGCTTCTCTCCATGACATGCCCGCGAATGACACACCCGGTTACAGGTGTCACGTGTCGGTGGGTTCTTTCTAACAGAAGGGAAGGTAGCCGCAGAGAAAAAAGGACTGTCTCCCAGTTGATTCTTCCCTAGCACCATTGTGATTTTACTGTCATGCCCTTTATTACTTGCTGGTGTGCACGGCAAAATGAATTCACTGAAGTTTTAGATGCTTAAGAAATTAATTTCCTTAAGGCGGCAGCAGTAACAACGGGCTTTTGCTTTTGTTTCAATCAAATGACTTCAAATGTAAAGCTTTTCTGTAACCCAGGCTTTGCACGAAACATGATTTTGGCTTGAAGTGGGTTCCGCTTTTTGTTCCCCAATTATGTCTGAGAAACGACGTATCAACGGCAAACACGGTTCGCGGTAAAGGGGATGCTGACTGACTCGCTGTTTTGTTATAAAAGCAGGCCATTCCAGTTGCAGGTTTTTCACACAGATACCAGCCAGTGTGCAGACTCGGAGCCCTCTCCTGTTGGTATGCTGGGGCGGCGAGCCGCTGACACAATCCTTGTTTTGATTTCCTTCCCCGTCTGTTGGCAGAACCATCGCTGAAACACATCTTCTGTAGTCTTCAAGTCTGCAGGGCCGTAACGTTAGCTTGGACTCTTTCCTTTTGTG
The DNA here is from genome assembly GCA_030068075.1 of Paguma larvata. Classification (NCBI taxonomy): domain Eukaryota; kingdom Metazoa; phylum Chordata; class Mammalia; order Carnivora; family Viverridae; genus Paguma; species Paguma larvata. The sequence continues at coordinate 132,121,938 of CM057828.1, forward strand.
ATTCAAACACTGATGAGGTTTTAGAATCTATTTCTCTAAATGAGGCCATCGAGCCTGCGAGCCAGGGTTGGCTGGAGGCGAGTGGGGTGACCGGGCGTCCTGGTGTGCCTGGGACTGCGGAGGCTGCCGTGTCTCCTGGTTTTCCACACTCACCAGGGGAAATTCCGGGCCATCCTGGCTGGAGTTGGTCACCCGTCTGGAGGCCAACTTGGTCAGCTGGTGGCTGGGCTGAGTTTGTTCGGGAAGGCTCTCTGAGTGGAGTTTTCCCCTCTCCAATAACTGAGCCCTTCACGGTCTAAGGAAACTGAAGGTCGGACAGAAGTTAACTGGCAATCGGGTACCACGGACATAGAAACACTGGCAACACGAAAACTGCACAGGCTTCCCTGCTGGCTTGGAAACGACCCAGCTCAGTGCCCAGTCTGTAAAACACCGAAACTTTAAGAATCCCTTACGTGCGGCAATAAAAATCAATCCCGATTTTGAAAGCCGGGTTTTTCTTAAAGGAGGTGTCTGTCCAACACTTGGCTCTGAGCACAATAGGTCTTTCTGGAAGGCTCCTTGCTGAGTCCCAATCCTCTTGAACCGCGGATACAAACCAAACCACTGTTGGGGACAGCTGCGACTCTTGGAGGCCACTCGACAGGTACAGAGCGCCCCTGAGCTCCCCGGAACACCCGCGGTGCTGATGGCGCGGCCGTGACACAGCCACCAGTGCCCTCGGCATCCTTCCTAGAGGCAGCAGGAGTCGCCCATGACTCACTCTTTCCCTTCCCCGCATCCACTCCCTCGCAGACCCTGCTGTCTGCGTCTCCTAAATATATTCAGAATCCAACCACTTACGACCACCTGCCCCTCCCCCGCCTGACCTAAGCCACCATCACCACTCACCAACAGGCTCCCACCTGGTCTCCCTGAATCACCCTCGCCACCCTACAGGCTGTTCTCAGGAAGGCAGCTACATCCTGCATCCGTGGCTTATAATAGCAAAGTTCATTTCTGCCACGCCTCAGCCAAAACCCTCCAAGGGCTGCCTGTCCCACTCGGAGTAAGAGGCCCAGGCCCTAGAGTAGCCTTGATCTCCCCCTGCTACCCTTCTAAAGGTGGCCTCACTGGCTTGCATATTTCCTCCCAAACTCAGCCCGCCGTGGCCACAGGACCTTTGCACCTGCACTTCTGCCTGCAAGAACACTCTCCTAACATGTTGCATGGTCCACTCCTCACTCCCTTCAGTCTCTACCCAAATGTCACTCTGCGGTGACCACCCTATTTACGACAGAGGCCTGCCCCCCGTCCCCAATCTCCTTCCTCCTTCCACAGCCATGAGGCCCACTGGGCACCCTCTAGATTTACCTCTCTCTTTACTGCCCCGTGAGAATGTCAACCCTGCGAAGGCAGGCAGTTTTGCCTATACCGGTCACCGCTGCGCCCTCAGCTCTGCACCCCACAGGTGAAGCGGGCGCTGTGGGGTTTGTTAGGCGCTGAACAGATAAGATGTTTGCCAGATGACTGAAGAGCTACGGAAATGGCTAAAGTAACAGCACAGGCCAGGGTAGGCGCCGCGGGCAGAGGCAGCCGGCCGGCATCCGGGTGTGTTTCTTGACTTTTCTTTTTTCTTTCTTTTTTTGTTTTTTGGTTTACTTATGTATGTTGAGGGAGAGAGAGAGTGCACGTGTGAGCAGGAGCAGGGGAAGCGGCAGAGAGAGAGAGAGCATCTTAAGCAGGCTCCACACCCAGGGCAGAGGCCGACAACGGGGCTCAGTCCCACAAACCGTGACATCAGGACCTGAGCCAAAACCAAGAGTCGAACACATAACTGACCGAACTACCCAGGCACCCTCTTGCCTTTTCTACTACACGACCTCAGCTACTGAGTCTACAATCCTTCCTTTCTCAATGTTCCGCAAATGGTTATTTTGTGAATATCTCCAGAGAAACGTGGCCTTTGCAGATGGCTGAGTGTATGGGGGGGGGGGGGACTCTAACCTTTTATCCGAGTTCCCTGCTTCCTCCCGAGGCTGCCTGGTTCAGAAACACCCCCCCCACCAGAGGCTGGGCGCCTCCCAGCAGTGCCCGCCGGAATCCTTGAGGCAGGAGCTCTCGGCTCTTGTTGAAGACCCTACATCACACTCGGAGCCCTAGCTGCAAGGGAGTCTGGGAAACGCAGTTTTCAGCCTTCCCAGCACGAGCTACCACACTAGAACAGTATTTTCAAGATTGTGGGTTCCTCCCCACTGGTGGCCTTGAAGTTAATTTATTGGAAGCACACCAGAATCCTTTTCAATGAAACGGAAGGGATCACACAATACCACAGTGCACCACGTACTCTGGGATAAGTCCTGGTTCGTGACAATTTCTGTCCGCGCATCAACCCAAAACTATTACATCAGAGTTGCTGGCGCATTCGACTTTTTTAAAAGCTCCCCAGTTAATCCAAATGTGTGGCCAGGAGTAAGAGCCACGGGGGCTGGTTTTTTCCCTAGGGAAATGAAGCTTCTGTTCCCGCTCCTCCCGGCCAACATTCAGCCACCTGAGCAGCCGCGCAGCCACGGTGCTGGGGACCAGGCTTTCCAGAGCTGTCTGCATCAAAACGCACCTCTCTCCCGACGGGATCTTTCTCTTTCTTCCTGCTTCGAAGCCCACGCTTCTTTGGGGCGCCTCTCTGAGATCCTGTTCGCCCCCACTGACCGGTGCGACTTTGCTCTACCTGTGACTGGACTGAGCCAGGTCCCCAAGCCTCGTGATGCCTTCCACAGCCTCGGGGGGAGGGCTTCCTGAATCCAACCCATTGCTGGGGTTCAGTATGTCAAGGAGAAGGTAAAAATACAGCTCAGCGCCCTGCACGTCGAGAGAGGAAAGCCGGTGAAGGGACTGCACTTCGGGAAGCCCGGCTTGTTTCTATCTGGCCAAGGACACGGGGGAAGAGGGGGGCTCTCTTTCTGACAAACTGTCAGCACAGCGTCGGGCACGGTCACTCCTACGTGAAGTTCCACACGGGAGGGCCTGCTACTTATGATTACTTTAGACTCGGGGAAGATGAGCAAAGTGTCCTCAGCCCTGGAGCTACCTGACGGAACGGCCAGACCCTTGACTACGACGGCCTGACAGCAGACACACAGACTTCTGGACTTCACAGGACACAAAGGTATAACACACATTCAAGAAACTGGACTCCGAGGGGCGCCTGGGTGGCCCGGCTGGTTACGCATCCAGCTTCGGCTCAGGGCATGATCTCACGGTTCGTAAGCTGCGTCGGGCTCTGTGCCGACGGCTCAGAGCCTGGAGCCTGCTTTGGATCCTGTGTCTCCCTCCCTCTCTGCCCCTCCCCTACTTGTGCTCGCTCTCCTCAAAAAAAAAAAGTAAAATAAACATTAAAAAGAGAGAAAGAAACTGGACTCTGATACCAACTTCCTCTTGGCATAAATTGCAGTCCTGAAGTCAAAGCTGAAGGAACGCTGAGACCAGAGAACGCAGGGCCACGACTCTGTCATGTGCCACCTGCCTGAACCTTAGCCTCTCTCCTGAAGACACTGGGCGGCGGCAGGCCAGTGTGCCCAGGGCAGTCTCTGGGGACAAAGACGCAGAGGGGATCCCTTCTGCCTCCTGCAGATGGCTTGCCCAAGAAGCATGGGACCACCCCGTGCGCGTGTGACAAATGGTCAGACCTGGAGGGGATCTGACCTCACACCCTCCTTTGCCAGACTGGTAAACTGAGGCCAAGTGCTCTTAAGGGACTTGAGCTAATCCAGCCAGGAATGGACACAGGTGGTCCTGTCACTCCCTGGTCTCCGAGCTCCCCGGCTAGTGTCTCCTCCCCGACAGCAGGGCGTTTCCATACACAACACCGCTAGGTCTCCTTCCTTGGGGAGCACGCCGCGGGCACGTCTGGGATACGGCTCTGAAACGGCCAGGGAGCCCCGTCCTCATCCACGAAGCTGCTAGGCCCCGGGGGAGGAGAGCGTGCCCCAAAACACAGCCCACCATCACAGACACCCGGGGTGCAGGGTGGCGCCCGGGACAGGAAGGAAAGGAGAGCCCAGCCCCCCGCCCCCGGAGAGGGTCTTTCAGGATCCGCTCTTCGCACCTCCCCTGGGGAGAGAAATGAAGGCGAGGTCCTGGGTTTAAGGTCCCAAAATGCTGACCCCAGTTAGCAAAACCGCAAGAAATGCAATCGATTTCCTGTTGCAAGTGGCTGAGGCGCAGGAGTTCCAAACGTGCCGCATCCCTTGTGATGGCATCATTTGTTCTTCCCTTAGCTCCCTCAGCATCCCTGGGAACCTTGTGCCCAGCAGGCACCGGTCAGCTCCCCAAGCAGCTGTGGCCTGTCGTGGGGCTGGCCCCTCAGCTCCCCGACACCAGCTGGGGTGAGGGGATCAGCACGTACGACGGCACTGTCCTGGGGCCACCCAAAGAGAGGCGGAAGGCCAGTATTGTCCCGTGCAGGCCCGCCGGCACCCGCCCTGCACCCATCTCTCAAAGATCCAGACGCGCCGGGGCAGCCCCGTCTGTCTCTCTGCTCCTCTCTGGGGTGAAAGAGGTTGCTGGTTGAGGCAGACTTCTCGTACTGTACAGTTTCTCTGCCCGATGGCGGTCACAGCCTACGTCGTCTCCTTCCTGTGCCATCACGGGCCGTGCCGGAAAGGCGGAATGCAGAGCCCTAAGTCCCAGCCCCGTTGAGCACGCAACTTAGCGAGGGAACTTGGACACGCTGCATGGTCCCTGTAAGCCACATGCCCTTTATCTTCACAGGGAACGATGCCACTCGCATCCGCAGGCAGCCGTGAGGACCAGTGAGCACACGGAAGGCACTCAGCGTGTGGCGGGCGCTCTGTGATGCCAGTTGGGTTTCTTACTGTCATTCACTATTCCCCTCGCCCCCCCTGAAGGTGGGGCGCTGTGTCAGAATCCATGGGACCCTGCTCTCTAAGACACTTTCTGGGGCGTCTGGGTGGCTCAGTTGGTTAAGCATCTGACTTCGGCTCAGGTCATGATCTCTTAGTTTTTGAGTTCAAGCCCCACATTGGGCTCTGTGCTGACAACTGGGAGCCTGGAGCCTGTTTCTGATTCTGTGTCTCCCTCTCTCTGCCCCTTCCCCACTCACGCTCTGTCTCTCTGTCTCAAAAATAAATAAACATAAAAAAAAAAACATTTAAAAAAATTAAAAATAAGACACTTTCACCGACTTCTCAACCAGAAGAGGACCTCGAGTTTGTAGCGGAGACCCCAGTCTCGAGCAGAGCCGCACCTGAATCTCAGAAGAGTCACCATGTCTCCTATTTGTAAAGTCCGTGGGGGAAGAGCCACTGCCTCCCTTCAGCACCCACCCAAGGCCTCCTCCTGGCGTCCGGTCGAAGCTCTTCCTGCCCGCTTCTGAGCACGCTTCCTCCTCCTGACCCAAACCCATCTCAAAGCCTACTCCTTCCAGCCACAAGGCAGAGGACGCGACCCCGTTCCCCCAGCGTGGCCACCGTCATCCCCACCTGCCCGCGGGGAAGGTCGCTGGCCGCTGCTGACCGGGCCAATCCCAGCCAGCTCCATTCATGCGTCCGCACTTGGTGGTCCCTGCCCGGCTTTCGGGTGCGCCGTGGACCATGCTGGAGAGGCGGCCTGCAGAGGTCTCACTGCAGGGAGAGAACTGCCAAATCCTACTGGGCTCACACGGTGCGCGTGCCTGGTGCATGATCCAGAGAATGAATGAATGAATGAATGAACGAACGAACGAACGAACGAACGAACGAAAGAACGATGTAGCACGCGACCACTGAACTCTGCATTCAGGAGACATCAGCTGTGTTCGCCCCACACTCAAGGCCCGGGACCGACACCTAAGATCCTGGGCTGGTCACCCGTCTGTCTCACCAGATGCATGGTCCACCGAGTTGAGTCCATCCGGCTCCGCGTCCCAGCAGGCCAGCCTGCACGGACATGGAGGGGCTCCCTGGCCCTCGGGCTGCCCATGCCTTGAGGTCAGAGAGAGGCAGGAGCATGAGGTCGCTGCTGTCACCGGCTGCCCTCTGTGGGGCTACAAGCCGCCTGGATCCTTACAGGAGGCTCAGCTCTGCTCAGGCCACAGGTGGTCAGCCCTCTGGGCCTGGGGTGGGAATGACCGGGCTTCTGCCCTCTCTTTTGTGGTTTTCCTACACCCCACCCAAAACGTCCTGACAGTCCCCTTAGTAAACTCAGCTCGCCTCACATGCACAGGCACGCCTCGAGTTCTCACTGGGCTTCTGACCGAGCTGATCCCAAAGTCCTACCTGTCAAGCCCCAGAAACACAGCATGGGGCGGGAATCAGTAGGCAAGTAACTTTGTAGAGGTTAGCTAGGAGGAAGTCTCTCTCCATCAGCCTTCTTTTCTTCTTCGGGGGAGGGGGAGGACAGGCGTTTCATTTCCAGGCGTTTCATTTCCTATTTTTTAGACTATTTTTTTCTGAATAGTTTATATTTTCAGATGGTTCAAAATCCAAAACAAGATACATAAAACGTATGCACTGAAGTGGCCACCATCTGGACAGTTCCAGGGACGGGGTGCTGAGCCCCGCCCCATAGACAGACCTTTCCACCCTGTAATTCCCACCTTGTGCTTACTTCTAAAGAGGAGACCCCAGCTCAAGCAAGTGGGGAGGGGGGGTTCCGGCGTGGGCTCCAAGCCCTCCAGTCCCCGCCCTGGCTGGCCTACCGCCAAAGCTTCAGGAAACCCAGCAAGGACTACATCGTGGGACCTTCAGGAATCAGCATCCACAGAACAGACGAACGGTACTGTCCCCTTCATGCAGCGACGAAAAAAGCTGAACTTTTAGTAGTTTGCAAATGTTTTGGGCCGTGTGACCTATTAACGCTGCCATCAAGGGAAATCGTCACACGTAGAAAGTAGAAATCATTCAGCGGCGCAGGGCGTTTAATCCTGGATGTGGAAGCCACGCCCCCTCCCCGGCCGCCACCGCCGCCGGGTGCTGGGACACGCCTTCTGGGAGCTGGCCCAGGAGACCGCAAGGAAACGCGCGGGCGGAGGAGCGGTAAACTCGGCAGACACGGGACGCTCTCGGTTCTCGCTGCAGGGAAATGAGGTCGGGTGAGGGCCCGAGGGGCCGTCCGGGCAAGGCCGCCATGTTGTACGCGGAGTGATGGAGACACTGAGGGCAGCGGCCGAGGGACCAGACGTCAGGAGGTGCCCGAGGACGGCGCAGAGCTTCCTCTCCCTGCTCTTGGAAGCGGTCACCTTCCTTCTCACCACCCCCCTTCACAACCTTCTCTCGCATCTTAGCAACCTCCGTAAAAGGGACAAAGGCCAATAGGGCTTCGCGGGCAACCAGAGCATTGACCTCGAACCTGAGTCATGAGGGAAGGAAGAGCGGGCAAGAAGACGGGGATGGAGGGAACCGGCAGAGGGCCACCCGGCTCGGCCCCGGGCGCCCAGGGGGGCGTGGAGGCTTCCTCTTAGTTACTCCTCGCCCGGCCGCGGAACCCCGGTGGGAGTGGGGAAGCCTGGGTTTTGAGTGACGGCGGGTCTCCAGAGCCCGAGCCCCTCGCCACACGAACAGGGAAGGGGAGGAGTCCGACAGCTCGCGCCGGAAAGTACAACTGAATCTCCCTCTCCATCCCGGGCTCCGAGCTGACCCGCAGCCCCCAGGATTCAAGCCCGGCTCCGCGGTGACGCGGCCTCCATCACCCTGGCTCGCAAAACGAGGCCAAACACAGTGGGGCTCCCGCTTTCGAGGCGAGGGGGGGCCACAGGAGCATCGGGGCTCGCTGACCGGGCTTGCGCGCCCCCCGCCCGCCGCGGAGGGGGAGCCCCAGCGATCCAGCCTAAACGCCAGGCCCGAAGGTGGGCGGCTCCGCGCGCGGCGCAGGGCGGGGACAGGTCTTGCTGGAGGGCACCTTCCTAGGCCCGGCCGACCTCACCTCCCATCCGCGTCTGCTCTTCTGTGCCCTGTCTCCGCGGTCCCCACACAGCCGTCCCTAGTCCCCCATTTCGCCGAAGAAGCACCGAGGCTCCGGGTGGTTACCCGACGTCCCAGGAGTCAGAGGGCCGAGCAAGGCGGCGGCGGGACCCGCTGACAGACCTGCCTTTCCCACCCGCGCGTCCCGGCAGTTCCTCCCCCGGACTCAGCCTGTCGCCGAGTGCGCAGCCGGGATCCCACGCGGCCGAGCTCCCGCCACCGAGGGCCCCCAACCCGCCGGTCCGCGCGCGGCCTCCAACTTGAATGAGGCGGGACTGGGGGCTCGTTCGAAGTCGCGCGACAGGCGCAGGCCCTGGGCGGCCGGCACCGGCCGGACACGTGCGGCGGTGGCAGGGGCGGGGCGGGGGGCTGAGCGGCAGGCCGGCGGTGCGGGCGCGGGGGGCGGCGGGAGGGGCGGCGCGGGGTCGAGGGCGGTGCGGGCGCGGCAGGCTGGCAGTGCCGGACTGGAGGAGGGGGCAGGTGGCAGGGGCGGCGCCCGAGGGCGGTGAGGGCGGGGGTCGCGCGGGGGGCGGCGCGCGCCGGGAGAGGACCATGCGGCGCGCGAGCCGGTTCCCAGAGCGGCGCCCCAGGCCACAGCGCGCGGGGAGGGTCCTACCTTTCCTGAAGGGCATCGCGGAGGGGTGCGCCCCGCGGGGCCGGCCCGGGACACCGAGGCCGGGCGACGTCCGAGTGCCAGCCCCGCGGCTCGGGGGCGCCTGCGGGCGCAGGGCGAGGGAGGAGGGGGGAAAGTGACATATTTGGGCAGAGCGGGGCGCGTCACAGCCGGAGGGTGGGGCCGCGGCTAGGCGGGCGGCGCGGCCTCCGGGGCGGGCCTGGCGGAAACCGCTTAACCCCTGCGCGCCCGGCGCCGCTGCCGGCGCCCCTCCCTCCGGCCGCTTCGCTGACGCCCTGCCGCGCCGATCTCCTGCCCCCGGGGCGCTCGGCATCGGCACGTGGGGCGAGGGGGGGGAGCGGCTCCCTTGGCTGGCCGGCTTGAACTGAAATTAAATGAGGGCCGGAGGGAGTAACGCGCGCAAAGTGCATCTCTAGCCGCCTTCCTGGCCACCCTCATTGAAAATCCTTCCCGCTCCTGGGCTCCCGCCGCGCGCTCTTCCACCCCCACGCTCCCCCCGCCCCCGGCAGCGATCGCCTCCGACAAACCTTCTGTGTTTCCCCGGGACCTAGAACAACACCTCACACACTGATCAATAACTATGTCAAAAATAATTTTAAAATAATAATAATAATAATAATGGGACTTTCAGGAACCGTAACCTCCAGGAATGGGGAAGGGAGATCATTCCTCACATCACTACTCGTTTTGTGTAAAGGCCAGCCCCGGAAAAATGCGTAGCTATTTAGTGGGATCAAAGTTCTCGAAGGCAGGTCATCTTTACCTCCAGGTGAGAGTTAGTGACTGTGAAAAATGCTATTTTACGTTAGGATTTGAAGAAATGGTGTTGGGAACAGCCTCCTGATCTAATATTTAAGGCACCCATGCAATTCCCCACTTTCTATGTGGCGAAATAAAAAGAATACAGGAGAACTGAAAAGTCAGAGCCAGGAGGGTGTTGGTGGGTTTCTAATCATTTCTTGATCGGAAGCAATTCCTTCACTGCTTTCTAATATGGGTGGTGGTCCCGACCCCACCCCCACATTCAAAGGGAGCCCATGTCTGGGAGAAGGAAGCGAGTGTTGGTTCAGACAAGATACTGTCATTTGGCTCCTGAACGTGGCCCTGGAAGAACCCTCTGGAAAGACTGTTGCATGAGCCTGACCAGAGATTGGGATTCTGAGCTCTCAGACTTCAGCTCCTGAGTGTGGGTGTCAGTCTGTGTAAGGGGACCAGGAAGTGAGGGATGGGACAGGGGGTGCCAGATTCCATGCTCGGAGAGATGTCAACTCCCCCTGCCCTTTCCCCTGCCACAACCATAACACGCAGTGGACTCGCACTCTCCTCGGTGGACTCACTTGCCAAAGAGGGCAAATTTTATCGAAGGCCAGATAAATAAATGCAAGCCTGCACATCTTGGATTTGTGCAGCTGCGAGTCACAGTGAAACCAGAGGACGTGCACTCAGGGTGAGCAGGGTGGAGGGGGGGTTCTTCCTTGTACTTGGCACCTTTACTGCCTTGTGGACTCGCGTGGCTGATTGTGATACAGTAAGACACAAATATTTGGTCTTTGTTCCCAGTTCCTGGCACATGGCTCTTAAAAACCTTGGAATCTCCGGAGTGATGGGGGTTTTTGCGTGTTCGTGAAAGGACTGGTGGCTGGGACAGTCAGGTAGCTTCAGGACAAGGGCTGGTGGCCAGAAATACCACATCATGCTTAGAGGGTTGGAACTCTCAGCTCTACCAACCCCCCCACCCCCCCGCAACCCTCCAGGAAGGGGAGAGGGGCTGGAAATTGAGTCAGATCACCAGGGGTCAGTCATGCACATAGAATGAAGCCTCGATAAAAACCCCTAGATGACAGATCAGGAGACTTTCCAGGCTGGCGAACACGTGTAGGCGCTGGGAAGGTGGTGTGGAAGCCCCCCGCATCTCTACCCCCTCACCTCACCAATGCTTCTCTTCCATTTGGCGGTTCCTGAGCTGTATCCTTTCCAATAAACCGATAATAACAAGCAAAGCGCTTCTGTGGGTTCTGGGAGCAGCGCCAGCAAATTATCAAACCTGAAAGAGCGGAAGTTGCGGAGGCCCCAGGCTTTGTGGTCCCGTCGGACAGAAGAGCGGGTACCTGGGCACCCAGGAGTTGCACTAGCATCTGAAGTGGGGGGCAGTGTTGTGGGACTGAGCCCCTTCTTGCCCTGTGGGGTGCGAAGTGCGGGGGTAAGTGTCGGAACTGGATGGAATTGCAGGACGCCTAAGAGGAGCGCTTGCAGGTGTGGAAAGCCCCCGCCCCCCCCCATCTGGTATCAGAAGCGATGTCAGGAAAACCGGTTGAGACTCAGGGAGCCCCGTCTCTCTACTCGTGAGCGTCATCCCCTGTAGGAACAAGAACGGGGGACTCATGACTGTCTTGTTTCCATCACTTCGGAGAGCGCCCTTCTCTGGTGTTGGGTGTTGTTGTTAATAATCCCCGGGGGACATCGGTGCTTTCGTGTCCAATCAGAATCCACCAACGAGGGTTGACCTTGACATTTCATAACTGCAAGAGTGTTTCTGCTGGTCCTTTGCACAAGGGAGACAACGGCCAGGCAAGTTCGCACAAGAGATAAACGAGCGGCCTGAAAAATTGGAAGGGTCAAGGACTACTAACGTCGCGGCCAGGCCCAGTGCGGGCTGGGGCTCTCTGGTTTTGGACGTGGAGGCAGGATTGGCAGCGATGTAAAGTCAAGAATATATTCCGAGGCACCTTCCACGGTATAGGGGGGGTCACGGGGTGAAGGAATTCCGTCCTTCTGCCCCAAACTTCCCGCCGTGTCCGCTGACGTTTCTGTTCTGGGTCTAATATGGACTATCGGTTGAACAGCAGTCTTCTGAGGAGCTCCGAGCACAGCGCGCTGGTGTCTGAGAGCCGAGCCTAACGGCTGGAAACGTGCAGAAACCACAAGCCTTGCCAAGCAGGCTCCGGTCCTCCTCCGGGGCCCCAGCTGTCATCGTGTTAGAATGACAGCTGGTCATCGGGGGCGTGCGGACACAGCCGCTCCAGCCCACGGGCAGGGAGCAAGCCAGGGGGCTGGTTTTGTGACGGATGTCTGGGCCCCAGGGGTGTTTTCCGATTCAGTAAGTCTGGGGTGGGGCCCAAAGCTTCCCAGGTGATAAGGGTGTGGCTCGTTCTCCTGCCAGGACTCTGCTCAGACACGAGAGGGAGAGTGGCACCGGGCTGGGAGGGGAGAGTCCTGCAGGACCCGGAGCAGAATCGGGGCTCCTGTCACCCAGGGCACCAACTGCCTTTCTCCTCCGGTCCCGGTGCTCCGTGGGGCACCTCCCTGCCCAGGCTCGTGGGGCGGGAAGTGCCAGAGCCATGGCCTCTGGTTTTTTTACTGCAGGAAGAAAAGGGCCCCCTTCCTAGATTTCTTTTCCAGTTCTGAGGCCAAACTGAAGGCTTTCATGCTCTCTCCAAAGAGTAGAGATCTAACACGTTCCACCCCGAAAATTCATCCCTACCCACAGCCTTTCCTGAGCAGCCATGTCCATCTTCAGGCCTTTCTTCTCTAGCTGTAGAATGTGAGGTTTGGTCTCCAGCGAAGGAATTCAGGCCGTAGGAAGAGGGAACTTTTGATCGGGGTCAGGGAACAGTGGTAAAGAAGAGTGTGTTAAGGAGGAAGGAAGGAAGGAAGGGAGGCAGAGGCGTGCCTGGGGACAGGGACGGCAGGGCCCATAAAGTACTTGAGGGCCCCACCCCCACCTCCACCACTCTCCCCAGAGGGGAGAGTCCAGCAGCTGTCCCCATTCTGGGCCCCTTGGTGTGGTCCCGGGGGTTTAAAGCTCCTGCTGCCTCAAGCTTCCCACCGGCCCGGGGGTCCTGCCAAAAGGCAGACCTCCAGTCAGGCAGCCCAGGTGCGGAGACATGCAAAACACAAGGGCTGAGGATTAGAGACTGGCTGAGAATCTCTGCCATGGCTTCCCATGCTGTATGATCGACTCCCTTTGAGCTTCAGTATTTGTCTACAAAATGGGCACAACGCACTCTTCACGGATGCTCTAAGGATTCAGTGAAACCATATTTGCTTGGAGCACAGGCGCTCAGTGGAAGGTAGCTGCCATTATTAGTAATATTAGTAGTATTAGAGCTGGAAGCAGGGGCCCTGGGGTAGTGAGAGGGAAGGGTCCCAGAAGAAGAGAGAAGCGATGGAGAGCATGGGGGGAGGGGAGGGCACAGGGCAGGAGCAAGAGGGCTGGCCCAGGAATGTTGGGTCGAGTGGGTCAAGGTAAGTCCAGCTGCTGGGGGATGAGCAACTGTCCATTACCAAAATGTGTGCGTGTATGTGTGTGTGCACACGTGCACACACCTCATTAGGTAACTATGAAAAAATCAACGACCCACAATATCAGAGAAAACTACAAATACTAATCGTAGTTATATGGACACATCTAACTCACGGCTGTTGGTTCCTAAATACCAGTCTCTGACTGAAGGAGCCAAGAGTCCCTGGAGGGTTGGAGCCGCAAAGCACAGGATGAGTCTGGAACATCTTGTTGTGCCAGAAAATAAGTAATCATTTTGCTGCCCTACCGAGAAATGATGAGGACGCGTCCAAAAGACACAGGGGCCAACCTGAAAGGGCTCCTCCGAAACAATCTGAGCAAGAAGATAAATCATGGCAGCAAAAGATTGGGACCTAGAGAACAAAGTGATGGTCCAAGAGTCCACGCTGGCATAAATAAGTAGGAAAGTGAATGGAAGGAGGGAGAGCTCTTCCTCACAAATCCTAGACTTCATGGAAATGACTAGAATCCTAGCTCATAGATGTAGAAGGAATCATGGCGCTAGAAAAGTCACCATTTGGCAAATAGCACAGAAATAATTGTTCACAGAAGAACCCTCAGTGGAGGCTAAAATCACTGAGCAATAATGCAGTGAGACACAGGATATTAACAGTCTCAAAGTATCTCCTACAAGGTAATTAATAATTGTGAAGGGGAAGATGGTGACTTTGCAGTAGAGAAACCCCGAAGCCACCTCTACCCACCACGTAATCAAAGTGGACGTCACCAGTAATGGACCAAGTCAGCATCAGGTGCCTCCTGATACCATGCACTGAGAAGGACACAGCACATGGGTAGTATTCTTGCCTAAAAATGCATAACCTGAATTCGATCATGAGGAGATACGAGACACCTAAAATAAGGGACATTATAAAAATAACTAGCAAATAGTTCTTCAAAAATGTCAAAATCATGAAAGATGAAGATAGACCGAGGACATGTTCCTGCCCTACAGGCAGCCAATGAGCCATGAAGACTAAATGGAATGTGGGATCCTGGATGGCTTCCTGAACCACAGAAGGGACGTTAGTAGGACAGCTGGTGAAACAGAACTAGTATTTACCAATATTAATTTCCGGTTTGGATACCCATACTGTGTATCCCTCTGGGGAATTGGGTGAGGGGTGTTTGAGAATTCTTTGTCCTCTTTGCAATATTTTTGTAAGTTTAAAGATTCAGAATAAAAACTTAAAAAAAAATTAAAGACTAATTATACAGGCAGCAGAACTCGCTAAATGAGGGAACTCCCAAATGGATGTGGCTGTGTAATCAGCTACTAATTACCATTAATGATGGGAACTGCCTAATTTCCAGGCAGCACAATGAGGAGGAGCCGTCACCACAAGTTTAGTGGCTTAAAAATACCACCCACTTATTTGCTCCTGCTTCTGTAGGTCGGAAGTCACACGGCAAGACTGGGGTCTCTGCTCAGGGTCTCAGGAGGCTGAAATCACTGTGAGTCGGGGGGAGTTCCCAACAGGAGACTAGAGGAAAAAAAAAAAACCCTTTGCAAGCTCATTCCGAGGGCAGAATCCAGTTCCTGTGGTTGTAGGAGTAGGTCCCCACTTCCTGCTGGCTGCCAGCCGTCCGACTCTCCTTGCCACGTGGCCCCCTCCTGTGTTCCAGTCAGCCGAGGCAGGTGATTTGCTTCTCAGGCTTTGAACCCTGACCCCTTCCTCTGGGCCCAGCGGAGGAAACTCCCTGCTGTAATGGAGGGACGCGGGGCCCTTGCTGATAGTCTCCTTGTCGTAAGCTCAGCCGATCCGGGATCTTACTTTCGTCTGCGAATTCACGGCAGCCCCAGGTTAATGTTGGAATAACTGGGGAAGGTTAGTGCACACCGGGGCTAGGAATCCTGGGGCCACGCGACGTTCCTGCCTGCCACAGAGTAATTTCTCAAACCAAAGAAATGGATACGAGTTGGCAACAGATGCGTGGACGGTGGGGGGCACAGCCCACCTGCTCGGAGGGCGTGGGCTCCCCAGTGCCCACCAGATCAGTCTGACCGGGCTCAGAGAGGGTCTCCTTCTTTCCTACTAAGCCTCCTGTTGAAACCGGTTCCCGAGGACAGCCCTGACCATGTTGGAATGTCGTCATCATCTCTTCTCTTTCCGGCTGTGGAGTTTCAGAAATCAGGATTCAGCGCCTAGGGGACAGAGTCTACCCAGATCCTCGCCGTCCCTGGTGGAAGGAGAGTAGCGTTGTGTTTAGGGCTCGGTAGTGACTCAGAGGCCCCAGCAGCTGGGAACGCATGCCCTGAGTCTGCCCAGTTCCCTGCCAGGCGGGGACACTTACCCCTTTCTTCAGAAGGAAAGAGTGGCTGCCGCGAACGGGGTTTCCGTGGGGCCTTTGAAGCCCACTGAGCCCAGGGCCGGGCTTGCATTGAGGATGGAGCCACTGAAAACATCAGAGCCCTGAATGACTCCAGAGTGTCACCAGGCCGCTCTTGTGAAGCTCGCTCCTGTGCCAGTTGTCACAAAGATCATGTGCTTTTTTTTCTCAGCGCTCTGACAAACCCCTGCTTCAGGCGGCGGTGAGCATTCGCCCCGTTTCGCTGCCGACGAAGCTTCGGCTCGGGGAAGTGGCCTGCCCTGGGCACCTCGCCCGACGAGGACAGAGCAGAGACCTCAGGCCAGGCCCCTTGACCGATGCCACTGTCCCCACCGTGGCACGCCCTCTCTCCAGGGAGCGGTGTTCTCTCCGGTCATTGTCCTGCGGTCGGGACGCCCCAGTCCTCAGAGGGTTGGCTGAGCTGGGAACCCAAGCCCATCCGACCTCCGTGTATTTAGTCTTAATAACCTATTTATGGCCGAGAAGCCAGGCCGCCTCTTTCCCAGAAGTCAGGCGAAACTGCTCCGGCCAGCTGGTGGCTTTCCACTCCCATTCAGGCCCTAGAAGATGACGCTGCCTTCTGAAGGGGAAAACGAAGAGTCCTCGTGATTTAAATTAGTCATGTTGTCACTTCCAGAGAAAAACAGCAAGTCTTCCCAGTGGGCTCTCACTTAACCCGAGATAAGGACAATTCAGAAGCAAACTGGACAGTGGACGAGCCGAGCTGGTGGAAGCTACGTGGCCCTCCTTCTGCCCACCGGGGCCGTTTCTTCCCTCCTCTGCCTCTGTTTCCCCATCTGTAAAATGCAAAGAACATTAGTTGTTGGCCCGATATGAAGACCAAATGACTGCTTAAAAGAGAATGCAGAATTTCTTTTTTTTTAAAAATGTTTATTTATTTTTGAGAGAGAGAGAGAGAGAAAGAGCAAGTGGGGGAGGGACAGCGAGAGAAGGAGGCAGAGGAACCAAAGTGGGCTCTATGCTGTCAGCACAGAGCCAGATGTGTGGCTCGAACCCACAAACTGCAAGATCATGACCTGAGCCTAAGTCAGAAGATTAACCCACTGAGTCATCGAGGTGCCCCAAAATCGCAGAATTTCTAATGTTAGAGGAACATATATTTTTACTGCTTTTGAGGGTGGCTTTTCTATATGTACAAAAGACTGCTTGGAAATATTTCTATTTTTTTTAAACTTTTTAAATGTTTATTCATTTTTGAGAGACAGAGAGAGACAGAATGCAAGCGGGAGAGGAGCAGAGAGAGAGGGAGGCACAGAATCCGAAGCAGGCTCCGGGCTCCGAGCCGTCAGCACAGAGCCCGATGTGGGGCTCAAACCCATGAACCATGAGATCATGACCTGAGCTGAAGTTGGACACCCAACCGACTGAGCCGCCCAGGCGCCCCATATTTCTATTTTTCAATATGCATTTTATCCTAATTCAAAATTTTAGGTTTTCCTTAAGCTTTTAGACTGAACTTAAAGCTGCATTATCCTACTTTTAACCTTATCATATAAAATATATGATAACAGTCACTGTTAAGGGGAATTTGATGACTGGTCCCGTGCAGAAATCCAGTTATTTAAACCACCTTATCAATTAAAAACTGTATTTATGAAATACTTTATACTTCAGAACAGTTTGGTTTGCTCACAAGCCTTGCCAAATAACCAACTAAATAAGCTGAACCTAAAGTTCTTTTAAATATTCCCATACTGGTCACAATCTTAATAAAATTGCAAAGCACCTTTTACCTTAAAGTTCAGGTCATGACCTCAGGGTCGTGAGAGTAAGCCCTGCATTGGGCTCCGTACTGAGTGTGGAGCCCGCTTAAGATTCTCTCTGACTCTTAAATACTAAGAACAAACTGGGAGAGGGGAGAGTGAGTGATGGGCATTGAGGAGGGCACCGGTTGGGATGAGCACTGGGTATTGTATGGAAACCAATTTGACAATAAAACGTTTGAAAAAAAAAAAAAAAAGATTTTCTCTCTGCCCCTCCTTGGCTCATGAGTGTGCTCTCTTTCTCTCAAAAAAAAAATTTTTTTTTTTGTTTAAACTGGGATCACAAGGTCAGTCCATCAGATACTCAAATTTGCCACATCTTCTTAAAATTACAAGTTCTTAAAATGCCAAATAGATACTGATTACCTAAACTTAACCCCAAATTATCAAAGGTATGGGTTTAATTTGCTTCATGCTCCTCTGCTTAAATAGAAACTTTTCCACGGTTAAAAGAAAAGGACTCAATGAAGACACAGTTATGTCATCAGGAAGTCAGGGCTCCTGTCCCAAGGCGCTCCCTGAGGTTACTTACCGACCGGCAAGACCCTGGTTAGGACAGCGAAAAATACACAACATGATAAGGGTTTTCCAGACCTTCTGAATTGTGGTTTTAATTTTTTTTTTTTTTAGCATTTTTATTTTATTTTTGAGAGACATAGAGACAGAGAGTGAGCAAGGGAAGGGCAGAGAGAGAGGGAGATACAGAATCTGAAGCAGGCTCCAGGCTCTGAGCCATCAGCACAGAGCCCGATGCGGGGCTCGAACTCACAGACCGTGAGATCATGACCTGAGCTGAAGTCGGCCTGCTTACCTGACTGAGCCACCCAGGCGCCCCTGAATTGTGGTTTTTACAATTTAGTTTTCGATAAAGTGTTTACACCTAAAAAGAAAGCTAACTTTTACATCTGTTGCTGGGGAGTTTCTAGATGGGACCTGAGAAGCTCTTATAAGGCCTTTGCTGCTTAAAGGTGGCTTCCAGAATTAGCCAGGGAACAAGTTTCTAAGTGCTGTCCCGGTTTTCAGGGGCCGGCCCGGCTGCAGTGCAGAGTGTCCTCGGCGCCAGGACTGACAGTTAACGACTACAGAGAAGGGCAGCATGTAGGCGGTTAAAGGCGGGAGTGGACACCGCAGTCCCGGGGGAAGGGAGCTTCACTAGTAGCTCTGGGGGTCACCAGAACACTTCGTTGGAAAGGACAGACATCAAACCTCAGAGGAACTTAGGCCAAAGGTGGCTTTCTGGAAGCGTGCTGACATCACTCAGAATGAAGGCGGGACCCCCAAGCCCTAGGGGAGGGTGGCCTCCTGAGGGGGAGCAGCAGGACCCTGCCTGGCTCTCATCTCTTCCTTCCACCGGTCATCTGGCCATGTCACGGCAGGCCAGCCTCCCCCACAGGGTTCCAGCGATGGGGGCCGCTGGGGTCCCCCGCCCCGGAGGAGGCACCCCTGCTGGAACCGAGGGCTCGGAGCCGGCCTGAGTGGCTCCCAAGGGGGGAGCTGTTACTTGGGAAGCCAGTGGGTCAGCCCAGGTCACAGGAGCAGCTCAGGCCACAGCGATTCCCCAAAGCAGAGCTCCGGGTGGTTTTACCGGAAGGGCCAGGGATCAGGAGAAGCGCCGACTCCGGCCACCACTAACTGCTGACTGTGGACAAGCCGGCTCCCTTGCCAGCCGTGGCATGCCAGAAAGAGTTCTCGGCCCTGACATTACGGGTCTCCAAACCGGGCACAGAAGGGCACCCCGGGCCGCAAGGAGGCGGTAATACTGGCACTGGTGAGACTCACGGAAGCGCATCATGGACTGCACCGCAGGCCGTGCCCCTCCCCGCCCCCGGCCTCATCCCCAGAATCCAACCCGTGGTACCTATGACACTACCCCAAACGCACAGCGCCCCTGGAACCCTGCTCACTGACCTTTCCTTCAAGATGGGAGCTCCGGAGCCTGCCTGGTGCCCGGCAGCTCCTCAACGCGCGCTGGACGAAGGGTGGTGTTTGGAAGATCGCGCTCCTGTAGGCACTGGGCCGGGACACTTGTCTTGTACGTTCAGCTCCCAGAGCCCGAGTCACCACAGAGGAGCGACAACTACTACTTAAGTGACCGAGTCAGTCGATCACAAAGCTACCTTTGCTGAATTCATGCTCTACTTCTGTGTGGCTTGGACACTCCAAACACATCGCGTCCCTCGTGATGTCGCCGGCCTTGAGCCGGACCTGGCACGTAAGAAACGGTCAGTAAACATTTGTTAGCATGCAATTAAATAAGCAACACCTCCTCGGCTCTGTATGAAATTTAGAAAATAATCCTGGGAGCCGCTCTTGTAAGGATTCCAAATTCCATATCAGTTAGGGATGCTTCGGTCCGTTAGGAACAGACACTCCAGACAGCTGTGACCTAAGCAAGAAAGGGCGTCTTTTTCTGGCATCAGAAGTCCAGCGGGAAGCAGTCCAGGGCTGGCGCGGTGAATCCATAGTGTTTCCTGTCCCACCTGCACAGCAAGAGGCCTTTTGTCCACGGTCTGGCCGCCGCGGCGTCTCCGGACGCCAGGGCCACGTCATTCAAGGTTGAATGGTGCATGGGGTGAGGGGAAGGAGCACCATTCCATCTTTCCCTTTTCCAGTTAGCAAAGGCTTTCCCTCAAAGACCCCAGATATTCCTGTGGTCAGCTCATTAGGCAGATTAGAACTTGGGTGCTGGGAAGCAGAAACGGCGTGAAAAGAAGGGGTTGGGGGTGCATGTTCCTGCAGAGCTCCCGTGTGGACGGGAGAGCAGGTGAAGGCCTTCCGGTCTTGCTCAGAATGACCCAGCGACGGTTGGGGGACGCATTCTCCATGGGCGATGCCTTCTCTCTGTTTATGCCCCGGTCCTTAAACCTGAGAGCAAACGTTCTAGACAAGCGCCAATCTTGGACTAAGGATTTTAAAAAATATTTTACTACAATGAACAGCTTCCGGTTTCCAAGATTAATCCACAATTCACGACACGCTGTCTTGGAGGGGAGTCAGGCGTCACAGCTTGGTCCCTGACAGAGGGTGCTTAGAACCCCTCTCTGGCTGGCTGAACTGACCACTGGAAACTGATGGGGGCCTAGAACCGCAGGCCCCGCCCACCTCTGGCCAAGAAGAGGAGTCGAGGAAGGCTGCGCGAGCCGGTGAACGCACATCTGAGGTCTGGGGTGATAAGCGGGTTCGGCGGTTTCTGTAAGGGCTTTGCGCTGTGGACGTTTTTGTTCTATTATGGCTCTGAAAGTCAGAAAGAGGAAAAACAAAATCTTTCCTCCAAGCTCAGATGTGTTTTCCAAGTCAATGACACCTTCATCGGTTTGCTAGCGCTATTGTTTCCGCATTCGTACCCATACTTTCCACACGATTTTGAGACATCTGATATACTATTTATCATGCCGCCTAACAGAAATTTTAATAAATACTTTAATTTAATAAATACCTCATCAATGGGTAACTGGTATAAAAAAATATAATTTCCCTGAATATTTTTTTCAACCGGCTCTAGTCAACAACTTACAGTGGGGCTTAAATGGTTATTCTAGGCAGATAAGCGGAGAGCGGGCATCTTTTATTATCAAAAAAAAGCAAGTTGTAGCCCTGCGCCCTCCTCACCTACTGTTTCCAAAGCTCCTTGCCTCATGAAGAAGTGCGACGTCTTACTTCAGCCCCTTCTCCCCTTCATGCCCGGGAAGAGGAAATAGTTCAACACCAGTAAGCTGGCTCGGGGCCGCCAAACAGCACAGTGGGTCTGATGGCACCGCCCAGTTGGCAATGTCTTCAGTCTCTGGAAACACCTTCTGGGTTGGCCCCAGAGGTTTGTCGTGAGTAGCGGGGGTGGGGGTGGGGCTGGGTGGGAGGACTTGCTGTTCAGAATGTGATCTTGTGTGGGTGACCTGGTGGGAAACCTAAGAGGACACGTAGGAGAAAGGTTTATTTGTGTCGGAAAATGTGCATCTGTCTGACTGCTTTTGCGTGGGCTTTATTCCTGTGGAGTCATTTTATTGTCATAAAAATAATACCGTTGGTGGGCGGCACCTGGGGGGTTCGGTCGGTTCAGCCTCTGCCTCTTGATTTCGGCTCAGGTTGTGATCTCACGGTTTATGGGATCGAGCCCCACGTCCGGCTCTGCACTGACAGTGTGGAGCCTGCTTGGGATTCTCTCCCCCGCCCCTGCCCGCTCTCAAAATAAACAAACATTAAAAAGAAATAATACAGCTGGTGAGGGGTCGCCAAGTGTGGAAGTCAGTGCCGCCCTCACTGCTGAGGTGGATACCTGAGGAGTTCTGTCCACGACAGTCCGCTATGAAGTCTGCAGAGGATCTGGGAAAATGATTCGTTTTTATTTCCTCAAGGAACAAGGTGGCTTTGGTCTGAGGCCGTCAAGCAAAGACCCTTCAGAATGTATTGAGTCCGAGACCAGGAATATAGGAAACAGAGACGTACACAAGCAGGCTCGGGCGAAAGGGGCCCCTCGGGCGCCGTCTCCAGGCACCCGCCCGCCCCCAAGGCCTGGACTCGACTTACCCAAAAGTCTCCCTGACAAGGTGCACGTGAACACTTGGACGGGGTAGGGGTGAGGGGCGCTGACAGCTGTTGGCACTGCTGAGGCGAAGGGGAAGACGGGCCTGCGGCGAGCGCCTGGAGGAGAACGCGTCTGGTCAACGGGAGGCTGGCCTCAGCCGGAGCGCTTCCGGCAGGCGGACGAACAATTCGGAGCCAGGTGCCAGGCAATTCGGAGACCATGAGTCAGAGGGAGCAGGGCGACTCACGGGCCCGGGGGAACGATTCGTGCTGGGCGGGAGGCGAGAGAATCCTCCTGGCCTCCTGAAGGCTTCCCACGGGCCATGGGTTTTATTTTTAGCAAACGCCGAGTTAATCACCAGAAGAGGTCTGAGAACGCCCGGGCTTGGATGGTCGCGGGAACCCTCTGGAGGCTGCGGGCACCCGCACAGGAAGGGCATGGAGGGACTGCGTTTGGAAGACACAGAGGAGACCCTGGGGCCCCGGCGCAGGAAGCTGAGGGGGGCTGCCTGCTGCAGACTGGGGGGACTTGGGGCAGGACACGGGAGGCCGGGACTGTCTTACAGTCACGCCTGCAAAAGGGTAGACGAAGCATCGACATTTCCCTTGAAGTTCTAAAGCTCTGGGTTCCATTAAAAAAAAAAAAAAAGTCCGGTGAGGAGTTCTTCGCTCACCTCTGAGTCCCACACCCTTAGGTCCCTTTTATTTTAATTTTTTTTTTAATGTTTATTTAATTTTTGAGAGACAGAGCATGAGCGGTGGAGGAGCAGAGAGAGAGGGAGACAGAATCCGAAGCAGGCTCCAGGCTCTGAGCTGTCCGCACAGAGCCCAACGCGGGGCTCAAACCCACGAACCGGAGATCATGACCTGAGCCAAAGTCGGACGCTTAACCGACTGAGCCACCCAGGCGCCCCCTTAGGTCACTTTTTAAGAGAACAGACTATCAAGGCGTTTCGAGAGCCACTGCACAAGCGCGGTAACTTCTGGAGACTCGTTTAAGAAACCCTTCCCCGTACACGTTGCGGGGCAGTAAGCCAAGCCGGCCTGGCTGCCCGCCTCATCTCCGTTCACCCTCTTGTCCTCAGAGAGAAAACACGCGGGTTCCAGAGGGGCGCGGGGCAGCCTCGTCCGCAGCTGGCCGGGCATTCGTCGAAGTTGCGTCCACCCCGTGGAAGTGGAAACACTGCGCTGCTGCATGAAGGGCAGCGGGCACGTGCCTCGTGAAGCCTCGTCTCCCCCACCCTCCTCCTCGCAGGTGGAGGGCGGGCGTGAAGGATGGATCTTCCGTGGTCTCCACAGACCGTGAAGAGGAGGGCACGTGCTGGGGATGACAGAGCCACCGGCCTTGGGGGGCCCTGGCTGCTTACCTGGGAACTTTTCTGTAGGGACAAAAGCACGTTTATTTAAGCCACTGTACTGGGTTGAAGACTTTATTTGGAAACAG
The DNA here is from genome assembly GCA_030068075.1 of Paguma larvata. Classification (NCBI taxonomy): domain Eukaryota; kingdom Metazoa; phylum Chordata; class Mammalia; order Carnivora; family Viverridae; genus Paguma; species Paguma larvata. Next base: position 132,144,889 of record CM057828.1, read on the forward strand.
CGTCTTGGCGGATGCCATTAGTCAAGATGAGGTTGTGCTAGAGTAAGGTGAGCCTTCAGTCCAGTGTGACTGGTGTCCTCAGAAGAGACATGGAGAATGCTAGGGGACGACATCGGAATGAAGTCTCTAAGTCAGAAAAGGCCACGCAGGGCCAGCAACCACCAGAAGCTCGAGGCGGGGAGGGGTCCCCCCTTAGGGCCTCCGGAGAGAGCACTGCCCTACTAACGCCTTGATTTCAGAACCTTAGCCTCCAGGACTGAGAAAGAAACAAGTTCTGTTTGAAGCCACGCGGTTGCAGTGGTGTGCTACGGCAGCCCCGGGACTCAGACATGGCTTCCGTTATACTGTTGTCTCCGCCAGGTAAGGCCTCACCTCGCAGAACACACTGCCCTTCCATTTGGCCCAAACGCCCTTGTCCCCTGAGGAACTGCCAATTTTGCTGTCAGATGACTGATGACTCCCACTGATTTACAGGAAATGAAGGGCGTTTTATTACCAGTTCCACTCTCTGTCCAGAACCTTCCTCCCGGCACCCCCGATGAGCCTCGGCAGTGCTCCAGGCGGCCTCTTTCCCGCACAACTTGAGAAAAATGCCAGATGAGGCGGAGCAGGGAAGCTGAGCGGTCAGCCGGGTTGCTCTGAGATTACTTTCTACCAGAGGTTCTCCTTCCATCTGTCTTCATCATCCCCCTGCACCCTTCTCCCCTGTCTGTCCACCCCTTGACCCGTCCGTTCTGTGCAAGGAGCCTGTGGGCCATCCCAGAAGCAGTCAGAACGCTCCCTGGTGAGGGGGGAGGGGTATTTTCGACAGGCCTACGTAGCTGTGAAGGAGGACTCCTATTCCCAGACTTCAGGTCTGTAGCCACATTAACTCGGACAAGAAGACAATAGCCAGAGTGCAGTCAGATAGTTGCCACATCAAGCTACCTAGGCGGGATTCTTGCCCTTTGCTTCTCCTGGTGATGAAGAGGCCAGCTGCCAACCTCAAGGGCACACGCAGCCTTTGCTGACAGCCCGATCCATCACTGCCTCCCCGTCGCAGCAGCAACGAGCTGACGAGACTGTGCAGGCCAACTTCCTCCCTTTCCAGTACTGCCTGTGACTCCACTCCTCTCTCGGTTTCAGTTACGTGAGTGTCTGGTGAGGATGTATTCTGTTAAGGCAAGAACGTAGGAGATAGAAGACTCTAAAAATTAGGGCCCGGCATGAAACACAGCCAAGGGAAGTCTCGCGATGGCAATGTCCAGCAGGCCTAGGAAGGGACCAGTCCAAATGGGAGCGAAGGCCAGAGGACTCTGGGGGGGAAGCCTCCAGGAAAAACACAGAACTGGCAGAGTCCTTGATACGCCTGACCCGAGGGAAAAGTATTAAAAGGCAGATAAACACCAACAGAGAAATTAGAAAAGTCCTAACACAGGTACACACACTAAGCAATTTTAAAAAACTAGGCAATTATTATTAACTCCAGAAAACCCAAAGGCTATAAAAAAAAACGACTATATACCACTGGAGAGTGTGTGTACTAGTTAGCTTGCAGGGACTATGGCTTTAACGCAGAATTTTGAGGTAAATATTTAACAAGGGTTGGAGGGAGAAATGAGACAGGAGTTGGTTAAAAGAGCTAAATCCTCCTCTCTCATAACAGAAAATCACGAGAAAAATGTCTACAAATAATAAACCAAGAAATAGCTTATAAGCAAATGAGTATGAAATAGACATAAACGCCACAGAAAGTCAGTCACAAAAGTTGAATGCGTTTTCCTTCTGGTAACAAGACCGGTGAGGCTCTGGGCCCTTGGTGGATTTTATAATCATGTATATGTATTATTTTGAAAAATTAAAAACTGAGAATGGGAGTAACAGCCCTGAACTTGTTTTTCAACCCAAATTTTGGTAGGAAATGTGCAAAATTCAGGTCAGAATGACTCCACACAGGTGGTCCCCTCGTGAAGTACCCACACCCATACTCGCCCATCCATTTGCTTCCAAGTGCCGGTGTCCGCGTGATTTTCTTAGCTCTCGATCCCAGCCCTAAGAACACGGTTCCAAGTAACTGCGAAGTGTGTTTTTGCTGGTTGAAGACTGTTTGCCAGATTATTGGACTTTCATTCTATTTGCTCCTTCTGTTTTTCGAAGATAAATCCGTAATAAAATTCCCTTAGCAACTGCATTCCCGCTTACCTATCTCCCCCACTCACGTAAGCTCTGGCTTCGGCAAGCCGCAGACCCGCCCCCAGGCACAACCCACCCACGGGACAATGGCTTCACTTACCAGGAACTTCAAAACATCCTGTGTTCACTGCATAGACGGGACGCCGGAGCGTAGATGGGACGCCAGGGTGCGGATGGGACTCCGGAAGGGGATAATACAAGAGGTTCAATAGGAGGTATTTTTAATATCACCTGATAGTGCAGAGGAGGGGAAAGGGAGGTTGCTAAAGAAAAAAGACCCAGCTGTTGTACCCTGAGCCATCTAGAAATCATCTGCAAACCACAGAACTTTTGAAGGGACAGTAACGTAGTGACACTCTCTCTGTTGTCACACTTGTAGGAACCCACGACATTCTACGTGCAAAATAGTTTCCTAAAATTTCCTTTTCTCGCGTTTTTCAAAAAACAGTTTTAGGTTATCTTTAAAAACTAAAATCTATTTTGTGAATGTCTAGCAGATAAGTGAAAAAGGAAACTTACTAAATCACATTTCGCAGAATAAGGTCTATGTGTTTCTCTTTATTTAGAGAATAATATCTCTATCTTTACGGCTGAGTACGGAAGAGGGGTATACTTCTAGAAGGAAACCTAGGCTAACTGTCACACATCGTTGCTATATGTGCATTTATATAAAATGCCATTATTAAATTCATTGCTCTTCAAGAGATGTAACCATCTTTTATGATGTACTACTCTAAAAAATAAATCAACACATGCAGCTCCGTAATTCAGACACGTCTACACTCCTAAGGTTCTGGTCCAGGACTCGACTGCACTGCTTCTGTATCTTATTGCCTTAGATAAGAGGTTGGCAAATAAGACAGAAAAGATGGACCAGTTGTGGAACAAACGGACTAATAAAAGCTCCGGAAGAGATACAATGAGGGAAGATGTAAAAACGGAAGGGTCGAGGGAGTTATCGAGTATCAAATATCAGGTGAAAAATTTCCAGGATAGGAACTCAAAAGACATGCCCAGCATAACAAATGAAGACACACAATCACAAAACCTTCCAGAGAGAAGAGAAACAGAGCATCGAGAGTGACATTCATTTTCTCGATTGCACTGAAGGAAGGCAATGTAGCGACTCCTGCACATTTTTGAGGGAACATGGGTTTTATGCAGGAACTCTGGATTCAGTCAAATTATCAAGTATGACGACAGAATCAAGATATTTTCAGATTCAAGGCCTCAAAAAAATGTATCACCTAAGTCTGTCTTCTCAGGAAACTCCCACAGGATAAGCTCCACCAAACAGGGAGAGGAAGTCCAGAAAATGAAGACAAAGAATCCAATACAAGAGAGACTAAGAGACTAACAAGCCCTTGACTTCCTAGAAAACAGGAGAGTTAGCCTTTGAACATCCCTTCCGACCCCCCTCCGTTTGTCCTTTCAATGGAATCATAAAGCAACATTTAAAAACTAATTGGAAGCGAGAATTTGTGTTGTTACAACATCTCGTGCATTTCTCTCGGCTGAGCCAGTGGTACCCCGTGATTAATTTTATCACAGAACTTTTCCTGGAATCAGTGGAGGCCAGTTTTCCCAGGAACAGAGTCAGCGTAGTCTACTGCCCCCTGGAGACGTCCTTCCGAGGGCCCTCCTCTTCCCGCTCCCCCTGGGACGGATTCTCCAGGCCTGCTGTGCGGCCCCTGGACGCTCTCTCTTGTGTTGTGTCCCGTTTCCCAATGTCATCTTTTTCTGAATTTACTCCTGAAGTTGCAGTGGGTTGAAAAGTGAATGGAAATTAAGAAGGGGGAGACTGAGTTCAGATGATTCTCAGACAGGTGCTTAGGAAGAGAAAGGCCGAGAATGGGGGCAGTGGAGGGCGGCTGGTGGAAAGTAGACTCATGAGGATGTATTTAGGAATAATGAGGCAGAGGCCAGAAGCAACCCAGCTGAAACAGAAGTAGTTACTGCAGGGGAGACACAGAGCAGAGGACTGTTGTCTTCTATGGTAAGGCTCGTGGTGCCGGTAAGCCCTGCGTGGGTAGCAATTCGCTAGGTGCAAGCTAATTGTTGGAAGAATACAGGCAAAGGGTCAATTCTCCAGGCACAGGGAAGAACGTGAGCAAAAAAAAACTTGCCAACGTTTCCACCTGCCGGACCATCAGGTGGAGGCGCGCTGGATGAGACCAAGCGGGCGGCCGGGGAGAACTCCCCAGTGTACCGGTTTACAGAGCCAGAGCTTGGCAGGACCAAGAGATTGTTTGATACGGGAGCACCCCTGAACAGCAAAGGCATTGCTCCGGCCGACTGGAAGAGTGCAAGGTCAGATCAGGGAGACCACCATCTACTCCAGGCAAGACAGACGAGGCTCTGAAAGCAAGGCACTCTGCTGCATTAGGATGAAAGATGGAGAAGAAATAGAATCCACAGGTCTCAATTACAGACGGGTTTGGGCTCTAAGGGAGGAGGAATCTAAGATGATACCTAGGTTTCTGACTTAGGTGATGCTTTTTTCCCCCAAATTAGACAGCTCAGCAGGAGGTCTGAAAGGGGGAGAGTGAGTGAGTTTGAACATGTCTGAGGGGGGAGGGGGGACGTCTAATAGGCAGCTGGATGGGGATCTGAAGTTTTGTAATGACTGGCCGAGATAAAGACGTGTGTTAGTCACAGCAGAAACTAAAGGCCAGGAGAGCAGATACAATCACCTAGGGAGAGGGTGAAGGGTGAGCGATAAAGGCAACACCAACAGGAAGAGTGGTCACAGGCCTCAAGAAGGGAGTGGTTAACGGTGTTGAATGCCATAAAAGGTCAAGAAAGAGAACTGAACAGACCCCCTTAGATGTGGCTCACATCTGATCTTTAACAGAGCAACGGAGGAGGGCTGGTGGCAGCGGGGGTGTGATCTGCAGTCAATTACAATCCCTGCTCCACAAGTGTCAAGTCAGGAGGTGGCCACGGAGGGCTTGCGATTCTCTGGGAAGCCCGAATGTGAAAGAAGAGGCAGGGCACTGGGGAGGAGGCGAGTGAGCTAAAAATTCAAGAGTTTTAACTTTTTTTCCCCTAAAGAGGGGAGAAATTTGGGAACGTTTCTCTGCTTCAGAAGAGTAGCCAGTCCGGGAAGAGCTGGAAAACATGGAAGAGTCTTACTATATGTTCTTAGCACGTGACCAGCATCATGTTCCTGGTTCCCCAACTAACACCCACACGTAGGCCCACAAAGAATCTGCACCACAGTCGCAACTGCCAAAACCTAAGCGACCAAGACGTCCTGCAATAGGGGAATGGGTAACATCCAGACAGTCGCCTTAGTCGCCGATGAAACCCGAGCTCTCAAGCCACAAAAAGCTATGAACCAACGGCTGAACCTCAAATGCACAATGTTAGGGGGAGGAAGCCATTCTGGGAAGGCTACATACGTACCATAGGACCCCAATTCCATGACATTCTGGAAAAGGCAAAACTATGGAGACAATGGAGAGAGTAGTCCCCAGGCATGGGAAAGACAGATTTGAACAGGTGCAGGGGTGCCCGCGTGGCTCCGACTCTTGATTTCGGCTCAGGTCACGATCTGACAGTTCGCCGGTTTGAGCCCCGAGTCGGCCTCTGCGCGGACAGCGCCCCTCGTCCCTCCCTGGCAGTTGGGTCTGGGAAGCTCTCTTTCGAACTTTCTTTCCAGCTGGCAAATCCCTACTTTTCCTTCAAGACCGACAGCACAAATCAGACATGACCACTCCCACCACACCTGCTCAGTCATCTGTGACCTGTGACTTTGGAGTCAGCGAATTTGCTGCCAATTTATTGTTTACCAGATACGTGCTAGATGCTGGGGCTAGAAGAATTAACCGCGAAGAGTTCAGTCGAGTGACAGATCTGACCTCGGCACGTCTTGCCTTGCACGGTGTCCGCTTTGGTGTGGGGGGGCGTCTCTCCCTGAAGTAAACTACGAGCTCTGGGGAAGCGAGGACCACTACCGCACACATTTCTTCATTCCCAGTGCGGAGGACAACAGCCGCACACGGCGACGGACAAAGAAACGCTGGCTGAAAGAAAACGAAGAACTAAATTCTCCTCCAGTTGAGGTGGGGTCTGCTTCTAGGAAAAGCAGACTGAGAAGAGTCTGCAAGGCTTTATTTATACTGATAGGTGATTTTTAATGACCTGCCAAAAAAAATTTCCTCCCGGCTTTTAAATAAATCGCACACACTTGGAACAGGAACAGACAGTCTATCCTGGCAAGAGACGACTTCACCTTCAAGCTAAAGAGAAACCGTTCGGCAGCTCCCTTCTTTCTGCGCAGAAAAGCTGAGCCTCACTGACGCAACCAGGCTCTTCCTCGCTCCCCATTTTTGGTGCGTGGGCTCATCACCTGGACTAAACGGCTGCCAGGGCTTCGCTGGCAAAGCAGACAGCATTTCTACGACTACCTAAATGTGCACCACCTTTACAGCTCACTGGCCAGAAGGTAACATGGCTGTCCCTAGCTCCGTAAGAATTTAATTTTTCCAGGCTTTGAAGAGAGACAGAAGAAAGAAAGGAGTTTGGGAATAGATGCTGGCATACACGGTGTCTGCCGGTCGACCTCTCTGGCTCCCCCAAAACATCCATTGCTCTTCCCCTGTATTTGCCCTTGACCTAGAGACGACTCGGAGGCTCTTCCAGTTACTGATTCCAGCCCAGAATCTCGGGGGTGAAAGGCGCCCCTACTAGGCACATGTCTACAGCTGAAAAGGCAGGGTCCCCTGCCCAGAGAACAGGCCCGGGCGCACAAAGGCAGGACGGGACCAAGACAGCTCAGTGTTCCGAGTCCGAGTGAACACGAGGCCTCACCTGGGGGCAGGGGGGCTCAGCTGAGGGCAGTCTCGTGGCAGCTGGTCTTCCGGGCTCCGGCCAGTCCCCTCCCCCGTACTGAAGAAGTAAGGCTGTGGTCTTTCCAGTGGGAAAGGTGTACCTTTAACTCCATTTATGCGGAACTACAACCTCCAGTCTGAGCTCCTGCTAAGGCTGCGGGGGCCCTTGGCTGAGCTTCAGCGATGGCGGGTCCCCCACACCAGTGGGCTTCCTCCTCCACTCGCCTTTCAAACCGGAGCCCCTGGTCGGGCTTTCTCGTTCTTCTGCGGGACTTGGCAGCCTACCTGTACTCAACACTCCTGGAATCTGCTTTCCACATAAGATTTGCTTCATCTCCCTAACAATCCGAAGTAGGTGCTACAACCAAGGGAAGGGTGCTTCCCTTTCTAGCCGAGGCACCTGGTCACACAGCAGTAAGTAGAACCAGGGTTTGAACCCACGCAGTCTGGCACCAAAGCCACAGCTGCCTAAGAAGTGACCAACACGTGAACATTCTGTGGTTTCCCTTCAGACCAGTCTGGCCTCTAAGCTAAAGCACAGCTAACGGTTTGGCAAAATGTTTTGCCACCAAATAACTAGGTTCACCAATTTTCTACCGACTAACCGAGCTTAGTGAGTTCTCCTTAATCCTGCCCCATCTTGTCTGTCTTTTAAGATCTGTCACTTGCAACTCCGGATATCAACCTGCTTGTCAGTTGTTCTTGGTTGCGACTGAGAGCACACACTCTGGCTTCAGAGAAGGAATTCACGCACACAAAAACACAGCTGGGCGGCCAACAGGAATCTCCAGACTGGCCCCAGTCACACTTGGGAGGTTCCAACACAGCAAGAGCGCTGCCAGACCACACCTGGAAACTGCTCTGAAGCCTGCCTACACACAAGTGGCCCAACACACGCCACCGCGACAAGACGAGGTCTCTGCCCCTGCTGACCCATGGGCTGGCCAACACCGTGCCTGCCCTCGCCACTGTGAGGACAGCCCCCAAGTTGGTACGGGTCATGGGAAGACCAGGGCTGGGCCCCTGCCTTTGCTGCAAGACAGGCCAGGAAAGGAAGTGTCTTCACCTTAGGGAGGGAGGTGGCTATAGGCGACTCCTCACACACAGATGGGCCTGCACATCCCAGGTGGGCCGGGAGTGACAAGTGTCTATTACACTCAACTATAACTATAATTATACTATAGCTTCACTGATTTAACTTATGTCGACATTTTTACATTTAATATTGGAAATTGAATTTCTCAAGCCTTATCTTGCAGAATTAGAAATATAAGATCAGAAATTCATTTCCAATAACATACTAAATGATTAATGCAGTCTTGGGTAATTTAACAAGCAATAATCGGAGAGGCTGGGGAGAGAAGTACTTACTAAGACGTGCCCGTGCTAATAAAAACCAAAGCAGTGTAAGGCACCTGCATTTGTCGCATCGTTGATCATGAGACCATTGGGAAAAGCCACCTCGATGCAAATAAACCACGTCTGTTATAAAGCAGAACAGTGCGGGTATTAGAGGCATTCTGGAACTTCTACTTTAAGAACATTAGAGATTATACAAATTAAGCTGTCATACTAAATACCAATAGTCTCGACTTAAAATTTTTTAACCTTACGATGGTGCAAAAGCGATCCACCCTCAGCCCAAATTGTACTTGGAACGCGGAATGTGAACGTGGATCCCGCCCTGGGCTGGCGAGGTGTAGTCGGATGGCCTCTTGGAGGCCGGGCGGTGAGGCGCGGCTCCCAGGCAGCCAGCCATCCCCAGGGCACAGATCCGCCGACAACCATCGTGCCCGACAACCATCGTGCCCGTCCCTTTCAGGACGGTCCTCAGTACGTTACACGAGACAGTCAACACCTTGTTATCAGACAGCCTTCGTGCAGGAGGACTTTGCCCACCTGGAGGCTGACGGGAGTGTCGTGGGCACGTTTAGGAGGCCTGGCTAGGCTATGTAAACTAGGTGTATTAAATGGACCTTCAACTTACGGCAGGTTTATCGGCACAGAACCATTGTAAGCACATTTGGTACCTGTAAGCCCAAGGTCAGTATTCAGTCCAGGTGTTCAAGTCTCAGAGCTGCTGTTGATTTTTATTCCTAGAAGATATCCAGTTATATAATTCCTTTACCTTATGTTCTTTGACCCAAAGTTACTTTATAGAATATGTGTACTTTTCTCACAGAAACTTGAGTCTCAATTCAGTTTTACTCAGTAAAATAATACCACAAAAGAGAATATGTTATTTTTTTATTGATGTTAAATAAAAACATGAGAAAATCCTTTTTTAAAAAGGGTCAGAATATTCTTTATGTCTCCAAATATGGATGCGAAGAACTGTTGAGTGCTCTCTTTCCCCCAGAAGGGTCACAACTCACTTCCACGTGGTAATCACCTGGAGGCAACACAGGTGCGCGCGCGCCAGCTGTCGCTTCACAAAGGTCACATGCAGAACTTGGGCAAGCACGGGACAGAACACAGGCAGTAGATTCTGGAACCACTTCCTGCTCTGGCAACAAACCTCAGAACCGAGTATTATTCAGTTTCCTTCTCTGTGGTCCTGCTACGCCTTTAAGTCACATTCACCACCACACTCCAATGGTACAACTTTTCACGATTCTAGAATTCTATCAATCGGCAGTACGGTTTAAGTGGCCTAGCAGGCTGAATTTTATAAATTTAAAAGTTACACGAGAACTACTACTACTGCGAATTCTGCCAGTAGAAACGTGGCCCCCAAGGAGCCACCATTTCCAAAATAGAACCGGACACGCATTTACAATTCACCTGTGAATTCTGGAATCAACATGTCGAGTCTGACCTGCATGGAGACTGGACAGGAGTCTCGGAAGACCACCGCTAGGTGCACGGGGTCCTCCCCACCTGCCCCTGCACTCACTGCGGGCCCCATGGTCTAATCTCAGCACAAATGGTTTGTCCGAACAGGCACGGCAGCGTGGCAGCGCTCCAACCCGAGCTCACGTCACAGACTTCTCTGTGACTGGAGTCAGGAAGAACTTCTCTGTTAGAGAAAGCAGACGTTTTCACCTTGGGCAGACTGCCAAGATGACACGTGATTATAGAATTTATGAAGCTACAGTTTAGTAACTTGTAGGTTTTATTAAAATGAATCCAAAAAGAAAAAAAAGGATACCAATACAACCCCATATTCCAAAACCTTCTAGATATTTTTAGTGCAAGAAATGCTGTCTCACTGAAGCACTTGAGAATTATCATGAAATCCTAGCAAAAAAATGCAATTGCCTTAGAAGTGGTAATAAAAAAAGAGACACAACCAGAGAGGCACGCAGATTGGTTTTTTTTTTAAAGGATTTTTATACTATATTTAAAAAACCACAAAATAAAAAAAGGGATCAATCAACATATATCTCAGAAGTCCTTCCAAGAGTCTCTGTGCCCAGCGGCCACACAGGCCGGCTGTCGCCTGTTTCTTCTCCGCTCAGCCGGTAGCTCACCTAAGGATCATCGGAGATGACTTGTGTTCTAGTTCTTAAAATCAAACTTGTTCCGCCAAATCCAAGACCCTGAACTTATCCAAATTGTAGAAACATGCTTTTACCACCCGTCCACCAAAATACCTCCCATTCAGATCAACGACAGCTAAAAGACAAACAGAAAGACAGTCCGTTAATACAGGTATGTATCCTGTGAGACATCGCAAGAACAGGTTTTCATTATAAGGATTAAGATCACAAATTCATTTTTATTCTTTACATTTGGCTACACAACTTACCTTTAATTGCGGATTCCACCCTCTCAAATTCTAAAAATATTCGTACTGCTTCATCATCAGGGGCACCAGGAATCTGGAAAAGAAATGAAAATATAAGTCAAGTTATCGAGACCTACAGTTGTGTATGTTTTCTTCCTTAGATGATCTTTGTCAGAGTAAGTGTCGCAATTATCATCTTACATGGAGAAGTCAAATACGGTTTGTTCATCGCCGTGGCAGGTGCAGAAAGCACACAGCTAACTAAACCGGGCAGTCGCTGACCCTGAGGAGGTCCTATGCCGGCTGACACCTACACGAACCATCGAGCGGTCAACAAACAGAACGTGACACAGAAGAGCAGCATCAGTGAGAGCAGAAATAGACCAGCAGATCCGTACTCTGAGGGCCTCTCACATTGGTTAAGTTCCTCTGTCGGACTCTCCGAACCCTGCGGAACACGGCCCCGGCTCCACCCGGAGCACATCCGACCAGTCCACTCTGGAGCCCTTCCAGAAGCTGGGACCCTCATCTGGATACCTTTTCTTCCGATCCAAATCCTCCCCATTCATTTCAAGCTCAGCCCACATCTGATATTGTTCACAAAGCTCGCTTTACTTCTTGTGCTCAAATCCCTTTCTAGACTCCTGTATTTACAGGGACTACTCGAGTCTAGCAACGGAACATTCTCTATTTTTACATGGGCTTGTTTTGTTATTTCTTCAACTGGACATAGCACTGAGCGTAGAACATGTTTCCTGTTCCCAAACGTCTGTGGGAGGCACTAAATACACACTTGCCGAATGAGTGAAACCAAAGGCATGTCCAACTAACTGAACTACTGGGCACGTGACAATCTATGATCGCCAAACTAAACCTAAATCATAAAATGAAACATTTTATTTCTCCACCAAATAAAATTTGAAGCCCTTCTTATCTTTATGGTTAAAATGGTTATAACCAAGTAAAAGAAGTCTAACCAACCAACATCGGTCACCTTCCCGAGTAACAACACATTAGGTTTCTCACCACACATCTGGTCTCTATTTACATGCAGAAAATGTTTGATAATCTATCAATTATAACTTGGGTTACAAACATCAAAAAACCCTCTTACTTCAAATATCACACATTTTCCAACTTTGCCATATTTTTCACACTCTTCCTTGGTTTCGGCTTCCAAGTCTTCATCTACCTCTCCTGCACCAACCATGTTCTAGAAACAAAAACGAACAAATTCAAGCATTAAGTATCATTTACAAATATATAAAAAAGAATAAGAAGTAACTTTCTTTCATGATGGCAAATGTTCTCAATTTCAAATGAAACGATGAAAATTTTCACCCCTGTAGTACCCAAAAGTTGGTATTTCTTAAAAAAATAAAAATTTGTATTTATGGTTTTTAACACATTCAATTAAAGCAAATCATGAGCTCATGGCACTTAACAGACTACAGATGTATACTCTTACTCCATTTACTCATTTAACTGAAAAATAATTCTTGGAGCTTATGTTCTAGTTTGACTGTTAATTTGAAAAGAGTATCCTACTTGGACGCCCAAGTTAAACATGGCTTACCCACCATTTGAGGCAATAAGGCGTTTTTCAGGTGTGAATAATGAGCCTAAGTGCATGAATGCTTTTATGTTGTAAAAATAACAGGAGAAATAAATATACCTTTTGAGAAATACTAAATGTGTATACACACACACACACATTCACAGTCACAAGAGCCCCTATACAAGCACAATACATAAACTAAGCTGAACTTCTAACAATTTTAAATATTTTAAAGCAATTGCTCACTGTAGTCTTAAACACTGTATTTAGCAATAAAGATCAGTGAAAAAGGAATTTAAAACATCAACCTTAGATGGGATCTATCCAGAAGGGTCATTTGCAAAAAAATTATTTTCCGTTTTAACTGTTACCCTACCAACAGGGTTGAAAGAGTGTAAAGATGGTTCAGGGTGGATGACGCACAAAAATCAAGGGAGGAATAGAGGTCTCTTCAATTCTGCTTCTTACCCGTAGGAGGACCACTTTGGTAGGACACTTAAGTATTTCAGTTAATGGATTGGAATCCGACTTCTTGGATGCGTCTGTAGCAAAACATTTAAGATGCAGGCGTGTTAGAGCACTGAGCCCGAGTTATGAGGACTAATTTCAAGAGTACTTTCCACTCTTTATGTTCTTGGAATCATCTAGAAGCATTTATGCAGTTTCTGAGCAAAAATGTAGCCTTATCTGTGATGAAAATCTCTGCTTCGCTTTGGTCTGGGCTTTTACTATAATGTCTGCAAGTTTTTAGCTTCCTTAATTACCTGCAAGTTTTGCGTAACTCACCTCCTCGGTTCGGGGAGCTGGACGGCATGCGCACCACAGCCCTCACAGGTGAGAAGGCTGGCAAGCGCAGTGTGGCCACAGGTCACCGGCCCGACGGAACAATTAGGCGCTGGCTAATTCCACACACCGCGCAGGCCAGGGTGAGTGTGGGGTCTGGCTCTGTCAGGGTGACCAGCTGCTTCCTAAGGCTGTGTGTTGACAGGGCTGCCAGAAAGGTCACCCTCTTTCTTAGGAAAGAGAGCTGAACTAAGATACTCAAAATAAACTCGATTCTGCTTAAAATGTGGAGACGTTTGGCTCATTCCACTATGCCCTCAGCACAGCACAGACTGTCATGCTCAAATGAAAGTAACACACGAGCAGACACCATCTACCAACAGACTGTGAAATGACATTAACCTCAGAGCAATCAATCTGTAGGAAAATTTAAAATCACACTTACAACGAAAGAGCAGGAAAAAGAAAAACAGAAAACTCTTTCAGGATGGAAACATACCGATGTAATCACTGACGTACTGTACTGTATGTGGCTCTTTCATCCTCTAAAAACGTTAACTATGATTTTACCAACTTAACAAGGTCTTTGCCTGATAGAGACAGGAAACCATCTCTTTGAGTGCAGTTTATTTTCTGCCAGAATCTCTCTCATCTTTTCTCCCACGGCCCTTCTTATCGCTATTTTTGCTCTGAACAAATAAAGACGAGCCCCCAGGGTCTCCGTTTACACGACACGGAAATGGAATACATCACAATCAGAAAGTCTCCTTTCCAGCGAGGGCAAGGGCCAGTCTGGTCACGCCGGACCACACGCCCACCATGCCCACCCTGGAGGCCACGCTCGTGGAGGACACCCACCTTTCTCTGTGGCGTCGCCCACAATGATCTTGCCTCCTCGCTTGCTGGTCTTCTCCACGGACAGTGCTGTGCTCAGCCCTTGCTCGTGCTTGCCAAGACCCTGGCCTTCCCGGAAGCCGTACTTCTGCATGATTTTATGTGCTACTGTGCCCCTGGGAGGAAGGAAAAGAGAATGATCTCTTGGACTCAAAGTCACCGGCTATAGCATAGACTGATTTTATATCATAGTCGTCACCTCCTGAAAAGAGAAAGTGTACATTCCAGATGGCTTCGACATGGCCACCTAGAATTGCCAATGGGGCACTCAGTGGAAGCTGTGGGACGTTCAGGCTGAAAGAAATGGAAAAGCTAAGACTGAAGTCCTAGACATCCTGAGATTATCTCTGAGGTAAGGGAAACACTCGTTTCCTATGAAATTCTCCCAGCATCCCTGTTAGAAAACACTAGGTGTCTCCTGTGCTCCACACACCGCACGGCTATACAGTTTACAGCTGTGGTTTAGCTAAAAGTGTGCCTGTCAAAACACAAGGATACGTTTCACGTAGTCAAGATGACCTCAGGTTTCTAAATAGTACAGCGGAGTTTCCAATGACAGTCCATGAACCAAAGACCCGTTAAAGCCCATCCACTCAGCTCGTGGGAAAATAAAGACTCTGAGGCTCGGGTTAGGTTAAGGCTGACCAGGTTAAGGCTGACGAGGAGCAAAACAAGACACCGAGTTCAGAAATTCTTTTATCAGTGCTAAAAGGTGAAGCGAAACTGGAACCTACCATCCTCGAGTCCTGGTCCAGAGCTCATGCTCTAGTGCTCAGCTGTCACACTGCACTTGGCGGTGCCTGGCGGGTCTCAAGGAGGTCCCCCCAGCGACCGGTGCTGTTCGGGGCTTGCCTCACAGCACCCTGCGTCAAGTAAGGGCGCACCTGCACCGCCCCGCACGTGGGCGCTCCCCACAAATCCCAGCAGAGCCAGCTGCTCTGGCGCCGAGGGGGTGGAAGGCTGCTGAGCCGCACCACGCCCTCCCTTCCCGGGCACGTGGTGAACACCTCATCCCCGTTCAAGAGGGAATTCAGCACAAAGTCCACCTCTCTCACCGGCAGAGTAAAAACTCCGCTTCACGCGTGTCCCCCTCCAGCACACGCTCTGGGGCAGCCCGACAGACCCTCCCTCGCGAGTGGAGGTGTGCGCCATCTACACTGCCCTGCACGCTCGCCCAGCCCGAGAGGAGACCCCGGGGACCCGAGAGCTGCACCCGCAAACTGTATTTGTCTCCGAGTGATTTCGCAGCCATCAATTAGCCCGCAGAAAACATCACTGGTCAAGGAGGCGGGTCCCACGATCAGAAACCGAAAACCCTCGTGTGGGGCGTGAACTATAACGTCTACACCACCTGACAGTCACCTCCCCACGGGCAGGTGAGGGCACACGGGTGCGACAGCCACCGTCAGAGCTGCCGTCCCGCAGGCCGTGTCCTTACAAAGGACACGACGAGGCCCAGGTGAAGAGCTGCCTCACACGCCCGCTCCTCACCACGGGAGGCGCAGGGTACGCGACGCGCGTGCCAGGTCCGGTGGGGCTGAGAAAACAAATCCACAAGCCCTCCTGGAAGTCAGCCTTAAAAATGAATTTTATACTCCCGCAAACTTCTAATTATAGTGAAAATGACTAAGTGTTTTAAACCAAAAGTGTAGAACCACGACCTTCAAGCAAACAGCTCATCTTATCAAGAAAAAATTGTCATTCACCCTGTGGACGCGGAAGGAGTCAGCTTTAACTCACAGGAGCTATTTTGTTTGCAAATGTTCTGAAAATCAATGCAAACGACTATGAGAAAACGTCCCTACCTAGAGAACAGGGTGTTCAGTACGGCGGTCATTCAAAACCTGCACGAGACGGATTCGTGTGCAGTATGAAACCCAACAGTGTCGTGCTGGGACGCCCTGCACAGGACTCAAGCGCGGACACACCAGGCGTCTCCCCAAACACCTGAAAGAGCCCGCAACTTCCACCAAGAGCTGCACCTACTGACAGCGCTGACGGACTTCGCCCCGGGGCTTGTCCTTCCCACACTCGCTGGGACAAGAGCACTTGGAACCGTTACCCCATGTTGGCAAGGAAGGAATTGCCAGGTCCGGTCGGAGATCTGGGTCTGTCTTGTTCCTCGTATACTGGGGGAGGGATAGCAGCTTTGGAAGACTGGGAACGAGGTCTTGAGTCCTCTTCGTAAGGGAAATCTCGGGGTACTATTGGATAAAAATACAACAAGTTTACCAAGATAATACCAAAAAATTCTGAACAATACTTATATAGACCAATTACCTACGAGGAGTAAGAAAAACCAAATCAATCTTCTAGCCACTACAGGAGTCTCTTCAAAATCAGAGGCAGAACGCGATTTTCCTCATTCCAGCTGTGCTCCTGTTTTTACCTCCTCAAATGTCTTTTTTACACCCTACTGAAACGTTATTCAGCCTTTAACGTGCTCTTAAATGACACTTTAAGATTTTTTGTATGTTCCAGGTAGATCCGACTGAACTTTCTTTTAATTCTCATAGCGTTTTGTGTACCTGTCTTAAGACTCTAATCTTACTACCTCATTAACCTAAATGTCTTTCAGGTTCGGGCCTATATATCGGACCACTGACTTTTTAACTCTAGCTACGCATAAAAACCAACAAGGAAGCTTTGAAAAGATTTAGGTACTTGGGCCATGCTCCCGGAGACCAGCTTCAATTAGGGCTTATGTTGGTCAGGTATTTTCACATAAAAGATGTTTGACAATATTTTTTGAATTCTCTTCTTTAAAAAGATAACATAGATAGCGTATTAAAAGCACTAGGATGAATACGTTTTCTTTGGATGCTTTAGGTCCGGTCCAACCCAGCGGGCAGGAACACAATCTAATCGAAGTCCAATTCCAACCTAAATATTCTAGAATAGAGCACTGGGAGCAGAAATAGCGAGTGGGCATGTTTTGGCAATGTAAGTAAACACGCACAACATGTATAAGGAAACAGAAAGTAATCGCAGAAAAACCTAATCAAGGAAGGCAATGCCACCTTGTGGAGGGTCACGAATTTACCGGCCTCTAAACCACAGACTGTGAAAACCGTACACTGAGCTACATGTATTTTAACCTAACCCCCACTAGGAAACGTGAAGAGAAAACAAAACAAATTACTTAAAAGAAGAGCAAGGCATCTTGCTGCACAGAACGCAAGCCTGGGCCCGGCATGAAAGCCCAAGGCAGGCGCAGAAGGGCGGGCTCCTAGCGCAGCCAGAGGGCGGGCTTTCAGGCCACTACCCGGACACCCGGCCGGTTCGAGCTAAGACTTCCCGTGGCCGGGCCCAAGATCAGGGTCAGAATAAGAGGGGGCAAGAAACGGATACGTACACTCTTTGTCCTTCTCTACAAGAGAAGTGGGTGGTGCAATGGCCGCTCCGCCCATACCTGCAAGACACGAACCCACCGGTTAAAAGAGGGGAGACGCCTGGACTTGACATGCCACGCGCTGTCCTGCGCTCCTTCTACGGGGAAGGGAAGAAGGAAATCTGGGAGCACGGAATGTAGACAATGGGCAAAACCCAGGCAGACAAAATTATCTTTTTCACAGCAGGCATTCCAGAACCTTCTCTAAGATGCAGTTAATAAGTGAATCTTACAGTGCAGGAACACAGCCCAGAGAGCCAGCAGTTACTTACAAAACAGAAACACAGCTCTACCGAGAGTCTGCTGCCACGAGGCGTTTTCGTACATGTTACCTCATTTAGGTTCAACAAACGGCTGAAGGAGGAACCACCGCTTGCACTTGGGAGATGAGAAGAGGATCAGAGGAGTTCACGCGCACACTGAACACCCAGCTCCCCGCGCGCGGCCCCGTGCCCTCCAGGGTGCCAGCCGCTGGGGCCAGACACCCACTTGGAAATGTGGGCACTTGGCCATTCCTGCTCCTGTGTCCTGGACCATGACGGACACGACGAACCAAAACCAGACTCCGTTTGCTCTCCAGCAACCGGACGGAGAACACAAATGGAAGACATAAGGAATTTTTCATTCGATATAAGCCCTAATATGTGTGTTACAATTTAACTGCCAATGAAATGATCAAAACAGTAATAAAATGCAAATTAAAAACTGATTACAAAACATGTTGCACCGGCATGTAATTTTCACAAAAGAAATTCCTCTACAGCTAGTGTACACGCGTCACGATCAACATGCCTGGGCCACACAAAACACTCCGGGAGAAACGCAAACCTGAATAAAACTTGGTCCATTTCTTGTGAAATATCCATTATTATTATTATTTTTATCTTGTCACCAAGACCTAAGTGATTAATTCTGAAAAAATCAGCTGAGTTCAGTATAAAAAATGCTGGGTGATTACTGGAAACCTGCTACTAATCTGGCTAAAACATGAACCTCAATCTGTTAACCGCAGCGTGAAGAATGGATAGGACATCGTCAGTTTCCTAATACAGATTGTGCAGCTCTTGTTAATGTTCAGAACATAACGAGCTCCTTGTCCAAAGGGCAGCCGATGTGTAAGCTGGAAAGATGAGACCAATAAATATTCAACCTACATACTGATTCTAAACAGTTAATGAAAACCAAACATTGTTAACGAGCCAGTTGTGGACACGGAACGTTGAACACAATGCCTGACACACAGGGCCCACGCGAGCGTTAACTCTCTCCCCACGAGGAAAACAACGTAGCACCTGACAGGGTTCGGCACGCGGTGTGTGTTTTAAACGGAGGTGTAAGTGACGTGGGACAGCTCTGTTCCAGGCGCACGGCACAATGACTCGGCACCTGTGCACACTGTGAAGTGACCACCACAGTGAGTCTACCTCGCATCCATCGAACAGTTACACTGTTTCCCGTAATGAGGACTTTGAAGACCTGCTCTCTCAGCCACGCTAAAACAAGCACCGCGACGTCATTAGCTGCAGCTGCGTCGCGCGTGACATCCCAGGACTTCTTTAGGTCACAACTGGAAGTCTGTACCGTCCGGCCCTTTCATCCATTTTGCAGCCCCGCCCCCCACAACCACCCATCCGCTCTCTATGAACCTGGATTTTCGCTGTTGCCTAGTAAGCATCCTATAAATACATTTAATTCATATCTGCATTGAAAGATTAAGAATTCTAAATTAATTTGTTCCTTTCCAACTCAATGAGTGTTTTAACGTTTGAATCAAACCCTAAAGCAGCCTTGGCTGCACACTGGGAAGACCAGGCTTGCCAAACTGCTGGTCGTAAAACCGAGCTCACGCAGCAGAAAGTTCCTGCAGCTTCGTGCTGACACTACTCTTAGGCTTCACTTTAAAGACGACACATTAGAGTGGAGGTTTCAGGCAAATGAAGATCTTGGATAAGGAACAGAGGACCTGTGTCATGAAATGGGGATAATCGAACTGTGTTTTATGTAAAGCGGATAATCTATGAATGCGCAGACGAGAGTGTCTGGTCTCTAGCAGACAAGCAGAAGATTTAAATTTCTCACTTAAAAATAAATAAATAAATCTCAACCATTCTCTCAAGAACGAACACTACTCGAGTGATCCCTCAGAATGCAGCGGAAACCCAAGTACGATTCTGCTGGTGAAACCTTAGAGATGGAAGGGGCCTCACGAAGTCCCTGGTTCAAATTCTCATCTCCCTGCTCTCCATATGACACTGAAAGAAACCAATGCCCAGGGAAGCTAAGGGATTTGCTCAAATTCATGCATGTTATGGCAAACATTCTAGAAGTGAGTGCCTGGACTCTGTCTGGTGCTTTGCAGCCATGCTACGGCTGAGACCCCGTGCGTGCACTGAAGGTGTGCCCCAAGTACCCCGTCAACAAATGTCGGAAAATGACCGAGAAGCTCACAGGAGAATGTACGTGAAAACAGGATGTAGGTTAAAACTGTTATGCAAACATGGATTGCTGGGATTCCAGAGAGAAAATTACCCAAATCAACGTCAATGAAACTATCAAACTGAACACAAAAAGCAAATAGTGGAATTCCACCACATCTGAAATAGCACATTTAGGTTTCATGACTTACTTCTTTTCCTCCTCTCTCGCTCATAGTCTTCATCTTCATCAGAATCTGGATCTGGTCGCCTTGAAAACCCACTAGCTTCATGTCTGTCCTTACGCCTCCTGTGACGACACAGGAACCAAATATTCATCACAGACAAACCAATTTCTTTTTTAGTTTTTCAAAATATACTTACTTATTTTGAGAGAAAGCGTGCGCACACATGTCAAGCGGGGCAGGGAGAGGGAGAGAGGGAGAGAGGGAGAGAGGGAGAGAGGGAGAGAGAATCCCAAGCAGACTCCGCGATGCCAGCGCAAAGGCCAACACGATCTCAGGGACTGTGAGATCATGACCTGAGCTGAAATCAAGAAAGGATCTGAGCCACCCAGGGGCGCCCAGACAAACCAACTTCGAGATATGAACCCGAGGACGTCACCCTGGCTTGCTCTGGTCTAGAAAATATTCAGATCCTCTCTTTTCCACTGAACTATTAATGTGGGGTGTGGGCACATGTACACATAACTGCCTGAAGACTAAAGTAGCAAAAGTTAAGTGAAGTGAGAAAAATCAGAAGATAAACTGAACAAACTCAACAGGCAGGTGAACACAACAAGCAGGAGGGAGAGAGCTTGATATTCACCTCTTTCGACTTTAAAGCATTATCAACATAGGTAGTACTTTTAAAAATTTTGATTCTTTAGAACATACTTTCACTTCATGAAATGATTCAATAAATGACAAAAAGTAAATTAATATTTTACATATAACTACTGAATAATTAACATTCATATTTTCAAAACAAATACAAATGGGGCGCCTGAGTGGCTCGGTCGGTTGAGCGTCCGACTTCGGCTCAGGTTATGATCTCACAGTTCGTGAGTTCGAGCCCCACGTCGGGCTCTGTGCTGACGGCTCAGAGCCTGGAGCCTGCTTCGGATTCTCTGTCTCCCTCTCTCTCTGCCCTTCCCCCACTCGCACTCTTTCTCTCTCTCAAATATAAATAAACATCTAAAAAACAGGAAAAGAAATACAAATAAATCCTTTTTACCCATACCTTTAAAGCAATATAAATAAAAGATGCATTTTCAAAATTAAAGTTAAGAATAACATCTTAAGCATTTTATTTTTTAAAGTAAGCTCTACTGCCCAATGTGGGGCTTGAACTCATGACCCTAAGATCGAGAGTCACAAAACCTAATTACCAAGCCCAGCCACGTGCCCCAAACATGTCAAGTATTTTAAATAGTTAAGATCCTAGTACAGTCATACATAGGAAAAAAATCTATTATTCAACATCAGGCTTTTAAGTTAAGTTACTTTTCTAACAACTCACACAAAATGTAGACTTCAAGTTTCCCGCCTCTAGACATGAAATTTTCTCTAGCATTTGTTGTCATGCTGGAACATAACAGCGACAGGCATACCTCGGAGACACCGTGGGTCTGGTTCTCGACCACTGTGATAAAGCAAATGTGGCAACGCAGGGAACCGAACGACATTTTTGGTCTCCCGGTGCACAGAAAAGTTATGTTCACACTACGCTGTGGCTGTTGAGCATGCAACAGCATCATGTCTAAAAGAACCCGATGTACATACACTGAAAACACTTTACTGCTAAAAAACGCTAACCATCCTCCGAGCTTTCAGCGAGTCCAAATCACTGATCGGATACAGTAATGAGAAAGTCTGAAATCCTGGCAGAATTACCCGTAACACAGAGACATGAGAGCAGGTGCTGTGAGAAAAACGGTGCTGACGGACTTGCGCGACAGAGCCGCCACGAACACCTGTAATCTGTCAGAAAAACACTGCATCTGCCGAGGTATGGCTGCACAGATCCCTAAAAACAAACGGAGTCCTCCTGAGGACTGCTCAGATGGACCACGAAAAGGAGCAGTAAGGTCATTCATTAGCACCCCAACACAGATCTCAGATGTCAAACAGCGTGGAAGCACAAGGAAGCCTTACTTTTCTCTCTCTTCTATTTCTTTTTGTCTCTCCAGCTCCCGCTGCCTCTGCCGCTCCTCTCTTTGGCGCTTCACTACTTTCTCGTAATCATTGGGAAACATAGGGTCGTATTCGTCAGCTAAAGGAATCAAAACTTCTCCTGCAGAAAATCCACTGGGAACGGGATCCTGAGGAAGGTGAGAATGCCACACGATTATCATCCTCTTGTTTCAGAATTTCACACACAGAATCAAGGTCAAAGAACACGAGCGTCGGAAGGGGCTCTGCGGACCACCTGTCTGCCTCGCTTGTTTCGGGGACGAGGACACACGTGCCCCAGGAGGGCCGGCGAGCCGGCGCGGCCGCAGGCCTCACTGTGTGGTGGCAGAACAGGGTCTCGCCTCTCAGTTTACCACCGACTCCACAGACGACCTGGGACATTTTCCCGGAATTCCTAAACAAGCAGCCGCCGCCTACAATTTCAAGCAGTAGATCTGACTGTTCATAATACACAGCGAATACTTCTGTTTTAAAGTGTCTCTATCTCTAAAAAAAACTTAAAAAATACACAATCCGTGGATAACAATCATTCTTGTGGTCACTCAGCAAACTAACTTCAGACTCTGTACATGGCAGCATGACACACTAAGATTTCACAGAAAGGCGGAAAGCATCCTCTTGGCTTTCTGAAACCCTCCGGAACCCACGTCCCCGCCCAGGGAGGCTGCGCTGCAGGAGTCGGGTCTGGAATAGGCGAGGTAACTCCCATCACATCACTAGTTCTTCTAAGGCTCACTAAGATCGGGTTCAGACGGTAACAGTTTGCGTTTCTCTTCTGGACATTTAGAAACTGGGGCTACTCTGAGAGAAAAGGGGCAGCCTTAAAGAAATCAGAGAAACGAAACGCAGCCAGAGCGCAGCCGACCTGAAGACCTGCGGCCAGAAATGGGGCTTGGCCCGAGGCTGGTGGTCCCGAAGCACTGAGCGGCCTAGCCTAAGCACTGCAGCGTCCTGTTAGCTTCCTCGGCATCGCCCTTCCTTAGTGTTAGCGCCTAGCGTCTCTAACAATCAGACCCGCTGAGCAAGCACGGTGTCTGGGGCCCACCGCGTGCCTCCTTCAGGAAGTACACTGGCCCACACTAGCGAAAGTAGGACACTGGTCTGTGAAACGTATTTTGTATCTGAATACAAAACTGATGCGGTGCAGAGAGCGCACGTCCAGTGTCAAGGGATCTAAATTCCTGTGCGACATCGTTTGGTCTAAGGTTCCGCTTCATAAAATGAACATTTTAGTGCTTCCTTACAACTAAGAATCAGGAAACATTATGATCCAGTGGATATAAGAAATCAGAAAAACAGGCATAATCAGCTCCCAGGGCGATCACTAGGAGGTTTACACAAATCTACTTAAGGCAAGGTTCGCAAAGGGGAGTTATGACTCGTATTCATATAGAAGACATTTTAAAAACACAAAGACGCGTGCATAAGACTTCCTCTCGGTTATTATTGAGACCAGAGAGAAACCAACAATCAGCTACTCGATTTATAGAACGCTCTTACCACACAGTTTCAGACAGAACAAATTGTCAATAACAAGGTTAATTCTTTGTCATTTCAAAATCTGAAAGCAAACAACTCTTCCTGTATAAACCCTGCTAAGTTGAACAATGAGCCATCATTCTCTAAATACTGTAAGAACAAAGCAGTCTGTTCAATTTTTAAAAATTAAAATGTTAATACTTCAATGCTGGGGAGGGTGGGAAAAACTAGAACACTCATATATTGTAGATGATACTGTAAACTCAATACACAGTAACAGAAGATAACGAACGAGTTTTTTGTCAGATGTAGTGAGGAAATATTAGATGGATAATTTGTGAGCAAAAACTGTTAAATGACTAAGAATCTCCAGAAACACCTGCATGGGGGAGACTTTTCCTCCTGGACAGACTATCAGCCTGCAGGACCAACATCAGTTCTTCTGGCCAAGAAATCTCAGAACAAAAGCAAATTAGGGGAGATTCCAACCTAGAACAGTTTGACTAAAACTAAAGAAGCGAGGGGGCGTGCGGCCGCTATTGTGTCTCAGCTGGATTTGGGTTCTAATAGGTGTGGGGGTGGGAGGTGGGCAGGGCACCTTGCTAAGAAATAGCAATAATAGTATATATTCTGTTTATTAATCTTTTGGTCATTTTTCAAGCAATTTGTGGGCATGGTGCTGTTTAAACTGCTGCAGTCATATTACCTGACTGCCGTCCGTAGAAGGACAAATGTTGAAGAGTGGTTGTAATTTCTTTCTAAGTTTATTTCTTTTGAGAGAGAGAGAGTGTGTGTGCAAACAAGGGAGGAGCAGAGAGAGGGAGACAGAGTCCCGAGCAGGCTCCACGCCCAGCACAGAGTCTGACATGGGGCTCAATCCCGTGACCGTGGGATCATGACCTGAGCTGAAATCAAGAGTCGGACATTCAACCGACTGAGCTCCCCAGGCGCCCCTCAGAGTGGGTGTAATTTTAACTATAGTTTACACTGAATTCGTTTACCCTTCATTTCGTGTGCTTTGAATTACGACTCTGACTTACCTTTTTCAGATCTTCCTCATCCTCACTAACCCACGTTAAAGGAGTGACCGTGTCTGTTTCTTTGTTTTTTAAGATCATGTAAAATCGCTGGGTAACAGAAGTCGGGGTGGTGGAATTTAACCCTTTCTCTACCTCAATCCCCAGTAAGACACTAAGCGCTGACACTCCTTACGACGGCAGAAGTCACAAACGTCCCACATATCCAGCATTCAGTAAGCCACAGAAACCACAGGACATCTGAGGAAATACAGTGAGGTCACCGACATGATCATTAGCCCTACACTTTCTAACACGGAATAGAACATGCGAAAAGCAGGTCAGGAGGCAGAGAATGGAAAGATATTCCAAAATATAAAGTTTCTAACTTCTGGAGGCCAGGACTGAGGTCACTTGGTTTTCCCTGCGTATCTCCAGTTTCCGATTCTTCTTCTAGATCATGTTCACAGTTCAGCTGAAAATGATGCTGGTGAGCCTGCAAGGACCCCCGGAGGAGCCTGACCTTGGAGGACGTGGGCGGATGGCAGGGGGGCAGGGGGGCAGGGGGGCGGGGCGGGGCGGGGGGAGGGGGCAGCTCACCTTCAGGCCAGCCGCCACGTGCGGGGGGGTGTCCACGATCTGCCGGTCGTCTGAAGAGCCACCTCGCTTTAGGTCGATTACCGGGGCGAGGACCGTACTCTGCTTTGTTCTCTGGCTCTAAAATCATCGAAAAACAAAAGAAGTGCAGTGAAACTTCATATTAAAATTCATACCATTTATGACAAAGCTTTTCAGTCTCTGGAGCAAACTTTTCAGATACGAGAAAAACAATCTTAAAACAACAGCCTTTTAATTCAATTACTACTATTACCGTATACTTTCTGTAGTCTTTTTATTAACACAAATTTCCTCTATTTTTATGAAAGGTTTACGGTAAACTTGGTCTCTTCTCTAAATTTGCCTGTGAAATAATCTACGAAAACAGCTCCACACCGACCTGGCCCCTGACCACAGGAGAGCAAGCACGGGACAGCACATCGCACTCTGACTGGTGTGACTGTCTCACGAGGAAAAGGTATGCTGTCCTATCCTGAGCAAAAGGGACTTGTGGATTAGGGGTTTTTCCCTCCCAGCAGAATCTAAAATCCTGCCTCTTTTATTATAAACCCATAGGAAAAAAACTTTTAAAAGGAACAATGCTCACTCCTGTACCACTGCTACTGTGTTACCGTATTTCCTTTACCACACACCTGTCTTTCGCGCCGCACCATCGGAAAGCAGCTGGAGCTCCAGGACGCTTTCCCTTAACCTCCTAAAATTACGGACACTCTCTTACATAATAAGCACGGTACTATCACCACATCTAAAAAAATCAATAATCCGTGTCATTTCCATTCTAATTCACAGTCACATTTTCCAAGCTGTCCCCTAAAAAGACTTTTAAATAGCTGATTTTAGGGGTGCCTGGGAGGCTTAGTCAACTGAGCATCCAACTCATTTTTTTTACTGTTTGTTTATTTTTGAGAGAGAAAGCGAGCAGGAGAGGGGCACAGAGGATCTGAAGCAGGCTCCGTGCCAACAGCAGAGAGCCCGATGTGGGGCTCAAACTCACAAACTGTGAGATCATGACCTGGGCCAAAGTCAGACACTTAACCAACTGAGCCACCCAGGTGCCCCAAGCCTCCAACTGTTGATTTCAATTCAGCTCACCATCCCAAGGTTGTGGGATGGAGCCCTGAGTCGGACTCTGAGCTGAGCATGGAGCCTACTTAAGATTGTTTCTCCCTCCATCCCTCTCCTTCCATTTCTCGCCCCCACTCACATGCTCTCTCTCTCTCCCCTCCTCTGTCCCTCTCCCCTGTTCTCTCTCAAATACATAAATAGCTTATTTTACTCTGAACCAGGATCAGACCAAAGTTTCACAACCCATCTGATTTTTAATCTCTCAGTTTAGAACAGACTCCGTCCCCTACTGTCGTCATTGTCACAAGCAGCATTGTCTGTCCCCTTCTCTTTTTCCCAACACTCTTGTAAAATGCTGCACATTCTGGAGCTGTCTGAGAACTTCCTGGAGCTCTAGTTCACATATTCCGCTCTGCCTTGAGTTCTGAAAACGGACACTTCACAGGTGAGGTGGTGTGCCCCCAACCCCCCCCCCCCACCCCGGGCACAAGGCCTGTGCACTGTTAGTGGTGCTAATGCCCAATGGGTCCTGTGGTCACAAAGGCTTAATTCCCCCCTTCGCAATCGAAAAGTGTTATATGTTTTCACTGTTATTGCCACAAAAGGCTCAAAACAAATCACCATCTCTCTTGAAGAGAGTGCTTATCATTTTAAGAAAACAAATTTGATCTAATCATTAAATACACATCCCTTAGGTGAATACCAAAGTTTAAAGGGCAATGGGGGAGACTATCAGAATCATCCATCTTTCCATTATTAACTGTTTCTGTTCAGTGTGTATTTTTTACGTGGACACACAGATGAAGCCAGAGCCCCATCTTTCAGGTGTAGGTAAAGTTTTCTCCACCAAGCACCCTTAAAGATTTGGTTGGGCCAACCTACTGCTGAGTAATTAATTAGTTAATTAGCTCTAAAAGAAGGGAAAAACAGACTACTAACTTTACATAGCAATCTCAAAAGATATTAGAATGCTGGCAGAAATGATTTCACAGGCTACTTTTTATTTTGACCTATCTTTTAAAAATCTTTTTGAAATCTCAGGAGATTTCCTGGTAGCTGAAATTACTGTATTGGAGAAGAGAAAATCTGATAAGCGTAAATTAAACAGACTGAAACAGATACTTAAGAGAATGTCCGAGAGTCTAGACTTCATAAAAAACAGAATTCCTTACTCCTCAGCATCTCACTCTTTACTCTTCATGTGAGTAAATTAAGGATACGAAAAAATCAGAATGTGATGAATAAATTTCACTTACCTTCTTAAAATACTTATTTTTTAAAGGATCTATTTTCTCAATCGAATTTTATATAAGCCGGTTTTTAACCTGTAGTTTATAAATATGCACAGACTGGACAGAGAAAGTGACCCAGAAGTTACACGGGGCGGGAAGAAACAAATTAGCTAGCTTTTTGAAACTTGGCTGAAAGTAATCCACAAAGGTGACTCTATTTACACTGATAATTAAAGAATTAGCCCAGTTTTCATCTGTACATATCCAGTATATTTTGACTTCTGCTCTTCAATTTTGTTATCTCTCACTGACCTAAGACTGCCCACTAATTATGTCCCCTTAAAGTCTAACCGAATTTGTGTTATTAAATACGAGACCGCTCCTTACAGCCAGAGCCATTTTACAAAAAGGACTATCAGGCCCTCAAGAATAATGCATAAAACACTTTTAGCACTGGAATATAAAATCTTATTTGCAAAGCGCAAGTTACATGAAACTCAGAAAGATATAAAAACTTAACCAATTTAAAAAAATTAAAAGGAAAAACAAGACTTGTTTTGCTAATCTTCCTTTCATGTGGAATAAAAGCTTGTTTTAAAAAACAAAATTCTGTCCCTTTGAAAATACTGGTATAAAGGGGCACCTGGGTGGCTCAGTTGGTTAAGTGTCTGACTCTGGCTCAGGTCATGATCTCGTGGTTCATGAGTTTGAGCCCCACATCAGGCTCTGTGCTGACAGCTTGGAGCCCGGAGCCTGCTTTGGATTTTGTCTCCCTCTCTCTCTGCCCCTCCTCTGCTAGTGCTCTGTCTCTCAAAAATAAATAAACGTTAAAAAAAATACTGGCATAAACATTTAAATCTGGTCATGATGAATTTGAAAAAGACAAAACCCCTGATCAACAGAACTGACAAAGCAAATTAAAATTTTCAGACAATGCTGCTTTACCTGTGGGTATCCTAAGCCTAAAAACCTTTAACAATGCTGAGCAATCAAATGTAAGCAGTTCAATATAAGTACCTAGTGAATAGGCGGTAAAAGAAAAATAACTCCAAGCTTAAAAAAAACGTTTATTATGTAAAATTTCAAACACAAAATGAAAGAGAACAGATGAATGAGTCTCTAAATCTCTAAGAAGAGCTTCAATGGCTATGAGCTGTGGGCAATTCTGTTTCATGTGCGTCCGTACCTCTCCTTCCCCATAACAGATTATTTTAAAGCAAATCCCATAAATTCAAACATTTTTATCAGTAAATATTTCAAAAGATCTCTAAGGCAGGTTTTCTTAACTTCTTTTTTCATTATTACTTCCCTCTCAAAGAATCTTTTAATACATTTTTCCTGCCCATACAATTTTCACCCCATAGATATGCTATGTTTCTGTACCTTACGTGTACCTGTGCTCTGCACATAAAAAGAACAAAATTTTTACCCCATTAGGACAAAATTCACCCCATTTTGGGGACAGAACTTTCACTGGGATACACTCTACAACGTAAGGCCCCTTAGACCAATGAGCGACCATTATGCCATTCTCATTCCTAAATGACATTTTAGATAAAATATTCGGTGGACAAGTATGACCTTAAAGTCTTATGTGTTTTCAATTTCAAAGACGTCGCCAGTGCCCAACGTGCACACGACGTGAACAGAACCAAGTGCCCCGACCACGCGTGCCCGACACGTTCAGGACCACTGTGAGCCCTCACTAACGCACACAAACTATTAATCCCTGCAGGGGCTCGTCCTCTACGCGCTGCTTCCAAACCGCCTACCACAAACAGCAGGAATGCCACTTAAAAATGCAGACTCGCAGGCCCCTCGCCCAGGAATATGGCTGAGGAAGGAACATTTTAACCAAATTCTCGGCCAATCAGCAGTGTAACTGCTGGAAACGGAGGGTCCTGCTTTTCTTCATTCCAATTTCCTTCGAGTCAGGGGAAGCACCATGACCCCGAACTCCTGATCTCTCTCCACCTACAGACTTGATAAAAAGGTAGACGAACAAGCTAAAACCAAATTATCTTAATCCTGAGGAGGACCCTGCTAGGCAGACTTCTGCTTTCACACCGGCTGGTCTCACCTTGGCTTGCGTGAGGGCTGCCTTCTTCACCTGAAGCTGAGACTGCAGAAGTTTGAAGTTTTTCGACCAGCCTTCTGTCTTTGAATCACTGGTCTCGACTCCCAGGTCGTCGTACAGGGACATCTTCCCAGTTTAATGCTGAAAGGCAAGGGGTGTGGGGTTTAAAGAATGCAACCTGCAGTAAAGATCTCACACCGTTTCATGTTACAGTAACTCGCTATCACAGAACTGTAGAAGTGAAAGTATTCGAGGAGATGGTCTGGTCCGGGAACCGAAGCGACGGAAGCGAGATGCCCGATACCACCCATCGGGGTCCTAGTACGCAAAGCGACACCCACATACTATTTTCCAACTGAGCTTGTAGAATTAATTTTCCTACCTATACGATCATGTGGTCAAGTAATTCTTGAGTAAAATCATTCTGTTCTATTGCATTTAATGATTATTATTAGTAATTACATATTGTCAATTACATATATCCAATTTTTAAAAATTCTTTGTCTCAACAACAAAAAAGTGGAAACTCTACAACAGTGCATTACCAGGTTGATTTAGCACTATTAACTACTTTTTATAAAGAAGAAATCTAAACATAGCCTAGAATAAGAAAAAAAAAAGAACAGAAACGATCTCATGGATGCTGTATTTTCATAAACTATGACTGGTGAGGAGACTTCAGTCAAATCATAGCATTTTACCAAGTTTAAATCTGTAATCTCTAATAACACCGATCATAAAGAGATAATCGATAATCCACATGTAAATGATCAAAACATACTATCCTTGCAGAAGGAGGACTACAAGATAACAAAAACAGCCACATTTCACACCTATTAAGCCTAAGCAAGCCAGGCTGGTATTAAACGCAGCATCTGCTGTTGAAGCCTAGCCGGGTACAGACCTGGGACTTTGGGAGGTAAATCTGCCCAAGGTCAAGGTGGGAAGACCCGCTCCAAACCCAGTCCTATGAACACCACAGCCCTTACCACTAAATCCCTACGGCCAACTTTAAATTTAGGGGCGCCTGGGTGGCTCAGTCGGTTAAGTGGCTGACTTCGGCTCAGGTCATGATCTCACAGTCTGTGAGTTCGAGCCCCGCGTCGGGCTCTGTGCTGATGGCTCAGAGCCTGAGCCTGCTTCAGATTCTGTATCTCCCTCTCTCTCTGCCCTTCCCCTGCTCACACTCTGTCTCTATGTCTCTCAAAAATAAATAAAAACATTTAAATATAACCTCAACATTCTGGGTGAACCCACAACACAGCCCACTTCTCGAAATAAGAAATCAATCTCTTTCTCACAAAGAGAAAAAAAAAAAAACTGACTGAAATCCCAAAGTTGCAAATAAATAGTTAGCACAGGTATTTGCTGACTTACGGGCACATTCCAAGAATCTGTCAGTTCCCAGGTCCAGACCGCATTTTGCCACAGAAACCGCGTGAAAACAAATCGTGTTTCGCCTGCGTCTGTCTCTGCCTCTGCAGACGGGCAGGACAATATTTCATCTCCCCTCGGGTTATGTCTGACTCTCTGGTCCGTGCTTCCTTCTCCTCCCCTCTAGGCCGGGATCCTAAGCCCTCGGCTCCACTCTGCGTGGGGTGGGGCCGCCGGGACCCCCCAGGAGCGCTGCTCTGGTGCTGAGCCGCGCTGCTCTCTGCCTGGAAGTCAGTGCCCACAACTTGCTGCTTCTCAGTTTCTTCCAGGCCTTAACAGCCGAGCCCTCAGATTCCCCAACAGCTCTCGGGCTTATTTCTAAATGAAAGGCCCCCGAGGCAGTACAGAAGCGGGGAGAAGAAAGCAGAGCCCAGGGCACTGGCGGCTGGCTGCGCTAATGAATCACCTAAAAATGGAGGAGGGCTAGCACGTCCTCCTCGTACGCCTCTGTGACAACTCACCAGCCCGGCTGACGGCGCGAACAAAGCATTTCCTAGACAGCGTAGCCAACGGGGAAACGAATGCCCGCTGCCTGCGGTGCTAGACAAGTGAACGTTTTGTTCAGGAACTTGGCAACCCATTGTTGCGTTGAGCTTGAGTCACTGAGGCGATAAAGAAAAGTAAGGACCCCCCCTCCCGCCCCCCGGGCGTCCACTTCAGAACCCGTTTCAACCCGCACTGTCCTGAAAACCCAGATCCAGTCTGTCAGTTCGCCGCACTGTCCCAGACTAAGATCACGCCTGACCCAGAGCTGAACAGAGGTCAGGCCGACCGCACAGTTAGTACGCTATGTGCAAACCCCTCCCAAGCCATCCTTCCAGAAACCTCTGGCCAATGACAACGGCCCAGAAGGAACGCCAAGCACCCAAGAGCCTCAGAGGCTTTCAAGCACTTTCCTCACAGCCGAAGGGGTATTCGAAACTAACTATTCTTATCGAAATACAGACCCTTGAACTTTAATCTGAAAAACTCAGAGCAACAGCAAAGAAAACCAATGCTGAATGGCCGGCTTAGTCTTGCAGTTCTCAAACTACTTCCAAAGGCCCGTGCGCGTCTCCTCTCACCTGGCTGAACTGTCTGGGCTCTCTTCGTTCCACCAGCCACCAAACCAAAGCCCAGTTAAACCATGGGTTCGCTTGTTTTATCTTTCTTTATTCTCATAAAGGCAAGGGAAGACTAACACATTCTGGGAGACGAACATACACAAAGAAGCTTTCTAGGAAATTGCAAACAAAGATCAATCAACAAAACCTGCTTGCAACCCAAACTCTACTTCTACCGGCACCTCCTAAGAAACTTAAGAACCTCATCAAAACTAGTATTTAAGAATATACTTGTGCCCATGGAAACAGGGGAACCGCATGCCCACTGGGCTATGAAGGAAAAAGATCGGCTTATCCATTTTTGCATCTCCAATTTCTGGTACAGGGTAGGAATTTAACAAATAAACTCTTGCTGAGATATTAATAATTAATAACTAAAGCAAGTCTGCTCAGCCACACGAAGCAACAGTGAAACTGCGCAATGCTGACAGGTTCCACCAGAAAGTGAAAGGCAGGCAAAGGCTCCTGGAGGTAGACGCCGGTGACGGTTGTACGTGTGTGCACAATGGTGTGTGCTTACTGACACAGTACCGTGCACGTAAAGATGGTTAAACCCCCAAGCTTGTGTTACGTGCAGGTACCACGATTAAGAGAAAACAAAAGTCTAGGTAACCGGCGGGAGGAGGCAGCCCTGGCAGGTGGGGGTGAGGTCACAGGCTGCTGTCTAACTCTGGGACATCGCCCTACTGGGAAGAGTAAACTTTAATAGAAATCTTTCCCCAAATCAGGGGGTTTAAAAAAAGTCCAACAGTAGGGAGGATCGCTTCCTCCGACAGAGCGCTTCCATCCAAGAACCCAGCATCTAAGGAGGATTTCACAGCTGAACTGCTGAGGTCCCATGGGACCACGCTTCCTCTGATCCCATTTCCAAATTGAAGCTGGCCTGGGGATCATCCCATTTGATTTGCCTCGCTCCGCAAGCTTCGAAAATGACATTTAAACTTCCTTGAATCTGTTCTCAAAACCTTTAAAATCGAACAAACTTTCAATACGAGAAAGTGATGTCACCCCCTAGTTGTCTGTAACACGAGTGAGCGCACACATCACATCCAGAAGAGTCCCTTTGCTTTTCTCACTTGGACTGAACTTCACATTCGTAGAACTGCATTAATCACACCAATGACACACTCGTCATCCGTCCACACACGGACGGCCCGCCTGTCGTCACTGTCACGCTACAGGCACCAGCGCATCTACCACGCAGAACGAGAGTCAGAATCTGGACAAGAAACACATTCAACCCCGAAGGGCCCCCATCCCATTCAAGTGATTTCCCCAGCCAGGGGCGGGCAGGACCCTGAACCCCCGCTCCCGTTAACCCCTTCCTGCCCTCCTTTCATACGATGTGATCTGCGTAGGTTCCCTGCACTCGTTCCTTAGAGGTGTGCACGTTCTAAGGTCAGCCGCCGGAGCACGCCGGAGCACGCCGGAGCCGCTTCCCCCTCCCCCACTGCAGTCACTGCACACAGGTGGCACCCACCACACTCCCTGCCAGGACAGCACTGCTGAGACGTTCCTCGATGACGACACGTTTACTCCATGAGGTCCCCGGCCGTGGGGCAAGCCCAGCGCTTGCTAACATTTGGATGCACTGTGAGCCAGGGTCAAATACAAGCACAAACACATCACTTTCTGAACTTCTTTAAAATGCCTGCTCTTTCTTTTTTACGGGAACACGCCCTGCTCAACGCACCTTTCGTATATGCTCCGTTTTTCCCCGTGAGCAGAAACACAGTAAACACGGTTCTGCCAGAAGAATGATGACTTTTTAAAACCCTCCCTAAGCCGGCAGAGTATATTTTAAATGTACAACTAGTAAAGACAGAACACGGGAGGCGGCTTCTCGGAAGCAGCCCACTAACCCCTCTCTCAAGTGCATCTCTGAAGCCTTGGGTGACTAATCCCCCCACAACACTGCCCACCCCCATGTGTCCCCCGAAGACACTCACACGGGGGCAACGTGGACGTGCCCTGCTGCCTACTGGCTGACACATCTGTCTCCTCCGCTATCACAAGCCCCTTAAAGGTGTAAGGTGTTCTGTCTTCATCTTTGTACCTCTAGCTCAGCACCCCGCTTTCGACACTGTAAGCACTTCGTGAGTGTCCTCTAAATGTATCAAGTGAACTAGCAAGTGAAGGGTGGAGCGCAGCAGGCACCTACTTAAATCACATCATGAAACAAGACCTGCGGATCCTTCTCTGAAGGACACATCTTACGGTAAGTGGTATTTCACAGAAGTGTGGTAGATTTTAAATTGTCTGCCATCACAACGGGAAAAAACTACCACCACCACACAACCAACGATGAGTCAAGGTCTGAGTTCTGAGCGCCTAAGGCAGCATAAGAGACTTTTTGTTTTAATCACTAAACAGACACTCAAGTATCATAAAGCAAAGCTGAAGCCTAACCAACACAGGAAGTGTATACAGAGAGGAAAAAGCAGAGAACACGGGAGGCGCAGGGCATGCTGACGTCACCAAAAATACAGGAAATAAGTAATAAAAGGCATCTGCCTCGTATAAAATTAACGGTGACCTTGTAAAGAATGAAAACACTTTTCTCAGACCCCCGGGCGCACGCGGTCTTAGGCTGGGGTGGACTGCGGCAAAGCCCACGAGAGTCAGTTGTAACACGTCATCCCTCACAATTCGCGATGACAAAAGACTTGGCGGATCACCAGCCCCGGGATCACCTGTTCCCAGAGGGTAGTTTAAAACAAGCGCCGTAAAAAGAAACCCACTTTATACAGCTACGTTTGGGAACACAGCAACGCCTCTCCCCAAACTCTGATTTCCCGCTGAGGTTGCCCTTAGCTGTCCCGGAACTCCACGATGAGAATAACTTCACGGATAACACCCCCGTTACACCTCGTCACATTCTCCTCTCCCCCACAACCCACGGGCTCTGGGCGGCACAGCACATTGCTCGCTAAAATTCTGAAACACGCCCTCTGCCTAAGTTACTACCTCACTGCCCCCTACTCCCTAGATGCCCCCGTTACAGTCAAAACAGCGGTGGCCTTTGTGACCTAGAAACGTGAAGACCTAGAGTTGCACTCTAAAAACTCCGCCTGTTGCCAGAGACAGTCCTCCTCTCAGTGTAGGCAAAATCTTGCCCTTATCCAGAACACTCTGTTTTCCATCCATATGCTTGGCTCTACAGGAAGTATCTTCAACGGCTCTCCTTTACTGACTTCTCAGAGAACGTTCTGGGTCTCACCTGACCACCCACTCCTCCAAGCTCTCCGGACCTTACCTGCAGTTTCCGGAAGCACTATAACGGTTCACCTGTGCGGCCGTGCACACTTACTTTCCTCTGCAGGGAACCGCTCCCCTATCTCCCCGTCTCGCACAGCTAACGAAACACCCCCAAGGCTCCGTTAAAAGCCTCGCTCCCTCCTGTCCCCACTCCAGTCCCCTGGATCAACCCACGCGTGGGTTTTGATGCTCGTTCCCCCTCGAGACTAAACTGAGGGTAGGGACCGAGGCTCACTTATCTTGCACCTGCTGTTCAGGACACATGGCTGGGCACGGAGAAATGCCCAAAGAACACCTTGGCGGCCGCACATCCGAGCTAAAACCCCGCTTCTAAAGCACAAGGACCGAGGTAATGCCAGAGGCAGGTCTCCTCCGTCAGCTGGCTAGGGAAACCTCGGCCCTTGAGAAGCGTCAGCATCCGGAGCTCCCCGTTCTGCGGCCGGGGAAGGAAGCGGCTTCCCTCCTCTCCGCTGCCCGAGGCCCTGGAGGGGTGCAAGTGTGCTGGGCCACAGGTGACACAAGCCCGGCTACCAGGATCTGGGGACCGAGCAACTTTTTGAAAACACGGAAAAAACCCACAACGTCCGCGGGTCCCAGGGACGCAAGGGCACAGACGGGAAAGGGAAGAACAGGACAGGAAAAGCTCGAGGGCCCGGTGCCCCAGGGCAAATAAAGGAAAGCGGCGGCGGGCGCGAGGGCAAACACGGTGGGTCGCCCGCAGCCAGGGGCCGGGGGCCAGCCTCGACGCCAGTCGCTCGGAGGGCCGCTCTGGGACCTTTCGCCCCCTTGCGGCGCGGCCTAAAGCCGCGGCCTCGCGTGCAGCGCCGCCCGGGGAGGCGCTCCGGCCCCGGCTCCCCGCCAGGCCGCGCGCCCCGACGCCACCTCGGGCGCCACTCACCCGGCCTGCCCGGCCGACTCTCCCCATGAGCCGCGGCGGCGCACCGAGGCCTAGGCGCCGCAGAGACGGCGGGCAGAGCGCACTCGGCGTAAGCCCGCGACGGCCGGACCCGAACCGGCGCCAACCCCTACGCGGAGTCCGCAGGGCGCGCGGCGGCGCGGGGTCAAGGAGCGCGTGCGGCCGGAAGAGGGGCAGGCCTGCGCCTTCGCCTAGGGCCACCTCGCCGCAGCGCCCTCTTCCGGCGGGAGGACCACACTGCACCTCCCCTCCGCCGGCGACCTTCTCCAGCGCCGAGAGGAGTCGCAGTAGCCCCAGTTTGAGACGTTTCAGACTCCTGGGAGAGCCTGGCAGTGCCCCCACGTGGTGAGGGGCAGAAATGTCCCAAGGCTGCAGAGATCTTCCGTCTTTGGAAGTCAACTGCTTCCACAGGACAGAGGCGCAGAATTCCTCCAAGCCCTTCGCTCTCATTCATTCAAAACCATCCGGGTTCAAGCCCAAAGCTGAAAATAAATCACCATAGACGAGGCGGATGGGAAGGCTGCTGTAAAGTGAATGCATTGAATCAAGTGTCCGACTAGAGAGACAATAAATAAGAGTTAGGGTTACACAAGAGAACGTGATGCTGTAAACTCTCACAATTTAAAAAGGATATAACAAAAAGTGGGAGGAAAGGGAAATTGGGATTTTGTGTAAAAATGACTTTCACCTCCATAATGATGAGTAAAAATATTTCGAGCTGATAAACAATAGAGATTGGAAATATGCATCTTCATACAGAAGAACATACTAACAAAAAATATAATCAACTAAAACCTGGTGATTAGGAAAAGGGAGAAAAGAAAGAAATATAGTAGGAAGTCAACAGACAATCTAAAGAAATTGATGATTAAAGACATCAAGTAACGTTATAAGATTAATCACATGCAAACCTTTCAACAGATCAAAACATATGCACACAACTACAAAGTCAAACAAGATCACAGAGTGAATTGTCTGGAAAAGTTACAAAACAGAAAGCATAACAAAATAATATGCCAGAAATAAGATTGAACATCTTACATAAATAAATGTTAAATGTACTCAACGTATTTACCTAAAAAGCACAACTTCAGATTCGAGCACTAGCCATTACACAACTCTATGGTACATATAAGAAAATGCATAAAATAATCATTCTGAAAGCTTGAAAACACAAGAATGGAAAAGATATAACAGGAATATACAAACAAAAAGGTATCAAGGATAACAGACTTACTGATTTCAGGGCCAAAAGCATTAAATGAGATTAAGAAGAGCATTCTAAAATCATAAGAGTCACAAGTCACAATAAAGAAAAAACAGGAGTATTTACACACTGAATAACATAATCTCATTATGAATAGCAAACACTATAGGAGATCTAAAAAGAACAAATAGTTAGAAATAATTGATGAAGTTCTTGCCAGACTAAGGGCACAAGAGGTAAGAGAGGACAGAGAAGATCTAAAAATATAATTGATATGGTAGATGTAATATATCAAACTCTGTGTCCCGAAACAGAGATTACATCTTTTCAAGTGTCCTTAGAACACTCACAATTGGCCATATTTCAGGCCACAGGCAAAATCTTAAAACATCCCAATAAGTAGAGCCATACGGATATTATACGATCACAATACAATAAAACTAGAAATTAATGACAATACAGAAAATAAAACGTTCCTACTCCTTGGAAATTTTTAAATGCTTAGATAACATTTGGCTCAAAAAGGAAAACGAAAACGAAATAGAAAATGACAGGAAGAGTATGAAAGTGAAAATGACATATCAGAACCCATAGGATTTAGCTAAATATTACTTGGGGAAATACTCATGACTTTAAATGATCATGTTAACTACGGAGTTAGGATAAGCGAAACGAATTAAGCACCCATGAAAGAACTTATAATTAGAACAAAATATACCTCTGAAAAGCAGAAGGATATAATGAATAAAGATAAAAGGCTAAAATCACAGTGTATAAAACAGAAAAATATAAAAAAAAAGATAAATCCAGGAGTTGATTGTTAGAAAGTAAATAGGTAAGCCATTAGCTAAACAAGAAAAAAGACGAAAGCACAGATATACAAAATATGGGATAAAAGCAAGTAGCTCCAGACACAGGAAAGTAAAGTTATATTAAGAGAAGACTTTGTTTGGTTTTAGCAAATAAGTCAGAAAATCTGGATCAAGGAGTTAATTTGTAGGACAATATAGTTTCTTAAAATGGGCTTTAGACAAGTTATAAGGTTTAAATAGACCAACTACCACAAGAGAAATAAGGAGGAAGAGCAAAGACCTACTGTCCAAAAGAGCAGCAAGCCCACAGGCGAAATTGACCAGACTCTTAGGGCCAGCGAATCCCCATGTGCTGTTTTAGAACATAGAAAATGAAGAAAGGCTTCAAATTTATAGTATGAGGGGCTCCTGGGTGGCTCAGTCAGTTAAGCGCCCGTCTTTGGCTCAGGCCATGATCTCCCAGTTCATGGGGAGCTGTGCTGGCAGCTCAGAGCCTGGAGCCTGCTTCAGATTCTGATACTCTCTCCCTCTCTCTCCACCTCCCCTCCCCTCTCTCTCTTAAAAACAAATAAACATTAAAAAATTGTTTTTAATTTTCCAAATTTCTTGTATGAGCCAGCACAGTAGTGATACCTAACAAATATACCCCAGAGAAAGCTATAGGCCATTCTCACTTACGACTGTTAAAGTAAAAATCCTAAATAAAATATACTATGGCATTAGGGCAGAAATCCTCAGCCCTAGAGCGAGGCCCTTCCCGGAGCTGTGGGATCAGCCCTTGGAGAGAAGGGGAACCTTCTGGCAGTAAGACAAACATGCTCAGTGCTCACTGAACTAGAGTCCAAGCTTTGGAGGGTTTGTTTCCAGGGTTGGCTTGGGGACCTAGGTCTGTGGGGGTCAGCCCCTTTCAGAGATGAGGATTTCCAAAGCTAGGGAGTCATTCCTACTCCAGACTGCTGGTTCAAATGGAATCAGGCTTAGATTCAAGCTCATACATAGACCAGATTGCTGGGATCTCACACAGCTGTGTAATCTGAAGGCTTCTCAAAGGCCCTGTTGCTTCCAGGAGCCTGTGGTCAACTAGGTCGTTTTTCAGCCGAGCAGAAGGAAAAGGGGCAGGAAAAAAGGACTAGACCTACTGAAGAATTTTCTAGAGGTAAGTAACATGACTAGGAAGAGATGGTCACGGCATGAACCAAGGGTGTGTACAACTCTAGGGAACACGCCCTCCGAATGGGCAGAACGGTGTGCAGTGATTGGGAAGTGACGAGACGGAATTCCCAGTGGAAGGACCTTTGTTTCAGACACACAAGCAATGGCTCAACCCAGCAGGAGATTAAGATCTTATTGGAGAGAGACAAGGTAGACCAGGGGCTTTCTCTCCACCCAGTCTGTGGCGGGAAGTGAATATAGACCAGACTGTAGGAGATGGCAGTCATTCCTGAGGTTCACAGACTTGGTGAACAGATGAAATAGTTGTGAACAAATGTATTGATCCAGGGCCTGGGGGGATTTTGAGACGAAAACCCAAGTGGGGCCCATGATGGTCAGGGCACCTATTAATGAAGCCCACCAGCCAGCCAGCCATTCTCTCCACATTTCTTTTCTTATTATTTTCTCATTTGCCGGTCTGTTATTTATTGGAATGAAACTGCAGGACCATGCAGGTGCCAGCTGAATAAGTAGGCATTGCTTCATGTCTTCGTCTTTCGCCATGTCAGAAGAGGCAAGAGAGCTCTTTGGGGTCTCTTACAGGAAAGACCACTAATCCCGTTCATGGGGGCTCCAACTTTCAAGACCTAATCACATCCCAAAGGCTCCACCTCCTAATACCATCACTGGGGATTAGGGTTCAATGTATGAATTTGGGGAGGACACACACAGGCAGTCCATAGCACCTGGTATTCTGCAGACTGTGTTAGAAGGAGTAAGCCCTGTAGAAATCATCTGATATCATTGAAATCACTGAGTGCTCAAAGTGAAAACCGAGCCAGACCGTTAGCAGAGAAGGGGAGTGACCTGCAGCTCGGGGCCTGGAAATAAGAAAGCAAGTCTTCCATTCTGCATCCGGCAAAACCGGCAAGGAGCCACATAACCCAAGAGAGGTCCCAAGAGAGGGAGATTTCTATAAGGAAATAGATTGCTCTCTTGGCTGCTATGGATAACCAACTCTTTCGAT
Source organism: Paguma larvata (assembly GCA_030068075.1). Classification (NCBI taxonomy): domain Eukaryota; kingdom Metazoa; phylum Chordata; class Mammalia; order Carnivora; family Viverridae; genus Paguma; species Paguma larvata. The sequence continues at coordinate 132,185,257 of CM057828.1, forward strand.
TTTTTGCCCAGTACTAAATACGTCTGTGATCCAGAATCCTGCTTGCGTAGGGCTTACTATTTACTCATACAACTGGCATTCTACTTAACATTACTTCACCTTAATCCTCAGGTTGTTGGGAGCCATCTTGGGCACACAGGTTGAGAAGCCTCCTTGTGTGAGAAGGCAGTCGCAGCAAAGCTCCTGCCAATCAAATGGCGCCCCATCTTACCTCCTTGTAAATAACCTTTCAGGCCTGGATTTCTTGAATTGCCCTTGTTGACCTCAAGGGATGTGATGCTCTTTTGTTTTATGGCATTCAAATAAAAAAGGGAACCTGGAATGTGATGCATTGGTGGATAACATCTGAAGGAGACAATGTAAATGTACTCATTCACAAGCAAAGGACCAGCATTGGGATTTCCGCCCTTGCCAGATGGGTTGCACCTCCCCCACTGTAGTTGGAAGAATAGGCCTCAAGGCAACACCCTGTTTTCTCCTGTTTACAGATAATTAACATAGGCCTCAAGGTAACACCCTGTTCTCTCCCCCTGCTTTAAATTTATATGCTAATTAACTTGAAAACAACTTGCAAGATTGAGGAAATCACTGCTTTTCTTATAAAAATTACATTATTGTTAAAAATATCAAACTATGCTTACTGATGGGACGTCACTCATTGATGTAATGTCACTTACTGCCTTTAAAGAAAATACTGGAATCAATAGGAAAAGCATGCCTGCCTGGTTCCAGAAACCCTGCAGTTCTCTCAAGTCATTCATCATGCCGACACCGTTCATCCTTCGGGGACTCCTGGGCTCGCCGGAGCTGGACCCCAGCATCAGGTGACATGGTGGAGAATTACACTCATCAGATATTCCCCATAGAGATTGTTTGAGAAAAAAGCAACGAGAGTGTCTGAGTCAGCTCAGGCTGCAATCAAAAAATGTCACAGATGCGGTGGGTTAAACAACAGACATTGAATTTTTTGGTCATAATTCTGGAGGCTGGAAGTCTAAAATCAAAATGTTGGCAGTTTCGGTTCTTCGTAAGTGGGCCCACTTCCTGGCTTGTAGGTGGCCGCCATCTTGCTATATGAGGGAGAGAGAGCTTTGGTTTCTTTCTCTTCATATAAGGATAATAATTTATAAAACCAAAGCTAGAGGCATCACAATTCTGTACTTCAAGCTGCATTACAAAGCTGTAATCATCAAGACAGTATGGTGCTGGCACAAAAACAGACACATAGATCAATGGAACAGAATAGAGAACCCAGAAGTGGATGCACAAATGTATGGCTAACTAATCTTTGACAAAGCAGGAAAGAATATCCAACAGAAAAAAAGACAGTCCCTTTAGCAAATGGCATTGGAAAAACTGGACAGCAACATGCAGAAAAATGAAATGCCTACTTTCTTACATTGAAAGATAATAAGGGGTGCCTGGGTGGCTCAGTCGGCTGAGTTGGCTCAGCGGCCGGCTTCGGCTCAGGTCATGATCTCACGGTCAGTGGGTTTGAGCCCCGCATCAGACTCTGTGCTGATGGCTCAAAGCCTGCAGCCTGCTCCAGATTCTGTGTCTGCCTCTCTCTCTGCCCCTCCCCTGCTCATGCTCTGTCTCTCTGTCTCTCAAAAATAAATAAACATTTTAAAAAAAGAAAAAGGAAAGAAAAGAATTCAAGCTGGATGAAAGACCTAAATGTAAGACAGGAAACCATCAAAATCCTAGAGAAGAAAACAGGCAGCAACCTCTTTGACCTCAGTCACAGCAACTTCTTACTACACATATTCTGGAGGCAAGGAAAACAAAAGCAAATATGAACTATTGGGACTTCATCAACATAAAAAGCTTCTGCATAGCAAAGGAAACAATCAACAAACCTGAAAGGCAACCAACAAAATAGTAGAAGATAATGGCAAATGACACATCAGATAAAGGGTTAGTATCCAAAGTCTATAAAGAACTTACCAAACTCAACACCCAGAAAACAAATAATCCAGTGAAGAATGAATAGACACTTTTCCAAAGATGACATCCAGATGGCAAACAGACACATGAAAAGATGCTCAACATTGCTCATCATCAAGGAAATACAAATCAAAACCACAATGAGATACCACCTCACACCTGTCAGAATGGCTAACATTAACAGCTCGTGTTGGCGAGGATGCAGAGAAAAGGGAACCGTTTTGTACTGTTGGTGGGAATGCAAACTGGTGCAGTCACTTTGGAAAACAGTATGAAGGTTTCTCAAAAAGTTAAAAATAGAACTACCCTACTACCCAGCAATTGTACTACTAAGTATTTATCCAAGGGATACAAAAATGCTGATTCGAAGTGGTACATTCACCCCAATGTTTATAGCAGTGCTATCAACAATAGGCGAATTATGGAAAGAGCCAAAATTACTATCAATTGATGAATGGATTAAGATGTGGTATATAGGGGCACCTGGGTGGCTCAGTCAGTTAAGCGGCTGACTTTTGCTCAGGCCATGATCTCCCAGTTCATGGGGAGCTGTGCTGGCAGCTTAAAGCCTGGAGCCTGCATTGGATTCTGTGTGTCCATCTCTCTCTGCACCTCCCCTGCTCATGCTCTGTCTCTCTCTCCCTCAAAAATAAATCAACATTAAAAAAATATTTAAAGAAGATGTGGTATATATATATATATATATATATATATATATATATATATATATATATACCATATAAAAAGAATGAAATCTTGCCATTTACACCAATGTGGATGGAACTAGAGTGTATTGTGCTAAGCAAAATAAGTCAGTCAGAGAAAGACAAATATCATATGATTTCACTCATATCTGGAATTTAAGAAACAAAACATATGAACAGGAAGAAAGGAAGGAAAAATAAGATAAAAACAGAGGGAGGCAAACCATAAGAGATTCTTAAATACAGAGAACAAACTGAGGGTTGCTGGAGGGGAGATTGGTGGGGGGGGGCAGGCTAAATGAGTGATGGGCATTGAGGAGGGCACTTGTTGGGATGAGTGCTGGGTGTTGTATGTAAGTATGTAAGATGAATCTGGGTTCTACACCTGAAACCAATACTACACTAAATGTTAACTAACTTGAATTTAAATAAAAAAGAAAAGAGAAAAAATTTTTTAAAGATAATAACCCCATTTTGGGGGTTCCCATCCTCATGACCCCATCTAAACCTAATTTCCTCCCAAAGGCCCCGCCTCCTACTACCATCACGTTGGGGGTTCAACATGTGACTTTGGAGACGCGCACCCATGTAGTCATTAACAGAGAGTGAAAAAAGAACCACGCTTCTCCGGGGCTCTGAAACTTTCCGGATGCTGCCTTGTGAGGGGAGCAAGGAAGAAGGAGGAAGCATGGGCTGGCTGGGCTGCTGTCTCTGTCCCGAAGTCTAGCGTGGGCTGGGTGTGGGGGCTGAGGTCCCGTGGAGATTTCCAGTGAGGAACAGGACCATGAGCAGCATATTGAAAGAAAAAAAGACCTGAGCCTGGTCTCTCTCAGGAAACACTGAGTGGCTAGGGAATGACATCCAGAGCAGAGTATAAGGAACTTTCCACCTGTGAAATGCTGTCTTATGCCCTTAAAAGGAAGACACGCTAATGACTTCTTTTCTAGAAGAGGGTCTGCTGGCTTTTTTTTGTTGTTGTTTATTTTTATTTCTGAGAGAGACAGAGACAGAGTATGAGGGGAGCAGGGGCAGAGAGAGAGAGGGAGACACAGAATCCGAAGCAGGCCCCAGGCTCTGAGCTGTCAGCACAGAGCTCGACGTGGGGTCCGAACCCAAGAACCGCAAGATCAAGACCTGGGCCAAAGTCGGAAGCCCAACTGACTGAGCCACCCAGGCGCCCCTGGGTCCACTGGCTTTTTGTTACCTCACACATAAACCGGGTGGAGGAGGGGAGCGACTGGCCTTTATTTGGGTAACACTTGGAAATCTGCATAAATCTTCGGCCTCTCTGAAACCTAACTACTATAAGCCTCCTGTTGACTGGAAGCCTGACTGATAACATAAACAATCACTTAACACATGCTTTGTACATTCTGTGTATTATATACTGTATTCTTACACTAAAGTAAGCTAGAGGAAGCAAAATAGTATGCAGGAAATTATAAAGGGGGGTGCCTGGTTGGATCAGTTAGTAGAGCATGCGGCTCTTGGTCTCGGGGTCATGAATTTGAGCCCCACGAAGGGCCTAGAGATTACTTTTAAAAAATCAAATAAATAGGGGCGCCTGGGTGGCTCAGTTGGTTAAGCATCGACTTCGGCTCAGGTCATGATCTCATGGTTTGAGTTTGAGCCCCACGTCGGGCTCTGTGCTGACAGCTCAGGGCCTGGAGCCTGCTTCAGATTCTGTGTCTCCCTCTTTCTCTGCCCCTCCCCTGCTCACACTCTGTCTCTCTGTCAAAAGTAAATAAACATTAAAAAAAATTTTAATTAAATAAATAAGGAAGAGAAAATACATTTACAGTATTGTATTTCTTTTTAAAAATCCACTTGCAAGTGGATCCACGTAGTTCAACCTCTGTTGTTCAAGACCACGGGTGTTATTCCTTTTCCACCTGCCCCTTTGCGAGGTGAACTTACTCTCCCGTGGGTGTAATTAGCACACGCGGCCAGGAGGTGCACACTCACCGGATCACACAGCGAGTGCTCTGACTCAGAGGTGCCAAGAGAAAAAGGGGGCTCTGGCTAAGCTCTCAGGGCAAATTAAAATGTGGCTAGTGGAAGAGGAGACAGGAAGTCGTTGATGATATAGGACACGGTCATTGAACATTTAAGAGAGAAAGCAGCCTTACGGAGTGCTTCCGATAGTTTCTGACTCTCCACCGAGCTCTGAGGGGGAAAGGGCCCTGAGAACAAAGACAGAGTCTAGGCCGTGTCTCCCCACCCTCTGATCAAAGCACAGGTAGGTGTGCAAAAGCCCTGAGCCTGAGGTGCAGTGTCTTCGGGACCTGCCGAGTGGGTTTGCTGTCTACCAAGCCTCCCGGGAAGTGTCTGCTGGGCTGGCTATTAGTGACCAGTCCTCTCCTTTCTTCTGGTTGGACTTCTGTGCATTTCCAAATCATTCCATCCCATGTTTATAGACAACGTTTTGGCTTACAGACCACAGATGTAATCACTTCCATTGTTTGAGAATTTTCTAGTTGAATTCTCAGGAGGACATCTTTTTCCCCTCACTGCTGAGTGTATTAGAAACATCACTCTAGGGGCACCTGGATGGCTTAGTCTGAGTGTTCGACTTCAGCTGAGATCATGATCTCACAGTCCATGGGTTCCAGCCCCACATCGGGCTCTGTGCTGACAGCCCGGAGCCTGGAGCCTGCTTTGGATTCTGGGTCTCCCTCTCTCTCTGCCCCTCCCCTGCTTGTACATGCTCTCTCTCTCTGTCTCTCGAAAATCAAATATAAATACATAAACATTAAAAAAAAAAAGAAACATCATTCCGTCTTCCACTTCCTGTCAAAGGTACTAATAATACCTTTATTTTACAAACTGAGAATCTGAGACTTAACGCGATGGAGCATAGCCCAGGCCCTGCAATTAGCAGGCAGGAGAGACAAATTGTGGAGATTCAGAAGTGGGATAAGACAAGAGGCTTGTCTTGGGGTTGGGGTGGCAGGTGGCGGCGGGGAGGGCAGTCCAAGCTGGAAGGCAAACGTACCTAGTGACACCTGGCTAAGGAAGCTGTCGTTTCTCTCCAGCAGTGCTCAGCAGCCTGGAGGGAGGAGGGCAGAAAGCAGATGACAGAATTAATGGAATGCTGGAAAAGAGCAGGATGGGTGTTCTAGAGACACAGGACATGAGGGAGATGCTTGGGCTGGCAGGAAACGAAGCAGTGTCTAGGACGGCAGAGCTGGGGGAGGCCCGGAGGTGAGGAAGCAGAGGTTGGATGCACTGAAAGGAAACAAACTAGTAAAATGACAGGTTGATCAAAATTCTAATTTGAATTAGAATCAAGGGACTCTGTGTGTGTGTGTGTGTGTGTGCACACGCGTGTCTGTGTCTGTGTGTAGTAATGCTTTTGGTCTACCTCAAAGGATGATTTCTTTTTACGTTTATGTATCTCTAAGCAGTTTTGTCCATTTCGTAGAAACATTTTTCGGTTTTCTCACCACGTTTTTTCTCAAGTTGTTCTCTACGGTTATTTCTGCTCTGTGATGTTCGTAATAGCGAAAGTCTAGAAACAAGTGACATAGTCAATAATAAAGACTCAGGAAAATTCAATTACGTATAAATGACAATTTATATGGAAGGATCCCATTTTTGTTTCAAAAACAAGTAAATATATACAGGGAAAATATCTAAGGATTCTTTGCCGATATGAGTTTCTCCAGGCAGGTGGGATTACGGCAGCACTTTGTGTTTTTTGCTTATTTGTATGTTTTCCCAGTAAAAGAGTTTTCGAGTTTGTAGAATTTTCTGAATTAAAAACAATTTTAAATTTACTTTCTACCAATCGATGTCTGATCTGCTTGTTTGACCAGATTTTCAGTAAGCTTTTAATTATTTAGAGTTATTGGAAACTAAACCTCTCGACAAGAAATTTACTTTTTAAGGGGTGCCTGGATGGCTCAGGTACTTAAGCATCCAACTCTTGCTTTCAGCTCAGATCGCGATCTTTTGGTTTTGTGAGTTCAAGCCCACTGCCAGGCTCTGAACTGGCAGCAAGGAGCTAGCTTGGGATTCTCTCTCTCTCCCTCTTCTCTGCTTCTCCCGTATTCACACTGTCTCTATCTCTCTCAAAATACATAAACTTTTAAAAATTTAAAAAAGATTTCAGCAAAGTTGCAGGATACAAAATCAATGTACAGAAATCGGTGGCATTTCTATACACCAACAATGAAGCAGCAGAAAGAGAAATAAAGAAGCTAATCCCTTTCACAATTGCACCAAAAACCATAAAATACTTAGGAATAAACCTAACCAAAGATGTGAAAGACCTCTACACTGAAAACTATAAAAAACTTATGAAGGAAATTGAGGAAGACACAAGGAAATGGAAAAACATTCCATGCTCATGGATTGGAAGAATAAATATCGTCAAAATGGCAATACTACCCAAAGCAATCTACACATTCAATGCAATCCCAATCAAAATTGCACCAGCATTCTTCTCAAAGCTAGAGCAAACAATCCTAAAATTTGTATGGAACCACAAAAGACCTCGAATAGCCAAAATAATACTGAAGAATAAAACCAAGGCGGGAGGCATCACAATCCCAGACTTTAACCTCTACTACAAAGCGGTGGTCATCAAGACTGTATGGTATTGGCACAAAAACAGACGCATAGACCAATGGAATAGAATAGAAAACTCAGAAATGGACCCGCAAGTATATGGCCAACTAATCTTTGACAAAGCGGGAAAATGTATCCAATGGAAAAAAGACAGCCTTTTTAACAAATGGTGCTGGGAGAATTGGACAGCAACATGCAAAAGAATGAAACTAGACCACTTTCTTACACCACTCACAAAAATAAATTCTAAATGGATAAAAGATCTGAATGTGAGACAGGAAACCGTCAAAATCCTAGAGGAGAAAACAGGAAAAAGCCTCTTTGACCTAAGATGCACAAATTTCTTACTCGACACGTCTCCAAAGGCAAGAGAATTAAAAGCAAAGATGAACTATTGGGACCTCATCAAGATAAAAAGCTTCTGCACGGCAAAAGAAACAACCAACAAAACGAATAGGCAACCAACGGAATGGGAAAAGATCATCGCAAATGACATATCGGATAAAGGACTAATATCTAAAATTTATAAAGAACTTACCAAACTCCAAACCCGAAAAACAAACAACCCAGTGAAGAAATGGGCGGAAGATATGAATAGACACTTCTCCAAAGGGGACATTCAGATGGCCAACAGACACATGAAACGATGCACAATGTCACTCATCATCAGGGAAATACAAATCAAAACTACACTGAGATACCACCTCACACCAGTCAGAGTGGCTAAAATGAACAAATCAGGAAACTATAGATGCTGGCGAGGATGTGGAGAAGTAGGCACCCTCCTACACTGTTGGTGGGAATGCAAACTGGTGCAGCCACTCTGGAAAACGGTGTGGAGGTTCCTCAAAAAAATGAAAATAGAGCTACCCTATGACCCAGCAATAGCCCTGCTAGGAATCTACCCAAGAGACACAGGAATGCTGATGCATAGGAGCACGTGTACCCCAGTGTTCATAGCAGCACTTTCGACAATAGCCAAATCATGGAAAGAGACCAAGTGCCCATCAACTGACGAATGGATAAAGAAGTTATGGTACTTATATACAATGGACTACTACGTGGCAATGAGAAAAAATGATATCTGGCCATGTGTAGCAACATGGATGGAACTGGAGGGTATTATGTTAAGTGAAATAAGTCAGTCAGAAAAAGACAGATACCATATGTTTCCACGAATAGGTGGACTTTGTGAAACTAAGCAAAAACCAGGGGGAGGGGAAGAGGGGAAAGAAAAAAAAGACACAGAAAGGGAGGGAGATAAAACATAAGAGACTCTCAAAGACTAAGAAAAAACTGAGGGTAAGGGGGATGAGGGAGGGGGGAGAGGGGGTGGTGGGCATTAAAAAGGTCACATGTTGGGATGAACACTGGGTGTTATATGTAAACCAATTTGAAAATAAACTATTATAACAAAAAAAATTTAAAAAAGACATTTACTTTTTAAAAACCATAATTTCTGGGCACATTTTATGACTTTCAGGTGGATAGTGTTTTAGACGCTGAGTTTACACACCCATTTGCCTAAAACGGTCAACAAAATTATGAACTCTTTTCACTTTCCAGCACTGACTTTCCTGCTCTTCAAGCAACAAGACCAAGAGCTTGATCTGTGAGCAAATGAGTCCATGGAGGTCTGTTATCTTTTCCATCATGTCATTTGGTGCCATCCCCAAGGTGCTTAGGCAGAAGCAAGCCTTGCTCCACAACTTTGATCATGAGTACAGCTTTGAGTGACAACCTTAATGTGGTCCTCAATGTGTGATCGGGTCATCAAAACCAGATCAGTGGCTTACGTGGCAGGATCGGGAAATGAGTTTATCTGTGATCAGAGGGTTTCGAGGGATTAGTAACCCTTTCAAGTCACACTCTTCCTCCGTGGATAAAAGCATTGCTGAGAGAAGTGATGACAGCCCAGTGTGGAGGTAAGACATCCACAGAACTATATACAGCCAGTGCTGACCTATGCTGGGAATTTTAATATAAATCATGTCTCTTTTATCTTGAAATACCCATTGAGATGGGTGTTATTATGAACAGGAAACTGAGGCTCAGGTAATGTACTGAAGTTACATAGTTAGAAATTGGCTGAAATGTGATGAGGGCGCAGGTCTTGTTGACTCTCTTTAAAGTCAGTATGCTTTTTTTTTTAAGTTTATCTATTCATTTTGAGAAGGGGGGGCAGAAAGAGAGAAGGAGAGAGAGAGAATCCCAAGCAGGCTCCACACTGTCCATGCCGAGCCTGACGTGGGAGTTGAACCCATGAACCATGAGATCACGACCTGAGCTGAAACCAAGAGTCTGATACTTAACCAACTGAGCCACTCAGGTGCCCCAACATGTTTTTTATTATAATAAGCTGCCTCCTGACCAGAAGGTAATTTACCTAAGAGCAGGACAGTGGCGCTACACCCGATATGCCTCTGGTGCTCTGTTACTCTGCAGTTTAGTCTCCACACTCCATTGGAGCCCTCCTGTTCTTCCCACTCTGACAGACAATGGCATTTATCAAGCATTTTCTATGTGGCAGGCTCTGGGCTGAGTGATTTGCATATATTATCTAATTTATCCTTCATAAGAGCCCTAAAAGGTAGCTATCATCAGGCCCACTTACAGATGAAGAAATGGCAGCTGAGAAAAATTATTTGCCCAAGGTTCTGAATATATGAACCCAGAGCGCCCTGATTCCAAAACCTGCTCTCTTAAACTCTATGCTTTACTCCACCAATCAAAGAAGCACAGAGACCAAGCTCACTGTGACATACCATGTCTGTATGGTGAAGAATACTTTTAAGTCTGAGATAACACTTTATTTCTAACATTGCAGGAGGACTTAAAATTCTTGGATGCCCCCTTAGATTTTATTGAGTTCCGTCTTGGAGTTTCTGAGCCAAGTTTCTTAGAAACTCACCCAAGATCAGTATGATGGGTCAGAAATTCAGAATTTTATTTAACTTTGAATATCAAGACTGAACGAGCCCTCAAGACTGAATGAGCCCTCCAGTTTTAAAAGGGAAATGTAGAGTTGGCACTGCTCTTTATATTCCCAGATGTTTACCTGAAGCCGCAGACAAGATCAGAAATGGAAGTGCAAACTCCATCTTGAAGCAGAATGCACCCTCCGACTCTGGACTCTGGGGAAGGGTTGCCAGAAAGTTGTAGGGAAAGAAAATCAGCACAGGATAAAGCTCCTAGCAAGTCAACGTTTCAGATGCCCAAAGAACACCACTCTCTAGAGTAAGAGGCTGACACTGATGAGAAATGCCAACATTCCTTTGTTTGAACCAGTAGAAATGAAACTTAAAATAAACTCAAAATAGAGAAACCTAAATGTAAGACAGGAAACTATAAAAATCCTAAAGGAGACAACAACCTCTTTGACCTCGACCATAGCAACTTCTTACCTGACATGTCTCTTGAGGCAAGGGAAACAAAAGCAAACTTGAACTATTAGGATCTCATCAAGATAAAAAGCTTCTGCACAGTGAAAGAAACTTTAACAAAACTAAAAGGCAACTGACAGAATGGGATAAGCTATTTACAAATGACATATTGGATAAAGAGATAGTATCCAAAATCAATGTAGAATTTATCAAACTCAACACCCCAAAAAGCAAATAATCCAGTGAAGAAATGAGCAAAAGACATAAACAAACACTTTTAAAAAGAACATATCCAGAGAGCTAATAGACATATGAAAAGATGCTCAACATCACTCATCATCAGGGAAATACATATCAAAACCACATTGAGATACTACCTCACACCTGTCAGAATGGTTAAAATGAACAACTCGAAAAACAACAGATGTTGGGGAGGATGTGGAGAAAGGGGAACTCTTTCACACTGCTGGTGGGAATGCAATGTGGTGCAGCAACTCTGGAAAAGAGTGTGGAGGTTCCTCAAAAAATTAAAAATAGAGCTACCCTATGACCCAGGAATGCACTACTAGGTATTTATCCAAAGAATACAAAAATGCTGATTCGAAGGGGCATATGCACCCCAATGTTTATAGCAGTGCTATCAACAATAGCCAAATTATGAAAAGAACCTGAATGTCCATTGACTGATGAATGGATAAAGAAGATGTGATACACACACACACACACACACACACACACACACACACACACACACACTGGAATATTACTAGGCAATCAAAAAGAACAAAATCTTGGGGGACTTTGATGGCTCAGCTGGTTAAGTATCTGACTTCAGTTCAGGTCATGTTCTCTCAGTTGGTGAGTATGAGTCCCACACTGGGCTCTGTGCTGACAGCTCAGAGTCTGGAGCCTGCTTCAGAATCCGTGTCTCCCTCTCTCCCTGTCCCTCCCCCACTCAGGCTCTGTCACTCTCTGTCTCTAAAAAATAAATAAACATTAAAAAAATAAATTAAAAAAAGGATGAAATCTTGCCATTTGCAACAATGGAACTAAAGTGTAGTATGCTAAGTGAAATAGGTCAGTCAGAGAAAGACGAATATATGATTTCACTCGTATTTGGAATTTAAGAAACACAACAGATGAACATGGGGAAGAGAAGGAAAAAGAAGATAAAAACAGAGAGGGAGTCAAACGATAAGAGACTCTTAACTACAGAGAACAAACTGAGGGTTGCCAGAGGTGTCTTGGGTAGGGGATGGGCTAAATGGGTCATGGGCACTAAAGAAGGTACATGTTGGGATGAGCACTGTGATGTTATAAGTAACTGATGAATCACTAAATTCTACTCCTGAAACCATTTATTACACTGTATGCTAACTAGGTTGAATTTAAACAAAATCTTAAAAAGAATTAAAAAAGAAAAGAACAGACTCCAACCCATGCCAAAGAATTTCTGCTCTTCTGGACCCTGACCCCACGATATTCCTGACCCAATCCCCCTGCAAATGTCTTGTTTAAAAAGGACTTGACTCATTGAAATTTCTACAAAACTAGAAAATATTCTCAATAATACAAAGTTATACCAAAAAAAAAAAAGGAGGAAAGTAAAATTATCCGAGAAAAATATTGTGATGTAACTGATGAGTCTGAGACCGAACATATTGCCATGAATTTTTAAAATGTGATAAAGCATCGGCCTCTGTAAATAAGAAATCAAAGCAGAGATTTAAGGGAAGATACGATAGGGGAAAAAGACGCGAAACCCAGGCAGCTTGTGCTCAGGAAATTAGAGCAAAATTTCAGTGGAGATGGCATATCAGATAACAGACCCCTCTGAAAACACAGCAAGACCGAGAAAAGTTAGCAAATCTAAATGGACGCGAACAGAGTTATAATTTTGAAGCACTGTCTCAGTGAGTTGCAATGGCATGCCAGTGGAAGGGAACGCACCAGCTTCTGTGAGGTGGAAGGTGTTTGAGAAGTTCAAGGAAGGTTGCCTTGAGTGGTTCATTGGTTGAACGTCCGAGTCTTGATTTCAACTCAGGTCATAATCTCACAGTTCATGGCTTCAAGCCCCTCATCGGGCTCTGTGCTGACAGTGTGGAGCCTGCTTGGGATTCTCTCTCTCTTTCTCTCTCTGCCCCTCCCCAGGTTTCTCTCTCTCTTGAAAATAAATAAATGTTTAAAAAAACTCAAGGAAATAGGAGCTATAAAGACATTTAGGTTGGATGTCTCTAAGTCTATTTGAGCTACTATAACAAAATACCATAGACTGGGTGCCTTATAAAGAACAGAAACTTATTTCCCATAGTTCTGGAGTTTTTTAAGTCCAAGATCAGGGTGCTAGTGATTCGGTGTCTGGGGAGGGTCAAGTTCTTGGCTCACAGATGGCCATCTTCTCACTGGGTCCTCGGATGGCAGAAGGGGTTAGGAGACTGGGGTCTTCTTTATCAGGACATTAATCCCATTCTCATGACCCAATCACCTCCCTCTGCTATTATCATCACCTTGGTGTTAGGACTCCAACATATGAATTTGGGGTTGTGGAGGATACAAACATTCAGATCATAGCAAATGGCTATAGCTAAGTTCCATCAATGATTTACAAGGAACGAATAACAACATGTGGGCATTTAACAAGCAACTGAAAGCCATGTTTGAAAGTCAGAGAAATTCCCCAGTGGCTTACAAGGGAGTTCTCATCTCCTGAGTAAGTGGAAGGGTAGAGAACACCGGAAACTATGCCCAGCCAGTTTGCCCCTTTGTTTTAAAACACTGCAAAGACCTTTTCTCCCCAGGACAGAATCCTTTCTCTATGTCTGCTCTAGACATTAGACTCTATCTAGTGTTGAGGAGCAGCATAGCCAGCCAAGGATTTTGCCTCCCTGGAATGCCATATTCCAATAGCCATCTCCATAACTCTGCAGCAGCTCAGGCTCGTGTGGCCACCTGTCCACCCCACCTGCTGCTCATTGTGATAACTGCACCTCCTCATCCCAGATTCCCCTTACCCCTTTCTTCTGGTGCTTGGGGCTGGCACCTGACCTCTAGTGAGGCCCCCAATAAGTGAGCCTAGCTGGGCAGCTAACACAGGTACTACTCAGTTTGTACTATCAGAAAAAAAAAAAAATGAAGGGTGGTTGACCAGCTGGCTGAGGGAAGTCATGCTCATAAAAATTCATCATCCTTTGCCCAGTCTCCAGATCTGAGCCAGTTATCGGACCCCAGAACCCATTAACAGAGGCGGCTCATTCTCCAGGAAGAAGAGGACACCACTGCAAGCACACATAGTAATAATTCCCCAGTCCTTCACCCAAGAAAACCGTGGCCCCTTACTTAGGCAACTGTACTAGGGAAAGAGAACAAAAAAAAAAATTTGAGGATTATTGTTGACATTGATACCTGGAGACTTGAAGGGTTATCATGGCTCTCTTGAGCAAGGAGTCCTGACCAAGGTCCACCTAGATGGGCTCACTCAGTGGTCTGTTTTCCCAGTTTTTGAATGTGTGATTTACATTGATGTACATGAGAGCAGGCACACTCCCCACTTAGGTTCCTTGGCCTGACGGCGAGGGCTAGTATAGTGGGAAAGGTTGAGAGAAGATTCTGAAGCTCCCTCTTCCCAAGTCAAGATAGAAAGCAGTACTGTACCCCAGGGAATAGGAAAATAGCAAAGGTCAGTGTCATACCTAAGGGTCTAAAGCAGGACTTGGGAAATATTTTAGGATTTTCAAGCCATACAGTCTCTGGTACAACCATTTGTCTTTGTTAGAATAGCAAAAAGCAGCTATGGAAAATATGTAAATGAAATAACGTTTTTGAGTTTGACCGAAACCGTACTTGCGGGCACTGAAATTTGAGCTTCATGTAACTTCCATGTATCACAAAATATTCTTCTTCTTTTTATTTTTTTTCTCCTCAGCCATTTAAGAATGTAAACACCATTCTTAGCTTACAGGCTGTACAAAACAGGCAGTAGGTCAGATTTAGCCCACGGGCCATAGTTTGTGGACCCCTGATCTAAATGATGCAGTGTCGTGGTCTCATATTTCTATTAAATTCACCAGTCTGACCTTGGAAAACATCATACAGATACAGAAAAATAATGGTAGACTACCATAAAGTCAGCCACGTAGAAGCCCCAGTTGCAGCTACCGTAATAAATACAGTATTTTTCCCAGAGCAGATTAAGGCAGCCTCAGGTACACAGCATGTGGCATTATGAGTTAGCCAATGAGTTCTTTTCCATTCAGTCAGAACTGGTTATGATCTACATTTCAGTTTTGCCCCCACAGCCACGTTAAATCTCCTGCCCTCTGTCATAATTTATGACCTCGATAGTTGAAAGATCTATAGAACCTTACATAGATATTTTGCTACTCAGGCCAGATGAGCAAGAAATGGCTAGGCTTCAGAGAGGGAGAGAGATAAAACATAAGAGACTCTCAAAGACTAAGAACAAACTGAGGGTGAGGGGGGTGAGGGAGGGAGGAGAGAGGGTGACGGGCATTAAAGACGGCACGTGTTGGGATGAACACTGGGTGTTATATGTAAATCAATTTGAAAATAAACTATTTAATGTTTATTTATTCTTAAGAGATACAGAGACAGAGCGTGAGCAGGAGGAGGGCAGAGAGAGAGGGAGTACAGAATCTGAAGCAGGCTCTAGGTTCTGATGAGCCGTCAGCACAGAGCCCGACGTGGGGCTCGAACTCACAGGCTGTGAGATCATGACCTGAGCTGAAGTCAGCCACTTAACCAACTGAGCCACCCAGGCGCCCCAAATAAACTATTTAAATAAGAAAAAGAAAGGAAGAAAGAAATGGCTAGGCTGCTAGAAGTTGTTGTAAGACCCATGAGCTGCAGAGAGTGGAAGATAAATCCCCAAAATATTCTAGAACATTCTATGGATGTGCACAAATGTATAAGGATACATATCTACCAGTATAGTATCATACAGAGTAGTTTCGTTTCACTGCTCTAGAAGTCCTCAGGGCTTTGCCTGTTCATTCCCCGCTCCACCCCCTGGCAACCACTGATGTTTCTATTGTCTCGGTTCTGCCTTTTCCAGAATGTCATATAGCTGGAATCATACAGTAGTTGGCCTTTGCAGATTGGCTTCTTACACTTAGCAGTACGCATCGAAAAGTTCTTTCACGTCTTTTCACGGCTTGCGAGCTCATTTCTGTTCAGTGCTGAATAATATTCCATTGTCTGGATGGACCATAGTTTGTTTACTCACCTACCTACTGGAGGACATCTTGGTTGCTTCTAAGTTTTGGCAATTATGAATAAAGCTTCTATAAATATATGTGTGCAGGGTTTTGTGTGGGCACCAAAGAGTGTGACTGCTGGTTTGTATGCGAAAGTGTATTTACTTTTGTTAAGTGTGAGTTTTGGCAGGTTACGTCTTTCAAGGAAGTGGTCCATTTTATCTGATGTATAAAATTTGTGGGCATAGAGCTGTTCAGAGGATTCCTTTATATCCTTTTAATGCTCTTGTTGGTCGTGATCTCCCCTTTCATTTCTGATATTAATATTTTTAATTTTTTAACATTTATTCATTTTTGAGAGGCCGAGAGAAAGAGAGACAGAGACGGAGCGTGATTGGGAAAGGTGCAGAGAGAGAGGGAGACATAGAATCTGAAGCAGGCTCTAGGCTCTGAGCTGTCACACAGAGCCCAATGCAGGGCTTGAACTCATGGACCTCGAGATCATGACCTGAGCTGAAGTCGGATGCTCAACCAATGAGCCACCCAGGCGCCCTCTGATATTAATATTTTTTGTCTTCTCTCTTTTTTTCTTAGCCCGGTTAGAGGATTATCGATTATTGATCTTTTCAATAGGCTTTTGGTTTCATTGATTTCCTGTTTTCAACTTCAGTGATATCTACTCTAATTCTTACCATTTTTTTCCTTCTGTTTCCATTAGCCTTAAGTTGCTCTTCTTTCTCTAGGTTTCTAAGGTGGACACTTACATGGTTGATGTTAGGCCTTTCTTCTCTTCTAATATATTCACTCAAAGCTATCAATTTCCCTCAAAGCACTGCTTTCTTTGCAACCCACAAATTTTGATATGTTGTGTTTTCATTTTAGCTTGGTTCAAAATATTTAAAATTTCTCATGAGATTTCTTCTTGTAACTATGTGCTATAGGTATGTGTGTGGTTTAAACTCCACATATTTGGGGGGATTTCCAGTTATCTGTCTGTTATTGATTTCTAGCTTAATTCCATTGTATGATTTCTACTTTTTAAAAATTTGTTAACATGTGTTTTATGGCCCAGAACATGTGTTTGATGTGAGCTTGAGAAAAATGTGTATTCTGCTGCTGTTGAATGAAGTGGTCTACAAATCCTTCTATCCAGTTGATTGAAGGTGTTAAGTTCAGCTTGGTCCTTATTGATTTTCTGCCCGCTGAATCCATTTCTGAGAGAGGAATGTTGAAGCCTCTAACTATGGTAGTGGTTTCATCTATAAACTTTGCGGTTCTATCAGCTTTTGATTCATATAGTTTGATGCTGCTGTTAGCTGTAAATACACTAAGAACTGTTACATCTTCTTGGAGAACTGACCCCTTGATCATTATGTAATGCCCTACTTTATTCTGACAACTATCCTTGCTTTGGAGTCTACTCTGCCTGAAATTAATACAGCTACTCCTGATTTCTTTTGATTCGTGTTAAATTTGCGGGCATAGAGTTGTTCAGAGGATTGCTTTATTATCCTTTTAATGTTTCTGTTGGTCGTGATGTCCCCTTTCATTTCTGATATTAATATTTTAAAACTTTTTTTTAAACATTTAATCATTTTTGGGAGACAGAGACAGAGCATGATTGGGGGAGGGGCTTGGTGTATTTTTCTCCATCCGTTTACTTCTAATCTATATGTATCTTTATATTTAAAGTGGGTTTCTTATAGACAATATAAAGTTGGAAGACTTTTGATCTAGTTTTTAAAACTTCAAAGACAGAGGTATTGAAAATATTTAGTTGTTGGAAATATTTAAGAAGGAACAGGAGATCTGAGGACTCTCATTTTGAGTGCTCCTGGTGGGCAGGCAGGGAGTCTTTGAACTGCAACTGGTGCTATTAGCATGGCCCATGCGATGGTTGTTTCATGACAATGTGCACAAATTTCCACTGCCCAGGATTTCATCATCACTGTGTGTATGATTCCACTGTGTCTATGATTCAGCTCTGTTTTGAATACAGAGAGGGAACTTGCAGGTGGGTATGATGGACACAAAGGGGACGAAGGGACGGAGGCAGCCCAGGTGCATCCTGTGGATCACTGATGTGGGTATGTGACAACACGCATGCAATATACCACAATATACCCCAGACAGATTTCCAGGAAGGGGTACCAGCTGGAATTCCACCTACTTTTCTTTCAAAAGGATAGCCATATAGAGGTCAGTCGAAGTTCTAAGGATAACTGTAATCTAATTTATGAAACTGGAGAATGCTAGGATCTTTGTAATGAATTACTTGCCACATTCCTTAATTTGGGTAAATACCCACCAGTGTGTCAGGACACCACCATTTCAGATCATCACCTAGGTAACCTTAAGGGGCACCTGGATGGCTCAGTCGGTTGAGCGTCCGACTCCGGCTCAGGTCATGATCTCGCAGTTTGTGAGTTCGAGCCCCGCGTCGGGCTCTGTGCTGACAGCTCAGAGCCTGGAGCCTGCTTCTGATTCTATGTCTCCCCCTCTCTCTGCCCTTCCCATGCTCGTGCTCTGTCTCTCTCTGTCTCTCAATAATAAAAGGAAAACATTAAAAAAAATAAAATAAGAAAAAGACCTCTTCTACTTCTGAGGATCTACTCCTCATTTCCTTTTAAGGGGCAGGAAATGAAAGAAGGGTCTAGAAGAGGATAAAGGTAAGACTAAGCAGGTGCCAAGTTACTCCAGATGACTCCTACAGTATCGTCTGTATCCATCCTCGGTCACAAAGGAAGCACAGGTGTTGGGTGGATAAAACTTCCTCTCCTTGGACAACAACGTCTTGTTCCAGGGGCTCCCTTTAGGAAACTCTGGAGACAGTCTTCCTTTTGTTAGCACATTCATTCAATAGGCAACAAAAAATTTATCAGATTTTAGTTTTTTTAAGAATTACATTTATGTTCCAACTCTGCTCACTTCTTACGCACACATTATCTTCATTGGACATGCGTTCCTGGATTTTCCCAGAGATTCGTGGCAATAATTACTGATTTTATTTCTATGGGAGCCGGCATTCCCTTCTTAATTTTCATTTCAAAAGGGATCTGTGTACTGGTCACAGGAATATTATTCAGTATCTTATATAAAAATGTCTTTTGCAGAGGCTCCTGGGTGGCTCAGTGGATTAAGCATCCGACTTCAGCTCAGGTCATGATCTCGCAGTTTGTGAGTCTGAGCCCCGAGTCGGGCTCTGTGCTGACAGCTCAGAGCCTGGAACTTGCTTCAGATTCTGTGTTTCCCTCTTTCTCCCCTCCCCTGCTTGTGCTCTGTCTCTCTCTCTCTCTCTCTCTCTCTCTCTCAAATAAACATTAAAAAAATATTTTAAAAATGTCTTTTGCCATAAAGATTTCAAGAAAGTATCTCCTATCATTTCCTACATATTAACTACAAACTCAATAATAGATTATTGATTTTTCCCCCAGTGGTTTATTTTTGATCCTATTTGAATGCAGGATGCATTTCAAGTTCTTTTTCTAGTGCGATAACTCCAAATAGCGATTCCCCACTGGACATTCTCATATTCTAAAACACACATTCTTAACCCAGAGAATTGTTTTCTACATACGCATACATGTGTGGTTACAAAATTGATGAAGATTGGCCTTCGGAGAAAATGAAAAACCTCTTCTTCTGTTTCCCCAGCCTCCTACCTTGTACTACATTTCAAGGTAAGGTGTTGGCTCTGACTTATCAGTGCCAACTGTATCTCCCCCATCGTGTGAAAAGACCAGAAGCATTAAAGAGGATGTCTTTATCAAAATATCTGTAATTGTGACCTTCAGAGAAACAGAATAAGAAGTGCTAGTGAATTTCTTGTTTTTTTCATAGGTATCCCTCCTCCCTTCCTTTCATTTCCTTTATAGCTAAGACTTCTTCCTGAAGTAAAAACATAGTTTCTATTACCAAAAAAAGTTGAAAAACAGAATTTAATTCATAACCATCCTCTGGTTTCCCTCTTCTGGGATAGTTGGCTTTCCATGCTTTAAGAGACATTTTGCTTGCTATACCTCAATACCATCCTAGAAAAAAAAAAAAGCATATCTGAAACACGGTTTTCAAACCTGATTTGGGTCATCCTCCTGTCCAAGGCCCTAGAGCGACTCTCCTGATGCCTCCCTGCTTGCTCACGTGAGAGAAGGGATGGAACTACACAGTCACTAGAGAGTCATACAGTCTTAGGGTTGAAACGAAAGATACGACCCATCACCATATTTGATGTTGAAATCTTTTCTATTGTACCCACAATGTTCAGATTTCAGGGTGTTAATTAATTTAATGTCTCCGCCCTCTGAGCTCTGAACCTGTTGAGAAATAAAAGGAGTATGATTTTGTGACTTAGGATAAGAAATATCGATTTGGTCTTCATCCTTGGTTCTGGCATTAGAACTCAAAACCCTAGGAATTTCCTCTGTGATGAGAGTGATCTGTGTGTTTTGTTATAGTAATGGAGTGACTTTTGGAAAGCCCCTACGGATGGGGACCCATAACCTGGGGAACCAGCCAAGTGACTTGAGGTCTGGAACTTCCAGTCCCACCCCTCCCCCTGACCTCTGGAGAGAGGAGAGGGGCTGCAACTTGAATTCACTCACCAAAGGCCAATGATCTAATTAACTGTGCCTATGTAATGAAACCTTCATAAACCCCAAAAGGGTGGGCTTAAGAGAGCTCCCAGGCTGTGAACGGGTGGAGAGACAGGGATGATGAGGGAGCACAAGGCAGGCTGAGGGCAAAGCATGAGCTAGCAACCACCCTCCCCACCCACCCAGGTGGGATCTTGTGTGATGTTCCTAGGATACTCCCAGCTCCCCAATAACAAAGGAAAGGGGTTTAAGGGCTTGCCATGGTAATGTGGGAAACTAAGGCAAATGAAAAATTAAATTCCCTTACTGCCTACAGCCCCTTGACTAGTCCTTGAGACCAGCAGAGTGACCTCCCTCTAGGAGCTCAGCTGCCTAGATGATGACACTTTGCTGGGGGCAAAAGAGAACATTAGCTTAATATTATCCCAACCTCGAGGATCCTGTAAGTCAACTTCCTTTATCTCAGCTGTCCCAAGGTATATGCTCGCAATCATTCTCCAAGCTTATGGCCCCTGATAGACATCTGAAGGGTCTCATGACTGAGGTTTTATTAAATGGTAATAAATGGCATTTCCCTGGCAACAGCCAGCCCCTCAAGGTCCTGGAAACCTTGCTTCCAAAATTCCTCAGAGACTGACTCTATCCCTGACCCCCTCCCAAACTGAGAGTGTATAATGAGTTACCCATCAGGACCCCAGTGCAGCTTTTCCTGCCCACAGGTCCTGTCCCTGTGCTTTAATAAAATCACCTTTTTGTACTAAAGATGTCTTCAAGAATTCTTTCTTGGCCATCAGTTCTGGACCCCACGAACCTCCCATCACCCCAAAACTTCATCAAGGGAGAATGGTGCTCTCAGAGAGTAGGTGATCTCCTGCCCCTTCTCCCCATACCTTGCCCTGCGCATTTCTTCCATCTGGCTGTTTCTGAGTGTATATCCTTCAATAATAAACCAGCAATCCAGTAGGTAAAATATTTCTCTGAGTTCTGTGAGTCGCTCTAGCAAATTAAACCCAACAAAGGGATCTTTGAACCTCTGATCTATAGCCAGTCAGTCAGAAGTACAGGGAGCCACCTAGACTTGCAGGTGGCATCCCGAGTTGGAGCGGGTTGTTAGAACCTCCAATTCATAGCCAGTTGGTCAGAAGTACAGGTCGCAGCCTGGGTTTGTGGCTGGCGTCTAAAGGAGGAGGCGCAGTCTGGTAGGACTGAACACAATCTGTGGGAGCTGACATTACCCCTCGGTAGGCAGTATCAGAATTTAGCTGAACTGTAGGACACCCATCAGGTGTCTGAGAATCGGCTTGTTGATGAGGAGAACCACCCTGCCCCATCCCCACTACACTGGGACTGATGATCAGATCACATGTAAGAAGGAACACAGGGATCAAAATATTAGCTTTACTGAGGTAAAGCTAGGTTGCAGAGGGTGGTAAGCCCAGATCTAGGCCTTGTGGTGTACATGGGGGGGGGGGTTGTGTCAGACACTTACCCAGCCCTCTGTGGGAAAGACCTGCCTTGCATACACAGAAACATAGACCATAAACAACATCTATGAATTCTAGACACTTCACCAAACAGGTAACCATGCCTCTCTCTTGGGCAAAAGGCAGTGACGTGGGAAGGGAAGAGAGCAATTTCCACTCATTACTTCCAGTTCCCAGAAACTGCCCCTATCTGGACAGAAGTGATTTCTAGAAAAATCTTATGTGGCACTAACATCTATATTGCTGCAGTTTCTGCCCTACAGCACCTGTTCAATTCGGGGTTGTTTTTTTTTAGAATAAGACTAATTTCTCTTCCACATAAATGGCCTTTAAAACTTTGAGACATACTTTTAGGTGGTAACATAGCTCATCTTCTCTTCAGTTGAGCATCTGTACGTGTTCAAATGAACAACTTTTGGTCCACTCACCATCTAGGTCTGCACATTAGATAACTTTATGGTAGCTATGTTTACAAATCACATTCATTT
This sequence comes from Paguma larvata, assembly GCA_030068075.1. Classification (NCBI taxonomy): domain Eukaryota; kingdom Metazoa; phylum Chordata; class Mammalia; order Carnivora; family Viverridae; genus Paguma; species Paguma larvata. Next base: position 132,207,640 of record CM057828.1, read on the forward strand.
ATGATGGACAAAAATATACCAAATGGGAAAAAAACTATGTAAGGAAAACTTACTAAAAAATAATAAACTATTACATTAAATGATGAAATAATAAACTTTCTCACCGAAGTTTAGGAATTGGAAAGGTATGTCCACTCTTACCACTGTTGTGAAGTACTGTTTTGGAAAGCACTAAGCAGTAAGATGGGAAAATAGAATAAATGGTCTAAATTTATAGACCCAGTTATAAATCCTTTTGATCTACAGATTCTATTGCTAGAGAAACAGCGAAGACTTATGATAGGTTTGTGATACTGTTTTGAAATTTTTATTTTTATTTATTAGTTATTGCCGGAATTCAGGAAATTTTACTGTGTTAAGAGATATTAGATATTAGGTGCTGTGATCTCTTCTTAAAAATACAAAAAAACCTATTTTTGTGGACAAAAACAATAAAATGAAAACATCGTATTCTCTGTACTATTAACTGTTTATTGCAAAGTTGTTTTGTTGTTTTGTTTCTCTTTTCTTTTCTTTCAAACTTCAGCTCCTTTTGGATTTTAGCTTTACTATACTATTATACAGACCTGTGGCTCATCTTATAACCACCATGGGTTTTACTTTTTCTACCATGTGCTTCGGAATGCCTAGTTTTTCAAAATTCCATTTAGTCACTCAATTTCCTCTCTTATTGGTCTCATAATTTACAACTATACTCCAAGAAATGAAATGATCTGGCTTTTCAGCTTTCTCAGGCCATCTTTCATCTCCAAGTCTTATGCCAATCTTGCCTGCCTTTTTATGAACTTCGGCAACATTCCTTTCTAAAGGATGTATGAGTCTGATGGTCTCCAGGCCTTTCCTTTATGGTTGATTGTCACAAATTCTCGGAGAATAAATAGAAATATGGTTATGCCCTCCCCCAAATTCCTACTACTGTTACCGTTACTCATTTTTTCCCTTTACTATTAGAATAATATAGAGTAAAGATTCTCTAAGCGTAGGTTCCAGGGCAATGCAAATTCTCCAGTCCAAAAAATGCCACACTTAGAGAACGAGGGCCTCCAGGGATGGGCCCATCAGTCTGTGCTGTAACAAGCCTTCCAGGCAATTCTGTTGCATTCTGAAGTTTGCAAACTGCCGACCTAGACGACATTGATCTCGTTGAACATTTTTTTGAGTTGCGAAAACTCTAAAGGACATTCCTTTATCAGAATGTATCTAACTTCTATGTTCTGCAATTTATGTTAGGAATGTGGTTTTCTCAAATCTTCTTTTGAATATTTCCTGGCTGCTTCTGTTTTCGGGGTGATAAATGTTCAAGAGGATATCTATCCTCCTGACATGCTGTGATAGTCCTTCTCATCTCCTAAGAAGCCCGCTTCTTTGAATTGGGCATGCTCTTTCAATATGATATTCTCATCTGAAGTACCTATCTGTTGATCTTCAACAGCTGCTTCTGTAGGCTAATCAAGCTTCATCATGCTTCACCAACCACGCTAGATTTTCAGACAGTCTTACTGGGCCCAGGGTTCTGTGACTGCATCTTGGGCCCAATGGGGGGCAGCTAGGGAAAGGCCCAGCGGGAGCCCTTGGGTTCCCCCACCCCCACTTCAACTGGACTGACTCTGCTTTTGTCAGTTTTAACATTGGGTTTACACATTGAATAAATTTGTTTTAAAAAGAAAAGAAAGTTGGGCACCTGAATGGCTCAGTAGGTTAAGTGGCTGACTTTGGCTCAGGTCATGATCTCACCCTGTGTGGGTTCGAGCCCTATGTCAGGCTGTGGGCTGACAGCTCAGAGCCTGGAGACTGCTTCGGATTCTGTGTCTCCTCTCTCTGCCCCTCTCCTGCTCATGCTCTGTCTCTGTCTCTGTCTCTCTTAAAATAATAAATAAATATTAGAAAGGAAAGAAAGTTTTCATGCTTTAAAACATGGTTGACTGCCACTGGGTTGAGTAACTTGTGTCCATCTAGTAAGGTGTAAGCAGGGCCCAAAGATGTGACAGATACCAAATGTCTGAAGCAACACCTGTCTAGTCATTACATGGTTATCAACCAGAAGGCAATCTCATTGCTATTCCTGACCTATGGCCACACATGGATAACTGCAGAGCAAATGTTAGCCTCATTCTTGGCCCTCTACTTCCTACCCATCAATTCAAGGAGTTAATTATCCAATAAACATTTATTCCAATAAGCATTTAGCGATCCCCTCCCCACAAGTTAATCCAGTCCCTGCAACTGGAGAAAGTGGCTGTAGACTTGACTTTGCTTTCCACTAATATGGATACAGTCAGTGTCCCTTCTCTTCTTTCGAATTTCCCTGTGTAACAGTGTCTGAGCTCTGAGGCAGGTCACGTGTATGATTGCCTCTTTTATTCAACAAAAGTATAAGGTCTTACATTTCATACAGATGGGCTGGAGTGAGGAAGAAGCGTGCATAAATGAACAGAGGAACAAGTAAGACAAAACAGGAAATAACCAAATCATCGCAGTGGGTTTTTGATGTACGTATAAATACATTATTTTGCAGCAGTTTGAACTCTCATCTATGTTTTTATCATGCTTATTCAGTTAAAGTTTTCTCTGCTCAAAATAATTGACTGCAGGGAAGACAGTCTTAGAGAAGTGTGTTTCAGACAGAAAGAAGCCAAGCTGAGATTGTAAAATTGTGGTAAAAAGTCATCAAATGGAGAATCAAGAGTTGTTGATATTACCAGTTAGAAATACTCTATTTCATTCTTTCCATCCAAATTCTACCTTTTATATTTCTGGGTTATCCTTTATTCTCTTTTGCATGCCTACTCAGCCCAGACTCATTGTCTGTGAGAACTGTGCCCCCACTAGACACACACACACACACACACGCACACAGAATGGGTTCCTATAGCCATAACCGTAATATGTGATCATGGCCCTTTGGCACAGTTGCTTGGGCCAGGAATGGACCTCAGCCTTAAGCAAATTCAGTTCATTGGCTGTGTATGGCTAGTCAGATGCTCTCTTGAGGATGTGAATTGATGGACAAGAAGACTAAGTGGGCGGTCATCTAACACTGGTCCATTAGACGGACAGTCCATACTTTCCTACAAAGCCACCAAAGCTACCTTGCCAATGAGATCTTGAGGCCTAGTTCAGCTTTCCTTGGATTCCGTGATATACCCCCTATCCCTCCATAAATACCCACTCTCCTCTCCTTTGTTCTCTCTCTCTCCTCTTTCTGTTTACTTTGAGTGGATTTCTGTTTAATGCAACTAAATATTCCTTAATCTCTAACACTTTATCTTTGGAAAGGTTTATTTGTTAGCCCCTACTGTTACTCTAAAACATCAAACCATATGACTCTCCTACTCCCAAACTCTTAATCTCAAATCTTTGTAACCATTTAAACCACGCTTCTCAACGCAGGAGGCTACAATGGAAAGTTACTTGGAAATTTTATAAAACCTGCCATTGCCCTCAACACATCCCGCACTGATTGAGTCTGAAACTCCAGGTGCAAGGCCTTGATGTTAAAAATGATTATAAGGTTCCCCAGATAATTCTAAGAACCGGCTCAAACTGCAAACCACTGGAATATGACAATAACCACCCATCCTGCCAATGTATCTAGCCTATGGCCAAGTTCATACTCACCATAAACTTTGTCTGGCCATGAGGTCTACTTTAAGAAAATTGGACATAAAAACATCATTAAAAAAGCAAACCAGATGTATTAACAGGCAATTCTTCTCTTAAAATGGTATTTTTTTTACTGTTTCCTTAAATAACCATTCCCTGTTGATTAAAAATATGTTTCAATTTATTCAGCAACCATTAAGAAAGTGAAAAGTCAAGCCTCAGACTGGGAAAAAAATTTGCAAAATATGTATCTGACCAAGGATTCATTAATAAATAAAGGGTGCAGAAAAAATGAAGAATTCCTGATGATCTTTTTTTTTTTTCAAAAAAGACAAAACACCCAACTTTAAAAAACGGGTGAAAGATGACTTTAATAGGCACCTGAGAAAAGATGGTATCCAAGTAGCCGATAAATATATGAAAATATCCTCAATACTATTATTTCATTAGGAAAATGAAAATGAAAGCCACAATGTTATATGAAGTAATAAAATGATATATGAAAGAATGAAATAGAGTGTGTGTTATTATCAACAATTATTAAATGCAAATTAAATCCAGCAGAATATCTACAACGAAAAAGACAGACAATAGTGGGTATTGGTGAGACTGTGCAACAGGTGCAACTAGAATCTAGAGCCTAGAATCCAGTGCTGGTAGGAGTATAAAATAGGGCAGCTGCTTTGGAAAAGTGTGTGGCAGCTTCATGCAAAGGTAGCACACACTACCATGTGGCTCAGTTATTCTCCTCTCACACACATACACAAGACAGTTGTGTGTATATCCACAAAAGGTCACGGACCAAGAATTTCTTAAGAACTTTATTCATCCTTCTTCACAATATTGAATTGTTTACCATTACCAAGTCAACATGCATCAACCAATGACCCAGGAATTCACTCCTACATATACCCGAGAGAAGAGAGTGTATGTGTCTACAGAAAAAAACAAACTGTACAACAATGTTCATAGGAAATTTATTCATAATAATCAAAAACTGGAAATAACCCAAATTTCCATCAATAGAAAAGGGAATAAACGTTTTGGCATATTTATATGATGGAATGCTATACAGTAGTAGAAGAGAAGAACTAGCTGATATCTGGGATGATATGAATGAATTTCAGAAACATTATGCTGAGTGAAAGAAGCCAGATCTCCTCCCCGCCAAAATAAATATACACTGTATGGTTCCAGTTACATGAAGCGAAATAACAAGTAAAACTGGTCAATGGTGAAAGAAATCAGAAAAGCGGTTATCTCTGGCAGAAAGGAGATGCTGATTGGGAAGAAGCATAAGGACACTTTCCAGGGGGGTGGAAATGTTCTGTAACTTGATTGGGACAGTGATTAAAAGGGTGTGTCTGTGTGTGTGTGCTGAAACTCATCAGACTGCACATCAAAGACTTGTGCATTTTGGTGTTACATACACTAAAATGACACTCCAGTAAAAATGTATTTTTTTTAACATTTATTTATTTTTGAGACATAGAAACAGAGCGTGAGCAGGAGAAGGGCAGAGAGAGAGGGAGACACAGATCTGAAGCAGGCTCCAGGCTCTGAGCCATCAGCACAGAACCCGACTCGGGGCTCGAACTCACAGACCGCGAGATCATGACCTGAGCCGAAGTCGGCGGCTTAACCGACTGAGCCACCCAGGCGCCCCCAAAAATGTATTTAATAAATATTTACCAAGCTTATGTTGTGTGCCTGGACCTGTGTGAGGCATTGAGAATTCAAAGATGAATGATATACGAAGGAAACTTTTGCCCAGAAGGGATTTTGGAGTTTTAGGCAAACTGTAGATTCCTGGGTTCACAATTAGTTGAAAAAAAGAAAGAGAGAAAGAGAGAAAGAGAGAAAGAGAGAAAGAAAGAAAGAAAGGAAGGAAGGAAGGAAGGAAGGAAGGAAGGAAGGAAGGAAGGAAGGAAAGAAAGAAAGAAAGAAAGAAAGAAAGAAAGAAAGAAAGAAAGAAAGAAAGAAAGAAAGAAAGAAAGAAAGCAGGCACAGGGACTTCCAGGTATCAAGATGTCAGGATCATTACTAACATAAGGATTGGAGAAAATCGCTCTAGATTTATCACCCAGATCTAGACAAGATTTGACAATCCTTGGACTCCCAAGGGTCTGCCCAAGGAGAGGGGCATGTCTGCAGACCACACTTACTTCCCAGGATGGCTGGTTTTACATCCTGACATTCGTGACAACATGGATGGACCTTGAGGGCATTATGCTAAGGGAAGTAAGTCAGACAGAGAAAGACAAATACTCTATGATCTCACTTATGTGTGGAATCTAAGAAAACTGAACTCATAGAAACAGAAAGCAGAGCAGTGGTTACCAGGGGCTTGGGAACAGGGGAAAAGTGGGGTTTGTGGTCAAGGGTCAAACTTCCAGTCATAAGATGAGTAAATTCTGGGGATCCAATGAATGGCATGGTGATTATAGTTAATAACACTGCTTACATACTTGAAAGTTGCTAAGTGAGTAGACCTTAAATGTTCTCACCACAAGAGAGAGGAAGAGAGAGAGAGAGAGAGAGAGGGAGAGAGATGGTAACTATGTGACATGATGAAGGATGAAGGTGTTAGCTAACCCTGTGGTGGTAATTGTTTTGCAATATATAAGTATATCAACACTTTGTACATCTTAAACTTACACAGTGTATATGTCAATTATAATTCAATAAAGCTGGGGGCAAAAAAAAAAAAAAACAAACGATTCTTGGCTTCTCAAGATTGCTGAAGAGCAAACCCACTTCCCAAGATTTCTGGCTCGGGGAATGGTAATAGAACAAGAGCAACTCTTGAGTGTTTTTGAACCTCAGTAGATGGGTTCCACCCAGCTGAGAAAGAGGCCAATGGATGCCACTCATCAGCCAGGTAGGTCAGCCTTCCTCCACGGAGAGGAGTAAGTCAGAAGCAGGAAGAGCGGCTGACTGCATGCTCTAGCAGAAGACCCTCCGAGTGAAAACATGAGGCTAGAGAAGGGCAGAATCACCCAACAACCCCCCAAACAGGGAGGCAGACATATAAACAAACAATTGAAAACATTTTGTAGATGACAACAACAAATTTACGACAGGGGCAGAAGAGAATTGTCTACTCTATAGGGAGCGAAAGTCCTAAAAACTTCAAAAAGGAGAAAGGTGAGCTGACTTTGAAAGACAAGGGGTGGAGGGACTTCCCAGGTAGAGTTTTCCCTGAGCATAAGAAAAGCCATAAGAATATGAAGTGGCCTCACACACTTAACGAGCTTCGGGGACCAGGTAGTTGGCATAACTACTTGCTAAGGAGAATGTGGCAAGAAAAGAGGCTATGTTACAAATGCCCTTGTAGACTGTGCTAAGGATTTGGGGATTTATTCCCCTGTAACATAGATTCTCATATAATCAGATTCCTACTTTAGAAAGGTAGGTCTGAAGCTCAGAGTAGTAGTCAAGAGAGAGATACTGAGATCTGATATCTTTGAAGGAGATGAAGAATCCAGGAGAACGACTAAGCGAAAAGAGAATGAGTTCAGTTTGGGAAATGTTGAGTTTGAGAGACTTATGGGACCTGGGCAAAGCTCTGAGAGGCAGCTGGATATATCACTCTGTAGCTACGGGTGAACATTGGGGCTGAATGTATAGATTTATAAGTGACACAAATAATTACATCTGTGGTAGGCATGGTGAAAATAGAAAAGCACTCCACTTTCTTGGTGGAGGATTCTGTATTTCTAGCTGCCCTCTTTCTTGTGAATGACAATGCCTCCTGTGGGGAGGGTCTGCCTTTCCATCCCTCTGGTGTCATGGTGGGCCATGTGACTCGCGTTAGCCAATGGGTTGTGGAGCAACCTGTACTGAAAAAGCTCTAAAAACGGTGCCGTCTCTCTAAGCTCTCTTGTTTGATTCCTTGCATCACAAGGCTGGCACATGCCAAACGGGCTGATTTTCTGATTGAGATCTACAAATGAAGAAGACCAAGACTGAGAAGAGTTTTAGTCTACTCGCTGTCCGGAGCAGAGCCACAGTCCGTGGTAGAGCTGTAGGTGACCCTCCGCTGACACACAGCATGGGTGAGAATTAACCTTTTTTTGTTGTAAGTCATTGACGCTTCAGGTCATTCATTTCTGCAGTGAAACTGACTAATACCCATTCTCACCTCTCACAGCTTCTCGAATCTACTAGAATGTAAATTCCATGAAAACACAGACATGGTTTTGTTCACTGTTGTTTCCCTGGGCCCAAAAATGGTGACTGGCACATGGAAGTTGCTCAATAAAACCGGTTGAGTGAGCCATCTCTTCTAACACACCTTGGCTTCTCTTTCTTCTTAGGCAACAATGTTGCTTCTCTCATTTCACCGAGGAAATAAAGCAATCAGAATACTTACCTCGCCTCTCACCACCCCATTTATCAGCAGACCTACCTCTGACCCATTATTCACTATCTTCCACCTGTTATAATAGAAGCACTGCCTATGCTGGTATCTCGGGCTGGTTCTTTTGTTTACACATCAAATCCTCTGCCCTTTCTCTTACTCAAAAACTCTGTGCCTGCAATTCTTCTCTCTCTTTCCCTTTCCAGCATTTTCATCAGCATACCACTATACTATAATAACTCCCTTCTTAGAAAACGCGCAAAATAATTTTTTAAAACTCACTAATTGCCAGGGACTAGGTGGGGAGGAAGGAAGGAACAGTAATAGCACAGAGGAATTTTAGGGCAGTGACACTACTTTGCATATATATATGTCATATATATATGATTAGAATATATATATATACCACTATACTTTATATATACATATATATACACATATATATATATACCACTATACTTTTGTCCAAATTCACAGAATTCACAACCTTAACAGTGAACCCTAATGTCAACTATGGATTCTGGGTGATGATGATGTCAGCGTAAGTTCACCAGTTGTAACAAATGTTCCACTCTGGTGGGGGACGCCGATAGTGGAGCAGGCTGTGGGAGGCCCGGGGGCAAGGGGTAAATGAGAAATCTTTGTACCTACCACTCAAGTTTTCTGTGAACCTAACACCGCCCTAAAAAATAAAGTCCATAGAAAACCAACTCACTAGCCCCCCGAAATGCCTTCCAGCTACTGCTTTATATTCTTTGTTTTCCTCTAAAACATAATTTTTCAAATGAGTTGCTTATCACTTAATCTAGACAAAGGAGGCTAGAATGTACAATGTGGAAAAGAGAGTCTTTTCAATAACTACTGTTGGGAAAACTGGACAGCCAGATGCAAAAGAATGAAACTGGATCACTTTCTTATGCCATACACAAAAATAAACTGAAAATGGATTAAAGACCTAAATATAAGACATGAAACCTTAAATCTCCTAAGAGAAATCAGCCTTTGCAATATTTTTTTCTGATCAGTCTCCCCAGACAAGGAAACAAAAGCAAAACTAAAACAATTGGGACTCCATCAACTAAAAAGCTCTTGCATTGCAAAGAAGACCAAAGACCGTCAATAAGACAAAAAGGCAATATACCGAGAAAATGTTTGGAAATTATCTATCCAATAAGGGGTTGCTATCCAAAATATATAAAGAACTCAAATATCTCAACACCAAAACAAAACAAAACAAAAAACAAATAATCTGATTTAAAAATGGAAAAAAGACCCAAAGAGACACTTTTTAAGGAAGACATACAGATGGTCAACAGACACATAAAAAGACATCACTCAACATCATTGATCATCAGGAAAATGTAAATCAAAATCACAATGAGATATCACTTCACACCAGCCAGAATGGCTAGTACCAAAAAGACAAGAAATAACAAGTGTTGGTGAGGATGTGAAGAAAGGGAAATCCTTGTGCATTATTGGTGCTAACGTAAATTGGTGCAGCCACTATGTAAAACAGTATTGAGGTCGCCGAAAAAATTAAAAATAGAAATACCATACAATCCAGTAATTCTACTTCTGGATAGTTACTCAAAGAAAAGAAAAACACAAATTCAAAAAGATATATGCACCCTTATGTTTATTACCGTATTATTTGCAAAATGAAGTTATGGAATCAACCTAAGTGTCCATCAATAGATGAATGGATAAGGAAGATGTGATATACATATACATATACATATGTACATATATGTACACATATGGAATATTACTCAGCCATTAAAAAGAACGATGCCTTGCCATTCACAACAACACAGATGGACCTAGAGGGTATTAAGTGAAATATGTCATAGTGGAAAGAGAAATACCATATGATATCACTTATACGTGGAATCTAAAAAACAAAACAAATGAACAAACAAACCATCAGGGAACAAAACCCAGAAACAGACTCACAAATATAGAGAACAAACTGGTAGTTGCCCGAGGGGAGGGGGTGGGAGCTAGATGAGATAGGTGACTGGGATTAAGAGGTACAAACTTCCAGTTATAAAATAAATAAGTCACTGGGATGAAAAGTACAGCGCAGGGAATATAGTCAGCAATATTGTACTAACATTGTATGGTGACCACATTTATAGTAGTGAGCATTTTGTAATGTCTAAAGTTGTCCGATCACTATGTTGTACAGCTCAAACTAGTATAATATTGTAGGCCAACTACAGCTCAGTGAAAATTTTCTTTGAAAAGTTGATTATCGCCCACCTCCGCAATAGTCACTTAGATGCCAACGACCATGGCTAGAACAGAACTCTTGGGTACACCTGTCCCATATAACCCAGAGTTGCCTTCCACCCATCTTCTCTCTCAGGAGATGGTAACACCTTTCCTGAGTACGCAAGCCAAAGATCTGAGTCATACTTGATTCTTTTCTTTTCCTTACATCCCTCATCCAATCTATCAAGTGAATTCTTGGCTCTACTTTTCAAATAGATCCCCCAAATGGACACTTCTCACCGGCTTCACTGCTGTCACGGCAGACCAAGCCACCACTGTCTATCTCACATGGACAACTGCACTAACCTGATGACTACTCCTCTCTGCTTCCATCGACTCACAATACTATCCCAAACTCCTGACCTGGTTGGTCTACAAATCCTTCCAGGATCCAGTCCCTCCCCACTTTTCCAACCTGCATCTCCTACCTCTGTCCTCTGGCTGGCTCACTCGCATCAGCCTGATTGCTGACCCCAGGACATCGAGCTCATTCCAAACAGCTACATGGCTGTTCCTTCACTTTACCGAGGACTTCCTCAACCAGCTTTTCTTGACCTCCCCACTTAAAATAGCATCCTCTCCACCAGCCCCCCCGCCCCCGCCTCTGGCACTTTTTACTTCTGTGCATTCTTTTTCTTTGTAACACTTTGTAACACTTATCACTATGTATTCATGTTTGTTTGCTATTGTCTGTGTGTCTCGCCAGAACTCAAGCGCCACAATAAGGCAAGGATTGTGTCTGTTTTCTTCTCACTATAATGCTAGTGCAATGTGGCTGGCACATAGTAGGTCCTCAACAAACAGTAGTGGTAACAAAGCACCAAAAATGAGCTCAGCAGATGAAGAATTCCCTTCTTTGTATAAAACAGGCAGACACGTCACCCATGTGGGGAAATACGGGTAATAACAGTAGAGATGTGTAGTTTTTGTATTTTGTTTTCAGAAAAAGACAGAGAAGTGAGAAAATTAGGATTTAGTTCTTGTCTCCAGCATCGATGAAATCAACCTAATCTCAACAGATCTCGATCTCTTCATTTGTCAAACAAGGAACAGAATATTTCACAATAGATTGAGGAGGGAAAAAGGAGGTAACTCAAACAAAAAGTTTTGAGCTTTTTGGAAAAAATGAATTTCATCAATTCGAGGTATTGTTAATACTTCATCTGGCTATGACTGATGGAACAGATATTTGGATTTCATAAATTTAACAACTTGCTAATATCACTTCTACGTTCTTCCTTTGTTCTGTTTTAATCCTCTAGGTTTATATAAAAAACAAAATTTACCTAGAATGAAATAATCCTTTCGCCCCATGACCCAGAATGTTCCTGTTTTGTTTCTGCCTATTATTTTTATTTATTTTTGTTTTGTTTCATTTCCTTTTCCCAAGCTCTGAAACTAGAAGTTGCTGGAAAGAATTGTAAAGCTGTAAGTTTTCATGAAAGGGCAAAGTTTCTCAGAACCTAAGTAAGCAAGATATTATACTCCTTCATCCTTACCTCCCTCAGGCCCAGCTCAGTTCCTGGAGCTCCATCAGCTTAAGGAGAGGCAAAAAGAACACACTCTTCTCCTAAAATAAGGAAACTTACATCAGCTGGCTAATTGCATCCACTTCTCTGAATTCATGATTGAGAATGTTGACCATCCTTCTTATTAAAACTGAAGATGTGGGTACAATCAAACCCTTTGTAACCTATTACATAATTGTGGACTCAGATATAATACAATTGAATGATTTCTCCTCAAATCCAATTCCATAAAGTAAAACCCCTAATGAAAACCAGTTTAGGCTAATACCGTATTGATCTTGTCTCCCAAAAGCAGAACTTTAAAAGGGCTCTCCAAGCCCAAATATCCATCTACTGACGAATGGATAAAGAAGATGTGGTATAGGGGCACCTGGGTGGCTCACTCAGTTGAAAGTCCAACTCTTGATTTCGGCTCAGATCATGATCCCAGGGTTGTGGGACTGAGCCCTGCATTGTGCTCTGCACTGAGTGTGGAGCCTGCATAAGATTCTCTCTCTCTTCCTCTGCATCTCTCCCTAGCTAGTGTGCTCTCTCTCTCTAAAATAAAAAACTTAAAAACAGATGTGGTATATATATACAAGGGAGTATTACTCAGCCATTAAAAAGAATGAAATCCTGCCATTTGCAATGACGTGGATGGAGCTAGAATGTATTATGTTAAGCAAAAGAAGTCAATCAGACAAAGACAATTATTATATGATTTCACTCATAGGTGGAATTCAAGAAACAAAACAGATAACATATAGGAAAGGAGAAAAAAAGAGAAGAAAGGGAAACTAACCACAAGTGACTCTTAACGATAGAGAACAAACTGAGGGTTGGTGGAGGGAGGTGGGGAGAAGAGGGGGTACATGGGTGATAGGCATTAAGGAGGGCACTTATCGTGGTGTGCACTGGGTGTTATATGTAAGTGACGAATCACTAAATTCTGCTCCTGAAACCAATATTGCACTGTATGTTAGCTAACTAAAATTTAAATAAAAAGTAAAACCAAGAAAAGTCTCTCCATATAATCATTAATTCAACGGATACTTACACTGAGTATCTATTGTGTACAAGGTACTCTACAAGGCATTAGAAATAAAAGGTGAGTTAGAGGCATTTCCTGCCTTCAAAAACACATAGAGTCTGGTTGGAATGATCAATTATGTCTCCAGAGATCTGTAACACAGTTACAAATTCGAAAATGCCCCATGAGTAATGGGATAGTGGCACCGTTTAAGCAGCAGATAGACCTAGGTATCTAGACACAACATCATCCCTTATAAATTGTGTGAGTGTGGGAGTTTCACAACCACAAGGAGACTCAACGTCCTCGCTTGTAAAATGGAAATTGTGATCATACACGGGCCTCATCCAGCTGCTCTGAGAAGGTAATGAGGTCATACGTATGAAGTGCTTAGCACAGTGCTTGTCATGTAGTGCGTGCTTAATTAATGCTAGTGTTTACCATCGTCATGAAGTGCAGAGGAGAGACAGCATTTCCGGAGAGAGGGACAAGGAGAGATTTCCATTAGGTGGTAGCATCTGAGCTGGACCTTAAAGAGTCCGTTAGATCTGGACTTCGTCATTCGGCAGAGAGAACCAAGAATAGAGGAGGTCGTGTTGGGGGATGAGCGAGCAATTGATGATTTTTGTTTGTTTTATTGTTTTCCTGTAGGCAAGCCAGCATGAAGGAGAAGAGCAGAGAATTCCTATTGAAGAGCTAGGCTGGGGCAGATCATGAAGGATATTGAATCCCAGGCTGATGAATCTGGGCTTAATCTCAAAGACATCATGGACATTTCTAAGGCTCTAGGTTTGGGATAAGGGAAGGAAAATCTTCCAGAAGATTAAATTGGAAGCAATGGAGAAGAATGATGGAGAGGCCGACACGCCCACCCCCAAATAAATTCTTACAGCCCCCAGAGTCTGATGGAGCCCCTGGACCTGCTCCAAGCAGCCATTAGTAATTAGTGTTGGTGTGAAAGATGAGATGTATTATTCTCCATCCCTGATTTAGACTCACAATGGAAGCGGTGAGGGAGTTTTTGCTGATACCCATCTAGCAAACACATCCTGCTCTCAGATGGAAAGGGAGAAAAGGAATCTAACTTTCTGACCATCTCTGTGAGATCCAACAGGAATTGTCATCATAAGCTGCAAAATGACAACAGGGTCACTTTTCAACTGTCAGAGACGGAGGGCTCAGTTTTTGATTCATACGAACTAACCCTTCTTTCCCCGCATTTTACAGGCACGGGCGATTCACAATCGGTCAAATAGCTCTTTGGAAACGAGCCTTGTGAGGAGGGGAGTTACTTGATTCACAGTGGATTTAGGTTTTCCACAGTACCCCCGTGCCCCATCTAGAAAAATCTGGTGGAAATTACAAACTGTAGAAATTCAGCTCAGTGTCACAATAACAGGATGCACCTGTAGATTTCATAGAATTAGTAGCAGTATTCTCTCAACGCCAGCTTGAGAGAAATAAGACTGTTTGCATATCACCAACTGGGGCAAAATATGAAGTGGTATGACATACCTCTCAACAAGGAAAGGTGTCGCTCACAGCAGACGCCAACTACCCCCCCCCCACCGCCCACTTAACGAGCATGTGCCCAAGACCTCCACACTCCAGCTTCTCTTGTGTTGGTGCATTTGCTATTTGGGGGACTTCCAATCAAACAGATGTGTTTGCAGTTAGTTGGGGGGCTTTTCTGCTCCCAATCCCCATAATTACATTGTGGGCTCTTTGAGAGCAGGAACCCTGTTTTTCTTTGTCTTTGCATCCTCCAGACCTGGGACTGAATGCCTTGTACCTGGGTTCCCAATCTGTATTCCTTGAATTGAATTATACTAAAGGGTCACCCCAAGAGCACATGGGCTGTATGACAAACAGTAGGTGGTAGGACGTGCCGTGGAGATTTCAGACCCATATCTAGAAGATAAAGGTCAGAAAGGCCTAGGACACCAAATAACTTCTCACTGAACTGAATAATAACACCAGCTCTGCAAACAAGAGGCTCTCGGCAGCACCTCGGGTCATTTCATGCCTGGAGTCCTCTCCTCTCCGGATTCTGACCCTGAGACCGCAGTGCAGCACAAGGCACTGCTAGCAAATGGAGTGTGAGATGAGAGAGCAAGGCTGCTTTCATGTGGTGCAGCTGGGAGAGGCAGGGCAGGCCTGCGTGTGTACAGGATCCCTGCAGAACCCATCAGTCATTGCCCTCATCAAGAGCCCATTTCTTTTTGTCTTTGAGTAGGTCGTGAGCATCCTCACAGCGGGTCTGAATTTCTTAGATCTGCCCCAGACCCTGGTACTGTGCTTTAATTATAGGGATGCAGTCAACATTTGTTGAGGGATGACTCCACAGAAGTGAAATTCTTTTATCCAAGTTTTGCCTTCTCCCTTTCCAGGACTCCCCTGTTGAAGACATTAGAACACAGTGACATGGCAAAGAGGGTAACAGGAAAGAAGAGAGAGACATTGTGGGATTCCTGAGCTCTCTAGCCTTCCCTCTTGCCTCTACATCACAGAGAAAGCTGTGTTCAGCATTTTAACACATCCTCAAACTGAATTCAACTCCAAAAGGCATGAGTGAGAAATGGGATTTTTTTTAGGTTTAGTTATTATTTTGTGAGGGCAGGGGCGAGGGAGGGGGGAACAGCACCATGGAGGAGGGGCAGAGAGAGAGGGAAAGAGAGAATCCCAAGTAGGCTCCTCACTGTCAGGACAGAGCCTGATGTGGGGCTCCAACTCATGAACCATGAGATCATGACCTGAGCCAAAATCAAGAGTCTGACACAGCCATGAGCCAACTGGGCACCGAAATGAGACTTTTACTCAAGATTTTTGTGGAAACTTTGAGGAAAGGGGCTACCATTGCCAAGCAAATTGCAAACTATTATTTGCCAATGATTTTTAAAATCTCTTTAAACTTTCTATTATTTCACCAAAGTTCTCCTTACTTTGGCACTCTCTCCTAACCCCTTCTCTGCTACTCTCTGTTATCTCTACTTCTTGGAGAACTGATGACCCCATCCTCAACAATTAGGAGTCAACAAGCTATGTCACTCCATCACCAATGGGACTCGCCATCCTTCGCTGCAATCACTTCTTTCTTATCTCTTTCTTTCTCATCCCATCCTTTCTCCTTACTTTTGGTTTCTGCTTTCGGTCATTCAAGATCCATCTCTTTTATCTTCGTTTCCAAGGAGACTCTGTACCACTTGGGACTAGGCGCAGTGTTGAAATGTCCATCGAAATGACAATCCATAATGATAAATGAGAGGGAAGTGAAAGAGGGTGATAGATTTCCGACCACATCTTCTCCTTTCGCCTGCTCCTCCCTTACTCCCTTCTCCCCTCTCTAGACTCTTAGCAATAGTTTCTGCTACAAGCCAATGGTTCGTTAGTAGGGTGAGGGAAGAGATTGGGGAACCAAGGTTTAGGATAGTCTGGATAATAAATGCCCTGAACAGAGCTCCTGTCTTCAAGGACCATCCAATATTGAGGGAATGAGAGCACAACCGAAAGGGAACAACGAACTCTTGTCCATTAATGGTGCCACCTTTCTGTCGCTCACCTAACCGCAGCCTCCGGCACCTGGATTTAACCTTCTGTTGTCTCTTCCATGTCCCCTTGCTGCCCTCTTATGTTTACTAGCATCTTCAAGGAAAGGAAAAGATGAGACTCACAGTAGCGAATTTTACTTCTGCCAAAGTTCATGACTTCCGTTCTCTACCTCTCACCTCCAGACACCAGATAAGAAAACTGTGTTTTTCCTTTGCAAGCTATCCTGACATCACTCCATCGTGCCATGCCAATTTCTAGCACTTCATTCACGTCCTCATTATGTCACGCCTGGGGAATATCTTAGCATCTCTGTGCGTCCAATCTCCCCTGCACCTTCACTCTCTCGGGTTCACCCCCTGCTCCAGCTCAGCTATCGCTGGATTATGTCCCACCCCTGCTTAGGCATCTTCAGTGGCTAAAGTCCAAACATCTTATGCTGTCACAGTCCACCTCAGTCTGAATCCAACTGATATTTCTACCCGTAGTTGCCACTGCCCATCCGCATGGCTCTGCTTCTGGTCAACCACAGACCACACCCTGTTATAACTCAATGTCTACCCACCAAGCTAGCACTTACCCCTCAACTACAATTCTTAGGCCTTTCTCAACCATACCAATCCACTCAATTTTCCCGTCCCGACTTTCTGATGTTCTTCTTATCATGACCATGTGTATTTGTCACTTTTTACCATTAGAAAATTGTCTCTCAAACCTAAGATAAGGCAGTCTGGGTCAGAAATTTGCTGTCTGTTGTGAGGAACAGTTTCTTCTGGGAAGTACCAAGCTTTTCTGGTAACAGGGCTGAGCAATTTCCTGATAAACTGAGATTCAGCTTACACAGTTGACCCTCTGTCCTGTGAAGAACTCAGTTACTTTTAACCATATGTTCCTCTCTTGAGCTTAATCTATCAATGTTATCTAGCTAGTCTTTCCTCAAAAAAAAAAAAAGTCTACTAGAAAAGAAATCTTTGAACTGGACTAATTGGAAATCACCTCCTTGCAGCAGGCTTGAAACAAAACTTTGACATGTGCTCACAAAGACTTTGTCACTGCTTTATCGTATGCTAGTTATATTTTTGTGCATATGTATCCTCACAGATAGCAGTATAATAACGTTGAAATAGTGGATGATGGTACAGCGTGGCAAGCCCTATGACAGCGGGGAGATAGGGTTAGAAAAGACCTCCTGGGGGCGCCTGGGTGGCTTAGTCGGTTGGGCTTCCGGCTCTTGGTTTCGGCTCAGGTCATGATCTCACAGTTTGTGGGTTTGGGTCCCAGGTCGGGTTCTGTGCTGTGTCAGTGTGGAGCCTGCTTGGAATTCTCTCTCCCTCTCTCTCTGTTCCAACCCTACTTGTGCTCTCTTTCTCTCAAATAAATGAATAAAAAACTTTATAAATTAAAAAAAAAAAGACCTTCAGGAGGAAGTGATACCAGTGTTTCCATCTCGACTGTAAATTCATTAAGCACAGCAGCTATGATATATAGGGCCTTGGTGTGAGCTTATATATAATTCATGACAAAATGGTTCTGCCACCTTCTCCTCTCCCTAGATCTTCTGTCTCTGCACAGAACAGTGTGCCATCAACGAGAAAGCTCGAGGTCAGTAAACAAGGACTAAAAGTTTACTGAGTGCAAATTGTAAAAGTCAACTAAGTTGTTTGTTTTATATTAGAACATAATATAATATAATGTGACATAATATATATAATATAATACTTATATTATATTGTTTTTATTTAAAGAATTGGTCCTCTTTATTTGTCAGGAAAATTGTGGGGGCTTTGTGATATAGTATTTTTTGGGAAACTTTTCTTTAATAGGAATTTAAATATTTTACAAATACAATCAATTAAATACTTAGAGATTTTGTGTGTGTGTGTTGCTTTACTAGCAGACCTAGGTGTTGTTTTGCTACTTGATGTTCAGCAACATTTTGTTTTAAATGCCAAGACATGTTTATGTGAAACCCTAATATTAGGAAGAAACTTCAAATAACAACATGTCAGACAAAGGTATCATTTAGCTAGATTTACTGTTTAAAGCAAAATAGCAGAGCTCCCGTATTTGGGAAAGATAAGCTAAATATTTTTGCTTAGAAGCTCATAAATGGCTGGGGTTTTCCCATTTACGATGAGTTATGATTGTTCTTATGTGATTTGAAAATTGTTGAGCCATTTCTAAGCAAGCCTGGGGTCCCGTGTATCGCTAATACAGGAACAGGTGGTGTTTGATCTGTCCCTTGAGACCAATCACATTAGTCAGGGTAAGCTTAGCCACTGTAACAAAAGACCCCACAATAATATGGCTTAACGTACAATAATTTTACTTATATGGCAATTTGAGGTACATATTCTTGGTCATAGGCAACTGTATCCCCTCATTCAGAAACCCAGGCAGAGCACAGTGCTGGCATTTCAACACCCAGCTTCCAAGATTACTCTGGTCACAGCATTCTAGCTGGCAGGAAAAAAGAAACATCAGGAAAACAAATGAGGTGTAAGTCCTAAACATTCCACTAAGTGCCTAAACTTCCACTAATGTTTCTTGGCAAGAACATCATAGAACCACACCTAGCTATGGGAGGCTAGGGTATGTATCTCATTCATTTGCCCAAGAAGAAAGGAGAGAATGATTCTGGTAAACTACCATCACACTGTCTCCATCACACTGTCATGTTGGGTTGTCGATTTATTGGTCCCTGGTCTGTTATGTAACTTGAGTTTTAATTTCATCATATGTTTATGATATCATTCAATTGAGTGAGTACCCAACTTTTCTGTCACACAATCAGGTTGACGTGGTTCTGTGACTAAGAGAATTTCACGTGGTTCTCCAACTGACTTGAAGAAGCAACAGGTCCTAACATTTCCAAGAGAAAATGAAGAAATGCGAACTGAAATTTCTTGAAAATGGAGAAGTGAGCTTCCTAAGGCAAACTGACTGATAATTTCTTGGAGCAGCGTGCAATTTCTATCGTAGTCTCTTTCCCCAACATACCAGTGCAAGACAGGGTGTAAGGATTGTCAAATGTGGTCTCAGATATGAGGATCTAACTAAGCCAACACTCCCCCTAAAAATTACAATTATTTGGGGACACCTGGATGGCTTAGTCGGTTGAGCATCCAACTATGGCTCAGGTCATGATCTCACGGTTCATTAGTTTGAGCCTCAGATTGGCTCTCTGCTGTCAGCTCAGAGCCCACTTTAGATCCTCTGTCTCCTTCTGTATGCCCCTTTCCTGCTTGTGCTCTCTCAAAAATAAATAAAGCATTAAAAAAATTACAGTTATCTGGGGTGTCTGAGTGACTCAGTTGGTTGAGCATGCGACTTCGGCTCAGGTCATGATCTCGCAGTTTGTGAATCTGAGCCTCGCATCGGGCTCTGTGTTGATGGCTCGAGCCTGGAGCCTGCTTCGGATTCTGTGTCTCCCTCTCTCTCTGCTTCTCTCCCACTCACACTCTTGTCTCTCTCTCAAAAATAGATAAACATAAAAATTTTTTTTAAATTACAGTTATTTGGTTTAAGGTACCCCCCAAATCGCTATTTTCCTTTTAATAATTTTATATATAATTTTATAATAAAAATGAAAAAC
The DNA here is from genome assembly GCA_030068075.1 of Paguma larvata. NCBI lineage: Eukaryota > Metazoa > Chordata > Mammalia > Carnivora > Viverridae > Paguma > Paguma larvata. The sequence goes on from CM057828.1 coordinate 132,227,562, forward strand.
AAAGGATTTAATCTATTTTATTAACATTTTATTACTTTGTTACTAATAAAATATCATAGATTTAGCTCTTCTAATTATTATGAGGATGTGCTGAGGGAGGTTCTGCTATAAAACCAAAAACAATCGTGTTTCAAGTTTTATTATTTTATAAAGAAATTAATTTGTGAGATTAATTTTTGCTGTCCACTTTAACCTAAATGTACTTTATGAGTGCTGGTTAACATTTTTTTGATCCTCAAACAATTTGTAAATAAATACCGTTAAGTTTGATTTTACTTTAACTTCATAAAAGAAAAAAGAAACATATCATATTGAAGGTATTAGTGAACTTTCGGTAATAGTCACTTTCTTTTTTCTTTTTAATGTTTCTTTATTTTTGAGAGAGAGAGAGAGAGACAGAGTGTGAGCGGGGGAGGGGAAAAGAAAAATGGAGACACAGAATCTGAAGCAGGCTCCAGGCTCTGAGCTGTCGGCACAGAGCCTGATGTGGGGTTTGAACTCATGAACAGTGAGATCATGACCTGAATCAATGTCAGACCCTCAAATAACTGAGCCACTCAGGCACCCCTATAATTGTCATTTTCTATCAAAGAAATTAATTCCCAAGAAATTCTAGAGTTTAAGAGAAACATGAAACACACTAAAAATCTTGGAGGTGATCATGGTTTTATTTGCTTCTTTATTATATATATGCTTGTTCTCTGAGCTTGTCTGGATTCCACATTTTAGTCTTATTTTCTTTCTTACTTTACTCTTGATGGTAGCCACTAGCCTTCCTCTTCCTCCTTTTTTGGAACAATTCATTACTAAAGCTTTCAGGCAGAGCAAAGCAAGGGAGACAAATGTGGTTTCCAGTGGAAGGTGACACAGTGACCTAGATAGATGCAGGCGGTGGGGTCATCACAGCCCAAAGGTAGTGAGGAAGGTGTCTCTATGGGGAGACTGTCTGGAATGAGGAGTCGGGGTCCAAGCAAAGTGCAGCAGGGGTCCCCACGGGGAGCAGCCCAGTGGGGGAAGTCAGAACCTGATCAGAGTAAGAGGCATCCACAAAGACAGGCAGACTGGCAAGTGCTATATGAGCCCAAGTGGAATGGAAAAGAGGTTCACACGTGGGGCTGGTATTAGAATGCAAGGAAGGAGAGGACGTCATCCCCAAAAGGAATGGGCCAGCCTAGGGGCGTAGCACCCAAACAGGATTGGAACGACATCCATGGTGATTTGGGGGGCTAGCTTGGTAAGGGGCGTCAGAGCCTGATCAGGGAGAGGCCATTCCCTCAGTGTTTGAGGGTTGGCTCAGAATAGGGATTCAGAGCCTGAGCAGGGAAAGGAGCAGAGCCCTGCCCCAAGTGGGGCAGGGGATCATGTTAGAAATGAGACACTGATAACACACACAAGGAGACTGGTCAAAAAGTAAAGAGACTAGAGATAATGGAAACCAAATTTCCTGCCATCAGGGAAGGGAATTACAAATATAGGAAAGGAAAAAATTAGACTTCAACTCTGTGGTAGTAGATAAGAATTGGGATGTTGGGATGTATCAGTGTGAACTCATGATTTTCAGTATGTACAGATGGGTATAGAAATACATATAGATTTTTAGTATGTACAGTTGGGTATAGAAATACATAAAGATGAGTGAGTGAATGTGTGTGTGTGCATGCAAATATTGTACATGCATTCATTCCCTAGCTTAGTCTGTTGGGAGAGCCTGGGAATAGCTGTACCCCAATAGCAAGGAGTGCATCTTGGCTTCTAAAGACTATTTTCCTCTAAAGAAACTAGGACTCTTTAGATAGATGGCTGATCCAAGGCTGGAGCAGAGAAAGTCAAAGACCAGACCAGAAAATCTTTTTATGCTCCCAAATCAAAGAGGTACTTGAGGAATGATGGGACATGTCAAAAGGTCACAGAAGCCAGCTTGAATGGGCTCCCAATTGACAAATAGGAGACAATTTGAACATTGAAGTAAATGAATGACAATAATAGATTATAACCCACTGAATAAAATAAAAAATCATGAGTCCACATAGATACAAATAAGTAAATGAATAAATAATGGATATTTACATCATATCACAAAAGATTTATTACAAAGAGGGAAACAGTGACTTTAAAGTGGGGGCCGCCAGATAACACTGCTTTATTTAATCAGAGAACCAATGTAAACAGCATCAGCAATGGCATAAAAGGGTGTGATGGTAAGAACATGGCACCACTTCTGTGTTATTCCTGCCAAAGATGCAAAACCTGAATCTAATAATGAGGAAATGGTAAATAAATCCAAATTGAGGGATAATCTACAAAATAACTCATCTGCAATCCTCAAATACATCAGATCATGAAAGCCAAGACAAAAGACCTGCTAAAGACACATGACAATTAGATGCAACAAATGATTCTGAACTGGATCCTTTTGATGTGAGAGATATTACTGAGACACCTAGAGAAATCTGGGTCTAAGGATTAAATGGTAGTAATGCATCAACATTGTTTCCTGATTGATGGTTGTAGTAATATTGGAGAATTTCCTTGGTCACAGGGAATACACACTAAATTTTCGGGGGCAAGAGCACATCACACTTGCAACTACTCTTAGTTTATTGGAGGGAGATATTCATATTAGAATTTTTCTGTATTTTTTTAAAGAACTATACAATAACTACAGCTAGCAGAAACTCCAGCTCAATCACTGGAACAGACTCTGGGGATAATGGAATTGCTGCACGCATCCACACAGTTGAAAATGTTTCTAGCAATGAAGTGAAGCCTACTCTGGAATCTTAAAAAAAATAGTCTTGTCATGCTTTGATAAGTATCCCACTCCCAGAAAGAGATCAGTTGATGAGTGTTCTCTGCAAACTCTGGTACTTAGTTTGGAAACTACTCTTAGCTCCTTTGCAGAATTCCAACATTCTTTTCAGAGGGAGTTGCTTTTCTGAGACAATGTCAGGGGTAGAGATAATACATATTGGAACCATGAACTGTTTTGGTTTGAAAAGATGGTCTTCCTTTTGTCAATATCTTTGCTTGCTTTCAAATATTTTAAAAACTGTATTTTAGTGTGCTGGGTGGCTCAGTGGGCTGAGCGTCCAGTCCTTGATTTCCGCTCAAGTCATGATCTCATGGTTCGTGAGTTCGAGCCCTGTGTCGCACTCTGTGCTCATGGCATGGAGCCTGCTTGGGATTCTCTCTCCTTCTCTCTCTGCCCCTCCTCCACTCACACTCTGTTTCTCTCCAAATAAATAAATAAACTTAAAAAGATCTCATTATACTATGATCACTAGATGATTGGTAATGAACATGGATTTCCAGATAGCAAACACAATCAACCATTTCATGAAAATCAGAAGGTAACTCTGATAATTAAATGATGAAGAATGATTTAATTTTGCAAAAAAAAAAAAAAAAAAGCCTAAAGTTAAAACCAAAGCCTACTTTTAGTATGGTCCTTTAAGAGAAAGACAAATCTAGAGGCAAAATATTTTGTAAAGTCGCAATTTACATTCAGAAACCTGGACATCACGGTGAAACAATTGTGGTCACTACGCTACTGATTATAGATTTTGGGAGACAATTCATGAATTTTGAATATGGATCAGTCTTCTGCTTCCTTTTCAATTACCTGAATACTGAAGACCCCGTCATGCTCCCCACATCTTGTGTGGCGTCTGCTGACTCCTCAGGGAGACACAAGTCTGGGGGAGGACCTCAATTTCAAGGTGATGTCAATTTATGAATCGCTAAATGAGACCACTGCCAAGAAGTGCTTGCTCACCCTCTTTCAGCAGCAGGGGAATCTCCCTTTCCTTTTCTGGGTGAAGCTGAAGGAAGGATTCATAAGTGAAGTCCAATCCTTCTCACCAACCCCAGCCCACACCTCCCAGCAATTGAACTTGAAAAAAAAAAAAAAAAACCTGGTTAAAACCACTTCCTATATTTGAAACTAGAGAGGGCTAGGCACAATTTCCTGGCTCACCAAAGCAGTCTAATACTTATAGAGAACAACTTCGGACTGTCATAGAGACCAGAGGGACCACAGCAAGATGACACCCTGAGCTGATTGATCCTTTCATCCCTCACCCTCCAGCATGATACAAACAAGAGGCTGACGGGAAACTTGGCCTTCTCCAGAGAAGCACCTTCTCTTCACTGCTCTCAAGAAGGCAGCTGATCCCACGTGTCAGGGAGATGGAGCCAAGCCTGCTGATATGGGGAATCCTCACATTCATCGCAGTATCTGGCCACATGACAGGTAAGGGTCACGGGTGCCCTGGAACCTTGGGAAGGCTCATGGACATTAGCTCTTCCCAGTCCAGAATCAGGGGGGTTTGGAAGTAGAAAGTGCAGACAAAAGGGTTGAATCTTGGGGTCTATCTCTCGTCCGTGACCCACTAGGGCCCCATGTCATGCCTCAATCATCCCTGATCTATACACAGAGCTTGGGATGGTGGGATCTCTTGTCATTCAGAGTTTTAGTTAATTCTGGGGTGAATAGAGTGGCAGGATATTTGATTGTTAACAAAATATGAATGAACGGATTCCTCAAGAAACGTTCTCTTATTTTCCAACGGATTCAGTTTTTCACCACACCTACAAGCTGTAAGATAACACTAAAAGTCTACTAGGAATCTAAGACCAGGTTAATGTCCTGAGATGTCAGTAACTAATATAGGAAACATCAGGATAACTTAAGATCTCAAAAAAGCTTGGCTTTAAAAATGTGTATGCTGTTTTTTTACTGCCTCAGGAAATAATATCTAGGATGCTCTTAACATGTGCAATGTCATATAAATTTTAGAAAATATAAATGTACTCCCTTTCAGAACTCTACTTTTCCTTATGTTCTTATATGGATATATGTATGTATACATATGTGTATGTATGTACACACACACATGCAAATTTTGGATTTCACTCATCCTTTCAAATGGGTTTTGTCAAAGTTTTTTTTTTAACAAATAAGAAACCACTAACTTCTACCTCAAACCACCTTTCCTAATTGAGTGTGAATTTTCTAATACTTCTTCCCTTGCTTACCCAGGAAGACAGATAACATATCAAAATCTACAATTTCATAGCCTTAATTTCTAGATGTATAATAATGCTAACTGCCTATAGAAAAATGTGTTAAGAAGTGAAACATGATGATGCATATATGGAGTTTTTTTGCTTATTTGGTGAAGTAGCCAAGTTATGTTGGGTTGTGAACTGACCCAGGGGTAGGAATTTCTTCACTGTAGGGTTAAAGAGGGCATGATTTTTGAAAGGCTTATAACATGACTTCTGTTTCAGCATGGTCTTTGCAAAGTCGGAGGACAGTTCAAGTAGAACAGGAAAATCTTTACAATAAATCATGACCTATCTCCGGGAAACACATTTCAATTAAACTTGTATTATTGCTAGTCATTGGTGCCTTATCCAAAGATATGAATGGTCTTGGTGGCAGTGAGGCAAGTGGAAGTATTATGCTCTTTTATTCACTCGGGTCTCCAAAAATCTATTCAAAACCTCTTAATCCCCTTCTCAACACTGTAGGAAATATGAAAATGAATAAGACACAGTCTCGGTCCTTAATAGCTTTCTAACCTAGCAAGGGAGAGAAAGGCATGGGTATAACAGCACTTCAGATTAGAATGCGATGAGATCTCTGTGAGCAGGATGTAAATGACAGCAGCATGCAAAAAGAGCCCTGGGAGATGAATACATTTCCCTAGGGGAGATTCCAGAATGAAAGGTCCCTATGACAAAGACATAGCAGAGCACAAGGGAACAGCGAGGGGGAGCAAGGGGGCTCCACTGTGCCCCCTGACACTGGATGGGCATATGGGGACATGGAAGGTCCAGGCTGAAAAGATAGGATGGGGTCAAGTGAATGATCCAAGACCTTGGATAGCAAGTTATAAATTTAAACTTCTTTTGGTGGTCAATGGACATCTACCAGAAAATAAAATGACCATTTACAGAGTACCTTCTAGGTGCCAGATGTGTCTTATCTTAATCTTCATAGCCACTTTGCAACATGGATGTCACAAACTCACTGGATGAAGAACCCAAAATTCAGAAGTCACAGAGATAGTTTGAACCCCAGGGTTCCCTGACTTAGGCTCTTTCTGTTCCCTGCAGACACTTCTGTGGAGGTGACTCTGGCGTAGACTGGAGACAGATCAGGTGCACAGAGACATGTTTATCCTTCAATAGTCCAGTCAAAAGGCACATGAGAACCTGGTGGCCAAAGAGGATGAAAGGGTTGAGTTTCTGGGATTAATATCTAGTTTAGGAACCACCTCAGGGTAAGAAATAATCTCATCTTAGACTTTCTCCTCCAAGAGGAGGAGCCCAGTCTTAAAATAAACAAGACTTTTTACTCCTCAGAGGGGAGAGGTCTCTAACGAAAATCAAAGAGACCATCAACAGATGCAATTTCTAGCTGATTCATAAGGCAGATTTTCATTCTGAAAATTTCCAAAGCCACCATTTAAAATGGTGATGGGTTGCAGAGGATGTATTAGTCAACCTGGGTGTTTTTAGTCTCTGTATTACTGGGTCCTGGGATGTGGTTAAAAAGAGAATTCTCCTGATGTTACCAACATGGCACGTTAGTGAAGGCACCTTTCTCAGAATTGTGGAAATTCTGAGAGTTTATCTATGCTTTGATCATCTTTCTTTCATTCTAGGAATTCTGTGATCAAATCTTCATCCCCTAGACTCAAAAAAAAAAAAATTAAAAAAACAAAAAAACACAAAAACACAAAAAACCAAAGTCTGGAAACCCATATAGATGATATTTTTGTCTAATTATCCCTTCTTGTAAAGACAACTGCCCACACTGGAATTTCCCATCTGCACGTTTGTCATTAAAACACAAAACTTTTAACTCTCCCCATTTAATCATTCAATTTCTCTAGTCCCCAAGTGTTATTACCACAGTCAACCTTGCTCATCTTCAGGATATACCTTGGAGAGACAGGACTTTGGTAAGCCTAGGGAGTACCTCATAGAAGAGCTGCTACTTTCTTTAAAACAGGTTCTTAAACAGGCAGTACTCTATGTCACCTGCACATACACTCCATTTTATTTTATTTTATTTTATTTTGTTTTGTTTTATTTTGCAGTTTTAAAACATTTCATTGAACTCAAGAAATCCAGTGTTATCGCTTGGATTATAATCCACACCAAAGTGATGAATAAGATATGTTATAACTTGTCTTCATTCAGAGCTTTGAAATCCAGTATGCGTTCACCATCACAGCGTATTCAGTTCCAAAGTTAAATCTGATTGGGTAGACTTGATCTGGATCTCCATTTTAGGTTTGAGAAAACCGAGGCACACACACAAAAAGTGACTTCGCTCATGGTCAGTTAGAGGTACTAGCAAAGAACTCTAGCTGACCACTACAACTCCGCCACTTGACTCCACTCCTCTCAAAGAGAAGTATTCTTAGGTTTCTTTGGCAAAGTCTTGAGTTTGTTGGACGCAATGTCTTCCATGCAATGTCTTGCTGAAGTCATTCCTGTAATAGCTAGAGTCACCCTTGAGTCAGGCTATCCCTCAACATGGTGGCCATTCAAGTGAATTTCTCTCCCCCTTCATTGCTCAGGGGCCAGTTAGAAACTTCAAAAATTGGGAGTTCCCTTAGAAAGTGGGGCGTATCCTCCGATGTCAGTGGAGAGAAGAATTAGTGGGAAATTAAACTTTGCAGGGAGCTGAAAGTGAGCCAAGGTGCCTCCTAACAAACATTGTGGGAGGATCATGGCTTTGGCAAATCCCCTATCTCCCTGGGCCTCGGTTTCTCTCTGTAAGATGAGCAGGTTGACAGAGATGACTTGGAGCCTCCTGTGGCTCTGTCAAAAATTCTGAAAAGGAAATAAATGAAGCTCTGCTTAAAAGACATTTTCAAGCTGGGGTATTTTTGGATGAAAAGTTTCCAGACTGAAGACATACACACAGGGTCTGGGTTAAAGAGGCATTTGGGTGGCAAAGTACCAAAGCCTGGCATCTCATCGCAGGTTATTTCCAACTCTTGAAAAGTACTGCACTGCGCTCAGGCGCGACCCACTGCTTCCGTGCAGCCTGCAGTTGTGAGCACGAAGGCAAAAACACCACGGAGGGCTGCTGAGGGCCTTCTGCTGCTTGTTCGCTTCTGCGGGGAATCTTCCCCCTCAAACAATGTCCTTGTTTCTCACGGGAGAGGTCTCACACGGGTGGGGACCTGTCTCCCTTCTCTTTATTGCGGGCCATTCCCTGTGAGAAAAGGACAGGTCTTCATTCAACTGATGGCTTCAAAAGTTAGAAGCCCTCTATCCTCAAAAATGCTCAGATAGAGGGGCTGGCTGGCCACTTCTGGGGGATGCTGTTGAGGTGTGCACAGGCTGGCTGGGAAGATGGGCAGGGTGACATTCTGGCCTCCTTGCAACAACCTTCCAGGTTGGTTCTCCTCTGCCATCTTCCAACCTCTATGTTTTACTTCCCCTCTTAGAAAACGAAATTAAGGATATGTGATTTTCACATTTTTCCAATCCAAGAGCTCACAGCCCACACATAAGTAAGGATTCTTGACTCTAGGAGAGAAAGCATGATCCAGTGCATGTCTGCTCCCTGCCCCGAACTCTGGGCAGCAGTGAGAAACAGAAAAGGAAAAACTTGAGCCATAGGTTTATTTGTGTACAGTGAGCTTCCAGTAGCTGAGCATTCGGAGTAAAAAGTTCTTCCACCCCTTTCCTCTCCACCAGGCCTCCCTTTCTCTGGAAGAGGTTAAGCAGAGCCTAAATGAGTAGCTGTCAAGTATGGTGCAGAGATTTCCCAAACCAGACAGAAAGCTGAAGCAAGAGCCTCTGATCCCTTCGGACTTAGAATCTGTGCTGTTTCTCTCCAGGCTGATAATGTGCGCCATGCTGGCAGGGCTCTACAGCCCACCCGGGGGCCCTCGGGAGTTCCTGGGGGTCTCTAAACTTCCTGAGATCCTCATCTCTTGTTCAGCTCTTTGTCTAGGTAGGTAGGTGTCAGGTGAGAAAAGCTCCGAGATCCTTAGAGACCTTCCTCCTCTCCTATCTTCCTAATGACTTCTTCAGGAATCTTCTGCTTAGGTGGAATCAGCCAGTGGCCCAGATAGCACGAAGGGGGACACACACACACACACACACACACACACACACACACACACACACTGACCCAGAGAACCTCACTACATCTTTGTCAACTCATTTGGCACTCCTATACACAGAGCCTGAACTTCTCAGCCTGGAGAACAATGCGATAGCAAGAATCCATCTAGCTTTTCGATTCTTAATCTTTTTTTGAGTGGTGAGACCTTGAGAAAATTTGATGATATCTATTAACTGTCTCCTTCGAAAAATGCACATACACACAATTTGGAGTATAATTCTCTGGCTTAGAGTCTAACGGTCTGTAAATCAAGGTCACCAGGTAAGACCTCCGAATGTCCTTTACTCTCTTAACACTCATAGTCACGAATGGAGAGAATGAGACACAGAAAGTTACCCTCCCTGGTTTGAGAGGGCGGTAGTTGGCTTGGCAAAGGCCACTTAAGAGGCATGGGTAGTACCTAGGGAAGACAGCAAGATAAGAGTGCCAAGGGTAAACCAAAACACTAGGCAAGCACGAAAAGTGGAGCGAGGACTAGAATCCTTCCTCTTAAATTCCAGTCCAGTATTCACGCACATCTTCACACCGACTCTCGGCAACATGCATCCATCCATCCATTCACCCTTGGGATCACCAAGATGAAAGAGGGCGCACTCCTTGCCTCAAGCCGCTCATGGCTTAACGATGGAGATGGAACCTCTGCTGAGCAGTTCCTTCTAGAAGACCACTAAAGGAGAGTCAACAGGGTCTGCCAATGAATCGATCCCCATCACTGAACCCCCACCAGGCTTTCAGATAAGTCACCCATGTAGGGGCAAACAATAACATCATCTCCTTGTAGTTTAGGTATTTTCCACTCAGATTACTCAGATAGCTTTTGGCTGTTTGACTTATTCTCTGGTTACCCTCGGGTTTGTATCCACCAATAAGAGAACACAAGCGTCGCCGGGAAACAGATTTACAGCACCGGTCCCCAGTGTGCTTTAACGAATGCTATCCAAGCCCCACCCAAGACCAATTCAGACCAATCAGGATAGACTCTCTGGGGATGAGAACTGGACACAACAACAACATTTTTTTTCTCTAAGTCCCTCAAATGATTTAAGATGCATTTAGGATTGAAATTCATAGAATGACAATTCCCATGGTTAGGCTGATTCCATTATTTGGTTTCCATTCACTAAGAATAGGTGCCTTAAGGGGCGGCCTGGGTGGCTCAGTTGGTTGAGCGTCCAACTTCGGCTCAGGTCACGATCTCATGGTTTGCGGGTTCGAGCCCCGTGTCGGGCTCTGTGCTGATAGCTCAGAGTCTGGAGCCTGCTTCGGATTCTGTGTCTCCCCCTCTCTCTGCCCCTCCCCTGCTCGCACTCTGTCTTTCTCTCTCTCAAAAATAAACATTAAAAAAAAAAGAATAGGTGCCTTAACACAGTACGTCTCAAATTTTAATGTATTTACAAATTACCGAGGAATACGGTTAGGTAGCAGATTCCGTCAGGATGTCTAGGGTGGGGTTTGAGATTCTGGTTCAAACACACTTCCATTTTGAGTGCATGGACCCCACTTTGAGTAGGTGGGCTACTCCGCAAGAGAAGAAATACACATCGTATCTAGCAGAACTTGCAGCTAAAATGAGAAAACCAAATTGCGAAACACCCAAGATGGACCACTGCAAAGTCGCGCATGGCAAAGTAGACACGAGCTCTGGCGATCAGAATAGGGAGGGGGACCTGCTTCCGGCAGAGTTTGGAGAAGTTTCTCAGAGAAGACGACCGAGCACATGATGACTCTGAATTTGTGCTTGTGAATATCGGGACATGGGTTAGAGGGTAGTATTTTCTAGTGATTTTGCTGAAGTCGTGTACATGGATCGTGCTCCCCGAGCGACAGACTGAAAACTCAGGAGTCTCCTAGGGCAATGCAATAAATGACCCAAACCGCACTGTAGCAGAAACCATCTGTGTGTGTGCTGAGCAAAATGAGGCTCAACCGGCTGGCAGTTCTGTGCTAAAAATGAGTACTTGTGCTCAGACAAGAAGCACCTGAGTCCTACTCTCACTCTAATCCTGTGGTGTCTACACACGTCGACAGAGTCCGGGCGGTTGCTTTCACGCGGTGAATCGCTGGATCAGCGTCACCGGTCCCGTACGACGCCCCCGGGTAGCAGGTAGTAGGGATCTAATTTCCCTACATCTAGATGTCACCCCTGACCTGGCTGCAGCTCACCGCGCACCATGAGGCTAGGGTCTAGGCGCCTGCACAACCCATTCCCATGTCCCGCCCCCAACCCAGTTCACGGGGCTTTTGATCAGCAGCTCAACCTGGGCCGATATCCTGCAAACAGGAGAATTTCAGACGGTAGAAGACTCTAAGGCACCAAAGTCTGAGTGGCAAGGGTGGGGGGTGACCAGAAGGTCACCTCACTGGGGAGATGAAGGGCAGAAGTCAGGCGCCGATCAGAACACGGCGCCTCTACGCAGGCCTGCCCTGGGGTGGAAGGCGTGAGGCAGGTTGGTGACACGTGACTTCTGGGTGGCTCTCTCTCCCCACGCTCCCCACCTGTCTCTCGCCACAGGCATCGGGAAGGTAGGCCAGCGCAGGGAATGCTTTTTCCCAAAGGTAGAAGAAAGAGTAGCCTGTTTCTAAAGAATAAAGAGGAAGTTCCAAAGAGCCAGTTGGCTCCTTTCTCCCTGAAGAGTGTGGAGAATCGCTCCGTCTCCAGTAAGCCCGGCCGCCTGCAGGGGGAGAGGAATGGGAGCAGGGGGGTGACGCTGTAGGCAGGGAACAGAGGGCCGGGGAAGCCAGGCCGGGCCGCCAACCCCGATGCCGGCGCCTCCTTTCAGACTTGTTCCAAGAAACATTCTAAACACCATTCATAAGAACAAGGGCCGATATTCACGGCCCGCGTGCCCTCTTGCAGGCATCATATGAAGGCTTAGGGTCGCTTCAGTTAGTACTCAAACTGAGGTAGGCCTTATTATGATCCCCATTTTACGCCTGGCAAACTGAGGCTCACGGAGATTCAGCAAGTCGCCCCGTGAAATACAACCAGGAAAGATCCAGGATTCGAGCCAGGTGGGCTGGGCCAGAGCCTATATTCTTTACTATTCTTCTACACTGCCGCTAAGGTCATACATTCATGTATTGATAATGAAGTTTAGTCTCACTTTTCAAAAAGTTGAACGAAGTATCTATGAGGACGGTCGCTGGCCCTGAGGCCGGGCATAAATTACCACCTGTGTGCTCACGAGATCCAAACCCGGGTGCCCCCTCATCTACTCAAGGGACTGACTTGACCTCTTGAGTCCCGTTGAGTCCTTGGAACCTCAATTCTCCGAATTCTGCTGTTCCCCTCCAGTGCTCTTTCCACCTCCCCGGCCCCCGCCCCTAAGAGCAGCCCAGACCGTCTTTCTCGCTTTTGACTGCTCTTCAAAGAAAGCGCTTCAGCCGAGCCACGTCTGCCCCAGCCGCCCACAAAAGAGAGGAAATTCTGAGCACCTCCAAGCATGAGTCAAACCCACCGTGTTCAGGAATCTCTACCCACAGAATCACCCACTCTTTTCTGTTTGGGACCGAAATAGATACCTTCTTTAGAAGCCTCGCTGCTTTTGGTATCTTCAGCAATAAAAAAAAAGAAAAAGAAAAAGGCAAGGATAGGTGTGTGTCCCTGGGGCAGGATAGTGGGAGTTTTCTCTGCCGCGGAGTCTTTGGGAGTTTAGGAAACACTGCCGCCACGGTACAGTGGAGAGCCAGGTGGCCGAGGGGGGCAGGAGGGTGGCTGGGGACCATCTCGGCTGTGGCGGAACTTTCAGTTACGTGTTCATTCCTTTGTTTGTTAATCATTCAGTAATGGTTCTTGAGCAACGAGTCTGTGGCAGATACAGAGTGAGAGATGAATGTAGCCCCGTCCTTGGCCTCCGGGAAGTCCTCGTCCAGCAGGAGAGAAATCATTGGGCAGATAATTATGACACACGGGGACATCCAAGCTCTAAGTGCAGAGGAAGTGGACGGAACGCACAGGGCTCGTTCTTAGTGCGAGCCGGTGCCTCTGAGGCCCATCCCTGGCTCGCGTTCACGCTGACATCCGGGACAGACAGGCAGGCTAGGAGCACTGTTCTGTCGTTATTAACTACTAAAGTTATTAAAATCAAACGCCACCAACTTCGGATTACGATTATATTCGAATAATATAGACAGAGGATTTGCAGAAGCTTTCTTTGGCTCAAGGAGTTTCTTTCTGGGGGCACCTGGGGGGCTCAGTCAGTTAAGCATCTGACCTCGGCTCAGGTCATGGTCTCCTGGTCCGTGAATTCAAGCCCCACATCGGGCTCTGTGCCGACAGCTCAGAGCCTGGAGCCTGCTTTGAAGTCTGCGTCCTCCTTCTCTCTCTGCCCCTCCTCTGCTTGCGCTCTGTTTCTCTCTCTCTCCCAAAAATAAACATTAAAAAACTTTTTTTTTTTTAAATTCCTTTCTGGAGAAAATGGGAACATTGCAGGTGGGACTATTTCCATTCCTTTAAGGACAAACCGATTGCTCCCCCAGCCCTCGAGTATTTGAGAAGCACATTTATAGACAGTGCTGGCCAACCGGTGCCCCCAAACTGGGTATGAACAATTCCCCAGTCCCGGACGTCCAGAAGGCAACGTTCCTCTCCCAGGAAGAGACGGAGGGAACCTAATCACTCCTTAAAAACACAGCGCGGGTGTTTTTTCATTTCAAAATGAGACGAGTCCCCGTGGAGAAACACTGGGCCCATCTCCCCAGAGAAAGATGAGTTTATTATGATACCAAATAAAGGCATAGGAATCATTGCTCAGAGTTTTGCTCAAAGCCCTGAAACTTAGGCTGACGTCAGCCTCTTCCTGTCTCGGAGCTCTGTGAGTTTCCCGGGAGTTTTGGGGGCGCTGACTTGGCAGAGGCGACGCCGTTGACAGCTGTCCTGGCCGCGGTGGCTTCCCCTCTGCTGAACAAGAAGGGCAGAGAGTCTTGAACCCAGCTGAGCAGGCGTGTGGTATCTGCTTCCGGCGCCTGTGGTAGTGACACCTCTGTTCAGAGACTGATTTAGAAAAAAAGCGTCTTTGTGAAGAGAAAACTCCTTATTTTAAGTGGAAAGCAAAACAAACAACTACATAAAAAAAAAAAAAAAAAACCCTTTGCGAAATGAAAGGGCAGTTTCCCCAGACATCTGCTAACACCCGGGGGAGCACGGAGACCGCAAAGGGTAAGCATCTCGGCTCGTTCGGTCGTTTTGCCATTTATTTCACTTTTCGGCTTTCACTGCCTGTCGCCACCTTTCACTCGGCGGGCTGTCGGTTTCGTTTCCCTCGGCCGGGGTCCCTGGCCCGGGCTCGCGACGGGCTGGTGCGACTCAGCCACCCGGAGCCGCACGCTCCGCACCCACCAGCCCGCGGGACCCTCGCGGCGGCCCTGCGACACGGGGGTCGGGACGATTCCCATGTGACGGGTGAGAACGCGAAGCGGCGAGGCAGTAAGTCCTGTGCCCGAGACGGTGACCGGCCGGGCTATCTGCTCCTCTCTGTACTAAGGCAGCGGGCTGTCCGCAGGTGTCCTTAAGGCCCACGGGCTTCTGGGGCAAGCCTTGACTCTCTCCTTTGAAGTACTGTGTCATCCATCCCCAGATGAACTCCCCTGAAAGGGACTTTCGTGTTGCCTCCCCCGCAGCCCCCCCCAACCCCGACCAAAGAGCTCAAATCCTTCCCTGCTGCTTCGGGGACACGGTCCATTTCCTCTGCCTGGCATCCAAGAATCTTTCTGACGGGGACCGTCTGCCTGTCCTCAGCTCACGGGACAATCCAGCCTGTCTTGCAAACGCAACTTCCTCACCTGGGGTCTCGAAGCCCGGCTCCTCGGGGTGCCCTCCCCTCTTACTGGAGTAAATTCCACATCTCATCTCCCTGCTTGGCATTCTTCCCAACCGGACAGCGTCTTGGGAGGGTGGAAAGGGCTCATGACTCAGGGAGTCCGCAGGCTCGAGTTCCTATCCTAGCCTGGACCTGCGTGTCTCTACTTTCCTTCCGGACAACTGGCGAGTGCCGTTCTCTGCAGGCACTAGAAGCAAGGGGGCGGACAGGTGACTGGCACAGCGTGGGAAGCACTGGGAAAAAGAACAGTGGAGGGGGGTCTGGGAGTGCTGAGGGGTAAGCCACAAAAGCAGACGCTAGGGTCCAGAATGTTCCCAGAGAACAGCGCAGAGGCAGGCCTGCAGGGGAAGCAGGAGTCGAGAAGGTGAGAAGTGAGTCGAAGGCACGGTGTGAGCAAGGCAAGGACACAGGCGCGGTCAGTGCCCAGAGCTGCGCAGAGCCCCGCCGGGCGGGAGAGCTGAGGCAGGCCGCGGCGGGGAGATTTCTGAGGCCGGGCGTGAGCTGTGACGCGGCCTCACCAAACACAGGGGTTTGGATTGTAAGCTGCAAGGGACAGGAGAACACAGAGCGGTCTTAGGCCAGGGAAAAACACGATCCATACTTTAGACACTCTTTGGTTAAGAGTTGACGGCCGGAGGCTTCTTTAAACCTCCTGGGGCCTCAGTTGCTGTGGGTGTCAAATGGGAGTAACAGGGGCGCCTGGCTGACGCCGTCGGTGGAGCGCGTGAGTCCTGATCTCTGGGTTGTCACTAATACTTCATTAGTTATTAAAAGACTTTTATTTATAATCATATTAATTATACTCTAGTATTTTGTATATCTTAATTATTATACATTTATATATTTGATCGTATTTTAATTATAATAATATAAAATAATACTTGTATCAATTGTCACTAATATTCTTAATAGCCTGCCTCACAGGAGATTAGGGAAGTCCATACGTATAAAGTAGCTAGGACAGTGTCTGGCATGCAGCAACTCTTTTTTTGTTTTTAATAACATTTTTATTTATTTTTGAGAGAGAGAGACCAAGTGCGAGTGGGGGAGGGGCAGAGAGAGCGGGAGACACAGAATCCGAAGCAGGCTCCAGGCTCCAAGCTGTCAGCACAGAGCTCGACTGAGGCTCGAACTCATGAACCATGAGATCAAGCCCTGAGCCGAAGTCCGACGGTTACCCGGCTGAGCCGCCCAGGCGCCCCTGGCAAGCAGTAACTCTTGGGACAAATACAAACTGTCTATGCACGCGAGCAGGTTGATAGAGAGGCTCTGAAAGTCCCCTTTCAGCCCCGACATTCTACAGCTGACGAAATACTTGCCCTGTATCAGAGCGAAAACTCCTGTTTCTTCCGCGCCGTGCTGACTAAGCCACGTAACCGCCCCGCGAGCCACCAAGTGCATTACCTGCATCTAGTCCTTTCCTGTGCAGGACTTTCCTAGTGCGTGCTACAGTTACCACTTCCTTGAGGAGCCCCATTTGTCACTTTTTAGCCCACAGCAATTGCGCCAAGTCCCAGGGGATCTGGTAACAGCTTAAGGTCCCGGGTCTCTGAGAGCTGTGGCCGCCTCGGATTTACGCTCCGTGAGAAGCCCAGGACTGGTGGCTGCGCAGCATCATTGCCCGTGGTCCCGCCCGCCAACTCTGAGGTCTCTGTTGAAAAGAATGGCGTCCGCTAACTGAAATGATCAGAGACGGTGGTTTTGTGCGTTAACCGAGAACTTGTATAAGACGGGAATGGCGTGGAACCGAGACCTGAGGGACCCCTGGGGACAGGGAAGCCTGTGTTTCCTCCATCGCTGGCTGAGGGAGAGGGGCCCACTCTGAGTCCATAGACTGAACTCAACAGAAGCCCTTAAGCAGAGTTTGCTTTTCCTAGGCCAGTTCCTGAAGGACAGGCGAGGGCTTTTGGCATAATCGAATCGACATCTTTAACCTCCTCTCTCCGCCGTGTGGTCCACACCGTCATCCCACCCACACTGAAAGGTCCTACCCTTCTCCTGTCTATGGGGTGGCGCCTGCCAACGTGTGCACTTGGGGACACTGTCAGGCTTCTGTTTGTTCCTACTAAGCCCGACGCACGCAAGTCACAGTAAAGGAGCAGAGCAGGGCTGTTGGCCAAGCACCAAGAACCCCAGACCCTAACGCGGCGCTTCCCCCCGCGGGTGGCTTGCAATCTACATTTCCACGTCTGGATCGTCATTCTCCATGACAGTTGAGCCCCGTCACCAACGCGTAGCGCACATATCTTAGTCCCTTCGGGCCGCTATAACCAAAATCGTAAACCGGGGGGCTTGTTAATAACAGAACCTTACTTCTTGCAGTTGTGGAGGCTGGAAGTCCGAGATCGGGGGCCCGCATGGTGGGATTCCGATGAGGACCCGCCATGGGGGTGGGATTCCGATGAGGACCCGCCATGGGGCACACATGACCCTATGGGCTCACATGGTGGAGGGCACAGACAGGAAGCCAGCTCTTCCATGACCTTATAAGGGCACTAACCCCATCCAAGAGGCCCCACCCTCATGACCTCAGACTCCTAAAGGCCTCGTAACACTGTCACATTGGGCAGTGGGGGTTTCCATGTGTGAATTTGGGGAGAAGCACAAACATCCAGTCCAAATGGTATACGCTGTATCTTGTTTAAAATTGGAGTGACTCTTGAGAGCAGGAAGGCAGAGTGCCCTCCGGGTGAGGAGGGGACTCCTGGGGAGACCCAGGGGGCTGCTGGCAACCTTCGATCCAGGGCCGCCGGGCTTCCAAGCATGTGGATTCGGTGTGTCTGACACTCAGGCTCCGCTGTGGTTCTGAAGGGGAGCACATTGTTCCTGAAGGTTCCTTTGTTTCCCATGATGTTATTCTTATTCCTTCTCATCTTCGTTTCCCTTCTGCTTCTAAGCTTCTACCAGCATCATGCTTACTTACCTACCTGGTGTTCTTTGAAGTCTCAGTGGAAATTCTGCGGCTATCCACTTGAAAATCTTCTCGACTCGACGGTCTATGTCACAGAAGAGTCCCTGTAGAAGGCTCTGGGTGGGATTCACCAAAGCACCGCATTTCTACTACAAATATTCCATCCCAAGAAATAGGTTTCAAAGGTTTGAAGAAAAACTGCTTTTAGGTTTCAAAGAACAATAGTCTATTTCTATCCCCTTGTTTTTCTTATCTGATAAGGCTTTAATTTTCATCAGGTTGACATTCTGTGGTAAGTGTGTGGTTAACTCTTTCATGTACAGAAGCTTGTTGTCAACGGAGAAGTCTCTCAGGGCAGAAAATCACCACCTCTGCCCATTTCATTTGCAGAGGCATTTGAGATCCCCAAACACGACCGTTTTGATGTAGCAATAGCTGCTAGGAAGACTGTCTTTGGCTCCCTGCCTCCTTCCTCCCTTCCAAGGTAAACAGAAAATAACTAGATTCCCACCCAAACTCTATTTTTTTTTTCTTGGCAACAACTGTCAATAAAACACAAAGTGTCCTGCGAAGGGTTCTACCCTGTGAGTCACTCATTGCTGGGTCATGGGAACTGGCTATTTGGCGCACCAGGTCCAGCCAGACCTCAGAAACTGCGGGTCTAATAACAACACACATAAGTCAGAGATGCTCGGTGCTAATTCCTGCAGAACGTGCCCAGAAAATCGCACCGAGATTTTCTCCCTCAAAGCACACAGCCTCCCCTCTTGTTCCCTCCGGAGACAACGCACATTTTCTTTGATGGCACTTCCTTTCTTCCTTTCCTTCTTCCTTCCTTCCTTCTTCCTTCCTTCCTTCCTTCCTTCCTTCCTTCCTTCCTTCCTTCCTTCCTTCCTCCCTCCCTCCCTTCCTTCTTTCCTTCCTTCCTTCCAATGTTTATTCATTTCTGAGAGATAGAACAGAGTGTGAGCCAGGGAGGGGCAGAGAGAGAGGGAAAAAGAATCCAAAGCAGGCTCCGGGCTCTGAGCTGTCAGCACAGAGCCCGACGCGGGGGCTCGAACTCACTGACGGCGAGATCATGACCTGAGCCGCAGTTGAACACTCAGCTGACTGAGCCACCCAGGCATCCTGGCACTAGCTTCCTTTAACCCTGTCCCCCCCGAATGCCCAGCCCTGTGATGCTGAACTTTGCTCCTGCCACATTCCCCTCAACATTTACGCTTGCTGAACGAAAACGGAAGTTTGTCTGAATGAATGAATGGACAATATAGTCATTACCAATGCACCCAAGCACTTATTCGGCGCCTACTGCTGCCCAGGTTGATGAAATCGTTTAAATAAATAATAGGTGATGTGGACAGCCAACCAACCAGAAGTGACTGGTGAACTAAACTGTGGTGATCCGGTTGGCCGTGAACAGGAAACTGATGATGTTTTAATACATTTGAAATCCATTGTAACCTACTCATGTGAACATAGGTGAGAAGCAGGAAAGTAGCAGAGAACGATCATAAACAGTTCTGAGAAGATGAATTCAAAGAAACTCCATTTCCTTGTTCTGACACAATCGAGGTTTAAAGTAATTAACATTTTCAATATTTTTTCCAGTTCGCAAAGTAACCTTACATATTTTACCCTTTGGTCCCAAAAACAGCCCTGCTGGAGGCTTAATAGGAGCAACAATTAGGGTCTGTGGGGCATTTTACAAATTTGAAGATTCTCCGCTCACATTATTTCTGTGATTCATACCCTTGCGATTCACACGCCGGCACAATATGCTTCTCGTGCTCCCCCGCACGCAATATTCCCTCTGCCACGGGGAACCTGCCAGGTGAACCCTACTCACCCTTCCAACATGGTACAGCCAAGAGCGGCCTTCCTCCTTACCCGGCGCGCAGACAGGGAACAATTCCCCGTCAGGGGGCACCAGGCCCAGACGATCAACCCGCACAGCGAAAAGCAAAGACCTGGGGTAACTCAGAAGCTTCTACGGTCACGTTTAGTTAATGACTCTGCGGAATCTGCCACCTGCTCACTGATCGGTGGGCCCCACCTCCAAACTGAAGCGATGAAATAGTACCCCCCAACAAAAACTTAGTCCATGCTCAACAAACCCACTTCCTGGATCAAAACAAAAAGCAGGGAGGCTTATGCTGCAACCAGAGGTTAATCGCAGGGATGGAGATACATCGGACTTCCCTTCCTGGCCTTTTACTAAGCTCCTAGGGCGATCGGCTCTGTGACGTAGGAGGCTTGATTGGGCAACGCTTTAAGGACGTGACAGAGGGCCGCAGAGCCGGGAGGTAGAGAGGAATAATAAGCTGCTATTGCTACGGCAGGCCAGCAGCTGGGGGCTGAGGAGCGGGCGACAGCAGCAGACATGAGAAGGAGGCGCGTGCGGGAGGACGGCAGAGGCAGCGGTAACGACTCTTGGGAAGTGATTCCATGTGAGGCCAAGAAGCACGGGGATGTCGAAAGGAGGTGAAGTGTCCAGCTGAGGTGACACAGACGGTGGGAATGTAAGGGTCACGAAGAGAAACAAGGACAAGAAAGGGAACGGAGGACTGTGTCTTTGCCTTTAACTTTTTAATTCTGAGATGACTGTAGATTCACAGGCAGTCGTGAATAATAATGTTGAGAGATCCGATATGGCCTTGGTCCACTTTCCCCCATAACTACAGCACAGTATCACGACCAGGAAACTGACATTCAGATGTCGCCAATTTGATACGAATACCGTATGTGTGTATTTACTTATATCATCAGTGTAGTACGCGTATGTTTGTTCTACGAAACTCGAACACATGTGTAGATTCATATGGCCACCACCGCAGTTAAGATACACAACACTCCTGGGGCGCCTGGGTGGCTCAATCCACTAAGTGTCAGACTCTTAATTTTGGCTCAGGTCACAATCTCACGGTCGTGAGTTCGAGCCGCAAGTCTGCTTCTGTGCTGACAGTGCAGAACATGCTTGGGATTCTCTCTCTTCCTCTCTCTCTGCCCCCCTCCCATGCATGCACTCTCTCATTCTCAAAAATAAATAAATCAACATTTAAAAATTCTTTAATAAAACAAAAAGATACACAACAGTGTCTATTACAAGGATCTCTCCTGCTACCTTTTGCAGCCACAACTACCTGCCTCCTTGCCTCCTAATCCCTGACACCAGACTGTTTCCACCTCTATATTTTTGTCATTTTAAGAATCCTATGGAATGGAATTACACAAAATGTAACTTCTGAATTTGGATTTTTTTTCACTCAACATAATTCCCTTGAGATCCACCTTTCTGTATTTCTTAGCTGGCATTATCCCATAAAAGAGAGCTTTCTCCCTCCCCAACCCCACACTATACTCTTTCGGTGTCATTATGGGTTGTTATATTTTAAAATAATTACATTATTTTATTACTTTCATCATTGATTCTCTTGGATTTACTAGATATACTATCATATAATCTACAAGCAGAGATAGTTTCCTTTTCCTTTATTTCCAGTTTTTATGCCTTCTACATTCTTTTATCTGACTGCATGGGCTAAAACCTCAATGGCAATGTTAGGCAGAAGAAGAAACAGCTTTGAACAGAGTTGAAGGACTCGCGGTGGAAAGGCAAAACGGCACAGCGATATGTCGCCACTTCAGCTCAGAGCTGGAGATACGAATCTGGAAGAGGCCGTGTGACATTGGTGTCAAGAACACAGGCTCTGAAGCTGGGGTGAGACTCCCGGCTCTTGGGTCGTCCAGTTGTGTGACCTCACTGGGTGACCTCAGGCAATTTATCAAAACTTGCTGTGTCTCATTTGTAAAGTGGCAGTAATAATTATAATACTTATTTCACAGTATTGTTGTAGAATTGAATCAGTTAATGTGTGTAAAGACCTTAGAACAGCTTTTTAAACTTGTGTAGGAATTCAGTAAGTATTGGGCTTCTTTTATCATTTGGAAGCTCTCAGCATAGAGGTAAGGACTGAAGTAATGAGACTGCTGGGAATAGAATGACAAGGGCCAAGGTCAAACCATTGGGAAAGTCCTCCGCTGAACACTTCTGCACACTTTTGGGGTCACGGATTCCTTGAGAATCCTATGAAAGCTGTCATCCTCCTAACCCCAGTCTGATCACGCAAAAAACATCAGACAAATGCCAATAGTGGAGCACCCCCAAAATAGCCCACCAGTATCCCTCAAAACAGTCAAGGTCATGAAAAACAAGGCAAGTGACAAACAATCATGTCATCTTCACAGCCAAGTTGCCTAAGGAGACATTACAAGTCCTTGGAATTTGGAATCCTGGGTAGGACTCTGGAACAGGAAAAGAACATTAGGAGAGAGCTGAGGAAATCTGAATAAGCTCTAGTGAATAATAAAAGTATCCATACTGGTTCATTAGTGGTGACGAATGTACCATACTAAGATATCTGTATTAGGGAACAGTTGTGTCAGAGGATTTATAAAGTGAGAGTAAAGCGAGAATTCAGAGAAATAAGGCCAAGGAGATGAGGAACCAGGAAGTCATGGTGTCTTACGATACCATGAGGGAAGTTTCAAGAAAGAAGAGCTAAAAGAACCAGATGCTGAACACACTTTGAGGAGAATAAGAGTAGCCATTGGACTTGGTGACTCATGGCTCCTAGGTGTGCTCTGAAAAAAAATCATTGCGGTGAAAGCAGAAGGCACACTGAACGGTAATGGGGTGAGTGGGTAGGGAGGGTAGAGGAATGATGAGGTGTGCAACTCTCGTGAGATACTGAATTACAAGGGAGAGAAACAGAGACTGATTGCTGGGGCAGCTTTAAGTACTGGGATGCTTCCGGGCTGAGGAGGCTCTGGGGAGGCCGGGGGTGCTGGAGAGGGACCCCGGCAGGGCGCAGCTGCAGAGGCAGCAGAGACGAAGCCATCTGAGGCACACCATGTCAGCCTTAGTGAGACCACAAATATGTCTCACGTGGCAAGGCAGAAGAAAGAGCATATGATGAATAAAAATGGGAAAATCGTGAGATACGGAAAGTTGAGGAAGTTCAGAAGCAAGGGAGCAAGTAGAGGGTGAGTGGGAGAGGGCAACCAAACACTTCCTGTGGGCGAACTCTCAGCGTCACTAAGGTTGGGGGGCGGTGCGAGGAGTGCAGAAGCAGCACCGAATCTTCCGACCTCTGTGTCACTTTGCACGTGCTCCTCCCTCTTAACCTACATGTCCTCACCTATGCGTGAGGTGCGAGTTCTTCCAAAGAAGAACTGACTGGAATTTAAATAAAAACTTAAAAAAATAATAATGTCCGAGGCGCCTGGGTGGCTCAGTCAGTGAAGCATCCGACTCTTGATTTCTGCTCAGGTCATGATCTCACAGCTCGTGGGATCCAGGCCTGAGACTGGGCTTCATGCTGGGCTTGGAGCCTGCGTGGGATTCTCTCTCGGTCCCTCTCTCTCTGCTCCTCCCTGAGTCTCTCTCTCAATAATAATAATAAAATAATAATAATAATAATTAGTAATAATAATGCCCTTTGAAGAGTGATACTGTCACAAATCTATCAGAAACTAAATGCTATTATTAGTCACCTATTTCCTGGGTTTCAAAGAAACTTGTGTTTCCTTTTAAAACAACCACATGCAATTCATTACCAGGAGGAAAGTTTTTCCTTCTTTTCCCATTTTTCTATCACAGTATCTTGGCATGTCTTCTTGCAAGAAGAGATCCCTTCAGCAAGTGTCTTATACAGAGCTGGAGCAAATCATTAGAGACAATCACCCTTTGAGACTAGAATAGAAAAATCTCTGTGTTTTGAGCTGCTCTTAGTATGCTCTGGAGACCAGCTGGTATTTAACAGACCTTTGCTTTGGTTTTCATTTTATTTATTTACTTATTCGTTCATTTTTCATTCGGATAAAGAGCTGAGGTAATCATTAAAAGTTATGGTGTACTTTCCTCAAGGGTCTATACCACATACCTCTCTTCTTGTTATTTTCCTTCTCTTTATTCTTTATCTAGACCTCCATTTTCCCCATAAACACCATCTCTTATGTCCCTATGTTGCCTTCAACTCCTCCACTACCACAAATGTACAATGTGCGCTTGAAAAAAAAGTCGATTCTGCTGTTGTTGGATTTGTCTATAGTTGTCCATTATATTATCTTTGTTAATCATGTTTATCAACTTCTGTATATTCTTACTGGGCTTTTTTGTCTGCTTGATCCATGAATCGCAAAGGAAGTCTTTGATAAATCTCTCATTATGATGGTGGATTGGTAAATTCATCCTTCTGTCAGTACTTGCCTTATATACTTTGAAGCTATGCTGTTTAGGTACCTGTAAGTAAAGAATTTTTTAATGTTTGTTTTGTATATTTTGAAGCTATGTTATTGGGTGCATACAAGTAAAGAATTATTATAGTTTCCCGTGGAATGGAACTTGTACTGAGGTTCTGGATTCCTATGAGTGCTTTTGCCTCAAAGTCTGATATTAATTAATAGAACATTCTTTCGGATTGTAATTGTCCATTCTTTTAGTTTCAAACTTTCAGAGCCCTTATGCTTGAAGCTTGTCTCTTAGGAACAAACATCAAGTAAGTTTATTTCTTAAAAATAAACCTCCCTCTCCCCTGTT
The DNA here is from genome assembly GCA_030068075.1 of Paguma larvata. Classification (NCBI taxonomy): domain Eukaryota; kingdom Metazoa; phylum Chordata; class Mammalia; order Carnivora; family Viverridae; genus Paguma; species Paguma larvata. Next base: position 132,252,053 of record CM057828.1, read on the forward strand.
GGCCACACCACTACCCTCACCTTAGGGCAAACTCTCTGAAGACAAGGGCATGGCTCTTCTCCAAGAGCTGTCTTTCTCCATGGTTGTCATCTAGCCTCAGAGGCAGAGAGGAGAATAGCAGGAAGAGAGAATGCCCAGGGACCAGCCAGTCCCCTGTAGCTGTCGCTGCCCCTCTTTCTACTCAGCCATGCTGAAAGTTGCCCTGGAGTAAGCCCACTCCCCTCTGCTAGTGGTGGTCCACTGCCGATTTTTTGCTTTACAGAGGTGGTAGAGAAGGAGTCACATGGGAGAGAAAAGGACAATTAAAACCTCTGCCCCCAAAAGGTGGCTTCCTGGCCCCCCAATCTTGGCTGTCTCACACCTCCTCCCACACAGAAAGACCCAGCCACCCTCTATCATGTTTGTGCTAATTTCTCAGATCTCTGAAGAGTCCTCTTTGCTTCTGTGACACTCCAGCTTGGGTTTGCAAGAGTGAACTAGAATTCCATGCTACTTTGCAACCATGTCCGGGGTCCCAGATCTCGTTAAGAGGGCCGGAGTTGTGCTTATGTATAATCCACATGTATTATAGACAAGTCAGTTGAACCAAACACATAATAAATCATAAGAGATTTTTTTTTTGAGAGAGAGACAGACAGAGAGGCAGAGGGAGACGGAGACTCTTGAGCAGGCTCTGCACCCAGGCTGGAGCCCGATATAGATTTGATCTCACAACAGTGAGATCATGACCTGAGCTGAAGTCAAGCAGATGCTTAACCTACTAAGTCACCCAGGTGTCCCAAGAGATTGAAAAAAAAAAAGGCTAATCCGCCATACCTGAATCTTGGAACAAGTTCAATCTTATGCCCTTTCCAGCAAATGCAGAGGATGTGATGTTCTAGAGCTGAGAAACATAACTAATGTTCGGCACATAATAACCTAGTACAGAGGTTCCCAAAGTATTCAGGCTGCGAGCATTTCTTGAAGTTGAACAGTAAGCCTGTCACTTCAAGGAAAATCACTCATAGTACTTATTGTGGTAAATTGTGAGATTTGATAATGACACAAGATAAAAATTGATAGAATGATCAAATTTGAGCAAAATTAGAATTTTGTAAAACTTATATCACCACTGTGACCTTGACCACTTTCCAAAACTCAAAGATTTTTCTAATGAGACCAGAGGGGAGATTAACAAATCTATTTTTTTTTGTTATTGCATAACGAACGTGTCGATATTTACAAAACCTGTGTAACTGAGTGAACCATTTTCCCCCAAATGACTGATGTGTGCTATTACAAAATCAGGTATGGACACAAAATCCACTCAAAGTTTAAGACAAACCCATGGATTTAGTCTAACAGATCACTGATCTGCAACTAACAATGAAGAAATGACTCCCTATTGAGTTAGTAACAAAGAATATCCACAATTATCTGAAAAGGCTATTAAAATGCTTTTCTGTTGTCTAACAGAAAGAGGCTGGGCTTTTCTTCATAAACTTCAATCTGAACACATACTGCAGTAGCTTGAATGCAGAAACAAGAGTGAGAATCCACCTCCTATTAAGTCAGGACATTTAAAAAACTTGCAGAAGTGGGGGCACCCGGATGGCTCAGTCTCTTAAGCATCTGACTTCAGCTCAGGTCATGATCTCTCAGTTCATGGGTTCAAGCCCGGCATCGGTTCTGTGCTGATGGCTTGGAGGGTGGAGAGTGCTTCAGATTCTGTGTCTCTCTCTCTCTCTCTCTCTCTCTCTCTCTCTTGCTCTGCCCCTCCCCCGTTCATGCTCTTTATCTCTCAAAAATAAATAAGCTTAAAAAAAAGTTTAAAAAACTGTAAAACAATACCACTCTTCTTGCTGCTTTTTGATGTTGTTTTGAAAAATGTAGTCATTTTTCATAAAAAATTATTTGTAGTAACAGCTTGCTGTATTGTTATTTTAAAATGGAATAAATAAATACACGCTTTTAAATTAGTGCAGTTGTAATTTCTAACATGGTAAATAACGATGGTACGACAAAAACAAAAGATTCTGGGGTTCTCCAAAATTTAAAAAAATGTTTTCTAATGTTTATTCATTTTTGAGCAAGAGAGAGACAGAGCGTGAGTGGAGGAGAGGCAGAGAGAGAGGGAGACAGAATCTGAAGCAGGCTCCAGGCTCCAAGCTGTCAGCACAGAGCCTGACAGGAGACGGGGCTGGAGCCGGCAAACCCCAAGGCCATTACCTGAGCCACCCAGGCACCTCCCCTCATAAATTTTAAGAGTGAAAGGGGTCCGGATACAAAATGGTCTGAAGATCACTGCCCTAGGCGTATTGGTTATTTGAACACTAAAATACTTTCAAGCTCATTGGGAAACGGCTGCTGACCCAAACTTCTCAAATGACCACTCGGAATTCAGTACCCCAGCGCCTCCCATAATCGGCAACTAGAGGACTCCTTGTGTTAGCATGCTTCACTTTATTCTGCTTCCCAGATACTCTTTTTACAAATTGAAGGTTTGCAGTGACCCTGAGCTGAGCAAGTCTGTGGGCGCCATTTTTCCAATAGTATTTGCTCGCTTCCTGTCTGTAGATCATGGTTCGGTAATTGTCACAAAATTTCAAACTTTTTCATTATGTGTGTTATGGTGATCTGTGGCGATTATAACTTGCTGAAAGCTCAGATGATGGCTAACATTTTTTAGCAGTATTCTATATACATTTTTATTAATTTTTTTAAGTTTTTATTTAAATTCCAGTTAGTTAACACAGAATATTCTATTAGTTTCAGGTGTACAATATTGTGATTCAGAACTTTGAAACGTCACCCAAACGCTCATCACAACAAGTGCACTTCTTAATCCCCATCGCCTAGTTCACCCATCCCCCATCCCCTTCCCTCTGGCGACCATCAATCTGTTCTCTGTAGTTGTGAGTTTGTTTCTTGGTCCTGTCTCTCTTTTTCCCCTTGGTTCATTTGTTTTCTTAAGTTTCACACATGACTGAAATCATATGGTATTTGTCTTTCTCTGACCGACTTATTTCGCTTAACATTATACATTCGTAGCTCCATCCATGTCATTGCAAATGGCAAGATTTCATTCTTTATGGCTGAGTAATATTCCAGTGTGTGTGTGTGTGTGTGTGTGTGTGTGTGTGTGTGTGTGTGCACGCGTGCACGCACCCATCACATCTTCCTTAACCATTCATTAATTGATGGACACTTCGGCTGCGTCCATATCATGGCTATTGTAGACGATGCTGCTACAAACATAGGGGATGTAGATTATTTTTTTAGACATAATGCTATTTCACACTTAATAGACTACGGAAGAGTGTAAACAATTTCTTTGGAAATCAAAAGTTTCACTGGACTTGCTTTATTGCAATATTTATTGGGCCGCTTTATCGCAGTGGTCCAGAACTGTAACTGTAGTATCTTCCACGTCTGCCTGGAAAGGGTTAGTGCCTCACGGGCAGGGGCTCCAGGCCCCTCCAGGCCCCCGCGCTGGCATCTCTTCACATTGGTTCCTGACCTGCTGTCCTGTTTCTTCGACATTTGGGGTCTCGCTCCTGCACAGAAACCACCTGCACTGCCCTCTGAGCTTTCATGGAGATCGAATGTCAGTGAAGACCTTTCCTCCACACTTCTGTCCCCTCCTGACACCTTTCACTGTGCTGTTTGATAGCATTTTCTGAAAGTAAAAGTGAGATTTTTTTTTTTTTTGAAGACAGAAATGAGGGCAGCGACACTAGGCTTTCCTGTGATTCCTGTCCTACCGCCTTGAGGTGCGTGGTTTGGACAATTTGCTGAAGCCCTCTGAGCCTCAGTCTCCTGCATGGAGAGCGGGGATGACACTATCTACCGTTGAGAGTTGTAGTGAGCTTCAAAGGTAGTCTATTCAAAGGAGCAGCACGCAGACAGGGCTCAGATATCCTAGTTACTAGTATATAAATAGCCCAAAATGGTGGACCTGCGTTCTCTGACTTCTTCAAAGATAACGATCTGAATTAAACCACAACATTTTGCAAGCCCTTCCCAGTGACCCAGATAGTTTAGACGTAGCTCTACCACTCAGCAAGAGAGAACCTTCCACCACTGGGTAGAAAGCACACGGGCTCCTTGAAGATTATGATTTTATGTGACGGGAAAGCACTGGCCCGGGAGTCAGGGGTTTTGTGCTATTCCCAGGCTTGCCAAAACTTGAGGAGTGACACATGGCCTCAGGTTCCTTATCTACAAACTGCGTGGATGGACCTAAAGAATCTCTAGGGTCTCACTCAGCTCTCAGATCCTAGGACCTTATTAAGAGGAATATTCAACATGCCTTACGGTATTTATTCTGCACCAACACTTGCTTTTTTTTTAAGTTTCTTTCTTCTTTATTTTGAGAGAGAGAGCATTGGGGGAGGGGCAGAGAGAGTGGGGGGTACAGAGGATCAGAGTGGGCTCTGCACTGACAGCAGAAAGCCCGAGGCAGGGCTCGAACCCACGAACTGTGAGATCATGACTTGAGCCGAAGTCGGACGCTCAACTGAGTCCCCCAGGCGCCCCAACGCTTGCTTTCTAGAAGGCCCCAACTGCTGGTTGGGTCTGCCAAGGAAGTTGGAGACTATCTTTGACATTAGATATAACTTTGGGATTTTTCTTAGATATGACGTAGAAGATGAACAGCTTTAGGTCAAGAATCAGATTATTTCCTTATCAGGTGCCCCAAGCTCTTGATGCTCTCCTGTGTCCTTTATGTAAGCTTAATAAATCATCACCTAGAAGTTTCAGTGCTTCATCAATTGTTCTGCCATTCATTCCCAGTCTCTATTATGTAGATGGAGAAAAGGAAGGCACAGAGATGAAGCCATCTCCTCAGTGCTGACTGGGCTGTGGGCAAACATAACTTGACCTTGATTCGCCCACAGAGTAAAGAATCTTATCTCAGGCTCTGTCCACATCCTTTTGAATCCCCTTTATTTTCCTTTGTCTTTCATGTTGCTCACAAGGGCCGCAAAGGCCAGAAGGGTTCTCTTTCATTTTGAACAACATCAGAGAAGAAAAACAAATCACCTAGCCCACAACCGTTTTTCACTCGCCCACCTTCCCTCCAGCAGCGTAAGTTTTCACTGCGCCCTCTTAGATACTGAGTAAGGCGCCTGGAAACAAAGTGCTTTGTACACAGGTTCCTGGCCCCCGAGTCCTGCTCCCTGTCCACTGTGGGGTGGGCGGAGAGAATGGATGTGGCAGCCCCTGCCCCTCCGAGTGTGGTTGTGACACCAGCAGCAGCCGGGAGCTTGTCACAAATCAGAAATTGTCTTAGCCTCCACATTTGTCTTATTTGTGTCCAATTTTTAATAAGACTCCCAGTTGACTTTTATGCTCATTCATTTTGGGGAACCACGCCCACAGAGAACACGCGCACAGAACCGCTGTTTGTACAGAATCCGCCTTAGACATCACTCTGCCCGATCCAGTGGCCGACTGCCCTCCAAGTGTTAGTATTTCTGGTTCACTCATGGACACAAAAATATCATCAGGGAACTCATTTTAGTTCTATTCCCCTTTCAAAACCAGAAGGGTAAAAGACAAAGGAGCAGCTTCACATTGGGGGAGTGGAGTTGAGGGCGTGTGGAGAAACAAAAAAAAGGGGTGTCAGGATTCCAAACCCAATCAGGAACCCCTGGGTTGTGCCTCTTGCTCCTGTCCTCACCGCACGATGGGCCTCTTACAAGAAGAGAGTACCTTATTCACCAAGTTTCCCATCTTTTTAAAAATTTTTTTAACGTTCATTTATTTTTGAGAGAGAGAGAGAGAGGGATAAAGTGCGGGCACGGGAGGGTCAGAGAGAGAGGGAAACACAGAATCTGAAGCTGCCTCCAGGCTCTGAGCTGTCAGTCCAGAGCCTGACATGAGGCTCAAACTCACAGACAGTGAGATCATGACCTGAGCAGAAGTCGGACATTCAACCAACTGAGCCACCCAGGCGCCCCATCTTTTACCCAGAACCCAAGCAAGTAGAGGCTGCACATAGGTCCTCCTGGGAACAGTGGCAGGCAGTCGACGGTACAGGCGTAGTAGTTGAGAGAACAGATGCCTGGGACACAGAAAAGACGGTCTGAACTCCCGAATCTGTCGCTGGGTGTCCTTGGATGTCATTCCTGTCCTCTGTGACTCGAGAACTACCAATGCCTAATCTTTCCCCACCTAGCAGGGACATGGTTGCCATGGAGAAGTTGAGCCTCCATCGAGTGGAAGGAAAACAAAAACCAGACAAAAGCACAGTGAAAAGAGAAAAGGGTCTTAGGGTTCCCCATCCTCACCCACACTTGGTGGGCGATACAGTCCAGAGGGAGGTGGCTCTCAGTCACCGTCACTCAAGAAGACGCCAAAAGCACCCAAGGGGTGCTGCACTTCAGCTGAAGAGGGAATTCCTGGAGGCAACAAATGCACAAATATCCCCAAGGGGAAGACTCCGCATGGCACTGTTTCAGGGACAGTGATGGAGGTGAAGTGTGAGAAGCCAGCCAATCACATGGGATCCCGCCTGTGTCTTGCAAATGAGCGTTCCTAGCAAAACTCCAAAATAAGACTGGAAACCCTCGCAGCGTCACAAAGAGCTCAGTTCAACTCCCTCTGAGTGCATGCCAAAGCCCTTGGGATTTTCCCTGAGCTTCCAGACCCATCCGTGGTGCGAGCCAGGAGAATGGGTAGACCTGAGAGCATAGAACAATTTCTGTTAGAAAGTCAGAGCCCCCCAGCAGAAGCAAGAAATGGATCTGGAAAGAGGTGCAAGAGTCGAAATAGAGAGAAGCCCCCGTTGGCCGAATTCCAAGAAAGAACAGTCAGAATTTTTAAGGTGTAAAACTGGGGAATAAATGGGGCTGTTAGGCTGTGTGGGGAGACATTTTGGAAGTGATAATACAAGGAGAAAGTGTTTAAAGACGTTTTGCTGAGTCATGTAAAATGGAAGTCTCCTTCCTGACTCCTGTGCAAAACTTCCGAATAGACAGTGTTTTTGATTCTTTCCTTGTTGTTAGATATTACACTGCTGTTTTTTTCTTTTTGTTTTTGTTTGCTTGTTTGTTATGATACCTAGGAAGGCTAAAAATACCACAGATTTACTCCAGTTACCTTATAAAGAGGGAATCTCTCAGGGCTACACTCCCCACAGTCTCCTACCTCCCACTTTCTTTAGATGATATTTGGAACAGCCTTGGCAAGACATCCCAGAGAACGAGATCCTGGCCAGGCTCTTTACTGGTTCTTGGCTCTAATTCAGAGAAGTTTCAGAGTTTCTAAATTCCAGGAAAGATGCTTTTATGAAAATGATGTCTGTGGGAGAAAGACGTGGTGGAACTCCCCTTGTTCCCACACGACAGATGTCCTCAGATATTCGGGCTAATTTGTGATGACTCTGGGAATTTCCACGGTCTTATTTAGAAAAGCGTATCGTCACGCAATTAAACAGTTTTCAAGGACACAAAGTTGCTTCAAAGGCAATCTGTCTGCCTTAAAAAAAAATTTAAGTGTTTAGAAACGTTCTTGGTTCGTGATTGAGTCATTCGATTCCAAATGCATCTGAGGTCAGTCCTTGATTATTGGCGCTTATGAATAATTATGAGAGTTGCTAAGTTTATTTCTTAACTGATTTTCTTGAGGCAAAGTTATAGTGAAATGCACAGTTCTTAAGTGGACAATTTGATGAGTTTTCAAATATGTACACCCATGTAATCGACACCTCCACCACCTGCCTACCTCCTTCCAGCCAGTCCCACGCACCACAGGCGGCCATCACTCTAATTTCTCTCCATACACTAGTTCTGTCTCTTCTCCACTTTGCACAGATGGAATCCAACAGTATGTACTATTTTGTATCTGTCTTCTTTTGTTCAGCATGATGGTTTTGAGATTCTTGAAAGCCTCTATCAATATTTTGTAGAAGCCTTGTAAACATATGTTTTCACTCCTTCCAGATAAATACCTAGGAGTGGAATGGCTGGATCATAGGGTAGGTAGGTACATAGATAACTTCACTAAAAACAACAACAACAACGCCATCAGCTTTCCAAGGAATGGTATCATTTTACACTCCCTCCAGTAATGTGAGAGTTCCAGTGGCTCTTCCTCCTCTCCGACTTCTGCCATCGTCAGTCTCATCTATATTGCCTCTTCTAATGGAATACGTCAAGGTGGTTTCCAATTCGAATTTTCCTGATGCCTAATGATGTTGAGTATGCTTATGGATAGTCACCTGTCTTATTTGGAGAATGACTATTCCAGTCATTGCCTGTCTTTTATTGGGTCGTTTGCCTTTTAGTATCAACTCGTAGTTCTTTCTATAATGTGGACACAAGTCTTTCTGTCAGATGTATGTGTTGCAAACGTTTGCTCCCAGTCTATCGCTTATTTTTTAAATTTTCTTAATGTCTTGCAGATGAAAAGAAGTCTGTAATTTATTTTTCTTTTATGGCTGGGGCACTTGGGGGTCCCCTCTAGGAAATCTTGGCCTAACCCTAACATGCAAAGCTATTTGCCTTCATTTTCTCTTAGAAGCTTAAGAATTTCGCCATTTACATGTACACCTATCGTGGATAAATTGAGGATATGGATCTCTTATGTTTAGATGCATAATAAAGTGAATTTTTATATGTGGAGTAAGGTTCTTTTTTCTCCCATAAATTTATCCATTTGTTTCAGAGCATTTGTTGAGATGATTTTCCGGCCCTCAATGAACTACCATGGCATATCTGTAAAACAACCAACCAAATGTACATGTGTGAGCCTATTTCTGGGCTTTCTATTCTGTTCCATTACTCGACTTGTCAATCCTTTTTTTAAAGTTTATTTATTTTTGAGGGAGAGACAGAAAGAGAGAGCACAAGCAGGGAAGGGCAGAGAGAAAGGGAGACACAGAATCCGAAGCAGGCTCTAGGCTCCAGGTGTCAGCAAAGAGCCCAACATGGGATCGAACTCACAAACCATGAGATCATGATCCGAGCTGAAGTCGGATGCTTAGCCGACTGAGCCACCCAAGTGCCCCAACTACTTGTCTATCCTTGAACCAATATGCACTGTCTTGGTTACTGCAGCCTTATAGAAAATCTTGGTATCAGATGATGTGAATTCTCCAATTTTCTACATTCTTTTAAGATTGTCTTAGAAATTCTAGGTCTGTTGTGTTTCCAAAGAGGTTTTAGAATCAACTTGCCAAGTTTCTACCAAAAAGCGTGTTAGATTTTTTTTCAATTGTAATTGCATTGAATTTGCTGATAAATATAAGGTAAAATGACATTGTTTAAAAAAAAATCTTCCAGGGGCGCCTGGGTGGCTCAGTCGGTTGGGTGGCCAACTTCGGCTCAGGTCATGATCTCGCAATCTGTGAGTTTGAGCCCCCCGTCGGGCTCTGTGCTGACGGCTCAGAGCCTGGAGCCTGCTTCCGATTCTGTGTCTCCCTCTCTCTCTCTGCCCTTCCCCTGTTCACGCTGTGCCTCTATGTCTCTCAAAAATGAATAAACATTAAAAAAAATTTAAAAAAATTAAAAAAAAAAATCTTCCAGTCCATAAACATTGTACATTTCTCCATTAGCATGGTTCTTTAATTTATGTTGGCAATGTTTCAGAGTTTCCAGGTCAAAAGTCCTGCAAGTTGTTGGTAAATTTATTCATGAGTATTTTCTGGGTTTTGATACTATCATAAATGAAATTGTTTTTAAATTTTTAAATTTCCTAATCGGTTGCTTCGGCATACAGAACTAACCACAAGTTATTTTTGTATATTGAGACTGCTAAATTTACTAAGTTCTAACAGTTATTTTGCAGATTTCTTAGTACTTTCATGTAAGCAATCAAGTCTTCTGTGAATACCGGTACTTATTTTGAGATCTACTTTCTGATATTAATGTAGCCACACCAGCTTTCTTATGCATACTCTGCATAATATCTTTTTATAGATTTTAACTTCGACCTATCATCATCTTTGTATTTAAAGTATGATCTCTTGTAGACAGCACAGAGTTGGGTGCTGCTGTTTTATCCAGTCTGAAAGTCTCCATCTTTTAATTTTATGTGTTTGGTGTATGTTTCATATAATTACTCATGTGGTTGGCTTTAAGTCTACCCACTTGCTGCCTGTTTCCCAGGTGTTCCATTAGGTTTTGCATTCTTCTATTCTCCCTTTTCTCTCTTAATTTTGGCTAACAAAGTAAGTATTCTAATACTCTATTTTAAAAATAATCATGTCTCTTATTACCTTTTTTAGCTACACTCTTCGTATTATTATTTGTCGGTTTCTTGAAGCTTTCCAGTATGCATCCTTAACTTACCACAATCTCCTTGGACTTAATACTGTATCTTTCCACATTATAAGAACTTTATAATAGAAACCTTCCACTTTTCTATCCCAACCTTTTTACTGTAGTTGCTATATATTTTACATTTGTATTTATAATAAAACTCACCATAGTTGTTTTTTTATTTTAAACCGTTCTTTCAAAGAAATTAAAAGATGATCTTTCCACTTATCTAAATATTTACCCCCACTCTTCATTGCTTCCTGTAGATCTGTATTTCTAACAGTTCTAATATCCATATAGCCTGAAGAATTTCCTTTAACATTTTCGTTTATCAGGCAGGTGTGCTGGTAACAAATTCTCTAGGCTTTCGTTTATCTGAAAATACATTAACTTCATCCTCATTTTTGAAAGATGTGTTTTCTAGGTAGAAATCCAGCTTTTTTTCTTCTTACAACCTTGAACATATTCTACCATTATTTTCTGACTTGCATTGTTTCTGCTGAAAAGTCAGCCATTACTCTGTATTGTTCCCTGCGTGTAACATGTCCTTTTTCTCTGGCGACTTTTAAGATTTTCTCATTACCTTTGGTTTTCAGCAGTGTGGTTATGAGGTATCTAGGTGTGGTTTTCTTTTATTTATGCTGCTTGGAGTTAACTGCTTACATTTCTAACTGCGTCTTAGAAATGTAAGGGGATGTTTGTCATTAAATTTCAGTTTTGGGCCATTATTTCTTCAAATACTTTTTCAGCCCCATTCTTGTTCTCCTATTGCTTTTGGAGCTTCAATTAAATAGGACAGACTGGGGCGCCTGGGTGGCTCAGTCGGCTAAGCGTTCCACTCTTAAATTTTGGCTCAGGTCGTGATCTCATGGTTCGTGAGTTCGAGACTTGCATCAGGCTCTTTGCTGACAGTGTGGAACCTGGCTTGCGATTCTCGCTCTCTCTCTGCCCCTCCCCTGCTTGTTCTTTCCTTTTCTCAAAGTAAAAGAATAAGCATTTAAAAATATGATAGACCAGCTGATATTATCCCACAGGTCACTGAAGTCCTATTCAAATTTTTGTTTGAAATTTTTTTCTCTGTGTTCATCAATTTGGATCATTTCTATTGATTTGTCTTCAAGGTGTGGCTAAGCTCATTTCAGATATTATAATTTTTAGTTCTAGAATTTTTATTTGGTTCTCTTTTAATATAGTTTTCATTTATCTTCTGAGATATCCTACTGATTCACTCATTCTGACCGTGTTTCCTTAGAATTAGTAGTTGGCAATTTTTTTCTTAAAGGGCCAGAGAGTGAATATTTTCAGCCAGCAGGCCATGTAGTCTCTGTTGCAACCACTCAACTCTGCCATTTTGGCACAAAAGTAGCCACAAACAAAATGTAAATGATTGAGTGTGACTTTCTTTGTTCCCCTAAAACTTTCCTTAAAAATAAATGGAATCGTCTGCTAATTCCAAAATCTGGGTCATTTTAGAGTCTGTTTCAATTTACTCCTTTTTTTAAAGTTTTTTTTTTTAAGTTTATTTATTTGAGAGAGAGCAGGGGAGAGAGCGGGCAAGGGGTAGAGAGAGTGGGAGAGAGAGAATCCCAAGCAGGCTCCACAGTGTCATTGTAGAGCTTGACATGGGGCTTGATCTCGTGAACCATGAGATCATGACTGAAGCCAAAATCAAAAGTTGGATGCTTAACAGACCGAGCCACCCAGATGCACCATCAATTAAGTCCTTTTTTAAAAAAATGGGTCACATTTTCCTATCTCTTCACACGTCCAGGATTTTTTAAAACTTGCTGGATGTTATGAATTATACATTTCAGAAGGTCTGGAGTATGTTGTCTTCCTTTAAGAGGCACTGAATTTTGTTCTTAACAGGCACTTAACTTGCCAGTGCACCCTCCCGTCTGTTGGCCTTGGCCTTAGTCTTTAAAAGGATGGGGCTGTTTGGGGAAGTATCCAAATTTCAGCCATGCCAGCAGCCTAGAATTCTTGATTTTTTTTCCCCTCCTTGGGTCGGTGAGACCAGGGCTCTGCTTGGGTCCCACTCTGGTGCTATCTGGCAGGAAAGCGGCCATGAAGGAATTAATGGCAAAGGAATTAAGGGCTCACTTCATGTTTCCCTCTTCTGGAACAATGTGGTTGCCTATTGCTAAATGCCTGAAAACATTTTTTTGAACATTTTGTCTGGTTTTTGAGTTGTTTTCAGAGGGTAAGTTTTGGTATCAAAATTTTGTCATGGCTGGAAGCAGAAGTCCTCATTGCTTCCCCCACCACCTTCGATTTTTTATCTAGCTCAGGGAATGTCCATTTATTATACATCGTTGTTTATTTTTTAATTGAATTTACAGTTTAAAATAGTTTTAGGTTCGCAGCAAAATCAAACAGACGGTACAGAGATTCTTCATATACACCTGACCCCATTCACACGCAGCCTCCGTTATATTATCAACATCCGCCCACCAGGTGGTACATTTGTTTCAGTTGATGAACCTATACTGACACATCGCCATCGCCCAGAGTCCATAGTTTACGTTACAAACGCATAATGACACGTTCCCACCGTTATAGTACCACGCAGAGTACTTTCACTGCCTCAAAAATCCTCTTTCCCCTGCCTGTTCCTGTCTCCCCCACCCCAACACCGGGCAACCCGGATCTTTTCACTGTCTCCACAGCTTTATTTTTTCCAGAGTGTCACCGGAATTATAGAGTATGTAGCATTTTTATGTGGCTTCTTTCACTCAGTAAGATGCATTTAAGTTTCCTCCATGTCTTTTCAGGGCTTGAAAGCTCACTTCTTTTTAGCACTGAATAATATTTTATTGTCTGGGTGGACCACAGTTTCTTTAACCATCCACCTACCGAGGGACAGCTAAGGATAGCTTCCAAGTTTTGGCAATTATGAACACAGCTGCTAAAAACATCTGTGTGCAGGTTTTTGCGCAGACATAACTTTTCAACCTCTTCGGGGAAACACCAAAAAAGTATGATTGCGAGATTGTACAGTAAGAGTGTGTTTGGTTTTGTGAGAAAATGAACAACTCTCTTCCAAAGTGGCTGTGCCATTTTACATTCCCACCAGCAATTCCTTTTGCTTCATGTCCTCACTGGCCTTTGGTGCTCTGGATTTTGGGCATTCCAAAGGTGTGTAGTGGTGGCTCATTGTTGTTTTAATTTACATTTCCCTGATAACATCCGATGTTTAGTATCTTTTCACACGCTCGTTTGCTATCCATGTATCTTCTTTGGGGAGGTAGCCATTAAGGTCTTTGGTGCATTAAAAAAGAAAAACCAAGTTGTTCCTTTTCTCATTGTTGAGATTTAAGACTTTGTATATTTTAGATAACAGTCCTCTACCAGATATATATTTTGCAAATTTGTTTTCCCAGTCTCTGGCTTCTTTTCACTGCCTTGGCAGTGTCTTTTGAGGGCATAGATTTTTTACTTTAACAAAGTCCAGCTTCTTAATTCTTTCTCCCATGGGCTGTGCCTTTGGTGGTGCATCTAAAAAGTCATCACCAAACCCACGGTCATCTAGACTTTAGTATCTTCTAAGAGTTTTATAGTTTTGGGCTTTACATTTAGGTCTGTGACCCATTTTGAGTTAATTTTGTGAAGGACAGAAGGTTGTGTCTAGATCCATTTCTTTGCATGTGGACGTCCTGTTGTTCCGCTACCATTCATGGACAAGACTACCCTCGTTCCATGGTATTGCTTTTGCTCTTCTGTCAAAGACCAGGTGACTATATTCATGTGGATCTATTTCTGGACTCTCTGTTCTGTTACATCGGTCTATTTATTTATTCTTTCACCAATACCACATTGTTTTGATTACTGTGGCTCGACAGTAAATCTTGAAGTCCGGTAGTTTCAGTCCTCCATTTTTGTTCTTCTCCTTCAATATCGTGTTGGCTATTCTGGGTTGTTTTGTTTGTTCGTTTTTGCCACTCCATATAAACTTTAGAATCATTTTAGAATCAGAATTGATGTCCACAAAATAAGTCACCAGGGAAGTGTTTTGAGGATTGCGTCAAATCTACATCTCACGCTGGGAAGAAGCGATATATTGACAATATTGAATCTTCCTATCCGTGTACATGAAATATCTCTCTATTGAGTTCTTGGATTACTTTCATCAGAGTTTTATAGTTTTCCTCATATTGATCCTGTAGCTATTTTATTATATTAATACCAGAGAACTTTATTGTGGGGGTGCTAATGTAAACAGTATTGTGTTATTAAGGTCGGTTTTCATTTGTTCCTTGCTGGTATGTAGCAATGCAATTGACTTCTGTATATTAGCTTTGTATCCTGTAACCCTGACAAAATTGCTTCTTAGAACCATGAGGCTTTTTGTGTGTGTTCTTTCAGATTGTCTTCATAGTCGTGTCATCTGGGAAAAAAAAATGTTTTAATCCTTCCCAATCTATCTACCTTTTCTTTTCTTTCCTTTTCTAATTGCATTAGCTAGGACTTCGAGTACCATGTTGAAAAGTGGCGACAAGAGGGAACATCCTTGCCTTGTTCTTTGACTGGGTTTTCAGATTATTGCACGCACCTTGTTTTCGCGATAGACGTACCTTCTGACACTTAAAACATAGGCTGGCATTGATGTGGGACAAGTACCAGTGAATGGTACTGAGGAGACAGACTGTAGAGAGAGATGGGGCAGGACAAACCTCAGCCCAGCCTCTACCTGGACTCTCCTTTCCTGGACAGAGAAAAAAAGGAAGGAAGAAAAACTGGCGTCTCTTCTTCGTCTGTCACGTGTAGGGTGCTCTGTGAGTTACCTTTTATGTTATTTCATGCAATCTTTAAGACAAATCAGTAAAATGATGATGATGATGGTACCCCATTTACAGAAAAGGTGGCCAAGCCTTAGATAAATAAAAGCGACAAAGCTATACAGCTAGTAAGCTGGTAGAGCTGGGCTCTAGAAGCCCACTCTTCTGCCCGTTCCCCCATGCTGCCTTTCTTGCCTTATTACCAATCATGATCACCAGTATTACTGAGCGCATAGGTTCTGTGTTCCTTTACAATTGCTGGCCCTCTGAGCCATTCAAATTGCTCCCATTTGGTCCCTTCTTGGTCAGAGGTGGGGCACAGTGTCCACACTCTCCCCACATTCTGTTATTCAGGAGATCGGGAGCATCCTGAGTCTTGGATGAGTGTGGCCTTCAGTGTGGCAAGATGCTGGGCAAAGCGCCAGAGCACAGAGAAGCTTCACTCCAACTGAGCGATTAATAAGCAGTCGGGAGAGTGTCCTCTGCCAGCAATGAGCACGGCGACCAGCCTGGACTGGGGCCTGTACTGGTGGACGGAGAGGCTGTGCTTTCTCCTCTTCTGTTTCCTGTGATCCTTCCTGTCCACTTTCTTTATCCACCCTGTGGCTCTTTTCCTAAAAATCAAGTCTCCTGAAGAAGAACTTGTTGCGAGAGATGCAACAGAATCATTTTCCTGATTTGAGCAGTGTTTTTTCCCCCCTTAATACTTGGGCATTTGGGCACTATCTCAAGTGTCCTTGGTGGGAAGCCAGTGCTCATTTTTGAGGAGGTTGAGAAAGGGTCAAGTTTTCGTGGTATGAGAAGGAATATGGTAAACTCATCGGTGGACATATGGGTACAAAATATACATTTCCTGCATGCCAGACTTTGGGTCCAGCACTTTGCATAGATAAGAAAGAAAGAAAGAAAGAAAGAAAGAAAGAAAGAAAGAGAGAGAGAGAGAGAGAGAGAGGAGGGAGGGAGGGAGGGAGGGAGGGAGGGAGGGAGGAGGAAGGAAGGAAGGAAGGAAGGAAGGAAGAAAGAAAGAAAGAAAGAAAGAAAGAAAGAAAGAAAGAAAGGGAGGGAGAGAGAGAGAGGGAGGGAGGGAGGAAGGAAGGAAGAGAGAAAGAAAGAAAAAAGAAAGAAAGAAAGAAAGAGGGAGGGAGGGAGGGAGGAAGGAAGGAAGAGAGAAAGAAAGAAAGAAAGAGAGAGAGAGGGAGGGAGGAGGAAGGAAGGAAGGAAGAGAGAGAAAGAAAGAAAAGAAAGAAAGAGGGAGGGAGGGAGGGAAGGAGGAGGAAGGGAGGAAGAAAGAAAAGAAAGAAAGAAAAAGAAAGGGAAGGAGGGAAGGAAGGAAGGGAGGGAGGGAGGGAGGGAGGGAGGGAGGGAGGAGGAAGGAAGGGAGGAAGGAAGGAAGGAAGGGCGGCACGGAATCATTAATTACCGAAATCCTGACAATCCTTATCTCCTGAAGAGCCTCTGGCAGGCGCGCGCTGCGCCTCAGTGAAATCCGCACGGCCTCCCTCCCTTCCTGTCCTCCTGTACTTTGTCCCCTCCTCGTTTTCGATACTTGCCCAACACGAGGCATATTCAGAATAAAAGTTCATTCATTTCTTTTCATTCCGTTCCAAATAGATTGTAATTGGAGAGGAACTTGGCTGAGGTCACATTCTGAGCATCTCTGATAC
The DNA here is from genome assembly GCA_030068075.1 of Paguma larvata. NCBI lineage: Eukaryota > Metazoa > Chordata > Mammalia > Carnivora > Viverridae > Paguma > Paguma larvata. Next base: position 132,268,742 of record CM057828.1, read on the forward strand.
AAAAGTTTCTATGGGACGACGGCCACAGTCTTCGTTTGTTTCCAGAAAACTGGGGGGGGTGTCCATACAGCCTTTATGGAATACAGGGCAGGGGCGTGGGAGGAACTCACTGCATGCCCACGCGTGTACGTGACCGGGGGCTCCTGAACTCCTGACATGCTGCTGTTCCTTCCTAGACCTGTGCGATGACAACCCGCCCGACGTCGAACACGCCACGTTCAGAGCCCACGCATACAAGGCGGGCACCATGCTGAACTGTGAATGCCAGAAGGGCTCCCGCAGAATAAGCAACGGCTCCGCCTTCCTGCTGTGCGCGGGGAACGCCAGCCGCGCTTCCTGGGAGAACGCGTGCCGGTGCAGAAGGACCTGTAAGTGCCCTTCCCGGCGCCTCGGGGAGCAGGGCTGCGGCCGGAGCTCCGGCTTTTGCTCACGCGGTCCTCCAGCCGAGAAGGGGGCGCCCAAACCACCCCGCGACGCGTTTCCGGGCTGCCCGGAAAACGGTTCGCTGAACCAGTATTTAAGGAGTGCCTCCCGGTCCCAAGGGCCAGTCCAGGCACTCGGGACACCCGGCACTCACAGAGCTGAAGTTCTGCCGGGAGACAGGGAGGCCCGCAGGCCGGGCCGGAGGGTGCGGGGCAAGGCCGAATCTGCACGGGGAAAGCGGAGGAGGAATTCGTTCTCTTCGAATTTCTTTATTTCTGGACTTCGGAACCTGGCTTGAGCGCCTCGTGGCCCTCGATGCCGGCCGTGACTGGAACCAGAGGAGGACTGAGGGTCCCAAACCTCATCGTTGCTGGTGAGGGAGCGCAGAGAAGGCGGGGCCACTGGCTGCTCACTTCCCCGGCATGGAATTTGGAGGGAATGACCCCTGAGGGGCTTTCTTTTTTTTTTAATGTTTATTATTATTATTATTATTTTATTTTATTTTTTTGAGAGAGAGAGACAGAGGATGAGCAGGGCAGGGGCAGAGAGAGAGGGAGACACAGAATTCGAAGCAGGCTCCAGGCTCTGAGCCATCAGCACAGAGCCCGACACAGGGCTTGTTGAATCCACAAACAGTGAGGTCATGACCTGAGCCAGAGTCGAATGCTTAACCAACTGGGCCACCCAGGTGCCCCCCAAGGGGCTTTCTAAACCTAAGGCGCTCTAATGCCACAGTTTTGCTATGAACATTTGTTCTCCATGGAATCCTGAAAGTTCTCATCAGGCCGATTTCTCTCTGAGGTCTTTTATTCACTCGGTGATAACAGAACACGGTGAAAACTCGTGGGTCTATTTGTCCTTTAAATTTTTATTTATTTATTTATTTTGAGAGAGAGAGAGAGAGAGAGAGAGAGAATCCCAAGCAGGCTCCACACCCAGAGCAGAGCACGACTTGGGGCTCGATCTTAACAACCCTGGGATCATGAGCTGACCCGAAACCAGAATCAGACACTCAGCCGACTGAGCCATCCAGGCGCCCCTCTGTCCTTTTATTTCTTACCCCCGGAGATGGTGTCCGTGAGCCACAGTGAGTTGTGTTTCAGCCACACCACGCGTGGACTGCGCAGCCTGGAGGTCACTGCTGTGCTGTTCCCAGCACACCCTCCACAGACCCTCAGCTGGAATCCTGACCCCCAGCCCTCACAGCAGTGCCCAGGGTCTCCACAATGGAGACAGTGTGGTAGGAGCTTCTCTCCTCTGCTTTAAGATTGCATCCCTTTAACATTTAAATGAGCTCCTTTAGGGAGCCGAGGGAGTCAGCCCACAAGGTTGGCGGATGGATGACAGAAGGGACTCCCCTTTGGGGAGACACGCAAAAACCAGAAAGTCTTCCAGTTCTTTCAGAAACATGTTGTAGGGCACTGTCGTCACGCATGGGGATACGGACAGGCCAACGCCGGGAGCACGCCAAGGGCAGGGCAGGTGTGTGGCCCTCTTTGTAACCCCCGCACCCCAATACCGCCTGACACACTGCAGGCAGTAGAAAAGGCACTCTTTTTGAGTAAATGAAGACACAAAGAGTGCCTTCTATTTTAAGCATGTGTGAAGTGATTTGCTTCATTCTATCCATATTCTCTAGCCCCAAGGACCACAGACGGACAAGCTACTCCTAAACCTGAAGAACAGAAGGGAAAAAAACCCACAGGAATGCAGAACCAAACGCAGCCCTCGGACCAAGTTCACCTTCCAGGTAAGAAGTGAATCTGAGCGGCCGTCTGGCTGGCTCCTGGCAACCTGTTTACATCGGGTAAGCAGGCACCATGGTGCAGCGGTAGTGTTTGCAGGCTGTAGTGCCGCTCACCATTGCAAGCCAACGTGGTCTCTGGGCTTCCTCCTGGTTTGGGAGCTGGCTGAATAGAATTCAGCTCAATTCAGGTCAGTTCCATTCGATTCAACTGAACTCAGTTCAAAACGCATGTATTGGCACTAACTGTGCCCAACACGGCCAACGGAAGATACCAACGTGAGTCGACAACCATCTCCGCCCTCAAGGAAACGCTCTGTGTTTCCCCTTAAGTACAAGATGATGAACCACACTGGTGAGTTCTGAAGCTGCAGACACCTCCCAGCTAACGGGCCGTGGGTGAGTGGGCGCCATGACTAACTATCCGGTTGCCCCTGCAACTCTAAAATGAATCCTGTTGCACTCTGGTCATTATGTCAGGAAGAAATAGAGCCCATTAGGAAACCTGAGCTTGTGGAGGACCCATTGACCTTACAAGATCCTATTGTCCTGTGCTAATTTTATAACCTTACAAAGAAGTTTATCATCGGGTATATAATTTCATTTGAACCTCATAACCCACTGAGTCAAGGAGCAGGATTATGAATTCTATTGACTGAAGAAATTGAGGAGAGGTTGAACGGAGAGGTTAAAATACTTGGCCAAACTCACATAATTTAGGAGTAGGACCTCCGGTCTCCTAATGAGACTGGGGAATCTTTCAACTGATTCCTTATTTTAAATCAATTTGAATTTATTTGCAGCTTCCCTTACAAAAAAAAAAAAAAGACAAACCTTGCGTTGTTGCAAGGTAATGTTTTTATGTCGTACGTCCAATGTTGTACTCATTGCCATTTCAAAGCACATTTAATTGCTTTCCTCCCTTTTTCCCATCTTGCCCTGTGCAGTTATTGAAAGGTTTCTCAGGAGGTCAATGTTCATTGTCCTTATTCAAGAGATAACCATTGGTTCTGGCCAAGGGCCTGTCACAGATCAACTTAATGGGGATGTTTTTAATTTGAAAGAAGTAAATGTAATTTAAACAGGCTCGGACCGTTATGGATTTTATTGGCTGTGAAAGATATTTTATTCTGAGACTAAAACACAAGTTCGGTCATAATTTGCAAGGTACTACATTAGAGCAGATCACTCAGGACAGGACCACTGGGGACAGGAACACTCGGGTCCCCCTGGGACTTCCCTCTAGGGCAGAGGGGTTATATAGAAGATACTCTAAAGGTCATCTTGGGAAATCGGGGTGTGGAAGGTCTAGAAGGTCAGAGCATACGTGTAGCTTCACATGTCTAGGGAGAGAGGGTACGTGTGACTCCATATATCCAGATTTGGGGAGGGGTTGGGAATCCTGAGAATAAATCAGAGCCGGACATGACCCCTGGGGTTGAAAACCAGTCACACTTGGTAGGTGAGTGGAAGGTTAGAGGGCCTGGGGAATTTTCAGAGGCCTTGGTAGGGCTCACATAGGGCAAGCTTTAGGCATGGCTTGATCAGAGATCAGATTCCGTTTCCCCAAGATTCTCTCAGCCCTTCCTTCCTTCCGGTTTTGGCTTTCTCTCCAGTCCGTCAGCCACGGCCCCACGGTGAGCACAAGCCACAACCCCAGGACGTGCCCCCTCACTCAGCAGCGGAGATCCAGGCTGCTCTTCGCATTTCATTGGCCCAAATGGGATTGAGCCTACCTTTATCCCTCGGCCAAGACCGCGCCTCCCACTCCTATCCATTTATGGAAACTCTCACCATCACCAGAAGTAAAGACTCATTCATTCCTCTGCGTTCCCACAGCGAGTGTCTGCTCCTTGACTCTAACACTCAGTACTTTCTGGCCTCGTCCGTCTTTCTCATTCAATCGACCGTCCACTCTTACGGGAGTGACTGGGTCTGCGTGCCTTCCCCCAGAGAGCCTGGCCAAGTTCCTGACACAGAGAGAGTCTCCATACACACTCGTTGAATAAAGGAACAAACGAATGAACGAACGAATGTACAAAATAATAAGAACCAAGGCCCCGTCTCTAGGACGAGGCAACTTGGATCACTCACCATGCCATTGCCCACTGGCCTTGAGAACTTCCTTTCCCTCTGCCAGGTCACTGCAGCGAGCCTCCGCCCTGGGAACATGAAGATTCAAGAGAATTTACCATTTTGTGGTGGGGCAGACGGTTCACTACCAGTGTGCGCAGGGATTCAGGGCCCTACAGAGCGGTTCTGCCAAGAGCGTCTGCAGAATGATCTGTGGGAAGACCAAGTGGACACAGCCCCAGCTCACGTGCATAAGCGAAAGGAAGGACAGCCAGTTTCCAGGTACGGTGGCACCTTCGTGGGACGTGCTTTTTCCATCAGGCTGACCGGGGTGGAATTCCTGACCTACCGGCCGTGGGACCTTGGGCAAACCACTTCACCTCCTTGGGCCTCTGCGTTTGCTCATTCTACAAAATAGATAAAGTAAGGTCTCTATCCCCCCTAAGGTCCCCTGTACCCTGAGCACGGATAAATGGCAGAAGATGGAAGAGGTCTCGAGTGTCCCAAAGCACCCCAGATGCTACCTCCCTGGTGATAATGCCGCCCCTTCCTAGCCGATCCTGAAATTCGACTTCTTCTAAGCTACCAACACTTCCTTCCGTTCACAAGGGCAGGTCTAGCCTGTCACCCACGCGGTTTCATTTACCAGTGTGTGATGTGAACTCCTTCGCCCAGCGCTGCGCCGTTAGCAGGCCCCTTCTTCTGTGATCCCCACGCGCAGGGAAGAGTCCTAGTCAAGCAAGCACGTGTGCCCGCGTGCACACGCACACACGCGCTCATTCACACATGCATCCGACCCGCTTACGTGGAGGTCTGCTATTTTCATTCTGAAAGTGTATTACTATTTTTACCACCAAAGCCGCGTACGTGTAACCAGAAGTGTTGCGGGTTTCTTAGCTCACCACCTGTCGGTTGGTAACCTCCCCGGGAGTTTCCCTGCGTGAAATCTGAAACCGCCCCCATAAACGGAGTGTGGCAGGGAGAGACCAAAGAAAGAGGCAGGCCACCGTTGGCAGGTGGCAGTGGTCACAAGCCAAGGGAGCCTGCACATGAGGCTCGTCCTGGGCGGCGGCGAGGCGAATGGATCTCCGCACTCGCTCGCCAGACAAAGAGGCCTTCGCTGGGCTCAGTCACGTGTACCGGGTTCAACGCCCCATCACCATGTCAAGGCTGTGCCCCTTGGAGTAGCCTCTGGGAGCCAGAAAGGCAAGCGGAACCTACATCCCATGCACAGGGGAGGGGAGAGGAGCCTCTGGGTGCCTGGGGCCGGTCCGCGGGTCAGTTGGCAGTCACATCTCTTTGATGACATTCCCTGAACGCTGCCACTTCCCACCCCCCGTGTCTTCCGCTTCGGGGATGCTGTGCTCTCTTGCCGCAATGTGCCTCCGGTGAGCCACACGCTGGCCAGGGTGTCTGTTGCTTCCCTTGTAAGAGGACGACAAGGCAGGACAGCGTTGCGGTGACCGGAACCACCCAGAGGGAACGGGGACCCTGTCACAGAGAAAGTTGCCCTTCCGTGCGTTTCTACTTCACCTGGTGTTTCAGGGGGACTGTATTATGATGACCGGTTTCCAAGCCGCAGATGGAAACCAGGGCTCACGAGGAAGCTTGGGGAGAAGGAGCTGCTCAGAGCTGCACGGAGCCAGGATCAGGGCCCAAATTCCTTGTCACCCGGCTTTGCTGGGACCGCTGACCCCCTTGCCCGTGACCGTGATGGAGAGCCGCGCAGCGGGTGGCCCCAGACAGCGTTCTGAGAACAGCACCTCACGCGTCTGGGGATCGGCTGAGGGGGGCGAGGCGGGGTGGATGTGAGAACTCCCCCCCCACCTCCATCACCTCCTCTCTCCTCCAGACGACGAAGAGCCTCCAGGCAGCACCGAAGCCCCTCCTGAGAGTGACGCTTCCTGTCCCTCAGCAACGGCAAGTACTACCGGTACGTCTAGACTTTGTGGGAGGGCGAAAGCTGGGCCCTGGAAAGGTCATGCCAGAGAGGGGGGGGGCGGCTGGCCCAGAGCGGCCCCTGCAGCTGACGGCTTGGGGATGGTGCACTTGAACCCTGCCGCTCCGACGCGTCAGGCGCAAGTGTCAGGTGAGGATGGCGTCCCGAGGCAGAAGCATGAAACGCTGGTCTCTCACACCCCTCCCGTCAGCCTCCAGGCTTCCCGCTCACCAGAAATCCTGACCCTCTGCAGCTTGGTCATCTGATCGTGGGCACAAACCGAGCGTCCCCTCCTCTCTCTCCTGCACAGATTTCCAGCAACATACGGAAGTGGCGACGACCATGGAGTCGTTCGTATTCACGACCGAGTATCAGATAGCAGGTGGGTAGGGGTCCCTTCCGCTACTGACAAAACAGACCCCAAACAGACCGTGGGCCATGCTGCCTGGTTGGTCTGGTGGGTTGGGTGGTCGGTTAGTTTAAAATGACCCCCTCCTTACACTGTATAATAGTTTAATGAGTAAAAGACTAATCCAGATATTAGCAACATAAACTCGCAGTAATCAGGAAGAGTAAGCTGGGTGCGAAATCCCAAACCAGCCCTGAGAAATTCCTCCTGAACAGGTCCTAAATGCCAAAATACACGGCGGCCTACGGAGGGGAGGACAGGGGGAGGCGAGGGAGGCGAGGGAGGGGAGGGAGGAGAGGCGGTGCAAGCACAGAAAGAGACAAAAAAACCACAAAAACCGCCCATAAACAGTACAATTGTTTCCCGGTAGGAGAGAGAAAGAGGCTTTGAGGGAGGAAAAAGCACCCCAGTTCATGGAAACAGGGAGCGGAGTGGTGGTGGCAGGGACTGGGGCGAGGGTAGGGGTGAGGGAAACAGGGAGATGTTGGCCGAGGAGACGAGCTTCCGGTTAGAGGACGAGCCCGGCCTGAGGTTCTAGCGCACGGCGCGGTGATCACGGTTGTGCACTCGAAAGCTGCTAAAAGAGTAAATCCACAAAAAAGAAACGGTAACCGTGAGGCACAGTGGAGGTGGTAGCTTCTTGCCGCGGGGGTGATCGCTTTGGAATACGGACTCCCGTCAGATCCGTGTTTGAACACCTTCGCTGTACACAAGCTTGCAGGTCTGTTATACACCACTAGCGCTTGGAGGAGACAAAGAAAGCTAGACTCGTCAGGGGTATCTAAGAGACGGGGAGATGGGTAGGCAGGTGCATAGGTAGGTGGGTAGGCAGGTAGGTGGCAGATGGCTAGACAGATACATAAGCAAGAGGTAGGTAGGTGGGTAGATAGCTAAGTAGGTAGACAGGTAGCTAGGTAGGCAGGTAGGTAAGTAGGTAAGGACGGTGGATGGATGGATGGACAGACAGATAAGCAAGAGGTAGGTAGGCAGGTAGGTTGGTAGACAGGTAGGTAGTAAGTAGGTGGACAGGTAGGTAAGTAGATACACAGATAAGCTAGGTAGGTAGGTAGACAGCTAAGCGGGTAAGTAGCTAGAGAGGGAGGTAGGTAAGTAGATAGCTCCAGCACCATAGGAAAAGCAGCACTTGGGAAATATGAACACTCTCAAGAGATGCTTCTGTGTTTACATTTATCCTTGTATTTCCACGTTTCTTTTACCCATGGCAGCCCTCACTCGTGGCCTCCTTACCTGAGGCCTCTGACCTTTCTGAAGAGAGTGCCTGTCCATTCACCACCACCCCCACCCCCCCCCCAGAAAGGGCCAAGCCCTTCCAGGCAAGGCGCCATGCCCCTTCCCAGCTCCTGTCCTGCCGCCCCAGGCCCTGAGCCCACTAGGACTTCCCGTCCTGCGGGAGCTGCATTCTGACCGGGAAGGCTCTCTCCTCTCCGGGAAACCCTTGCTGGCCGGGGTGGGGGGGCGGGGGGGAGACCGTCGGCCTGCTCTGCGCCGGCCCGGCCTTTGCTGACCTGCTTCTCTGTTGCCAGTGGCCGGCTGCGTCCTCCTGCTGATCAGTACCCTCCTCCTGAGCGCGCTCACCTGGCAGCGGAGACGGTGAGTCCCGGACTGTCACTGAGCCCGTCCCAGCTAGCGGGGGTGGGGGGTGGGGTGCTGGTGCCCGGGGTGGGCGAAGATCCCCTCGCCCCCCACCCTCCCATTCCCCTAGTAACCAGCAGCAGTGGGGGGAGGGGGCGGGAGAGAGAGCACCCCCCCCATCCCGCTGGTAACCAGCAGCAGTGGGGGGAGGGGGCGGGAGAGAGAGCTGGCGGGCACACAGCCCCACGGGGTTGATCGCCGAGAAAGAAAGCGCCGGAAACGGGAAAGCGAAGGGCGCGGCCTGGGTTGAGCGCCTACTGTGTGCCGGGTGCCTGCGCCTCTAACGGACGCTCCCGAGACCCGCGGGCTCAGAGGCTGCGGAGCAGCCACAGGCCCAGCGATCAGGGAACACGGGCAGGGCTTGCGCGGCAGACGCCAACCTGAACGAGAGCCCGAGACCTTTCTGCCCCCACGCTGGGCCCGAAGGGCCGCTGGGCACGACCCCGAGCTCTCCTCTCCCTGCGCCCCCGCGCCTGCAGCGACCCTCCCGCCAGAGCCCCTCCGCCGCACCGGCCCGTGTGCGGCCCCGGGTTAGAACAACCAGGAGAGATCTTTTTAGATTCCAGTGCTTGGTCTCCACCCAGAACCTCTAAGAGGGGGACCCAGATATTAGTACTTTTCTTTTTTTTTTTCCAGTTGAGATAAAATTCATCATTGTAACCATTTTAAAGTGCACAATTCAGCGGGTTTTAGCAATGCCGTGTATATACCACGACTCTCTCGTTACACAGTTAGAACATTTCCCTCACCCCAAGGAGAAACCCTGTACCGCACAATTCCCCATCCCCCTCTCACCTCCCCCGCTGCCCTGGAAACCACAAACCTACTCTCCAGGCCTGTGGTTTGCCCGAGATCCTGGCTCTGTTTCAAAGCTCCTCGGATCCAGTGAAGACACATGCGGCCAGTTTCTTTTCATATTTATTTATTTATTTTGAGAGAGGGAGAGAGCACCAGCTAGGGAGAAGGAGAGAGAGAATCTCAAGCAGGCTCCACACTGTCAGTGCAGAGTCCCATTAAGGGCTTGATCCCACAACCTCAGGGTCATGACCTGAACCAAAATCAAGATATGGATGCTTAAGGGGCTGAGCCACCCAGGTGCTTCGACGACTCTGTGCCAGGCCAGTGGCTCTCGAACTTGCGTGGACTTGTTAATCAGAATCTCCTGGAGGGCTCGTTAAAACACGGACTAGCAGGCCCCGCCCCCTCGCCCCCACCCCCGAGTTTCTGCTTAAGCAGGTCTGAGGTGGGGCCTGAAAACTGACGTTTCTAAAACATTCCCAGGCAATATTGACGCTGCTCAGCCAGGCACCAAGCTTGGAGAACCACTGCCCTAGACAGACGGTGTCAAGGATCCAGAGAGTGAATTCATCTCACACACACACGTTTCTCCCTCACTTTAGACAGTGGAGTGTAGGCCTAGGTCACCCTCCTGACTACCGAGGGCATCCCTAAAGCGCCACGCCCCAAGGGTACGATCTAGGCAACCTTGATATAAATTACCCAGCAAGACCCTCAGAACACACAGATTCACGTCCCCCCAAAAAACCAGAGCTCTCCGATCCCGTGGTTGGCCCAGGCAGAGAAAGCAACCGCCTGCTGCTGCTGTCATATTGGTCATCAGGCCCACAACCTACTCCTGATTTTCCTCGTGCGAAGTAAATAGTGCGGATTTCTGCAATGCAGAGGGCAAGCCCGCCAGGGCTATTATCTCGGGAGTTGTTCCGGTACCGGCCGCCCCCCAGCTCCTCTGTGGTATTAGCTGATTCCTAAGGTGTTATTTTAGGATTATGCGGGATGGAGCACGTCAATTACCCGATACATTGTAGGATCTCGACCCGCGATGGATCCTCCCCTCCCTCTGCTGACATGACTTAATACCTAGCAAGCAACTTTTCATGCAGCAGCTTGAGGATTAAAAGCCTTCAGACACAAAGGGGTGATGCCCTTTGGGAATGGTAACGGTTTGGAATTTATGTTGTAAAATATCGAACAGCCTGACTCTGTACGAATTCCCACAAGCGCTCCCAGAATTAGTCTTCCAGGAGACTCACACTCATCCCTCAAACTGAGCCTTCTGCCAGAGAACTAGCCCGGAGAGGGGGAAAAAAAAAAAAAAAAAAAAAAAAAAAAAATCCTTCCTAGACTCTAATGTCATCCGATGGTGCCCTCTTGTGGCCACACGAAATCCTACATTTGATTCTTTTTTTTTTTTGGACATTCCCCGGAGCCCATGCTAAGCAAGATCTGGCTTACACTGGCTCCTGACAGCCAGAAGCTACATTTTCAGGAATCCTGGGAACTGTCTTTAAACATGGCCACTACCAAAAATGAAGTACACAAACATAACTGAATAAGTTATATTAAAAACAGATTTAATAAGTACTCAAAAGTAACCACTTTCTAATGATTTTACTAGGTTATGTGTTCTCAGAGTTATTTACACCTATTGTCCCTGTATCGAGGAATTACGCAATACAATGGCGTGTTTCTCTTCCCAACTCCGTTTGCGGTTATGTCACACTGGTAGCTCGAAGCTGGGCGTGATGGGAACATTTACACCATGGAAGTAGGCCAGCTTTTTCAGAGAGCGGGCTGTTAAGCATTCATCGGCACACCATTCCCACATCCTCGCCCCGTGAGAGCTCGGAGCAAGGGAGGAAGTGATGAGATGTCCCCGTGACTCAGGAAGGGCTGAGAAAGTCGAGGGCTATACTGTCCTACGCCGTCGCCACTAGCCGTATGTGGATATTTAAGTTTAGACTTAAATAAATGCAATACAATCAGTTACACCAGCCACACGTCGAGTGTTTAATAGAATAGATTCGGCTACTTTATTGGATCACACAGATGCAAAACATTGCCATCATCAGATGGAAACATATGATGGCGAAGCACTGGCTAGACACTAGGAGTTTTCATTTCATGAAAATCACTAGCACAGTTACTTACTATTATTATCCCTTTTCTGCATCTACTGTCCTCCGTCTAGTTCAAAAAAATGTACAGAATAGCTCTTACGTAGATGTGGGTCAAAGGGCACAAACCTGCGACGAGAAGACGAATAACTTCCAGGGGTCGAATGCACAGCCCAGAGATTACAGTCAGCAGTACTGTATTCTATACCTCGAAGTTGCTGAGAGACCAGATCTTAAATGTTCTCGCTGCAGAAAAGAAACTATGTGACATGATGAAGGTGTTTGCTAATGCTAAGGCGCTAAGGCAGCTGAGGCTGTGGTGGTGATCATGTTGCAAGATATAAATACGATCTATTAAAAACATACAAACATGTGGTACACTGTAAACCTACACAGTGTTACATGTCAATCCTATCTCAATTAAAAAAAGCAAACAAACAACAAAGCAACAACAACTGTACTTGCTGTGTGCCAATCACTTCCGAGGGGCCCAAAGTTGAATACCAATGGCTCCCGCTCTAAGGAGCTTACAGACAGTAGATGAGAAAAGGTGGGGGGGGGGGGGACATACAGATTTAAAAGACAATTTCTTAAAGCCCAAGATTGAGATGTTATAGGAACAAAGAGAAAGGACACTTAACCCTACACGGGGGTGCTGGCAAGGCTTTTAGAGTTGATGGTGCCTAGGGTCGGATTAAGAAAGGCAGGAGACAGCTGCCAGGCAGGGGGAGTGTGGGGACAGGTAAGGCAAGGCGAAAGGGCATGACAATATCTGGGAGAAGTCGTGCCGCTCTGAACACCAGGACGTGAGGTGCATGGAGCTGTACAGAGGGACAGTGACCACGTCACAAAGACCGGCTCAGACCAGGGGGCTCGGGCCCTATCCTCGAACCCTCTGTCTACAGCAGAGACTGGATTTAAGGGACCAAGTGATCATGGTGGCAGCTAGATTATGTTACGATGGAATAATTCTACACGAGGGACAATGTGAACACGAGCTAGGTCAGTGGGCACACGTTAAAAAGGAGGAAAAGAATCAAGAAATACATAAGGGGGTCAAATTAGCAGGATTTGCCAACTGGTTGGAAATGAGGGTTAATGAAGACGATGGCCCAGGGATGACCCCAGGGTTTTGAGTGTGACAGGGGGACCCCTTCGCCGGTATGTGCCTGGATGAAATGCGAAGAGCAGGGCACCCCTTTGGGCGTCAGCAGCAGAGCACAGCCCGTCCTGGAGTGCGCTCCCTGAGACCCGCTCACCCCCACCCCTGTAACTGCCCAGCTCTGAGCTGACAAGGAGACGGAAGGGCTCCCTCGGGCTCTTCCTCAGATCCGCTCACCAAACAATGATTGGACTATCATGCTGTAAGGACCAGGGGGCAGCCAGTCTGGGCTTCCAGAGGCACGGAGCGGCCTCGAGGTCAGATTTCAGAATCTGAAATGTGGGACGGTCACAGGATCTGGGGATGGAATTTTAAGTTAGCAGGTCAATGGTTGAATGCTCTACCTTCGTCGATTTAGGGTGGGGATCACATATTTCTTGCTGCACTATTACACCTATGACTGTGACTTAGCTATATCACTGCAGGAAGAAGAGTAGAAGAACAATCTAGAAAACCAGGACTGGAAAGAAGCCAAGAACAGCTCACAGAAGTCGTGGTGCACAAGCAAAACCAAAGAAGTCGAACACTCACCCAAGTCGCATCTCCTGTGAGATCTCTTGGGTTTGGGAAAACTCGGAAGCCTTGTGCCTGAGCACCAGGCACCTGCAACCTCATCATAAAGCCAGCTCTACCGTGTCAGTGAGTGAACGCAACCTGCTTCTGAGCACCAATTCCAAGGTCATCGGAGGAACAGGGAGGGATGACCTGAACTCTAGGTCTTATTTTCATGTCTACGTGTTCATTAAAGCTTGAACGGCAGGGGACTCTCTCCACACCGTATACAGGATAAAGAAAAGTAGCTTCATGTTCATTTCATCCTAACTTCCCAGTTTAGAAATCCAAGGGAAACCCTAGCATAGAATGTAAATACACACACACACGCGCGCGCACACACACTCCCTACCCTATGTAATTGGACTCTCTATTGATCGATACAGATCTCTTTCTCAGCTTCTGGTTGATTAACTAGCCCATTCTCCTGGCCACATTCCATAATGAACACCTTCCAAGAACTCTGAACTGGTAACTCGGAATCCTTTTGTCCTGAGCCCCATTCTCTAAACGAGCCTCCTTCCGCCGAACCTTCAAGTTGTGAATTTCTTTTTTTTTTTCCTTCTGTTTTTTTGTTTGAATAATTTATTGTCAATTTGGTTTCCATACAACACCCAGTGCTCATCCCAACAAGTGCCCTCCTCTGTGCCCATCACCCACTCTCCCCCCTCCCACACCCCCCTCTCCCCTCAGTTTGTTCTTAGTCTTTGAGAGTCTCTTATGTTATGTCTTCCTTCCTCTCTGTGGCTTTTTTTTTTCCCTTCCTTCCCCTCTTCCCCTCCCCCCTGGTTTTCTGTTAGGTCTCCCAAAGCCTACCTATGCGTGGGAACATATGGCATCTGTCTTTCTCTGCCTGACTTATTTCACTCAGCATAATATCCTCCAGTTCCATCCATGTTGCCACACATGGCCAAATTTCATTCTTTCTCATTGCTGCGTAGTATTCCATTGTGTATGTGTGTGTATATATATATATATATATATATATATATATATATATACCACATCTTCTTTATCCATTCATCAGTTGATGGACACTTAGTCTCCCTCCATGATTTGGCTATTGTCAAAAGTGCTGCTATGAACATCGGGGTACACGTGCCCCTATGCATCAGCAGTCCTGTATCTCTAACTGGGAAGTTAGAACGAAATGAACATGAAGCTACTTTTCTTTATCCTAACAGTGCTATTGCTGGGTCATAGGGTAGTTCTATTTTCATTTTTTTGAGGAACCTCCACACAGTTCTCCAGAGCGGCTGCACCAGTTTGCATTCACACCAGCAGTGCAGGAGGGTGCCTGTTTCTCCACATCCTCGCCGGCATCTATAGTTTCCTGATTTGTTCATTTTAGCCACTCTAACTGGTGTGAGGTGGTATCTCAGTGTGGTTTTGATTTGTGTTTCCCTGATGATGAGTGACATTGAGCATTGTTTCATGTGTCTGTTGGCCATCTGAATGTCCTCTTTAGAGAAGTGTCTATTCATATCTTCTGCCCATTTCTTCACTGGATTATTCGCTTTTCGGGTGTGGAGTTTGGTAAGTTCTTAATAGATCCTAGATAGTAGTCCTTTATCCCATATGTCATTTGCGATTATCTTTTCCCATTCCGTTGGTTGCCTATCAATTTTGTTTCTTTTGCCGTGCAGAAACTTTTTATCTTGATGAGGTCCCAGTAGTTCATCTTTGCTTTTAATTCCCTTGCCTTTGGAGACGTGTCGAGTAAGAAATTGGTGCATCTTAGGTCAAAGAGGTTTTTTCCTGCTTTCTCCTCTAGGATTTTGATAGTTTTCTGTCTCACCTTCAGATCCTTCATCCATTTAGAGTTTATTTTTGTAAGTGGTGTAAGGAAGCGGTCTAGCTTCATTCTTTCGCATGTTGCTGTCCAGTTCTCCCAGCACCATTTATTAAAGAGGCTGTCTTTTTTCCATTGGGTACTCTTTCCGGCTTTGTCAAAGATTAGTTGGCCATATACTTGTGGGTCCATTTCTGAGTTTTCTATTCTATTCCATTAGGCTATGTGTCTGTTTTTGTGCCAATACCATACAGTCCTGATGATTACCACTTTGTAGTAGAGGTTAAAGTCTGGGATTGTGATGCCTCCGTCTCGGTTTTATTCTTCAGTATTACTTTGGCGATTCGGGGTCTTTTGTGTTTCCATACAAATTTTAGGATTGTTTGCTCTAGCTTTGAGAAGAATGCTGGTGCAATTTTGATTGGGATTGCATTGAATGTGTAGATTGCTTTGGGTAGTATTGCCATTTTAACGATATTTATTCTTCCGATCCATGAGCACGGGATGTTTTTCCATTTCCTTCTGTCTTCCTCAATTTCCTTCATAAGTTTTTTATAGTTTTCAGTGTAGAGGTCTTTCACATCTTTGGTTAGGTTTATTCCTAAGTATTTGATGGTTTTTGGTGCAATTGTGAAGGGAATTCACTTCTTTATTTCTCTTTCTGCTGCTTCAGTGTTGGTGTATAGAAATGCCACCGATTTCTGTACTATGATTTTGTACCCCGCAACTCTGCTGAATTCATGTTGTGAATTTCTAAACAGAAGCCGTGGTGGAGTAATCTTTGGGTAACACTGACAGAGAGTAACCGAGCCCTAGGGATCACAGAGCCTCAGTATTTAAAAGGATTTTACTGGAGGTGTGCTGGGAAAAGAAGGCTAAACTAAGTCCCAGGTAATGAACTCTATCCATGAAAAATCTCTACCTGTATGTTACTAATACACCCCTTTAAGACTTAGTTTCTGTGGGATTGCTATAAACGATGCCCTGAATTTGGTCTGCATGAATGTGATTTTTAGAGACAGGCGCAAAATGTGTGAATGTCTATGTTTCCAAAACAGCATCATAAAAACACCGACGAGAGACTAGAACATTCGGTGTTTATGGACGGAAGGAAAGAAGAAGGAAGTAGGGGGCAGGGAGGGAGATCACGCTGACAGAATGTAACATGGGAAAGGTCACCCCAGTCGTCCTCAAACTGTTAGCAAATCAGAATCGCCTGGAGGCCTTGTTGGACCACCCAATGCCCATCTCAGGGTTTCTGAGCCAGCAGGTCTGGGGCGGGGCCCTAGGATTCCCTCTTCTGACAAGTTCCAGGTGACACTGCCGATGCTGGGCTGGGGACCTCACTTTGAGAGCCACTGCGTTATACGTCTCCATGCCCACATACTCTCAAAAATCACACGATTAAGGAGATTCATGAAAGGTTAAAAGCAGCCACTTTCATTTCTGAAGGGCCAAAAAAGTGTTATTTATAAATATGGGCCGGCATCCGCAGGTCCACACCCAGATTCAAGAACACTCTCTGCCCTTTCTGTGACTAACCAAGTACAATCCAGATTTCAGTGTCCACATCCCCCCTCCCCCAAGTACATATTTTCTGAGTTGAGAGAAATCTCAAACCAGAAAAAAAAAACAAAAAAAATTTTAGTGTTATTTATCTTCATTAAAATTGAATTATCATTATTCGTTTTGGGGAGGGAGATCTAGGAGATCAACATTTTTTAATAATAATTAAGATGTTATTTACCGTTTTCATGCTCATTCTCTTTTAAGTGTATGGTGTTTTCCAAAAACTACACGATATGTGATGGTGTCATTGCTCCAATGTTAACATATAATGAACTTATTGTTTATAAGAGAACTAATAAATAATATTTTTAAATTTATTGGTTTTAGTGTCTAAATACGGTATCACTAGCTATAACTACGTGGATTAAAGCTCTTCAGGCCTCAGTGGTTTTTAATAATGTACAGAGGTCCTGACAAATCGTTAACAAGTGCATCATCATTGGTCATTCCAGAAATGCAAATCAAAACCACACTGAGATACCATGTCACACCCATTAAGATGACTTTAAGCAAATAGGAGAATAACGAAGGTCAACAAGGATGTGAAGAAACAGGAATCCTCATACTTGGCTGGCGGAAATGTAAAATGGTGCGGCCGCTGTGGAAAACAGATTGGTAGTTCCTCAAAACTTCTCACAGACTGTTACCACGTATGAGCAATTCCGCTCCTTGGCAGATGCCCACAAGAGCTGAAAACCTATGTCCACCCAGAAATTTGTACGTGACTGTTTATAACAGCGTGGTAGCCAAATGCCCAAGAGGTGGAAACAACCCAAGTGCCCATCGATAATAAATGGATAACCAAACTGTGGTCTCTCCATACACTCCAAGGTTACTCAGCCATACAAAGGAATACAGTGTTGATCCATGGTACGGTGTGGGTGAGCTTCAGAAACATTGTGCTAAGGGGCGCCTAGGTGGCTGAGTCAGTTGAGCGTCTGACTCTTGATTGCAGCTCAGGTCATGATCTCATGGTTCGTGGGATCAAGTCCTACACTGGGCTCTGCACTGACAGTGCACAGACTGCTTGGGATTCTCTCTCTCTCTCCCTCTCTCAGCCCCTCCCCCCCTCATGCCGTCTGTCTCTCAAAAAAAATAAAATGAACTTTAACAACAACAAAAAAGAAACATTAAGTGAAAGAAACTGCTAAGTGAAAGAAACCTGACACAAAAGGTCACATGTTGTATGATTTCTTTTATATAATATATCCAGAAAAAGTAGGCAGATCCAGGGAGACAGAAAGTAAGTTAGTGGTTAACTGTGGCTGGGGAGAGTGAGTATCTACTGTTTTACTCAACGATCCGTGAATACACTAAAAGCCACTGAAGCGTACACTTTTTACAGTTATATGAATTTCATTCACCTCAATTAAAAGAAACAAACAAACAAAAAGAGATCCTGAGACCAGAATATCCTGAGACATAGTTAGTTCCATCCATGATTCTCTAAGAACGGTCCTCAGCTCCCAAGAGAGGGCCAGGGTCTACCTGAAGCTTCTATGGTGACTTACTTTCTAATATTCTATTAAGTGAGCTATTTATGAGACCCCGAATTTTTTAAACTAAAATTAATGTATTCTAGAGTTTCCTGAAGACTCCGACTCAGTATTCTATTGAGAATGTGACATTTGCATTGCTTCTAGGAAGAATGCTGTTACTGATAACTTACTAGAACCATCTTGGGTTGGTTTTGGTTTTTGATTGGCATTCTCTCAGCTAAATTATAAGTTGCGGTCAGTACTTTTCACATAGGGGCTGTGTCTATCAATGGGCCCAAAACGTGCCCATCATAACCAATGTAACTCGTTGTGGGTTTTCCGACTTAGTGACAGTGTGCACTGACAGATCTTCGCACCAGTTGTGCTGTTAGCTTATAATTTTCAAATAACCAGGCTTTAAAGCACGAATGGGTTCCTTTTCGAGGGATAGGGGGAAGAGCACAAGTCGGGGAGGGGCAGAGAGAGAGGAAGAGAGAGAATCTTAAGCAGGCTTCACACTGTCAGCACAGAGCCCAGTGCAGAGCTCACACTCACAGACCATGAGATCATGACCTGAGCCGAAATCAAGATTCGGACGTTTAACCAACTGAGCCACCCGGGCGCCGCTGAAGCCCGGATGTGTTCCTATTTAAAAGTAATCACTATGGCTTCCCGTCTCCAGTCTGACAAAGAGGAACTCGGAAGCCATCACTCCCCTCCTACCAGAGAGAAAAGCTCTGAACAAAGTGAAAATCAACAACTCTTCTTGGATCCAGCAGACAGTTGAAATCTGGCCAAACCTGTGACCCCAAATTGAAGAGAGAGCCAGGTGCACTAAATCACAGTGTACCCCAAACAGAAGCCCAAGAGCAGGGGCGCCTGGGTGGCTCAGTCGGTTAAGCGGCCGACTTCGGCTCAGGTCATGCTCTCACGGTCTGCGGGTTCGAGCCCCTGAGTCAGGCTCCTTGCTAACAGCTCGGAGCCTGGAGCCTGCTTCGGATTCTGTCTCCCTCTCTCTCTGCCCTTCCCCTGCTCACGCTCTGTCTCTATGTCTCTCAAAAATAAATAAACGTTAAAAAAAATAAAAAAAAAAGAAGGCCCAAGAGCAGACCCTGGGCGGGCGCCGAACTCACAGACTGCCGGTGGGCCAGTGCGGACGAGCCCTTGGCCCTTCGTGAGTTTCACCTCCAGAAGAGTCTGAGGTTCTCAGGGTGAAGATCAGAGAAAAGCCCCCTCGTGCTTTTGGCGAGGGAGAGAAGAAGGAACCACTTTGAAATACCTTACCAAGCCTGTCCTCAGGAGAAACTATTCTCCCAGCTATCTTGGGTTTTACTAGAACTTGCCAACCAGAGGGAACAGGGGTGCCCTGACCCTGACCTCCTCTAGCCTTCCATGTGGGAAAGGAGACTACGCAGCTCCAGCCCATGTGAGGGCGGCAAGGAAAGAAGCCAAGGGCTTCTCTAGCCTTAGTGGTCCAAACAAGACCTCACACCTGCGCTGTGGCCAGAGGACGTCAGGCGACTCTTACTTCCTCAGCCAGAGCCATGCACCGTGCCTCTAGAACCAAGAGTAGAATCAACGTCCCTCATGAGCTGCTTGGAGTGGACAGAACAGTAAGACCTGAAGGAATGAAAAGTCGGTCCCTACACAGAGAAGGGAGAACGGATGTTGACCCTTTTCGTTGTGGCTTTGCTCATGGCAAGTATTGTTCTATTGAAGAACAGCCTCAAATTTCCCATCAGCCGTACCATTAGGAGGCTTCGGAAGAGCCAGGTCAAAGCTCGGTCCTGGGAACGGGAGAGAAAATGCGGACGACGGATTTGCGGCGCGGGCACAAAGGACTTTTTAAGGATGTAGAAAGGCTTTTGGGACGTTCTTCCATTGACAACGTGCTAGGCTGTCCAGAAGAAACCGAGACTGGGTGTCTGAGCTGCAGCGGAAAGGGCTGGAATGGAACCGCACTGGGGCAGGGTGGGGGCGGGGGGGTGAGCTGGGGCTGGGGGAGGTCACCGAGAAGACGAGACTGCCAGTTGACTTGCAAACTGGACCCAAGTGATTGCAGGCTCCTCATCCCCTCCTCTGTCCTTGGAACGTGGATTCCACTGGCCCTTCTGCCTCCCGGTAGCTGCTCCGGGGACACAGCCTTGAGATTGCCACGTGGTGTTGAAAACCCACTTGAAAACCGACGTGGTGTCTGCACCCACTTCAGGCTCCTTTACAAACTCTTAAGATGTGGTGGGTGTGGGGGGGGGATCCACCCCTCTCGTGGGGCCCAGGCCCAGTCTGGAAGGTAAATTCCCCTGCTTCTTCAGACGGCCACCTGCCAACCTGGACGGGACTGCCTTCTTCTCTCCCGTCTCCGCCTGCCCTCCGCCAGCCTGGAGGCGGGATGATTTCACCGGGGAAGCACCGGGGGAGGGTGCAAACCAGCCGCTGGTGAGCCAGCCAGGAAACGGGAGACGCGGGTCTGGGGGATGAGGCATCGCAGGAACCTCCGGGGTCCGCCGGTGAGCTCCGCGTGTGTCAGCCGCTGGTGGACCGCGGCACGGCTCTGGGGGGCCCTGAAGACACTGGCTGCTTCCAGGGGCTCGTTTGACACACCGCACGCAGTGCACCGGGCGGAGGCTGGTGGTGCGAGGCCGTGCGGGCCACCGGCGCCCCCCTCGAGCCGGAAAGCGAGAACTATCGGGGAAGGACTGCGGGGGTCCCGCGAGCCTGTGGGTGTCCCCCGGCCTACTGGCTTCGGGGCGGACGGACGAGGCAGGAGAGCAGGATAACAGCGGTCTTGGCGTGCCCTTTTACGAAGCTAGGAGGGCTCCGGGCGCTTTGGATTAAGGTCTGGGCCCTTGTTGACAAAGCCTGAGTAGGACGCTGAGGGAGGGAATCCGGGAGAAAGTGGTACGCGTGAAGAGAAGGATACTATGGCAACTGATGAGGAAAATGGATAAAATGCCCCACGCCTTCTGCCTCCTAATATGGGATAAAATTATTTTTAAATCGCAGTGACCCCAAAAGGCCTAGGGGGAAATTCGCATTCTTTCTCTGTCCCCTGAAGTTGTAAATCTTGTCCTGTCTTTGAAACATAAACACCCCAAGAGATAACCAAAACATGGCTTGCAGAAACTGAAGAAAAAAACGGGGTGTGTGTGTGTGTTAAGTTTATTTCTTTATTTTGAGAGAGAGAAAGAGCACAGAAGCAGGGGAGGGGCAGAGAGAGGGAGGGAGAGAATCCCAAGTAGACTCGGCAATCTCAGCACAGAGCCCGGTGTGGGGCTCGACACAGGGCTCGAACTCAGGAGCTGGGCG
The DNA here is from genome assembly GCA_030068075.1 of Paguma larvata. Lineage (NCBI taxonomy): Eukaryota > Metazoa > Chordata > Mammalia > Carnivora > Viverridae > Paguma > Paguma larvata. The sequence continues at coordinate 132,289,757 of CM057828.1, forward strand.
ATCATGACCTGAGCTGAAATCGAGAGCCGGCTGCTTGACCGACTGAGCCGCCCAGGTGCCCCAAGGGAGAGGGAGGCTTTTTCGAAATGCAGATCGCTGTAGGAGTTCCCAGAATCCAGTCCACAGTCTCCAAAAGGTCACAAATAATCAGTAAAAGGCTTTAGCCGTGGAAGGGGGTACCTGATTATTGGCTAGAGATTGGGACTGAAAGCTGAGTAGATATAGGAAGTTGAAGGTCTGGGAAAAAGAAATTTTATATGTAGTCGAGCTATGTTTAAACTAGACTTACATTAGTTGAAAAGCAAACGGAGTTACACTATCAAAAGTATACTGGTACAAAATGAGAATTTACTTTCCTTTCTATTGAAGGGATAAAGTTTTCTTAGAATATTGATTTGCTTTTCATAAGAAAGTGTAAACAAAGGCTTTTCTCTGCCTTTGATGTAATCTATCAGGAAAACAAAGACTCTGCATTTTGTCCTTATCACGTCTTTGATTACTTAAGAAACTAAGTCTTCTCTGTTAGAAAAGCTGAGTTGTGGGGCGCCAGGGTGGCTCAATCGGTTAGGCAGCCGACTTCGGCTCAGGTCATGATCTCGCAGTCTGTGAGTTCAAGCCTTGTGTCGGGCTCTGTGCTGACAGCTCAGAGCCTGGAGCCTGCTTCGGATTCTGTGTCTGTCTCTCTCTCTCTGCCCTTCTCCTGCTCATGTTCTATCTCTGTGTCTCGAAAATAAATAAACGTCCAAAAAAAATTTAAAAAGAAAAAAGAAAAGCCAAGTTGTTTACAACACTGTCACTTTTGATTTTATGTTGAATTTCATGAGAGGCACTGTCAAGTAGGAAGTGATACTAAGCTTTCTCGAGGGAATACTTGTATGAAATTCCCCGAACTCTGATATGTCCTAGTATAACCGGGATCTATAACCACGTATAACCCAGTTTAGCCAGATCGAGAACCGCGGCCATTTGTAAGACTTTTGTCATTTGCAGACACTTATCGTTTTAGCTGATGCTTTGGCAAAAAGCATTCTGCAACGCGTTCCCGACAGGTCTCTAAGAACTAACACCAATTTGCCTTCATGTGGGAGCAATTATACTAAACCTTCCCAGCAATCCTCCGAGGCTACAGTCCAACCATGTGTGATGGGGTAGCAGCGGGGTACCTGCCCCTATGCTCCCCGCATCGGTGAAACAGGGCCCGTGACAGGGATGTCATGACATTACCACGTGAAGACTTGCCTCTGCCGGACACCCTACAGGCTTCGCTGGAGCATCTCTGAGATAGACGATGGCAGTGAACCCACAGAAAATTTAAGGCCCAGGTACTGCAGTAAGGTCTTGGGTGTCGTCGGGTCAGGTAAGACACCTGTCGTCTCCAAAGCTGGGATTAATAAGGTGCAAGTTTATCCAGCCTCTAAGAACATGAGACAGGTGCAAGCTGCTGTAGGGATTGGGGTGGGGGGCAGGGGGGATTAGTGGACTTCGCTTCCCCTCCTGGCACAGTGTCCCTGTCCCTGACGCTGCCTGGCGAAGAGAGGGCACATGTGAGGCAAGGGATCAGAGTAGCAAGTCACCTCGAGAAGGAGAAACTACTAGTAACAGACGAAAGCTCTGGGCAGCTCCCGAGCAGAGCTGCCACGTGAGTTCCATGCGTCTGTGACTCCGGAAGACGTGGCCAGGCACTGTGGCGAGGCAGGAGAGCGTGCCCCTGGGACTTTGGTCCCAGCTCCGGAAGGGGACAGACCCCCTGACCTTCTTCCACAGAACACGAGCTCCCCTCTCACACGGCAGCCAGCGCAGCGGCCGGGGGGCTGACTCTACAGCGGTCCGGCTGGTGGTGCCGCGTGAGCCCTAGCCGTGGCACCCATGGCCTGTCGCACTGACTGCCGGGCTGCTCTAAAGGGACTGATCCTATGGCTTGGACAGTGGAAAGCAGAGGGGTGGATGATCACGAACAAGCCTTCGTGAGGCCAGGATGCGTGTGGACAGACATTTGGTCCATCTGCAAGAGTCTGAAGCATCTTGACTATTTTTCATGTCTGGGTTCATAACAGACACTCCCTGGCAATCACCCCCTAGCCTTAGCTCAGGTATGAGCCCTAGCCACTTGGGTGCATACTACGAGTGGCCACTGCAGTGCCCAAGTCATATGGCCTATTGCCAAACATTTCAGAACGCCCTTAAAGTATAGTGTCATGGTGAATGTAGTGACAGCATGTCCTGTATGTTCTAAACGATGCCCGAGGCAACACCAAAAGAATCTGGATCCAACTTCTGGGGAAGACGGCAGAGAAGATCCTAGGCTCGCCTCCTCCCGTGATACGCCTGGGTAACACCCACATCAGTGTAAATCACCCAGAAAATGACCCAGAGACTAGCGTGACAAACTGGCTAAATGTGGAGAAGAGTCCACATCAAGGAGGAAGGGCAGACACGCGGTCAGGAGCCAGACAGACCCACAGGACTGTCCGCTGGAGTCAGGGGATGCAGTGGGTGCAGAGAGGGGAGAGTAGGGGACCCCACAGCAGGCATCCCCAAATGAGGGACCCGCACTGGGGAGTCAAATCCCCATAACATTTGGCTTTGAAAACCAGAGAGGCCTAACTTCATGAATTCTTACAATCTGGTGGGACTTAACATGTAGAACTTTACAAATCAGCAGGCTCAGCTCTGGAAGAGCCGGAGGGTGATAGGAAACGGAGTCCCTGGCCTTAAAGAGACAGCACGACCAAGAGCCCCGCTGAGATACTGCACAGAAGCAGCAGTCTGGAAAATGCCTCTGGCATATGGGAAGGAGGTGTATTTTCTAACCTCAGAGCATGTGTTAAAAAGGCAGGGATCTTTGGGAGACTTCTCCAAGAACAAAAGAGTTGGGCGCCTGGGTAGCTCAGTCGATTAAGCATCCGACTTCAGCTCAGGTCATGATCTTACGGTTTGTGAGTTTGAGACCCGCATCGGGCTCTGTGCTGACAGCTCAGAGCCTGGAGCCTGCTTCGGATTCTGTGTCTTTCCTCTCTCCCCCTCCCCCCCTCACACCGTGTGTCTCTCTCTCAAAAATAAAAATAAAATTAAAAGGGAAGAAGAACAAAAGAGCTGGAGAGTGCCATCTCCTATCCCACCCCCCCAACCTAGATACGGGGACACCTGTGAGAAACAGCACAGTGCAAACTCTCCACTTGGCTGGCCAACGGCTTGCCCCGCCCCCATGTCCCTCTGTGGGCCTGCCCCCTCCATCCCAGCCTGGACAGGATTTTCCTGAGCCACTGCAGGCCCCCTCCCACAGCAGACTAGATCTGTGAGGACCTTGTTGTGCCGCATGCCCCACCCCTGTCTGTGTTTCTGTGGACCCACCCTCCCACCCCCCACCTCCCCCGACACACCACGTCTTTGGCAGGCGTCCATCCAAGTGGCACCACAGGCCTGGCAGTGTGCAATCAGCCCAGATAGGGGCCAGCACCATCCAGTGTGATCCCTGCCCAAGGCGGAGGGGAAGACAACCACGCCCATCAGCTCAACCGCAGCCCCAAAAGTAGGCTGGAAGAAGACATCTGGTCTGACTACAAGCCCCACCCACCAATGAGAGCTTCTCGAAGACGACAGCGGGAGAACCCCTGCAGCTCTGTGCTACCACAGCTCTGACTAAACTCAAGTCCAAGGGGGCCTGAGACTGGCCCACTGACAGCACAGGGACCAGAACCCTGCCCGCAGAAGGCAGAGAGAGCCGTCGCAGACAACTGCATTGAAGGCAAACACAGCTCAATCACAATAGTAGCACACGGAGGACACACATGGGAGGCACCCCCTGAAGTCGCAGCTTCTGGGGAACAGGGGACACTGCACGGCAGGGCATTAAAGGACCTCTCTCTTTATAAGGACACTACTTTCAAGAGCAAGATACGCAGCTGACTTTCTAACACATAGACACAGGTATAGAGGGTTACACGAAATAGGCAGATAGGAAAATACGTCCCGAATGAAAGAACAGGACAAAATTACCAGAGATTTAGCGAGAGAGCTAAAGGAAACACATATGAGTAATATGTTTGATAAAGAATTGGAAGTAATTGATGGGGTTTTGGAGTGGTGGTGGGGATTCTGAGCCAGTGGCCAAGGAAGAATTCTTAATGATGTTTTTGGTGCAAAAAAGGTGATTTTATTAAGGCACAGGGACAGGACTGGTGGAGTTGTGAAGAATGACTAGTTATACACTGTGGAGTTGGGGGAGGTAAAATCAAGAGGAAGGTTCTTAAAGGGATTTCCGTATGCTAAAGACTCGCAGGTCACTGGAGGCCTAGCCATTGTCAAGCAAAGGTTGTTTTTCCCTCTAGCAAAGCATTAGCATTAAGTCAGTAGGGAGTTCCTAGAGATTAGGCTATTAATAAGATATTTATAAGGGGGTGACGGGCATTAAAGAGGGCACTTGTTGAGATGAACACTGGGTGTTATATGTAAACCAATTTGAAAATAAACTATTTAAATAAAAAAAAAGATATTTATAAGCTGATAGAGACTATCGGTTTAACCATTTGTTTTCTGTCCTTTCCTTTGTGCTTGGGCAACCTCAGGAGAGCCTGAGGAATATCACACATATCCCACCTGGGGTGGGGGGTAGTGGTTTGTGGAGTGTCAGCTTGCCTTATGTTCCCTTATTAGTAATGATCATAAAGATACTCACTAGACTTGAGAAAAGAGTGGAGGACCTCAGTGAGACCCTTAACAAAGAGATTAAAAAAAAAATAAAACCAATCAGAAATGAAGAACACAATAGCTGAAATTAGAAATATACTACAGGGGTGGGAGGTGGGCGGGGAGGAGGCACCTGGGTGGCTCAGTTGTCTGAGCGTCCACCTTCAGTTCAGGTCATGATCTTGTGGTTTGTGAGTTGGAGCCCCACATCAGGCTCTGTTGACAGCTCAGAGCCTGGAGGCTGCTTCAGATTCTGTGTCTCCCTCTCTCTTTGCCCCTCCCATGCTCACACGCTGTCAATCTCTCTCTCAAAAATAAATAAATATTAAAAAAAAAGAAAAAAGAAAAGAAATATACTACAAGGAATAAATAGCAGACTAGTAGACTAGAATAAGCAGAAGAAAGGATCAGTGACCTGAAGGAAAAAGTAATGGAAAGCTAAAAACAGCTGAACAGGAAAAATAATAAAAATAAAAATGCAAACAGATTCAGGGAACTCAGCAACACCATCAATGTAATAACATTCACATTATAGGTCCCACAAGGAGAAGAGAGGGAAAAGAAGACAAATAATTTATTTGAAGAAATAACTGCTGAAAACTTCCAAAATCTGGGGAAGGAAACAGAAAACCAGATCTAGGAGGCACAGAGAGCCCCCAACAAAATCCACTCAGTGAGGTCCACACTAAGACACAATATTTAAAGTGGCAAAAAGTAGTTGATAGAGAATTTTAAAAGCAGCGAGAGAAGAGAAAAGAGTTATCTACAAAGGAAACCCTATAAGGCTATCAGCAGATTGTTTTAAAAGTTGGTTTATTTATTTATTTATGTATTTATTTATTTATTTATTTATTTATTTATTTATTTTGAGAGACAGTGTAAGCAGGAGAGGGGCAGAGAAAGAGAGAGAGAGAGAGAAGAAGGAATCTCAAGCAGGCCCTGTGTTGTCAGCACAGAGCCCTCAAGCCCAAGAACCATGAGATCATGACCTAAGCCAAAATCAAGAGTTAGAAGCTCAACCAACTGGCCACCGAGGCAGCCTAACAGCAGATTCTTCAGCAGAAACTTTGCAGGCCAGTAGGGAATGGCATGGTGTATTCAAAGTGCTAAAAGAAAAAAACCTGAAGTCAAGAATGTTCTATCCAGTAAGTTTACCATTCAGAATAGATGGCGAGATCAAGAGTTTCCCAGACAAACAAAAGTTAAAGAATTCATCACCACTAAACCAGCCTCACAAGAAATGTTAAAGGGGACCCTTTGAGTAATAAGGAAGGACCACAAGCAGGTGTAAGAAAAGTAGGAAGCACAAGGCAGTAAAATTAAATATATCTATAAAAATCAGTCAAGGATTTTCATCTTAAGTATATGATACCATATACCTAAAATGCAGAGGCAGGGGAGTAAAAATTTAGTGCTTTTAGAATGGATTCAAACCGAAGCCACCAACTTTAGATAGACTGCTATATGCATAAGATGTTGTATACCACCCTAATGGAAATCACAAATAAAAACTGGTAATAGACATGCAAAAAATAAACAAATCCAAGTATATCAGAAAGGCACAAACGAGGAGAGAAGAGAGCGAGAGAAGAAAGGAATAGCAAGGAACTACAAAAACAAACCTAAAAGAAGTGTAACAAAATGGCAATAAGTACATAAGTATCAATAATTACCTTGAATGTACAAGGACCATGTGCTCCAGTCGAAAGATAGAGGGTGATGGAATGGATGAAAAAGCAAGACACATCTATATGTTGCCTACAAGAGACTCATTTCAGACCTAAAGACACATGCAGGTTGAAAGAGAAGAGATGGAAAAGCATTTATCATGCAACGGAAGTGAAAAGAAACCTGGGGTAGTAATGCTTATATCAGGCAAAATAGACTTCAAAACAGAGACAATAACAAGAGACAAAGAAGGACACTATACATATCATCATAAAGGGAACACCCCAACAAGAAGATATAAAAATTATAAACATTTATACACCCAACATGAAAGCACCCAAAAACATAAAGCAGCTAATAACAAACATGAAGGAAGTCATTGAGAGTAATGCAGTCATAGTAGAGGATGTTAACACCCTACTTACATCAATGGATAGGTCATCCAAACAGAAAATTAACAAGAAAATACTGGCTTTGAATAGCACATTGGACCAGATGGATCTAACAGATATATTCAGAACACTCTGTCCTGAAACAGCAGAATACACATGCTTTTCAAGTGTCCATGGAACATTCTCCAGAATAGATCACATGTTAGGCCACGAAACAAGCTTCAACAAATTTAAAAATATTGAGGGGTGCCTGGGTGGTTCAGTCAGTGTCCAATCCTTGGTTTCAGTTCAGGTCATGATCTTGAGTTCATGGGTTCGAGCCCTGCATTGGGCTCTGTGCTGGCAATGCAGAATCTGCTGTCTCTGCCCCTCCCCTACTTATACTCTAAATAAATAAATAAATAAACTTAAAAAAAATTAAAAGATTGAAGTCATACCATATACCTTTTCTGACCACAATGCTATGAAACTAGAAATCAACCACACACACACACACACACACACACACACACACACAATCTGGAACGAACACAAATACACAGAGGTTAAATAACATGCTACTAAACATTAAATGGATCGACCAATAAATCAAAGGGGAAATAAAAAAAATACATGGAGACAAATGAAAATGAAAACACAACAGTCCAAAAATCTTGGGGATGCAGCAAAAGCTGTTCTAAGAAGGAAATTTATAGCAATACAGACCTACCTCAAAAAGCAAGAAAAAATCTCAAATAAATAGACTAACCTTACACCTACAGGAGCTAGAAAAAGAAGAACAAACAAAACCCAAAACCAGTAGAAAGAAGGAAATAATAAATATTAGAACAGATATAAATGAAATAGAAACTAAAAATACAATAGAACGATCAATGAAACTAAGACTGGTTCTTTGAAAATATCAACAAAATTGGTAAACCTTTAGCCAGACTGATCAAAAAAAGAGCAAGAGAGAGGACTCAAATCAATAAAATCAGAAGTGAAAGAAGAGAAATAACAGACATCACAGAAATACAAAGGGTTATAAGAGAATATTATGAAAAATTATATGCCAACAAACTGCACAACCTAGAAAAAAGGGATCAATTCCTAGAAACACAAAACCTTCCAAAATTAAATCAGGAAGAAATAGAAAATTTGAACAGACCAATTATGAGCAACAAAATTGAATCAGTAATAATAAAAAATAAAAATAATAAAAACAATAAACAAAAGCCCAGGACCAGATGGCTTTACAGGCGAATTCTACCAAACATTTAAAGAAGAATTAATAACTATTCTCAAACTATTCCAACAATAGAAGAGAAAGGAATGCTTCTAAATTCATTCTATGAGGCCAGCATTACCCTGATACCAAAACCAGATAAAGATACTACAAAAGGGAGAGAGAGCAGAGAGAAACAGAGAGAAAGAGAGAGAGAGAGAACTATAGGCCAATATTTTTGAGATGCAAAAATCCTCAAGGTACATTAGCAAACTTACTCCAAAAATACATTAAAAACATCATTTTCAATCAAGTGAGATTTATTCCTGGGATGTAAGTGTGGTTCAACATTTGCACAGCCATCAATAGGATATATCCCATTAACAAAAGGAAGGATAAAAAACATATGATCATCTCAATAGATGCAGAAAAGGCATTTGACAAAACACAACATCCAGTCAGGAAAAAAAAAAACTAAAAAAATAGGTTTAGAGGGAACATACCTCAACATAATAAAGGCCATATATAGAAAAAAAAGACCCACAGCTAACCTCATACTCAAAGGTGAAAAACTGAGAACTATTCCTCTAAGGTCAGGAACAAAACAAAGATGTCCACGCTCTCCACTTTTATTCACCATAAATACTGGAAGTCATTGCCACGGCAATCAGACAAGAAAGAAATAAAAGGCATCCAAATTGGTAAGGAAGAACAAAAATTGTCACTATTTGCAGATGACTTCATATTACATATAGAAAACCCTAAATACTCCACCAAAAAAACTACTAGCACTGATAAATGAATTCGCTAAGAATGCAGGATACGAAATCAATATACCGAAGTCTGTTGCGTTCCTATACGCTAATGACAAAGTAGCAGACAGAGAAATTAAGAAAAGAGTAACATTTACAACTGCACCAAAAAAAATAAAATACCTAGGAATAAACTTAACCAAGGAGGTAAAAGACCTGTGATCTGAAAACTAAAAAACACTGATAAAAGAAATTGAAAACAACACAAACAAATGGAAAGATATTCCATGCTCATGGATTGGAAGAACAAATATTGTTAAAATGTCTATACTACGCCAAGCAAAGTGCTGATTTAATGCAATCTCTACCAAAATACCAACAGCATTTTTATGGAAGTAGAACAAAATGTACTAAAATTTGTAGGGAACCCCAAAAGACCCCAAATAGCCAAAGCAATCTTGCAAGAGAAAAACAAAACTGGAGATATCACAATCCCAGATTTCAAGATATACTACAAAGCTGCAGCAATTAAACCGTATAGTGCTGGCACAAAAACAGACACACAGGTCAGTGCGACAGAATAGAGAGCATAGAAATAAACCCATGATTATATAGTCACTTAATCTTCAACAAAGGAGGCAAGAATATGCAATGAGAAAAGGATGGTCTCTTTGACAAGTGGTGTTGAGAAAACTGGAGAGCTACATGTAAAAGAATGAAACTGGACCACTTTCTCACATCATACACAAAAATAAACTCAAAATGGATTAAGAACCTAAATGAGAGACTTGAAACCATAAAAATCCTTGCACACAGGCAGTACATTCTCTGACCTTGGCCATAGCAACATTTTCTAGACATATCTCCTGAGGCAAGGGAAACAAAAGCAAAAATAAACTATTTGGGAGTATACCAAAATAAAAAGCTTCTGCACGGTGAAGGAAACAATCAACAAAACTAAAAGCCAAACTACTGAATGGAAGCAGATATTTGCAAATGATATATTGGGTAAAGGGTTAGTATCCAAAATGTATAAAGAACTTATACAACTCGACACCAAAAAACCCTAAAAATTAAAAAATGGAGAGAGGGTATGAGCAGACACTTCTTCAAAGAAGACATCCAGATGGCCAACAGACATATGAAAAAATTGTCAACATCGCTCACCGTCAGGGAAATGCAAATCAGTCCACAATGAGATATCACCTCGCACCTGTCAGAATAGCTAAAACCAAAACCACAAGAAACAACAAGTATCGAGAAGGGTGTGGAGAAAAAAGAACCCTCATGGGACGCCTGGGTGGCTCAGTAGGTTAAGCATCCAACTCTTGGTTTCGGCTCAGGTCATGATCTCACTGGATCTTGAGTTGGAGCCCCACATTGGGCTCTATGCTGACAGTGCAGAGCCTGCTTGGAATTCTCTCTCTCTCTCTCTCTCTCTCTGCCCCTCCCCTGATCACTTGCTCACTCTCTCTCTCCCTCAAAATAAATAAATAAAATTTTAACAATCAAAAAAAAAAAAAAGAAAAGAAAAGAGAAAGGAACCCTCACGAACCATCAGTGGGAATGCAAACTGGTGCAGCCACAGTGGAAAACAGTGTAGAGGCTCCTCAGAAAATTAAAAATAGATTTACCCTATGATCCAGTAATTCCACTGCTGGGTATTTATGCAAAGAATATAAAAACACTAATTAGAAAAGATGTCTGTACTTCTATGTTTATTTACAGCATTATTTACAACAGCCAGATTATGGAAGCTGTCCAAGTGTCCATTGATAGATGAATTGGATAAAGAAGATGTGGTATATATATATATATATATTGGAATATTACTCAGCCATAAAAAAGAATAAAATCTTGCCATTTGCAACAACCTAGGTGGAACTGGAGGGTATTATGCTAAGTGAAATAAATCAGAGGAAGACAAATATCATATGATTTCACTCATATGTGGAATTTAAGAAACAAAACAAATGAACAAAGAGAAGAGAAGACCACCGAAAATCAGACCCTTTAACGACAGAGAGCAAACTGATGGACTGATGGTCGCCCGACGGGAGGTAGGCAGGGAGATGGGTCAAACGGGTGCAGGGGATTAAGAGCACACTTCTAACGATGTGTCAGATAACGTCTACAATTGTTGAATCACTATATCGTTCATCTGAAACTAGTGTAACACTGCCTGTTAACTGGAATTAAAAGCAAACTGTGATGTGCGGGTGTGTCACGTCTGTGCCGACTGAAGCTTTAAGAGACAGCACGTGCCTGGCCATGGCAAGTTTCCAGGTAGAAGCTTTTCGGTGAGCCTGGATTGCAGTGTGGAATCCCAGAGCAGAGTTTTCAGCAAACTGTGATGAGTGGAGTTTGAATAAGAGACAAACGTGTGTTGTTATACGCCGCTAATACGTGACGGCTGTTTGTCACCGAAGCCTAACGTGCCTGGTTCTGATCGATACGCTACCGTTCAGGGATACATAGAAATTGTAGCTTCTGTATTTTTGTTTGTTTGTTTATTTACTTTTGAGAGAGAGAGAGAGAGAGCCGGGGGAGGGCAGAGAGAGGGGGACAGAGGATCCAAAGCAGGTTCTGGGCTGACAGCAGCGAGCCCAGGGCAGGGCTCAAACTCATGAACTGTGAGACCATGACCTGAGCCCAGGTAGGTTGCTCAATCAGCTGAGCCACCCAGGGGCCCCTGTATTTAATCCACAACAAATCAGGCCTCACCCACTAGCTGGCAGGAAAATTAAAACAGAGTAAACAACATACCCTATCCAGTTTAAACAATTCCTGGGGGCAATGTTCAGCCTCTCTTTAATAAAAATGCTCACCGTCTCAAATATCCTCTCTCTGCTTCTTGCCCAAAGATAGTTTGCAGGCTCGTTCAACTTCATACACACGGGAGAGAGTCAGGGTCCCCCGAATCCACCCTCTGCCCTCTCCAGACCCCAGTACTGATGGCCCAGCCCGAATTTTCCGCCGCGGCTGCGCTGGTCATAAATCGTGCCCCTACTTTCTAGGTGTGACCGCCACCCTGATATCCCCTCCCCGCTGACCCAGAGTTACCCCTGTGCCGACAGGCATCAGAGGACCCCCCGAAGCCACCTAGGCTTCCCTCACGACACTCGGCCGCCGGAAAGCTTCCCAGCCAGACTGCAATGATTTTCTGGGCCCCGACTACGGAGAGCAGCCAGCTTTCTTTCCTCAGAATCCCCTACATCTGACCCCATTGTGACCTGCCTTCCTCTGGGCCTTGTCTCACCATGTCCTGGGGCAAAAAATGGGCAGACACCGCCCCCCCCATCTCCTTCCAGTTCCTGGCATCTGCACTCTTCACCTACAAAACTCTAAAAAGCCAGCCACCAAACTTAACGATATGCTAGACAGGGCCCGGATGGTAGTTCTTTCTCAGGAACATCGCCTGGCCCAAACCCTTTTGCTCCAAAATCCTACTTGGGGACAGTTGGTGGAGCACACACGAGAAAGTGTTTCCTGCAATGCGGGGAAGCTGACACCTACTCTGTCACCAACTAGCCAGGGACCTTGGAAAACTGACGTAGCTTCCCTGATACTCCGTGTCTTCATTTGTAAAGTGTGGGTAGTGATCTCTTCGATGCCTGAATGGAATGTCAGTAGGCAAAAAAATTTAATATCTTCGACATCTAGAAAGTACTCAGTAAACGGGGGCTATGAAAATTGTCATCAGTAGTGACGAGAATAAAGGATCAAGATCAGCTATTCACAAGCTTGAATCCTGTGGGACGCACCTTTCATGGTCTACTGACTCTCAGTCAGGTCTTTGGCTTGTCAACTTCCTGAGGAAAACCTGAGGGGCAGTAAGTGGTGTCTGCCTCATTCTTAAGAGGAACTTTATGCCTGAGGGCGTTTGCTTCTGTTCCCCAGAAGAAATGTTTTGAAATATGTGTTTTTCCCCCGCTCAGGGACCTTCAAGTCCTCGCCTCCCTTTCTGCCTACTGAATCCTGTCTTTCCCTATCATAATACTTGATGGAGAATTTGCGCGTCGACTTGGTGAAAAACATGCTTTCGATTTTCGTTTCTTGTAATGCTTTTGCTCGTGTGGTGTCAGGGTAACGGTAGAACTTTGTCGAAGCCACCAGCGCCTTCCCTTCTTTGTGGGAAGGTGTTTAACTAACTTCCTTTAATGAATGTAGGTATGTCCAGGTTCTGTGTTTCTCCTTGGGGTGACTTAGGCCTGGGTCTATCTTTCGTTGAATTTATTCATTTTATCTAAGTTACCAAATTGTTGCTCTTAATATTTCTAATTATCCTTTCAATGTCTGTGGCATCTTTCCAACATGTATTTTTTTTAATTCATATTACCAGTAATTTGTGTATTTTGTCACTTAAAAAAATCAGTCTGGGGCGCCTGGGCGGCTCAGTCGGTTAAGCGGCCGACTTCGGCTCAGGTCATGATCTCACGGTCTGTGAGTTCGAGCCCTGCGTCGGGCTCTGTGCTGGTGGCTCAGAGCCTGGAGCCTGCTTCAGATTCTGTATCTCCCTCTCTCTCTGCCCTTCCCTTGCTCATACTCTGTCTCTATGTCTCTCGAAAATAAATAAACGTTAAAAAATTTTAAATAAAAAAAATCAGTCTGGCTATAGGCTTATTAAATTTACTCCTTGTTTTTAAAAACTACCTATCAGTGTCCTTGATTTTTCTCTATCGGTTTTCTGCTTCAACTTCAATGATTTGTTGATATCTTTATTATTTCCTTGATTCTACTTACTTTTACTTGTATTTGCTGTATTTTTTTATACTCTCTTTAGGTGGAAGTTGAGATCATCAGTTTGAGATCTTTTTTTGTCTTTTTTCTTATGTTTTTAAATGTTTATTTATCTTTGAGAGAGAAAGAGAGAGAGAGACAGACAGACAGAGCATGAGCAGGGGAGGGGCAGAGACAGAGGGAGACACAGAAAACAAAGCAGGCTCCAGGTTCTGAGCTGTCAGCACAGAGCCCGACGCGGGGCTCGAACCCATGAACTGTGAGCACCAAGCTGAAGTCTGGTGTTTAAGTGACTGAGCCACCCAGGCGCCCCTCTTTCTTTCTCTCTAATACAGACACTCTATATGATAAATTTCCCTCTCAGCTCCTCATTAGCCACGTCTCACACATTTTGAAACGCTGTGTTTTCCTATCCTTTAGTTACGAATTTCTATCTCATCTTGTGTCTCCTTCCTTGACCCATATATCATTTGGAAATATTTTGTTGAATTGCAAATATTTCGGAATTTCCCAGGTATCTTTCTGTTAATGATTTCCACTTAAATTATACTGTGATCGGAGAATATGGTTTGTGTGGTATGAATCCTTTTACATTTATTGAGGTTAAGAATAAAATACTCTTTTTTCTGACCCAGAAAATGACCTATCTTGGTGGAATGTCCAATGTGCATTTGTAAAGCACGTGTATTATCCTTTTGTCGGATGCAGCATTCTATCAATATCAGTTGGATCTAGTTGGTTGCTAGTATTTTCAATCTGCTGTTGTCTTAATATTGATTTTTTGGTCTAATCGTTCTATCAGTTACTGAAAGAGGAGAGAGCGTTGGCACTCCAACCATTGTAGACTTGTCGATTTCTCCTTTCAGTTGTTTATTTCTCCTTTCAGTTGCTAATGTGTTTTGAAGCTGTTATTAATTACTTTCACATTTAAGAGTGGCGTGTCATCTGGGGGCGCTTGGGTGGCTCAGTCGGTTGTCGACTTCGGCTTAGGTCATGATCTCAGTTTGTGGGTTCGAGTCCGTATTGGGCTCTGTGCTGACAGCTCAGAGCCTGGAGCCTGCTTGGGATTCTGTGTCTCCCTCTCTTTCTGCCCCTCCCCCGTTCATGTTCTCTCTCTCTCTCTCTCTCTCTCTCTCTCTCTCACTCAAAAATAAATCAACATTAAAAAAAAATTTAAGACTGCAGTGTCTTCTTAAATAATTTACCCTGCCAGTGTATGATGCCCTTCTTTATCTCTTGTAATATTCTTTATTCTTTGTTCAAAATCAACTTTGTCTGATATTAATTAATGTAGCTCCAGTTTTCTTTTGATTAGCGCTAGGATGTTATGTCTTTTTCCATTGTTTTAACCCATTCTTATCTTTCTATTTAAACTGGGTTTCTACTAGTGATAATATAGTTGGGATTTGCTTTTTTTAAATCCAATCGGACAGTCTCTTCTAATTTCTTGGATTACTTAAATCATTTACATTTAATTATTGATATGGTTGAGTTTAAATTTATCCACTTGCTGTGTGTTTTCTATTTGTTCCATATGCTCTTGGCTACTTTTTTTTTTCATTTCCTGCCTTTTTTAATTGAGTATTTTTTAATGATTGTATTCTATCTCCACTATTGGTCTGTTAGCTATACTTTTTTTCTTTTTTAGTGGCTGCTTTAAGTTTTATAATATATCTTGTTTTACTTGTCACAGTCTATCTACAAATAATACTGTAGCTGGCTCTTTCATTAGGGGTTAACGAAGTTGGTGACTTTAAATTCAAACTGGCGCCCATTTACCATTCTAAAAATTTTAGGACCCTTAAGAATTAGGCTAAATCTGCTCTGTAAATGTAACAACAAAACCTGGATGACAGCACAGCTGTTTACAATACAGTTACTGAATATTTTAAGCCCATTGTTGATACCTACTGTTCAGAAAAAAGGAATCCTTTCAAAATAGGACTGCTCATTGACAATATGCCTGGTCACCCAAGAGTTCTGATGGACATGGATAATGAAATTAATATTGTTTTCATCCTGCTAACACAACACCCATTCTGTAGCCCATGGATCAAGGAGTCATTTCAACTTTGCAGTCTTATTATTTAAGAAATACATCCCATAAGGCTATGGCTGCCATAGACAGTGATTCCTCTGACAGATCTGGGCAAAAGAAATTGAAAATTTTCTGGAAAAGAGTCTCCATTCCAGATGCCACTAACAACACTCATGGGGGTGTTGAAAATAACAACATGGGGTTCATGGGAAGATGCTGAAATAACAACATGCATAGGAGTTTGGGAGAAGTTGGTTCCAACCCTCGTGGACGACTCTGAGGGGCTCACCGCCTCCGTGGAGGAAGTCCCTGCAGATGAGGTGGGAACAGGGAGAGGACCAGAATCAGAAGCGGGGCCTTGAGATGGGACTGAACGGCTGCAATCTCAGGATAAAGCCGGAACGGATGAGGAGTGGCTTCTCAAGGATGAGCAAAGAAAGTGATTTCTTGAGATGGAATCTACTCCTGGTGAAGATGCTGTGAAGATTGTTGAAATGACAACAAAGCATTTAGAATATTACATCCACTCACTTGGTAAAGCAGAGGCAGGGTTTGAGAGGACTAACTCCAATTTTGAAAGAAGTCCTACTGTGGGTAAAATGCAATCAAACAGCACCGCATGCTACAGAGAAATCCTTCGTGAAAGGAAGAGTCAACCAATGAGGTAAATTCCTTTGTATGACTGCATCTGAGTTGTGGGGTATGACTGGGTGAGCAAGTAGATCCTGCTCACAAGATAGTGGTCTTCAACAGCCACTCAGATCTGATCTAGAAATGGAATGTTATAGGCCACTGACAGAACCTGATGTTTCCTCAAAGACCTAAATCATAAAACATTATAAATTGGGCTAGGTAGGTAACATGACTAGTCAGAATTTTTCTCTAAAATTGAACTCACCAAGTTAAATGAAGAAGTGACCACCATCATCATCATCATTATTATTATTATTATTATTATTTTGAGAAAGAGAGAGAGACTGTGAGTGGCGGAGAGGGACAGAGGAAGGAGAGAGAGAATCTCTCTCCCCCCTCTTTTTGCTCCTACCCTACTCCTGCTCTCTCTCTCTCAAAATAAATAAATAATAAATTAATTAAAAAAATTTTAATCACCCGTGAACTAAAAATTCTGTTTTAAAAACAAGATGTTTAATGTCCTCCTGAGAATTTTTAAATTTAATGTTTAAAGCAGATAATCTGTACAATATGTTTCAAAAACTTTTTAAAGGAGATTACTATTCAAAAATACAAGGAACTTACACAGCTTAATGTCAAAAAACAAAAACAAAAACAACCTGTTTAAAAAATGGGCAGAAGACATGAACAGACATCTTTCCAAAGAAGACATTCAGATGGTTAACAGACATATGACAAGATGCTCAACATCACTGATCATCCGGAAAACACAAATCAAAACCACAATGAGATACCACCCCCCACCTATCAGAATGGCTCAAATAAAAGAGACCGGAAATAACAAGTGTTGGCGAGGATGCGGAGAAAAGGGAACCCCCGTGCACTGTTGGTGGGAATGTAAATTGGAGCAGCCACTGTGGAGAACAGTATGCAGGTTCCAAAAAAATTAAAACTAGAACTACCAGAATTCCAGCAATTCTACTTCCAGCTATTTACCCAAAGAAAATGAAGACACAAACTTGCAGAGATTTATTCACCCCTATGTTCACAGCAGCATTATTTACAATAGCCAAGATCTATAAATAACCTAAGTGTTCAACTGTAGTTAATGGAATGTTACTCAGCCATAAAAAAAGAAAGAAATCTTGCCATTTGCAACAACATGAATGGGACTAGAGGGTCTTATGCTAAGTGAAGTCAGACAAAGTCAGACAAAGACCGTATGATTACCTCATATGAGGAACCTAAAAAACAAAACAAACAAATAAACAAAACAGAAACAGACTCAAATACAGGAAACAAACTGTTGGTTACCAGAGAGGAGGGGGGTGAAGTGACGAACAAAACAGGTGAAGAGGATTGATTGGTTGGTATAAACTTCTGCTTAAAATAAAGAAGTCATGGGGATATAGCGTACAGGGGATCTATGCACTATTGTGAAAACTTTGTATGGTGACAGGAACTAGACTTACCCTGGGGATCATTCTGTAATGTATAACAATATCAAATCACTATGATGTACGCCCGAAACAAATAGCATCTTGTATGTCAATTATGATTCAAGGGGAAAAAAAAGGGCGGGAAAGGGAAAAAGAAAGGTATCCATTGAAGCATCCCTCCTTATCCCCATCTCCCATCTATTCAGTTACCACCTCCACAGGGAAGAACATGCATTGGTCTCTTGAGTGCTTTTCCATTAAGTTACTGAATATCTGTGCAATTACAAGCAAATATATTCTTATTGTCTCCATTCTAACACAAGAGGTAGTATACTATGCACAGCTTTGCATGTTGGTTGCGTATGTGTTTTGTTAACACTATACTTTGGAGGTCTTTCACAATATAAGAAAGCAAAATTTTTTATAACTGCATGGCATTCTCTTGTATGTATGTTACATAATTCATCCAAACATTTCCCTATTTGGACATTTGGATTATTTCCAATCTTCACATTACTAAGATGCTTTTTAACACACTATTTATAACATGGCTAGAGAAATCACTTGGGAGAAGAGAAAGAGAGAGAGAGAGAGATGAATCTAACCACAACACTAAGTAAAATTAAATAATTTTAGTACTAGGTGTCATATGTAAGCAATTTGACAATAAATTATATTCATAAAAAAATAAAAATTTTAGGTTCACAAATAGCTTATGTTTCAACTCAAATTTACAGATTTGAGTAAACTTGTTTTTTTAATTTGTTGCATTTAAGAAATGCAAATTTCTTACATTTGTTATTTGTAAATTTGTTATGTTTAAGAAATTATAGTATCTATAAAATATTACACATTATAGGCATTTTATTCTTAACAGGTTAGGTCAAGGATTCTTTTGAAAAAGTTGAAGATTATAGGTCCTTTCTGCAAAAAAGTGCAGGTACTCACACAAAATCTCTGCAAAATGTTCCAAAAGGTTGTGGCTTACCTACTGTGGTTGGTCATAGATTTAAGATTTTAAAATTCATGACTCGAACTCATTCCAGGAAATTAGTATTCCTGATTTCTAGCATGGTGAAGGACGACAAATATTTTAATAGCTGTTTGAATAAAAAGATTACTATATATTAGATGTTGCAAAACCTATGGAGGGGCTTTGGCTTGCACAATGTCTTGATTTCCCCCCTGCCCAAAACAACAATCACTGTTTGTAAACTGGAAGATTTCCCACGAGGACCTCTATTTTCAAAGTTTCTTCAAAAATTGGAAAATCTGGTGGCACGGGCCACACATTGCTCCCTCATAGTCCGCAAGTACTTTCTCGCCACGCCCTCTGGTCTCCTACCCAGCAGCCCAGCTTTCTGGCCCTTACGGGCATTTGGGTTTGAAACTCCCAGATAAATCTTGAGTTTATAATCTTTAAAGCCTAAAGTCCTATCCCTTTCTTCCTTGCCATTATCCTGAGTTATTTAGGGATGAACCAAAAAAAGAAAACTGAAAGCAGGAGGTTCTTTGAAGGTTGTCCTCAGCAGGAGATGAGATAAGGAGGGTCTGGGGGTGGACAAGAAAGGGCAGACGATCTTTTGTAAAGAGGAAGAAAGAATCCCACGGGTGAAGGACAAGTTGGGCTCCTTGCTAGACGAGGGTCAGTAGGGGACACTGGTGGTGCTGGGAGTGGACCGCTTCATCTTGGCCAGTTCGCTTTACGCGTTTATCGTCTTAGTTGGGTGTGGTCTCGCTGTAGGAAGTGATAGCAGAAGTGGGAACATTGGGCCCAGCTGTTGGAACTCACACAGGGTGGAGTTTCTATCCTCACCATCTGTTCGTAGGGCCTCCCCATGGATTTTCTTGGTGCCCTGGCATCGTGCCCTAACAGATGGCTCTGGCTTCATATCACAGATAATTTAGCTGACAACTTTCTCTACAATCATCTTAGTAGTTTACAAAGAATACCATATGCCATCAGTGTGTATTGGAGTTGTGTTAAGAAAAACAGGTCTGGGCCCATAAAGTGTGACAGCCACCAGTAAAAAACACAACAAGCAAAGAGATCATTACAACACAGTGCGATAGACAGTATGCACAGAGAGAGGCCGACCCCAGGTGGGGATTGTCAAGGATTGTCTTCGGAAGGAGAGTCTTGATCTGCATCTCAAAGGACAGGCAAACGACAGTAGCTGTGGAGTAAAATATTCCCAGCAAAGGAAATAGCACAAAGGCTCAACATCCTTGTGACACGAGGAACGAGTGGAGTGGTAATAAGATACACAATGTGAGGAAGGCGAAGGGACGGGATGAGGAAGCTTCCACTCATCGTCGCACTTAGGAGCTTGGATTTGATACTAAAGTCAGTGGAGCACCGCTGAAGGACGGGGAAGGGGCGAAATTTAATTTTGTTTTTTTAATTAAAAAAAAACTTTTTTAATGTTTATTTAGTTTTGACAGAGAGAGAGAGAGATACAGAGTGTGAGCATGGAGGCAGAGAGCGAGGTAGACACAAAATTCAAAGCAGGCGCCAGGCTCCGAGCTGTCAGCACAGAACTCACGAAGCAGGAGATCATTCTCCTTATTTCTTTCCTCCTCTAGTCTGGTTTTCCTGGTTGTTGGTTCGTTTAAGCAGACATATTTAATCTATTCTCTTTACACCTGTTCTATATCTCTTTCTTTATTTTCCTCTCTTTCTCTCTGGATTAAGCCGTATAATTTCTCTGCCTGGTCAATTTTCTTTTCTTTTCCTTTTCCCCACCCCTGTCATTTCTCTCTTTGTATGGGATAAGGCCTCTTCCACCAACACCACCACCCACCCCAGTGTTTTTATTTGTTGTTGTTGGTTTTGGTTTTGTTTTTGTTTTTTTTATCCCAAGGCTACTTCAACGAACAAATCAAAGTACATCTGGTGGAGGGTCCGAACCATCGCTGCAAGTTGGGAGATAAAGCAACAGAGAACGAGTAACACACTCCAAAAAACACCTCCCGAAGGGCCGGGCCCTGGACGGTGTATGACCCTTTTTTAATATAGTAGTGCTCACAGGTGCAGAACACATAACAAGCTTTCAAAACTTACATAAGGGCCAGAAAATGAGCCAGAATGACAAAATGGAAGAATTCTCCTCAAAAGAAATTCCGGGAAGAAGTGACAGCTAACGGATTGCTCAAAACAGATATAAACAATATATAGATCAAGAATTTAGAATAATAGTCATAAGACTAATCGCTGGGCTTGAAAAAAGCATAGAAGACAGCAGAGAATCTACTGCTGCAGAGATCAAGGAACTAAAAAATAGTCGTGACGAATTTAAAAATGCTGTAAATGAGGCGTAAAATAAGCCAGCGGTGGTGACGGTGAGGACTGAAGAGGCCGAGGGGAGGATAAGTGAAATAGAAGATAAAATTATGGAAAAAGATGAAGTTGAGAAAAAGAGAGATAAAAAATTCTAGACCACGAGTGGAGAATTAAAGAACTAAGTGAGTCAATGAAATGTAATAATATCCATATCATAGGAGTTCCAGAAGAAAAAGAGAAAGGGGCAGGAGGTTTACTTGAACAAATCATAGCTGAGAACTTCCCTAATCTGGGGAAGGAAACAGACACTGAAATCCAGAAGGCACAGAGAACTCCCCTCAGACATAACTTGAATTGATCTTCTGCCTGACAGATCTTAGTGAAACTGGCAAAATACAAAGATAAAGGGAGAATTCTGAAAGCAGCTAGAGACAAACAGGCCTTAATCTACACAATAGACATCTAAGAGTAGCAGGAGACCTATCCATTGAAGCTTGGCAGGCCAGAAGGGAGTGGCAGGAAATACTCAATGTGCTGAACAGGAAAAATATGCAGCCAAGAATCCTTTATCCAGCGAGGCTGTCATTCAGAATAGAAGGAGAGATAAAGGTCTTCCCAGACAAACAAAAACTGAAGGAGTCCATCACCACTAAACCAGCCCTACAAGAGATCCTAGGGGGACTCTCTGAGTGGAATGTTGCAAAGACCAAAGACCACAAAGGACCAGAGACATCACTACAAGCATGAAACCTACAGATAACACAACGACATTAAATCTGTATCTTTAAATAATAACGGTGAACGTAAATGGACTAACTGCTCCAATCAAAAGACAGAAGGTATCAGGATAGATTTAAAAAGATTGATCTATTTGGTGTCTACAAGAAATCCAATTTAGACCTGAGGACACCTTCGGATTGAAAGTGAGGGGATGGAGAACCATCTCTTGTGCTACTGGAAGTCAAAAGAAAGCTGGAGTAGCCATACTTATATCAGAAAAACTAGACTTTTTTTTAAATTTCTTTTTAATGTTTATTTATTTTTGAGAGACATAGAGACAGAGTATGAGCAGGGGAGGGGCACAGAGAGAGGGAGATACAGAATCTGAAGCAGGCTCCAGGCTCTGAGCCATCAGCACAGAGCCCGATGCAGGGCTCAAACTCACAGACCGCGAGATCATGACCTGAGCCGAAGTTGGCCGCTTAACCAACTGAGCCACCCAGGCGCCCCAGAAAAACTAGACTTTAAACTAGAAGCTATAACAAGAGATGAAGAAGGGCATTATAGCATAGTTATGGGTTATACCCATCAAGAGCTAACAATTATAAATGTTTATGCACCCAATTTGTTGGCACCCAAATAAGTAAAACAATCACGAACATAAGCAATCTTATTGGTAAGAATGTGGTAATTGCAGGGGACTTTAACGCTCCACTTACAGCAATGGACAGATCATCTAGGCAGAAAATCAATAAAGAAACAATGGCCCTGAATGATACACTGGACCAGATGGACTTGACAGATATATTCAGAACTTTTCATCCAAAACAGCAGAATACACATTCATCTTGAGTGCACATGGAACATTCTCCAAGACAGATCACATACTGGGTCACAAAACAGCCCTCGATAAATATAAAAGAATTGAGATCATACCATGCACATTTTCAGATCAAATGCTATGAAACTTGAAATCAACCATAGGAAAGAGTTTGGAAAACCTCCAAATGCATGCAGGTTAACGAACATCCTACTAAAGAATGAATGGGTCAACCAGGCAATTAAGAAGAAATTTTAAAAATATATGGAAACAAATGAAAATGAAAACACAACAGTCCAAACCCTTTGGGATGCAGCAAAGGCAGTCCTAAGAGGAAAATACATTGCAATCCAGGCCTATCTCAGGAAACAAGAAAAATCTTAAATACAAAATCTAACAGCACACCTAAAGGAACTAGAAGCAGAATAGAAAAGAAACCCCAAGGCCAGCAGAAGAAGAGAAATAATAAAAATTAGAGCATAAATACACAATGTAGAAAAAAAACCATAAATACACAAAATACACATAATACACACATGCACACAGAACAATAGAAGAGATCAATGAAACTAAGAGCTGTTTTTTTTTAAAAAAAAAATAAACAAAATGATAAACCCCTATCCAGACTTCTCAAAAAGAAAAGAGAGAGGACCTACATAGATAAAATCACAAATGAAATTTGACTTATCACAACCAACCCCTCAGATACACAAATATGAGAATACTATGAAAATTGTATGCCAACAAACTGGACAATCTGGAAGAAATGGACAAATCCCTAGACACCCACACACTACCAAAACTCAAATGGGAAGAAGTAGAAAATTTGAACAGACCCATAACTAGTGCCAACAAATTGGGTGCATAAATATTTATAATTGAATCAGTTATCAAAAGTATCCAAAAAATAAGAGTCCCGGGCCAGATGGCTTCCCAAGGGAATTCTACCAGACATTTAAAGCAGAGTTAATACCTATCCTTCTCAAGTTGTTCCAAAAAACAGAAATGGAAGGAAAGCTTCTAGACTCATTCTATGAAGCCAGCATTATCTTAATTCCCAAACCAGACAGAGACCCCACAAAAAAGGAGAATTACAGGCCGATATCTCTGAAGAATGTGGATGCAAAAATTCTCAACAAGATACTAGCAAATCAAATTCAACAGCATATAAAAAGAATTACTGACCGTGATCAAGTGAGGTTCATTCCTGGGCTGCAGGGCTGGTTCAATATTCGCAAATCAACCAATGTGATACACCACATTAGTAAAAGAAAGGATAAGAACCATATAAGCCTGTCAATAGATGCAGAAAAAGTATCTGACAAAATACAGCATCCTTTCTTAATAACATACTTAGGCATCATGAAAGCCATATATAAAGCCCACAGCTAATATCATTCTCAATGGGGAAAAACTGAGAGCCTTCCCCCTGAGATCAGGAACAGACAGGGATGTCTACTCTCACCACTGTTGTTTAACATAGCGTTCGAGGTCCTAGCATCAGCAATCAGACAACAAAATGAAATAAAGGGCATCAAAATTGGCAAAGAAGAAGTCAAACTTTCAGATGACATATACTCTACATGGAAAGCCTGAAAGACTCCACCAAAAAGCTGCTGGAACTGATACATAAATTCAGCAAATTCACAGGATACAAAATCAATGTACGGAAATCGGTTGCATTTCTATACACCAATAATGAAGCCAACAGAAAAAGAAATCAAGAAATCAATCCCATTTACAATTGCACCAAGAACCATAAAATACCTAGGAATAAACCTAACCAAAATGCAAAATATCTGTATGCTGAAAACTATAGAAAACTTATGAAGGCAATTGAAGAAGACACAAAGAAATGGAAAAACATTCTGTGCTCTTGGATTGGAAGAATAAATATTGTTAAAATGGCAATACTACCCAAAGCAATCTACACATTCAATGCAATCCCAATCAAAATTGCACCGGCATTCTTCTCGAAGCTAGAACAAACAATCCTAAAATTTGTATGGAACCACAAAAGACCCTGAATAGCCAAAGTAATGTTGAAAAAGAAAACCAAAGCGGGAGGCATCACAATTCCAGACTTTAGCCTCTACTACAAAGCTGTAATCATCAAGACAGTATGGTATTGGCACAAAAACAGACATATAGACAATGGAATAGAATAGAGAACCCAGAATTGGACCCAGAAATGTATGGCCAACTAATCTTTGACAAAGCAGGAAAGAGTATCCAGTGGAAAAACGTCCCTTTAGCAAATTGTGGTGGGAGAACTGGACAGCAATGTGTAGAAGAATGAAACTAGACCACTTTCTTACACCATACACAAAAATAAACTCAAAATAGATGAAAGACCTAAATGTGAGACACGAAACCATCAAAACCCTAGAGGAGAAAACAGGCAACAACCTCTTTGACCTCAGCCACAGCAATTTCTGGTTCAACACATCTCCAAAAGCAAGCGAACTAAAAGCAAAAATGAACTATTGGGAACCTCATCAAGATAAAAAGTTTCTGCACTGCAAAAGAAACAATCAAGAAAACTAAAGGCAACCGATGGAATGGGAAAGATATTTGCAAATGACATATCAGATAAAGAACTTACCAAACTCCACACCTGAAAAACGAATAATCCAGTGAAGAAATGGGCAGAAGACATGAATAGACACTTCTCCAAAGAAGATATCCAGATAGATGGTCAACAGACACATGAAAAGATGCTCAACGTCACTTATCATCAAGGAAATTCAAATCAAAACCACACTGAGATATCACCTCACACCAGTCAGAGTGGCTAAAATGAACAACTTAGGAAACAACAGATGCTGACGGGGATGTCGAGAAATGGGAACCCTCTTGCACTGCTGGTGGGAGTGCAAACTGGTGCAGCTGCTCTGGAAAACAGTGTGCATGTTCCTCAAAAAATTAAAAATAGAACTACCCTATGATCCAGCAATAGCACTACTAGGAATTTATCCAAAGGATACAGGAGTGCTGATTCACAGGGGCACATGTACCCCAATGTTTATAGCAGCACTTTCAACAATAGCCAAATTATGGAAAGAGCCTAAATGTCCATCAACTGATGAACAGATAAAGATGTGGTTTATATATACAGTAGAATACTACATGGCAATGAGAAAGAATGAAATCCTGCCATTTGTAACAACATGGATAGAACTGGAGGGTATTATGCGAAGTGAAATAAGTCAGTCAGAGAAAGACAGATATCATATGTTTTCACTCACATGTGGAACTTGAGAAACGTAACAGAAGACCATAGTGGAAAGGAAGAGGAAAAAATAGTTACAAACAGAGAGGGAGGGAGGCAAACCATAAGAGACTCTTAAATACAGAGAACAGATTGAAGGTGGATGCAGGGTGGGAGAGAAGGGAAGATGGGTGACGGGCACTGAGGAGGGCACTTGTTGGGATGAGCACAGGGTGTTGTATGTAAGCGACGAATCACGGGAATCTACCCCCAAAACCAAGAATACACTGTACACACTGTATGTTAGCCAATTTGACAATAGATTTTATTTAAAAAATAAATAAATGTTAAAAACAGTTTTAAATAGTGTTTTTGTAGTGAATTTCTTTTCTTTCTTTTTATATTCCATATATAACAGAGATCATACATTATTTGTCTTTCTCTATATTATTTCACTAAGAGTAATGGCCCTGAGGTCCAACCATGTTGTCACAAACAGCAAGATTTCATTCTTTTTTATGGATGAATAGCATTCCTGTGTGTGTGTGTGTGTGTGAGTGTGTGTGTATGTGTGTGTGTGTGTAAAATACATAATATATACTATACATACGTATAGTATATACATATAAAACAATTTCCTTATCCATCGATTGCTTGATGGATGCTTAGGACACGTGTTTACAGCTCTTGGCTATTAGGAATAATAATATGTTCATGCAGTGAACATGAGAGTGCAGACATTTTTTCCAGTTAGTGCTTCTGTTTTCTTTGGATAAATTACCCAGAAGTGGAACTGTAGGTGATCTTACGTCTATTTTTAATTCTTAAAAGGAACTCCTTACTGTTTTCCATACTGACTACACCAATTTACATTCCCACCAACCGTGCGTGAGGGTTCCTATTTCTTCACATCCTCACCAACGCTTGTTACTTCTTGTCTTTTGATAATAGCTATTCTGAAAAAAAAAAAATCTATTCTGACAGGTGTAAGGTGATACCGCATTGCAGTTTTGAGATTTTATATAAACACACCAAATTCTTCAGCACCGTAATTCTCACCCGTAATATTTTGTGCTCAAAACCAGATATCCATAGGACTCCTGCAGGAGTGGTGCGAACAAGGTAGTACCAAAATCACGGGTGGCAAAGAGTGGCTTTTAACAAGGAGGCGACCATGTAATTCAGTTTTTCTTGAAGACTCAGAAGATGTTGAGAATTATTCAATGCTGCTGTTTTATCGGCATGACATCCATTCATTGTTGTCTTTTTTTGTGTGCGTAAGTGCTGTGGAAAGACATACCTGGTCAACAGAATGCAGAACTGGAGGGAATATGACTTCGAAGTCAATTAAAAAGTAAAACATCAAAGCAACTTTGAGTTCAAAAACAGAACGATTTTAAATAGTTGTTAAACACACTCTGACATGTTCAAATGTTTAAAATTCAACCATTTCAGGGGCGCCTGGGTGGCTCAGTCGGTTGAGCGTCCGACTTCGGCTCAGGTCATGATCTCACGGTCTGTGAGTTCAAGCCCCGCATCGGGCTCTGTGCTGACAGTTCAGAGCCTGGAGCCTGCTTCACATTCTGTGTCTCCCTCTCTCTCTGCCCCTCCCCCACTCATGCTCTGTCTCTGTCTCAAAAATAAATAAACATTAAAAAAAAAAAATTAAAATTCAACCATTTCATAGCATAATTTTTTCAACTACAAAGTGGCTCATGGTTATGAGCCTCTAGATTAATATAACTGGGTGACTTATCAAGAAATGAATTGGCTTCTTGGGGATTTTTGCTCCCAAGACTCATCACAGGGAAGAAGGTAAGGGGGGATTTTCCCCAAGACCAGGCAAAGTTGAGTATTCTAGAATTCAGGGCTTTCCCTCCCAGTGATGCAATTTACAGACTGTTTATTTGCTTGGGTTTTTTTTTAAATTATTATTATTATTATTATTATTCAGTTACGAGGCTAACCCAAATAGGTCTTTTCTGGAGGAAGACCTAGGCTAACTAGGATAAGCTCCCTAGATTGTGAGGATAACTGGACGCACAAAAAGTGTTTTGAAGGGGAAGGGGTGGGCTACCGAGAAGGGAGTCAGGGCGTTTGCTGAGACCAGAGGCCAGAGCGTGGGTCTGGACAATCACCATCGGGAGCGACCAAGAAGACACAGGGCACAGTCCTCTCCCATTTTCCCTGGGTCCTGGTGAAACCCAAGGGAAAGGAAGAGGACCACTTGCCATTGAGGGGGATGGGGCAGGGAGACCAATATCCCATTTTTATTGATTTTGACAAGAGGAAGCTTAGAGACAGAAATGATATGACTTACAAAAATAAGGAAATGTGATTGTTTTATACTTTGAGAACCAATAAACACTTCTTTCCTCTTCCATCTGTTGTTTTTGTGTCTTTAGTTTTTTCTGCTCTTTCCTTCTACAAGTAGAGTAGTATTCTTTCATTCCCTCCGCCGAACTTTCACTGGCTTGGTTTCCTCAGGGTAGCTGTCGTAGCTAGATGCCTTTATGCTGGTCCCTTAGTACCTAAGTCAATATCTCCCCAAACCAAGTACACTATCATTCGGGGAGCACTAGAAAGCATCATCCTCCAGTCTGAGAACCAACTGTCCCTGCTTCCTAAATGGGTCCATGAGCCTCCTTGCTGTCCTTCAGGAATCGGAATTACCGCATGACCCAACGATTCGACTCCTAGGTACGCGCCTCTCAGAAATGAAAACATGTTCACGCAAAAGCTTGTACACGAATGTTCACATATATGACAAAACTGCATGGAACTGTACATGTAACATACACATGACTCAGAAAACTGACAAGATTTGAATAAGGTCTTCGCATCGCACTAATGTCCATTTCCTGGTTGTCCTACTGTACGATAGATATTCCTGTTAGCCCCTAAGTGAAAATAACTCAAATACCCATGAGCCAGTGAATGAATAAACAGAATGCGGAGTACCTATCTAGTGGAGTATTATTCGGTCATAAAAAGGGATGAAGTGCTAACACATGCTACAACATGGACGGACCCTGAAAACATTATTCTGAGACAAACTGGACCCAAAAGGACATGTTTTATGATTACATTTATAGGAATTATTCAGAATAGACAATTCTACAGAGACAGAAATAGGTCAGAGGTCACCAGGGGCTGGGAGAACAGAAATTGGGAATGACTAATGACATTCGTCATTAGGTTTCGTTTTGAGGTAATGGAATGTTCTGGAATTAGATAGTGGTGATGGTTGGGCAATATCATGAATATACGAAAAACTACTGAATTATACACTAACAAATGGTGAATTTCGTGTTATATGAATTTAAAAGTTCAAGACAAAGAAAGAAAGAAAGGAAGGAAAGAAAGAAAGAAAGAAAAGAAAACTGAAAGAAGAGTCTATTAGCCTTCAGCCACAGCCCTCCCCTTCTTGGTGACACAATCTGGCATCTACCCTCCAGCTCCAAGGGTCCGCCGTCTAACCTCCCACAGCGGACAGCCCGTGACTGAAGCCCCTACCACCGGGCATTGTCTGTCCTGACCCCACACCGTGCTCTCAACACTGTGTCTGCTGTGAGCGGTGGCTGCTGGCCAAGCTCCCCACCCCTGGATGGGCAGGCTGATTTGGAGCCACCAAAGGAACAGCCACCTACATAGCCCCTGAAGTGTAGACCCTGTACCTCAGGAACCCAGCTGCTCCGCAGTCAGTGCAAGGTCGTTTGGCCCAAGAAAATGGGTCTTGGACTTTGTTGGCAGAAACAAGGCCAGCACGTTGCCGTGGGTGGATGTGGGCCAACCCCAAAAGTTACAGTCATCAAGTTAAAATGAGATTATCAGGATTAGGGTAGTGGGTCCTAACCCAATACGACTACAAAAAGGAGAAATTTGGACACTGCACACATAGAAGGGCGACGTGAAGATACACAGGAGGAGATGGCCGCGTACCTGGAAGGACACCTCTCCAAGCCCCAGATGCCAAGAATTGCCGCAAACCCCAGAATCTGGAAGAAGCAGGGGAGGATCTGCCCCCAGAGCCTCCCGAGAGAGCGAGGCCCAGCCAACGCCCCTGGCCTCCGGAACTGCGAGAGAGTCAAGGTGTTGTTTTAAGCCACCTAGTTTTGGTACTTGTTACACCAGCCCTAGGAGACTAATGCATGTGTAATAGCACGGGGTTGTTGCCCAGTGGATGGCAGAGTTTCTACACTCAAAAACGGAAACCACCAGCGAGCCTGGGTGGCTCAGCCAGTTGAGTGTCTGTCCGATCTCTCAGTTCGTGAGTTCGCGGCTCAGGTCATGACCTCACGGTTTGTGAGTTCGAGCCCCACATCAGGCTTGCTGTTGTCAGCAGAGACATCCTCTATCTCCCAGTCTCTCTGCCCCTCCCCTGCTCCCTCTCTCAAAGAAAGGAAGGAAGGAAGGAAGGAAGGAAGGAAGGAAGGAAGGAAGGAAGGAAGGAAGGAAGGAAGGAAGGAAAGAAAGACCATCAAGAGTGCTACTCGCAAATGGAACTACTGACAGGGCAACTTGAAGGGACCTCAAGGGGACTGAACTGAGTGACAAAGTCCACTTCTTACAAGCATTCTTCACAGGACCACATCAGAGTTGGGGAGAAGATCGGTGCTTGCCACGGCTTAGGGAGAGGGTGTGGGAGGAGGCTGGCTGTGGCTGTAAAGGGAACAGGGACGAATCCCTCCTTGTGACCGGCCGCTGCTGTCCTGACAGTGGACAGTGGTGACAGTGGACAGTGACAGTGGTGGTCACAGACGGACCCGCGTGTGTCCCACCTGCACAGAACCAAACCCACACGCGAACGCACGCGTGGACACCTGAGGCACTGGATGAGGCCTACGGACGGCACGAAGGCCATTGTCCTGGTCGGGAAACTCTATGACAGTCCCTGGAGACGTTCCCGCTGGGGGAACAGAACGCCGCCCGGAGATGTCCCGTCTTGCCGGTAGCCGGGAATGTCTGAGCTTTCTCAGACCGGTTCTGTGACGTCAGGCTTCGCCTGAGATCCCAGGAAAGGAAAAGGACGCACCTGCCAAAGAGGCGGACGGGAAACTAGGAGAACTCGTCTGACAGAAGGCTGCGTGGCGCAGGGATGCGGACCGTCAGGCCCTCGCCCTCCCTCCCTCCCTCCCTCCCACGCCCCTCCGAACACCTGGAACTCCCCTGGGGAAGAAAGACGCGGCTGGATTTACACCAAGAGCAGGTGGCACAGGAGGTAGGTGACCCGGCCAGCCGCTGCGCGGCGACACCTCCGCGGTCACCGGACGAGATTGGACGAACCCAGCGGAGCTCAGGGCCACTCGCCCGCCAGCCTGCGGCCCAGAAGTGCAGGGACACTTGGAAAGCTGAAGTCGGAGCGACAGGCGGGGACGCGCGACAGGGGAGGTGCCCGGGCGCCACAGAAATCGGGTGTGAACGCCCACCGGCCGCGCTCGCTGATAAGAGTTCGCCTCGCGAAGGCTGTGCCGAGTCCCCGCGCGAGGGAGACACCAGACCCGGTGGCCTTCTGGGGACCCCGGGGGCGAGGAGACGCGCGGAGGGGGGAGGCCCGCGGGCCTCCGCAGGTGGCGATCCGAGCCCAGCTCGGCGCGGCGGGCGGCGCCCCGGGGACGCGGGCGGCGGCGCGGGGGGCACGGCGGCCGCGGGGCTTTTTCGAGAGGAGGGGGTGGGGATGCTGAGTCACCGATCTGTCACTGCTCCTCACCTCTCCCCAGCCCTCCGGGGGCTAAAGCAAAAGCGAAAGCGAATGCGACTGGCGGGGCGGCCAGTCCCGGGAGCGGCGCCCGCCACCTCCTCGGGGACGGTCGGGCATCTGCCCGCGCGGCCGGCGGGGCGTCGGGGCGGCCGCGAACCCAGGGCCCCGCGGGCGGGAGCGCGGCCGAGCGAGCGGACATGGCCCGGCGGCCGCCCCCGGGCTGCGGGCTCCGCGCCCTCCCCGCGCTGCTGCCGCCGCTGCTGCTGCTGCTGCTGCTCCGGCTGCCGGCGACGCCGGGTAGGAGAGGCGCGCGCCCGCGGGGCGGGAGGGGAGGGGGGCGGCGGGGCGCGCGCCCGCGGGGCGGGGAGGGGGGAGGGGGCGGCGGGGCGCGTGCCCGCCGGCCGGTGCCCGCCGGCCGGTGCCCGGGGCAGGGCGCTGCGCCCGCGCGCGGGGACACGTGGTCGGAGCGGCGCGGAGGGTCCCCCGGGGCGGGGAGCCGCGCCGCCGGGACCCGGCCGGGCTCGCGAGGGGGGCTCCGGGCCCGAGGTGGCCGGCCGTTCGGAGAAATCGGTGACGGCGGCTGTCCGCGCCCCTCAGCGAAGAGCCGTGGCGTCTGCGCCGCAGGCAGAGCCCGCAGGGGTCCGGGGAAGACCGCCGCGTCTCTGCCCTCGGACCCGAGCCCGGCGGGA
This sequence comes from Paguma larvata, assembly GCA_030068075.1. Lineage (NCBI taxonomy): Eukaryota > Metazoa > Chordata > Mammalia > Carnivora > Viverridae > Paguma > Paguma larvata. The sequence continues at coordinate 132,321,733 of CM057828.1, forward strand.
GGACGGGGCGGAGCCGGCGTCCCTGCGCAGAGAAACCGTGTGGGGCCGGTGGCACTCTCGAGGGACCTCGGAAACGAGTCCAAATTCTTACGGGGCAGGAAACCGCGAAAGGGCGCGGGAGCGGCGGGGCAGCCGCGAGTTCGCGCGCCCAGGCCAGGGGGGGCGGAAACCAAGTGGTGACGGGCTGAAGGCTTGGGGCGCTCCCGACGGACGTAGGTCGTCAGATGTAATCTCAGCAGGAAGAACCCAAGGAGTGACTCACAGGTTTTCATCCCGCGGAGCTAGAGAGGAGAGAGGAGAGGGGATAGACGGCTGTGAGTCTGTCCTTGTTGGCGCTTCTCCATCCTTCTACAGTCAGGAAGCGGCCTGGGGGTCTGATGAAGGCTCCGAACCCTCTCCGCAGAAAACTGCGTCAATGCACATGCGTAGAGTTGGGGGCCAGGGGTGCATTGAGGGCGTCCATCCATAGACTCTCCGAGAGTTAGTTAACCCCGCGATGGGTGTGTGCGTGCGCGCGTGCGTGCGTGCGTGTGTGTGTGTGTGTGCAAGGCAAGACTCCCCATTGTTTACACCCAGTGGGTCCGGTCCGGTCTGTGTACCCAGGACGTGATCAGAGCTATTCGTCCGCGGCTGCTGCTGTGGCTGGGTTGGTGTGAACCCCGTAGCTCTGCGGGGTTTCATGAAGTTTTATTTTCTTGACACTAGGGATTTCCCCCACATCTGAGCATCTGACTTACGTTGGTGACCTAGTCAGGTCGTCTCACCTCGCTAGCCAGTGTGCCGTAGCCAAGTGACCAGGGCAACTGTACCCGCACAACGCGAAAGTGACAGGCAGCTTTAGTCAGAGCCCAGCCAGGCTGAGCTGTGCACTTCCAAGTGCCCAGGACACTGCAGGAAACGTCTCCAAAGCTCATCGGCCACAGCGTGGTCGCTGGCCTCACCGAGGTATTGCTGTCATTCAGCAGCTCCCGATGTCTCTTGGTGTTTCTTGAACAGTTTTTATTGAAATACAATACATAATAAACCTCATGCATTTAATTGCACGAGCTGATAAGTTTAGAGGTAAAGTGTACACTCATGAAACCATCATGATGGAGAAGGTCATATAGTCGTCGCTGCCAAAAGTCTCCTCTTGTCCTGCGTGATGCTTACCCCCCCACGTGGCCCTATTCCCCTGGGCCACCACCATGGGCTTTCAGTCACTTTTGACTGGCTGTGATGTCTAGAATTTTATTTATATGGAATCATGCAACATGTACTCTTTCCTGTCTGGCTACTTTGACTCATGGTAATTATTCTGAGAATGTTCCCTCCATCTTGTCATTTGTATCACTAGTTCACTCCTTTTCGTTGCTGAGTAGTAGTTCATCGCGTGGGTATCACACCGTTTGTTACCCACTCAGTTCTGACTGGCCATCTGGGTCCTTTCTGGTTTGACGGTTTGACGTATTACACTTAAAGCTGTGACGAACACTCGTATGTAGGCTTTGTGTGGACACAGGCTTTCGTTTCTCTTGGGTCGAGAGAGAAGGTAGGAGTGGAGTGGATGAATCACGGGACATGTATGTGTTTACTTTTTACATTCTCACCAGCAAGTGCCTGAGTTCCAATTCCTCCAAGTGTTTGTCAGCACTTGGTATGGTCATTCTTTAATTTTTTTTCCTTTAAAAATTTTTCCAGCCTTATTGAGATATAATTGACATATAACATTGTGTAAATTTAAGGTGTACAACACGACAATTTGCTATATGTACTTCCTATACTTGCTATATGTACCAACATAAGGTTAACACATTCATCACCTCCTGTATTTACCAAATCGTGTGTGCGTGTGTGTGCGTGTGCACACGCGTGTGGCTTATCAGTCTCTTTAGTTGTACCCATTCTAATAGGTGGGTGGTGGACCCTTGTAATTTTAATTTGTGTTTTTCTAATAACTAATGATGTTGAGCATCTTTATATGTGTTTATTCGCCACCAGTATATCTTCTTTGGTAAGCATCCAGTTAAATCTATTGCCCTTTTAAAAACTGAGTTGTTGAATTATTATTGGGTTTCCAGAGTTCTTTATATATATTGGATACAAGACCTTTATCAGATACGATTTGCAAATATTTTCTCAGAATCTGTGGCTTGTCTTTTCATTCTCTTAATAGTGTCTGATGAACAACAGAAAAATTTAATTTTGATAAAGTTCAATTTATTAATTCTTCTTTGATGTATCATAATAGCTTTCAGTGTCATCTCTTAAGAAATCTTTGTCAACCTCAAGGTCACGAAGATTTTCTTCTAGAGGCTTTATAGTTTTAAGGTTTTACATTTATGTATGTGATTCATTTTTGAGTTAATTTTCTATATAATGTAAAGTATGGATTGAAGTTTCCATATTGGTTTAGTTTTAGGTTTTGTTTGGATATCCAACTGATTATTTGTTGAAAAGATGACCTGAGCTGAATTGCTCTTATACTTATTTTGAACATCAGCTGTTCATGTAAGTGTTGGTTGCTGTAGATAAACATCGGTCTGGGAAAATCATTTCTATTTCTATGCATTAGCAATGAGCAATTGGAAATTGAAATTTTAAAAATATGTGTCATTTTCAATAGCATCGAAAAGCAGGACTCGCTTACAGATAAATCTGACAAAAGGCGAGAAAGACCTGTACACTACAAAGCACAAACCACTGCTGAGAGAAAAGAAAGCAGACCTAAACAAATGGAGACATATACCATGCTCATGAACTAGACAAACTAATATTGTTAAGGTAACAATCCCCTCGTTTTGAAACAACCCAAATATCCAGCCTACACACATCTCTAGCAATAAGGAACTCTTTAAACAGACTGTAAAATATTATAAAACGTATGTATAAAATATTATAATATGTATAAAAGTATGCACAAATGTTATATATGGTGACTTTACAGAGCCAATATGCTATTATTAATTATATAATGCTGATCTTGTTTGGCCTTGTTTTCATGACTTTATAAATTTTGCAAATTGGTTTTGTAAAGTCACCATATATAACATTTGTGCATACTTTTATACATATTATAATATTTTATACATACATTTTACAATATTTTACAGTCTGTTTAAACAGTTCCTTATTGCTAGAGATGTGTGTAGGCTGGATATTTAAGTCATTTCAAAATGTTCCATGTTCCGAGGCACCTGGGTGGCTCAGTCCATCGAGCAGCTGACTCTTGATTTCAGCTCAGGTCATGATCCCAGGATCGTGGGATCAAGCCCTGTGTCGGGCACTAAACGTGGAGCCTGCTTAAGATTCTCTCTCTCCCTCTCTCTCTCTCTCCCTCTCTTTGTCCCCTTCCTCCACTTGCTCTCTCTCTCTCTAAAAAAAAGTTTTTTTAATGTTTGTTGTTCTAAAAAACACACAGTAGGAACAAGTGGATGAAAATAAGCTAGGCAGATGAAAAAAGGCAGAAAAAATGCCTTAACATCTAAAAAAAAAAGTGGAAGAAATGTTTCTGGGGCTATTATTTTTCAATCAAATCATCACTTCAACTAACTTGTTTGAGCTAAATCACCTTTGCCAAACTGATTTTACCAAATAGTGGGTAACTCGGCGAATACATGTATAAAACCCCCAAGTATATGCACTTGGCAGTGGTATCCATGTTACCCATGAAACACGGTTGATGTTATTTGAATGTTTTCCATTAGGAAAGACTTGATCTCCTGAGCAGAAGGAAGCCATTGAAGGTCTCTGGGCAGGAGGGACATTATTGGACCTACATGGTAGAGAGATTACTCTTGGAAGAATGTGAAGAGTGAACTGTAGTCAGGAGGGTCTGGAGGCAGGAAGCTAAGTTGGAGACTTCTGTAATAGTTCCAGTAAATGGTGATGAAATCTTAAACCTAGACAAGTGTCAGTAGGGAAGAGAGGAGGGGGCGGATTTCCTTTTGAGTCTTACAAGTATAGAGTTTATTTCATTCTTCCCCTTTCGTTTTCTCTTTACCCTATAGCCACTCAACTATTCTAATCTCTCAAAAATCAATATTTAAGGACTTGAACTATGATGAATTCATCTACTACACAGTGAATTGGGAATTTCAGTTAGTGAGTCTGAGAGAGAAAGAAAAGAATTGATGAGTTAAAGATAATGACCTGGGTAGAGTGTGTACTGACGGTGAGTGCCAAAAGGAAATGAATGTGTTGGCTCGGCTGGCATTTCAGCTGGAAAAATAATGAAGGAAAATGGATTACTGTGAACATAAGGCCTTTTTGCTGTTGATGTGTCGGCATCACAGTGAGCTTCTTGAGGGGGACAAATTACATCTTATTCTTCTTTATATCTTCACACACTTGGTGTGCTGTAGACATATACATCGTAGAATGAGAGGGGAAAATTGGGACTGGATCCTGACTCTCCTTAAAGAAGGGGAGGAGCGTGCTAACAGGATACTTTATGAACTCTGGCTATGAGACTGGCCCAAGGATCCCTCACATATTAGACTTTGTAAGTCAACTTGATAAAGAAGTCTGATTCACAAGTTCTGCAAAGTAGAGAGAGGTGTGGCCCTACACACTATTTTGGTGACTTCTTTTGTAATCACTGGGACTTGTATATGTCTTTTTGGCTACTTAAGGGTTTTTAAAATCCAGAACCTTCAGTTTACTGCTATTTTCATTACTTCATCGATTCCTACCCATTCCACTAACCCCAGAAGACACCTGTCACCTACCACGCCTAGCACTGTGGGAACAGCAGAGAATTGTGAAATCCATTCACCATCTCCAAGGAGCTCACAATATTGTAAATGGGGCAAGACTTGCTTACGTGGAATATCTAAGAAATAATGTTCTGAGAGAATATATACAGAAATTATAATTGAGGTACCAAAAGGTGTGATTAAGGCCTCTAGAAAGAAACGTTATTGATACAATCAAATGTATTATCTCTGATATAATTATGAGAGAGTCTAGCTTTGGAAAATAAGTAACTGGTCATTGTGTGGCTGACTAGGCTGGCTTCAGGGTCTTTGACACCCTTGTGCGTTCAGATATCAGTTATTATCTTTCTTTGAGGCCTGTTCACAACGGAAAGACCACTAGTAGGTTTCCTTTTTTGGCAAAATGACTGAGTAGATATTCAAAAAAACTCTTCTGCAACAAAAATGACAAGTAATACAGAGCAAGTATCTATTAAAATATATAGCCAATAAAATAACCAACTGTTTAAAGCAAAAATAATAATAATAATCTATTGTGGTGTTTATAATATATGTGGAGGTAAAACGTATGACAACAATAGCACAAAGGCTGGAAGAGAAATGGAAGTGTATTGCCTAAGGTTCATAAGAACTGTATACGTAAAGCAGTATAATGTCACATGAAGGTGAATTGTGATGAGATAAAGACACTATAAACCCTAAAGCAACCACCAAAATAACACAACAAAGAATTATAGTTAGTAAGCCAACAGAGTGGATAACTCACAAATATCAACACATAAAATACTAGCAATAAGAAGTTAGAAATTGAAAAAAATACCATTTGTGTTGACATAAAATATAGGAAATATTTAGGAATACATCTGACCAAAAAAATGTGCAAAATTGGTAACCAAAAACTATATAAAATTTCTGAGATAACTTACTGAAGATTTAAATAAATTGAGAGAGAACTGTGTTTATAGATATTGAGAAGACTCAATATTATTATGATGTCACTTCCTCCCCAAGATGATCTATAGATTTAATACAATTCCAATCTAACGTTCAAAAGGATTTTCTTAGTAGAAACTGATATATTGATTCTAATTGATTCTAATATTCAGTAAAGGACCAAACTCAACTTTGAAAATGATTAACAAAGTTGTAGGATTTATACTACTTGACTTCAAGATTTATTATAAAGCTACAATAATCAAGAATGTCAGGATTAACAAATACGTTGATTGATGGAACAGAATACCAAGTCCAAAAATAAACCCACACATACTTGGTCCCGGCTCAGGATCCTAGACCAATTCTGCTGGAGGTCCACTACTGTGGGACAAGGGGAAGAAAACTTTTTTTCTACACAAAACTTGTTAAAGATTCAAGGGAGAAGTTGCCTGCCATGAAATTAAAGAGCAATAGGGGCGCCTGGGTGGCTCCGTCGGTTAAGAATCCGACTTTGGCTCAAGTCATGATCTCACGATTTGTGTTCGAGCCCTGCATCAGGCTCTGTACTGACAGCTCAGAGCCTGGAGCCTCCTTCAAATTCTGTGTCTTCCTCTCTCTCCGCCTCTCCACTGCTCACACTCTGTCTCTCAAAAATGAATAAATGTTAAAAAATAATTTAAAAAAAAAAGAAAGTAAGGAGCAATATATTGAAAGCTCCAACCCTGAGAGCCAGATACACAGGGCATCCTAAGACTGGGACAGGACTAGGACAATAGCAAGCTTCTCCTGACCCTACCACCTCCAGCAACACCAGTCCTTCACTGAGGGTGTGGTGGGCAAGGGTGTGGAGATGTCCTCTTGGGGTTTAGATACATAGAGGACAAAGGATGAGGGAGGATTAGGGACATAGAAAAACACTCTAGCACTCCTGCCTCCACCCTAAGCACAAGATAACATGAGAGGAATTTGAAGCCAGTGGTGTCCTGAAGGTAACCACAGAACAACAAAATCCAAACCCAATTCAAAAACTTACTGGACTGACTAATCCCCTCACACACTATCACTCTAGCAGAAGCTTTCTCATTTTCAGACATAAATACTACTTATCTCAGTTCTATACACAAAGTCCTGCATTCAATCAAAAATTACCGACACTCAAAAAAAGCATCAACAACATGATCCCACTATTATGGGACAAAGCAATAAACAAGATTCAGAGATGACCCCCCAAATCAGAACTATGAGACTGAAAGTTAAAATAAATATTATTCACAGGTTAAAGGCTCAGTGGAAAGGATGGATGGTATTTCTGAACAAATTGGGAATTTCAGCAGAGAGGTGGAAACCATAGGAAAGTGTTGAAGGGAAATGTTAGAAATTAAAAAAAAAAAACAGTAATAGAGATGAACAAAGGTTTTGACAGGCTTATCAGAACACTTGACACAGCCAAAGAAAGAATCAGTAAACTTGAAGATAGGTCAGTAGAAATTACTCTAACAGAAACACGGAGAAAAAATGGGGGAGAGAAAAAAAAGTAACAAAGTATCTAAGAGCTGTAGGACAACAGAAAACAGGCTAGTATATGTGTGATCAGAATTCCAGAAAGTAGAGAGAATGAAGCAGAAGAAATATCTGAAGAGATAATAGGTGAGAATGTCCCCAACTTTATAAAAGATATTAAATCACAGATCCAGGAAGCTCAGAGAGCACCAAGCAGGATAAATATCCACTCCCCTCTCCCACCCAAAACCCCTCATCCCTAAACACATCATACTCAAACTACTGAAAAGAAAAAATAAAGAAAAATTATGATAAAGCAGATGAAAATACTTTACACATAGAAGAACAAAGATAAGAATTCTAACAGACTTTTATCAGAAATTATGCAAGCCATAAGAAAATGGAGCAACATCTTGAAAGTCCTAAAATAAAACAAAACAAAAAAATCTGTCACTCCAGAATTCTAGAACCAGGAAAATATCTTACAGAAATAAAAGCAAAATAAAGACTTTCTCTGACAAACAAAAAGTGGAAGTATTCATCACCAGCAGACTTATGCCATAAGAAACACTTTAAAAAGTTCTTTGGGCAAAAGGAATATAATCTTAAATAGAAACTTGGATCTCTGAAAAGCAAAGCTCTGTAAATGGGTAAAATGGAGGTAAATAAAATATATTATTTCTTTTAAATCACTCTAAAAAATACTTGACTGTTTAAAACAAAAATAGTAGCAAAGTATGGCATTTATAGAATATATAAAAGTACAATGTATGACAGCAAAAAAAGGGGGGTGGGTTGTAAGTATGTGTTGATAGAATTCTTTTTTTTTTTGGAAATTTTTTTCTTTTTTTAAATGTTTATTTTTATTTTTGAGACAGAGAGAGACAGAGTGTGCACAGGGGAGGGGCAGAGAGAGAGGGAGACACAGAATCCAAAGTAGACTCCAAGCTCTGAGCTGTCAGCACAGAGCCCGAAATGGGGCTCAAACTCACAAACCACGAGATCATGACCTGAGCCAAAGTCGGCCGCTTAACCAACCGAGCCACCCAGGTGTCCCTGTATTAGTAGAATTCTTAACTATATGTGAGGTGCTGTAATATTATTTGAAGGTAACCTCTGATAAAATAAAGATGTATATTCTTTACCTTAGCAAAACCACTAAAAATAATTTAAAGTGGTACATATAATAAGCCAATGATGAAGATAAAGTGGGATAATAAATAATAATCAATCCAAAAAAAGGCAGTTAAGAGGAAAAATGAATGGTGATCAGATGGAACAAACAGGAAACATCTAGCAAAATGGTACCCTTAAATCCAGTCACATCAAAAATTACATTAAATATAAGTGATCTAACCACATCAATTAAAAAGCAGAGATTGTTAAATTAAATTAAAAAAAAAACACTCAACTATATGCTGACTGCAAAATAGCCACTTTGGATATACAGGAAAAGATAGGTTAGAAGAAAAGGGATGGAAAAAGATATACCATGCGAACAATAATCAGAAGAAAGGTGGAGCATTTGTATTAATAGCAAATAAAGTAGACATCAGAACAAGGAATGTTACCAGGGATAAAGAGGGAAATTACATGATAAGGATGTTAATTCACTAGGAAGACATAGAAATCCTAATTGTGTTTGCACCTACATTATGAAGCCTCAAAATCATAAAGCAAATGTGATAGAATGGAAAGAAGTAAAATACAAATGCAGGGTTATAGTTAGAGACTTTAACATTATTCCTCCAGTTATAAAAAAAAAAAGAAAAAGAAACAATAAATATATAGAAGATCAAAATGTTAATCTAATTGGCATTTACAGAAGACACCCCCATCCAACATCCAGAATACGCATTCTTTTCAAATACGTATGGAACATTCACTAAGAAAGACCATGCTGTGGGCCATAAAGTAAACCTCAACAAATTTCCAAATCATTGAAATTACATAAAATATGTCTTGTAACCACAATGGAATTAAATTAGAATGCATTAACAGAAAAATATCTGGAAAATCCTCTGGTATGTCAAAATTCAACAAATTATCATATTAATAATTGTATCATATTATTATTATATAATTAATATAATATTATTATATTATAATTTTATTATATTATTATAAATAAATCTCCAGGTCAAAGAAGAAATTAGAAGGGGAAGATAGAAAATATTTTTAATTGAATGATAATAAAAATACATTTAAATTACTTATAATTTGTGGAACTCAACTAAAAGAGATTAGAGACAGAAATTAATCATATTAAGTTGCTTATATTAGAAAAGAAGAAAAGTCTCAAATCAATGATCTAAGCTTCCACCTTAAGAAATCAGACAATGAACAAATGAAACCTAAAGTAAGCATAAGGAAGGGAATATAATGATAAGAGCGAAAATCAATGAAATTGAATGCAGAAAAAACAACAGAGGATATCAACTAAACTAAAAGCTGGCATTTCAATAGATCAACAGATTCCTAAACCTCCAGCCAGGCTGATCAAGAAGAAAAGTGAATAAACATGAAAAGGAACATCACTGCAGATCCTACAGATATCCAGTGGGTCATAAAGTTTTATTATGAATAACTTTATGCCTGTAGGTATGACAACTTAGATAAAATGGGCAAATTCTTTGAAACACAAATACCAAAGCCCATTCAGGAATGGATAACCTGAGTTCTTATATTTTAGAGAGTTAAAATTGTAGGTTAAAACAACTCCAACAAAAAATTCCAGACCCACATGTCTTTACTGCTAATTCTTTTCTTTTAATTTTTTTAAGTTTATTTATTTATTTTGAGAGAGACAGAGACAGTGTGAGCCAGGGACGGGCAGAGAGAGAGAGAGAGAGAGAGAGAGAAGAGAGAGAGAATCCCCAGCAGGCTCCATGCTACCTGAGCAGAGCCCGGTGTGGGGCTCAAACTCATGAAACTGTGAGATCACCACCCAGGCCCAAACCAAAAGTCGGACACTTAACGGACTGAGTCACCCAGGTGCCCCTTCAATGCTAATTCTTAAAAAAAAAAAATTAACAAAGGCATGCAAATTTGAGTATTGCCTAAATCCTCAGCAACAGCAATGAAATACGGAAGAGAGGTAATGATAACTACCCGCTAATGCAGAATTCTATGCTGCACAAAACTGTCATTTAAGAAAGATGGTGAAATAAAGACTTATTCAAACAAAAAGAAACTGGTAGCAGGGTGATGGTATTAAAGCATCTCTAAGGATCTTGTATTGCTGGAGGGGAGGCTGTGGATATCAATTAACATTTACTCATTAAGGATGCATGTTAAAGAGGATAGTACAATCAGTAAATGGGGAGAGATCACTTAACACAGAATGGTACCAATTCTAAACCTGTGTACCTGTAAAGCATAGCCTCAAAATATACAAGGCAAAAATGATTAGAACTATTAAAAAAATTAACAAATACACAATCATAATGGAAGCTTTTAACATACCTCTCCAAGTATCTGATGGGTCAAATGTGAAAATAAATCAGTAAGAATATAAAAGTTTTGAAAACAATTAACAAGCTAGATCAAATGTGGAATACTATGTCTAACAACTGAATAACTGAATACCACACAGAGAGAACATTTATAAAATCCAACTATGTGTTGCCAGGTCATAAAATCAGCCTCGATGCATTTCAAATGACAGGGATCATATGGACGAACTTCTCTCAACACGAGGAATGTAAGTCAGAAAAAAATAACACAAAATCAATTACGACAAAACAAAACAAAAACACTATCTTCTGAAAACTTAAAACCATCAGTACCTACACTAGAATATAAGGAAAGTTTCGCATTACAAGCAAAGGATCCAACTGCAGACATTATAAAAAAGCAGAATGGGCCCAATAGAAGAAGGAAAAATAATAAGGATAAAAGCAGATATAAATAATACTGAAAAGAGATGTACATTAGAGATGTGCAACAAATCCAAACTTGGTTCTTTGAAAAATCTACCAAAATGAACAAACCTCTAGCGGAATTAATCAAGAATAAATGAGGGGCGCCTGGGTGGCTCAGTTGGTTAAGCGGCCGACTTTGGCTCAGGTCATGATCTCACAGTCTGTGAGTTCGAGCCCCGCGTCGGGCTCTGTGCTGATGGCTCAGAGCCTGGAGCCTGCTTCAGATTCTGTGTCTCCCTCTCTCTCTGCCCTTCCCCTGCTCACTCTCTGTCTCTATGTCTCTCAAAAATAAATAAACGTTAAAAAAAAAAAGAAAGAAAGAAGAATAAATGAGAAAGTGTAAACAAATAATATTAGGCAGGTAAGAGATAAATAAAATATTTAAAATACGTTCGTGCTCATAAGTTTGAAAGTGTAGGAGACAAGTCCTTATTTTAAAAAAATTACCAAAACTAACTCAGGAAGAAATCGGTAAACCTGAGTATTCCCTTTCAAAATAGGAACAAGACAAAGTTTCACACTTCAACGCCTACTCTTCAACCTCATACAAGAAGTCCTAACCGATATAGTAAGACAAGAAAAGAAATATTATACAGATTGGAAGTGAACTTTTTAAACTCACTTTTCTCATATATATGATTATTTTATCACAATAATATAGATAAATTATTAAGGATGGAGCCAAGCTGCTGAATTAAAAGTCAATATTCAAGAATCAATATTCTTTCTGGGTACCTGCAAAAGGCATTTTGATAATACATAATTTTTAAAAATAGCATTTAGAAAGCACACCTCCTCTCAAAGTTAAGTACCTAGGAATAAATCAACAAAAGATACGTCACTCCTTTATGTTGAAAATTATAAAACTTTTTGAAAGAAACCTAAATGATTAGAGAGATATACATTGTTTTTGGATAAGAAGACTCAGTATCCTCAAGATGTCAATTCTCCTCAAATCTACCCTTGGGTTTAATTTAAAAGTTTTAAAAATTAAGACAGACAAGTGTTAGTGAGGTTGTGAAAAAGTAACTCACCTACTGCTGGTGGAAGTGTAAATCGGTGCAAGTCACTTCGGAAAGCAGTTTGGTATTATCTCACAAAATTGGGAATATGCGTGCACTACATCCCAGCAATGCCATTGCTAAGAAAATACCAAAAAGAAACTTTTTCCCATGTGCATCAAGAGACATGTACAAGAATATTCCTAGCATTATTCTTTGTAATAGCAAAACACTAGACACATTCCAAATGTCTAACAACGGTAAAATGGATAAACTGTGGCATATCCATCCAATACTTTAATACCAAAAGTGATGAACTCTAGCTACATGCATCAACATAAATAAAAAAACATAACACTGTGCAACAAGCATAGTAGAGAAGAATATATGTAATATATTCAAAACAAAAGCCAGATATTTTATTATTTGGGAATACTTATTTATGCAGTAAAACCATAAATGAAAGCAAAAGAACGATTATTACAAACATCAGCGTAGTGTTCATTTCTTGAGATATGGGAGGCACGCATCTGGGGAAGGCATTCAAGTGACCCTTAAGTTACGGGTAATATTCTATTTCTTAATCCTATTGGCATATACACAAGTCTTCATTTTATGATTAAGCCTTAAACTGCACATAAACATTTCGTATGCTTTTGTATGTGTGATTTTCACAACAAAAAGTGTTTTAGGTATGTGCAGAAGGGGAAGAGGGTACTAAGCAGGAGGGTACTCTGAAGCAACCGTCCTTCTCAAATGCAAATTCTGTAACTGATTATTGACTCACTCTGGTAAATACTTGTCCACAATAAATGGATTTGATCAACTACGAATATTCAACATTCAAACATTTATTCAAAAATCAATAGAGAAGTTAAAGATCAAATTAGAGCCTGCTGGGGCGCCTGGGTGGCTCAGTTGGTAGAGCAGCGGACTTCAGCTCAGGTCATGATCTCACGGTCTGTGAGTTCGAGCCCCACGTCAGGCTCTGTGCTGACGGCTCATCAGAGCCTGGAGCCTGCTTCAGATTCTGTATCTCCCTCTCTCTCTGCCCTTCCCCTGCTCACACTCTGTCTCTATGTCTCTTAAAAATAAATAAAATGTTAAAAAAATTTAAAAAAAAAAATTAGAGCCTGCTAAGGAGAAATTAGTTGACTGAAAGATGAGTCTGAAGGTATTATTCAGAGTACAGCACAGAGAAATGGATGGTGACTCAGAGATTAAAGATATAAAGGACAAAGCTATGGAATGAATGTTTGTACCCTCTCAACTTCAAATGTCGAAATCGTAATCCCGAGGGTGGAGGGTGAAGATATTCAGAGGCGGGGCAGTTGGAATGTAATTCCCTTTAGATAAGGTCATAAGAGTGTAGTCATGAGGGGATTAGTGTCCTTATAAGAAGAGGTAAAGGCCAGAGCTCTCTTTTTCTCAACCATGTGAGGATAAGGCAAGAAGGCGGTAGTCTGTAAACCATGAACTGGGCTCTCACCACAACCCAATCATGCTGGCACCTTATTTTGGATTTCCACTTTCTAGAAGTGTGAGAAATAAACGTTTGTTGTCCCCCAGTCTATGGTATTTCGTTATACATAGCAACTTGGGACTTAGAACAAGGATCATGATTGGAGTTCCAGAAGATAATAATAGGGGCATTGATGAAGGGGAGATAAGGAGATAATGGCTGAGTATTTTCCAGAAGGGCTTAAAGTCATCAAAGACACCAAAGGTCAAATTTGGGAAATGACACTAAGCAAGATAAACAAAAACAAACCCATACCAAGACTCATTACGATAAATCTGCAGAGCACCAAACAAAGAGAAGATATTAAGTATCCTGAGAGAAAAAACAACTGCTGGCAAAGAAACAAGAATTAGACACACAGTGGGCTTTTCAATAAAACACCAACATTAAAAGCTAGAAAGATTTGGGAAACCTCAATGGCTGAGTCAGTTAAGCGTCTGACTGTCATGATCTCAGGGTCCATGGATTTAAGCCCCAGATCAGGCTCTGTGCGTTTTTTTTTTTTTTTTAAGAGAGCTATCATCCTTCTTTCCCCCCCCTTCTTTTTTCCCATTTCCTCCTTTGGGAGCCAACCATTAAAGACTAGGACATTCACAAACAGTTGTATGTTTAGGGAAAAAACATGTAAGCCCAGAGAAAAGTTTAGAAAAGACCTGAGAAAACCTTAACGTTATACCCCATGCTGACCCGTGGCACAGTGACACGTGCAACAAACAAAAAATAAATAGGGCGCCTGGGTGACTCAGTCACTTAAGCCTCCAACTCTTGATTTCAGCTCAGGTGATGATCTCATGGTTCATGAGATTGAGCCCCAGGTCAGGCTGTGTGCTGACAGTGTGGAGTCTCCTTGGGATCCGCTCTCTCCCTCCCTTTCTGCCCCTCACCCGCTCATGTGTGCACTCTCTCTCAAAATAAATAAACAATAACTTTAAAATAACCAAATAAATAAATAACAGCAACCATGAGAGATGGGCAAAACTGGTTTCTAGAGTTACATTATTAGATTCAAAGGTCCAGTTTTCGACCACAAAAAATCATAAGTCATAGAAAGAAACAGGAAAGTATGACCCAGACAAAAGAAAAAAAAATAATAAATCAATAGAAATTGTCACTTAAAAAAAAAAAGACTTGGTGGCCAGATATACTAGACAAAGACTTTAAAACAACTGTCATAAAGATGCTCAAAAAACTAAAGGACAATGTGGAGAAAGTCAAAGAAAATGATGTACAAACAAAATGGAAATATCAATAAAGAGAGAGAAAATCTAAAAAGAAACCAAAAAGAAATTCTGGAGCTGAAAAGTTCAATAACCTAAATGAAAAATTCACTAGACAGATTCAAAGGCAGATTTGAACAGGCAGAAGAAAGAATTAACAAATTTGAAGATGGAAACCACAAAAATGATCAAGTCTGAGAAACAGAAAGAAAAATTATTGAGAAAGGTAAACAGAGCTTAAGGAGTCTATGGGACACCATCAAGAGACCAACATTGTGTGAGTCTCAAAAGGAGAAGTAAGAGAGAAAGGAGCAGAGAGAGTATTTCAACAAATAATTGCTGTAAATTTCCCAAATTTGATGAAAGACATGAATATAAACATCGAAGTAGTTCAATTAACTCCAAGTAAGATGAACTCAAAGACACCTGCCCCAAGATACAATAGAATCAAACTTTCAAAATTCAGAGCCAAAGAGAGAATCTTGAAAGCAGCAAGAGAGAAGAAAATCGTCATGTATAAGGGATTCCCCAATAAGATTATCGGCATATTTCTCATCAAAAACTTTGGAGACCAGAAGGCAGTGCGCCAATATATTCAGAGAGCTAAAAGAAAAGAACTGCCAACCGAGAAACCAGAAAAAATGTCCTTCAAAAGGCAGGGAGAAATTAAAACATTCTCAGATAAGCAAAAGCTGAATGACTTCACTACCACTGGACCTGACCTGCAATAGATGCTCAAAGAGTCTTGCAATATGAAACAGAAGGACACTAGACCATAGCTTGAAGCTGGGTGGAGAAATAAAGAGCTCAATAAAGCAAATAATTCATGGGCCATCATAAAGCTGGTATTACTGGATAATGGTTTGTAACTGCACTTTTTGTTTTTGACATGATTTAAGAGACTCATATATATATATAAAGAAAAAAATACTAGTGTGAAAGGTAGTATTATTGTAACTTTGGTTTGTAACTCCAAATCTTGTTTTCTATATAATTTGAGAGACTAATACATTTTAAAGAATTATTAGATTATGTTTTGGGGCACACAATATATAAAGATATAATTTTGAGACATCAACAACAGAGACAGAGCTATAAGAGAAGAGTTCTTGTATCTCATTGAAGTTACTAGTATGAATTCGAATTACAGTGTAATTCCCCATGTAATCTATTTACAGTTAAAGGAATTACTGGACACCACAAATAAAATAACTATAGAATATACAGAAAAGAAATGGAGAAATTTGTTTCATGACATAAAATTGACTAAACATAAAAAAAGGAGAGATGCAAAAAACGAAGGACAAAAAAGCTATAAGGCGTGTAGAAAACAAAGAGCAAAATGACATAAGTCCCTCATTATCGGTAATTCCTTTAAATATAAAAAATTAAACTGTTTAATGGAAAGACAGAGATTGGCAAAATGAATAAAACACTTGATCTGATTATATGCTGTCTACAAGAGACAAACTTAAGATCCTAAGTCACAAATAGATTAAAAGTGAAAAGATGCAAATAGATATTCCATGCAAATAGTAACCAAAAGAGAGCAGGATGGCTATGCTAATATCAGACAAAATAGACTTTAAATCAAAAACCTTTAGAGAGAGAGGTGCGTGGGTGGCTCAGTTGGTTGAGCTCAGGTCTTGATTTCAGCTGAGGTCACGATTTCACTGTTCGTGAGTTTGAGCTCTGCATCAGGCCCTGCACTGGTAGCGTGGAGCCTGCTTGGGATTCTCTCCCCCTCTCTCTCTCTGCCCCTACCCCACTCACATGCATGCACATATGCACTCTCTCTCTCTCAAAATAAACTTTTCTAAAAGTTTAAAAAATCATTTAATAAAAAAAAGTTTAGAGACAAAGAAGGGCACTATGTATTAATAAAAGGTTCAATATGGCAAGAAAATATAACAGTTATAAACATTTATGTACCTAATAACAGACCACCAAAATTCACATCCTTCTCAATCCACATGGGACATTTTCTAGGATGGACCATACATTAGGCCACAAGTTACGTCTCAATAGCTTTAAAAAGACAGATATCATGCAAAATTTTCTAATCTGATCACAGCAGGATGAAGTTAGAAATCAATAATAGAAAGAAAACTAGAAAATTCACAAAATTGTGGAAATTAGACAACATACTTTTAAATGACCAAAAGATCAAAGAAGAAATCATAAGGGAAATTAGAAAAGACCTAGAGACGAATAAAAATGGGAACATACATATCAATACTTATGGAACACGGTGAAAGTGGAGCTAAGGGGGAAATTTGTAGCTATACATGCTTACATTAAAAAATAAGAAAGATCTAAAGTCAACAACCTAATTTTATACCTCAGGGAACTAGAAAAAGAGCAAACTAAACCCAAAGCTAGCAGAAGGAAGGAAACACTAAAGATTAAACCTGAGATAAATAGAGAATAGAAAAACAAGAAAATCAATGAAATCAAAAGTAGATTCTTCAAAAAAGATCAACAAAATTGACTAACCTATAGCTAGATGGACTAAGAAAACAAGAGAGGTGACTTAATTATGAAAATCAGAAATGAAAGCGTGGATATTACTACCAATTCTACAGAACTAAAAGGATTATAAGAGAATATTATGGACAATTGTACACAAATAAATTGGTTAACCTGGATGAAATGGACAAATCCCTAGAATACTAAAACCTATCAAGAAGGTAGAAAAAATTAAAGAAGAGGAACATTTCCTAATTCAGTCTGTGAGGCCAACATTACCCTGATACCAAGACCAGATAAAGACACTGTAAGAACAGAAAATTACAGACGAATATCCCTTATGAATATTAATGCAAAAATCCTTTTAAAAATACTAGCAAACTGGATTCAGCAGCATATTAAAAAGATTATACACCATGATGAAGTGGGATTTGTTCCTGGAATGCATAGATGGCTCACATATGCAAATCGATCAGTGTAATACGCCACATTAAGAAAACGTTAATGTGAACACATTAATGTGTTAATGAAGAACACACGAGCATCTCAATTGAGGCAGAAAAAGCATTTGACAAAATTCAGCACCTTTCATGATAAAAAAACACTCAAACACTAGGAATAGAAGGAAACTTCATCAACATAATAAAACCCATACATAAAAACCCATGGTCAACATTATACTCCATGGTGAAAGACTGAAAGCTTTTCCTCTAAGATCAAGAACAAGGCAGGGATGCCTGCTTTCACTGCTTCTATTCAACATAATAGTGGAAGTTCTACCTCAGCATTAGGCAAGGAAAAGAAATAAAATCCACCTAAATTGGAAAGGAAGAAGTAAAATCATCTGTTTGCAGATGGTATGATCTTATATGCAGAAAACTTTAAAATTCCACCAAAAAAAAAAAAACACTGTTAGAATTAATACAGGAATTCAGTGAAGTATCAGGATACAACGTCAACATACAAAAACCAGTCACATTTCTATACACTAACAATGAACAATCTGGAGGAGATTACAAAAACAATTCCATTTTCAATGGCATCAAAAATAATAAAATATTTAGGAGTATTTTATTATTACACTTATATCAAGGAGCTGATTGACTTATACAATGAAAACTATAAAATATTGCTTAAAGAAATGAAAGAAAACACAAATAAATGGAAACACAACCCATGTTCATGGATTGAAAGACTTAATATTATTAAAATGTCCATTCTACCCAAAGTGATCTACAGATTGAATGCAATTCCTATCAAAATCTCAATGATGTCTTTTGCAAAAAGAGAAAAACCCATCCTAAAGTTCATATGGAATCTCAAGTTATCCCAAGTAGTCAAAAAAATCTTGAAAAACAAAACTGGAGGACCCATACTTCCTGATGTCGAAACTTACTACAAAGCTACAGTAATCACAACAGTGTGGTATTGGCATTAAGAGAGACATAGAAATGAATGAAATAGAGAGGCCAGAAATAAACACCACATATATGGCAAAATGATTTTTGACAAGGATTCCAAGACCATTCAATTGAGAAAGGATAGTCTTTTCAACAAATTGTGCTAGGGAAACTGGACACCCTACATGCAAAATAGTGAAGTGGGAACCTTACATAACACCAAATGCAAAAATTAACATAAAATGGATAAAAGACCTAAGTATAAGACATAAAAGAATAAAACTCTTAGAAGAAAACACAGGACAACAGCTTCATGACATTGGATTTGGCAATGATATCCTGGATATGACGCCAAAGGCATAGGAAACAACAACAAAAATAAACAAATTTTTACAATTTTTTGCATCAAAAGACCCTATCCACAGAGTAAAAATCAAGCCACAGAATGGGAGAAAATATTTGCAAATCATATACCTGATAAAGGATTAATTTCCAGAATATATAGAGAACTAAAATTCAACAATAAAAAAAAATGGCCCGATTAAAAAATGGGCAAAGAACTGGATTAGATATTTCTCCAAAGAAGATACAAAAAATGTGCAGTCAGCACATGAAAATATTCTCAACATCTTTAATCACTTGGGAAATGAAATCAAAACTTCAATGAGATACATCTTTCCATGAAGATGAAAAAACAAGAGCTTGTAGAGACAAGGAACCCTGTGCACCGTTGGTGGGAATGTAAGACGGTGTAGTCACTCTGGAAAACAGTATAGCAGTCCCTCGAAAATTAAAAATAGAATTACCATATGATCTAGCAATTCTACCTCTGGGAATACACCCCAAAGACTTGAAAGTAGGGTCTCAGAGAGGCATTTGTACATCCACATTCATAGCAGCCTATTCACAATAGCTAAAACATGTTATCAACCCAAGTGTCCATCAACAATGAATGATGGTAATCAAAATGTGGTATATACATACCAACGGATTTTATCCAGCCTTAAAAAGAAAGAAAGTTGTGTAATATACCACAATATGAACTGTGCTAACGACAATATACTAAAGTAAAATAAGCCAGCTACAAAAAGATAAATACAATTTTGTACAAGATGTCTTTGCAATCCCCCCAAAATGGACGGGTCTGATAAGTAACTGTGTGTGTTTGGAGTGAGGTACGGGTTCTTAGACTCTCCTTCCCTTCCAAGTTTCAGAATAACCCATGGAATGGGTCATGAGTCCTCCAGAGGCTGAGAGCTTGACTCTGTGATCTCACAAGTTCCTCCAGGCCCAAGACAACGATGCTGTCAGCATCAAGGGGCAAACTTGGCTTAACGAAGGAAAGGGGTAGGTGAGAAAAACTAGTTAAATTCACTCCTACCAGCTAAATCCAGTCTTTGCCTAGACTTTCCCTCTGGGGACTTCTGGTCTCTCGTGTCTTCCTGGCGTCACTGATTCATGGCTGAATGGAGACTGTCCAGTCACCAATGATGTAATATTCCTTGAGACATCCAAAGGTCCACAGTCAATTCAGGCTCCCTCAGAAGGAAGGAACATTTTATCATAGAGCAGAGTCTAGTATTTTTATGGACTACCCCTTCTGGTCTACTGTTAAGTATTTCTAGACTGGAGAGTTTTATGATCATTCCTCCCCATCCCACCCCACCCTCCATCTCTAAGTATTTTCCCATCCATGTTAACACACAGCACAGCACCACAAACACAGATTTAAGATTTTGGTAGCATGGAGCTAAACCCAGGGTACAACCAAGCTACACACACACACACACACACACACACACACACACACATACACACGCACATGCATGTACATGGGGAATAGGTACATTTTTTAGATGGGGGTGGGGGAATTGGGTCCAATTAAAAACTATTAGAATAGAAATTCAGAAGAGCACATCAGGAGGAACCTGTAAAAGAAATCTTCACTGATGCAGTCAACACCATGAGAAGTTATTAGTAACTTCAAGAGAAGCTTTAAATGTATGCGAGAAAGTAACTTGCAGTGATGCCCAGAGACCCTGCACCTGTAAATACCATATAGCATGGTTCTTGGATGAGCAGTATCACCATCACCTAGAACTTGCTAGAAATGCAGATTCTCCAGCCCTGCGCGAGACCTACGACTCAGGAGCTCAGGGAGGAGGTGCCAGCACTCTGGGTTTTAATAAGCCCTCCAGGTGGCTCTACTGTATGCTCACATTTAGGAATCAGTGACAGAGAGGGCCCAGGATGAAGAGGAAGACAGTAAGGAGCAGAGTTGATGTAGAATGAGGACTCCAACATGGCAACGATGAACCTGAACGACCAACCAAAGCCACGGCCAAAATACCGAACATGGAAAGAGTGGAAATGCTACTCTTAGGCCCTGGAAATGGAATAAAGAACTCTAAAAGGTGTGATTTGGGGACAAGAAAAGGGGAAAAGGCAGCACTGCGAAAACCACAGGTAGGTAAATACTTAAAGAACATTTTCCTGACCAGGTTATAATCTTGGCCTGAGTTGTCAAGGGCTTTTATGAGTTTCCTTCAAGAGCAATCCTCAGGGAAGGGGACCCGGGCACCATTCGACAAGTGGATTTTGTTTGATTACTTACTTTGCTTATTTTTTTTACCTTGTTTATTTGGATGGAATCTCAAACTTAATAGTAAAACTGCAAGAACAGGAAAAAATACCTTCTGAATACCCTTTACTCAGATTCACCAACTGTTTACATTCTGCCCTATGGGCTTTATCACCCCTCACCTCTAACCATGTATATTTATTACATGTGTGCACTTTTCCTCTAAAGTATTTGAAAGTACAGTGGACACACTATGCCCCTTCGTGCCTAAATAACTTCAGTATATATTTCCTAAGAATATGTTCTCTTACATACCTTCCTAAAATACAACACTCTCACTTAATCACAGAACACTTATCAAAAATCAGAAAGTTCAACCTGGACACAATACTATTATCCAATATTCAGGCCATGATCAAATTTTGTCAATTGTCCCAATAATGCCCTTGTTAACCATTTTCTTGCTAATTCCAGGTCTAATCCAGGACGACATGTTACATTGTGTTGCCATGTCTCCTTAAACTCTTGCAGTCTGGAATATTTCCTCTGCCTTTCTCTGTCCTTCTTGATCTCGAATACAGGCCAAGAATTTTTTAGAATGTCCCTCAATTTAGGTTCGACTAGTGTTTCCTCATGATCAGATTTAGATTATAGATCGAGGGAAGAAATACCACAGGTGTGATCTTGTGTCCTTCTCAGTGACCTGTATCAGGAGGCACATGAAATTGATTTGTCTCAAGATTGGTGATTGTGCCACAGGCCATCTGGTCACCATGCAGGGAGGAGATTTGAGGAATGTGTGCCCTGCATTAGCTAAACTGACACAGTGGAATCCACCACACTATGTAAATATCCTGTCCCTTATCAAATTTCACTCCACTCATTCTAGCATTGTTTCTTCCCTTATGCCATCATGCTTTCTCTATTAGTTAGAATTATACTGTAAAGAGGTCTTTTTCTTCTCCCCCTGCTTACTTATTTATTCATTGATTTATTTATGTTAGTACAGACTTATGGAATTTTGTTTTATTTTGTTCTATAATCTGTTACTGTCTTTGTTTCGATACTCAAACGGTCCCTTATGTGGCCAGTGAGAGCCAGTTCAGCTTTCACCCTATATCCTTTTGACACGTCGCCATCATTCTTTGAGTCTTTCCTTACTTTCTGGTACAAGGTATTCCAGGCTCATCTGGAATGGCTTCTCCATCCTAGCCCTGGAATCAGCCTTTTCCCCAAGTAGCCATGATTCTTCTGATGGAGATCAAGATCTGGGCACCAAGTATATTCAATGCTAATACGTCATTGCTTCTAGGCATTTTATGAGGACAGAGATGGAACACACATTGACACACACACACACACACACACACATGCACACCCCTGCACGTACACATTCCCATGTACAGGCACACGTCCACACACACACGTGAACACACACACAATAGTTACATACTGATATCTCTGACCCCAATTCTCTTTAACATCATAGGGTACTTTCTAGTCATCCTCTCCCCCCTTTCCATAGTTGTAACTTCTTCCTCCAACAGTGGGAAACCTGGGCTGTATTTGTCTTTCTCACTGATGACGACTGATTCCCATAGATTATCAAGAAGAAAAGGAGCATTGATTGTGCCTTTAGACCTTTGCTCTCTGATTTAACAGCAGCGAAGAGCTTCTGAGGAAAATCTGTAGAAGCTATAAACCTGTCACTGTTTACTCAGCATCTGTCCTTGCTTGCTTTTCCCTTCAAAGTGGTTCTCGACTGTGTGCATAGCGTGTTTCCTGTGAACCCTGTGCTAGCTGCTGCGTCAGATTCGTTGCTGCTAAACTGAATACACCTGCAATAACACCAGGGTTTGGCAGAATGGGTGTATTGAGCTGAGAGGAAACACTATCTGGCATGAATCTAAGATAAGGGGAAGAAGTCAAGCTACCACAGAGAAGATGATATATTCATTGAAATCTGTAAGAACTTTGAGTTCTCATATACTCAATAAACTGCCCACACACATAGCAGCCAGCTCCAAGGGGCCATCGAATGAGTCACACATTAGCACTGATGCCCTTCTACTGTAGCACTGATTCTTTATAACTCTCGCTGATATGGTCACCAATGCCTTGACCTTTTAAATCCCCCTGAGTGACAGGTCACATGTGTTTCATTTCAAAGTGTGCCACAAATTCTAAAAGTTGAAAATCACCATTCTAAATGGAGGAGGATATTTAAGACTTAAATATTTAAGTCTCAAAAATTTAAGATGTACAACGGTCTGGTGAGAAAAATCACAAATATGGAAACAACACAGAAAACAGCAGAGACTGAAAAAAGGTGACAGAGGGAAAATCAATCGACTCAGAACATTGTTTGAAATTAAAAATGAAACTTGAGGACCCCCAGGTGAATAAAAATGGTTTGGAAGGGATTCAGGTGAACAAGATACAATCCAAAGACCAGATGAGAGAGAGAGGGGGGCGGGGATGGTAAAGGAAGTAAATCTAAGCAGAAATATTTTTCTCTCCTATTAACTTTGTTTATAGAAATTAGTAAGAAAATAATGTTTTTAGAAAACCGATAAGTTTAGGGGCGCCTGGGTGGCTCAGTCGGTTAAGCGGCCAACTTCAACTCAGGTCATGATCTCACGGTCTGTGAGTTCGAGCCCTGCGTTGGGCTCTTTGCTGATGGCTCAGAGCCTGGAGCCTGCTTCGGATTCTGTGTCTCCCTCTCTCTCTGCCCTTCCCCTGCTCACACTCTGTCTCTATGTCTCTCAAAAATAAAAACGTTAAAAAAATTAAAAAAAAAAAAGAAAACCGATAAGTTTAAATCGAGATCATCTTATGACCTCACTGAAAAGGAAAAGACAATGTGTGAGTCTACTCTAGAAGCCACGTAAATGAAGAGAGGGCGTGGAGACTACCGGCGTGGAGTGATAAAGAACAGCACAGATGTATATTCTATGGTACAGAATCTAAGGCGAGATTATCAGTGGGATTTTAAAAGTCAGTGGCTGGATTAAGAATGAAAATCAAATATCCACTTCCTCTCCTGAGACTAGGAAGACCAAAGTAAGATCTGGGCGTTACTGATCCAAGGGGCTGTCATAGCTCAAGTGGGCTCAGGTATGAGGCATGCTGGAGCCTCAACCAAGAGAGCCTACTTCCTGAAGGAGGAGGGGACTGGTCTATCCTGCAGGCTGCCAGGCAATCATGGCAGACGGTTCTGACCACATTCTGAATTCGGAGGTGGATTCCGCTGATTCTAATATCTAAAGAAGCCCAGCTGGCCAGTGGGACGTGGCATAAAGGGTGCAGGCGGTGAGTTCAACGTCCTAGTGATTCTGGCAGTCATTCTTGGATGTCCAAACCTAAGCCAGCAGCTGGGGAGTGTGGCAGTCCAGGGATTGCTCTCTGGAGGAAAGTACAGGCAAGACCTGGGCAGAGGAATCAGGGGTCTAGTCCCGAAAGCTAGGGTTCCTAGGAAGAGACAAGCCAGCCCACAGGAAGCAGGTGAAAAGGAAGGAGAAAGCTGCTGTCTGGGGGCCCGTGGCTAGTCAAAGCTGACCCCAGATCCGGCCCAACCAAAAGAAGGCTCAGATTGCTGGAAAGCAGACGTAGAGACTATTTGGGTAAATCGAACTAGACTGATTTATTCGAAGGATGCACAAGGAAACCAGCACCACTTACAACACCCAGGGTAAGGTTGGAGAGACATTACATTTTCCAGGCTGGATGGGGATTGATGTTCCAGAATCCAGAATCCTCACTGTGACATGCAGAGCTGCAGACGATGGTTGCATTTTCCAGACTCTGTCCCCTCAGACCTAGCACCAAAGACTCTGGACAGGTGACTGAACTCACCTCATTCATTTGGGATTTGGACCGCTTACAGTATTTTCAAGTAGTTAAATCATCAGACTTGCAGACTAGAACTGCCTGTTCCTGGCATATATCCAGATATGAGGATCAAGAACTTCAGAGGGTATCATGCCCACAAGCCATTAGACCAGGTCTGGAGCTTACCTTGCAGATCTACCGAGCACCTCTCTGTAGAGGTGCCCAAAAATGGAGTCAACGTACATGATCGGGCAAGTCTCAGAACACTTGGTTTTAGCCAGTAAGTTTCATACCGAAAAAAATCGTAGGGTCTAAATCTTGCTCAAATCTTTCAACTTCTAATTGAGGGAGGGGGTGCATTGTTATCACAGTAGCACAGATTAGAGAAAACTTGAATCAGTCAGGCTCTGGCTCTTACCTTCTTTTGGTACCATTCTTCTGATAAATGTATGTTAGTTTTCACTGGGCATGCACTTTGTCATATCCATAGCCTGCTGGGAGTAACTGGGGGCATGTCTCCCAAAAGGGGGTACAGAATCCTCCCAATGGCTTTGCAAAACTTCTTAGCTTCGATTTTACCTCAAGCCGCCTTAACTGGCTCAGAGAAGGCCAAAAATTCCTAATTCTAGAATCTTCTGCATTCCTTACATTTATTTAGCAGCCAACATCTTACAATAGAAGCACTAAACACTCACACGTGGCACGATTTACCCCTCTCTTGCTCTAGGCTCAACTGAGGTCTGAGTTCCTATGGCAGAGTACCCCAAAATCCCCCTCCCCGACTTTTATTATTATGAAGAATTTCATGTATTTAAACACTATATAACATTTGGACACAACTAATATTCTGCCAGCCCTCATCAGTGTGGCCTTCCATCTGTGGCTAGTGGTCAGCCACCCGGCCCCCATGATGGCCAGCAGCTCTCCCGACTGGTCAGCATCTGAGTGGCACTGGTTATTAACTATTTCAGTTTTCACCCCGGCATTGATGTAATATATGAAAGGGGAAAACATCCATTTACAAAACAGCTGAAGGGGGCGCCTGGGTGGCTCAGTCGGTTAAGCGGCCGACTTCGGCTCAGGTCATGATCTCATGGTCTGTGAGTTCGAGCCCCGCGTCAGGCTCTGTGCTGACAGCTCAGAGCCTGGAACCTGCCTTCGGATTCTGTGTCTCCCTCTCTCTCTGCCCTCCTCCTGCTCACGCTCTGTCTCTACGTCTCAAAAATAAATAAACATTTAAAAAAAAAAACAGCTGAAGAAACAGAACATTACAAAAACTTTCAAAAGCATTTTTAGCAGGTAAAACATTTGTACTACTAAAAATTCAGGAAGTATGGAAAGAAAAGGAAAGGAAAGGAAAGGAAGGAGGGAGGGAGGGAGGGAGGGAGGAAGGAAGGAAGGAAGGAAGGAAGGAAAGAAGGAAGGAACGAAGGAAGGAAGGAAGGAAAGGAAGAAAGAGAAAGAAAGAAGAAAGAGAGAAAGAAAAAAAGAAAGAGAGAAAGAAATAAAGAAAGAAGAGAGATAAAGACAGACAGACAGACAAGGCATTCAGTAAAAAGTCTCTATCTCTCCCAGCTGTCTCTCCTCCAGTGTTAATAGTCTCTTGCATCCTTTCAGAGATTTTATGTACAGACATCAAATGGATAGGGACCATTTCTTCTTTTTTCACTGATGCCAGTGCATGACGCACGGGGTTCTGTTCCTCTTCTTCCTAGCCTAACAGTGTATCTGGGAGATCTTTCCACCGCAGCTCCCTTTCATCTATTACAGAGAGCTGACTAGCACTTCTTCGAGGAGCCGCTGTACTGTAGGTTACTAAATTAGTCTCCTGCTGACCGCATACGAGGTAATTCACACAGATACTGGCTGTTACAATCAATAACTCTGTACGTACTCACTTCATAAATATGCCAGTATATCTGTCAGGAACATTCTTAGGAGCGAAACTGCTGGGGTAAAGGGCAAGTGCGTAATAAACGTCATTCTCTGATCGGGTGTTTCTGGAACGGCCTCTCTTGCCAGCGGCTGTACTGGGCTCAGGGAAGGCGGTGTCGGCCAAACAGATGTGCCGCCACCCTCTACAGCTCGCAGCGCACGTATGAGACATGCAGTCATTATAATCCCTCAACGCCTTCCCTACAACCACGAAGGCGGCTGACTGTGCAGGGAAAGGACCCCGAACTATGGGACCTGGCTGCTTTGAGGGGGCGTGGCGGGGAGGGAAGGCTTTCCTGAGAAAGTCATGTTCAAGTTAGGAAGGATGGCAGGAGATGGGCCGGGGAGAGCGGTGGGCATGGCGAGTGGCATGGTGGGGACGGGAAGGCCAGTGTGGCCGGGGGGAAGGGGGGGCGGAGAGTAGCTAGGGAGGAGGTGGGGGCCAGGTCCAGCGGAGTCTTGAAGACTTCTTGAGGATGTTAGTTTTTATTCTAAGAGTGGCGGGCAGCCAGGAAAGAGTGAATCTA
This sequence comes from Paguma larvata, assembly GCA_030068075.1. Classification (NCBI taxonomy): domain Eukaryota; kingdom Metazoa; phylum Chordata; class Mammalia; order Carnivora; family Viverridae; genus Paguma; species Paguma larvata. The sequence goes on from CM057828.1 coordinate 132,349,272, forward strand.
TCAAATGCATTTCTGAGGATGACCGGCTGTATGACCGAAACGGACGAAAGGCTTCCCGGGAGAACATGCAGGGAGAGCAGTCCCGGGGCTGGGGCTGTTTTCGGGCAAGAGAGCTCAGAGGCTGGGGCTTCACAGGCCGGGAAGACTGATGGGAAGGGGAGCGCAGGGAGAGGCTTTCCGCTGAGGACTCCCCGGTCCCGAGCCGGGCTGGATGGCGAGCGCCTAAGGCAAGGCTCCCGGGAGGCCTCTAAATGAGAGCCCTTCCTGAACGTTTTCCACATGCTCGGGACGTGGGGTGTATCCTAAGGGGCATCCAGGAGAGCCAGCCCCTGGCTCCGAAGGTGCTGAGTGCCACCCAAGTGACCTTGGGGAGCCCCTCTGAGCCAGCTGAAATGTGTCGCCTCCCCTCTCTGATCTGCACTGTTGCAGGTGTCACGTGCCCTCCTCCCACGTCTGTGGAACACGCAGACATCCGGGTCAAGAGTTACGACCCCCAAACCACGGAGCGGTACACCTGTAACGCGGGCTTCAAGCGGAAAGCCGGGACGTCCAGCCTGACGGAGTGCGTGCTTAACAAGACCACGAACACTGCCCACTGGACAATTCCCAATCTCAAGTGCATCAGTAAGTAGCCAGGCCCTGCACTGTCTCTCTGTACCCCTCGCCAAGGCGTACCTGAGAGCGGAACCGCAGTGTGGAAGCTGAAGGAGCCCATCTCTGGGGTTAACAGGGGGCAAGACACTTGTGTGGAAGTCTGAGGCTAACTGAACCGCCGGGCCTCCAAACGACACCTCTGGGGCTGGGAAATATACAGGATTCAGGGTCACACAATTCTGAGTTCAAACCCTGGCTCCGCCTCGCACCACCCTGAGCAAGGGCCTTCCTGTCTTGGAACTTCGTTCCTCAGCTAGAAAACGAACCTGATGTCAACACTGTGGGCTGGAGCAATGTTCAGTGAGCCCCGGTCAACATTGGCCACAGCCCCACCTCATTTGGTTGCTGTATTGCACTTTACACATAACTGTGGGTTTGGTTTTGTCTTGTTGTTTACGAGCTGAAGGTCTGTGGCAATCCTGCCTCAAGCGAGTCACTCTCTCGATGCCATTTTTTCTGACAGTAGTTGCTCACTTTGTGTCTCTGTGTCACATTTTAATAATTCTCGCCGTATTTCAAACTTTCTCGTATTGGTTACGGTGACCTGCGGTCAACAGTCATTGGTGTTCCTATTGTAATTGTTTTGGGGTACCACAACCCACACCCACGTAAGACAGCTCACTTCATCAGTCGATGTTGGAAATGTATCCTGAGGGCTCCGTCGACTGGCCAGTCCCCTGTCTCTCTCCCTCTCCTCAGGCCTCCCCGTTGTCTGAGACAGAACAATACTGAAATCAGGCTACTTACTAACCCTATGCTGGCTTCTAAATGTTCATGTGAAAGGAAGAATCACGTTGCTCTTTCAATCAAAAACTAGGAATGAGTAAGCTTAGTGCAAAAAAGCATGTCAAAAGTCAAGACAGGCCAAAAGCCGGGCCCCTTGTGCCCAACAGTCGGCTACGTTGTGAACGCAAAGGAAAAGTCCTTGAAGGAAACTGGAAGTGCTGCTCCAGAGAACACACAAGCGTTTCTTTCTGGAGAAAGTCTGAGTGGTCAGGATAGGAGGTCAAACCAGCCACAGCATTCCCTTAAGCCAAGACCTCGTCCAGAGCAAGGCGCTGACTCTCTTCAATTCTCTGAAGGCTGAGAGAGGTGACGAAGCTGCAGAAGAAGTGCCTGAGGCTGGCAGAGGCTGGCTCGCGAGATCCGAGGAAAGAAGTCGTCTCTACAACATAAAAGTGCAGGTGAAGTAGCAAGTTATCCAGAAGATCTAGCTTAGCCAGATGGTCAGTGCGGATGAAACAGCCTTGGAGTGGAAGAAGACGCCATCTAGGACTTTCATAGCTGGAGAGGAGAAGTCAGTGCCTGGCTTCAAAGCTTCAGAGGACAGGTTGAGTCGCACATTAGCAGCTCATGCAGCTGGTGACTTGAAGTCAAAGCCAGTCCTCAGGGACCATTCCAAAAATTCTCGCACCCTTCAGAACTCTGCTAGCTCTGTCCTGCCTGTGCTCTGTAAATGAAACAACAGAGCCTGGATGACGGCACATCTGTTTACAACATGGTTTACTGAGTATTTTTTTAAGTTTATTTATTTATTTTGAGAGAGAGAGTGCACGCAAGAGAGAGCACAAGCAGGGGAGGGGCAGAGAGAGAAGGAGAGAGAGAGAGAGAGAGAGAGAGAGAGAGAGAGAGAGAGAGAGGAATCATAAGCGGGCTCCACACCGTCAGCACAGAACCCGACATGAGGCTCGAATTCATGAACCTCAAGATCACGACCTGAGCTGAAACCAAGAACTGGTCGCTCAAATGACTGAACCACGCAGGTGCCCCATAGTTTACTGAGTATTTTAAGCCCACTGCTGAGACCTACTGCTCAAGAAGACTCCTTCCAAAATATGACGGCTCACTGACGATGTGCCTGAGCTGTGATGGACATGGATAGTGAAATTAATATTGTTTTCATCCTGCTAACACAACACCCATTCTGCAGCCCATGGATGAAAGAGTCATTTCAACTTTCAGGTCTTATTATTTAAGAAATACATTCCATAAGGCTATGGCTGCCATAGACAGTGATTCCTCTGACGGATCTGGGCAAAAGAAATTGAAAACCTTCTGGAAAGGATTCTCCGTTCCTTTCCAGCACTCAAGATTCATGGGGAGAAGTCAAAATATCAACATTCGCAGGATAACAGGAGTCAGGAGAAGTTGGTTCCAGCCCTCGTGGATGACCGAGGGGCTCACGACCTCAGTGGAGGAAGTCCCTGCAGATGAGGTGCAAACAGGAGAGGACCAGAGTCAGAAGCGGGGCCTTGAGATGGGACCGAACAGCTGCGATCTCAGGATAAAGCCTGAACGGATGACAAGCTGCTGCTCATGGTTTCCCGAGACGGAATCGACTCGTGGTGAAGATGCTGTGAAGATTGTCGAAATGACACAGAGGATTTAGAATATGACGCAAACGCGGTTGTGAAGCAGCAGCAGGTTTGAGAGCATAGACTTCGATGTGGAAAGTTCTATTGTGGGCCAAATGGTATCAAACAGCATCACCGGCTACAGAGAAATCACTCGGGGAAGGAAGAGTCAGTCGCTGCAGCAAATTTCACTGGGGACTTTTTTTTTTTTACGTTTATTTATTCATTTTGAGAGAGAGAGAGTGCGCGCTAAAGCAAGGGAGGAGCAGAGAGGGCGGGAGGGAGAGAGAGAATCCTGGGCAGGCGCCGCACAGAGCCTAATGCAGGGCTCACACCCATGGACAGTGAGATCATGACCTGAACTAAAATCAAGTGTCAGATGCTTCACCATCTGAGCCACCCAGGCACCCCCATTGGCATCTTATTTTAAGGAATCGCCACAGCCACCCCAACCTTCAGCAACCACCACCCCGATCAGTCAGCAGCCATCACCATCGAGGCAGGACCTTCCACCAGCAAAAAGATTACGACTCACTAAAAGCTCAAATGATGGTTAGCATTTTTTAGCGGTAAAGTATTTTTAAAGTAAGGTATGTATATTGATTATTTTAGGCATGATGTTCTGCCCATTTAATAAACTATAGTGTAAACATGACTTTTCTCTGGTTCAGGCTGTGCAGATTGTTGCGTTAACCCTCAAATCAGTTTTCTAGGTGTGCAGGATGGTTTGGTGTCGATCTGGCTGTATTTCTGGGACGAGAGATGGAAAAAACACTTCCATGCTATTCTGCTATCTTGGCCCCTTCCTAAACATCACTTTTCCACGCACTGGGAAACCAAAATATTCACCTGACTAGCTTTATTGCCACATTCACTTTATTGTGGTGGTCTGGAACTGAACCCACAATATCTCTGAGTTATGCCTATATTATTACTATCACTGCTTTAAGATATAATAGCAAGAATTTGGCTACAGACAAGGGTGTGGGCTCACAGCATTCTTGCTTTCGAGAGATCTTTCCCAATTTCTTCCTAGAAGATAGCGTGGTGAAGTTATTACCTGTGCTCTGTTGTTTCCCACCCAAGAGAACGGGGGTACCCACTGAGCAGACTCCCTTAGCCTGGTCACTCATGGCTGGTGTCCAGCCAGCACTCCAGAACACATGTGAGGGAAAGTTATCAGAATAATTATTTTTAACCATCATCAGCCGGGTAACTATATCAGAAGAAGCCAACAACCTTAGAGTGGAAGCCAATAGGCCTATTTCCAGGAACACCAAGCCCCTTACTTTGGAAAAATAAAGATTAGCTCATGGTTTATTGCATATTTGATGCATGTCCAACTGCAAGCTAGGTACTTCCTCATATGACAGTTGTGAACATTCTCAACTCCTGTCTGGGGAAGGGGACAAAAGGGGTTGTTCTAGAGCAAACTCCTCTGCTGTAAGATTCCTCAAAGAGCCAGACTTTCTGGTTGAATTTTGTGCTCCTTCCCCCTCCCCCTGCAAGTCCGTCTGGCAGACATCAAGGCAAGGAGGAAGCCTTCTATCTGTTGCAAGGGAATCACTCAGCTGGGGAACATAGTACAACATGACATCAAATGCCACTCAAATGATGAGCTGGGTGAGGACAGGTATGAGCAATAACCCTGTGGCAAGAAATGCAGAGTAGACATCTTGCTCTGTCCAGTCCAGACACCCGCTGGAACCTGTAATCCAGGGGCAAAAATATGGGCTTTCCACTGCAGGGAAAGTGACGACTTCTTCAAAGTTCCAACTCATTTGGATGAACGAATCCAGAATGGAGAAGAGTTACAGGCTCTGAACTGGCTGGTGGGGGTGGGGGCAGAAGAAGGAAGGGGCATAGACCTGGAATTACAGACTTTTAGCACCTCCAGACTGGAGGACCTTTAGGCGTCATTAGCACAAAGACATCTCACGTTCTACCACTAACAACTCCCTCCCTTACTTTTCCTAACCTCTCGTGCTTGGAATGCTTTTTTTCCCCTTACAAAACAACTAAAGCTACTGAGTAGGCTTATATTTCCCCATGTAAATGACAGTATTATAAAACTGAGTTGATCTCACAGACATCCTTATATCCAACAATAAAAGACATTTGATACGCGTGCCGTTTTCTGGAAAGGCTAGAAAAATAGTTGGCAGTCTGTTTGCATTTGCATGGGAATGGCAGAGTGAGAAACATTGTTTGTTGTCTATTTCTTGTGCTTCTGACCTCTCCCAGGAAGCCTGGATATCTCCATTTTAAATTTATATATTTATTATTTTTTGATTTATAGCCAGTTCTGAAGCAAGGCTCCACCCTCAGGCTCATAAATTCCGTGTGATTATGCTCTCTCTAGGAGACCCCTCCCTGACTCATCTAAAGCCATCCTCCACAGAAGTGCCGGCAGGGGTGACCCCAGAGCCAGAGAGCACCTCCCTTTCGGGAAAAGGTAGGGACGTTGGAAACATTTTAAGGACTCCCATTCTCTGCCACTACTCAGGTCCCCACGAATCCGTCAGATTCTTGGGGTCCTGCTGGAGGCCCAGTGCAGACTCCAAAAACAGAACACACTTTTTATTCAAGTCAAAATTAAATTTATACTAGCTTCATTTCCTCTTTGAAATCAGAGTTGCTTGATATCCGGGTTTCATTGGACTTACAGTAAAACCTTGGTTTGCGAGCATAATTCGTTCTGGAAACATGCTTGTAATCCAAAGCGCTTGTATATCAAAGCAGATTTCAAGAACCATTGGCTCCGTTGTGATCATGTGACATTCAGCGTCACGGTCGACTCATACTGCAAGACATCACCCGTTTATCAAGTTACATTTTATTAGAAATGTTGGCTCATCCTGTGGAACACTCGCAGAACAGGTTACTTGCAATCCAAGGTTTTACTGTAATTAATAATGGTTCCAAATCCGCTCTTGGTATGCCGGATCCAACTTAGTCGCAGACGTTTTTCCTCATCAAGAATTGGGGAAGATCTGAGATTTTGCCTGCCTGGTGTGTTGGGTGCCAGCGGAGACTTCCAGGGTGCCAGCGGAGGATGCTAGCTCCCCACTTCAGAGACCAAGGACTCTCTCACAGGGCTCAGCAGGCAGCGGAAGCATCGGCAAGTTTCCATCAATTCCCTCCTCCCCGTGTCCCACAGGCGGCAGCAGGGATAGGTCTAGAAGAGGCCTGTACGTCCTAGCGGGCTGCCCCCCAGGAGAGGAGGCCTGAGTTCAAGACGCTAGAGTCTTTTAAAAGTGGCTGACCATGTCTGCCCTCCGCTCCAGAGGGAGGCGCTGTCTCCACCTACCAAGACTACATAAGCATCCTTGAAAAGTAGTTAGTCCCACGAAAGGGCCATCAAGGCCTCTGCTGACAAGGCGTGGAGAAACATGAGGGACCCCTGCAGAATTGTCCCTGAACCATCCCCACTATGATCGCCCTGGGAAGAAGCTGCCAACATCCCGCATTTCCAGGGTCTTATCTTCTATCCCAATTTCCTCAGCACCGTCTTGATGTTCAGAAAATTTGAGATCTTAGCTGCTTGGGACGATGTGCTCTATGTCCTAGGAAAGCCTTACTTTACACTAAATTCTTGAGTTTTTGTGTCCAGTCATTCAATGTGGCTTTTCCCAGCCCTTGTCTTCCCTTTTCAGCCATTGGCTACTCTGAGCCAGAACACGGCTTCTTAGCCACGGATGCACACTGAGATCTCCTTGGAACTCTGGTGGTCTGGGGAGCAGGCTGGGAATTAGGGTTCTAGAAGCTCCCCAGGTGATTCTTAGGGAGCCAAGACTGAGAAGCCAATGCTGAAGGGAAGACAGGCCAGAAGGAGGTTTCCTCCTAGTTAGTTGTTAGTGAGTTAGTGAGTTAGGTAGGCAGGTAGGTAGTTGACTACAAACAGGAAGATCGAGTAGAGTACCGGCTACATTACATTAAGTTTGGGGTAATTCCAAGACCCCTTTGACCCAACTCACACCAGATCACCAGTTGATGAGAAAACCAAGGGACCTCTCCCAGCCGTCCCTTCGCGCATCAAGCACGTGGTCAGATGAAACCATGCCGTCAAACTCTCAGACGTGACGGTGTACTGGAAGACCCATTTTTCATGCAAAGAGAATAATGGAGCTTTGCTGCCTCGCCTCACAGTTTGGGAGGAGCTATCTGCCGGTTCGCACAGGGAGGGTGAGGACATAAACCCCAGGGGGGCTGCCCTGCCTTAAATCGGGGCAAAACCAGGACGCTCTCTTCAATTACCCTAAAATCCAGTCTGGCTGAATCTCAGGCTCCCCCTTATTTCGAGAGTTGTGTGCAGACACGCAGAAAGGAAACGAAAATCAGCATCCCAGGCACCTTTGGCAAACACGGTTACACGTGTTTTTTGAGATCGGTCTCTCACGGCATCGCGTGTGCCTTCTCTAGGAAACGAGCCAGGAACGATTGGAACCCGTGGACTCTGTAGTTTATGAGCACCGTGGTAAAGAGCTGTAGGTCCCCTCGTGTTCTCAAACGTCCCTCGGCCACTCCGGATGGATGAATAAGCTACCCACTTAAGGGATTTCCCCCAAGAGCCCTGGAGGAGGGTGCTGGGGGAGGGCCACCCCAGGGTGGGCTCACTAGAGCCAGTATTAAGTCCACTCTCTTCCAGAGCTGCACAGAGACACCCTTCAAAGTATTTATGTTCTCCGTATCTTGCGCTTTCCTACAGAGCCAGCTTTCACTTCCAAGTCAGACAGCACAGTGGCTACAAAGGCAGCTACTGAGCCAGGCTCCAGGCTGACACCATCCAAGCCTCCTGCTGCAGAAACCACAGGGGTAATCAGTACTGAACCCCCCCAAGCCCCAGCCCAGACAACAGCAAAGGCCTTGGAACCCACTCCCTCTGCCTCGCAGGAGACGCCAGGTTAGCGCTGGCTTCGCCTACTTTAGGAGAGGCCAGCAGTCCATGGGTTTCTTCTGAGATGTGGGTGGAGACCTCGAGTGAGCTGGCCGCATAGCATTAGGCCGTCCAGTCCTCCAAAGTCCAGGCCACTCGGCAACCCTCCGCCTCCCGCTCTGTGCCACAGCCTCCTCGCTCTGCTCTCTAACCTCTGTGCTCTGCCCTGGCTCGATCCAGCTGGAAAAGAAAGTCCATCGCCCAGATGTGACGAGGCTCGGCGTACTGACCTGCCTGGCAGCGGCATCGCCGAGCTGAACGGTATCTGCCCTCTCCCAATAGGGGAGGACGGTGGAAGCCTCCTGCAATCTGGAGTCACGGTCTGTGGGATGAAGGAGCTCTTGGTAACCGGCAGCTTCTGTAAAGGCCTGTCTGACTCTATGTGGGGGGCTCCTCGCTACTACACGACCGCTGACTGTATCCCCCATACTTCGCCTTTCATCCCCATGACTTTCTCATCCCATGACTGGAAGCCTGTATGTCCCGCTCCTCTTCACCCATCTTGCCCATCCCCCCCCGACACGCCTCGCCTCTGGCAACTATCCGTCTGTTCTCTGTATTTACGCATGTTTCTGCCTTTGTCTGTTTGTTCATTTGTTTTGTTTTCTGGATTCCACATCTGAGTGAAATCATATGGTGTTTGTCTTTCTCTGTTTGACTTATTCCACTTAGCATGATACCGTCTAGGCCCATCTGTGTTGTTGCAAATGACGAGACCTCATTTTTTTCTACGGCTGGGTAACATTCCATTGTGATTATATACACCACATCTTTATCCCTTCATCTGTCGATGGACACTCGGGCTGCCTCCGTATCTCAGCTACTGTAAATACCGCTGCAATAAACACACAGGTGCATGTATCTTTTCAAATTAGCGTTTTTGCCTTCTTTGGGTAAATACCCAATAGAACGACTGGATCATATGGTAGCTCCATTTTTAACCTTTTTGAGGAACCTCCGTACTGTTTTCCACAGCAGCTGCACCAGTTTGCATTCCCACCAACAGTACCCCAGATTCCCTTTTCTCCACATCCTCCCTAACACTTGTTATGTCTTGTCTCTTTGATTCTAGCCCTTCTCATGCACGTAAGGTAATACCTCACTGTGCTTTTACACGTGTATTTCCCGGATGATCAGTGCTGTTGAGCATCTTTTCATGTGCCTGTTGGCCATCTGTATGTCTTCTTCGGAAAAATGTCTCTTCAAGTCCTGTGCCCATTTTTAGTTGGATTATTTGGGTGTGTGTGTGTGCTGAATTGTATAAGTTCTTTCTATGTTTTGGATATTAACTCCTTATCAGTCATGTCGCTTGCGAATAGCTTCTCCAATTTAGTAAGTTGCCTTTTTGTTTTGTTGATGGTTTCCTTTGCCGTGCCAAAGGGCGCGTGTGATTCTTCGGCACGGCCCAGCGTCTAAATAAACGACCATTGTCCTTTGCTAAAGGGAGTTTGGTTTTGCCAGTCACGCCTCTCTCTGGCTTTGAGATGGGAGCCGAAATGTCCAGAATTCCTCCTGCTTAATGAGAAATGAGTGCCTTTAGGACGATGGCAATAACTGAACTGCAATCTCTTCTCTGCAGGTACATATTCATACAGTTCCGGAACCGTGGTTGGTAAGTTTTTTGGTTTTTGTTGTTTTGTCCTCGCAGTGCTTCTGGACCTTCGTCTCAGGGTGCCAAACGGTCCTGGCTTATGCCTACTGTCCCAGCACGGCCGCTAGCAATATCCCTTTCACTCTCAAAAGTGGCTCAGTGTAGATAGTAAGTCCTAGGATCACCCTACTCAGGGGATTCTACCATGACTGTTTATCTCAATACTGGTAGCTTCTCTCTGTCAGGCGACCGAGGTGGGAACCAGAGAGCCGACGCCTTACAAAAGGGCCTCCTCGTTCAGCTACTCAGTTCCACCAAGCCGGGCTAGACTTTCCTCTCTGACGAAGCAGAGAACCACAAGCATGTACGCGGCTGCCATTAACATGATGTTATTCATTCATCGGCTGCATTAATCTCCCGCAGGGTGTTAGCCCCATGCCCTTTACAGCAAGGATGCCCACATTTCTCAGCGGGAAGTTACTCCCGCTACCGGCTTCCTGGGCGTCCTTTCAGAGACTCATAGAGGATCGTTTACAGAAGACGCACACAACACCCAACCTAGGAGAGGAAGAGACCGTCCCAGTGAGTGTTAAGGAGGAGAGTGGAAAACTGTTTGCAAGGATGAAAGAAAAAGAGGAAGGGAGGGGAGGAGAGAGAAGAAGACAAGAGAAAGAAGACAGAGAGAAATGCAAGCAGTAAGGAAGACTAAGACTTTGGTCTGTACATGTTTTCAATAAGCAAAAAAACACTGTAATTTATACAGACAAAACACAACTTATTTCTATTTTCTATTCACGAGTTATCCTCTTAGAGAATGACTCCTATTTTTGCGATTATATTTTATCTGCATCAAGTGTCATCTAGAAAAAAAAAATACAACAAGTGGCTTTGGCCATTCCAGCAGCTTAGATGCAAAGGCAAGATGGTGAAACTAAAACATGTTTATCACCTAAGAGACGACCAGTAAGTAAAGTAGCCTGCCTAAGTGTCCTCTTTATGTCACCTACTGTGTTCACCTTTCCACACAGTTTTAAATTTTTATTCATTTTTTTTTGAATTGAGAATATTTGCACGGGGCTTAAAAATTACAAATCACAAAAACATGTCCCCCAAAAGCGCCATCTCAGACTGAAAACCCCCTTGCAGGCAGGAAGTTACTCCCGCTACCGGCTTCCTGGGCGTCCTTTCAGAGACTCATAGAGGATCGATACGTGATGCTAGCTACGTATTTTATTTTCACCGTTTTGCACCTGTGTTCATTTTCAACTAATGGTATCTCGTGGAAATCCTTCCATATCAACCCAGAAAAACCACCTCCTTGTTTAAAACAGCTACAAAATCTTCCACTGTCTGGATGTGCCACAATTTGCGTGGCCAACCCCCTACGGGCATGTGACTGTTTACATTCTTGGCTACATTACCAACAGTGATTAATTGGAAAGCCTTCTATCACTTGGCTATGTGCAAATAAATCTGTAGGACCAAACCCTGGGCAGAAAATGTAGGGGCCATAGTTTCTCTGTAGATTTTCAAACGACTACTTTACGATGGGGTATCATCTTATGAAGTATTTTTCCAGTTCGTGACTTTCACTGGACTAAAACATCAGAAACTCTCTCCCAAATCCTGAAGTGTCATGTAATACACATTAACTCAACACGCGCCATAGGGCAAAACTAGGTCTGTGCGAGAAACCGTGGAAACGCAGAGAATTAAAAAAAAAAAAAAAAAAACCCAAAACACTTTAAATCTTTCCTGTTACATGAATAAGATTTCCTTCTTCGAGGGTGCTCCAACATCAACATGTTAGCACCTAGCTTACAAGACAGGTCAAATAATTGTCAGCAAAGAAAGAAAATGAGACACACTTCATTAGGGGTGAAGTTTCATCTGCTAAGAAGGGGGGAGCTAAAATGAAAATCAGGCCAGTTTTCTAAAGACACTTAGTGATGGTGACTTCCAACTGTGTCATGTGTATCCCAGCACCTGAGGACCAAGAGTATACCCGTCAGGGTCAAGTGGCAGAGACACTCGCTGGCTCCCTGGGCATCAGTAAGTGTTGCTATTTCGCCATGAATAAGCAATCAGCTGATCATGTTTGTAAGGAAATACAAACGCTTTACCGTAGTAAATATTGATTAATATTGATTAATTTACTTGGCAAATATTGATTAATATTTTAATCAACCCATTGATAATTACCGATATCACGATTTTTAAAAATAAGCTATATAAATGATTATCACAGCTTTTAAAAGTTGCTTTCTTTTATCTAGTTCAACAGAAAATAATCGATGGTAGATGACTAATAAGTAGCAAATGAATAAGCGAAGTTGAGGACTTGAACATTTATTAATAAATATTTAGGAGGTGCGAGTCATCACTGCATTGTCTTCAATGTCTGCAGGCTCGCTTGGCAGCCTTTTTAACCAATAATGTCATTCGATTATTCTAATACCTGGTCTCTGATCCTTGGTTAGGCTACTCTTGTCTCCCGATTGTAAAATGAAAGGCTAGAACATCACCTGGGACAGTGTCCGCCCTGCCACGTTCCTTTAACAAGCTGGGAGGGAAGAGTTCATTTTTCGAACTGTTGTACCTCTTGTCTCTCATATCAGAAATACATTTGCTGCCGTTGGTGTACTCGCTCTTTCATATGAGCTAGCTCTATATCATTCATCTGTTGATTCAATATCAACCGAGGTCTACTTTGTGCCACGTTGGTCCTAAGTTGCAACAAAATGCAGACTTCTCATTTGAGAAGCAGACGGCACGTCAGAAGTCCTTCGATTTACGGACCCTTAAGGGTTGAATCCAATCAATTACGTGTTCTTGAGCACCTACTCTGAACCCAGCACTTATTACGTGCTTAGCACAGTAAGAGACAGCAGAGAAACGCTGCCCGGGAATAATGAATTTGACGTTCTTACTTCGAAACTGCCTTCCTCAGACCCAGGCACACCGGCACTCTGGCCATGGCCACATGGCAATCGGCCCTCCTTTGCTGACCTAGTTTGCAGGGACCACTAAGGAACGGTGAGTCCCCATATTTTCAGGGCACGTATTCATCATCTGCCCTGAACAGTGGCCGCTGGCTGTCAAGGCCACCTTCTTCGCCTTAGACCCAGCTTGCACTGTAGGGTGAAGCCTGAGAGGGGAGTTACCAGCCTTTCTTGGCCTCCCAAGCAATAGTCCACTTTTTCTCCTCCCTCTCCCAGACTCAAATCCTCCTCTGTTGTCCTCTGGCTCATCAAATCTCTCTCTTTCTTTTTCTCCAACCCATCCCCCCTCTAGGAAACACCAAAGGGTAGGGAACTTGCCAGTTGGTTTGCTTACCTATCATGTTAGTGATTTTGGTATCAGTTTCTTTACTCGGGTTGCCTGCATATAATTGAGGAAGAGGCCAAGGGTCTGAGTTTGTCGCTGAATTCAAACTGCTCTGTCGTACCATTGGCTCAAGAGCCCTGTTCTTACTGGACTTGGAGTCTGCAGGTTCTGTTCTCATTCAGAAGCAACAGGAAGGAGCTTATGAAAGTAAAACCATAGTTAACGTCATCCGGCCTTTTCCAATAAATCCCTCCGTGGATAGTAAATGCATGCCACGCGGATTAGTCAGCGTGAACAAACGGTTTACCCATGGGTACAGCTGTCTCTGCTTAGAAATGTATTTCTGGTGTTTAGTCATAATGATGATTGATGTCAAGTCCGAAAACTCAAAACATCTTTCACTGATCTGCCGTGTTTCCCGTTATTTCCTTTGGGACTTTTCTATTCTATTTTTATTGACTTGGGCACAGGTGGTTTTGTTTTTACAACTTCGCGGTTTCTTCCGGTGACGGTATCATGTCAAAACCATCAGGAAAAAAAGCAATGTTTTTTTAAAGAAGAAAATAAAGATGACCTACGGTTACTTAATAACTCCTTTGATGTCTGTCCTTCACGGCTGTCCTGTGCACATGGACACACACGTGGCTTACTGGAGATGCTTTTTTGCTTCATTCTTATCTCAACCAGATTTTTGCACTTAAGATATTGTGGACGCCTTGCCACGTTAATAAATACAGATTCGTTTCATAATTTTTAAAAGCTGAATGATATTCCATTGTATGGATATAACACAGTTCATTTAATCTTCTATTAATAAGAGATAGAGATTAATTTAAAAATTGTTTTAAACAATACTCCAGGGGCACCTGGGTGGCTCAGTCGGTTAAAGCATCTGACTTCAGCTCAGGTAATGATCTCACGGTTTATGAGTTCGAACCCCACGTCGGGCTCTGTGTGGACAGCTCAGAGCCTGGAGCCTCCTTCAGGTTCTGTGTCTCCCTCTCTCTCTGCCCCTCCCCTGCTCGCTCTCAAAAAAATAAACATTAAAAAAAATTACTCCAGCGAGTACTCCTGGGTATATCTGCCCATTTCCTTGGAATCAATTTCTATAAGTAGGATTAGAGACTCCATGGTCATGGGTCTTCTTAAAGGTTTTGTTACATGTTGCCAATCACCCTTGAGAAAAACTGTCCCATTGACACCCCTACCCAGCGGAGAATCTGGGTGTTTCCCCACATCCTTGTACTTCACTGGTTTTCAATAGAGTTATATTTTGAAGCCCAAGCCATGGGAGATTTATCCCTGTGCCCAAGGTCTTGTACTGACTGTGCAGGCGCAGGTCCGAAAAGCTTAACAGTATAGGAGACGCGACTCATGGTCCACAGTCAGACTACTGTCCTCGGATGTTCAGAGTCATCATCTTTCATGGAGGGCAGGTAGGTGCTTTTTTGCAGGGGGATTTCACAGTTATTAAGACAAATTGGCCAATTCCGCCAGGAGCTTCTTACTGATGCAAGCGTTTTAAAAATAGTTAGGTTCACCGTATCCTCAGGCTAAGCCTTCTTGCTTCCAGGAGATTCCACTGTTCCTACCTTGCCTAATAAATGTCAAATGCCAGAGGGCCTCCCACCACTCCAGACCGTGCCTCGCCCAAAACGGGACCTCTCCCTTCTCCTCAGCCATTATCTTATTCTCTTACCTGTAACACCTCTCTTAGAACACCGCCTCGTTCTCCTCACCACCTTCCTCTGCCATAAAGAGTTGCCAATAAAATAAAAATACAGACAAGTTAAAAACTATACGGGTGGAATCGGAAGATACACAGCACTGCATGCTGTGGTTTCTAAATCAGAATTCTGTGAAGCTGACAAAAAGGGAGATGTTGTCTCAGGGACAACTGAGGAGGACCCTCGCCCTGCCCACCTTCTGACTGTGGACTTCACAGCAGATATGGCGTCTCGTCTGCACAGTCCCACCCCGGCCTTTGAACTCTGAGGCCTTTGCTTTCTCCTCTCATCCTGTCACCATGTCTCTCTCATGGGGAAGGATGGGATTAGGAGCAGGGGACGGGGACATGAGCAAGTAGGGTTTACACTGGTGGTGTTGGTGGAGAAAGGATGAACTTTTGGCCCAGAAGTAGAGTGCACTGGGCCGCGTAGACCTTGAGAAACGTAAACGACAGTTAGGCTGGCTGGGAAGGCATTTGGATCTCTCTGCAGGAATGTGAACCGTAGACTGTCAGAGTCTTAGAAATGAATCTGCCCCCGGGACTTTGAGCATGACGGCTGGCTTCTGCTCTCTTACAGCGGCCATCTTCCCGCCTGTCGCTGTGCTCTGTGTAGTGTGTGGGGGACTTCTGGTGTGTTACAAACGGTCCAGGTGAGTAGAGCAAGACAATCACGCTGGATGAGACTCTGTCCTTCCTCCGAGAAAAGAGCTGCACCATAAAGACTCAGGCCTGCCCTGGCAAAGGAAGAACCCCTTTCCCGGCTACTGAGGCAGGCTCTGGCACGCCCCCACTTCCGTTCTGGCCCGAAGGTGAGCCAGACCCGGGACGCCCTTCGCTTCTTCCAAGGCAGTTCATAGGTCCCCAGTCAGAAACAGAAAAGAAAAGTTTTCTTTCCTTTCCAGAAGGAAAGCGTGCCGAGTAACCAATTTGAGGGGATGCAGTTGTTACGCTACATTCATGAGTATATTTTCTTGCAATATATACATTTCATGGGTAGAGAGTATCTTCTGCCACTTGCTGAAATTTGAGTTATTATTATTTTTCTTTTTTGAATGTTTATTCATTTTTGAGAGAGAGAGCGAGCAAAAGCATGAGTGGGGAGGGGCAGAGAGAGAGGGAGACACAGAATCTGAAGCAGACTCCAGGCTCTGAGCTGTCAGCACAGAGCCCGACATGGGGCTTGAACCTATGAACTGGGAGATCACAACCTGAGCCAAAGTCAGGTGCTCACCCAACTGAGCCACCCAGGTGCCTCAGAGTTTTTATTATTTTTCTAATCTTTAGGCAATTTTATCATTTTCATTGAAGCCTCAAATGGCATATTAGCCTTAATTTTATACTTCCGTCGATTAATAATCAGTGTTTCAGCATTTCATATTGGTATGGCTGTTCTGGATCATTCCTCGGCATTACACAATGAACAATGGAAATCAGATTTGCTGAAGCTAATTTTTTAGCTACTAGTCATAAAATATTCTTTGCTCAGTATATCAGTATAAAGATTATACCAGCCTTTGAGTCCGACTTTGGCAAAATGAATGTTCCATGAAATGCTACTATGAAGCCACAACGAAAAAGTCATCTAAATATTCATATCAGTCTTCAAAAGCTAGTAATACCATCTCAACCAAAAAAGTGCCATGCACTTCACAGAGCATTTAGAACTTCACAAACTAAGTTTGATGTGTTACTCAAAAATCTGTCAAAACAATCCAAAAAATGCTCAAATGTTGGCAAAACCAAAAATGACTTTTAAAGGATTTTCAAAATACCACTATAACTAAATTTCCACATGAGACGTTGTATTTGGAGTTACATTCTTAAGAGATTATAAGGATTATCTTCGTTGACTTAAAAAAATGTACACAATCTTTTTAAAGAATACATTAAACATAGGATCTTAAAAGAATTTGCATACTCTTTTAAGAATATGCTTGTAAGATGAAAATATCAATATTCACTGACTAGAATAAATATTCATAAACATATCTTTAAGAAGAATTGGTACACCTGAAAAGCATAACAACTACTTGATCATTTGGTGAATCAATTCTTTGGCGTAAACTTGTCTTTTGCAAGTGGGTTATTAGTACATTTGTCACAAACTCAACAAACTGGCTTTTAGCACATTATTTTCAGGACGCTGACCTAGAGTCCTGATCCCTAGTCTAGCTCGCACTCCAAGGAGCTCAAAGCGGCTACGCACTGTGTTATTTTTTATTGAAGTATGGTTGCCATGCAATATCCCATTAGTTTCAGGTGTATAGGTAGTGACTCAGTATTTTTATGCATTATGAAACAATCCCATGCTAAGTCTAGTCACTACCTGACACCATACAAAGTTATTACAATATTATGGACTACATTCCCCATGCTGTCCATGACATCCCCGTGATTTATTTATGACTGGAAGTCTGTTCCTCTTAATCCCCTTTACCTATTTCACCTGCTGGCCACCAGCCCCTCACCTCTAGCAACCACCAGCTTCTCCACAAGTCTGCTTGTTTGTTTGTTTCTAGATTCCACATAAAGTGAAATCAGATGGTATTTGTCTTTCTCTGTCTGACTGATTTCACTTAGCGTAACGCCCTCTAGGTCCATCCGTGTTGTTGCAAATGGCAGGATGGCATTCTTTTTTATGGCTGAGTAATAGTCCATTGTATATGCATAGCCCTTCCTTATCCATTCATCAGTCAATAGACACTTAGGTTGCTTCCATATCTTGGCTATTGTGAACACTGCCGCAGTGAACTTAGGGTGGATAGATCCCTTCGAATTGGCGTTTTCGTTTTGTGTGGATTCCAAGCGTTTCCTTTGAAATGCCCTAAAGGGTTGCCTGTCCTCAAGAGGTAGATGATATAATCCAAGAAAATTGCTGATCTGGAAACTCAGGGCCTAAAAAAACTGGTTCTTCGATGACAGGAAACCATGTGGAATTAAGACTCTGCCTCCCTACTCTTGGTCACTCAGGAACTGATGAACGTATGTGTTTCTTTCACACGTACAAAGTGCCAAGGACTGCTTTAAAAAGCTATATAAATAGCACACCGTTTTTATCAAGACGATCTTGTCTGGCTTCCTCGGGCCCCCAGGACTCTCTCCTTTCCATTCCTGCCATTTGAACTCCTGCTTTTTTAGCGGAGGGAAAAGAGGGGGTGAATTGCTCCAATAGCATGGCGGATCTTTAGCGGATGAGGGGGTTAAAATACCAAAGTCGGGTTTAAATTCCACCCATGAATGGAAGCAGCCTAGGCCTTCTCCAGCTGAGTGTTCAATAGGAACTGTCTGTTGAGTTGATTTGCAAAAACCTTTTTTTTTTTCAAAACCTGTGAATTACCCGCTTTGTAGGCAAACTTCGCAGACACGCAGTGTCGAGATGGAGAACATGGAGGAGATGCCAATGACCGGGGGAACCAGCGGCAGAGAGGAGGACACAGAAAACTACCCACACAGCCCAGCAAACTCCAGGGGGCAGCTGAGGGCAGCCGAGGCCGAAGCGGGGGCGCCGAGTCTGCCCTAGCCGAAGAGGATCGAGGGAAGACTCAGGTGTTTGGCGCCAGCAAAGAGCCCGTCGGGATGATCAAACAAACGTGCTGGCGTCATTTTATCAACGGTGGCCAGCCAAGACGCCTCCTGAATTCCTAGGCTCTCCAGCTTCAGGACGCCCTGTCTCAGCAGCAGGGCTGACGCCCAACGTCCTGGCGCTTGAAGCTTTCCTGGGAGCGGCTGAACACCTCGCCTTCCTTTTGTTTCATCACATTTAGTCAGGAGAGCTCGTGGGCTTGAGGGCCCCACCCCGCATCCCGACTTGCCGTTCACAAAGAAAGAAAGAACACCTGCGGCTGGAAGAGAATTATGAGGCTCTTCCTGGCTTAAGAGATGTCTGCGAGGATGACAACATCGTTGTTGCTCCAAACCACCGTCTCTCTGGTTAGGTGCTCTGCGTGCACTGAAAAGGACCAAAGAGGGACTGTGCCCAACGAATCCTCTCGATTTACGGATTCAGAAAGAAGGAAACTGAACTCAGTGACATTTTCCATATATACGTATTTCTATTTATACTCCTTGTCTATCGTATCTACATATTTTATATAACTGTTATTTTGAAATTGTGCCTTGTATAAACAAAATGTCTATTTTCAATACAAAAAATAATGCACTGAAGCAATCACTGAGGAGAAACGAACCACAAAGGGGGAAAAAAAAAAAAAGAGGACAAAACGGGGGAATGCAGAGCCCAAATGGTAGAGCTCGACCTTTCTTTCTAAAAGGAGAAAGAAAAAAAAAAATCTTGCCTAAAGCTGGATCCGATCTCAGTTCTGGAAAATCCCTAATAAGATTGCCATGTGAGCAGCAACAGGTTATGGCCCAGGGATGCCTGGCGCACACACTGTCTTCCCCCGCATTGTTCTCTTTCTTTCCTTTAGAACACATACTTATAAAATCAAGGGCCCAATTTTACCTCCTCATTCTATTGATGAGAAAATTGAGGCGTATAGAAGTTGACTTGCCCAAGGTCACACGGCTCCACTGATGCCAACTTGAATGAAATTTAGGAAGGGCAGTGGGGTAGGAGAGGAGCAGTCTCAACTACAAACGGGCGGTCAGCCGCCTCAGGCACAGCCAGGGCCAGCCAGGCTGTCCTCGCAGCATCCGAAGCTGGGGCCCAGGCTTTGGTGGCAAGCATCCACGTGCGCATCCAAGTGCCCATTCCTTACCAACTTCTTCCCGTCACCACTTTATTTTTTTTTATGTTTTATTTTTTATTTTCGAGAGAGAGACAGAGTGCGAGCAGGGGAGGGGCAGAGAGAAACGGAGACAGAATCTGAAGCAGGCTCCGGACTCTGCGCTGTCAGCGCAGAGCCCGACTCGGGGCTCGAACTCACAGACCGCGAGATCATGACCCAAGCTGAAGTCGGTCGCCCAACCGACTGAGCCACCCAGGTGCCCCCCTACCCCATCACCACTTTAGATGGTTTCATTAAAAGTGGAGGGAGAAGGAATTTCAAATGGCCAGTGTTGGGACTTTAGAGCCACACCAATTTTCACTTTCTGCGATTCTCTCTTCGAACGAGAGGAAACTCATTGTCACACACGAGCTCAGCCATGTTCGTTGCTGTTGGGTTTCATACTTGATGCTCCTGAACCTGCCTGATGGTTTCAACTTTTTGCTTCTCTCTTCAGCCCCACATTTCTAGCAGGCTCCAAGCTCTGAGCCGTCAGCACAGAGCCCGATGCGGGGCTCGAACTCACAGACTGTGAGATCATGACCTGAGCCGAAGTCGGCCGCTTAACCAACTGAGCCACCCAGGCGCCCCCATTTTGTTTTTTATAAGAAGTTTTAAGAGTTTGACCTTGTTGTTTTAGAAACCAATCTGACAGAAGACACAACTTAACACACAGACACACACACACACACACACACACACAGGCAGGTGTTCAGCAGAACCAGAATTCTGAAGGGTTTCTGTGGGTGTACGAGGGGTAAGTCACATGGCTACTTCATGGATCTGTGGTTCCGCTTCACTGTCATCTTTGGAAAACTAGTATGATGACCCTGGGGGCCCATTTCTAGGCTGTAGAGTCACTTGGCTCAGGTCCATCACAGAATAAGTCTATGATCCATCAGGTACCAACCAAGCTCAAGCTGGGGAACTTACACGACAAAAAATGGATCTAGAAAAGTAGTCTAGACCCAGAAGCAAGCAGGGTCGGGAGGAGCTGAGGTCTGGAAGGACCGAGGCCAGTGGGGTGCAGGTGAATAAATAAATCGAGTGCTTGCATTTTTTTTTTTTAAGTGAAAAGATAAAATGAACTCTCTTGCTGGGTGGTGCAGTCCTCCTAAGGACATGTTTAAGTAACCTGTATGAGGCCAGAACATACCATGGCCCCAGAATTTACCCACTGAGCAGTGGTGAGCCTCTTGAAATTAAGAACTGTTTTCGTCTTTGAATTTTCAGGGACCGATGCAATGCCCCAAAGGTGATTAACAGATGCTGGAGAAATTAAAATGTTCTTAACTGAAGTATGACAACATTTTCCGACACAGAGTAGCCTGTCCTCAGGCACAGCTATAAAGGAGGTGATGTTTGGGGACACTCAGCCTCTTATCTTTCTGCATCCAGTCTCCCCATCCTGCCTTGACAGTGCCAAGCACTGCCTCAGAGTTCTATCCCCATTTTACACATAAGTAGAACTTGACTGATACCCAGAGGGTTTGAGTTTGGTTTGAGACCTGGAAGTGAGCAGGACTGCCCGGAGAGGAGTGACAACCTATGGAAGAGCAGGGGTGAGTTCTTTGGGCAAGTGAGTAGTACACGGTCAGGGTCTAAGGCGCACCTCTTCTCTTGCATCAAGGCCTCTTCCTAATCCCTCCCGCCTCCCCCTTACCAGCAGGCTGCATGCTGGAGTTCTCCAGAATCACCACTTTCCCCTATGCTACCCGAAAGCCTCAGATCCCTTCCGCCTGGGAAGGGTCCTGCCAATGGACCTGGTATGGTGCTACTTGCTCCACTCATCTGTTGCTGCAAAACAAACCATGGAAAACAGCAGCCTTCAACTACCACTGTTTACTATCTCTGGGGGCCAACTGGGCCCACTCGCTGGGCTGCATTTGGTGTGGCTGGGTTGGGCTGGAAGGTCTAAGAAGGCTCCACTGGCTTGCCGGCTGCCCCAGCACTCCTCTCAGCTAGCCTGGGCTTCCTCTCAGCATGGCGGCCGTGGGGTGGTCAGACTGTTACACGGTAACTGAAAAAAGAAACTGCCAGACCACTTAAAGGCTAGGTAGGGTAGGGACTACCACACGTCACTTCTGTTGCATTTTATTGGCCAAAGCAAGTCACCGGGCAGCCAGATTCAAGGTCGGGGGGTGGATGACAAAAGGAATCAATGGAAGCCATCTTTGGAGACAATCTACCACAATACCTTCCAGAGCCATGAGAGAAATGCAATTTGTCTTTCAATCTTTGGCACTCAGTAAATGCCAATAAACGTCGCATGCATGAATTAACAAAATAATCCAGGGATACTTATAAGGTACTAAGAAGTGTCAATCTTTTTAATTTTTTTTTTTTTAAGTGGAAAAAGTCTACAGGACTCAAAAGGATTTGAAAGTTCTACGACTGGTAAGCCTTTTAGCCCAGACGACATCTGTCAGCTGGCTGCAAATCTGCGTCATTCACATTGTTTGCTCCTCTCTCATTTCCTGTCTTCCACAACATTTGCCATGAAGAAAATTGGTCGCCTTTCATCTTTTTCACGTTGTCTTGTGTTTCCCTGATCGAGAAATAAGACCTTTACTCTCTTCTTTTTAAACTTTCTTCTAGACATTAGGAAGTAAGGGGACAGGGACCAAAAGGGCACATTTAAGGATCTCTCCATGTTTCTAACTGCCCAATCCATTCTCTTCACCAAGGAACGACCTGTTGCTATTAGCTGAGACTGTCACACCTTGGCCTCAGAAAATCAAGAAAGTTATGGAGAATCTTGAGTTTACTTGTTTTCCCACAAGCCTGTGCTCCTTGAAGGCCAGGTCGGCTGGATTCATTAAGTCATGCTGCCTGGGCTGTATCAGAATTCAACGTGTGACTGTTTTCCCAGAATTTATGAATGTACAATGTGTGTGTGGAAGTCTGGTTCACGCTTTTCTCCCCTCGGGGCTTCTCTGTAAACCCACCCATTCTACTTTTATTGTTTTTAGCTACCTGGGATGTAACATTCCTTCTTCTCCAATTCTGGGGGCCCACCATTGTTTTGGAGTGCCTTACTGCCCGCTAACCTAGAGAGGCCGATATGCCCTCTCCTGTTCCCACTCGGGTGTGGGGCCCCCACCTGGCCCGCCAGATACCCTCACCTAGTTAGCACTCAAAAACTGTTGAATATGGAAAGAATGAGCACAACAGAACTTCTAAAGCAGCACCCGGCGATGCTTCAAAACCATCACGCGGTTGTCATGCCGTTTCTTGGCTCGGCAGATTTTGGCTTCAGTCTCGATCCATTTTCCAAACCTAACCCTCCAACTTCCCAAGGTTCTGTGAGGTCCCGATGTTCATTTTCTTTTTCCTTTAGAACAGATTCCATTTTCATTACTTGTTACTGAAAAGTCCCTAATGGAGAGAGAACTTGGTGCCAGGACAGCACATTACAAATTACAGAGGGGTGAGGAAATGAGGACTGTCTGCGACTAGTTATCTGCCTTAGGGAGGGCGGAAGGTAGTGCAAGTCCTGCTGAGAGTCTGAGGTGGGAACCTAGCAGCCCATGGCTCGCCGGGAATGAGTTCCCTGGAAGTTACCGGCAAAGGCACACCCACGGAAGGCCCGGCTCTCGGAGACTGCGTTGCTGCCGTCCTAAAACATTATGTGTAAAGAAACTCACCGGTGGGTGGCCACTATCAGTGGCAGTGAATAATTTAGAAAAGAGAGTAACAAGCTCGAATCCTCAAAGTCTCAATTCAAGCCACAGACTGCAACCTAGAGACTTCTAGAACCAGGCTGAATGTCATCCTTCAGAGATCAAGGCCAAGAGGGCTGGAGACCCAACTTCAGATTCTGAGCCCTCGTGTCCTTGTAGAACAGTAGCTGAGTGACAGCCCCGCCAGGTTGCTCAGCTGAAGGGCAGAGCACTGACTGGGCAACCCTGGAATGAAGATACGGGGAGGAAATTCGGAGGGCTCACGGTATCCCCACTCCCCACTTATCCCATCTTGTCCTCAGAAGCAGCCCCCGGTTCCGTCTGGAAATGGTGCTCCTCACTGTCTTCGAGGCAGTCCTCCTTCCTTGGTGGAGGAGCCCTCTAGCAAGAGGACGCTTATTCTCCTAGTGACCCGCCCCCACTCCTGGTCAGCGACAGGAGACTCGGTTCCCACAAAGGCCGTCCAGAACCCTGCTCCGTGCTGCCTCCCTCGCCGCACTGCCTGGCGCTTCCCAGGAACTGTCTTACTGTGTCCTCGTGGGTCGGGCACGCTGCTCACAGTCTCAACTCATCTGTCAGACATTTGCCATTCTCTCTAGGTCCAACCTACCATTCAAGAGGCAGCTCGATTTCTACCTTCTCCGGGGGGCCTTCGTGAACTGCTCGAATGTACCAGATCATCTGCCTCTGAGCTCCTGTGACATTATGTGCCCTGTAAATGTGACATTTGCTTAATACCACCTTTAGGCAGCAGAACAAGCACGGGACTCAGAAAACGTGAGGGCCAAGCTGTCCTCCTTCCATTTGCTGGCCTCGTCACCTTGGAAGAATCCCTAAGGTTACACAGACTGACATTCCATCTTTGAAGTGGAGAGAACACATGTACTGTCCTTCTCACGAAGGTGAGGACCAAAAGAGACATTCGAAAGTGCTTTGTAAAGGGCACGTGTCTCTCCTTTCTCTAGACACTAGAGGTGCTGAAATTGAAGACCTGGTACTTATATCCTTGAGGTGCTCACAGGCTGGCCAAAAGAAAAGAAAAAAAAAAGATCAAAACAAAGCAAAACACGGGCGCCTGGGTGGCTCATTCAGTCAAGCGAGCGACTTCAGCTACGGTCATGATCTCACAGTTCGGGAGTTCGAGCCCACGGCTCAGTGCTAACAGCTCAGAGCCTGGAGCCTGCTTTGGATCCTGTGTCTCCCTCTCTCTCTGTCCCTCCCCTGCTAATGCGTGTGTGCACTCTCACACAAATAAATAAGTGCTTTTTAAAAAAGCAAGAAAAACTTCACGCCACGAGTTCGGTCGCTATAAATGCCACACGAGTCCTGAACAAACAGGAATGTTGCAGAAGTTCAGGGAAGGAAGAAACTACTAAAAGGGCTGAATGTTTGAGAAGCATTTTAGATGTAATGGGACTTACGATGAGGGATGGGTGAGATTTAAATAAAGAGAAACCAGCAGGGAGGGTTCTAAACGGGGAACGGATACAGGCAAAGACAGGACGGAAAGCCACGGGCACGTTCAGGAAAGGAAGAGTGAGGCGGCTGGTGGATGGACTCTCTGTGGGGCTGACAGAAGACAGACAGGCAGGCAGAGGGCAGACTCAGAGCTGGGGTTCCAGGAAGCTTGCTCAGCAAGTACGTGTTCCACGAACTGAAACAAAAGGAGCCTTTAAGAGCAGAGGTCTCACAGGGCCCAAATGCAGTCAGAACCCTGGGGTCGTCCCCCACATCGCTGGCTCTGCCGACAGCCCCTGCCTGGTAGACGCCATCACCGTGAACTCAGATGGTAACCTTTCCAGGGGTGTCTCTTCAATTCTCTAGGCGGAGAGCCAAAAGCACGAAGTACAAAATCAGTGTGTCATCTTCAAAATCCCCTAGGAAGGAAAGGTGACCTAGAAGGCAGGCAGGCTGCTCTCCTCCCCAGTGGTCGAGGGCCGCCTGGACGCAAGCAGTTGCTAATGTCTCAGCATGTTCCGAGAAGCCGTAGTTTCCAGAAGCACTTTGGGCGCTCCTGGGGGGAGGGAGGAAGCTGAGAAAACATTCCAGCTGCCACCCTGAGTCCCGTCTAGTTACAGCTGCTACACTCTTTTACTAGGAGTCGAATTTGAAGAACGCCATGGCTAAGAACATCCAAAGGCCTTCTGTGTGCTTGGCTTTTAAGAAACGGAATTGTTTTGTTTCGTTTTGAAGAGCTGCTGTTTCAACCGTTCCCATGGCAGTAGCGGGAATACCACGGGTCTGGACGCGGCACTGTGAGCCCAAGCTCTCGCTGACACGCCACCAGGCGCTGCAGCCTGGGCCCGCCACTCCAGAGCCCGTTTCGCCACCTGCTCCCCTCCAGCTAGTTGTGGGGACCTCATGGAATAAGGCGCATGAGGTCCTGAGTGTGTCTAGCACGTAGGAGGAATTTCGTAACTGAGATCCATTTATATACAGGACAGCCAGGGACTGTCCTTCCTTCTCCCACATATAGGACTTTAGTCTCTTCCACGCAGCCATGCCCATCAGAGGAAGCTGACGCCCAACCTCCCGGGAAGGAACTGCTGATTACGTAAAGCCATCCCCCTCGCTGGTGACGGATTTCGGAACGGGCAGGTGACCCGATTCTGACCAGCGAGGTGGGAGGCCGGCTAGGGAAGCTTCTGGGAAAGGCTTCCTCGCTCCTAAGGGACACGGAAGACACAGGCCTCCTTCTCACTGCCGCCACCGTGTCTGGACGCACTGCCCCGAACAGCAGAGAAGTGCGCTGGGGCAACGCGGACACAAAGAACGGCAGAGGGAAAAGACCCCATCCTCCTCTGACTCCCAGGTAAAATCATCCCGTTTTTGGTTCACTGCCTTTTAGAGTCAGCCCCAAAAGTGATAAAAGATATGGTACTGAATTTGGTAATAGAAGGTGGGGATATTCTAACAGACCCTAAAATGGGGAACTGGCTGAGCAGAGGCGGTAGAACAGAGGGTAGGGAGTAAGGTCCCCCCGACCTCAGCCTAGGAAGCCGGTGTCCCTGTGATGTAGTTGTGAAACAACAGATTAAACTGTTACCTGTTTGACCACAGGTCCAGATTCGGAAAACGTGCCATCAGGGAAATGATCTCGTAAAAAGATCCACAACCGTTGAATCCGATGTTTAAAGAAGGAAAACGAAAGCAAGGTGTTGATACCGTGTTGGCTACTTTGTGGGCCGTCAGCAGGGCCGTGATAGATGGGCCGGGTGAAGGCAGACCAGGAGACGGGGCTTTGCCAAGAGGGCTCTTCTGCCCGGAGCACAAGTCAGACAGCCGCTCTGGCTGCAGCAAGGAGCCCCTGGAGGGCTTGAAGCAGGACGGTGCACAATTTGGCCTTCATTTTACGACGCTGGGTCCTTCCACGTGGAGAGTAGAAGAGCTGAGCCGGGGCGAAGGCCCGGAGCCACTGCTGGATGTGGCCACGGGCCCGGAGAGACGAGAGCGCATGCTGGCCGAAGAGGTGGGATGACGGGGAGAAATGGGTGGACTCAAGATACGTTAGAGGTAAGGTCAAAAGGGTCTGGGTGATGGTGCCTTTGCTGACGTGGGGAAGGCCGAGGCGGGGGAAGGAATCGAGAGCTGCATTTCGGGTATGCCGGGGACGTCGCTAAAACAGCACACGGAAGAAGCGAGCACAGGCATCTGAGGCTGAAACTCCTCTCTCTCCGTCTAGTCTACCCATGCGTCCAAACCACTAGGAACGGCAGCCATGTAAAATCACTGGTGGGGAGGACATGAGGACGGCACTGCTGGGCTCTCTCGGAGATTCCGTAACCACGCAGCCCAGGGAGGGAGGGAGTCCCCCTACAAACGCTCTGAACCCCTCACGGGCCAAGGCGAAGGCCTTTCATGAAAGAGACCCCAGAAAGGGGTACGTGTGGGGTCTCCATCTGCCTGGGGGCAGTGTCCGGAGGAACTCCCAGCTGCCTCGTCTTTCCCTGCACCCATTCGCTGGCCCTTGGTGGACACATCCCTCAAACCCGGAGGTGCAGGGGACTAGAGAGGGCTTGTGCCAGAGACCAGGCTGGAGGGAAAGCATTAACCCACAAGCAGTCTGACCTTGAGAGGTGTCGAGTCCCCTAAAGTCCAGGTGGTGGGCCCAGAGGCAGACCCGGCGCCACCGCAGGAGCGGAACATGGCTTGGGGACGCGCCTGCACACGGGGGTCCCGGGCCCCTCCATCTCCCACCGGGCCCTTGTACCTCTGTGTTCAGTGCTTAGCGAACTGTGGGTCTAACCATGTGGCTTCTTCTTGCTCCCGCACCAAGGCAGCCGGGGGGAAGAGCATGCATCCGCTGGAAGCATGGCAGTGACATCGAGGAGGCCGTGCTATCAGCTTCTAGGCGTGCCTCTACCCCAGCCTCAAACTTCCCCCACTCTCTGGGTGACCCGAACTGTGCCTTCACTACAAATACACTACAATAATTGAGGGACAGCTAATTAAACTTCCTCCTTAACCATTTCAGTGTGCTGCCCTTTACATCTCACACCCCCGCCCTCGCCCTGACTGTCCACCAACCCCCCTCGCCCATACCCCTCCCTCCCTCACCCCCTTCTGTTGTTCCACTCGGCGTGACGCGTGCCCACATTTCTCACACTTTAAAAACGAACTCCCCTGCCTGAAGCCCCATCATCCCCCATCCACCGTCTTACCTCTTCCCAGCCTCACTTGAGACTCCTCTACATGGACCGTGTCCATTTTCTCACCTCCCAACCATATTCTAAAGGTCTGCCACACCGGCAGGGTTTAAGCCAACAGTGACATATGAGACTTTAGGGGAAAAGCACCCGCCTCTCTGTCTCCCCCCTCCCAAAAGGAAATTGTTTAGCTGGGGGCACTTGGGTGACAACAATCGGTTAAGCATCCGACTCTTGATTTCAGCTCAGGTCATGATCTCACAATTTGTGGATTCGAGCCCCGCATCAGGCTCTGTGCTGACAGCGTGGAGTCTGCTTGGGATTCCCTCTCTCCCTCTTTTTGCTCCTCCCCTGCCCATGCTCTCTCTCTCTCTCTCAAAAATAAACAAGCTACAAAAAAATCTTTTAGCTGATTATTCTGGTATGCACGTCTGTATCTCTAAGCTCCTACTGACTTCTATTTTCATCTTTCAGTTGCGGGCACTGTAGCGACTTCCCACTGTGGAGGCTGAAGACTGAACACGCTCCTGCCCATCCCACGTCCACACGTCTCCCTGCCTCCGGCACACACGCAGACGTGAGCAAGCCGACGAAAGCACAGTTATGTGCAGCCAAGTGGGTTCACAGCCCTGCTTTTTCTCCTCTACCCAACCTGTTGCTTTAATTATTAAAGAATTCACAATTTCTTTGTTTCCCAGCTCCATTTGTTTAGTTTTTTGGGTGTTTATCACTACCCCCAGCCTGAACACTCTCCCTGTCATGTAAACATCCTCCCGAGATGTTGAGGAAGACCTGGTGTGCCTCTACCTCTTCGGCGCTGGCCATCTTGTTTCTGAGAGGAACATCCTCCTCCTCCTTGGTTTGCTCTTCACTGTAACTCAATCCTCCGGTGGCTTCTTGGTCAATAAAATTTTTGTGTGAAAATGCCTTTATTCTCTGGTTAGGTGTAGAATTCTAAGTTGGATATCCCCCCCCTCCCCCGCCCTGGGGTTTGAAGACTGTTAGCTTTTGGCACTGGATAATCTGGTTGGCCAGTTTTGAAGGCACAGCTCCATGGTGCTGTTGCTGTGGAATCTGAGGGCATTTTGATTTATAGATGACTTCTTTCTAGGAGCTTGTAGGATCTTTGTCTCTGGTGTTTCTAAACTTTCACCATAATATTCTCACTGTGGGTCTATTTTAATCCATTTTGATGAGCATTTGAATCTGGAAACTCACATATTCGGTTGTGGGTGATTTTCATGATTTTTTTACAAAAATTTCCCAGCCTCCATATTTCTCTTCCTGAAACTTTTACGGATGCTCAACTTCTTACATTGGTTCTGACTACTTATTTCCCCTTTTTTCCAATCTTTGTTTTTGCTCTACTTTACAGATTATTTTCTCACCCTCTCCTTCCAACAATTCTATTGGTTTTTTTCTATTTCCTTCATACTTTTGTCTCCAAATATTCATATACGTGTGTAGGTGTGTGTGTACTGATCCTGTTATTTCCTGGATATACGATCTTTTTTATTCTCTGAATATGTTTAAGAAATGTAGAAATGTTCTAGGGACACCTAGGTGGCTCGGTCGGTTGAGTGTCCGACTTCGGTTCAGGTCGTGATCTCACGGTTCGTGAGTTCGAGCCCCGCGTCGGGCTCTGTGCTGACAGCTCAGAGCCTGGAGCCTGCTTCAGATTCTGTGTCTCCCTCTCTCTGCCCCTACCCTGCTCATGCTCTGTCTCTCTCTGTCTCTCAAAAATAAATAAAAATGCTAAAAAAAAAATTAAAAAAAAAAAGAAATGTAAAAATGTTCTTCTTCTTGCATAGACTGTTTCCTCCAAGTTGATTGTTTTGATGTCTGACCTTCACTTTGGAGATTCTTTTCAGATGCCTGGCAATCCTTGGTTCATTGCCACTACTTAAGAGTGGAGCGCTAAAAATGTGTTTGAAAATCTAAGCACTTGGGTGGGGTTTGAAGACTGTTAGCTCTTGGCACTGGGTAATCTGGTTGGCCAATTTCCTTAGGAACCCTAATGCCACTGTCGGCGTTTCCGCTAAAGCTGGTTACACAGTCCAACCAAAGAACGGGCAATCTCCCACCTAGGGTATGTGTGCCACCGTGTGCAAGTTTCTGTGTGTGCACAACATGCGTGTGTTGAAATTCTAACCCCCAAGCGGAGGGTGTTAGGAGCTGGGTCCTTTGGGAGGTCATCAGGTCATGATGGTGGAGCCCTCATGCATGGGATTAGTGTCATGAGAGATCCCAGAGAGCTCCCTTAAGCCTCTCACCATGTGAGGGCACAGCAGGGGTCTGTCTGTCTCACCAGACACCAAATCTGCGAACACCCTGATCTTGGACTTTTGAGACACCCTGACCTCAGCCTCCAGAGCTGTGAAGAATGCACATCTGTTGTTCATAAGCCGCCCAGCCTCCGACATTCTGTTAGAGCAGCCTGGGCTCGCAGAGACACGGCCTTGTTTTTACTACGGCCCTGCCCTCAGCCATGCCTCGTCTCTCATGTGACATGTTCCTCTCCAGAGACCTAACCTCTGGCCTTCTGCTGTGGTTGAGGATGAAAAGCTGCTCCGCCTACATCAGTAAGAATTCTGAGGATTTAAATGGTTTTTAAATAAAGTGTCTGCCAATCTTCCTAGGGTTTGCTCCACCTTTACACCCTCTCCAGAAGAGCCCACTGCCATCCATTCCCACGTCTTTTGAGAGTTCTTGGGCTTAGGACTCAGCTTACTCAGATGAGCCGAGTCAGTTACCACTCACTTATCTGCTTTCCAACTTGCAAAATTCTGTGACTATTATCACCTTTTTGTTTTCTTTGTTCTTGTAGGTTTATGCCATTTCTGTATGGTTTCAGAAGACATGTTTAGTCCACCAAACTCCCTGGAGCCTCCCACCCACACCCCGACGCCCACCAGCTTCTAGTCTCACTGAAACTGACCATGCTGACGACGCCACTGACTTCAGTGTCAGTTGACGAACACCCTTCCCCCTCCACTTGACTCGGACGCCGACGACACTTTTGTCTGAGCTCCTTCCTCCCTTAAATTCAGTAGCAACTCTCTCTCCTGGAACCAGTTATCACTCTCTTCATAAAATCCTCCTCCTTTCCTTACCCCAAGCCTGGTGTTCCTCGGGCTTCTTAACCCTGCTCTTGACATTCTGCTGGAATAAACACAAGATCCTTAAACTGAACCACCTTAACTACCACTTACACACTGACAGCCCTAAAATCTCTAGTTCCAGCCCAAGGCCATCTGCCGAACTACAGACCCATTTCCCCAACAACCACCTGGGCAATTCTACTTGGATTTCTCACAAGCATCCCAAATTCAACATGTCCAAAACTGAAGTCCTCATTGTGTTCACAAACCTATTACACCTCCCATGTTCTGTCATAGTGGAGAGTGCTCTCATCTACCCTGCAAAAAGCCAGAAGACTGGACGTCCCCCCAGGATCCTGTGACTGACAAGCTAGACAACCAGAAGTCCGCCTGAGATCTTGTGGCTGACAAGCCGGACGACCGGAAGTCCCCCCAGGATCCTGTGACTGACAAGCCAGATGACCGGAAGTCCCCCCGAGATCCTGTGACTGACAAGCCAGACGACCGGAAGGTCCCCCCAGGATCCTGTGACTGACAAGCCAGATGACCGGAAGTCCCCCCGAGATCCTGTGACTGACAAGCCAGATGACCGGAAGTCCCCCCAGGATCCTGTGGCTGACAAGCCACACGACCGGAAGTCCCCACTGAGATCCTGTGGCTGACAAGCCAGACGACTGAATGTCCCCACTGAGATCCTGTGGCTGACAAGCTAGACGACCAGAAGTCCCCACTGATATCCTGTGGCTGACAAGCCACACGACCGGAAGTCCCCCCGAGATCCTGTGGCTGACAAGCCAGACGACCGGAAGTCCCCACTGAGATCCTGTGGCTGACAAGCCACACGACCGGAAGTCCCCACTGAGATCCTGTGGCTGACAAGCCACACGACCGGAAGTCCCCCTGACATCCTGTCACAGTCCATCCTCATCTAAACACTCTCAAGGTCCTACTGGTTTTACCTTCTTAATATCTAGAATCGGAGTTCTCAAAAATCTGCGTGTGACAGCATCACTTGTGGGGCTTATTAAATACTAACTGCTGAGCCACGGCGTGACAGTTTCTGATCCAGACGCAGAATCTGTATTTCCAACACGTTCCCGGGTGATGTGGACGCTGCTCACCTGGGGCTACACTTTGAGAACCGCTCATCTAGTAACCAGCACTCCTCACCTGTCCACCTCAGTCCCCTAGCGGAGCACAGCCCTGTGCTAAGATGATAACATCTCAATTTAGCTGACCTTTGTAAAATGTCCTCCAATCTACGACTGGAACATCCTTCCTAAAAAAATAACAATCTGCAGTCTTAAAATTTTCAGTGATGCCTCACGATTTTTCCAAATAACACTCAGACTCCCTGGCCTGCTGTTCCAGGCCCTCGGCCACCTGCCACCTCCGCCCCCCGCCTAGCCAGCTACTACTGTGCACATCGGCTACTCTCACCACACAGATGCCTCTTATTTACTCAAGCATCTCCTACAGCTTCCCGCCATCTCAGCTACTGGTGACCGCGCTCTCAGCTACTGGTATTCTGTGATATTTTAGAATATCTATCAATGAATATTTTACCTTGTCCTAATACCTATCATCTCATTATCTTTTTAGAAATCTAAAATCTGAGGGGCGCCTGGGTGGCTCAGTCAGTTAAGTGTCCAACTTCGGCTCAAGCCATCATCCCGCAGTTTGTGGGTTCAAGCCCCACACTGGGCTCTGTGCTGACGGTTCGGAGCCTGGAGCCTGCTTCAGACTCTGTGTCTCCGTCTCTCTCTGCCCTTCTCCCGCTTGTTCTCTCTCTCTCTCTCAAAAATAAATACTTAAAAAAATTTTTAATAAAAAAATCTAAAATCTAATAAGTGTCTTAATAATAATCACGTGAAAGGACAAACCAATGCATGGATCTACGTACTCTGTGGCATTTTAACACTTATTTCAAATACCTTCTGAATGTAACAGCATTCATTTCTATATGGGTAACTGCATCAGATTCTTTACATACACGATAAAATCAAAGAAGATGGAGAGAAATCAGAAACGCTTTCTTTGAAATGAGCTATCAATAGACTGAAGATTCTTAAAAGAATTGACAAAGGTCTCTTCTAAGTTATCAAATAAGAGAAATCAATAAAAAATTAATGAACCAAAGAAAAATATCTGGAACTTGCTTATAACTATTTTCCTTATTTTTTCCCAGTTAATGTGGTTTAAAAAAAAAAAAAACTAAAGAAAAATTTGCAGAAAAAAGCCATTCATAACTAAATAAAACCATGAAAGCCTCTTATTTAAAGGTTCTACTTTTGAAAAGATTTAACAGATTTTCACTTTCATGTAGTGTTTATGTTTTTGAGTAATGTGTTTATTTCTCTCATCTAATCACATGTTAAAATGACAATGGGAGCCACCTGGGCAGCTCAGTTGGCTCAGGTCATGATCTCATGGTTCATGAGTTCAAGCCCCGTGTCAGGCTCTGTGCTGACAGCTCGGAGCCTGGAGCCTGCTTCGGATTCTGTGTCTCCCTCTCTCTCTGCCCCGCCCCTGCTCTCATTCTCTCTCTGAAAAATAAAAAATAAACATTAAATAAATTTTCATAAAAATGACAGGGGGGATTTAATACTTTTAATTTATCTTTTACTGGGCATGTAAAAATTGTCTATTTGAAACACACCAAATATTTAGTTTTACTAATTTTTCATTCTTAATGCTTGAAAAACACTGGTATTTTTAATACTGGTAATTTATACTGGTATTAATATTCCTAGCTTCTGTCACTTTTCAAAGCTAGTCCCAAACGCCAGCGCTGACATTTTGCTCTGGCGGCGCCATTGCTACCCACAGCCTTTTGTTCCTTCCTGCTATTCCTTCTGCCTAGAAAATCCTTCCATTCTTTAGAAGCTGACTACCTGTCCCATTGGCTGGGCAGCCATCCGACCTCACTTCTGATAAGGATGCCCGGCCGGTCCCTGAGCACCTGTGCAGTCCTCCTTCCGCGGCTGGTCCACCCCGGACTAAGACCGTACTTCGTCTTGCAGTCTCTGGGAGTGGGGGACCGCGCTGTGAGTCCGCGCACCCGCTAGGGGGGCACCTGCCACACAGCGGGTGCTTGAGGAAGGTTCAGTGAGTCATCGCTGCCCCAACAGACGAGCTGCTTCCTCTCTGGCCGCCACGACTTGATTTCCAGAAAATGCGTTCGGGAACCTTTGCTTACTACCCCCCCCCCAAATCCCTCCTTTGAAGGACAGTGAAAATTGTTACCCATCCACATTCAAATTCCTTTCACTGGCTCTTTTGTTCCAAGTCATTCAATAAAGGAGACCGGGAATACTGGCAGAGCAGAATAAACCACCCCGTCCCCCTGCCCTGAAAGTCTCCCGCCTCTGTGTTCAGGCCCCCTTCCGCGAATGCCCCTCAGTCCGCAAACATTCGCTTGACGTCCGCCCGTCCAGAGCACCCCGGCCCGATCCGACAGCGCGCTTGCTTTACTCACCGGCCCGCACTCTAAGCGCCGCCAGGCTGACGGAGGAGGCTAAGGGGAGGCCGTGACAAGTGAAGCTACGAGGCCTGCTCCGGGACGCCGCTCGGTGGGCTCAGAGGCTAGGGGTGGCGAGCTCTCTGGGCAACGCCGCGCCAGCTCCCCCACCTGCCATCTGCATCCCTGAAGTGCTGTGTGGCAAAAACGTAAAAATACCAGATCCATGTACATCTAGACGATGTGGGTTTTGTCACTGGTCTCTGTAAGAACAGCTTTCTTACAACATCCACCCAGCAGCCGCAGGCAGTGAACCAGGCACCGAGGACCCCTCTCTCCCTGGACCCCCTCCCCGTCACCCCCCTCCCCCAGTGGCCAGACAACCCTCCACTTCTCTCTCGAGTTTTCCTGATCCTCAGCTCTCCCTACGGGAAACACGAGCCTGGCTACCGCCACTTCGTGCTTGTCTTTCTGTGCACTGCGTTGCTGCCCTGTTTAAACCGCGAACCCCGTGCAATGACAAAGGCACACACCATGTCTGACACATTTGTGAGTCCCCATGGCACAAAAATCTCTTTTTTGACCTGTCAATTACCACCCTGGACGTTAAGTGTCCTACTCCGCTTAGTGTCTCATGGGAGCAGTGACAGAGGACAGAGGTGTGGAAAAGAGTAAGCGGGAAGCAGAGAAAGCTGGAGAAAGTTCAAAAACGACAGGGCTGAGGCCGAGGTGTCACACAATGGTACGCCAGTGCTACAATGGCTGTTTAATTGAAATCTTGTAATAAAAGTTTAAATACATAAAATGTCTTTTTTATCAAAAGAACATCCCCCACACCCCCAGCCTGATGCGCACAGAGGAGGGGCGGTGGAAACTGGCTACCTACAAGGAATGGAGAAATGGCAGGTCCAACTCTCGTTGGCTTTGTATTCCTCAAAAAATGCTCTGTGAGCGAATTCAGAGTCTCGGGTGAGTGAGAAGCCCACCCCGCACTGGCTTTCTTCAAGTAACTGGAGGCCACGCAAGGCATTCTGTACCGTGGAGAAAGCTCCTCGAGGCGTTCAGAAGACGAGGAAGAGCAGGGCTTCGTGTCTGGGCAGCACTATGTTCTCGACGGTGCGTTCCATGGAGTGCACCTGCTCAGGGGAGGCCGTCAAGAAGGCCAGCGGCCCGATGCGCTGCTCCGCACACGAGTGGCAGAGGTAGCCTCCCTTGTTCTCCTTCCTGTTGCTCTGCAGAGAGGGGGAGAGAGAGAGGTGAGGAGGACGATCGGAGGACAGAGGTTTTCCATCGAGAGACCGTGCGTTATTATTCCGATGCTTCCGGACCCGTGCAACCCTCTGAGACGACATAGCTCGTAGCACCACCATCCAGGCTAGACTCGACTCTTATCGATTCCCACAGAGCAGAAACCAGAATCGATCAAGGCCAGGGATGAAGAGCCGAGGAAAGCTGACCCGGGCCCTCCAGGCAAACGGCTGTCCTCTGAGCGGCCACGACCCGAGCTCTCAGACTCTGCCACACAGCCTGACGCCCGATTACGCCGCCTCTGCCACGGCGGTAGACCTGACAGCGCCTGTGCCTTAGAAAAAGGCCCTAACAAGGATTATAGATTTCTCTCTTATCTCAACCCAGCTCACGGGTAATAAGACGCGAACGACCGAACTGGGCTCTAGGGAGGCTACGCCTGCCGCCGAGAGCACATACGTAGGTGATGGGGAGCTTCTTCATGGTGAGCACCGTGTCCACGGGAATGGCGTTGTTGCACTGCCCCACGCAGCAGCCGACCACCCCGGTCTTCAAAACGTTACTCGTCAGCTCTGCTTGCAAGAAGTACTCCTGAGAAAGAGAGAGCGAGATGGGGTCATAGTGAGGCCTCTCCCTCGCGCTCCGTGCAAACTCCAACAGCTGCGGAACTGGAAACACGCTTTCGACACAGCAGAGTCCTCGCATGAGAAGTGCACTGCCCGCCCCGATTTCCCTCGGTTTTTCTGCCTCTTCCCTGCCTGCAAGGCTGTCTCCGAGACAGAGCAGTTAGAGCAGCTCAGCTGGATTCTTGTTAAAAAAAGAAAAAAAAAGAAGTTTAATGGGCAGACGTGTAAAGCTATTGGCTATGACGACACTACAGGACTGTTTCCGGATTTTACGTCCTGCCGACCTGGCCCAGACTCATTAGAAATGAATCATATATTCGCTTTTCAACCCAGGTACACTGAAACAGAGAACCTTAAACGATGTGTCCACGTTGACCTGGCACATTCCACCCTCCCAGGCCTTTGGTTGTGCTAGTGAGCAAATACGTAGCTCTGTAAGCCTCAGTTTCCCCCTCTGTAAGATGCAGGTAATGCAGCACCTGTGTCACTCGGTTGTCGTGAAGAAGAAACCCTAATTAATATATGCTGAGTGTTCAGGGCCTGGCACACCCGAATCCAGCGTGAACCACCTCCTACACGAAACGCCCCAGGCACAGGGACCGATGTCTGGTCTGCTGGGACCCCGGAGGCGTTTCAGAGGGCTGTGGCATGCCAGCAGGACCACAAGTCATCTGCTGCCCGAGTAATGAGGATTTCACATTTTCTGGATTACGGCGGGCTGCCGATCTAAGCTCTGCAAAATCTACAGCCAGTATTTTGATTTACTTGGTATTCTCTCTTGCTGGATCCGGCTGCCTGCTACAGAAAAGAAAGGAAGAGATACAAACACTCACGTCCCCACCAGTAACTGAGGGACAACGAAGCCGGGAAAGCCTTTCAACATAAAACGGCAGATTTGGCTGAAATCCTCTCTGCCTGTCATCTCGAGTCCACTCCCCGGAGATACGCAGCAGTGCGTCCTTTTCGATCCGTTCTAAACCGGCTTTAAGTTTATATACGTGCCCACGAACATCACGTATCATCTTAAAGGTAGTTATTTACCTAAATGGCATACTTCTCGCCTAGCCCACTGCTTCTAAGTGCTACACAGGATTTAATCGAATCGTTCTTCCACATCTCATGTAGCCGTTCTGTCTGTGTGGATACTCAGGCTGTTTTCAAATCACTGCCCGCGATGCAGCAATGAATACGCTTGTACACGTTTTCCCACCCACACGTGCAAGTTTCTTTTTACAGGCGTTCTCCGTGATCCACGCTGAGAAACCCACCTAGCATCACACGTCTGTATGCACAGACACACATACATAAAAGACTGGAATAGTTCCACACAACTGTATTTGACCTTATGTGCAGTGTAGTCTCTCTTCCGAATTTTATTCCACCTCACTTTTTTAAAAAAGCTTATCAGAACCCACTACGTTAGTCTCCTAGATCACGGCCAGACTGCCAGCTGCACTCTGGAAGGCGCCATTTCAACAGTGGCTCTCACTTCGGTCTCAGAACACTACTAAACATTAGGGACTCCAAAGAAGGTTTGTTAATGTGAGTTATGTCCCTTAGTATTCACAACGTTAGGAACTTAGGCTAAGAAATTTTATGTTTATTCTTCTCAAAAATAACAAACCTATTGCATGTTAACATATTTTTATGAAAAACAACTATTTTCAGGAAAAAAAGCTTAGAAAGTAGCATTGTTTTACATGTTTGCAAATCTCTTTAACGTCCGGCTTAATGAAGACAGCCGTTCACGTGTTCCATCTGTGGTGACGTCACGTCATGCAGAAAACTCCACTGTGTGCTCGCGCGAGCGCCGAGGGCAAAGGGGAGGCCTTCCGAGCATCACGCGAGCAGTGCAGAGTTCACGTCTGACCCGGCGGCCGGGGAGTTAACGGGACTGGTAAGCGCCGCTGTGACTTTTCACCCAGGCCTTTTCATTTTCATTTGCCCGTGTACTTCTGAGATGCTCCTCCTTCCGGCAGGCGGGTCTGAGGCTTGCCCCGCGAATACATCCCTTCCTCGTTGCTGGCTTAACGTCTCAGTCTCGGCTGCGCATTGGGCAGACGAACTTGGGTTTGGCCTCAGATCTGGCGAGCCAGCCGGGAGCTCTTTGCTGGTGGTTCGTCGGCCCCCCGCCAGTAGCAGAGTCCAGTGACGGGTCGAGCAGCTGCCCGGGCTCTCTGCCCAAGGGTCTGTCCCCAGGGCCCCATCCGGACTGGGCGCGGCCAACCTCTGGTGCTTCATTTAAATCTCATGGCAAGCAAACGGTCTTGGGGTTCGATCTGGGCAGACCTCTGGGTGAGTACTTCCTATCGGACGGCACACGGGCTCGTTTCTTCCTCCCACCCGGTCTGGCTTAGATTCCTTCCTCCCCTCCGGCGGTCTCTGAACGGGGAGCTGGGGTTCTCTCGGCCTCCTCTTCTTAATCAAGGTAATAAGGCTGGCAAGGAAGCGGTCTGCTTCAGTCAGCGGGGCTCTGACCTCCAGGGAGGCAGCGGCACTCCCAGAGCTACTCGGGGCTGCATTTCATCTGTGCGGTGCGACAGCTTTGAGACCTCGGAATAAAACCAGCCGTGTTCTACCTGGAGAATGGGACGTGGCACCTGATCCCCCCACCTGCGGCCCTCTGGGCTGTATTCTCCAAAACCGGGCAATCGTGTTTTGCAGCACTGCTTGGCCACAGTATTGATTCGACTCTGGAGAAAAACGACCAGTTAGCAAATCCATAACCTGGCTTGTAAAAGGGAGAGCCGTGGACGTTGGGCCGTTGGGACGTTTGCATCTAGTTCGTGTATTTGTACGCGTGTCCACGTGGGTCGTAAATGAGAGCCATTTCCTCTGGAGGAATATTGCTGAAGTTAATCCGTAAAAGAGCTCCACTGAGTTCGTTTAAAGGCAAAACTGTCAAAACTGGGCATTCTAAAACTCAGAAGACAAAAACTAACCCAAATGTTTTTTAAGTTCAAATGATCTTGAAAAATATTCGGAATTAAAGCTAATTTAAAGTTGCCGGTTTACTGGAAATAAAAGGGAAACAATTCTGTAAAGCCGCAGAAAGTTCGTGAGAAGGGAATCTTTGGGAAGGAATTTTGTATGCGGTCAGGACTAAGACTATGGAGAACTAGGATGTACAAAGCCTAGCGATGCTCGGCCGGTTAAGCGTCTGACTCTTGGTTTCGGCTCAGGTCGTGATCTCATGGTCCGTGGGTCCGAGCCCCACCCGTTGGACTCTGTGCTGACAGCACAGAGCCTGCTTGGGATTTGCTCTCTTCTCTCTCTCTGGCCCTCTCTGCTTGCACTCACTCTCTCAAAATAAATATATAAACATTGAAAAAAAGAAGTCTACTAGGGAGTGGTCAACACCTGGGAAGAGAGAGAGGTAGAGAGTGCGAGAGCAGACAGAAGCTGCACAGTGACACAGTGTCAACAGAAACCTTAGCTGATTCTCCGCGGAGGTCCGAAAGTTGGATTACCCTTCAGAACATCCTCAACTAAGGTCGCTGGTTGTGACCACTGGGGTAGAGGGCGTGCCCTTGGCGAGGCAGCTGTCTTCAGGCAGGACAATCCCTGCTGGCTGCTGAGGGCTGAGGACAGCGTTCCTACAGCTGAGAGTCCTTTGTTCCTGATGAAGACCTTGAACTAATGGGAAACCTGCATTTAGACAGATTCTTGTTTGAAACACTGCTGGTTCTCTGTTGCTCTTCCAGATTTAAGGCTGTGACTTACAGAAATTCGGTAAAATATTCCTTTGTAAACAAATACGAAACATTTATCGTTTTCTCCCAACCTGACCTCTCCAGAATTGAGAAACTCTCAGTACTGTTTTTTTTTTCCCTTAGTGAGTATTCTTATTTTCATGGCGATGTATTTATTTACGTAAGTTCAATAAGAATCTGGCCCCCCTATGACAGAATGCAATCGGAAACACTGGTTATATCACAAAGGCTTTGACTGGAATGTCATATTCGAGGGACACAAGCACAGACTCAGATATGACCACACAGCCCTAAGGAACTAAGGGTGACTTTACGGAGCCGACGAAACCCCTTGGAAAAATCAGTCTGAGAGCTTGCTTACGGCCCCCGCAGCCTTACCGTGGCAGTACAGAGGGCCACTCCCTGGCAGGTGCCGGAGCCTCAAGATGTTTTGGGGATCTAAAGAGAGGAATTCACCCAAATCTGTAGGTACTGCAGGCAAAGTCTGATGGCAAGTTTGGCTTGTCTTAGCCACAAAGGGCTGTTAAGAGTTCAGTCTGAAATTCCTTATGAAAAGTTCCAGCAAAGCAGATTTAAAAAAAGGCCAATCACCATTCTTGCTATGCTAATGTAAACACTGGGCCGAGTTTGTTACATGTGGACTTGTTTTACAAGCATATTAGTCTTAACTTGGCTCTCCCTGAAAGTGAGAGTGATTTCAGAGGAACAGCGGCAGTTACATACCTTCGTGGACGTTGGATCCTAGTTCTGAATGAACTGTGTCTGAGGGTTCCTTTGCCTATACAGCCGGACTAAGCCTCGCAGGCTGCCCTGCCTCAGGGGAGAGCGGCCCTCAGAGGCAGGCTTTGGTTAAGCCCTGCGGCATGTTATTTAGAAGATTCTTTCTACACCTTTCATGACTTCGGACTTCCTAACAGGCTCACACTAGGCAGCGTTCAGGACACAGACGTGCCCTTGCGCTGCCTCAATCCTGGAGGGGAGCCGGATGCACCCAGAGGACCAGCCCCAACCTCGTCGGCAGGACCGTGGGCGGTGACTCCGGGGACTCGTCGCTCTTACAGAACCCACGGGCTCCGACTACACCCTGTCAGCAAGGACGACGTCCAGAAGGAGCCCGCTTGCAGCAGCCAGCCTCTGCCGGACCTGAACCCACCTCTAGGAGAGCTGCTCCCCTACAGCCCACACGAAGTAAGACCAGACACAGTGCAAGAATAATAACCAAGGAACGAAACTCTTGCTGAAGCGGGATGCTGGGTTTCAACGTGGAACTAAAGAATATCCCTAAACGAGAGCAGAAGGTTTCCATTCCTCTAACGTGGATTTCACCAGGAAGTAACAAGACGGGTCATCTTCCCAATTCCTCAAGAGCGAAGAATGATCAAAAGACAGTGGGGATTGAAACCCAGAACCGAAGGGTTAGAGGGACTACTAAGTCAGTGGTGACCTCTACTGCCCCCACCCCTTTGTCATTTGCCTCTCAATTCTGGGACCCCCTTCCCTCTCACCTCCTTCCAGCAGGTGGCCTGAGGCTTGCCCTCCCATCTCCCGCGTGGCTGCCTCTGCAAGACACCCTCTCCTTGCCCCAGATGGACTTGGGCTGGGTCTGCGTCTGGCATCTGCTGGGAGGAGACAGGAGGCCCCCAGCACGCGCCCTCAGGACACCACTGAGCAGGGGGGGGCACCGTGAGCGCCCAGCTCCCATCGTTCGGGCCAACACCTGGAAAGGTCACACGTTTCTCCAGAACCTCTCTGATTATTTCAGTCTGCATGTTTGCATTTCCTGGACTAAGACAGAGGTCATAATGCTCTTTTTTTTTTTTAAATCTGTTCACTGGCTGCTGGGTTCCTTTTTCTGTGAACTTCTCGTTTATGTCCCGTGCCTGGACGACCACTCTGCGGCCGGTTTCTGACAAACTTGTGGTTGTTTATGACTTCTGTCGGCCCTACTTTCTGCAGCCGCACAAGCTCTGGGAGGTTGGAGATCCTTGTCGCTCGCCGCCCGGCGCTCAGAACAGCACCCAGCACACAGCTGGTGCTCACTCAGGCGTCTGCCTCCATCCTGAGGCAGGTCTTTTAATTTTATGTGAAGCAGGGGCTCGCACAGTGACAAGCACAGGCCCCAGGCTCACACCGCCCAGGCTCACAGCCCAGCCCTCCACTCACTCCCTGCGCGTCTCTGGGCAAACCACTTAACCTCTCTGTGCCTCCATCTCAGTATCTGTAAAACAGCAGAACAAACATCCCAAAGGATGCTTTTTAAAGGTTAATGAAATGTTGGCTATCATTCTGTCACACTGAAGTGTTATGTTTTGATGTAACCACAAACAGCTATTTTACGATTTCCTATTTCTATGCCAAGCTTATTAAGAAAACCTGCCTCACCTAAGGTATTTTTCTAACATTTCTAAAATTTCTTTCTTACATTTAGATCTTTAATCCAGTTGGAATTTATTATGAGGACATAAAAAATCTACCTTGACTCTCTCCACATGGAAAGCAAACTGCCCCAACACTACTGGCTTCCATATCCATCTCTAATACCAAGCTTTTTTTTTTTTTTAAGTTTTTTTAATGTTTATTCATTTTTGAGAGGGAAAGCCAAAGAGTGAGCAGGGGAGGGGCAGAGAGAGCGAGGGAGATACAGAATGAAAGCAGGCTCCAGGCTCTGAGCTGTCAGCACAGAGCCCGACGCGGGGCTCGAACTCATGAACTGAGATCATGACCTGAGTCAAAGTCGACGCTCAACTGACTGAGCAGAGGGATCCTACTGGGCAAATGAGTCATTTCAAGGTCCAACAGTTTCTGAAAGCTAATAAAACAGAACAAACTTTTAAAATTCCAAACAAGATAAAGAAATCTTCCTACAGATGATAGTTTGAAATCGGTCAATGGCGCACGGAGAGGCGCAGTGCTGCTGCGGGACAGAGGGAACCGTCCACCTGGCCCGGACCGGGATCACGCGGCACATGTACGTGGGGCCGACTCTTCGACTCCCCGATCTTGCTGGTGGATCTAAAACTGCCTAACGGCTTCCCTCCTAGACCGTGAATTCCACGGGACCATGGAGGGCGTTCCTTATTTTGTTACCTCTGCCCCTTTGCACTAACTCCAGTGCTTGGCAATAACAGGTGAACGAGTGAATCAAACCACCTCTGGGGTGCCTGGCTGGCTCAGTCGGTGGAGCATCCAACTCTTGATCTCAGGGTCCTGAGTTCAAGCCCCACACTGGGCACAGAGCCTACTTAAAAAAAATAAAAGCCATCTCCACTCTTCAGTGACACCTTGGGTCTCCAGTGCTTCCACAGGTATAAAGACCAGGGGCTGCTGGGAAACACCACCACACGAAGAGCTGCTAGGGGCCAACACCAAACTGTGTCAAGGGCCGAGGGCAGGACTACGGCCAGCTGTTGCAAACTACCCCGCAGAGGAAAAGCAAAATCCAGCCCCAAGGCTTCGTTTGAACCCCTGGCCTTCAGGAACCCAAAGGCACGCGTACCACTGCCTGCACGCCTCTTCCTCAAATGATGCCAGGCTGTTTGGGTTTTAGATGCACCGGCTCCTCGCGAGCAGTCAGGTCCGTGACGTATAACCCTCACCACCGACTCCCTGAGGGCGGTACTGTCCCCGTCCCCACTGCACAGACACGGCACGGGAGTTGAGAAACTGAGTCCCCTGTGTAGAAGGCCAGAGCGCCAGACCACAGATGTGGGCCCAGGGCCGCTGCTCTCCCAGCAGCGATCGGGGGTCCCTCCTAGGAGGCGGCGCTGCAGAGCTCCATGACGAGGACGTGACGACAGCAGCGCTTCTATCGTGTAAAAACTACGCCAGGCACTGCTGAGTGAGCAAGTACGTCCCTGCCCCAACCACTGTGCCCTTCCTGTAACGCCGGTTTCTCCCCTCGACGCCTCCCTCCTGGGGCTCGCATCTTTGAGGACCCCCGCGTCCTCCCAATCCTCCAATATGGCCTCCGTCAGGCCTCGGGACGCTCCTCTAACCCCTCCTCCGAGGTGCCGTGATTGCCGCGGGGCTGGGTTTACAGATTAGGAAACAGAAGCACAGTGTACGTGACTTGCCCACAAAGTGCCCGGGCGGGCGTCCTGGGAGGTGGACTGAGGCAGCGGGCTCTGGGGCCTGTGGAATCGAGCCCGGACTCGCAGCGGGAAGGATGTGCCGTTTCCGTCCGCGGACAAGCACTGAGCACCAGCTCCTGCTCTGAGCACGTGCTTGTGCGGCCGGATTAAGAATCTCAGGTCTGGGGGGAGGAGAAATGGTCTCTGAGCAACCAGCCTAACTGCATGTCACCTCGTTAGATAACGTGATGACTCCCTTCACTTCCTCAACAGTTCAAGAAACAAAGGAACAAAAGGGCTGCTGGAGATTCGCTGGATTTTCCAGGGGGGGGGGTGGGGGCCGAGGAAAAGGAGGGTTAGAGAGACCAAAACGGTCTCCCACCCTAGGCGTCAGGAGACGACAGCTCGCTTTTGTTCTGAAGCCTCCGCAGGCAGGACCCTACCGCTCCTGTGCCCCGGGATTCTGTAAATTATTACCCTGCTCCCCCCCCCACAGCCTTCCTCTCGGAGCAGAGGGTGGATGCAGCCACTTCCAGAGAGAATGTCCCCAAAGAGGTTCAGAAGTTGTGATAAAAAGCAGAAGTATTCTCTCTCACACAACGGCTTTCAGACTCAAACATCTGTTCACACAGACGGGCCCTATTTCCGGGGCCTCCTCAGAGC
Organism: Paguma larvata; assembly: GCA_030068075.1. Taxonomy (NCBI): domain Eukaryota; kingdom Metazoa; phylum Chordata; class Mammalia; order Carnivora; family Viverridae; genus Paguma; species Paguma larvata. Next base: position 132,393,800 of record CM057828.1, read on the forward strand.
GTTTCTGTGAGCAACCGATGTCTTCCGACCCCATCTCAGTAAGGTGGAAGTATTTCTCTAGACTCCGTATCCTTTTCCTCATGGGGAAAAGCTCACACTTTCCATAAAATACATGCGATTACCAACTGATAAGCTTCCAATTAGCTTTAAAAAGCCTTCTGACTCTTGTTCACTGAAGAATTTGGCAGGATCTACAAAAATCCCACTTTATCCTTTACGTAGAAATTGAGATTCTAGAACATATTTCCCAAGATGCACTGGCAAAACAGAAAATGACTTGTGCCTGGGATTATGCCTTGTGGTATCATTATTCAAGCAAGACTGGAAGGACTCGATCAGTCACGATACACTGCCCCGGGGCCACTACTCAGCTGTCTCCAGGGATGGAGAGAGCTTTGTGAACTAACAATGAGTGCTCTCCACGCACGTTTCTCAGGGACAAAGTAAGTTCAGGACATTGGGTAGAGAATGTTCCCTTTCAAGAAAAAAAGAAGAGAAACATTTATACATATTTGCTGATACTTGCAAAAAAGAAATACCAAAAAATAAATCAAAAACTAATTTTAAAAAGTAGCTACAGGGGTGCCTGAGTGGCTTGGTTGGTTGAGTGTCTGGCTCTTGATTCTGGCTCAGGTTGAAATCAAGTTTTCGGTTTGACCTCACAGTTTCGTGGGTTCAAGGTCCAAGTTGGGCTCTACGCTGACTGTGGAGCCTGCTCGGGATTTTCTTTCTCCCCCTCTCTCTCTGCCCCTCCCCCAGCTCGTGCTCTCTCTAAGAATAAACTTTAAAACAAATTTTAAAAAGAGTTATAATAAAAAATAGCTATGATGATGGAGAAAGAGAGTCTGATGGGGACAAAGAGAGAATGAGACTTTCACACTTCTAACATAAATGTTTCACATATTCAAAAAAGACAATTAAATCAAAAAGAAGCAAAGCAATTCTTGTAGAGACAGTAAGCAAACAGATGTCTCCGACTGTAATTAAACTGCTGGATGGAACCACAGAGGGAAACGGACTTCCTTCAAGTGCCCTCGGAACAGGCAACAGCACATCTGTAGTGGGACGTGCAGAAAGCAGCTCTTAGGAAATCTTAAATTCCATTCGGTCCTCTGTTAATAGTAATGCTAGTATTCACAACTTCTGTACACAGTAGAACGGTGTAAATAAGTAATCAATAACACTGTTACCAACCAAGGTCCATACAAGCACACAAGAAAGCAAATCTAGCATGTGGAACATTCTAGGACAAGTGGCTCAGGGATGCAGCATGCAAAGGAAGGAGGGGTCTCAGATTGCTCTAAATTAAGAAACTAGAGAGACTTCATGACCAAAGGTTAGTTTGACCCTAATTTGAACAAACCAACTCAAAAAAGGCATTTTTGAGACAATCACAAAAGTATGATTATGGACTGGGCGGCAGAGGCCACATGGAATTGCTATAAATGTTGTAAGTTAGGATATTAGCACTGTAATTGCGAAAAAAAATCCATTTTTTTAGAGATGTATACTCCAAATATACATACATGTGATTTGTATATGGTAAATCATATCACTATTTTCTTGACCTTTGAACACCTCAGCATTTTCCTCAGTTAAATATCACGGCTCTGCAATGTTTCCATCAAAAGTTACCAACTTGACGATTTGGTTTTGTTATAAATCCAAGCACTAGTGTAGCTACTTTCTAGGAGAAAACCACACTACAGATTCTAAAAAGATACTTATGATCAAAATTTACACAAAAACTCACGTAACAGGTAGAGATTATTTGTACCTAAAAATTCTTACAGTTAACCCCCGAGCAACTCTGAAGTGCACGGGTCCACTTACACATGGGTTTCTTTATAGTGTTGTGCTGTAGACGTTACTTTCCCTTCCTTATAATTTTCACTTAACTTACTTTATCGTAAGAACATCACGTATTGGGGCGCCTGGCTGGTTCAGTCGGCTGAGTGTCCGACTTTGGTTCAGGTCATGATCTCACAGTTGGTGAGTCCGAACCCTGCATCAGGCTCCCTGCTGTCAGCACAGAGCCTGCTTCGGATCCTCTGTCCCCTTCTCTCTCTGCCCCTCCCCCGCTTGCACTCGCTCTCTTTCAAAAATGAATAAACATTAAAAAAAAAAGAATACCACATACAATACATCTAACACACAAAATATGTGTTAATCAACTATTTATGTTATTGTAAGGCTTCTGGTCAACAGCAGGCTATTAGTTAAGTTTTCAGGGAGTCTGGGGCGCCTGGGTGGCTCAGTCAGTTAGGTGTCTGACTTCGCCTCAGGTCATGATCTCATGGTTTGTGAGTTCCAGCCCCGAATCAGGCTCTGTGCTGACAGCTCGGAGCCTGGAGCCTGCTTCAGATTCTGTGTCTCCCTCTCTCTCTGCCCTACTCCCATTCGCTCTCTCTCTCTCTCTCAAAAATAAACAAACATTAAATAAAGAAGTTTGGGGAGAGTCAAGAACTATACATAGACTTTCAATGGGTGGGATCTGGGAGGGGTGGCTGTTGTTCAGGGCCGACTGTATTTCTACCTCAAACGCACAAGCTGTGAATGGCACTAAGTTAACTTGTGGTACTGGCTCCTCTTACCCCAGCTAAAGTCAGGATGTTCTCCAAGGACTTGGTCATGATGAGACGCTTCTTGGCACGAGTTACTGCGACGTACAGTAAATTCCATTCATCCTCAGAAAACGACTCTAAAGAAAGTAAAAGGAAGAAGTGGATCAACTCAAGAGCCTGCTTACAAAAATGTGTGTCCTCATCTAAATGTTCACAGCCCCCCCCCCCCCGTGCCTCCCCCACCATGAGAAACCACTCAGGACCAGCTGGTCATACATGCAAAATGTTCCTGCAAACGCCACCTCCAAAAACAAACAAAGACCTAACAGATCCGTGGCACAAAACGCCAAGTTTTAACTTGTGCGGCTGCTGGTACATCCCAGGATCCCGCTCGCTAGTTACTCAACACCCGTGCTGTGCCCGTATATGTCCTCATCCACTCTCCTAGTCCCCCTCATGACAGCTGTGAGGCACTGATGGGGGACACTGAGGCTCACAGAGGTCAAGTCGCTCTGACACACAGGCCGAGGTCGAGCAAGGGCCCAGGGGCCAAACCCAACGCCACGTGTCTCCAAAGCCCACATTCTCTCCTTCTCCTGACACCATCGTCTCCCTTACTCAGTCCAAGCTGGAAGCACCTTGGGCTGGCCCCCGACAAGCAGGGAAGAATCGCACGTTTCGAGGCCTTCCAGCCTCCCTGAGGCTGCCACCCTTGCATTCACAACAGCCAGCACGATGCTGGAGCTCAGTACCCAGCTGCTGAGGTGTGAGCACGCATTAGGTCCTTAGGCTGTGCGCTTTAAGTATATAGATTGTATAGTATGTGAATTACAACTCGATAAAGCTGTTGCAGAACAAAAACCAAATATACACGCACATGTGCAATGACCGGCACGGAAAAAAATACACGCACGTGTGCAATGACCGGCACGGAAAAATACACGCACGTGTGCAATGACCAGTATGGAAAAAAAAGGCAGCAGCTTATTAAATAAACTCTTCTTCCCCAGCATCAAGCACTCTGGTCTCTCTAGGGCCCTTCCCTGCCCACTCTGCTCTAATCTATCTTCAACACATCTCTTCCTGTCACCTAATGAATATATTTGTGAGAGATAAGGAGTTTCTCGTACTTCTGTTTTCTTCCCACCAGCGTACACTATGCCCCAGATTCGGAGTCCACGGTTAACGAACCGTTTGTTTCTTTGCAGAAAAACTTCACGTGGTTTAATTCTATGACTCAAAACCAAAATATCTGCACTGATGCTTAGAGCGTAACGAGTAGCCTTGAGTACAAATTTCATGTAAAAGCAGGCAAATGACCCGAAGTGTTTACTTGTTCACCACTTAGGATTTCCTGGCCTCTTTAATGAAAAGGGGATTTAATTTTAGAGAATGACGCTTGGGCGAGCAGATCAGCTGTGTGTCAAAGCATCTATGAGGCTGGGCACCCGGCAGGTGGTGGTGGAAATCGCAAGGCTGAGGGTGGTGCCGGCAGAACAGGCCAGCCTGCGGCCCAGCCGTCCTGCCGGCAGCCCCGGGGGGTGGAACAGAGACTGGCTTTTCGAAGAACACAGTACGACAGTAAAAAACCATGGAACTAGAGGTGTTTTTCTTCTAGAAGGATCCTGCCCAGAGCCCACCCAGCCAACAGAAAGCAGGCCATCGGAGGAGACGCCCGGCCCCCTGCCCCCCACGCTGCACACAGGCTCCTCACCGACTCTGAAGTGGGGCAGCTGCGCGAGGTTGTGCCTGGCGCAAGGCACTTTCACGAAATCGTCCAAGACGTGCACAGTGTCAAACTCCAGGCCTTTGGCTTTGTGCACAGTGCCCAAAATGTACTCTGGAACAGAGAGAGCACACACAGTTAGATGGGGGCCCGGCGGGGGAAGGACCAAGAGAGGAAAGGAAAAGCGTGCTCTCGCTGCTATACTCCTAAATCAACGTTCCCTCGCCCATATGTTGCTCTGCGGGGAAAGGGAGAAAGAGGAAACAACAGGAAAAAGAAAATAAAAAAATAGGGGGACGTAGCAAATCCAGCGGAGGCGAGTTAGTCCAGCAGAATCACACCCCACGGCCCACGGGGACTTGCCCAACCCCGGTCTGCACGCCAAGGGACAGGGGCCCACAGGAGCGCAGGGCAGCTGCTCGGGGCCCCTCGGGGCACAGCGCAGACGCGGCACAGCACGGGGCCCCTGGGGAAGAAGGGCCGCTCTGCTCCCTTCCCCGCGGGCGAGGCCAGGAGCACCACGCGGGATTCCATGCGGGAGGACGACCGCCGACCCTCCTCCAGCCGGGAGGTGAAGAAGCCGGCCCCCCCTACCTGCGAAGTCCAGGTCTTCTATGTGACACTTCTCGATCCTGTCCACCAGTTCCGGAATCCGGATGTTGTACTTCTCAACGACTGCGATCTTGGCTTCCAGCTCCTTATCCTCGGCCGCCGTCACGTACCTCTTGAAGCCGCTGAAGCCCTCCTTGTGCACCCATCTTCTAATAAACCTGTCTTTAATGACGAGGTTCCCTGAGGAGAACACGCGCTCAGTTAGCACGACAGGGCCACGCTAAGCTCCGGCATCGTAAGTGAGCGTCTCGAAGCCGGGAGATCCGGGGTCTGGTCCCGACTGCATCACTAACCTGCCGTGTGACCCGGGGCAAGTCAGAAAGGACCTGTGCTCTCGCCTCGAGGCTCAAGAGCCCTACCCCTGACGTCCTAACCTACTTCACGGGGAGCTGAAACAGCGCGGGATGGGAGAGAAATGCGCTCGAGTGGCAGAAATGATGGTTTGGGGCCCATGCTGAGGTCTCAGTGGGCAAAGACGCCCAGGCAAGCAGAGGGATGGTGAGGGAAACCGCCCAGGGGACCAACATTAGGAACAAGTCCAGACTCCTGAGAGAAGGGTCTGGAAACAGCTCTCTGCGCCTCTGGAAACGGGAGGCCTCAGGCATCCCAGGCTGGATGGGAAAAGAGCCGCGCTAGCGCCATCCTTCTCCAGGAAAAACTGGAGTGCTGACTCAGAACACGCCCAGCCTTCTCCGTCCCTCGTCACCAAGTGCTTCCGTCCATTGCACCACGGCCAGGAGGGTACTCACGTTTCCTCCGTTCTTCCTCCGGCTGAAGAAGGATCCAAATATCAATGATTCTGTCCAATCCAAATGATTTAATCCCCTGAAAAAGTTTTTTGGTGAGATTTTGGGTTTTGGTTGTTCTCCGTGATTTGTTATTGTTGCTGTTTTAACAAAACGATATAAAGCAAACGTAGAGATGGGATTTTGAAATAAGAGGTTTTCTTGGCGACAGAACCCAAATTGCACCCAAAGCACACAGACAAAACCGGAAACGTCATTACACACAGAAGCAGTGGGCTGTCACACAGCCTGAACACTCGGGATTATCAAAGGCTAAGACCCGGCTGCTACCTCAAACTCTTCCAATGTTTAAAAAAAGAGGGAGGCAGGACCCTGTTGCATGTTGCCTTCCTGTCAGCAAGGGGCGATTTAAATTGTCTACCTCCTGGGGCACCTGGGGGGCTCAGTCAGTGAAGCGTCCGACTTACGCCCAGGTCACCATCTCATGGCTCGTGTCTCCCTCTCTCTCTGCCCCTCCCCTGCTCGTGCGCACTCACGTGCACTCTCTCCCTCAAAAATAAACATTAAAAAAAATTATCTGCTTTCTAGGGACAGGAACATGGCGGCAATGAAGATATGATGGCGCCTGAACACAGAGCGTGGAGCGGGAGTGCCCGCTCCCGCTCTCCCCGGAGGAAAGAGCTGCGCTCGATGATGTCGGCAGCCCAAACTGCTGCGTGTTGTAAAAGGTTAGCTCCTGGCCGCACCGGAGTGTACCCCGTTCCACCTAGAAGCACGGCTCGGCACTGCCCGGGGACCCCAGCGGAGAAGAGACCCACGACCAAGGCGCCACACTCCAAGGATGTGCCATCATTTTGGGAAGGGACACGTAAGCCATTAACATAAAACAGAGACCAAAATAAGACACTCTGTGTTATAGGTGGAAAGCAGATGTGGTCAAAGATGCTGACGCATGCTTCAGGTGGCGTGCGGGCGCGACAGAGGGACGAGAGCCGTGTACTGTCTCCCGTGCCCAGCACGGGCAACGCCCTAGAAGTGCCGTTTTCTTACAATGACAAAAATGCCCGAACTATGCTCTAACCACTAGATGAAATACTGTAATCATTCACGTAACAGCATGATAGAAAAGAAGCTTACATGTTGAGTAAAAAAACGCATATTTTTATACACGCTATAGTTGCAGTATGTAGAAAAGTAGGTCTATAAAGACAAAGACGTACGTAGCAAAAGTGAGAAGTACTATCTGAAATACTGAGATTAAGAGCGATTTCTTTTCCTTTTAACTTCTATAACTTCTGTAACTTGGCTATATAATCCTTATCAACAAGAACGAAAACTCAGAACATCTTTTGATTACGATTCACTGACTCTATATAGTGAGGACCTACACATAGTAGGTCCTCAAAAACACTTCTTCAAAAAAGGAGTGAATGTCTTTTAGTCAGGTAACTTTGCCTGGAAGAGTTAAAAGCGTCACTTAATCCTAACTTCGCCGTGAAACAGGTAAAGGAAAGGCATTGTTTTGTCTCAGAGATGGAGAGAATGAGGCACACACAAACTGTGACTTGCCAGGAGCCACGAAAAGTTAGTGACAGAACCAGAGCTAGAAGCTGAGTGTTCACACCATCTACGCTGGGGCTCGCCAGCGCCCCCCAGCTGTGTTGGCAGCTCACTCGTTCTCACGCTCATGAACAAAACACACACATTCGCAGGTAGCCAGGGGGCGGCCTCATTTGCAGAGCCAAAGGTGAGAAGGGCGTTAGTTTTTCAAGGAGCCAAAGGAAAGGTCCTCAGTTGTCACTGGGTCTTTATGGGAATGTCCGGCTCACGTAATCCGAACGGCCAGGGGCAAAGACTTCAGTCCCGGAGCAGACGGTGCCCCAACCCCCAAATGCTTGCTTGCAGAATAATCCTACTGAAGTTGAGGGTTTTCATTGGCTATGCTTGTTTCTGAGCATGAAACAGTCAACAGAAACTTGCTCTTACCCCAATCAAATGTATCCTGGCAGGCACTTCTCCTTCCGTCACCCGCACGGCCTCATCAAACACGTTGGCATTGGTCCGGGACAACAGGGCCACCTGCCCCTTTGTGTCACCTCTAATGCCACCTTTTGGGAGAGAGTAAAACTGTGGCAAATCCAAATAAACAGGAAAACTAACTTTTGTAGCAAATAAACAGGGAGTAACTGAAAGCCTTACTCTGATGGTTTCCTCCAACCAAAGTCTTTTTTCTTACTCTCTTGCAGACGTCCAAGATAGTGGCACCCACGTAAGCTATTTCCACACCAAACCTAAAACTCTGCGGGAAAATGACAAAACAAAAGGAGTCAACAACGCCTCCCGGAAGTACGTTAGCATGTTTTATTAGCACGTGTTATCACCACCGAGTCCCGGCCTTGCCAAACCCAACCGGTCACGCTGACGCACCCTGTCTGGAAAGGGGATGTGCAGACTCCCCACTGTAAGCCCACTTGTACTCAACTGAAGAATCTTAACAACCAAACCATCGCTGACTTGACTTCAAGCATTCAGAATTGCATTTTCCATCTTGGAATCTGCATGTTGCCTGCTTTTCTTCACTCCTTACCCCCACATCACATCGGGGCAATTCTCCCACCACAGCTCCACTCGGCTCCGAACCCGAGCTTCTGGCCTCACCCCCTGGGCTCTCCCTCCCGCTGCCAAGCAAGTCTCCACGTCCCTGTCAGATGACTCTTTCCCGCATGCTTCATCAGGCCGCACCCGCGCCACGCACACAGAAGAGCAGCACGTGAAGGAAAAGGTGATACACGCATTTTCAACATCCCTCGCAGCCCAGACAGCCCTGATTCCTCTTATTCCCCAAGACCAATGGGAAGCTTTTCTTTTAAGCAAATCTACCCTTCCTTCCAAATCAAATCTGATGAAAACACGTGAATTATACAAAAGATCGAGGAGGGGCGGGGGGATGGCTTCTCCCCTTGCCTCGGAGACTCGCTCAACGTTAATTTAAAACCACTGCCCCACGCGGCCGCGGCCGGCCACCAATAACTTCCCTTCTTGGGCATTCCCTGCACCTGCCTGCCGCACACGGCAGAAGAATCCCCTACTCTTCAAAATGTGGCCCCACACCCAAGACTCCCTTATCACTGCAGCTAGAAAGACCCCATCTCCAAACTCCTGTATTTACTGCCCTCTTCCAGGCGTTTATGACATCGGTACACAGCATGCTTTGGTGAATGTGCTTCAACAATACCGCTGAAGGAAAACACGAGATGCTGAACAGATAGCACTGTGCTGCTGCAGACCCTACTCGGCGTGAGCCGTAACCCACAACATAAAATAAAATACCCGTGAGTCCATGTTGATGTACATAAGTGATTGAATAATTAAGTAACTGGGGGAGAAGATAAAAATCTTCTTTGCAGAAGAATTCTAGACAGGTCCTGGAAAAGGGGGGGTCGTTCCAGCTCTCTCAGGCAACCAAGGACGCCACGAGTTGTCAGGCTCGTGGGGGCAGACACGCGTTTTCCAAAATTTTTCTTTCACTTGAAAGCAGGAGTTTTATCTTTGGCAACAAACATTTGTCAGCTGTTTTCCTTGAAGTCACAGCTCCCTTCACTGATTTTTGAGAAAAACCAAATACCCAAGTTGGTCAGCTGCTCTCGCGAGTCCCAACAGCGCTACACACAATAGCAGCCAGGTGAGCTCACAACTCGCTCACAATGCTGTGCGTCAGGCGCGGCCGGCCGGCACGCTCGGGGTTGACCACAGCACCGTGCGTCATGACGGCACCGTGCGTCAGACACGGCTGGCCAGCACGCTCGGGGATGACAACACCCTGCGTCAGACACGGTGGCCGGCCGGCACACATGGGTGTGACCACAGCGCCGTGCGTCAGACGTGGCCGGCCGGCACACATGGGTGTGACCACAGCGCCGTGCGTCAGACGTGGCCGGCCGGCACACTGAGGTGTGACCACAGCGCCGTGCGTCAGACGTGGCCGGCCGGCACAGAGGTGTGACCACAGCGCCGTGCGTCAGACGTGGCCGGCCGGCACACTGAGGTGTGACCACAGCGCCGTGCGTCAGACGTGGCCGGCCGGCACACTGAGGTGTGACCACAGCGCCGTGCGTCAGACGTGGCTGGCCGGCACACTGAGGTGTGCAGAAGTACCTTATTCACACTTTGCATCTCGACACACAGAATACTGGGGACATACTCAATGGCCAGCAGCCAGTCACACCTGCTGTGTCACCAGGGCACTCTTGAGTGAACTGCTTGTTATTCCAAGGGCATCACAAGGAAGAATACGAACACTGCCAGCACCATTTGGTGCCACCGTCTTGATTCACGGGAGGCGTCGGCAGTGCAGGTGAGAACACAGTGACAGAGGCACCTAACTTAGGAAAACTGTTTGGGTGCCGCAGGCCCCCCGAGAAGCACACAGCACCACGGCGGACAAGCGAGGATCTGCTACACGCTCTGCGCCTGACGTGAAGCCCCGCGCGGTGCCTGGCGCACAGTAACCGGGGGAAAACGAGGCTGGGGGACCGCAACGCTCGCTTATGTGGCTCCGGGGACTCGGAAGCAGAGAGAGCGCTTACCTGTGTGAGATAGAAGACGTGCGTGTGAGGGACGGTAAACAGAGCATTGACCGCACCGCGGAAGGTATAGATCTGCTGATGTGGGTCCCCTACAAAGATTTTCCCGCATGGCTGAGACAGAACTATGTTCATGATCGCTGCAACCAATAAGAGGGACAGTGAGAGAGCTGAAGGATGCCGACTCACGAGCACAAAGAAACCATATTTACGACAGAAAAAGATGAAAATGCTTTCGTGAAACTAAGCCAGGGCACGCTGGACAATAGTTGTCTCTCCCTGCAGGATACGCAGGCAATACAAAGAAACATCTGTATAATGGACAAGAGAAACCGTTTCTAATCCTAGGAATGCAGATTATTTTTAGTCCTGAATAAATGATGGAGTCTAAGAAACCACATTGGCAAATAAAAAAAATGAGGCAAACTGTCTTCTCTAACGTTATAACTCAAAGCTCAGAAAGAACCTACCAAGTCACATTATTTTCTATCGGCCACTTGACAAACGCACAACGCAAACTTTCCACTCTAAGTTGACTGGCTGTGCCCCCTCAGCAGGACTCTAGGACCCGATCGCCTGATGACCTCGGTTTAGTGAACGTTTTAAGAATAACCAAAGCAAAACAATTATAGGAAAATAAATTTGCTCTGAGTGGGGAGAAGGACAACAGCTGGAATCCAAAGTCAAATAGTAAGGGACTTCTGCATGACTAAATTATCATTTGCTCGTCTTCTTTAAGACAGATGAGAATAATCAACTTATTCCACGTGTCCTCCTACATAATTGTGATGCTGTCTCTATGTGTTTGAGACTACCGATGTCCTGAATAGTTTATCACCTGGGGTACAGTCCTGGGCCTCATCCACAAAGATGGCGTCAAAAGAGGCAAGCAGAGGCTTGCTCAGCTGCCAGAGTTTCAAATAGCCTAAAAGAAGGGAGTAGCAGGAGTCAGAACCCGTAAGCGGAGCAGTCACACTGAACACATGTGGAGATCGGGGAGCTGGCATACCGTCGTGAGTCATTTGGTAAGCCTCTTCTTTGCATTCCACCAGCTTCCGCATGTTGTCCCAGAGTCGGCTTGCTTCGAGGACACCGTTCTAGGAAGCAAGTGATACGGCAAGTCATGGTTTAAGACCCTGGAAAAGACACCTCCTGAAATCGCTTTCATTCTCACATACAGAGGTCAGAGCAAAGGCGCCATCGCAGCACGCTGAGGGGCAATCCCTGCCCTAACCTCCCTCCGACTCCACGATAGCCTTTGGACAATGCCGAGTGCAGAGATGAGTAAGAAGCCGGGGCGATACCAAGCCCAGTGACAGAATATCACTCAAAGACCACAAGATCTGCGGGGTTGCGGGGGGAATAAAGAGCACAAGATCTGATGAACCGGAAAAGGCTGGACTAATTCTCTAGATTTATGACTGACCACTAAACCATACAAAGAATGGTCAATGATTGAAAAGATGATAAAACTGAGAAAAGAGGTGCCCGATAAGTAGATTCTACATCCGCGGACCCACTGACAGGCTCTTATAAAACTCGGGGAGGAGCCTCATCTGTCAGATGAAGAAGAGGTCCAGGGTGGAGATCAAGTCTGTGAGTGCTCTGCCCAGAAAACACTGCCCGCTCGCGGCTACGGAGACGGGCCTGCAGTCCGACCCTCCGCCCGGACGTGCCGGTGGCAGTTTCAAAGAAACGACAGACAAGCAGAACGCCGTATCGTGTCAGCTCTGCTCCTCTGTCCTAGACCCCGAACACGAAAGAGATTTAGACGCTCACCAGCTTTTCACTCTGTTCGACCATGACTCTCTGTCCTTGGCTGTTCTTACACCAGATAGGCACGTGATCAATCGTCAGCTCTTCATCAGCAGAGGCAAAGAAGTTTTCCAAAGTCTTACATACGAGCTTGGCCCTTATGAATCCACCTTTCCCTTCGGCAAGGACAGAATTGACCATGAAAGGAGTCAACTTGAAGAGATTCAATTTCTTCTTTAATTGGTACCTGGAATGCAAATCCCAAATAAACAGTATTTGACTTTACTGGTAACATGGTATTTAGTGTCTCCCCCTCACCCCAAACCCCTTCTCTACAATGACACCACCTGGCCACCTGGAGCGTCACATATACGTGAGAGGTAAAAAAAAAAAAAAAAAAAAAAGCTAGAAGTTGAGCAAGGTCCATGTGGGATTTGAAATGGCTTCATCGGGCTTGCAGGAATTCTCACATAATAACCCAGAAGATGAAGGGGCTCAAGGCAGACACTATTACTCCATGGTGTGGACCAGACTCCAAGAGGTCCGGGGGGACACTCGAAGTTCCCTGAAGCCTTCACATCCAAGGGAATGCTAGCTCAGAGGCCCCAGGAGGCCTGGGCCGAGGGCACTTCAGCTGAGATGTCTCCCCCCTGGTCCAAGGGAAGCCTGTCGGTCGGGACGGTGAAAGTCTGCACTTCAGACAAGCCGTTTTGACTTCCTGTGCCTCAGTTCGAGAGACATGAGGATGCTCACCTCAGTAAGACACTAGTATTTGCAAACAATATAATTTTACAGCGTAAAAGTAGAAATCACTAAATATATTTCCTGCCTATGAGTGGAGATAAAAGTGTTAAATTTTCTTAGTGCTGTTGTGTACGAGTTCTTATGTAACCTTGATGATCACAATGGGAAAAACAGGAATCAGACACAACGATGATGAGGCGACGCCATGCTCACTTCCGCCCGACGTGTCCATAGGCCATGGAATGAAAGGTTTTGCAGGTGACATTGCTGGGGAAGACTAGCTCGGCCTGCTTTGCGATGCTCTTGTTGAATGTCACATACAGAAACCTGCTCTCAGACCACTTCTCAGCATACTTGACCAGGGTAGAGGTCTTCCCGGTGCCTGGGGAAGCCAAGAGGAAAGGAGGTGACCCTCTGACCAGGAAACACTGTTCCAAAGGATGTCCTAATCAGATCTTTTCCATGCTTACCTTGCCTCCTGCCTGAGACCAGACAGTGACAAGTTTTTCGATACTGGTAAAAACTAAAAACGGCGTAGTGAAAAGAGCAGTGGATTCTAAGCCAGATTGACAGGGGCTGGGACTGTGGCTCTGGCAGGTTCTAGCCGAGCAGCGAAGGGCAAGCCACCCGGCCTCACGGACCATCGCTTTGCTCCTCAGCCATGTGTGGGTAACAATGACCATGCAGGGTCTGGCAGGCTAAAGATAATCATCAAAGATAATTCCGGCAGAGAAGCTGAATAAGAGTAGCTACTGCTGGTCTCAGCATCAGTCATGCTTCAAGAGCAACAGGGACTGAAGGATGCTGCCGGCCCATTCTGAGCTCTCTGGCGTGCCCTGCCTCTCCACCGTTCATTCAGTTACTCAGTTACCATTCACTTCACAAGTACCTATGAGCACCTACTACAAGTTCGGCTGTATGATAAACTGGGAGTGTGTTGAAAAATAATAATAATAATAATAAAGCAACGCTTCTGGATTATAATCTCGTTGGGAATACAACACTAACACAGCTGAAACAATTCAAACAAAATGAGAATGTGACGACTCAGTAGACTACAAAAGAATATGAATTTGGAACAAAAAAAAAATCTCACCTGTAAAAGAAAAAATGAGTATCTCTTTCCCTATCTAACAGAGCTATTGTGAAGATTAATGACACACTATAAAGGTATTTATAAAATGTGTGTGTTGGCTATACTTCTTACATAATCAGTTACCAAATAGTTAATACAATGACTAGTTGCTATGAGAGTTCAGAGATCGTACAAGACTCAAATGGCTAAAGAAGGCTCCATCAAGAAGAAACAGAAATGACAGAGTCAAGCACGGCAGAGAAGGGGGAGGGGAAGCGAGGGGAGGGACAAAAGCATGTTCTTAGAAGAAACAGATCCAGCTTTGAATTCTACCTCCTCCACTTACTTAACCTGGGGCAAGTCATTTTCACCTCTCTGAGCTTCAAACCCTTACCTGTAGAGAGAACTAACCAACCTTATGGAAGGTTGTTAGGATTCAACACTGCCAGGCATTTGATGAATGGCTGCCGTTGTTTACAGTAGGCTATTCGGGCAGAAAAGAAGCAGGAAGGAATTCCAAGTAGAGAACATAATATGGGTGAAGGTTCAGACAGAAGAATACCCAAGTACTTCGGGAGACTGTAAGTACAGTTAGTTGACTGAGGCAAGAGAACGGCAGACAGCGTACTTAGGAACGTAGGTTAGAATCAAATGGTCGGGGAGGCTCCTAGACTGTACCCTCCAGAAATCAGGGAGCCGCTGAGACAGCACCCGCCGCTCCATGAGCCATCAGTGACCGCACATATACAAGGATAAATGACGAGCTGGGCCAATCCCCGTGGGAGCTATCCCACGGACTATTTCCTATGAACTATTTCTCCAGCCTGGAACCCCAGTGTGGAAGCTCCCTGGAGTGGTTAGAAAAAAAATGCAAGCATTCCCTGACAGCTGCTTCTAAAATTATTTACCTGCGGGAGTTAGATAATAGAACAAGGGAAGAAATTCTGGCAGGTAGAGGGGAAGGGAATGTAGGGATTAAGAGGCATGAACCCGACTCTAGCCCACGCCTGGCGCGCTCCCTTACCTGCAAATGCCATTATCTTTACCACCTGGAGGGGTTCCATCTTGTGGCTCAGAATCAGCTGTTGTTCATGTGTGAGCTGGATGGTTGTTTTCTTGCTATAACCATTACAGAAGAGAAATTAGAAAAATAGAAAGGAATTTAAAAGCCCAGGTGAGGGACTGTCACAAAGCAAACAGGCAAATCAGAGGAACAAAATTAACTAACAAAAGGCCTCCCCGTGGGGTGATAAAAATGTTCCAAAGCTAGCTTATGTTGGTTGCATGTTCAGTAAATTTACTGAAAAATCACTGAACTGTACAACTATAATGGGTGAGTTTTATGTAATGTAAAATATACCTCAATGAAGCTGTTAAGACAAAACACCTCTCCTCCTCAAGAAAGAATCGAGAATAGAAGACAACACACACACACACCCCTATGTACATACCCTGGCCAAACCGATGGTTCCTCTTTAACTTCTACGGCCTGAGTACAGGAATTCTCCTGAAGATACAGGCAATAGAAAATGTTGTAGTGAATCCTAATAAGGAAAAAGCAGATTTAGAGATTTTCAAATTAAGTCACAATCTGTATCTTGTTTTCCCTCAGATGTATTTAGACTCCTTACCGTTCTAAAAAGAAATACCTACCACCATTTTATGGAAATAAAAAAAATAATAAAAAATAAAAAGATTTTAAATATACCTAGAGCTGACCAAAACCCTTGGAAGGCACAGCCCGGGAAAGATTCCCGGCTCCAGTGTGTAATGGCAAGGAGAAAGACCATGACCTGCTCTTTGGGGAACAAGGCACTAGCTATGACCCTAAGAGACAAATCATCACCAAAGCAGTAGCAACCAGCTGAAAACGAATGTAAATTCTACTCCCAGCGGCGAGATTCTTGTTCAGAAACAACTTAACATCATCTGATCTTTCTGAGACTCCTTTGCTCTGCTGTTTCTTGTAAGGTGATCACTGGTGGAGAAGCATGAAGAACATTCTATCTGTTAAAGTCCCAAAGGAAGGGTGCTACACAGATAACATGATTACCGAGGACCGGAAACAAAACGGCTTCCAGGCCACCAGGAGGAGCCAAAGATGACAGAGGGCACCCGCCAGAGGCCACTCCAAAGTCTATGTTCACCCTGACCCCAGACTCCTCTCCCTCCACCACCTCCTGCCCACATGTGGTACATCGCTCTCTGCGCCCAGGGTGAGAAGTGACCTCCAAGCAACAAACACCTTTAATAACACGACACGTCAGTCTCCAGGTAAAGCAGGACGAGACACAGAAACACAATGAAATTCAACACATCACACCCTCCGCTCCTGATCTCCGTCCTCGTGAACACGGAGGCCACCTGCGGGCTCGAATCTGCACCTGAGAACGTGATTCACCACGTGTGTATTTGTTTCATCCAAACTAATCACAAGGCTCCTTGCCCCACGCCTCGTCTCGTGCTGTGCGACGTAAGTCACGTTCAACGATGAAGCGCAACGCGGAGACGCGGCGCACTCTGACATTTCTGGAGGATGAGTGGTCCATCCTTGAGCTTCCCTGGGGATGATGGGGCCACGGCCCACAGGGCGCCCCAGCCATGCTCACGGACTCCAGAGAAAGGAAATCCTCGCCGCGCCTTCGGCTTCACCAGGGCAGGTACATCATCACATCGCCTGTCTCCGGGTCAGTGATCGGGGCCCTTGACAGCTTGGATTTCATCCTGACTTCTCACCGTGGTCCAGGTTGGCTTCCCGCATCTGGCTACCGTCAGCCTCACGTAACCGTGTTCCGGGGTCCTCACTACAGTCCTCCACACTAAACTGCTTCTGTCCCTTGTATACACTAACTTCGTTCACGTCTTTGGGCACCGAAATGATCTACTCCTTCTGCTAAAATGTTCTCCCCTCAAATCTTAAAATGGCCAGCCCCTCCTTGGCATTCGGGTTTCAACTCAACTGTTACTTCCTTGGAGAAGCTTCTCCTCACCCCATCTAAATGCGGCGTTCCCCACCTTCCTTGCCCGTCACTCAGTTCTTTTTCTTTGTACCGCTTCTCACTAAAATGTCCCTGTTGAACTCCCCTACTTACGCAGTGTCTGGCCCCCCGCCCTAGAACACACATCCACGAGGGCGACAACACTGGCTGGTCCACTCCCAGGGGCATCCCGAATGCCTGGAAAACTATCTGACCTGCAGCAGGTGCTTAAAATGGCAGTCTCTCTCCAAACTGGCCCGTGTGCACCTGCTGGCGAGTGAAAGCATGACGGTCACTCTGAATTCACCACCCACGTGCGGGAGACGATCAGGCAGGCAAGACTCAGCCGCGATTCCTACATCCTGCCCCAAAAGAGAAATGGAGGAACCAAACCCCAATGCTTCCCTAGGAAAATATGGCCACGTACGAATGAAGAATTCTTTTAGTGAGGGGACTTCACCTGAGGCTTGGACGTCCACTCGCCTCAGTGCTATGTCCCACAGCGCTTCCCATCCGCAGAGCGCCCTTCCCTGCCTCACACGCAGGACTCTCACACTCCCTTCCTCTCACGGCTACAGAAGCGGGGGCGGGGCGGTGTGCTCTCCGGCTGGCCCGGGGGTGGCGCCGGGACCCGCAGCAAGCGTGGGACGTCTCCCTGCGCCCCGGCCTCAGCTCTGCCCCCCACCGTTTACCGGTTGCTGATGTTGATGCCCTTCTCCCTCATGGCGTAGAGGAGCACGGCGATGCAGTACAAGGTCTCCGTGACGTCCGGCATGGTCACGGTGGAGCTGGGCCTCCGGAGGCAGAAGAGCAGCTGCTGGATGTCGCTCACACTGCTGGAGAGGAGGACGATGGCCGCTACCAGAGCCCACACGTTGACACCCTGCAGGGGGAAGGGAGAAAAGACCCAGAACACAATAAATAAAACCACGTCACACAACCAGTGAGGAAAGCCACGCCTGGGGTTTGGCTGCCATCTCGAATGGCCCAAACTGAGTGCGCACTTCCCCAACGGCATGCGGGAAACCATGGGAACCTTTCCTTTCACCCTGGACTCCTTCCTTCTCGCCACTTCTGGATCTGAGTTCTCAGTCTTCTTTAGTTAGAAAACATTACTAAAGGACCTAACACAAGACCCTGCACAGAGAGGATGCTCTCAGCTCCCCACCATTCCCAGCCAGGCCAGTGTGAGCTCTTCGGTCCACAGAGACTCAACAGAGTCCCAGCAAGCTCACCATGACATGGGTGCCCGCCTGGGAGGCACCACAGAGCAGAGACACAAAAGAAGACAGCAATCTTTAGAGGAGAAAACCAAGACTGAAAATTCTCTAGCATTGAAACATTAATACTACTTACTCCATGTTATTCTTTAATAGTCATTAATCATTAACTTAAATATTAAGTGAACGACTGACAACATATTTATGGACACAGCATGCCATAAGGATCTAAGAAAACGTTCACCGACTCGGAAACGCTCAGCCCTGGACGCGCATCTTCCTCATTCTGAATTCGCCAGGCATCCCGCACCCCAGCCAGCCCGAGAAACAAACCTCACTCTACCATCACCAGCAATCGCTCCGGCAAAGACAGAAAGAGAAACGCACACGGCTGGCTCTCCCCCCGTCTGCTGGCTGCAGAACACAGGCAGAGGCCGCGTGGAGCTTCCAACGTAAAATTTAAGAATTCCTGATCCAGATAAGGAGCCACAGGACTGAGTCAGGAAACTGAAGACTATTTCTAGCTTCCCACTGACTCATGAGTGTCTGGAGCCAGAACCTTAATTTCTCCGGTCCTTTCAAATAGCCCAGTTGTTGACGACGAATGGGCTACTTGTAAAGAACCGCTTATCAGCCAGAGCTTTCAGAGGCGGGATGACCATCTTCCACTGAAGATGCCTCAACACGATCGGAAATCAGATTAAATGTTTTTAAAATTCCTTCCAAACTGACGAATCTATAACAATGCGGCCTGTTATTTCCATCATGGCACCAATGACAAGATTAAAACTTCAAAGCAGAGACCAGAGACAGATTTTGAAAATAAATCTAAGATGACCTTCAGCCAAACTCAGTCACCAACACACTTCTTCCACTGAGGAAAGGCGCTGCCCTCGCCAGCAGGTGACCGCCGCCACCTCACTCACCGCAGCAGCCGCGTAGAGATCCGGGAGGTGCTGACGCACGCAGGCCTCTGCCTCAGGGAGGAGGAGGTGATCCCTCAGACTCCACAACGCCCGTCCGGGATCCACGCTTGGGGAGCACTTAGTGGTGGCTGTATAGCTGCGCGACATTCACAGCAGAGTCCGTGAGAGGTGATCCTGAGCACGAACGCATGGGAAAGGACTTCAGAAACGGTCTTGCTCCCGGAAGAAAAGCAACTCACCGGATGAGGTTGAGCACACACAAGTCTGACTCCTTCTCTATACCGGAGGTCAAGAGGATGCCATCCACTTTGCCCACGGCTTGCTCTTCATTCATCAGGTATCGATAATACAGCTTCTTCCAAGGGATGAACTAAATAGTTTAAAAAAATCCAAAATAACACATAGGCAGTGGCTACGAGACAGCAGATGAAGCCGCAAACATATAAACAACCTTTTAACACTTGAAAAGCACTTAGAGCTCACAATTCAAAAACTGGGCAGGTAGGGTCGAAATATTACACACACTCTGGTTGGAAACTAGGAGAACTGGGCCCTGGTTTTGGTTTTGACACTAACTTGATATAGAGTCCGAGGAAAGCTAATGCTTCAATTTCCCTCATCAGGACACTAATAGCTCAGAGTTTTAAAGAAGATCAAATAAAATGAGAACCATGGTTGTACTAGTATCAGACAAAAATAGACTCTATATCAAACACTATTCTGAGAGAAAGAGGGGATTACATAATGAAAAAAGGGCCAATTCACTAAGAAGGTAAAACAATAATAAATATATATGTGCCAAATATCAGAGCTTCTAAATATAAGAAGCAGACATAGACAGCAACATAATAGTCATAGAGATTCCAATACTCTGCTCTGAAAAAGGAACAAAACAATCAGAAGATCAATAAGAAAGCAGAGGACATGAACAACAATAGACCAAGCAGGCCTAACAGATAGATACAGAATACTGCACTCAATAAAAGAAGAATACACAGTCTTCTCAAGTGCACATGGAACCTTCTCCAGGGTAGATCACAGGCGAGGCCACAGAATAAGTCTTAACAAATTTTAAAAGACTGAAATTATAGAAAGTATCCCTTTCAATCACTATGGAATGAAACTAGAAATCAGTAGCAGAAAGAAACCTGGAAAACACACAAGTATATGGAAATTAAACCACACGCTCTTAAAACAACCAATGGATCAAAAAAGAAATCACAAGAAATTAGAAAATACCTTGAGAAAAATGAAAACAAAAACACAGCATACCAGAATGTATGAGATGAAGTGGAACCCATGCTGGGAGAGAAGTCTATAGTTGTAAACACTTACATCAAAGAAGAAGATCTCAAAACCAACAACCTAACTTTACACTTACGGGAACTAGAAAAAGGCTTACAAACTAAACCCAAAGCCAGCAGAAGGAAGGAAATAATAAAGACCAGGGCAGAGATAAATGAAATGAAGAGAAAAAAAAAAATCAGTGAAACTAAGAGTTGGATTTCCTAAAAGATCAACAAAGTTGACAACTGTTTTGGTAGATTAAGAAAGAAAGAGAGGAGGGGCACCTGTGTGGCTCAGTCGGAGAAGCGACTGACTTCGGCTCAAGTCATGATCTCACAGTTCATGAGTTCGAGGCTCACATCGGCTCAGAGCCTGGAGCCTGCTTCGGATTCTGTGTCTCTTTCTCTGTCTGCCCCTCCCCTGCTTAAGCTCTGTGTCTCTCTCTCTCTCTCAAAAATAAATAAACATTAAAAATGTTTTAAAAAGTAAAATAAATGCCTTTAAAAAAAAAGAAAGAAGAGATTCCAATAACTGAATCAGAAATGAGGGAGGGGACATTGCAAGTGACATTACAGACATTGAAGGGTATGAACAATTGTGCATCGATGAATTAGACAATCAAGAAGAAACGCCAACCTAGGAAGGCTGACTCATGAAGACACAAAAAATGTCCACAGACCGATCACCAAAACCCCCCAACAAATAAAAGCTCAGGACCAGATGGCTTCGCTGGAGAATTCTCTTGAGCATTAATTCTCTTAGAAGAATTAGTATCCTTCCTTTTCAAACGTTCCAAAAAAACTGAAGAGGAGGGAGGACCTCCAAACATATTCTATGAGGCCGGCATCACCTTATACGAAAGCCAAAGACAGCGTGAGCCGTGTAAAGAAAACGAAAGCTATTACAGAAAACCGGAAAGAAACACGTCGTCATTGTTAGTGATGATAAAAACAGCATCGGTCTAACGTTTCGTGAGGGGAGTGTAAGCCGGGATATCCTTCCCCAAATCTTAGCAAACAGAATGGACAAAGCCCGCACTTAATCGCCATCTGTGGCTCTTCAGTTCACACTGGAGAGATCTCGATTTAGTGGGTAGAAATACTAAGACACAAGACAGAGTTCCCATCTAAAGGCAGCAAGACCAAAAAAAAAAAAAAAAAAAAAGGCAGAAAGACAGTTCTCAGAAAGCAGGAGACAAGATCTCAAGCAAAGAATGAAGCGAAGGTGACCTGAACTTTCCTCCCAAATCCTGTGTGCTTAGAAGGAAAACGAACTAAGTCTGGATACGTGCATCTCTCACTCCATCCCTACATCTCTACACTTCACTCTACTTGAGGGGAGAGTTCACCTTCATTTCTGTGGTTTATCCCCACTGGCTAGTCTAAGGGATGTATATATACGCCAACCAAAACGAGCTCCGAGGCCTCAGGTTTGCCCTTGAACCTGCGCCTGGGACAGAAGAAGTATACCTGAAGCCCAAGCAGAAGGGCAGGACTAAGTCGGCAGCAGGCAGTCTCTTCTGAGAGCATGGGCCACCCACTGCTACCAGCCCCGAAAGGGACGCCAGGGTGGTTCCACGCAAGATTCATCTATGAACCACCTGCTGTCTGTAAAACACCACGGGGCACGGCGCGGAATGCAAACACGGAGAGGACCAGCTCCTTCCGCCCACGAGCAAACCATTTAAAGGGAGGAGACATAATACAGAATGCGGTACGCTGCAGACAGAGGTAGAAACTGCAACAGAAACACAAGGAAGAGAAAGTACGAAATTTCTACTTCACTCTCCAAGGACCAGAGTGAAGCCCTGAAGACGTAAGATGCACACAGAGACACGAGGGGCCCTCTCTGCGGGGTGGGGGTGGGGAGGCCGCGGGCCCACCCTGCAAAGGGTGAGGGTGATGCCGTCGCTGCCTGGGATGCAGAAAGTCGCTTGTGGAGAGAACACAGGCGTATGCTGAGAACTGAGCACTGAGGCTGTAAACACACGGGACACACGCAGAAAGCCTTCAACGCCCCCGGGAATCTGGGTACTATTCTGGAGGCACACGGAAACCACCGTGTCCAAGGGGACATTAAGATCAGAGGCACGTACTGAGCACAGCTCGTCTGCGGGCTTTCAGAGGAAGCGCCCGGAGCCCCGCGCGCGGTCCCTACCAGCGGGTCGCTGATGATCTCCCTCCAGAAGTGGCACACCAGGCTCACGTTCCAGTAGAGGTCCTCCACCGGGAGGAAGGCGAAGATGTGCCTCAGCACCTCGCTGGGCAGGCTGCAGATGGGGCTCTGGGCCTCCCCGCAGGGCGAGGTCCCCAGGAGCCCGTAGTGAGAGTCGGGAACGGGGTCAGGGCCGATGTCTTCCACTTCCTGGCTGGGAGCTCCGGACCCTGCAGAGAGCCGTGACGGAAAGTCCCCCGCCTCCCGCCTGGCTTCCCGGGGTCTTGGGCGTGACAGGAACGAACGATGCCGGAGCGTCTTCTTAGAAGCCCCGCCCCACTGACTGGTCCCTGTCGCTGGGCTCCTCTCGTCCTCGAAGGACCGGGACCGCTTCCTTGCAGGCAGCGCGGACCCTGACGAGCCCAGTCTGGCTTCTCCATCACCTTCCTGAGGCAGGGCGCAGCTGCTCTCTGCAGCAAAGATCATTTCCCGCTCCGAGTCCTTAGAGGCGTCCGGGCCCACAGAACTGCTTTTGGCCATGTCATTGGTGCACCGCTGCCGGCCAGCTAGGAGGAGGTCAGTGCTGTACCTCTGACATCCTGGACCTGTACGGAGAACCCAAACGGGATGAACGAGAAATGAATAGTGACTACTGCTCACCCACTGTTGACCCAAATGAGAGCAGCTAATTCTGAATTACGTATATTAACAGAGAGAGGAGAAGAGGATATATTTAGGTCAAGTGATTATATACATAGCTGAACTGAAAAATATTTCTATTTGCTTCTACCGAATAGTCAGACACATACACGGAAAGAGACAAAGACCAGTCTCTGGATGGTCTGAGGACCACATTCCACCTTGCCGGATGTACAAACTGAACACCTGAATGGACAGACAAAAAGTCAACAGCTGCTCACGTGGACACACCCACTAACAAAAACTCACTTCTCCTGGCTTGCTCTTACAACAGAAAATTTAAGTTTGTGTGAGCAGAAAAGGTTTCGGGTCATTAGGAAGCAGGAAAACCCACTCTGACTCAGTTAAAATCCTTTTATTTTTATTTCCTCCTGTGAGGCGGACACACTAATTTATCTTAAAATAAAAAGCAGGGAGTCAGAATCCTCTCGGTACTATTAGAGTGGTTCCAAACCCAGTCCGTGCGTTTATTCGACAGGCATTTATTCAGCACCTGTGATTCTGAGACAGCTAGAAAGTGAAACATCATGGGAAAAAAAGGGGGGGGGACGCTTGGGTGGCTCAGTCGGTGGGGTGTCCGACTTCGGCTCAGGTCATGATCTCATGGCTTGTGAGTTCGAGCCCAGTGTTGGGCTCTGTGCTGACAGCTCGGAGCTTGGAGCCTGCTTCGGATTCTGTCTCCCTCTCCCTCTCCTACTTATGCGTGCTCTCTCTCTCTCTCTCAAAAAACTAAACTTAAAAAAAAAAAAAAGTAAAACCTGGAATATGCGGTCCCTGACCTCCTAGATTTTAAGGGAGTCCAAATGGTGATCTCACACCTCACCAGTGTATTTTCAGTCCTCAACAAGATATACAATAAAATCTTACTTCCTAATACACTTCCTTCCTGAAATAGCTGTAGCCAGAATTCTTACTTTGGAAAAGGAGTGAAACAAAACTAGGTTTAGCCTTAATAGAATTTATAGAATTTAATATTTTCTATGTTAGGGGGGAAAAAAAGCATAACTGATTCTGGGGCAATCTGACAGAAACCCAGAGTTTAAAGTCGTAGGTCTGGGCTAAATCCTGGTATTTTCCAATTGTGGAATTCAATCACACCAGCATCTGGACAGCCCGCCACACGCTGAGTGCTAGAACTCTGCACTTCTGGAAACACAGACATGATAACAAAGTCTTTGTCAGCGAAGAACTCACAACACAGAGAAGCTGACTTAATTTACACAAAACAAACAAAATACCACCACTGAGTTTAAACTGCCTCATTAGTTGGTTATGGCAGTTCCAAAACGTGATAAATACATATGACAATATTTAAAGATGACTAGGTAAGATTTGAGTTGGATTCTGAAATTAAATATATCAAAGGGAAATATGGCAATCAGGATTATACTAACAGGTATTATTAAAAAGAGTAGGATTTGGTTTGGCACGCAGATGGGTAATAAGAAAACCAAGCTACCAGAAGTAGAACTTGCAGGTAATTAATAATAAGTATCAGGTGACGGCAAGTCTGAGCTTGCGTCCAGGACAGTAACGGGAACACTTACTGTCCGGTGTTTGAGTGGCAGTGGCATGACAGAAAGTGGTACTCAAGAATATTAACTTGATGATGTATTTTCCAGTTCATCTGGAATAAAACCTACAGGCATGGAGAAGGGTTACTG
Organism: Paguma larvata; assembly: GCA_030068075.1. Classification (NCBI taxonomy): domain Eukaryota; kingdom Metazoa; phylum Chordata; class Mammalia; order Carnivora; family Viverridae; genus Paguma; species Paguma larvata. The sequence continues at coordinate 132,418,533 of CM057828.1, forward strand.
CAGTAGCCCGGGTACAAAGGGACAAAGGGCACAGCCCACCACGAAAGCACTGGATGAGGGGACATTCTGGAGAACACTAATGGCCCAGGGGACCTAGTCCGGAAATTGCAGTGGTCTGCCAGTGGTGCAATTAAGCAAGCTAACAGAACTCGTTCAGTCACGTTTTCCTGGGGCTTTTACCAACCACCATATAGGACAGAATTCTCACGGAAACTCACAAATAATGAAACACGTGTCAAACTACTCCAACAGGACTACAAAATCACAGTAGCGATATTACAAATACCAGGAGATAGTCAAAGGCCACACACACTACAGATTCCGAAATGTGAGGTATTTTGGGAAGACATACCCCTAGTCCCTCTTTTTGTTCTGGGTCTAGGATAGAGACCATGGTTCGGGTCTCTGTTGGTCCATCTTTGACCGAAGGGCTGGGTCACGGCCAAGTGACTCCGAGCCAAATGCTGGCAGTCGATGGCTGTAAGATGCTTCCGCTTAAACCGTCTCACTGTGTTACACCGACAGGCAGAAGAAAGGGGACACTCGTCAGTTATTGCCAGTTCCACAAGCTAGCCAGCAAATTGTACTTAATTTCCAAGACTACGGTGACTGTGGACCGCCCCCAACCAGCCCTCTCCTTTGTTCCTATATTCCCATCAACTTTTAGTCACTTTTCTTAGCATTTCTTCCTTAGAATTTAAGGAAGATCCTAAATGATCTTTTTATCTATCTAAAATAAGATCCCAAAATGATTATTCTTATTTATTATCCCTTCTGGAAGCCCTGCTCATGAACGGTTTCTTCAAAATGAAGCTGCCGCTAATGGATAAATTGAGATCTGCCATCTTTTCCTTGACTTCGGCCAGGCCATTGATGTTCCCATAATAACCATAAATATTTCCGAGTTGGCTACAGCTTTGCAAAAATAAACTCATTCGTCATCCCCTGTACATCCTAGCTTCTCTGAGTCCCAGAAGCAGAACACAGTGACTAATGAAACAGTCACTGTAAATTCCTTGAGGGACCAGGACGGATGCCTCTCCGCCCCCACAGCACGTCGGGATTGGCACGGAGGTAGAACACAGGAGCAAAGCCCCCAAGGGGAAGAGAATCAGATCCACTCTAGAGGACCTGCGGGGGAGGAAATTTCATGCCCTCCCTCAGCAACGCCCCCTAGCACCAGCTGTGCCTAGAATTCTGTCTCGGGAGGACTGACATCAGCAGCTTTACAGTAATCACTTTCTATCAGGATATTATTTTCATGTTTAACCAAGACATGTTTCTTTATCTGTTAACACACAGAAGATCTAGCTACCTCCTTATGGCATTAAATACAATAGTTACACTGCTGTTCAGCATTTTGATTAGTTACATTTAAAAACAAAAAGGAGAGAGAAAAGACAGGAATAGATAGGACAGAATTAAAGTTGTCCTTTCCAGAAGACGGTCAAGAAAGAATAAAATCATTTTCCACAGGTCCTAAAAATACTCACGTAAATTGAAGTGTCAAATGCCAGAAGCTCTAAGCATGAAAATGTCTAAAACCAAGTCACTGAGGAGTAGAACTATAGCACAATTTATGTTTTATTTTGTTTTGATCATTAATCCCCCTCAGCCCTTAGCTTCTTCAGAAATAATCCTTTCAAATTTCAGTTCATTCTTTGAAGGCTTAACAGAAGTTAAAAAAAAAAAATCTTGGGCAAGCCCTATTAAAATAACACCAGCATTCTTCATAGAGCTAGAACAACCAACCCTAACATTTGTATTGAACCAAAAAAGACCCCAAATAGCCAAAGTAATGTTGAAAAAGAAAACCAAAGCAGGAGGCATCACAATTCCAGACCTTAGCCTCTACTACAAAGATGTAATCATCAAGACAGTATGGTACTGGCACAAAAACACTCGGATCAGTGGAAAAGAACAGAGAACCCAAAAATGGACCCACATGACCACTCACAAACGTATGGCCAACTCATCTCTGACAAAGCAGGAAAGAATATCCAATGGAATAAACGCAGTCTCTTCAGCAAATGATCTGGGAAAACTGGACAGCGACATGCAGAGAAATGAACCTGGACCACTTTCTTACACCACACACAAAAATAAACTCAAAATGCATGAAGACCTAAACGTATGACAGGAAGCCATCAAAATCTAGAGAGAAAGCAGGCAAAAACCTCTTTGACCTTGGCTGCAGCAACTTCTTACTCAACATGTCTCCAGAGGCAAGGGAAGCAAAAGCAGAAATGAACTACTGGGACTTCATCAAAATAAAAAGCTTCTGCACAGCGAAGGAAACAATCAGCAAAACATTCCAACTGAAGGAATAGGAGGAGATATTTGCAAACGACATATCAGATAAAGAGTTAGTATCCAAAATTTGTAAAGAACTTACCAAACTCAACACGCAAAAAATAAATAATCCAGTGAAGAAATGGGCAAAAGACATCAATAGACACTTCTCTGAAGAAGACATCCAGATGGCCAACCAACACATGAAAAGATGCTCCACATCACTCATCATCAGGGAAATACAAATTAAAACCACAATGAGATACCACCTCACACCATCAGAAAGGCTAACATTAACAATTCAGGCAACAACAAATGTTGGTGAGCATGTGGAGAAAGAGGATCTCTTCTGCACTGCTGGTGGGAATGCAAACTGGTGCAGCCGCTCTGGAAAACAGTATGGAGGTTCCTCAAAAAATTAAAAATAGAACCACCCTATGACCCAGCAACTGCACTACTAGGTATTTATCCAAGGGACACAGGTGCTGTTTCAAAGGGGCACATGCACCCCAATGTTTACGGCAGCACTATCAACAACAGCCAAAGTATGGAAAGAGCCCAAATGTCCATCAACAGATGAATGGATGAAGATGTGGTAATATATATACAAAGGAGTATTACTGGGCAATCGAAAAGAATGAAATCTTGCCATTTGCAACACGTGGATGGAACTAGAAGGTATCATGCCAAATGAAATTACTCAAAAACAGACAGATATCACATAACTTCACTCATATGAGGACTGTAAAATATAAAACAGATGAACATAAGGGAAGAGAAACAAAATTAATACAAAAACAAGGAGGGAGACAAAACATAAGAGCCTCTTAAATATAAAGAACAAACAGAGGGTTGCTGGAGGAGTGGTGGGAGGCGGGTGGGCTAAATGGGTAAGGGGCATTAAGGAATCTACTCCTGAAATCATTGTTGCACTATCTGCTAACATGGATGTAAATTTAAATTTTTTTTTTAAATTAAAAAAAAAATCTTGGGGCACCTGGGTGGCTCAGTCAGTTAAGTGATCAACTTCGGCTCGGGCCATGACCTCATGGTTCGTGAGTTTGAGCCCCGTGTCACGCTCTGTGCTGACAGCTCAGAGCCTGGAGCCTGCTTCGGATTCTGGGTCTCCCTCTCTCTCTGCCCCTCCCCTGCTCACGCGTGCGCGCTCTCTCTCTCTCTCTCTCGGATAAGCATTAAAAAAAGTTTTTTAAATCTTAATGAGTATTTTAAGACTTTAATTATTTCTACATGCAAACGCAGTTGTACAAGCTCCTCTAGAAGGAAGCTACAAACCTTCTAACTCTGTGAATTTAGAGACGAGTGCCAGGGACGGAACTGCAGAGCCAAGGAGCAGTTTTTGCAAACACACCCAGATGGATCAAAGCAGGACGCATAGCAAAAGGCCGGTGCACTTGAAGGGGGCTCAGTGTGAGCCCTCGCCCGGCCACACAACAGCTGCGGGACTGCAGCTCACTTAGCTCTTTCTCTAAGACTTAGAGTACACAACACTTAAATGAGAAAATACACCCACAAACATCTGCTGAACTATAAGACCCCACACACATATACGCATCTGCTTACTCTAGTTAACAAAGCCGAGTGGCGCCTGGCTGGCTCAGTCGGTTGGGCGGCCGACTTCGGCTCAGGTCATGATCTCGTGGTCTGTGAGTTCGAGCCCCGTGTTGGGCTCTGTGCTGACGGCTCAGAGCCTGGAGCCTGCTTCGGATTCTGTGTCTCCCTCTCTCTCTGTCCCTCCCCTGCTCACGCTCTGTCTCTCAAAAATAAATAAACATTAAAAAAAATTAATAAAAAAAATCCAAGATAGGACTGATATGCCTAAAATATTGAAACAACTTTCAAATTATAAACGTGCCACCTAATGACAAGACATCAAGTGCATTATCAGTTCAATTACAGCCAATTTTATCTTACTGGAAATACCTTTTAAAAAAAGGGGTAATATATCTTAGTTACTCATTATGAACAGAAAATATCCCCTCCACTGTAATGGATTTATAACTGGTTTTCTGTTGCCTTTGAATATATTCCTTTACACTAAAAACCAATGGCCTCGGAGCGCCTGGGTGGCTCCGTCGGTTGGGCGTCCGACTTCAGCTCAGGTCACGATCTCACAGCTCGTGAGTTCATCCTGCGTTGGACTCTGTGCTGACGGCTCAGAGCCTGGAGCTGCTTCAGATTCTCTGTCTCCCTCTCTCTCTGCTCCTCCCCGACTCACTCTGTCTCTTTCTCAAAAATAAATAAAAACATTAAAAAAGAATAGCCTCATTCACACTTAGAGGCAAAAAATGAATGTGAGCTGTGTCTACATTAAAAAAATAAAATGTACTTGAAATTTTCTACATTGAAAAAAATAAACTTAAAGTCTAATTATTCTCTTTTTACATGTAAGCATGACTTTACCCCTTCTGCTCCAAACCCTTCATATAACAAAAGTCAACAACCTAGTCGTTTTGCTTGAATGGGGACCTCTGGTCCGACTGCAAAAGAACGTAAAGAAAGTAAAAGAAGACTAAAAGTAAAAAACGGTAAAGGTGAAAGAAGGCAAAGCTACTGTGAACCTTCCAGAATGCTGACAAATCCGGGCCCCCAATTCGAGTGCTTCGTGTACACCTGGTTCAGCTGCAGAATTCCCACCAGCAAGCCCCCTAACACCACAGACCCCAAACACACGACTGAGTTGGCCTTTGTAGCAATTCAAATACCCCCACTTGTTTCACAGCCGGCAAACAGAATGTCTAGAACTAGAAGAGGAGACAGTTGCACAAAGTTGCGCGTAGAGAGCATCTCATTTAAAGTGGCCTGGAGAGGAAAAGCCGTCACAGGTAAAGTCACAAAAGAGTAAGATGAGGGGCGCCTGGGTGGCTCAGTCGGTTAAGCGGCCGACTTTGGCTCAGGTCATGATGTCACAGTCTATAAGTTCGAGCCCCACGTCGGGCTCTGTGCTGACAGCTCAGAGCCTGGAGCCTGCTTCGGATTCTGTGTCTCCCTCTCTCTCTGCCCTTCTCCTGCTCACTCTCTGTCTCTATGTCTCAAAGATAAATAAAATTAAAAAAAAAGATAAATAAATTTAAAAAAAAAAAAAAAAAGAGTAAGATGAACAATATCAAACCACTCATGCCCACGCGATCCAGGGCCCTGGGGCCAGCGCAGACCCGCTCGGCTCACAGGATGAGTCAGGTAACGGAAGACTTCCAAAAGGCAACAGAGACACAAGAACCAGTTTGAACACTGGGGTCAATCAAGGGTTTAGCTGCCCACCCAAATCTACAATATATCCCTAAATTCAGCTTTTGGGAACTTTTAAAAAAATTTTTTTTCAATGTTTATTTAGTTTTGAGAGAGAAAGAAAGACAGAGCATGAGCAGGGGAGGGGCAGAGAGAGAGGGAGACACAGAATCCGAAGCAGGCTCCAGGCTCTGAGCTGTCAGCACAGAGCCCGACTCGGGGTTTGAACTCACGAACCATGAGGTCATGACCTGAACTGAAGTTGGACGCTTGACCAACTGAGCCACCCAGGCACCCCTGGAAACTGTTAAACAAGACAGTAGCTGACAGCAGGTGTATACAGAAGAGGTACTAATTACAGAGGCCGTTCACCTTGGAACTTTTTCCGTAAAAGTACCTGAGAATGGCTTCACCCCTGGCCTTCCCCAGCCAACTAACTATTACAACTACGCCATAATGAGAACACGGAGGCCCCGATAATGACCATCGACTAGGTAGTAGTGCCTTAAACACATGCACAGGAGTCAAGACAGTACGTGTGCTCCCAGTAGGTAAGGAACTAAGTCCATCTTTCCCTCGACTGTACCCTCTGAACACAGCACCTGTTCAACAGACACGGAGGGTGAAGGAGGAGCAGGGAGCAGGGAGCAGACACAGCGGGAAGGTGGGATGGCACAGGACCCAGGCTCCAGATCCCTAGGAATTTGCCGCAGAACTGCTTCCACGGGGAACTCGGCGAGGCCGACCACGCAGGGGGACAGCCTAAAGGTCCTGCCTCGGACAGACGAGAGAACAGCAGGAATACCCACAAGGAACTGTTCTTGGAAGGGTAGGTAATATGGACAAGGTAGGCTTTCATTTATGTATTCATTTGGTAAAATACATCAGAATCTTAAATGTTTGTTGACAAGATAAAATGTCTGCAGAAATCTTACAAAAGCACAAGAGCAAAAGACGTTAACAGGTGTGAGTGGAACACGGCGCTCTGCTTCCGGAGGGTCCTGGTACATCCACGTGTATTCTGGCATGGAGCCGTCGTGGAGGAAGCTACGGTGAAGAGCGGCGGGAGCAGGGTGCCCAGGCTGGGAGATGGGGCTTTGGGGTACCTGAGCCATGACTGCGCCCCTGGGAGCCAGAGCTGACACTCTGGATTCACACGTCACACATCCCTTCTCGGACTTCGGCTAGGACAGAAAAACGGGCCTGTGTCTTCTCTGGCCCTCAGGCCTCTGGGAGATGAAGCGCCGAGACTGCACTGAGGGCAGCAGCCCCGCGTCCGTCTACCTCTGGAGTCAAATCCTTGAACTGAAAGGCTGTGTGGCACCTTCTCAGATCCGCAATCGGAAGACCCCCTCCGCCTGGGAGGTGCAAAGCCTTGACCGCTGAAAGCCTTGACTCCCTGATCATTAAAAACAGTAACTCGGTAACCTGCCACGCTGAGCTCCCAGGATGCTGGGGCTCAAACGACCCAACAGAGAGGTAAACACTTCATGACGTCCGTGTCGAGGCTGACGAAACCCGCCAGCTGAAAAGTGAGGATTACGTGTGGACCACGCCACTGCGCCTCCTGAAAGCCACAGTTCATTTCAATGGCAGGGGTGTGCCCGTGAGGTGATAAAACAAAAAATACTACAGCAAAATCCTAACCACCCTTCTGTTCTCATTAACAAGCCAGCGGTTCGAATATAACTTTTCAAAATAAAGACTCTCAAAAGCCGCCTCCTCCTCCTGAGTCACCGAACCTCGTGGCATGCCTCCCCCTCTAAACGGCAAGCGCACGGTGCCCCTTACTGCTGGAAGCTGCTAGAGGGTCTCTACTGAGCACAGCTGGAGAGTGCTCTGTGACGAGCTCGCGGGGTTAAAGGGACGGCGAGAGATCAGAGTCACTCGAGGACTCTCCAAGCTCCGTGAGGCCCCTGCACACTGCGGAGGGTGTCTGCGCCCCTCCTGGGGACTCCGGCACAGTGACTAACAGACGTGTCATCTCCCTCAGGTCAGGACAGGGAAAGACTGAGAACGTACGAAAGCCATTTTGTCAAACAGAACTCTGCCCGTCCCCACGCTGCTTTTTCTGGGATGGCTTTCGTACAGCCTGACATCTGTCCCCCCCACTCTGGTGGCCCCCCTCTCGAGTACCCGCAGCTCAGACCGCTAGCACCTCGGGTTCCTGCTCTGCGCTGACTTCAAAGTAGTGATTACCTGGAGGCGTTACGACCCTCACCCATCGCTGCACCTTGACGTCATTCTGGCCCCCAGGCCGCCCCCACCACCTGGTCAGGCCCGCTGACAGAGCTCCGACTCTCAACAGCCTCCCTGGAACTAGTTATTCTCAACCTCTCCTAGACTGGAAGCCCCTCTACGGCTGGAACACGTCTCATCGCCTTACTCCTCAAGGTTCTGAGGATAAAACTGCAGATGACAGACCTTCCAATACTCGGTGAAGGAGAAGCACGTGGCTGTGGTTCTTCGGTCCTGTTTTCATCCGTCGGCTTCACTCCGGGATCCCTACTGCACGACGAGCCACAGAAAGCAGAGTCCTTTTGGTTTTGTGGCAGACAGTGGTTGCGTTTCTTCCTCAGCACACAGCTCGTCTACACTTCTGTCTCAACCACAGCTGGGATGCCACCCTGCCTCAGCTCTGGCCAACGGAACGTGAATAAAAGGGACGCGTGCTGGAGCGCCTGGCTGGCTCAGTCGGTTAAGCGTCCGACTCTTGATCTCAGCTCAGGTAGTAATCTCGCCATTCGCGAGTTCGACCCCCGCCTCTGGCTCTGTGCTCACGGCACAGAGCCTGCTTGGAATTCTCTCTGCCTCTTCCTCTGCCCCTCCCCAACTCATGCTTGCTCTCTCTTGTTCTCTCTCAGAACAAAAATTTTAAAATTATAATTTAAAAAAAAGGGGGACGGTGCCTCTTCCAGGTCTGGCCCACGAAACTTCTCAGGCTCACTCCTCCATCCTCTGCCCCTCTTCCGGTTAATGGGAACTGGACTCCCTAGGGCACCCTTAGAAGCCCCATGTTCAAAACGGAAGCATCCCCAGCAGCCTCAGTCCTTGGATGACTGCTTTAAGCAGCATCCCCCGCTCTCCAGTACTTATACATGCACACACTCCAACAATGCGGACCCGCCTTGGACTGTTAGGAGATGGAGAAGTGAACTCCGATTGTCCTTACATGTTTGGCTCTGTTTGTTACTGCGGCCAAACCTACTCTAACCAGTCGAGGATCATCTGAAATTAACAGCAAATATCTTCTTTCTTCCCCTACGTTATTAACCAGAACTGGTAACGGAAAGTCTTCTAAAACTTAGAGAGTACAGACCTCAATGGACAAGATGAAGATACTAAGTGCCTCCAATTCCTGGAGGGAAAGACTGTGAAATAACCACTTAAAAAAACAGACAAATCTAGGTAACTCTTCAGTACAAGGTACCTGACTGGAGACTGCTCAGAACAAGAACCACAGAGGGCAGTCCTGCTACTAACTTACTGAGTCTCCGAACCTCATCGCGTTAGCTCCCCACGAGCCTCCGCTCTTCCCGGAGCGGCTCTGTGAAGACGGGCAGCTGGGCACTTGCCCCCTTGTGTTTCCAGGGGAGGCGTGCCGCGGTGTGATGACAAGCGTTCGCAGCTCGACTTGCAACTAAGGGCCCAATTTAAACACAGTTAATGGAGCTACCTCCCAACCTGAGCACTGTAGAAAGTACTCATTCGAGCCAGGAAGCACCCGCAGTAATAAAACCACCCCTTACATCTCTGAGATACTTGTAACAATTATTTGCATAACTATGTTTCATGTGCAAATTGTACCACTACTGCAGTATATTTCGCCGTTACGATATTATCGTCAACTACACGTGAATAGGTGAATAGGTCCTCCCTGCTGGACCGGAAGGTCTGCAGTCTGGTGGGAGGAGGGAGCAGCGAGGGGCTCACTCGGCCCGGCACCCGGCACATATTGTTCCATGAAAACCCCATCAAACTAACAAACACACGACCACAGCGCTGCTTCGCTCGGGACAAGTTCGGTTCTTCCTTGGCTCCAGAACCCTCCGCCGTACCTCAGTCCTAAGTCTTCGTAGCTGCTCAAGTTCCTTCATATACGCCCACCGGAACTTCGCACGATGCTACGACGGGGCCACGGTTTCATGGGGGCTCAGGTCACAGCGCAGCTTGCAGGTGATGGACCTAGGTGTCCTGACTCCCCAAGGGCAGTGTTCTTTCTACTGTCGCAGTCTGCCTTCCGTATCCAGAACGGTTTAAAGCAGCTTCTAAAACCTTCGGGTTTAATTTCCAAATCACTTGTTTTTACTCACTGTGAAATGTCATATCCGGAGATTTGATAACAAGCAAGTATTTAGGAAACGCCTACTATAAGGAACGTATCACTAAATACGGCAAACTCAAAATGGAAAACCTTCAAAACAGTCTGTCCCCATTAGCGCTACAGGAAATAAACACAGAAAGAAAACACTACAGGCCTAGCTCCTTTGACACAGGTCCCTCCCATCACCACATCCTGCTTCCCTCTAAGCCCCAAAGGCCTAGGTACGCAGGCTTCATCGTCCTCGGATCCTCTCGCGCCCCGCAAACACCTGTGCCCCCCGGAGAGACGGCACTCACTTGTCACAGCCCAAGAGGACGAAAGGCGGGTTCCTCACAAGGATCCGAAGGAACGGTGAAAGAACGGAAAAACAAGACAGTGGCGGCTATCTACAGACTAGAATACATTTTGATATATTTGAGAGGCTCGTCGTATTGTCCATTCATTCCACGACCACTTTTAAGCATTTAAGAACCTACTGTGTCCCAGGTTCACCATGAGGGCTTCCTCTCTCCGTACGTCTAATGTCAAATGCTATTTTAAACAGCGAGCACACAAAACGGGAGATTCTGCCTGCCCATGAGGCGGCCCGCAAACAAACAGAAGGCACCGTACACAAGGCAATATAAAGGCTGCACAAACGCAGGCATGACGTGCTGTGGTAGAAAAAGGGACAGACGAGCAACGCCGAGAAGGGCTTTAGGAGGAAGTGTTCAGCCTCGAAACAGGAGTAGGATTCAGTAAGGCAGGAAAAACAGTACGTGCAAAAAACCCAGAGAAACGGCACAGCACTGGTGCAGCGGGAAGTCGGATTTCATTGGAGCAAGAAGTTCACGGATGGGAAACAAGGCTGGAAAAGGAATTTGGAGGCACAGATTGTAAAGGTCCTTAAACATAAGAAATCGGGGGTGTCAGCGTGTAGGGGATTCAGGCGGTCATCCAGCTTACCAGCCGGGCCAACGTGCCGTCAAATTCACACTCTCGAACAGAAACCCTGGACGCCAGGCCCAGAGGATGGGGAGACCCAGAGACTGCCAGAAAAAGAAGACAGAAAGGCACTTGCCTAACCGAGACGAGAGTTGGGAAAGGCCTGGGAACAGCAGAAGCAGGGAGAAGGGGAACAGGAAGGAAGTTCGACACCTCTTTTTCGACAAGACTGAAAAGCGATGAAAGAGAAAGAACAACAAAGGCAACTGACATTTCCGGCTGGACCCCAGCGGCCGTGTCAGCAAACAGGTGAAGGAGTGAAGGAGAGAGAGTGTATTCATGTAACGCCTTTTCCTTGAAGGCGAAGATGAAAGTTTCCTGTTTCGAAAACAGCTGTTTGTTTTATTTTGTTTTCAAGTTACCTGTGAAATGCCAGGTTAACCTCCAGGAAGAACTCTGAAAGAGGAGACCGGTCCTCAAAAGGCACGTGAAAGACCGTTGAAGCTCTGAGACGACGTGAGACGCTCTGATGACAGATAAATTTCTAGGAGTGAGTGATGTCACCGCCCGGAGGGCACGGACAGAATCCAAATTCGGGTCTCAAATAAAATCAGCCTGGGAAGGACAGAGGGATATGATGAGTAGAGAAAAGATGATGGCAACAGTCTGAACTTACAGTTCCGAGACCAATACCAACAGCGTTCACACACTCGCAGACCACGAAACCACGTCCATGATCATGACACTGACGACCAAAGCTGAACGCTACAGCACCACAAACTACGACATAAGAAGGAGGAGAGAAGACAGCCACATAGCAAATCACAATGCCTGTACTGACTGCGTGAAAAACGTGACACTAAACAGCAGACCACAAATTCCAAAGCCTGCACAAAAGGAATGGGCAGCCCGACCGGGAAATCAGCAAGACCCAAGCACATCTGTTAGCTTACGATAAAGACTCCTCCCCTCGACACCACGCTTTTGCTCTAGAAAGTTCCAAGGGCTGTGGTCCTGCTCACATTCATTATCACCTAGCTATCTAACGGGGGATACAGAAGCTAGGTTGCTGAAGAACATAGGAGAGGCAGAATTGCACTGGGCACTAGTTACGTAACCAAGTATCTGGATTTGAAATATTCTTATTGTGCATCTGTGTGTGTCCCCATTTTGTTTCTTAAACCAGGAAAACTGGAGACATAAGGCAAGAAAAGGCGAAGCCGTGTGTAATTAGGATGGGAGAGGGCATTTGCAGCAAAAAATAGGAAGTTATTAGATATTCAACTTCCCCTCGCACCAAACCAACGGCTGCAGTAAAAGCAACGCTGGGCATGCTCTAAAACGCCATGCCCTTCCAAATACTTTTATGCCTACCTTTCATTGAAAACTTTGGCAGAGCTGATACTGGACCCACTTCTGTCTCCAATGACTACCCGTTCTACTCAGCAAATGAATCAAATTCAATACGCTCATTAGTAAAACGGGCTTGTTTTCACGGGTCCCTAACTAGAGGTCTTTTTTCATTTTATCTCCTTCAATTTAAGTGAGCACGGTCCCAGGCTGCAGGAGACACTCACTAGGAGCTACCTTTGTTCCAGAGGACTCTACTGCCGTAGTTCCCCGGTAGTGGAGGAAAGGACTAACTTCTTTAGGCCTCAGTTTCCCCACCTGGAGTGATGCCTTACAGGGATGTTTGCAGATTAGATAACTAACCTAAAGTACTTTGTAAACCATAGGGCGCAACACAAAATGCAAAGCCTAACTGTTTCCAGGCCTGCGAACAGCAGCAACTTTTGGCCTGAAAACAGTAGGACGGTTAAATGACTAGTAACCAGTAAGGTCTGGTTAAGAATTCAGCACCTGCCCTAATCTCTCCCATCATCCCCTACAGCCAGCTTAGATCTCAACGTCCCCTCCACAAGACAAGCTCGAGGCCTTCCCACCTCACCCTAATTTTCTTAATATTCAGCTAAGAGGAAGGGAGACCGCAATCGGAAGAGTGGCAGAGGGACACAAACAAGTGACTCGCCCAAGGTCAAAACACCAGGGTACAAAAGGTAATGTGGCTTACCAGCCACAGAGGCCACGTCCCCCAAGACTCCGTCCGCAACCGACGAGGGGCGACCAGCTGTCCCCTTCCCGGGCCGCAGGACGCAGTGTGGGGGCGTCCCTCGCCCTCCTGCGTGCACGCCCCGCTGAGCCCCCGCAGCGCGGCGGCCGGCGGCGGGCCCGAGCTCCCCCACCGCTGAGCTGGGCCCGGGAACGCTGGGCCCCCGCGGCCCTGCTCCCCACCCCGAGAGGCCGGACCCCAAAGCAGGACCCCAAGAGGTTAAGTGTCCCCACGGCCGGGCCCCGCCCGCGCTCCCTGCCACGTCCGCGGCCTCACGCACTATGGCGCTCCGGACCGGGGCTCCCGCCGCCACCGCCGCCACCGACGCGGCCGCCGTCGCCGCCGCCACCGCAGGCCCCAGGCCGCCCGGCCTCCCAGTCCCAGCGTCCCCAGGGCAGCGCCAGCCTGAGCAGGCCGCCGACTTCCTCCGCCAGCTCCGCCCTAGCCGCAGCCCCGGGAAGAGCCCGCCGCCAGGGCTGACGGACGGTTTCCAAGTCCAATCGGAACGGCACGCGGAGGGGGCGCGCTGACGGACTGCTCCAGTGGCCAATAAGAACGCGGTCACCCAGGAGGCGTGGCTACCGCTGACGGGCTCCGCCCCGTCCGTGCTTCCGCTGGGGCCGTGGAGGCGAGCGGAAAGTTTCCCAGAGTTCCTCCGAGCTCCCGGGGACCAAAGGAGGGGTCGCGGCGGGGCGAGGGGCTGGCTGAGGTTGGCTGAGGGAGGAATCGTGGGTGGGGACACGCGGGGTGCCCCACCTCCTCGCTAAGGGCTCGCGGCGGCCCCTAGCTGGCTACCTCAGCCGCGGGGCCGGCCTCCTCCTCCGGGCGGAGCTCGGGCCGGGCGGACCCCGCAGTGGCGCGCCGTGAGCGTGGGCCCGGGGCGGGGTCGTCGGAGGAACCCGCCCACCTGAGGTGCCGCCCCCAAACGAAGCGCGCGCGGGCTACAGCCTGCGAACGAGCCGCGCCCGTGAGCGCGTCCGCAGCTGTGTTCCTGGCAGGTCGTCCGCTGGAGGACTGACCCTGCGCAGAGCAGCAGGGCCGGGCTTGGAGGGGGGCCCGGCCCACCCGCGCGGCCATGGCGGCGCCCGGGGACCCGCGGCGGCCCTACCGGCTGGCGCAGGAGGGCCGGCTTTGCGCCCTGCGGGAGGAGCTGCGGGGAGCCGGGCGCGTGGGCTGCCCGGGGCCCGCCGGGGACACCCTCCTGCACTGCGCCGCCCGCCACGGCCATCTGGACGTGCTGGCCTACCTGGTGGAGTGCTGGGACATGGATATCGAAGCCGCCAACCGCGACTACAAGCGGCCTCTGCACGAGGCTGCCTCCATGGGCCACCGGGACTGCGTGCGGTACCTGCTGGGCAGAGGCGCCGCGGTGGACTGCCTGAAGAAGGGCCGACTGGTAGGTGGCTGGAGTTCCAGAAAGACCTCACCCCCGACCCCTTTTCCGCAGACTCCTAGATGCCCGTGTACTTTGTCCGCCTCGGCCCCGTAGCTTCTCAGGCTGCCCCTGCAGGACAGATGACCCCCTGAGACCACTGTTCTACTCTTGCAGGGTTAACTGCTCCCAACTTCTGTTCCAAACCCGTTCCCTTCACGAAAGAGTATAGAATACGATCACACAAGGAATGGTCTATACTCCGTATAGCTTGAGCGGCGCCTAGCTGAACTTACTTCACAGTGGCATTGTTCGAACTGAACTACTTTGAAATAGAGGTGCACAGAAGGTTGCAAACACACGTCGAGGGGAGCCCCAGCCGCCCCTAAAGGTACCCTCTTACACAGCTGCAGTACAACGTCTTACGTTGCTGCAATCAGTGTCCTCATTCAGATTTCACCAGTTGTGCAGACACTGGAGTGTGTGCGGTGCTCTGTGATCTTATCACCGGGATAGCCTTGCTTAACCACCTCCACAGTCCACATCAGCACCTGTGCCGTCACGCAAACCAGCTGCATCGTGGTGTTCAGTGCTCACTGTGTGGGCCTCCTTAGGGCTTTTGAACATCCTAAGGTTCATAACATAATGGTGTTCCTGCCTGCAACAGATTCCTGATCTGAATGAAATATGAGCCACGGCAGCTAGCCTTACCACTAAATACAGTGCATCCCGCCCAGTGGGGTGGGGGAGTCAGCTCGGGTATGTGTTGAGGGCTGGCTGTGCTTTGGCTTTTTGACTTTCTTCTGCTGCTGGGGAATTGGTCTAAAGACCTTTCCAAGAGACACGCTACCTCATACATGCCTCAAAACAATTCTGTGGGGGACTGGCCTCCCCCAAAACACCATTAAAGGGCAAGGGTCATTTGATGATGTATTTGGGAGGTGTTGTCCCAGTGGGGCGTGTTTGCCCCTTCTCTCGTTCCTGGCTCTCTGCAGTTCCTTCCCTGCTTTTCCAATTCTCCTGCCTCGCTCAGGATTATTCCCTCTGTGAAGCCTTTCTGGAAGGTTCCAGCCTTCATGTATCTGGGTTACCCCTCTTACTATCACTACTACATCCCGCCCACCAAAGTGTTGGTAATTAATTAATATCATAGCAATCGTAGGAGCTAGATCCTAGGCAAGGCCGTGGAGGTCACCCAGGTAGAGTGAGCTCCCGCTGTGTGCTGGACGTCGGTTCTAACCCCTGGGAATAAGGAGGTAAGACCTGCCCTTGCTTCCAGGGGTCGTGTCTTCCTCGTTTTGTAGATAAGAAACCAGAAGTTTGTGGAATGGAAATGGCTCATCCAAATCATGTATGTGGCGGAAAAAGAAGGATAGAACCACCTCCCTTGATATTAGTGTAGTTTATTCCCATAATTGTGGACACAGCTCAGTTCAGAAACTTACGTAATCACAGCGTTTAGTTTGTGTGTGTTCCTCATGGGGAGGCACCATGACAGATGTTCTTTTTTGCTGCCTTTTCAGCAAAACTTGATTAAGAACCAGTTACTGATTGAAGTAGATGGGGTATCTGGCAGGGTACCTCTTGCACAAATCCTACGAGACACACTGTCGTGGTTCTGATTGGCTCTCAGGTCAGTCCCCTACTGTAAACTAGTTCAGAAGCAGGCCTGCCTCCTCGGTATCCCCGCCTGCAGGGACGCCTGTCCCGGGGCCTCATAGCAGGCAGAGAAGTTGCCAGTCAAAGCTGTTTTCCTGCTTCCCAGGCCCCGAGGTTTTCCATCTCCGCCATCTCCGCCAAGGACATGTGGCTTTCTGAAGACTGGCCGCACACTGCTAATGTCTAGCTGCCCTTCCATCTGACAGTTTGTCCGGGTTGGCCTTAGGACCCCGTTGATGATGGCTTGCACAAGGAGGAATCTCGAGGTGATCCAGGACCTTGTGGAACACGGTGCCAATCCGCTTCTCAAGAACAAAGACGGCTGGAACAGTGTGCACATTGCCAGCCGCGAGGGTGACCCTGCGATCCTCCAGTACTTGCTCACCGTTTGCCCAGACGCCTGGAAGACAGAGAGCAAGATCGGGAGAACCCCCCTGCACACGGCAGGTATGGCCAGGAGCCCTGCAGGGACACACGCACAGGTGTGCGGCCGCTTTGCCTGACGCCGCAGAACGCCTTCTAGTTACAGTCGCCCACGGGGGTGGGGGTTTGGAAACCAGAGGGCCGGGAATAAGCCGCTTTGGGGCCTCTTGGCACACAGTTTGCTGCTAAAGCTAGCGGAACGCAGCACGTGTTTTCTTTCTCGTATTCATTCACTTGTCGTGTCTATCCGTCTTATCCTCCCCAGTTTCCCAGACTGAAAGCTGGTTCTGTGCCTTTGACATTGGGCAAGGAACTTAGTCTCTTAAGCAAGTTTCCTCATGAGCAAGATAATGACCGTAACGATGGCCGTACCACAGGGTCGTAGGGTTTAAGGCACGTGGTACATATAAATCCCTTGGCACAGCGCCTGACGCACAGCGATCACAGAACCGCTGGCGTTGCTGTTCTCAGCATCATGCTTACGTCGTTACGGAGACCGTATTTCTGCGCAAACTCAGCAGCACCTACCACAGTGCTGACCGTGTAAATAAACGTAGGTACTTCTGATTAAGTACCTGGGCCTGAGTGTATTTGACTTATCCAGTGATAACATCGATAAAAACTTGGGGCACAAGTGAGTGGTTATCCTTAAATCTGAATTACCTATTCGTAGATTATTTTAAATTAAAGCAAAAAGTGTTGCAGTATAAGATAACACAGATATTAAAGACCTCAAGAGTCCAGATCAAGAAATTTAGAAAACAAGGGCTCTTGGGGGCTCTCTCGGTTAAGCACCCGGCTCGATTTCAGCTCAGGTCATGACCTCATAGTTGGTGGGTTCGAGCCCCACTTTGGGCTTTGTGCTGACAGCATGGAGCCTGCTTGGGATTCTCTCTCTCCCTCTCTTTGCCCCTCCCCCACTCGCTATCTCTCTCAAAAAAATAAACAAGAAAACCAGAAATTTAGAAAATAATCTTTAGCCTTCTGCATAGTACATTGAATTAGAATACAGGGCCGTAATTTCTCAAAACATGAAATCCTACGACATGATATGGTTTAGGAAATATGCATACAATTATTAAAACCACAGAGAGCAGTTAGGGACCAAGAAATTCTTTCTAAAACTTTATAAATCAGGGGCACCTGGATGGCTTAGTCAGTTAAGCATCCAACTCTTGATTTCTTAGAGTCATGATCTTAGGTCATGATCTCGTAGTCATGAGATTGAGCCCCGCTTTGGGCTCCATGCTGAGTGTTTTTTAAGATTCTCTCTCTCTCTCCCCCTCTGCCCCACTCACACAGTCTCTCTCTCAACTCAAAAAAAAAAAAAAAAAGGGAAAGAAAAACACTTTACAAGTGAGTAGAACAACTTTTTGCTCATGAATTGTTTGACCAGTTGCCATGGAAACTAGAAACAATCAGCGCCTAGCCGTTCACAAAAAGCCATGGAGAACAGATGGTTGAAATCCTCATTATCAAGTGTCATCACCTTTAGCAGGAGAGTTACGTTCCTGGTTATTTTGTTGTGGGTCACTATTAACCTGTTTGGCATTTCCTGCACAAAGACTGACCAGCCCTCAGGGTCTGCAGCACAAAACTAAGGAGAGAGTTTAGGGCTGAGAACTTGCCATGAAAGTGCTCGTAAAGATGAGATGATGGAACGTGGACTAAAGACACCTTTACCACTTACCCAGCTAAATTTTTATTATTTTTTTTAAAGTTTTATCCCTATTCTTTTTTTTTATTTTTTTTAACGTTTATTCATTTTTGAAAGAGAGACAGAGAGCATGAGAGGGGGAGGGGCAGAGAGAGAGGGAGACACAGAACTTGAAGCAGCTCCAGGCTCTGAGCTGTCAGCCCAGAGCCTGACGTGGGGCTTGAACCCACGAACCGTCAGATGATGACCCGGGCCGAAGTTAGATGCTTAACCGACTGAGCCACCCAGGCGCCCCAGAATTTTTATTTTTCTAATGTGGCAACGGTGTATCTAATTTAAATACTGTTTCCCGTAAGTCACAGTTAAAAGGATGGGGTGGAGAGAGGAGGAAAAAAGAGTTCTATACATGCACTAAAAAGCTCTGACTCTCAACTCTCTTCTCCCAGCAATGCACGGCTGTTTAGAGGCAGTAAAGGTGCTTCTACAGAGGTAAGAACAAAACAGCAAATTGAGGAAAGTATCCGCTAATTGCGACGTGACGCTTAATATCGATGCCGTAAGAAGAGCGCAGAACAATTGCTGAGAAAGAAACCACAAAGAGGGGCCCAAAGAGAAATGAACGAAGGACATAAGATAACTCAGAGAGTACAATACAAAAGTAGCCGACCACCACGAGGGAAAGATAACCTTCGCTGTATCTGTTCCTTCAACAAGGATTCGTGTATTCATTCATTCAGCGTCTGAGCTCTATGCCCGATGCACAGGGCCCCACCAGAAGCCAGCCAGCATGGGTTCCCCTCTCACGGAACTCAGAGGCGGGCAGAGAAGACACTGCGCACATCCCGTGAGCCTGACGAGTGCCAGGAATTGCAGGCTCCCTCCAGGAACTAGGACAGGGACCCGACGTGGCCAGGAGTGAGGAATCTTGGCCCCGGGGATATTTAGGCCATGATCTGCAGGAGGCCGAGCGCGGGAGGTGGGGCAGCATTCCAGAGGTAGCAGGACCCGCGAACGCTCAGCCCAGCGGAGAGAAAGCGTGTGCACTAGTGAGCTGAGGGAAGGCAGGGCGTGCGACGCCTGCGGAGTGAAGGGAGGACGGTGCGCCCCGAGGCTGCGGAGACGGCCTGGACTCAGCTGGGACAGCCTGCGGCTCTAGATCTTATTCTCAGCATATGAGATGCCACCGACGGGCTGTGAGCAGAGTGGAGGGTGACAGCAATAAAAAGCGTGCGTTTTTCAGATCCTGTGGTTGGAAAACAGGATGGGCAGGAAGGGAGGCAGGAGCGGGTGCGGTGAACGCTGGGAGGCCGTGGGAGTGAAACAGGAGAGCTGATCGCTGTGCTCAGGTGCTGCCTGGAGGATGAAGAGAAAGATTCGGAGGTACCAAATAAGCGGGGTCAACAGATCTAGCTGAATAATTTGATGAAGGGAACACGAGGAAGGAGAAGTCACGGGTGGCAGGTTTCTCGCTGAAGCAGCCGGTGATGGTGCTGGTGCCACTGACGGACACGAAACACTGGAGGAGCAGGTTTGCAGGGAAGATGATCATTTCGCTTTGGGACGCGTTGAGCTGCATGTGCCCGTGAGGCACCCAAGAATAGACGTGGAGTGGGGAGCTGCGGGCCCAGAGCTGAGGCCCGCAGGAGAGGTGCGGGCGGAGCTATACATGTGGGCACCATCCACATGGAAGTGTTGACTGAAGTCACGAGACTGGAGAGACTCCCTGAGGAACAGCGTGTAGTCGGGGGAGGACAGGGCTCGATGCAGTGCCGTGCAGGGGCGGAGGCTGTACCGTGGGGGTGGGAGAAGGGAGGCCTCTGCGAGGTCATAGCGGAGCTGTAATTTGAAGGAGGAGTTGGAGTTCACCGAGCAAAGGAGGGAGAAACAGTGTTCCACGCAGAGGGGATCAGCAAATGCCAAGGCCGCAAAGAGCTGGCCAGCTGGAGGAGAAGATCACGACCAAGGAGAGGGTGGGACAGATAGGACCGTGACAAAGGGCGGACAGCTGGAAGTGGGACCAAGAAGGTAGGACGGATAGGATCCTGAAGGCGAGAACGGAAGAGATAGGAGAGGGAGGTCGGAGCGGGAGGGACGGAAGAAGGTGGGAAGGAGACAGGATGGGTGGGAGGTAGGGCAGGTGGGGAGAGAAGGTAGGGCAGGCAAGAATGGAAGTAGGTGGGACTGCAAGGAAGAGGGTAGGACAGTTGGGGCCGTGGAGAAGGTAGGCATGGAAGATGATAGGACGAGGGAGGTGGGACTGTGCTAGAAGGTAGAGGTGGGATTGTGAAGACGGCAGGAACAGAAGTTTGGTCAGGTAGGACGTAGGACGGCTGGGACCGTAAGGAAGGTAGACATGGAGAAAGATCGGGTAGGAGGTGGGACCGTGGTGATGGTAGGAAGGGAAGAAGGCCGGGCCATTTGGAGTCAGGACTGAGGAGAGGACAAGGCAAACGGGAGAAGGCAGGTCTGTGGAGAAGGTAGGAGAGGAAGAAGGTCAACTTCGAGGCTGACTTAAGAAAAAGCACAGGTCAGAACAGAAGGAGGCAGTACCGGGGAGGCAGAACCAGGTGCCTGGCTGGAAACGAGAACAGAAACGAGAGGAACGTGAGGTTGGTAGGAACAGAAAAAGCCAGGACCCATTCGAAGGTAGCACAGGTAGGAGCATGAAGAAGGTAGGACAAGTGGGTAGTAGGACTGAGAAAGTGCGACGAGGGGGGACCAGGAAGGAGGTGGGGTGTGCTGAGTGCAGGGAGGAGGGAGTGTGTAAGGGAGGAGCCTGGAGAACTGGGAGATGTCACACTGTCCTGACCCCGTGGTCATGAGGTTTTAGATTTTGTCCTTTGTGATTGGAAAATACAGGTGTTAAGCAGGTGTGGCCGCACCCAGGGCACCCGAGAGAATGGATTCACCGGCAGGAGCCCAGGGGAGGGAGACGGTTAGGAGGCG
This sequence comes from Paguma larvata, assembly GCA_030068075.1. NCBI lineage: Eukaryota > Metazoa > Chordata > Mammalia > Carnivora > Viverridae > Paguma > Paguma larvata. Next base: position 132,439,486 of record CM057828.1, read on the forward strand.
TGTTTGGACACGGAACTGAGATTTTGGTGACGGTGGTTATGAGGGATCAGGGGTGACCTCCAGCCCCCGGCAGAAGAAGTGGGAAGACGAGGGTCCTAAGACGGGGTGAGGAAGCTCAGGAGGAGCGGAGGTGCAGGGGACAGTGGGCTGGCTCTCGGGAAGGGGAGAGGAGCGTGCTCCAGACTGTCCCAGCGTGTCACCTGCTGTGGGTTTGGGCTCCAGGTGCTGGTACCAGCCAGACTGCAGGGACCGGTGTGGCTCCACACCCTTCATGGACGCGCTTCAGTGTGGCCACATTGACGTGGCCAGGCTGCTGCTGGAGAAGCATCAGGTACAGCCGTGGTTTTATGGCTTTGCTTCTAGCTGCGAGTTTTAGCTCAGGGAACAAACCGAGAGCAGAGTACTCCAATCCCGGGTTCAAATCCCGGCTCCACCACGGTTTCCCTGGGGGACCCCTGACCTCGGGAGGCATTAGTGTTTCCGTCTGTGATGCGGAGACACACGTAATTTCTTCGCGAGGTCCCCGTGAGGAGTAAATAATGTAGCACTGAGCGGCAGTTTGGCGGTCACAGCAGACTGTCCCCACTGGGTGCCCCTCCGGCTGGAGCGCCGCGTGTCCACCTTCTGGTTAGGGAGCCTGCGAGGGTCTGGCGCCGGCTGTGTCCTCACCTGCCTGGGAAACCACAGAGTTTTGCCCAGAGGTCAGAAGGTCCGTGGACCCGGGTCTCTTCTCCTTACCTTTGTTCTTCTCCGTCCCCACCCCGACCCCCACCTACCAGGCCAGCGCGGCTGCCGAGGATTCCCTGGGGGCGCAGGCCATCCACAGGGCAGCACTCACCGGGCAGAACGAAGCCATCCGCTTCTTGGTCTCCGAACTCAGCACGGACGTGGACGTGAGAGCGACGTCAGGCCACCTCACCGCACTGCATTATGCCGCTAAGGTCAGGTCCTTCCCCGTGGGCGGACGGCTCGCAGTTCCGTCTCCCCGGCTCCGTCTCTGTGCAGGAAGGAACTGCCCATGACCTGCCCCTAAGAGTCCCTTTAAATAGGCACCTGCCCTTATCTGTCTCCCATGAAAACCTCAGGGATAAACCTCTCTCCAGGTAGCGCCTGGGTTTGGTGTTCACGCCTGCCTTTCCACCCTTCTGTTTTCGGGTTGTTATTTGAAGCTGTGAAAATCCATCGTGAGAAGTTGCTAGCTCTGTCCTGTGCTAGATTTCAGAAGCTCAGATTTTGTGAGGTTCTCCTGCTTAGAACACGGTGAAGACGTGCAAAAAGTCTTTGCTAGAAAAGTGGCTCCTTACAGCCCCGTTGTGAGTGTTAGGTGTGTTTCGTATTATCTTCAGCGGCTTTACTTATTTTTCTGGCCGCAGCAAGAATAAATTTTTTTCTTGTGAATTGCACTCTCCTGCCTGCACCCCCCCCAGGAGGAAATTAGTGGGGGGAGGGGTGCCCGGAGGGTGTGCTGAGGGCGACAGTGGCCCCAGGGGATCGAGCCAGAGGGTCCTAACACCCTAACGTGCAGCCTTGGCTTCTGCCTCATGTACTGACCGTGTACCGACAGACCGACTGGCTGGACTAAGCGCTTGGTAAGTGGTGACGTGAGCCGTGACGAGACTCCCACCCAGGACAGGTTCCTGTGTATCCAGCAGCGAGCACGTTTGCTTGGAGAGATTCCGAAAGTGCAAGTTCAGTATAAATCCGGATGTATACGCCTTGCGCTGAAGGAAACCCAACTGGATTCGTCGATAATTTGGCCTGCAGGGTAGATCCAGTATTTTGATAACCAAATGTCACCAAAGTCTTCAACGGAGACTTTGAGTCTCAAGTCTCTAGAACTTGAGAGCCGCACGAGTCTTCCTTTAGAGGTGAAAATTCAGGGTTAGCCGTTGAGTATTTTAGAAAAAGTACCTAACGTGCATTAAAGCCTCGCTCGAGTCCTTGTCACGGCGATAACAAGTGTGTTTCCACCCTCAGGAAGGACACGTGAGCACAGTCCAGGCGCTCTTATCCTTGGGTGCCGACATCAACTGTAAAGATGCGAGAAATCGATCAGGTACGGCTTCTCCCACTCGCCTCGGGAGTCAGTGAACTGGATGCGAACAGTGGACTTTCTTACGAAAAACACTGGTTTTCATATTCTGCCCCTAGCACCTCAGCAACCTTTGTTTCGAATAACATCTGTTGGCAAAGCGGTGGGGAGGGGGGGGGGTGTCGCTGTTACCATGGCGATGGCGATGCCTGCTGCTCGTCGCCACTGTTGTCATCACTGGTCCTACTCCTTTGAACCACGACCGCGCGTGCGCCGCGGAAGTACCTTCTGTCCTGATCCACGGCGACGCCAGCCATCCCAGCAGTACAGATTTTCTTCGGTCGTCTCCCTTCGGAGTGTATTTGAAAACTGTAACCACTATAAATTTTTAAAGTTGGGGCCCAGAAAGATATTTTCAGAGCTAACCCTTTAGACTCGGACGTTAGCATAAACCCTCCCCTTAACATCCTGTGTGCTGGCGGCCACCTCGCCAGTGTGTTCGTCATGCTCCCTCCGAGGCTGCACAGGACGGTCACCAAGATCAGGGACACGAGACTTGCTCCACAGAACGCGGGATCTTGGGGCTCGTGATGCCAGGAACCTTCAGTGCTAGTTTTCCAAGGGAAGGTGTGTCAGTTTTTCTTTTTGTCACGTTTTCCTTCTTCATGGCGATATTTTTCCTTACACGAAAATTCACAAAACTTTGAAAATCTTTTCTTTGCCGTTTACAGTCTCCTGTTTCTCGTTCATTAACTTGATTTGTTGCTTTAGACAAATCTCTTAACTCTTCTAATTGGTTGATGTTTTTAAAACCATTTCCAACCCAATCAGGTTAAAAGGAAAAATGTCTTGGTCTACTAAAGGCAAAGGGTAGGGACAAATTTACGGAAATACAAAATCCGTGTAGCGGAAGGAACGTTGTTTGTAGGAACAGCCACTCCCCGGGTGGGCCTTGCTTCGGGGTTCCTGCAGCAGGTGTGTGGCCTCTCTCTCCACGCAGCCCTGCACCTGGCCTGCGCAGGCCAGCACGCGGCTTGTGTCGCGCTCCTCCTGCAGTCCGGCCTGAGGGACTCTCGGGACGACACGGGCGCCCTGGCTCAGCAGCTCACGTGCAGCACGGGCATCCTTCAGTGCTTCGACCCTGGCGCGGCGTCCTGAGGGCGCCTCTGCAGAGGACAGCAGAACCCATGGTGATTCACCTCCTGCTTGGGGACCTCAGTGTGTCGGTCGGTAGCCAGCGGCCTCTGCCTCCCTTCCCCTGCCGCCCCTCGATCCCCGGGTCGTGAGGACGCTGGGGTCCTAGCTGTGTGACCCGCACACGGTCAGATCGGGGGCGCCCTGAGTCTTTCCATAATCTGCATTTCACTTTTTCTGCCCTGCAAGTGAAATTAGATGCTTATGAAGTCGGCGTCTGGAACCCTTAGAAATGCACGTAATTGCGTGAACACCGTGCCGCACCTGTGTTTCCGTGTCTGTGTTCTGTGGGTGACGCTGTGGCGTAAGGCAGTGGTAGGGTGTGGCTATTAGTAGGAGCCATAAAGCGTAACTGGCCTGTTTACTTTCTTCTCTTATTTATGTATTTAGAGAGAGAGCACGCACGGGACAGAGCTAGAGGATGAGAGAGAATCCCAGGCGGGCTCCGTGCTGATAGCTCGGGGCTCGATCCCTCGTGACCCGAGCCGACATCAGGAGTGGGCCGCTGAACTGACCGAGCCCCCCGGGCGCCCCTGCCTGTTCACTTGCTTTTCCCTCGGGCTTTTTCTTGGCCGTTACATTGGTTTCACTTTGGTTTGGAGCCGTGGAGGAGACGCTTCCAACCTGTTTACACAGACATCTGCGAGGAAGTCATGACGTTTCTCTATTCTACGCGCTGCTGGTTGCTAGTTCAGCTATGACTTTGTAATCTTGGGGCTATTTTTATTTACTAGGTTCTGTGTTGGCTTCCTTCAGGTAATAAATACACCTGGAAATGCATCTGAGAGATTTTCGAAACCTTTCTGTCACCTCAGGTGAAGAATGGGGTTCTTGAAGCCTGCAGGTCGCGTTTCCCGTGACACCTGCCCACCAAGGCCCTGACTGTTCGGAACCAACACTTGACACTGTACCTCCAAAACTCTGTGGCAGTTGAAACAGAATGAAGACGGGAGGAGTCCTCAGGCGTTCGGATTCTTTTCTTTTTTCCTTTTTTTGGGGGGCTGGGGGGCGGGATGAAGGTCATTTTCTCCAAGTGGCGAAGAATAATTAGCCCAAGTCTGTCTGTAGAAACTCCCGTGCGTCAGTCACAGGGAAGCCTCGATCCTGTTGTTCGTTGTGACCCAGGAAGAACTCCTTACGCGCACCCGCCCTGTCTCCCCGTCCTGCTACGGTGAGCAGCGGGAGCTTGCGGTGCTTCCGCCTCCCGGGCGATGGCTGGTTCCCAGTCCTGACAACCAATAACCCTTCTGGGAGAGGCATTCGGTCATGGGACTCTGTTTCGTGACCTCTGAACCACACCAGCGTGCATCCGCGCCCATTCGAGCTTCGGAGATGTCCCCGTGTCACCGCCTCCGGGTGTGAAGACAGTCCTGTTGCGTGCGGGGGGAAGGAAGGGTGTGTCTGGTGCCGGCTGCCTTCCCTGCGCACCCACGTGATGCGGGCTCTGCTTGGCAGCGGCTCCGTGCGGGGTCCATTCACATCTGTAGCCACGCTTCCGCCTTACAAACTAGCAGCTGTCCTGGCGCGCGAGGCCGAGTCCGGCCTGATGCCTCGTGACGGAGGCCATGAAGGCCGACGACAATAACGGCAGAGACGGCGCGGGTGGCCCAGTAACAGTTGGCCCTCGTGGGGACGTGGGGACACTGTGCCAAGAAGGAGTCGTGCCCCTCACCTCCCAGTTGTGGATGCTGTCTCGTCTCACTTGGTTTGGTCTTGAAATTCTCTCACCTTCTGGGGAGCCCCCCACAGGCCACCCGACCTGAAAGCTTGTCCCCCTCCTCATTTCAGACCTCCTTTCCCTTACCTTCTTGTCAGCGCTTAGGCACCCCCAAATATGCTGCGCATTTTGAGTTCTTTTCTTCATTTACTGTATGTCTCCCCCACTGAGACGTAGGGTCCGGGCGGGGATTTCTCTCTCTTGTTCGCTCACTGTGTCTACAGGGCCCAGAACGGCACCTGGCCTGAGTGGGTGTTATTACGTGGCCAACGAGTGAAGGGTAACACTGACCACGTCCGGGATGCGGTGCTGAGTGTCCAGCCTAGTTGGTCTCTCGGTGTCCCTTGGGCCGTGCGCAGTGCAGCCCCCCTCATTTTTCCTCCACCTCAAGCATCCCATCCGGACGTCTGCACCCGGTTGCCCCACAGACACTGCCCGCCCGCCGCAGTCTGGCCCTTAGCTGCCGCTCCGCGGGCTCACCGGGTCTTCCTAACTGCCCATCGAGCAAGGTATTTTTAGCCCTCGTGTTACCAGTCCTTTCACGTCCATTCGGTTGTTGGTCTGACTCAGTCCTGCCCTCCGGAAGCCCATTTCTCATCACGGCTGAAAACACATGCCTGGGTTTTTCTGACGTCCCTGTCTCCATCCCCGACGGGAGCACCTCTTCTAGGGCCGTCCCGAACAGCCGGTGTGCCCGTGCGTGTGCGTCCTGGCTCTGCGTGTGCTCCCAGCGCCTTGCCTGTCCTCTGCCCAACTGCCCCACCATGGGGACCCTCCTCTCTGTAACTCTGGTCTCCTGCTGCCCGGGCGTCCTAGACTGTTCCACAGAACGCGGCTTCATCTAGAGCCTGCTCACATGCATGCCTGCGACAGCGATGTCCCCGCCATCTGCCCACTCAAGCTGAAAGCCACAAATCCGCGGCTCCGCTTGGGCAGGAAGCCCCGGTGACTGACTCGCTGCTTTAGGCTCTCACGTTCTCATCCAGAGCACCCTGGCGGCCTCCTGACTGCCCCGTGCCCCCAGGCCTGTCCTCCGCGGGGCCGTCCCAGAGCACTCCCTGATGTGACCAGGGGCACTGACTGCTGGTGGCACATGTGCCTCCCCTCCCGCTTCCACAGGGACCTGTGTCTGGTCCCGCAAGCTCCCCTGACCCGCAGTGAGAGTCTGTTCTAAGACTGATGGGGGCACAAGCCTGTGGAAGGAGACACAAATTGTAAGGATTGCAGTCATTTGAAAACAGCAATGGCCTAATGTATATTCCTGAAAAAAATAGGCAAGAAAATATTTACAAGACAAAATTAAAGAAGGTATGTGAAAACACAAAAGAAATTACAGAAGTCAGGCCCAAAACCCGGCCTCCGTGAGGGGAGCCCAGGTAAGGAAAGCCGGTGGGCAGGCCAGCGTTGGATTGGCCCAGATGCCGCCGGAGACCACCAGCAGGGGGCAGACCAGAGACGTGGCCCTTGGGTTCCGCCAGGTTTTAAGGCTCATGGTAAAAGACAAAAACTAGTAAAAGAGAAAACAGAAATACCCTATGATCCCACCACCACGAAGGTGTTAAAGACCTTACTTCCTCCAGGTCTTTAAATGTATGTATTGGAGGTGATGCCATATGCATAGCGTTCCCCTGACTTCATGTGGAAAGCATATCCCAGCACCCTACAAAACTTTGTGAACTTGTACTTTAATCACTAACACTTGACAGTGCTGTCCATATTTATTCCCTGATCTTGTCATCTTTGTTCTGGGAAGAGAAGACAGGACAGCAGTGAAGCCATCAGACTCGACAGTAGGCGGAGGCAGGGGTGTTAATGTTACCTTCTACTCGGTGTTCTTAAGACTTTTTAAAACTGCTTTCCTGAACCAGCAAGAGTGTGGAGGACGGCAAGACCCAGGTTGATGTGGTTTTTATTGAGAAGGAACAAGGTACAAGTGAGGGCTTAGCTGAGGCAGAAGGATTTGCTCAGTGTGCGCGATGGGGGCCTGTCCCAGAGTGTCTCCAGAGTATTCATTCCCTTGGCGCTCCCTGAGAAAGGGTGAGGCATTCCTGACAACGTGGGGGAGGAGGCACGTCGTCGGCCACCCAGGTTCTGCCCCTGTGCCTTTTCTGGCCTGAACACCAGACCACGTGTAAGTGCAGGCCTTTCTGCCTGCCTCCTGGTGCGTGTTAATCTCTTGCTCCCGCCCCGTCTCTGAAGCGTCCGGTGAGCTCGAGGGTGAGGGGCGTGCTGCGGCCCCTAAAGCAACATTTGAAAACACAACAATTGGGGGCGCCCGGGTGACTCGGTCAGTTAAGCGTTGGACTTCGGCTCAGGTCATGATCTCGCAGTCTGTGGGTTCAGCTGTGAATCCAGTTTGTCAGCTGTGCTGACGGCTCAGAGCCTGGAGCCTGCTTCAGATTCCGTGTCTCCCTCTCTCTGCCCCTCCCCTGCTCCCGTTCTCTCTCTCTCAAGAATAAATATTAAGAACTTTTATTTAAATAAAAGAAAACACAGCAATCGTAACTACTGTTCGGGGTTTCACTGTTCTGGGTGTTTTCACAGGCGGGAGAGGCGGCAGAGCCGGGTTTCCAGGACAGACCAGAATCCGACTTCCTGGATTCGGATACTGTGCGACCTAGGAAATTATCCTAGAATCTCTGAGATTCATTTTAGCTAGGGACCCAGACCGTACACCGAAAACTAGTTACGTATGTAACTCACCAGGCAGTGGGGAGTTCCTGGAGGAAAAGTAAAGCAAAGAAGGGGCAGGAAGTGTCAGGCGTTACGTGGGGGACTCGTGGGTGACATCCTGTGTGCGGTGCTCTGGGGAGGTCATTCCGGGCGCGTAGGCTACAGCTGCACAAGCGTTCGGGGGCCATGTGCCCTCCATGTGTGAGGAGGGCGGGGAGCCCCTGTGGCCAGCACCAGTGAGGGGAGAGGGGGGCCGGAGCCAGGCATCCAGGTCCTTTGGGGCCATTTTAGTCTGGGCAAGGAGGAGGAAGCCACAGCGGGGTTGTGAGCAGCAGAGTGATGAAATCGGCCCTAGCGCTTACCAGGATCATTCAGAACGTTGGGTGGAAGCAAGAACGTGGTGAGGGGACATCACAGTAACTCACGTGAGACACGGGGAGAAGGTGGAGGGTCCGTGTCCAAGGAGACCGGCAGCCCTTACCAGGGGGCTTGGATGAGGGATGGGAGAGAAGCGGGGAGAGAGTCTGTCTTCGGGCCTGAGCAAACAGGACAGAGTCGCCCCTTCCTGGGCCAAGAAGGACGGAGTGGGGCGGGCTGGGGAGGAAGGTCAGGACTGGGGGCTTGGATGCTCATTGGGTGCGAACCGCCCAGTCACCGTTTGAGTGGGGATCCAGAGGGAGTTGGACGGGGACTGGAGTTCGGGCGTGCCGTCTGGGCTGGGGGGCCGAGGAGGGGTGGCATCCCTGACGAGCTCAGGGACGCCGACGCAGATGCCGCCGGTCCGGCCCATGCTGTGGACACACACCAGGAGGCTGCGCAGGGACACGCAGCAGGAGGCTGGCCGAGGCTCCTCGTCCGTCCTGCCTGCCTTTCTCTCCAGCCACGGTCAGCTGCGCAGCGTCAGTACAAAGCAGGTGCAAAGTTCGGTGTCCTCAAGATGGGGCGACGTTCTGCCAGGTAAGTGGCGCAAAGCATTATTCGGCCCAGTATCTAGTGCACGGTGTGTGCCCCAAACCTGCCTGCCCTCAGAGAGAGGACTCCCCATCCCTGGCTCTGCACACAGTGTTAGGGGCCCACACACCTAGACCCGCTGCGTGACCTTGGCCTAACTACTTAGCATCTCCAAACCCATTCCCTCGTGTGCGGGATGAGGCAATAACACACCTACTTCAGGCCGTCGTCGGGAGCTTTCCCAGGTCTCCACGTCGGGCACGCGGTAACAGGAAACAGAGGTCCTCAGAGCCCAGGGGAATCCGGGCGAGCTCGTGTGATCTGCCCTCCCAAGCCTCAGAGCCATCCCGCCTCTCCCAGATTCACAGCGAGAATGCCTTCCTCCTCCGCTTCTGCCGTGCGCTTTCAAGCGCGGATCACACGGGCCGCCGTGTGTTGGAGCTGCGTGTCTGCCCGCCAGTCCAGCCTTCCCGGGGCCTTCCTCACTCTCAAACCCCAGAAGCACCGCACCCAGCGCCCGGCCCGTGCCGCACCTTCAAGGAGTTATCTGTGGATTTGAAAAAAGCTTATACAATCTAACACTCCTGCATCTTGCTTAACTTTTCATAGCTTTTGTGATAAGACTTACAGTGCTCCTCCTGGAGAAAACAATTCAAACAACGCATCTGAAATTCCTCTTCCTGGTCCCTTCGTCGACCTGGCATGACCTCCGTGAACCACAGCGGGGGCTTTCCAGCCGGAGACAGACCGCGAGGGGTTCCGACGACCTAACCGCGTCCGGTGAATATACAGCCCGTGCAGCTTCCGCACTGTCCCAGCACGCCCTGGCCGTCGTTCGTCTTTAGTCCCAGCGGGCCTGCTCCATTCTTCCTCCCGCTGCCCGTTCAGATGCTCCTACGTTTTTCCACGCTGTTTCCCATCTGGAGACGTCTGTAGGCTCAGCTCCTGGAGGTGGATCAAGGGCTACGCAACCGTCGCGTGTCCCTAGCGGTAGCAGGTGTGGAGAACAGCTTGCGTTCTGGGCAGCGTACGTAGGAAGGGACTTCTTGCAGGGCAGGGGCTGGTGCGCAGAACTGTTGCAGGGGCTGGAGGACAGGCTCCGGCCGAACGTCGAGGAAGGACTTCCAGGACGGGCCTGGGCCTCAGTGCTGCCCTTCCGGTCAGGCCCATCCTTGCTGCCGGGACACCGCCCCCTCCCCCTTCCTGCCCCGGCGGCGGGCTGGCTAGCGGGAAGGCTCCATGGAAAATGGTCACCGTGATGACAGTCGGCCTCCTCAGACGCCAGCAATTGGCAGAACCCACCCCACATCCAGAAATCTGGCCGTGAGGGAGCCCAGGAAACGTGGTTTGTAACGTTCCTGCTTCTGCAGTGTGTGAAGTCACATACAAAGGAGGTTGGGATGGGTGTGGAGAGCCCCACGCCCACCATACTTGGCGTTGCCAAAATACCTCCCCAAATCTACCACAGACAAGAGTACCTCATTCTGACACACCGTCACCAAAGCTGTGTGTTATCACACCTAAATTTTTGCTTACTTAATAGCTCGTAATTTTGTGTTTCTTAAAATTATTTTAATGTTTATTTTTGAGAGAGAGAGACAGAGTGTGAGCAGGGGAGGGGCAGAGAGAGACCCAGAATCCAAAGCAGGCTCCAGGCTCTGAGCTGTCGGCACAGAGCCCAACACAGGGCTTGAACTCACAAACCACAAGATCATGACTTGAGCCGAAGTCAGACACTCAACGAATTGAGCCACCCAGGCGCCCCTAATTTTGTGTTTATGGATCAGATCAAAGACTTTTAAATTTGCTTATCGACCTTATATATTTCATTTAAATATTTTTTAATGTTTATTTCGGAGATAGAGACACAGTGTGAGCAGGGAAGAGGGGATAAAGGGGAGGGAGAAACAGAATCCGAAGCAGGCTCTAGGCTCTGAGTTGTCAGGACAGAACCTGACGTGGGGCTCGAACCCACGAACTGCGAGATCATGACCTGAGTGCAAGTCAGACCCTTAACTGACTGAGCCACCCAGATGCCCCAAACCTTATATATTTCTTACCTGTTAGATATTAACTAGTAATAAACCATCTCAAAACTCAGTGGCTTAAAGCCACAACTGTTCATTATTTCTCGAGAGTCTGCAGCTCATCCAGGTGGCTTTGCTGCCTGGCTGAGCCCGGTGCTGGCCCTGCTCACCCCCACATGTGGGGTCAGCGGCGAGGTCACTCGAGTTGGCTGGTGAGCCGCGGTGTTGACCTGTTTGTTGTGTCTCTTCCTCCCAGGCGAACCTGGGCTTATGTTCGTGACAGTGGCAGGGATCCAAGAGAGCAATGAGGAAGACTCATGCTTTTCTCATCTCCGCCCTGTTTATGCAGATACGGCCATCGCACTAGCCAAAGCAGGTCCTCGGGCGGGCGCGGCGTCAGTGAGAGAGGGCGTCTCCCCACCCTCCACACAGAGAGGCCATTGGCCGGGGCCATATCAGCCTCTTGCATTATCTCTCTGTTGTTTTGTTCATCTTGTTGACTTATTTTATTTTTTTATTTTATTTGATTTAAAAAATTGTTAATGTTTATTTCTTTTTGATGGCGAGAGAGACGGAGTGCAAGCAGGGGAGGGGCAGAGAGAGAGGCAGACACAGAATCCGAAGCAAGCTCCTGGCTCTGAGCTGTAAGCGCAGACCCCAGCGTGGAGCTGGAACCCATCAGCCCTGAGATCACGACCTGAGCTGAAGTCGGACACTTAACCGACTGAGCCCCCCGCCCCCCGGCGCCCCTCATCTTACTGATTCGTAGGCATCCTTTTTATATTAAGTAGCTCTATGCAAAATTCAGAGAGTAGCAGTAAAATTTGGGGTATATGTTTATAAGTGAAAGAAAAATGAAACAACAGCATTACAGAAGTAATGTCTGTATCTCCTTTCAAAAAAATAATTTTTCACTAGATACAGGCACACACACACAGGCTCACTGAGGTGACCGGAGGAGGACACACACAGGCTCACTGAGGTGACCGGAGGAGGGGACACACACAGGCTCACTGAGGTGACCGGAGGAGGGGACACAGGCTCACTGAGGTGACCGGAGGAGGGGACACACACAGGCTCACTGAGTGACCGGAGGAGGGGATGCACACAGGCTCACTGAGTGACCGGAGGAGACACACACACAGGCTCACCGAGGTGACTGGAGGAGGGGACACACACACAGGCTCACCGAGGTGACCGGAGGAGGGGACACACACACAGGCTCACTGAGGTGACCGGAGGAGGGGACACACACACAGGCTCACCGAGGTGACCGGAGGAGGGGACACACACAGGCTCACTGAGTGACCGGAGGAGGGGACACACACAGGCTCACTGAGGTGACCGGAGGAGGGGATGCACACAGGCTCACCGAGGTGACCGGAGGAGACACACACACAGGCTCACCGAGGTGACCGGAGGAGGGGACACACACACAGGCTCACCGAGGTGACCGGAGGAGGGGACACACACACAGGCTCACCGAGGTGACCGGAGGAGGGGACACACACACAGGCTCACCGAGGTGACCGGAGGAGGGGACACACACACAGGCTCACTGAGGTGACCGGAGGAGGGGACACACAGGCTCACCGAGGTGACCGGAGGAGGGGACACACACACAGGCTCACTGAGTGACTGGAGGAGGACACACACAGGCTCATTGAGGTGACCGGAGGACACACACACAGGCTCCCTGAGGTGACTGGAGGAGGACACGCACAGGCTCACTGAGGTGACCGGAGGAGGGGACGCACACAGGCTCACTGAGGTGACCGGAGGAGGGGACGTACACAGGCTCACTGAGGTGACTGGAGGAGGACACGCACAGGCTCACTGAGGTGACCGGAGGAGGGGACGCACACAGGCTCACTGAGGTGACCGGAGGAGGACACGCACACAGGCTCACTGAGGTGACCGGAGACACACACAGGCTCACTGAGGTGACCGGAGGAGGACACGCACAGGCTCACTGAGGTGACCGGAGGAGGACACGCACACAGGCTCACTGAGGTGACCGGAGGAGGGGACACACACAGGCTCACTGAGGTGACCGGAGACACACACAGGCTCACTGAGGTGACCGGAGGAGGAGGACACAGCTGGGTCGTGGGGAGGCTGCTTTCACTGTAGCGAGAGTGGGAAGCCCCTCTCAGCACACTCCATCTGTCATCCATGGGCCCTGTGGTACACACGGGCTTTATTTTTCCCCGTTTTGCTAAAACTCCACAATCGACTAAGATTCAGATGGACTTACAAGGCCTTGCCACAAGAGGTCCTGGGTGTCACTGTTGGTGAAGTGTTCATCTCGATTTCGGCTCAGGTCATGATCCCATGGTTCATGAGTTAGAGCCCTGCGTCGGGCTCTGTGCTGAAAGCATGGAGCCTGCTTGGGATTTTCTGTCTCTCTGCCCCTCCCCTGCTCTCTCTGTCTCGGTCTCTCTCTCTCTCTCTCTCTCTCTCTCTCTCTTTCTCTCTCTCTCTAAACATTAAAAAAAAAAATAGCACAAATTCCAGCTTGGGGGCTATGCCGACCCCTAGGTTCAGAGCCCCAGGTCCCACCCTCAGGGCCCTAGGTTTGCCTAACTAACAAAAATCACCCAGCAAGTAGAGAAAAACACTCCAAAAGCAAAGAAAGATGGGTATCTGCACCTATTTGTGTGGATACTATATTTTCTTAAACCCCCCCAACTCCCTGACCTCACACACACACACACACACACACAAATGGAAAAAGATCAGTAAACATATTTTCACACCATAACTGCTCCTTCTCAGAGCTTCCGCAGTGTGCTGTTCACACCTCCTCTGTTGCCTACACTAGTTAGGATCTACATTCTCCAAACTAAGCTAAGCAAAGCCCCAAATGATGGCGGCACAAACACAAGCTTATTCCTCCCCCAGGTGGAGCCTCAGCAAAGCGAACCCTGGTGAGTTAGGTCAGTGAGGGACTTCAGATTCACAGTGTCGGGGACCCAGATGCAACCTTCTGGCGGTTCTGTCATCCTGACATGTGGCTCTTTGGTGGGGGTCCAGGTCACCAGCCTGTGAAGAGGACAAGGACAAAGGGAGATCACTCCCCTTTTTTAAGGTGTGTCATTTCCATCGGCCACCGCTCAGCCACATGCGCACCAGGACAGAACAGAAGTTGGTGGACGGTTGGGGTCCCGGCCACACGCCCTCAGCTCACAGCACTTTGCAGAATTCCTTCTCATAATGACCCGTGACTGTGAGAGCAACACCTGTCTTTCCTACAAGACTGTGGAACCCGCAAGGCCAACACCCCTGCCTGTTTTGTGCTCGCCTAGCACGGGCCCCTGCACGTGTGTGTTGAGGAGCGCTGGAAAACAAATCCGTCTCCGCTCTCAAGATCTAAAACCGGAAAGAAGAGCAGCCTTACTAGACACCTGTGTGGCGGGGGCCGCTCAGGAGCCACAGAGGACCGGCCGTGAGAGGCCATTTTGTGGACGCCGGTGGCATTCAGGCTGGGACCGGAAGGTGGGATCCATGTGTGTGGAGATGACGGAGAAAGCTTTCTGAGCAGAGTCCACAGCAAGGGCGTGATCGAATGGGATGCAGGTTCCCAGATAAAATGCCGTAAGTCTGAATTTCAGAGAAACGAGTTATTTTTCAGTGTAAGTAGGTCCCAAACATTGCACAAAACATAGATATTTGTTGTTGATCTGAAATTCAAATTTAACTGGGCATCCAGGGACGCCTCGGTGGCTCAGTAGGTTAAGCGTCTGATTTTGACTCAGGTCATGATCTTGTGGTTCATGGGTTCAAGCCCCGCATCGGGCTCTGTGCTGATGGCTCAGAGCCTGGAGCCTGCTTCGGATTCTGGGTCTCCCTCTCTCTCTGCCCCTCCCCAGCTCACACACACACTTTCTCTCTCAAAAATAAATGAACTTTTAAAAAAGTTAAAAGCAAATGTAACTGGGCATCTGTATTTTCATTCGCTAGGTCTAGCAACTCTAAATGAGACGTTAATTGCCTCTTTTTTTAAAGGACAAAAGCAATGCGTCCTTTAATTTGCTTTGTTGAACTTGATTTGTTAGCCAAACACAGAAAACAATTGGAGTGAGGTGATTTTGGAGCCCAGCAGCCCAACCATGGCTGAAACAACCAACCTCGAAATCTCAGAGGCTTGACGGAACAAAAGGCGTCTTTCTCATTTATGGGACATCTGACGCAGACGCGATGCTCTTGGCGAGTGGGCTGGGATGACTCCTGGCCAGGCATCTGCCAGCCAGTGGTGTCACCTCCTGGAGCCCTTCGTTCATGGTCTCACCCACCAGGAAGGGGCAGCATAACATGTCCCGTGGCTCTTCCGTGGGCAGGCTTGCAAGTGGCCCACGTCGACACCGGCCACTTCCCAGTAGCCGAACCAGACAGCCGGCTCCACCCAGACACAGGGAGCGTCGGGAAACGTCCTCTTCCTGTGAGCTCAGCGCCAAGCCGGGCATGAACGGAGGCACCGGAGAGCCCAGCCCATCCCTGCCTCCCGCACCCAGTTCCTCGGTTCTCCCGTTTGCACGAAGGCCACAGTACCTACCCTGCGGTACCGCCGTCCGGGCTCGACGCCGGCGCACAGAAGGGAGTGTAGGAAGATCGGGTACCGCAGCCGTATTGTTTTGTTTGCAGCCTGTTCGAAGTCTCTCCACGGCTTGCGGTGTGGCGCCGATTTCCCGGCCCAGGACGGTAGTATCGAAGTTTCTCATAGCTTCCATGTTCGACTCTAAGAAACCATCCAATCCAGTCGAGGCTCAACCAAGTTGAATACCGTGACTGGGCTCAGATGCCCCAGGGTCCCAAAACACAGCCGGCGCCCTGCCCCCCGAGTAAGCAGGCCGAAGCGTTCCCTGGTGTCCACACGTGTCACCCAGACACTTCCACGTGGAAGGGGTCAGGCCGCGTTTCACACTTCTCCCCAGAGAGCCGGGAGAGCCGGCCGCTTTCTGCTTCGATGTCCGAGCTGGGCGCCGGCTGCGATGCCAGCCGCCCGCTCCAGACTGTTCTCACTGCCTGCATATAATCTGGCGGAAGAGCCGGGGCAACCTGCTGACTTCTTCTCCCCGGCGACGGCCGGCGCCCGACTTCCTGCTGTGGCCGAGCTCCCCCGCCACGGGCCTCACTCATTTCTTCCAGCATATACGGCACACCCAGTGGTCACAGCCGACACACTCGGACGGTCCAGATGCCCATCCCCACTGAAAGCGGGTTGCTAATGCCAACAGACCGTTTTACGGCTCAACCACACATCCCTCCCCACCCCCGCCCTGCTTTTTGGTTTTGAACTTGCTTTCATTTTGCCATGCCAAGGGGACTGGCTCAGGAGGCTGAACCTCCAGCGACCCCCCGGCAGGGCCCGAGATCACGTAACTGAGTCCCCTGTGGGCAGCGCCTGGACTGCAAGGGTGATTCACCATCGCCGTGTTTTCCCAGGTGACAGGGCAGCGCGAGCTCAGGAAGCGAGGAGCAACCGACCGCCACGAATTCCCCAGCCATCCCGGCTCCGTGACCTGCGGCGACCGCCGTGGCTGGTTTCTTGCGGCGGCCGTGCCCATCCGCCAAAATGCCAAAACGCCAAAACGGGACAGGGGCCAAAATAAAACTTTCTCCCAGGTCTCAGGGGTAAACAATAGTTTCCTCTTTTCTCTCAACCAGAGACGAGGCGCCGTGCCTCGTAGGCAAATCGCACGTCCATCAAAATGGTTCACCCACAAAACATCTTGAAACCAGTTCTCTTTACAAGTTATTTTCAGCACGGAACAAGATACCCTGCTCTAGTCACGACATGTTTGCAGCGCAAATTGCAATACAGATTTTCCCCCTGGCAGATTGGCAAGTAATGCGTTCAAGGCTATGTTATGAATGAAATCCCGAGTTCTATAAGAACGCCTCAAAACAATACCTTTGGCCAAAGTAAGATGAGGTTTATGATTTAAAGTGTATTTAGAGCAAATATTTGAAAGGAAATATTTGAGAGGAAAAACACCATTGCGTGTTTGCTCTGTCTCCCAAGAGGGAGGAGCGGGCACCCTGACGTGCGTGGTGACAGGGATGAGACCAGGTCGGTAGGAACCCCTGAACCAACTCCCAGTCCTCAAAACTGAGGGATTCCTAGAACAGCCGAAGACTCACTATAGTTGGTATTTTTTTTAACATGTAAGAGCTGATAAGGCGCCTTAAAGTCGGTTAAGTGTCTGACCCTTGATCCTGCTCAGGTCATGATCTCACAGTTCAGGAATTCGACCCCTGCATCAGGCTATGAACTGCTCGGCATTCTCTCTCTCTCTCTCTCTCTCTCTCTCTCTCTGTCCCTGCCCTGCTCACACACACACTCTCTCAGAATAAATAAACTTAAAAAAATTTTTTTAAATGTATGAGAGCTGCTCCAAGGTAACTTTTTTTTTTTAATTTTATTTCAAGTAGGCTCCACGCCCAACATGGGGCTGGAGCTCACAGCCCCAGGATCAAGAGTCGCACACCCCGCCGACAGCCAGCCAGGCGTCCCCACATCATGACTCTTAATAAAGACCAGCCACGAAGTCGAGACCCTCTTCCAGTGCCCCTGTTGGGCGCTGTTCTTCCTGACGACCTGGTACAGCCAGACGACACACAGCTTCCCTCCCCGTAAACAGGGAAGACAGAGGACAGAGACGGCAGGTCGCGGGAAGGAAATCATCACTGCAGTTGAAAACAGCTGGGCGATTTCACGTGTGCACCGAGAGAGGAAGGAGGAGCCGTTTGACAGAACAGCTGCTCTTTCCATCAAGAGAAAGAGTGTTTGGAAAGCTAACTTCGGTGCTGGTTTGAAATCGGGTGTGTGCAAGCCTCGACTTGAACCCGAATTCCAAAACTCCGATTTTTTTCAATGAAATTACACAAAAAAACAAAAACCCTAGAGGGGAGCTAAAAAGATGTTTTACGTTTTTTAAAACTGCTAAACCCCAAATTAATAGATGATCAAGAGCAGGGAAACGTAAAAAGGAAGAAATGCCTAAAAATAGATTTCAAATGTTCACTAAGATAGAAATATATACATGTACATAATGCATGCAAATACAGGCAAATAATATGAAAACATGAACACAGAAAGTCAAAGTTCCCTTTAGCCTTCTTCCCAGAAACAACCAAAGTTAATGGCTTAGTGGACAGCTTTCTATTTTTTTTTTTTTTTGTTAACATTTTTATTTGTTTTTGAGAGACAGAGCTTGAGCGGGGTAGGGGCAGAGAGAGGGAGACACAGAATCTGAAGCAGCTCCAGGCTTTGAGCCGTCAGCACAGAGCCCAATGCGGGGCTCGAACTCTCAAACCGTGAGATCATGCCCTGAGCCGAAGTCGGACGCTTAACCGACTGAGCCACCCAGGTGCCCCCATACTTTATCATTTTTTTTTTTTAATTTTTTTTAACATTTATTTATTTTTGAGAGACATAGAGACAGAGGATGAGCAGGGGAGGGGCAGAGAGAGAGGGAGACACAGAATCCAAAGCAGGCTCCAGACTCTGAGCTGTCAGCACAGAGCCCAACGCGGGGCTCGAACTCACAGATAGTGAGATCATGACCTGAGCCGAAGTCGGCTGCTTAACCAACTGAGCCACCCAGGCACCCCTACTTTATCATTTTTAACCGCTACGTAGGAGTCCACTGAGCGGGTAGAACTGCAGGCGAGTATCTCAAGCCCCATTTCATTGAACAACGTTACAATCATACTGAAAAGAGTTTAGTGGATTCAGTGGGATCCCGGTCTCGTTTCACAGATACGCTGCCTTCACTTTTTCAAGTATTTCCGCTGTCTATGCCCCTCTGCACACACGTTTTAATCGCTGTTCATTTAACCAAGAACTTTTCTCGGAATCCCTCCCACGAAGGGCTAGGTCCTGTCAGGTCCTAGGAAATGGAGGTGGCTGGTTTTGTAAGGGAATAACAAGACAAGAAAGCAATAGGCTGAAATGGCGTTTTTGAGACTCTCCGGGTGCTTGGGGAGCTAAAGTTAAATTTAAATGGATCCCTTTGTACAAATTGTACCTATTTTCTCCCCATATCAAAGGCTCTCATTTTCGTCAGATGCCTTTCTCAAGGGTACAAGCCTTTCCTTCCCTCTCTCCCAGGTCTGATTTGGTACACGTTGGTTTGGGACAACATTTAGCTAACTGGTAATTCTACCTCGCTGTGCTCTCAAGGTCTTTGGGGCCAGGCAGGAAGGGGACTGTTTTTTCCTGCCGATGCTTCGGGTCACTGCTCCTCCACAAGATACGTCGGGTTTGTACCCTATAGACACCTCCCTCCTCTTTCGACACTAAAAACAACGATAAAACAAGGGACCTGGGTTATTATGAGAACGAAGTTGAGATGTTAAGTTCCTTGTAGACAATAAGTATTTTATTCTTTTGTGAGAAAATATGTGCCTTATGTCAAGAAATTAAATGGTTTGTGTATTTAGAAACCTCGAAAATGGATATTAAATACTATTTTAGTATTTATTAAAATGCTTCTGAGGCACTAAGAAATATTTTTTTCTTTTTTTAATGTTTACTTTTGAGAGAGAGAGCAGGGGAGGGGCAGGGAAAGAGGGAGAAAGAATCCCAGGCAGACTCTATGCTGAGAGTCAGACGCAGGGCTCGAACTCACAACTGTGAGATCACAACCTGAGCTGAGAGCAAGAGTCAGAAGCTTAACAGACTGAGCCACCCAGGGGCCCTGAGGCATTTAAGAATCTAAATCAGATTGTTAAAAACCAAAGCAATTAATATGAATAAAGAGGAATTGTGGAAAGGGCACAGTGCCTTCTTGAAACTTTGAGGAGAAAAGACAACTTCTGTATAATTTACATCCCATACGGTTTGACCTGTTAAAGCGCACAGTTCAGTGATTTTTAGAATATACATGGATGGGGCGCCTGGGAGGCTCAGCCGGTTGAGTGTCTGACTGCTCAGAGCCAGGAGCTGCTTCGGATTCTGTGTCTCCCTCTCTCTCTGCCCCTCCCCTGCTCACGTTCTCTCTCTCTCTCTCTCTCTCTCTCTCTCAAAAATGAATAAACATTAAAAAAAGAAATTTAGAGTATACACAGAGATGTGCAGCCGCCACCACAGTCGGTTTGGGAACCTCTCGGTCACTCAGAAGGAAACCCCACACCTTCCGGCCCCCAGGCCCCCTCGTCCCCTCTCCCACAACACCCCCCGTGGAATCCTGTCCCGGGAATCCCGTAACATGTGGCCTTGGGTCTTCTTTCATTTGGCACAATGTTTTCAAGGTTCCCCCACCTTGCAGTATGTGTCAGAATTTCGTTCCTTTTTGTGGCCACATCACCCTCCATCGTACGCAGAGATCACAGTTCATTTGTTCAGGCATCGACTGATGGGCGTCTGGGTTTTCACCTTAGGAGTGGAGTTTCTGGGACATAGGACAGCCCCGTGTAGAAGTAAGTATTAAAGTATTAAAGTAGAAGTATTTAAAAAAAAAAAATAAAAGGGCGAGAACGCCTGGACGCTCAGTCAGGTAAGTTTCCGACTTCGGCTCAGGTCATGATCTCTCGGGTCTGTGAGTTCGAGCCCCACGTCAGGCTCTGTGCCTCCCCCCTCTCTCTTTGCCCCTCCCCTGCTCACGCTCTGTCTCTCTTGCTCTCAAAAATAAATAAAACAAAAAAAAAGAAGTCAGTGGAATGTGTGAGTTTGTTTGAGGAGCTGTCAGAGTGTCTCCCAAAGCGGGGGCTGCATTTTCCACTCCCGCCGGCGGTGTATGTGGTTCCGATCTTCCCACACCCTCACCGACGCTTGGTGTGGTCTGTCTCCAGTCCCGGCCATCCCCGCGGGTGCAAAGTGGCATCTCGTGGCTTTGATTTGCATTTTTCCCTGGCGACTACCAACGTTGAGCATCTTCTCATGTGCTTGTTGGCCGTTTGTACGTCTTGCTTAGAGAAATGTCTATTCAAGGCCCCGGCCTGCCTTCCAATGGGCTTGTCCTTTTATATTGAAGTAAACTCGAAAACTTCTGTTACTTCCTCCCTTCCTCCCTCCCTGTCTTTCTTTTTGTCCCCTTCTCCCCCACGAAAAGAGCACTGACATGTAGCCCCTGAGCTCAATATGTCAGAGTCTAGTGGAGGAAACACAAAAGGGGCGGCTCTGGGGTGCGGAGAGGAGCCTGGGGGCTTCACAGGAGACGGCAGCTCGTCCATGACCTCGGCTGAGTCCTGCTCTTGATTCCGTTCTCTGGTGTAGAGTTAAGGGGACGGTGAAGGAGGTGCCTTCAGTGCAGCTGTGCTCACTCGGAGCCACCTGTATGTCGATTCCAAGCGTGAATACCGCGGCCGAACTAGTGTTGAGTAAAACCGTTCAGTTGCAGCTTCTGGTAAACGTAGACTAGGCAGTCAGGTGTGGCAGTTTGGGGGTTATAGAAAGACACCCCCCCAAAATGTATATCCAAATACCTCCCACCTCTCTGCAAATATACCAGTACTGCCATGAAAACCTCTTATTTTTAGTCTGTTGAGGCATTCTGTCACTTGGGAGGGATAATGTCTCCAATAACTGGTCTATTAGCAGGGTTCAGTTTATGGAACGCTGACTGAGAATTTGAATCCTATCTCACCGCTCACTAGCTGTTTACCTTGGCCAAGTCCCGGTCTCCTTGGGGTCCATCTCCTTATCTGGACAATGGACTTAGTAATAGCTGCCCAACGTGGTGACTATAAGGGTTAAATGAGCCAGCACGTGCTAAACACCCAGCGAGGGCCCTGCCAACACAGAACCTCAAAAGAGTAGCTTGAGTCTGTGTCGGAGGACTTGGAAAGATGGAGCCCGCAGCAGGTGGAATGAGGCGGGTAAAAGGGGAGGTCGGGGGGGGGGCATCGCGAGGGGGGCTCCCAGACCCAGGGAGGAAATCCCAGAAATGACAGGGGAGAGAGGGACTCAGGACAGTGGCCGAATCGGCGCTGCCTTCTGTCCCACCGAGCTGGCCGCAGCAGAGTGGAACCTTCCAGCGAATGCATGCCAGGAATTCCGCGATCGGCACGTTCCATTAGGTTCTGTCTGATTCTCTGTCAGTCACCGGGGATTTCCAGGGAAGCTTGGGACAAGGCCTATGTAGCGGCCTGAACACTCAGTACACCTAAACGTGAGGCCCAGAGCGACCAGCGGCCCCTTGCCCGTGTCCCCACTCTGCGGGCGCAGCCCCGACCTGAGCGGACACCGTTGCCACGGCCCCTTGGGCCCAGAAGGAGGTGCCCCGTGAGATGGGAAGCGATCTCCCTGCCTTGCAGGCCAGCACTTCACCCCCGAAGGAAAACGCGCTTTGCCACCGCTCTGTCCACCCCACAAGGGCTGCATTGTCGCCGGCCTCCAGGGACACTGTGCGGGGCCGCCCTGATCAGGCAGGGAACACGCGGTCCTTTGATAATCGCCCTTTGTCCCAGCCTCGGAACGAGAGTAACAAACACCAAGAGCAGCTCCAGCGAACACAGCCGAGACTCCAGGTCCGATACTGAAATGAAGACCCAACTGTAGAGTGAGATGCACCGACCTCCTTGTAAAGTAAGAGGAGATGGGAACTTTGGGGCGCCCGCGTGCAGCTGTGCTGACAGAGGAAACCGATCCCCCGAGAAAGTCTGTCCCCCAGCGAGGCTGTCCTGGCACCTCCATGCCCTTGGTCGCTCCTCCTCCTCTGGGCAGCCTCGGCACACGCTTATGTATCTTACATGCAACTTCACAGGGTTTTCTGTTTTGTTTTGTATTGAGGTGACATTCACATCACAAAATTAACCATTTTAAAGTGAACAGTTCCAGGGCGCCTGGGTGGCTCAGGTGGCTAAGCGTCCGACTTCGGCTCGGGTCATGATCTCACGGTTCATGAGTTCGGGCCCCGCGTCGGGCTCTGTGCTGACAGCTTGGAGCCTGAAGCCTGCTGAGGATTCTGTGTCTCCCTCTCTCTGCCTCTCTCCTGCTTGCACTCGGTCTCTCTCAATAATAAATAAACGTTAAAAAAATTAAAAATGAAAATAAAAAAAGTAACAATTCCGTGGCATTTAGTGCTTTCACGTTATTGCCCGGCCACCACGTCTCTCTAGTTGCAAAACCTGTTCATGGTCGCAGAATAAAACCCCCATGAGCACTTGCTCCTTCTCTTCCCTCCCAGCAGCCCCTGGCGGCCACTCATCTGCTTTCTGTCTCTGTGGATTGACCTGTTCTGGATGTTTCGTACAAGTGGAACCACACAATATGCGACCTTTGGCGTACGACTTCTTTCGCTTAGCGTCAAGTCCCAGAGCCCGTATCGGAACGTCCTTCCTTCCTTCCGGGGCTGCACATGTCATAGTGTGTACGCACCCCACTTTGTCTATCCATTCATCTGTTGATGGGCATTTGGGTGGTTTCCCCATCGGCTGTGGTGGGTCATGCTGCTCCAAAGATCGGCGTACAAATATCTGTTTCCGTCCCTGCCTTCAGTGCTGGGTTATACATTCAGGAGCGGAGTTGCTGGGTCATAGGGTAATTCCGTTTAGCTTTTTGAGAACCGTCCAGCTGTTCTCCACAGTGGCCGCACCATTTTACGTTCCTACAGGCGACGTACACGTGTTCCAGTTTCTCCACATCCTCAGTAACACTTGGTTTTGGTTGTTTCTTGTTTGTTTGTTTGTTTTTAATTTTTTTTAATGTTTATTTATTTTTGAGACAGAGAGAGACAGAGCATGAGTGGGGGAGAAGCAGAGAGAGAGGGAGACACAGATGTGA
The DNA here is from genome assembly GCA_030068075.1 of Paguma larvata. Classification (NCBI taxonomy): domain Eukaryota; kingdom Metazoa; phylum Chordata; class Mammalia; order Carnivora; family Viverridae; genus Paguma; species Paguma larvata. The sequence goes on from CM057828.1 coordinate 132,462,810, forward strand.
AGCAGGCTCCGGGCTCTGAGCTGTCAGCACAGAGCCCGACGCGGGGCTTGAACTCACAGACCGAGAGATCATGACCTGAGCTGAAGTCAGACGTTCAACCGACTGAGCCACCCAGGCGCCCCTGTTTGTTTGTTTTTAACATGATAGCCCTCCTGGTGGGTGGGAAGTGGTGTCTCCCGATTCTGCCTTGCATTCCCTCATGGCTAATCATGTTGAGCATCTTTTCATGTGCTCGTTGGCCGTTTGCACATCTCCGGAGGAGTGTCTGTTCAGGTCGTTTGCCCATTTTTCCCTGAGTTTGACTCTTTTTATTATTGAGCTGTAAGCATTCTTCACATGCCCTGGGTGAGCTCATCTGTTTTGTTTTGTTTTTTTAAAGATTTTATTCTTGGGGCGCCTGGGTGGCTCAGTTGGTTGGGCGTCCGACTTCGGCTCAGGTCATGATCTCGCGGTCCGTGAGTTCGAGCCCCGCGTCGGGCTCTGTGCTGACGGCTCAGAGCCTGAAGCCTGCTTCGGATTCTGTGTCTCCCTCTCTATCTGCCCCTCCCCCACTCATGCTCTGTGTCTCTCTGTCTCAAAAATGAATAAACATTAAAAAAAAATTAAAAAAAAGATTTTATTCTTAAGCCATCTCTATACCCAACATGGGGCCCGAACTCACAATCCCAAGATCAAGAGTCGCACGCTCTGCTGACGAAGCCGGCCAGGTGCCTGGAGTTCATCTGCTTTTATTCCTGCTCTTATCGCACTCCTGTCCCTTATGTGTTTGCCCCCTGTACTGGATGGCGGGCTCCTTGAGAGGAGGGGCTGTGCCTTCAAAGACAAGAACAAGCACCTCTAGTCGCCGGGCCTGGAACAGTGCCTGGCCCAGAGCGGCCTTATCAGCGTGCCCTACGTGACCTGTGGAATGAACCAGTCGTTAGGTGGTCCCGTGACACAAACACAACTCATCCTTAGCGTCCGGTTTGTTCTCTTCTGTGTGCCCCGGGGTCTTGGCACTGGGGCTTTTCCACCATGGTGGGAAGGCGGCTCAATGGAGAGGGCAGCGGCTAAAAGCTGTGCTGGGCCCCGGTTTTGGCCTCCTCAGCATCCCTTCCCTGGGTTCAGGCGACAGAAGCCCTCCTTCCGGTAGGAACCGGCTCCAGTCAGCGGTCCAGGTGGGGCCGCCGCCCACCCACGGGCAGTCGCAGGCCAGGCCTAGGTCATCAGAGGACCTCATCCCCGGCTGCCTGATGCGTTTACGGATGGGCCGGCTAGGAATCCCAAGCCCTGTCCACTGGGGCGAGTGGCCCGGTCACGCACCGTGGGGGCCATGAAGCCTGTCCAGGAGCTGGAGCAAAGGACAGATTTCTCCCTCCCTTCCCCCGCCCCCCAGCCAGTGACAAAATGTATTTCGGCCTCTGGATCAGCCATGCTGAAAGCCGGCATTTAGACTCTTAAATTCTGTGATGCAAAATAGTCTCTTCTTTGTTTTTTTAAATGTTTTTATTTTTGAGAGAGAGAGAGAGGCAGAGCATGAGCTGGGGAGGGCAGAGAGAGAGAAGGAGACACAGAATCCGAAGCAGGCTCCAGGTTCTGAGCTGTCAGCACAGAGCCCAGCATGGGGCTCGAACTCATGAGCCATGAGATCGTGACCTGAGCTGAAGTCGGACCGAGCCCCCCAGGCGCCCCTCTCTTCCTTGTTTAAGGCAGTTTGAGCTGGGTTTCCACAATCTGCCACAGAAGAGCCGGAAGAGCCCAGATGTGATGTCTAAGAGAACTTTGTTTAAATCCCAGCTGCGCTGTTTCCTGGAGGGGTGCTGACTCTGCGGCAAGGCCTCAACCTCTGAAGCCTCCAGTCCCCTTGTCCCTAACGTGGGGGTGATGGGAAAACCCGCCTCATGAGACTGTTGTGGAGAGTCCTCGGCGCCTGCAGAGACCTGCGGGGTGGGCCCCGGAAAGCAGTCGGGAGCTGCCAGCGCCGACCCGCCCGGCCTCTCCTGCCATCCGCCCCGGACGCCCTGCTCTCCTCCTGGGTGACGCGTGTCTCAGTCTCCGTTGCTTGCTCAGCGCCCACCTTTCCTGCTAGGCTGGACCGCAGGAGGCAGGGGCCTCAGCCGCTGTGTGCCCCGCTCTCCGGCGCTCCCACCGCGGCCGCTCAGTATTTCCCAAACAGTTGACTTTCCCACGAATGGACGAAATGACCTTAGCAGATTGCCGGCTCCCACTGCAGGCCCATCTCTGGCGGCCCTGTCTGTCCCGAAGGCCGTCACACTAAATAACAGAGCATCTAAAATTCAGGCAGTCTGTGTGAAGTGCATCAACTCGCCCAGGCTTAGGGGCCCCCAGATAACTGGCCGAACATTATTCCCAGGGGTTTGTGCAGGGGGATCTGGAAGAGAGGGACCTCCAAATCGGTGGCCCTCCCCGGGGCACCGTCCAGTCCGCTGCGGGCCCGAACAGAAGAAAAAGGCAGAGAGACAAATTAGCTCTCTGTGAGCCACTATCGCGATAAATCTTCTCTTACTCGTATCTCTGTGTATCCTGCTGGCTCTGTTCTTTGGAGAATCCTGACAAATAGAATCTGCTTCCTTCTCACATCTTGTTCTTCTTTTTTTAGTATTATTTATTTTTGAGAGACAGAGAAGGAGTGTGAGCGGATGAAGGGCAGAGAGAGCAGGAGACACAGAATCTGAAGCAGGATCCAGGCTCTGAGCCGTCAGCACAGAGCCCGACACGGGGCTCAAACTCACAAACCAAGAGACCATGACCTGAGCCGAAGGCAGACCCTCAACGGACTGAGCTCCCCAGGCGCCCCCCCTCACATCTCGTTGTATGGGGATTTACCAGTTACCTCTCAAATCCTCCTGGGAGAAATGATCAGTCTCCTACGAGGTGCGAATAATTCCTAAGGTAACTCCCTTTCCTGGGAGTCTCCTGTGGTCGCCCTCCCTCGCCTACCCGGAGGAGGTCCCCACCTCTGAGGCGAATCCTTCATCCTTTGAAGTTCGATCATCCATTGTCCACCACCCACTCACGACTGCTTAGCCCCGGGTGGGCCGGGCCCTGGGGGCAGGCAGGGGTGTAGAGGACCTGAGAGCAGAGCCCAGCCCTCCCCACTTGCGGATGACACACCCGCAGACTCGAACACGGTTCTGGTCTTCGCAGAGACAGAGCTGCCCCCAGAATAAGGGCGGGTCCCCTCTGGCTTCCAGACGATGTGGAAAGTGCACACCCAGCCGAAGCCTGTTCAATCTGTTTGCAGGAAGGGCTGATCGCTATCAGGACGCGACTGCTCTGGGACAGGTTTCACCTGGCCGGCTGCCACCGTCACCTCCACGCTAAATAAAAGGACAAGAAGGACGGCCGGCTAGTGGGTGGGGCCCGAGTCCCTTTTCCTTTTATCTGATGTCTTCCGCACGAAAGCCCAGGAAATGACTTTAAGGCCCCTCCCTCTCTCTGCAGCCCTCCCCCCTGCACTTTCATGGTTAAATGCAGCCTTTGCTCCCTGGCTCCATACTGCTTCCCCACTGAGCACCTAATGACCCGCGGTACCTTTGGGTCAAGACTCCAAGCCGGCCAGAGAGGGCATCTGACTAACTTCCTGGGTCAGGTCTGGGCCCGTCCAGGTGCAGTCGGTTCTTGGAGGGAACAGAGGCCGTGGGAGGGCAGGGGCGCTGTGCACCGGGGAGGGCAGGGGGCGTGCAGAGTCCTGAAGGCGTCCACTCTCTCAGCTGGGCTTGTGGGGTTCTGCCCTGGCCTCTGTGGGACGCGGGAGTCGCCTGAGAGGCAGCCGGGCACCTCTATCTACTTTGTTAGGGGTTAACGTTTTTTATCATTTGCTTTGATTCTCTTAATGTTACATTTTTCTTGTTTTGTTTTTTTTTTTAATTTTTAATGTTTATTTTTGAGAGAGAGAGACAGAGAGACAGAGAGTGCAAGCAGGGGGAGGGGTAGAGAGAGAGGGAGACCCAGAATCTGAAGCAGGCTCCAGGCTCTGAGCTGTCAGCACAGAGCCCGATGAGGGGCTGGAACTCACAAACTGTGAGATCGTGACCTGAGCCGAAGTCAGATGCTTAACTGATTGAGCCCCCCAGACGCCCCTACATTTTTCCTATTAACCTTGACACTTGCTGTACTGGAGGATTAGCGCTGTCCTGAAGGGCCAGAAAGAGTTGAAAAGTGTATCTAAGTGGGGATTAGCAAAATCCTTGCTAGGCAACTCCACCCACTTCCTCTGAAGTTCACGCAGGAGCAGGACGAGGTGGCCAGAGGTGACCAGAGGTGGCCGATGCACAGAGGTGGGCCTGTGAGGAATGCGGCTCACACCTCGAGGCACTTTAAACCAGGTCAAGAAGCAAACGGTCAGCACTATCGGGCAGCGAGGGGGTTCCTAGGCCTGCCATAGCCATGTCAGCCTGCTGGCCCGGCCCCTGGACGCAGAGGGGAGGGGTCAGCTGGTAGAAGGTGACAAGACGCAGGAAGAGGGTACCTCACGGCCACCGGCTCAGCCCTCGCGTGCTTCATATGTGAGCTGTTATCTGGCTGCCGGCCTCACCCACTCTAAACAAATGGTTTAACTGGGGATCACCAGCGTTTCCTCCTCCTCCTCCTCCTCCTTCTTCTCCTTCCTCTTCTTCTTCATTAGAGAGAGAGAGAGGAAGGGGCAGAGAAAGAGCGGGAGAGAGGATCACAAGCAGGCTCCACGTTGTCAGCGTGCAGCGGGACGCGGGGCTGGATCCCACCAACCGTGAGATGGTGACGCGCACCAGGCCAATCAGAGCCTCCTCCTGCATCTGCCCTCGGCGGGCAGAGACGTGATGAGGTCTGGTTTCTGGGGTGAGGGCTCTTCCGCATGAGGCCCCTACGAGGCCAGCGTGGAGCAAGAGTCTCTGGCGGAGCCCCATGTCCAGTAGGTTCCTGGGCCTCTGGGCCGCTTCTCTGTTAAGGAAGGGCTTGGAGCCAGTGAGTTCCCTGCCCTGGGCTGGGGTGCAGTGGGGCTCGGTGGGCCGGTGGCTCCTCCGAGTGTGTCCTGGTGCCCGCAGCTGCAGGAGGGAGGGTGGGGAAGCAGTGCTGGGGGCTAGAGAAGCCGTGCCCCCCCCCCCGGAAGTCTGGAAAGCTGGAGCGGTCCTTCTGAGTCGCGTGGTGGGGTCCAGGGAGAGGGCAGGTCGTGGTGTCCCCGGATGCGGGCCTGGGAAGGGCAGGGCCTTGGGCGAGGTGGCCCTGCAGCTGGCCCAGCCCTCAAGCAGCCGCAGGTCGGCGGGCCCCCCAGCGTGCTGGGCGGTGATTTGTTGATTCTTGAGCGGGAACTAGGCGCGGCCTTCCTAACATCCGCTTAGTTCCCCTTTTCCCTAAGCTACTTCGAATCACATTTTGGTTACAAAAGAGTCCCGACCTTTTGGGGGGAAGACTGTTCCTTCTGGTTAGGAGAGGTTAGGGGCACCTGGGTGGCTCAGTCGGTTGAGCATCTCAGGTCATGATCTCACCGTTCCCGGGTTCAGGCCCCGCATCGGGCTCTGTGCTGACAGCTCAAAGCCTGGAGCCTGTTTCGAAGTCTGTGTCTCCCTTTCTGTCTGTGCCCCTCCCCTGCTCATGCTCTGTCTGTCTCTTTCTCTCGAAAATAAATAAACATTAAAAAAAAATTTAAAAGAAGAGGTGAGAAGAGTCATGTTGTTTCACGCCGGCACTCACGGAAAGGCCCGAGGGGACCACAAGGACAAGAAACCCTCCAAAGAGAGAGGAGAAAAAAGCCACGTTGTGGGAGCCTACGAGATCCCAGCCTGGCCTTGAACCAGGGGACCCCGACGCAGAGAACCTAACGAGGCCAGGAACGGTGTGGACCGCGAAGAAACTTTAGGTTCTGTGGCCCGACCTTGTCACTTTTAGGAATGAAGAAAACCAAGGTTGCACACTCAGGTGCTTCCCACAGAAGCGCAAGCGCCCAGTGCCCCAAGTTGGACCAAGATGCTAATCCTCAGGGCTGTTTCCTGGAAGGGCCGGGATGTGACGGGCGTCCCCTCAAAGCCACATCCCAGGCCACCGTCACCCTACACCTTGGGGATTTTTTTGGCATCAGAGTGAGCTAAACCCTCGGTGAGGTGACAGAGCCCTGAGCCCACCCCTGGAGAGCGCTGGGACGCCAGGGCGGGCCGGGCAGACAAGGTCGCGTGCACGGGCCCGGGAAACAATTAACCTCCAGCTGCTGAACAACACTGGACTGGAACCTTCCACCTTCTCGTGTCCGTGGCTTGGCAAAGTGTCAAAGGCGCCACGGGAAGAAAGACAGAGGAAAAGAAAGTCGGCAAGAAAAACTGAGAAGAGAAAGGGTGGGAAAGAGATGACAGGAGGGACCAGAGGCTTTGTTCTCAGGAGCTGGGGCAAAGCAGGCGGCCGGCCGCCCGTCTCCAGGCGCTCACCGTCGCCTCCTGCCGGGGGCTGCTGCTGCCGCGTTCACAGGGGAGAGAGGCTGGTGTTAAAACAGCAAGAGGGGGACAGCTGGGTGGCCCAGGCGGTTAAGCATCTGACTCTTGGTTTCAGCTCAGGTCATGATCTCACGGTCGTGAGTTCAAGTCCCGCATCGGGCTCTGCGCTGACAGCACGGACCCTGCTTAGGATTCTCTCTCTCCCTCTCTCTCTTGTCCCTCCCTTGCTGGCTCTCTCAAAATAAATAAACTCAAACAAACAAATATAACAAACAAAAAAACAAAACTACCACAATAAAAGAAGTGTTTTTTAAAGAGAAACTCCAGGCAGTAGGAATTCCTCAGTCAGGCACGCTGGTAACTCTCAGTCTGACGTTTCTGCTGTGCCGACGGGGCCCAGGCGTGTCAGGCCAGCCTCCGTCGCCGCACACGAAGGGGAGGCACACGGATGGCTTTGCGCGTGAATCGGAGCTCAGAAGTCAGAGGGCTGGAAGCTGAACAAATTCTCAGGGTCTACATTTAAATCTTCACAGCACGGAGCAAGGCACGCCTAAAACACACGGCATTGGCTGGTTTCCACTGGAAGAGAACGTTCATTAGCCGAGAAAGGACGGTTAATGGTCCAAGCCGTGCAAACTTTCTTAGCCAGAGATTTCCTCCTCCACTAAATGCGGAGGGTAAGACCTCTACAGTCCATTCCAGATGATTCTAGAATCCAGCAGCACTAAGTTATGTGAAAATGGGGGTGGACATGAATGGGGACCAGCAAGTCTCTACAAGAGGGTCAGAAAGGAGACAGACAACCTTCTTTTTTTTTTAATGTTTTAAAATTTTATTTATTTATTTATTTATTTATTTATTTATTTATTTATTTATTTTTAGCAGCAGGTAAAAGTTTATTAGAATCTAATATTAGAAAGGAAGAATAGCAGGAAAGCTTTCTTTACAGAGAGGGGACATTTGAAAGTGAATGCCCCTAATTTTATTTATTCAGTTTTAAGACAGAGAGCATGAGCAGGGGAGGCACAGAGAGAGTGCGAGAGAGAGCATCCCAAGCAGGCCCCGTGCCATCAACAGAGCCCGACACGGGGCTCCATCTTACAAACCACAAGATCATGACCTGAGCCCAAGAGTCGGACGCTGAACCGACTGAGCCACCCGGGTGCCCTGGGACCGACAACCTTATGACAAAGCAAAATCCGAAGAGAGATGTAACGGGAGGCTCTTCTGAGCGTGAAGGATGGCGAGAAGAAAGTGGCCACAGCCTAGGTCTGCAGACGGAGACAGACAGGTTGTTTCCGTTTCCGGAAGACGGAAGGTCCAGCTGTTTCCGGGCGTTCATCCAAGCAGCCAGGGATACGCCTGTGGTCTTCGACAACCAGAGCAATCGGCTGTAGACGCGCTGCTGCCTGGAGCTCTCGGTCACCCGGGGCAGGGAGCCGGGTGCGGAGGAAGAGAGATTCCCCACTTCAGGGTTCCCATCTGCTAAGTGCCCTTGGGATTCCTTTTATTTTTTCAAAGTGAAACTGCTCCATGTTCTTTTTTTTTCTTAAAAAAATTTTTTTAATGCTTGTTTTTGAGAGAGAGAGAGAGGGAGAGAGAGACAAAGCGTGAGCAGGGGAGGGGCAGAGAGAGAGGGAGACACAGAATCGGAAGCAGGCTCCAGTCTCTGAGCTGCAGCACAGAGCCCAATGTGGGGCCTGAACTCATGGCCCGTGAGATCGTGAGATCATGAGATCATGACGTGAGCCAAAGCCAGTCGCTCAACCGACTGAGCCCCCCAGGCGCCCCGACACTTCTATTTTATTTTCTTAAAATGAGATTCTTTCCCAAAGCATGTCTTAAAAAAAATTTTTTTTAAGTAATCTCTATGCCCAACATAGGGCTTGAACTCACAACCCTGAGATCAAAAGTCGCATGTTTTGATGTCTGGGCCAGCCTGGTGTCCCCTTTTGGTTATTTTTTTTAAATATACTTTATTTTTGGGGCACCTGGTGGCTCGGTTGGGTGAGTGTCCGACTTCTGATTTGGACTCAGGTCATGCTCTCTCGGATCGTGAGTTCAAGCCCCGCAGCTGACAGCACGGAGCCTGCTTGGGATCCTCTCCCTCCCTCTCTCTCTGTCAGTGCACTTTGTGGCTGGAACCCACGAACCGCAAGATCCTGACCTGAGCTTAAATCCAGAGTTGGATGCTCAACCGACCGAGCAACCCAGGCGCCCCAATAATATACTTAATTTTTTAGAGTGATTTTAGGTCCACAACACAATTGAGCTGAGGGGAGGGCATGGAGAGCCTCCCTGCTATCCGCACCCCACACTAGAATCCCATTTGTTTGCAGGAGGCGTCCTTTCTCTTTCCGGCAAGCCAGAAACAGGGCGTTCCTGACTCAACCTGTCCACGGTCAACCAGAACCAGCTGCCTCTTGCCGGGGGGAGGGGTGGCGGCAGCAGGGGATCCAGGAAGCCACCGCTCCTCCCTCGCTCCTCGCTTCGCTCCTCGTGTGCACTCTCAACCAGTTCTGCGCTTCCCGGCCTGGCATCGGAGGCACCCGTCCCCCTAACTCCCGGACTTTTCTGGAGTCCCCTGGCTGGAACGAGTTTGCCTCTTAATGCCTTGCCTCTCTATACCGGCCGTGACATCTCAGCTTCCTTTTGGTCTGTCTGACCAGAAGGTCATAGATCTGACCATCTGCTTTCAGTCTTTTCTACCCTCTTGAGCTCAAAGGTTTATACCCATTTTATTCCTCGAATGCCATTGTAGCAGACCTTGGCGAGGGAACCAAGGTAAGGGACTGTACTCACTCTGCACAGTGTCCTCTCAAGTGTCATCGCTTATTATTGCCCCCCACCTCACCCCTACCCTCTAATGAATGCCGTGGCACTTCGGCGTCCCCTCGGGTATTTACACGTAAGTCTACCTGCACGGTGTACGACATTGTAAAAGTTTATGACAGTGGTATGTATTAGAAATCTCATGGGGCACCTGGGTGGCTCAGGGGGCGCCTGAGCGGCTTAGTCGGTTAAGCGCCCGGCTTCGACTCAGGCCATGATTTCAGGGTTCATGGGTTCGAGCCCCGCGTTGGGCTCTGTGCTGACAGCTCAGAGCCTGGAGTCGGCTTCAGATTCTGTGTATCCCTATCTTCCCCTCCCCCACTCGTTCTCTCCCTCTCTCTCTCTCTCTCTGTCTCTCTCTCTCTCTCTCTCTCTGTCTCTCTCTCTCTGCCCCTCTCTCAAAAATAAATAAACATAGAAAAAGAAATCTCATGCTCCTGTCTCCACTATTTTCAGCCTCCTCCACTTTGCTACATCGTGATGTAATCTTTCTGATTGCTGCTGGGGGTTACCTCCAACTCTGCCACGTACTAGAATTTGATGAATACTTGAGCTGCTGCTTCTTCAGCTACCAGGAAATTTGTTTTTGATGCGTCCCCAGGAACAGAGAGCTGGGACATGGGATTTGCACGTGTTAGAGACAGTAATGCTGCCAGGCGTCTCTGCACAAGGGCCATGGCAGTGAAACCCTCTCCGAGAGCTCACCATCTTCGTTGTGACGCTCCCAAAGGGAGACATAATAGGCAGTGTTTCTCAAGCTTCTAGGACCCCGGGGTTCTTTCCTCGGAAATCCGCTGGCGTCGTCAGGGTGTCACAGAATGCGCTGGGAGATGCTGGTATGGATTGCGCAGCCCTGGGAGAGCAGCACACTGTTTTGGGAGCCGGACAGAGAGGAAAAGCTATAAACCTACCTTGTTTTTAACCTAAAAGAGTCGTTCTATGTAACTCTCACTGCATAGCGAATTCTTATTTGTCTCTCTGTTACCTGAGAAAAGACCAGATGTTCTTCCTAACACGTTGTTATTTATTTCTGGTAGGAGTCCAGGCTAACCTTGGGATTTTTTTTTAAGGGCCGTGGGCAGCTGAATTTCATTTCAGTGGTGGAAACCATGGCTGTTCTAGCAAACCGTGGGCACGTGGTCGCAAATTGCTGGTAAGAATTCCAAGACCTACCCTCAGTTCCGACAGGCAGATAACGCCACACAGGTATAAAGAAGAGAATCCAGGATGCCTGGGTGGCTCGGTTGGTTAAGCGTCCAACTTCAGCTCAGGTCACCATCTTGCAGTTCGTGAGTTCGAGGCCCACATCGAGCTCTCTGCTGTCAGCCCACTTTGGATCCTCTGTCCTCTCTCTCTGCCCTCCCCCCGACCGCTTGCACTCTGTCTCTCTTTCTTTCTCAAAAACAAACTTTGAAAACAACCTCAACTATTAAAAAAATTTAAAAAATAAGAGAATTGATTTAAAAACTTTAAAATTAAAAATAGTAATTAGAGGGGCGCCTCAGTGGCTCAGTCGGTTAAACAACTGACTTCAGTTCAGGTCATGATCTCAAAGTCTGTGAGTTCGAGCCCCACATCAGTCTCTGTGCTGACAGCTCAGAGCCTGGAGCCTGCTTCGGATTCTGTGTCTCCCTCTCTCTCTGCCCCTCCCCCGCTTACACCCACACACTCTCTCTCTGTCTCTCAAAACTAAACATTAAAAATTAAAAAAAAAGTAATTAGACGTCAAAGGTAAAACGGCCACTCGAAGGTAGGATTATACTATCACAACCGTTAGATCAACCTGGAGTTAAACTATGTAAACAGGACCCAATCCACTTAGCTCACCAAGGCCTAGCCCAGTGCCTGGCATAGAGGAGACACAATAAATAATCGTTGAAGAGATGAACCAAAACACAGAATCAGATATTTTTATTTCAAAAGCCTTATAGGGGAAGATTTGGGGTTAAAGTTTTAAAGGGATAGAGATATTACGAATATAGCTCAGAAAATTTTCTCCTAAATCACCAATGCGTATAGTCCATAAAGTCAGGGTAGAGCACTTCCCTTCTGCGGCTAAGGAAATGCACTGCACGCCTACTAGAGCGTCTGTTCGTCCCCTTTTCTGAGACCCGGCGACCGCCCGCATGGATGTGGTCTCCTGGTAGCCATATTGCTGCCGTGTGACTCTACGCCTCGCCTTTAGTTGATTGGATCCAGTCGGACACAACACCCCAAGCTGGGCCAATTGGATTCCATCTCTGGCAATTTGATACTGTAGTATGAAACCCTGGATAGTCTAGCCCAGCGGCTTTCCCCCTAGGTGAGTTTTGTCACCCCCGGGGACACTGGCAAGGTCTGCAGATGCTTCGATTGTCACAGCTGGGGCCGGGGAGGGAGAGGTTGGGTGTTATTGGCATCTAGTGCAGAGAGGCCAGGGTTGCTGCTGAATGTTCTACAGTGCACAGGACTGGCCCCGCCACAGAGAATGATCTGGCCGACGATGTCAGCGTAAGGCTGAGGAACCGTGCTCTACTGTGAGCATCTGAACAGACATGGCGTAACTCAGTTGAACGGGGCCGACGGCCGTCATCCACTCTCCACATCCAAGGAAAGCAGATGGTGTCCCCCTGCAAAGAGAGAAAATAATGAGGAAGTTCTACAGAGAGGAGCTGAGCAGAGAGACGGTTTTCTCATTCCCGACTTCCAGTTCCTTCCACGCTGACTACACTTTTGCCCCTTCAACCTTCTAATGAATCCCTCCTTTATACTCGAGACAGCCTGACATGGTTTTTGTTACTTGAAACCAAAGTAACTCAAGCTAATACAAAAAACATTCCGGCGAATGATTTTAAGTGCCCTAAGAAACATCAAGGCTCGGGCAGCTTAGAGACCATCCGAGTGTAGGATGGAACAAATAAATCAATCATGATTTCCGTCAGTTGTCGTTGCTTCTCCTTGACAGCCGGGCTGTTTCCTCACAACTTCTCTGCAGTTAGAGGCCAGAGTAAGTTGAAGCTTTTCGAAGGGCAAGGGGATCTAGAACATGCCTGATACTATGCTTAGGAAGTTTCTGGAAATTGGGACACCTGACTCACCGGCGTGGCCACTACACCTGAAACCCCACCCAATTCTACCAACCCAAGTCCTCTGCTTCCAGAGAGCAGCTACCAATTACAGTTCCTCGTGATTTCTGTTTTGCATATAATTTTGTATTGGTAGGCTCACCATCAGTCTTGGTACTGATGTCATGTCTCTATACACGGAAATTCAGTAAAAGTTGTGATGCAGGTAAGCCACTGACATGGTCTTTGATACTCAGCTTCTTCTTGGAAGTCATATTTTTCTTTATCCAAGTCTTGGGAACATTGTGAATTCATTCTTTATCCATACATAGAGCTTCTTTTTTTTTTTTAAAGTTTATTTATTTTGAGAGAGAGAGAGACAGAGAGACAGAGAGAGCACAAGCAGGGGAGAGGCAGAGGGAGAGGGAGAGAGAGATTCCCAAGCAGGCTCTGCAGAGCCCCATGCGGGGCTCGATCCCACAAACCATGAAATCGCGACCTGAGACAAAAGTCAGACACTCAGCCAACTGAGCCATCCAGGCACCCCTGCGGTGAGAATTCTTACAAGCAGAAGAGAGCAGGCAGGTTCAAGTAGAAGAATAGGGGAAGAATGTTCCAGACAGAGGGAAAAGCATGTCTAGAAGGCAAGGAACACGGTGAGTTTATAGAACAGAAAATGTTTGGAGTAGTTCTGCTAATCATTTACCGGCCCTCAGCTCAATTTCTGCTTTTCTCTGTATTGCAGAAGCTAAGTCTGCAAACAACACTTCCCAGATCCCTCTGCCAAACGGCTTCTGGTGAGTTCTGCCAGCGGAAAATGCCGGTAGAAGACCAGAAGCAGGAGAAGCCACGTTCCCTTGCCGTTGGTAGTACCCCCAGCCATGGCCCCAGTAGTAGCCAGTGAGCGAGGACTCCTGGGCTCCAGCGGTGGTAAGTGGCTCTGGCAGTGGTGGTGATGGTGGTCGGTCAGCCTGACAACACAGTGGCCATGAAGGCTGGGTAACACCATTTTCCCTCTTGCTCCAAACTTTCAGGCCGTTTCTAACCTCTGGGTAACTTTCTCTTTTTTGCCTCTCCAGCCATTTTCAGTTTTGAAACCAATTCCCTATATATATGTCTTTATTTAAAATACCTAGAGTGTGGGCGCCTGGGGGGCTCAGTTGGTTAGGCATCCGACTCTTGATTTTGGCTCAGGTGATGATCTCAGGGTTCATAAGCTGGAGTCCCACCATTAGGCTCCGCACAGATGGTGTGGAGCCTGCTTAGGATTCTCTCTCTTCTTGTCTCTCTTGTACTCTCTCCCTCAAAATAAATAAATAAACTTAAAAACAAACAAACAAATAAAATACCTAGAGTGGTTGCTGTTTTTCCAACTGGACACTGACTAATACAGCAGTGAATTGGAAACAATGGTTAGGGGCGGAGGACGGTTGTGGAGAGAGGTTTGGTTGACTAGGTCATTGAGGGTCAGATCATTTAAGTTCATCTTCAGAAATGACCAGCGTTTGGACTTTTTATTCTAAGAGCAGCGGAGGCCTTGGAAAGATTTAAAAAAAATGGTCAGCTTAGTCACTTTGGATTAAAAAATTTTTTTAAATGTTTGTTTATATTTATTTATGAAAGAGAGACAGAGCGGGAGCAGGGGAGGGGGCAGAGAGAGGAGGAGACAGGGAATTGGAAGCAGCTCCAGGCTCTGAGCTGTCAGCACAGAGCCCGACGTGGGGCTCAAACTCATGAACCTTGAGATCATGACTTGAGCTGAAGTCAAGACCCTCAACCGACTGAGCCACCCAGGCACCCGTATAGCTCCTTCTGTTGCATTTGGGTGTGCTCTGTAACTGCTTTGACAAGTAGAACAGGGCAGAAGGGATGCGGTGCCAGTTCCTGGGCCCAGGCCTGAAAAGACCGGCAGCTTCCATTTCTTGGAATGTTCACCCTCGGAAGACAATCACCATACGTTGAGAAGTGCAAGCCAAGCGGAGAGGACACACATGCATGGCTGCTCTTGTTGATAGCCCCAGCTAAGCGCCCAGCTGACAGCCAGCATCAACAGCGAGCCCTCGGGAGTGTGCCGTGTTGGATGTCCAGTCATCCATGGGGATGTTCAGACGACCCCATCCCGTCTACGACCGCATATAGACCCAGGCAATTCCCACACGTCTGAACCCATTCGACCCACAGAACCATAAGAGATAATGATACATTGTTAATCCACTAGCGGGTTGTTGTTGTTGTTTTTTTAAAGACACTAAGCTCTGGGGTGGTTGGTTACTGAGCAAAAGAAAATAGGAATAGATGTGGAAGGAGAGAAAGAAGACAGAATCAAGAATGTTATCTAGAATTGTGGTTTGGACTCAGGGTGGAGCCAGTCACTACTAAGCTGGAGGTTGGGAGCCGGAGAAGCACTTTGTAGGTGTGGGTAAATGAATCCATCATAAACTAGGAAATATTTATTTGGGGGGGTCTAATTAATTCCCCCCCATATATCCTATTATGTTTTATCTTCAGCATTAGCTATCCAGATTTTAAACAGATTTTATCGATCTCTACCTTTGAGACCCTCTAAAGTATTAATTTTAGTGTCTTCTGGATAACAAAAGCTGCCCTTCTCAGAAGTTATCAAGAAGAACTGGTACGATTTCACCACATTTAGTCCTTGTGGATCTAGGGATTAACTTCAGGTGTCTTATTCATTCATCAAATATTTACTCATCCGCCAGGTGTGATGGCATCATTACGGCAGGCAGGGCTTATCCTGGGTGTTAGGGCCACAATGGTGCATGAGATAGATACCATCCCTGCCCTCCTGGACCTTACATTCTGATTAGCAGACAGACAAGAAACAAGTAAAGCATATAATTACCAATTTGATAAAAATCAACGAAAGAAATAGGCAGGGTGCTTTTAGAGAGTAAAATTTGACGGGAAACTACTTTAAATAAGGTGATCAGGGAAGGTTTTCACGTAGAAACTTAAGGAAGCAGAAGGAACCAGCTGTGAAGTGTATGTAGGAGGGGAAGTGAGGCTTGGTAGTTACGGGACCTACAGGAGCGCAGAGGCCCTTGGGTGGTTAAAAGCTTGACCAGGTTCTAGGAACTGAAAGACTAGTGTGTTTGGAGTACGGTGAACAAGAAGCAAACAAGAGGAGGTTGGCGGGATCCACCGAGGTCAGATTACACAATACCTTTTAGGCCATAGTAAGGGGGTTGCAGTTTATTCTGAATGCAAAAGGTCGGCAGAAGCGTGAACAGGATCCGATTCATATTTTAGGAAGATAATTGTCACCACAGACAGAAGGGAAACTGGTTGAGAAACTATTACAGGGGTTCAGGACAGAAAGACGGCCGGGACTGGGGTTCGTTCTGGTATCTTCCTTGGACTGTCTCTCCCTCTGTAAAGTGCGGGTGGGGGCCCAGTACAAACAGATCGGCAATGATTCCCACGCACCCGAGTCTAAATTACAATCATACGGGACTCTTGCTTTGTACAAAGACTTGAAATAACTTTATGGGGGACGGTATTTTCCACTCCTCTCCACCAATCACCCACTTCCCCCAAACCTAAGTTTCACTCTGTTAGGGATACACTGAACCATTTAGTGGCTTTCAAGCCACTTCATCATAAACAGTATTTGTTGTCTACCAAGTTCCTTGGCAACTGGAAGAGATGAGATTGAAGATCCTAGAGCAGGCGCAGAGTTCGGGATTAATCCAGTTGGTTTTGTTTCTGTTTTGTGTTTGTTTTTTGTTGTTGTTTATTTTTTGTTTTTATTTCTGTGTGTGTGTGTGTGTGTGTGTGTGTGTGTGTGTGTCTTTCCACAGGGCCACAGGACTTGTACTGTCAACAGACTAAACTTCAGTGTAAGGGATCAGACGGAAGAGCCTCATTAGCCTTAAATTCAGATCCCTCATCCAACGCCCTGAAGTTTCTCATTAACTCCACCTGAATACTGATAAATTACCCTTCACTTAAAACATGGTAACATAATTCAGCAGATACGCCTAAAAGCCTCTTCACCATTCAGATACTGATGGCAGTACATGAAAAAGGCTCTTTACGGTTATTGCTAGTTTTTATTTTTTACAACATTTTTTTAAGAAGGCTCCACGCCCAGTGTGGGGCCCAAACTCACAACCCTGAGATGAAGAGTTGCATGCTCCACTGACTGAGGTAGTCAGGCGCCCCAAAGATTTTTTTTTTTTTTTTTTAAGTATTCTCTAAACCCAGCATGGGGTCCAAACTCATTCCTCCTAGATCGAGAGTCGCATACTCTCCTGATTGAGCCAGCCTGGACTCGTTATTGCTAGTTTTAAAAAATGGGTCAATATTTCACGACAGTTCAAAAATGTAGGTAATGTTGTAAAGGTAGCCGGGAGAGCTCCCTTCCCCTCCCGTCTTCTCCTCCCTCCGTGTGACGGCAAAGCGAAGAGCCAACTAGAACCAGGAAGCAGGCCCGCAACAGACACACCTTGATCTTTTACTAGGTAGCCTGCAGAACTAGAAGTAAATTTCTGTTGCGTCTAAGTATGTGTGTATACATGTGCACATACTTGGAGAGTAACAGCAGGACCTTCTTCAATCTGTTTAGCTACCAAAAAAGTCAGTTACACCCACTGGCACACAGTGGGTTCAGCAGTCAATTCTGCACTTGATTCTTGCCTACTTATAGAAACTCATTTGGTCACTAATGTATACAAATCAAATTAAGGTCGGTAAATTTAAGCTGCCCCCCCCTCAGCCCCCCACTCCGCCGCCAAAGGTCCACGGTCTGGTAGAACACACTTTCTTAAAACTCGTTCTGGGGCGAAGAAACATTGTACAACAGTTATTTCCGGGATCTGAATGATTTAACCATGAAGGAAGTTCCGTCCACTTCAAGACTCTCTTTGAATAGCTCTTATCCAGCTGTGTTTGGGAGTAAATCTAGAAGGAAACGCCAACTCTTTCGTCTGAGCATGCAGACCTATCACAGGCTGAAAACACAGGCTGTCCAAGGCTTTAGGGAAATCACTTGTCTAGACTGCCCCTTATAGGGTCCTACTCTCTTTGGTTGGGAACACAAGCCTCTCCGTACACCTGTCTCCTTACCCAAAGCTGGAGATTCCAGTGGGAATCCTAAAACAGTGCGGGGGGGGGGGGGCGACGGTGGAGAGGACATGGAAGGCAAACAAGGAATGCATGCATATACTGGTCAGCTACGACTCTATAGCCGGCTTGACCTGAAAGCTTGCTTCCCAGTCAAACCTGGACTTCCCCTACATTTACGCTAACGGTTCCTTTCTAAAAAAATTGGTTTTTTTTCCTGCTCTTAAACATCCTCAGGCCGCACGGGCAAGACACAGGGCGGGAAGAGAACACGTGTGATTTCTGAGCTGCTTAAAATACCTCGGGTCCTTTTTCATTGAGAAAAAGGAGGCAGGACAGAAAGGAAAACGAAGCAAGCTGCCAATGGCCGGGGTAGGCGCGGCCGCGCGAGCACTCGGCGCCGAGGCCTGCATGACGCTCCGACCGCGGTGCGTAATCCGCGGGTGGGAGGGCGGGAGTGCGGGGGCCCCCGGCCGGCTCCAGCGCACGTGGCCGACTCGGGCTCAAAGTCCAAGGGCGGCGGGAGGTCTCGGGGCCCACGGGCGCGCCTTGGCTCACACACCCCGGCAGGAGCAACGAATCGGACCGCCGCTCTCGGCCGCCGGCACACTCGCGGCCACACGCCATCAAGGGCCCGCGCGCGGGCACCCCCTCCGCCCCCAACCACGGTGGCAGCGCGCCCTGTGGAAGACCGGAACCGCTACAGGCACAGCCCGCCCTCTCCTCGCGAGACCTGAGAGAGGAAGAAGGTTGGTCGGGCGACGGGAAGACAGCCAATGAGAGAGCGGAAAGGGCGTGATCGACGGCCCTCCGAGCGCCTTCCCTAAGCCCCGCCCCGGCTGCGGAGGCCCCTGTCGCCGCCCGCCTTTCCCTCCCGTCCCTGTGTTCCCTCCCCTCCCTGCCCGAGTCTGCTCTTCCCGTCTGAGGTGGCGGCCGGCCTCCCTCCTCTCCAGCTCCATTTCGCCTGTAGTCCTGGCTTCCCGTTTTTATCGGGCCCCCAGACCGGTCTGAGCACTCCCCCTGTCGCTTCAGGGTGGCCGAGTAGCCCCGGGCCCCTCGAGTCCCTGCGTTTTCTCCCTTCCTGGGCTTCGGTGCTCGTCCTTCCCCGCCATGAATGAGGAGTACGACGTGATCGTGCTGGGCACCGGCCTGACGGTGAGTTCCGAGCGGCGGGCCCCGCGACCCCTCCTCTCCCCTCCACTCCCCTCCCCTCCGCATCCTCTCCCCGCCGCCCGCGCGGCGCGAGGCCGGGGCCCACCCCACTGGGCCGCGCAGCTTCCTGCCCGGGCCGGCCTCCGAGCGGGGCCTGCGTCTCACACGCTGTCCTTGTGGACACGCTCTGTGGTCGTCGTTGGGGGCCGTGCTCTGCAGGGCGTTGGGGCGGGTGGCGACGGGCGCGTCTCCAGGCGTCCGGGCCTGCGGCAGTGCCCAGCTGCTCGGGCTCGGGACCGCAGTGGGTCGTCCCGAAACGTGGATTGAGAGACCGGGAGATGGAAAACCCGGTCCAGGTGGAAAAGGACAGTTTTTCGTGTTGCTGGGGGAGGGGGGAGCCCGATTGGAGTGTCGGTAGTCCTCCACCTCCTTTATGGGTTGATGGCCTCTCCCGATTGGAAACGGAAAAGCACCAGGCGGAGTGGGGGAGGGTGGAGGCCACTCTCTTGCGTTTCCTACTTAGACCTCAGCCACTACTCCTCATCCGTCTTTGCGTGCCAGAGCTAGGCGGAAGATTTTGTGACAAGTCGTTGGGTAATCGCTGTTTTGTGCTTGATGCAGTTCAGTTAACTTAGATTTGGGGGAGAAAAAAATTAGCCTTTTATCCCCGCGCTCGTTTCACATGAGAAGCATTCTGCGTCCCTTCTAACCCCCCCTCTCGGCTCACTTTTTGAGCATCTGTAGAATTGGAGATGAGTTTTGTCTAAACTTGTCTGTCGAATGCTTTCCCGGCCTTCCCCTTTTGTTGGGTCTGTTCCCTGGCTCCAGTGTCTCTTCTGGGGGCTGTCCCCGAAGATGCCGAGTGGTGCTGGATGGATCGCTGTAGAGGCCAAGTTCTCTACCGACGTGCGCTGCCCGAGCAGCAGCACCGGGTAGATGAGCTCCCCTACCAGGAAAACTACGGAGCCCTTTCGAGTGTGAGGGATTCGGTTCAATCTCTTTTTAGGTGGGGAGTTGGCCTGCTGTTGGATGCCTAAATGAACAGGGCCCACCTGCTGTTAACTTTTCTTCAGTTAGTATTTTTAAAGTGTCTGATTGGGATTCCAAACCGAGCTTCCTAGCTCGCGGAGGGTTTGCCCATTGGGACGGGCACCGTTGCCGCCAGCCTGTTGTAAGAGCTCGTTCTGTTTTTCTGCGGTTATTGCTGGTCTTTCAAATTTGCTCTTGATTAGGTCAGTTGGCCGTGGACAGACAAGCCCAAATCCATCTTGCAGGTTTCGACACGCCTGGTTCAGAAGCGCCAGTTTGTGTCAGAGATAGCACAGGCGCACTGGGTGAACGACGGAGTGGAGATGATGCGTTTAATTTAAATATTCATTCGGGTTGATTGTGGTCTTTCTGCGGAGTGTCGGGTTGGAACTTCGCTAGACATCAGACCAGGGTCTGCCCTCGCTTCACAGCTGCCACAGCTTGAGTCCTGCGAGCCTTCTTAGATTTTCTCAGATGTTCTTTGAGAAGTCTGTCAACTCAGAGCTTCCGCGTTCACTGATTGGAGCGGTGGTGACAGGATGATTTGATAACGGCAAATCTCGTACCCTCGTTTCCAGTGACACAAGGGCTGCTCACAGCGAAATGAGACCACCTGCGTTAAAAACCCCGAAATCACACTTGACAGAGTATTTGGAGTGAACATGCCACTTAATTTAGTCTTAATTTTTGGCTGATATTTAGTGCCCGGGGTTTAAGAACCTGAAAACAGGCACTATCGACGTGGGTACCAAATATTGCAGGATGGCAGCGTGTCAAGTACTTTTAGTGCTGTACACTTGTTACTTTTAAAGAAAGTGTCCGAGTTTGTTGGCTAGTGTTGGCACTGTTTGTATCCGTTGTTCCTTCTAAAATGAAGGTCATAGTGATCCACAAATGTTGATAGTAACTTGAATAAGACATAAAATGTATAACTTAGAACAAAGTCATTCTGTGTCTAGAAGTGGAATATTCTATATAACTGAATTTTCTAAGGAATTGAGGATTATCCCTTTAAGGAACCACAACTTTCTGATAAAAGCCTTTTCAGATGACATCACAACTTCTTTAGCAGTCGAAGGAATATAATTTACTTGATGGCTAAGATTTCACACCGTGAGGATTAATGATTGTGTTCCGCCCTAACGTGATGAAGCCATTGAGACACCTGGGACGCTCTGGCCCTCCTTAAATAGTCTCCGACTGCTTGCCTTTGTGAGTGAGAGTTCTTCAGTCTGCTTTTCATTTTCAGCCTCCTCCCTTTGCTGTTAGGCTGGTGACTTTTGCTTTTCTTTGATTGCAGTGTATACAGACAGCATCTGACCCCCTAAGATGCTACTTCTAACTGACTTTGGGTTTGGCAATAAACTCTTGAATTTTCTTAAAAATGGTATAAGGGTAACTAGTTCCACAGCTATCTGTTGGTTCTGGGAGGTATTTGTGGTGTTTCGTTCTACGTAATAGTTCTGGTAAGGGGCCATGAATAGAAACATGTACTCTAGTGATACTTAACTAGTATTCTTAGTATTGTATGTTTCGAAATTATTTTACATCCTAGATGTAATTCCGCCCCCCCCTTTTTAAATTAAAATTTTGTGATTTGAAAGGGGAGTTTTTATATCTGATTTAAATCAGATAAAAGATTTTATCTTTTTTTTAAAATTTTTTTCTTTCAACGTTTATTTATTTTTGAGAGACATAGAGACAGAGCGTGAGCAGGGGAAGGGCAGAGAGAGAGGGAGACACAGAATCCGAAGCAGGCTCAGGCTCCGAGCAGTCAGCAGAGCCCGACGCGGGGCCTGAACTCACAGACCGTGAGATGATGACCTGAGCTGAAGTTGGCCGCTTAACTGACTGAGCCACCCAGGTGCCCCAATTTAAAAATCTTAAATTGCCTCTCAGATTTGCTCCTTGAAGATCCTGGCCATTGCTGTGATGGAGTTTTGTAGACTAAGGCCTTTTTATTCACTGCAGTAGCAATCATAGGGCCAATATCTTGCATTCTGTATTTTAAATCCATTTCAAGCATACCGGCCCAATAGAGCAGAAATTAAATCAGACACATTTCAGCATCTAGAAGTAGTAGTGAGATACTCGGTTTCAGAAACCACTAGGTGAGCATTTTGGCTCACACAGATGGTAACCGACAGTTCCCTCTATCTCCTCCTCCTACACATATCCTTGTACCTGATTAAAGACGCTTACCGGAGTAATGGCTTCCCCAGTTTCAGTTATTTGGATTGTGACTATTGTGATCAGTTATGGGCAATAAAAAGGTACATCCACTGTCCATAAACAAGTAGCTTCTCTTATAGTTAACATGAGAAAGTGCCAAGTGCTGTGATAGAGGGCACACGTGGGAATTCAGACAGGGGAGTCCGGAGAACCTTGGTAAAGAAGGAGGTATGTGAGCTGGCTGTGGGCTTGAGCAGGAGGGGTGACGTTCTGGGTGCAGTGAGCAGGACAGGCTGGTACTAAGGACAGGATGTATAGAAGGAATAGGGAGTTTATTTTGCCTCAAACAGAAGGTATGAAGAGGCGGATTGGGAAATAGGGTTCGAAAGAAGGCCTGTCGCTAAGAATGTTGGATGTACTAAGCTAAGAAATTTGAACTTTATCTTTTAAGGCAGTGGGAGAGGATTTTGAACAGGAAACATAACTAGAGCCAAATTTCCAGAAAAATTATCTTCTGACAGCATTTAATGAGATGCATTCAAGGGACAGACATTTAAAGGATCATTCTGTTGAAAACAGTTATTTTTGTTGTGTTATTGCTATAAGACATCTATCACTGAGATTAACTGATTTAAAAATGTCCAATATTTTTTTCTTGTATTTCTAGGTAAGTAGCTTTCAAAAGGCTCTTTTCTTTAGTATCAGTTTTTAGATACCTGTTTTCTTTTTTTTTAATTTTTTGAGAGAGAGAGAGAGAGAGGGAAAGCATGCAAGTGGGAGAGGGGCAGAGAGAGAGGGAGACACAGAATCCGAAGCAGGCTCCAGGCTCTGAGCTGTCAGCACAGAGCCCGATGTGGGGCTCGAACTCATGAACCACGAGATCATGACCCCAGCTGAAGTCGGGCGCCTAACCGACTGAGCCACCCAGGCGCCCCTAGATACCTGTTTTCTTAATTATATTTTTGTGTGCATTTACCTTCTCTTTGGTGTTTTTTGTTGTAGTTTTGTTTTTCCTTGTAACAACTTTAACATTTAGTAGGATTTGGAGTTTGGTCAGTGCCTAGTTTGGTCACTTGGAAGATCTCTCAGAATATTAATGTACTCTGGCCCTGTTCTCTTTGAAGCTTGCTCTCTAAGTAGCAAGGGATTCGGCATTACTTTTTCCAAGACACCAGGATGCTCTACTCTTTATTTAGTACTACCGACCTTGGGAACACTGTTTAGGTTGATCAGAGTTCACATGTAGGAACACCACGCAGGCCACTTTGTCAATACGAGGTGTTTTGCTGTAACGTGTTTAGGTGCTGTCCGGATAAGTGACTCTGATTATTGCAACTTTAGCCTTATGTGCAAGGTGCTGACGGGAAGCAAACTTTAGTGCCATTGATAAGGCCCTTCTCCCACCCCCACACAGCTACACGTCCTAGAACTTTGCCGCAGCTGAACTGTAAACCGTGTGGTCCGCTTGCCTCTTTATGAAGGGGAACGTGCAGTGCCAGAGGAGTGGCCTTGGATTCCGACGGTGGTTTTGTGGTGGCAGTGATTCTGGATGTGAGTTTGTATTCTTACCCTGCTCAGGGCGTTTGGGGTGAGTTTGAAATTAAATATGGAGTACTCTCATCCGTTAGATTTAAAACTAGTGTGTTGGTTAGTGTTCTTTAAAATACAGGTTTTCTGGGGCGCCTGGTGGCTCAGTTGGTTAAGCGGCCGACTTCGGCTCCAGTCATGATCTCGCGGTCTGTGAGTTCAAGCCCCGCGTCGGGCTCTATGCTGACAGCTCGGAGCCTGGAGCCTGCTTCAGATTCTGTGTCTCCCTCTCTCTCTGCCCCTCCCCCACTCATGCTCTGTCTCTCTCTGTCTCAAAAATAAACAAACAGTAAAAAAAATAAAATAATAAAACTTGTTAGTATTATTGACATACATGATGGGTGAACCAGGTTTTCTAGTGCAAAAAAAGGAAATTCATTTAGAGTATTTTCTCTGGCTTTAATGTGCTTTGCTTGTTATTCTGTATTCATGAGATAGGTAGTAGTGCTGGATTTTAATTTTGAGTTGTTAATTTTGTAAGATATTAAAATTGTAGGATCATTAATGTATACCTTATGCCCAGATATGATTGATAAATTTTATCAGTGAATTAATGAGTTCATCCCATGTTTTGAAGCAAAATTTGAAGTATTTTTTTTATTCTTTTGCAGTGTGAAAGCAGTGTTTTATAGGTGGGTTTAGGAGAATCTGCAGACCAGATTTAATTAGCTTCTGTCCTGTTCATTCCAGGGGATGCCTCTCAAGGCAGGTATTATCAGCTCTTTGGACTTCAGTGAATCTTTAAATTATTGAGCCCTTTATTTCAGGCCTCCACCTTTAGGGCTTGCTCTTGCGCCGTGCTCCAGTGCGCAGATCAGGCGTGTTTGCAGGCAGCATGCAAAGTTATGTATAGAGGATATACGGCACTCAGATCTGCTTGCTGTGCTTTTGCTCCCAAAAGTTGAACTCCGAAGTCTGCCTTTGTTGGCTGGAAATGGGACTGTTTAGTCTTCCTCTCTTTGTGCCCTAACCTGTTTTTGAGATAGTAAATTTTATTTTACTTTCATGTAATACGTAGAACCATATATGTTACTGCTTCTTTGGATTTTGTTTTGAACAAGTGAGTTGCTTTTGATAATATTAGGATTGATTTTTGTAGTTGTAAAGTGTCTTCAGTTCTCTTTATCAGAACATCGGTAAGAAACCGAAAAGGCAAGCCACAGAATGGAAAAAGCTGTTTGCAATATATATATAACCAATAAAGCACTTTTATCCAGAGTATAAAAGGAACTTTTATATGGCAGTAAGGAAAAGTCCATTTTTAGAAAGGGCAAATAATTTGAATAGATACTTATCAAAAGAAGATACTAATTATCAGTAAACTATAAAAAAGTACTCAACCTCGTTGTCAGGAAATGCAAATTAAACCACATCCTAACTAGAAAGGCTAAAATTAAAGGCTCAAAAAGACACAGGTGTTGGGCAAGGAACCTCATACACCGCTGATGGAAGTGTAGCTTGGCGCAGTCACTTTGGAAAGCTGTTGGGAGTATTTCCTGACGTTGAACACAGTTGTGCTTCCCTGGATATGGATCCAACAAATGCATCATAGAAACACGTCGAGAATATTTATAGAGCCTCACTGTAGTCAAAAACTGGAACTGTCCAGATGCCCATCAGCTAAAGCTTTTACAGCTTTGTTACCCAGACTGTGGTCCTTGGACCGACTGCTTCTGCAGCACGGGGGGCTCACTAGAAATGCAGAAGGCTAGGCCTCACTCTGGATATGCCGAAGCAAAATCCGCAGTTTGGCATGAACCTCAGTTTTGTTCTGTTGAAGTAGGCTCTAAGCCCAGCGTGGGGCTCGAACTCACGTGACCCTGTCATCTAGCGTTCCATGCTCTACCAGCCGGGCGCCCCTACCTAGCGTGATCCCCAGTTGATGCTCACTTTTGTTAAGGTTGGAGCGGTGGTGCTTTCCTAATGGTTCTTGAAATTGGTCCTGGACCAGCCTCATTAGTATCACCTGGGCCCGCTCTCAGGCCAACCCAGGTCTGGGGATGGCGGCCCCACAGTCTGTTTTCACAAGCCCCGCAGGTGGTGTGGATGCCAAGTGCAGTCTGAGAACCTGCTTAGAGTTCACATCTCTCCCCCCTTCGCAGGGGATGCTAAACGGGAAGCGCACGCTGAGGTCCGTCCACTGCTTGCCGGGTTAGGCAGACCTCCCGTAACGGTCCAGGTAGTAACTACTTCCGGTTATGCAGGCTGCGCAGTCTCTGTCACAACCACGGCTCCCCGTGGGACAGTGAAGACAGCCGCGGACGATCTGCAAATGAATCGGAATGGGTGTTCACCAGTAAATCTTTATGAGAATCGCGTGCAGCCTGGACTTGACTCATGTACTTTGGGGACCTCTGCTCTGTAGCAGTGAGAGTAAGTGAATTCAAGAACACACAAAACACGATGAGTCCTGTAAACATAGTGTTGAATAAAAGGTATATGCCAAAAAGACGTACTGCATGATTCTGTTTATTCTGAGTTCAAAAACCAGAACAAATCTTTGCTCCTAGAAATCATGAGAGGGGCGCCTGGGTGGCTCAGTCGGTTGAGTGGCCGACTTCGGCTCAGGTCATGATCTCATGGTCTGTGAGTTTGGGCCCCTGCGTTGGGCTCTGTGCTGATGGCTCAGAGCCTGGAGCCTGCTTCAGATTCTGTGTCTCCCTCTCTCTCTGCCCTTCTCCTGCTCACGCTCTGTCTCTATGTCTCAAAAATAAATAAACGTTAAAAAAAAAAGAAATGATGAGAGGGGGTGTGGGTGTGGTTATGACTGCAGTAGGGCACGAAGTGGCCTTCTGGAAGCCCTCATAGTGTTTTGGTTCTTGATCTAAATAAGAAATGATATACCCTCCTAGAGTAAAATTTGAACCTGATAACAAAACCTTTCAAAAATACTAAAATGAATAGATACATTGTGGAGTACAGTTTGAAATATTTATGAATTTTTAAAATAAATGTATCAAGGTCAGACTTGCAGGGGAGTGAGATTGTTCTTTGCTAGTGAGGGTCTTTGAGACAGATTCGAAAAGCCCTAGGATTTATAATGATACATGGAATTTCCTTTTTCATTTCGAAAGATAAAGCCCTGATCACCAGAACCGTGGTACAGGTTTTGCGTGAATGTGTATCCCATCTCTGTGTTTCTTCTCATTAATTCATTAATCATATTCTTCCCTGATTTTTTCCTTTTCCCCTCCATCTCCATATGGTATAGCTTAGTATATTCATGCTTCCCTTACCTTTTTCCTGAGAGTAGTCGTTTATAATTGTCTATTGATTGCCACTTACTAATGGGGACCCTGGAGGCGCCCACTAGGGCTCCGGTTCTCAAACTCTTTGGCTTTGGATCTTTTAACACTGAAAAATTACGGACCCTGAGAATTTTGTTTGTAGGGGTTAGGTCTATCAATATTTATCATTAGAAATCAACACTGAGAAATTTAAAAAAATGTTAATTCACTTAAAGATAATAATAAACCTGTTATGTGTTAACATGAATAACAATTTTATGAAATGTAACTGTATCTTCCAAAACAAAAACATCATGAGAAGAGTATCATTGTTTTACACTTTCTGCGCATCTCTTTAGTGTGCACAGTGTCTGGCTTGAATGTCTGGCTTGAAAGGCAGCTGAGTTTTCACCTGCTTTGGTGCTCAGACTTCTGGGAGGTACTGTTTTAGCTGAAGCGTATAAAGAAAATCAAGCCTCACACAGATGTGTAGTTGGAACAGGGAGAGTATTTTAATAGCCTTTCACATTGTTGTGGATGTTATTTGATTTATACCAAAATATTCGTGGCAGGTGTTATGTTAAAAAATGTTAACTGTAGTATGAAATGTGAAACCACATCTGACCTGTATCCAGGTCTGAGTAATAATAGTTTATTGGTCAGTTGTTCTGTCAGATAAAAATGATGATCTGTGAGGGGCGCCTGGGGGGCTCAGGCTGTTAAGCGTCCAGCTCTTGATTTCTGCTCAGGTCATGATCTCGTGGTTCGTGAGATCGAGTCCCGTGTTGGACTCTGTGCTGACAGTGCGGAGCCTGCTTGGGATTCTCTCTTCTCTCTCTCTCTCTCTCTCTCTCTCTCTCTCCCTCTCTCTCCCCCTGCTACTCCCCCACTTGCACATGCACTCTCTCAAAATAAAGAAAAAAAAGATGCATGAACAAAAAAGTGGCTGGTTCAGTTGAGTGGCTACTTACCAGTCAGTTGCACAGATGGTTTTCCTTGAGCCAGAGTTCCTTTATGTGAACTTCCATTTTGTCCCACAGAACATTAAAATAAAATGGTAGGCATTCAAGGGTGTGTATTTAACAGAGGTAATTTTTTTTTTCTTTTCCTAACAAAGGGTAATTTTAATGTTTCATCAAGGACGTTTTTAAGTAAACCAGCCTTTTTTTTTAAACCGAGTGCCCGGTGGTGGAGACAGGAATGACTGGCCGAGTGGAGCGACTGCCCTAGTTTGTTTTATCCACTGTTGGCCTTGCACCATCGGCGCTAATGCCAGCGCAGCGGAAAAGCAGTGAATATTGTCTTAATGTTATGAAAATAGTTTTAACCTTGAGGCCCACGGGGTGCGTAGGCCCCGCTGTGAACCCTGGACTCTTTAGGGCTTTGTCCTTACGCCATATATTGCACATACTCAGTATTAATTACTAAAAGAATGTTTAATGAGGGGCTTTAAAATAAAGTATCTGTTTAAAACATGCTGTAATGCTTTACTTCTTATGAAGATACTTACGCTTTCCCTGTAGGAATGCATCCTGTCGGGTATAATGTCCGTGAACGGAAAGAAAGTTCTTCACATGGATAGAAACCCGTATTATGGAGGAGAAAGTGCGTCTATAACGCCCCTGGAAGATGTAAGTATTAAATTACTTACGCCTTTCACCCTTTGAATCTTGTAGTTATGGATCTCAACCTCACTCCTTATAGACAGGTTTGATTTTGTTTTTTTAAATAGATTATCTGTAACCTGTTTTTTCAAAAGGGGCTGCTAGTTTAGGGCTTGTAGAAATTTCAGTTATGACCTTCCTGCCATCTGGGGCAGCTATCTGTTATCTCTAAAGGTATGGACTTCTGACGGATATCGGATCTATGCCACCGCGCGCAGTGCAGCGTTGGTTTTATGTGTCCTTCTGGTTACGCGGAGAAGCATCCCCGTTTGTCAGGTGACAAAACAGTCTGTGATGTTACCGTCCCAGAGATGGGCTGAGTACCGGGTTAGGTGACTCCAGAGCTTTGGGTCCTTTTGCTTTCCTGCCCTGCTTCCCACGTTTTTAGAACGTGGCACAGGAGGCGTTTCCGCGGTGTGTTTTATGCAGCTGCCTGGACGGTGAGGAGGAGCAGAGTGCCGTCGCGTGGAGGTGTCCACAGGGCCGGGCCCCTGAGCACCATCCGATGTTTTATTTCTTAATCTGGGTGTTGTAAACATAGATTCTGCTTTCATTGTTGTTCTTTAATTTGTACCTATGTGTTTTAATTCACTCTTCTTTTTTTGCCTCTTTTCATAATAAAATAAACATTAATGATAATTAAAGCATACAAAAAATGTGTTTTACTAACTTTTTCTCTGTGAGGTGTGTTCAGCATCCACCTGCGTGGCTAGGGGCTGTGCTGTATTTTATGGGAGATGTATAGATGTCACCAATTACTTTAAATGATGACGGACAAAATAGACTTCATGTTTTTATCACAGTCTTTTTCTGAAGTCAGGCTTACAGAAAAGTAGAAAGAATAATAAACAGCGGATCAACCTTCCATTTAGATATAGCAGCTAAGAGTTTGCACTATTTGCTTTGTCTTTTTTTGTTACTGGCTTAAATCCTTAAAAGTAACAGACGTCACGATGCGCGACTGGAACCTTTCAGTGTTCGCTGGCTCGGAACAACATTCTCCTACGTGATGACGCCGTCACTCGTGATCACATTTAAAAATTAACAGTAATACCCAGATCATACTCAGATTTCCCACTGATGCTAAGAATGTCTTATATTGTGTATGGTAGTGGTTTTTTGTTTGTTCATTTTGTGTTTTTAAATGTTTATTTTTGAGAGAGCGAGGGCGTGCATGTGAGCGAGTGGGGAAGAGGCAGAGAGAGGGAAACCGAGAATTTGAACCAAGCTCTGCACACTCTGTGCAGAGTCCAACTTGGGGCTCAAACTCAGGAACCATGAGACCGTGACCTGAGCCTAAGTCAGACTCTTAACTGACTGAGCCCCCCAGACAACCCCCCCCCACATTTTTTTTAACCAGTTTAAACATTGCCTTTGGTGTTGTTTCTCTTTATTCTCTTAATCTACAAGTATCTCCCCACTTCTTTTTCCTTTCGAAAAGTTCAGGATAGCTTATAATAAGAAAGCATTGCTGTGTACTTCATATCGGGAGGCACGCAGTGTCTAGATTTCCCCACTATTCGTGATGCGGAGTTTGACCCTCGTGAAGGTGATGACCACTGGGTCTGTCTTCATGGTAGATTATCTGTAGAGTGATACGTTGGCACCATTCCTTCTACGCTTAGTACGTTTATTAATCTTCAGTAAGATAAACAAGCTGTCTTTTTTTTCTTCCCCCAGTGGATATACTCAAGGACTTGGGGGTTTTTATTAGTAAATAAGCCAACTTCGCTTATTCACTTCCACATTAGCAATAAATTCATGAGTTCAAATGAATATTCTCAAATTTTAGACTGAAAACTGCTTTAAAAAAATTTTTTTTTAATGTTTATTTTTGAGAGAGCTAGAGTGGGAGCAGGGCAGGGGCAGAGAGAGAGGGAGACACAGAATCCCAAGCAGGTTCCAGGCTCCAAGTTGTCAGTACAGAGCCTGATGCGGGGCTGGAACCCACGAACCTCGAGATCATGACCTGAGCTGAAGTCGGACACTTAACCCACTGAGCCCCCCAGGCACCGTTTTTAAAGCCCTTGAAAGCTGCTTTTTATCTAGAGCTTCTACTCCACTCACTTATGTAAGTTATAAATTAATTGGGTCTAACTTTAATTGTCTTCTTTGATTTAAAGAATCCAGAATTCAGTTTTAACTCCTTACATCACTACGGAAGCAAAAGTAAGCCTTTTGGGGTGCCTTGGGTGGCGTAGTCAGTCGAGCGTCCAACTTCAGGTCAGGTCATGATCTCACAGTTTGTGGGGTTGAGCCCCACGTTAGCCCTCTCTCTCTGCCCCTCCCCTGCTTGGGTGTGTGCAAGTGTGAGCTCTCTCTGTGTCTCAAAAATATACATTAAAAAAAAGTAAGCCCTTTGTTAACTTTTTATGCAGGAGACAATGAGTTTAGATGAGCACCTGGGTGACTCAGTCTCCTGTTTTGTGGGTTCAAGCCCAGAGCCTGCTTCAGATCCTCTCTCCCTCTCTCTCTCTGCCCCTTCCCTGCTCGCACGTGCTCTCTGTCTCAAAAATAAATATTTAAAAAAAAAAAGATTTCTAGAAATAAGGGGTATATCTACAGAGCTATGTGTCATTGACAGGTTGTTTTGTATTCTTGCTTTTCTGCTAGTAAGAAGTCCTACCTCTGCAATATTTATTTTAGCACTCCTTGGTGTAGGAATATATTTAATTTAGATTTGTACGGGAACTTCTCTAAAAATTTTCTCTGGCATGCCCTCGTTACGCTGAATGGTCGCATAGTGTAATGGAAATTCCGTTACATCGCGGTTAATTTTTGTTTGGCTTCAGTTATACAGGAGATTTAAGATACCAGGAGCGCCGCCAGCGTCGATGGGGAGAGGAAGAGACTGGAATGTCGACTTAATCCCTAAGTTCCTTATGGCCAATGGTAAACAATTCTAACTGAAATCTATGATATTGAATCTGGTTTAAAAGTAGACACGAAGTCTTGACAGAGAGTGTTATTCCAGCTATGTGGAAACAGATTTCGTTGAATGGCCCCAGTTGGGTGAGTTTCATATGGTCCATCAGAGGCACCTGGAGTCCATAAGAATGGAGGGAGGGGGTGACCCCTTCCCGGTTGGTTCTGGAGGTGCAAATTTGGGCTGTGGCACAGGCGCTTCTCTCGGGCTTCGGTGATGGTCTTGGATAACTGGGCCTTCAGAAACAGGTTTTTTTAAAACTGTTTTTTCACATGTTTTCTCATATTTTTAATTAAAAGAGCAAAATTGCTGTGATATTAGTGCCTTTTTCTGAACTGACGTCAAAAACCAAGTTGTTGGTTTCAAGTCAATTTATGTCCCATGTATGAAAGTGTGAGCCACCCTCTCCTTTTTTCAGTGTTTTCCTTATTTATTTTTTTGGTTTTGAATTTATATTCTACAGTTTTTTCATTTTTTTTAAGTTTTTAAAAATTTTTAAGTAATCTCTACCCCCAGCGTGGGGCTTGAACTCACAACCCTGAGATCAAGAGTCACACATTCAGGGGCGCCTAGGTGGCTCAGTCAGTTAAGCGTTTGACCTCAGCTCAGGTCATGGTCTCAGATCAGGTCATGATCTCGCGGCTTGTGGGTTCGAGCCCCACCTTGGGCCGTGTGCTGACAGCTCAGAGCCTAGAGCCCTCTTCAGAGTCTGTCTCCCTCACTCGCTGCCCCTTCCCTGCTCACAGTCTCTCTCTTTCTCTCTCTCTTTCCCTCTCTCTCCCTCCCTCTCTCCCCCTCCCTCTCTCCCTCTCTCCCTCTCTCTCCCTCTCCCTCTCCCTCTCTCTCCCTCCTTCTCTCCCTCCCTCTCTCTCTCCCTCTCTCTCCCTCTCCCTCTCTCTCCCTCTCTCTCCCTCTCTCTCCCTCTCTCTCCCTCTCTCTCCCTCTCTCTCTCTTTCCCTCTCTCTCTCTTTCCCTCTCTCTCTCTTTCCCTCTCTCTTTCCCTCCCTCTCTCTTTCCCTCTCTCTCTCTCTCTCTCAAAAATGAATAAATGTTAAAAAAAAAAAAAAGTTACACAGTCCACTGACAGGCACCCCTATGGTTTCTTTTAATGGAATGATCTTTGAATTTTCTCTGAAATTTAAAGTTCTCTACTTGAAGTTCTTTTGAGTAAATTGTAAGCATTTTTTAAATTACATATGTAATAAAATTATTTTATTAAAATTAGAAAACACAGATAAACAGAAAGGAAATAAAATTTATATAACCAGAATCTCACTATCTAGAATTATGGCGAATATTTTGGTATATGACTTGCCAGGCTGTGTGTGTGTGTGTGTGTGTGTGTGTGTGTGTGTGTGTGTGTGTTGAACCTCACTGTACAGCCCTAGAAGTGTACTATGGGGGTCAAGTCAGTGGTTTTTTTAAGGCTTTTTTTTCTATTGCCCAGTGTGACTCTCAGCAGAGGACTGAGGGTCCCCTTTTTCTAGTACCTTTATCAGTTCTGAATATTGTTCATTTTAATTTTTGTCACTTTGTCATACCAAAAGTCAAAATAATGGATTTTTAAAAAGTATCTGTTTGAGAGTGAAGTGGTTTCTAGATATTTCTTGGCTTTCATATATATTTTTTAAAGTTTATTTTTGAAAGAAAGAGAGTGCACACATGCACACACACCATGGGGAGGGGCAGAGAGAGAGACTATTCCAAGCAGGCTCCGAGCTGTTGGTGTGGAGCCTGACACGTAGCTCGGTCCCACACATGAGATCATGACCTTAGCCAAAATCAAGAGTCAGAAGCTTAACCTTAGATTGAGTCCCCCAGGCCCTCTGACTTTCATAGTCTTTAATGAATTGGCCAGTCTTCCGCATTGTATATTTTTCGTTTGAGGTTTTAAAATATTTCCTTATTGATATGAAGAAGCTTTTTATAAAGGCTATTGAATAAATATGCTTTCGATGAATGTTGAAGGTATTTTTTCCGGTTTGTGATTGGCTTTATACATAATTGTGTTGTAGTTTTCTTTCATACCTAAGATTTTAATTTTCATGTAATTATATAGGTTGATCTTTTTTTTATTGTTTTTGATTTGGAAGGATATGCTTTAAATTTTTCTCTTTACCTCAAGGTTATAAAAATACTAATATTTTCTATTAATGGTTTTGTAGTTTTGTCACTCTATAAGTAAATTCACCTATTTTATAAGTTAATTTGTCTGTTATCCTGTTTGAGACTAAGCATATTTGCTTTTTTTTATTATTAAATAATCTCTACACCCAATGTGGGACTCAAATTTATGACCCTGAGATCAAGAGTCTCATGCTCTGCTGACTGAGCCAACCAGGTGCCCCCTCTGCTATCCTGTTTGAGAACTAGAGGTTGAGATTTATTTTTTTAAATGATTATTCAGGGGCGCCTGGGCCAGTTAAGCGTCCAGCTTCGGCATAGGTCATGGTCTCGCAGTTCCTGAGATCAAGCCCCACATCGGGCTCTGTGCTGACGGCTCAGAGCCTGCAGCCTGCTTCGGATTCTGTGTCTCCTCTCTCTTTCTGCCCCTCCCCTGCTCATGCTCTGTGTCTCTCTCTCTCTTTCTCTCTCATAAACAAATAAACGTTAAAAAAAGTCTTTAAAATGGTTATTCAGTTGTCCCTCAATACCATTTATCTTTTCACTTTATTTGAACTTTTATACTATAAAAGTTCACTAATATTTTCCCCACTAATTTGTGGATTAATTAATATAAAACAATTTACTTTAACATCTGGCTACATAAAGCTGAAACTTTATTTTTGTTTTCAAAAAAATTCTTTTGATTGTCCTGGTGTTTATATCCTTTCAAATGAACTTCAAAATAGTTTGGTTTCTCAAAGAAGTTTACTATTTTTAGTATACCAAAATTTCTTCTGTTTATAGGCAGGTAATATTTCAAATTGTATGGCAGGCTTACTCTTTATCTGAAATTAATGTTCATTTTAGTTAATACAAACTGAGTAGCACAAATTCTTGAAAAATTTTGCCTATTAGTTGCCTCTCTAAAACATGCTAAGAATTTAAGAAAATTCAGACCCATTTGAATAGTTCTATAATTCTAAAATTCATACATACCTCTAGTTATTAATACAGATTCTACACAAGCAAGTTGATAAAGTTATTAATCTTGAAGTTGTAACATTTAAGAAGATAGTTCTAAATACGCTACGCATCAGGTAGCCATGTGATCGTCCCACGTGGAATGCGGCGCGGGAGACGTCTTTGGCAGGAGTTACTGGACAGTGTTAAGAAAAACTAGGAAGCCGTTAGTACAAGCCGACAATCAATGTACTTTTATTCCTGCTAGTTTTCGAAGGCTGTAAGAGTTAAGTTACAGTTGGAATTGTGGGACTTTTTTAGGTCAGCTGGTGAAGATGCTGCTTTATACAGAGGTCACCCGCTACCTGGATTTCAAAGTGACCGAAGGGAGCTTTGTCTACAAGGGAGGGAAAATCTACAAGGTTCCTTCCACCGAAGCGGAAGCCCTGGCATCTAGTGAGTAACTGTACTGTGTTTGCTCAGAACAACGAGGTTTTACAACAGAAGGGAATGTTAGACATCAGATGCAATGTCCCCTGTCCTCATACCCATCCGCTCACTCGTCCGCTCAGCGGTGGTCGTTAAGTGCCGGACGCTGCTCGGGGCAGTTGCTAGCCCGGCAGCGAAGAGGGTGCTCACGAGCCCCGCCCTCGGAAGCTCAGAGAGAGTTGAAGTGACCGCGCGTCGCATGGAGTTTGTGGTCTCTGTAGGTTTCTAGTGCTGATTTCGTACTAGTGATGCGTGAAAGCCGGCGTTCTGGGTGTTTCCCGCGCGCTGGGCTCTGCGCTAAACACCTCACATCCCTTTTCTTATTCGGAAGGATCTCACAGGTGAGGGAGCTCAGGCCCGAGGGCATGCAGGTAAGCGGCAGGATTAGGATGGAAAGTCTAGGGGCATCTATGTACTTAATCACGGTGCTAAGCTGACCGCCTTGGCCTTACTGTCCCTAACCCTAACCTGCTGAGAAAGAAAAGAACTTTGTTCTGGCGAAACTGATCTTCCAGTTGGTGCCGTTGCCATTTTCCGAACTCTCTCTTTTTAGGAATTTCTGGTGAGTATGGAGTAGATTTTATTCTTTGCCCAAAATTATTTCCTCTCTTGACTCAGCGAAAGATTCCCGGTTAACGTTTTCTATCCCTGCCTCTTTTAAATAGCAAACACCCCTAAAAAAGACATTCTGTCCTTGAGGGGTTTGAGTTGTTGTGCAGAGCTAGTGGGCCGATGAGTTCTGTATGGCCACTGCAGGAGGGGGGTGGGGGAGGGACAGGTTCGGATCGGGAGAACAGGAAGTGCCAGCCAGTTCTCAGTGATTATTTTGGCGTGAGTGTGGGACAGTTTTCTCACCTAAAAAACTAATTTGAATTACTTTAGCAGCTTCTCTCCATTTATTTCCTTCTTGCTATTAGGGGAGAAAATGTTGGGCATAAAATGTCGAAAGCCATTATAGCCAGAAAGTAAAAACTAGCACTGAAGTGGGTGGCAAAGTTAGGATAGACACACCAGGGAGTGAAAGAGATGGCTCCCGATTAAAGTGAGAGAGGTAGTGGCCTCATCAGGGGTTAGAAATTATTTTAAATGACAATGTTCGCTTTATCTAAATAACGTGTTTTCGTAGGGATAAGAGTTCAACTGTTGGAAGAGAATCTTTTAAAACGAAGTTTGTGTTCTAAATTTTTATTCTGTCTTTGAGCTTTTCCGTATACTTTAGTTACCTCCTTCGTCGAACACAGATGGAAAGACTTCCCTTCTGGCAATTCTGGTTTTCCCTTTCTGATTTAAATTTTTCAAATATGCAAAACATTTATATGACTTAAAAGTCAAAATTCTATCAAAAGATATATTTGGAGTTTTGTTCTTATTCTGTTCTACCTTACCATTTTTGTTTCTGGTTTATCTTTTTTTCCCTTTTTTTTAAAAGTTTATTTATTTCGAGAGAGAGAGAGCAGGGGAGGGGTAGGAAGAGAGTGAGAGAGAGAGAATCCCAAGCAGGCTCCCCACTGTCAGTGCAGAGCATGATGAGGGGCTTGAACTCACCAGCTATGAGATCATGACCCTAACTGAAGCCAAGAGTCAGTTGCTCCACTGACTGAGTCACCCTGATGCCCCATTCTCTTTTTTGAGAGAGAGAGGAGAGAGCAGATGGGAACATGAGCATGAGTAGGGGAGAGTCAGAGAGAGAGGGAGAGCGAATCTCAAGCAGGATCCATGTTGTCCGTGTGGAGCCCAAGGAGGGGCTCAATCTCATGACCCTGAGATCACAACTTGAGCAGAGAGTTAGCCGCTCAACTGGCTGTGCCACCCAGGTGCCCCTCTGGTTTATCCTTCTGATGTTTCTTTTTCCAGAAACAAGCAAATATGTTTATATATTTATTTTTGTGGTTAGGTTTACTGAGGTAGAACTTACATACGGTAGAACTTACCTGTTTAGTATACAGTTTTATGACATTTTACCTGATCTCTACCTTATCAGCAAGTGTTTTTCTATTAATGAATAGGATCTTGAAGTCAAAATGGAAGCAGGAAAATACTGGGCAGGGGCGCCTGGGTGGCTCAGTCAGTTAAGTGTCTGACTTTGGCTCGGGTCCTGATCTCACTGTTGCTGAGTTTGAGCCCCGCGTCGGGCTCTGTGCTGACAGCTCGGAGCCGGCTTCAGATCCTCTGCGCTCCCCCACCCACCCCGCCTCTCCCTTGCTAACGCGCGCTCACGCCTTCTCAAAAATAGGCATTTATAAAGAAAATTCTAGGCAAAATGAATGGGATAAGGAAAGTTGTGGAAGCGGGGAAGTTCAGTCGAAGGATGAATAAGAACAGTTATTTTATAATTTTAGCAGCGAACATGTTTGGACATTACAGGCACGCGTGTCCGAAGTACTTCATAGGTGTCGTCTGACTTTCTCTAGCGCTTCAGCGTCACTCCGAGACGTGGGCGTTGTTGTCTTTATTTTACAGACGGGGAACCGTCTTTACGGGTGTACGTGTGCCAGAGAAAAGCCCCAAGTAGCAGAGCTCATGACTGACAGAGCCAGTTTGAGGCCAGATCTGTCTGACTCTAGACCCCGGCACTCTTGACCTCTGTTCTGTGTAGTATAAAAATACAGAGTTTTAAGAGACTTTAACAACTCTCATGTACTCTGTAGTCCTTAGCATTTTTTTAAAAAAAGGACTACAAACATTTTGTTTCCATCCCAGGTTTTTCTCCTATAATATGCCAGTCCTTGCCGCTTTTCTTTGGAAATTCTGGTTTGTCAAGGTTACCCTGTGTGTAATAGCGTGGCAGCCAGACTCGACAAAGTACTCCAGTGCTGTCTGCTCCCTCAGCGTCCCCGAGACTGGTACTTCTCTAGGAGTGTGTTCCTGTTAACGTCCCCGCGGTTTACACTGGCTTTTGCTGGGGCCGTGTGCCCCGTCGCCGCGGCAGCTCCCGGTGTGAGCTTAGAAGCTCAGGGTTCCTGCAGGTCCCGCTGATCTGGGACGCGTTGACGTCAGTCGGTCAGGGAGGGTCTTTGACCTCTCAGGCCACGTCGAACTTACATACTCAGGAGTGTCTTGAGCAGTTTTCATAAATGACCGAAATGTATCTGGTAAAATCTTCTGTCTTCATTTAAATCTTTATTCTCACTCTTAACTGCAGTGAGCCATCTATGTAGAGTACCTTTTTTTAAAAATTTATTTAAAACATTGTTTTAGAGAGGGGGAGAGGGACAGGAGGAGAGAGAGAGAATCCTGAGCAGGCCTTGCCTCAGCGCGGGGCCTGACGCGGGGTGTCATCCCATGACCCTGGGATCACGACCTGAGCTGCAGTCAGGAGTCGGACACTCGATGACTGGGCCCCTGGGCGCCCGTCTGTAGCAGGGCTGACTTGACTGTCGCAGGGCTGAGGGGCTCTCGGCGCCGTGGCCGTCTGCGGCGGACGCGTCTGCTGTGGGACCCTCGCGTCGGGGTCCTGTGTGGTGTCCTGCACTTTAGGGGTGTTCTTTTGGCAGTAGTTCCACCCTCTCACTTTTAAAAACTTGTACGGTCAGGTTCTTTTTTAACTGAAGCATGGTTGTCATACATCGTGGCTCTGGGTGTGCAGCATAGTGACTCAGCAAGTCCGCACTGTGCTCCCCGCGCTTGCGGCCCCCGCCTGTCACCGCACAGAGCCGCGGCCCCTGCTGGGGACAGACTTCCCGTGCCGCGTCTCCCGTCCCTCTGACGCGTGCGTCCCGCGGCTGCACGCCTGGGTCCCCCGGTCGTCTTCACACATTTTGCGCCGCCTCCCAGGCCTCCGCCCCGACGGCCATCAGTTTTCTGTGTTTGTGGGTCTGTTTCTGCTTTTTTATCAGTTTGTTCATTCATTTATTTCGTTTTTTATATTCCACGTGTGAGGGAGATCTTCGGGTCTTCCTCTGACTTCACGTAGCATCGTGCTCTCTAGGTCCGTCCGCGTTGTTGCGAGTGGCAAGGTCTCACCGCGGTTCGGTGCGTGTCCCCGAGGATCCTGGTGTGGGGCACCTTTGCGTGTTTGTGTTTGCATCCGTAGGTCCTTTACGGGAAAAGATCTATCCAGGTCTTCCGCCCGTTTTTATCAGAATGTTTGTTTGTTTGTTTCGTTTGTTTTTGGTGTTGAGTGGTGTGAGTTCTTTATGTATTTTGGAAAGTAGCCCCTTCTGACGTATCATTGGCAAACATTTTCTCCCGTTCAGTAGGTTGCCTTTTCGTTTCGCTGATGGTTTCTTTCGCTGGGGAAAAGCTGCTTTATTTTGGTGTGGTCCAGCATGTAGAACGCTGTTGCTAGGGCCAGTGTCAGAATTACTGCCTATGGTTCCTTCTGGGAGTTTTCCGGGTCCCGTCTTACGTTTAATCTTCCTTCCACTTGGAGTGTGTGTTTGTGAGCGCTGTAAGAACGCGGTCCCGTTTCACTCTTCTGCGTGTTGCCGTCCAGTTTGCCAACACCATTTGTTGAAGAGATGAGACTGTCTTTTCCCCACTGGTTAGCCTCGTGTCCGTTGACGTAGATTAATTCATCATAAAGGTGCGGCTTTCCCTCCGCACTCTCCGTCCTGTTCCGCTGGCCTCTGACTCTATGCGCCAGGGCTATACTTGCTGTTCATTACAGTTTGCTTGTAAATCTTGAAATCTGGGTTTACCGTCAGCCTTCTTCTTCTTTCTTAAGACTGCTTTGGCTGTTCGGGGTCTTTTGTAGTTCTGTACCAATTTTAGTAGTAGTCTAGTTCTGTGAGAAATGCTGCTGGAATTTTGATAGGGAATTCATTGAATCTGTAGATTGTTTTGGGTCGTATGGACATTTTAACAATATTCTTCCAATTCTCCGTGATCACATCTTATACTTGTTAGCTAATTGCAGAGCTTGTATTTATTGTCTTAAAACTGTTCTGAATATTGTAACTTTTTATATTTTAAAAGTCTTGATGTAAGTGTAATTTTTGGAAATAAACCTCAGTGTTAAAGTGAATGAAGGAAAGTAAAACAGTATTTGCAGTATTTGAAATGATATTCAAATGCTATTCTGGAAACTGAGTATTTTGGAAAAAGATTTTTTTCTAACCCATTTATCCAAGTTGAACATTTTTCCTCCTATATCGTGTGTCCACTGCGTGAGTAGGTTGACCTCTCTAACATTTGCTCCCATCAGACACTAATTGTGTGAATCGAATGTGGAGCACTCGTTACGCGCCGGGTGCACGTCTAGATTTCGGGCAGGGAGGGTTCAACAGAAGGGAAAGTAAACAAAAATACCTTGCTATTGAGCTCACATTGGGAGGCAGGCTGAAAACAGATAAGGCTCAGTGTACCCGTTGGTGACGATGCTGTGCAGAGAGGTGAAGGGGAGCGGGGGAGGAAGGCGGGCATCGTCAGAGACTCTGCACTGTCTTCTGTTGGCTGTCCTGTCGTCACCCCTGCAGTGTGGTGCTGACGTGGTCATAGGATATTTCTTTTCAGCCTTATACTTTCACTGTGTATCCGTTCTGTCCCATTTTTAAATTTTATAACTTTTAAATATTTATTCTTTTTAAGTAAGCAACCCTAAGTTCATGAGTTGAATGTTCTACCGACTGAGCCAGCCAGGTACCCCTGTCCCATTAATTTATTTATTTATAAGTTTATTTTAAGAGAGGGAGAGAGAGAGCGTGCGTGTGCACTCACAAGGGGGAAGGACAGAGAGAGAGAATCCTAAGAAGGCTCCGCACTGTCAGCGCAGAGCCTGATGTGGGGCTCAAACTCCCGAACTGTGAGAGCCTGACCTGAGCCAAAATCAAGAACCGGCCACTAATCAACTGAGCCACCTAGACAACCTGCAAATATTATTTTAAAATGTTAAGTTTAGTCGGCTATCATTAATTTTCAGTTTTGTTGGTTTTGACTATAGTCTTGGGGAAAATAACAGTCAAAATATCAAAACAGTACACTATTCAGTAGGACTTTATTGGTTTTATTTTTTTTTTAAAGATTTTTATTTTTATGCAATCTCAGTAAATTGCCTTCTGCCAAACATTTTTTTTTTAATGTTTATTTTTGAGAGAGAGAGAGAGAGAGAGACAGAGTATAAGCAGTGGACGGGCAGAGAGAGAGGGAGACACAGAATCTGAAGCAGGCTCCAGGCTCTGAGCCGTCAGCACAGAGCCTGACATGGGACTCGAACCCGCAAACCGTGAGATCATGGCCTGAGCCGAAGTCAGACACTTAACCGACTAAGCCGCCCAGGCGCCCCGTGCAAAACGTTTAAATACTTGATTTTAGCTCCTACTCCCAAATCTGTGTTCAGAATTTGTCGATCAAAGTCCTCTAGCTAATCCTCAGGACATTTGCCATGATGTGACTTAAGAATCCATTTCTTGGGGCGCCTGGGAGGCTCAGTCGGTTCAGCGACCGACTTCGGCTCAGGTCATGATCTCACCATTCCTGAGTTTGAGCCTCACATCAAGCCTGCTGCTGTCTGCATGGAGCCTCCTTTGGATCCTGTGTCCCCCTCTTGCTGCCCCTCCCCGACTTGTGCACACTCTCTCAAAACTAAACGAACATTAAGAAAAAAAAAGAATCCATCTGTTACCAAGTTTCTGTGGCTTTCTGGCATATTTACTGATCATAGTGTTAAAATGTGCACTCTGAAACTGGTCTTTATTTACATTTTCTTGATAACCTCTCCATATTTAGTTTGTGGGAAAATATCCTCCTCCTGAATGGTGTTGAACTCTGGTCAGGTCTTCTCCAGCCTCTTGATAAAGGATTCCACACCCAGCGTGGGGCTCGAACTCACAACTCCGAGGTCAAGAGCCACACGTTGTACTGACAGCCTGCCAGGCACCTGAGAGTTTATTGTTTTTAAAGTAGCCATATATACAGTTTCGGAAAGGGGAAGGTGGCCTTGTCTTTCTAGAAGCTGTATACTCTAGTAGGAAGACCAGCTAGTAAGAGAGCGGAGGTTTTTCAACTAGTAGTTTATACCCGTCTCCTCATCTTTTTTTTTAGTATAAAAAGCAGGTAACTGATTATCTAGGGCTCGTGTGAAGTAGGCGACTGGCAGCAGGGTCAGCATCTTCTCTGTGGCATGCTGGAGGGGATCGTGGCATACGGAGCAAGGAAGAGCGTCCAGCACGGTAGGCGGTTGGCTGAGGAGAGGTCAGAGTTGTCCAAAGGAGGACGTTCCGGTGGGCACCCTCGTGAACGATAGTTTTTCAGAGTCCCGTTCTCCTTGGATCTAATGAGAGACATGGTTCCGCATATTACATTTAGTGAAGTACTGGTTATGATTACTTGTAATTGTAAAATTGAAGATTTAATAACGGATCTGTTGTAGCTCTGTCAGGTTGTTTTGGAGTGTAGTGGAAGGAGAGGTCGTGTTGCGGAAACGCCCGTATTCGAAATCGCGCACTGCCTCAGAAGAGCCTCCGAGAACACGCGGCGCGTTTAAACTTGCCGCTCACGCGTGCTTTTCCTCAGTGTCCCGGTGTCAGTGTTTGCTTTTTGACAAATTCTTTAGGCTTAATGGGACTGTTTGAGAAACGTCGCTTCAGAAAATTCCTAGTGTATGTTGCCAACTTTGACGAAAAAGATCCCAGAACCTTCGAGGGCATCGATCCTGTGAAGACCGTGATGCGGGATGTGTACAAGAAGTTTGACTTGGGACAAGACGTCATAGATTTCACCGGCCACGCCCTGGCGCTTTACAGAACCGATGAGTAAGTTTGTTGGATTTTAGGTTCGTTGTTTTGTTTTTTTGGAACTGTCGCTGAATTTCTCAGTTCTCCGAAATGGAAATGCTAACAAAGATAACCATGTTATATTGTGAAGGGTTCCAGAAGTAAATTCGTAGTATAGAAACTTTTCAGTAAAATACGAAAGTAGTGAGATGAAATCACTTCAGAAAAAACAACTGTAAATATTTATTTTCTAATATTTATTTTCTAATACTCATTTCCTTAATTCTAGCTACTTAGATCAACCGTGCTGTGAAACCATTAATAGGATTAAACTGTACAGCGAGTCACTGGCGAGATACGGCAA
This sequence comes from Paguma larvata, assembly GCA_030068075.1. Taxonomy (NCBI): domain Eukaryota; kingdom Metazoa; phylum Chordata; class Mammalia; order Carnivora; family Viverridae; genus Paguma; species Paguma larvata. The sequence continues at coordinate 132,505,500 of CM057828.1, forward strand.
AAGCCCGTACCTTTACCCGCTCTACGGCCTCGGAGAGCTGCCCCAGGGATTTGCTAGGTGAGTGCCTGTCGCCGCCCTGCTTGCTGACGCCCCGCGGACTCCGGGTCCCCTCTTCAGCAGGGGCGTGGGACACGTGGCTGTGAGCGCTGAGGGGAGAGAGATCTGGGAGCCAGGAGGTGCTTTCTATTTTTAGTGTCCCAAAATTTATGCATAAAGGACCCAGCAGTCTACAGGAAAAAGTTCAGCTCGCTAACGGTCAGACCTGTGTAACCAGCGCTACAGTCAAGAGAAGGAAACCTTTTGTCTGGGAAGTCCCCCCCCCGCGCCGCCCCACGGCCACTGCCGCCCCCTCGCCTTGCGCTCCGTGCCCGCACCTTACCTGTGCCTGTTCTGGAAGTTCACGTAAAGGGAGTGACTGCAGATGTGCTCGCTTGTTTCTGCCTTTTGCTTAATGAGCTCTTTGAGGTTCGTTCATGTCGAGGCATGTGTTTTAGTTCGTTTTGAAACGGGGGTTAGTTTTCCGTTGTGGGGAGACACAGAGCTCGTCTTCCCAAGGCCGGGCTTCCGGCTTGTTGCCAGCGCGCGGGGGGCGGGGGGGCAGGTCCTGAGTGAAACTACTGCGGACTGTGGTGTAAAGTCTTCGGGGGACGCAGGGTGACGTGTCTCTTGGGTAGGTGTCCGGGAGCGGGCTGGCTGGCTGAGCCGGGCCGCGGACACCTGAGCTCAGGAGATGCTGCCGGGCCGCTCTCGGGAGCCGTGCCTCCCAGGCGCCCCTCTACTAATGTGTTCTTGACCGTCTGTGTCTGAGTGAGGATGTTCGTCCTTGAAGTGTATTCATAATAGTGGCCTTTACGCCCCTGCTCGTGTTAACATCAGCCATCTGGGCGTCCATACTGATTGCTTTTCTCGGAATCTTGACTTTGGGTCACGCTTTGTTTCTTCCCGCGTCTGGAGAGCCTGGACTGTGCACTGACACGTGGATCGGCACCTTCTAGAGATGCTGGACTCTTTCCCTGAAGAGTGTTGAGTAAATTATCGGTCAGTCACCTTGAACTTTTGGAGGCTTGACTTGACACTTTGGTGGGTGGGGAGGGCGGGTTTTTTTTGTGTTTTATGTTTGTTTTTTTTTGTCTTTGGCTGAATCCTTAGTCCTAGTAAGTACAGTAAGGTGTGATCCTCCTGGGGCTTCTGTGGAAAGCTCCAGGCGTGTGCGGAGCAGGCTCTCTAACTGGCAGTTTCAGACTTGAAGCCAACTTGTGTGGAAGGCCCCCGGCTGTAATCTCTGCTCAGCTCTTTCCGCCTTCTGGCTGTTGCTCTTCGCTGCATTTCTTGGAATCTCTCTCACAAGCACTTCTGGAGCTAGTTAAGGATTTGAAGCGATTTTAGAGATTTGGTGGCTGCCTTCGTCTGGATTTCCTCCCACAGTTTTCATCCCCTTCGACAGCCCCAGGTTCTGTCCTGGGGCACCTTGAAAGGAGTAAGACTCCCTGCTTCCTCCTGGCCGCGCTGCTCCGGGGCCGGGGAGGCGGGTCCCCCAGGGGAGGAGCCTCAGGAGCCACTAACATCTCATGGATCTCACTCATCCCTTCCTGTCAAGTCTCTTCCTCAGGGGCTGTCTGCTTTTCGCCACTCTCCAGGGCCTCCTGATTGGCTTCATTTGTTTTATTTATATGCTGGAGGATTAGTATAAGCACTTAGGAGGGACTTGGCGTTCAGAACCGAGTGTGACACTTAATGGTTTTGACTCTGCTTCGTAATTGTTGCTTTAGTGACTTTAACACCTTCTAGAAGGAAATTGAGCAAATACACATTTCCTCTGTAACTCATTAAGATCTAGGAAAGAAGACTTTAGGCGTGGACACAATCATAAATTATTATAATTTCAAACTCTTTTTTAGGCTAAGCGCTATTTATGGTGGTACCTACATGCTCAACAAGCCAATTGAGGAAATCATTGTGCAAAATGGAAAAGTGGTTGGTGTGAAATCTGAAGGCGAGGTAAGAGCTTTTACAGTTTAAAACACCCTGTTCTCGTGAGGGAGAGCTTATTGAACGTAACGTGGTCTGGAGAGCAGTGCTACCTTCTGGAATACACGTGGTTTCTTTGTGGCAAGTCGTCATTCGTAATGACTAAGGACTAGTTAAAGATGTCGTGCTTAAAAAAATATTATTTCCTATTGGGTTGATTCCTACTTGAGATGGAAACAGACATTACGGATGAAGTCTAAGCGGTAAGTAGTCTGTGCTTATGTAGTGTAGGCTGGTGCCTGTCTCCTGACTTTTCCTTTAGATTTAGCTTTATTTGTACCGCTTAGAGTTTATTGGTTGAATTCGGGTTTGGTGGGTACTGGGGATGTTACGTAATTTGGGTGTTCGCTGTCGAGGTGGAATTCGGTGCAGTGTGTCTCAGATTTGAACTGCACACAAACCTGTGTCGCTCCTGGTAAAAAGTTCTCAGGGGACGCCGTGGGTCTGCCAGCCAGATTGTTGGTATTCTGTGAAATGGCAACTCTCACAGGTAGTGACAACTGCTCCAAAAGCTAGGGATAGAGACCTACTTGGGTGTTCTGATGGTGTTCCGTGGGTTAGGGCCACGTCATCTACGCCTGCCGGTTGCCTGTCGGAACGAAGCGTTACTCTTGTAGACCTTTGCTAACTGTCTCGTGCTTTCAGCGTGGGGGGTTCTGGGAAATGATGTATCGCAGTTTCATCTCCTTGTTTCTCAGGGCCGTCCCCTCTCAGGAGATCACAGAACATGTAATTCTTACCGGGCACAGTCCCCCGTAACGACAGCCGTCGGTACAGTATTTCATTTAACCCAACAGCAACCCTTTGAGGTTGGCTGCAGCCGGGGTTTGACACCTGTCTGCGTAGTTCTAAAACTCCGGCTACCGAAGGCTGTGCACCAGAGTTCCAAACACTTGAACAGGACTTAGAATTCCCGGATCTGTTCCAGGAGATTTGGTGAGATTGTTGGCAAAACTAGTTTTAAGTTGTCTGTAGTTAGAGTTATCTGTCCTTCTGAGGGCCACAGGTGATATAGTCCAGGGACAGTGGCATCAACCTCCTAGCAGACACATCCTGGACACGGAACATTATGATACTCAAATGTTCTGTGACAGGTTGCTCGCTGTAAGCAGCTCATCTGTGACCCCAGCTACGTGCAAGACCGGGTAGAAAAAGTGGGCCAGGTGATCAGAGTGATCTGCGTCCTCAGCCACCCCATCAGGAACACCAACGATGCCAACTCCTGCCAGATCATCATCCCCAGAACCAAGTCAATCGGAAGTCAGGTGAGCTTCGAAGATCCAGCAGATGTCTGTAGAGTTTTGTTTATTTGCTTCATGTTTTGTCCCAAATTCCTAATTTTATTTGCTCTGTTAGTGAAGAAACTTTAGGTTACGTATGAGAGAGAAGGCATGATGGGTCCCTTTTAGCTCACAGAGATCCGAAACCCTCACACTGAAAAGCACACACGAGTCCCGGAGCCCCGCCTCAGACCTCTGTCCCCCGCCTCGGGCCTGCACACCCGTCCAGGATGCGGACTCGAGGCTGGACTAGAGGAGTGTGGGGTTCCCGTGTCTCGGCTTGGTTATGCGCCTGTGGAGGGTTCTAGCATTAGCCGACCTGACTCCACTGTTTTTGAGCCAACGACATTGCTTTTCTGTCATCATTTGTCAGCATGACACTCTGAGTGTGGCAGTGTGCTAGAGAGCAGCTTCCGTGGTGAAATGAACTCCTGTGCTCTGCGCTCAGCAGCTGTTTTCATCCCCTGCCTTTTTCCAGGTAGAAGCCCTAAGTCCTGTTTATTGAAACTTCAACCTAAAAGCAGTTAAGAGCTTTTAAACACGCCATTAAGAGCTGCAGTTCCGCGTGAGCGACCAGAACCACAGGTTATGACGAACGAAGGCGTGTTCAGGGGCCCCAGGCAGATCCCAGGGTCTGCGAAAGTCTCCAAAGAGCAGAGGGAGCTCGGTCACGATTTTCTCTCTGGGAAAATGAGTAGTTGCTGAGTGGGACACAAGTAGAATTATAGGAGTTTATTTTTCAATGTTTATTTTTGAGAGAGAGCACGAGTTGGGGGAGTGGTTTACAGAGAGAGAGGGAGACACAGAATCCGAAGCAGGCTCCAGGCTCCGAACTGTCAGCACGGAGCCTGACGCGGGGCTCGAACTTATGAACCACGAGATCATGACCTGAGCCGAAGTTGGACGTTAAACCGACTGAGCCGCCCAGGCGCCCTTAATTGCAGGAGATTATGCTGATTTGCAGTTTTATTATTTTAATAAATTAGAAACTAGTACTTCATAAACCTTTCTAAATGCAAGGCGTGGGCGAGGAAGACGACCCCAGAGCAGCTCGTTCGGTTTGTCCGGTGTAGTTAGCTTAGTTAGCTGTAGCAGAACCAGGAAAGGAAACATCCCGAGCCCGGCGATCACGGCCGCAGGCATCCTTACTCTCCAGTGGGCCAGAAGTCGCTGGACACTAGCAGAATGTTGTGCACGACCCGGTTCGCCTAGAAGATCTGGTCTACCTCAAGCAGTTTCATCGCACACCTTGCCGAGATAGGGGCGAAGGCGGAGCGTGCGCGCATGCCCGACGTTGGTGAGCCCCGCAAGTGAGTGCCTTTCCTTGTTTCCAGATATCTACGTCTGCATGATCTCCTCTGCGCACAACGTGGCTGCGCAGGGCAAGTACATCGCCATAGTCAGTACGACTGTGGAGACCAAGGAACCAGAGAAAGAAATCAGACCGGCTCTGGAGCTCTTGGAACCGATCGAACAGAAGTGAGTGGTGTGTTCATTTCGCTGCAACCCAAGCTGCTTGCACAGAGCGTGGCGATTCGGGGGAGAGCCACCGGCGGCCCCAGGGCGGGCCTCGTGCCTGCCGGCCTCACCTTCTCGGGCTGAGCTGGGTTGGTGAGCAGAGCTGGGGGTGTGGGCCTGGGCTCCTCTCGCCTGCTGACTCCGTTCTCTTTCCCTCCAGGTTCGTTAGCATCAGTGACCTCCTGGTACCAAAAGACTTGGGGACAGAAAGCCAGGTGAGTGTGGCACTCTGAAAAGGGCATTATATGCAGGCTTTGTCGGGAGCCACCCCTGCGGCGTCTCAGGGTCTTTGTAATTTTCGTTCGCAGATCTTTATTTCCCGCACATACGATGCTACAACTCACTTTGAGACAACTTGTGACGACATTAAAGACATCTACAAGAGGATGACCGGATCCGAGTTTGACTTCGAGGAAATGAAGCGCAAGAAGAACGACATCTACGGGGAAGACTAACGGCAGCACATCGCGGCATCTCGTCAGGACAGACTCACCTTTGGCCCATGACGCGCACCGTAGGAAATCAATATTGTTAAGGCCTGCTTTTGTAATCAAAACGGAGATTGCAGAGCACTGTACCAGTAAATACTCCTCCCCTTTCTAATATCATGTATTAACTTGTTTTCCTGGAGTGGCTACTACTCAGAATTGGTGGGTTGACCACATTCTGTTCAGTTTAACCAATTCTGGCTTTTTTTTTCCTAGAGAAGCATCAGTTTTAAAAAACCCTTGTGATACAGATACAGAGCCAGATACAGGATTTGTATCTTTTAATCGGTGTAGCCTTCGCAGGCGCACGCTGCTGCTCGAGAGCCGGGTCGGGGGTTGGCGTGCCGTCTGTCCTCTCGACGTTAAGGAGATTCGAAATGGAGTGTCCCCTAATTCGGGACAGCATCCCTACGTTCTCCCTACATCTTCACATCTCGTATCCTGCCAAGTATTATGACAGCGCCCACATAACGCGGCCACAAGCTGGGGTTCCGTGGGCCTGAAATTCTAACACAACTCCAGGCCGTGAGAGTCATTTTGGAGGAAGCCTGTGTGCGGTGTTTTAACCTTACAAAATTGAGGAGAGCAAAGGGGATAGAAACCTGTCGTAAAGCAGGTAAACGTAGAAGGTTCTTTTGTATCCCAGGTGTGGCTTCTTCGACGGACCAAGCTGCAATGCAGTATCGATTTGACAGAGCCTCCACTTCAATGATGTCTGTCTCAAAATGGCTCCAGATGATTTCTGTACTGCAAAATAAAGCCAAACTCTGGAAACCAGTTCATTCTCAATTGGTCTGTCTGTGTCCCGACGCTAAGCACTAGTGCATCTTGTGCTGGCTGTGCCCCAGCTGCTCACTCCCCTCGGCTGCAGCCGGCAGGACACGTGCAGATTTCGATGGATAAACACAACGCCTGTCATCCGGCTTCGCTGTGAGTAGACCCCAAATTGTATTCTTGACACATCCTCCCGGGGCACAGAATCACCCTGGTTGAGAACCTACTGCTTCACGAACTCCATGATAAGATTATCGGAAATCCCGGCAAGCCTTTCTCTGCAAGTCGTGAGCCAGCGATGCAGGCGGGGGCACATGCTGGGCTAGAAACACAAAGAACTAGCGGGATATTTTCACGTCCCTCATTTGACACAGTCACGGGGCACCTGTAATACCTGGGTGCCCGGCCAGTGGGTATGAGGGTGGCAGAGGCGGTCTGGAAGAACCGCTCTGCGGACACTTACCCTGGGGCTCGGTCAAGTGGAAAAGCAGTTCTAGAAAACGGCTGTGGGAAGACTTTCTGGCGAGGGGTGGGGAGTGGACGTTTGAGGCGCGATTTGAACGATGACGGCAGGCCCGCAGCAGGGGCTCGAGTGGACCAAGTACGGTGCTAGCCCCCTTACTGGATTCTTCGGTGAGTGGGGGTCTCTAGGCGAGAAACTTCCTCCTCGGCAAGAGGGCGGAGGCCTGCGGCCCTGGGAGTCTTCTCGCGGGCAGGGCTGTGGGGGCTGGATCAAGGCCCAGGGGTAGAAGGGGAAGCAAAGTCCTACCTGTTAAATGGCCTAAAAACTGCCAGAAGGTTCCCCCAGAAGGAATTGCAGAAACTGAATGATTTTTAGTTGTCTTTATTATAAAATAAACAAATTGGCTAGAAAAACCTCTGTTCCAAATAGATACTATGTATCTCTACAAACTTTTTTGCTTGGTTTTAAGATTACTGTAGAAATTTCTAGTACCATAAATAAATGATTTTCTTCCTCAGAGGGTTGATTTTGTAGTGCGCTACTTACAAAATCCAAGTGAAAAATGACAGTTCACAAATTTGTACCATTTAACTTCCTGTAGTGTTGCTAGAGTAACAGCAAATAAAACCAAGATGACAGCTTTTACAAGGGCGGTAAAACCTTTCCCAAAACAGGCTGGAACATGCACTACGTACGCCTGACACATGCAAAAACAAAGCTATTGGTTAAAATAGACTTTTTTGCTACAATTAAGTAAACGTGTTTGTAAAACTCTTATTTTCAACGTTGAGCTTAATTAATAGCTTTGAAGGCTCTCATATAAAATGACAATAATTTAAAACAATAATATTTAACAGTACAGCCCGAAGCCGGCGGACAGCTGCTGTCCCACTGTGAATGGAGTCCAGGACCTTGTAGCAGAGTGTGAAGGATGAAGTGAGAACACTCCTGTGCTGTAGAACATTGATTGTTCACATATGAGAAGGCTAATTCTGTTCATCTAAAGCTTTTGGAGTAAAAGGAAAATCCTAATTTGCTGGTGGCATCACTGGTGTCTAGGCAAGCTGCAGGGGACGCTCCTGCAGCAACACAAAACTGGTAGTTCCATCTTGAAACAGAAGAACCACTAAGGTTTCGTAAGCGGGATGCTGCCAGATGGTGACGTTCTCTTCGGTCCTGGGAACCGGGTGACCCGCAGTGAAAATGTGGGTCGTTCGGAGGAAGTGGGGGACCCTGAAATAGATGATCCTTCACAACATCCCCCTTACTGCCAAACAAACAGCAATTCCCACCCCTGATACGGACCTAGAATTTACAGCATGATGTATGCGATAAAGAGCGGAGTTCTCAAATAACTGGTTTCCTCCCAGACGGAAATGTCCACGTGGGTCCTGTCCCGCTCACACAGGAGAGTTCTGGAAACCGGAAGGTGTTCTTACCAATAGCTACTCTTAAACGGAGCTGCTATTTTTTGTATGTTTTCGATGAAGTTATTTACATCTGTGACAAGGATGCCACTGTTTTCGAAGACTTCTCTGGAGATGGTAGGCTTTTCTGTAAAAAGGGAAAAAATACCCTTTTTTGGTGAAACAGTCTATTGATGTATACTTTTTAAGCATCAGAACCCCTTTTATTTAAAAAACAGTTTTTATGGAACTGCTCAGTCCGGGGGGAGTGGTTCCAGGGAGGAAAGGGTATGGAGCTTTGGGAGCGCCCAGGAGTGGGGGCGCTCTGAGTGGACCCGGGCCCTCCCTTCCGTGGTCCTAACAGCTCGGCAAGCATTCCTGTAAAACCGGATGTGCCTGCAGACCATGCAGGCACGCTGACACCTGTACCCGAGGACCCCCAGCCAGACCAGACCCGACCCATGGCGCCCCTCGGCCTGGCCTCCCATGCGCTCAGGAGCACACACCGGGCAGGAGGTGGGCTCCCGCTGCTCGGTGCTCGTGTGCACAGATCGGGTACAGCATCCGATGACCGCGCCCGGGACCCTTCTAGAGCCGGCGGGACGGACACTGATTTACCTGTCAGGAAGACCGCAAACCTGGCGTGGACGTGCTGAACTTGCAGGCTGAGCAGACACTTCAAATGTTCTGCCTTCGTTGGCGATCGAGAGTCACAGTGGTGGTAATGGAGCAGCTCGATGAGGTTGGCGCTCTGGTAGGACTTCAGGATTAAGTTCTTCTTGCGCGCGATCGAATCCACTCTGGAATGTACGTACACAGAAACGTTACCCAAACGTAGATTCCCTGTCAACTTGCGGAAGGCTACTTTCCACCGTGTCTGAGTTTTTAGTAGTTTCCTTCCTACACTTCGTGCCTTCACTATACTTAGTCTGCCCTCTTGTGTCAAAACACCCAAACCTCCGGAGATGCTCTTTGCCTTCTCTGTTCCTTTCCACGGGGCGCTGGGCTGCCTGGACCTCACCGTCCCGGCAGGCTCCCTCACGCCCGGACAAGCTGGCTCCTTCCTTCTGTGGGCATGGCATTCCGGGAAGCACAAGCCTCGCTCCTAGCAGGAGGGACGTCCACACGCTCACCTACTGCCACCTGCGACGACGCTGCTGGGCGGGCCCTTCGTCGTTCCCAGCGGGCCCGGCAGCGCTCGCAAAGCCTGCTCTACAGCCCACGCTGCTTGTCAGACGAACACTGACGTCTTCACGCTTCCGTAGCAGCGAGAATTTTCTTAATTTCTCACCTTTCTTAAAAATCTTGTAACTACTTTTCTTCCTCTTTTAGCTGAAAATGTTGAACTTTGAAACGTCCCTATGTCTGTTCTGCCCTCTGTCATTGGCCGCTCTCCTGCTGCGGGGGAGGGAGCCAAACCTCCGGGGATGGGCGCTGTCGCCGTGTGATCCTGCGCCTCCTCCCAGACTTCACTCGCCCGTCTGCCATCACACCGCGCGCTTCTGTGACACCAGCTTTTGTCTGCACACACACACATCCTGCAGAAGTGTCATGTTCGCCTCGAGATGGACGGGAGGCTGGTTTTGTAGTTGCTGATAATCACCTGTAGCTATAGACGTCTTTGGAGAAATTGCAGTTTTTAACACCTAGGGTTTTTCGGGTTTTAGTTTCAGATGAATTACTCCAAAGGCCACAGGACACGTAAGTTTTCTGACAAGTTCCCACCACGCCTGCCCCATGTGAGACGGGCATCCTCTGAAGGGCAAAGCACCGTGCCGGTGGTGAGGGGTCCATTTACCCAAAGTCCCGTGAACTGGAAATAAGTTGCTGCCTGCCAGCTGACCAGGTGTGTGGTGGCACCTCGGAACTCTTCCCTGCACTCGAACCTTGCCTCTGAAGGGCCCGGTCCCCGCCTCCTCGGGACCTCCTGGCCACAGCCTCTGCGCTCGCCAGCTCCTTGGAGCCCCGCGCCCCTTCCCTGACAGCATCGGCTCTGGGGTCCAGTTGGACCTCCTGGCTCATCTTTCCTCTTGCACCTGACCTGTCCTGGACCCCTGCTCCGGGCCTCATCCCTTTCGAGATCTCCCGCGTGTGCCGTTTTGCACCTACGTTTGTCTTCCTTGGGAGGGTGAGGTGCTGGGAAACGTGGTCATCCTAGAGATGGGCATTCTGGCTCGAAGCCCAGCTTCACGACTGCTTGTCCGACCTGGACCAGCTCTGTCCTCAGCCCTGTGCTTCCACCGCCACGTCACCCGGGCGGGTCCTCCCCGTCCGCCCACCTCAGAAGCTGGGCCGGGACATTCGCTGTAGACACCCGTCAGCGCCCCCGCCGGTCCTCGAAGGGGGCTTGTGGGGTCCCCTCCCGGCTCCCAGCGCCAGACTGTCCGCTCCAGCCTCCCCCAAGCCCGGAGGTTCCCGCAGGCCTCAGCTCCCGGTGGCTGTGCATCGGAAGAGGTTTGCCTGTTTCTAGTCTTGTTCAGGGGTAAAATTTAACTGAGGATACATCCTGGTCTCACGTTCCACCCTTGTGACTGGAAACGGTGAACCCCCAAGAAAGCACCGCGGTGGCAAGCCCACGGCTCCGGCTCTTTCCCCTCCGTTCGCGGTGGTGGAGCCTGAACTGCACCTTCGGGACTCGCACACCTGACCCCCTGCCGGCCGAGCACGCAGGCCGAGGGCCTCAAACTGCAGATGGCAGTCCCGACCCCGTGGCCTTCCCCGAAAGCCCCGCCAGCGGCGCTGAAGGTGGCGCCTAGGCGCACGGGTGGTCGCGGGCTCCGGGGACACCGGACACGGACGCCCCCCTGCCCCTGCGCGCGGGCCTCACCGGACATCTTCCTTCAGCTGCTTGTTCTCCCTGTGGTGAAGCAGCCACTTCCATCTCCCGTTGCCGTTTAGCTTCTCCAGGGTTTTGACGATGTCCTTCAGCTGAACTACACAACGGAAGACAAGAGGCCTCGTCGGGCTCCCGGCTGGCTCGTGCCGTCAGAGCCCGGTGACGGTTCCTGGTGGGAACCGAGGCCCTGGGCCTCAGCACACCCTCCCGCTCCCCACCGTGCGCCGCGGCAGGAGCGCCCGCTGCGCCAGAAGAAGACAGGTCTGGGGCCCCAAATACCGACTCCACAGCTGTTTTCCAAGTCCGGTTCCTGCGCGGAACTTCCATCTGTGGAGGTGGCCCTCCCCCCTTTTCTGGGCCGTGAGGGGCACCCTCGGCGAAGTCTCTGTGCCGTCAGCTTGGGCAGGTTCTGACGATACCTGAAAGCCCGCTGCTGCTCTGAACCCCCTCCCCGTCCGGCCCGCGCCCAGAGAGAAGGGAACGGAGTGTTCGGCACATACTTAAGGTGACTTTTAAGGGTCATTTTGTGGATTTCCGGAACATCAACAAGACAGCAGGGGCGATGGCAACAGAAGTGGGGGAGAGCGGACTGGGCCGGTGTGGGGGACAATTACGGCAGGAGTCCGGTGTGAACGGCCCGGCGGCAGCCCTGCCAGGAAGGGACCGAGGAGCAGGGCTGGCGGGCACATCACGTTGGAACCAGGGAGGCTGGGAGCGCGCGCCGGGGAGGAGGAAGTGACCCCCACAGGAGCGAGCGCGCGGCACAGCACGTGGCAAAAACTCACGCCTCAAAAGGTGGCGACTGATACTGTGTTGCTACTTTCTTTTTGAGGAAATGATACTTGGGTCACTGGGTGAAGAGAAATGGATTTGACTGTCTTTTAAAGAAAGAAACAAGGAAAACAGAAGACCAACCTAATGTTACAGCTTCTAGGATCTTGTCGTCTGAGACCACGAAGCCTCCCGTGTGGAAGAGCTCCTGGTAAGTGCCCTCGGGGACATCCTCAGGGCCGTCCACGCCAGCGAACAGGACACCGGGGAAGTGCTTCAGCCTCAGCAAACAGGGAATCTAGCAGACACAGAAGGATCCCGGGAAAGAGAGGTTTGTCGGGTCACTTTCGGCACTTTTATCCAACAGTTTCCAGATTCAGGGACAGCTGGAAGTACATTTCCCCTCGACGACTGGCTGGGAATCCTGCAAAGCCCTATCCAAACACAGGGGCGCCTCTCGTCAGCAATCCCGACTCTGTTCACCGTCCACGCGCACACTGTGGTCTCTCAATCCAAAGGGTGGAGACGGGGAGGGAGGGGGGTGGGTGGGGGAGGGAGGGAAGGCACAGCGGGGGTCTGGTAGTGAAGCGGGCGACAGGGTGGCCCCTTCTGCTGGTCTCGGGCTTCCTGGGCTGCCTGCACCGCAGGGCTCGGCTCTCACCCCCACTGCCGTTCTTGGGACAATCACTTTGATTCTTTGAACAAAGGTAAATATCACTGCAAAGAGGTAAGAACACTTTCACAAGTCCTTTTAAAGGAAAATTTCCTGCCGTCAGGCATTAAGAGATGCAGATTTGTATCTCAGCTGAGAAGGTGTCCCAAGACCTCCCTTTCCCTAGTTCTGCCCCAGTTACTATCCAAGTCTCAATTCAGAGACACGACGTGCTAGAAACGCCCGTCTGACGGTGCGCCCTCGACCCCTGTTGGCATCCCACGTGGATTCAGTGGTAAAGTTGACTTCCTCCCTACGAGTGATGAGGAGTCTGATAATTAGAAGACAACATAAAATGCCCGGAATTCACGTCTTTGTAAAAAAAAGATCAGCAAACGTACCTGATGCAAACGTGAGGCTATATCTTCATTTCTGATGACGACCACTAGTGTGTCGTTCTCTCCGGGAAAAGCTTGACAGAAATGCTGAGGTTCGATTTCTGTGTGGCCTCCTTTCCTCAGAAGAGCCTGAAAGATTTTCAAGTAATCATTAGGATAAAAAAGGGTATCGGCATAAAATTACTTTTATAATAAGTTCACTAAACACATCAAAAACCACATCCTATTTACTAAACCGCCTCCTCACAAGGCAACAGAAACGGCCGTTTGTCTTACTTGTAAATGAGCTCCCGCGTCTAAAACAGGACTCGTGGGGGGCACTAACTGGACTTAGTTTTTCGTTTTAAACTTTTTTGGTGGTGGTGGGAGAGAGAGGGTCTTAAGCAGGCTCCACATGCAGCACGCAGCCCAGTGAGGGGGCTCCATCCCACGACCTTGGGATCGTGACCTGAGCCAAAATCAACAAGAGTTGGACGGTCAACCGAATGAGCCACCCAGGCGCCCCACAAGCTCCTTTCAAAAGTAAGGCACTTTATAATAGACCTTTCATGTCCAAGGAGGAGCCAGCATCAGACCTACGCGTCCAGGACTCTCACCCTCTCTGCGGCAGTTCCCTGGGGGGATGCGGATACTTATTCTAAAAATGCCGCTTCCGGTTAAAATGTTTCTAGAACTTTTGGAAACAATACCCTGACTCGTAAGCATCACTTGGACTGCCGCTAACGGCTGTGGAGGGAGCCCTGGGTGCGGAAGGCATCAGGGAACACGGGGGCGGGGAGTGGCACAGGTGGGCTGAAGCTCGGGTCACCAGGAGCTGCCACCGCATGGTTTCCTCGGTCACAGGCCTAACCGCGGTAAGTCCATGGAATTAAAAGAAATTCCTTCACCCTATTCTCGGTGATGCTGACACTGTTTCTGTCTGAAGGACTCTGGAGGTTTCCACTGCACCCCAGGAACCTGGTGTCTAACCACCTCTGGTTCTGTCCTTTGTAAAAATACAGCATCAACCGCCCCTGGATCCCAGAACAGCTCAAATTCTGACCATTTTTCAATTTTTCACTCGAAACGCACAGCAATGTATTTTGAAAGAAACTCCTGCAGACAAGATTTCTTTTCACAGAGAGCCCACTAAAACAGCTAAATATAAATCTTTAGCTCTGAATTATTTTACTGATAATAAGCCACTTGAGTGAATACATTTTCTGAGATGTTCAACATTTTCATCACATCCTGTGGAGTTCTCGGCTGTTCTGTCATGCACTCTGAATTTCAACAGTAATAAAGGGCTCCTCAGATGTTCCTCATCTTAAAAATAAATGGGGGCACCTGGGTGGCTCAGGTGGTTAAGCGGCCAGCTTCGGCTCAGGTCATGATCTCACAGTCTGTGAGTTCAAGCCCCGCATCGGGCTCTGTGCTGACGGCTCAGAGCCTGGAGCCTGCTTCAGATTCTGTGTCTCCCTCTCTCTCTGCCCTTCCCCTACTCATACTCTGTCTCTATGTCTCTCAAAAATAAATAAACGTTAAAAAAAATAAAGGGGCCTGACACCCACCCTACTGAATGCCTCAGGACTCTCCATGGCAGAAAAATTGTTTGGGGTAGCTTTCTGAGTTTAAAGAAACATTTTGCTCTAGATATCTTTTTAAAATTTTTTTGGTGTTTATTGATTTTGGAGAGAGGAACAGAGCACGAGCAGGGGAGTGGCAGACAGAGAGAGAGAGAGACAGAGAGAGAGAGAGAACAGAAGCAGGCTCCAGGCTCTGAGCTGTCAGCACGGAGCCTGACTGGGGGCTTGAACTCACGAACCATGAGATCATGACCTGAGCCAAAGTTGAACGCTTAACTGACTGAGCCACTCAGGCACACCTTTCAAAATTTTTTTAAGTGTGTTTATTTTTAGAGAGAGAGAGAGAGAGAGAGAGAGAGAAGCAGCAGGGGAGGGGCAGAGAGAGAGGGGGACAGAGGATCCAAAGCAGGCTCTTTGCTGACAACGGAGAGCCTGATGTGGGGCTTGAACCCATGAAGTGTGAGATCATAACCTGAGCTGAAGTCAGACGCTTAACCTACTGAGCCACTCAGGTGCCCCTAGATTACCTTCATTTTATAACGTGTCTACCTCCTCCCTTGAAGAGTAGTTTTACCTTTGCACAAAATTTATTTTCTGTTGTAAACAGGGGCCACATGAAAAACTGTGATCACTATTGAAACAAGCAAGTACTTTTGCTAGAAGGAAACCGACCAAGGCTATGATTTCTCTCCTGCGTGAAATCCTGTGCTTGTCAAGGGCGTGAGTGGCACGGTCACGCTCCAGAGGACGGAAGCACGAAGCAGCCCAGTGTGTTGCCCGCTGGGGGTCACCGCTCATGACGCCACCTGAGCCCGTCCCGGACTGACTTCAGCACACGTCTAGGTACAGTATATATACTCCGCCCGAAACAAAATTAATTCAAGGCATACACCAAATTTTAGGTTTCTTTTAGAGAAAAGAAACCTTCAAAGTGTCTGCAAGGCCGTTTGAAGCTTTATTTTTTCAACGACACTGCTTCCCAAAGCGGCATGGGAATTAGAACAAAGACACTGGCGGAAGGGGCTGGGGAAACCCATCTGGCGACCGCTATAAAAACCTTGGACAAGGATCCTTGATGGTCAAAAACAAAAAAAACAAAAAGCAGGTTACGCACTGTAACTAAATGAAAGCCGCGTGGAAAAGGTAGGTGCCAGAAGCCCGCAGCCATGGCAGAGAACACGTCTGCCTCCAGCCACCCACTGAGGCCCGCCGCCCGCTCACTCCAGGCCTCCCCGCCTGCGGCCGCGGCACAGGACAACACTCTCTGAAACGCAGCCACGACGTTATTTACCTTGAGAAACGGTGTCCCTGCCTCCCCCAGTGACCTCGGTGCTCAGCACCCTCGAGGGGCTTCCGTGAGGCCCTTCCTTCCCGACCCGGCCCCTGTCCGCGCCTCCAGACTCGGGATGGGAAACACGACAACCCTGTGCCACCACCAGCTTCCGGTTGGCCCGAGGAGAGTGGGGCCTCGTCCCCTGGAGGACCGGCAGGGTGGCTGCGCACTTCTTCACAGGAGTTTGATGGTACTTCACCACGCAGGGCTGACCAGGTGACGCCACGTGACGGGTGCCTGGATGCCCTGAAGCGCTGACCTGAGTGATCTCGGAAACAAATCGGGTCGGTCGCTGAGAACCACACACTCATCAGTCCAGCTGCCTGCACTGCGTCAGCCAGAGCGGCGTCACTTCCTACAGGAAAAGGTCCGGACCTTCCTGACCTGCGTCATCCCCGGGGGTCATCATGGTGGCAACGTCTCCCCTCAGCTCTCGGGCTCGCTGTCCAAGCCCCGCCGTCCCCTGAACGGGCTCCCGAGCCTCTGTGAAGGCCGGGAGCACGACTGCGGGCAGGTGGCAGGAGCCTGCTCCCCGCCACACGGAGAGAGCCGCTGCTCTGGCGCCAGTGGCCGGAGGCTGCGCCCCTGTCAGCGTTTCCACACAAACGTGTGTTTCCCGGCTCTGCCGGTGACGCCCAGTGCCACCGAGCCCACCCAGTGCCCAGATGCTGATCCGGAATGCTACTTTTCACTCAAAAGAATCCCCGCTACCTGGAGAAATGGCGGCCTCCAAGGCTGAGGGGGCGGTGGGTGGGCAAGGAATCTACGACATAACCTGTGACATCAAGTTGTGCCACAAAAGAAGAAGGGACCCAAGGACCCAGAAGCCAGCTTAAAAGGACTCCCACTGGTTGGGTCTGGGACAATCAGAGCATTACTGTAAATACTGAAGGACCAAAACAAATACTACTCAAATGTCCACACTACCCAAAGCCATCTACACATTTAACGCAATCCCTATCAAAACGGCAACAGCGATTTTCACAGAACTAGAAAAAACAATCCTAAAATCTGTATGGAACCACAAAAGGCCTCGAATAGCCAAAGTGATCTTGAAAAAGAAAAACAAATCGGGAAGCATCACAATTCTGGATTTCAAGTTATGTTACAAAACAGGAGAAATTAAAACAGTATGGTGTTGGCATGAGAGAACAGAACAGAAAACCCAGAAACGAACCCTCAATTATATGGTCCATTAATCTTCAACAAAACAGGAGCAAATATTCAATGGAAAAAAGTCTCTTCGACGAAAGTGCGGGGAAAACGAACTACTTTCTTGAACCATACACAAAATCCCACCCAACATGGATTGAAAATGTAAATGCGGGACCTTAAAGCACAGACTCCAGCAGAGAGCGCAGGCGGTAAGCTGAGAACGGCCGCGGCAACTTCCTCTAGGTCTGTGTCCTCAGGCGCGGGAGACAAAAGCAAAAATGAACTACTGGAACCTCATCAAGATAAAAAGCTTCTGGGGGACCTAGGTGGCTCAGTCTGTTGACCATCCGACTCTTGATTTCGGCTCAGGTCATGATCCCAGGGTTGTGGGATCGAGCCCTAGACATCAGACTCTGTGCTGAGTGCAGAGCCTGCTTAAGATTCCCTCCCTCTCTCTCTCTCTCTCTCTCTCTCTCTCTCTCTCTCTTCCTTCCCTTCCGTACTCATGCTCTCTTTAAAAAAAGACAAAAAGCTTCTGCACAGTGAAGAAAATAATCAACAAAACCAAAAGGCAGCCTATGAAATGGGAGAAGATACTTCCAAAGGACATCTCTGATAAAGGGTTACTATCCAAAACATATAAAGAACTTCTAAAACTCAATACCCAAAAAGCAAAGAATCCAATTAAAAATGGGCAGAAGATGTGAAGAGACATTCTTCCAAAGAAGACATCCAGATGGCCAACAGACACACGAGAAGATGCTCAACATCACTCATCAGCAGGAAAATGCAAATCAAAACCACAACGCGGTCTCACCTCACACCTGTCACAACGGCTAGGATCTAAATGACGAGATGACAAGTTCTGACAAGGATGTGGGGGAAGGGGAACCCTTGTGCACTGTGGGTGGAAATGCAAACTGGTGCAGCCACTCTGGAAAACAGTGTGAAGGGTCCTCAAAGAGTTAAAAATAGATTCCATACCACGTGAATTCCGCTGTGGGTATCCACCCCTCAGAAACAAACGCATTATCTAAAGGAACACACGCACCCTCGTGTTTACTGCAGCGTTACAACAGCCAACTATGGAAGCAGCCTTAGTGTCCATCAACCGATGAAGGGACGGTGTGTGTGCGCACACAAGGATATTACTCAGCCACAAAAAATAATGAAATCTTGCCATTTACAGTGCTGTGGATGGAGCTAGAGAGTAGAATGCTAAGCGAAGTAAGTCAGAGACAGACAAATATCGTAGGATCTTACTCACACGTGGAATTTAAGAAACAAATGAGCAAAGGAGTGCCTGGGGGGCTAAGTCAGTTGAGCGTCCAACTTCAGCTCAGGTCATGATTCCCCGGTTCACGGGTTCGAGACCCGCGTTGGGCTCTGTGCTGACAGCTCAGAGCCTGGAGCCTGCTTCGGATTCTGTGTCTCCCTCTCTCTGTTCCTCCCCTGCTCACGCTCTGTCTCTCTCAAAAATAAACAAAAAATTAACAAAGGAGCCAAGGAAAAAAAAAGAGAAAGACACACACAAACCAACAGACAGACTCTTAACCACAGAGAACTGACAATTACCGGGGGGAAGGGGGGTGCGTAGGACTAAAAGAACACTTATCGTGGTGAGACAAAAGCACAATGGAGGCCTGGACGCTAATTCTGAGTAAAGTAACGTGGAATGTGGGTCCGTGTGGGGGAGGGGGAGCCGCGTGCTGTCGCAGAGTGCCCACTGGTCAATGTGCAAGAAGGATGGAGCTCAGTCCCCCCCGGGCAAGCGTCACACCAGTAACTGTTGAGGCAGGCGCCGTAGCCGCGAGTGACCCTGGAGGGCGCGAGTCTGAGGAGGACCAGGGTGTTTATGTACTCCACCCCCCTCCCCCGCTCACCGATCACTGCGGCACGTTTACCAACTTCACACTGGAGGAGCCCAGCAGAAAGCCTCGTAACCAACTGATAAAAATTAATACACAGAACGGGACAAACCAATGCGGTGGGTCTCCTTGCATGACACACTGGGAACCTCATATGTGGGTATTTTTGCCTAAAATGCGTAAATCACAAGGAAACAACAGGAAACTGACATAACTGGCCTGCAGTCTTCAATGCTGTCAAGGTCACAAAAGAAATGACACGAACTACTCGAGACTGACGGAAACTGCACAAGACATGACAGCAAAAGTGACACGTGATGCTGGCCAGTGACACCAGATGCTGGCGGGTCTACAGGGCGGACGAGCACACAGCGTGGGCATTCACGTTCTGACTTCTGGGCGTGGGCTGTGGTCATACGGAAGCGTGTCCCTGCACTTCGGCAGGGCACACTCGCAAAGGCCTCCCTGGCGTCTCGGGCAGCAGCTCCGCCTCCCACTCTGAAGGTGACATACATGTAGTACTCAGGCAGTGGGACATCTTGTGTGTGACGAGTTTTCAAATGGTTCAGCAATGTTAACAGTGGGGTGTCCGGGGGAAGGGTACCATTTCTGCCACCTTTACGTAAATTTGAAATTACATTTTAAAAGTTAGAGAAAAGTCTTTTCCCCAAACAGAAGAGAAGTGAATTGTGAGGGTAAAATGAGGAAGCTAATGGTGAGTCCAGGCAGATTCTGGCTCCCACCGCCTCAGACCGTCACTGTGGCTGTCATTTAAACTTAAGGACCGTGTTCTCATCAGAACATCAGTTACCCTAATATATGAAAAGCACCTCCCATGGGCATCTGGGTGGCTCAGTTGGCTGAGTGTCACACTTCTGCTCAGGTCATGACCTCATGGTTCATAAGCTTGAAACCCAAGTTGAGCTCTGTGCTGACAGTGCAGAGCCTGCTTCGAATCCTCTGTCCCTGTCTCTCCATGCTCCTCCCCCTCTTGTGTGTTCTCTCTCAAATAAACATTAAAAACACAAAAAACAGGGGCGCCTGGGTAGCTCAACTGGTTAAGTGTCTGACTCCAGGCTCAGGTCATGATCTCATGGTTCGTGGGTTCGAGTCCTGGGCCGGGCTCTGTGCTGAAAGCTCAGAGCCTGCTTGGGATTCTCTCTCTCTTTCTCTGCCCTTCCCTACTTGTGTTTTGTCTCTGTTACAAAAATAAATAAATATTAAGAAAAAAAATTAAAAAAATTAAAAAACAAAAACCCCCCAAACCAAGAGATCCCCCTCAACTATCCACACTAATGGAAGAACACAGGTTTTACTTTCTTGTTAAATCTGAATTTTCCCTTTGGAATATGACTGTGCTCACATCTGAAGAGAAGCAGTATTTTTGGTATGAAAATTTGGGGTTGTAACTTTTCGGTGTGAAAATCAGTCCCCGCACTAATTCTGGAACATGACGGAATATTCAGATGGAGTACAAGTGGCAGACGCAGAAAAGACTGAGCAGTGAGACTCGAAGGCCTCTTCGTGTCCTGATTTCTTTCCGAAGGCAAGAACGCGACATCTATCACCTCTAAAATCAAGCTAGGCGGCAAACAGAAGAATGCGCACCGCGAGACGGAGCGGGCACCTCACCTTTGTTCTCACGAAGAATGACTGGTCTTCGGTCTCGACGAGGTAGAACAGGAAGGGACTCTTGCAGGCCTCCTTCACCACGTTCTTCAGTTTGACGTGCAGGCTGGTGCACAGGTCTGAGATCATATCCTCGTAAGAGGCCGCCCGTGGGAGAGGGGAATACGTCTCCCGACAGGTGGCTTCTCCAGAAGCCGCACTTGACTCTTTTTCTGGGAAAATGCCCGGGCTGCTGTTCATCATCACCTTGTTGAATTCGGCATATTCGCTGAGAATAAGCGAAATATCATTTCGGGATTCTTTCAAAGTGGTGTTGTATTTCAGTTTGTTGAGGTGGAACGAAACAGCGTGATTTCTTTCGGAGTTTGTAAGATGATTTCTACTGTGACCACACCTCTCCTTCCAGAAGTAGGGACTGTCTGAACCGTCGAGCGTGTGGCCTCTCCCGCACAGACTCTGCTGTCTGGGGTCCGAGAGAACCACCGTTACCACAAGGGGACTTCTGCTACGGGACGCTGGGTGCAGAGCCGGGGCCTCGGATAGCTTTGTCAGAGGGGGAGCTCCCGCAGCGATCTGGAGAGGGGGCTCTTTTGGAAAGACACTGGTGGAAAAGGCGGAATGCCGAGAATCTCTGTGCTTTACGATTTGTTTTAGCTTATGTGCAAAGCGCAGATACTCCAGATCTAGAGTGTGCTGGGTGAGGTCATCTCCTGCCTGCCAAGTGTTTGTCCAGGAGCTGAGCAAGCCACGTTTTGCCACGAAACCGGGGCACCTCTTCAGGCTGTGCAAAGTCCTGGTCTCTTTGAGCTCTTTAGTTATGGTGAAATTGGCGTAAGTCCTGAGGATGCCGTGGAGGTCTCGGATCTGGACGTAAGATGGAACACAGCGGTCTTCCTTCTTGAACCCACCGAGCCTGTGTCTGGGAGGAAGGCCTGTCTCCAGCCCTGAGGACTGCTTGCAGTAACCCCACTCTTCGTTGTCACTATTATTCAGGCTCAGGAAAGTGTCGTAATGATCTTTTGAAGCATCTTCCCTCTTGGTGTGACGACACGGCCCAGTGCAGGAACCCTCCACCTCTGATTTGGGATTTCTACACTCACCACAAGAGTCCTGATCAGACTCTCCGGAAAGTGGCTCGTAACGGATGTCAGAATTCACACTGACATCCACGTCTCCGCTCAGGGTCCTTGAGTCCTCCTTGGCTCTGAGCTCCTCCCCAGAACTCTTATTCGTCATCTGCTCTTCAGAGACCCCACAAACAAGAGGGGTATAAGATTGGGGAACAAAGGAAGCACAAGGCTCTCTACTGGTATTTTCGCTGGTGACTGCTGTTTTATCGTAAGAATCAGCATGTAAATACGTGGGGAAAAGCCCAGCATTCAACACATCTTTTGTTTCACACACTGACCTGTCTTGCAGCACAAGGATTGTTTTTTGTCTTTCTTCCGGAGATGTGGTGTCCAGTTGAGAGTCAACACCTCCTAGATCTATGGCTTTTTCATGGAACTTGACCTTAGTATCACTATTCTTAAGCAAACTGGCCATTCTGACTACGGCGGTTTCCTGAGTTTGAAAGCACATCTCTACGTTCGTGGGTGATGGGCGACGGGGAGAGGCAGCAGCACCGCCATGTGGGGGAAAGGCAAGTCCGGGGAGCTCCGAGGGCCTGTGTGTCTGTGTGGTGTCAGCTCCACCAACTGAGCCGGAGTTCAAGGACTTGGATTGGCTGTAAATGCCTTCATTTGTCTTCAAATCGCCACTGAACAGATTCTCCTCGATGCTTTTAGGGCCGGTCTCCTGTTTCAGCGACACATTCGCCATAGCACTTGCAGCAGCTGGAGAAACAAGTGTGTCAGCCAAAGACTTATTTTCCATCATCTTTCTAGGGCTGAAGGGAGGCTCCCAGGTCCCTGAGATCAGAGGATTTAAGTCCGAATTCCTGTTCTGTATGCTAACTGGCTGCAGTGGATTGGTAACTGATGTTACCAACTTTTCTAGAGAAAGCTTGAAGTCCTCTCCATATTGTGTGGCTAAAGCAGGCTGGCTCAAGCCCGTATCACAGCGCGGCACCTCTTCTGAGAAAGAGAAACCCTCGCCGTGCTCCCTCAGAACGACTGCCTCAGCTGCTCTGCTAGGAAGGCTCAAACAGTCATCTTTTCCTCCTGGATCAGGCAGCCCAGCAGAAACCCACATCTGTTGTACTCCAGGTAGGCTACCTCGTTCCACTGGACAGGCAGGACTGACAAAAGAGTCTTCTTTCTCCATGACGGCCAAATCTATGGAGTCGACCTGGGGGAATCTGTCACTTTTCTCACACTGTGTATCAGCGAGTTTTAAACTACACAGAGACACAGCCTGACATAGTTGTGTTCCTTCGACTGGCACGTGGGGATCAGGACTAGAAGCTGGTGACACTTCTTCAATTAAAGAACCAAAGGGAAAGTCTGAGGTGACATTAACCTCCTCCGCAATCTCAAGAGCACAGCTTTCTTTAGAAAGTATTAAGGTGACTGTTTGTAAATTATCACCTTTTCTCTCATTTTCTAATGATTTCTCGGACACTGCAGGATACATGGATGTACGGTTAGCAGAACTCACTTCTCTGTTTTCTTTGAAGGTCACCTCTTCTGGCTCGATTATTTCGTCGGTCATGTCAGGAAGTTCTGCATTTGACGCCAAGGCCTCCTGCCGCAGCTCCAGTCTGCCAGCTGGCATTTCTTCTCTGGGACTGGTTGGTGGCGATATTGTGAGCGCGAGGTCAATGTCGGAATCCTCCTCTGAGAACTCCAGGCTAGCCTCCTCTCTATTCATAGAGAGACTGGCTGGTTGGGTAAATGCTGAATTAAAAGACTCAAAATTCCTATTTTCATACTGGAGACCACTCTTGTCATTTGTCAGTTCTGAGGCGCTGTCGGCTGCATTACCCATCGATGGAATGTAGTCACGTGAAGAACCTTGTTCCAAAGTGGCAGAGGCTGGTGCCAGGGTCACCTCTTCAACCTGGGATGGCTCGACGATCTCTTCCGAAGATATGCCAAAGAGACTCGGAGTCTGCAGAAAAAATTCTTGAGAGAGTTTCATTTCTTCTTTGGATAATGAATAATTAGAACTTTTAACTAATGATAATGCCTCCGCTACCACTGAATTATCAGACGGTGACGAGCTTGGAACAGAAATCTCTTTCTGTATCGAACACACTTCTTTGGCAAGTGTCTCTCCACTGACGGAGGCGGCACACAGGTGGTTAGTGCCTTTCTGTCTGGATACTGCTAGAGAGGGAATGTCCCTAAGGCCTTCTGTTTGTGCTTTTTCAAATGTAGATACAGGATGTCTAAGACTTGTAGCAGGTGGTATCTGTTTAATCGACTCCAGAGGTTCGTTGGTTCTATTTACAACTTCTGCCTGTACTGGTACATAGCTATTTTTTTCAAAGGTGAAAGTAACTGGTTCCAGATTAATCATCACATATCCTGTATCATCCTTCCTCTCCAATGAAGGCTGACATTCTTGGTTTATGGGGCTGCTATGCTGGGCATGGCCCTGTAAGGAATCTGTTTTTGTTTGCACTGTTGTGTGAGAAATATCAGTTTTACTTTCTAGGGCGCTGTACGCAGACTTCTGACAAATCACTGACTGACTGCTGATCCCATCATAAGTCTTGGTAAGTGCGTTTTGCGTGACCGTATCATCAGAAGTCACTCTTGTGCTATTAAGTGGCTCAAAGGCTTTATCTTCAGCAGGAATAGAAGGCCCATTAGTTTGAGTACTTCCAATACTAGAAAGCACGAGATTAGAAGTCTCTAGTTTATCTGATGAATCTTCTTTGGCTTTTTCCCCAGTTACCTAAAATGACAAAAACACACACAAAAAACAAGAATCAAACAGACGGTTTTACATTTACATGTGGTGAAAAAGGAAATGACAGAGGATCAATTCCAGCTTGTTCTTTTGGATCTTCCACTCTTTCAGAATGTCACAGGGTACAGACCAAGCAACCCACTCTCTTTCTAGGTAGACTTACCACAGTCCCAAACAGGATTTTTTTCTTTAAATATACACACTGATGAGAGCTCCAAACCTTTAACTGTACAGCCTATTTTTTTTTTTTTTTAATTTTAATTGACTCCCGGGAAGGAAAGTGGCCAGACCAGTGACAGTGTGAAGGCGTGACAACGCGGCCTGTCTGCTAAACAGCAGCACTTAACTCAGAAATGCAGCAGAAAAAAAGTACTCAATGTGAAGTGTTTTAGTAAGATTAAAAGGTAGTTCCTAAAGCAAAGAATAACTTATTTTAAACACCAGCCTGCAATCGGACTATAAAATACACTGTCATCTGGAACTTTCCCAGGAGGAAACAGTAAAATTATGGTTCCCATGTATTAAGCATATCCTGATCAACAGTTTTCCTAAGGTGTCAACCTCCATTCTGGTAAATGAAGATCCCTGACCCTTTAGCCACCTTCTTCGCTTCTAAGTGGAGACAGTCTCTCCTCAGAGTACCTCCTATTCAACACGACAAGAGAAAACACAACAAACTGAATCAAAGGGATTGCTTTAAATAGCAGCAGGAAGAATTTATGTCAAACATTACCAGAAGACCTCTGGACAATTTTAATGACCTCATAAACAGGTTGTTTTGTTTTGCTTAAAGGCTGAAGCATGCTCTTGCCCAGAACGCAGCACAGCGGGCTGATCAGAGCTGGCCACACGCATGTAGTTTTTGGAACACTACACATTGCGTATTTCCTGCCATATCTTCAGGCGATTGTGCTGGAAGTCGGGACCTGTGTTTTAAATCTCTTGTTAAAAAGATTTCTGTCTTAACTAAAGAGAGACACTGACCCACAGAAATGGCAAGGTGGAGCTGACACTTAAGAGTTTCAAGAGGACAAGGTAGAGATTCTACTTTTTTTAGAAATTTTTTAAAAAAGTTTATTATTTTGAGAGAGTGCATGAGTGAGTGGGGGTGGGGCAGAGAGTGAGGGAGAGGGAGAGGGAGAGGGAGAGAACCCCAAGTAGTCTCTGTGCTGAAGCATGAGCTGAAGCTTGGTTTGATCTCATGAGCCATGAGATGACTTGAGCTGAAATCAAGAGTCAGATGCATCTGGATGGAACTAGAGGGTATTAGGCTAAGTGAAATTAGTCAGAGAAAGACAAATATCATAAGACTTTACTCATATGAGGCACCTAAGATACAAAACAGATGAACATTAAGGGAAAGGAAGCAAAAATAATACAAAAACAAGAAGGGGGAAAAAACATAAGAGACTCTTACATACAGAGAACAGAGAGTTGCTGGAGGTTGGGGGTCGAGGGAGGAGCTAAATGGGTAAGGGGCACTAAGGAAGACACCTGCTGGGAGGAGCACAGGCTGTTCTATGGAGAGGATGAATCGCTGGCATCTACTCCTGAAATCATTATTGCACTATATGCTAACTCAGATGTAAATTAAAAAATAAATAAATAAAAAAGAGACATTTCCTGTCTCTCTCAAAATAAATAAGTAAACTTAAAAAGGGGGGGGGCACCTGGGTGGCTCAGGTTAAGCATCCAACTCTTGACTTGGGCTCAGGTCGTGATCTCATGGTTTTGTGAGTTCGAGTCCACACTGGGCTCTGCGCTGATAGTGCGGAGCCTGCTTTGGATTCTCTCTCCTCTCTGCCCTCCTCTGCTCTCAAAATAAATAAATAAACAAGCTTAAAAAAAAAAAAGTCAGACGCTTAACTGACTGAGCCACCCAGGCACACCCGAGGTAGAGATTCTTAACTGGATTTTATGCATCTCTTCGAGAATCAGAGATTTATAAAACTCATCCTTAGGAACCCCCCCCCCCACATGCATATGTATGTCTGCACGCACACACACACACACACATATGTACATACACACATGCACACAGAATGTGAGAAGTAACTACATGTCTAGCTTTGAATCAAGGCTTAACAATTTACAGTGTGACTTCAAGCAACTGGCACACTTCTCTGTGCCTTAGTGTCATCTGTAAGATGGGGTGGAGTGGTCCTTCCCTCACTGGGCTGCGTGCAAACTGAGCTAATGTGAGCCAGAGGCTTAGACTGCTCCCTGGCCCGCGGCCTCGTCGATGATATGAGCATCTGGAGATGCAGGCTCTCTGAGGCTCTCTGAGTCTCCCTGGACGCACAAATCCCCAAGTAACCCCAGATATGGACACGCTGTCTACTCGGTGTTAAGACAGGCACTGTAGGTGCCCAAATGCGTGCAAAATTATTCTGGAATAGACCGAGGCCAAAAACCTAAAAGGGCGTATACTTTGTTAAGCCATTTACTTAGAATTTTGCTGCAACTTGTTTACTTGCTCCAGTTAACTCGTGACCATCTGGCTTTGTGGAACGTCGGTGGAGAGCAGTGGAAAGAATCACAGTGTATTTTCCATATCTGAGAACAGTTACAGAGTGGCCTGTGGGGGCGTGGCATCACGTTTACTGTGCCAGCATTTGTTTTCCAGAATAATCTTTAACATATTTCATTTCAGTTTAAGGCTTATCAAAGATCTCTAACATTTATTATTGCATCTGATCCTTCAAAACTATTCTAAGGCAGAACAGATATTATTTACCTCTTTTAAAAGATGAGAGAGTATGCTTGTAGAAAACCAGTAATTTGCCCCAAACTATGTAACTAATAAGTACCACAATTACGGCTGCCCTGACCCATCAGCCCCCTGACCCATCTGGCCCCCATGGTCGTTTTCTACTTCTGCCTCTGCAGTCAGGACAGGACGGAGACACACTGCACCCGCAGACACCCTGGAGCAGTGCTTATGGAGACTTAGTGTCTGGCCTTACAGACAACCCACTTTCCTAAAGGAAACCAATGACATGTCTTGAATGTGATTTTGTGTATCAAGAGAAAACGAAATTTCTTTAAAGATGATGTCGGCACGTCCTTACCTCATTATTACAAGAATAGAGGAAATTCTGGCTTCCTGGGGTGCCTGGAAGACCCCCTCCTGCAAAAATCTCGTCCCGTTCACCCTGTGCCCAGAGCGCCAAGCCTCTCGTAGGTGGCGGTTTAATGAAGGGAAGCAAGGCGTCGGCATCCGGGAAGGACACGTCGGCAGCAGGACCTCTGGGAGATTCGTTGGTCTCCAACAGAGGGTCTACAGGACGCCTCTCCATGTCGGAGGCCTCCTCAAGTTCACTCAGTTCCAGCGATTCTAACGTGCTATTTAGAGACACGTATTTTGCGGGGTTCCTGTGCTCCACCACTTTTCGGGATGACCGCATCACTTTGTTCCGACCACTGTAAAACAGAGCTACCCACATATGAAGTAAAAGCTTCACTTCTTCCACGTTATCAGGTAAGTCAGTGTTCCAGGGCCTGAGATTTTAAAGAAAAAACATGTGAAAAGTCATCAAAAATGGTGATTTTTTTTTTAGTTGATTGTCTTATAAAAAGTAAGTGCCTTCATTTGAATCTTAGCTTTAAGTCTGTTCATTGATTCTTATTTTAAAAATACACGGATATGAAACCATCAATAAGACAAAAACGAAGCTGACTTACCAAATAGTTATAATGGATCTGATCCACTCATCTTACAGAGGCAGAAAAGGGAGCTGAAAATTGGAGCTTTAGAAAGTGACTTCTTCAGATATCGTCACACCCTTAAGCAGAACCGTGACTGGAACTGAGGTCCAGACTCTTGGTCTAGGATTTCTTTTATACCGCTCCAACTCCCTTCGGACACGATATGCCTATTATGTGAAGAATGGCTCTAGCAACTACCCCAATCCTCGTCGTGCTTTTGCTAAGTCTGGCCAACTCATTTCTATTTTTGTGTTTCTCTTCTAATAGTTGGGAAAGTCTGGAGGTTAAAATATCTCTGTGTGCAATTCAGCAGAACGACACTATTTTCAGATCACGATTCCGGAAAATCTCCTGAAACCGAATGGGGAGGAAACACTTCTGGCCATTTGCCCAGCAGGACGATGGCAGAGAGTGTCGGAGGGGCTACCGAGCTGGGCTTCTGTTACGCAGGATGAAGGCTAAGAAACACCCCTCATGAGTAGATGGGAATGTAAGACTATGCTCCCACGAATGTGAGCTTGTAACCGGAGCAAGGAAACAAGTCTGATAGTTTAGTTGGTCACATGTGAAATATTCCATTGGTAGGAAGCTGAATGCCATTTCATACAGCTAATGATCCTTGCTACTAGCAACGAGTACCATTTATTAGTACCTGTCAGTCACTGTGCAAAACCTTAACATATGTAACAACCTGGCGTGTTGCCATTACTAACATTAAATACTTAAAAGCAGTGCCCACGGATTGCCACCAATGCTCCCTGGTACCACCTGGGAATTCGTCAGAAATGCAGATTCTTGGGCCCCATCCCAAACAGACCGGAATCAGAATCTGCACTCCGGTGAGACCCCTAGAGGAGTCACGCACAAAATACAGACTGACGAGCACTGTCCCAAAGAATAGGAACCCCCAGGTCCCAGAAGCTAGTTGGAAAGTGGGAGAGCCTTGATTAAAATCTGGGTTAGTCTACACTCCAAAGCCCCTGTTTTCAGCTGCTCTGCTGTTACTGCCTTGATGCTCTGACCCCTTCGATTTACAGAACAACCCCACGTAAAACTGCTCACTCGGAACCACCACCTGACCAACCTAACAAGCTAGAAGTAATTCTTGAAACATTTCTTCTGGAATTCAGTCTGTAAAGTATTATTTCTGTATCTCACTATTTTACATTAAGATCTCATTGAAATATTGTAATTCAAAGACCACAAAGGTGTATGTGGGAGCATCTCAAAATGGAAAGCTATTCACAGGGCTAAAGTTAGCTTGCAAAAGGGCGCCATGTGACCACGGACGGTGGCAAAACCAGCCTCGTTTTCTTAATAGGCAGTAAACACAACTGCCTGATATTATTTCTAAGTTACTGGAGTTACACACAGTAGCCTTCTTTCTCTTTCCCCAAAGTCTGGCACAAGTATCCCTTCCCTTCGATGCTGATCTCAACACCAGAGTGACGTCCGTTTCATTGAGTGTCACTCCCACTTACCCATGCAGCGCTCTTACTACGGTTTTCTCCAGCGGGTTGCTGGTGTACTTGCTGTCTAAGCTGAATGCGTACTCGGTTTCACATCGGAATGTGACCTTCAAGGAGCCGTCACCGATGAGCACAGTGTGAGAGCACTGGAAGTCTTCCGGGGCGGAGGACACGGGCTGGCTCGCGCACTTGGGTGGGGGGTCCTCGGACAGCTTCTGCAGGGGGGAGGTGGTGGTCTGCTGATGCCGGAAGGGCATGACTTTCCCCACGGGGGTCCCTGCCTCAGGCCCTTTGATGCCATTCTTGGCGAAGGCAGGGCCTGGGATTCCTTTCTGTTGCAGATGCTTCTTTGAATGTTCTGCAAGGAGCAAGGCATAGGAATGTTCCATGGCAACGAAAGTGCTTTGGCTTGCCTCGGAAGTTTCTAGTGTTTCCTCGGGAAGTGCTGGTGAAGCTTCCACAGGGGCCTCGCTGCCAGGAGCCAAGCTCTCTTCCTCTTGGCTGATAGTGGGGTCTGGTGTCGGAGGACTCTTCTCAGAGGAGGGCTTTGGGAACAATCCACCTTTCTGATTTTTAACTCCTCTGTGATATTCATGGTCAGACGTACCGTGCAGAGAATGCTCTTTAGAAAGCAAAACATCATCCTGCGGCAGTTCAGAGGAGCAAGGAAAGTTTCCGGGCTCGGAGGGTGGTGTGGCGGAAGTAGCAGCACTTAACGCTAGGTCAGCTAACATATTTAGGGCCTGGGAGTCACAGGTGACCATGGAGTTTTCAGGTAGGTCTTTGTGAGCCACTGAGATGCTTTCTGGCTGAGCTGCATTTATGCCAACATCCTCTTGACTCACTGACGAGATTTCTGATTGAAGCTGTGAACCAGTTTCTCCTTTTGCTTCAGTATAAAAGAAAACAACATATAACATTTGATTTCTATATATTTTAACTCTCTGCTCTATTATGAAGGCTTAGTGAAAACCAATGATTAAATCAATATATTCAAGAAAAACCTCTGGATAGGTCACAAAGATTATATGTTACAATTTTACTATCAGACAGGCTTCTTCCAACTATCAGTTCTGTTATAACATATTTACCACAAGAACATGTCTTAAGAAATGTGTACACTGATTTAAAAAGAAATCACCTTTCAGAAATGTATATACCAATCTACACATAAGGCATACCACTTAGCTGAGGAAATACACAAAGAGGAAAAAGAACAAGAATAAAAAAGAGAACAAGAGTCCTGCCCTCAGAGAGCTTACAATCTAGTGAGAATAGAAGACTTACTTTTTTTTTTTAATTATTTTTTTTTAATGTTTATTTAGTTTTGACACAGAGAGACAGAGTGTGAGCAGGGGAGGGGCAGAGAGAGAGGGAGACACAGAATCCGAAGCAGGCTCTAGGCTCTGAGCTGTCAGTATAGCGCCTGATGCCGGGCTTGAACTCATGAACTGCGAGATCATGACTTGGGTAGAAGTCGGATGCTTAACTGACTGAGCCACCCAGGTGCCCGTGAAGACTTTTAAATTTGAAGTGTATATTATAGCACATTAACATACTTTTAGAAATCACTTCCCTTAGCAAGTGCTTTATTAGAGAAAGCACTTAAGTTCAAACTAGAGATGACTTTTTTAAAAGAAGTGTTTGTTTATTTAAGAGACAGAGAAAAAGGGAGGCAGGAAGAGAGAGCGTGTGAGCAGGGTAGAGGCAGAGAGAGAATCCCAAGGAAGCCTGGCGCAGTCAGTGCAGAGCCTGACATGGGGCCCAATCAAATGAACTGTGAGATCATGACCTGAGCCAAAACCAAGAGTTGGACACTTAACCGACTGAGCCACCAGGTGCCCCAAGTACAGATGACTTTTAATCATACTGATGTTTAAGCATAATATGTAATAATATAAAAAATCAGAAAAGTCGTAAGAGTATTCATTCAGAAGCACCAATTTTATCACCTTTTAAAACTTTAATTTCTGCACTGAAAACACTTCCTCTCTGTCTGCATGTTTGCAAATCTCCTTGTCCAATAATTCTTCTTTCTGTAGACAATCACATCTAC
The DNA here is from genome assembly GCA_030068075.1 of Paguma larvata. NCBI lineage: Eukaryota > Metazoa > Chordata > Mammalia > Carnivora > Viverridae > Paguma > Paguma larvata. Next base: position 132,536,755 of record CM057828.1, read on the forward strand.
CCATCTGCCTTTAACCAGAAAACCGACCTTCTCCAGTGGTTTACGTGTGCTCACAGGATATTAACTCAGCCTTCTTAAATGCAGCTGTCCTGAAGGACAAAGTTCACCAACACCACCAGGGAATGATTTCCTGCGGCAGGTGCATGGACAGGATAGTCACGTGTTCTTCTTTGGAACAGCAGCAGCAGGTCTGAAATGAATTACTGACCTGCCTGCAAAGGTCAATGACTAATTCATTTTTTAAAGTGTCTCATTTATTTTTGAGAAAGTACAAGCAGGGGAGGGGCAGAGAGAGGGGAACAGAGGATCTGAAACAGGCTCTGTGTTGACAGCAGCAAGCCTGATGTGGGGCTTGAACTCACAAACTGCGAGATCATGACCTGAGCCGAAGTTGAAAGGTAGACTGCCCTGGCGTCCTATGACTAATCCATTTAAAAAGAAGAAAACTCCGGCCTGTGAGGTCAAACAGAATGAGAAGGGTCTGTGTGCATGGTGGGAAGGATAAAAGTAATAACCACTGTCCATTTTTTATGTAAAATAGCAAAACCCAAGGGGATTCAGTAGAAGAAAATGATCCAAAGCAGAGAATCATCTCATTAGCCCCATGGATAAACTGGAAACATGAAATCCATTTTGTGACCTGATGTGTTTATTCATACTAATTTCATTCTATCTCTGCTAATATGATATCACTTATGAGTAAGGTCTAATATAAAGAACACTGAAGTTAAGAAAAAGGATTCGGTTTAACGAATATGTGCAGTTTCAGGTAAATTATTTAATTACTGACTTCTTAGAGGTTCTCGATCAATTAAAAATAGAATACTGATAATCTCTTTCAAGAAATGCAAGTAAGACAACACCAAATAAAATATATATAAAAAAAGAGTTCAATAAATGAAAACTGTATTAAAAACTTAAGGAAGGACAGAAAAGCATTAGTTTCAGTAACAAAAATGAGCCTTCTTAAATTCTGATACTTCAAGCAAAAGAAATGAAACCAATTAGTATAGGTGATTAATAAAAGAAAATTATGAGTGTATTTAAAAGGTAGTAATCTTAAAATTTTACCTTGGAATGTGGCTGTACAATATATACAGCCATTTGCAATGCAAATCGGCCTATTTTTGAAACAGGTTTTAAAACCTTTTCATTTCCTGGGCTCACTTTTCTGCCAATACCCAACTGCATTCCTCCCATTAATCAACTAGTCTACAAATATCTGAGAGTCAATTCAGTACAAATAATCCGAATGACACGGCTAAGTATATAAGGCATTTATATACGTGTCTATGCTTGGTCCTGGAAAGACAGGACCAAGACACATCAAAGAATTAGAAAAAAGTATGAATTTGATTTCACAGTGTTCTCAAAAACTCAAAAGGAAAGGAAAGGAAAGGAAACGGAGCTCGGTTAAGATCAGAGCACCAGGAGAGGCCTCACAGCGGAAGCAGGACCTATCAGAGCAGATCTGGACTGGTACAGGGGAACAGCACACGAGCAGAAATCGGTGTGACGTGTGGGGGAAGCCTGGGTACCTGGCCAGGTAGGGACATGCCAAGAAGCAGCGGGAGGGAAGGATGGAAGGGTGGGATACAGCTTCGTTATGAATGCCCAGGAGAAGAGCAGAGTTTATATTTGGTGTGTATGGGTGTCAGAACGGTAACACTAGGTGTTAGAATGATATGATGAACTTTTTAAAAAGAGTTTTCACTCATTAAAAAACAACCAAAAACCAAAAAGAACCCTCAGTCATAAAACAGTATTACAAAAACTCAGGAAAAAACAAAGTTATCCATAATACCTTCACCTCAACAGTTATTTTATGAAGTCCCACTGAACCTAAGAGGTTTTTTAAAAATCTAAAACTAGATGAGAGAGAATGCAGAATCAGAGAGAGTAGACGAAGAACTGACAGGAACATAAAGGCATGAGGAAATCAAGTCTGTCTGAAAACAAGAGCACGACACACAGGTACCGGGACAGGACTTGGCACGGAACATGAAGGAACATGGGACTTGGCAGAGGGCAGCAGTGCACCACATGCAGAGACAGGAAAGCGGAGCAGGGGCATGGGTGTGACGGATGTTTGGATTCGGAGGTGAGGCCTCCAGGGCCGACGGGGCCTTCCGGTCAGGAGGCTGCGGCCCAAAGCTGGAGATGTGGAAGCAGCGCGGTCGGCCATGGGTTCACAGAACTAAACTGTGTCATTCACTTACACAGAACTAGAAAAGCAAAACTGCTTTTAAAATTAATTTAATGCCTTTTAACCCCAAAAACAGGTTTCTGGATTACTGAGTGTCTTGAATGATCTCTTTAGAATTCCCTTTGGACAAATAAACTTATGAGTTTCTACTTTTTGTAAATGATTGCGGCCTAGAAAAAGACAGCCAGAGACTATGTGCCCGTGCGTTTCGTTATAAAAAAGCCCCTTTCCACTTCCACTCCTGCGGACGGTTCGCACCGAGGCCTGACGCAAACCAACAGGCAGACTTTATGGTGTGAAGGCAAGAATCTGCACCTCACAGATTCCTTTACAACAGGAAACCGACCGACTTGGTCCTGTCGGTGTAGGAGCGAAGGGGGAACAGCGGGAACGGTTGGTGCGCCTCAACTGTTCCTAGGTTATTTCAATACACTATCTTGCACTCTCGGTTAGTCTGTACTGCAGTGTTTAAATTCACAGGAAGAGTATTTCTTACCAGGTTGTGGCTGCTTTCTGAGTCTGGGATTCTGATTGCCTCTTACTATATTTACCCTCTGTTTTTGTGGAGATTTCTTCACGGGTGGCTTAGCCCTTGGAACAGTTTTGACTGCAGAGTTCTCTTGTTTCCTTGCCCTTTTAGCACTCGTTGCCACTGGAGCATCTTTAGAAATGGGAGCTTCTTGGTTTTTCCTATCCAATTTGGTTGTCTGTACAAACTGTGCAGTCAGCACTTCAGCACCTTATGTAGAAAACACACCATTTTTTAAGGGGTGGGGGCTCAGATACTTATCAGCAATAGCTTTTCCTTTGCTTTGATTTTCGGAGAGATAACTTTAGCAATACGGAAGAAAATATAAACTTCAGAGTATTCCAATAAAGTTTTCTTTTAAACAAAGCAGGAGTTCAAAGCTCTCATACATATAAAACATGAACTTTCTAAGCGTTAGACCTTGTTAGCCCTGTCAGGTGAAGAAGAAAACTGCCAGAATAATAACTTTATAAAAACAAGGCATGACTTTAAAAAAAAAAAAATCTCCATAATCTTTCCTGACTGACATGACAGGGAAGGCTGAAGACAGTGGTTCACAGCACTGGGGAATGGAGAATTTATGGAAAAGCAACACAGCCCCCACGAGGCGATGCAGGTGAAACTGTAATCACACTGCAGAGAAGAGACCACAGTCACACAGAGCCGCCTTACAGATTTCACCAGACTGCTCCTAAATATCCACGTCTTACCGCCACCAGAAAAATCAACTTTTCAGAGAAGACAGAGGAAGGTCCGCTGAAGAAGCGTTCACCTGATTTAATTTCCTACAAGTCTCTTACACTTGCTCATCTGTCTCACAAAATGCCCAGCTTTGCTTCGCACAGGGAAGGAAACAACTACCGGGGGAGGCGAGTAAGGAGGAAAAAACCTGACGACCACTTGCTAACACAACAGAAAGTGCTTCAACCTTTTAAGAATTTAAAAAAAAAAAAAAAAGTTAATAAACGTTCCCTTTGAAAACTTCCCTTCCCACTGACTTTTCATACTTTCAGTTGTCAAACCAAAATATTAGCCCCAAAGGTATTAATAAAAATATCACACGTCGTGTTGGAAAATATTTTAAAATTACATTATATGGGAAACACTACAGTTGACCCCTGAACATCGATTTGAATGGATTTTTTTCCAATAAATATAAGTACACCACCGTAAATGTACTCTCTTCCTTATGACTTTAATAACTTTTCTCTAGCTTGCATAATTGTAAAATACAGGGTATGATACATACAACACACAAAGTATATGTCAGTCAATGATCTGTGTTCTCACTAAGGCTTCTGGTCAGTGGGAAGCTATCAGTAGTTAAGTATGGGGAATCGAAAGTTAGAGATTTTCTACTGCATGGGGCGGGGAGTCAGTGCCCCTGATGCCCACATCATTCGAGGGTCAACTGTATTTCTAATTGAGAACAGGAAACAGGACACTGGTTTAAGGAATTGTGATCACTGTTAGTAAAATGTAGAAAAGAGACCAATTTCATTTCATTCTCTTAAGGGTTAGAGAAAGGAGTAGTTTTTAAAAAAAGTTTTTGTATCTCTTGGTGTGGAATGTCTCCCTGGGTCTAATGCTGTTCCTCCTTCCTAAACGATCGCCAAGTAACAGAGCAACACAATTTTGCTGTTCTTTGAAGAATAATACTTCTCATTCTACTCTAGTTATTTTCTAAAATTTTTTAGTACAAAGAAAGGCAAAATATAAATCAAGCAGGGAAATAGTTCAGACTAAATTGAGGTGAGAAGAAAAGAAGAAGAGAGGACCAAGACGCGGGGGAGGTTCCGAGGACCTGCACAGCCAGGGAGACCCTGCACGGCCCGGGTCCCAGGGGGGCAACAAACATGAAGCAAGGTGACCCTACAGGGGACTGCCCCGCTGCTCTGCCTCACGCAGGGCCACGTTTCTCAAACCTGGATGCGCCACCCACTGGTGGGCTGTAAAATAAATTTAATGGGCTGCAACCAGAAACCTTTCTTAAAGGAAACAGAATAGAACAGAAAGAATCAGACTATATTATGCACAAGTAGGGTGAATTTTTTTGAAATTTCTGTTTCAGTAATGCACGAATTTGTGCGCACTGGATTGTAATATAAAACACATTTCTTACAGCAGAGGAAAGTAAAAACATTTGAGAAATAGTGAATGTTGAACTGTAGATAATTTACTTAATACCTTGAGGTAAACTGGTTCACACAGAGTAGAAAGTCAACACCGCTAGCCTGGGATGTACTCGTAAGGGGTGGTGCAGTCGAATTCACTGCTTCCTACTGCCCTAACTCCAACTCCCATCAGCCTCCTGAATGCACGCGTGCACACACGCACCCATGCCTCAAACCATAAAGAGCCAGAAATAACTATCTAGAGCCCTGATAACCTGCAGATCCTTGATGTTTTCCTCTAGGCACCAAAATTTCTAAATTGAAAACACTATAGATGGGCTTAGCAAACATTTTCCAAGACAGGCTGGCGGGACATATTTCCACCTTTGAAGGCCTTATGATCTCAGGCACAGCTGCTGTGAAGCACCGCGTGCGTGAAGTGGCCAGAGACGACAGGTAAACTGAGCCCGAGGGTGCTCGGGCACTGTTTGCTGACCCCCTCTCTAGTGGGTCACAGGGCATATGGTTCCCTACTTTCCAACAAAATCCACCACACGTAATCTATGACGATCCTGAGCCAAAATCACCTGCCGCACCTGCCATACCAGGTTTGGGAAAGCGCATCTGGCTACACGCTGGCTGGCCCGAGGCCCTGGTGCTCGCCCCATCTGCAGGGTCAAACAAGCCAGGTGTAGGCCTGTGTCAATACGCAGGTCACGAGATCGTTTCAATAGGTCTACGTAGGATCCAGGGGTCTATTTTTAAAACTGATACACATGAAGGAAGGGAAATTCTGGCCCAGACTGCTTTAGGTTCGGGAAGTCCAGGCATCATTCCCTCTTTCCACATGCTCAGACTCTCAGCTAGCACTTTTTGCTGCTATTGGTGAGCCTGATTTTAGGAGATCCTCTCCTTCCACCCTTAATTTTCCGAGGACAGCTCAGAAACTTATAATCATTGTGCAGGATGGTGCATAAGTGACTGAGTGACGGCCGAGCCATTTCACCAAGGAAATATAGCCTCTGGTGAGGGGGTTTTGAAGTACCTTAGTTTTCCCTATTTCTTCATTTCCACCTGTTTTCTAAATTAGTGCTTCTCTAACTTTAGCCCATAGACAATCACCCCGAGGGAAACGCTGGCATCTCAAACACACTTCAGGAGCAGTGTTAGGGAACCACAGTTACTACTAACTGCGCAGTTAGTAATCCACAGAAATCATGCTTACCTCTTTTCCTTTTCTGAGGAAACGGTCCTTTAACTAATTTGAGCGTTGCAGGACAGTCCGAACCCTTGCCTGCCCCGGCAGCCCTCTTGGGGAAGGGACGGCACAAGTTCACCCATTTACTCTGCAAGGCGGGTGGCAAGCTTGCCTTTCTCTTGGGCTGGACTCTCCGATCTGACACTGGACTTAGCGAGACCACAGCTCCCTGCCTTGCTTTCGACACGTCTTTGGGATTCTTTTCAGTTTCAGTTTCTTTTCTTACTTCTGCCTCTGAGTCCAGAAATTCCGGATCTGGAGTCATAACTAAAGAAAATCCGGCATCGCAAATCCCATCCGAGACACAAGGGGACTGAGGACGCTCTGCTAATAAATCTAACGCGGTAGACACTTCCAAAATGTACCCAGCAGGATCTGAAAAATAAGACTTCAGCTGAGTTAACGACTGTAAAGGGCACTTTTCTGCTGGAGGAGCCAAGTCAAAGCCATTGGCCAGCTGGCCAAAGAACGCAGTCTCTTTACTTCCATCCTGAGAAGCAGCAGTCAATGAAGGACTTTTGTCCGCCTTGTACAGTTCTTGGAAACTATGCTTTACTAACGTGTTTGGACAGATTCCCTCTTCAGTAAATGATTTCTTTGCTTCCAGAAGGGCAAAATTAAGGGCAGGTAAAAGAAGTGTTACCTTCGATGAGATGTCATCTTCGACCTTCAATTCTTTCAGCCCTAAAACATATACACATACGTTAAAACCTGAACTTCTGTCTTGTTTGTTTTTCTTACAAAAACATGCAGGAAGAAAATGCTTTAAATTACAAAATTATAGGATGGTTAAATATGATAGTGTTTCAAATGGTAATCTAACTTGCAATTAATAGAGGACCTCTGGGTACATTTAATGAAAAATCTCTCTCTGAATATATGGAATCTCACACACATACACATGAACCCCCGCCCCCCCCAAAAAAAAATCATTCAAATGCAATCACTGGGTCAGAAGGAGGCAGACCCGCCTCCGGCTCCGCTGCATCTGACTAGGAGCCCAGCGCGGGCTCAAGCAACGTCATGGATTTGCTTTCCACGTTAAAAAAAAAAATGTTTATTTTGAAAGAGACAAATAGCATGAGCAGGGGAGGAGAAGGGGAGGAGCAGGGGAGGGGCAGAGAGAGACAGAGAGAATCCCAAATAGGCTCCATGCTGTCAAAGCAGAGCCCGACATAGGGCTTGATCCCATGAACTGTAAGATCATGACCTGAGCCAAAATCAAGAGTCAGACGCCTTAACCCATTGAGCCACCCAGGTGACCCCTGCTTTCTACTTTTTAATGCTCATTTCCTGCTTTTAAAATATGTCTTCTTTTATCTGTATCTTATTTAACTCATTCAAGTTACAATACAAGCCAACTGACCTGTAGAAAGGAAAACCTTTAAACAACCCTCCAAATCTCATGGTAACTACTGGGGTGTTGATTTCTCCTGTTTCTTAGTTAAATGACAAGCTTTTTTAAAAAATTAAGTAACTAAACCAACTAGTCTTGTGTTCCACTCCCTCTTCTTGGCCCACTCTTTGACTGAAATGCTAATTTTTCGGGAAGTCAACCATCTATAGGAAAACAGTATAGGGGAAAAAAGAGAAAAGGTCAGGTCACTAAGAAGTGGGAAATAAAGTTCTAGAAAAGTTAAGAGTCATCAGTAACTCTTTTAAATAAAACCCCACAGAAAACAAAGGCCTCTGGTGCTATTAGACTGAAGAACAAATTATACCCTCTTTTTAAAGAAAAACTGCAAAATTAAGAAACACCACATTAGTCCTAGATGAATACATTTCCCCTTGAGCGTGTATTAGGAAATAGAAAAGAACAGCAAATATGGGTAAATAGGAAAATGTGGGCTGATGTTAAAATAAAAATTCCCTTCTCTGAGTGATTTGTCATATAAAAAGTAACAAGCGAAGGAAAAATACAAAAAAGTTCTGCTATAGCACTGATTGTTCAAAACCACGTAGTATTTTTCTAGACAACTTCATTATTTCAAGACTATAGGAAGGCAGAAACAGAATGATTCATAATAAACTATCACAAAATCTATGGCAAGAAACTTACAGTTGGCTAAGCGAAGTATCAGTTTAAAACAACCATAGTTCTGAACTTCTGAATGTGCCTAAGTAAAAAATGTCCCAATGACCCAGTGGAGGATGTGAACGTGGTCATGAATCCTCACTGTTCCTCATGTATAAGCCCTGTGCTGCCCAACTATGAAGGGCACAGGCACCAGAATTTCTCCTTTAAAGCTAGAAGAGCATTTAAAAATAAGGCTGAAGTCTGAGCTGTCACAGAAAAGGGACATAGTCTGGGTTAGAGGCTGGAAGGCAGCTCAAGAGTCAGCTATCCGACCCTGGACAAATTCAGGTCTCAGTCTGTCACCTCTGAGCTGTCACCTTAAGCAGTTAGGTAAGGGCTGCTGTTAGTCACACAGCACAATGCCTGATAGAGCAAAGGCTTGAAAAGTGCAAACACTTATTGCCATTATGTTCTTCTCACTGGAAATGTCTTGCTTTGTCCAAAGTGATGCCCAACACAGTGCAGTTCTCTGCTTCCACTAACTTAACACAATTTTTTAAAATATATTTTAAAATATTTTTTAAAGTTTATTTATTTTGAGTGAGAGAGAGAGAGAAAGAGAGAGAGGGAATTCCAAGCAGGCTCCATGCTGTTAGCAAAGAGCCTGATTCAGGGCTCAAACTCACAAAATGTGAGATCATGACCTGAGCCAAAACCAAGAGTTGGATGCTTAAACTGACTGAGCCACCAGGCGTCCCAGTAACTGAATACAGTTTTTAAAAATCAACTTTAAAAACATGTTTATATTGGCTGTAGCTTTATAAATGCTACACATAATTTTATATTTAAAGATATGCAGTATGGTTACAAAATATGAGACATATGACAAAAAGAAGTGACTCATTTACTTTCATTATCTGTTCAGCAAATTACCTAGCGCGGAGCCTGATATGGCTCAATCCCATGACCATGAGATCATGACCTGAGCTGAAATCAAGAGTCAGATGCTTACCTGATTGAGCCGCCCAGGCGCCCCTGTTTAAGTTCCCTCTCTCTCTCTCTCTCTCTCTCTCTCTCTTAATTTTGAGAGAGACAGAGAGAGTGGGGAGAGGTAGAGAGAGAGAGGGAGACAGAGTATCCCCAGAAGGCTCCACACTGCCACCACAGAGCCTGATGTGGGACCTGAACCCACAAAACCATGAGATCATGACCTGAGTCAAAACTAAGAGTTGGACCCTTCACCTACTGAGCCACCAAAGAGCCCCTATTTTTAAGTAATTTCTACCCAACGTGGGGCTCGAACTCACAACCCCGAGATCGAGAGTCGCACACTAATCCAACTGAGCCAGCCCCAACATTTGTTATTTTTCAGTTGGCTGGCACTAGCAGGCGATAGGGATATGAGAAAATAAAGAAAGGCAGGCAATCCCTATCAAAATAACACCAGCATTCTTCCTAGAGCTAGAACAATCCTAAAATTTGTGTGGAACCAGAAAAGATGCCGAATAGCCAAAGCAGTCTTGAAAAAGAAAACCAAAGGTTGAGGCATCACAATCTCAGACTTCAAGACATATTACAAAGCTGTAATCATCAATACAGTATGGTACTGGCACAAAAATAGACACTAAGATCAATGGAACAGAACAGAGAACCCAGAAATGGACCCACAAACGTATGGCCAACTCATCTTTGACTCAGCAGGAAACAATATCCAATGGAATGAAGACAGTCTGCTTCAGCAAATGGTGCTGGGAAATGGTGCTGGACAGCAACATGCACAAAAATGAACCTGGACCACTTTCTTACACCACACACAAAAATAAACTCAAAATGGATGAAAGACCTAAATGAAGACAGGAAGCCATCAGAATCCTAGAGGGGAAAGCAGGCAAAATCTTCTTTGACCTCGGCCACAGCAACTTCTTACTTGACATGTCTCCAGAGGCAAGGGAAACAAAAGCAAAAATGAACTACTGGGACTTCATCAAAATAGAAAGCTTTACTGCACAGCGAAGGAAACAATCAGCAAAACTAAAAGGCAACTGATGGAATGGGAGAAGTTATGTGCAAATGACATATCAGATAAAGTGTTAGTATCTAAAATCTATAAAGAACTTATCAAACTCAACACACAAAAAACAAATAATCCAGTGAAGAAATGGGCAAAAGATATCAATAGACACTTCTCCAAAGAAGACATCCAGATGGCCAACCAACACATGAAAAAACACTCAATGTCACTCATCATCAGGGAAATACAAATTAAAACCACAATGAGATACCACCTCACACCATCAGAATGGCTAACATTAACAACTCAGGCAACAACAGATGTGGGCAAGGATGCGGAGAAAGAGGATCTCTTTTGCACTGCTGGTGGGAGTGCAAACTGGTGCAGCCACTCTGGAAAACAGTGTGGAGGTTCCTCAAAAAATTAAAAATAGAACTACCCTACAACCCAGCAATTCTGCTACTAGATATTTATATCCAAGGGATACAGGTGTGCTGATTCAAAGGGGCACATATACCCCAATGTTTACAGCAGCATTATCAACAATAGCCAAAGTATGGAAAGAACTCAAATGTCCATCGGCAGATGAATGGATAAAGATGTGGTAATATATATACAATGGAGTATTACTGGGCAATCAAAAAGAATGAAATCTTGCCATTTGCAACTATGTAGATGGAACTAGAGGGTATTATGCTAAGCAAAATTACTCAAAGACAAATATCAAATGCCTTCACTCATATGAGGAATTTAAGATACAAAACAGGTTAACACAAGGGAAGGGAAGCAAAAATAATATAAAAGCAGGGAGGGGGACAAAACATAATAGACTCCTAAATGTAGAGAACAAACAGAGTTGCTGAAGGGGTCCTGGGTGGCGGATGGGCTAAATGGGTTAAGAAATCTACTTCTGAAATCATTGTTGCACTATATGCTAACTAATTTGGATGTAAATTTAAAAATAAACTTAAAAAAAATAAAGAAAGGCAGGCATTAAACAATTTTGTGAAGAAATACTGAAATGGTACCACTGCTAAGCCAGAAGTCCTCACTGAGGGGACAGTCCTGACAGGAATCAGTAATGGGCTATTTTTTTTTTTTTAACGTCTATTTATTTTTGAGAAACAGAGAGACAGAGCGTGAGCAGGGGAGGGGCAGAGAGAGAGGAGACACAGAATCTGAAGCAGGCTCCCGGCTCCAAGCTGTCAGCACAGATCCCCATTCGGGCCCGAACTCACAGACCGTGAGAGCATGACCTGAGCTGAAGTCGGCCGCCCAACCAACTGAGCCACCCAAGCTCCCCAGTAATGGGCTCTTAAGGGGACACCTGACAGACCTGAGTTAACAGGCTCAGGCAGTGCTTCTCCTGATTTTATTCCTCCTCTCTCCCACCCAAGAGCCTTTTTAGATTTTGTTTCCTAATCACCCTCTGGAATTTTAATACTGCAGATATACTGTACATCTATTTATATACCATAGGAATAACATTTTTTTTGCCCCCATGAGCCACTTCTTGGTCCTCATAGGGGTCAACTTCACCTGACAAAGGGGAAGGAGATAAGCAGTCCAGATAGAGGGAGCCTCGTCTGTGAAGGCCTGGAGTCCTGTTTACCGGGAAGACGGCGGCGATAGTGTCTCCTAGCTAGTGCTGCGCGCTGACACAGGAGCTCCGTTTGGGGCGTGCTGAATCTGAGGGACACCTGAGACATCTCAGTGAAACCGTCAATCGGCAGAGGACTATGTGCACGTGAAGCTCAGAGGAAAGAAGTGTGCTAAGTGGATAGTGGGGATCACCCAAGGAGGTGAAAGGAAGCAGTATTTAAGAGAAGCAAACGGTTACCAGGGTCTAGTGCAGCTGAAGGGTTAAGATGAAGACGGACCAACACCACACAGACTCTGCCAACGGGAAGTCACTGCGCCCTTACCTGCTGGAGGAGACGAATGGAATAAGTGTAACCCGTGTAGACGTGTCTGCTCATCTCCAAAATCTACACAGAATGAAAATCGTAAGAAAAGTTAGGTTCCTGATCTTATAAAACAAAAGTAAACATACTGAAAAACAGGTTTTCAAAAAAGCTATCCTTACTTGTTTCTGACATTAAGGCTGATGAGGTAAGTAAAATGAAAAACTCCCGATCTTCTAAGCATTTGATGATCGCCTTAAACATAAAAAACAACGGTGAAAAAAGATTCAATTCTTTTCTCCTTCTCCCTCTACCACACTCGGCAGTGAATTTTGAGTTCATGAAAAGTATATATTAAAATAAATTCTTGAAATGTTAACCTTTGTGATAATCAGGAGAATTTTGTCCCCAGTACCAGAAACCACAAGTTCCCTAGTGTCCAAATAATCTTGGCCCTATTAGGGTCACATATAGTAACCAGAACATCAAGGTTAGTTTCAGGAGAGCGTTCACCTATTATGACAAATCAATTGGAAAACACATTCCAGTTTTTCACTGAGATGCTTCACAGTTCATCCTCTGCCTCTGTAGCCAGGTGTTAACCATTCAGTCACTACGAATTCAAGGTGACTCAGACCTGTGATAAATATCCTAAGCTCATGTTTACCCAAAAAATATCACAGAATCCTGGAACTTGAAAGACTGGAAGACACCATCCAATAAAATAATCCTTTCTACAGCATCCTAAGGGATAGAAAATAATAGAAAAAAACATAATCCGGTCCTGTGGCAACACAAGACGCAGGTGAAAATAAATTCTTCCTCTCGTTTCTCTCTACGACCATCTTTAGTGGCATCTTGAGCTCCGGGGAGAGGGGAGAGGGGGATCTTGAAATTTCAATGTTTACAAAACTCTGAGAATTATGCCCCCAGATAACGAGAGAAATTATCTAAGTGACATCATTCTGAAATCATAAACACCTTTTCTTTTCCATTAGTCACCATTTCAAAAGCTCATATACCCATAAGAAAGGTAAAATCCAATGTTCACACAGTAAATTTTCTTTTACTAAGCCTAAACAAAATATACCATTTTATAGAATAAAGTGATAAAACATTCTATTTCAAAGACTGACAACTCATAAGCCTACAAAATGGTAAATCCAAAAATTAATAACTCAAATATGAAAACAAGACTTGTAATTACTACAAAAGGATTAAGTTCTGACACTGGAGTTCACTCACAGGAACAGTCACTGCACACCCTTCTGTGACAGCGCCTGTGCATTTGATAGTTTCTGTTTTTGTTTCTTTCAGTCTCACCAAATTCTTTGATGGCAAGGACTACTTTATGCTTCTGGCACACAGTAGGGACTGGAGAATTATGGGATAAATATTTCGATAGTTACATACACCTATAGCTTTGGTATCTAGTAAGTTGCAAACATGTATAAATCTGGTTTCATTTTCTATGGCTTAAAAAGTGAAAGCAACAACAGTTAGCCTCTACATTGTTCTGCATCTTAGTTTTACAATATAGATGAAAGTAAAACCTCTTCATCTACTTAAAACCAGAAATTTCTATCTTCTAAGAAATGGGCAAATGAAACAGAAATATATATCTTATTAATTTCTCAAATTATGTACTGAATGGGCTGAAGTTCCTTTTTTAACCTTTGTGGGGAGAAATCACAGAATCTTTTCCATATCTACTAGACTCTTCCATTTACACAAAGAAAAATACAGTCATACAAGTCCTTAACACCCTTTGTTTTAAATGTTTTATTTTTTTTATTTTGAGAGAGAGAGCATGTGGGCAAGCAGGGGAGGGGCAGAGAGAAAGGGAGAGACAGAGAATCCCAAGCAGGCTCTGTGATGTCAACACTGAGCCCAACATGGGGCTCGATCTCATGAACCATGAGATCATGATCTGAGTTGGAATCAAGAGTTGGACGCTTAACTGACTGAGTCACCCAGGTGCCCTCAACACCCTATTAAAAAGAGACCCTGGGGGTGCCTGGGTGGCTCAGCCAGTTAAGTGATCAACTTCGGCTCAGGTCATGATCTCACAGTTCATGGGTTTGAGCCCCGCATCAGGCTCTGTGTAGACAGTTCAGAGCTTGGAGCCTGCTTTGGATTCTGCGTCTCCCTCTCTCTGCCCCTCCCTCTTCACTTGCAGTCTGCCTCTCTCTCTCTCAAAAATAAACAAACATTAAAAAAAAAGAGAGAGAGAGAGAGACCCTGTTCTGTACTGTTCTTGAAATTCAGTGTTGTAGGTACAAGCCTACATAGGCTTTATCCAAGGGACACTCATTGCTTGCCCTCTATACACCAGGCATGGGCGCTAAGGTGTCAAAGATGCTTACATATGATAACTTTCCTCAAGGAACTCAATGTCTAGATAGGGAGACTGATGTGTAAAAAATATTCACAATACAATGAGACAATAAAAAAAAGCATGGGAGCTGGATGCTAAATGAAGTCAGAGAAAGACACAGACCATATGATTTCACTCGTGAAATTTAAGAAACAAAACAAGCAAATGGGAAAAAGAGTGAGAGAGAGACAAACCAAGAAACACTCTTAATTACAGAGAACATGCTGCTGGTTACCTGAGGGGAGGGTGGAGAGATGGGGGACAAGGCGATGGGGATGAAGGAGTGCACCTGTGTTGAACACAGGTGATGCATGGAAGTGTTGAATCCCTATATTGTACACCTGAAATCAATATTACACTGAATGCTAACTACTAGATTTAAAATAAAAACAGAAAAAAAAAAAAAAGGCATGGACACGGAGGAGGAGGAAAGGCTTTCTGTGATGTGTGGTTTGGGCACCGAGTCTCTGGTACTTCTGATATCACTCACACTCACAAGCAGTTGCTTCACTAATGCGTTCTCTCAAAAGATCTGTGGACTCTCTTCCTTTTAATTTCCAAATATAAAATGGACCATGCTACTTCAAATCAACACAGTCCACATGCCACAGCGGGTAGCTGCCGCTCATCCACTCATCATTCAATGCTGCCTCCAGTCCTCCCATGCTGAGGAGCGCTGCCATACCCTGGGCAGGACTGAACCCGGACCCGGCTCTGGAAGGCGGGCTGGGAATGGCCTGAGTTGGTCGGGGCACTCCATGCCCTTTCAGTTACTGGACGACGGGTGTGCTGATGACAAACTGGTCTACAGGAACTAAAGTGAAGGTTAGGAGGAGGGCTCCCTCTCTGGATGTGCATGGCGGCCTCAGGACAAAGCTACTGCACAGAGGAGGGCGAGGTGAAACAGAAAGCCCCGGGCAAACAGTGCTTGGACCTCCCCTATCATCTAGAATTGAAGAGTAGGCCTATTAAATCCTTTTACTGTTTGAGCCAGTTTGGGTTTCTGTTGCACGTAACTCAGAGTACCTTCTATACACGTACTATTCTAACCTCTCGATTCCTTGCTATCTACTGTGGGGACAGGCCAGCATGCCATTTACAGCCTCAGTGTTTGATCACTGTCCCACACTTCATACCAACGCCTTTGGGATGTTGAGGACTTACTAACACAAAGTCAGCATCCTCCTTCCTCACACTGAGGAGTCCTGGTTAAGAAAATGGAGAGAAGTCTTTTTTTAATTATTATTATCTGTTACTTAACATACAGGGTAGTCTTGGCTCCAGGAATAGAATCCAGTGATTCATCACTTACATATGACACCCAGCAAGTGCCCTCCTTAATGCCCATCACCCGTTTTCCCCAACCTCATCGACCTTCAGTTTGTTTTCTGTATTTAAGAGTATCTTATGGTTTGCCTCACTCTCTGTTTTTATCTTACTTTTTCTACCCTTCCCCTATAATCATCTGTTAAGTTTCTCAAATTCCACATACGAGTGAAATCATGTGATATCTGTCTCTCTCTGGCTGACTTATTTTGTTTAGCATAATACCCTCCAGTTCCATCCATGTTGTTACAAATGGCAAGATTTCATTCTTTTTCATCACCAAGTACTATACCATTATATACATATATACCACATCTGCTAAATCCATTCACTAGATGATGGCCACCTGAGCCCTTTCTATACTTTGGCTATTGTTGATAGCACTGCTATAAACATTGGGGTGCATGTGCCCCTTCGAATCAGCACTCCTGTATCCTTTGGATAAATTTCTAGGAGTGCAATTGCAGGGTCACAGGGTAATTCTATATTTAATTTTTTGAGGAACCTCCATACGTTTTTTTCCAGAGTGGCTGCACCAGTTTGCACTCCCACCAGCAGTGCAAGAGGGATCTCCTTTCTCCACATCCTCGCCAACATCTGTTGATTCCTGAGTTAATTTTAGCCACCATGACTGGTGAGATGGTATCTTGGTGTGGGTTTGATTTATGTTTTCCTGATGACGAGTGATGTTAAACACCTTTTCATGTGCCAATTTGCCATCTGGATGTCTTCTTTGGAAAAGTGTCTATTCATGTCTTTTGCCCATTTCTTCACTGGATTATTTGCTTTTCAGTTGTTGAGTTTGGTTAACTTCTTCATAGATTTTGGATACTAACCCTTTATCTGATATGTCATTTGCAAATAACTTCTCTCATTCTGTCGGCTGCCTTTTAGTTTTTCTGACTGTTTCCTTTGCTGTGCGCAAGCATTTTTATCTTGATGAGGTACTAGTAGTTCATTTTTGCTTTTGTTTCCCTTGCCTCTGGAGACATGTGAAGTAAGAAGTTGCTGTGGCCAAGCTCAAAGAGGTTGCTGCCTGTTTTCTCCTTTAGGACTTCGATGGTTTCCTGTCTTCATTTAGGTCTTTCATCCATTTTGAATTTATTTTTGTGTATGGTGTAAGAAAGTGGTCCAGTTTCATTCTTCTGCATGTGGCTGTCCAGTTCTCCCAGCACCATTTGCTAAAGATACTCTTTTTTCCCCCACTGGATACTCTTTCCTGCTTTGTTGAACATTAGCTGGCCATATACTTGTGGGTCTATTTCTGGGTTCTCATTTCTATTGCACTGATCTATGTGTTTTGCTTATTTGGGTTTTTTTTTTTTTTTTTTTTTTGCGCCAATGGCATACTGTCTTAATTACAGCTTTGTAATACAGCTTGAAGTCGGGATTGTGATGCTTTCAGCTTTGGTTTTCTTTCTCAACATTGCTTTGACTCTTTGGGGTCTTCTGTGGTTCCATACAAATTTTAGGCTTGTTTGTTTTCTTCTGTGAAGAATGCTGGTGCTATTATGATTGGGATTGCATTGAATATGTAAATTGCTTTGGGTAGTATCGACATTTTAACAGTATTCTTAAAATTCATGAGTATAGAATATTTTTCCATTTCTTTGTGTCTTCTTCAATTTCTTTCATAAGCTTTCTATAGTTTTCAGTGTACAGATCTTTTACCTCTTTGGTTAGGTTTGGATCTTTTACCTCTTAGGTATTTTATGGTATTTGATGCAACTGCAAATGGGATCGATTCCCTGGTATCTTTCTGTTGCTTCATTATTGGTGTATAGAAATGCGACTGATTTCTATACATCGATTTTATATCCTATGACTTTGCTGAATTTTTGTGTCAGCTCTAGCAGTTTTTTGGTGGAATCTTTTGGGTTTTCCATGTAGAGTATCATGTCATCTGCAAAGAAAGTCTGACTTCTTTGCCAATTTGGATGCATTTTATTTCATTTTGTTGTCTGGCTGCTGAGGCTAGGCCTTCTGACACTATGTCACAAAACAGTGATGGGAGTGGACTTCCTTGTCTGTTCTTGATCTCAGCAGGAAGGCTCTCAGTTTTTCCCCATTAAGGATGATACTAGATGTGGGCCTTTCATATATGGCTTTTGTGATGTTAAGGTATGTTCCTTCTATCCCGACTTTCTTGAGAGTTTTTATTAAGAAAGGATGCTGTATTTTGTCAAATAGTTCGTCTCCATCTCTTGATAGGATCATATGGTTCTTATCCTTTCTTCTATTAATGTGATGTATCACATTAATTGATTGATTTGTGAATATTCAACCAGCCCTGCAGCCCAGGAATGAATCCCAATTGATTATGGTGAATAATTCTTTTAACATATTGTTGAATTCAATTTGCTAATATCTTGTTGAGAATTTTTGCATCTATGTTCATCAAGGATATTGGCCTGTAATTCTCCTCTTTAGTGGGGTTTGCCTGGTTTGGGAATCGAGATAATGCTGGCTTCATAGAATGAGTCTGGAAGCTTTCCTTCCGTTTCTATTTTTTGGGAATAGTTTCAGAAGAATAGGTATTAGCTCTGCTTTAAATGTTTGGTAGAATTCCCCTGGGAAGCTATCTGGCCCAGGACCTCTTACTTGTTGGGAGACCTTTTGATAACCGATTCAATTTTTTCACTTGGTTATAGGTCCGTTCAAATTTTCTATTTCTTCTTGTTTGAGTTTTGTTAGTGTGGGAATGTCTAGGAATTTGTCCATTTCTCCCAGATTGTCCAGTTTGTTAGCATATAATTTTTCATAGTATTCTCTAGTAAGTATTTGTATTTCTGTGGTGTTTGTTGGTTGTGATCTCTAAAATGGAGAGAAGTCTTTGGATTGTTATACGCTTCTCATTAGCATCTTAATTTCTACAATATGGAAACAGTAGCACCAGCTTTTGATTTTTTTCCTTATATAGCTATAGATCAACACACGTCGCTTGTAATCAAGTATCTCACTAGTCGTCCTTTGATTAATTCAGAATCACTAGGGATCTACTCAATTCTTCCGTCATAAAACGAAAAGGATTTGGGAAAAACTGTCCTATTATTCTTAAAATCAGGAGTATAAACGGACTAAAATCAGAAGTATAAATGGAGACTAAAGTTAACTGAGGCACAAAAGGAGATGAAAATGTTAGTCAGTAAATATTAAGTGACGAAAATCCTTTCAGCGAACTGAAATAATTCACTCTAGGCGCAGTCGGCTAATAATTAGATATCAATTTCTTAATTCAAGGAAAAAACAGTAATTATATTTTAAACTGATGAGTCTTACCAGTTGGTTATTTTTAACGTATTCTATTAGTTTATCTATGTTTTCCCCTTGTTTGTTTGACAGCTCCACCTCATACATGCTGAAGCACATATTTTGGCAACAGACTGTGGAGAAGATCAGAAAAACAGAATAATTGTTTAAAATGCTATTATGCCTTTTAATATCCAATTTACTCACTGTATATGTTGAAAAGATGAAAGAAGAGCTAGAAATACTATTAAAAAAACATTTATCATTCAATGGTCTCTGTTATAAAACTCCTTAATGAGAAGTTACTGTATAAAGCATTTGGAAACAACACTTTCATTAATATTGACTCTACTATTGTATTTGGCAAGACAAAAAAAATCCTATACAAATAATACAGACATCAACGTTCCATGAATCAATCTAAATGACCAGGAAATTTCCTTCTTGTGTTTTCTGCTGTTTTTCTTAAGTTAGAAGTACATAAATAAAAAAACACCACTGCAAAACCTTTGTTCTCCTTGAAAGGCATGGTCATGTGTTTCCAACTATTTGTAAGCATCTCTCTGCTTAACTCCCTCAGTGTTCTACAGTAAAACTAGTCTTTGCCACCTTAGATGAAACCATCTTTCACAGTTTCCAGTTGGCTTCCAAGGAACTCAATCACAAAGCAACCCTACAACTTTCACAAAAAGCCCTTTTGCAAATCACTCAGGGCCAAAACACAACAGAATGTGTATGCGTGTGTGCGTGACAGATGAAAATCAGTGGAATAAACCCCAGGACATGTAGTGTATCATTATTTTTGAACAGACCTTTTTGCTCCAAGTAATTCTGTTTTCTAAAGGCAACTTCTGGTAGTCTTTCTTTCAAAGATGAGACTTTCATTACATACTTAAAATCTAGTTCATGTGGTCTAAAAAACAAAACAATATTACACAATCTAATAAAGACTTAAACTACATCTTCATAATTTTTGATTTCTAATATAAACGCAGGCAAAAATATCCTAACAAGAAAGTCCTTAAATTGATAAAATCCAAGTCAGATATCGTGCATATATATAACTACTACAGATTTTTAAATACAGGACCCCACAGACCACGGTCGGCAAATATGTAAACATTTTCTGAATGCATATCTTTCTGAGATCAGCCAAACATCCAGATGGATGGAAGAATTATGCCTCCTGGGATGAGAATTTTCTAAACGTTACGCTATGTGAGAGTTAGCGACTTCGGACAGTAGTGGATGGCTCACCACGCTGTGCCACAGAATGAACCTCATCCAGACTTTTGCACCATTTCCCCCAACAGTTTCCAACTTTAAAACTCATTTTCAAATACTTCTGGACTTATAAATGCCCCCTTTGCCCCTAAATACTTCTGAGTGTGTGTGTCCTTAAAAAAGGACATTTCATTATGCAACCACAAAACAATTAACAAAATCAAGAAATTAACAACGATATAGTCCCATTATTTAGCCCACAGACCTTATTCAAAGTTTGCCAACCCTCTCACTATGGGGCTTTAAAACAAACAAACAAACAAACAAAACACATTTTTTTTCCTGGTCCAGGATCCAACCCAGAATGACATACTGCATTTAGTTATGTCTCTTTAATCACCTTCAATCTAGAGAGTCTCTTGGTCTTTCTTTAGTTTAATGGCTTTGGTGTTTTTTCAAGAACACAGACTGTGCATTTTGCAGAATGCCCCCCAATCTGGGTGTGTCCGATGTCTCCTGCTGATTAAATCGGCAGGAAAACCACGAGTGACACTGTGTCATTCTCTGTGCATCCTATCAGGAAGCACATGATATTTATTTCACTGATGGCGATGTTAACTTGGACCATTTAGGAAATGGTTCTGACCACTTCTCTCTACATAGATTAGTTGCACTCTATAGTGACAAAGAACCCTCCCGTCTCTACTGTTTATTTCCAGAATTCTTACTTTATTCTATGGCTTCTAATACCCTCCCCACTCTTCCCTCCTCTTAAAACAGGTCAGTCAACAGAAAGAATATGAATTCTGATAGCACACTTGTTTTCACTTCATATTTCAATAAAATGTCTTTCAATAGTTTTGGGTATAAACAACAGATTAAATAAAAAGATTTCATAAGATGCCCTTCACGGTGCCCCAGAAGAAAATAATTTCTTGTAATGTAAATAATGTAATAGCTACTCCACCTAACAGGAAAATCATGGGATAATTAAAAAATCAGATTCTGTAATTCTTAATAAAGACTCAATGATAGCATTAAGTGCCTATAATCTGCTGCACCTGCTACTTAGACAAATCCAATCTCTTTCTTGGGGAGTGTCAAACATCAAGTATCAATTCAGTTTAACCTGTGGGGTCATATTCCCATGAATGGATGAAGATATTAAAATTTCAAAAGTGGCTTGTCAAAAATAACACAACTATTTCAAAGCCAAGGTCAGAATTTAGATCTGAATTTAGTTTGCCTGTGCTCTGTACATCTACCCATACATACTCTAATTAACACCAAGTACAACTGCTTCATTTCACACCAGTACCAACAAACAAACAAATTCTCAGAATGAGAATTAAAAAAACAATTAGATGAACATTAGTAAAGGACACAAACTCGATACTTACAGTTGGGGTGGAACGGCTGTACCGCAAGAAGACCAAAGACTTATATCACACAGAAGACAGCCCTGAATAATTAATCTGCCTTGCCACGAAGAGGTAAGAGCTTAAGAAATGAGTAAACAAGAAACTGATTACTTATGAACAAAACATTTACTTAAGAAAAAACAACTAAAAGAACTAATTAATTTCTTACCATTTTCACTGAGTTCAAATCTAGGGAAAAAAGAAAAGGCATTTTTATAAGAGCAAACGAAACAGACCCAGTAAAACAAAGTATGTGCACAATTACTTACATGCTTTTATGAGCTGATGCTGCCATCTTTTTAGGTTCCCTGTACTGAAAAGCTACAATAATATAAGGACAGATCTGCCTGGGTCGCTCAATAACAGTGCTGCCTGAAAGTTCATAGAGGTAATACTGAAAGAAGAGAAATAAGGATTATCAGGGTAGCACTATGGAATCCACAGGCACCAAGTTCATCTCAACTCCACCCAGTCCTGCCATTTAACACATTAGATTCAGAAATGTATCCTGGGAATGATTTATTCCCCGGTGACTATACCTGACTCAGTTCAAATGCGCGAAAATGACTTGTCTTGTGAGAAACCTTGTTAGTATTTGCAGCCACGTGGCAATCATAGCCAGAAGAAGGGCTAGTATAGTTAGTTGTATAATTCTCAGACACAAACTTGACTTTTCCCTAGAATGAAAATATTAAGACTAATCAGATGTCTCTAAATGGCAATAATCTTATTCTAGGATTCATTTAAAAGTAGCCTAAGGAGGAAATGGATGTGTTTCAAATAAACTGTGTTAAGAACTATGGTTCTTAGAAAATTATGTTAAGGCCAACAATTGTTTTATCCATGAGCCTCTTAACACTATTTAAAAATCTGGTATACCTGGGCGTCTTTCTGAGGTAAATGACCATAGTTTGTATCTTAACATGCAAGGAGGACGTGAGTCACCCCAAATTTAAGCGAACCATTATCTTTAAAAGAAAAATTATATAGCCTACCAATGGAATAGATTAGCTTAGCCAATAACTGTAACATAAAAGATGACAAATGAAATCTAAAATTTCACAGGATGGGTTTTCAAACTGAAGTATTAAGTTGTCAATTGCAATTTAATACACATCAAGGTATTTCTACTACGCTAGGACTCGGTAAATTAGCAAACGACAGACATGCAGTGAAGTGCTCAGCAGGCCGCTGGCCAACCGCTGAACAGCTGACAGTGTTCTCTATAACAAATTTCTCTTATAGGTCTTTCAGAAAAAGCAAAAAAAAAAAAAAAAAAGGCAATCAAATATTGATTGATTTGATATCATACCGTGATTTTAACAGCTTTTGTGAATAATATGATGACATGTGGAAAAATATATACCAAAATGAGGTAAAGTTATAGGGAACTTTTATTTTTATCTTTACAGAAAGACTTACTTTTTTTTTTTTTTTTTATGTTAAGGTCCTGCCTCTTCATTTATAGAACAGCCAGGGGCAATAATAATAATAAGCCGAAGAATACGGACAATACTTCTCAGTGAGCAATCACAACCTGTACTGTCTCCCCTTCAAACATTTTATGATGTCAGGCATGGCTGGCTTCTGAGCAGTAAAGGAAGAACTGAAAGCATATGCAGGTAAACACTGAACAGTAATGTCCAGCAACAGGAGGGCACAGGGCCAAGAAACCCAGGGCAAAGCCCACCAATGGCAGCTGGCTCTCTCTGCCGCGGAGTGGGCGGACAGGCAGGGACTGCGTGCCAGGGGATGCTACCTGCCCTCCAGTTCTTGGGGACACGCTTCGGAATAAGAAGTGTTCACACTTAAAAAGACACATCAGTAGTGTTTATAATCCAAGAACTCAAGATAGTAAGAAAGCTACAATGAAAGCAAAAACAAAACAAGACTGTACCATGTGTCCTCACAAAGCCCACCAACCACTAAGATCAGTTTTCCTAAGACCTACTTGAGTGAACACTCTAATCAGGTGATTCAATTAGACTGAACTATTTAAGGGTGTTGAAGAATTTCTGAGATCGGCAGTTATAGATGCCACATAAAACTGTAAACAGGGTCTGGATGCTTTTGGGATCAAGGAAACAGGCTCTCTTATTTCCATGATTTAAACCAAAAAATGAAAGTTGCCTTCTAAATTCGTCTCTTATAACTGAAATCACAATGTTTTATAGGCTGCTACTGGTATCCTGTTATTTAACGCTTAAAAGGTGGCATTGTGGCTTAGGGTGAGAGGAAGACTTTTCACTGAATACCTTTTGTATTATTTTGAAGGTTTTTTTATTTTTTAAAAACATATTCATACATCATGTATCAAAGGAATAAAAAAGCTTTGTCTTTAAAGGAAAGCAAAAATAGCAGTTATCTTGTCATTAAAGGAAAGCAAAAATAGCAGTTATTTTTTCTGAATTTGGATAGCTGTCTTCAGTGAGCATTATGTTTAGCAAACAACCTGCGAAGAACATTATCACAGACTGATAACCGTTAGTTTTTAAAAAGAAAAATTACATACAAGCACATTTGGGCTTTACCTTAATTAGGTTAAAAATTACAACATAACCAGACTTCCCATGATACCATGGTCTTGCATGAAGATAATCCGAATATTTGGAAATATATACACCTATAAAAGTATAAAATATACATTAATTCACACTTTAAAAGGATTGTTTACTCATATACATTTCACATGTAAGGGCTACCTTTAACCAAAACGACAAATAAAAGTCAACATTAAACTGTTTTGAAACTGCTTTTTTTAAAAAATTATTCGAGATAGTCTAAAGGTATGGAAACATGAGAGCTAGGACAAGACAGAGTTTATCTGACGGACAACAAATTTTCCAGTTGGGTACAATAACTAAAAAGGGATAAAGGTATCACATTCTTGGCAAATTTATTTTCTTCCCCAAGCAATCACTCAGTGAAAAGGCCTACAGTAATCTGATTCTCAAGTTACTTTTTGCAAAACAACTCAGTAAGTACTCATATAATAAGTGCTGAAATTTACTACATGGCAGCTTTGTGCGAGGTAGCAGTGACACCGAAGAAAATAAAACAAGATCCTGCCTTCAAGCAGCTTACTCTGCTAGTCTGAAACTTCCAGTAAGGCAGGAGTTACGTTTGTTTTATTCACCATTGTAGCCACATCACAGCCCAATATATGGGAGGAACTTAACTATTCGTCAGACACATGTATTTGAGGACACAAAGAAATGGAAATAAGCAACTGCATTTGTTTAGAAAAGGAGTTATTTCAACAGAAGAGTAAAATTCTCAGAGAACAAAGCGAACAAAAGTACGGAAGCATAAAAGATTATAAATTATTTAGGAGAGTGGGCCACGGTGTGGGGAGCAGGGGAGAAAGCCCGAGAAGCTGAGGCTGAAAAGGAAGCTTGGAACTGAACAGTACAGATCTTTGTAGGGCTTGCTGTAGGCAACAGAGACCCATTGAAGGTATTCAGCAACAGACTGCCACTTAAATTTTTTTTGAAGTTTATTTGTTTATTTTGAGAGAGAGAGAAAGCACGAGTCGAGGAGGGGCACAGAGAGAGGAAGAGAGAGAATCCCAAGCAGCCTCCGCACTGTCAGCACGGACCCCAACACGGGGCTCAAACCCACAAACAGTGAGTAAGATCTAAAGTTGGATGCTTGACTGACTGAGCCACTTAAAAGAGAGCGGAGTCTCGAGAGAGGAGAGACTAGAAACAAGATCAACCAGAAAGCTGCTGTCAGAGCAGAGACAGAAGACGAGAGTCCCCCTGTGGCACGGGGAAGGGAATGGGGAGGAAAGCAGATCCCACAGAGAT
Source organism: Paguma larvata (assembly GCA_030068075.1). NCBI lineage: Eukaryota > Metazoa > Chordata > Mammalia > Carnivora > Viverridae > Paguma > Paguma larvata. Next base: position 132,562,200 of record CM057828.1, read on the forward strand.
TCCTGAACTGAGGCACCTCTCGGAATCCAGAAGACGACGACTGGTGAGAGCACTGGGATCTACTGGAAGGAGCAACGCACTGTGGTCAGAGATGGGTTCCAGGGCCAAGTGTTTTCTTCCTACTAATAACCATGTGACGGAGGAGGAGGTCACTTAAGCAGGGAGGGTGGGCTTGGGTCACGGATGCCGAAGCCACAGCGTCCTCAGGAAGATTTAAAAAGATCAATAAACTTTTAAAACTATAAAACACTACATTAATATAAAATATTACTATTATACACAGAACTATCCATTTCTACTTGAGCCAAAAACTTAATTTTTAAAAAATATTTATATGAGAGAGAGAGAGGGAGAGAGAATGAGCGAGCAGGGGAGGGGGGAAGAGAGAGGAGACAGAGAATCTGAAGCAGGCTCCCGGTTCCGAGCTGTCAGCACAGAGCCCAACACGGGGCCAGGAGTGCTATTTTATTATCCACCCCAGTACATGTTCAAGAACAAAGCGTACTTGTTAGAATAATCCAGTTTCTACTCCACCACCCCTACTGAAGCCAGCCTTTATCTTAAACATCAACAATATAATCATGGGATTGTAGAAATGCAGAAAAATGGACTTATTTTTTGGAGACGTAAGCTGAAGCATTTACTTTCAAATTCTTTAATGACAACAAATTTTATAACAAAATGAAAGGAACAATGCAAAACATCATCTGTTAAACCTACAGCATGAGTATATTACACTGTCCTCTCTACTTTTCTTACGTTAGTATTTTCTTTCTTTCTTTCTTTATTTTTGAGAGAGAGAGAGAGAGACAGACTGCGAGCAGGAGAGGAGCAGAGAGAGAGGGGGACACAGAATCCGAAGCAGGCTCCAGGCTCCAAGCTGTCAGCACAGAGCCCGACGCGGGGCTCGAACCCACAAGAGTGAGATCATGACCTGAGCCGAAGTCGGACGCTCACCCCACTGAGCCACCCAGACACCCCTTATGTTAATCATTTTATAATGAAAAGGGGGTGGTGAAAAAGAGTAGGAAGAAAAAAGGTTTTATGTAAAATGTTATTGGGGTTATGAATGTATTCCCTTTCAGGGCCTTTAGAAGATCTGAATGCAAGTTCTAAAACATTCTGTTTTACACAGAGTGACCACATAACCCAGCAATTCCACTGCTGGGTCTACACCTAACAGAAGTGAAAATAAATGTCTACACAAAAACGTGGCTGTAAGTGTGCACAGCAGCACTTTTTGTGACAGCCAGGAAGCGGAAACAACCAAATGTCCTCAGTGTAGGACTCTGCAACAGGATATCATTCAGCCAAAGGCAAATGAAGTGCCAGTATAAACTACACCATGGAGGAGCCTGGAAGGCACTGAACTGAGGCAAGCAGCCACACAGTGTCATATGGGGTCCCATTTAGGTGCAGTGTCCACAAGAGGCAAATCCACAGAGCGAAGAGCAGGTAAGAGACTGCCTGGGCTGGTGGTGGCAGGGGATGCGGTGTCACTGCTAACAAGCACGGGACTTCTTTTTCTTTTTTTGAATGTTTATTTATTTTTGCGTGGGAGAGAGAAAGAGAGACAGAGTATGAGCAGAGGAGAGTCAGAGAGAGAGGGAGACACAGAACCTGAAGCTGCCTCCAGGCTCTGAGCTGTCAGCACAGAGCCTGACACGGGGCTCAAACTCACGAACCGTGAGATCATGACCTGAGCGGAGGTTGGACGCTTAACCGACTGAGCCACCTGGGCGCCCCAAGCACGGGACTTCTTTTCTGGGCGATGAAAACAGTCTAAAATGGACTGTGTTGATAAGTAGCATGACTCTATGAACACATTAAAAACTGCTGAACTGGACACTTTAACTGGGTGAGTCGCAGAGTATATGCATTTTTATCTCGATGAAGCTATGAGAAAGACAAGGCCAGCAGGAATCTGGCCACTCGCCCGATCGTCTCACTCCTGATCCCCAAACTGCTGGCATCTGAGAGAGCTAAATAACCTTCCTTAAGTGCTTCTGCTTCCCGTCAAACCCCACGCCCCAGCTGTCCCTGCGCTGGACTGCTCCCGACTGCCCCGCCCCCCTCTCCCCACCTGATGGTCCCACGACGATCCAACAGTCCTGACTGGTCTTGGCCATCTTCTCCTTCCGATACTGTCCCAGATACCATCCCACGTAACAGTATCTTTGACACCAACTAACACCCAGCCTGCCACCACGAGCCCCAATCTCCAGTCCTAAATCCTTTTCCAGCAATTTTTTACCATCAGCAGGAGATCTCCCGGAAACACTGAGGAAAACCTCATTATTTCTCAAATTCAACTCATGAAAGTAGTGTCCATTTACTGAGAGCTTACAAGGTATGTGCTCTGGGCTACGCAGGTCACAGAGCCTCCCGCTGTCCTCACAACAGATCTAAAAGACAGTTTTATCTATTTCACAGATGAGGAAACTGAAGCTCAAAGAAATGCAATGCCAATCCACATTCTTCACTGTAAGATTACCTTTCTCTCTTAACTCTGCGGTTCCCCAGCAATGTCCTCTCCTTCTGTGTCTCTTTTCTGATAACGGTATCGCTGTAGTGTAAGTTTACAACCTTCTATCTGAATATTTCTTTCTCTTACTCCTCACGTTCCACAGTTGCCAAGTTTGGTCCGTTCTACCTATTTTCTATTCCTTACTGCCATTATGATAGTTTGGAAGACATCCTCATTAGCCCTGGATGACTGCACTAATCTCTTGGTGCTGGAAGATACCTTCAGTATCTTTTCTAGTCCAATCAACCTTTTAAGAAAAATTCTGATATGTAACTTCTATTGGAAATTCTTAATTCTTAGACTCCAAGCTCATTTGTTTAAAGCTCTGATTCTAAAGATTATTATTTATATCATTAATGAAACTGGCTTTTAATAGAAGTATCTCATGAAATTAATTAAACCCCACTTCATCTTGTAAAAGAAGAGATTCTTTTTTCTCACAGACTTACCTTTTGCTGGGTCACCAAGAGTAGTAATAGCACCGCTGCCCACACAGAGTCCACGCTGACATACTAATTTTGCCTTTAAATAAATAAAAGAACTTTGCTTATCGTATCAGTCTTAGGAGGGACAATGAAATAATACTACAATCTAGAACCTTTCAAACAGATATAGAATCTGTACACTGTATTTATTTAGGACACAAAGCAAGCTTATGCAAGGCAACAGTTTGGTTAAATAGTACAAGAAATTTTATCATTTCTGTTAACATGTCATCAGCAAAACTAAACAAGCTCACAGATTAAGTCCTCTCTTGAAGATTTCAATTACAGCTTTGGAATCACTAAACTGGAAAATGTATTATCCCCGAATCTCTTTTTTAGTATGCATCCACAGTGTCTCTTATGTGGAAGTGGATGATTAAACAAAATAAATGAACTCTTCTGGTATTACTATATAATTTTTACATTATATGCTAATGTTGTATATTTTAAGCAAATCTACCTTTGTTCTTCAATCACAATCCCAACCAAAATACTGAATTATTTTAAGTTGAATTATAAATCTCTAGTATTGTTGAATCTGTATCCAGGAAGCCATATACATCTTCGGAGACATACCCTCCACATAGCTGTTTCCTTTTCCCAAAGTTTTGGTACAAACAATACAGAAGTTCAATCTTCAAAGATAGTCATGAAACAATTTCAAGTAACTTGATTGCTGGAAAGTGTTCACCTTATCCCCCAAACCATGTAACTGAAACTTGAAAACACCTCCACAAGAAACAGAAAGTATCTATGTGAACAGTGATCCAGAATGGTGAAATATCCCTTCACCCCGTTAAAAGGCATTACCGATACCTAAGAAACCTGCATTCATCCAAATCTCTACCTCGAGCCAAACGTATTATAGATGAAACTAAAGAGGGCCTGTGAAAAGGTATAGAAATCGAATCTCTTTCAAAACCAGCCTTTGCAATCATTTACACTGCCACCCAACTAAATAACAAAAAAGGCTGGTGAATTGGTAATTTTATAAATCGTAGAGAACTGAAATACTGATATTTAATGGTATCATTGATTTTGTACATTAATATCATAAAATTAACATTCTATGACCTAACCCCCTTACCTGATCTTCAGTTTCAAATAGAAGAAATCCGTAAGTCTCTTGAAGTTCTTCCTGAGTATAATTACTTGCTTTTTTTTCTTGGTAAAAAGTTTTGTACTGTATAAAGAGAGAATAAGTGAATGCTATCAACATTTATTTTGCCTTGCAAATTAATTTTTAAAAATGCATCATGTGAATTCCTGTTAAAATACTAATGAAATTTATTATTTTTTTCTATTCCCTAGAATACATTCTTATTACCTTCCGAGGATTTCTTATCTCATCTGAAAGTGACAGCTGAAAAGAACGAGGCTTATATACCAAAAATGATGGGTCTATTTCTTTAAAGCTAAAATAAAACTAACACACAGACACAGTGTGTACCAAGCACCTCACCTCATTTAAGAAAATGTCATTTTTCACCAAAGTCACTTGACTGTACTGAAAACCATGCTCAGATGCAGAATCCAAGTAAGAAGTATGAAGAATTGAAACTGCCCTCTGGAAGAGAGAGTCTGAACTCAAGGACACTGTCTCAAAAACTGTAAAACACAAACAAAAATAATGCAACTGTTTAAGATAACCAAAGGATGGGGTTCAAGGCGGCACACTAAATATCACTGAATACTTTATCTATTTCTTGCCTATCGAACGCAGGTATCTACAACATGTTCTGAGCGACCATATCGGTACTGTCACAGGAAGAACATAATCTAAATGGAGGTGAGTGGGGCATCTGGGTAGCTCGGCCAGTTGGCCGTCCAACTTCAGCCCACCGTTCGTGAGTTCAAGCCCCGCGCTGGGCTCTGTGGTGACAGCGCAGAGCTTGGAGCCTGCTTCGGATTCTGCGTCTTCCTCTTTCTCTCTGCCCCTCCCCAGCTCGTGCTCAGTCTCTCTCAAAAATAAATAAATGTTCTAAAAATTTTTTAGGTGGAGGTGAGTTACTGAGGGTGAATTACTTTCAATGAGAGAGTAAAATAAACCCCGCGGATGCCTCGGGCCTTCTGGTTTAAAGCTGTGTGCTGCAACCACAGCTGGGACAAGCACACCAAATGTGGTAGCATCGAGGTGGTGGTCAGCAATCATTCAGACCAATGTTTCTCATCCTGAAGTTCTTTAAAACATACGCCACATTTTGATAAACTTACCCTTACTGTCTTCTCATCAAATCCCCAAGTGAGCCTGCTGGGTTCCTTTCAAGGGGCTGAATAGTACACACTCCAAACACATTAGAAAGCATTGTATCTTTTGGGTTTCCTCACAGCCTAGGCTGTCTATTGAACCTTATGTTTTACAGGTTATATACTAAAGAAATTGCTTTTTTCCATTTCCCCAAAATGGAACTTTGTTACCTTTTAGAAAATGCTTTTTTCAAACACTATGGGACGAGTGCTATCCCAGAGATTCTGCGCCGCCCCTCCCGTGAGAGGCAGGGTTCCTAATCCAGAGTTACTTACTTGACCCAATAATCTTCTTGATTTGAGACTTTGTGCTTTTTGATTTTACAAGTTCTTACTTAAGCCAAGAATTGAGCCTAATGGGTTCTTATAACATTTAACTATTTGTTTACTCCCTTCTATTTCTATTCTCTTCAACAAGGTTGAGGTGGGCAGGTACAAACTAAAGACTGGAAGTTTTGGTCATATTGTATAAATAAACCATTATTACAGCTTCCTGCTTATGCCAAATTACATTAAAGTTCAAAAGCTAAAGGAAAACAAGCATTTTAATTAAAAATAACTAATAAGCAAGAGTAAAAAACTAAACTATCGCAGAAATGGAAACAAACATTTCAGTCAAGTTAATTGGACTAAAGTGTCCTAACACTTCAATTATCTAAGTAACTTAAAAATGCTTTAATAAACAAAATGGACAAGTATCCAAAGCGAAAGACTGTACGTAGCACGGAACGAAAGATGAAACATTTAACACTGTTCTGAAGTTCACACACCACATCTATGATCCATCTCAATTGTTTTACTTTGTCTCAGTTTCACTCTTTCCTTTGAAAGCAGGGTACAAATGTTATATATAACACATGGATATTCTTTAAGAGGTTCGAATAGCAAAACACCAGGGGTAATAATTAAAATGATGGCTTTCTTTAGCTACATTACTCAAAGTGGGAAGCCTATGCCTTTGTGACTCTTACAAGTAAAGTGCCCTGCTAGCTCAAATGCAAATCAGGATTCCTCTAAAACTTCAACTTTGGGAAACTTTGTATTTCATATTTTTAAAAAGGCAAAATAACATTAAAAAATCTAAGTAAACTCTGAGGCTCAATATTCGAGAAATAGGCTGCTTACAGTGAAAGGAATAAAAATTGTCACAGCTTTGGAAACATTCTATGATTATAAATTCTCCAATTCCACAAGATGTTAATACGAAGACACAGGTTTTAAATTTCAAAAGTAACGAATACTACATATATCCACATTTTTGAGGGTCAATGCACAACACACTAAAAATTGTGAAAAATAAAAACAACCCATCTAACACAGTATTTCCCAAATACATGTGGTGGGAGAACACTATTTACCAGTGTGGGGAATACTGTTCCCAATAAAGGTATGAATAGAGGTGATGATTTAAAATAAACAGTAGGAAGGGACGGACGCCTGTGTAGCACAGCTGGTTAAGTGTCTGACTCTTGATCTTGGCTCAGGTCATGATCTCAGTTCATGAGCTTGATTCCGTCCAGTGGGCTCTGTGCTAATATAATAAATAAATAACTGTGTGCTAATATATTTTTATTCCTAAAACTATTTATGTTTAAAAATGCTTCCCCTTTAATAAGTTGGCCTTTTCCAAACAGCAATATAGTTATAAAAGTAATAATTTTACAGTTAGCAGAAGGAAAAGCATCAACAATGTAATTGTTAGAAATCTACAGTAAATCTTGAATCTTTCATGATTTCATAATAAATGACCTCAATTATACTCTCAAGAAAGTACAAGTTTCCTGCTCCATAGCTAAGGAGACAGACAATCATTTTATCAAGAAATTATGTGACATTACCTCTTCTTGAACAATGTACCCATTTAAGAGTCTCACTAGTGTATAAAATGGCACGAGTACTAAAATGGATGGCCACATTTTTGCTGAGGAATACACATGCTTCATTTAAACACTCAAGGTTATCATTAATATTAAGAGAATGAAGAGGGGGAGGTATTCTAGAAACATTAAAACAACTTGAAAAATACCTGTCTGTAGAGTGGAGAAAATTCAAGGTCAATCACAATGGCTCTAGACATTGAGTTAATATTTCTTCCTGTAGCACCTAGATTTGGGCACATTTCTACTAGTTGTGGATTCAGTCTCAAAAGTTAAGTCAAGTGGTACATATACACAACGGACTACTACGTGGCAATGAGAAAAAATGAAATCTGGCCATGTGTAGCAACATGGATGGAACTGGAGGGTATTGTGTTAAGTGAAATAAGTCAGTCAGAAAAAGACAGATACCATATGTTTCCACGAATAGGTGGACTTTGTGAGACTAAGCAAAAACCAGGGGGAGGGGAAGAGGGGAAAGAAAAAAAAGACACAGAGAGGGAGGGAGATAAAACATAAGAGACTCTCAAAGACTAAGAACAAACTGAGGGTGAAGGGGGCTGGGGAGGGGGGAGAGGGGGTGACGGGCATTAAAGAGTGCACGTGTTGGGATGAACACTGGGTGTTATATGGAAACCAATTTGAAAATAAACTATTATTAAAAAAAAAAGTTAAGTCAAGCTTGGCACAAAAAGAGACAGATCAATGGAACAGAATAGAGAACCCCAAAATGGACCTACAAACACATAGCCATCTAATCTTTGACAAAGCAGGAAAGAATATCCAACAGAATAAAGACAGTCTCTTCAGCAAGTGGTGCTAGGCAAACTGGACAGTGACATGCAGAAAAATGAACCTGGACCACTTTCTTACACCACACACAAACTCAAAATGAAGACCTAAACGTAAGACAGGAAGCCATCAAAATCCTAGAGGAGAAAGCAGGCAAAAACCTCTTTGACCTCAGCCACAGCAACTTCTTACTCAACAAATCTCTGGAGGTAAGGGAAACGAAAGCAAAAATGAACTACTGGGACTTCATCAAAATAGAAAGCTTTTCTGCACAGCGAAGGAAACAATCAACAAAACTAAAAGGTAATCAACGGAATAGGAGAAGATATCTGCAAACGACATATCAGATAAAGAGTTAGTATCTAAAATCTATAAATAACTTCCAAATTCAACACGCAAAAAACAAATAATCCAGTGAAGAAATGGGCAAAAGACATGAATAAACACTTCTCCAAAGAAGACATCCAGATGGCTAACTGACAATGAAAAAATGTTCAACATCGCTCATCATCAGGGAAATACAAATCAAAACTACAATGAGATACCACCTTACTCCAGTCAGAGGGACTAACATTAACAACTCAGGCAACAACAGATGTGGGCAAGGATGCGGAGAAAGAGGATCTCTTTTGCACTGCTGGTGGGAGTGCAAACTGGTACAGCCACTCTGGAAAACAGTGTGGAGGCTCCTCGAAAAATTAAAAATAGAACCACCCTATGATCCAGAAATTGCATTACTAGATATTTATCCAATACAAGTGTGCTGTTTCAAAGGGGCACATGCACCCCAATGCTTATAGCACTGCTATCGACAACAGCCAAAGTATGGAAAGAGCCCAAATGTCCATCGACGGATGAATGGATAAAGAAGATGTGGTACATATATACAATGGAGTACTACTGGGCAATCAAAAAGAACGAAATCTTGCCATCTACAACAAGTGGATGGGACTAGAGGGTATTATGCTAAGCGAAATTAGTCAGAAAAAGACAAATATCGTATGACTTCACTCGTATGAGGAATTTAAGATACAAAACAGATGAACATAGGGGAAGGGAACCAAATATAATATAAAAACAAGGTGGGGGACAAAACAAAAGAGACTCTTAAATACAGAGAACAAGCTGAGGGTTCCTGGAGGGGCTGGGGGTGGGGGGGATGGGCTAAATGGGTAAGGGGCATTAAGGAAGACACTTGTGGGGATGAGCACTGGGTGTTATACATAGGGGATGAATCACTGGAATCTACTCTTGAAATCATTATTGCACTATATGTTAACTAACTTGGATGTAAAAAAAAAAAAGTTAAGTCAAGCTTGACACATGCTGGATTCTGCTCAAAGTACCCTGTATTCATCACCCCCTTTCTCAAAAGCCATCAGAGATACTGAGTGTCTGCTTTTGGACACCTCTTTCTCTTTTTAACTTCTAATAAGAGGAATTAGAAAATTATAAGCCAACCTCTGATGCTATGGCACAAGTGTCTGTTTTCCATTCTGTAAGCATCTGATCTGAAAGCAAATGACGAGATGAACTAATGCCGACGACTTCAGGGCCACAACAACTGTTACCACAAATCGGCCACCTCCACATTGCCCCCAAATTCTCATGACCATACCCCTGTTTGCACGTCAAGCAGGAGCACCCATCAAAGACAGAAATACTCAGAACCCAACACCGCCTGCCACTAAAGGCCCTTCCTGGTATTCCTTACAGAGAGACTGCAACCTACCTCTAGTAACACTATTGATGCCTCCATCCTGCGTCCAGTCTAAGCTGGCCCTTTGATGGTTGTTGAAAAGCCCATTCCTTAATCATCTGATCCTAAAATGTATTTCCTTTACTTTTCAGACATTAAAGGATTGCCAGTCTAAGGTAAGTACAACTTTTTTATAGCACAATTTGGCAGGACCTAACAAAAACTTAAACGTGTATGCCGAATAACCATTCCGCTTCCAGGAATCTACTCCTTAGACACACTAGCCTGAGTGCACAGGCTATATGTATGAGGGTACTCCACGCGCCTGTAGCTATAACAACAAAAACACTGGAGATAACCGACTAAATTGCCATCAATAAGGAAACACCATACAACTACTGAATAAAAATCAAATAAATTCATATATACTGACATATAAAAATATCCATGACATACTGAGTAAATAACATGTATTATATAAAGTCATTTTGGTAAAAAAAAAAAAACACATGAAAAATATGTGTTTGAATGTTTACAGAAAAATATCTAGAAAGATGGGAAACCAAACTGTTAACAGTGTTTAAACCAATGGTTACTGAAGTAGAAGTGGATAAAGGGAAACTTTTACTTGTTACCTTGTATGTATTACTACAATTGAGGTTTTCTTCCATAAGCATGTATTACTTCTACTGTTTAAAATATCTCGACTTAAAATCAAATAAAATGAATCATAACTTCAAAGAAATACAAATAGAGAAATGTGACAATTTCCCTTGAACATATACCTTTTCTGATGCCATTTGAAAATTAATCACATTAATTTGGGATTAATGAATTTGTAGATACTGGAAATTACAATGTTTTTAAAAAATCCTTTCATTTTATATGATCGAAATTAAAATTTTTTAATTCTACTATTCTACTTTGGATTTGTTAGTAATAACTCATAGCATTTAATTTAATACCCACTCTTTTCTGATATGAACCCTGGCTCGGTCTTCTCTAAGAGAGAATGTAGCTGGGAGGGTGGTCTTAATTCATTTTCACCAAGTACACCCCCAGAATTCTTGACATAGTCCTGTTCTCTGTTAGTGTCATAATTGCTAAAATGAGAAAAGAAAAAATGAAATCACAAAGCGAATAGTTCTATTTACGGCATATCTACCATATAAACAAATGTTTACGGAGAATCTAATTTACATCAGGTACAATTCTGTAATGTTAACCGCCTTTGATGGGTCTCCAGAGCTAAGGGTTAAATGTGCTCATAAGCAGTAACACACATAAAATGAAATGCCTTTTCTTTAACATTCTTTAAGTTCTAAAGAAAATTCTGTTCACAGAAATAAGTTATGCCTAAAGGAATCACTTCTGCCTCACTAAAAAAAAAAAAAGAGTAGAGAGTATAGAAGCGCATGCATGTTCTGTTGAAAATAACAAAATCAAATATGATACAATTAAACAAAATCTCTCCCCACCCCCAAATAAGCATATGACTCCTACAATTAAACAAAATCTCTCCCCACCCCCAAATAAGCATATGACTCCTCCATTCTTTAAATACAACTATTAGCGGTGCCTGTTACATATATATAGTACCATGTTCTACCCAAGATTTATCAAGACAAATGAGAAACTGTCTCTACAATGAAAGCTTAGACTAGGAAAGGAAGATGGACCTGTACAGAAACTGGTACTACAAACGTGTGGAAGACTCTAGAACACAATGTACTGGATGCATAACAGGGATTTCATTAAGATGGGAAATGTCGAGACGTTTCAGAGGCATTGATACTTGAAGTCTGAGTAGGTACTCAAATAATAAAGCCAAAAGAAGGGCTAGCCATATCTGTTCTAGGCAATAGAAACAGGAGGAGCAAAGAGAGAAACATTATACGTAAAAGGAACCGTGGGCAGTTTATTTGAAGAATTCAATATGCTTCACACAAAAAAATAGCACATTTTTAGTTTTATAATAGTACACGCTTTATCAAAAAGGATTTGAGGCAGAATTGTGTGGATATATTCAAGATCCTTCAGAAAAAGTAGCAATACTGATGATATTCATTCGCTAAGTAAATAGGTCATTTATGTCACCAGAGGAGAATTAAATTAGGAATTAGGAGACCAGGATGGTAGGCCTACCGCTAACTTGTTTTGAGACGTTAGTGTTATGACACTGTTGACTGCCTTCTCAAAACACAATTTTGTTTAGGTATTAGGTGATTCCATGCTTTAGGAGAAGCTTGGGGGAGGGAGGCAGGGAGAGGAAGAGAGGGAGGTAGGGAGGAAGAGTGTGTGTGTATTTGACAGAGACAGACAGAAAGAGGGGGAATTTAAGCTCGTTATGGTCTCTGGCCAATGAGACATGAATGGATGTTGGTACAGAGAATCCTGAAGGAAAAAAAACTCATTCTATCTCCATCTTCTTCTGGCCTGAAGGCCTCGTTTTAAGATGTGTTTGCTGCCTCAGATTTCCTTGCAACCATCATGGGATTGATCAGCAGGCACACTAAGGGTGAACAAAACAATCTCAACACTGAAGAAGTCCTTGAATTGCTAAACAAATTCACTTGAAGCTGCCCTGCCTCTCAGTCTTCTGAGACGTGAAATAATAGATGTTCCTTTATTGTTTAAACCACTTTTGTTGGCAACTGAAAATGCACTATGAACTTGGTTAAGTCATTTATTCTAAGGTCTCATTTAGTTGGAATTATCTTCAAAAAATTTTTTTTTTATTTATTTTTGAGAGGTCGGGGAGGGGCAGAATCTGAAGCAGGCTTCCAGCTCTAAGCAGTCAGCACAGAGCCTGACACAGGGCTCAAACCCACGAACTGTGAGATCATGACCTGAGCCTAAGTTGGACACTTAATGACTGAGCCACCCAGGCGCCCTGAAATTATCTTTCTAAAGCTCCTTTCAGTTCTAACGCTGTGCCTTACAAACTGCCTTCCTGATGGCATGTTATGTATGACGCATTGTGCGCTGCACTAGATAATTTATCAAATGCCTCTTTTATTTGTTACCATGCATGGAGACATTTATACTAGTATTTATTAGCAAGAAATCACAAACGCTAATATAACTTCTGTGAAAACTCAAAATCTGAAATACAAGGGTATTTAAAGCCTTTGATTCCACCTACTAAGTCTTATCTCCCTTCCACATACAAGGGAAAAATACCCTTGACTCAGACCACTTCTAACGTAATTTCCCTTATTAGTTATGTACAAAGTCTGATTTTCATACCTCTTCACCACTTCAAGTTTTTGTTATATTGAAAGCCCCCAAATCTAGTTTCTCTGAGGACTTAAAATATTTCCACCCTGCAATAATCATTTTTTACAAGTGTTCCACAGATATTTACCAGAGTCCTGCTCTATGTACAGGTCTGGACTAGAGCTAGAGAATAGAGACTGTGTGTCTACCTGAAAGAGTGGTCTTTAACATTTAGGTCATAATTTCAGAATTGTGTGTGAAAGTTCTGTTCAGGACAAGCTCCTCTTCCATGGAACAAGTACTTAAGGGCACACATTTTGTAATCAGAAGGACTTGGCAAGACAAGATTTTGAACCTAGGTCTTTCTAGCTTTGTGACTCTAAGAAAGCACTTAATCTTTCTTCCCTTTCTTTTTAAAAATAAACGTCATCGGGGCGCCCGAGTGGCTCAGTCGGTTAAGCGTCCGACTTCGGCTTGGGTCATGATCTCACGGTCTGTGGGTTCGAGCCCTGCGTCGGGCTCTGTGCTGACAGCTCAGAGTCTGGAGCCTGCTTCGGATTCTGTGTCTCCTTCTTTCTCTGCCCCTCCCCTGCTCATGCTTTGTCTCTCCTGCTCTCAAAACTAAATAAAACATTAAAAAAAAAAAAAAGTCATCAAAGCATATAAACTAAATAAAAAGCCGAATATCAGTAGTCTTATCCATCACTGCCCCTACCCTCCAGGAAGCCCTTATTTCTATTCTTCTTAGGCAACCACTCTCAACTTTCGCTGTATCTTCTGGGAGAACTCCATGCTTCTAAATACAATAGCTGTATAAACTCATATTGCTAATTTTGCTGTATCAGTATTCAATGTTTCACTAACCTGTATTCATTAATGATAGCTGGGCCACATCGGGTAGTCAATTTCCTTTTTTACATGATGTTTCATTTTTCTGAATTTAAAATTGTCTCTGCTTAAGTTCTAGAGAACCCAAAATCTCCTCTGAACAGATAGACACATCAAGTGTCTTTGGAGACATCATTTGTGGAGTAATACGTCATCCAGCTTCAGTCTGGACCTGTGCTCTCTGATAAACCAGAGAGCTTTGTGCCCTTGCTGGGAGATGCTGAGATTCAACACTGATATATACATGTCCAGCACAATCCCAGTTTGCAGAAACCAGTGCCCTGACTCTAAAATTTATGTTCAAAGGATCCAGAACAGCCAAAACAATTTTAGAAAAAAGAGCAAATTTAAAGGATTCACCACCTGATTTTAAGAATTACTACAAAGCTAATGTAGTTACAGTGGAACAGCATGAGAGCTCAGAAACCATCAGTAACACCACTGCCAATATAATCCAACAGGAAAAGAACATCTTTACAACAGATGATGTTATAAATACCAAAACAGGGGAAAAAACAAAAACAAAAACCCCCCAAAAAACCATGAACCTCACCCCCTACCTCAAACCATAAAATTCAACTGGAAATGAATTACAGACATAAACAGAACAGCTAACACTATGAAGTTTCTAGAAAAAGATCACAAGAAAAAATCCTGACCAGGGGGGCAGGTTAAGATTGCTCAGGGCAGTGGTGCCCGGGTGGCTTGGTTGGTTAAGCGTCTGACTTCGGCTCAGGTCAGGATCTCACGGTTCATGAGTTTGAGCGCCATGTCGGGCTCTGTGCTGACAGCTCAGAGCCTGGAACCTGCTTTGGATTCTGTTTCTCCCTTGCGCTCTCTGCTCCTCCTCCATTTACAGCTCTTTCTCTCTCAAAAATAAGTAAACATTAAAAAAAAAAAAAAAAAAAAGATTGCTCAGGGCATAAAAATCAGTTACCATAAAGGAAAAACTTGATACACTGGACTTCATGAAAATTATAAAACCTTCTGAGCTTCAAAAGACATCATTAGGAAATTAAAATATTTGTGAAGGATTTGTGTCCAGAATATATAAAGAACTGTTAAACACACTTCACAAAAAACATACTAAATACCAAGTATGTACATGGGAAAATAGTCAATGTTATTAGTTATCAGGAAGATGATACTTGTCCACCAGAATGGCTAAAATTAAATAGACCAGGAATACTAAGTGTTGGAAAGGATGAGGAACCTCTGGAACTCCCATGTGTTCCTGGTAGGAATAGAAAGCTATATAGCCAACTGGAGAAATGTTTTGTCAGTTTCTTACAAAGTTAAATATATACTTACTTTATGGCCCAGCAATTTTATTCCTACATACTTACCCAATAAAATAATACATTATATCCACAAAAAAAGATTTGTACATGAACTTTCAGGGCACATAAGCTAAAATTGGAAACAATTCATGATAAACTATAGTCTTTTCACACAATATACTATTCTACTCAGTGATTTTAAAAAAACTGATACATGCATGAATTTCAAAAACATTAAACTGGACAAAAGAAATCAGATGTAAAAAAAGTACACACTGTAGGATCCATACATACATGAAGTTCTAGAACTGACAAAACTAATCTGTAGTGATAATCCTATCAGTGGTTGTAGGCGGGTGGGCAGGAATTGAAAAACTGCAAGTGAAGCAGGCACGAAGGAGCTTTCTAGGGTGACAGAAATATCCTATATTTTTATGAGTGTGTTGCTTACAGGGTGCACACATTTACCAAAATTCAATGAACTATACACTTAAAATGTGTTTAGCACCAAATATGGATATGGGATAGCACAAAATATCTGACCAAAACCCAGTAAAATTACAGTGTGACCATTAAAATTGAACTTAAGAGCCCCATGTTTAAAAAAAAAAACAACCCCAAAAACCTACTTATAAATAGGTTAAATTACAATGAAACTTAAAATGTTTAAACTGAATGACAATGAAAACAACTGTAACACATATAAAATGTGCCTAAGGAAAAAAACCTACAAGAAAACCATTAATTTTAACTGTACATGTTAAAGAAAAACATTTGAAAATCAGTGAACTAAAGAGTCAATTCAAGAACTTAGAAAACAGAGAAGTGGTAAATTTAAAGAAAATAAGGATAGGAAGTAAGCAATAAAGATTAGAAGTTAAAGGAATAGAAAGAAAAAAGAACCACGGAGAAGGAAAAATACAGTTAGTTCTTTGAAAAAAAAAAAAAAAAGATATATCCTCAGTCAAAAATTTTTAGAAAGGCACATAAGGCTATACTGGGAATAAAAATATGATTTATAGATACTTTAAAACATGAAAAAAATATAAAAGTTTGCAAAAATTGAATAGAAAAAAATGGGAGCATTTCCTAGAAATAATTTATCACACCCTACTTAAATAGAAAACCAGAATATATCTATAACTACTACTAACTGATATTGCTGACTGCTATAGGTATATAAACGTCCCACCCAGAAATTTTTCCACATTAAAATTTTTCTCACAAACAGAAAACAGGAAAATCTTCTTGTTTAATAAGGGTAGCACAACCTTGACAGAGAAACCAGTAAAGGAAGGCTGTAAAATAAAATTTTAAGGCAGTATCACCAATAAAAACTGATGCAAAAATCACAAAACCTAAGCTAGGTAAATTATGCATGCCTGGAATGCAAAGAAGGCCTATTAAAAAAGCTATTCATGTAATTCATCACAGTAAGGGATTAAAGAAAAACTGAGGACCTGGTAGACAGGAAAAGCATTTCATAAAGTTCTACAGCTACTTGTTATTAAAAGAAAATGTATAGTAAACAGATTACTTTCCATGATAAAGTAGAAAATATCCTACATTTATAATGATGGAACATTAAAAAAAAAAAAAAGGTACTCTCGGAGTGCCTAGGTGGCTTAGTCTGTTGAGGGTCCAACTCTTGGTTTTGGCTCAGGTCATGATCTCAAGGCTGTGGGATCAACCCGTGTTAGACTCCACACTGGGTGTGGCACCTGCTTGAGATCCTCTCTCTGTCCCTCCGCCCATACATAAACTTTAAAAAAGTACTCTCTTTAGAACTGAGAGGACAATGATACCCACTAATAACTTCTAATTAATCCTATAATTTTAGTGGACAATTCTTTGGTGGAAGCTTCTTTTTTCATTTACTGATCCCCTGGAGTTTGTTTCCTTAAGAAAGGCTCATGTTGGGGGACCTGAGTGGCTAAGCCTCCAAGTCTTGATTTTGGCTTAGGTCATGATCCCAGAGTCATGGGACTGAGCCCCACAGAGGCTCCCTGCTTAAGATTCTCTCTCTGCCCCTCTCCCCGACTTGTGCACTCTCTAAAACAGAATAAAAAGGAAAATAAAGAAAGATTCATATAAAAAATATCTAAAGCCTCGAATGTTCAAAAGTACCAAACGACAGTCTTTATACCCAAAAGACAGCTTGGCAGGACCAAAACAAACAAACCAAAGAAAACCTTTGGCTCCCACCTTTCCTTGAGTAGTTACATGTGGTTCACCTACTGTTTTGTGGCACTGTTTCTGTTCTGCCACCAAGCTGATTTGCTTCTGCTTCAGATCGTCTGTCAGTCCCAAATTTTTTACCAGAATATGTCTCAGTGCTGGGCCAGTTTTCCTTGGAACGTGATGCATTCTTTCAACAGGTAGAGTCAAATCTTTTTTTTTTTTTTTTTAAGGAAACACCTTGAATTATACTTTAAGATACCTGGTTTATTGCACTGTTTTGATTGTCCTCTTTGGGGGCTCCAGTTTTGCATAATTTAGATCTCTTCTGGTGGTCTTCTATATTACTGTCTCATTATTTACTTTGTAGAGATACCCACTCTTCTTTTATTCACTTATCTCATGTCTATTTCTGCTTTTGTTTTGCATTGTAAAAACAACGGTAAAACAAACATATCATAAAATTTCATGTCTACCCTGTACATCCTTTGCCTACTCTCCCATGTACCTCAAAATTTACTGTTTCTGAAATGGTTTAATCTTTTTTTTCCTTTTCTGTTCTTCTAGTGCCCATTTCATATCCTCCTGCTGTCTGCTGTCTCTTCCTTAAATTCTTCTATTTCTACTTCATGGTCTTCATAATTTCTATGGTTCATTTTTATTTTTAATACTCTATTGAGATATAATTCATAGTGTACAATTCACCCATTTAAAGTGCACAATTCATGGGGCGCCTGGGTGGCTCAGTCGGTTGAGTGTCCGACTTCAGCTCAGGTCATGATCTCACAGTCCATGAGTTCGAGCCCCGCGTCGGGCTCTGTGCTAACAGCTCAGAGCCTGGAGCCTGCTTCGGATTCTGTGTCACCCTCTCTCTGCCCCTACCCCACTCAAGCTCTGTCTCTGTCTCAAAAATAATAAACATTAAAAAAAAATTAAAAAATAAAGGGTACAATTCAGTGACTTTAAGTTTATTCAGTTGTGCAACCATCACTACTATCAATTTGAGACCACTTTCATCACCCTAAAAAGAAACCCTGTGCCCCTTTAGCCACTATGCTCACTCTTCACTGTTCCCTATCCCCATGCCTAGGCAAGCACTAACTTAGTCTCTACAGATCTGCCTACGCTAAACCATTTTATATAAATGGAATCATATAATAAGTGGTCTTTTGTGGCTGGCTTCTTTCAGGCAGCATAATGTTTTCAACGTTCATCCATATGGTAGCATGTACAGGACCTCACTCATTTTTATGGCCAAGTTATATTTTATGGACATACCACGTTTTCTTTATCCCATCACCAACTGATGGACATTTGGGCTATTTCCACTTTTTGGCTATTATGAATAATACTGCTATGAACATACATGCACAAGTCTTTGTGTGGACATTTTTAATTTCATTTTTTTAATTTTCAGTCTGCCACACTGCTTTCCAAAGTAACTGCACCATTTTACATTCTCACCAGCAGTGTGTGGAAAGTTCTAATTTCTCCACATCAATGCTGACACTTATAGCCATCCTAGTAGGTACGGAAATGATATATTAGTTTATTTTTAAGTTTATGTTGGAATTTTAGGTTATACTCTTCACCTACTTCAAAAGGTCCAAAAACTTTTTCATAAAAGGCCAGACAATAGTTTAGGATTGTGAGCCATACAGCCTGTCACAAATACTCAATTCTGCTGGTGAAGCAGCCATAGACAATGTGTAAATGAACAGAAATGAGTGTGTTCTAATAAAACTTTATTTAGAAAAACATGCGAGACCACAGGCAGTAGCTTGCCCACCCCTGATCTACTCTGGACCAGTATTATGGGTTTTTTTTTTCCCCATCATCTGTAGTAAACTGTGGTACATATTCCCCCTCCGCCCAGCCTTTTCTTACATATTTATATCAATTAACTAGTGCTTAGTAACGAGCCATTTCAAAATTCAGTAGCCTATAACCACAGTCATTTATTACTGCTCACGTTTCTACAATGTTGGCTGAATTAGGCTTAGTTCAGCTGGGGTAGCCCTGATGCATGTCTCTCTCATCGAAATGGCAGAGGTGCAGAGAACAAATGGAGAATACTCAAGTCCTCTTAAAATTTATCGGGCCTGAAACTAACCTACTGTCATTTCTACCTGAGATAATTGCCTTAACCAAGTCATATAGCCAAACTCAAAGTCAAGGGGGAAGGAAAGATATCCTGTCCCTCTAGTGGGGAGAAATGCAGAGTCAGGACAGGAATGCAAGGAGGAGTAGAGCCTTGGGGTTCATAACGCAATTGATGGTGGTGATGGTTGTGCATCCTTATGAATATACTAAAAACCAATTAATTAAAAACCAATGAAATAATAAAATACTACATTAAAAACAATCAAGAAAGAAATGCAATCTACCACAGTATCACTGTAAGGATGTTGTGCATAGTCTTGTTTTTCATATTTGAACAAACTGAATTATCCTGAACCAGCAGAAGACTCAGGATGTAGGGAGGGGTCAGAGCAGTTTTCAATTTTCTTAATTTAGGAGTTCCTCTTCTTCATCCCTGCACCTAAGGATTTTTGAAAAAATAATATGGTCCCTTTGTTGCCAATCCTCTTCCAACCTGCAAGTGTAATCTGGATCAGGAGGGCGTGTACTTTCAGCTCTGTTTTCCTCTTCAAGACCACTATTAATAAGAGACATATCCCTTGCTTTCCAAGGTCATATACTCACTTCTAGGAGTATTTTGCTAGCTCGTTCTAAGATCTCTGGGCCACCCAGGCACTCTCCAATTCCTCTCTGCTTTCCTTAATGGACATATACTATATGGCTGTGGAGTCTCGGCCTGGCAGGCATTCTTAAGATGGGACTGCTTCAAGGACTGAATGCCTGCTGGAGATTTCTGAGCTATACCCCCTCTGCAGGACTCTACCTTTCCTCATAGAACTGCTGGGGCTTCCCAACAGTACTTATGTATATTTTCAAGTTTACAGGTTTTTTTTTCTCCTGCGCTTGTTCAAAATGTAGTTTGAGAACTGCCCCTCAGCCCCCTATTCTTTACAGCAGAATGATTAAGAACTAATCTGGTCTTGTCCCTTTTGGAACTATACATTCAGTCTGATGATTGGGTTTCATTCTTTTGTTCTGTTCTTCAGGGCGTCAACAGAAGACCCATTCAACCCAGAAACTCACATCTTCCAGTTCTGGGACTAGATGGTTGTTTCCTCCGATTGGGTAAGACAAAATACCTCCTCGACTGGTCCTCTATTTTTCTTATCTTCTCACTCTTATTTTCTAATGCTTGTGACTGTTTTATTTTGGGGGGAGAGTTCTTCAGCTTTATTAACCAATCCTTATATATTTCTTCCTGCTCTTACTGAGCCCTTTTCTAAATAATTTCTCTTTCTTAAAAAATAGAACCTCTTCTCCTTTCATGGATGTCGTATCTCTTCTTTTCTGAAGATACTACAGTTTTATCTAGCTGACGTTTCTTCTGCTAGCTGCGGTGAGTCTGTTTCTGCCAAGCTCCTTTTGTTTACTACTTGTTTATCCCGGTTTGGTTTCTTTTATGTTAAAGACTCCCACCCACTGGCTGGTGATCTTTGGCTGTCCATTATGTTTACACTGAAAGTCTGGTGCACGAACAGTGCTCACGTGATCAGATGGTGCTGCAGCTGTTGAATCGGGCAAACTCCCAAAGTCCGTACCTGCTCAATATTTTGCCATGGGTTGGTAAGTTTCCCCAGAAAAGACTCCTTTAATATCTTGTTTAGAGGGAGCATAAGCTTGACGATTAGTTCTGAGAATCACACAGGAAGATAGCTTTGGTTTCATTGTTCAGTATGCTGACTTTCATTTAATCTTCATTTTCATTTAGGTGCTCTGTGCCTACCTCAGTTGTCTGAGCCTTCCCTTCCTGGTTTCATCCTTTCCTGAGTGTAAACCTTCAGTCCTGTGTCTGGGTAGAAGAGAGGTAGACAGCTGCCTGGGTGCAGGCAATACGGAAGGGAATCCAGAGTGTCAAAACTACAAAAATCATCACTCAAACCTTCTATTTCTACTGCACCCTTTATTCCCACCTTGACATATACTTGGTATTTTTAAATCCTGAGCGGCTGCCAGACTGCCTGGTGGGAATATGCTTGCTCCTTGGCTTTCCTGTCTTCGGCCTGCAGCATCCTCTAATCCGCAAAGTCGCTAACCACTTGACATCTTCTTTCTAGTTTCCCAAAGCTGATTTCACCTAGCATCTACTTTCCCATTCTCTTTCTGTGGATTTACATCTTTATTCTTTTACTATAACCTCAGTGGAACTTCCAGAGGGTGTATACAATTGGACATGTTAAACTACAAGTGTCTACTTAATGTAAGTATTAATTTCTTCAATTAAAAAATGTGGACTATATCCACTAACTCTGGTAGTTATTATTACCAGTGATTATTACAACTTTAACTTTTATAATTATGAAGACTTCATTTTATTTACTTAAATGTATTAACCGCAGACCTAAGTACATATTAAATATTCAATAAATATTTCACTTAAAAAGAATTACCTTTTAGTGCACATGTACTCAATAAGCATGTCCTCGTATCATAAAAAGTACAATCTTAAGTAGATCTTCAATGATATTTCTCTCAAAAGCACTCTGTTCCTTCCTTTCAGAGTACTTACTATGATTCACAATTACATATTCATAATTACAGTAATATCCACTTCCCCAATGAACCTAGCCCTATGAGGGCAGAAACCATTTCTGCTTTTTTACCTCTGGTTACTCAGCATCCAGCCCAAGACCTGGCATACAGTAAATATGTTTTTGGTAACTAAATAAAAGAGTAAATAATATTTAGGCTATTTAATCTGTCCCAAAACTCACTAAAAGGAATAGTTTCCCCACTTTTTGCTAAAGCAGTCAAATGCTAGTACCAAAGTCTGACAAAGAAAACATAAAAAAATTAAAGATTTACCTCTCTTACGAATATTGATACTAAAATCCTAAAATATATGCATTGGCAAAGAGAATCCACCAGGATACGAAAATGATAACAGATATCAATTCAGATTTATTATAGGATCGTTAAAAATTTGTTCAATAAATAGGAAATCCATACAGTTAACTAACTTCGATAGGTGGAAGTAGAACCACAGGAGGCTGCTGGGTGGCGGGATGAGGCAGAAGAGAAGCCAAGTGGCAGACTGTCAAAACAAAGTTAACTTATACCTGTTTATATTACGATGCCTTATAATGTGCAAATTTTTGTTGCTGCAGTTTTTTTTTTTTTTAATTTACGGATTGTCAAACTTAACCTAAAAAACAAGCTAAGATGCTCCCAAATAAAAGCCGTTCATTTAATAACACAGAAAAATGTCCTACCATGAACTGTTTAGGGGGAAGAAAAGTAGATTACAAAAGAGAAGCATATGTACCTACACATCTCTAAGAACACACACCACAGCTTACACAACCGTCCTCTTCTGCCTAACACTTCACAGTACCCACTATCTTGTTGATTTGGTTATCCTTTCAGCACTAGTTTATTAGCTTCGTGAGTACAGGGAATTTGTCCTTTTCCATGCTGTATCCCCAGTGCCTGGGACACAGTAAGGTTTCAATAAACATTTATGTAATGAATAAATCAATTTGTTTTCCAGATCATTTTTCTACTCGCCTTGATCCCTCCCCCTGACTTACCACTGAGCTCCAGCTACACTGATCTTTCTGATTCAGGCTCTTTCCTCTTTTCAGACCTTTGCATACGCTGTTATTTCTGACTAGATTCCTTCTCCTGTTTTGTCCATGGCTTAGCTCCCACTCTTCCTTTAGTGAATTCTAGAAGTTATTCCCTCAGATAAACCTTCTCTGATCACCCCACCTAAAAATAGGTGTTTTCTTTAAAGCACTCATTACAACATGCAATTATTTTATCGATATGCTTTTTGGAGGCTCATCTCTCCGACCAGACTGTAAGATCTATAGAGGCAGATACTCTGTCTTGTTCTCCGGAGTCCCCCAGTGTCCAGCAGGGTGCACATCACCACAGGAGGCACTCAATGCCAAGATATCTTCAGGTGGGTCAAGGATAGGAAATTTTTATTTTCGTCTTTTGTAACTTTTTGTATTATCTAAAATTTTACATAAGCACCAATATAATCTGGGGAAAATAAAGAAATTTCCACTTTGGAAAAAAATTGATCTCCCACAGGCCTAAGTGACAGCAAGCTAGGTCTTTAAACATGAAGACAAAGTAGAGAAAACAAATGGAAATAACAGTTCTCATAAGGCAAAACAATGGAGACCCATAAACAAAGCATCCTGTTAAAAGAAGATGATCCTATGGAATGAAAAAGATAGGATTTTCATAAAAATTTTTAAAAATACACAAAAGTTTGCCAGGCACAAAAGTTTAAATGTTCTCTCATGCCCAGATAATCACATACAGAAGGAAAACCCCAAATGTGAAGTGCAAAACACCTGAATCACTGTTTTACACTTAAGATGACCTAGCATACCGTCTTCACACACGGGAGAGTGGTACAAAGCGAGGCCGGCTCTCTAGAAGTCCGCAAGGGCTTCCTCACCACCATACTTACAGAATCCCGGGAGGCGTGAGGAGCAAGGACCTGGGTAAGCGTTTCAGGACCTTCCAACCTGTCCGTGGCGCCCCCTGCCCCCCGCCCAAAGCTTCACTCCCCAAAGTCCCCTGAAGGTTAGACACCTAGCCCGTCCCTTCTCCCAGTCTCCTCGGCACCCGGCGCTGAGGAAGGCGGCTCGCCAGCCACTTGGGGCGCCCTGGCAGCAGTGGGGAGCCGGGGCCGCGGGTGGGGGCCGGCCACTGCTCACCTCATGGTACGTCGGGGAGGGGGCTGCGCCCCTGCCCCGCCGGCCCGGTCGGCCCCCTCCCGCCAGCGAAGGCCAGTGGCGCGGCCGGGCTTCGGCGCGAGGCCGCTCCTTTTAAAAGTCAACGAGGACGGCGGACCGCGAGCCGGCGCACGGCATAGGCGCAGGGCCCGGCTGAGACCCGGGCGCGGGGGGGCGGGGCAGGGGGGGTGCCGCAAGCCCGTTCCAGGGCTGGTCCAACAAGCGGAGCGAGCGCCCTGGATCCTCCTCCTCTGAGGTCTCCCAATAACCTCCCGTGTTCACTGGTATTTTACAGTGACTGCTTTCCGCTTCCATTTCTTCAAGGGTCTTGCCCACAGGCGCTCAGTCATGATGACAGGATGGCAAATCCCTGACCTAATCTGAAAGCCATGTCTTTTCACCACAGTGATCCCCAATTATTCCAAATCAGTGCCCCTATAAAGCTTTCCCAGCACCGTCTATATAAACTCACCAGCTACAGTTTCATGGGACTTTCTTGTAGAATTTACAAAAATAGAAGGTCTACTGAATATGATTTTGAGTTCTCGACATACTCCGGGAGATGCTGACATCAAGCACTTGTGGTCAGGATGGGGGTGCTCACACACACTAACCCCTGCAGCCCTAACGACATCAACCAAAAATAAAACTGAGGGAGGGGGCATGAAGTATTTGGCCTGACCTAAGGACATCTTGACTCTTGACTCATGTTTTAACAAAGTTAGAGAAGACATCCACATGCACTTCCCGAACCATACCTGCATTTACTACAGGAAAATCTACTCAAGAGATCCTAGAGATTTGTTACCACTATTGTGTGTTGTACACAGAGAAAACATACAGGCAAATCTGAACTCACAAAATAAATTGCTTAAATTCATAAAGAATCATTCACATAGATTAATTATGCACTATTTAAAACACCAAACTCAATTTGGGTATTTAGTATATCCAGTGGAAGAGAACTTTTTTTTAAACATTTTTGGAGGATTATATCCATTGTGTGAAATGAGATATACCTATGCATTATGACTTTTTCATTTAACTTTTATTTATTTACTTTTGGATTTGACATTCAATTTCTTTTTTTATTAAAAAAACTTTTTTAACGTTTATTTATTTTTGAGAGACAGAGCGTGAGCAGGGGAAGGGCAGAGAGAGAGGCAGACATAGAATCCGAAGCAGGCTCCAGGCTCTGAGCTGTCAGCACAGAGCCTGACGTGGGGCTCAAACTCACAGACCGTGAGATCATGACCTGAGCTGAAGTCGGCCACTTAACCAACTGAGCCACCCAGGTGCCCGTGATATTCAATTTCTAAAGATTGGTTTAACATCCTCAGAATCCAATCTGACAGAAAAAAGTATTTTTGTATATTAAGCAGATGCTTATGATCTTCTATCTACCAAATTTTGTTTTCTCTCTTGCCATGCTGTATGGATTCTTTGGAGATTATACTTCCCACATTCAAAATTATGCACCCTTTACTGGAACCATTTCAAAGTTTATGTGGTGTCATTTTTAGACATCTATGTAAAGTAACTGACCTTTGTTCTGACTCTTTACCGAACTGAATTAACTAATTTGTGCCTTAAGCTATCAGCCTGCAATGAAATGGCTGTATTACACTCACTCCTGTATTTATTACAAGGACATTGTCAAGAAGTTTTGTACCTCTTATAAGAAAATCCCAAGAATAAATTTTTCTCAGGGATAATTACATTTTCAAACCTGTTTTGGATTCGGTTTGTTACATATGATGAGAGATGGAATGACCTAATTTGTGCCATGACAGAGATGATTTTTTTTTTTTATTGCTCACACCCCTAGAAATATCCCATTCCAAATGTGCTAGGCAAAGAATGGGTCTGTTAGCTAACAGTGACTTGCAGAGAAGTACGGGATAACCACAGGTAAAGCTGGTACTTCAACTGGTCAAACTGGATCTCTGGGGATGGGGTCTTGAATATTCTCCTAAAGAGGAGGCTGCAGGGGTACTCAAAAAGTTTTAAACAGGGTCTATTTCACCATGCCAAGGAAAGTAGTGAATCTTTACACAGAATATAGCAAGGGATTTAATTTTCTTATTAAGTGTTATTAAAATCTTCTTAAGGGAAAACAAAATATGCCCCAGACACATTTCTTATGATAAAAGTAGTAATTTTAAAAAGAGAAGCCAAATTTAAAATAAAAAGGCCAACTGAGTTAATCAATAAAAATAAAAACTGTTACTTTCAGGATAAATGAAATAACCTTGTACCAAATATAATCAAAGAAGAAAAATTAAATATCAGAACAAAAAAGGAGGCTGTAACAAAAAATACAGGAAAATATTTCTAAAATTATAAATTATCATACGCAATTTAAACCAATTAATTTGAAAACTATAAAAATATACTTTACCAACACTGTTCTAAAAAGAAGAAACATCTAAAAAAATCATTTATGATGAAAACATGGAAAGAGTAGTCAGAGTCCAAAATACTAGTTCCAGAGTTTTCATTGTCAAGTTTCACTTCTCACTTATCAGATTATCATAAATCCATGTGTTTGGCAATGCATTCTGTTGGGGAAGCTGTGGGAGACAAAGCGAAGAGAAAAGCAAAAAAACAGGAGAAAATATTTACTATACAGATTATAAAAGACTGATTTATACCTTAAGATAGACAGATTAACAGAATATAGAAATGGAAATTCACAGCTCAGGAATTATGAATAGCCAAAAAACACATTTCAAAACATCTCTAATTTATGGATTTAAGAAGCTAAACAATTCCAAGCAAGATAAAGATACATTACTCTGAAATAGCAAAGAGCTAAAAACAAATACCAAAGCAGCCAGAGAAAAAGGAATCAAAAGACTGACAGCTGACTTCTCAATAGCAATAATGGAAAAAACAAAGGAATGAGGAAGGAGACCTTCGATGTACTCAACAACTGCCAAATGAAACCACTCTATTTAGCAAAAATCAGCTTCCATAAAAGACAGTGAAACAAAGACATTTTCACAAACAAAAGCAGAGACACTTCATCAAATGACCCGTCAGTAAAAGCCATTCCAAAGGATATTCTTTGGGCAGACAGAAAATGGTCCTAGAGGATTTTCTAAAAGATAAAAGCAGTTGGGGCGCCTGGGTGGCTCAGTCGGTTGAGCATCCAACTTTGACCCAGGTCATGATCTCACAGTTCACGAGTTTGAGCCCTGCGTCAGGCTCTGTGCTGACAGCTCAGAACCTGGAGCCTGCTTCGGATTCTGTATCTCTCTCTCTCTCTCTCTCTCTGCTCCTCCCCTGCTTTCACTCTGTGTCTCTTTCAAAAATAAATAAAGATTGGGGCACCTGGGTGGCTCAGTCAGTTAAGCGGCGACTTCGGCTCAGGTCATCATCTCACGGTCTGTGAGTTCGAGCCCCGCTTCGGGCTCTGCTGACTGCTCGGAGCCTGAAGCCTGCTTCGGATTCTGTGTCTGCCTCTCTCTCTGCCCTTCCCATGCTCACACTCTGTCTCTCTGTCTCTTGAAAATGAATAAAACATTAAAAAAAAATTTTAAATAAAGATTGAAAAAAATTTTTTAAAAAGATAAAACCAGCAATAAAGAAAAGTAGTAAAAATGTGGGAAATATAAATAAGCACTGACAGTAAAACATAACATTAATTCTAAACAGGTCCCCTTCTGTCTGCTAGGAATATTATTTAAAAAGCCAAAATATATGATAACATATAAGTCATACAGGGGCTGAGTGAAGTTAAATTTCTGAGGTTCTTGTAGAACCTCTTGTAAGAGGAAGGTAGAACTATTTTTTTGTTTTGTTTTAGGTTTATAAGCAAGGATGCATATTTCTACAATTATAACAAAAAAAAGTTTATTTTCCTAACTAGGACATGGGGAAAATAGAATGATAAAGACATTAAATGAATAATTAAAAAATAACAAAAGTGAGAGAAAAGAAATATAGAACAGCCAGGACAAACAGCACAAAATAAGAGGAATTACAGTGAATGTAAATAGGTTATATGTCCCATGCTTTAAAACTGTATTTCTTTTTTTTAATTTTTCCCATATTTATTTTTTTAATAATGTATTGTCAAACTGGTTTCCATACAACTACCCAGTGCTCATTCCAACAAACGCCCTCCTCTGTGCCCATCACCCACTGTCCCCCCTCCCACACCATCCTCACTCCTCAGTTTGTTCTTAGTCTTTGAGAGTCTCCTATGTTTTGTCTCCCTCCCTCTCTGTCTCCTTTCCTTTCCCCCTCATCTCCTCCTCCATGATTTTCTGCTAAGTCTCTCGAAATCCATGTATGTGTGGAAACATATGGTATCTGACTTTCTCTGACTTATTTCATTTAGCATAATACCCTCCAGTTCTATCCATGTTGCTACATAAGGCCAGATTTCATTCTTCCTCATTGCTGCGCAGTATTCCATCATGTATATATATATATATACCACCACTTCTTTATCCATTCATCAGTTGATAGACACTTAGTCTCTTTCCATGATTTGGCTATTGTCGAAAGTGCTATGAACACTGGGGTACACGTGCCCCTATGTATCAGCACTTCTGTGTCTCTTGGGTAGATTCCTAGCAGTGCTATTTCTAGGTTATAGGGTAGTTCTATTTTCATTTTTTTGAGGAACCTCCACACCGTTTTCCAGAGTGGCTGCACCAGTTTGCATTCCCACCAACAGTGTAGGAGGGTGCCTGCTTCTCCACATGCCAGTCAGCATCTATAGTTTCCTGATTTATTCATTTTATCCACTCTGACTGGTGTGAGTTGGTATCTCGGTGTGGTTTTGATTTGTATTTCCCTGATGATGAGTGACATTGAGCATCGTTTCATGTGTCTGTTGGCCATCTGGATGTCATCTTTGGAGAAGTGTCTATTCATATCTTCCACCCATTTCTTCACTGGATTATTTGTTTTTCGAGTGTGGAGTTTGGTAAGTTCTTTATAGATTTTAGATACTAGTCCTTTATCCGATATGTCATTTGCACATAACTTCTCCCATTCCATCAGTTGCCTTTTAGTTTTGCTGATTGTTTCCTTTGCAGTGCAGAAGCTTTTTATCTTGTTGAGGTCCCAATAGTTCATTTTTGCTTTTAACTCCCTCGCCTTTGGAGATATGTCATGTAGGAAATTGCTGTGGCTCAGGTCAAAAAGATTTTTTCCTGCTTGCTCCTCTAGGATTTTGATGGTTTCTAGTCTCACATTCAGGTCCTTCATCTATTTTGAGTTTCTTTTTTGTGAGCGGTGAAAGAAAGTGGTCTAGTTTCATTCTTCTGCATGTTGCTGTCCAGTTCTCCCAGCACCATTTGTTAAAGAGGCTGCCTTTTTTCCATTGGATACTTTTTCCTGCTTTGTCAAAGATTAGTTGGCCATATGCTTGTGGGTCCATTTCTGGGTTCTCTATTCTATCCCATTGGTCTATGTATCTGTTCTTGTGACAATACCATGCTATCTAGATTATTATCGCTTTGTAGTTGAGGTTAAAGTCTGGGATTGTGATGCCTCCCGTTTTGGTTTTCTTCTTCAATATTACTTTGGCTATTCGGGATCTTTTGTGGTTCCATACAAATTTTAGGATTGTTCGCTCTAGCTTTGAGAAGAATGCTGGTGCAATTTTGATTGGGATTGCATTGAATGTGTAGATTGCTTTTGTAGTACTGACATTTTAACAATATTCTTCCAATCCATGAGCATGGAATGTTTTTCCATTTCCTTGTGTCTTCCTCAATTTCCTTCATAAGTTTTTTATAGTTTTCAGCATAGAGATCTTTTACATCTTTGGTTAGGTCTATTCCTAAGTATTTTATGGTTTTTGGTGCCATTGTGAATGGGATTTGTTTCTTTATTTCTCTTTCTATTGCTTCATTGTTGGTGTAAAGGAATGCAACTGATTTGTGTACGCTGATTTTGTATCCTGCAACTTTGCTGAATTCATGGATCAGTTCTAGTAGGCTTTTTGTCGATTCTGTCGCGTTTTCCATGTAAAGTATCATGTCATCTGCAAAAAGTAAAAGTTTGACTTCATCCTTGCCTATTCTGGCTTTTTATTTTGCTTTGTTGTCTGATTGCTGATGCTAGGACCTCCAACACTATGTTAAATAGCAGTGGTGAGAGTGGACATCCCTGTCGTGTACCTGAACTCAGAGGGAAGGCTCTCAGTTTTTCCCCATTGAGGATATTAGTTGTGGGCTTTTCATAAATGGCTTTTATGATGCCTAAGTATGTTCCTTCTATCTCGACTTTCTCGAGTGTTTTTATTAGGAAAGGATGCTATATTTTGTCAAATGCTTTCTCTGCATCTATTGACAGGATCATATGGTTCTTATCTTTTCCTTTGTCAATGTGATGCATCACACTGATTGATTTGCGAATATTGAACCAGCCCTGCAATCCAGGGATGAATCCTACTTGATCATGGTGAATAATTCTTTTTATATGCTGTTGGATTCGATTTGCTAATATCTTGTTAAGAATTTTTGCATCCATGTTCATCAAGGATATTGGCCAGTACTTCTGTTTTTTTTTGCTGCATCTCTATCTGGTTGAGGAATCAGAGTGATGTTGGCTTCATAGAATGAGTCCAGGAGTTTTCCTTCCATTTCAGTTTTTTGGAACAACTTGAGGAAGATAGGTATTAACTCTGTTTTAAGTGTCTGATAAAATTCCCCAGGGAAGCCATCTGGTCCTGGACTTCTATTTGTTGGGAGATTTTTGATAACTGATTCAATGTCTTCACTAGTTATGGGTCTGTTCAAGTTTTCTATTTCTTCCCGTTTGAGTTTTGGTAGCATGTGGCTGTTTAGGAATTTGTCTATTTCTTCCAGGTTGTACATTTGACGGCATATAGTTTTTCATAATATTCTCTGATAATTGCTTGTATTTCTGAGGGATTGGTTGGAATCACTCCATTTTCATTCGTGATTTTATCGATTTGGGTTCTCTCTCTTTTGTTTTTGAGAAGCCTGGCTAGATGTTTATCAACTTTATTTATATTTTCAAAGAACCAGCTCTTAGTTTCATTGATCTGTTCCACTACTTTTTCTGTTTCCATATGATTAATTTTTGCCCTGATCTTTGTTATTTCTCTCTTTCTGTTGGGTTTGGGGTGTCTTAGCTGTTCTGCTTCTAGTTCTTTTAGGCGTGCTGTTAGGATTTGTGTTAGTGATTTTCTTGTTTCTTGAGATAAGCCTGGATTGCAATATATATACCTCTCAGGACTGCCTTTGCCGCATCCCAAAGCGTTTGGATTGTTGTATTTTCATTTTCATTTGTTTCCATGTATTTTTCAATTTCTTCTCTGATTGCTTGGTTGACCCATTTGTCTTGTAGTAGGTTGTTCTTTAGCCTCCATGTTTTTTGGGGTTTTCCAGACTTTTTCCTGTGGTTGATTTCAAGTTTCAAAGCATTGTGGTCTGAAAGTGTGCATGGTATGACCTCGATTTTTTAATATTTATTCAGCGCTTCCTTGTGCCCCCAAATATGGTCTATCTTGTAAAATGTACCGTGTGCATTTGAGAAGAATGTAAATGCCTTTGTTTCTGGATATAGGGCTCTGAAGATGTCTGTCAGGCCCATCTGTTCCAATGTGTCGTTCAGGGCCATTGTTTCTATGGTGATTCTCTGTTTAGTGGATCTATCCAGTGCTGTGAGGAGGTATTAAGGTCCCCTTCAATTAGCACATTTTTATCGATAAGATTGCTTATGTTTGTAATTAGTTGCTTTACAAATTTGGGTGCTCCAGAATTCGGCGCATAGATATTTATAATTGTTAGCTCTTCCTGCTGGATAGTCCCTGTGATTATTACATAATGCCCTTCTTCATCTCTTATTACATCTTTTGCTTTAAAGTCCAGTTTGTCCGAGATAAGTGTGGCTACTCCAGCTTTCTTCTGACATCCCGTAGCATGGTAGATAGTTCTCCATCCCCTCACTTTCAATCTGAAGGTGTCCTCAAGTCTAAAATGGGTCTCTAGAAGACAGTATATAGATGGGTCTTGTTTTTTAATCCATTCTGTTATCCTGTGTCTTTTAATTGGAGCATTTAGTCTATTTACATTCAGTGTTAATATTGAAAAATATGGCTTTAGTGCCACACTATTATCTGTAGGTTTCATGCTTGTAAGGATATCTCTGGTGCTCTGTGTTCCTTGCAACCTTTCCTTCATAGAGTCCCCCTCAGGATTTCTTATGAGATTGGTTTATTTGTGATGTATTCCTTCAGTTTTTGTTTGTTTGGAAAGACTTTTATCTCTCCTTCCATTCTGAATGACAGGCTGGCTGGGTAAAGGATTCTTGGCTGCATATCTTTCCTGTTCATCACATTGAAGATTTCCTGCTATTCCTTTCTGGCTTGCCAAGTTTCTGTAGAGAAGTCTGCTACTACCCTAATGTGTCTGCCTTTGTATGTCAGGGCCCGTTTATCCCTAGCTGCTTTCAGAATTCTATTTGTCTTTGTATTTTCCCAGCTTCACTATGATGTGTCGTACTGAGGGTCTATTCAGGTTACGTCTGAGGGGAGTTCTCTGTGCCTCTTGGATTTCAACACCCATTTCCTTCTTCATGTTGGGGAAGTTCTCAGCGATGATTTGTTCAAATACCCCTTCGACTCCTCTTTCTCTTCTTCCTCTGGAATTCCTATAATACGGATATTATTTCATTTGATTGCATTGCTCAGCTCTCGAATTCTCCTTTTCTGTTCCTGAATCAGTTTCTCTCTTTCTCTGCGTCCTCTTTTTCCATAATTTTATATTCTAATTCACCTATTCTCTCTTCTGCCTCTTCAATTCGCACTGTGGCCACCTCCAATTTGTTTTGCACCTCATTTAAAGCATTTTTTAATCCTTCCTGACCGTTTCTTAGGACCGTGATCTCTGCCTCGAGGGTCCCCCTGCTTTCTTCTATGCTTTTTTCAAGCCCAGCGAGTATTTTTGTTTATCATTCTATATCCTTGTTCTGTTAAGTAGTTTATGTCTGCTTTCATCATTTCTTGCACTGTCACTATTTCCTGTACATTCTTTTGAGGGGAGTTCTTTCATTTCATCATTTTGGCTGGGTGTGTAATGGTTTATTTCCTAGGTCTCCCTTGAAAGGAAAAGGGTCAGACCGACAAATAGGAAACACAAACTCACAACCATACCGACCAATAATACAGACAAACAAATCACAACATAAAAAAGAATAATGAATGACACTCTGGAGGCGTGCGACCTGATGTACCAGCTACACATTAAGGATAAGGTGTGCGCTTTGCTGATGGCAGAGCATATAGAGAAAGAGTAATGACAGGTGCAGGGAAAAGAAGAAATTGAACTTTGCCCAGGTAGAGAGATTAAAAGACTTGATTCAAAAAGAGAGAAATCAGAATAAGGATGGATGCGAGGAAGGAGAAATGAAGTTAGATGTTACCTAGATGCACTATGTGGCCTGATTGTTCCACAGAGAGAGATAGGAAATTAAATAAGGAGGTGTAGAATATGCGTTGAGAGAGTGGGTTAAATGTCTATTTAAGCAAGCCAAAACCCCCAGGTGACTGGTGTAGAGGTGGGGAGAGACAGGAAGAAGAGGGAGAGTATATCTAAAACAGAAGAACTGACTTGGAATTAATCCAGGCAATGCCGTAGTATTTGCGTCTCCGTGGCTATCACTCCTGCAGAAAGGCATCTCCGTATGAGGGGCGTGGCCGGGTACAGGCAGGTCCCGCCTCCCCCGCTGGCGAATGGAGTCCTAGGGTTTGGCTTTGTGGTTACGTGAGACCACAATCGAGCGCCCCCACCCCTCTCTTCACTGACCTAGAGTCTCAAATCACCCGGTTCCGTCCTCAACTCTGCCCGGGTTGCAGGCGCAGTGCGATTTGCTGGGCGGTCATGCGCCCCACACTCATCTGAGTTCCTTTAACTCGCTCACACCGCTGTGCCTTATTTAAATTGGGTCTCTGACTCAGCACCCGCAGACCACAATGGTATCCCCCCAGCCTCTTCTTCACGGACCCAGAGTCTCAAATCACCCCTCTGTTTTCGACTTCACTCTGCCTGGGTTGCAGGCGCGCAGCGCGATCTGCTGGGTGGTCGCGCGCCCCTAGCACGCCCGGTTTCCCCTATGTAAATTGTGTCACTGACTCAGCACGGATCCAGTGATGGCTCAGCGCCTCTCCATGTCACAGGCTGGGACGGCGTCGCTGGCTCTAGAGTGAAGGGAGCTCCGCCAGCTCTGCCTTGAGCAAGGGATCTTCTCTCCAAAAGCCTCATGTTTAGGGACTGGATGATAAGCTCCCTCTCCACCCCCAGTCCGAGGAACCTTCCCCGCTGCTCTTTCTCTTCCCCTTGCCTTTCTGCAGAAGGGGCCCACTCCCCGCAGTCTGTACTTCTGCGGCTCGCTTTCTTTCTCCCAGATTGCACTCACTCAGTCTCTCAGGATTTTCTGGATTTCGTGTTCTCTTCCCCGTAGCCTCCAACTCCTCTTCCTGCATATCTCTGGGATTGAGAGTCCCTTGGTTTCAGTCCTTCTTAGTTTGAAAGACACAGGAGAGCACCGGGGTCCCCCTACTCCTCCGCCATGTTGGCCCCTCCCCCCTATTTATTTTGAAAGACAGTGCATGGAAGAGGGGGGCAGAGAGAGGGAGGGAGAGAATCCCAAGCAGGCTCTACACCATCAGCACAGAGCCTGACATGGGGCTCGATCTCACAAACCGTGAGATCATGACCTGAGCTGAGATCAAGAATTGAACCTAACTGACTGAGCCATCCAGGAGCCCCTAAAACTGCATTTAAAAATTCCAATAGATGCTCTTTAAAAGAGATATCAAAACCATACAAGTGCCTGAGTCTACAGCTTTTTCAAGAGTTTAACAAATGAATAAAAAACACAAAAAGAAATGTATAACAGAAAAAAATCACAAAGTATAACTGACTAAGCAAGATGAATTAACAGCATGGAAGGGAAAACTATTCAACATCAAAACTGATAAAAGGAGATATAATTACACATGCTTTACTCATTAAACAAAGCAAGAGGGCACATTTAGCACCCCTGTGCCTATAAGTATTAAAACTTCAGACAAAATAGAGACCTAGAACAATCTAACCAATATTGACAAATTTTTTAAATGCTGAGTAATCCCATAACCACTAAAAAAAATAAAATCATTAGTCAAAAATTTGCCATCAATAAAACTTCAGACTCAAGCGGATTCAATGGTAAATTCTATCACAATTGGTTATCTACTAAGAATAAAATTAAATTATATCTATATCCCAAACTACCCACAATTAACAATTCCAAGTATACAGACATAAAATGAAAATCTTTAAAATTACATCGCAGAGAGAAAAGGTATTTGCAACCCATTCAACTATCAAAGCATTAGTACCCACAGTATGTAAAGAAGTCCTACAGTCCAATGACCCAACAAAAAACAGAAATAGACAGGTAATATGAACAGTACAAAGGAAAAAAAAGGGTTTTAAACATATGAAAAGATGCTCCAACTCAGTCATAATGATCTGTAAACGGATTTATCCAACTGTCACAACATACAAGTTTGGCAATGCATCCCGTGTGTGTCTGGGGGGAAGCTTTGGGAAAACAGTTACTTCGATATACTGCAGCTAAGTGTGCAAAATCCCAAGAAAAAGCAGTTTGGCAATATTTCTCAAAATTTTGAAAGCATTTAACCTTCACCAGTAATTACAATTCTGGAAATTAGTATAACAGAAATACCTGATCACATACAAAAGGACAACCCTACAAAATTACTCCATGCACCATTGTTTTTAACAGCAAAAGACCAGAAACGAATTATCTGTGACTACTGTTCTCATTCTGTAGAATGAGCATACTTCCTATATACCGATTTGTAACATTTCTAGGATATACTGGTAAGTGGGGGAAAAAAATGAAACACCCCAAAGCAGATTAAGAAAGTGGAATATAGGGCGCCTGGGTGGCTCAGTCGGTTAAGCGTCCGACTTCAGCTCAGGTCACGATCTCATGGTTCATTGGTGCAAGCCCTGCATCCAGCTCTGTGCTGAGAGCTCAGAGCCTGGAGCTGCTTTGGATTCTGTATCTCCCTCGCTCTCTGCCCCTCCCCTGATCATGCTCTCTTTCAAAAACAAAAACAAAAAACAAAAAACCTGTAAAACACAAACAAAAATAATGCAACTGTTTAAGACAGCCAAAGGATGGGGTTCAAAGCGGCACACTAAACATCACTGAATACTTCGTCTGTTTCCTGCCTGTTAGAACGTAGACACTTACAATGTGTTCTGGGCAACCGTATCAGTACTACCTTAAGAGACCTCTCACAGGAAGAACATAATTTAAATGAAGGTGAGTGGGGCGCCTGGGTGGCTCAGTCAGTTAAGCGTCTGACTTTGGCTCAGTTCATGATCTCACTGTTTGTGAGTTTGAGCCCCGTGTCAGACTCTGTGCTGACAGCTCAGAGCCTGGAGCCTGCTTCGGATTCTGTCTTCCTCTTGCTCTCTGCCCCTCCCCCACTCATGCTCTGTCTCTTTCAAAAATAAACATATGTTTAAAAAAGTTTATTAAAGAAAGAGGAATATTAAAAAAAACACTGGAGAATGAGTTGGATAGTACAGGAAATATTTTTTTCTACATGTCTTCATGTTTTTTTTAATTGTTTAATTATTCTACTAATTTTTAAGCATAGGAAGAATTCGTCAACTAGTATACATGCTTAAGAAAAATTCAATCATATGAATAAGAAAACACAAGTACCTGACAGAAAAAGGGACAAGAAGCATTATACAAAAGAAAACACTTAACTTTTATATAGTCACGGGAATGCAGTTTAAAGCCACAATGACATTTCATTTTCACCAGACCAGCAAAAATTAAAAACCTGGACAATGCCATACGTGGAGAGGTTTCATTCAAAATTGGTGAAGAATAAATAAGAACTACCATTTGCGAAAAGTTAGACATTATCTAATGAAATTGAACATGCACATGTCCTCCGAGTGGGTCTAGCAATTCCATTACCAGTATGCCCAAGCAAGAGTATTGTACATGCGCACTTGAAGATGAAAAAGAATATTTACGGCAGCACTAATAATAATTATAGCTCCATGTTGGAAATAACCAATGTGTTCATAAGGAATAAAACAGATAAGCATGTAATCCATTTATAAGATACCCTTACAGTAGTTCACTATACACTAATACTTCCATGAAAATGAATATATTACAGTAGTGGTCCCCAAAGTGGTGATGGCTTAAGTGGGTTTCTTGATATATACTGAAATGTGTCATAATTTGAGATCTACATAACTCAGTAGACTAATATCTACTGCATCACTAATGTGTAGATGAAATATCCCTTCAAAATCCAAGTTAGACCAATGGATTTTCACGTCACAGAGTTTGAATTCACCGACATGACTTCAAATTTTACACTACAATTAACCTTTAAAGAAACTGTTAGGTATGAAAGAAAAATATAACTATCCTAAAAAGGTTATTAAAACATTGCTCCCTTTCCTAAATACACAGCTGAGTAAATCTGGATTTTTGTCATATACCTTCGGTTTTGTTTTGTTTTTTCAATTTTTTAATGTTTGTTTATTTTGAGAGAGAGAGAGAGGGAGACACAGAATCCGAAACAGGCTCCAGGCTCTGAGCTGTCAGAACAGAGCCTGACACAAGGCTTGAACCCACGAAGTGTGATATCATGACCTGAGCCAGTCAGATGCTTAACTGACTGAGCCACTCAGGTGACCCTTCTTCATATACTTCCAACCAGAATATAATGCAACAGACTGAATGCAGAAGCAGACATGAAACTGAGACATGAAAGGTATTTGCAAAAATGTAAAAACAATACCACTCTTGTCACTAATTTTTCTGAAAAACTTTTTTCATTAAAATGTTATTTATATTAAGATGTAACAGGTTATTATCATTAATATTTAGAGGTACCAATAAATAGACCAATAGATGTCATACCTACTATATTTAAGCTCAATTTTAATATCTAACATGATATAATCCACAGAAACAAAAGTTCTTTAGGGTCCTCAACAGTTTTTAGGATCATAAAAGAGTCATGAGACCAAAAAATTTCTGA
Organism: Paguma larvata; assembly: GCA_030068075.1. Lineage (NCBI taxonomy): Eukaryota > Metazoa > Chordata > Mammalia > Carnivora > Viverridae > Paguma > Paguma larvata. The sequence goes on from CM057828.1 coordinate 132,600,317, forward strand.
ATTACTGAACTGCAAGCACAGGCTTTGACACTGATTAATTTCAGAAACATAATGTTTAAGTAATTCACAAAATTCAAAAACAAGCGAAAGTAAACAGTATGTTAAGAATATATACATAAGTGGTAAAATTGAACAGAAAGGCAAGGGAATAATTACGAAATTCAGCATGACCATGCTGATGGGGCAGCAATGCGTGCTTCTGGGGAGAGGCACACACTAAAGCTTGTAAAGTACTTGTGATGTCCTGTTAAGCTGGGCACACGGATAAACTTTTTTTTTAAATGGTACATATAAATGGTATACTTCACAACAAAAGTTTTAATAAAAGAAACAAAGGGACATACCTACTCTCCTAGAAGGAAAAACTCAAAAGAATGTTTCTTCTCAAATTAGTCTATAAATTCAATGCAATCACAAACAATTTCCCAATATCCCAAGATTTTCTATAGAACTTGGAAAGATGGTTCTAAATGTCATCTGGAAGAAGAATAAAAAAAAAAAAAAAAAAAGCCCAAACCTTTTTTTAAAAGAAAATACCAAAACGTATTACAAACCTACAATAATTAAAGGTGTGGCATTAGCTAAATGGATCAAAGAAGAGTTTATAACCCAATAAAAAAAAAAAAAAGCAAAGATTATGACCCGGCCAAAATGTTTCACTTTTTTATCACCCAAGGAAGATAAAAATTAAAATAAGACCTTATTTTCAAGTTAGAAAATTAGTAAGATATTAAAGAAATACTGCTAACATCCAGTGCCGGCTAGCTGGCAGGGAGCTAAAGCACACCCTTAGATGGTAGCGATTAAAGGACAACGTCTGAGGACAATTTAGCAGCATCACTAGCCAGCGTTCTCCTAGGGAATCAGCTCTGCAGAAATACTATCACTGACGCATGATGCATTCACTGCTTGTAACAACAAGGAAAAAAAAAAAAACTAGAATATTGCTAGTTATAGGGTAAAACTTGAAAATTAACGTCCAACAATAAGAGCCTCGGTTGATAAAGATGCCATTACCTATTTAACTATGCTAAGTAGATAACATACTACACTTACTTAACAAACACCACGTCTCAGGCAAGTTTTTAGGCACTGGGGGAAGTTTAATTCATTCAAGCAACAACGTTTGGAGTACAGGCGAGGCTTACGACACAGCTCTTTATAACGAGAACTGGTTGCGTTAGGGCGAATGTCCTGAAACCCCCAAATTTCAAACTCGGTTCTTTGCCTTCCTTAAAGTTGCTAGGCACACTCGGCCACTTTTTACTGTAGCCTGGGTTCGTCATTCACTGGGGGGCTGAACACGCTGCCCGGCGCGCTCCACTTCTAGAAGGCAGGTTTCCCAACAGACGGGTTTTCTCAGTGCTACGGAGCAGCGGCTCTGCTACAAAACTCGCGGGCGGGCCCCCCGCCGGCAACCGCGGACCCCGTCCGTCCACACCTCACCCACCCCGCTCCTCCCTCCGATCGCTCCCCGAGCGCAACGCCGCGGGCCCCTGGACCGCTAACGTTACCACGATCACCTCGCAGGCTCTCCCAGCACTGAAGTTCCCTACGTCTGTTTTCCGTGAACCTGACCAGCCTAACTTTACCTGACCGGGCAGGGCAGGAGTATTTAAATTTTTAAAATTTTTGATTTCAAACAGACACGTCCCAAGGACGTGACACTGGAGGATGTGCACAGCCTCCTCCCCAAGCTTTGAGGTGAGCGCGCCGCGTGCCCCCGCGAACCGCTCGAACTGGCGCGGGGTGCGTGCACGGACGGGCGACGACACCCCCAGGGCGCCCCCGGAGCCTCCTGATCGCCGCTCCCCACGCGCAGACCTCCTCCCCCCAGGCCTCCGTCAAGAAAGAAAAGGTCGCGCACCGCCGCGGCTTCACTGCGGAAGGGAGGAAACCCGAGTTGCGGACTGCGCACACAAGCCTTAAAAACAACTACCGGGGCGCCTGGGTGGCTCAGTCGGTTAAGTGTCCGACTTCAGCTCAGGCCATGATCTCGCAGTTCGTGGGTTCGAGCCCCGCGTTGGGCTCTGTGCTGACAGCTCAGAGTCTGGAGCCTGCTTCGGATTCTGTGTCTCCCTCTCTCTCTGTCCCTCCCCCACTCATGCTCTGTCTCTCCTGCTCTCAAAATTAAATAAAAAAATTAAAAAAAAAACACTACCGGACTCCCAGCCCGGACCGTGCGAGCAGAGCCTCGACCCGGCGTGTGTTAGTCCGCCTCCGCGAGCACGGAGCCGCCCTCCGACGGGCCGCTCGGGGGGCGCGCTGCCTCTAGCGGGGAAAGAGGACTCCGGAAGCCCCCGCACGGACGTGTCGAACGCTGACGTCGCAACGACGAGCCGGGGTATGCCTGTCAGCAGCCCTGGGAACGGCCACAGGTGCCCGAGGGCGGACTCCTCGCAAGCCGCAAAAGCGGGTCGGGAAAACCGGCCCACCCGCCCCGAACAAACCCGCAAGGAAGCGAGAGAAGCAGGCGACGTCAAACGTTAATGAAAATTGGTTTTGAATGACAATAGCGAAGCCCCAACCAGCCGCCACGAAAGCGCCCGCGGCGCCTGGGAGCACGGCGGCTCCTCCTTCCGGCCTGCCCGCCAGGTGCACCAACAGGCGCTCACCCCGGGGAAGGCTCACCTGTCTTCGGAGCCGCCGCCGCCGCCCCCCGGAGCCTGAGGTTATTGTTCAGTTTCTTCCCCATGCTCGCAGCCGCCCGCTCCTCCTCACAGGCGCTTCCTCTCTCGCGGTCCCCCGCGGCCGAATGTGACAGGTTACTTCCGGGCTTCTGCACAACCCGCCGTGCCCGTCTTTCTCCGCGACCGCGGCCTCGCCGGCTCCGGGACCTCCGGAGGGAGCCGTCGGCGCGGTCCGCACAGGCTGTCCGGAGGCGCGCTGCGCGTCCTTCCCCTCAGCACCAGCGCCGGCACCGCCCGGCGGCCCAGGCTCCCGGCCCGCAGGCACCGCCGCGCTCGTCAGCCAAACGTCGCTCTTCCGACAGAAGCTCATAGGAAGGAACGGACCCCGAGTCGCGCCCCGGCCTGAGAGAACATGTCGCTTACCTCAGGCACGGAGGCGAGAAACCGGAAGTAAAACCTCTGGCCTCAGGAACCGGAGAGGTTGGGTCGGGGAGGAGGGGAGAAAAAAAAAAAGAGAAAGTGAAAACTGAACTGTGGTGAAAAGCAGGAGCCAATCCCTGAGGAGAAGCCAATGCGCAGGCGCTGGCTGCGGCCGCTGTCCACGCGGCGCTCGCCTCTTTCCTCTGCGCAGGCGCGACGCTGCAGAGAGCCCTGGGATTGGAAGACGCTGCCTGGCGTGCGCAGCTGCGGGAGAGGCGAAGAATAGCCAGGTGTCTCCGGCGCTTGGTGCGTGGCCGGATGCGGAAGACGTTCCCGGGAACATGTCCGGCCGCCATGATGGGTCTGCGTCTATTCAGCTTGTGACTCACGTTGGGTAGGGGTGTTTGTCTCCCGTCATGTCTCTTGAGGGTGCATTGGAGACACTTGTTTTGTCTTGCCCTAAAGTGACATTTATAAAACCTTGTAGTTTAATAAATGTTAAATCCCTAAAAATAATCTTAAAAGTGTTAACTTTAAAAATAGAACCGTTATTTCACCAGGCTCACTTATAAACAGGAAATGTCATTCAAGACATGCAAACAATGGTGAAACTACAGGCAAATCCAAAGGACAAAGGAGGAAAGTGTCTTTTTAAATTTTTTTTTTTTTTTTTTTTAAACGTTTATTTATTTTTGAGAGACACAGAGACAGAGCGTGAGCAGGGGAAGGGCAGAGAGAGAGGGAGACACAGAAACTGAAGCAGGCTCCAGGCTGTGAAGAGCCAGCAGTACAGAGCCCGATGTGGGGCTCGAACTCACAGACCGTGAGATCGTGACCTGAGCTGAAGTCGGCCGCTCAACCAACTGAGCCACCCAGGCGCCCCAAGAAAGTGTCTTTTTATACAGGAGGAAGTTGGGAGAGGTAGTTGTGACAATTCATTGGAGGAGACCCAGAGTTCAGGGTTGTGGTCGCTTCTCGTTGGCTGACTTGTGTCACTTTCTCATTGGCTGGGTTGTTGTCTGGAAGGAGAAAAATCTTCCTATGGGGTATGTAAAGTAGGCTTCCAGGAGTGGTGCTCTTGGAACCTTTCATTGCTTACTGACTCCATTTTGAATTTGGTTTCTTTTCCATTTTTATGCATGTAATATTTAAGTGCACATGATATTTAAGTGCATGTAATTAAGTGCATGTGATATTTAAGTGCATGTAATATTTAAGTGTTTTCCCTTGGAAAACACATCTACATGGTTATAAGCGATCACATACAGCATTAATTATACAAATGAGAGATCTATGTACTGCAGATACTTACCAGGGATCAGGCACTATGCCGCATGCTGGGAATAGAAGATTATTAATTCAATAGCTTTTACCTTTCATTCTTTCAGCTGAGGTCATGATCCCAGGGTTCTGAGATTGAGCCCCACGTTGATTTCTGTGATGACAGTGCAAAGAATGCTTGGGATTCTCTCTTCCTCTCAATCTCTCTGTGTCCTTCCCCTGTTCGTTCTTTCTCTGAATAAATAAACTTCAAAAAAAAAAAAAACAACTTAAATAACTGCTTTTACTATTTACCCTGGCCAACTGCTAAACCACTAGGGTTATAGTTGTGAACAAGCTAGATGAGCACCCAGCACATATTGGAACTTATTCTACAAGTGGATAACAAACATTAACAAGTAAACCACCACCACAACCAAAGTAGAATTTCATTTAACAATACTGCTCTGAAAGCAAGCTGGAAATGCTGAATGCTGGTGGCCAGGGGCAGAAGAGGCAGAACTACAAGAGCTCACTGAATAAGGGACATTTGATGTGAAAACTCAATAGTAAAAACAGACCAAACTAGTCCTTGGAAGATGTGGAGGAAGAGCTTTCCAAGCAGAAGGCAAAGTAAGTGCGAAGTCCCTAGAAATGAAACTAAGTGTGTTCAAGAACCAAAGAGAGTTGGCTGTAGAAACAGAATGAAATAGAATATTTTTAAAATACACAAAACCATGGGGTGCCTGGGTGGCTCAGTCAGTTGAGCATCCGACTTCAGCTCAGGTCATGATCTCACTGTTCTGGAGTTTGAGCCCCGCATTGGGCTCTGTGCTGACAGCTCAGAGCCTAGAACCGGTTTCAGATTCTGTGTCTCCCTCTCTGTCTCTGCCCCTACCCCACTCATGCTCTCTCAAAAATAAATATTTTTAAAAATGCACAAAACCAAAATGTACAACTCCCTGATTTATCACAAAGCAAATATTCATGAAATTACCACCGTGGTCAAGAAAGAGAACACTGCCTAAACCCAAGAAGCTCCATCTTGTGTCAACTCCCAATCAATAACTACCCACCTTCCCGACCATCTAACCACTAACCTAACTTCCATGATCATCTCTGCCTTACTTTTCTTATTAGATTTAATGCCCAAACATACATCCCTAACTAAACTTCACCATTTATTAGTTTTGCTTATGGGTTGAACTTCCCATAAATTGAATAATTTTGTGCCTCGTTTCTTTGTAGTAACATGGTTAGTGAGACATGTTTTTGTGGGTAGTCTTTTATTTTCATTGCTATACAGATGTGGCTATAGCACATTTTCTTTATCCATTGTATTTTTTTTAATGTAGGTTCCATGCCCAATGTGGGGCTTGAACTCACAACCTTGAGATCAAGATTCTCCTATCTACTGACTGATCCAGCCAGGCACTCCTCCAGTGTACTGTTGACAGACATTTTGATTGTTGCCAGCTCTTGGCTATAATGAATAATTCTGCTTGAACATTCTTATTATTCATGTCTCTTGGTGCACATGTGCATCATTTATGTTGGCTGTATACCATATTGGACATAATTTGGAATTGTTTCAGCAAGTATTTATTCCCTACCTCCTTATGGTGTTGGCCAAATTTATTTCTCTACTCCATTCTTACTGCTCTTAGTCATGTGAGTATTTCTGGCTGATAGAATATTAGCAGACATGATATGAGCAGGAATCTTGAATATCCATATATAGTTCATTTGGCTCTTGAACTCGGATAATGCACAGAAGGAGACCATGTCTCAAATAACTGTGCTCTTTCAGCCTGGGCCTTCAGAACAAACATGTGGAGCAGGTGTGAATCCAACCTGCGGCATAAACCCGCCTTAGATTTGCAGAACGTTAGACCTCCTGAGGACTGATGAGCATGAGAATGCTGTTGTCATAAGCCACTGAGTTTGGGGTGGTTTATTATGCAGTATTACTGCCCCATTAAAAAAGATACACATTCGACTTCAGTATATAATGCCAAATGTTTTGCAAATCAGTTTTACCAAGTTACATTCCCACAAGCAATGTATGAGAATTCTAGTTGCCTTATATTTTTGCCAACACTTTAAAACCTTTTTTTGTTTATTTATTTTGTGAAAGAGACAGCGAGAGAGCGGGGGGAGAGAACAAGCGAGTGAGCGAGCGAGAGATGGGGAGGGACAGAGAGAGAGAAACCTAAGCAGGCCCCACACCATCAGAGTAGAGCCTGACAGGGCTAGAATTCATGGACTGTAAGACCATGACCTGAGCTGAAATCAAGAGTTGGAAGCTTAACCAACTGGGCCACCCAGGTGCTTCCAATTGCTAACACTTTTTTAGTTACTCTGGAGGGTGTGTTATGGTTTGAATTTGCATGACTTCAAACTTTGTTCTTTTTCATATATGTTTAGGCTATTCTAAGTCTTTCGAATTTTCACATCAATTTTAGAATTAACTTTTCTATCTAAAAACACTGCTAGAATTTTGTTTGTGCTTCTGTTCAATATATAGATAACTTTGGGGAGAATTACCATCTTAAAATTCCATCTTTGTGAACATGATATCTCTATTTAGGTCTTTTAAAATTTCTCAGCAATATTAAAGTTTTAAGTGTATAGGCATTATGAATATTGTTATATTCTATATTTTTATGGTGTTTAAAATTTTAATTTACAGCGTTTTGTTGCTGATGTATGGAAATACAATAGATTTTTCCATATTAACCTTATACCTACAACTTACTGAACTCAATTATTAGATCTGATGGCTATTAATGTGTGTAGGTATATTCTTTAAGATTTTCTAAGATAAACATAATGACTGCAAATAAAAATACTTTTCTTTGTTTACAATCTGTATTTTTCCTTATTACATTATGGCCTCTAATGCAATAATGAATAGAAAAGGTGAGAACAGAGGCACCTGGGTGGCTCAGTCGGTTGAGTGTCTGACTTCGGCTCAGGTCATGATTTCATGATTTGTGAGTTTGAGCCCCGCATTGGGCTCTGTGCTGACAGCTCAGAGCCTGGAGCCTGCTTTGGACTCTCTCTCTCTCTCTCTCTCTCTCGCTCACTCGCTCTGCCCTTCCGCAGCTCATGCTTTCTCTCTGAAAATAAATAAAAATTTAAAAAATTTTTAAAAAAAGGTGAGAACAAACATCTTCGTGTATCATTGATCTTAGAAGAACAGCATTCAGTTTTTGACCGTTAAGTATAATGTTGACTTTAGTATTTTACATCTATTTACGTTGAGGATTTTCACTTTTATTCCTAGCTTTTGAGAGCACTTTACCATAAATAAGTGCTGACTTTTGTCTGCATCTATTGAGATTATATAATTATTTTTTTAGCCTATTAATTTGGTGAGTTACATTAATTGATTTTCAAATCTTAAGCCAACCTTGAGTTCCTGGGATAAATCCAATTTAATTAGGATGTATTATCCTTTTATACATTATTGGACATGAATTGCAGATATTTTGTTAAGAATTTTGGCATTTACATTCATGAGGGATAGTGATCTATACATTTTACTTTTCTTGTAATGTCTTACTTTTGTTATCAGATAATTCTAGCCTCACAGAATTAATTGATAAGTATTCCTTCCTCTTTTAATTTCCAAAATACTTTCATTAAAATTGGTAACATTTCTTGCAAAAATGTTTAATAGAATTAATCAGCAAAGTCATCACTGTCTGTTTATGGAAATACTTTAATTTTTTTACTAATAAGATAGAGTTATTAAGAATATTTCAGAAAAAGAAAGCTCTACCAATATTACTGTCATACCAGGATGACGGTTGACATACAGCTGTGCCTCCCTGAGAAGGAATAATAGAAGATCTAATTACCTTTGGGGAAATAGAGATTACTAAAATAATCCAGCCAGTCACTAAACAAATAAGGGAAAACACTAACAAGACCCAAAGGGAGGAGGGAAGACCAATACACAGAATTGGAGAAATTTATTATCTAAATTGTAGCAGTTTTTAACCAAACTTTATTATGTGTGAAAAGAAACAGGGAAGTAGGACCTAGACACTGAGAAAAAAAAAGCAACAGAAACTCTTGTGACAGTGACTAATCTGGATTTAACAGAGACTTCAAGTAGCCCTTATAGATATGTTCAACAAACTGAAGGAAAGTGTGATAAAAGAAATAAAATACGACAATGCCACATCAAATAGAGAATATCAATAAAGAGAAATTATTTAAAAAGAGCCAAATGGAAAATGTGGAGTTGACAAGTACAATAACTGAAATAAAAAAACACTAGAGCTCCCAAAAAATAAGAGTCCAGGGCGAGATAGCTTTCCGGGGGAATTCTACCAAATGTTTAAAGAAGCATTAACACCTATTCTGTTGAAGCTGTTCCAAAAGAGAGAGAGAGAGAGAGAGAGAGAGAGAGAGAGAGAGGGAAATGGAAGGAAAACTTCCAAACTCTATGAAGCCAGCATTACCTTGATTCCAAAACCAAAGACCCCACTAAAAAGGAGAACTATAGACCAATTTCCCTGATGAACATGGATAAAAAAAATCCTCAAGATATTAGCCAACCAGATCCAACAATACATTAAAAAAATTATTCACTATGACCCAGTGGGATTTATACCATCCACAATCAATGTGAATCATCACATCAATTAAAGAAAGGACAAGAACCACATGATCCTCTCAATAGATGCAGAGAAAGCATTTGACAAAATACAGCATCCTTTCTTGACAAAAACCCTCAAGAAAGTAGGGAAAGAAGGATCATACCCTGAGATCATAAAAGACATATATGAAAGACCCACCACTAATATCCTCAATGGGGAAAAACTGAGAGCTTTCCCACTAAGGTTAGGAACAAGACAAGGATGTCTACTCTCACCACTATTATTTGACATAATATTGGAAGGCTTAGCCTCAGCAATTAGGCAACACGAAGAGATCCAAATCGGCCAGGAAGAGGTCAAACTTTCACTCTTCACAGATGACATGACACTGTATATGGAAAACCCAAAAGATTCCACCAAAAACCTTCTAGAACTGATTCATGAATTCAGCAAAGTCACAGGATATAAAATCAGTGTACAGTAATCAATTGCATTCTTATACACCAATAATGAAGCAACAGAAAGAGATATCAGGGAATTGATCCCATTTACAGTTGCACCAAAAACCATAAAATACCTAGGAGTAAATCTAACCAAAGAGGTGAAAAATCTATACACTGAAAACTATAGAAAGCTTATGAAAGAAACTGAAGAAGACACACAAAAGAAGGAAAAATATTCCATGTTTGTGGATAGGAAAAACAAATATTGTTAACGTGTCAATACTACCCAAAGAAATCTACATATTCAATGCAATACCTATCAAAATAACACCAGCATTCTTCACAGAGCTAGAACAAACAATCCTAAAATTTGTGTGGAATCAGAAAAGACCCTGAATAGCCAAAGCAATCTTAAGAAAACCAAAGCTGAAAGCATCACAATCTCGGACTTCAAGCTGTATTACAAAGCTGTAATCATCAAGACAGTATGGTACTCGCACGAAAACAGACACTCAGATCAATGCAACAGAATAGAGAACCCAGAAATGGACCTACAAACGCATGGCCAACTAATCTTTGACAAAGCAGGAAAGAATATCCAATGGAATAAAGACAGTCTCTTCAGCAAGTGGTGCTGGGCAAACTGGATAGCGACATGCAGAAAAATGAACCTGGACCACTTTCTTATACTATACACAAAAATAAGCTCAAAATGGATGAAAGACATAAAGACAAAACAGGAAGCCATCAAAATCCTCAAGGAGAAAGCAAGTAAAAACCTCTTTGACCTCAGCTGCAGCAACTTCTTACTTAACATGTCTCCAGAGACAAGGGAAACAAAAGTATAAATGAACTATTGGGACCTCATCAAAATAAAAAGCTTCTGCACAGTGAAGGAAACAATCAGCAAAACTAAAAGGCAACTGACGGAATGGGAGAAGATATTTGCAAATGGCATATCAGATAAAGGGTTAGAATCCAAAATCTATAAAGAACTTATCAAACTCAACACCCAAAAAACAAATAATCTAGTGAAGAAATGAGCAAAAGACATGAATAGACAGTTCTCCAAAGACATCCAGACGGCCAACCAACACATGAAAAAATGCTCAACATCACTCATCAGCAGGGAAATGCAAATCAAAACCACAATGAGATACCACCTCATGCCCATCAGAATAGCTAACATGAACAATTCAGGCAACAACAGATGCTAGTGAGAATGCAGAGAAAGAGGATCTCTTTTGCACTGCTGGTGGGAATCCAAACTGGTGCACTCTGGAAAACAGTATGGAAGTTACTCAAAAAATAAAAATAAAAATAGAACTACCCTATGACCCAGAAACTGCACAACTAGGTATTTACCCAAGGGATATAGGTATGCTGTTTCGAAGGGGCACATGCACCTCAATGTTTATAGCGGCACTATCAACAGTAGCCAAATTATGGAAAGACCCCAAATGTCCATCGACAGATGAATGGATAAAGAAGATGTATAGATATACATATATCTATGAAGAAGATATATATATACATATATATACACACACACTGGAGTATTACTCGGCAATCAAAAAGAATGAAATCTTGCCATTTGCAACTACGTGGATGGAACTCAAGGGTATTAAGCGAATTTAGTCAGAGAAAGACAAATATCATATGACTTCACTCATATGAGGACTTTAAAATACAAAACAGATGAACATAAGGGAAGGCAAGCAAAAATAATATAAAAGCAGGGAGGGGGACAAAACATAAGAGACTCTTAAATATGGAGAACATACAGAGGGTTGCTGGAAGGGTTGTGGGAAGGGGGAATGGGCTAAATGGGTAAGGGACTTAAGGAATCTACTCCTGAAATCATTGTTGCACTATATGCTAACTTGGATGCAAATTTTAAAATAATAAAAAAATAAAAATAAAATTTAAAAAATAAACAAACACTAGAGGGACTCAACAATAGATATGAATTGGAAGAATTACGAAATTTGAAGATAGATCAATAGAGATTATGTAAACTGGAAAAAAGAAAAGAATGAAGAAAAATGTTAAACCTCACAGAAATTTGAGACAGCATTGAAGACATCAATTATGTGTAATGGGAGGACCAGGAGAAAAAAGAAAAAGAAGAAAAAATATTTGAATAAACAATGACTGAAAAAAGAAAAAGAAAAAATATTTGAAAGAACAATGGCTGAAAATTCCAATTTATAAAAAAAAAAAATAATACATCCAGATAGCGCAGTGAATTCCATGTGAGATTAATTCAAAGAGATTCACAAACACACACATGATAGTAACAATGCTGAAAGTCAAGGACAAAATTTTGAAAGCAATAGAAAGCTAACTTGTCACTTACAAGTGATACCTGATAAGATTAAAAGCAGACTTAGCAGAACTAGTGGAATCTAGAAGGCAGTGAGAAGACATATTCAAAGTGCTCAAAGAGAAAAAATTGTCAACCACGAATCTTATATCCAGCAAATCTATCTGGATGATATCTATCTAAAAATGAAGGTGCATAAAAGACTGTTCCAGATAAACAAAAACTGAAAGATTACGTTGTCAGCAGATCTGCCTTACAAAAAATACTAAAGAGTTCTTCAGGTTAAAACTGAGTGACTCAAGATAGTAATCCGAATCCATGAGAAAAAATAGAGAACACTGGTAAAGTTAAGTATGTAATGATAAAAAAAAGTATAAATGCATATTTTCTCTTTGATTCTCATAATTAATTTTAAATCCACAGAATAATATGTATATAATATTGGGTTTATTGGGCTTGTAACATATAGAAATGTAAAGATACACCTGCCAATAAAAGCACACAGGAGGAGGTGGGAGCAAAGCTGTATTTGACTAAGCAAATGACAACAGATGTAAAGTAATAATTATTGCAATATATTGGTAGGTTTTACATTAATAACAATACCACAAAAGATGGGGGGAAGGATTAAAGCTATATAGGTATAGCATTTCTATACATCATTAGAATTAAGCTAGTATAAATCTGATCTGATTCTGATAAGATGTATAAGGCAAACCCTGGAATAATCATTAAAAAAGCAAATAAAATTAAAGTAGTAAAAATGATATAATAGAAAATGTTCACTTAAAGAAAATGAAAGCAGTAAAGGAAGAATAGAGGAACAAATAAAACATAAGGTATAGAAAACAAAAAACAAAATAAAATAAAATGGCAAACATAAATCCAGCTATATCAATAATCTAAAAGGTAAGTGATTAAACAATCCAGTCAAAATTCAGAGATCCATAAAATCGAATTAAAAATGATCTCACTATAGACTATCTGAAGAAGAAAAACTTTGGGCATAAAGGTATAAATATATTGAAAGTAAAAAGATTGAAAAAGCTATATCATGAAGATAGCATCCATAAGAAAGCTGAAATGGCTGTATTAAGACAATATATTTTAAAACAAAAAAAATTTACTAGAAATAAAGAGGAAACTTATATGGCAAAAGAGTTAATCTCTAAGGAAAATATAAATAGGTATGCACCTAACAACAAAACTACAAAATACATGAAGCAAAACTTGCAGAAATGAAAGGCGAAATAGACAAGTAATAATAGTTGGAGACTTCAACATTCTACTTTTGATAATGTATAGAATAAATTAATAGAATATCAATAGAAGACTTGAACAACATTGTATCCCAATTAGACCTAATAGACTTCTAGAGAACACTCCACAACAGAATATACATTCTTCTCAAGTGCATGTGGAACGTTTTACAGAATAGACAATATTAGGTCATAAAACAAACTCTATTAAATTTTATGTGTTTCTCTGAGCACAATGGCATGAAATTAGCAATCAACTGCCAGAAAAAAATTAGGAAACTTATATGTATGTGGAAATTAACACATTCCTAAGTAGCCAGTGGATTTAAGAATAAGTTAAAAGGGAATTAAAAGACATATTTTAAGTTGAGTGAAAATTAACCCACTAAATGCCAAAACCTATCGGATGCAGTAAAAGCAATGCTTAGAGAGAAATCTATACCTGTAATGCCTATATTAAGAAATAAAATCTTAAGTCAATAATCTAACCCCTACCTTAAGAAACTTAGAAAAGAACAAACTAAATACAAGCAATAAGATAGAAATAATAAAAATTAGCACAGAAATTATGAAAATAGAGAATAAAATAACAATAGAGAAAAATCAATGAAATCAAGAGGCTTTGGAAACATGGACAAACCTTTAGTGAGACTGACCAAGAACGAGAAGATTCAAATTCTAGAATCAGAAATGAAAGAGAACATTAACATAAACCTTACCAAAATAAAAACAGTTATAAAGGAGTACTATACACAAGAGTAGGGCAACAAATTAGATAAATTAGGTATACTGAAATGCTACTGAAAATTGGCTCAAGAAGAAGTAAACAATCTAAATGGAACTCTAACAAGTGAAATGATTGAATAATTTAAAAATATATATCCACAAAAAAAAAGCCCAGACATAGGGGGCTTCACCACTGAATTCTATCAAACATATAAAGAATTAGTACCAATTTTCCACAAATTTTTTCCAAGAAATAGAAGTGGGGGAGAACATTCCCAACTTACTTGATGAGGCCAGTGTTATCCTGATACCAAAAAACAGACAAAATTGTCACAAGGAAAACTATAGATCAGTATCTCTTATGAATATGAATGCAAAAATTCTCAACAAAATATTAGCAAAATGAATTTAGCAACATATAAAAAGAATGATACATCAGGAATAAGTGGGATTAGCCCAAAAATACAAAGCTGGTTTAATATAAAATACTTATTAATGTAATAAATCATATCAATAGATCAAAAAACAAAAGTCACATGATTCTTTCAGTAGATGTAGTGAAAGCATTTAACAAAATCCAATACATTTTATAATTAAAAAAAACACTCAATAAACTAGGAATAGAGGGATCTTTCTGAACTTGATAAGTTATTATATTTTATATGCTTTAAAAGACTTTTTGAGAGCTGACCCTACTTACCTTTTCAGCCTCATAATCATATATGTTTTGCTTAGATCTCTGACCATGGCCTTATTTTGTTATTTCATTTGGAATAAATTCCTCTGTCTTCTCATTTTGTCTGTCTCTGTCTTCTTCTTTGTGTTAGAAAAGCCAGTTTTGTCTCCTGCTTCTGAAAGTAATGGCTTTATGAAGAAGAGGTTATGTAGTGCCCAGTGTTTGGTGCTTCAGGGAGTACCTTCTATGGGCAGTGTTTGGTCCCTGGCCTGAAGGTGGTGAATTTTAACTAGTTGTTCTTTAGTCTGTTTGTGAAATGAGACCTGTCACCACCACCACCAGAACGGAGGGTCTGCAAAACTTATTGGTCGTGAGATGTGGTGTCAGCAGGCGTTTGTGTTGGTCTTCTGGGGTAGGAGCCTGCTGCACTGGCACTGAGTCAGCTTGACTGAGAGGGACAGTCCCACCAGAGCACAGGGAGGGGGGCTTGGTATAAGCAAGTTTTAATTCTGGCACTCACCAGCTAAGCAGATACTTTAACCTCTCTGTGTTTAAGTATTCTTATTTATTAAATGGAGGTAGTAAGAGTACTTACATCATGGGATTAATAATAAAATGTGATTATGTATATATTTTCTTAATGGGTTTGTATGTGGTAAAGAAGTTTTTTTTAAAGTTATTTTAATGGATGGATCAGGCTGACAACTCCTAGACCAACTGATCAAATTAATTGTCATACAAAGAAGAAAATGCAGACATCACAAATTTTCTGATTTAATGCAATAGGAATTTTACAATCTATGGAGTATTCTTACCAAAAGACCTGAATCTAATTAAACATCTGAACCATAGATCCAGTTTCCAGTGTACAGGAACTACAAACAGAGGAACATGTTAAATAACACCACAGAGAGGTAAGCAGCAAAATCTAGAATGTGGAAAATTCTATAGTTAAAATGACTAGTTTCTTTAAAAAATACATTACAAGGGGGAAAATAAAGAAGATGAGGAAATCTAGTTCAAGAGAGATATAAGTAGTATATCAGCAATATTTTGACCTTGTTTACTTTCCAATTAAATGGTAAAAACATTTTTTGAAAACGATCTAGAAAACTGGAATACTAACTAGAGTTTTAATATTAAGGAATTAGTATTTTTTAAAATGAGGATAATGACACTTGGTTTATATTTTTAAATTCCTTATATTTCAGAGATATGTCCTGAAATATTTAAAGATTAAATATTATATTGTTTTGGATTGCTTCAAGATAATCCAGTGACATAAAGAATTGGCAAATTATGGACAAGTTTAGCCTTGCATTAATAGTAATTAAAGCTAAAAAAACGAAAACCAAAACCAAAGTCAGTATTTTTCTTTCTGACCATGATGGAATAACTGGTACCAATCTAGCCTTTCCATTATAAACCTCTGGAAAACTGGGGAAATATATAAAACAACCATTTTCAGACTTTGACCAACACAGCCAAGATTTTAATTCTTAAAGAAAGTGAACAGGGGCGCCTGGGTGGCTCAGTTGGTAGAGCATCTAACTTCAGCTCAGGTCATGATCTCACAGCTCGTAGGTTCGAGCCCTGCATTAGGCTCTGTGCTGATGGCTCAGAGCCTGGAGCCTGCTTCAAATTCTGTGTCTCTCTCTCTCTGTGCCCCTCCCCTGCTCACAGTCTGTCTCGCTCAAAAATGAATAAATATTTAAAGAAAAAAAGAAAGTGAACTAAGCAAGCCCTATAATTGTTATAGTTTTCTGAATGAATGCATTTATTACACATCGGACAGGAAGGGAGAACTGTATATAGAATGATGGTTTTCTTGAGCTGAGGAAACACATTTCAGCTTCAAGAGGCTAACATGGTTTGAATTTTTGGGACAGCGCACGAGGAGGAGAAAGTATTCAGAGAATTTCAGAAATCTTTCCAGAGATTCCCTTGATTCTCTGACAGATTCCTAAACTGCACATAGATAGGGAAAGAGACCAATAAATCAGGAGAAGAACAAATTCTAGGGAAAGACTATCAAGTACCAGGGCTCACGCAGGCTTGGGAAACATTTGCGTTTTGACCTACCAGAGCAGAAGGACCTTGTTGAACATGAGGGGCATGCAGTAGAAATTTATAAAAGCCATAAAATGCGTTAGTAGGGATAAACTAGCCCTAAAGGAAAGCTACTGGAAAACATGCTCTAACAAAGGTAAAAGAGAAGACTTGAAAGAATCAGGTTGATCTGCAAGTAAACTAACTGCTGGCTAGACCAAAATTCAATATTCTTTGAAGACAACACAAACCAAACACTCAATGATGTAAAATTCACAATATTCTGCATTCCATAATCATTGAACATAGAACATAGCAGGAATAAAATGTGACTTATAATGAGGAGAAAGAAATCAGTTAATACAAATATATTCAGAAATGACAGAGACACTGGACTTGGCAGATAAGCACTTTTAAATTGCTGCTATAATATGTTCAAAAACTTAAAGAAAAAATGAAACAATGAAAGAAATGGACACTATATTAGAAATAAGTTGGAACTTCTGGAACTGAAAAAATTAATATCTAAAATGAATAATTCAGGGGCACCTGGGTGGCTCAGTTGGTTAAGCGTCCGACTTCGGCTCTGGTCAGGATCTTGCAGTTTGTGAGTTTGAGCCCCAAGTCAGGCTCAGTGCTGACAGCTCAGAGCCTGGAGCCTCCTTCAGATTCTGTGTCTCCCTCTCTCTCTGCCCCTCCCCTGCTCATGCTCTGTCTCTCTCTTAATAATAAATTAAAATGTTACAAAATAAATAAATAAAATGAAAAATTCAGGGCACCTGTGTGGCTCATTCAGTTAAGCATCCAACTCTGGATTTCAGCTCAGGTCATGATCTTGAGGTTGTGGAATCAAGCGCCATGCTGGCCTCTGTGCTGAGCATGGAGCCTGCTTGAGATTCTCTCTGCCCCTCTCTCTCTGACCCTTGCCTGCTCTCACATGCTCTTTCTCTCTCAAAATAAAAAAATGAAATATTTTAAAATATAAATATAATGAAAAATTCACTAGATGGACTAAATAGAAGATTAGGCATGGCAGAAAAAAAGATTAGTGAACATGAAGACAGAGTAATGGATGTTCCATTTAAGTACAGAAGAAAAATTATAAAAAAAATAAAACTCCAGTGACTTGTGAAATATTAGGTAGTCTAAAGTAAGTACGATCAGAATTTCAGAAAAAAGGAGACAGTAGAACATACTTAAGGAAACAATAGTTAAAACATTTCTAAATTTGATGAAAAATATAAACCCATAGGCCCATAAAGTTTGAAAAAAATCCTAAGGATTTGTTTTTACAAACAAAAGCATATCTAGATACATTATAATGAAATTTTTAGAAGTCAATGATAAGGAAAAAATCTTTAAAAAGCAACCAGAAGGGAAAAGGGAAAATTTGATACATAGAAAAAACAATAATAACAGCAAATGACATTTCAAGAAAAACTCAAGTCATAAAACAACGGAAGGACTTCTTTAGTGAAATTAATAACAGTTAACTTACAATGCTCTATGCAGAAAATGGCAGAGTAGGGGAATCCTAAGCTTACTTCCTCCCATGGATATAACTAGATAACACCCACATTAGTGTAAATAACCCAGAAAATGACCCAAACACTGGAGAAACAGGCTTTCCAGAGATAAATGTAGAGAAGAAGCTACATCAAAGGGATAAGAAGTGTAGAGACACTATTAGGAGCCAAACTGATGCACTTGACTGCAGAGGAAGACACCCTGAGCACAGAAAGGAGGGAGGATCAGACCTACACCAGGCACCCCAGGCGTGGGAGACCTGCACTGGGAAGATAAATCGCCTAAAAATTGGCTTTGAGAAGCAAGAGGGCCTAACTACATGAGCTCTTTCAATCAGTGGCGCTTAACACCTGGAATTAAAAAAAAAAAATCAGGGGCGCCTGGGTGGCTCAGTCGGTTAGGCGTCCGACTTTGGCTCAGGTCATGACCTCACGGTTCATGAGTTCAAGCCCCGCATCAGGCTCTGTGCTGATGGCTCAGAGCCTGGAGCCTGCTTCGGATTCTGTGTCTCCCTCTCTCTCTCAGCTCCTCCCCCACTCATGTTCTGTCTCTCTCTTTCTCAAAAATAAATGTTAAAAAAAATTAAAAAAAAAATCAGTAGCCTTGACTCTGGAAGACCCAGAGGGTGATTGGAAACTGAGTCTCTGTCCTTAAAGAGAGAGCACAACAAACAGCTGTGCTGAGATACAGCATAGAAAGAGCAGTTTGACTCCACACCCGAAAAACAAAAAATCCAGTGAAGAAATGGGCAGAAGATATGAATAGACACTTCTCCAAAGATGACATCCAGATGGCCAAAAGACATGAAACGATGCTCAATGTAAATCATCATCAGGGAAATACAAATCAAAACCACAGTGAGATACCACCTCACACCAGTCAGAGTGGCTAAAATGACCAAATCAGGAAACTATAGATGCTGGCGAGGATGTGGAGAAACAGGCACCCTCTTGTGCTGTTGGTGGGAATGCAAACTGGTGCAGCCACTCTGGAGAACTGTGTGGAGGTTCCTCAAAAAAATGAAAATAGAACTACCCATGACCCAGAAATAGCACTGTTAGGAATCTACCCAAGAGATACAGGACTGCTGATGCATAGGGGCACGTGTACCCCGATGTTCATAGCAGCACTTTCGACAATAGCCAAATCATGGAAAGAGACTAAGCATCCATCAACTGATGAATGGATAAAGAAGATGTGGTATATATATACAATGGAATACTACACAGCAATGAGAAAGAGTGAAATCTGGCCATGTGTGGCAACATGGATGGAACTGGAGGGGATTATGCTGAGTGAAATAAGTCAGGCAGAGAAAGACAGATGCCATATGTTTCCACGCATAGGTGGGCTTTGTGAGACTTAACAGAAAACCAGAGGGAGGGGAAGAGGGGAAGGAAAAAAGCCACAGAGAGGGAGGGAGACAAAACATAAGAGACTCTCAAAAACTAAGAACAAACTGAGGGGAGAGGAGGGTGTGGGAGGGGGGAGAGTGGGTGGCGGGCACAGAGGAGGGCAGTTGTTGGGATGAGCACTGGGTGTTGCATGGAAATCAATTTGACAATAAATTATTAAAATAAAAGAAAAAGAAAGAAAGAGCAGTTTGAGAAAGAGCAGTTCCTCAAAAAATTAAAAACAGAACTACCCTACGGCCCAGCAGTTGCACTACTAGGTATTTATCCAAGGGATACAGGTGTGCTGTTTCAAAAGGACACATGCACCCCAGTTTTATAACAGCACTATCGACAATAGCCAAAGTATGGAAAGAGCCCAAATGTCCATCGATGGATGAATGGATAAAGAAGATGTGGTATATATATATACACTGGAGTATTACTCACCAATCAAAAAGAATGAAATTTTGTCACTTGCAACTATGTGGATGGAACTAGAGGGTATCATGCTAAGCGAAATTAGTCAGAGAAAGACAAATATCATATAACCTCACTCATATGAGGACTTGAAGATATAAAACAGACGAATATAAGGGAAGGAGAGCAAAAGTAATATAAAAGCAGGGAAGAGGACAAAACACAAGAGACTCTTAAATATGGAGAACAGAGGGTTGCTGGAGGGATTGTGGGAGGGGGGATGGGCTAAATGCATAAGGGGCTTAAGGAATCTACTCCTGAAATCATGGTTGCACTATGTGCTAACTAACTTGGATGTAAATTATAAAAAATAAATAAAATATAGAATGAAAAAAAGAAAAAAAAGAAAGAGTGGTTTGAAAAATCCCTGGGGAAATTTCTTGCACTGTTGGTGGGAATACAAACTGGTGCAACCACTCTGGAAAACAGTATGGAGGTTCCTCAAAAAGTTAAAAATAGAACAACCTTATGATCCAGCAATTGCACTAAAAGGTATTTGCCCAAAGGATTAAAAAATACTGATTTGAAGGGGCACATGACCCTAATACTTATGGCAGCATTATCAACAATAGCCAAATTATGGAAAGAGCCCAAATGTCCACTGACTGATGAATGGATAAGGATGTGGTATAAATATACAATGGAATATTAGCCATCAAAAAAAAAAAAAAAAAAAAAGAAATCCTACCATTTGCAATGACGTGACTAGAGCTAGAATGTATTATGCTAAGTGAAATAAGTCAGTCAGAGAATGATAAATACCATATGATTTCACTCATGTGAACAATAAGAGAAAAAAACAGAAGAATGTATGGGAGGGGTGGGCAGAAAGAGAGGGAGGCAAACCTAAGAGACTCTTAAGTGTAGAGAACTGAGGGTTGCTGGAGAGGAGGTAGGTGGGGATGGGCTAAATGGATGATGGGTAATAAGGAGGGTATATGTTGTGATGAGTACTGGGTACTATATGTAAATTATGAATTATTAAATTCTACCCCTGAAACATTATATCTTAACTAAATAAAATTAAATAAAAACTTAAAAAAAAAATAAAACTCTTTGAGGTATACAAGATAGAGATTTGCTTACTAATCTCAGAGCATGTGCTAACGGTGCAGGGATCATTGGGAGACTTCTCCAAGAAAAAAAGAGCTGGCAGTCACCATTTCCACCCATCCACCCTAGATTAGATACATGGACGTCTGCAAGAATTAGCTCAGAGCCAACACTCTAACCTAGCTTGCTAACACCTCTTGCCCCACCCCAGTCTTCCATGAACCCCTCCATCCTGGCCTCCTCCCACTGCAGCACAGCACAAACACTGCTAACTGTGCAGCGCCTGCCCCTGTGGTTTCCTGTGGACCTGCCCACATCAGAAATCCATCCAAACAGGCCCGACAAGTGTAGCAGTCTGCAAGCAGCTCCAACAGAGGCCAGCACCACTCTAAATGACTCCTGCTTTGGATAGAGATAACCATACATATGAGTCTGACTGTGGCCCAGAAATGGGCTGGGGGCAGACATTTAGTCTTACTGCAGGCCCTGCCCACCAACAAATAGGTTCTCAGGTTGTTGGTGCTACCACAACTCTGGCAAATGCCTAGTCTGACACAACTCATGCCCAATGTGGCCCCAGACTGGCTCACTAACAAAATAGGGACCAAATTGTGCCAACAACATGCAAAGGGTCATTGCAAATGACTGGGCTGAGAGCAAACGCACCTCAGCCACAACAGTAGAGTGTACGCAACACATATAATAGAAGGCACCACTGAATCATCAGGTTCTGGTGAACAGAGGACATTACACTGCAGGTCACTACAGAACCTCTTTCTCATAGGGACACTACTTTCAATGGCAAGAGAGGTATCTGACTTTCCTAAAAAATAGAAACAGTTAGTCGAAATGAGGAGGCAGAGGAATATGTCCCAAATGAAAGAGCAGGACAAAATCACAGCAAAAGAGCTAAACAGAGATAAGTAATATGTCTAATAGAGAATTTGTACTAATGTTCATAAAAATACTCACTCGACTTGAGAAAAGAGGGGAGAATGTCAGTGAGACCCATACCAAAGAAATAAAAAAGAACTAATAAGAGATGGAGAATTCAATAACTGAAATTAAAAATACACGAGAGGGAATAAACAGTAGACTGGAAGAAGAGGAAGAATGGTCAGTGACCTGGAGGACAGACTAATGGAAAGCAATCAAGCTAAATAGAAGAGAGAAAAATAAAAATTAAAAAAAATGAAAGTAGATAAGAGGAACTCAGTGTAATAATTAAGTGTAATAATATTAGCATTATAAGGATACAAGAAAAGGAAGAAAGAGAAAAGGGGGCAGATAATTTATTTGAATAGCCACGATCCAAGGAAGGAAATAGAAATCCAGATCCAAAAGCACAGGGAGCTCTCCACAAAATCCACACAATGAGGCCCACACCAAGATACATAGTAAATAAAATAGCAAAAAGTAGTGATAAAGAGAGAATTTAAAAAGCTGCAAGAGAAGGGAACCCCCATAAGGCAATACGCAGATTTTTCAGCAGAAACCTTGCAGGTCGTAAGGGAGCATGAACTATTCAAAACGGTGAAAGGGAGAAATCTGAAGCCAACAATACTATCTATCCAACAAGGCTATCATTCAGAATAGAGGGAGAAATAGTTTCCCAAACAAATAAAAGTTAAAGAAAATCATCACCATTACCCCAATCTTATAAGAAATGTTAAAGAGGATTCTGTGTGTGGAAAGATAAGACTATAACAAGAGTAAGAAAAGTAGAAAGCACAAAAGCAGTAAAATTAGGTATATCTGTAAAAATCAGTCAAGGGACTCACAAAATAAATGGATGTAAAAAAGGACACCAAATACCTAAAATGTGGGAGGAGAGAAGTAAAAATTTAGTGCTTTTAGAATGGGTTGAACATAATATGGCCCTCAATACAGACTGATATATATCTAAGATGCTATACATATAAACCTAATGGTAACCACAAATCAAAAACTGGTAATAGATAAGCAAAGAATAAAGAGAAAGGAATCCAAGTTTATCACTTATAAAGGCTAGCAAACCATCAGAGAAGAGAGCAAGAGGGGAAGAGAAGAGAGAAGAACTACAAAAACAAAGTCAAAACAAGAAACAAAATGGCAATAAATGCATACCTATCAATCATAAATGAACTACATACTCCAATCAAAAGATACAGGGTGATGGAATGGATAAAAATCAAGACCTATCTATAGCTCCTTATGGGAGACTCACTTCAGACCTAAAGACACATGCAGAATGAAAGGAAAAGGATGGAGAAGAAAGATGAGGTAGCAATACTTACATTGCACAAAATGGACTTTACAATAGAGATTGTAATATGAGACAAAGGAGGATATGACCTAGAAAGCAATCCAGCCAGAAGATATAATAACTGTAAATATTTATATATTTTGATATATTTTGATATGTTGTTTGATATATTGTGATATATTAAATATCAACATGGGAGCACCCAAATACATGAAGCAGCTAATATGAAACATAAAGTAACTAATTTAGAGTAATACAATAATAGCGGAGACCTTTAACACCCTGCTTACGTCAATGGACAGATCATCCAAACAGAAAATCAACAAGGAAACAATGGCTTTGAATGGCACGTGGTACCATATGGCTCTAACAGATTTATTCAAAATATTTGTTATCTAGAACAGCAGAATACACATACTTTTCAAGTGCACATGGAACATCTTCCAGATGTCTAACATGGAGACAAATAAAAATGAAAACACATGGTCCAAATTTTGGGGATGCAGCAAAAGCTGTTCTAAGAGGGAAGTTGATAGAAATACAGGCCTACCTCAAGAAGCAAGAAACATTTCTAATAAACAAGCTAATATTATACTTAATGGAGCTAGAAAGATAAGAACAAACAAAACCCCAAACCAGTAGAAGGAAGGAAAAAAATAAAAATTAGAGGAGAAATAAGCAAAACAGAAACTAAAAAGAACAATAGAACAGGTAATTGAAACTGGGAGCTTGTGCTTTGAAACGATCAACAAATTAGTAAATCTTTAACCAGACTCATCAAAAAGAAAGAAAAATAGAGAGGACTCTAATAAGCAAAATCAAAAATGAGAGAGGAGAAATTACAACTGATACCACAAATACAAAGAAGTGTAAGAGAATATTATGAAAAACTATAGGCCAACAAATTGGACAACCAAGAAGAAATGTGGGTGGGGGGATGAGTGAAATAGGTGATGGGTATTAAAGAATACACTTATTATGATGACCACCGAGTAATGTATAGAACCAGATGGCTTGCACAGATAAATTCTATTAAATATTTGAAGAACAGTTAATACCTGTTCTTCTCAAAGTATTCCAAAAAACTGAAGAGGGAAGAAAGCTTCTGAATTCATTCTCTGAGGTCAGTATTACCTTGATACAAGAACCAGATAAAGACACTATTTAAAATATAAAAGGAGAGGGGCACCTGGGTGGCTCAGTTGGTTGAGCATCTGACTTCCGCTCAGGTCATGATCTCATGGTTCATGGGTTCAAGCCCTGCATCAGGCTCTGTGTTAACAGCTCAGAGCCTGGAGCCTGCTTCGGATTCTGTGTCTCCTTCTTTCTTTGTCCCTCTCCTCTTGCTCTCTGTCTCTCAAAAATAAATAAATGTTAAAAAATTTTTTTAAATAATAAAAAACAAAATATAACAGGATAGAGAGAGAGAGAACTACAGGCCAGTATCTCTGATGAACACGTAGACAAAAAATCTCATCAAAACATTAGCAAACTGAATCCAACAATACATTAAAAAAATCATTCACCACAATCAAGTGGGATTTATTCCTGGGATATAAGTGTGGCTCAGTATAATCAAATCAATCAGCGTGATAAATCAACAAGAGAAAAGATTTTTAAAAAAACCCTGTCATCACCTTAATAGATGCAGAAAAAGCATTTGACAAAGCACAACATCAATTTATGACAAAAACTCAACAAAGTGGGTTTAGAAGAAACATACCTTAGCATAAAAGCATATATGAAAAACCCACAGGTAATATATGTTCAAAATGGTCAAAAACTGAAAGCATTTCCCCCAAGATCAGGAACAAGACAAGGATGTTCACTCCCACCACTTGTATTCGACATAGTACTGGAAGTCCTAGCCATAGTAATCAGACAAGAAAAAGGATAAGCACACAAATTGGTAAGGAAGAGGTAGAAGTTTCACTATTTGCAGATAACATGATACTTCATAGAGAAAATCCTAAAGACTCCACCAAAAAACTGCTAGAACTGATCAGTGAATTCAGTAAGACTGCAGGGTACAAAATCAATGTACAGAAATCTGTTGCGTTTTCTATGTACTAATAGTGAAGCACAGAAAGAGAAATAAAGAAAACATTTCCATTTACTATGCACCAAATATAATAAAAAGGGGAAAGATCCATACCCTGAAAACTATAAAGCGCTGATGAAAGAAATTGAATATTATACAAATAAATAGAGACAGACATTCCGTGTTCAGGGCACATGGGTAGTTCAGTCAGTTAAGTGTCCAACTCTTGATCTCACCCAGGTCTTGATCTCAGGGTTGTTAGTTCAGGCCCCACATTGGGTTCTGTGCTAGTTGTGAAAGGCTACTTAAAAAAAAAAAAAAACATTCCATGCTCATGGATTGGGAGAACAAATATTGTTAAAATCTCCATATTACCCAGAGCAATCTATACATTTAATGCAATCCCTATCAAAATATAAGCAGCACTTTTTCACATAGATAGAACAAATAATTATGTGTGTAGAACCACAAAAGACCCCAAATAGTCAAAGCAATCTTGAAAAAAAAAAAAAAAAGAACAAAATTTGAAGCATCACAATTCTGGACTTCAATCCATATTTACAAAGCTGTAGTAATCAAAACAGTATGGTAGTGGCACAGAAGTAGACACACAGATCAATGGAACAGAATAGAGAGCCCAGAAATAAACCCATGATTATATAGTCAATTAATCTTTGATAAAGGAGGCAAGAATAAGCAATGGGAAAAAGATAGTCTCCTCAATAAATGGTGTTGGGAAAACTGGACAATGACATGCAAAAGAATCAAACTGGACAACTTTCTTACACCATACACAAAAATAAATTCAAAATGGATTAAAGACATAGTGTGAGACCTGAAACCATAAAAATCCTAGAAGAGAGCATAACAGTAATTTCTCTGGCATTGGCAATAGCAACATGTTTCTAGATATGTCTCCTGAGGCAAGGAAAATAAAATCAGGGATGAACTATTGGAGCTACATCAAAATAAAAAGCTTCTGCATAGCCAAGGATATAATCAATGAAATTAAAAGACATCTACTGAATGGAAGGAATTATTTGCAAATGGCATATCCAATAAAGGGTTAGTATCCAAAATACACAAAGAATTTCTAAAAACGAACACCAAAAGTGCAGAAGACATGAACAAACATCTCTCCAAAGAAGACATACAGATGGCCAACAGACACAGAAAAAGTTGTTCACCATCACTAATCACCAGGAAAATGCAAATCAAACCACAGTGAGAGAGAGATCACCTTCCACCTGTCGGAATGGCTAAAATCAAAACACAAGAACTAAGTGTTGGCGAGGATACAGAGGAAAAGGAACTCCCTTGCACTGTTGGTAGACATGCAAACTGGTAAAGCCACTATGGACAACAGTATTGAGGTTCCTCAAAAAATTAAAAATGGAGTTACCATATTATCCAGTAATTCTACTTCTGGGTATTTATCCAAAGAAAACAAAAACACTAATTCAAAAAGATATGTGCACCAATAACGTTTTTGCAGTATTATTTACAACAGCCAAATTACAGAAGTGACCCAGATGCCCACTGATAGATGAATGGATGAAGAGAATGTCGTATGTATATACTACTACTCAGCCATGAAGTAAATGAAATCTTGCCATTTGCAACAACACGGATGGATCTACAAGGTACAGCGTTAAGTGAAATAGAGAAAGGCAAATACTATATGATTTCACTCGTGGAATTTAAGAAACAAAACAAATGAATGAAGGAAAAAGAGAAAAAAACCAAACTCTTAAATGTACAGAAAATACTGATGGTTACCAGAGAGGACAAAGTTAGGGGATGGGTGAAACAGGTAAAGGGGATTAAGAGTACAATTACCCTGATGAGCACTGAATAATGTGTAGAATGGTTGAATCACTATATTGTACACCTGTATGTTAATTATACTAGAATTAAAATTTAAAAAGAGATGCTAGATGCAAAAATGAAGTAAAAATAAAGACACATTGAGACAAAAGTTGAGAGAATTTGTTGCCAGAAGACTTGTACTATAAAAGTTCTTCAGTCTGCATGACAGTAATTCCAGATGGAATCTTGGCTCCCAAAGCAACATAAGAATGCTTGAAATGCTAAATTACAATTATGTGGAAAAGATATTTTTCTCCTTTAAAATTTTTTTTAATGTTTATGTAATTTTGAGAGAGAGACAGAGCGCGAGTGGGGGAGGGGCAGAGAGAGAGGGAGACACAGAATGTGAAGCAGGGTCCAGGCTCTGAGCTGTCAGCACAGAGCCCGACGCGGGGCTCGAACTCATGAACTGTGAGATCACGACCCGAGCCGAAGTTGGACGCTCAACCGACTGAGCCACCCAGGCGCCCATGAAGCAAATATTTTCAAATTATGTATCTGATAAGGGATTAGTATTCAGAATATATAAAGAACTCCAGCCAACAACAAAAATGCAGATAGTCCAATTTTGAAATGCGTAAAGAATTTGAATATACAAATAATTACTGAACACATGAGAGATGTTCAATCATTAGCGAAGTGCAAATTAAAAAACACAAGTTGCCATCTCACACCCCCTAGGATGGCTAAAATAAAAAAGATAGACACTAACAAGAGTTGGTGAGAGAATGGAGAAACTGGAACTTTCACACATTCCTGGCAGGATTGTAAAATGATACACCCACTTTGGAAAACAAGCTGAGAGTTCTTAAAAAATGTTACACATAGTTATCAACTGACTCAGCAACTCTACTCCTATATATCTGCCCCAGGGAAATATAAGCATATGTGCACACAAATACTTGTACACAAATGTTAATAGCAGCATAAGTGGACCAAAACTGGAAAGAAACCAAATGCCTATCAACTAATTTATAAAGAAAATGTAAGATTCCAAACAATGGAATATTATATAGTAATAAAAAGAAATAAGTTATTGATGCATTTTGTATAAGTGTATTTCAAAAACATGCTAAGTGAGGAGGGAGGTTGGAAGATGGCAGAGGAGAAGGAGAACACGAGCTTGTCTCATCCCACAAATACAAGGAAATAACTATCCTTTCATCCTAAATGCTCTAGAAATAGACCTAAAGACTGGCAGAACAAATTCCACAACTAAAGTTAGAGAAGAGGCCACACTGAAGGAGGTAGGAAGCGCGGAGACCTGGTTTGGGAGAAAAACAGATGGTGTCCGCTGAGATGGGGAGATAGCCTGGTCATGGGGAAGAGTGAGAGGCAGATTAGCACACAGCGGAGCTCGCAGGGAAAACAAGTCCCCATAGCAAATGGCTTGGAAAGTGCGAGGGGCTGAATTTCATGAGTTCTTGCAACCCATTCGGTTTTAAGCCTGGAGTTTTAAAGGTCAGGGGGCTAACTGGGATAGAGCCCAGAGGGCATTACACTGCTCTTGGAGAGAAGGCAGGCAAACAATTCCTGGACATGTAGTGTGGAAACAGCAATCCGAAGAGCTCCTGGGGCACACAGTAGGAAGGTTATTTGCTCATCCTGGAGTACATCCCAGAGAGACACCCTTCACGGAGAGACCCCTCCAGGAACAAAGAAAATGGCAGATACCATTTCCCTCCCCCATCCCTCAAGCATAAACATGGGGCCAATGGCAGGAAGTAGCACAGAGATGGTACTCCCTCCTAACTTGCTTACACCCAACGCCATCCTGCATACTCCAGTGGAATAGCCCCTCCCAATCAGGTTTCCCTCAAACCCAGAGAAGTGGGCCCCCTCCTCCAGAAAGACTGGCCCATACCCTTGTCCCACCACCTTTCCCAATGTTAGAGTCTTGCAGAGCCTCAACTGGCAGTGGTGGCAAAAGATCTCATTTCACAAACAGACCAGAGGACACCTAGTTATAATGCACCACATTCAGGCCAGGGACTAAACACCGCCCACGAAGGGCAAAGACAGCCTCTGCAGATGACTGACCTAAAGTACAAAGTATCTGGGACAAATGAGCAGAGCACACAGCACATAGCAGAGACACTCCCTGAAATGACAGGCCCTAGCGAACAAGAGAAACTACATAGCAGGGAACTAGAGAACCTCTTCTTCATAAGGCCATTCCCCGCAGCACAAGAGAAGTAGCTGGATTTCCTAACACACAGCAACAGGCACAGAGACCTAGATAAAGTGAGAAGACAGAGAATTTTATCCCAACCGAAAGAACAGGACAAGCACACCACCAGAGATCTAAGTTAAACAGATCTAAGTAACATGCATGCCTGCTAGAGAATTTAAAGTAATGATCATAAGGATGCTTGCCAGACTTGAGAAAAGAGTGGAAGACAAGAGAGACCCTTAACGCAGAGATAAGGAATAACAACATAGATGAAATGAGAAACCCATTTGATGGAATGAACGGCAGACTGGAAGAAGCAGAGGAATGCATGAATGCCCTAGAAGATAGAGTAATGGAAATTAATCAAGCTGAAAAAAAGAGATAAAAAAAAGAATTAAGCAAAATGAAATTAGACTTAGAGAACTCCGTGGGTCCACTGAGCTTAATAACATTCATATTATAGGAGTCCTGGAAGAAGAAGAGAAAAAAGGGGACAGAAAAATTATTTGAAGAAATAATAGCTGGAAACTTCCCTAATCTGGGGAAGGAAACAGATATCCAGATCCAGGGGGCACAGAGAACTCATACCGAAATCAACAAAAGCAGACCTACACCAAGATATATTGTCATTAAACCGGAAAAATATAGATATGGAAAAAAGTTTTTTAATCGGCAAGACAAAAGAAGACAGGAACTTACAAAGGAAATCCCCTAAAGCTAGTGGGGGATTTTTCAGCAGAGGCTTTCCAGGTCAGAAGTGATGTATTCAAAGTGATGAATAAGAAAAATCTGCAGCCAAGAATACTCTTTCCAGCAAGGCTTTACTTAAGAATAGAAGGGGAGGGGCACTTGGGTGACTAAGTTGGTTAAGTATCCATGTCCTGATTTGGGCTTAGGTCATGATCGCATGGTTCATATGACCAAACTCCACATCAGGCTCTTCACTGGCACCATGGAGCTTGCTTAGGATTCTCTCTCTCCCTCTGCCCCTCCTCCAAGCTCTCTCTCTTTATTGCTCTCTCAAAATAAAGGTTTTTAAAAAGGAGAGATTAAGAGTTTCCCAGACAAAAAAACATTAAAGGAGTTCATGAACACTAGACCAGCCCGGCAAGAAATATTAAAGGGGACTCTTTGAGTGGAAAGGGGAGATAAAAAGTGATAGTACAAAGGTAGGAAACTAAGTAAAAATGAGTATTTCTGTAAAATATCAGTGGAAGAACTCACAAAATGAAAGGATGTAAAATATAAAAACATACATCTAAAACTGGGGAAGAGAGCAGTAAGAATGGGCTCAAACTTAATTGACCATCAACTCAATATAGACTGCTATATGTAGAACAGATTAAATATACACCTAATGGTAATCATATATCCAAACCACTAATGAATATGTAAATAATAAAGAGAAGGAAATCTAAATATATCACCAAAGAAAATCAGCAAACCCTGAAAGAAAGATAAGAAGGATCAGAGAAGGTCTTCAGAAACAACTACAAAACTAATAAAATGACAATAAATATATATCTATTAATGATTATTTTGAATATAAATAGACTAAAGGCTCAAATGAAAAGACAGAATAGAATGTGTAAAAAGAAAAAGGAAGACCCATCTATATGCTTCCTACAAAAGACTCATTTTATACCTGAAGATTGAAAGTGAAGGGACAGAGAAACATCTATCATGCAAATAGATGTCAAAAGGATGCTGGGGTGGGGTGCCTGTGTGCCTCAGTTGGTGTAGTGTCTGTCTCTTGATTTTGGCTCAGGTCATTATCCCAGGGTCATGGGATTGAGCCCTGCATTGGGCTCTGCACTCAGCATGGAGCAAGCTTGGTATTCTCTCTCTCTCTCTCTCTCTCCATCTGCCTCTCTCCCCTGCTAACACTCTCTCTCTGAATATTAATTAAATAAATAAATAAGTCAAGCAAGCAAGCAAGCAAGCAAGCAACCTGGGGTAGCACTACTTAAATCAGACAAAATAGACTTTAAAATGAAGACTGTAATAGAGACCAAAAAAAAGACACTATATAATAATGGAGGACAATCTAATAAGAAGATATCACAAATTATAAATATTTATGCACCTAGTATAGGAGCACACAAATATATAAAACAGTTAATAACAAATAACATTAACAGTTAAAACAAATAACCGTTAATAACAACAAATTAGCTCAACCAACTGAGCCACCCAGGCGCCGCAATGATACATTTAAAAAATCGTACACCACAATCAAATGGGATTTATTCCAGGAATGCAAGGGCAGTTCAATATTTGCAAATCAATCAATGTGCTATTTCACATCAATACAAGAAAGGATAGAAACTATATGATCATTTTTATAGATGCAGAAAAAGCATTTGACAAAACGCAACATCCATCATGATAAAAACCCTCAAAAAAGTAAGTTTGGAGAGAACATACCTCAATATAATAAAGGCCATATGTGAAAATTCCACAGCTAACATCATCCTAAATGGTGAAAAACTGAAAGCCTTTCCCCTAATGTCAGGAACAAGGTAAGGATGTCTACTCTCACCACTTTTATTCACCATAGTATTGGAAGTCCTAGCCACAGAAATCAGACAACAAAAAGAAATAAAAAGCATCCAAATCGGTAAGGAAGAAGTATAACTTTCTTTATTTGCAGAACGAATGATACTATATAGAGAGAACCTAAAAGACTCCACCAAAAAACTGCCGGAACTGATAATGAATTCAGTAAAGTCTCAGGATATAAAAATCAATGGACAGAAATCTGTTGCAATTCTATACAGAATTCTATACAATTCTATAAATAATGAAGCTGCAGAAAGAGAAAATAAGGACTCAATCCCATTTAAAATTGCACCAAAAATAATAAGATACTTAGGAATAAACCTTACCAAAGAGGTGAAAGTCCTGTTCTCTGAAAACCATAAAACACTGATGAAATAAATTGAAGGTGGAAGAGCAAATACTGTTAAAAGGTCAATATAACCCAAAGCTATCTACACATTCAATGCAATCCCTATAAAAATACCAGCAGCATTTTTCACAGAACGGGAACAACAATCCTAAAATTTGTAGGGAACCAAAGATTACCCTAACGAGCTAAAGCTACCTTGAAAAAGAAAACTAAAGCTGGAGCTATCACAATTCCAGACTTTAAGTTATATTACAAAGTGGTAGTTGTCATAACTGTGGGATACTGGTGTAAAAATAGACACAGAGATGAAGAGAGCAGAATAGGAAACTCAGAAATAAACCCATAACTATATGATCAATTAATCTTCGACAAAGCAGGAAAGAATATCCAATGGGAAAAAGATAGTCTCTTGAATGAATGGGTGTTGGGAAAACTGGAAAGCTCCATGCAAAAGAATTGAACTAGACCACTTTCTTGCACCACACACAAAAATAAATTCAAGATGGATTAAAGATCAAAAGTGTGACCTGAAACTGTAAAAATCCTAGAAGAGAACACAGCCAGTAATTTTTTTGACATCAACTGTAGCAACTTTTTCCTAGATAGATCTCCAAAGGCAAGGGAAATGAAAGCAACAATAAACTACTGGGACATCAAAATAAAAAACATCTGCACAGTGAAAGGAACAATCAACAAAACTAAAAGGCAAGCTACAGAATGGGAGAAGATATTTGCAAATGACATATCTGATAAAGGGTTACTATTCAAAATATATAAAGAACTTATATGAATCAACACCAAAAAGCCAAATAATCCAATTAAAAAATGTGCAGAAGACATCAACAGACATTTCTCCAAAGAAAACCTCCAGATGGCCAACAGACACAGGAAAAGATGCTCAACATTACTTATCAAGGAAATGCAAATCAAAACTATAATGAAATAGCACCTCATACCTGTCAAAATGACTAAAATAAAAAACACAAGAAACAACAGGTGTTGGTGAGGATGTGGAGAAAAGGGAACTTGTTCATGCACTGTTGATGGGAATGAAACTAGTTCAACCACTCTGGAAAACATTATGGAGGTAAAAATAGAACTACCTTATATTCCAGCAATCCCATTACTAGATATTTACCCAAAGAATACAAAAATACTAATTCAAAGGGATACATGCACCCTGATTTTATAGCAGCATTATTTATATTAGCCAAAACATGGAAGCAGCCCAAGTGTCCATGCTTGATGAATGCATAAAAGGTGTGATATATATGCGTGTATGTGTGCACGCAACACACACACACAATGGAATATCACTTAGCTGTAAAGAAGAACGAAATCTTGCCATTTGCAACAACATGCATGGACCTAGAGACGACAATGCTAAGTGAATTAAGTCAGAAAAAGACAAATACCATATGATTTCACTCATGTGGAATTTGAGAAACAAAAGAGCAAAGGGGCAAAAAAGAGATTGTATGTCAAATCAACAGACTCTTAACTATAGAGAACTGACGATTCTCTATAGAGGTGTGTGAGGGGGATGGGTAAAATAGGTGATGGGGATTAAGGAGGGCACTTGTTGGAATGAGCACAGGAAGATGTATGGAAATGTTGAATCACTATATTTTACACTTGAAACTAATATAACACTGTATGTTAACTAACCAGAATTTAAAAATCTTAAAAAAACATTATGCTAAGTGAAATATGCAAGTATCAGAACACCATATATAGTTCCACTTATGTGAAATTTTGAAAGCAGGCAAATCTATAGAAAGTACATTAGCAGATTCTTAGGGCTGGGGTTAGGGTGGGAGTGGGGAGTGATTGCTAATGGGCATCAAGTTTTTTCTCTGGGTGATTGAAATGTTCTTAGAGAATGGTAACGGTGTTTCACAAATCTGCATATGCTAAGAAAATTGCATACAAAAAGATGAATTTTATGGTGTATAAATTACATCCTATTAAACCTATCATTAAAAATTGTTTAAGCAAAAATAACAATGTACTATGGTTTAAAGCACATGTAGAAGGAAAATATTTGAATATAGCACAAAGGATGGGTATGGAGAAAAATGAGGTGTATTATTGAGAATTTCTTATATTATGTACGAAGTGCTATATTTTGAAAGGAGACTGTTTTAAGTTTAATGTGGGTTAGGTAAACCCTTGAGCAATTTCCAAAAAATAAAACTAGGAGGTATGGAAAACAAGTCAATGAAGGAGGCAAAGTGGAATTTTTTTATTTAAAGCCTTGATCCAGAAGAAGGAGAAAAAAGAAGTCAAGGGGAATATAGAAAACAAACAGCAAACCCAATCCTATCACTAATTACATAGACTTTAAGTACACTAAACCCACTAATTAAAGGGTAGAGATTGTTAATCCCAACTGAGTGCTAAGTATAAGGGAAATACCTTAAATATGAACACAGATAGGTTGAGAATAAAAGGACACATGGATACAGAAATATATACTTGTAAATACTAATCATAAGAAAGCTATAATTTGTAATCAAAAGAATGGCTATGTTTATATCAGATGATGCAGACTGTCCAGCAAAAAAAAAAAAAAAAAAAAAAAATTGCCAGAGATAGAGGAACATCCAAAATGTTAAAAGGGTTATATTCATCAAGAAGATAGATACAGTTAACTGAGTATGCCTCTCATGAGAGCTGCCATAAACATAAGATGAAATCTGACACAACTGAAAAAGAAATTCTCGGGGCACCTGAGTGGTTCAGTCGGTTAAGCATCCAACTTCAGGTCAAGTCATGATCTCATGACTCGTGAACTTAAGCCCCACATGGGGTTCTGTGCTCAGAGCTTGGAACTGATTCAGATTCTGTGTCTCCTTCTTTCTCTGCCCTTTCCCCACTTGGGCTCTCTCTGTCTCTCTCAAAAATAATTATACTTTAAAAAAATTAAAAAAAAAAAATTCTCCCGAACACTAGTAACCACTCACTCCATTATAACATTTTCACTAGTATGTTTTGGGGCAGCAATGACTTGGTCACCCAAAGCCCTGTCTTCTTTCAGGTAGCTATGCCTGATAGGTTTAGTAACTGCTTTGCCCCTGTGTGCTAGAGACGACCACTGTTCCATTTTCTACCAGCAACGGCATCATCGGTGCTTTAAATCTAATCAGAGTGGGACTTCCCACACCAGCCAGTGCAGTCAGCCCATTAACAGTCCGTTTCCCACTGGTTACAACTAAAAACTGTACTAGAACCAAAAGCAACTTTCCAATGTCTCTGAAAAGTTAATAGCAGCAGCAGATTGGAAGAGGAAGGGGGATCAAACACAAAGAATCCTGGCATACACCTTCGGGCGCTCTTCAATACTCATATATTCAGAAAAATCATCTCTGGATATATATTTTTTTGCTGAATGTGCTTCCTCATAGCCTTGGGGGACAGGGTGTACCAGTGTTTGCCAAACTTGCCTGTAGAAAGTATCTCCCTTGGTGATAGTTAATAATTACAGGGGTGGCCTCCCGGGTCTCTTCCTTGCACTCCAGAAACTCCAGGAGGAACTTGGGAATAAAATTATTATTTTTTTAACTTTATCTATTTTGAGAGAGAGCAGGAGAGAGAGAATTCCAAGCAGGCTCTGTGCTGATGTGGAACCGGACATGGGGCTCAAACATGAGATCATGATCTGAGCCAAAATCAAGAGTTGGGCACTAACCAACTGAGCCACCCAGATGTCCCTGGTATTTTTAGTAGATTCCCAGGTATCAGACACAGGGTGTTGAAGTTTCCAAAGACTCTCTTGGTATGTAACACCAAGTTGATTTTTAAAAGTTTCCTAATTTATGGCATCGAGCTTCTTCAGTCATAGAACATGCGACTCTTGATCTTGGGGTCCTGAGTTCAAGCTGCACCTTGGTCACGGAGCTTACTTGAAAAGTTTCCTACTTTTTACTTTTTCCTACTTTATACATTATGAAGTGATGGTTTCATAATAGGTTTCTCTTTTTACTTAATATAATAGTCTCACTTAATATTTAAAATTGGGATTAAATTACCCTTCATTAGGATAAATAATGTGTTAATTCTTGTTTGTTTCACACATTTGTGATTCTGAAGTGAGAACAGTCTGTGTACATTATGGTTGACTAGTTTTGTAACCTCTTCAGTGAAGCTTCATAAACTCCACTGAGGCTTTGGACCCAGACTAACCTGAGCTATAATGACAGCTCTCACGCCTACTACGTTTGACCTTGGCAAAGTCAACATGTAAGAATCCTGCTGGGCAGTGTTTTATGAGCATTAACAGCAGCATGCATAAAGCAATTAGCACATAGCAAATATTCAACCCACGTTTGATCCAGCACGATCACAACACCACAGTCTGTTTTAGGTTTACCATTTGTGAGGTGTTTTTTAAAATTGTTTGCTACAGCTAATAATGTACTGAATAAATTAACCATTTACATATTTTCCAGAAATATTTTCTCATTTTTTTTCTTCTTTCTTTTCTTTTGGACTCTTGGCAATTTAGCTTTTAACTATTAATTGGAGAAATACGTTTGGCTTAGATTTCTGTCAATCCTTCATTTTATACTTTCTATTTTTATGGCATTTAAAAACATTTCGTTCAGTGTTCCTTACGTATTTCGTCTGAGAATTTGAGAACAAAGATGTTTATTTTTAATTGGGAAGTATTTCAAACATACAAATATAGAAATATTAATAGACATCTATGTACTTACCATGAAGATTAAAAAGATGTTAATTTTATGTTCGCATCTTTTAGATGCTAGGGTTAGATATCCCTCCATTCTTAGAATTAAAATTGTATAAAGTAATTCTCCTCCTCTAGGGAAATGTTACCTTGAAATGGAGAGGCTATCATTCCTTTGTGTATTTCAGGTATTGGGGCATACCTGAAAATATGTTTTTACACAATGGCATCATACTGAGAATATTCTCTTGCTCCTCCCTTTTTTAACTCAAACTTTAAAAATAGTTTTGGGGTGCCTGGCTGGCTCAGTTGGTAGAGTGGGGGACTCTTGATCTCAAGGTTGTGAGTTTGAGCCCCACAGTGGGTGTAGAGATTAAAAATAAAATGCTTTTTAAAAATTTAAAAACCTTTAAGATATATATGCATGTAAATGTTGTTTGTTTCATTAATTAAATGACACGATTACCTCATTCTCTTACAATTAGACGACTTCTAGATTTTCTATTGAAAACAGTGCCCCAGTGAAGATTTGTGCACATCTCTTACAGCACGCTTGGGAGAGAGGCAGAAGTGAGACACCATAGGGTGTATAGAGAGTGACCATATAATTTACCCTGTGACCCAGGACACCTGGGAGATGAAAGGAAGCGTTACTAATAATTATTCCAGGACAAGAGGCTGAAATCCAAAAAAGCCTTAGATGTATGCATCTTCAAATTTCCTAGGCTTTGTTAAAATGGTGATACCATTTTGCTCTTCTAGATACATTCAAGAGTTCTTATTTCCTCATATCTTCACCAACCTTCCTTATTGTCAGACTTAAAACTTTTAAACCCAGTGTAATGGGCATAAAGTGGCATCTCACCAGCATGTCAAATGATTTATTTTCTGTCTCTGCGAATTGCCCATCTATATACTAAGCTTCGTATTTTTTCTACTGGTTTATCTTTTTCTCACGGATCTGTAGAACCTCATTATATTATACCACAGATCAATCTTGTTGACTACATGGAATCTTCTTTCTAACTGTGGTTTATCTTCTGTTTGTTTATGGGGTCTTTTGTCGTACAAACCTTTTTATTTTACTGCAAATTGACCAATATTGCTTTGTGCTTTTTATGTCTGAAGAAATTCTTACTTGTCATGGTGTCAGAATAATTTCCTTCTATGTTGTAGTCATGTTTTTGTGTTTTACACTTGGATCTTTAATCTGGAATTAAGTTTTATGTGTGGTGTGAGGTAGGAAGCAAATTTTATGTTTCTTCACATACATATTTGACTCAATACAATTTATTAAATGAGTCCCTCTTTCTCATCGATACTTCCTCTATTGAACACCAGGTTCCCTTATGTAAGTGACTCTGTTTCTGGAAAGTTCTCTTACCTTCCACATTATCATCCTGTTTTATTTACTGACTTAATTGCAACTTCATAGAAAGTTATCTGGCAGGCAATCTAACTTCTTAACACTTCTCAATTCATGATATGTGAAAGTCCCCAATACACCATTTTCCAAATAGCTGTCTTATTTCAAAGGAAAAAAGTTATAATCTTATAAAAATGACATTTATGTTAAAAATGTAGTGGTTAGCTTCAAAATTACCTACTTAAAAAGAGGTGATTGGTAAATATTCACTAAATGAATAGAACTTTTATTAATATCATATAGTGTCTTACAATAGATTTGAAGGATAAAACAGATGCTTGTCATGAAGTAAGTATAGAGGGAACACACCTCAATATAATGAAGGCCATATGAGACACTCCTACAGCTAATATATGCTCAACGGTGAAAAGCCAAAAGTTTTTTTTCTAAGATTAGAAACAAGATAAGGATGCCCATCTCTTGTCACTTTTATTTAAAGTCATATTGGAAGTCCTAGCCAGAACAAATAGGCAAGAAAAATAAAAGGCATTTTCAGATGACATGATACTAAAACCATAAAGTATTCCACCAAAAATCTGCTAGATTTAGTAAAGTTGTACGATACAAACTCAGTCTACAACAATCTGTTGCATTTCTATACACAAATAACAAACTATCAGAAGAAGAATTAATCTCATTTACAATTCCACCAAGAAGAATACCACGGAACCAACTGAACTAAGGAGATGAAAGACCTGTAAACTGAAAATTATGACATTTATGAAATAAACTGAGGAAGACACAAATAAATGGAAAGGCATTTCATACACATGGATCAAAGGATATCATTAAAATGTCCACACTACTCAAAGCAATGTGCAGCTTCAGTGCAATCCCTATCAAAGTTCCACTGGCATTATTTCACAGAAATAGAACAAGCCTAAAATTTGTATGAAACCAAAAAAGGGCTCTGAAGAGCCAATGCGGGCTTGAGAAACAAGAACAAAGCTGGAGATATCACACTTCCTGATTTCAAACTATATTACAGAATCCGTGGTAATGAAAACACTATGAAATTAGCATGCAAACAAGCACATAGAAGGATCGCTGGGAAGATGGCAGAGTTTCATGGATACAACTAGATGACACTCACATTAGTGTGCATAACCCAGAAAAGGACCTAAAGACTGGCAAACCAAACTCCACAACTAAATGCAGAGACAAGGCACCATCCAGAGGCTACGGAAGGGCGGCGATGGGTGGGAGCTAAACAGGCCCAAGGGACTATCCATGGGAGGGAGGGCCCCCCCAGGTGCAGAGAAGGGAGAAAAACACTGTCACACTGGGGATTCCACACGGGGAAGATGAATCCCCATAACACCTGGCTTTGGAAAACAGACGGGCTGAATTTCATGAGTTCTTGCAACCAGTGGGACTTAAAACATGAATTTTAAAAATAAGCAGAATGGATCAAGGAGAGCCCAGAGGGCTGGAGGCAACTGAGTGCCTACCCTTAAGGAGACAGCACAACGAACACCCTGTAGAGATATAGCCTAGTAGCAGCAGTTTGAAAAGTTCCTGGGGCATGTAGGAGGGAGTTACTTCCTCATCTCAGAGCAAGTCCCAGAGAGGCAGAGATCCTTGGAGGATTCTCCAGGAACAAAGGAGCTGGCAGGAGCTCCCTCCTTGCCCTCCCCACCCCCTACCTCCCACCGTAAACACACAGTCACCCATGGGAACCAGTGCTCCCTGAACTCACTACCCAACTTGCTCGCACCACTCAAAATGCACACTTTGGCAGATCCAATGCTCCCACCCACAGCCAGGCCTGCCTCAGTCCTAGGGCAGCAGGGCCCCTCCTGCAGACGGCCAGTGGCATGCGATACACCACGACGCTACGCCACCCTGCCAGCCCGTGCATGCTGATGATCCGCCCTCTAAAACACTCTTGGCCAGAGGCCATCCAGGATGGTGCCACAGGCCTGGCAGTGTGCAAACAGCTCCAAGAAGGGCCAAACCGTGATTCCTGCCCCAGGGAGAGGGAAAGATAAACACACAGCAGTCACACTGGGCCCCAGCAGTGCGCTAGTGGCAGACAACCCTCTGACTGCAGGCCCTGCATGCCAGCGAAAGCTTCCCAGGGGACAACACAGGAATAGCACTCTGCAGTTTAATGTCGCTGCATCTCTGGCGAATGCCTGGTCTGACTCAAGTCCAGGGCGCCCCAGCCTGGCCCACTACCACCACAGGGACCAAACACTGCTCACAACAGGCAAAGAGAGCCACTGCAGACAACTGTGCTGAAGGAAAAAGTGGTTCAACCACAACAGTAGGGTGAACACGACATACCTAAGAGACACCCTAGAAGTGCCAGGTTCTGTTCACAGGAGACACTACACTTCAGGGCACTGTAGGACTTCTTCTTCCTCAATGCCATTGCTTTCAAGAACAGGGAGATGTAACTGAATTTTCTAACACATAGAAACAGACAGAGAGAGTTAGAGGAGACACAGGAACATGTCCTAGGTGCAAGAGAAAGGCAAAACTCACAGCAAGAGACCTATGCGAAATGGAGACAAGTAATATGACAGAGAACTTGAAGTAACGTTCATAAAGATACTCACTGGACTTGAGAAAAGAGTGGTGAACCCGATGAGACCCATAACAAACAGATAAAAAGAACCAATCAGAGATGAAGAACACAATAAACGAAATCAAAATTCACCAGGTAGAATAAATAGGCGAGAGGGAGCAGAATAATGAATCAGCAACTTGGAGGACAGAGTGATGGAAAGTATTCAAGCTGAGCAGGTAAGAGAAAAAACATTATGTGATATGACAATAGACTTAGGGAACTCAGTGACATCATCAAAATGATAACATTCACATATAGAGATCCCAGGAAGAAGAAGAAGAGAGAGTAAAGGAGACAAAATTTATTTGAAGAAATAATAGCTGAAAACAATCCCAATCTGGAGAAGGAAACAGAAATCCAGATCTAGGAGGCCCAGGGATCCCCCAACATAACACGCCAAGACATATGGTAATTAAAATGGCAAAAAGTAGTAATCAAGAAAAAATCTTAAAAGCAGCAAGAGAGGGGCCTCTGGGTGGCTCAGTTGGTTAGGCATCCACCTTCGACTCAGGTCATGATCTCACAGTTCATAGGTTTGAGCCCTGTATTGGTCTCTGTGCTTACAGCTCAGAGTCTGGAGCCTGCTTTGGATTCTGTGTCTCCCTCCCTCTCTCTGCTTCTACCCTACTTGCTTGTGGGCTCTCTCTCTCAAAAATAAATAAGCACTAAAAACAAAGCACCAAGAGAAAAGATGACGGTTACAATAATATGACAGAGACACATGAAGGAAACCCTATAAGTCTATCAGTGGATCTTCCAACAGAAACTTGGAAGGCCAGAAGGGAGTGGAATGATATATTTGAAGTGCTGAAAGAGAAAATCTGCAGCCAAGAATACTGTATCCAAAGGCTATCATTCAAAATACAGGAAGAGATAAAGAGTTTTCCAGAAACACAAAAGTTAAAGGAATTCGTAACCACTAAACCAGCTCTGCAAGAAATGTTAAAGGAGACTCTGAGTGGAAAGACCATAACCAGGAGTAAGAAAAGTAGGAAGGATAAATGCAGCAAAATTAAGTATATCTGTACAAATCAGTGAAGAGACTATAAAATAAAAGGATATAAATTATGACAGCATATACCTAAAACGTGGGGATGGGAGAGAGAGGAGTAAAGAATGGGTTCTCTTTTCTGTAAGTGGTACCAAAACATCTACTTAACTTCTTTCATTTCTACCATTCCTTTATATTAAGTAATTTGGTACTTCTCCCCCAAAAGAACAGGTTCAAACTTAAGTGACCATCAACTTAATATAGACTACTATATGTAGAAAATGTTATATACAAACCTAATGGTATCTACAAATCAAAAACCAGAAGTATGTGTATAAAAATAAAGAGAAAGGAATCCAATTATATCACTAAAGAAAGTTTTTTTAATGTGAAAGAAGAAAGCAAGGGAAGAAAGGGACAGAGAAGAACTATGGAAACAACAAGTAACAAAAGGCAACAAGTAACTATGGAAACAAGTAATATAAGTCCATAATGATCAATAATTACTTTCAATGTAAGTGGATTAAATGCTCCAGTCAAAAGACAGAGGGTGATAGAATGAATAAAAAGTAAGATTCACAAATATGCTGCTTACAATGGGCTGAATTCTGACCTAAACACACGTGCAGTTTGAACAGGAAGAGAGGGAGAAGCGCTTATCATGCATGGGATGTGAAAAGGACATGGGGTAGCAATACTTATATCAGATAAAATAGACTTTAAAACAAAGACTATAACAAAGAGACAAAGGACACTATATATACAATCATCAAGGGAACAGTCCAACAGGAAGACACAACAATTGTAAATATTTATACACCCAACATGGGGGAACCCAAATACATAAAGCAGCTAATGACAAACATAGAGGAGCTAATCTATAGTAATACAATAATAGTAGTTGATGTTAACACCCCATTGACAGACATCATCAGACAGATCATCCAAACAGAAAAGCAACAAGGAAACTGTGGCTTTGAATGACACATTGCACCAGATGGATTTAACAGGTATATTCAGAACATGCCATCTTAAAAGAGGAGAAAGTACATTCTTTCAAGTCCACATGAATAATCTCCAGGGTAGATCATGTTAGGCCACAAAACAAGCCTCAACAGATTCCAAAAGACCAAAGTCGTATTATGTGTCTTTTCTGACCACAACACTGTGAAGCTAGAAATCAACCACAAGAAAAAAAAGTAATGGAAAGAGCACAAGTACATGGAAAGTAAAGAACATGCTACTAAAGAATAAATAAGACAACCAAGGAATCGAAAAAGAAATTAAAAAATAATGGAAACAAATGTAAATGAAACCACAACAGTTGAAAACTTTTTGGATACAGCAAAAGTGGTTCTAAGAGGGAGGTTTATAACAATACAGGCCTACCCTAAGAAGCAAGAAAAATCTCATTACACCTAAAGGAACTAGAAAAAGAACAAACAGAGCACAAAAGTACCAGGATGAAGTAAATAATAAGGATTAGAGCAGAAATAAATGAAATGGAAACTAAAA
The DNA here is from genome assembly GCA_030068075.1 of Paguma larvata. Taxonomy (NCBI): domain Eukaryota; kingdom Metazoa; phylum Chordata; class Mammalia; order Carnivora; family Viverridae; genus Paguma; species Paguma larvata. The sequence continues at coordinate 132,643,606 of CM057828.1, forward strand.
AGACAATAGAACAGATCCATGAAACCAGAAACTGTTTTTTTGAATAGATCAATAAAATTGATAATCCTTTAGCCATACTCATTAAAAAAAAAAGAGGACTCAAATATACAACATCAGAAATGAAAGAAGAGAATTAACAACCAATCCACAGAAATACAAAGGATTATAAGAGAATATCATGAAATACTATAGGCCAACAAATTAGACAGCCTAGAAGAAATGGATATTCCTAAAAACATATAACTTGCCAACACTGAAACAGGATGGAAATTTGAACAGACTGATTGCCAGCAATGAAATTGAATCAATAATGAAAAAACTCCCAACAAACAAAAGTCATGACAAGATGGCTTCGATGGAGAATTCTATCAAACATTTAATTAATTAATTAATTTTAAGAAACTGTTTTTTTTTTAAGTTTATTTACTTATTTTGAGAGAGACAGAGACAGCATGAGTGGGGGAGGGGCGGGGGGGGGGAGAGACTCCCAAGCAGGCTCTGCACTGCCAGCACAGAGCCTGACACAGGGCTCAAACCCATGAAAGTATGAAATCATGACCTGAGCCAAAACTGAGAGCTGGCTGCTCAACTGACTGAGCCACCCAGGTGTCCCTCTATCAAACTTTTAAAAGAACAGTTATTACCTATTTTTTTCACACTATTCCAAAAAAAATTGAAGAGGGAGGAAAACTTCCAAATTCAATCTATGAGGCCAGCATTAGTCTGTTACCAAAAGCAAATAAAGACACCACCAAAAAAGAGAACTACAGGCTAATATCTCTGATGAACATTGATGTAAAAAAATCCTCAATGAAATACTAGCAAACCAAATCTAACATACACCAGAAAAATCATTCACCATGATCACGTGGGATTCATTTCCAGATGCAAGGTGGCTCGGTATTTGCAAATCAATCAACATGCTACATCACATCAACAAGAGGAAGGATAAAAACCATACGATACGACATTTCAATAGATTCAGAAAATGCACAACATCCTTTCATGATAAAAACCTTCCACAAAGCAAGCTTAGAGGGAGTATCTCTCAATATAATAAAGGCCATATTTGAAAAACTCAGAGCTAACATTGTACTCAATGGTGAGAAACTGAGAGCTTTTCCCCTAAGGTCAGGGACAAGACGAGGATAACCACTCAACACTTGTATTCACCATAATACTGGAAGTCCTAGCCACAGCAATGACACAAGAAAAAGGAATAAAAGGGATACAAATTGTAAGAAGAAGTAAAATTTGCACTATTAGCAGATGGTGCAAAAACAGCAGAAAACTAGATACAGAAAATTTTAAAGACTCCACCTAAGCACCACTAGAAGTGGTCAATGAATTCAGTAAAGTCTCAGGACACAAAATCAATATATAGAAATCCATTACATTTCTATACATGAGAGAATGAAGCTGTAGAAAGAGAAATTAAGAAAATAATCCTATTTAAAATTGCACCAAAAATAATAAAATACCTAGGAATAAACTCAAGTGAAAGACCTATACTCTGAAAACTATAAAACACTGATGAAAGAAATTAAAGATGACACAAAGAAATGGAAAGACATTCCATGCTCATGGATTGGAATAACAAATATTGTTAAAGCGACTCTACTACCCAAAGCAATCTACAGATTCAACACAATCCCTATTAAAATATCAGCAGCATTTTTCACAGAGCTAGAACAAATAATTCCAAAATTTGTATGAAACCACCAAAGACTCTGAATATCCAAAGGCAAAGAAAAGCAAAGCTAGAGGTATCACAATTCCAGACTTCAAGTTATATTACAAAGCTCTAGGAATCAAGACTGTATGGTACTGGCATAAAAACAGACATAGATTAATACAGATGAATACAAATATCCAGAAATAATCCCATAACTATATGGACAATTAGTCTCCAACAAAGCAGGAAAGAATATCCAATAGAAAAAAGTCTTTTTGGTAAATGATGTTGGGAAAACTGGACAGTGACACACAGAAGACTGAAACTGAATTACCTTCTTACACCATATACAAAAATAAATTCGAAATGGGTAAAACACCTATATGTGATACCTGAAACCATAAAAATCATAGAAGAGAGCACAGACAGTAATGTTTGTGACCTTGGCTGAAGCAATATTTTTCTAAATATGTCTCCCAAGGCAAGGGAAATAAAAGTAAATATAAACTAATGGAAGTACATCAAAATAAAAAGCTTCTGCACAGCAAAGGAAGTAATCAATACAACTAAAAGGCAACCTGCTGAATGGAAGAAGATATTTGCAAATGACATATCTGAAAAAGAATTAGTATGCAAAACATATAAGGAACTGATACAACTCAACACCAAAAAAAAACAAGTAATTCAATTAAAAAATGGGCAGAAGACATTAACGTACATTTTCCCAAGGAAGACATACAGATGGCCAACAGACCCATGAAAAGATGCTCAACATCACTCATCACCAGAGAAATGCAAATCAAAACCATTATGAGATACCACCTTCACACCTATCAGAATGGCTAAAATAGAAAAACACAATAAATAACAAATGTTGATCTGGAGAAACAGGAAGCCCTGTGCACAGTTGGTGGGAATGCAAACTGGAGCATTCACTGTGGAAAACACTATGGAGATTTCTCAAAAAGTTAAAAATAGGGGCGCCTGGGTGGCTCAGTCGGTTGAGTGTCCGACTTCGGCTCAGGTCATGATCTCGCTCATGGGTTCCGGTCCCACGTCGGGCTCTGTGCTGACGGCTCAGAGCCTGGAGCCTGCTTCGGATTCTGTGTCTCCCTCTCTCTCTCTGCCCTTCCCCTGCTCATGCTCTGTCTCTCTCTCAAAATAAATAAATGCCAAAAAAAAAAAGTTAACAATAGATGCACTCTATGATCATCAATCACACTACTGGGTATTTACCCCCCCAAACACAAAAACACGAATTCAAAGGGATATACACATCCGGATGTTTATAGGAGCATTATTTTCAGCAGTCAAGTTATGGAAGCGGCCCAAGTATCCGTAGATAGATGAGTTGATAAGTACGTGGTATGTATACACAGTGGAATACTATTCAGTCATAAACAAGTGAAATCTTGCCGTTTGCAACAACGTGAATGGAGCTAGAGAGTACGATGCCAAGCAAAATAAACAGAGAGAAGCAAATATCATATGATTTCACATACATGCGGTATTTAAGAAACAAAACAAATGAACAAAGGAAATGAGAGAGACAAATCAAGAAACAGATTCTTAACTATAGAGAGCTGATGGTTGCCAGGGAGACTGCGTGGGGGATGCGTGAAATAGGCGAAAGGGTTAAGAGCACACTTATAGTGGTGAACACCGAGTAATGTACAGAACTGCTGGATTCTACACTAGTATAACACTAGATGTTAACTATACTGGAATTAAAAAAAATAGATGCATAAATTTCTGGAATAGATTAGCATGCTCAGAAATAAGTCCATGCATGTATATGGTCAATTAAGTCATGAGAAATGGGCCAAGTCTATACCATGGGGAGTGGACAGTCTCTTGACCCAATGGTGTTGGGAAACTGGACAACTACACGCGAAAGAGTGAAACTGGACCACTCTTATAAAATACACAAAAATCAACTCATAATGGATTAATAACTTAATCCTAAGACCTGAAACCATAAAACTGTTAAAAGAAAATGTGCAATAAGTTCCTTGACTTTGATCTTGGTGATGATCATTTTTTTTTTTTCATTTGACACCAAAAGCAAAGATGACAAAAGCAAAGAGAAACAATTGGAACTATATTAAAATAAAAAGCTTCTGGGATGCCTGAGTGGCTCAGAATCCCTCAGAGATTCTCTGTCTCCCTCTCTCTCTCTGCCCCCTCTCACTCATGCTGTCTCCATCTCTCTCAAAATAAACAAATTTAAAAAAGCAAAAACTTCTGCACAGTAAAGGAAACCATCAGCAAAATAAAAAGGCAACATACTGGATGAGAGAAAAATATTTGCAAATCATAGATCTGATAAGGAGTTAACATCCAAAATATATAAAGAACTCCTACAACTCAATAGCAAACAAACAAGCTGATTAAAAAACGGGCAGAGGACCTGAACAGTCATTTTGCCAAAGATGACATACAAATGGCCAATAGGTACATGAAAACGTGCCCAACACCAGTAATCGTCAGGGAAATGCAAATCAAAATCACAAAGAGATATCACTTCACACCTGTTAGAAGAGCTATTAACAACAACAACAAAAAAAAAACCCAAGAAATAACAAGCATTGGTGAGGATGGGAGAAAAGGGAACACTTGTGCACCATGGTACAGCCATCATGGGAAACTGTATGGAGGTTCCTCAAAAAATATAAAAAACAGAACTACCATGTGATCCAGCAATCCCACTTCTGGGTATTTAGATGAAGAAAATGAAAACACTAATTAGATGTGGTATTTTCTTCCAATGTAAGGCTACACCAATAACCTGGCATAGCCGACTTCGCTTTCTTAGCTAGATCTTCGGGATAATTTGCTGCAGGTCCTACAGCAGCACTTGCTGCTTCACCTTGCAGTTTTTTGTTTGGGAGATGGGCAACCAGGTCTGCTAGTTTTTCTTCTGTGGCTTCCTCACCTCTCTGCCTTCGTGGAATTGAGGAGACGGGCCTTGCTCTGGATGAGGCTTTGGCTTAAGGGAAGGGGCTGGTTTGCTCCCTCATTTAGACTAAAGGTTGTATCAACAATAAGGCTGTTGGCTTTCTTATCATTCCTGTGTTTGCTGGAGCAGCACTTTTAGTTTCCTTGAAGAACTTTTCCTGAGTGGGTCGGTCGGTTGAGCGTCCGACTTTGGGTCAGGTCATGATCTCGTGTTTGTGGGTTTAAGCCCTGCATTGGGCTCTGTGCTGACAGCTCGGAGGCTGCAGTTGGCCTCAGATTCTGTGTCCCCCTCTCTCTGCCTCTGTCTGAAGTAAACATTCAAAAAAAAATTTTTTTTTTCCTTTGCCTTCATGGCTTGGCTAATTGGTGCAAGAGGCCCAGCTTTCGGCCTGTCTTGGTTTTCGACATGCCTTCCTCACTAAGCTCACTCAGAGGTATGCACCTCTTTCCTTCAGTTGAACACGTGGAGGACATTGTAGGGTTATCCACAGACCTGATTTCAGTACTACAGCATCTCAGGGGACTGAGAGGCCTGAGGAGAGGGGAGGCTGATGGGAAGAGCCTGTCAGTGGAGCAGTCAGAACTCGCGCGGCATTTGGCAAGGAAGTCTGAGGTCCTCTCTGGCTGTGGTCCACGGCGCCTCCAAACATTTACAACAGTAACATCAAGGATTATTGCTCACAGAGGACCATGATACTGAAAAATATTTGAAATACTTCAAAAGTTACCTAAAAGTGACACCAAGACACAAAGTGAGCAAATGCTGTCGGAAAAATGGCGCTGATAGACGCTCAACAGAGGATTGCCGCAAAGCTCCAATTTGTAAAGAAAAAAAAAACCCAAGATTTGCAAAGTGCAGTCAAGTGAAATCCAAGGAGTATGCCTGAACGCAATAAAAGGAAATTAACGCAAAGATAGGTAAGTCACTATTTAATGATCTTTTAAAGAACTTTATTTTAACTTGGAGGAAAATTAACTTATGAACACGGCAACAATTCCAGACTTAAACATGTAACAGCCCCCGACTTAGACACTTAACCGCCGACAGAACAAAAATAACATACACGCTCTGGCTCTTGCAATGGAAATACATTCCAAATATGAAAAAAAAGCATGTATTCCTGAATATATAAAAACTTAAAACTCTGTAATATTGGGGCGCCTGGGTGGCTCAGTTGGTTGAGCGTCCGACTTCGGCTCAGGTCAGGCTCTCACCGTTCCCAAGTTCGAGCCCTGCGTCGGGCTCTGTGCTGACAGCTCAGAGCCTGGAGCCTGTTTCCGATTCTGTGTCTCCCTCTCTGTCTCTGCCCCTCCCCCGCTCATGCTCTGTCTCTCTCTCAAAAATAAACATTAAAAAAAATTTTTTTAAACTCTGTAATATTGAAATCAAGTCCCAAAATAAGGAAAAATTTATGAAATAAGCTAATGAGGAAATATCTAACATTTAATATGCACATATAGATATGTACATATAAAAATTTATGGTTTATAAATACATATGGTTTACGCAAATAAACAGTCTATACTAAGATCTAGGAGAGACTTTGTCAAGGAACAAAAATCAAAGAAAATACAAACATACAAACAAGGCAGTATCATAGGAAAAAACATAATATCCCACAGCAAACAGATTTTTAAAATTTTTTTAATTTTAATTTTTTAAAATATAATTTATCATCAAATTGGTTTCCATACAACACCCAGTGCTCATCCCAACCAGTGCCCTTCACAATGCCTGTCACCCACTCTCTCCCCTCCTCCACACGCCCCATCAGCCCTCAGTTTGTACTCAGTACTTAAGTGTCTCTTATGTTTTGCCTCCCTTCCTCTCTGTGACTCCCCCCCACTTTTCTCCTCCCCCATGGTCTTCTTCTAAGTCTCTCAAAATTCAGCTATGCGTGGAAACATATGGTATCTGTCTTTCTCTGCCTGACTTATTTCACTTAACATAATACCCTCCAGTACCATCCACATGGCTACAAAAGGCCAGATTTCATTCTTTCTCATTACTGTGTAGTATTCCATTGTATATATAAATCACAGCTTTATCCATTTGTGAGTTAATGGACACTTGGTCTCTTTCCATGATTTAGCTATTGTTTAAGTGCTGCTATAAACATTAGGGTACACGTGCCCATATGCACCCGCACTCCTGTATCTCTTGGGTAAATTCCCAGCAGTGCTATTGCTGGGTCATAGGGTAGTTCTATTTTTAATTTTTTGAGAAACCTCCACACTATAGATTTTTTAAAAATGTACATTTAATACAGAATGCAAGACACTGGCAAGAAAAATGCAAAAGCCTGTTTGTGGTAAGGAAATGGCAAAGGGGTGCAAACCCACAGGCTTGAAATGTCACTGGCAAGGCTGGGGCTGTGACTCCCCAGAACCTCTGGTCAGATAGTCAGGTTTAACCTCCATACAGTGCAGTCCCTGTGGTCTGGACCGGAGGAGGATTCCTGGCGCCCAGGCGAGAGATCAGACCTTCTGCTCACCACTAGTCCTCCTGTATTTCCGCATCTGGTAATTTCTGATATTTTTACTTTCCAGCCCAAGCTAACAGCACAGGTCAGAGTGAGTGAGAAATCCCGTGACCAGGCCGCGAGAAACTTGGACAAAGTTAAACCTCCCGCACGGTGCAACCTGCCTTGCAAAAGCAAAGCAAAGCACAAGGCTCACTCAGTCGTCCACCTGGACTTAGGAAACCGGTTCTTCATTCCCGCCAGGAGGCTCGGAAAGGCGCGCCGCCTTGGTCCTCCTGCCAAGGACCGGGGAGAGTGCGGGCTCCGGCAGGAAGCCTAACTGGGCGTCCCAAGCGAGGAGAGGCCCAGGAGCCGGCCGGGAGCACCAACGGGACGAGTCCCGTGCAGGGAGTCCCTGGCGCCACCACGGCGGAACTACAACTCCCATGGCCCCTCGGGCGGGTGAACGTCGCGCCCGTAAGCCCGCCCAGCCCGCGGAGCCCCGCCCAGATCGCGGGCGCCGGAGCCGCTGCGGAGTGCGGGCGAGCGCGCGGTGGCGAGCCGGCGGGTGTGCGGCATGGAGCCCCGCGCGGCGGACGGCTACTTCCTGGGCGACGTGGGTACGTGTGGGCTGCGCGGGTGCGGGGACCGCGGGGCTGCTCCCGGCCGGACAGGTGCGTCGGAGGACGCCGGTAGGGCGTTTTGGTGGGCCCAGGTGGGAACGTCCCTGTCGCCGTGTCCTTACTGGGAGCAAGGTCGGTAACCCCAAGCATCTCAGGCGCTCTCTGTGTCCCGGTCCTTGTCCCGGACCAGGGCGTTACAGAGCTGGTCAATACCGCCATTCGTGGGACTTCCCAGCCGCAGACTCACCAGCGCACCTTGGGGAAGGCGCAGGGAGGGGTGGGCATGGTCATCCCCAAGTTCAGAGCACCCAGAGGTGCCTCGGCGGTACCACTCCTAGGGCAGCCCCGCAGAGCCCGGTGCGGAACTGGAACATCTTCCAGGGGCCCCGTGGGAAGGTGTGTCGCACTGTCGTTAGCATCCTACAGATCCGTCTGGCTGTGACCGAAGGCGTGTGCTCCAGAAGGAAGATAATGCCCTTGTGACAGGTCACCCCATGTTTAAAAAAAGAAATACCATCTCGGGTTCTCCACTGACTCTTCCCTACCATTCGGGCTACGGGAGAATAAAATGGTTCCGAGGGCAAAGGGACATTCTCTGGGGAAGCAAAGTTCCCTATGAAGTAATACTACAGTAGGCGAAGTGAGCTGAGAAAGCACTTGGAAAGCCTGGAAGCAAAAAACAAAACAAAATAAAAACAAAAAACCTCCCCCAAAAAACCTAAAGTACTTTTACACTGGTAAAAACAGTAGTGCCAATCAAAGTGAGACATCTTAAGGGTAAGTGTAGCCTAAGGGAACTTGAAGCCATAGCAAGGTAGATAGTTGAATGGATCCTGGAAATAGACACCTTGAACATGATCAAAGACATTTAATAAACATGTTTTTCCTTGACATTTCACTGCAGGCAGGCACAAGACTTTGACCCCACCGGAGCGATCTGTGTTTGGTGCAGTTAAATAAGCAAAGAATGGCTAACCAGGGCAGCCTGGACACCGTTTCATGTTTTTGTTCATGTAGAATCATTAATACCTCATGATTCACTTCTGAGGTTTTTGTTTTTTTTGTTTTTTTGGGGGCGTAGTTTAAGGCATCTTTAAGAGAACCGCTCACTCAACCAATGGCTTTTACGGCTTCTGGGGTTCATGGGTACCCCTGACATTTTCATTCTCAGCATTAGCGGGTAAGCTGAATGTATGGAATGCAGAACACTGCCATCCCAGCAGAAGCAATGGCCCGCTGTAGGGACTCTAACCCGTTTTAACATTCTGATCTGAAATTCTGGATGTGTGGTGTATATATATATTTCAAAGCGCGTAGATTTTTCCATTTCTTAATAGAACACCTCACAGAGGTAAAGGCTGTACTTATTAAGGCCATATTGTAAGGCTCTGCAGAGAATTTAGGGCAAGTCACCTCCTACGTGAATCCTATATTTATAACTTAGCAAATGTTGTACAGGTTGTCACTGACCCAAGGCAAGCATCCTTTTGCGAAGTGGAAAAAGTGATCCCTCATTCAGGATCCGTACTCCAGAGCTGTGTTCGAGAGGCTGGCAGACAATGAGGAAAGGGCACCGTAAGGGTTTGAGGCTCTCAGCAAGGGGAGCTGGTTTTCTTCTGTCGTCCTTAGCCCCGAACTCTCACCACAGCCCGCTACCATCTGGTCAGCTGGAGAGAAAGACACGGTTTCTGGGACCATGATAAGACGCTGGAGCTGCGTAGGTTATGTGCCGGAGCTCATCACAAGCCCAGAAGCTGCAGGACGGTCCTTGTTACTGATAATTTAGAGGTGCGGTGGAGTTTGCATAGCCAGCAAGAGGCAAGGCTGAGGTTTAAACCCAGGTCGGTTTTCCTGGGTTGGTGTTATAGTAAAAGGCTCACATCCTTCACGTCGAATACATTCATCTCTCATCAGTTTGTAGGGTTACTGGGACTGCCGGACTGGATGGAGAAGTTGCGTCCTGCTGTGGGTTTCTCAGGGGGCATGGAAGGCTTTTCTTGCCTCCCTCCCATCGCCACACTGTACCCTAGAGCCTTTCCGGCTGTGAGACGTATATCTGTCTGTGGGGTTCATGGTCACGAGCACGGCTTGGTCTGCCTACTCGTGCCTGGGAACCTACGCAGGCACACCTTGGAAATATTTTGGGTTCAGTTCCAGACCACCGCAGTAAGTGGATGTTGCAGTAGAGAGAATCACATGAATTTTGGGAGGTTCTCAGTGCGTACGGAAGCTATGTTTACCCTGGCCTGTTGAGCATGCAATAGCGTCGTCTGAAAACATACCTGTCATCTGATCATTTCGCTGGTGGAGGGTCCTGCCTCGATGGCAGTGGCTGCTCACTGATCAGGGTGGGGAAGGTTGGGGTGGCTGTGGTAGTTTCTTAAAATAAGACAACAGTGAACTTGGCCCCGTCGCCGGACTCTTGCTTTCACAAACTGTTTTTTTTCTGGAGCATTTGATAGTATTTTATCCACAGAAGTTCCTTGAAAATTGGAGCCCATCTCCTCAAACCTTGCCGCTGCTTTGTCAGCCGAGCTGGTGTCATATTCTAAATCCTTTGTTGTCATTTCAGTTCATAATCTTCACAGCATCTTCACCATGAGTAGATTCCATCTCAAGAAACCACTTTCTTTGCTCCTCCGTGAGGAGCAGCTCCTCATCCGTTCAGGTTTTAGCAGGAGATTACAGCCACTATTCCCACCTTCAGGCTCCACTTCTGATTCTGGACCTCTCGCCAGGTCTATCACACCTGCCGTAACTTCCTCCACTGAGGTCATGAGCCCCTCTCAAAGTTATCTGCGAGGACTGGAACCAACCTCTCCCAACTCCAGTTATCCTGTAAACGTTGACATTTTTGCCTCTTCCCATAAATTCTGAAAGTTCTTAATAGCATCTGGAATGGTGAATCTTTTCCCGAAGGTTTTCAATTTCCTTTGCCCACATCCATCAGAGGAATCACTATGGTAGCTCTAGCCTTATGGAATATATTCCTAGAACAAGACATGAAAGTTGAACTGATTCCTTGGTCCGTGGGCTGCAGAATGACGCCGTGTTGGTGGGCATGGAAACATGAATCTCGTCCGTCTCCATCAGAGTGCTTGGGTGGCCAGGCAACATTGTCAATGAGTATTTTGAAAGGAATCTTTTTCTAAGCAGTAAGTCTCAACGGTGGGTCTAAAGTAGTCCCTAAAGCATGTTGCAAACATATGCGCTCTCACCTAGGCTTTGTTGTCCCATTTATAGAGCCCGGTAAAGTCAATCTAGCATAATTCTTAAAGGCCTTAGGATTTCTGAAATGGTCAGTGAGCATTGGCTTCAACTGAAAGTCACCGGCTTCATGAACCCCAGCAAGAGAGTCGGCCTGGCTTCTCCTCTCTGGCTATGAAAGTCCCAGATGGCGTCTGCTTCCAATAGAAGGCTGCTTGGCCGGCACTGATCATCCGCTTCGTGGGGTCCCCTCGTTAATTTCCTCAGCTCCGTCTTCCGGACAGCCTGTGCATCGCTGACTTCAGCACTTGCTCCTTGACCTTGTACTTCCACGTTTTAGAGATGTCTTCTTTCCTTAGACCTCGCAAACCAACATCTGCCACCAGCCTCCAGTTTTTCTCCTACCGCTTCCTCACCTTTCAGCCCCCCTGGAATCGAAGAGAGGTGGGGCCTCGCCCTAGATGAGGCTCTGGCTTAAGGGAACGTGGTGGCTGCTTTCATCTTCTGTCCAGACCATCTAAACTCAGTATCAGCAGTAAGTCCGTCTCATTTTCTTATCATTCGTGTGTTCCCTGGTGTAGCACTTTTAATTTTCTTCAAGAAAATTCTGCATTCGCCACTTGGCTGTTGGGGTCAGGAAGCCTAGCTTTCAGCCCGTCTTTGCCTCCAACATGCCTCCCTTACTGAACTTAATCATTTCTGGCTTTTGATTTAAAGTGAGGCATGGGTGACTCTTCCCTTGAAGACATAGAGGCCATCACAGGGTTGTTGATTGGCCTTAGTCTCAGTGGAGTGGTCATTGGGACATAATGTTTGTCGGTTAAGTTCACCATCTTACGTGGGCACGGCTTGTGGCGTCCCGGCACATTAATACTAACAGAGATCATTGGCCACCGATCCCCGGCAGACGTAGTGAAGTTTGAAATATTGCAAGAATTGCCAACACAGGACAGATGTGACAGTAACGGGAGCAAACGCTGCTGGAAAAATTGCAACACAGGATTGCCACAAGCCTTCAGTTCGTAAAAAACACGATTATCTGCGAAGTGCAAGAAGTGGAAGGTACACTGGCTCTCCTGAGCTGCGGTTCCCTTTTCTGCTGCAAAATGGAGGGCCGAGGGCCTCGCCCTGCTCTCCCCTTTGGAAGGTCGCAACCCCTCGTCCTCCCCGTGGGGTTTTGCTTCTTCCAGACGGACTTTGGAATGATAGCCACTTTTCACTGACCGCCAAGGCAGGCGTGCCCATGCCTGCCGCTCCCTGCTGAACACACACAGTCGGGTCCCTTTCTTGAGGTAGTAAGTAGAAATTTCCACAAGCTTGGCTTTTATATTTTGTGAGAATCAAATCTCTGAGTTTCAGCTCTCCTTTTGCCCCGCCCCCCTCTTGCTCCTATGCTCAGGTGCCCGTTTCATGGGGTCACGGGCTCTTTGGCTAGCGGGCAGGACAGGTAGGCACAGCGGGGGAGGAGAGGGTTATTATAAATAGGCCCCATTCACTGAGCGCTTTGTACCAGGCCCCACACTAAGTGCTTTTACTCACTAGAATCCACTTAATTTTCAATGAATAAACTACTGTCGTCATCCCAATGTACAGGCGAAGAGCCAGTCGAGGGAAGCTAGGTCCCGCAGAAGCTGATGAATGGCCGAGCCAAGTTTCAGATATAGCAGAGTTTAGTCCCCGTGCTGTCCTACCCCTGACTCTCCGGCCATGGACTTGCGGCTGTCACGTGGTAGGGCTGCAGCCATCCAAGTAAACAGTCAACACCGAACCGAGGAAGTGAGCCCTCTGCAGAGATCGGTTCACCCCGCCGAGGGTCTGTAGAAGTGCTCCGGTAAGATCTGGGGGTTAGCAGAGTTAGAAGGTCTGCTGGGGGGCGCCCGAGTGGCTCAGTCGGTTAGGCGTCTGGCTCAGGTCATGATCCCAGGGTCGTGGGATCGAGCCCTGCATCAGGCTCCGCACGGACTTTGCAGACTTTGCCTGGGAGTCTCTCTCCCTCTTCGCCCTTCGCTGCGTGTGCGCTCTCTCTCTCTGCCACTCTCCCGCGAGTGCATGCTCGCTCTCAAAATGAACATTAAAAAGAAAGGTTTTCCAGGGAAATGTAATCATAAAATGCTGTCATGAAGAGGTATGTAACGTGACATTGTCTTTCGAAGTAGAAAGGCTTGACAGGAAGCGTAGGCTGGTGTTAACCCAGCATTGTCGTTTAGGACTTTTTTTTTTCTTACAGCCTAGTGTCTGAAAGACCCAGTGTGTCATAGGTACCGTAATGGACGCGGAGAAAAACACAGCTATGCTGTGTGCATCCGGGTGGCTGACAGTCTCTGCTAGTTAGCGTGCGTTTGTCTGTACTCTGCTCAGACAGAAACCCTCGCTGTCACACAGTGGGGAGCCCCACGGGACCCCGGACTCACTGCGGTCCAGGCTCTGGCGGTCTCGGGCCCTCTGTGCTTCATGCGCAGGCAGGTAGGCTGGTGGCTGCGTTCACGTCCAGGCAGTGAGTATCCAGAGGAAGAGAGACATGGTCTTCTCCCAGGAGTCCTCGGGAGAGAGAGGAATTCTAAAGCCTTGAAAACCGTTCACGGCTCTCCCTCCCTTCTTGGGAGCTACAGTTGGGCCAGATGTTCCGCGGGGACGAGGATGACAGTGATTAATTTAGATCACTCATCTGGGGTGGAACGGATGGTTCTGGGAACCGGTCTCCGTGGCCATTACATCGTCTGTTTCTACGGTGGGGCAGATAGCAGGCAGACAGGCGGCGACCACGGGCTGGTGGGAACAGGCAGGCAGGCTGACGGGGCACAGATGAGACGCTAACCCCGGTGGGTGGAGGCAAAGGTGGGGCAAGTCCTCCTGGGAAAAGTAACCTTTGGATCGCAGCGGAGAGGTACAAGCCGGGCTTTTCTAGGGTGAGTGGGAAGAGATGGGAGTGAGGTGAGGGGGTGGGGGGAGAAAAGGGGCTTCATTTGGAGGCAGAAGTATTGTCTAAAGCGGTGGGAACTCGTTAGAGATGCGGATTCCCAGGCACCACTGAGACCTACTGACTCTGGGGTGGGGCTCAGTAGTCCGTTCTCACAGGCCCCCCAGGGGACACTGCTGGATGCTTAAGTGTGAGAGCCACTGGCTAAAGGGATGAGGAGGCCAGAACACCTTTGGGGGAGCCGAAGGGCAGTGATGGGGAGGGGTAAGCCAGTGTAGGAGAGAGAATCTTACTCCCATTTTGGGATCGGAGCTGCGATCAATTACAGAGTTGTCGAGTGTACACATTGAGGTTGGAATGAATGCAAAAATAGTTTTAGTCTGAGATGAATAAAAGTGAGGGTAGTCTCCCAAACTCACGAGACGAGAGCCCCCAGTAGCACTTGGAGGACGTCTATAGCTGTACACACCTTAGTAAGAGGAAACGGCTCAAATCAATATCCTTCCATCTTAAGACACCGGAAATAGAAAACTAAAGCTGAAAGAGGTAGAAGGAAAAAATAATAAAGATTAGACGGAAATCCGTGAAATAGAGAATAGAAAAAAAGCAACAAAACCAAAAGCTAGTTCTCCAGAAAGAGCAACAGAATTGACAAACCCCAAAGAGAAGATGCAAATCTCGAAGGTCAAGGGTGAAGGGGGGACGTTCCGCTGGCCCTTCTAGACGCGAGGACCACGGAGGGACACTGTGAACGGTGGTGTGCCAGGCTGCCAGGACAGAACGCGACAGACTGGGCGGCCCGCACAGTGCATGTCCGTTTTCTCACAGCTCCGGGGGCTGGAAGTCCAAGATTAAGGGCTCGGCAGGGCGGTTTCCGCTGAGGCTCCTCCTCCCCTGGGCTTACAGATGGCCACCGTCTCACTGCGTGCTGACACGGCCCTTCCTCTGTGTCCCAATCTCCCCTTACACGGACTCCAGTTAGATGGGATTGGGGCCTGCTCTAATGACCTCACCTCGACATCGTTACCCCTGAAACGGTGCAGACTCCAAACACAGTCACATTCAGAAGTACGCACGGTTCGGGCTTTATGAATTTTGGGGGCAAAATTCAGCCCGTGACAAATTGTAGGCCAACAGATTACGTGATGGGCACGAATTGGACAAATTCCGTTTAAGACCTACCAAAACTGACTCAAAAAAATAGAAACTCTCAATAGACCTGCAGCAAATGAAAAGACGGAATTAGGAATTAAAGCTTATGGCAAAGGAGAGCCCAGGCCCATACATCTTCACGGATGAACTTGACCCAACATTTAAAGATTCGAGACCAGTGCTTTGTAAACTCTTCCAAAAATTAGGAGAATTTCCTAACTCATTCTATGGAGCCAGTAAAACCAGATAAAAACAGAAGACAAATGACCTCTGAATGTAGACACAAAAGTCCCGAGAACACTAGCAAACCAAACACGCTGTGGCATCATGGCCAAGAGGGTTTATCCCAGAAATAGAGTAGGTTTAACATCTGAATGCCAGTTAGCGTGCTACACCATTTCCACAGAATTAAGGAAGGCCGGCGTGAGCATTACGGTAGATGCAGAAAAAGTATCGAACAGAAATCCGATACCATCCAGTGATTTAAAAAAAATTCGGCCAGAAAGGGAGGTGGATGTCCTACACCTGCTAAAGGCCCCCCGTGAGAAACTCCGCATCTCCTCCCTGACGCGAGAGATGCCGGATAAGGCAAGGGCGTGCTGGAAGCCCGAGCCGGGGCGGCGAGGCAGGAAAGAGAAGAGGCGCCCAGACTGGAAAGGAGGTGGCAAAACTACGATCAGCAGATGACACGGTTTTATACGCACAAAGTCCTGAGGAACCCGTGAAAGTGGAGAAGGTGGTCCCGACGTTTGAGGCACTCGCGGGCACGGGTGGGGTGGAGACGGCGTCAGGCTGTGAGTGAGGGTATCTGTGCGCGCGAGTACCGTGGAAGAAGGTTTCCCAGAGGAGGTTTCACATGGGTGCAGGTGGAGCACGTGACACCTAAGCAGGAGGCCCTCTCGTCCCAGCCCTCCCGTCTGCAGAGGCGGGTCTCAGGCAGAGATGCAGGTGTGGAAGGGCCGTGGGCACGGAGCAGCTGCAGGTGGCACGGGGTGGGAGGTCAGTGGTGGGGGAGAGCTCCAACAGGTGAGCAAGGCCCAGGTCACCACCCCTCACAGACCGTGCCAACGAGTGTGACCTGCACGCTCCGGCAGTGGGGACGACCCGAGGACTTTGAGGAGCGTCTGGACCGACTACGTGATCCTACGCAGGGTCCTGGGTTTCATGGAGCGTCCCTGCAACTGTCCCGTGTTCCCTTGACCTGGGCGCCAGCGTCACCGGGTCTCAGCAGCGAGTCCGCCTTCCTTTCCAGGTTTCTGGGTGGAGCGCACCCCTGTGCACGAGGCGGCCCAGCGCGGCGAGGCCCTGCAGCTGCAGCAGCTGATCGAGAGCGGGGCCTGCGTCAACCAGGTCACCGTGGACTCCATCACGCCCCTGCACGCGGCCAGCCTGCAGGGCCAGGCGCAGTGTGTTCAGCTGCTGCTGGCCGCCGGGGCCCAGGTGAGGGGCCCCTCGGGACAGACGCCCCGGGACAGGAATGGACAGGAGCCGTTCCAGAGTGCGGAGGCAGGGAGGGGAAATACCCAGAGGCTCGGGATTAGCGTTGGGACGAGCAAATGCGCAGAAAGTAGAGAAACCACGGGGACAGGAAGGAAGCCCCTGAGCGGGGCGTAGAGGAGGCCGACAGAGGAGCCGGCTCTAGGTCACCTGTGGTGGCCAGAGAGAAGGCAGTTCTAGTTTCTAGTGAGGGAGACGCCTGTGAGGGCCGGCAGGCCGCGCCCAAGTCCCGCTGCTTGGGTCCAAGAGCAGGATTCTAAACACAAGACTGGGACTTGCCTCCCGGCAGAGGTGCTCCAGCCGTTTCCGGTGGGCAGAGTCGCTGGGCCTAGAGCAGCAGCAGCAGCAGCAGCAGCGGGCTGGGGGAGCATGGGCTCCGGCGTCCATCCGGAACCGCACCACCCGCTCCCCAGAAGCTGGCCTGGGAGCGCGGTTCCGCAGGAAGCGGACGAGCTGTAGCGTGTACCCGAACAGCAGCTGAAGTCTGAGCACAGTCTGCCAGCCTGGGGGGTTGGTTTTTCCCCTGTCATTTTCTGGCTAGTGGGGACATGTTAAGCAGCTTCAGGCAGCCCTAAGCTGAAATTAAAACTCCCTTTTATAGCCTGCCTTCCTCACCTTGCAGTCTGCAGGGGGGTGGGGGGTGTGAGGGCGGGTGGAAGGTGGCGAGAGTGAAGCCGAGTTGCCAGTCCCAAGAGGGCCCCTCCTGCACTTGGCAGGCTGAGAGCCACTGCCAGCCCGTCTCCCTTTGTCCTTGAACGCCCTTGCCTCACGGCACCTTGGCACACACTGGAAAGCGAGTGCCAAAGGTCTTTGCAAAGGTGACTGTGCGTCGTGTGGGCTTCCCCCTCCATCCTGACACTTGTTTCTTCCTCCCCGCGAGGTGGACGCCCGCAACATCGATGGCAGCACGCCCCTCTGCGATGCCTGTGCCTCCGGCAGCATCGAGTGTGTGAAGCTCTTGCTCTCCTATGGGGCCAAGGTCAACCCCCCACTGTACACGGCCTCCCCGCTGCACGAGGCCTGCATGAGCGGTGAGTCCGAGCGAGCGGAGGAACCATTGTAGCGGGGAAGCCATCGGCCGGCTCAGGAGTACTCCCGGTCTGTTTCTGGAGCTGCGGCCCCGGCCGTGGAAAGCCCTGGCTCTTCCTCCTGCAGACCGTCTGCACCCAGGAGCAGGGCCACGGTTTCTAGGGTAGGATTCGATTTCTTCCCTGGGCCTCCACTGCCTCTCAGCTATTCAGGCTGGAACTCAGTCCCCTCTGCGGTGGCTCACGCGGTCTTCACCGTTGCCTGCCCTGTTGGGGCCCTGGCGTATTTCAGGGAGACCCAGCACGTGCCGAGGACAGGGCACTCAGCCTGGGGGCTGGGGGAACAGGTGGGATTTCAGCCGCCCCGCAAGAAGGGATAGGTTTCAGAGGGCGGGAGGGGAGGAGGAAGGCCACTCCAAGAGCAGAGAAAGTGACTTGTCCGGGCTCAGGGGACCGAAGCTTCCAGGAGACGGGTAACAGGAGACTGGACACTTAGGGCGAGCCCGGCAGGTGGGAAGTCTTTAAGTGACGCACTAAGGAGTCTGGATTCTACTCTCCTGAGCAAAGTTTGCAAGCTTGCAGCCGATATTTTGATTGGTCAGCGTGGTGCCGGCCACTGTTGTGTTGGCATGTGGGTGCGTGTTCTTTCGTGGCCCCGCTGAGAGCCACCGTTCTCTGCTGAGACCACGCCACTTGCTCTCAAGTCAGGAGAACACGGGACAGTTGCAGGGACGCTCCATGAAACCCAGGACCCTGCGTAGGATCACGTAGTCGGTCCAGACGCTCCTCAAAGTCCTCGGGTCGTCCCCACTGCCGGAGCGTGCAGGTCACACTCGTTGGCACGGCCTGTGAGGGGTGGTGACCTGGGCCTTGCTCACCTGTTGGAGCTCTCCCCCACCACTGACCCCCCACCCCGTGCCACCTGCAGCTGCTCCGTGCCCACGGCCCTTCCACACCTGCATCTCTGCCTGAGACCCGCCTCTGCAGACGGGAGGGCCTCCTGCCTTAGACGTCATGTGCTCCGCCTGCTCTGTGGAGCTTTCTGATGCTCTCTCTGGGCTCATAAGGGCCTGGAATTTTCTCTCGTCATTAATTTGTCTTTCCTGGCAGAGGGGGGTGGGGACAGGTTTATAAATTTCCATCCTGCTCTTAGGCAGATGGGGAGGGGGCAGAGAGCTTTTCTTGGATCTGCTATGTAATTGCCTTAGGCTCAAAATAACTCTTATGCTCAAGTAGCCTATTTTGGGGTGGCATAGCTGGTGCCCTTCCATGGAGGAGCGACGGGGGTAGGGGGTGTCCTGATGTGGAGAGGGGAGTTGGAGCCCAAGCAAGATGGATTCCTTTAGAAAGCTTTAGGGGGAACAATCGGCAGGACGTAGTACGGGGCAGAGGACTATGCAGCGGCCTGGACGTCCCCAAGAGAGTGGCCAGCAGAGGGCTGTCGGGAAGAGGCTGGATTCCAGGGCTCCCGCTGCCGACGACGACGACGAGGCACGAATTAGTGGGGAGAGAGAGTGGAGTCTGGGACAGAAGGAACCTCTGCCCAAAGCCAGCTAGAGATGCCGGGAAAGAGGCAGAAAAAGCACCTGCAGGGAGAAGGCTGGCGGACCTCTGAGCCCAGGAAGCTCCGGGAAGTTCCTTCAGGAGGCTTGGACTCGGGCTACCAGTGGGCTTCAGCTCATCACCTCCAGGCTCGGCACCTGACTCTGCTTAGGAGACCCCGGGGTGGGGGGCACCTTCCTTCTCACCGAGGAGCGGGTCTAGCTGCTCAGAGGCGCTACTCCCAAACCTGTCGCTCAGTCCCACCTGCTGCAGCCGGGCTGCGGGAACCGCGCACGCCCGGAAAGCACAACCTTCCCCCGGCTGCGCAAGGCCACATCGTCTCGTGAACCGCTTTCGGTGGGGTGCGGCTCCGGCTCCCCGATCTCCCCCTGCAGCCGGGCGTGGGGCTTACCTGCTCAGCTGCCGTTCTCTCAGGCCGATTTCCCATGTGTGCGTTCATTGACGGTTCTCATCCTTTTCCGCTCCCTTTAAGGAAGTTCCGAATGCGTGAGGCTTCTTGTTGACGTCGGGGCCAACCTGGAAGCACACGACTGCCACTTCGGGACCCCCCTTCACGTTGCCTGTGCCCGGGAGCATCTGGACTGCGCCAAGGTGCTGCTGAACGCAGGTACGCCGGCGACTGCCGCTGCTGCCGCGGGCACGTCGGTACTTATACCTGCAGCGGCTCGGCGTGGGCGTGTCGCGTCTGCACCTGTGCTGCGCGGTGCGGGCGTGTGGGGTTTCTACGGCGCTCTTCGGTGCAGATGTGTCGTGTTTACTCGAGCTCTTCGGCGCAGCTGTGCAGGCCCGTTGGTATTTCCAGCTGCTCTCCGCAGCACAGGTGTGTCCTGTTTCTACCCGCCCCGCTCGGTGCAAGTGTTTTGTTTACTGGCGCTGGCCGAGAGCTGGGCGGTGGACTCAGGCCAGGTCGGAAGTTAGCTCTCCCACTTGCTAGCCCAGACCGTGGGCCTCAGTTTCTACATCTATACAACTGGAGAAGTAAAACTTATTTTGTAGAGTTGTTGGGAGGATTTGTGATCACTTCCGCAGGGCCTGGCGCTCACTGAATGCTAATCATTATTTTTGGTGGCCATGGGACCATCCCCAATACCTGCCTAATTCAGTCGCCATCTAAATCTTTTTTTTAATGTTTATTCTTGAGTGAGAAAGACAGAGCATGAGCGGGGGAGGGGCAGAGAGAGGTCTGTGCTGAGCTGTCAGCACAGAGCCCGATGCGGGGCTCGAACTCATGAACTGCGAGATCATGACCTGAGCCGGCGAGGTAGGACACTCAACCAACTGAGCCCCTCAGGGCCCCCCCAGTCTCCCCAGTCGCCATCTAAATCAGAAAGAGATGGGAATCCGAGGGAAATGGAGCTGGCAGCGTGTGGAATCCAGATCCTTGTCGGGTGTTCAAAAAAGGCTGAGGATAGGGAGGCTCCCAAGGGAAAAATAAAAAACAAAATGAAAAACAGCCCAGTTAGGTGGAGGTTGGCTTCGGGACCTGTCTACCGCAGGAGTTGGCACGTGTGCCAAAGCGGGTACTGGGAAGGAGTTTTTATTATGAACCCAACTTAAGTATTTTGTTGGAAAATTTTAGCTCAGCCATTCTGGGTGCAACTTAGGATAAAAAAACAAAACTGGTCAGGAATAGAAGGATTACGAGTTCTCTCCGGAGGACGGTCATTTGAGCTTAGGTTATACATACTGTTCTATTTGTGAGTCTTGTCCACTGTAATGTGCACTTCTAAGTCTTTTGAGCAAAAAAGATTCATTTTGTATAAGGTTCATCATTGGGGTCGTTTTTATTTACATATTAAAAAATTTTTTAATGTTTACTTTTGAGAGAGAGAGAGAGAGAGAGAGAGAGACAGGCAGAGTGTGAGCAGGGGAGGGGCAGAGAGAGAGCCCGACGTGGGGCTCGAACTCAGAGACTGCGAGATCATGACCTGAGCCGAAGTCGGCCGCCTAACCGACTGAGCCCCCCAGGCGCCCCATGTTTTTATTTTTTTACGGTGAAAGAGCGTCTAGATGAGAAGCAGCCATAGACCTTGCGGCCAAGTCACTCAGCTTTTCTGCCAGCCTAGGGCACCTGCCCGTCATTACTGCCGAACTTTTGCAATAGTTTTCTGGTCCCCACAACCACCTGCAGAGCACCTGGTCCCCGTGTGCTCAGTCCACCTTAGCGCCCCTCCTTCTTTCCTTCGTTCCTCTCCTTGTGGCTGTAGGGGGAAGGGTCAGGTTAGGGGTTCGAACCCCAACATCCTTTCTGCATGAAGTCCTGACTTAATGGAAATGGTTCCTCTCTTGTAAATAAGGAAAACCCACTGTGGGGGCAGCGGGGATGAAGAAGGCAGCTTTCAGGGCCGGGTTGCCCTGGGGGTGCGGCAGTACCCAGATTTCAGCGAAAGCAGTGGGGTTCGAGCCCTCACTCTCTGCAATTTGGAGGCGTGCCGCCCACAGTGTTCGCGCGGTCCTAGGCCCGGCGCCCCTAACGGGGTTAGAATGGCTGCATCAGGGTCGGGCTGAAACCCAAATACTTTCCGGCAGCTTTCTCAGAGGAGTGAAAAACCGCTTGTCCAGATACCTCCCGCACACTTCTCCTCGCGTCCGTCCCACGGGCCCAGATTGGGACCTGGGTCCAAACCTAATCCAGTCCCTTCCTCCAGACTCAGCCGAATTCTGATTGGCTCGGGCCCAGGTTACTGGAACCACTTACTGGGGGTGGGGGAGAGGGATTAGCCAGTCGGGGCCCACACCAGGGCTGGAGGCGAGGTCATCCCACCCCCGCCCTAATAGCACTCCCCCCCCACCCCCCCACCCCTGCCATTGCAGGCTGTCAGTGCGGTGGGGCGGGCTGGTCAGAGTGGGAGGGCGACTGTGGGGTTCATGCCCCCTAAAGCAGGGGTTCCCCGAAGTGGCCGCCACCACCAGGCCGTCAGTTCTGGATGTCAGCTGCCTGTGGCAGCTCCTCCTCCCTAGGTCACATGGATTCTCTTCACAGAAAACGTTTTCAGCCAAGGGGAACCTCAAAACACGCAGAAAAGGAGAGAGAGAGGGCAGCGCGTGGGTTCTTCTTAAGGCAGCCATTCTTCTCGCTGCGGGGTTGGGGCACAGACCCCTCGGAAGGCCCAGGGGAAGGGCGTCTCTGGAAAGCAGATGCCTGGGCGGGGGCGGCGGGGAGGGGGGGGCCCAACCCCCGGGGTGGGCACCGGATTGCACGGCTGCAGGTTAGTTTTGCAGAGGAGGGGGCTGGGGAAGGTGAAGGCCCCGTGTGGCGAGGTAAGAGTGAGTGTAAGCGCTGCTGCCGCAGGCTTTGGCTCTGCAGGAAGTGGTCAGGGGGAGCTGAGTGACCTGTTCCAGGGGCCGGGTGTTCCAGGGGCCGGGTGTTCCAGGGGCCGGGTGTTCCAGGGGCCGGGTGTTCCAGGGGCCGGGTGTTCCAGGGGCCGGGTGTTCCAGGGGCCGGGTGTTCCAGGGGCCGGCCGAGCTTGTCCTTGAACCGGCTCCCTCCCCCTCTTTCCCTCCCTCTGTCTTCTCCCTCCCTTCCTCCCCCCCCCCCCCCCCCCCCCGTCTTCTCCCCTCCCCTCTGTCCTCCTCCCTCCTTCATCTCCTTCTCTTTCCCCCTTTCTCCCCCTCCCTCCTCCTCTTCCTCCCTCTCCTGATCCCTCTCCCTTTCCCCCTGCCCCTCTCTCTCTTCTCCGTCTCTCTCCCTCCCTCTGCCCCCTCTTCTCCCTCTCCCTCTTCTCCCTGTCCCTCTCCCCCCTCTCCCTCTCTCTCATCTCCATCTCTCTCTCTTCTTCATCACTCTCCCTCCCTCTCTCTCTTTTCTCCCTCTCCCTTTCTGTCTCTCTCTCCTCCTCCTCCCTCCCTCCCTCTCTCTTCTCCCTCTCCCTTCTCCCTCTCCCTTTCTGTCTCTCTCTCCCTCTCTCAGTTCAAGGCACATTATCATCATCAGTTCCCACGAAGCCACCTTCTCCTTCCTTCTCCCACCCCCGCCCCTGCCCCCGCCCCCGTTCTAACATGTGTGTGCTTGTGCATCATCTGTGTTTTGTAAGACACACATTACGGTTTGAGGCGTGTATTTTTAATCCACATAAGTGGTGCTGTGTTACAGTTTCCTTTCTTTGCTGTGTTTTTGCCTCGCTCTGTATGCTCAAGCCTCCCCGCCATGTACTCTGTGTGCCCAGGCATGCGGGCATGCCGGCCCCCCTCCTAGTCTCCGGCCCGCGTCACCCCCTGTCCAAAGGAGCCGAGTGCACTGCGTAAGAAGGTCCCGTTTTGGCCCTTGGGATGCCGAGGCCTCGAATCCGGAGAAGCCCTAGTGAGCGGGATGGACGGGAGGTCCGAGTTGTGCCGCCACCGCAGCCATAGTTTTCTCCTTGACTATGCGAGTAGCTTGACCGCCGGGGGCCCCCTCTCTTGCTAAATAGAAACAGTCTCTTTCCTCCCCGTTTGGCAAGATTATTGTGACAATTAATGACCTGCGAGACAGCCACCTGCATTTCAGATTTGATTAGACTTTACAGTTTTTCATTACAAGTTTGCATCTCGCGTCCAGACTCCTGTTTGCCCTATGACTGCAGAATTATGCAATTCTTTATTTGGCGGGGCAGGCATTGGAAAGGCGCCCTCGTGTGGTGGAGTGGGTGCCTGGTGGCGGGGGATGCTTCTTAAGGGATTGCTCTTTAGTCTTATTTTTACAATGCGTGGCTGCTGAATTAGATACTTAGGTCATGTAGCCTTCTTCCTGAGAGATTTTTTTTTCCGGACCTGACTTGGGAGTCTGGGCTGTGGGCAGTGGAGAGAATGAATGAAGTGTATTATCTCATTGGGATGCTTGCTGTGTTGGTAGGACCACGCAGTGACTGCTGTGTTTTTATGTCTACTAGGGGATTAAAACTGTTTTAAGTCAGAAATCCGAATTCCCAAGTATTTCCAGTGGGACAGGAAATCTAATAGCTTTGTACCCCCTGTTTCCTATAGTGAGCCTCTAAACTAATCATTACCTGGAGACAGGCTGGTGACGTGATTTCTTTAAACCCCACTTTGCTGATATTTTATGACTGTGACTTCAGTCTGTTTTGGGGGGATAACTTCAGTGATGCTGGGCTATTTTCTTGGCTTTGTTAAAATTCTTTTCTGCTGGCCAGGTGGATGGGTGGCTCCGTCGGTTAAGCATTTGACTTCAGCTCAGGCCATGATCTCACAGTTTGTGAGTTCGGGCCTCACAGAGGGCTCTGTGCTGACAGCTGGGAGCCTGGAGCCTGCTTTGGATCCTCTGTCCTCCTCTCTGTCTTCCTGCTCATGCTCTCCCCAAAATAAATATTAAAAAAAGATACTTTTCTCCTCTTATTACCTCCTTATCCATTAGGAACAAACTTCAAAGAAGTTGGTATTTTCTTAAAAAAAAAAAAATCCCAAGGCCCTCAGAGACCCCACTGCATGGAATTGGTGATGGCCGTACCCTAGGAATGACGTCTTACCCCAATCACATTTTTATCAAAATCTTTACTTTTTACTGCATCTAAAAACACCGTGATTAGCTACTACTTGTTCGCCTCTTTCTGAACGTCTCTCGTCGTCCCCGAAAACAGGCGGGTTCACGAGTAAGACCCCTCACCTCTTACCTGAGGTGGTGGACGATGTCGGGGGAACATCACCTGTTTTCCCTTTGAGCTTCTCTTTTGTGAAAGATATTTATGTCTAAGGACTCGTATCCACTCACGCACATGCTGCTAGCGCCCCGAGGACAGGCGGGCGGAGCTTTGGTAGCTAACTCAGCCTGAGGTTCCAGAGCCTCAGGGCTGTGGGGACGGACTGTGCGGGGCCTCAGAACTGCCTCTGAACTCACAGGGAAGTTTTCCGTGTTATTTTTCTTCTTTTTGGTTCTGTTTCCAATTATGTTACTTTTCTTCCCGCGGTCTGTCTTTAGCTCTCTTGCCATAAGAAAAAACATAATTACCACTTTTGGATCTTGAAGTGATTTTGAGCGGGGCGCATGGATGGCTTGGTCGATTAAGTGTCCAACTCTTGATTTTGGCTCGGGTCATGGTCTCACAGCTCTTGGGATGGGGCTCTGTGTCCGGCTCTGCACGGACATTGGGACCTTGCTTGCTTTGGGATTCTCTTTTCCTCTCTCTCTGCCCCTCCCCCTCTTGTGCATGCGCCGTCACCCAAAATAAATTCTTTTTAGTGTTTATTCATTTTTGAGAGAGAGCGGGCGCACTGCGCGCAGGTGGGGGAGGGCAGAGAGAGAGAGGGAGACACAGAATCGGAAGCAGGCTGCAGTCTCTGAGCTGCCAGCACAGGGCCCGACTCAGGGCTCGAACTCACGAACCGTGAGATCATGACCTGAGCCAAAGTCAGACGCCCAACCAATCTAGCCACCCAGGCGCCCCCTCTCTGAAAATAAATAATAAATAAATATTAAGAAAAAGAAGACAGGTGGAAGGCTCCATGGTCTTGTATACAAAAAGATTTGAAAAGGCTGTGGCCGAGCCTGCCTGGGTTCTCCCTCCTGCGGGGTCGCTTCTGGGTACCGTGCTGCCCGAGAGGGGACCGGTCGGGCTTTCTCCTGGCTGCGAGTACCCTCCTTGGTGATACCGCCCCCTACCCCGGACCCGCAGGGGCCAATGTGAACGCGGCGAAGCTTCACGAGACAGCCCTGCACCACGCGGCCAAGGTGAAGAACGTCGACCTCATCGAGATGCTCGTGGAGTTCGGAGGCAACATCTACGCGCGAGACAACCGGGGGAAGAAGCCGTCCGACTACACATGGAGCAGCAGCGCGCCCGCCAGGCGCCTGGAGTTCTACGAGAGTGAGGCCACAGCCTTCTGTCCTTGTTGTCGTTGCTGTCGCTTGGGTGGTGTGTGTTTGCTGGGAACTGCGCGGGTGTGTCTCGCAGGACGCTGCGTCCTGGCGGTCTGTCCGGTCCTGTGCACGCAAGTCCGCCGCCCGATCCCCGTGAGCGGCTCTCGCTCAGGAGACGAGGGACAAGGGATCTGGCGAAGGACAGGACCTCCTTTGGGTGCAGAGTGTTCAGATGGGTCCACGCAGCCTTACGACCACAAGAGTCTTTCAAACACCTCTTGTTTGCGGGGAGAAAGAGATTTATTTGAATTTCTGCCAGCCCCTCCCAACCAAACCCCACGTTTCCTGGAAGGTAGTTTTCCTGCATCCAAATAATTTGGGGGATGAAGTAACATGGGAAAATGAATTTCTTCAGGAATTCTTTTTTCTCTTTCAAAGAACTTACTTCGTAAACCTGCAGAAGTTGAGAATATGGTTTTTGGCTTATTTATATTTTTATCAAGCAGATATTTGCATCACACATGGGGCTTTCTAAGTATTTTTTTCAGTGTATTTATTTATTTTGAGAGGGAACGAGTGAGCAAGCAGGGGAGGGGCAGAGAAGAGAGAGAGAGAGGATCCCAAGTAGGCGCCACTGCTCAGCGTGGAACCCAGGGTGGGGCTCCATCTCACGACCGTGAGATCGTGACCGGAGCCGAAATCAGGAATCGGACGCCTACCGGATGGAGCCAGCCAGGCGCCCCCTACTTGCTTGTAAAGAACCGAATTGTTGTAAAAGGCGGTGGAGGGGCTGGGCCCTGCACGTGGACCTGCACCCCCACTCCGGGGGCCTCCAGCCACAGGCGTCACCTCTGGCCCTTGGCGCTGGGACGTGCATGTGCAGCCTGGGCCCACGGAGCAGTCCGTGACACGTGTCCGCTCTCCTCGGCCCCGTCACCCTGCCTCACGCACGCTGAGAGCCTGGGCCGCAGGCAGCCAGGCACCCGCCCGCCACTAATGCTCGCCCCGCCCCTCACTTGTCGCCAGCTTGAGAACCGAGCCTGCCAGCCGTAAGTCAGTCCTCAGCTGGCGGGTCTTATAACTTTATAGAAGAGAGGAAAATCCCCCCCCAACCCCGCAAAACAATATCCCAGCGGACATCGCCCTCGTTCCGTTCCCGGTCTTCCTTCTGGGTCCCCGGTCGTGCGTCCGCCAGCCTGCCCAGGAAGGCACGCGGGGCACGGCCCGTTTCAGGTCCCGCCTCAGCACTCACTCAGTTGCAGGATGCCGTGCTGTTTCCGCAGGCTGACCTCACGTGCTTCCTGTGCCCTCTCTGCAGAAACCCCTCTGTCGCTGGCGCAGCTGTGCAGGGTGAGCTTGAGGAGAGCCGCCGGCGTCCGGGGCCTGGAGAAGATCAGCAGGTTGAACATCCCTCCCCGGCTCATCGACTACCTTTCCTACAACTGAGCTGCGAGCGCGGGAGGCGGGAGCCGGCGGGGGCCCCCTGGCCTCGCCGAGCCCCGCGCTGGGCCGCTAGGTTCTGCCTTGTCTGCGGCCACACGACGGCCGTAGACAGAGCAGCATGCCCCGAGGCCCCGCCGGCTGTCCTGTCTTGTCTTCTCTGCAGGCTCCTGGACGGTATTTCCAAGGCACTGAGAAGGCCCTGCCTGGGCCCGGCCGCCCGGCGCTCTCAGGAAGGGCTCTGCTGGGGGCGCAGGGGAAGGGCGGGCGGGCCGGGGCCGGGCCCTGCTGCTGATTTCCGAATGCCGGGGCGGGGGGTTGGGGGGGTCTCTGATCCATTCAGCTGATCCATTCAGCGCCAGGGTGGCCCTGGGCTTCCGGAGGGAGGAGCCTGAGCAGAAGAGGTCAGGGTCGGGTCCCCACCGTGTGGCCCCACGACAGCTGCTTTGGTGACGTCCTGCAGCTCGGATGCTCTTTCTGGAGCCCCAGTTGGCACTTCCCAAGGCCCACCTGTGCCCGGGTGTACCCGTCACTCAGGGGGCCCTACGCGGGTCTTGGTGGGCGAGGGGCTCAGGCCACAGCCGGCACAGCGCTTCTTGGGAACTGTGCAGGCCCAGACTCTTAACCAGTTTACGTGGGGATGAAGGCCGTAGCGCTTCCGTTTCGGCAGCGGGTCCGTACAGGTAACGAGCTCCGGGGCAGGAGTTTCCAGCGTGGAGCACCCTCAGCAAACTTCAGGGCTGACTTCCCTCTGTTGCTGCTGTTGCCGACGGAAGTCTCCTGCCAGCCTGAGTTCTGCTCACTCCTCTGAAGCTCCGAAACGGGCAAGGGAGGCTGCCGGCGCCCCTCGGGGGTGAAGAGCCACCGACTCAGGCGCTTTGCAGGCGCTTACGGGACGTGTTACGTTGCGGGAGCTGCCGGAGCGCTGTGAGCCGTGTGGGACTCGGGCTCGCCCTCCAAGGCAGTGAGGGGCCTGTCCCCAAAGCGACAGAAACCACGAATCCTGCACCGTAAGGCAGCAGGTGGACCACCAGTAGGGTGTTGAGAGCGCATTTGTCTACGATTCTGTCTCCTAAAAACCAAAACCAGGGGCTAAACTAGAGGACGTTGGCATGATCAGTTGAGGTGTGTCTGGTTTCTGAGGAGACGGGGAAGGCACGGCTGCCGTGAGTTGTGCCCGAAGCCGGCGTCCCCAGGAACGCGAACGTCCCCGGGTGCTCCCGGGAAAGCGTGCGAAGGAGCCGGGGTGCTGTGCCGCGCGCCCAGGGGGGCCTCTCCGCGGCTCCCCGGTGGGGCCGCCGCAGGTATTTCCTGTCTCCGCTGTTTGGGCCGTTGCCATGGTGATGCCGCACTGACCGCCGAGGATGAGCCCGTCCCATTCCGTTGGAGTCTGAGACCGAGCTGGGGGTCAGTGGGTGGTTCGCGCGTCCTGGTGATGACAGCGACGGCTGGCACTGGGAGCTGCCCGTCCATCTGGGACAGGAGCTCGCCTCCGGCAGTGAGCACTGACCTCACTTCCTCACGCGGCGCCCTGAGTGCAGGGCAGACCCCGCAGCCCCTGCTCAATAAAAACTCTTTCGTCGAGTCTGTTCTTATGTTCACATGCCCTTTTGTTGGGAGCAGAAACACTCATGGGCTTTGTCCTGTCGAGAGGGGTGGCTTCTTCTCATGTTCTGGAGGGCCAAGTGCCGGGGCCCTGCCCGTCTCCCAGACCCCTCCTTCCCGCCTCTCCTTGTCTCCTGGTGGGGAGGCACCGCCCGAAGGGTCAGGTGACTAAGAGGACTAAGACTTAGGGCCTCCTGAACCCCCCCCCTCCCGCCCCGCCCCCGGCTGGCGGGATTAGATTGAGATCTAATCGACATGGAACCCACCTGAACCCTTAGGAGGGCTGTGACCGTAGACACCTTTCTCTGCTCCTCCGAGCCCTGGTCCCCCAACTGCAGCGGGGGGACGGAGGCTCAGATCCATTAGAAGGATATTGGTGGTCAACTCCTGAGTCTCAAAACTGGAAAAGGAGGCCCTGAGAGCCCCCTGTGTTTTGGGAAACTGAAACATAAGGCGATTAAAAGATGCCTTGCAAAGTATACAGTGCTCCCCAAACATAAACATTACACGTTTGTGTCTGTCCTGTGGTTTTGTTGGTGACTGTAGACCTTACAGCCGTGTAAATGATTCTCTTCTGACCCTGGGAGGGTCCTGACTTATTTCATATATCAGAAAGAGCCCTCAGTTTACATTTTATTTTTTATATGCACTTTTAAGGTTATCAATTTCGAGAGAGATGGAGACAGCGCAAGTGGTGGAGGGACGGAGGGAGTGAGACAGACAGAATCCCAAGTCGGCTCCACGCTGCCAGCACAGAGCCCAGTGTGGGGGCTCGAACTCACGAAACCATGAGATCGTGCCCTGAGCCGAAACCAAGAGTCGGACACCTAACTGCCTGAGCCACCCGGGCGCCCCTCGCCATTTACATTTTAAAACCCGACGTGTAGCTGACAGATTTGGAGAGACATTTGCAGCACAGATAGCAAATGACTGGTAATCAAAATATATAAAGATCTAGAAATCATTAATAACAAGATTCATAACCCAATGGATGAAAGAAAACAGGCAAAGGCTCTGGACAAGAAATTTAGAGAAACCTCAGTTGTCCCGATGGGAAAGGGTGGTTGGTAATGATCGAGGAAATGCAAATGAGCAAATATTTAACTGAACAGAAGGGTATCAATGTATAGCGTCGTCTCGTTGAAGATTAAACGGTCTGGTAGTTCACGTGGATGGGCCGTGTGGGGCACTCAGCTGATGGGGCGGCAGCGATGTGTGTATTCGAAGCGCAGTAGGTGGCGTCCGGTACCATTAGAAGCGCGTACCACGCGTGCTCAGATTTCCCGTTACAAGTGCACGTTAAAACTCAGGCATATCGTAAGGAGACTCGTACGAGGACGTTTAGCGCAGCAACGTTGGTGGTAGCAAAAGGCCCCCTTAGAAGGGGTGGGTTGAAGAGGATATTCTTATGATGCCTGTATTCAGTTAGGGTTAAGGTGAGTTAGAGTTACATGTTTTCACTGATAGATCGAAAACTTGGGACGGCGGGTGGGCAAAAGCTGTGCGCCGTGTTTGCGTGCAGTACGAAGCCATTCTTAACCTAAGTATCGACAGATACCTGTGTGTGTAGTCGACGCACACCGTCGCAGGGCCCACATGCCAGCGTCATGCCGGGGTTTCCTCCGGGCGAGGAAGGGGCGTGTGACTTGGGAACAGGCACAAAGGGAGCCTCCCCTCTCTGTGATACTTCATTTCTTAAAAAAAGGAGCAAACACGGAATTCT
Organism: Paguma larvata; assembly: GCA_030068075.1. NCBI lineage: Eukaryota > Metazoa > Chordata > Mammalia > Carnivora > Viverridae > Paguma > Paguma larvata. The sequence continues at coordinate 132,674,246 of CM057828.1, forward strand.
ACTATTTGTTCAGGCTGGGCAGCAAACAGCGTGGGTGTATTCTCTGTGTTTTTCGTGTTTTATGGTTTTTTTTTTCCATAACATTGTAAGGCCCAGAGGAGGAACAAAGGGCAAAATGTCTTTTAAGAAAAGAGGAAGAGAACCATGTCAATGTTAGACAGTGGACTCTGCTTAAGAATACCTTTCGGCTTCGTACTGGCTCCGAGGTCCTGTTTTGGTTGTGAGACCTTGCATTTCACAACAGTCGCGGACACTTTTGCTCAGCGTCCGTAGTTTTGGGCGGGGAAACAGGTCATAGCTACTTGCTTAGGGAAACTAGACTCTGAAAGCCCTGAGTGTGCCATGTGGCTCCCGGGGCCTCCCCGCCTCTCATCGGAGGTCGGCCTCTCCTGCCGTGGGATGGCTCACACCTTGGGTGATTGTGAACCTTCTAGATGTGGCTCTGGGCTAAGTTCCCAGCCGCACGTCGTACTCTGGAGAGATGGAAGCCCGAGGAACTGGTTCACTAGGAAGACCCATCTCCGGGCTCCGGGGTGCTGCCTGCCCCCCACAGGTTGAAGTGAGGGGAGGTGCAGGGAAACAAGGGGCCTCCGTCACTCTCCTGCCCCTCTCTGGGGCCCCTCCTGTCACGACGGAAGGACGAGGAGTCTCCTTTCCTCCTTCCCGCCCTGATGTTCGCAAGCACAGAAACGCTACACGTGGTAACCCGTCCGTAGCTCTGGGTGAGTCTGCGCAAAGCCCTGAAGTCGTTCGGGACAAAAAGAATGCCTTACTCAGCACCTCCGTTTTCCCTCCTGGGTTGCTCTGTTGTTGGAACCGCGGCACGCTGTCCGTCCAGGGACAGCCGCCCTCGCTTTCAAGCAGCCGGGTTCCATTATTCGTGAAAATGGGCATAAAGCGGGCCCGGCGCACAAGGCCCAGCCGTGTGCTCCTGCTGTGAGCGGCGTGCTGTCCTGGAGCAGGCTGGCGGCTGTCCTGGCCCCTGGGCGGCTCTGGAGCATTGACTGTTCTCCCTGTAATGGCCCGGAAAATACTTCCAGACCCTGCAGTCTTTGCTTTTTCCCTTTTCTCAGTGTTGCTACCACATGGCATTGACAGCCGAGCCCCAGTTATGTTGACACGAAAGTCTTGTGATCTCTGGCGGTTTGAATGAAAATATGTCTTAAGTGGGTCCAGTCTAAACAAGGCGCCTCCTAAAAGCCTAATGGCTCAAAACCATAAATGAAAGGGGAGTAGATTCATGATAGGTCTCCCCCCACCGCCCCATCAAACACACACGTACTTCTTTATCTAAAATCTTTCTTTCCAGCAGCTGGTCTCCAGGTGTGTGCTTCTGCTGAACCAGACGTCAGAGCGGAGAGAGCAGTTGCAGCTGAGCCCTGAGCCAGGACGTGCAATTCCCTCACTCTGCTGTCCGCGTGATCAGTAGAGAAAACCGCCATTGCTGCTTGTTGTTGTTGCCAATCTGGAGGCTCGTTCTGCAGTGTGGGGGACAGAGTGCTAGACGGGACAGAAGGCAGGAACATTTACTCAGACCTTGTTACTTTCCCCAAGCAGCCAGCCTGCCAGCCACCCTGCCGGCTGGCCCGCCCGCCCTCTATGCATCCATCCACCCACCCACCCACCCGTCCCCCCATCCATCCATCTGTCCTCCCATTCATCCATCCAACCTGCCAGCTAGCCCACCCTCCCTCCCTCCATCCATTCATCCACCCACCCACCCATCCATCCAACCTGCCGGCTAGCCCGCCCGCCCTCTATGCATGCATGCATGCATGCATGCAGGCATGCATGCATCCATCCATCCATCCATCCAACCTGCTGGCTAGCCCACCCTCCCTCTATCCATCCATCCGTCCATCCATCCATCCACCCATCCATCCATGCATCCCTCCATCCCTCCATCCACCCACCCATCCATCCAACCTGCCGGCTAGCCCACCCTCCCTCTATCCGTCCGTCCTTCCATCCATCCATCCATCCGCCCATCTGTCCATCCACCCATCCATCCATGCATGCATCCATCTATCCATCCATCCATCCATCATCCATCCAACCAGCCTGTCTGCTAGTCCACCCTCCATCTATTCAGCCAGCCAGCTACCCAGCCAGCCACCCAGCCCACCCGCTAGCCCACCCTCCCTCCCTCTATCTATCCATCCATCCATCCATCCATCCATCCATCCATCCATCCATCCACCCACCCACCCACCCATCCATCCAACCTGCCAGCTAGCCCACCCTCCCTCCCTCCCTCCAGCCAGCCAGCCCACTAGCCTACCCTCTATCCATCCATCCCACCTACTAGCCGCCCGCCCTCTATCCATCCATCCATCCATCCATCCATCCATCCATCCATCCATCCAACCAGCCTGTCTGCTAGTCCACCCTCCCTCTATCCAGCCAGCCAGCCAGCCCACTGGCCTACCCTCTCTCTATCCATCCATCCCACCTACTAGCCCGCTTGCCCTCTATCCATCTATCCAGCCATCCAGCCAGCCAGCCCACTAGCCGACTCTCCACCTATCCATCCAGCCAGCCAGTCAACCCTCCCTCCCTCTATCCAGCCATCCAGCCAGCCAGCCCACTAGCCTACTCTCCATCTATCCAGCCAGCCAGCCAGCCAACCTTCCCTCCTATCTATCCATCCAGCCAGCCAGCCAGCCCACTAGCCTGCCTTCCATCTATCCATCCGTCCAGTCCTCCCTCCATGCATTCAGTTTCCCCTCCTTCCCTCTCTCCATCCATCCATCCAGCCGCCAGCCAGCCCTCCTCCCTCTATGCATCCATCCATCTCTCCCTCCCTCTGTACATTCATCCTTTTATCCTTTCTTTTTATTTATTTTAAAGCAGTTGTTTTATTTTAGGTTCTCTGCTGGTCACTAAGGATAAAAAAAAAAATCCATAAAAACAAATCTTGGCCCTGAAGGATTTCAGAGACCATTTCTCAGGGAGGAGACACAGGAGCCAGTGCTGTGTCTAGAAACGTGGTGGTTGGGCATGAGCCTCACCCAGGACAAAGACCTAACTCTGCTCTCGGCAGAGGAGAGGAGAGGGACGCCCCGCATTCGGTTCCCAGGTCTTGGGCTAATAAATGTAGCTGCGTTCATTTTTATATTTAAAAATGTAGTTTACAAAGCTTTATAGCTGTGTAGTTTACAAAGCTTTATAAAGTGGCCATTGTTGGCAGTATGTTTCTGTGATAAATGACTCATTTGTTTTGTGCCTTTTCTCCCAAGCACAGAAACCAGAGAGTGAAGTTCAATCCCATGGAATTTTACATGAATAGTTTACTGTCATCCCTCCCTGTGTTTATGGTTTCCAACACATGGGTGAGACTTTTCTAGAGGGCCGGACTGGGCACCCAGGAAGCAGGGGGATTTCGCCTAGCAGGCTGTGGGAATCTATACCTTGCAGAACACATCTGGGTAATTTAAAAAAATTGAAATGAATGGAGCCATAAAAACAAAATCGATCACAAGCTACTCTCAAAGTGTCTAATTGTTGGTTTTTCCGGTGGGGGGAGGATGGAGGTTAGAGGGGTCCCTTGATTCTTTTAAAAAACCAAAGAGAGGGGCACCTAGGTGGCTTAGTCAGTTAAGTGTCTGACTTTGGCTCAGGTCATGATACCGTGGTTCGTGGGTTCGAGCCCCACATGGGGCCCCGTGCTGACACTTCAGAGTCTGGAGCCTGCCTCAGATTCTGTGTCTCCCTCTCTCTCTGCCCCTCCCCCTCTGTTTCTCTTTCAAAATAATAAACATAAAAAAACCCAAAGAGTATAAAATTTCATTTGAGGAACACAGCAAAAATATCCTTCAATTCCATATACGAGGCAACCGGAAATGGAAGAAGAAGGGCAGAAAGGGGAGGTCCAGCTGTCCTTTGTGGCATCACCCACGGGGACACCAGCCAGCACGGCCTAGGGACGGGAACTTTCCGAACAGAGCAGGTGGACGGGGGGGTGTGGCTTTGGAGGCACACGGTACTGATCGGAGCGATGTCCTCTGAACGCCTGGATGACATCAAACCCCGGTCCCCACGTCCGCCTCTCCCTGCCCCCGCTCTCCCACCAACCAGCAATTCCCAGACCTGAGACCTGTGCCTGAAGGGCTTGGGGGCTTTCCCCAGACTGTCTGACCTTGTCCACGGGTCACGTCCGTGCGTCCCTACAATAGGGCAGCATCATAACTAAGACTCGGTGAAGCCCAATGACATTTCTAGTCACAAGGAAACTGTGGCCCAAGATGGGGGCCTTTGGTCCTTATTTTGAACACATTGCTTCACAGAAACAAATATTACAAGTTCCCAGGCCAGCACGTATTCCTCTGCATTCTAGAAACATTTAACTGATTGCCTGTGATGGTTAGGACGTTCTGCGGGCTTCTGCCCGGGTAACAGAGGAATAAAACCCGGAGTACGGCAGCTGGCCAGCTGTGAACACGGGGCCCCCTGGGGGCTGTCGGGAATGAGCAGCCGTGTCCCGAATGCAAATCTAATGGAGTCCAAAGGGCGGATGGTCAAGGAACGTGACTGGGTCTACTCAAGCCTCGACAAAACGTGATTTCAAAGATAGGCTTCCGATTTACACGGAACATGAGAAAAAGCAGGAAGAAGTGTGGGTGGGACTTTTACTGGGATGCCAAATGTAGGCACTGTGGGGACTTGGAAGGGTCTTATAAGTTTATAACATGGAGTGGTTCCTTCTCATCACAGGTGCACTTCCAGACTTCTGTGTGTCACCAGAGAGGCCAGTCTGCGCCAATAATGGCAGGGGGAGAGTGAAGGAGATTTAAAAAAAACTTTCTCAAGCTGCTGGGCAAAAGTCGGTTAAGAAAGCAACAATGTTGGGGCGCCTGGGTGGCTCAGTCAGTTGAACATCTGACTCTTGGTTTCAGCTCAGGTCATGATCTCACAGTTTGTGAGTTCTAGCCCTACGTCAGGCTCGGCGCTGACAGTGTGGAGCCTGCTTGAGATTCTCTGTCTCCCTTTCTCTGCCCCTCTCCTCCCCCCACCCCCCGGCCCCACTGCTCTCCTCCCTCAAAATAAATAAACCTTAAAACAATCATAAAGAAAGCAACAATGTATGGATTAGAATATCAGAAATCTGGTCCAGCATAGCCTAGTCAGTACCTGGAATGATATTGAAGGCAGGACACTTGGTGGGGGGGGTGGAGAGAAAGGGATCCTGTGAGGGTTAATTTTATGTGTCAACCTGACTGGGCCGAGGGACGCCCAGGTAGCTGGAAGGTTATTTGCCGGGTCTTATTTCCTGTTGTTACCTCCAGGTACATGCGTGAGGGTGTTTTCTCAAGAGACGAACGTTTGGTTTGCAGGACTGGGTGAGGCAGGAGGCCCTGGCCAAGGTAGGCCTCGCCCCCTCGCTGAGGGCCTGCACACCGCAGAGAGGTGGGGGAGGGAGAACCTACTCTCTGCCTGAGCGGGGACATGGGCTTTCTCCTGCTCTCAGGCCGGGACTCACAGGGCCGGTTCCCTTGCTTCTCAGGCTTGTGGGCGTGGACTGGATCACCCCAGTGGCTTCCGGGCCTCCCGCTACAGGTGGGAGACGGTGGGACCTCTCAGCCTCATAATCCCGTGAGCCGACTCTTGTAATAAACCTTCTATCTCCGTTTCTCTCTCTCGATCCTGTTAGTTCCGTTTCCCTGGAGAACCCTGGCTACCACGCAAGTCTCGTTGTCATCACTCAACACGCTGATCCCTGCTGAACGTGAACCCGGGACCCGTCACCGCCTCGCACCGATGTTGCTTTGATTGGGCACTTATTAAGACATAGTCTATTACCTCCTAAGCTCTGCTCTTGGTCAGGGGGTAATGTAGGAATGCAGCTGGGCCGGGGTTTCCGGGGCTCCGGGTCGCGCCCTGATTGACCAGGGAGGCGGCAAAGGCAGTCACACGACCTTCCTGATCTGTTCCGTGGCTCTCCAGCCTTCAGTCGCTTGGAGGGCTTGTCAGAGCAGATCTCCGGGCCCCGCTCCCAGGGTTTCTCAGTGGGTCTGAGGGACTTTTCTAGTAAGTTCCGGGGCTGCTGCTGCTGGTGGGGGTGTTGGGAGAAGCCGCCCTCTGAGACGGCTGCCCTCGTCTGCCGCAGTCCGCTCTTCACCAGTGTCTCCTACTTTCTAGCCCCAGTGCGATGAAGTGAACTTGAAGCCTCATATTTTAGGGGACCATGGAGCCTCCAGACTCTGGGCCCAGCCTCTCTGTTTCCATGTGGACCTACTCCGTGCTTCTTGGAGGAATCACTTGGGATCAGGCTTGCTCGCTCCTTCCTTCCTTCCTTCCTTTCCATCCTTCCTTTCCATCCTTCCTTTCCTTCCTTCCTTTCCTTCCTTCCTTTCCTTCCTTCCCTTCCCTTCCTTCCTTCCTTCCTTCCTTCCTTCCTTCCTTCCTTCCTTCCTTCCTTCCTTCCTTCCTTCCTTCCTTCCCTCCCTCCCTCCCTCCCTCCCTCCCTTCCTTCCTTCCTCTTTCTTTTCTATTATTACTTTTTTAAATGTTTATTTTTGAGAGAGAGAGAGAGCATGAGCAGGGGAGGGGCAGAGAGGAGACACAGAATCCGAAGCAGGCTCCAGGCTCTGAGCTGTCAGCACAGAGCCCGATGTGGGGCTCGAACTCACGAACTGTGAGATCATGACCCGAGCCGAAGTCGGCCGCTTAACCGACTGAGCCCCCCAGGCGCCCCGAGGGACCAGGTTTCTAAGGCTGAGTCCCCGGAAACGTGCTTTTGAGGTCTCGACTGTAGGAGCACGGTGGCGTTGTCCTCCGTGTCCCTGTCTTAGACGCCCAGCCGCAGCCCAGCCGCTGGCCAAACATGGCGCTGACGGGGGATGGCGGGTTGCCTCACGCCAGGTGGAAACCATTTTCTTGCTGCTCGTGCCGATGAAGGAAATGATTGATGAACGGAAGGGACCCTGAGACGTCAGATAAATCTCTGTCTCGCTGGTGAATAAGCACTTGCCACCGGGAAGGGGGGTGCTTTTGTGTTTCTTCCATTTCCAAGCAGATCAAGGTCCTTTGTAAAGCCAGACACAGCTTCGTGAGGTCAAGGGGGGAAGCGCTGTCATCCTTCTGCACCGAAGCACCGAGAACAAAGACACAGCTTGGGGGGAAACGCTGCCCACCAGAAGGTCACCTTGAGACAGGGTCTGTCCCCGAAATACCTGCTCGTTTTGGCGAGCGGCCACACCCAAGTACCTGGCCAGTGGGGGAGGGCCTCTCGCTTTAGGGAATTTGCCAGACGGCGTCCTGGGCTGTGCCCTATGTCCTCAGGAGGCCCCCTGGCCCAAGCTGGGACATCCAGTCCCCTTGGGAAATCAGGATGCTCCCTCGGGCTTGTGGCGCGCTCCCTGGGGGACACGGGGACGGCCTCCGCCTGGGGCAGGATGTTCCCCACGGGGAGGGAGTCGGGGTGGGACCGGAGAGCTTAGGCTCTCGGCACATTGAGGGGGTGTCCGACTGCATGGAGACCCCAGAATCAGAGAGGGGCCATCTGGGGGGCTCTGCGGGCTGAGCATCTGACTCTTGATTTCGGCTCCGGTCATGATCTCACGGTCTGTGAGCCTGGGCCCCGCGCCGGGCTCTGCACTGACAGCAGGAGCCTGCTTGGGATTCTCTCTCCCCCCTCTCTCTGCCTCTCCCCGACTCTTGCTCGCTCCCTCGCTCTCAAAATACATAAATTAACTTTAGAAACAAATGTGTTCTCTTGGGGCACCTGGGTGGCTCAGTTGGTTAACTTTGTCTCAGGTTATGATCTCGCAGTTCGTGGGTTCGAGCCCTGCGTCGAGCTCTGTGCTGACAGCTCAGAGCCTGGAGCTGCTTTGGATTCTGTGTCTCCCTCTCTCTCTGCCCCTCCCCTGCTCTCACTCTCTCTCTCAAAAATAAATAAACGTTAAAAAAAAATTTTTTTTCCAACATGTTCTCTCAGGAGACGGAGTGAGCTGAGGGCAGGCTCCAGGTCCCCAAACCCCGGCCCTGGCCCATCCCGGGCGGTCCCCTGGGCAGAGGGCCGCTGGGACGCCCCCACGCAACAGTGTCCAGAGGACGAAGGGACCGCATGTCTTTTCTGTTGTTCTCTGGTGTGGGGGGAGCATCCCCTAAGTCTCCCCAGCCGACACCCCTTGTCCTCTACCGCCCCCTCCCCACCCCACTCAGCTGACATGGGGTAGATTTGAATCCACGTCCAACCCCGAACCAATCGCCAATAAGGACTCACTGAGATTCGTTCACACTAATCACCGAGGGGAGCGGGTGTCGGGTCCACAGAGTAAGACGGGGAAGAAATGCCGGGGTTAGGAGGGCGGGGGAGTTTTATTCCGGAGACGGGGTCCCTCGGAAGGATTTCAGTCAGGGAGTGATAAGAGCAGAAACACGCGTGCATGTTCTGGAATGTTCTGGAAGATGGTCAGCAAGCAGCGAAGGGGGGATGTGGGGTCTGTGAGAGGTGGTAGGAGGGCGGGAGAAAAGTGAGGAGGGCCGTGCCGCCGATTTGGACGACCGTCCATGGGATGGGTGCCTCGGTGGGTAAGTCTGGGGGTGGCCGGCCTGGCGGATCCAAACCTCAGCTCCTGGGAAAACGGGGTGCCGTATAAAATCACATCACACGAAGGGATGGAGAAACGGGGCTGGCTGCCCAGCGGCTGCTCCCTCGCTCGGGTGAGGACCCTGTCACCTCACAGGGTCCCCGTCACCTGACCTTGCCGCTCAGAGCCGGAAGGCAGAGGCAGTGAAACGGCTAAGTCGAGAATGAAAAGGTGACTTACAGACTTCAGAACTGGTGGAAATGAGGGCCAGGCAGCCTTGATCCGGCCCATGTGCTGTTTACCTCTCCGCTCAGACTGAAGCGCTCACAGAGCCCAGACACCCCCAGTAAAGAATTTCCTTTCTCCCCACTGGGGGTCGGGGCGCTTGTCCTTGCTGGCCTTCGAACGCTTTGCTCTCTGACTATGGCCAAGCTGGGAATGTTCTCTCTCTTTACGTCACCCAAATAACGACAGGGAGAGAGTCCCCGCAAGCTTTACTTGGGGGAAGTTAGCCCCCCAAAAGCAGTCCCGCTATTTCTGTGTGTTTCTAGCATCGAGCTCAGCCTAGGTCTCCATTCTCTCCTGTAAAAACCCTGGAGTCCGGTCTTGTCACCCTCGTGAGTCAGTTCCTCGGCGGAGAAGGGATGGGACCCTCCTCTTGAAAGCCTAAGAGTTCCACTCTGAGGCTTCTCCAAGGCTCCATTCTCAAGTCTCTGTCGTAGTCAGGAGAGCCAGCTGCGTAACAAATAGCCCCAAATCCCAGGGGCTAATACGATACGGTCTATTTCTCCTCCATGGCTCAGGGGACACGCGTTGGTGGGAGGGCTCTGCTCTGTGGTCATCATGTAGGGCCTTGGAATTCTCTGAATCTCTTTCCACAGGTAAGGGAAGTAAGAATGTGTGGAAGACACCCTCTCTCCCACCTCAGCCTGGAGGGGACACCCGTCACTGCCGCTTAGAACCTATCGGGGAGAACAGGTGCCCCCTCGATGGAGCGGGGCGAGAATGTAGCAGAGCGCCCTGGTGGGGAATTTGAAAGCCTGGATACTGGCAAGCAGCTAGCCAGAGACTGCCACTGTGCCCGCGTCATGCGCGTGTATTGAAACACGCCAGACGCATCCTGCTCCTAGAATTTCCCTCGGTGGTGGTGGGCCAGATTCGGCAAACGGGCCATGGTTTGCCAGCCCCTGCTGTCAAAGCTTAAATATGCCAGAGCCGAAGTTTTTACAACTTCCTTGACTTTTCCCACATGGTCCCAAGGTGGCTGCCACAGCTCTAACCATCATGTCCTTGTTCCAGGGAGGAAGAAAAAGGAAAGAGCAGGGACAAAGTGGTGTCTGCCAGCTACATAAGCTTTGCTTATTGGAGACCCCACCCAACAGCTTCTGTCTAAAAAATTTTTTTTAATATTTATTTTTTTTTTAATTTTTTTTAACGTTTATTTATTTTTGAGAGACATAGAGACAGAGCGTGAACAGGGGAAGGGCAGAGAGAGAGAGGGAGACACAGAATCCGAAGCAGGCTCCAGGCTCTGATGAGCCGTCAGCACAGAGCCCGATGCGGGGCTCGAACTCACAGACCGGGAGATCATGACCTGAGCCGAAGTCGGCCGCTTAACCGACTGAGCCACCCAGGCGCCCCTTTAATATTTATTTTTGAGAGAGAGAGAGAGCATGAGCAGGGGAAGGGCAGAGAGAGAGGGAGACACAAAATCTGAAGCAGGCTCCAAGCTCTCAGCTGTCAGCACAGAGCCCGACACGGGCTTGAACCCACAAACCACAAGATCATGACCTGAGCTGAAGTCAGACACTTAACCAGCTGAGCCACCCAGGCGCCCCTAATAGCTTCTGTTTCTGTCTCCTGTGCCTCTCACCTCTGCAAAGGAGACTAAGACACACCGTTGTTGCTTTTTTCCCTTCGGTTTAGACACATTGCCATCCCAAACAACATACATTTTCTCTTATTAACAAAGAAAGAAGAACAGATAGTAAGTGATTACTTAAATAACATTTAAAAGCAAAAAAAAGAACGATATTAAATCACACCCAGTGGTTCCTACCACCGCTGCTGTTTTTGGAAACGACTCTCCGAGGAATCCACCTGGAAAGCCTCCCCTGTTTATAATACATTTCTGGGCACCTCTAACTTGGCTCCGCGCTGAAATCCCCAGAGGAGGGTACAAGCTTCACAGTGTGATGCTGCAAAAAGACCGCTCGAACTTGCCGATGCTTGTCAAAAACAAGAGCCCACACAGCTCAAGAACTCCCGTCCAGCTGCGCGGGGCTGCAGGCTGGGAACGAGAGGGCAGAGGCTGCGGGGCGAGGATGTGGTGTGGGGCCGCACACAACAACCATGGGCAGCTGGGGGCGGGGAAGCTGGAGGCTCCGGCCTGGGGGACAGGACTGACGGCCTCGGCGGGTGCCTGGGACGATCTGTCCGGGAGGCGGATTCCGTGACGGCTCCTGGTTGCCATTTCTAACGCTCCCTCTTCCAAAAGCGTTTTATGACAAGGCGGGAGGTCTCGAGCCCCAGGTTTTGCTCTGTTTTTCTGCAAGTGTCTCCGAACTGTGGACTGGGGACCGTGTGGACGCTCCTGGCCCCCTGAGGCCTGGGGTGCTGCGGAGAGCGTCTGACCCACGACGCTCGGCACTCAAGGGTCAGAGTCTCTGTCTCTTCGTTTTCCCATCATCCAGTTCTCCTTGGCAGAATGGACACCTTCTTTTGAGCGACTGGTGACAAGGACAGGATGAGAAGTTAGCATTAGACCCCATCTCGGCCCCTCCCTTTGGACTCCTTCTGGAACTTTCTCGTCTGGCTTCCATGTTTTCTAGCTGCATTGCTGCGCGTGGCTCAGACCCTGCCCATGCAGCGGGAGGTTCTGGAAGGAGATTAGCGCTGGGGATCTGTGGCTCCGGGCCTGGCATCTGTGTCTCCCACTGTCATCGGTCCCCCCCCTCTCAGGCAGCCGTGTTAACACGAGGAGGCGTCTTGCCAGCCGTGAGCCCCACGCGGCCTTCTCTGCTGCCTCTCCCCGTCTCGCTGTGAAAACGAGCTCGGACCGTGTGGACGGCTTGCCAGCTCAAAGCTGAAGCCCTTTCCATCTTTCAGGGCTTCGGCTCAGGCGGGGCCGTTGCGGAATCTGCATAAACTCTCGGGCCGAAGACTCGCTCCCTTTCTGGGTTTCCACGTGTGTCACTGATGACGCCCCTCGAACACCCGACGCTTCTGTGACCGTCTGACCAGACCCCATCCTAATAATTTACTGACGGGTTTGTGGAGTGCCCCAAACCGTAGGTGCCCCGGGGGCCTGCCTCTCATCAGCTCGCAGTCCGGGGGCACCTGCCCTGGTGTCCCTCGGGGTCGCGTGTCCCGGCCCCGGGTGCCCGCAGTGCGGTCCCCGTCTCTCCGGTGTGTACTTGGCTCTGAGGAAGGAGCCTGAACATCTCGGGACCTTGTTTTGCTCTCGTTTCCACGCAGACACCGGGCCACGAGCGGCAGGACTGCGGGCGAAGCCCTGAGGAGACGCTGAGAGGCCGCAGACCAGACCGCTGGGCTAGGCCATTTCTGGGCTCAGCGGCTAAAGAGAGGGGGCTGCCTTACGGTGGTTTCGGCTTGAGTAGCAGCGTGGGGGGGACGGGTGATGACGCCCCTGCTCTGAGCCTGTTGGCCAGACAGGGCGGGAAGCCCTCCATGATTTCCGGAACCTGCCAGAAAGATGTAGCCGTCTGGCCAAGATGTCGGCCAACACCAGCTTCACCCCCACAGTGGACGGAAGTTCGCCTGCCCTTCGGGCTTTCCGACCTTTGATCCAGCAGGGATGTCCTGGCCTCGTGACCGGTCTGCAGAACCTTGGCCTCAGGCCGCAGTCTGCGACAACTGGGGCCAAAGTGGGCGGCTTCTTTATCAGAGACCAGCCCTGCCATGCAGGCTGCGGTGATGGCCCAGCTCCCGGAGGGTCATGGAGATCATCCCGCTATTTTTCTGGAACCTTCTGTGAATCTCCCCCAAGGCCAGTCCTCCCTCTCTCCCAGGGAGAGAAGGCTTCCTCCTTCTCCCCTGTGTCTCCCCAGGGGGTGTATGGGCCCTGGCCTGGCCCTCTGTGTTGAGCTCCAGCCGCCTCACCTGCCCACCCAGCGCTGCTACCTGACGCAGGGACCGGCCACCACCTCCAGAGGGCGTCTGCCCGTCTTTGGACAAGTTAGCATATGCTCTGAGAGACAGTGAAGCTTTTGAATCACGGGCCTTTGCTCGATCCTTGGGACTAAAGAAAACATGTCGACTTTTTCTGCAAATAAGATGATGATACTTTGTCTTCATCAGCGTGGGCCACCATAACAACAGACGGTTATTCCCCATGGTTCCGGAAGCGGCAAGTCTAAGATCAAAGTGCTGGCAGACTCGATTCCTGGTGAGAGCTCTCTCCCGGGGTGCAGGTGGCAGCCTTCCCGCCGTGTCCTCGCACGAGGCCAGAGTCAGCGCAGCGCCGGCCTCTCTTCTTCGTCTTCTCAAGACACGAACCCTCCCATGACCGTATTTAACCCTAATCACCTCTCGGAGTCCCCACCTCCAAATACTATAGCATTGGGGGTTACGCTTCAACACAGGAATCTGAAGGGACGCAAACATGCAGCCAGGAACATTATTATTATGAAGCTTCCACTTCTTTTTTATTTTTAAAAATGTATTTAGGGACGCCTGGGTGGCTCAGTTGGTTGAGCGTCTGACTTCGGCCCAGGTCATTATATCATGGCTCGTGAGTTCAAGCCCCGCGTCAGACTCTGCCCTGACAGCTCAGAGCCTGGAGCCTGCTTTGGAATCTGTCTCTCTTTCTCTCTCTCTGCACCTCCCCTGCTCACTCTCTGTCTCTCAAAAAAAATTTTATTCTTAAAATTACAGTATAGTTAACATACAACGTTGTATTAGTTTCGGATGTACAATATAGTGATTCAACAATGGTCTCCATCACTCAGTGCTCATCGTGATACGTGTACCCTTAGTCCCCGTCACCTACTTCTTCCATCCCCCACCCCGTCCCCTCTGGCGACCATCAGTGCATTCTCTCTACTTAAGAGTCTGGTTTTTCTTGTCTTTTTCTTTGTTTTCTTTCTTAAGTTCCACATAAGAGTGAAATCATATGGTATTTGTATTTCTCTGACTGGCTTATTTCACTGAGCATAATACCCTCTAGATGCATCCATGTTGTTGCAAACGGCAAGATTACATTCTTTTTAATGGCTAATATTCCGTTGTATATATACACCACGTCTCCTTCATCCATTCGTCTGTCGATGGGCACTTTGGGCTGCGTCCATAAATTGGCTATGGTACATAATGCTGCTCTAAATACAGTGGTGCATGTGTCTTTTCCAATTAGTGTTTTTGTTTTCTTTGGGTAAATACCCACTAGTGGAATTACTGGATCTTATAGTAATTCTATTTTTTTAATTTAAAAATTGCTTATTTATTTAGAGAGAGAGAGAGAAAGAGAGAGTATGAGAGAGTGCGTGCTTGCATGAGGTGTGGAGGGGCAGAGAGAGAGGGAGACAGAGAATGCCAAGCAGGCTCCATGGTGTCAGCACAGAGCCCAAGAGGCTCAATACCACAAATGGTGAGATCATGATCTGAGCCAAAGTCAAGAATCAGATGCTTAACCAACTGAACCACCCAAGCACTTCCCCTAGTAATTCTATTTTTAATTTTTTGAAGAACCTCCCTTCTGTCTGCCGCAGTGGCGAGGGTTTTGCATTCCCACCAACAGTGCAAGAGGGTTCCCCTTTCTCTGCATCCTCTTCAACACCTGTTTGTGTTGTTTCTTTTAGCCATTCCGACAGGCGTGAAGTGAGATCTCATTGTAGTTTTGATGGTCATTTCCCTGATGATGAGTGATGCTGATGCATCTTTTCATGTGTGTGTTGGCCATCTGTAAGGAGAAATGCCTGTTCATGTCTTCTGACCATTTCTAATTGAATTATTTGGTTTTTTTGATAATGAGTTTTATAAGTTCTTAATATATTTTGGATATTAACCTCTTAGCAGCTGTATCATTTGCAAATATCTTCTCCTGTTTGGTAGGTTGCCTTTTTATTCTGTTGAGGCTCTCCTTTGCTGTGCAGAAGATTTTTATTTTGGTATAATACCAATCCTTTAATTTTGCTTTTGTTTTGTCTTATTTTGCTAACTTTGCTTGCCATAGGAGATATACCTAGAAACATATTTCTATGGCTAATTAAAAAAAAGTTACTGCCTAGGTTTTCTTCTAGGAATTTTATGGTTTCAGGTCTCACATTTAGATCTTTAAGCCATGTTGAGTTTAGTTTTGTATATAGTGTAAGGAAGTGGTCCTGTTTTCTTATCGCTATTTGTTGAAGAGACAGTCTTTTATCCCATTGCATATTCTTGCCTTTGTCATAGCTTAATGGACCATGTAAATTCTATTCTGTTCTATTGATCTATGTGTCTATTTTTGAGCCAGTACCATTTTTGATTACTACAACTTAGTAGTATATCTTGAAATCTGGGATTGTGATACCTCCAGTTTTGTTATTTTTCAAGATTGCCTTGGCTATTCTGGGTCTTGTGGTTCCATACAAATTTTAGGATTATTTGTTCTAGTTCTATGAAAAAAGCTGCTGGTATTTTGATAGGGATTGCATTAAATATGTAGATTGCTTTGGGTAGTATGGACATTTCAACAATATTTGTTCTTCCAATCCATGAACATGGGATATCTTTCCATTTGTTTGTGTCATCGTCCATTGTTCTCATCAGCATTTTGCAGTTTTCAGGGTACAGGTCTTTTACTTCTTTGGTTAAGTTTACTCCTGAGTGTTTTATTATTTTTTGGTACAATTGTCAATGCAATTGTTTTCTTAATTTCTCTTTCTGCTACTTAATTATTAGTGTGTAGAAACGCAACAGATTTCTGTATCCTTTAGCTCTAATTTCTTGAGCATGCATTACGTGTCACAGAAGCTATACCAGGTAAGTGTGCCTGCCTCTCTTTTTTTCAGATGAGAGACGGTTCTGAGAGTTAAACCATTTACTCAAGATTACATTCTAAGGAAGAGATGGCAGGTGGAGAGGAACCTGGGTGTGTCGCACTTTGTCACCTGTGGAGATGGCTTGCATGTCCCATAGTCCATCTGCCCAACCCTCTGAGTTTTCTTCTCTCAAGGCTAAATGTATCCCTTCCCTTTATCTCCTCTTCATATGACTTCACCTTCCTGGCTGCACAGCCTGACCGCACTTCCTCGGATCTGCCCTGCGTCAGAGAACAAAGGAACTTCTTGCAAACAGACAAGAATGTGCTAATTGTGTTCCTTATCTCTGGAAATACAGTTTTACTTTATTTATTTATCTAAAAAATTTTTAATGTTTTTGAGAGAGACAGAGCATGAGTGAGGGAGGGGCAGAAAGAGAGGGAGAGACAGATTCTGAAGCAGGCTCTAGGATCCTAGCTGTCAGCACAGAGCCTGACACGGGGCCCGAACTCACAGACCGTGAGATCGTGACCTGAGCCAAAGTCGGACACTTAACTGACTGAGCCCCCCAGGCGCCCCTGGAGGTTAGCTTTTTAATGTGGGCCCACCACAGGTCTCAGCTTTCATAAAGGAGACAAGGGTTCACCCCAAAATATTGGCCAGCCACTGGTAGGACACACATTTATAGTCTGCGTCTTATTCTCGTGTAAGGCTCCTTAGCCTCACTGGCCAGTGACCCACGGGGGTGAAAGATGCCTGTTGGTTAGGGCAAAGCAGCACTTGCCCCGTAGGTCCCCAGCCTGGCGTTTTAGCATTTGGCCACATGGGGGCACCAATGAGCTAGCCTGCTGCCCTCACTGCCCAGGCCTCCGTTTGCCTGAGGAATCTCTGTGGCTCTCACCTGCCTCCCCCTTCACTGGGTCTCCAGCCTGTCTGCAGTGTCCTCGGGCCCCCACCACCTTTGCTTCTCTCACTTGCCTCCCAGGGCGGCTGAGAAAGGGGGCTGCCAGGCCCTCTGCACCTGGAAGCTAGAACCTTCCACCTTCCTGCTGCTAAGGCTTGGGGGTGCAGGAAACGGGAGGAGAGTCCCAGTTGCAAATTGCATGGCCTCATCCAACAACCCCTCTCCCGACAAGAGCTCTGTCTTAGCTTTGCTCAGAGCCCGTTGCAAGGAGAAATACTGATTGCTGCTTTTGAGTCGAAGTGCCTTCGCGGTGTTGTGAATTCCCTTGTATTTAAACCTCTCCGTGTCTCCAGCACGGGGCCCAGGGGCTGGCAGCAGCAGGCCCCCGACGGCAGTGGTGCGCCAGCCCCCCACAGCACCCCCAACGCAGTGGCGTTGATGAAGAAAACGGAGTTCCAGGCCCTGTTCCTGAGATGGATTCTCTGGGCCTGGGGTGGGCCCATAAATCGCCATTCTCCTAACAGCTGGCCAGGTGAAATAATGCCGTAGAAATTGTCGAAAGAACAATTTTCATTAGTGGGTGTTATTGTTTTTTTTCTTCTATCCTTTCTTTTTTTGTTTCTTTTTGTTTTAAATCGTATCTCAGGGCCTTGGAATTCTGGCAAGGAGCATGTAAAAATAGCTTCATCGCAAGCCAGCCTTTCCAGTCTCCTGTTTAGTCTGGGGCCTGCACTCTGGGCCTGTCCTGCCGGTTCAGGCACACATCCCCGGCCCCCTCCGCCCCCTTCGGACCTGGGGGGGGGATTGGCCTGCGTCCTGCCCCTCAACGACCCTGGGCGCCGGGGATCACTCCAGAACACAGCCGCCAAGGGCTCGCATTAAGGGCTCGCTGCGTCTTCCCGGCTCTGTCCCACTCACCTGAGGGACCTTGCAGAGCCAGGACGCTGCGCGCCCCCCCCCTCGCCCGCCACCCCCTACCCCTGCGGTGCATCTGCTTCCCCAAGGCCGGGCTCCAAATCGGCCCTAACAACAGCACAAAACAAAGGGGGACAAGTTAAAAAATGTATCTTGTCCTCAAAACCAGAGGTTTGGTTCACTTCCAAAGCACCAACGGCCACGCAGTAAGGAGAGGGTTTGCCCGGGAAGTGGAGGGGGGGGCGCGCCCCAGGAGGGACAGTCCCCGCTGGGCTGGGAGGGGGGCTGCAGGGTCGGGGTGGTGGCGGGTACTGCATCCTGGCCCCACCCCGAGGCCTCCTTCGGGACGGGAGCACCCCTTTCTTAGCCCACCTTTCCAGGAAGCTGGCCGGGTCTGGGTCCCGCGCTCACCTGGAGCCCGAGGGGTCCCCGCGGGAGGAGAGGCACGGAGCCCCGTCCTGGGGCCTGGAGCCGGGAGCCCCGCAGACGGGCCGGTACCGGTGCCGCCGAAGAGGGGAAGGCTTCACTCACCCGCTCGTGTGTCGGCGTTCGAGCGCCTCATGAGCGCCTACTCTGTTCCAGGCTCTTAGGTTGGCAGGTGGCCGTCACGGGCGTGGGGCGGGAAAGACCCGGGCTCTACGCTCGGGCTCCGGCGTCCCCTCGGCTGCAAGGCTGCCCGGAGCTGGGGCCTTGACCGCAGCTGGGACCGTGGCGGTGTGTGCGCCCAGAGCTTGCCTGCCAGCCTCGGAAAAGAAACTCCAACGCCTCCACAACCTGTGCCGACCCGCAGCTGCGCGCGGTTACCTGGGCCGGCCTCAGATTCTGCCCACCTGGGCCCTGCGGGAGCTCGGCCTCCAGCACTTGGCCGTCCGTGTCTTTTGTCCCCCTCTTTTTGAACGCCAGACACTGCGTACGGCTCAGGCTGGCACGTCCCTCCCACCGACCCGAATATGAGAAGGGGGCCAGGCTCCTGAGCCTCACCCTCGCACAGCCCTGCTGTTCTCCACACCATTCACCCCTCCGCGTTGGTTTCCTGTCAGGACCGTGAGGGCAATGGTCGTTCTTACCTCCGCAATCTTGAAAGACTCCTCATTCTTCAATTTTCGTTTTGCGGTGGTCTTACGAAACACCAGGTGTGGCTCTGGGTGTTTGACCCATCCTCAGACCGTCTCTACGGGGTAGATGTTACCGGGATTGCTGGTTTGCTCATGAGGGAAGAGAGACCCAGGGAAACTAAAGAATGTGCAGAAAGTCCCGGACCTGTTAGAGGTGGAGCTGGGATTCCAACCTGGATGCTGGGCTCCAGAACTCCACCTCTCCCCACGCCTCAGCCCCTTGAGATATGCTTGACGTATAACACTGTGCACGTGTAAGGGGGACAGCTGAGAGCCCGCACGGCAACCAGGGCCCCGTTCCGGCTCCCGGTACAGAAAAGACAGTCAGCCACCAAGGCCCCCTGCTGCGCAGCACCCTGGCCTCACCTTCAAAGCCGAACGCTGAGTCCTGCAGGTCCTTCCCTGACCTCCGCCTCCGGCCTCTGGGTGATGGGGCGAGGTCTCCGTGCTGGCCCGGTTGCTGAATGACTGCATGATGACTGTCCAGCCGCGGGCCGAGGATCTCACCCTGCCTTCGCAGAGTCTCCTGGCTCCGGCCCTGTCTCCAGAGGTCAAGTCTCCTTCTCGCCTTAACATCTCAAAGTTGTTAGATTTCCACTGGGCCCTCTCTTCTTCTTTTTAAAAAATTTTTTTAAAATTTTATTTATTTTTGAGAGAGAGCGAGCGAGTGGGAGAGGGGGAGAGAGAGAGAGGGAGAGAATCCCAAGCAGGCTCCTCACTGTCAGCACAGAGCCCAGTGTGGGGCTTGAACTCGTGAACTGTGCGATCATGACCTGAGCTGAAACCAAGAGTGGAATGCTTAATGGACTGAGCCACCCGGGCGCCCCCCTGGGCCCTCTTCTTATGGCACGTATCTGAGGGCCTCCCTCTCCCCCATGTGTTGGGCAAATCTTCCTGCCTCTAGTCTAGGAGAGGCCCCCTTGACATCCTGCTGAGAACCTTTGGTCCTCAGAGCAAACCCCAGTCTCTTCAGCCTGTTACTTGAGGTTCTGCCGCCTGCCCCGACTTGCCTGGCTTCCCTGTCCCAGCTGCCTGCAGCCGTCCCCTGGCCCGCCCGGCAAAGCCCCGACTGCCTCCCCAGCCAGCCCAGCTCATCGGCACCTCCCCCACCAGCTGGGGAGTCCCCCCCCCGCTGTATCCCCCACCTCCTTCCGTCAGCATCTTCGCGTCCACCTGGAGAATTGTGGGAAGCTACAGTGCCTCTCTTGCAGTGAGAGGATCCGAACTAAAGGTGTAAAGGGATTTGCCCTCAATCCCCAAGAAAAGCCACAGGAGAATCCAGACTGGAACCCAGTGGCACGGGGTCCCGGGTGGAGCTGTTTAGGGAGCTGCAGGGCCTCCCTGCCCGTATCCCCACCAGCGCACTGAGAAGGAGCCCGCAGAGGACTGTCCCCACATCCCAAATCACTCTCCTCCCAACGGGCAAACATCTCCTACAGAGAAAAACTACCTTCTCCCTCCCTTCCCAGGCTCCTGTATCCGGATAGACGCCGGGAATGCATAAAAATGGAAAACCAAAACAAAACTCGTTCCCCAAATCCCCTAACGCCCTTTATATGAGAGTTATCTGAAGGATTAAGTGACTGGGGGGAGACCACACAGTTTAACCCTCGGGCTCCTGTGTCCAGACACACACCTGGTCCCCGGGGGAGAAACTCGATCATGAGGAGAGAGCAGGGGGCCAGCCGAGGGAAACTTGGCGAGGGAACGCGGGCTATTTGTAGCGGCAGCCAGACCGGGAAAGCCGAGACGGTGCGAGCAGAAGTGGCTGGAAGGAGGAGGCTTTTCCAAGAAGTTACAGACGGATCTCCTTCCAAGGGGCTGTGGGCCTCTGCAGACATGATCTCATCGCCCCCCCCCCCACGGCGTCCGGGGGTACCTGGGGGTCTCTGCCCGGTCTCAAAGCCAAAGAAAACCCAAACCACCCCTTTTCCTAACGGTGCCTGGATCTGATGTTTGCTCACCGACAGCAGAGGGACCTCAAGTTTCCCCGACAGCTGACACAACGGACGTCTCCTCGAGCTTCGAGAGTCCTTAAACACACTTGAAATCTCTCAAGACAGAAGTGACTGAAAAAAAAAACCCTGCAAAGTTATTCAAAGAAGAGAATTGTGTCATTCTGTGCCAAGGGGGCTGATGGTCTCAACTGGCTTTGGTGGGAAGAGAGAGTAGGACTCGGTGTGTTAGGTGAGGAAGCCCAGGAGAGCCAGGACCAACGGGACACAGATAGACACACAGGAGGAGGTTACGAAGATTTGGCTCTTGCCATCGGGGACGCGAGAAACCCCACCATCTGTCATCGGCAGGCTGGACGCTCTAGTTCCAGTTCAAACCCAAGGGCCAGGCTTGGGAAACCATCCCTCTGAGGGCAGGACAAAGTGGAGGTCCCAGCTCAGAGAGCAAATTCTCCCCCCTCTACCTTTTGTTCCATTCGGGCCCTCGGGATTGGATGGTGCCCCCTCGCCCATCCCCCACATGGGGAGGGCTCCGCCCACACTCAGAGCTCCCATTCAAATGCCATCTCTTCCAGAACCTCCCTGAGCCACACACCAGAAAAATAACCTCCCCCCACCCCGCCCCCCACCCGGCTCTCTCTCGGGGCCTCCCTTAGTCCAGAAAAGGTCACGCATAGAATCAACCATGGCACCGGCGGTGCGGAGGGGGATGCGGTGGGCCGGGTGCCGTGGGCAGAGAGCGTTTTGGGGACCGACTAAGCAACGTTTGGGGGCCTCTTCCATGCCGTCAGCACTTTGCTAGATGCCGGAGGACGCAGAGGTGAGTCAGAGCCTGGCTCCATGGGTAAGGGGCAGATACTGTGTCGTGGTGGGGAGCGGCATGCTAAATGAGTGTCACGGTGTGTTCAGAGGAAGAGGAGGCCGGTGGCCATGGGCTCTCCAGCAAGGCTTTGGGGGGCCATCCATGGGTGTCAGTCATGTGCTGGCTCTATGTAGCCGATCCCTCTACCCACCGTGTTCCATCTCTATCATGCCTGTGGCCGAGGGGTGGGGTGGGGGCGGAGCTTAGCAGAACCTCCCCTTCACAGAGCTCAGCACAGTGCCGGGCACTTTCCAGGAGGTTCTTGAGCCAATGGTTGACGATGATGCTCGTTGTAGGAGATCTGTTTAGGAGAAGGAAGCCATGGAAGAAAAGGAATTTATCGCCAGGTGTTGAGTACACGACCAAGGGAACCAGATCCCAGGACCCCAGGGACTAGGAGCCCAGGTGGACAGCCCAGCCTGGACCTGGCCGTGCCTCTGAGTGGCCATGTGACCTTGGCGCAGTCACGGATTCCATGGGTATTGATGACAGGATTGAGATAAGATCTACTTCAGAGGGCTGTTGGGAGGATGAAATGATATAACATATATGCATAGAAGTCACTCGATAAATTATTTCACGAGCTTCCTTCTGACACTGGGTCTGTGAGAGACTTAGACTCTTGCTTCATCTCCGGAGACACCATTTTCTCACCCTCCTTAGTGTTTCTTCTTCCCACAACTTCGGTTTAGGTTACAAAGTCTTGTCAGGTCCATACAAAATGACAGGGACAGGAACCCCCCAAGGAGAAGACAGGCCTATTTTGGTTGCCAACACGATTTCCGTTAGAGCCTGGGTAGACCTGGCCGCCTGTGGCCATTGAATGGCACTAGAATAAGTGACCGTGGCCTTTTGGGGACTCACCTTATCTAAATACTTTGGAAAATAATAAGGGTGTTAGGGCTAAAGATTAAAAAGAAAGAAAAAGGGGCGCCTGGGTGGCTCAGTTGGTTAAGCGTCTGACTTTGGCTCGCATCATGATCTCACAGTTCGTGGGTTTGAGCCCCACGTCGGGCTCTGTGCTGACGGCTCGGAGCCTGGAGCCTGCTTTGGATTCTCTGTCTCCCTCTCTCACTGCTCCTCCCCTACTAATGCTCTGTCTCTTTCTCTCTCTCTCTCTCAAAGATAAAAAAACCCAAAAATTTTAAAACATTAGAAAGAAACATTCAAGAAGAATGAAAATCAGTTGCTAGCCAGGCTCCTATTTGGATCTCAGTTACGATGAATATTTGTTAACTTAATGGAGATTCTCTGTCTTGCATTGGGTTATTACAGGAGACGATTGATCGCATCTGAGCCCTGGCTGTGACGTGCCGGCAGTTTACCCTGGAGGGATGTAACGGAAGCAGAACCCTCACCCAAGGCAACCAAGACCATCCTCGAGCCCCGCCTGGGGGACCGCGCCCCAGTTAGAGTGTCTGTTAATGGTTTTGTTGTTTCCCAGCAGCGGTAGGTAGGGCAGGGATACCCACGTTTGCAACAGATGGAGGAAAGGGGTCTTTTCCATTGCAGCCGCTGACCTAAAGAAACTCAAGGAACCTTAGCGGCCAGGGCCACGGAGACACTGTAGCTGGCCGCAGCGTGCCGCCAAAAAGCAGTGGAGATATGTGCACCCTATAGAGACAAAGACCCGAGGCTCTCAGCCCCGTTTTCCAGCTCCCGGGGTTTATTTTGGCTCTGGGCAGCAGACTCTCCTGGGGAAAGAGGAACCTCGTGGAACAAGGGCAGGGAGGAGGCATTTGAAACCCTGAAAACCACAGGGTTTGTGCTGAGATGGTGCAAAACAAACCTGACCAAAATGCTGAGTTCAGGGTGGGTGGGGCAGGGTGGGTTTCAGGAGTATTCCATGACTGTCGAGGGTAGCGTGCAGAGCTGAGCACACCCAGAGTCCTAGTTCCTGGCAGACACGGATTTCCTGAGAAATATTCCACAAAGTGATCACACAGCTTTGGCTCAACGGCCCTCATTAGACTCCCCCTCCCTCCCCCGCTAACCGCAGGCAGCAGCTTTGAGGTTGTTGAATTCATACATGATAAATAAGACTTCCTACAGACCATGAGAGGTTTCCATTCGCCTCCCCCGCCCCACCCAGGCTCTCTGGGCTCGGGAGCCCAAGTAATGGCCCCAGGACAGGCGGGGCCTGCGTCTGGCTGTCCCCAGCGTCCCTGGGGATGCCACCAAGCTCTCCGATTGGCTGGAGCCATGTCCATCCCTCTAGCTAAGAAGCCTCCCAGAGCCTGGGGCTCCTCTGGAGTCCCAAGGACAGAGAAAATCTGTGGTCCCAGTCTCCTGGATCCCGGCTCTCCACCTGTCCTTGGAAACGTGCCTGTCCTTGGAGGTGACAGAGGTGGGACACGGGGCTGCGGATGTCAGCCTGAGTCTCCGGCAGGGCCCGTTCCTGAAGAAGCATGCTTCCAGGCGGGAGGGACTGTGAGGAGGGACCTCGCGCCATCGAGCCCTGTTCAGGCAGCGGTCTCTCCGTCGGCCACCGTACTTCTGCCAAAACGGGACACCTAACCCTCCACATGGCTTTTCAAGGATTTTGTGGATTGTGTATCGTCTGCATTATGTTTCCTGATCAGCAGGGCTAAGGGGGTGCCTGTGCCTTGGCTTACCAGGTCCCTTAGCCGCCCGTTCACACGGCTGGACTCTGGGCCCTTAGGACTTTAACTGGGTAAAAGGTCAACGGTCACCCTCTGTCACTTCTGAGCTGCCCCCACAGCTCCCTCCCATCAAACACAACACAACACAACACAACACAACACGACACGACACGACACAACGCACAAGCAAACAAAAGCCCTTCCCACTGCCCAGACTTTGTCTGCTTTGGGAAATTCTGTCTTGACTAATGGAGAAGCCACCAGATTCAAGGGGATTGTGAACACAGGCCTTCCGCCTGCTTCCCGACTGTCAGCGCCATCCCATGACGTGGTTTGGCTTGTGGTCTTTAACAAGGAGCAGACAAAAATGCCAGGCCTAAGTGAGCCCGGGTTCTGAAACTTCTGTGGGTGGCCCCTTGTCCCTTCGGCGTTTCTGTGTGAAGGTGGCAGATCTTTCCAGGCGCACCCTGGTCCGGTCTTGCCGTCTTTAGGAGGTCTCGGTTGCGCAGGCCCGACCACAGGGAGGCCATCTCCCCACGTTTAAGACTTTGTGCTTCAGAGAGTTCCTTCTGGGGGACCGGCGGTGTGAGGTCAGGAAAAGGAGCCGCAAACCTGACTTTAACTCAGCATGGCTGTTCGAGAATGCTGATGCCTCGCTGCCCGGCGCTGCCTTCGGGTTTCTGGGTAAGACCGGAGGCGTGGAAGACTTTCCTCTTTGAACCGTTCACTTGCAAGAAGAAGTAGTCAAGGATTCGGCTTCCCTTTTCCCCTTGCTCAGCACTCAGGGCGACCTGACACAAGTTTATACTCCTGGCTAGCCTCTGTTCGTACCTTATGGGCAGGGATGCGGTCTTATCCATGCTCGTGTCCTCAGGGCCTCGCACAAAATGGAGCACAGAGCGGGTTCCAAATGTGTTGAGTGGATGATGAGTGAGAGGGTGAAATGCCAGAGGAAGATGAGGAAGGACAGAGGAGTCACCTGTCGGAGGGGTGGGGCCAGAGGGGTGGGGCCAGAGGGGCGGGCCAGAGGGGTGGAGCCAGAGGGGCGGGGCCAGAGGGGCGGGGCCAGAGGGGCGAGGCCAGAGGGCAGGGGAAGGGGAAGAGCCCATTTTTCTCTCCTACTTCTGATGCTACCTGGAAATCTCACTGGTACAGCTTCTCCTGTCTTTCCTAGATATTTACTTAAAATGCTGAAGAGACGGAATTACCCAGAGAGACAGTAGCTTTCTCCTCTCCGTGGCCGAGAGTCAGACAGACAGCTGAGGGCGGTGGCCCACAATGAGCTGGCCCTCAGACCCAGGCTCCGGACAGCTCCCGGCAGGCCTGTGCGCTCTCGAGGGCTGCCGTGGAGCAGTGAGTCATTCATTCTTCATGTTATAGCTGTCTCCTTCCGGGAAATGGTATTGGACACGCACACACACACACTGTGCACACACACACATGCGTAGACTGTGCGCACCGACAAGAGAGCCGGACACCAGCAGACCTGCCCGTCCTCGCTGGTCCACCAGAGCCTGGGGAGTCTGGGAGACGAGACCCCGGGGCGAGGAGATTTGCTGACATGCTTCTTCTGTCTGTGGTGCTGAAGTGACCTGATGAAAACTCTGGCTGCTGGGCGGCTCCCACGCTGGTGAGCGTGTGGACTCACAGGCCCACAAACATGACCACTGGCAGCGTGCCCCAGAGACTGAACGCAGCCTGAGGACGCAGAGGCTCGGTCGGGTTTGTTCTTTTAGGCTCCCTTCTGGTAACACACAAGCATTTTAGTGCCAAAGATGAAGTCGTCATTCAGACAAATGAGTGCCCCTTCGGGGCTAGACCCCCTCGCTCTGCCTGGCTGGGGTCTCAGGCACGGGGTCTGTGTGGAGAGCTCAGGAGACAGAACTCAGGCTCTAAATGCCTGCTGTCAGGAGGCTGTCCGGATTGGGGAGCGGCCTGGACACCGAGATCAGCTGTCGATGGGACAGTACCCAGACGGACGGGTTGTCAGGGCCCTGCTGCCTCCTAGGACAGCAGTGGGGGAGATCGGGGCGCCCTGCGTTCCTTCTCCTGGGCCTTGACCTTCTCCTCTTTGGACGGCACATGCCCGCCTTGCTACATTGCCTTCTGTAACCCGTGCACAGGGAAATTCCGAAGCCGAGCAGTGCGCGCAGCCGCCTGGACGCACAAGGAGGCCCAGGCACGACTCAGGATCCCCATCCGCTGGCCGAATCCATGCAGAGTATCAACCGCGTGAGAACCTTCCAGCGCTCTCCTGCCTTCCTGAGCCGTGAACTCCCGAGGCCTTGCCCTTGCCTGGCCGTTGCTGACCCCGCGCCCGACACCGGGCCAGGCTAGCCCCCCCGCAACTCTGAGGACCCCGGGAGACTGGGACCACGGTTGGGCTTGTGTTGCAAGTGCCCAGCCAGCGTGACTGGTGTGTGGACGGCGTGTGGATGGTAGCACAAGCAGCACGCCCCACCCGCGTGTGCGTGCCCTCACTCCCCCATCATAGACGAGAAGGGAGGAGGGGCCCCCGGCACGCACCCCCAGGAGAGAGGGGCCCCTCTCCCAGCCCCGCAGTGCACCCCGAAGGCGAAGACGCTGTGCTGGAAGACTCGGGGTCCTTTTCCGCTGGGCCCCAATGTCTCCCCAGGGCTGTCACGGTCAACAAAGGAAAGGACTTGGTGACACTACGTTCCCAGACATGCCAGTCCCGGAGGTGGTGGGCTGAACGGCTTATGGTCCAAACCTGGCCCTTTTCAGAGTGAAAGGGGGATGCGGTGGTGACACCAGGCGTGGACGGACCCCACACAGGTCCCCGCAGGAGGTCTGCACACCAGGTCCTCTGGGCCACAGCCTCCTCGACTGTTGTCCGGTGTTATTCTGCCCAACACTGTTTGCCTCTAGGTGCTTAAGGACACCAGCTACTTAACGGGGGTCCAGCTCCTTTCTGGGGAGGGGGTGCCCTGCCACGTGCGTTCCAGAATACTTCCCGGAAGGGAGGGCCTTCTAGCTGAACTTACCTGGTAAGGAGCCCACGCCCATGGCCAGCGTGTCACCATTGATGATATTCGCCCCGTGACCCACCGGGGTTTTTACAGTGAAATACGAGGAACGAGCTTTCCATCTCCGTCTTTGCTTCTTTCAGCAGAAGAGTGATTTCTCACGCTCTTAGGCCCATAAATCTCCCGCGTGACCGCCGGCGCTCCCACACCGCCCTGCCAAACCAAACAGCGCCGAACTAAAACGGATGAGGCAAAACTGCGAACCGTCTGAGACCAAGACAGATGCTTCTTGGTCCCACCCTGCGGGCATCGCGGTTCATTTAACCAAGTCACTGAACCCCTTTTCCTGGGGGGCACCCCCCACCTGCCCATTTCGTCCTTTGTGAAAGGCTCAGCCCCTTCCCGCCCTCTAACTCCATCGGGCCATTCCTCCTCCGAGATGCTCTCACACTCCCTCCCTCCTCTCCTGTTGGCCTCCGTCACTGCCTGCTGCGGCTGGCCTGCAGAATACCGCCAGACCAGCCTTCTAGAACACCCCATCCATCACGCCGTCCATTCTGCTCAGGAATCTACCGTCTCGGGGTGCGGGACCAGTCAGGATGTCTGAGGGGACTTTTGGGAGGCCCCAGGACACCTATAGGAGGACTCGCGTGACAATCTGGCAGGAGGGAGGGATGAGGGCTCCCCTTGGAGGCTACCTCTACGCAAGCATAATGGTTTTTCTTCTTTGTGATCACAGACGCCTATGAACAGCAAAGGTCTCTAAAGGGGATTTTAGCCGCGTGCTTCTGTTCAGTAACAGAAAATCCACATCTGAGTGGTGTCAACAACGGGGCCCTTGCTGGCCACACAGCAGACGCGCCCAGAGTGCAGCGGGCTTCTCTCCGGGTGGTTTGCTCTGCCAGTTCTCAGTGGCTTCAGGTCTGCAGGTGGACCGCTGAACTCTGAGCCCCCACCTCCTCCGAGGGGCAGTCTGTCTCCAGGCTGGTTCCCCTCTCGCGAAACATGTGCTCCCCGGTTCACCTCCGGGAGGAGGCGGGGGGTGCCTCTTCTCTCTAGGGGGGAACAAAGCCCTGTGTTTCATTCCGAATGTGTGGATTGAGTTTTCATGTTCCTCCCTGAACCATCCATGACCAGAGTCCTATGCAAACGGCGGGCGTGGGTGGGATGGTCCCCCGGGTCCATAAGATTGAGAACATAGCGTCGAATATTAGCAAGGTCAAGGGGCCGCATGGCTGGGGGCCGTTGGTGCGATGATGTGTGAGTGTGGGGAATGCTAAAGGCCCACCTCCTGCCCAGCCCCCAAGTGCGAGGCTTCTGGGCATGAAAGGGCTGTTCTAGAAAGAGGTGGTATCTGAGACACAGCTGGGGGCTTCTCTGAGGAACCACTTCCTCTGTGAAAAGGGGGGGGGATGGTTTTGGAAGGATCTCCTCTTAGAGTTTGGCCTGAGTCCAGGAAATTCCTAAGAGCACGTCGCGTCTACGGAAAGAAGAGGAGACGGATACAGGCAGTGGGGTCCCCCCCAGACGCCTGTCCTGGGATAACCTGACTAGTGGCGTCCAGTACGTGTGCCCTGCGGGACTGAATCCTTTAGCTCACCTGGCACACACCTCCACCTCTTTCTTGGCAGTGTGAATTTTTTTAATGTTTTATTTATTTTTGAGAGAGCGAGAGCAAGCAGGGGAGGGGCAGAGAGAGAGGGAGACCCAGAATCTGAAGCAGGCTCCAGGCTCCGAGCTGTCAGCACAGAGCCCCACGCAGAACTTGAACTCACGGACGGCGCAGACTGCGAGATCATGACCTGATCGAAGCTGGATGCTCTACTGACCGAGCCACCTGGGTGCCCCCCCTCTTTTCGCATTTTCGCATACTCAAAGCTGATATCCAGGGCTGCTTATGGAAAACAAGCTACCAATTTGCTCATAGTTCTTCTGTTTGTAATGCTTCATTTTTCCCTTGCTGATTTCAAGATTTGCCCTTTATTGTGGCTTTCAGTAGTTGAATAATGAGAAAATCCGAGAACGCAACCAGGTCCAGCCACTGTAGCTGGGACAAAAAGGGGAAGATTGCAGAGGGCTATGGGAAACCGTTGTCTTTGCAGAGAGGACTATGGGAAACTGTTTCCCCCGTGGGCACATGGCCAAGGGTCTGGTGGAGAACCTGGAGCTGTTCTTGGTCACAGGTCTAGAAGGCGGAAGGTCCCAGTGCACGTGGAACAGAGAAGAGAGAATGATCTGAGCCTGCTGGACGTTTTTGCTTTTGTCTGTCGCTCTACCTGACCTACTATGATTTTCTTCTTCTTTTTTTTAAATGTTTATTTATTTTATTTTTGAGACAGAGAAAGAGAAAGCATGAGCAGAGGAGGGGCAGAGAGAGAGAGAGGGAGACAGAATCCCAAGCAGGTTCCACGCTGTCAGCACAGAGCCTGACGCAGAACTCGAACTCACGGACCGCGAGACCGTGACCTGAGCCGAAGTCACTTAACCGACTGAGCCCCCGGGCGTCCCGGATGGCAGTTTACAATTAGCCCTTTGCTTAACACGTGAGCCCTGGTTCAGTGTGGCCACAGAGCAGGTGGAAGCCACCGACACGCCTCGGCCTCTCCAGGGAAGAAGCAGAGAGGAGTCAGCAGGAAACCAGGAGAGAGGCTTCTAGCGACCAGGCTTCACCTCGAGACCAATCTGACATGAGATTTCCTCAGCCGCGCTTTCTGTGTCCGCGCTTTCTGTTTCTTTTATGGCAGAAAGTCCGGAAAGGCCCCTGCCCGCCCAGTTCGTGGTGACATGTGACCTCCCCATTCTTTGCTTCCCGGCGGCAGGAAACCACAGGCGGCACTTGGTTCTGCTCCGTGTCCAGCCGCACAGCGTTTCCGACGCTGGAAAACGCATTAATCCGTGCACCGAAGGCAGGGTGCCCTGGCTCGCAGCGAGGCTGCGCTCCGCGTTGCTCAGTGCCGACGGCTTTATGACGGGGTCCGGCACTCCCTCGCGGCCACCGACTCGGGGTCCCACGGCGACCCCGGGGAGGTACTGGTTTTGGTGAACCTCAGGTTTTGTAGCAGTTAGACTCACTGGTGCGACCTGGTTGAAACTGGGGTGCGGACACCACAAGACACCGCTGCCGAGGGTGGCTGAAAGCCCAAACGGGATGACCCAGGAAGAATCGAGGCAGATGCAGGTGACCCAGGAGGGACCCTAGAGGTC
Organism: Paguma larvata; assembly: GCA_030068075.1. Classification (NCBI taxonomy): domain Eukaryota; kingdom Metazoa; phylum Chordata; class Mammalia; order Carnivora; family Viverridae; genus Paguma; species Paguma larvata. The sequence goes on from CM057828.1 coordinate 132,704,302, forward strand.
ATCGGAATTCCTCCTTTGAGCTCCTGTAGAAGCACATGGATGCCTAGGGAAGGGGATAAGATTTACCCCCAAATTAAGCACTGGCAAGTGATGGCATTAGAACTTGAACTTGGACTTACTGCCTCCTGATCTCCATTCCGGGACTTACTACAAACATGTACAGGGATACATGTCATGTTGTAAAGAATTTACGGCTCCTGAGTGGCTCAGTTGGTTAAATATCGGACTCTTGATTTCGGCTCAGGTCATGGTCTCACGGTTTGTTGGTTCAAGCCCCACGCTGGGCTCTGTTCTTTTTTTTTTTTTTTCAATTTATTGTCAAATTGGTTTCCATATAACACCCAGTGCTCATCCCAACAAGTGCCCTCCTCTGTGCCCGTCACCCACTCTCCCCCCTCCTATACCCCCCTGGGCTCTGTTCTGACAGCACAAAGCCTGTTTGGGATTCTCTCTCTCCCTCTCTGTCTGCTTGACTCCCACTAATTCTCTCTCTCTCTCTTTCTCAACATAATTAAATAAACATTGAAAAAAAGAATTTATGGCTCGAATACTGTGCACTCCTGACTCTTTTGAGACCTAAAGGCAGAAGTACGAACAGCCCTGGGGAATCTTATTAACTCCTGTTCCTGGTCTTGCACTCACAACAGGAGCGGTGCTCGCCTGTCCATGACGCCTGACTCAGACGGGCAGGGTCGCCCCGGCCTTCAGGGAGCTCCCTGGCTGGGGAGGGGCCCCCCAGTCTGTATCTCGGGAGGAGTCTTGCCTTAAGACGCTTTAGGAAAAGTGTGACAGATGAGAGAGTCAGCCAGACGAGATTTTACTGTGAGTCGGCGGGGTATTTCTGGAGGCATCCTGAAGTCTTCAGGACTTACCTTGGGGACACTGCGGGCACTGGCGGGGTGACAGAGAGCAAGAGGGTATTTGCAGGGTCTCCCTGACAAGGTCCGCTCTTGCTCACGGGCATGATGCTCATATGTGAGAACAGGAACTTCATCTTTCCATTTCCTTGCTCTGTGTGCCTGTAAGTGCGGGTTGGTTGTAATTTTTTTTTAATGTCTATTTTTGAGAGAGAGAGAGAGACAGAGACAGAGCGCAAGCAGGGATGGGGGCTGAGAGAGAGGGAGACACAGAATCCGAAGTGGGCTCCAGGCTCTGAGCTGTCAGCACAGAGCCCGACGCGGGGCTCGAACCCACGAACTGGAGATCATGACCTGAGCCGAAGTCGGATACATAACCAACTGAGTCCCCCAGGTGCCCAATTCTATTTTCAGGTGGAGATAGATATGACTTATTAGGGACTTTGGGATTGGTTTCATACTGCAACCAACCTGGCCCGTCCTCACCGACCACGTAGGACTGAAATATGGCCGTAGCCACGTAGATGGAGAGGAGGAACAGATCTGGAGTAAATTAAGGCCTCAAATCAACGAAGGACCAGGGAACAGGAGGAGTCTACAATGACTCAGGGGTGGGACTTGGGAAAACTCACGGAAGTTGCCACCATTTTCAGAGTCTGGGAGCTGGAGAGGCAAGTATTTAGGCAAAAGACGAGAACTCACGTGGGCCTTGTTGAGGATGAGCAGTCATGGGTCTCTGGGGGACGGCCAGGGGACAGTCACGAGAGCATTTTCTCCATCCGTTCACTGGTGCCTTTTCTTCTCAATTCTAGGTACCAACACTATAAACAAAACTCTTGAGCAAGTTGGTCCTTGAAAAGTAGTCTGTACAAAATAAGACCCCATAAAGGGAGAAAATCACCTCAGGTCGTCATGGGAAGGGTTTTCAAATTTCAGTGTTGAAGCCCCCTTTATCTGGTCTCCTCCCAAATCTCTTCCTCTAAGGTCCTATATCCTGAAGTTGTATCTGTGTTAAAAGTGGTTTAGTTCACCCCCCCTCAAATAGCTGCCATATAACGACCAGTAGAGAAACTTTACATACAAGGTGTGGATAACGTTTTTAAATATAACAGGCAGAAGCCATGTTAAGAAGTGGTAGGGTGCCTTTTCTATATCAAACTCGCTTGAGCTCAAAACTGGGAAAAGGCGACATGTACTATGCACCCATCTCTGTGTGGATCGTGGGGGCACTCGGCTGGCTGGAATATGTTGGGGAGAAGTCTGATAAGCGAAGATACTTGGATCTTTGGATACTTGGATGCTCACTGGGGTCTGTTGGTTTAATTTTGCTCGTTAGCCACAGACTGCACCCCAGACTCTCAGTCCTTTTGCACAGGTGTGTTTTGGCCCATTTGGGCAGCTATCACAAGTATCGCAGACCTACTAACAAGAGACATGCATCTCTCACGGTGTGGGGGCTGGACGCCCTGGACCAGGGCACCAGCACGGTAGGGCCCTCCTCCCAGTTGTAGGCTGCCGCCTTCTCGTTGTGTCTTCTCGTGGCTGAGAGCAGAGAGAGGAAGCGAGCTCTCTCGTGATGCTCATAAGGGCACTAGTCCCATTCGAGAAGCTTCGCCTCCATGGCCTTATCTGTTCCAGTTATCTCCCAGAGGCCTCACCTTTAAATACCATTACGCTGCGAGCAGGGTTTCAACATAGGAACTCTGGGTGGACGCGGGCACTCAGTCCACTACACAAGCATTTCCTTGGTCTAAGAATAACGAGATGGGAGTGTGACAGCCTTTGAACAAAGCTGCCGCCATGATGAAAAAAGCACCTCAGTGTTCATGCTAACGTGAGCAAGAGCCACCCTATAGCTTTGACACATGGAAGGATCGGAACACAAGCCCCGTGATCGGCTCAAGACCAGATCAGAGTTGAGTGTTTTGGCCTGTCTTTTGCACCAAACTTCAGTGCCTTTTTTGGGAATTCAAGCTCACCTTCGTTATAATCTATTGCAAACTCGAGCCTGCCAGACCTCTACAGTCCAAGCCCTTGGGGAAGACGCCGTAGCTGGGGTTTCCGGGTCAGCTGCAGTTCAAGATCGCGTCATTTAGGACAGCAGGTCCGGAGAAAGGTGTTCAGCCAGAATAGAATGTTTTCTCTCTTTGAGTCTAATTGTTTTGGCATGTCTGAAGACTGTGTCCAAGCCCGAGGGCTAAGAGTACCTGGAAAGGAATGGACTTCCCAAGGGCACTTCGTCTGTCAACAGCTGGACGTTTGACCTGTGTTGGGAATGAGGTCTTGATACCCCAGTAGGAACTTAAAGCAGAGTACTGATGCATGAACCCCTTTTTTTTTTTTCAGGGGCAGGGGGTGGTTTGGGAACTTGTATGCTACGGTTGGTTTGGAAGAGGGCAGAGGAATGAAGGTCGAGTTCAATGCGATCCTTTGGGGAAAACTGAGACCAAGAAGCCAAAGCGAAGGTCAAATCCACAAAGTGCCAGCAGCCCGCTGAAGTCAGGGAGACACACCCAGATGTTTCGTGCTGGGCAAAGATGGAGGGGCCTGGAGCGAGCAGATTAGGAACAGAGGAGGGGTTTCAGATGCTCCTGTGCCAGCTCTGAGGACCCCAGGCCCAACCTCCTGGGTGGGTGGTGCAAGATCTGGCCAGTGCTGGGACTCTGGGGTCCTCGGACCTTGCCTAGAAGGAGCTTCAGCTGCGTGGGGCACAGTTCTGCTCTGCTAGACTTTCGGAAGAGGTCAGAGAGCCCCCCAGCGCCAGCTGGCTCGCCCAGCACGGACGCAGCCTGGTGTCCCAGCAAGGACCCATGAAGGGGCTGAATTATGGACTCTTGCAGCCAAGGGAGGGAAGGGGCGTAAGGCTGGTGCCACCTGCTGCTTGTCAGGGAGGAAACAGGGGCCTGCAAACATTCGTGGGGCTCATCGTGCTGAGACAGCACGTGCAGCAAAGAGAACCAGTTCCAGTGGCCCCAGGACTCTTGTGAGAAGGGTCAGCCTCAGACCCCTCGCTCACCCCAAACTCCTCTCCTGGTGCCTTGAGTCTCTCCAGACTTTATGGGGCCTTTCTCTTTCTTTCCAACTTTCCTTTGCCCCTTTTTTTCTGGTTCTTTTGGGATTTGGAAGTTCATAACGTTCCTCTGGGGCTCACCTCTTGGGTGCTTATCATTCGAGTCACCCGGCGCCCAGGGAACGGGCACGCTCAGCCCAGCTTGCTTTTCTGCGTGCCGTCAAGATCGGCCAGAGAAGAACAGAGTCTTCCTCCCTCTCCCGTTTCCGCTGCCCTCTCCTAGCCTTTCTCTCTCCCTCTCCCCTCTTTCCCCAGGCTAAAGACGATAAGGGTAAAAAAACGGAAAGAGAAAACTAAAATTAGGCACATGTGACCAACGGTTCTGCTTCGGGCGATGGAAAACTAAACCATGCCCGCGATCCTGTTTTTCCCAGGATCTGAAGAACAGCCTTGGCTATTTGGGTACTTGGCTATTCCTGGGTACATTTCAGAAATAACTCATGTTTATTTATTATTGGGTATTTATAACAATGTTTCACAGCGGGTTTCCAATAACCCCGCAAAGAAGCGTGGGTCCCAGCACTGGCCGGGGCGGGGGTGGGGGTAGGGCTCCAACCACAACGGCCTCTCACCTCTGCCTGCTGAGGCCACAGCCTGGGGCAGGGCAGGGGGAGCGGTGAGAGGTGAGGGGGGGCTGACGGAGCTTTGTTCTCCACTGAGGCTTCCCTGAAAGGACATCAGAGCCTAAATCGGATTACCTCTAACATTTGATGCAATATACAGACACACACACACACACACACACACACACACACACACACACATACCGCGCTCTGGGCTCAGGCGGAGATTAGAGGTAACATTTCTGGAGGCACAAAAGGAGGGTGGATTCCTGAACAGTCATCCACAGACCTGAGCCACCAGGAATGCTGACAGCTCCGGGGCACTGACCTCATCCCCCGTCCTGGCTCTGGGAGGAACCCTCTGACCCCCAGGTCCTAGGGCAATTATTTTTAGCCAGAAAACCCATCCTGTGGCATTCCCATGGTGCACTCCAGGGAGCCGGGATTTCGGGGAGGCCGCTTTTGACCTTAGTGAGTCTCCGTCTCTCCCTCCGCCTGCGATCTTGGAGGTTGGGAAGGACGGAGCCTCGGAATCCATCGGTCTGGGGTCTTCCTTTGGTAAATGAACCCAGAGAGGCTGCGTGTCTTGTTCACGGTCAAACAGCCAGCTGTTTGGCTCTCACACCCCACCCCTCCTCCTGCGCTTTGTCTGTTACGGAAGCTCCCAAACAATTAGGTCTTCGGACCCCCTGCATTCTGAAAAGTCACTGACGAGCCCTGAGCGCTTTCGTTTATGTGTCTCACGTTCTGTTGATGCATTCCGTGTCAACAATTAGAGCTGAGAAATTTTAAAAATAGGATGTATTCATTCATTAAAAATACATTAAAAAAAACTCATTGCAGGCGAACGAAATATTTGATGACTCATCGCTGTGTTTTCCAAAACAAAAGAATTTGGTGACGAGAGTGGCGTCAGTCTACATTTTGCCAGTGGTTTTAGTGTCTGGTTTAAGAGAAGACAGTGGGATTGTGGTACCTGCTTCTACATTCAATCAGTCGCGAATTCACTTGTCACGCTGACTCGGGAAAAGCCCGCTGTGAGGGACTAAGAGTGAAAAGAGCAACTTCATGTCTTTGGATTATTATGAAAAAATCTCGGACACCCCCAGGGGTTCCCTGCACCATGCTTCTCCACCGATCTATACCGTGTCTGTATTTGCCTCCTGTAGAACATTCTTTTTTGCTGTGGCTTATCCAGTCAGTCATTCAGAGCAGTCATCGAACTACCAGGTAACAAGACGGGAAGTTAAAGACAAATACATCAGATGTGACTCTCAGGCCGAAAATTCGGTTCTAAAAGAAACCAGAGCCGACTGTTTTTTTTTCTTAACGACGCATGATCTGGTTTCATTCCCACCGTCTGCGAGGCTGCCGGGAAACCACCTCAGCGCCTCTTGGGTTTCCAAAGATGGTGGCACGTTCTTGGGGTCTTGAATAACGCAGAAGCTTGGGGGGCGGTCCTGCGGCCCTCGACGGTCAGCGTGCATGGGGCAGTTGGGAGAGGCCCCGTCCAGTCCAACAGTCGCTTCGATCCCACGCTTCCACGTCAGGCTAGAGGCAGGGGGCTTCTCGCCTGTTTCCACCTGCCTCTCTCCCCCAGAGGAGCCAAGAATGTGGGTGCAGCGCTGCCGCCCCTCCCACCCCGGAAACCACAGTCCTCTCTCTCATTCCTTCTCTCTGCCCCTCCTCCCTCCCTCCAGGCCAGAGGACTCTCCTGTTGGGGGAGATCTTCGCTGCCCGTGTCTTCACCGCGGTCTCCCATCCTCCCGAGGAGAGTCAGCACAACGCGCAGGCTATTTCTGACTTCCACCCTGCCTCGCGCCTCTCCCTGGGGATTAAATGAGTTAATAATAAGCGGCCCGGCCAGCACCGCGCACCCGATAAATGTTGCTCTTCAGATTCTTTAAAGACTTGTTTTCAGCTTTAGTGAGACGGAACCGACGTGCAACATTGTAGAAGTTTGAGGTGCACAGGTCAGGAGGTGATACACTCAGGAGGCTATCGGGCTTGCCGCCGCTTTTGCTCAGGGTTTGCTCAGGGACACCGAGGCACAAAGTCTGGCTAGGGAAAGGGGAACAATTCGGGAAGGAAGCCGCTCAGAGCTTACACGGGCGCGTGTCCCGTGACAGCGACACACGGTCCCCGCTTCGCTAGTGCTCTCTCGATGCGAAGTGGAGGGCTGAGCGGCGCCCCCGGCCCCCTACTCCTCCGTAGCCACTTGTTCCCTTAGATAAGGCCGCGGGTTTACCTGCAGAGAAGTCTGCTCCTAGGTTGCTCCCGGACGCCCCGGTGGCGGGGTCACTGTCACGGAATGCGAGCATAGCAGGGGCTTCGGAAGCTTCTGCGCAGCCCCTGGGTCCCCAGCGCGGCCCTGCCGAGGCCCCCCTCAGAGATGGGCACTCCTGCAGAGACATCCCCTTCCTCTCCAGCCCCTCGGTCCTCCCTGTGTGTCTTGGCAGCGCTAGCGGTGAGCTCAGCGCCTCCTGGAAGGCCCCCCCCCTGCCCTGCCTGGCCGTCTGATGGGAGCTGCGGGCCAGTCCAGGCCACTTCCAGGGGCAGGCGGACCACTGCGGGTCCATTTTGTAGGCCCTCGGCTGTTATTCCTGGAGTGACAGGCGTGCATGGGCAGGGCGGCGGGGTTCTGCTCAGACTGGCAGCGTCCTCTGCGGGATGATGGTGGTGTCGCCGCTACCTCTCCCAGCAGAACTGGAGACCTTTTCATTTTTTAAAAAATATTTTTAAATGTTTATTTATTTTCGAGAAAGAGAGAGACAGAGCAAGAGTGGGGAAGGACAGAGAGAGAGAGAGGGAGACACAGACTCCGAAGCAGGCTCCAGGCTCTGAGCTGTCAGCACAGAGCCCGACATGGGGCTCAAACCCATGAACTGTGAGATTGTGACCTTCGCCAAAGTCGCATGTTTAACCAACCGAGCCCCGCAGGCGCCCCTCAGAGCTGGGGTTCGGATGCAGTTCTGTCTTCGCTGAGGCTCATTCTAGTTCTCATCCAGTGGCCCGTCCTGATGGGGCTGCTAAGGCACGGTCACTACTAGTCGTACGTGTGCACATGTGTGTGTGCGTGTGACATGCGTGTCCACAGCCACACAGCAGAGAGAGAAGGCGCTGTTTGGAAAGGCTGTCAGTTGTCATCCCCTCCGCCAAGCCTTAGAGGGAAGTCTGGAAGAAATCCGGCTGGTGGACAATGGAGATATTTTTTAAGCGGCAAAGGCCCTTTGCACGTTTCCTTGGCTCTGAAGTTCACGGCTGGGTGAGGGTCCAGCCTGGCGAGGGCTGCCGTCGGGCTCCCTCGCGACGCCGGGCTGTGGGGTCTGGCCCCGGGGAGGCCTGGTCCCACCCTGCCCCTGAAGCTGGGCGGCCTGACCCTCACGTCCCTCAGCTCGGAAACCAGAGGTGAGCCGGATTCGTTCCTGGCCCCCCGAGGTACGAGCAGAAAAACGGAATTAGGACTGAGCCCGCGGCCCCGGACCCCGGCGTCCTGCAGAAGCGGCGTGCCCCGTGGGGGGGGACTCCAGTCAGGACGCACACCGGACGCGCACCGTCTGGCCCCGAGCGGGCTCGTGCGAGGTGAATCAGGGGCGAGTCAAGTGACTTCGGAGGAGGAAACGGCTTATCAGATCGGCCTTCCTCGCAGGGCGTCCATCAGCCGCGCGCAGAAAACAGGAGACAGCAAGGGAGGAGACAGCGGGCAAGCTCCTGGTCGCCGGCTTCCTTCTTTTCCCCGGGTCTGATGGGACTGTCGTGGCCGGTGACGGGGGATTTGGGGGTGTGTTTTGGCCAAGCCAGGCCCGGTCTCTGAGGCGGAGAAGTTCCCTGCAGACACAGGCTCTTCTCCTCCGTGCACTCTGCGGGGTCCCGCTTGCATGGGACAACCCGGGTCCTTCCCCTGGGGGTCAGCGCAGAGGCTGGTTAGCGGCCTCACACAGCACCCTTCAGAGACCTTGGTCTGTGGGTTAGAACCCCAATTCTGCCCTGTGCCCGGGCTTCTGGCTCCTGCAGCCACAGCCGGCTTGGGCGGTGGGCGCGGGGCAGGGACGGGCCTTTCTGTCGAAAGTGCTTCGGGCGGTGGGCCGTCTGCCCTGCTCGACGGCGGCACCTCAAGTCATGCGTGACTGTCTGTGCTGGCGATTGTATTTCCCCATCTCGTGAGGGCGCTTAGAGTCCTAGCAGGTGAGAGACGGAGGGAGTTCAGACCATCCAAACCCTTCACCTGCCGGCAGGGGAAACTGAGGCTGCGCATCGGCGACATGCCCGAGGCCAGGTTGGTCCCCTGGAGGGTTTATGGTCTCCCTGAGGCTACTTAGTACAACTACGTTTTCCATATGCTGTGAATAATAATAATAATAATAATAATAATAATAATAATAATAATAAAAAGGAAGTTGCTTCTGTGACTCTGGAAGTTACGCCTTAGGTTTGGGACGTGGTCTCCTTGCCTGTCACTGTGAAGTTAGGTGTGACTGTCGCCCACGTTTCCTGATGCAGGGGGCTGCTGCTTGAGACTAGCCAGTCACGTTTTGGGGGGCGATTTCTCCTGTAGCCTAGAAGCCCGATTTTTTCCCTCCGCTGTTCTTAGTGAACCCAGGCCTCGTCTCCGTACGACCTGGGGACTGTGTTACCACAACGGCACCGTCGTTGTCCCGTTCCGCGCCCCCCTCAGGTTACACCGGCGGCCGTAGTCGATGCGGTTCCGAGCCCCACGTCGAAGCAGTAGAAATGGGTCCCTCATGACAGTCCACGACGACACAGCCGCACCAGCGTCTGGCTTTCGCGGGAGCAGGACATCGCTAGCAGGTGACGGTGGCGTTCCCAGGGCTGGAGCCTCGGGCCGTCCGCGGACACCGTCCCTCCCGGTGGCTCGGCCCCACACGGGCTCTGCAGACGCGGGTTCTCTGCGGGCCGCCCAGAGCGGAGCCGCGGGGGCTGCGTGTGTGACGGCTGAGGTCACGCTTCCTCATTTCAAGCTGTAAAGACATTTGGTTTGAAAACGCCCGGCGCCCGCCCTGGGATCGGCCTTCGGAGTTGTTTCCCGCCCAAAGCCGGCGGGCTCACCACGTACATCACCGGCCCCACTTAACCCTGTGCGGCGATTTCGACCGGGATGGACCGTGAACTCACTAACAATGTGTGTCACGCGCACGCACTCGAACCCGAGGCAGGAAACTAAGGAACGACACGAGACTCAGAAACACATGTCTTGGGGCTTCGCAAGAGGCCTTCGGATACGTACATTTCTGGAACCAGGGCCCTCATCTGGAGTGTCGAAGGGGCTGGGGGGTCGGGGGCCAGAGTATTTCTCAGTCCCTCTCCGGCCCCTATCACGCGAGGCCACAAACACACCCAACCAATGTGTTCTAAGTCTGCGTTTGGTCCGTGAGCCCCCCGCCCGCCACGGGAGTTTCCTTGAGGTCGGGGGCACATCTGGGTGCACACGGTTACTTTTCCGCGTCTTCCTGTCCCTCTGGGTTCACCATGCTTGAACCAAGTAGGTTAGAGGAGAGGCGGGGAGGAGAGGCCTCACCTTCCACACTGTGTCACGGGCGTGCCCTGGGGACGGCGATGGCGAAATACGGCGAGAGCCCGGCGGGGAAACGGGGGAGGACACGGACTTGCCTTTCTTTGTACACAGACGTCCCGGTGGGTGGCAGACCCAAGGGGCGGTGTGACAAGGAACCGCCACTGTTCCCAAAGGGTGGCCCTTTCCAGGCACACAACGGGGGTCATCACCGTCACCGAGCGGCCTTCGAACACACACAACAGTAGCACGACCGAAGATAAACCGGAAACCAGCGCTCTAGTTAACGAGTGACAAGGTAGTGACACTCTGCTCTCCCAGAGAAAGAAGATTGGAGGGGGAAGGGTTACCGTGCCTGAGAAGGCCTACGATTCGTATTTTCTTCTGCTTCCTAGTTTGTATTTCTAAATTTTTCAATCACAAATACAGACAACTTATTTCAGGAATGAGAAAAGAATCTTAATCCCATTTATTTTTTTAAAGTTTATTTATTTTGAGAGAGGGGTGGGGAGGAGCAGAGAGAGAGAGAGGGTGAGAATCCCAGAAGGCTCATGATGTCGGCGCTGAGCCCAACATGGGGCTTGATCTCACGAACCGTGAGATCGTGACCGGAGCTGAAGGCAAGAGTCTCGGTTAACCTACCGAGCCACCCGGGCGCCCCCTTAATCTCATTTAATTGCTAATTTAGGAACAGTAGGACCAGCGAGGAGTTTCTCACAATGGGCTTCCCACCATCCCGGGACAGAACTATGCTCACTCTTCCTCCCTCTCCAGGGGATTTGGGGGGTTGTACACACTCCTCTTCCCAAAGCAAGACACCCCTTGGATTCGGGCGTCGATGTCTGCGCCTCACACAGGACGGCACGACTGTGTCCGAGCAACGCTCAGACCGCCCTGACGCCCCGGCCCGGGTGAGGTCTCCCCGCCATGCACCTCGCTCCCGCGGGACCGTGGGCACCAGGCTACCTTCCTCCTTGTCAGCCCGCCTCTCCAAGTCCTGAAGCCACCCACTGCGAGGGGCAACTTAGCCATTTCTCTGTTGAGTTCTTTCTCTCTTTAAATTTGCTTTCCAGCTTTAGAGATATAATGGACATATCATGTTGGTAAGTTTAAGGTGTACAAAGTAGAGCTTTATAGATATTACAAAATACACACATCTATAATTTTTAAAAAATGTTTTATTTTTGGGAGAGAGAGAGAGAGACAGAGCATGAGCAGGGCAGAGAGAGAGGAAGACCCAGAATCCGAAGCAGGCTCCAAGCTCCGAGCTGTCAGCACAGAGCCCGACGTGGGGCTCGAACTCCTGAACCGTGAGATCATGACCTGAGCCGAAGCCGGACGCTGGACGGACGAGCCTCCCAGCGCCCCAGCTGCAACCATTTTCGAGCTGCAGGAATAACATCCTGCCTACGTTCTGAGTCTGTAAGACAAGGACCCGGAGGCACCCCAGATGGAGCGCGGCCGTCATGACGGAGAAAGGAGCCGCTCGCAGAGCATCGGGAGCGTGACCCCCGAGCAGGCAGGACACACAGGGACAGGCCTCGAAGGCTTGTTTGTCACAGGTCACCTGTTTGCGTTTGCCGCCCGGGGGGCTGAGGAGCAGCTGTCACCCGCGCGGCCTGGAGGGGCTGGCACAGCCGACAGTCCTCGATGGGAAGCCTCCCCCCGGGCCTGGAGATCCACGCACGCGACCAGGGGAACAGGAGCTGTCTTCCCGGGGCACGGCCGGCAGGAACGAGGCCCTCGACGAGCACGGCCTCGGGAGCAGCTCGGCACCAGCTCCCAGCCCCGACAGCGTCTGGAGGCTGCGAGTCCTGCACCGAAGGCCTCCAGCTTGAGTCTCGCCGCATTCCCGGAGACGCGTCTACGTCGCCGGGCCGTGCACCCGATCAGGCCACACAGGGACCAGCCCGGGGCGGAGCCACCATCCTCCCGCCCGCCTGGCTCGGGCTCCTTCATCTCCCACAGCTGTCAGGCCGGGGGCCAGCAGGTGAAAGCGGGTGACTCATTGTCCCGGGAAGCCTTTAGCTGCGCCAGCCCCCGCCCCCCCCAGCCGCACAGACCCCCAGCTTAGCACGCTTCGTGCCGGGAGGCCCGCTCTCCTGGCGCGCGTGACCCAGAAAGGCCCCGGCCAGACGCAGCCCTGCAAGTTCCCCTCGTCTGGGCCTGGGAGGCTGCGCGGGGCCTCTCGAGGGGCTTGCGTGAAATGCAGGCGCAGGTGCCCGCAGACCCTGGGGAGCTCGGCTGCCCCCCCCCCGCATGGCTGCGGGTCAGAGAGCACATTCCAGGCCCAGCCCCCACCCCGTCCCTCCCCCCCCCCCCCCCCCCCCCCCCCCCGTGGCAGCTCGCCCTCCCGGACCTCAAGCAGGCCCCTGGAGGGTGGCGACTGTGGGATCATCCTCTGAAGTCATTTCCATTGGCTCCATCAGGTACACACACACGTGAAGCATCTAGAAACAAACGTCCAGGCAAGTGTGTTGGAACAGCACGGTAGTGTCCTGCTGTCCGCAGCCCGTGACAGGAGGACTTCAGGAGTCCCAGACGGAGCTGCCGAATACGGCAGGGGGAGACAGCCTGAAGCGCAGGGGACCCTGAGGGCGCTGGGGGGGGGGCGGGGAGTCTGGCACGTCACTCCCTCCCCCAGCCCCCTGCGGGTGGACAGACGGGACGGACGGACGGAAGGCTAGCCTCCTCCCTCCTTCCTCTGCTCTGCTGGCTCAGACCTTCGCCTCTTTGTCACCCCGTGCCGTCCCCCCTGTTTTGGTGGTGGCGGGGCCAGTGAGCATGAGGAGGGAGGTGGGAGGCTGGGAAGGAATTGCCGAGAAGGGAGGCACTCAGGCAGGGGCTGGACCCCCAGGTCGTGAGAAGAATGTGTGAAATCGCAGGACACAGGGGGAGCCCAGCTCTGGGGTCAGACCCGACTTTAAGGCAAATTCGGGGGCTCCCAGCAGAAAGGCCTGGGGCTGGTGGCCTCAGAGGGCGCCCGGGGTCCTTTCAGGCAGGGGGGGTGCAGCCAGGGATCCCCAAAGTCGAGAACGGGAGGGTCCCTCAGGGTGGCTCCTGGGGGCTGGGGCCGGCCGCGGGTTGAAAGAGAAGGGTTTCTCCGTCCCTCCCATGGTTTTCTCTTTCTATCCTTGGCCGCTTCAGGCAGCCCTGCGGCCTAGTCACGGGCACAGGGGGAGGCCGATTTACCCCCAAGCTCGGTTCCGGCCGTGTCTGAGACCCTGGCACCAGCCTCGCTCCTCCTTGAGCCGCTTAAAAAGATGCCTTTTAATTAGGCTGCTTAAGTCTCTGCGAGGGCAATTAGTGAGCGTCCCGTGTTAGATTTTCCAGTTTGGAAACCATCATTAGCTCCCCTCCCCTCCCCCGCCCCTGGAGTCTGCTGACTGGGCCTCCTCCCTCTTCCTTCTGCCCATCGGCTCCCCCGAACTGTCCTCCCACTGGCCTCCGGGTTGCGGGCGAGCCTGGCGGGGGGCGTCCTGACAGCCCGAGAAACTGGCTTCAAAATAGCTTCGCTAAGCCCGCCAGGGGCACCAGGCTCCCCAGCTCCTGCACCCCATTTCCCCACCACGTGGTCCCAGCTGTGCCCGCGGCGCGGATGTCACTCAGTGGCCTGGAGCCAGCTCCTAACACACGCCGGCCTCTCTCTAGGGCACCTCGCAAGGCCCCCCAGGTCCTGGCTCCCAGACCCACAGCTGCTGAGGGTCCCTTGGTTTTTCCCAGGGAAGAGCTGCTCTGGCCGGTGGGGAGGCGGGGGGCGGGCATCCTGGAATCTAGCAGAGATGCTACCAGCGCTTACAGGGATTACGAGGTGACAGGCTCCTGGGGAGAGGAAATAATTGCTAAATTTTGGGTGGGCTGCCCCTGGAGTGGAGACGGGAACAACTGGGTTTGGTGACCACAGGGTCCTGGCGGTGAGGCCTGCCTCGAATTCCGCGACAGAGGGGTTCGGTGGCGCTGGAGCGAGGTGAGCCCTGGCCTCACATTTAAAGAGGGGCTCGCTCTCAAACACGAGCAAGTCCCTCCTGGGGGGGCAACCTCACCCCCCAGTGGTGAGCCAGAGAGAAAAGTACCGGGACGGGAGGGTGGGTGCCTTCCCCAGACTGCATGTCTGCACCTGAGTTTTCTCATCTGTAAAATGGGTGCAGTAAATCACTGGCCCGTCCGCTTGGCAGGGTTGGTATAAACACATACCCATCATGTGACAGGGGGGTAATCGGAGCCCCGAGATGCTGGCAGCCCCTTCAAAGTGCCCCCCCCCGGGGCTGGGGCTCAGCCGTGCAAGCTGCTGGGAGTGTAACTGGGAGCCTGATCTCGTCCTGCCGGGCTCTGCGTCTCCGAGACAGAGGGTCACTCGCGGGGAGAGAGGGTGGCCCCCGCCCAGGGCCCTGGAAGAGAGGCCTCCCGGACGACTGCCAAACTTCCTCCAAGAACAATGCAGAGGAGATGCCGTGTTCTCCGACGGGGCAGCCGGAGGGGCGGGGTGGCCGCAGGGCTCCGAGAGGTCAGGCGGAGTGGCCGGAGCGGCATCGGCATCCTACCCGGGCCGGGGCGAGCTCCAGGCGCGGGTCTGTCCTGCTTCCCGGGGCCGCGGAGTGGAGATAAATGACACCGCGGTCACCGCCGCTAGTGTTAATGGCTGTCAATACCATACAAGCCATTTGCTGATGGCCTTCAGTACACTGTGAGGTGTTTAGGCAAAGATGCTCTCTGCCCCTTCTAGAGGATTCTAGGCCACTTACGGAAAAGCAGACTCCCTTGACAGAGCAAAAGGCAGCGCAGTGGGCTGAGGCCCGGGACTCGGGGGCTCACCGCCCGGTTTGAGTCCTGACTTGACCACTCACTTACTGGCTTACGTCCCTTCCCCGCTCCGCGCCTCAGTTTCCCCTTTCAAACCAGGCGTGAAGATAATCCCCGCATCTCCTTCATTAAGCTGCTGGGAGTAGGAGGATCCAATGAGTCACCGTTTGCAAAGCCTTGAGAACAGCGTCTCATATTACACACTCGCAGCGCCCGCAAGATAAATACCACGTAAGTGAAATAAAAACGTGGCCTCGCGGGAAGAGACGGGGTCTTGGGCGTTTAGGGTGAGGTCTGGCAGTCTCCCAGCGTGGGGTTTGTTTTCCAGCCCGGTTTCCGTTGCCTTGCATCTGTTTGGGGTTTGCGGGAGAGGCACACGGAGGGAGACCCCACGAGCAGCTGAAGGCCGAGGTCTCTCCCCCCCCCCGAGAGCGGCTCGCCCAGGAAAGTGGCCTGCGTTCTTGCAAAGCTTCGTGCGATGTGTGGCCACTTCTCTGACATGTCTGGGCGCACGGCGAGGGTTCCGGGAGCTCCCGAAAGCCGGCCGGTCGGCCGAGCGGAAGGGGAAAGGCCTTGGCCGGGGTCACGACGCGTGCAGTCGTCTGCAGTGGCGTTTGGGGCTGGTTCAGACAAGTGTAGGGACTGAGCGAGAACAGGACAAGCAGGGCGGTTACAGAATGTTCCATCCCTGCTGGGTAAGGCCCTCTCGGGTCCCCCAAGACCCGTTGGGGAAGAAGAGAGACCCCCAGCCTGAGAACAGCGATGAAGACGTGGCTTTGGGCTGCTCCCACCCAGGCCACGGTCCTCGGACTAGGCGTCCCTGTGGACCACCCAGAGAGAGACAGCCCTGTCATGAGTGGGTCCCCCCCAGGGCAACAATGTGGGCTGGCGGCTTGTGGGCTCCGGGTGTCCTGGGGAGAGAGACTGGTCGCTGTAACTAGAGCTACCTGGGTACAGACCGCACCCTCACGGGCACGGCCTGGTGACATCAGGGCGGCTAGGAGTTTGGAGGTGGAGTTGTCTGAGCATACTGAGGCCGGCCAGGCGTTCAGAGTTCAGGGCCCTCTGGCAAAAATAACTCGTGAACCTTTTAAAAGCACGCAGCTGAGGGGGCGCCTGGGTGGTCAGTTGAGTGTCCGACTTCAACTCAGGTCATGATCTCACAGCTCGTGGGTTCGAGCCCCGCGTCGGGCTCTGTGCTGACAGCTCAGAGCCCGGAGCCTGCTTTGGATTCTCTGTCTCCCTCTCTCTCTGCCCCTACCCTGCTCATGCTCTGTCTTTTCTTTCAAAAATAAATAATTATTAAATTAGTCCCCAGACTTCAAATTAAAATAAACAATAAATATATAAAATAAAAGCACACAGCAGATCATAAAGTAAACAATACATACATAAAATAAAATCACGGCTGGCCCCAGAGGCCACCACTCACAAGCATTTACTACGTGCCAGGTTCTAAGTGCTTTATCCTGAGTAACTGGCTCCATCCTCCCTAAAACCCTAGACAATGGACACACAGAGAGGTCAAGCCACTTTTTCAAGGACACACAGCTTATGAGCCCTAGAGCTAGATTCAAACCGAGCCATTCTGGCTCCAGAATTCTTGCTCTTCACACAACATGAAACAGCTCCAGAGTCCCCCCGTTACACGTTCTAAATACAGTCCCGGAACCCAGATTCAAATCGCATCAGCCACCAACTTTGAAGACCCCTACGCTGTCCCCGAGGGAGTCCCAGCCCCAGGGGCCGGGGAGGGGGCGCAGGTGATAAAGCTGCTTTCTAACATGCCTGGTCTGATCCGATCGGCTGCCTCAGGGTTTGTGAGTCATTAGAACCCTCGAGACAAAACCTCTCCCAGTACGTAGTTCTCAAAATGACCGGGGTGGGCCCATCACTCTAATCTAATAATGGCTCCGTTAGGAATAGCTTTGCAGTCATCCGAAGCGCCTCGGCTCTGCCCGCAGCCTGTCTGATGGGCTCCTCTTGGTTCCTGCGGAGGAATGGGATGGGGCCGGGGCGCGTTCTTCGGTTCCTCTGACGGAATCGACTGCGCGGGGGGGGTCCCAAGGTGGACTCTGTGACAGCAAAGCCCCTCCTTCCCGGCTACTTCTGGGGCTGCTCTCCCGCCTGCCCGAAGACCCTCTGTGGCCCCCTGTTTACCTTTCCTCGCATCCTGTTCCCTCCCCTCGCGGGGGGGGGGGGTGGGGTGTGTCCTTGGGGACAGGTTGTGAAACCGGAGCTGTGGCTCGCATTCCCTCCATTGTCTGGGCAGCCGCGGAGCAGAACAAACCTGCCTGGGATTTACTTTAGCTCGGGAGGCCAGGGGGGCCAGCGGCGGCTGTTGCCAAGGCAACCTGTGGGGCCCAAAGGAGTAACAGAAAAGAGCCCAGAGCCTTGGCCTCCCAGGGGTCAAGGAGTTGAGGGGAGGGCCCGGGGTTGGGGGTTGGGCCCGGGGCCAGTGTTCAGGGACGATTGCTCCAAACGTCAACTGCCCATGACCCCCTGCGGGCTGCGGCCAGCCAGCTCCCCTGACAGGTGCTCGGAGGGTCTGCCTCATGCGGGGGGGGGGTCTCCCCGGCCCTCCTGCCTGCCTGTTGGGCAGTCCCTGCTCCCCTTTTCTCTTCCTCTGTTGAGTCTCTGACCCACCGCCCTCCGTTCCCAGGTAGGGGAACAACAGCCTCAAAAGACTCAAACATTAAACAAAAGTCCATGAAAACAAGGCCTGGTAGGGACACGTGGTCAGACCCGCCCTGAGCCTCAGCCAGCACCTTCCCCTCCGAAGGGCCTGTCCCAACAACATCTGACCCAGGTCAGTGACTCACCAGACACCACGGGGGAGGACCCACGATCGTTCCCTTCCTGGGGAACCAGAGACGCCTTTTTCCTCTGAAGAGCTGGCGAGACAGGCCAAGCCCTCTCTTTGCTCCCTGGGCCCTCCACACCCCGTCCTGTGCAGCTACATCCGGGGAGCCAGGCCTTCACTCGGCACCCAGCCAGGGCCCTTTTCGCTCCCGGAAGAGGGAGAAGCTGCAGCTTCTAGGTACTAACATACTTCCCTCACCTGAGCCCAGGCTTAAACCTTTCCTCACTCCTGAGCTGGTCTCTGCCTCCTCCCCCCCCTCCCACTACCTGCAGGCTCACTTCAAATTCCTTGATGTTCCAACAAGAATTTTAGTTAGCTCGGTCTTTCTCCAACTAGCCACATCCAAAGAATCACTCAGAAGCATGTGTCTAGAATTTAGATTCCTGAAACTTCTCCTCACTCCGCGCCCCCAACCTGCAGAATCAAATACTCTGGGAAGATTGCCTGGGAACCCGTCTTGGACGAATTGCCCCCAGTGATGCTCGTGTTTGGGAGAGGCTGGGGAGTCGAGGCCAAGCCATGTACTTCCCTTCCAGGTCCAGGCCCTTACGTCTGTCCCAGGGGCACCGTCTGGGCTGCGAGGTGGACGTGACCCACACACTGCCCCGGCCAGGGAGGCACCGCGCCTGGTGCCGGTGAGCATGGCCCGGGCCGTCTGTCGGCTTCATACTGGCCCCATTGGCTCTGTCTTTTCCCTTCTCCACCGAGGTCAGTCCCAGGGTCATCTGGGTGCCCTTGGCCTGCTGTGGCATGGGTGGCGCACTGGTGTCTATTGGTTTGCAGTAGCCTGAGCCCCGTAAGAAATGGGTGGGCGCCCTGCCCGTCTCCTGGTCACAGCAGGTGATACACCTCTGACACCATCTGCCACCGCCGTAGGCACCCACCCCGCAACACTCTGGCATGCCGTCCTGCCGTTGCATTGGGGGAGTGCCAGGTACTGTGGAGAGAGCAGGCAGGAGCTCAGCAGCTCTGGGGGGGCAATTCTGGCCGCCGCTGGCTGCTGTTGGGGTCTCAGAGCATTCGGCGTCCTTGCATGTAAGACCTGGATAGTAACGGGGATTCTCGCAGGGTCCGGCACAGAGCACACGGGAGTCCCCTTTCTGTTTAGCTTTTCTCTTCTGTCCGGATACAGGCTGATCGGTTAAACCTCTCTCACTTCTTCTTCTTTCCGGTCCTATTAAAACACTTCTGGAAGTGCCTGGGCGGCTCCGTCGGTGAAGCATCTGACTCTTGATTTCGGTTCAGGTCGTGATCTCAGGGTTGGTGAGATGGAGCCCCGTGTTGGGTTCCACACTGTGCATGGAGACTGCTTGAGATTCTCTCACTCCCTCTCTCTGTCCCTGCCCCACACACACACATGTGCACACACTCTCTCTCTCAAAATAAATAAACCTTAAAAAGTTTTTCTGAAAAAAGCCAATATAAAAAATCAATTGTATCTCTGTATATTAGCATTGAATAATTGGAATGTGATATTTAAAAAGACCGATGTCATTTCCAACATTGTTTAAAAACATAAAACACTTAGAAAAGAATTTAATGAAAGATGTGAAAAAATTCAATGCTCAAAACACTACACATTGCTGAGAGAAATGAAAGAAGACACAGAGAGAAAGCAAGCTATCCTATGTTCATGGATTGGAAGATTCAGTGTGAAGATGTCAATTCTCCCCAAACTGATGTATAGCTTTGGTATAATCCTAATCCTAATCCCGATAGGGCTATGTTTTTAAAAATGGAAATCGACAACTGGATTCTGAAATTTATTTGGAAATCCAAAATCCTAGAATTAGCCAAAATGATTTAGAGAAAGAAGAAAAAGTTGGGA
This sequence comes from Paguma larvata, assembly GCA_030068075.1. Classification (NCBI taxonomy): domain Eukaryota; kingdom Metazoa; phylum Chordata; class Mammalia; order Carnivora; family Viverridae; genus Paguma; species Paguma larvata. Next base: position 132,723,813 of record CM057828.1, read on the forward strand.
GCTTACGCTGCCTGACATCAAGATTTCCTGCAAAGCTCTGGGTATTAAAGCAGTGAGGCACTGACACGGGAAGAGACACACGGATCGAAGGAGCAGAACAGACAGTTCAGAGACAGGGACAATTGGCCATTGACGAAGTCACGGAAGCAATCCACTGCAGGGAAAGGATGGTCTTTTTGACAAACGGTGCCAGCAGAACTGGAAAACCACGGGAGAAAAATGAATGTGACCATTTACCTCACCATACGCAAAGATTAATTCAAGATGGATTCTTAAACAACAATATTAAAGCAAAAGCTATAAAACTTTTAATGGAAAACGAAGGGTAACCAGCTGTCTGATCTATGGGCAGGCAGAGACGTCTTTGCTAAACAAGCCTCAGACTGGGAGAGAACATTTAGGAAACGGACTCTCTAACAAAGGACTGGAGTGAGACTTTATAAAGTATTCCTACAACTTGATTAAAAAACAATTTAAAAATGGGCAAAAGACTTGCCAAACCCTTCATGCAGGAATATATCCAATTGGGCAATAAATACATGCAAAGGGGCTTAACTTGAGTACTCATTACGGTGTCCATTTCATGAAATTCGATGGACTAAATGGATTCATTTCACGAAATTAAAACCATGAGGAGATACCACTTTGCCCCCTGGAATGGCTAAAATTAGGAAGATTTACAACTTCAAGCGTTGGCAAGAATGTGGACCTCATACTCCCGTACGTGGCTGGGGGTGGTTAGCATGGTGTGTGACCACTTTGGAAGAAGGTTGGGCTCTTTCTTACACCGTTAAACAGACGCACTATCCCTGAGAAGTCCCACTCCTGGATATTCTGCCAAGGGAAATGAAAACGTCCATCTATAATAATAATAATACATGTACGAGAATGTTCAGAGCAGCTTTATCATGACAGCTAAAAACTGGAACCAATGCAAATGCCCGTCAGGAGGAGAACGGAGACACAAAGTTTGGAATATCTGTATAGGCGATTTCTGCACAAGAAAAAAGGGTAAACCCATGAAATATGCCGTGACCTGGATGACCTTCAAAGACATCGTGCTCCACAGGGAAGCCGGATACTTGTGTGGGATTCCGTTCATATCTTGTCCCAGGGCACACAGAGAATCCATAGTCACGCAGTCAGACCTGTGACGGCCCCTGGGTGAGCGCTTGGTCAGGAAGGGCCACAGGAGCGTGCTGGGCTGAGAGACAGTTCCTGCATATCTCGGTAGGGGTGCAGCTTACGTGGGGATCTGCATTTGTCAAAACTCACTGAATTGTACACTTACGACTTGTTCGTTTCATTGTGTGTAAATTTACTCTAAAAAAACTACGCACAGGTATCGATGGTTTGCGTCTTTCGATGGTGTGGGTTAATAATTCGGAGACTACTTTGTTTACTAGAGGCCTGAGCAATCAAGAAAAATACGTTAATAATCACGGGAGCTAAGTTTCTCACTCGGGGAAGTGAGTCAAAAGTACGGAAAGGAGGCAAAGCAGAATGTAGTTTTGTGGAAGTGGATTGGAGGCATCGGTGTGAACTTGGTTTTCAACATCTTTGTATTTTTATGTAGACGTGGGCTATGGGTACAGTTGTAGATGCAGAGATAAACATGGCTCCGGAGGGGGGTGGGTGCGTGTTCCGAGCTTCTTGAACTATTCTGCAACTTCTCTATAAATTTGAAATTATATTAAAATGAAAAGTGACAAAATACAGACATCTTTCAGAAAGCCGCCGTAAGTTCCTCGCAGATGTCCGGAGCCAAGTTCACGTACCAAACTCCTTGAGAAAGAGCCCCGTCTCCCATTCTCCCTTCTTTCAATGGGGCTGAAACCACGGCGGTGGTCCATCCATCCTGATGTCTTCCGGAGACCTTTTCTTCCCGATTTTTCCTCCGGTCAGAGGCTGGACTTCGTCAGTCCTCCTTTGTCCCTCTGACGGCCTCCCACGCTGTTTCCCGTAACTGAGGAACTGCCAGGGACTCACAGAGGCCACCTTTGGCCACCCCACCCTCACCTGCAGGAGGCTTCCGTTCCATGTCCCTCTGAAGACATCCGGGCTTTCTGTTTCCCGTAACTGAGGAACTTCCAGGGACTCACAGAGGCCACCTTTGGCCACCCTGCCCTCACCTGCAGGAGGCTTCCGTTCCGGGCACCGAGGAAACAAGGCTCCTGGTGTCTCCCTCTGCCCTCTCGCCGTCCGATTGGGCCTCCCTGCACCCCGAGCTGGCAGGGTGAAAGGAATCTTTTGCTTTCCTTTCATTTTTGGTTTCGGGTCGTCTCAGCAGCAGTGGGGTCTGAGGGTCCGTTTGAGACCGAGATTTCTAACCCAGAGGAGGCAGCTTTATCCTGGGGCCCTGCCGGTTCCTGCGGATGCCCCCGGGCTGGCGCCAGCTCACGGCACCGGCTCTGGGGGTTCCCGCAGGTCCGGGGAGGCCGCAGGGGCGAAGCCGTTCCCACGCGTGCTGGGTTCGTGCAGCAATCCCGCCCGGCTGGAGACTCCTTTCAATTCTGGGTGCTGTGAACCGTAGGTGCGGGGGCCCCCCTGGCGCCGGGCGAGTGACAGAATTAGACGGCACTTACTGCCCGAGACCGAGCGGCCGGGGCCTTGGGAATTTTCGGTTTCCTACCGTCGGTGCCGAAATCGGGCCCCGCGCCTATCTTGCATGGTCTGGGCTGGCTCGGTTTGTCCGCACGCCTGTTATCTCCGGGGAAATGCTGAGGAGCAAAGCGTGCACGCACGTGTGTGTGCTTGGACGCGTGCGGGCTGCGTGCGCCAGGCAGGTGGAGAGAGCAGGGAAAGAACAGAGGAGAGGAGGCCGCAGGAGAGACTCGGGGGTGAGGTGGTGACCGGCCCCGCAGCGGCCGTGTAGACAGGAGGGGTGTGTGCACGGGCGGGTAGGGGGCTCCCGTGCCTTTGCGGGAGGTGGGGGAACGTAGGCGAGCCCCACCTGGGAGAGGGGCCTGGGCCCAAGGGTAAAGAGGCCCCTCCGTGCACACGTGCGTGTGCACACGTGTGAGGGTGTGCGGGAGGACAGCGGGAGGCCTCGGTGAGTGCGTGCGTGTGTGAGAGTGTCAGGGGGCCCCCTGAGTGCGTGTGTGTGGTTGTGCGTGAGCACGCCAGAGCATGCCGGTGATATACGTGTGCGTGAGTGTGTGAGCATGTGAGTGTGTGACTGTGGGTGTGACTGTGGGTGTGTGCGTGTTCATGTGTGTGTTCACGTGTAAGTGTGTGCGCCTGTGAGTGTGCGTGTTCATGTGTGAACCTGGGCATGTTCACGTGTGGGTGCTTGTGTACGTGCAGGTATGAGTGTGTGTCCACGCACGAGTGTGTGCGTGTGCAAGTGTGTGCGTGTGCGAGCAAGTGTGTGTTCGCGTGTGAGCGTGTGCCAGCGAGTGTGTGTTCGTGTGTGCGTGTGCATGTTCACGTGTGTCCACGTGTGAGTGTGTTCGCCCGTGAGTGTGCGTGTTCGTGTGTGTGCATGTTTGTGCATGAGCGTGTGTGAGTGTGTGCCTGTGCCCGTGAGTGTGCGTGTTCGTGTGAGTGCGTGTGCCCGTCAGCGTGCGTGCACTTGCAGGAGGCCGGCGCGGGGAGACCGAGCGGCAGACGCCGCTGCGGGTGTCCCCAGCTGGCCTGTGTCCGGGTTCCACGGGACCACGTCAGGCCTGGGCCCGCGGCAGGGAGGAAACCGTCTCTGAAGAGGCCGAGCCGAACCCCACGGAAGCACCCCCATCCCAGAAGAGCCAGGAGGACCGGCCTGGGCTCTCCCTCTCTCCTTGGCCCCTGACTGCCCCCCAGGGCCCCTCTGAGGGGAAATGGAAACAAATGTCTGGAGACGGGCCAAGAGCAAAGCGAGCTGTTTGGAGGAGGTTGTGGCCTCTTTGGAGGAGAGAGGGAGAGGGAGAGGGAGGGGAGGGGGGAGAGGGCAGGTGGAAGGGGCGGGGGAGGGGGGGAAAGGGGAGGGGAGACAGACACCAGCAGGCCTGAGGGCTGGGAGGGGAGGGCATGAGGGGGGCACAGCAGGCGCGGGAGGTGGGGGGTGGGTTGGCTTTGCCCTGAGCTGCTCCTGTACCCTCCCCTCCCCTCCCCCCTGCAAGGGAGAGACCCTCTCCGCACCGGCCAGGCCCTTTGTGAGCACGTAGGGCGGAGCAGGGCCTTGGAGGTGGGGGGCAGACAGGGACAGCTGTCCCCCGTCCACACCGCAGCTGCCCGTCCACACCGCAGGCAGGGAGGCCCTTGGCCTCAGGTGAGGCTCAGACACCCGGCGGGGGACAGGACTGCTGGGCGCCGGATGCCGGACGCTGCCGTGTGGAGAAGTGCACAAACAGCCAGCCCCCCAGCGCCCGCCTGTGACTGCCGGTCCTTGTCCCCGGCTCTTCCGCGTGGGGTCCCACCCTGCAGCCCGGAGCCTCCCGTGCACCCCTCGGAGCTGCCGTGAGGACGGCCCTGTGCACCCGGGCCCTCTGCCCGGCGCTGCCTCGGGGGCCACGGCGCTGGCCCGCCCCGCAGAGGCCGCTTGCTGGGGCCCGACACGCAGTCACACGACCGCCCTGGGACATGGAGCGGCTTGTCCTTGAAGGAGTCGGCTACGGGGGACGTGAGTAAAGCCGACCCGGCGGGAGGAGACTGAAGACTTGTCTCTAAGGCTGGAACGCGTTGAGCGCCCTTCCCTGCTTGCCGAGCGTGCGGCCATGTGGCCCGATCTTGTCATTAGGGAGGAAGGATTCCTCTTTGGGGCCAGTTATGTTTCCCTCCCTCACTTAGCACGACATTCGAGATCGGCCTCTCACTTCCTGGGCCCCTCCTGGGTGGCGGGGCCCTGAGGACACGGTCCTGGCCTCGCCGGGTCCACCATGTGGAACAGAGACCCGTGCTGTGTTGCCAAGGGCCCCAGTGACCGGGGAAGATGTGACACGTGACACAGGGAGGGCTCGCCACCTGCTTCATAGGCACTTCCCCATCTAACCCTATGGCATCAGGTTTTACAAGGGGAGACTGAGGCACAGATCATTTAAGGGTCCCCGAAGCCCAAAGTCACATGGCTGGCGAGCCAGGATCCTAACCGCTGCCCACGACGGAGCGGACGGTGGGAGAAGGCCGTCGGAGAGGACGGGGCCTCCCGGGCAGGGCGGAGGCGTGGGCTGCTCCGGAGAAGGCAGGCGTGGAGCAGGTGCGCACGCGCGGGCGGCGGGGACAGTGTGCCCACCCTTCCTGCAGCGACGGCGTGTGGGGGCGAAGCTTGGACGCGAGGAGGAAGGGTAGGAGCATTCGCCCGGGCTGGCTGCTGACCGAGTCTTTACGGTCGCACGGTTTACGGCCGTCCATGAAAGAGCAGGTGCCATGCCCTTCGGATCCTGGAACACCTGTCAGTCATTGGCCAGGTGGCCTTCCTGGCTACAGAGGCTGAGGCTTTGCAGTGGCAGGAAAGAGCCACAGGGGGCGGAAGGGAGGGAGGCCGGTCTAACTTAGGCAAGCCTCTGTCCCCATGCCTGTTTCCGGGTGTGAGACCGGAGACGGGCACGTTCCTGGCATCGCAGGCTTGCCGAGGGGTCGGAGGAGTGGAGAGTGGGCGTGCCGGCTCCTGGAACGTTCTCTCTAGGTGTTGGGGATTGTTGTCGTTACGAAGTCACAGTCGTGGGCTGCAGTCTTGCTTCCGACTCTCAGCCGGCGGGGCGGATGCCTCCACGGCCTCTCGGAGCCCCAGTCTTCACCACAGTCCCTGGGGGGTCTCTCATGCTGAGGCCGCGACGGGTCCCGGGGACGGTGGTTCAGCCCGAGTGGCTTCCCGCCTGCGGGGGCTCCCTCGGCTGGCCTTCCCGAAGGCGTGGGCAGCCTGGGAGCTCTTCCTCGTCAGATAATGTAATTCCTGGGATATCAGGCACGGGACACCATGTGCCACCCACTCTGTCCCCAGCCTCCTCCGGGTTGACCTCTGAGCCGGGAGGGGCGGACAGCTCGGTAGTGAGTGGCACAAGCTGGCCCACGTGTGCTCGGACGTGGGATGCGGTTCCAGATGCGGCGGGCACGTCTCACGCCAGCGCGGGGAGGGGCCTCTGTGGCACGGCGGAGCAGTTTAAGGGGCCCCGGACACGCAAACCCAAGTCTTTGGGAGCTCAGTCCTCCCCAGCTCCTGGGGTCGTGCCGAACAGTTCCTGAAGTTATGCCCGGGACCTGCCGTGCGCGAGCTCTGGGCTGGACACTCCTTAATTCCATCCACCGCCCCCCCCCCCCCCCGGGAGGCTCCACTGACTTCACACCACACGTCCCACCAGCCTCTGAGCCCTCTCCGTCCCCTGCTCGCAAACTGTCACACGACCTCACTCCAGTCCCCGTCCCAGGGGGAAACGCCGCACACACGAGCTCGTGTCCTGACTGGGGAGCGGCCTCGGGTGCTTTGTTTCAGTGACGCTGGTGAAGGCGGCCGAATGACTCAGTGGCCTGTCATTCGCTTGTCCTCCGGGAGGGGTCTACCCTCCCTGAAATGTAGGTCCCTCATGCGGTAATGCGGGCGGGCGTGGCAGCGCTAATCGGGTCCAGGCTTTGCGGGCACAGAGGGTCACGTGAGCGAGTGCTCTGAATCACGTACCCAGGAGAGGCATGAGGAAGCTTCTGTGCTTGCCCGGAGAAGGGTGCACGGAAGTGGGCAGAATGTTCTCGGGCGTGCTGCACCAACCCCCACGGGGAGGCCCCGGGCCGCCCCTGCAGGTGCCAGGGCGCCGAGGAGCTTGTGCACTGAAGGCCCCGGTCTGTGTGAGGACCAGCTCGCCCAGAGAGTTTGCGCACAGGTGACGATGAGAGAGAGGCATGGGCACACGCGCGCCCTCGGGGCCCTGCTGCGTGGGAGGCTGAGGCAGCCCCGCTCCCCCCCCCCCCCCCCCCCCCCCCCCCCCGCCCCGCCACCGGGCAGGCCAGCCGGGCAGGACCGGATCCGCTGGGAAGGGTCGTTGCCCTCACCCAGGCCGGCGTGGTCCCGCCTTCCTGCCCCTTGGAGGGAAGGAGCTGGCACAGCCCTGCAGAGCGGGCCATGCCCGGGGGCCCCTCTTCCACTGCTCCAGCGCAGTTCCAGGAACGACAAGGAAGGGGGGCGCCCCTGGCCCGGACCAGGAGCCCAGGGGTTCGGTCCCCTCGCACAAGCAAGGTGCTTCCCAACTGGCTTTGCTTTTGGCCTGTGCTCACTGAGCCATCGCCCCAAAGGGGACACGACTCACATGGAGATGGGTCGAAACAGAACCCACTGTCCACACCGCACTAACACAGCCGCGGGTGTCTTAAAGCCGCCCTTGGGCCACGGTACGGAACCAGGCCTGAGCAGGTGCGTCCACACCCCAGCACCCGGGCGGGACCAACTCCTTCTCTTCTGCCCCTCGATTCTCCGGGGGGCAGGAAACCTTGGGCCCAATCACGGCCACGGCTAGGCTTCCTCTCCTCTGCTTTGAAAACCCCAGACACGGCAGGCATCCAATACACTGTGCAGATGCATCTCAGATTTATAGAAAAAATGTATCCGTAACTTCGGCTTCCTGACCTTGTCCCCATTCACCTGAACCAGACACTAAACCCGGCGCGTGGCACATAGTAGGTGCTTAATAGACATTTGTTGAGTGAATTGTGGTCCAAGAATTCTTGCCTCCAGCTCTATCACCTGAGGAGCGACGTCTGCAGGGACCTAGGTCCCCTGTGGTCCTGAGGACCGAGCCTGTGACGCAGGAGCACAGGGTCCCCACAGAGAAGCACCTGGGCCTTTGTTCTAGAGGGCTTGGGCCTGGGCAGCATTTTGTGTCCAAACCCAGGGGACATACGTCCCCACCCAGCAAATACACCACCCACACTAATAAACGAGGCACGAAACACACGTTTGTGCCATGGCAGGAACGAAAATGAAACGGGGCGCCTGGACGGCTCTGTCGGTTAAGCATCTGACTCTTAATTTGGGCTCAGATCATGATCTCGCAGGTAGTGAGTTCAAGCCCCACTCGGGGCTCTGAGCTGCTGACAGTGCAGAACCTGCTTGGGATTCTCTCTCCCCTCTCTCTCCGCCTCTCCCTCTCAAAATAAATTTAAGGGACACCCGGATGTCTTAGTCACTTAAGTGTCCGACTTCGACTCAGGTCGTGATCTCTCAGTCCATGAGTTCGAGCCCCGCATCAGGCTCTGTGCTGACAGCTCGGAGCCTAGAGCCTGTGCCTCCCTCTCTCTCTGCCCCTCCTTGGCTTACGTTTCTCTCTCTCTCTCTCTCAAAAATAAATAAACATTAAAAAAATGATAAAATAAAGTTTTAAAAATGCAGCCATGTGTAAGCCACATCCTTATCAGTAACTAGAACTTTATCTACAGAGTGGTGGGTTCCACGCACAGCTCGTAACACCTACTGAGGCTCTTCCATTTCAGAGAGGCTGAACGGTCTGTCCAGGGGCACGCAGCTGCTAGAACCAGGTGCCTCACTGCCCCTCCCCGGTTCAGACGGAGGCAAAGACAATGCCAAGGTTTTGTCACCTGTCCACACTAGGGGCAGAGGTGGCAGAAGGGAGAAGAGGGGAGGGCATGGTGGTTTGGCCCATAGCAACGGCGGCAGTTAAGCCTAGCTGGACACACGGGAACCACAGCAAATGCACGGGGAAGGGGACAGGGTTCACAGACACTCGTGGCGACCCCGCTAGTCCAGCTCCTGTTCACAGGGTGCTGGCTGGATCACAACCCTGTTTCAGCCCAACACCCAGGCACTGTGAGCCTATGATCGGAGAGATGGAGGGACTCGAGAGGATTCGAGGAGGAGAACGAGTAGGGACGCCTGGGTGGCTCAGTTGGTTGGGCGTCCGGCTTCGGCTCAGGTCACGATCTCATGGTTTGTGAGTTCGAGCCCCGCGTCGGACTCTGTGCTGACAGCTCGGAGCCCAGAGCCAGCTTCAGATTCTGTGTCTCCCTCTCTCTCTCTCTGCCCCTCCCCTGCTTGTGCCCTCTCTCTCTCAAAATAAAACATTAAAAAAAAAAGAAAAAGAGAATGAGCATTTATCTCACGCTCAGTGTGGGCCAGGCTGGCGCCGGGCTCTGGGCAGGCCCTGCCCTGGGGTGGCCAGTGAGGTGGTGAGAGAGGCTGACAGAAGTCAGGACTCACAACACAAGGTCCTGGGCGTATTGGCTTCCTCTGGACTGGGCCCTCTGCGCCTGTTAGCCCCATCGACTCTGCGGGTTCTGAGACCCGGCAGAGCCTGGATGGCCCCGGGGTTGCCTTCACCCTGGGCTGTGCGGGGAGTAGCCCCCAGCTCCCCACCCATCATCCAAGCGTGACGGGCTTCCCCCGAGGCTGGGCTGGCCATGTGGGGTGCCAGGTGGACGCCACGTGTGTGCCCCCGCTGTGCCCGCACCCCTCTGTTGCTGCGGACGCCCCTTCTCACAGCACGTGGCCCTGCTCTGCTCCTGAGAGCGCAGGAGAGACCGTCAGCTGGGCGAAGCTTGGCCTCGACACGCAACGCCCTTCCTCTGAGTATCCCCGGACTCTGGGGTCCCAACACAGGACCCCATCTCGGCCTTCAGGCCACCCTGTCCCGGGCCCTTGGTCTTCAGCTTGCCTGGCGGGCGTCTAAGAAACACCCTTTCCTGCTGCAGCCTCCGGGAAGTTTCCAGAGGTTTCGGGTCAGGGCTGGAAATCGTGTTTTCTTTCATTTAATATTTTTTTTTTTTTTTTTGAGAGAGAGAGAGACAGTGTGAGCGTGGGAGGGACAGAGAGAGAGAGAATCTCAAGCAGGCTTAAGCTTCTGTCGTGGCTCTGGAGTCAAAGTGTCGGGCTGGAGTCCCCAGGGCACGCCGTATGCACGGGGGCGTCCCTCCCCGTCCAGAGCCCCGTCTCCTCCCCGCAGAGAGAGAGCTACCTGGGGTACCAAGACAACGCGGCGACAGTACACATGCCTGGGAGAGACCTGGTGTGTGACGAGCTATTTTTGTTATCCGTTTGTTGCCTGAATGAGTGTAGACTTTGGAGGACTGAGGCTCCATCTGGGCGGGCGGCCGGGCTGTGGAGCACCACCCGGATGACCGGGAGCACCAGCGGGGATGGGAGGCCCGGCCCGGGCTCGGCCACTCACTCGCCGTGGGACCCTCAGTAAACCGCTCCGCCGTTCCGGGCTTTCATCTCCTGGCTGCAGAGCAAAGGTGAAAAGCCTGCCCTATTCACTCCGCACTTGGTTGCAAGAATAAAATGAAGTAATTTCAGCGATAGTTTTGTGCCACAAGAAGGGCGACCCCACCACGTTGCTCCTATCATCCCGCCTTTAGGGGCGCCCAGGAGCGGGGGCCCCCTGCGCCCAGACCCGTGCTTTCTGGAAGAAACCTTAGCTAAGACAAGAACACATGCTCTCTGTGGGAAAGGTGGGACGCAGGGAAAACACGAGCGCCCGGCCGTCACCTGCAACCTCAGCTCCCAGGTGTGCGGTACACCCAGGAGCCAACACAGTCCCCCCCAGGCTTTTCACTCTTTCTGTTTTTAAAAATTGATTTTAGAGAGTGCGGGTGGGGGAGCGGGGTAGAGGGACAGAGAGAGAGAGAGAATTTTAAACAGGCGCCACCTCAGCACGGAGCCCGATACGGGGCTCGAACTCACGAACTGTGCCAAAGATCATGACCTGAGCCAAAACCAACAGTCAGAGGCTCAACCGACTGAGCCCCGGGCACCCTGGCTTATGCTTTGAACACACACGACAACCCACGTTCAGTACCTAGGGCTGGGCATCTTCCTCTAAAAAAATAAACATTTCGTTGTGAGCGTTCATCGGAAATGGGTTCCATGCTATTTTTTTTGACGGTCTACATCGTCCTCTATTTAACCATTACCACATTGTTGAAGATTTTGATTCTTTTGGCACACGGTTGGTGTAAACAACACTACGAAGAACGTCACTGTAAGTGGCTTTGTCCTCATTTCTGATAATGTCCCAAGAAGAGTTTATTGGAAGCGAAATGCCCGGCTCAAAGGCAAAGGGCGTTTCAGAATCACTATTAAAGCAGACGATCCGTGGGACCTGACTTCCCACAGGACTGGGGGGTCTTTTGCCTTGTTTGGGTTCCTCCCTTGCTCCCCCGACAGCCCCTCCCACAGTGGACTTGGCTGTGAATCCCGGCCACGGCCACGGCCACAGGCACGGCCACGGGGCGGACCCCACTTCCACTGCTCGGTGATGCCCTCAGGCTTCCCTTCCAGAGGGAGGGGTCAGAAGTCACAGAGCGCTCCGGGTGGTCCGTGGTCGCATCTCCCCTTGTGGGAGAATCTGAAGCTCATGGTCACCCACCCAGGGCATTCTTTAGAGCAACACTCATTGAATTGCTTCTTGAACCTTCTTTACATTTTCTCCGGTGGGGGTTCTCTTGACAGGCACCATGCGAAGTGAAGTCCCGAAAGTAACGATAATCTTATATTCCCAGGGCTGTTATTTTGTGGCCCTGGATCCCGAGGGTAAAAATTCCCAGGTGGAGGGTCAGCGCCCGAAAGCTTGGTGAGTGGTGTCACTTGTTCGGGTGGAAGGGAGCAAGAAGGAGCGGAAGGAGGGTGGAGGCTGTGGTGTCAGGCGCCGCCCGGGTGGTGAGCCCCTGGTTCCTCAGACTCTCAGTCCGTCATGTCCCTGGTTGGTTGGTTGGTCACCTAGAAGGAAAGCTCACATGCCCTGGGGCAGGAGGCCTGAGGACTTGATCGGGAAGTGTCTGTAACGCCGACGGTGAAGTGCTTTGGGACCCCTTGGACAGTCTTACGAAAGGGTGGTATGGGTTGGGTTTCACCATTATCTCAGCACCCCCCCCCAAGATTAGGTGTTGGGGTTTTCCTTTCCCTACCACCTGACCCCTCTGGGTATCAAGGTCTTGACCATTTATTTTGGAGCTTAACGGTGTTCTGGGCTATTAAGAAATGAATACAGGGGCGCCTGGTGGCTCAGCTGGGTTGAGCGTTTGACTTTGGCTCAGGTCGTGATCTCGTGGTTCAAGAGTTTGAGCCCCGTGTCGGGCTCTGTGCTGACAGCTCAGAGCCTGGAGCCTGCTTCGGATTCTGAGTCTCCCTCTCTCTCTACCCCTCCCCCGTTTGCACTCTGTCTTTCTTTGTCTCAAAAATAAATAAAAACACTAAAGAAAATAATTTTAAAAAATGTCTACAGGCAGGAGTTTTGATGAATGTCCAGAAAAGTTAAGCAGTGGGTTGTGGCCCTTCTGCAGGATAATCCAGAGGGCGATACCTGGGCAGTGAGTGAGCAGTGGGCCGTCCTGGCCAACAGCACTGAGAGGACAGTAGTGTCCCCCTCAGTGGGGGGAGGGGGGCATGGATTCACCTGCCTGACAAGACCATGTAGGCAAAGCACGGACCACTGCCTTTCAAACATGGCTGATCTTTGTAACCACCTGGGGAAATTAAAAAACCAAACAAATGCCTGGTTTCTGTCCTCGAGATTCTTAATTGTCCTAGAGTAAGAATGGGGGTTTTGAAAGCTCCCAGAAGGTTCTAACATGGAGTGAGCTTAGTAACCGTGGGATAATGGTAGTTCCTCCCCTTACCTCCACTTTCCACAGCTAACCCAAGCCGAAACTCTCAATGCACCGTTGAAACCCATTACTCGTGGATTCCATATTTGTAATTCATCTACTTGCTAAAACTCGCTGGTAACCTTGAAATCAGCATTCACAGTGCTTTCAAACTCCTTTGCGAACAGGCACAGAGCTGCGGAAATTCGAATCACCCAACACACACCTTCCCAGCTGAAGTCAAACCATCTGACGCTATGCCTTCCTATTTCAGCTCTTGTACTGTAAACAGGTGTCCTTTTCATGGCCTACGTAGTGTCGCCTTTTTCTCACTTTTGTGCTTTTGGTGGGTGATTTCCCTGATTAAAATGGCCCCCACGTGGAGTGCAGAAGCACTGTCTAGTGTGACTAAACGCTAGAGGATGTGATGGCCCTTACAAGGCAAATACATGGGTTAGAGAAGCCTCGTCAGGCGGGACTTATAGTGTTACTGGGCATGAGTTCAATGAATGACTCAATAGTATGTATTAAGCAAGAGGTCTTTAACCAGAAACACACAAAACAAGGTTCTGTGTTGATTGGTGCATGAGAATGTCGTCACCAGAGGGGCTCAGGAACTCACCCTGTGTCCCCAAAAGTGGTGGTTACTATCTGCTACTTTAGTGCTGCTGGGGACTTTATTTGTTTATTTTCAGTTATTATTTTTTTAGTGTTTATTTATTTTTGAAGAAAGACAGCATGGTGGCAAGCCCAGTGTGGGGCTCGAACTCATGAGCAGAGCATGAGCAGGGGAGGGGCAGAGAGAGAGAGGGAGACACAGAATCCGAAGCAGGCTCCAGGCTCTGAGCTGTCAACACAGAGCCTGACACGGGGCTCGAACGCACGAACCGTGAGCTGAGCCAAACTTGGATGCTTAACCAACTGAGCATGTTTGGTGCCCCTCCTGGAGACTTTAAAGAACACAGCTATGGGGGTAGCAGTAACCGCCTGGACTTTGTCAACTACCAGGTGAGAAATAGGGAAATACATGAAGAGAATACCAAAAGCATAAAGCAAATGAGCTCATGCAGTCCGAGATGAACCAGCATTTCCTGACTCCTGACTTGGATGCGTATCTCCTAGCCCTTATTCGTGGGTGGCATTTCACAGAGGTGTTGCCTGGGTCCCTGCTCACCCTTCCCGCCTTTCTACACTTTGAGACACTTTTTTTTTTTTTTTAACGTGTATTTATTTTTGAGAGCGAGCGAGCAGGGGAGGGGCAGAGAGAGAGGAGGACAGAGGATCCAAAGCAGGCTGCTGAAAGCACAGGCCCAGTGAGGGGCTCAAACCCACAAACCTCGGGATCGTGACCGGAGTGGAAGCTGGACACTTAACCGACTGAGCCACCCAGGTGCCCCTTCGAGACGCATTTTAAGACCTCAATGGTCAAAGCCAAGAGAAACTGAGACTCTACCTGAAGTTCATATTTTGCACTCCTTGTAATCATATATTCCTTTTTTTCTGTTACCTATTTTATAACTTGGTACAAAGGCATACAGGTTGGTGAATTTTTACACAGGCGTACATCTGTGAAATCGGCACTGGCTCGAAGTCTAGAATAGTTCTCTGGTCGGGGCGCCTGGGTGGCTCGGTCGGTTGGGTGTTCTATTTCGGCTCGGGTCATGATCTAACAGTTCGTGAGTTCGAGCCCCACATTGGGCTCGCCTCCATCAGCGAGGAGCCCGCTTCGGATCCTCTGTCCCCCTCTCTCTGCCCCTCCCCGGCTTGGGCATGCCCCCTCTCTCTTTCTCAAGAAGAAATGAACATTAAAGAAAAAGAATAGTTCTCTGATCATTTTAGATCTGAGCCACTTACCTCATTATGCTTGTGAATGACCTTAGGAATGACGTCACCTTTCAAGAGAGATTTCGCCTCCTACACCTACATACGATTCATATCATAAAACAAAATAAAATATGCACATGTATTGGGGAAGGAGGGTTACTCCCTTACACCATGATGAAAAGGCAATACGAAGGGTTGCCTGGTTGCCTGGGGGCCCAGTGAGTTAAGTGTCCGACTTCGGCTCAAGTCATGATCTCACAGTTTGTGGGTTCGAGCCCCATGTCGGGCTCTGTCCTGACAGCTCAGAGCCTGGAGCCTGCTTTGGATTCTGTGTCTCCCTCTCTCTCTGCCCCTCCCCCACTTGTGCTTTGTCTGTCTCTCAAAATAATAAACGTTAAAAAAAAAAAACAGTAAAGGTAAATGGATATTATTTAATTAGCTGATTCTTTTAAAACTGTTATATACGGACACAAATTTTGAGCAAGACTGTGTTCACCGTTATCCCCGTGCAAACATTTATGGATGAATACTTTAACAAAATTTATTTAAATCAATACCTTCTGAATATTTTTTGGCTCGCAAATATAATATTTGGGGGCGTCAAATATGTGCTAGGTCTAGTGAGGTCTTTGAAATGGCTTTCATTTATGCCCAGTGTTTTTTGGATTGATGGCTAGCTTTATTTTTGAGCAAAATCACCCGTCAAAGCAGTTTGTGATCATGAGTGTGAGAAAAATCTTCAAAGCAGTTTTTGTTATAGGTAGTATATTGTACTTTTCTTAAAGATTTATTTACTTTTGAGAGAGAAAGCGCAAGCCGGGAAGGGGTAGAGAAAGAGGGGTTCGGAAGATCTGAAGCGGGCTCTGGGCCGACAGCAGCGAGCCCGACACGGCTACAACTCATGAATCATGAGATCGTGACCTGAGAGGAAGTTGGTTGCTCAACCGACTGAGCCACGCAGGTGCCCCAGTAATTTTTTTTAAAAAAGATATAGGTTTTATGATCTTGCATTATTGGTTTTTTTGCTGTGCAGGGACCTAGAGCAACCCCCATTTTATCACTGAAAGAGTTAATTCCAAAGGCAAATAGCCTATTTCCTGCCCCTAGGGAAGGACTTTCCTGCCTACCCAAAGCTCACCACCCAGAGTTGTCCTGGCTACAAAGAAACAGATTGCCCAGGGAGGGAGTTGAGCTCATCACCACTTTGACTAACCGAGATGACAAGTACAGCCCTTGCCTGTGGGTCCATTCCTGAGAGAGAGAGAGAGAGACGGTTGGGGGAGGGAGGCTCCCATGATGATGGACAATCAAATGAAATATAAGTCCGAAAAAGGAGGGGGTGTGGGTGCGGGAGAGAGGAAGAAGGAAAGACAGCGGGAGTATTTGAGGCCTCGAGATGCGGGGTTATCACACAGTTATGGAAAGCTGGCCTTTAAAACACCTGGCCGTGGGCCAGAAACCATAGCCAGTGGCCATGACCGTCAAACTGAGAGGCTGTCCTGAGAATAGGTGAGAAATCGGTTGGCACGTCTCCAGCTTCTGCATCGGGGTCCTTGGCAATTTTGTCTGGATTGGATTGGAGTATGTGTGTGTTTCCATTGTTCTGGAGCTATGAAAGGAGACTGCCCTTGGGAAGTCCGCTCTCCCTACGCTGGGATGCTCATGACCAGAGGCGTCGGGTCTGCTTAAGACGGTCTGGGCCTGCTCTCCTTCCCAGCTGTAAGAGACAAAGGGAAAACAATCATCCCAGAGAACGGATTCTCATGACACCACTCCTTGCTCTTCTCCCTCTCCGAGGGACAGGGGAGTAGGGGGCACGCGTGAGAAGAAGGTGTCTGAGGGTCCGGAGGTCTGACGAGCACAGGTCCCTGAGAAGTCCGGGGGTCTAGGGATTAGCAGGCGTTGGTGAGCATGGGGCTGGGGGAAGGAGGGGTCTTTCCCGATCCTGAGGGACGGTCACCGCTGCACAGCTACGATCTGGTGTTGCCTTAACCAGAGTAACATCAGCAACAGATCTTCCGAACCCAGGTGAGAAAGTACCGGGGCATCGGAGCCCGCCGCTCATGAGCTCACAGAGGGTCCGCCAGGCCTTGAGGGAAAACTCCGCGATGACCGAACGCTGGCTGGGGTGGGGATGGGGCCTCTCAAGGGGACCTTGCGCCGTGGTAGGGCCGGGTCCCCTCCAAGTGACTTGCGCTGCCTCGCCTTTCCTTTCTCTGCTGCTGATTTGTCTGCAGACGTTGAACTTCCTCTACCGCCCGGAGGCTGGTCTCAATCGTTGGACGCGGACACATCCTCACCCTCCTATCCTCCTCAGCAGTTTGACTCTGCCCCCAAGATACGGTGTCGTCAGCCAACACCCCTCCTATGGCTCCTGTCCCCTGCAGAGCAGTGCGCCTCCGTAGGGGTGGGCAGAGAGCGCGGGGAGAGGACGGGAAGAGAGTCGGAGCCTCTGCCTCTCACCTGCCATTTGTCTTATCCCGCCTGCTTCCGAAAGCCTGTCTAAACAGCTGAGTCCACCCTGAGTCACCCCTTCTCAGACAGAGACACCCCGGGCTGCGGCTTTGTCCCCACAGACTCCTTTAGCCTCTCTAATGTGCATTGAGGAAATTCAGAACCCAGTCATCCTGAACCTGTCTTCTTCCAGAGAGGAACCAAATGTGTATTTGAGGAGGATGGGTGTGGGTGTGGGTGTGTGTGCGGGGGAGACACGTTTGTCATGGTGCTTCCTGCAGAAATTTCCAAATGTTCTGGCAAAAGGGGTGGCCTCTCAGACTCCCCTGAGCCTCTGATGACTACCTAGTGCCTCAAAAAGCCTCATGAGTAGGTGATTAAAAAAAAAAAAACAGACAGACATGAGGCCCATTTACAGAGATCATTCTAGAAACCTCCTAGCCCCAACCATCACCAGGGGCAAAGGAAGAAGGAAACTCATTATTTTGGTATCCACCACGGGCCACGACCCTTTCAGGCACTTTTATGTGTTGTTGCATTAAATGCAACATCTCTATCAGGTAGGTGTGGCCGAAACAACGTGAAATGTTTTCCAAAATATTTCATTTTCCACGTTTCCTGCCCCACCCGCCCTGGTTTCTAGACGGGGGACCGTCGGATGTATGCCACTTCCACGCTGGCCTAACCTCCTGAGCAATCCTCTGGGCCCCCTCTCCTCACCCGTCGCTGACCAAGTCCCCCCGCGGGGGATCAGGACCACGAGGCCGCAGCACTGGGCGGAGCTACCCGGGGGGGAAACGCGGATTCCTGGGCTTGGGGACGCGTCACCCAAGAGAGCCAAAGTCACACCCGGCTTTGTCTGAGAAGTGTTTTATTGCACTTAGTCACTGAGATTTGGGTTTGTTCGTTGTAGCAGCTGAACTAACTCTAATACAGCAGGTGTTACACACATGTCACATCAGACTCGAATGGCAGAAACAGCATTTACACTCCAGTCTGCCCGCCTTCCAAGTCCATCCCCTTTCAGGAACTCCGGGCTACCGCCTTCCACGTTCATGCCATTGGGATCTCGCCTGCGCTGGACAGGGAAATGCCGAAACACGGTGAGGTTGTCCCGGCCCTGTTCAGCCTCGTAGTCGGGGCCACAAAGGCGGCAATGGCAAGGCCTTTCTGCTGCCAAGGCGGGGCGTTATCTCCTCAGGGCATTCTCATGCCTTTACAAAAAAATTCCAGATGAGGGGGAAACTTGAGGGTGGTTTGGAGGCTACGCATCTCTGAGGAACAGAGGTGTAGGGAAAGCAGAGATATGAGGCTGCAGTTACTTTAGTGCTTCAAAGACAAACGGCCGGGGTCACTGAGAAGCCGTTTCAAGGTGGGCGCTCTCCGGGAGGCAGAGGTCTATCTCCACCTGAGAAATCGTCTGCCCTCTGTGTGTGAGTACTCACAGGGCACCAGACACCGTGCTGGGAACACAGCGGTGAGTTAGACCGTCCCCGCCCTCCGAGTTCAGTGTTGGGGGGACCATTCGGGTTCCCAGAGTAGAACACCAGAGGCTAGGGGTGCTTATCAACAACATTTATTTCCGGACTGTTCTGAGGCCGGAGGGCCACTGTCAAGGCTCCAGAGGATTCGGTGTCCAGTGAGATCCCGCTTCCTGGTTCACAGGCGGCGTCTTCTCGCCGTGTCCTCGCTTGGACGAAGCAGCGAGGGTCTCTCTGTCTCTGGGGTCTCTTTTATAAGGGCACTGCTCTCATTCATGAGGGTTCTGTCTCATGACCTAACCGCTTCCCAGGTTTAATCACTGAGGGTGCAGAAGGAGGGTGCGTCCTCAGACGGGCGGGTGAGGCGGCTCACCTTGGCGGCTCTGTGGGAATGGAAGGAAGCTGTCAAGAGAGCACGTGGAGACCACGTAGAGGCTGCTGCAGCTGGACGCCAGTGACAACCGTCGGTGGGCTGATTTAAGGTGACCGAGGGGACGGGAAGGAGTCGTGGCATCCAACAGCCCTGCTGGGAAGTGCCACCTGCGTCCAGCCTGGGCTTGGGCCACTCCGTCTGCTCTCTCAGCTCCGAATCTCTTCCAGCCTCTGTGAGATGGAAGGGGACAGCCTGGACCCTGGTCTTCAGAAAGAAGACAATGCAGACGGGAGGCCGTGTCCCCAAAACTCCCTCAGAACCAAAGGGAAGACATCGGCTACCCCTTGGGCTTGATGTAGAGTCAGGAGTCGGGAGGAGTCCGGCCCAGGCCAGGCATTGGCACCTCAGACCCGTGATTGCCGGACCCCCAAGATGGCAGAAGGGGTGAGGGGCTGGGGCTGGGAGACCTCCCGGCAGACTGCCCCAGAGGAAACTGTCTGGGGGCACTGCATTCTCAAACAATCTTGAGCCAACCCCAAGGCTGCCTCAAAGGCAGCAATATCTTTCTCATAGTCGTCCTGTCAGATTTATGGATGAGGGGCCAGGCCCGGAACACAGGAAGCTATAGAATTAAGATGCCTTGGCTTCCCTGGGGAGCCTGAAATTCCTTCAGAACAGAGCCTCCAGACATCCCTCTGGCTCCTCTGTCCGGAGGTGGAGGCACGATTCCCATGGCACCATTTGCTCAGCGCCCCATCTCGACGCCCCGCGGCAGTCTGTTGTTTTTGGCGTCTGCACTCGGCGGGCCACCTCCAAGTCCTCGCTCCTCTGAGATGTGTCGCGGGCCTCGCTGTTGACGTCAGCGTTTCGCTGACTCAGAAAGAGCTGGAGCGTTGACACTACAGACGTGTGTCTAGACCAGAGCCACAGCTTCGCCGAGGGAACTGCTAATCCGGGTCAGTGGGGCAGCCCGGACGGGGCCTCTGTGGCCGGCGGGGCCGGGACGCGCGGCCCCCCGCCCCAGACTTCAGTCGGGACTCCGTCTGCTTTGTTGAACTAGGAGCACGCTGCCAGCCACGGCCCACCTGTCCCCGGCTCACAGGGTCCCAGATTGTGTGTGGGGAAGTGACATGACAAGAGGAGCTTCGAGGTGGTGTTAGCGCCGTGGGCGTGCACAGCTTGTGCAGCCAACTTCTGAAACATTTTATGAGTCTTTTGCTTTACGTGGGAAGATTTTTACAGGAACTAGATTTGTACACGAACGAAAGTCATCGGGTTGTGGGAACGAGCCTCTGTGCACCATTGTCACCAACAATGATCGACTCCCAGCCAGCCTCATGCCACCCACCCCCCCACCCCCTGCCGCGCCGTTTCTGAGCAAATCTCGACACCCCACGATGCTACTCTTAAACGTCTCGGTCTGGAGCTCCGACCTGATCTGTTTATTAGAATGTCAGGCGGGGAGGGAACGAAGCGGTTTGCTCCCTGACTTTTCCTTTCACTCTGTCTAGTCAGGTTTGAGGGGAAGAGACAAGGGGAGAAATAGACGATGACAACTCACGTTGAAAACTTGCAGAGAGGGACAGCTGGGTGGCTCAGTTGGTTAAGTGTCTGACTGTTGATTTCAGCTCATAGTTCATGGGTTCAAGCTCCACGTTGGGCTCTGTGCTGACAGTGTGGTGTCTGCTTGGGATTCTCTCTCTCTGCCCCTCCTCTGTACACGTGCTCTCTCTCTCTCAAGAATATATAATGAATTTAAAAAAAGGGGGCACCTGGGTGGCTCAGTTGGTTAAGTGGCCGACTTCAGCTCAGACGATGATCTTACTGCTCGTGAGTTCCAGCCCCGGGTCGGGCTCTGTGCTGACAGCTCGGAGCCTGGAGCCTGCTTCAGATTCTGTCTCTGTCTCTCTGCCCCTCCCCTGCTCATGCTCTCTCTCTCTGTCTCTAATATAATATAAAAAACATAAAAAAAAATAAAAAATAAAAGACTTGCATATAGATAAGGGGGCCAGCAGGTGGCGGGTGGTCTCTGTTGAGGCTGAATTGGAAGAGGGGCCTCCAGCACCCCAGCGCCTCCTTCCCGGCCGTGTTTGGGGGAGGGGATTCACCTTGGGGTGCAATGAGGGGAGCAATGAGGTTCCCAGAGAAGACACGGAGGGTCACAGGGAACTAGCCCCCCAAGTGGTCCCATAAATTGCCTTCCGAGCCCATGGAAGCTTCAGGGAGAGACCTCAGCAGTGCGTGTGGAGGCCGGCAGGCACTGAGGGTGGGCTCCCGGGCTCTGGGTGCCCTGGGTGGCCGCGCTCTGTGGATGTGGTCACCCTCACAGTGGGCACAGTAGCAGCGGCTGTGGGAAGATGCTCAAAAGAGCTGTGTGGGCGAAGACAGCCGAGGGCTTTGGGAACAAGACGACGGAGGTGCTGAACTCCACGAGAGAGCGGACAGGAGGTCCTGGAGACATAGCGCGTCTTTTTGAGCCGGGGCCGTGGCAGTCAGGCTGCTTCCCAACCCCGAGAGCTCTCCGTGCTGCCAATGCCCTGTGGCTGGGGCAGGGGCCGTGGTCGGGGGCAAGCTGGGGACGCACGAGGCGACCGTGACCTCGGGAAGGGAAAGGTCAAGGAGAGGTGGGAGGTGGGCTCTGCAGCTTCGCACCAGGGTCTGAACCCTCCCTCTGCCACTTTGCGCTTCTGGGAAACGTCCTTAACTGTCCCGCGCCTCGGTTTCCCCACCTGGAGGGTGGAAGGCCCTCCCTGCGGGGCACGGGGACCGAAGGAGCAAATCAGGTCAAATCACGGGCCGTGCGTGTGTGAAGCGCTCGGGTAAGGGGAGGTGTTGTTACCGTTGTTTTGAGTACGATGACCACGGCGGGGAGGGTGTGGGGACAGCAGGTGACGGGGAGCGCGTCCCTGGGCCCGCGCCTACTCTGCCTGCCTCTACGGTCCTCCCACGTGCCTCCTCCCACCCGCCGCTCGTGCCAGCAGACCTTGACTTCCTGCTTCTCGAGCGCCCACGTAACCCTTTCCGTGTCCTTCCCTCTACGTGGGATTCTCCCCTCTGCCACCGAGGCTCCAGACCTGTTTCTAACCCTGGCGAGAGTCGCCTCGTCCGCGGAGCAAGCTCACACCGTCCCAGACGCCCATGGCCGTCGCCATCGCCCGTGGGCCTGAGGACCGGTGCGGACCGTGCTGCGGGACCGTACGCCCCGGAGACCCGGACTCAGCGTCCTCGAACTCAACAAACACTGGCTGGGGGCCGCCGTGTGCTCGCCCCGGGGCTGGGTGCGGGGGATTCAAAGCGAGACAGACACGGCCGGACCCGAGTGTCCGGTGGAGACAGCAACGAGACAACACCCACGGCGCGACGTGATCTCACTGTACCGAGACGTGAGTAACGTTCTCGGAGAACCCCGGAGCGCCAAACTCCGGATCGATTTCCGCGTCCTTCAGCAGGGCACACCGTCCGTGTCAGCGGGGGTCCAGCAAACAGGTCGCGTAAGGGATTATCCCAACGTCGCCTTCGTCTGACTCCCCACAGACTCTCGTGCACCGTGGCCCCTGGCCGACGACCCTCCATTCGGGATTTATACCGCAGCGGGAGCTCCGAGAAGGGGCTGCCTGCGCTTCGCCCCCCAGGTCCGGGCTAAGGCCAGCCATACGGTGGGGACGGGCGCGTCGAATGAATTCTGACCATTGGACGTGGCCTGGAGTTCCGCCAGGCTGCCCTTTGCCCTTCCGGGTCTACCTCGCCTGGAAGGAAAGGTGGCGGGCCTCTTTCCCGGAAAAGTGTGTCTTGCTTGGAAGACCTTGTCTTCCAATGTAAGACCTTGCAAGACCTTGTCCCGGAAGGTGTCTTGCTCTCGCAGCCTCGCCCCGGGGGCACCGCGACAACGCCCTCTCGCCGGGTCGCTCAGGGGGATGTGGTGTCCAGGATGGAAGGCAGGGCCAGCAGAATGGAAGCAGACAGCCCCAAGCCCTGCCCTGGACGAGAAAGCCATCCTATCTGGCCAAGACTGGAATAAACCAAGCCTAAGAGGCGTAAGGGTCGCGGTTGGGATGTTTAGCCTCTGGGCTCTTGACCAGACTTTAGAACGGTGGTTCCTGTTCAACATTTTCCTCCATGAACTTCTTCCTCCAGAGTCTCTGTGTTGCCCTGACCCCCACCCATCGGGGACCCTCCTCCAGCTTCCGTGAGTTTATGGACTGTGCCACTTGCCTCGTGTCTCGTGGTGCATTGGGGCGTTACTTTACAGATAACGGCGATAACCCGCCTTCATGGAGAACTAGCCTGTGCCAGGCCCCTTTGGTACCTCCTCCTTTCACCTTCCGCAGACCCTGAGGCAGGAGCTGCTACGCCCATTTTACAGATGAGAAAACCAGAGCTTCAGGGGTTCAATAAGTGGCCCAGAGCAATGCAGCTGGCAAAACGTGGCAGGGCTGTCCCTCACCAGCCATGGCCGGGTAACCCGGCTTCTCACCTCTAGGAACTGTATCCTAAACCAATTTGGGACACGGCGCCAATACGCGGTTTCCAGCTCTTGATGGACCCCTGGATCCACAGACTGTTTTAAGTAAAATACGGTCATGTCTCTTTTAAGGCATCTAAATCTCTCAGAAAATCATTTCCAACTTGTTTTCAAAGCATCTCCGGACAAGAACCACTTACTACTCCCCGACCTGGGGTTCACGCCCCCACTCCTTTCCTGTCTCGCACATGCGGTCTGGAGACAAAGCCGGGAGCACCCCAAAGAGGCAAAGACTCGAATCTGTTTCAGGCAAGACCCTGAAGAGGCTGAGCTAGAGGTCTGCACAGAACGCCAAATGTAATTTTAGAAGAAAGCACGACTCACCCCTTTAAGCCCTGCCCGTTGGTTTTGGTTACGTGTCATTGTTTATAGTTAATAATTCCTTGGATTTTTTCCCCCCACGACTGCAGTTAATTTAGAAGCCGGCTCGAGGGCAAGATATTTCTGGATGTGTGTGGCTGATTAGGTCTAGCTGCCTGCGAGTTTCTCCAGCCACTGGGAAAGGTGTGCTTTATAAACACACTCAGAGAACTCTTGACATTATTTAGACATCCAATTTCTTTGCAGTTTCCTCCCTGAGAGGACTCCCAGCTCGCTCTCTCCGGACGGGGTGTGTGTGCGTGTGCGCGCGCGTGTGTGTGCGCGCGAGCGCGTGTGTGCGTTAAGAGGGCAGCATGCGGGGGTCTGGAGGACAGAGGCATGACTGCAAGATCAAGGTCAATGCATTTTTTCTTACGAAGGAGATTACGTCATTCATACTTGAAATTCCCGTGCAGAACAATTGGATTAAATATTTATATGGTCCAGGTTACCCAGAGGTGGGGGAAGAGGACCAAAACGCCCAAGGCCCTTGATCAAAGATCACAAGTTCACAGACAGCAAGGTAGGTGCATGACTGTGGAGGGTCGAGACGCTAAAATATTGGCTAACGCGTTATTCTCGATGCATTAAGCACCACCCGGAGGCACGTCTCTGTGGAAGGGAATGCCCATAAAAACTTAAAAAAAAAAAAAAAAAAAAGCGTGTCCACGTAGAGCTGAGTTATGGCCACGCGACGAGTCTCCCTCCCATATAAGGAGCGCGTGCAAGAGAGTTACGGACTGTATCGTCTGTTATTTCTCCGAGCCCAGAGACACCCAAGCATGTAACAGTCTTGAGCGAGAACAACTATGTTCTCCAACGTCTCCCCCGTCTCCAAGACGGGGATTTCAGACAGGATGGCCTCCTCACTTAGAGAGGACGATGGACACAGCTGGTGGATTCCATGATACAGAAAATCCCAGAGCTGCCCCCAGGCAGCGGGCTCCTTGTTTGAGTCTTGGTTCAGGACGTCTTTTGGGGCACTTTGTGCCGGACGCTCTGCCTCTCCAGGGCAACCGGGCGTTCGCAGATGTGCGTGAGGCCCTCGGGGGAGCCTGTTGCTGTAAGGGGCCGTCTCCCCCTGAGGAGCGGTGTGGGGGGCTCCGCACGGACAGGTGGCGTTGGAGATGGAGATGCAGGATGGTGGGTGCCCTTCCTTCCTGGGTCTTCGTGAAGGCCGCCCCCTTGCCCTCATTTCCGGCCGGGAGCCTGCTCCCAAGGAGGCGGCCAGCGTGCACCACGTCCTTCCCCGCACTGGGAGGAGGCTTGGGCGCCGGTCATGGACGGCACCTGCGTGGAGGGCAATGTTCCAGAAGCGCAGGAGCGGGGCCCGGCTCTGCAGGTGCCCCCCCGCCCCCAGCTTCTGGGCCACAGCCGCCCGGCCCTGGACAAAGGGGAGGCACACAAGGGGCGAGGTGCCGTGGGTTCTGGAGTGACCGTCTCGCCCCAACCATCGCTGGCTTTCTCCAGGGGGTGCCCTGTCCTGCGGAGGGCCCCCTGACACACACGCGTCCCTGACACGGGCGAGCCCTGCTCCAGCCAGTCTCCCGTCTCTTACCCTTGGCCCCGCTCCGGCCGCATGCCGCTGCACCCCAGGGCCTGTCGCCCTTCTAGACGAGCCCGCTCTTCTGCGGCGTCCCCTTGGCTTTCGGGAAGAGCAAGAGGCAGAGATGCTAGCCGCTTCCCCTGGTCCCGCCAGGGGACTCCTCGGGCACGCGGCCCCCCGGCTTCCTGTACGGAGGGTCTTCAGGCACACAGACAGCTCGGTGAGGAGCCCCCTGCCGCCCTCGCCTAGCCTGCAGTCAGAGCGTGGGGCCGGGGGAGGACCCTCCAGGGGAAGGAGGCGGAATGCTCGGTGTCCCCAGATTCCCAGGAGAAGGAGCGTGTGGTAAAGGCGTCCGGCACAGAGCAGGCGCCGGGTCCAGCGACGAGCGCTCAGGGAGGGAGAGGGCCCTTCGGGCTGAGATCTCCTCCCGGAATGCTAGGTTGCTTTGGTTCCAGAAGACTAATAAGACGGGCTCTACTTGGAAGAGAAACCGCCTTTGATGCGGTGTCCGGCGGCAGACCGCAGCTTCCCCTGGTCCGCACACGGGACGTGCGAGGAGAGGAGGCCCTGTGCTGAGCTGCGCCCAGGGCAAGGTCTGGCTGGCAGAGGCCCAGAGGTCCAGCCTGAGAGACACCCATGTCACAGTGCCGACGTTTCTCTGATGCAAGACGAGAACTTTTCACTCAGTGGGGTGTCGGGTACGGCGTGGGCAGCAGGGAATCCCTGGGTCCCCTGGATGCTGCCACCTGTGGGGACCCCCGCTGCGGCCCCGAGGGGTGTGCGTCGCAGCAGAAGAGGGTCTGGCTCCCTGTAAGGGAGGACTCCCTAACTACCGGGATCTTCTTCCAAATCTAGGTAGGGAGCTCCCCGTCACCAGAAGTGTTCCAGCAGTCTGTGCAGCCGTGTGACACCAGACTTGATGCTTCGTGCCAGTCCTACTGGACTGAGAGCAACTTGAAGAGACGTCCTCTTCCTCCCCCCGCCCCCCGCCCAGTGGCAGGGGTGCATTCGTTCCAGAAGAGTATGCGTTCCAGAGGGGAGCACGTGTTCAAATTCACATCGCCCTGTGTTTTCTGAGCGCCAGGGAAAGGCTCGGGAGGCCCAGAGCCCCCTCCCCGGAGCCTCATCGTTGCCAGGCTCTCCCAGTCTGCCCCCGTCTGTCATTCAAGTAGCGCTTCATCTCAAGGCCTTGGCTTGGAGGGGAGAAAGGGGGAGGCTTTCCCCTCCTTTGCAGCATGCGTCTGCAGTGTATCAGCTGCCTCTAAAATTCACACGTTACTGTTGAAACTTAGAAACTGCCGCCTTAACATTTCTCAGTCGGAGTTAGCCCCCTTCGGCGCAGACCTGGCTCATGAACCTGATAATGCCGTCCCGACTCTGAAGCAACGGCTAGTTCTTCGGACTACGTGCGCCAGAATGATCTGGAAAAAAGCAATGCGTAGCTAGTGAGTGGAGTGTCGTTTCATGTGTGGCAGGTGGCGGGATGGTGGGGAGGGGGACATTCCGGATATGGGGGCCCCGAGGAAGCCCGGGATCATAACAGTCCCGGGCTGCAGGGTGCCGTAGGAATCTGCTACTCCGGCATTTTCGAACGTGCTTCCCAGACCCCCGGGGGGCCGCGGGGGTCCCCTCCCGTTCCCCCTGCGCCTGAGGCGCATCTGCCGTGTATGACAAGCTGGCCCAGCAAGGGCCACGTTTCTGACGTTATAGGCGAGAGCCCGGCGTTCAACAGAGGAAGGGTGTTCGGGCATCGCTTCCCGGGTGCGCACTGGCGCGGGGCGGGGGCCTCAGGTGTGGCCGGGCGGGGGTGCAGGGATGCTCCGCGCAGGGGGAGGGCACCGTCCGAGACCGGCCGGCAGTTCCGAGTTTAGAAGGGCCCCTGAGGGTGTGTGGGGACAGGGGGGCGCACGGCGTGGGGGGCTGTGCGTGCTGACTGGTTCCAATCGAGGGGTCTCCGGGATGCTGGGGGAGGGACAAACCGTGTGCTCGAAGATTCTGCTCCCCGTGCAGGCCTGACTTCTCCGGCCCTGGCGTTCCAGGCCTGCCGTCCCGTGGTCTGCTCTGGGCCGGCTTCCCGAAGCCCTAGTGTCCCGACCTGGTACCAGCACCTCGTGTGGAGGCATGTCTCTGGCAAGAAGGTCGTCGGGGAGGCGGGGCGAGTTTGTGGTAATTACACTCTGGGAGGGGATAAGCCTGCTGACCGCGGCCACGTGGAGACCTTGAGCCTGCGCGGTCAAGTTCTTTCTTCTCACTCCGTTAGCCGCCCCTGTACTTCTTCCTGGGGAGGAACAAACACAGCCTCCAGATGTGGAGTGTTCTTTGGCTGCGCGTGTGTGTGCATGTGTGTGTGTGCGCACACACGTGTGTGCTGGTGAGCAGGCACTTTTACGCCGGCCGTGACTCAGAGGCGGC
Source organism: Paguma larvata (assembly GCA_030068075.1). NCBI lineage: Eukaryota > Metazoa > Chordata > Mammalia > Carnivora > Viverridae > Paguma > Paguma larvata. Next base: position 132,751,283 of record CM057828.1, read on the forward strand.
CGCGATCCTTCCGTCTTCCGTCTTTCTGTTTGGACTCAGAACCGTCTGCTCTGCAGGCAGGAGCCGCGGCTCCAAATCTCTGCTTGTTCTCCCCCCTCTGCTGCCGCTACTCAGGCCACGGCTCCGACGGCGTGCCTGCAGCCTCGGCCGGCAGCAACAGAGGAAACAGAAAAATCTGGAAAAATATCCGTTTAATTAGCAGCAGTGGCCTGTGTGAGCCTCCGAGGGCTCCGAGCCCGTGTCTCACTGGCTGGCCCAGAGCCCGGCCTGATGAATTTTCCTGCAGGACTGGTTTTGGTTTTGAACTGAGTAACTGGTGCTCGGCTCCGACCTGATTGCTGGCCCAGGGGAGGCTGATGCGTGGCCTGCCCAGACCCTGCTTTCTCTTGATGGACAGGGCCGGGCGAGCTTGGTGGCATCTTGGGGGTGGGTGCTGGGTGGCCTGGGTCCTGTCAGCTCGGGGACAGAGCTGCACAGACCAGGCTCTTTGTGACGGCCCCTTCTAGGGCGAGTCCCCTCGCTCTGTGAGTGTGGAGTGCTAGCCGGAGAGGAAAGTAGTTCCGGAGGAAAACCACCTCCGGGGCGGGGGAGGCGGGAGCTGAACCCCATAAATTATGGGTCCCGTCATTTATAGCTCTGGGCGTGGTGCAGAAACGGAGCTGCAGAGGGGAGCCTCGAGGTCCTTAGGAAGAAATTCAGCAACACCTCACAGAGCAGGGCGAGTGGCGTGTCTCCCTGAATCATCTCATATTCGGCTTTATGTTTTAGTTTTAAAAACGTTTATTTTGAGAGAGGAGTGAGAGAGAGTGGGGGAGGGGTGCAGAGCGAGAATCCCAAGCAGCCTAAGCACGCTGTCGGCACAGAGCCCAACGTGGGGCTCGATCTCACAACTGTGAGATCACCACCTGAGCTAAAATCCAGAGTCGGATGCTTAACCAACCAAGCCGCCCAGACGCCCCTCTCAAATTTGCCTTCAAATCAAAGTTCCCGAGTTTCCTCAGAGAATCTGCTGGAGAGAGGGGATAAGCCCTAATTTTGGGTCTCCGAGGATACACGCATCTCTATAGAATGGCCCAAATCATCGTCACACCCGAAAACCATCCTCGTCCCCCTAGAATTCCTGTCAGGGCTCTGGGGCTGTGTCCACCGGTCTCCCTGAGTAAGAGCCCTTAGGCTCGTCTTGGGGGTAGATCCACCATTTTCCAAGGGGCGTCTTTCCCAGGAAGGTACTACCCGCCTCATTGCAAATGGCAGTGTTTCATTTTTTCGCCTGAATAACATTCCATTGTATACACCATCTTCTTTATCCATTCACGCTGAGCTGCTTCCGTATGTTGGTTATTTTAAATAATGTCATCGTCAACACAGGGGTACACGCATCTTTTCAAATTAGCATTTTCATTTTCTTTGGGTAAAGACCCAGGGGTGTCATTACGCTCATAAAGTAATTCTATTATTAACTTTTTGAGGACACTCCATACAGTTTCCCACAGCGGCTGCACCACTTTGCCTTCCCGCCAACAGTGCAAGAGGGTTCCCGTTTCTCCACATCCTCGCCGACACCTGTTGTTTCTTGTCTTTTTGATTCTAGCTCCTCTCACTGGGGCAAGCTGATTATCTCATTGTGGTTTTGATTTTTCGTTTCCCTAGGGAGTCTGAGCATCTTTTCCTGTTTGTTTGCCACCAAAGACCTCAAATAGCCAAAGCAATCAGGAAAGAAGAAGAATGCTGTAAGGAAAAATCACGGTTCCAGATTTTAAGATACACTAACAAACCAGAGCAGCAGATACTGGCACAAAAGTAGACCCAGGACCAAGGGACCCAGAATAGAGAGCCCAGAAGTAAATCCATGTTTATGTCTTATATAAATTAATCTATGACAAAGGAAGCAAGATATGCAATGGGAAAAAAGTCTCTTGAACAAACGGCGTTGGGGAAACCGGACAGCTTCATGCAAAAGAATGAAACTACACACAATTGGTACACCATACCCGAAAATAAACTCAAAATGGATTAGAGCCCTAAATGTGGGACCTGAAACCATAAAAATCTTAGAAGAGAAAAGGCAGTCATTTCTCTGACATTGTTTAGAAACATTTTTCTAGGTATGTCTCCGGCGGCAAGGGAAACAAAAGCAAAAATGAACCATTGGGACTTCAAGATAAAAAGCTTCTGCACAGGAAGGAAACAATCAACGAAACAAAGGGCAATGTACATATTGGAAGAAGGTATTTGCAAACGACATCGCTGATAAGGGGTTAATACCCAACATACATAAAGAACTTCTATAAACCAACACCAAAAAACAAACAATCTGAAAACTGGGCAGAGGAACCCTCAGCCTTCTTTCTCTTCCTCCGCTGGACCACTCTCCCAGCAACTCGGGGCCCCTGAAGCTGCTGAGTGCAGGGTGCTACGTAAGTGGGTGGTTTCTCCACACCCCGGGTACGTCGCCTTCAGAACCAGCCCCTTTATCACGCCCTCTTCCGTTATCCTAATTGGAGTTTGTGCTGTTTCCTGCTGGGTCTCTGACTCACCAAGCAGGAAAACCATCTTTTCTGGACTTTTCTATGAAGTGAGTTTTGCGGTCTCATTGTCTGAAAACAAAGCTCCTCAAAGCCTATGCTGGACACCCACCACGGGGACCCGGCCCCGATAACTCTGTTTAAAAGCCCCCATGATCCTGCAGCCTCCTGCCGCAGGACGGGGATGCCAGCCCCTGCTGCTTTATCAACCAGATTTCTCCAGAGAAACAGAACTGACAGGACCTATAGATAAACAGGAAGAAATTAATTTTGAGGGACTGGCTTGCAAAGTTGCAGAAGCTGAGAAGTCTCGGAATCAGACCTCTGCAGGCTGGAAACCGAGGGGGCCAGAACACCCATATCTGACAGCAGGAGAGGATGGACGTCCGGCCGGAGCAGAGGGCTTAAATTTGTCCAGGCGCTCGAAGGCCTGGGTGAGGCCCGCCCGCGCCGGGGAAAGCGGTCTGCCCGTCAGTCTGTGCTCATCTCTCCCAGAAACACAGACATGCACCGAGAGAGCGTTTTACCAGGAAATCTGGGCACCCCTCGGCCCCAGCAGACGGACACAGAAAATTAACCATCACACGATGTGAGGCCGCAGGAGACAGGAAAGGTCAGATTTGGGTTCTAGAGTGCTCTGAACGGGCACCCAGATTTCTCAGCCTTGGCGGGGTCTGCTGGAAACGCAGTGTGAAGGAACCGAAAAAGAAGGTGTTTCCTTTCAGTGCGAACGCGAGTTACGTTCTCAGGAAGACGCTGCAGAAATACTCCGGACGGAAGAGGCAGCGAGTCAGGGTGAGAAGCTTTTCCCCACTTCGGACACGCCGGCACCGGCCGGAGCCCCCTCCTCCGGGGTTGGGGTCCCAGGGCCCTGGCCCCTCCTGCATCCCAGCCTTACCCTTGGCTCCCCAGCCGCACGAGGGATGCGACAGATCCCTCTTTTTTACCTTTTAGTCACCAAGTTAGCCATCGTGTATGTACACGAGTATTTGCAGTCAACCTTCTCTGTTCACGTAATTAGCTTGGCCCCATGTCTGGACTGGGAACCAGTGCGTTGGCAGCTGGTGGGAGCAGGGGTTCCGCCCTGGCCTGGGGGGGTGGGGGGTTGTGAGGGGGCGGAGCTCTGAAGGCAGCTCTGAGTCACTGCTGACAGTCCTGCCCGGGGCCAGGGGTGAGTCAGGAGAGTCAGGGGCCAGGTGGCTCGGGAACAGCCTCCTTCTGGGGAGGCGTGGGGTCCTGCAGGGGCGGGTGGGGACCGCTACCTATCTGCTGATAGGGATGCGGAGGCCACGCTTTGCTACCTCCCCTGCCCTGGCTAATGTCCTGCAGAGAGCCCCCCAGCTCCAGCCCCGCGAGGGGTTAATGGCGGGCCCAGCGATGAGCTGAGTGGGGCCTCCTGTTTGCTGGTGCTCACCAGCAGAGGAGGCTGTGGGGGTCTGGCCTGGAAGAGGAACTGAATTCCTCCACGCCCAGCTTAGGGATCCCCAGCGCCTGTGTCCGTCTGTCCTTACCGGAGTCCTTCCGCACGGATCCTCGGGTCCCTCTGCGGACAGACGCCTCCCTGGCCTGCCCCGGCCGCTTCTCCAGGCAAGCTGCCGCCACCAGTTCCATCGGCCGTGATGGCTTCGGCTCCAGATGGGCCCTCCGGAGGTCCAGAAGCTTCGGGGAGAGGGAGACCCCGATGAGGCGAGGCAAGCCAGGAGGGTCCCCGGCAGGGGCCGTCCCTCCCCAAATTCACACGCTGAAGCCTGAACCCCAGCCCCAGCCTCCCAGCCCCTGCGGAGGAGACGAAGTTCGCACGAAGCCCAGTCTGGCTGGTGTCCCCGAGAGAAGAGGAGGTCAGGACGGAGGCCCCGGGCGTGTGTGTGCAGAGGGGCGGCCGTCGCAGGTCACGGAGGGAGGCCTCAGAGGAAGCCAGCCCTGCAGGGGCCCTCCTCCTGGTCCTCCAGCCTGCAGCCTGAGAAGCAGACTCAAGAGCCCCCCGGGGTGGTGGCAGCCCCAGCTGGCTGACCCAGGCCCAGCACCTGCTCCGGGCACCCGAGTCCTCTGCTCTCTCTTCTGATCTCCCCCCCTTCCCGTCCTAATGTGGCGGGGAAACTGGGCAGCACGTTGGCAGGAACGTAGAGGTGGCTTCGAACAACAGGAGCGAATGCCTGCATGGCTCTGGAGGTCAGAAGCCTGAAACCAGGTCTGGGCAGGCGGTTCCTTCTGGAGCCTTCAGGGGAGAAGTCGCTCCCTTTTGCGGGAGGCCACCCTCAGCTCCCGGCCCTTTCCTCAGGTTCCTCTGCCTTCCATGAACCCCGCTGCTGACCCTGAGCTCCCACACGGAGGAGCTGGTGGTGTTCCTCCAACCCACAGGCCTGAGAACCAGGGCGCCGGCGTCTGGGGGCGAGGGGGGGAGGGCGTTCTGCGTCCCGGGACCCCGTGATCACACGAACCCCCGCATAATTCAGGGTCATGCCCCCGAGTCAAGATTTTAAACGTAATCCCACCCGAGGGTCCCCTCTGCCGTGTCAGGCAGGCTGTTTGCAGGGTCTGGGGGTCAGGGCAAGGACGTCTGGGGGGTGCGACCCCGCCGGCCTCGCCCTCCGGCCGCTGGCTCACCACGCCTGGCTTCCGCTCAGAAGTCAGCCAGGGAGAGCGGTGCTTGGGTCTCTGGCTTCCCACCCCGCCTGCTGTCACCCAGCTTGGCTTCCGCGGGTGGCCTCTGTGAGACGCTGGGCGGGGAAGGCCCCGCGGGAGGCCTGCCCGCCGGGCTGTATCCGTGCGGAGCGGGGCCCCGGAGGTTCAAGCCAGCGGCCCGGCCGGGAGCAGCGGCCCCAACGGCAGAGGCGCTACGCCGGAGGGCAGAGCCAGCTGGTTAGTGAGTGGCTCTCCTGTCACGGAGTCTCTGTCACCCCGAGTGACCAGGGAACTGCCTACAGGGCCGGACGTCAGCCTGAGCCGGAGACCAGCTCTCCCCTCTCAGCAGGTGCCCGGTGCCGTCTCCCTGCAGTGTGCTGGGGACACACGCGTGTGAGCACATGTGTGTATACGTGTGAGGTTGAGTGTATGAGTGTGGGGCACGTGGGCGTGAGTGTGACTGTGTGCAGGTGTGAGTGTGGAGGGGGGCACACGAGTAAGTGTGTGAGTGTGGGGGCACACGAGTGAGTGTGTGAGTGTGGGGGCACACGAGTGAGTGTGTGAGTGTGGGGGCACACGGGTGTGAGTATGACTGTGTGCAGGTGTATGGAGTGGGGCACACGGATGTGTGACTGTGTGGGGGTGTGACTGTGGGGGTGGTGTGGCATGGGGCACGTGGGAGGCGCTGACTCACCCCTGCACCAGGCCCAGCGCCCCGGAGTGGGACGGGGTGCGGAGGCGGGGAGCTCCGGGGAAGGTGAGCTTATCCTGGAGGCTGGGGCGTCTCCAGGGACTGAGACCAGATGGGAGGTGGCTTTCGAGCTGCCCGTCTGGAGGGTCCCGGCTTGGGGGACTGGGCGGGCCGGGCCGGGGCTCTGGGGCGCAGCCACGGCCAGGGGAAGGAGCATGGGGCTGGGGGGCGGGAGGGGGGGACTCACCTGAGCCCCGGAGCCTCCGCCAAGTCCCACGGCTTCCCTGGGCGCCCCCAGTCAGGACACTCCCCGTCCCGCACTGCCATGGGGAGAAGGGGTCGGGACAGTCGCCCAGGCGGCCAGGCCCCGCTGGGCTCGCAGGAAGGAGCCCGGCTGAACCAGAACGCGAGAGAGGAGGGCACGTGCGCCCGTTGCTCCGGAGCCTGTAGGCGAGACGGGCCCCACCTGGCTGCTCCTCCCCGGTGCCGCGGTCGGGGACGCCTCTGTGGGCCCTAATCTCTCTCCCAGCGGAGACTTGTAGGAAGACCCGGCCAGAGGACGCGTCCCTGCTGTTCCAGCCCAGCTGGAGTTTAATCTTTCCAGTAACGATGCCTGATACTTAAATCACATACTTTCCACAGGACTTGGGCAAGTTTCATGCTGTCCGGGGGGACGCAACGAAGGGTTGCTGCCTAGGGTCAAACAGCCGGTTCCTGGCTCGGCTGGGGCCACGACCAGCTCACTCCGACCTCAACCTGGGCTTAGCCTCGTGTCCTACGTCATCCACTGCAGTGGACAAGTGTGCTTGTTCCGAAGCCTTCGTCCATAGCAAAGGGAGAGCTATGTGATGATTTGCGTGTTCCCCTCAAGTCGTAAAGCCCTCCTGGTAGGTCGCTGTGCGGTTGGGATCTCTGCAGTTGTGCAGTGCACAACTTGTAACACTGAACATGGCAGCCCTGCATCCAGGGTTAGCCCAAGAGTATTAATTTATCCGTCCGGCACAAGGAACAGTGCCTTTGCAGGGAAGAATCATGTTTTTGTCCTAAGAAGGATGGTCCTAATAGGCGTAATCCCGTATAACTGAGCCCAGCTGTGTGGAAGGAAACAGGGGCGTGGACCAAAAGGAAAGGCCTTCTGCTGGCCACGCTGGCTGCATGAGGAGGCCTGTGTGCTCCTAGCAGGCCTAGCTGGGCAGCTGTGGGTGCCTAGGCAGATGGGGCGGGGGGGGGGGGGGTGCATTTGTGGGGGGGGGCTGTGACCGGGTGGAGCCCTCCAGCCAGGTTTTGTCCTGAGTCAGCTAGTTAAGGAAGAAATTAGTTGTTTCTACCTTCACTCACAGGTGACGAAAGTTTATGACCTTTTCTACCTCTGGCCCCATTTCTTATCTGTTAAAATCTGGGCGGGGCCGTTCCTGGCACACACCTGCTCTGAAGGACAGATAGCAGGAACAGCCTGGTGTCACGGTGCCCGGGGACGCGGGGCGGGGCGGGGGGGCGAGGGGGAGCCTTTCCCGGCTTGGACCTGAGGACAGGACCCCATGCTCGACTCCGTCCTGGGCACCGTGTAGACGGCACACCTGTCTTCTGGGCCACTAAGGGAAGGTCCCGTCCATCATAATTTTGGGGGTTTTTGGAGTAAGGGAGCCCGGAGTTAGGATTTTTTTTTCAGCAGCCTTGTTGAGGTATAACTGGCAAACAAGACACTGAACATATGTAAGCATCTTGACAGGTGAATACACCCATGAAACTGTCACCCAAAACAAAATCACGGACATAACTAAGCCTCAACACCCAAAGTTTCCTTGCGCCTCTCCGGGCCCTGCCCCCAGGGGCAGCCGCTGCCAATGTTAATTAATTTTTAACATTTTGTTTTTAAGTTTTATTTATTTTGAGAGAGAGAGTGCAAGTGGGGGAGGAGCAGAGAGAGGGGGAGAGCGAGAGAATCCCCCACTGACAGTGCAGAGCCCAGCGTGGGGCTTGAACTCACGAACCTCGAGATCATGACCTGAGCCAAGGTCAGGAGTCGGACGCTTAACCGACTGAGTCGCCCAGGCGCCACTCCCCCCCCCCCCGCAACCGCCATGTTAATTTAAAGACACTTTCAATCACAAGATGCATGGTGACCTCAGGGAACTTTAGACCCAAGGGAGGAGTGAGCACGTGTGGCCTGACCGTGGTCAGGAGAGGTTTCCTGGTGGGAGCAGAATTTTGAGGACTGGCAGTTGGGACCCCAAGGGACGTCTGGCACAGCACAAAGGTAAGCTGGTCCCGCCGGCTGGGGGCACGGGGAGTCCCATGGAAGGGCCCCAGCAGGGCCAAGGTGGAATCCTCTCGGCCACTCCGCTGTGTGGTCTTAGCAAGCTCCCTAACCTCTGTCAGCCCCAATCTTACTCTTTGGGAACTGTGGGTAATGATCGGGCTTGTTGCAAAAACGAAATCGGTTGATTTACGTAAGATGCCCGGCACTTGGTGGGCACTCAAGAAATGGTATCATCCCTCCATCTACTATTCGAGTAGAGTATATGGTAGTGGGGCCAAGAAGTGAATAACCCACCACACCTAGAGCTAACTCTGAATTCCGTGCTGAATTCTTGCTGGTCCTCACACCTAGAATTTCATCTTCTGCCTTCTGAACCCATCATTCGAAGACTCGGGCCTCACCACTTCCAGGAAGCCTCCCCTGATTACTCTAACTAGGATTCCAAATGCTGAGGTTTGTTGTTCTCTCTAAACCCCTAATACTATTTGAGTCATAACCACACAATCTTACAATTCAGAGTGTTGTGTTGGGAATCGTTCTCTGTGAGTCTATTTTGATTCCTGTTTTGAATACGAGTTTCTTGAGGACGGGAATTTTATCTCCTCCTTCTTCGTGCGTCGGCCGCATCTTAGGACGCTTAAATGAGGCTAGGAGTTCATCAGATAGGTGAGATTAACCCGGTTGGATGCTGTAGAGAGAACGGTGGGCGTCCACACCGGGAGAACATTTTGAAGGCCGAGGGGGAAGGATGAGGATGTATCCGGCGCACTTCTGTAACGAATACCACAGACCTTCCTTCTTCACGGCTCTGGCGGCTGGAAGTCCAGGGTCGGGATGACGGCAGATTCGAGACCCCTCTCCCTGGTCCACGGGACAGTGTCTTCCTCCTGCTGTGTCCTCGCGTGGCGGGAGGGATGGGGGCTGTCTTCTACCCTCATGGAGGGTCCCCCTGAGGACCTCATCACCTCCCCGAAGCCCCACCTCCTAGAGCCAACCGGCGCGGGTTAGGTTTTAACGCATGGATTCTGGGGGGACACAGACTTTCCGTCCACAGCTGTCTGTGTGTGGCGACAGTGCTGACCGCGGTCACGCTGACACTGCTCTTCTCCCTGAAGGCTGGGCGGGTTTTGGCATGTCCCCCAGAGACGACTGGACTCGCAGGGCGGTCAGCCCACTGACACCATCGGCAGCCAGCCCTGTCCCACCTGGAAGGGGCCTCTGGCCGGGCTGCGTCGGTCAGCAGGAGTGCCCGCTGGCTGTGACACACTGGCTCCCAGACACAGATGGACGCGGCTTTCCTCGGCGCTCCGTAACTGACTTCTGCTCAGCCTGTGGTCTGACCCGAGGCTCCGTCCCTGGGGGACTGTCCTCTGTCCCACACACGCAGTCGCGCCAGCAGCGGCCTCCCGGAGCTGACACCAGACGCTCTCCAGGCCCGCCCGCGTCCGCCCGCTCTTTGATACACTGCTCTGGGAGCGACTCATCGCTGATGCTTCCCGTCCACAACAACAAACGCCCAGAGGAGGCCCGAGGACTCTCCTTGGCTCAGCCGTTTCTGAAACTGAGCTGGAAGGGAGAAGCCATTTCCCAAGGCGCTTTGCAGGGGAAGAGGGGAGAAGCGACCCGAGGCGAGCCAAACCACCGGGGCTGGGGCGGGGTGGGGGGGCGCTCGGGCGGGTCCATGCGGGCCTGGCGGGGCCCTCTCCTGCAGCTCACCGCCGGGCCCGTGGCGGGTCCCTCCTGGCCCGGGGACAGACCCGCAGGTGGGCTCCAGGTCACATCCTGACGTCGTCATGAAACAGAAAGAGCATCACGGATGCCGACTGGGCCGGCCCTGGCTGAGACGCCCGCTTTGCCGCCTGCTGGCTTCGGGGCCCGACAAGGTCCTCAGCCTCTCCGAATCTCCGCCTCTTCATCTGCAAACCAGGCCTCGTGCCCACCTGCAAGACTGCCGTGACGATTACAAACGATGGAGGCCCCGCGCCTAACACGTGGGTGACGCTCATACCCAACAGCGAATCTTACTTAGCTGGGGCCCCTCGTCTTGCGGAGAAGCCCTCTGTGTCTAGCAAGAAGAAATCGGGTTTGCGTTCCGGTCTTCTCCGGAGGAAACGGGTGGCTCCGCGGACACGGGGTGTGTCTGTTTGACCTGGTCCGCCCCGTGACCCCGCACATGTCTTGTTCTGATGGAATCTTGACACCAGGCCCCAGGCCGGATTCCTGGTTCCAGGCCTCTGATAACCTTCTCGCCACCCTGGAGGCGGGCGCAATCTCCCATAACCCCGGGGACAAATGCTCCGCGGGACTTGGGGTAGAGACTTTGAACCCTGGTCGCCGTCCAGGCGCTGGCCCCGCGGACCAGGGCAGAGGCACGGGCTCCCCTCCACCCCTCAGCGCACGGACCACCGGCCGGCCGGGCGGACCCGTGGGGCGGCCTGCCCGCTCGGCCTCGAGGAAGGCGCTCAGGCGAGAGAGCGCCACAGGCCGCGGCCGCTGCACGGAGGGCCCCTCTCATCCCAGCGGAGCTGTGCGGACTCCCTGGCGCCTCCACCCTCTCTGTCCCTCCCTAGCCGCTGGTGGCAGCGGGACACGTGAACACTGCAACCGCACTGGGCAACCACGTTCATAGCAGGAAAGGGCAGATCTGTTTGTCCTCAGCTTCCGTTAAGGTAGATCTAAAGCACTTCAACCTCCCACCCCTCGACTCGCAAGTTCGGCCCCCAAAGCTCCCCACCCGACGGACACACCTGTTAAGCGGTGCTGCTCAAAAAGTCACACGCTGACAAGACTCACGCTTGCGGGGGTGTGTCCACGTCGCAAAAGCGTCTCTGTACGCCGCGTTCCTGCGTTGACCCTCCAGTGGCTGAGTGGGCTGGGCAGGCCTGGGAGTCTCTTCCTTTTGCAAAAGAGAGAGAACTTCCTCCAGGTTGGCAGGCCTGGGAGAAGCAGTTGGGTCTTCCGGCTCCTTCTCCTAAGCCCCGTGCAGCGGGCTGCCTTGGGAGACCCGCAGCTCCAAACGGAGACGGACGGCTGTGAGCCCGATCCTTGAAGAGCCTCTGCACCCCACGTTTGCTCGGTTAAAGCCGCAGAAGCTGGTATAATTTTGAGGCCTGTCGTCTGTCAACACGCATCGGAATCCTTAAAGAGGCCCATAAGTTCTGATCAGTTATTTTCCTGCAGGAAGGATCTTAAAGAAATAATCGCAAAGGGGCACCGGGTTAAAAAGTTAGTCATAGCATTCCCGCCACCTGGCCCGGCAAGTCCACTGTCGGTGTGAGCCCAAGAAAGCGAAGGCGTCACCCACGCACACACAAGTTACACGTGAATGTTTTTCGTGGCGCAGTTTACGATAGTCACAAAGTGAAGACAGCCCAGCGTCCCTCAGCCGCTGAGGGGGTAAAGGAACTGTGACGGAGCCACACGAGTGGATATTATCCAGCGATAAACAGGAATGAAGCCCTCGCACGCGCTACCACACGACGGCCCTCGCGAACGTGGTGCGAAGCGAGAGAGGGCGGTCCTCAGAGACCCCACGTTCGTGATTCCATTGATACAAAACATGCAGAATTCGTCTCTGGAGGCCACGGGATAGGAACGGAAAGGAGGTTGGTTAGCGGTTGTTTTGGGCTGGGGGTGGCGCGGGGGTGTGTGAGGGGGTGCGGACTGACTGCCGAAGCTTCCGACCGACAGCAGATCGCGGTGGTGGCTTCCCAGCACTGGGAACACACGGACACACATGAAACTGTCCGCTTGGATTCATTAAGTTTTTTTTCTCGTTAGTCTCTGATTAGATGTGCTTTTCCTAAGCAACTGCTTATTTTTAACAACACACTGTAAAAAAATGTTTCTTTACTTATTTTGAAAGAGAGCGCACGTGCCCGTGAGCAGGGGAAGGCTAGAAAGAGAGGAAAGAGGGGGGACAGAGAATCCCGAGCAGGCTCTGTGCAGTCAGCATGGAGCTCGATGTGGGGTTTGAACTCACGAACCGTAAAATCATGACCTGAGCCGAAATCGAGAGTTGGACGCTCAATTGACGGAGCCCCCCAGGCACCCTTAAAGCATACACATTAAATACGTGCTTTATTATTATTGTTTGTACCTCGAAAAAAAGGACACCAGGATGTTATTGTCAGCATTTTTAAAAGATAATAACAAACTAGTTAAAATAATCCAAATCCCGGATGCCTGGGTGGCTCAGTCGGTTAAGGGTCTGACTTCGGTTCAGGTCATGATCTCACAGCTCGGGAGCTCAAGTCCCACGTCGGGCTCTGTGCTGACAGCTCAGAGCCTGGAGCCTGCTTTGGATTCTGTGTGTGTCTCTCTCTCTCTCTCTGCCCTTCCCCCACTCACACTCTCTCAAAAGTAAATAAAACATTAAAAACTTTTAAAACATTTTTTAAATAATCCAAATCCCTAGGGGGGGAAATAGTTAAATAATACAGTATATCTAGAAGTGAAATATTTATCACCAATGATTGTAATATATAAGCATATTTGAGACAATGAAAAAATGTTGATATATTAAATGTAAAATGTACATATTTACAATTTTATTCTTAATTTTAAAAAATTAAATGTTTTATTTTGAGGTAATTGCATATTCAAACATGATCTTCGAAAAATTTGGGGGCGTCTGGGTGGCTCAGTTGGTTAAGCATCCGACTCTTGATTTCAGCTCAGGTCTTGGTCTCATGGTTTGTGGGTTCAAGACCTGCATCGGGCTCTGGTCTGGCAGCGCAGAGCCTGCTTGGGATTCTCTCTCTCCTTCTTTCTCTGCCCCTCCCCTGCTCACTCTCTCTCTCCCTCTCTCTCTCGAAATAAATAAACTTAAAAAAAAAATTGTAGTAAGTACAAATTAATATTGCTCCCTACCCAGATTCGGGTAAAACACATATTTAAGAAATGTTTACACAGTTCTCCATAAAATTAACATTAAATGCCGACTGTCTGTTGAGGCTTAGAATTCCAGTGTCAGGCGGCCTGGCTGGCTCAGCCGATAGAGCATGTGACTCTTGATCTTAGGGTGGTGAGTTCAAGTCCCATGTTGGGCATAAAGCTTACTTTAAAACAAAGAAAAAAAAACACCCAGCATTTAAAAAGCAAAAGGATACTGGTCTCCCTGGATTTACTGTGCTCAACAGAGCTGAAATACTGCCCTGTATTCTGATCTTTAGTCTCAAAGAAGTAATCCTATTTCGTTTCTTCTTTCATTATTTTCATGATGAGCTTAAGAAGTCTCATTTCAGGGGTGAGGATTTTCTCAGTGCCTTCGGTCAAGGCTTCTCCACGATTTCCGCATTCTGGGACATCTTCTAAAGACAGAATTTGTGCGTTTGCCTGTGGCTGCCAGTAACTGCCTCAAGAATGGCTTCCCTTTCGGGGAGCGATTTCTCGGGACCCTGAATGTAAAATTTGCCTGCTGACTACCGGACCTGCAGCTCTTAATAACACAAGTTCGCAGCGCATGTGGGACTCTAAGAAACAGCGGAGAGAGATTCAGTGTGCCCTTCACCAGTTTTCCCTGTGGTAATATTTTGCGAGACCGCAGTCAGCAGCACGACCAGGATGCTGACCTCGGTACCCAGGCACGGAAGGTCTCCGTCGCTGCCAGGATCCCTCCCGAAATTCTTTGACAGCCTCGCCCACTTCTGCCCCCGTTCCTACCTTAACTCCCGGCAGCTGCTGATCTATGTTCCATTTCTACAGTTGTGTCATTTCGAGGACGCCGTCTAAGTGGAATCACAGGGCACGCAACACCTCGGGATTAGGTTATTTTCACTCAGCATAATTCTTTGGAGATTCATCTAGGTTGCTGTGTGGATGAGTATATGAGTAGTTCCTTTTTTTTTTTCCCCCTTTCGTGATGAGTAATTTTCCACGTGTGGATGAGCCACCATTTGTGGTTCTCTCACTGGAGAACGTTTGGATTTTTTCCAGTCTGGGGCCATTACAAATAAAGCAACTATAAAGCTTTGGTATATTATTTATTTTTTTTAATTTTTTTTAATGTTTATTTATTTTTGAGAGAGAGAGTGAGCAGGAGAGGGGCAGAGAGAGAGGGAGACACAGAATCCGAAGCAGGCTCCAGGCTTTAAGCAGTCAGCACAGAGCCTGATGTGGGGCTCGAACTCACGGACTGTGAGATCATGACCTGAGCTGAAGCCAGAGGCTTAACCGACTGAGCCACCCAGGCGCCCCTGGTATATTATTAAAAAAAAAAAAAAAAAGTGACTCTAAGTTTTTCTTTCTCTGGGATAAACGCCTAGGAGTGTACTTACTGGATCATTGCATATTTGGGTTTTGTTTGTTTGTTTCGGAAAATGCCCAACTCCTTGTCAGAGCGGTCGTGCCATTTTATATTCCCGTCGGTCACGCCCGAGGGCTCCGGTCTCCCCACCTCATCGCCAGCATCTGGTTTTGTTGTTTTTTATTTCGGTAATTCCGGAGAGAGTGACCTCTCACCGTGGTTTTATTTTGCACTTCCGTAATGAGTAATGGTGTCGAGAATCTTTTCTCGAGTTTATTCGCTGTTCAGAGATCCTCTTCAGTGAAACGCCTCGGGCTTTTTTGCTCATCGTTTTCTCATTGGAACTTTTTTTTCTTTACTGTTGCATTTTGAGAATTCTTTGTATATTCTAGACAGTGAGTAGTCTGTTGTCAAATATGTGGTTTGCAAATATTTTCTCCCAGTCCGTAAGTTGGGTTTTCATTCTCTAAACAGGGTCTTTGGTGGAGTATAAGGTTTTAAATCTGACGAAGTCTGGTGTATCACGCTTTCCTTTCTTTTTTTTTTTTTTTTTTTAACATGTTTTTGGTATCAAATCCAGAAACACTTTGCCTAGTCCTGGGTCCTGAAGATTTTCTCCTGTCTTCCTCTGAAAGTATTATAGCTTTATTTTTTTTTAAAGGTCTGTGACCCATTTTGAGCTAATTTTCATAGAAGGTGTGACTTTAGGTTACATTGAAGTAATTTTTTTTCTGACCCAATTGCACCAGCACCATTTAACAAGGCTCTCTGTCTTCCAGTGAGTTGGAATATGAGTCCGGTATCTTCATGCAGGCTTATTTCTGGGTTTTCTATTCACTTCCATTGATCTATGTGTTTGTCCCTCAGCCAATAATGCTGGTCTGTCTTGATTCCTGTAGTGATATAGTATGTATTGGCCTTGGGTGTACGGTTGCCTCCCACTTTATGATTCTTATTTTTTTATTTAAAAAATGTTAATTCCAGTATAGTAATCATATAATGTTATGTTAGTTTCAGGTGTAGGATGCAGGGATTCACCAATTCTTCACATTTCTCAGTGATCGTCATGAGAAGTGTACTCTTAATCTCCTCCATCAATTTCACCCATCTCCCTACCCACCTCCTCTCTGATAACCATCAGTTTATGCTCTATAGTTAAGAGTCAGTTTTTTTGGTTTGCCTACTGTTTTCTTTGCTCCTTTGTTTTGTTTCTCCACTGTATCATTTTTGTTCGAAATTGCTTAGCTTTTATAGTTTCTTTGCCTTTTGATATCAGTTTTGGAAAAAATCTTGTCATATCTACAGATCTCTTGCTTGGATTTTGATAGGAACTGCTTTAAACCTGTCTGTCAGTTTGGAGAGAATTGACATCTTTAAGATGTTGAGTCTTCCAATCCATGAACATGGTATGTCTTTACGTTTGTGTAGATCTTCTCTGATTTTTTTCAGCATTTTGTAGTTTTTAGCGTAAAAGTCCTACATGTATTTTGTTAGTTTTACACCTAGGTATTATAATTTTTTTTTAGCAACTGTAAATGGTATTTTATTTTTAATTTCAGTGTCCAGGTAGTCGCTGCTGGTATATATAGAAATAAAATAGATTTTTATATGTTGATCTTATGTCCTGCAGCCTTGGTATTTTGTTCTAGCTGCTCAAACAGACTAAGAATCCCTAATGCCTTGTCTCCACCCTGTGGAAGCCCCACACTACCCACCCCTGCATCTATCATCACTGTCCTTCCAGGCTGTCTCCTACTCTCCTTGGATGCTGGCTAGTGCCAGAGGTCTGGCTTTGCTTATGCTGTTACCCTCCTTTCCCCCTCTGCAGACTCTAAGCCCACTCCCCCTGCAGGGGCAACACCAGCCCCACCCTCTCCTAAAATCTTCTTCGATTCTGGGCTCTCCCTCTCAGAGTTAGTGTGTTTATGGTCAGCAGCATACATTTTATGACTTACATGTCCTCTGACTGTTTACAGGGGATAAGTTTGTGTCCACAGATGCTGAAGAATAAGCTTGTTGAGGATGAGGACCAGGTTTTGCTCTTCACAGCTCACAGAGGGCATTCCAGCGGAACTTGACTGAGCGATACACATACAGGTGTAGGTTTCTGTAGAAAGTCAGACAACAGATAGAGAAAAAAGAAAGTGCTGAGAAGGATTCCCAAACAACTGCCATGGGTTTCTCTTCTTGGCTTCCCCACTGCGCCTGAGATACAGGACGTTCCAGAGACCCTCCCCTCTACGGCGCGCCTGCAAAAACAACAGCAAGGGGCCCTGGAAGAGCTCCTACTGTTTCTGGCCTTGCTCCCTGTGCCGTAGCCAGAAGGGAAGGGCTGCTCAAAGGCTCTCATGCCTCAGGAAGGAAAAGCAATCTGCGGTAAGGCTCTGTCCTCAGATCAAGTTCTTAAACAAGTAGTGAATAAATAGGGGAAAAAAAAAACACGTTAGGACCAAGTGGAGGTTGGGTTGTATTTGGAAAGAAGTGGCGGGCAGCAGGGAATGACGGGGAGAGAGCCAGGAGTGAAAGAGAGGAAGAGGCAGAGGCAGGAGTGGTGGAGAGAAAGGTTAGAGTGAAAGCCAGGAGAGAGAAGAGACAGAGGGGTGGAGATCTCAGGAGAGAGAGATGGCCGAGAAAGCAAGAGAGAGAAGAGAGACGAAGAGAGGAGGAGAGAAGAGAAGGGGGGAGAGGAGGGGATGAGAAGAGGAGGAGCCGGGGGGAGAGGAGAAAAGGAGGGTGGGAAGGGGGGAGACAGAACAATACAGGTCTAAACACGTGGAGAGTAGAAAGAAGGCCAGGAGTAGATTTACCAGGAGGATTGAAGACAGTGAGCCTGGGAAAGAGCGGCTTGGCAGAGAGAGGTCCGCCTGTCGGGAAAATGGGGGAGGACCACGGAGAGGCAGAGAGGGGGTCAGATCTAAGAGAAGTGGCCAGGGTCTAGTGTCACGACACCTTTTGTGGGGGTTCATGAAGGGCCTGATTTAAATGTGTCTGTGCCTCTCGACACAGACCTGAGGCCACCTCCAGGCTGTCACCATGACTTGTCTTTGCATCTGCAGGATGAGTCAAGAGGAGTCAAGAACAGGGAAGGCTCGGTCCTTCACCCGGATCCACGGTTGCCTTGACGAAAGCAAGCTCCAGCTTCTGCTTCAGGGCGCTCTCTCCTGGGACCCCTTCCGAGGCCTGGGGGGGGGGGCCCTACAACTGTTCCCAGGGTCCTGCATCGTACAATTTGCAAGGGTCAGCTATCTAAGCGCAGCTGCGTCTACCGTCCCTTCCCCGCGTGACCAGCCCCTGTGCACGCAGATGTCCTGGTCGGGACACGTTTTCAGGAGCACTTGTACCAGCACTGGCACGATCGCGTGGAGGTTCCCAGCCCATGGTCATACTATTACGTGAACGCAGGGCCCCAGAGGGACGGCGCAGCAGAAGAGAAATGAGGTTGGGGATTGGTAGAGCCAGAAGCCGGGCCGGGGAAAATCCTCGCGATCGTCAGATGTCAGCGAGGAAGTGTGGGATTTACTTTCCGTTGAGGGCTACCCAAGCCCGAGGCTCTCAGGTACGCAGCCTGTACCGGCCTGAGGACGCCACGCATTTCTTGCCGTCCCCTTGGGGACGCTCCAGCACGGGAGCCACCGAGTTCCCGGATGTCTGCAGCGCCCCGGCCCGCACGCTTCACTTGGCAGTAGCCACCCGAGGACGGGAGTGTCCCCATGCCTGGTGGACAGCCTCGCGCCTGGCTCCTAGCGGACATTCAGCATGTGATTGTAAGACTCCTACAGGGATGAATGAATGGAAGCTGGACTGAAACAAACGCCTGGCTCTTCATCCTCCAGTCGCCATCAGTCCGGCTTTGTCTTCGAGAGAGGGGAGGAAGGCACACCACGAGGACGTAGTCCCACGTGAGGGGTCTGGCCTCTTGTCCTCCCCCACCCCCCACGTGACGAAGGCTAGAAATGAGAAGGTTGGCAAGCCCCGGCTCACACGCCCGCTCTCACTCTCCTCGCTCCAGGGCCCGTGTTCTCGGTGGGACAAATCTGTTTTCAGCCCTTCTTCGGAGTTTCTTGATGTCCCCGCGGTGGTCGAAACAGAGGGCTTGCTTCTTGCAAAACCTCTTTGGCTGTTTTTGTTCCCTTTGAGTGGAAACCTCTATTTGGCAACTGAAGTCAAGTTTCCTCAGAGGTTTTGGGTTACAAAGGAGTCTTGCTCCATCCCCGGAGCGTCTCCTTTGGGAACCCCGCCGTGGTTCTTAGGCGGTGACTGTGCAGAATCTGGGCTTTACGTAAGACCACAGAGACTACCGACCGAAGAACTGAAAGCTTCCTTTTAAAACGAGGTAGTGGACTTTGGATGGGATTTTTGTTTGGGTAGCCTGGTTCTGGGAAACGCTGCCGGTCTCTCCTGGGATATTCTCGAAAACCTTTTATGCGTAACCTCAGACACTTGCTTACGAACACCCCAGGGCCAAGCACCGGATGGGGCTTCAGGGACCCAAAGGCCACCTCCACCCCCCTCCACCCCCCCCCCACATATACACAAAGATCACTGCCCTCACACAGGCTGAATTTGCTCCAGTTTGGTCCCCTCTGCAAACACCTCCAAACCTGGGCCACAACTCATCAGAACCCTCCGCGCGGCTGTCTCCGACCATTTCTGGTGGTTCAGTTCTTAACAAGAAAGCAGGACCAATACTTGCCCGCTTCTGCCCAACCTCCCCGTCCGAACGGAAAGACCTTAACCCCCTCCCTGTGGGGTACTTTCTTTCCCTCCATTGGCGGTGGCGGCGGAGATTGGAGACGGGGTCTGTGGGGAAGAATTTACCGTCGCAGCCCAGCCCGATCACACTTTCTGAGTTGTTAGGACCTCTTCCCCAAGGAGATCGGCTGTCCTGGCCGCGATGGCCCAGGGAAAGTTCCAGAGCTCCAAGCCTGCTGTGGAGGGACCCCAGCCAGCCGGCCTGGCCGGGCGCACCTCGGGGCCGGGAGGTGAGGCACGATTTGAGGTGCCGCCTCTCTTCGGTCCACTGGGATTGCCGTTGCAGAAGTCGCCGGCTCCCCATCCCGAGGCTAATCTGGCGATTCCAGCGGAGCTTTCTGGAGAAAGAAGCTGCCAGAAGAACAAGGCGAACGTGCCAGCAGGCTGCGTGGAAACCAACTCCGGCCTCTGTGTGGCCATCCCGCTTTGCTCCTCTGGGTCAGAGGGCGGCAGGGGCTGAGGGGGAACAGAGGCGGCCTGGGAACAGCAGGCACTCGGCGGATCTAGGCCTCGACCGCTGGGACCCTGAGCCCCGGTGAGGCACCCTCGCCGCGTCCTAGGCCACAGAGCGAGGGGCACGGGGGGTTCTCTCCAGAGCCCTCCCCTCCCCTCCCCTCCTGCGTACCACGAGCGCCCGGTCCTCGTCTTCCCTCCGACCACCCTTGCATCTCCCTTGTAGGCGCCCGACGGTGCACGCTGAACTGGCCCCCGCGTGGCAGGCCCCTGTGCCACCAGCTAAGGTATCACGGTGCCCAGGACCAGCTACGTGACTTACGGGGCCCAGCGGAAAGGAAAGTGTGGGCGCCTCCTTAATAATTCAAACACCGCTCGGAATTCCAAGATAGTGATGAGAGCGCTGAGCCAAGCGGCATCCAGCCTGCACACCCTGGCCCCTCAGGATGACAGAGGGAGCTTTTTGTCACCTTTTTCCGCCACCCACCCTACGATGATGGTGCTGACCCGCCTTGCTGGGACGTACGTGCCCCTCCACGCATCCACGTGGCTCGCTTGCTGTGGACCCTGACTCTGGCCGGGCTCTGTGCCAGGCATTCAGCCGGAGGGGTGGCCGCTCGGTGCGGACACGGGAGACCAACGGGTCAGGGTGATGTCATCAGCCACGTGCAGAGGTCACAGCTCTGCGGCGAGGGCTCTGGACGATGGAGAGAATGTGCCGATCTAACCAGGAGGGTGGGGACCGGGCAAGTCAGGAGATTAGACATCGGAGCCGAGTTCGTGAGGCTATGCACCAGGTCGCGGCACAAAGAGGTAGCAGAAGGACATGGTGCTCCTCGGTGCCTCTGTGCCTTCTCCTACGCTGTTCCTTCAGCCTGGGAACAGCAAACCCAGGCCTGCCCACCTTCTCCCCTGCCCCTGCATCCACCCGGCCACCTTCAGGACTGGCCGGGCGGGGGCCGGGTGGCTAGCGCTCCTCCCCGCAGGGCTCTGCCCCTCCACGCGCCGAGCACTACCAGCACCTCCTCCTCGACGCTCCCAGAGCCCGTCTCCATCCATCCATCCATCCCTCTTGCAAACATTTGCTGTCTGGTCTGCACCCCTGTGTCCCCTGAAGTCTCGCACACGCACGCACACGTGTCCGATGGCATCGGTTGAAGGAGTGACACGTCGTTGGAACACGAGCGTGGTTGGACCCGCAGTTTTATTCTTAGAAGTGCTGTGTTCAGAACGGGACGTGTGGGCCCGTCGCCACAGGCGCTGGTCAAACGTCACTGGGGTCCTGCGATGTGTCACCACAAGGGTTCGAGGAAAGCTGACACGGGTCGAGAGGTGAGGGGGTGTGAACACGTGTCACCCAGAGAAGCTCTTGACGGGGTCAGTACTGCTCACCCTAGAGATAAGGACAGGCTTCGGGCTGGGACGCGATCGTAGCTTCAGCTCTTTGAAGTACGGACACACGGAGACGCGGGAACGCTCTGGAATCTGTCTAGAACGAAGGCAGGAGGAAGGGCCAGCGAGCGAAGTTGTATGGAGGCGCATTTCAGACCCAACAAAGAATCACTTTCGAAGGCTCAAAATTACCTAACCACTGCACGCTTGGCCTTGAGCTGCCTCAGATGGACACGCTCCAAGGACACGCAAAGTCAGCACCTCTCCGGGATGCTGTCACTTTGAGGCCTTTGGTCCCGCATCGGAGATCAGGCCAGACAACTTCCAAGGTGATGAGTGGGTCTAAGGCTCTGCTGGGGTGAGTGCTCCTCTCCGCCTTGGGCCCTGTGGTAAGAAGGCCACGTTGTGTCCGTCTACAGGGACCGAGAGGACGCGCCCCGGACCTCACTGGGCCTCGTCACGCTGACCCCCTCGGAAGTGCCGAGCCAGGCTTCGGCTTCCACCACCAGGCCGGTCGTTAGTCTGTGGCCTGGCGTCCGAATGTGGAAAGCCTTGCCCTGCGCCGTTTGGAATATTTCTCTGTTCCTGCTTCCTGTCTGCACCTTCTCCGGAGCCGGGCGTAGACTCGCCGAGCTGCCCACGGAGCCCAGGAGACAGTCGGTTCTGCAGGGCCACCGGCGCCCGTCCTGGGGCTCAGAGTGAGAGAGCTGTGAAAACGCCCAGCCGCCCCCTCAGGGGCACGCCGGCCAGCGCTGCCGTCACAAGCGGCCACGGCCCAGGGGCCATAAACGACTCACTCCTGGAGGCCGCAAGCCTGAGCTCCGGGCGTGGGAGGCCCCGGCTTCTCCTGAGGCCGTGCAGACACCGTCTTCTCCCGTGTGCTCACGTGGTCGTCTGTCTCCAGATGTCCCTTCTTGCAAGAACATCAACAGTACTGGGTCAGGGCCCGTCCTGACGTCCTCGTTTGAACTGGACCGTCTCCATAAAGACCCTGTCTCCAACTGAGGTCTTGTTCTGAGGTCTGAATTTGGGGGGGGTGGGTGACATAATCCAACCTCACAGGCTGTGAGATCGTGACCTGAGCGGAAACCAGGACTCGGACACTCAACGGACTGAACCACCCAGGTGCCTCTGGGGGCTTTGGATGCCGCCCCCCCCCCCATCTGCGGCACCTGCACTGTGACCCAGCGGCGCTCAGGGCTCCTGGCTCCTGGCTTCCTCAACGCTGTTCAGGGTCTTTCTTTCCTCCAGGTCCTGGCTGCCCTAACCCTGCCCAGTGGCAGTGCCTCTTCTACACCTTTCCTGCCCCAGACTTCCACCCAGCTCCCAGAGCTTCCGGAAGACCAGCTCACACCCAGTCTCGGGCTGCTTGCTCGGAGAAGCTTCTCGTTGGCGGCGCTGAAGGATGGAGCTTTGGAGCCGATCAGTCCCCGGTTCCAACACTCACGTACTAGATGGGTGACTTTGTTCAAACGCGTGAGGTCTCCATCTTCCTGTTTCTAAAATGGGCTAATAAACGTAGCTGCCGCACCACCGTTCTGAGGACGAAATGAGCTAGCGCGGCTCAGGCGGCGGTTCACGGGGTCCTGGTCCCCGCGGGGGCGGGGGGTGTGTAAGCAGCCCCCTCAGAAAGAGCCGTGCTCCTATCACAGGGGAGCCGTCCAAACTGGAGTCTGGGGGGGCACGCGGTGACCCGTAGATGACACCGCTCGGCGGGGACTGAGGGAGGCCAGCCCCGCCCGTGGCTGGCAGGCTTGCACAGGCTGTTTCCGCAGGTGGGGTGTGTGTGGGGGGGCGGATGCTCACTGGTTCCGTTACCCCCACCCTGCAGGGCCAGCCTGGGCCCGCCCGACCTTTAGCCTCGGGTGCTCCCCCTGCTTCTGGACCTGCGCCTGGCTCCTCTTCCCTCCCTGCTAATTCAGAACACACTAGAAAGCCACGGAAGACCCAAGAGAAGGTGCTCGGGGGACTGGGCGAGAACCCCTTTGCTGACCCAGGATTTTTCAAGCCTGACTCCACGGCGCACCCCTTCCCCCGCGCCTGCAGGGGGGCCGGGGAAGGTCTTTCCCTGCTCCAGGCCCGGCTCCCTCGCCCCCGCTGGGCGGGCCCCGGGCTCCTGGCTGTCACGGAAACGATCACCAGGAAAGCAGACAGCGGAAAGTCTATGGGTGGGGGGGGGTGGGGTCCAGATCTTTCTTGGAAATCATCTGCTTTGGTTTTTGGGGGAGAAACACACCCCGTCTCCCCCATCGCTACCTCACACATGAGTTTTCATTTTAAGTTTCCCGAGCAGGAACAACAGAGTCCTTTTTCGCTGGCTGGCGCGGGGGACCTTTGATCGGCCCGGGAATCCGGGAGGGTCAGCAGGAGCCAGCAGGGCTGGGCTGTGTTTGACTTAAAATTGGAAACCCAGGAGGCAGGGGAGCGGCTTTCTATAGTCTGGGAGGTCCAGGGGCCCCGAGTGCCGATTTACGAGAGGCTCGGTGAAAGCCCATGGTAATATTTATAAATTCCTTCCCCGGGGCGGGATGGAATGTTCTCCTGAAATGGCGGTCACAGAGCACCTTTTTGGGGGATGAAGGGAGGTTAGGTCCAATTCTTCAGCGATTGAAAGAAACGGGGA
This sequence comes from Paguma larvata, assembly GCA_030068075.1. NCBI lineage: Eukaryota > Metazoa > Chordata > Mammalia > Carnivora > Viverridae > Paguma > Paguma larvata. Next base: position 132,774,848 of record CM057828.1, read on the forward strand.
ATGAGGGGTGAGAGGCGGCCGCTCCTAGGAGGCTCTGCACAGGGAGCTGGTCCGCGGGCTTCCTTGCACCCTGGGGGACGCTCTCTAGCCAAGGGCCTTTGCGGGGCTCCTCTCTGGTGCTCCAGTGACCTCCCGCAGGGCCAGGGACCGACGTCTGCCAGCTCCGGGGACCGCAGGTTACAAACAGACATCCACCTTGGTGTCGGGGACACGAGACAGGTGCTGGCCTGGCCGCGTGGGATGGACGAACAGGAGAGAAGGCAGAGGGGCATGTGGAGGGGGCTGAAGACAGACACAGGTGTTCTGGGGGCCTTAGGCGGACTCGTGACAGGATGCTCGGAGTCAGAGCCATGTCCGGCATAGAGGCGGCCACGGGGGGGCCCTGCGTGCGTTCTAGGCACAGCCGGAGGCTCACATCCCAACCGGCCAAGGCAGGGGACCCCACTGAATCAGGGGGTGCCTGCCCAACAGCGTGCCCCTCGAGCCTGGTGTCCCTGTCCCCAACCCCACAGGCCAGGAGAGGGGCTGAGCCATGTGGCCAGGCTGGCTGACGACCTTGCTTGAATGACAAGGGACCATGTTTGAAAACGTGTATTTAGGAGAGTAAAACCGAGGGGAGGGGAGGGGAGGGAAGGGAACGTACTCAGCTCTGCAGGCCCACCTTGGCCCTGCTGCCTCGGTTTCCCACTATGAACGGAAGGGAACCCCGTTTATCTTAGCGGTCTGCGTCCGAGGGCTCCTGGAGGGTGCATGTCCTACCTGCTGCTCTGCGTCCTGACTGGAGTGATGGAAACGGCAGGCGGCGGTCTGGGGTCTCTGGGGGGGGGGTCTCTGGGGGTGGGGGGAGCTTGTCACCCTTTCCAGCCTGCCGGGGCCCCTCACCCGCAGCCCGGCTCCGGGAACACCTGAAGGAGGGTCAGGGGCTCCTCGGAGGTCTTTGCACACCAGCCTCGCTCCTGCGCTGGGCGAGCACTCTCGGCGAGAGTCCCCAAAGCCGGAGCAGACGCCCGAGAGGCGGTTCCCACGGGACGCCTGCAAAGGGAAGGCCTGCTTCGGCGAGATCGGCGGGAGGCTGGGCGGAAGGCACACGGAGACACTCGTCCCCTCCTAGCTGCGCGTCGGCAGGCACGCGGGTCCCCCACACTCGCCAGGGCTTAGCTGGGCCGAGAGTGGAGAGCGGGGGTTAAACGCCCACTCTGCCGCCGGGTCCACGCACGACCGGGACCCGGTCGACGCTGTGCGCGGTGGAGGCGGCCCCGGAAGCCAGCCCGCTCCTCACCTTCCGGAAGCATTTCGGAGGGGAATGCTGCTGTCCCTGCAGGGCGACGACGATGTCTCCTTCGGCAGGCGGGGCTGGGATGCGTGCTAGCCGGGGTCTTCTGTGCCAGGCGCCCGGGGGCAGCGGCGCCCCTGACATCCAGGCGCTCCGTCCCGCACATTGGGCTCGTGGCCAACGCACCCCCTGGCGGCGGTCAGCCAAGCCCGGCTGTTGGGGGCTGCGCGGAGGCTTGGCTCAATCCCGCCCTCCTCTCCCACCCCGGCGGGGGCGGGGGGGGGCTTGGCAGCTGCAGGGCATGGGGACATTCCCGCCCCGGCCCCCCTGCCCCAGCGTCCTCTCAGCCCCAGCCGCTTCCCGCCTGGTCTAAGCGGTGGAAGTTCCTTGGTGGAACCCAGGCCGCACTATTGGAACGGAGGGGGTCTCCTAAATGTGATGACGATAGCAGCTGTCATCTATTAAGCGCCTCCTGCATGCCAGGCGTGTGGAGGAGAGCATTTCTAATGCTCACAGGTGCTCGAGAGAGGCACTATCAGGTGGTCAGTCACAGTGCAGGCGAAGGGGCGATGGGGGGGGAGCAGCACAGTGTGGTCAAGGGCACGGCCCCGGGTGCGATCCGGCTCCGGCACCTTCCACCTGCCGGGCAGCCGCCTGATTTCTTAAGCTCCGAGCGTCTCGGCTTCCTCGTCTATGCGACGGGGAGGCTACCGATGGCAGCGAGTGTGCAGGGTGGCGGGGGGTCCTGTGCCCGCAAGTGCCCACGACGGTGCCCAGCGCCCAGGCAGGGCTGCGGGAGCACCTGCTAGCTTCGGGAGAAGTGGAGGGCCCCTGGCCACCAGCAGCCAGCAGTGCAGTCTGTCCGGCCCCGGTGCCCATGCTCTTCATGTGACACAGGAGGAGACACACACGGTGGGGACGGGGTGTCGGGGGACAGGACTTAGCCACGGTGGGCCAGGGGCTTTGTGACCCTCCCAGGGCTGGCAGCCATCGCACGAGCTCATGGGAGGCTCAGGGCAGCGTCCACTGCACAAAACACTGCCTCACCCTGTGCAGGGTCCCTCTGACCCCTGGGGGATCCGGTGCGGCCTCTGGGGGTGCCGGCAAAGTCAGGAATAACCATGTCAGGGGCTGGACAGGCGGCGTGCGCTCCCCGCCCCCCACGTTCCTGCGCCGGCAGAGCCGGCAGGTGACGGAGACCCACGGCCAGGCTGCCTTCTCACCTGCAACCCGCCCGGGCTGCCGGGACTCTGCGCCTCCTCTCAGCCGCTCTTTGCTGCTGACTTATCCATTTTATTTGAAATAAACATTCAAGATTTACCTTCTTTAGGCTTCTCTCTTGCCATTACACTCTGCAATGCAAGATTTCATTGTCTTTTCAAAAAGCCGGAAAATGGAGGCCCCGCCTCACTTAAACCCTGGACTAGCCACAAGGATCCTTTCGGCCGGAGCCAGAACAACAGGAGCCGTGATGGGGCCGCAAGCGTTTTATTAACCCCCCTGTGGTTCCCTCTCCCTCTCGTTCAAAGTTCCCTCCGCGACGCTGAACAGGAGCCCGTTACCACCGACCCCAGCTTTCCTCCCGGCTTCAAAGGATGAGTCACAGACCAGCAAGTGCCTGGTGGAAGGAGGCGATGGTTCCCGGGAAGCCGGATCTCAAGGGTCACCGTCTCCATCAGCCTCTCTCCCGGGGCTGGGCCCCTCCCGCCCGCAGATGGAGCCAGCCGGCCACGGAGGCTCTGGAACCCCACTTGGTGCGGGGGTTTCCGCTGCCCTGGCCCCAGGGCTAAGTGTCCTTCAGAGTCCCAGCCCGGAGGGCTCTGCGAGGCCACGCTGCACCCTCCCCAGGTCGCAGTCAGGGCAGCGCGATGTCACTGCTACTCGTGAGCGGCAGAGGCACCTGGCGTTTGCTGGGCCCCGGGGGTGGCCCGTGCCATTCCGGCTGAGAGGAGCCTGGGGGAGGGTGGGCAGGAAAGAGGGGGACGAAGTGAGGTGCAGAAGGGGGGAAGAGGCAGAGCCCAGCCGGGCGGAGGGACGCAGGGAGCGACGCCAGGGCCCAGGTTCCCGCGAGAGCCGAGGCAGAGCCCCGGGCGGGCCGGGCGGCCCCTCACTTGGACACCAGCACGCGCACGAGCTCCTCGTAGTTGACCTGGCCGTCCCCGTCCCCGTCCCCGCCGGCCGCCCGGGTCATCTCGTCCACCTCGTCGTCGCTCAGCCTCTCCCCGAGCCGGGTCATGACGTGCCGCAGCTCGGCCGCGCTCACCAGGCCGTCCCCGTCCTGGTCGAACACGCGGAAGGCCTCCCGGATCTGCTCCTCGCTGTCCCTGCCCCTCGCCTGCCGGGCCATCAGGCCCAGGAACTCGGGGAAGTCCACGGAGCCGTCGCGGTCGCGGTCGATCTCGCCCACCATGTCCCGGAGCTCGGCCTCCGTGGGGTTCTGGCCCAGGGACCGCATGACGGTGCCCAGCTCCTGGGTGGTGATGGCGCCGTCCCCGTCCTTGTCGAACAGGGAGAAGGCCTCCCTGAACTTGGCCACCTGTTCCTCCGTCAGCTGGTCGGCCATGGAGGCGCGCGGTGGCAGCGGCCGGGCTCCGGGGGGAGGGGGGCGGACAGGTGGCCGCGCGAGGGGCGCCGGCTGGCTGGCCGTCTGGCCCGGGCTTGACTGGCGGGCGCTTAAGAAGGAGCAGGGCTCCGCCGCGCTCCGACTCCCCGCCCCGCGGTTGCCCGGGGCCGGGCGCTGTCGGGACAGGAGTCCGGCTCCAGGAACGGGCCGCTGGAGGGTTGGGCTGACGCCAGCGCCCGTGTGTGTGTGTGTGTGTGTGTGTGTGTGTGCACGCGCGTGTGTGTGAGCTGCTCCCGCCTGCCCGCCCAGCGGCTGTCGGGGACCCCCCAGGGGGACGCCCTGTCCCCTCCTTCTCTCCCACCGCCAGACCCTTCCCTCCGTGAGACAAGCGGCTTCCCTTCGGAACGTTCTGGGCAGGACAAAAGGCAGAGGCTGCCTTTGCCTGAAGGAACTCCCTTTCCTTGTCTTGGGTTCCCAAAGCCCGAAAGTCCCCCAGTTCCCACGAGGGTTTTCGGAGAATGAATAAAGGCTTCTTCCTTCAGGCGGAAGCCCTCTGTCTTCTCGTCTTCAGAAGAAACATGAGGAGAATGATTTCCTCCAACTCGTTCACTCCTTCATGTGTATCGAGGGCCTACTATGTGCAAGTGCTGTTCTAGAAGCTGGGAATGGAGCCGGGGACAGGACAGGCAACTCCGAGGCCTCTGGAAGCTTGTATTCCCTCCCAGAGACAGCTAGCTAGGGAGTAGACCAAACGAGGAGATACGCGGATATTGTGACAGGCGCCATGAAGGAAGACGATGGCGTGCTGGCCGGGAGAGCACGGGCGGGTCACTTCCACAGCGACGGCCAGGGAAGGCTTCCCTCAGAGGGGGCACTTGAGGGCGACCTGAAGTGCAGAAGGCGCCTTCTGGGCAGGCAGGCGGAGCAGGCTCAAAGCCCGCAGGGTGAGTGGGGACAGGGCTTGGCACGGCCAAGGGACAGAAAGGTGGCCAGTGTGGCTGCAGCCTGATGGATGAGGGGAGAGACGTGAGGAGGGGAAAAACAGGAGGCCTCCTCGGATGCGGTAGGGGAGTTGCATTCTATTCTTTGACTGATGGGAAGACATGCAAAGGCATGTCTGAAAGTCTGGCCCCGGGTTTTGGGGGGGTGGAAGAGGAGGAAGGGGGTATTTTAAAGAGGAGATGGTCTCTCCTGCACACACTCCTGCGCCCGGCCCCCAGGAAGCCTGGGGAAATGACCACCCACCTAGCGAGAAGAGGCCGCGCTGCCTGTGGGAATCCACGAAAATCCAAACTGGGAGAGACCCCCAGAGAACCACCATGATCCTGCAAGGGAAGAGCAAAGGCGGACGGACACCACCAGGCTTACCGTAAAGCCCCAATAATCAAGATGGCGGGGGGCTCTCAGAGAGTGGACACATAGGTTAATGGAACAGAACGGAGGGCCCGGAAATAGACTCGCACAACACGGTCAACTGATCTTCGACGAAGGAGCAAAGGCAACACGTGAGAGAAAAGGTAGTCTTTTCAACCAATGCTGCCAGAAGAGCTGGGCATCCACGTGCGATGAAAGTGAATCTGGACACAGACCTTACGCCCGTCCCAAAAAGTGACTCAAAATGGGTCATAGACCAACATGGAAAATGCAGAACTATAAAACTCCCAGATGATGACATAGAAAGTCGCAGTGACCTTGGGCTTGGCCACGACACCCAGCTCATCCAGTTTGGGTCTGGGTTGGGTTTACATAGGACGTCAAAGGCGGGATCCATAAAAGAAAGAATTGATGAACTCGATGCTATGGTCCGAATATGTCTTCCCAGAATTCATAAGCTGAAATCTCCACCCCCAATGGGCTGTAGTCACGAGGTGATATGAGGACAGTAGCAGGAGGGCTGAAGAACCCCTGGACCCAAGCATGTAAGTGACACGGCGTCCTGGTGAACCAAGGGCTAGCATCGTGGGACAGTGCCCGTGACGGACGCATACGTTCTCGCTTCCTGCCTATTTCACCCCCGAGAGGGTAAGTGGCTGACGGGTGTCTGCAGGTTTCTGGGTCACGACGCTGTGGCTCCAACATCCAGCCCTCGCCCTAAGCGTGTTCTTCAAACAGGCACATCGAAAGAGAGCTCAGTAAGGATTTTAAACAAAGGTACTCATGACTCACAAAGGATAGCGCTGGGATGGGCTAAACTGTGGCAAACTCGCTGGTTAGGAAACTCGCTCCAGTTTCATGGCTTTCTGCAATCCTCCCCCTGCGGCCTTCCCTAAGCACGCATTTTTGATCCTGGCACCCACGTAAACATTTAAAATTATCGAGGACTCCAAAGGGCCTTTGCGTATGTGGGGTGTATCGACCAATATGTCCTGCATCTGAAAATAGAACTGGAAAAAAGGTAAATGTCTAACTGTATTTTTCTACATTTATTTGTAACTTTAAAAATAGAAATAAAGAACTCATTGCATGTTAACAGACATACTGTCGTCTTATGAAAAATCGATTTCTAAAACCCAAAACAAGGAGAAGACTTGTTTAATAATACAATAATACAAATAATTTTGCAAATCCCTTTGTGTGTCTGGTTTTGTGGAACCGCGCCTGTTCCTGCTGCTAACACGGCTTTGCAGGGGTAGGCAGCTGGGGCTGAGTCTTTCAGGTAGTGGCGGGTGCTTTTCTTTGGTACTCTATCCAAATTTGACGAGTGGTGGTTTCTCAAAGGTCAGCCGCAGTGTGGGATTTGAAACCATGTCAGTGATCTTTCTCGTCCTGTCACGCTAAAATCCCTTGGTCGCTCTTGGCTTCGTGATTTTGTCATGCTCTGGTTTGGTCATTTGGACAATATTGGTTCACCGAGTTCCAGAGATCTTCCGAATGTCGAGCCATTGCAGATATAATTGTAGAAATCACATTCATGGGGCGCCTGGGTGGCTCAGTTGGTTAAGCATCCGACTTCAGCTCAAGTCAGGATCTCAAGGTTCGTGGGTTCGAGCCCCATGGTGGGCTCTGTGCTGACAGCTCGGAGCCTGCAGCCTGCTTCAGATTCTGTGTCTCTCTCTCTCTCTGCCCCTCCCCAACTTGTGCCCTGTGTCTCTCTCTCAAATATAAATAAACATCAAAAAAAAAATCACGTTCATTAATATCACCAGCGATCCTATTAGGAAAGTATCAGAAAGTCTCAAGTTCACGGTGGCAGGTATGAAATTTCCAAAATTCTAATTTCTATTTGAAAGCTCAAGTTTTATCATTGACCACAAAGACTATTGATTGTTTCTCTGAAAGTGACAGGCTCCATCTATTTTTGAAAAAAATGTCTGCCACATACCAAGTCTGGAGCGGCCATACGGTGTCGTATCAGCTGTTCTTTCCGATAAAGATGGCGGTCCATGACGAAAGCTTCTCATGGGCTCACAAGGGCGCCTCTCTTATGGCAACGGCGGTATGTCGATGTTTAGCAGTATATTAAAGACGCGCTGAAAGATGTGTTGAAATTTAATAAAGCGATCATGTCGCTACTTCTCCAAGGACATTATAAGTGAAACCGGCTTTTCGTTTTTTCAGTTCTGTGAAGTACGTGATGATTTCCAGCACAGGAGCCTTGATTCGCGCTAAAGGGCCAGCGATTTTACCCACCAGCGCTTTGGGCCCAGGGCAAGACGTCTACACAGTGAGAAAAAGGCAAATAATGTCTTGGTATTGTTAGGAGAATAGTTTTGAGCTCCCAGACCCTCTGAAAGGGTATTGGGGACACCGTCCCCCCACATGGATCCTTGGAACACACGCAGAGGGCCACAACGGTGGAGCGTTGAGAACCAAGTCGGAACTGAGCGTAGGACTCGCTGGCCTGGAAGTGAGAGGTACGGAGGACGCTGGAATCTCGGCAGGGACAGTGCGGACCTTACAGAACACGGTGTTAATGAAGACCCCACTAGGCACACGTCGAAGGGACTGCCTCCCGCAGTGACTTCCTCTGAAGGGTAGGTGACCCAAGGTCTTCTCTCTGACTTGGTGCTGTAAGAGTTTTTGTTAAGAAGAATTCGTGCAGCAGGAATACGCCTCTCCGACTGGGCGCTCTGAGGATATAGATTGGGACTCCCCAATCTCCTCAACCGGCCGCGCCTCGGTGCCCTTCGAGAATGGGTGTGGCTGAGTGTGGCCACGCGAATTCTCTCTCTCGATGAAGCCTTTCAACAGCCCAAACACTTGCTCGTCTCCCCCCAGCCCTGCAGCATGAATATAAACAAACACCCTGTCTTCATGTGTTTGGGTCGCTGTGACAAAACACGACAAACTGGATGGCTTCCAGATTCCGGGCATGACCCAGCTCTTGGAATGACTTTTGGTCAGTCTTTGCGTGAATCACGCGGATGCCTCCAGGGCTGTCCTGGGCCGGGCTGGGCTGGAGTTTGAGTTCAGGGAGGAGACGGCTGTTCTACATCAGAGCTGTGAGTTGTTTAACTGAGAAATCTGATACGGAACCGGTGACCTCATGGTTAGGAAGCTGGTACAGGATGGAGAACGCCTCTCCCGGAGCTCGGGGGGCACGGCGCGTGGCCTCCCGCTGGGTCGTAAAGTGCGGGAGTGGCCGGCTTTTACGATTTGAGGCCTCGCCTGCAGAATGAAGTCCACCGAGTGCGGAGGAAACAAACGACCGGACTGTTTTGAGAGTTTCCCGGGTCCCCTCGGGTCGGCGGGTCCTCACGCCGCTCCCACTGCTTCTCCCGGGCGGCTGGTCCGAGGTCGGCCTCCTCGGGTGCCCCGCCCCGCGCCGGGCCACCCGTGAGGCACTGTCCGGCTCGTGGCAGCTCCCCTGCTGAGGCCAGGGCTTCCGGTGCCTCTGAGACCCTCTCGCTCGGTGCACTTACGAAGAGGCGGCAGGAGGGACGCGGAGCGGCCTGTGTACTGACAGCCACTTCGATGAAACCGGTATTAAACGATCACCCCAAACAAAAGCAGACTAGTCCTACATCCCACAATAAAAGCAAGCAAACAAGTTACAATCTCTTCTCGAACTTCCTGTTTTCCTGGGAAAACGAGGATTTTTTTTTTTTTTTAAACTTCAGGGCAGGGGAAGGGGTCCCGGGCTGGCCTGGGGGAAGGCAGGGTGGAGGCGGACGGAGCAGGGGGAAGAGCGTGTTGGTCCCGGAAGGGCTCCTTTGTACGACTCGCCGGTCTTTCGAATCTGGTATTTGATGTTTTTTTGTTGTTGTCGTGTTTATTTTTTTGATATTTGATGTTTTGGAAAAAACAAACGACCAACAGAAAACATTAAATAGTGTCGCTGAGGGGCTAGAACTACCCTCAACACATCTTCTGATACCCAGCTGCGTCTGATGATTGGCTAAGCGGGTTTAGGCTCCCCCAACCGCAGGGGTGTGGTGATTACCTTCGAGAGAACAGGCCGCACTTCCCCGAGGGGCCTGGAACTCGCTCAGAGGCAGGAAGAGCGTTTGTTCCTCCATCCAAGCCTTTGAAGTTTATGGTCGTGATGAAAACCTTTCATTCGGTACAGAAAGACGCGTGTGCGCGCTTGTGTTTGCACGGGGCCCGTGCGTCCGCGTGAGCACGTGTGTGCCTGCCGGGGGCACGTGACAAGTGGAGAAAGCAGGAGTGTTGGGGGCATGGGCTCCGTGCCCGGGAAGGTGATTTGAGGAGGCAAAGTGGTTTAGCAAAGTGCAGAACTATCTTTGGAGGTCATTCCCCCAGGGTTGTGTTTTTTTTAATGTTTACTTATTTTTGAGAGAGAGAGAGAGAGAGAGTGGGGGAGGAGCAGAGAGAGAGAAGGAGACCGAATCGGAAGCAGGCTCCAGCTCCCAGCTGTCAGCACAGAGCCTGACGCCGGCCTCGAACTCGCAAACCTTGAGATCTTGACCTGAGCTGAGACCAAGAGTCGGATGCTTACCTGACTGAGTCACCCAGGGGTCCCGTCGCCCAGCGGTTTTAGACCTGCTCGTCGAAGCCCTTGAGCTCTGCAGAGGTCCTTCCAGAGATGCATGGTGAGCAGGAGAGGGGGACGGGGGTGGGGGCCTGGCCTCCTCCCTTCCCCCCGCTGCTCTGCCTCTACCTGCTTCGTACGTGTTGGACCTCGAGGTCCGGTCCTGACTCAGCGCCACTGAGGTCGGCCCGGTGGCGATTCCGCGTATGCGTTTCTGCATCTGTACGAGGAGAGAACAGGCCGCTCCTGCCCTGTCTTTAAAGGACTACAGAGGTGACCAAGAAAACCTCACCCGGGACCAAGCATTGCCTTCCTGGAAGAGGCCGAACGTGGAGACTCGGAGAAGGGGAGACCCTAGGAAAGGAGGAGGAAGGGGTGGGGGAGGGTGGGGATTTGGTGTGACCCAAGGGAGCCCAGTGGGAAGCCCCAGGGCGCTGGCAGTCAGCAGAGGAAGGCGGGATTGGGGCGTGCTCCGTTTGGGGACTGCCCTCCGTGGGTGGCTCAGCTGCGAGTGGAACTCAGTGGGTAAAGGAAAAGGAGGCGTCACAAGAGGCCTGACATGGGGTGGGGGGTGAGCCCAGCCTCGGGTCTGCCCCATGGGGCTCAGATCCCACCCCCCAACTTCCCCCGAGCCTGACACTTCCTTGGCTTTGTGGCTGCTCAGAGTTCTTGGCAGCACGGGGTAAAAGCTGGAACTCCTATTTTTGCCAAGACGCCCGTGGAGACCAGCATTTGCACCGTCTCTGTGCAACCAGGTGGCACCGGGAAGCCGCCCCTCCTCTGCCTGCTGGGAGCCTGGAGCGGCTCGAGCGGCAGCTCTGGGGAGCAGCGGCCTCGGCTCCCTGAAAAGTCAGGGTGTGAGCGGCACCTGACCCCTAGACGTGACAGGGTGGAGGACCCTGCGGGGGGGGGGGGCGGGGGGGGCGCCGTTTCCATCCTGGAAAGGAGATGAAGACGCAAGGTGTGTGCAGGGCTGGGGGGCTCTTCACGCTGAGCGCCGGGCACCTCGCTCCACCCACCGCAACGCCTTTCCAAAATGGGATGGGGAGTTGCAACATTATGGCCTCTGTCTGTCTGTCTGTCTGTCTATCTATCTATCCATCTATCTATCTATATCCATTATCTGTCTATCGATCTACCCATCATCTATTATCTATTTGTCTATCTATCTATCTACCTACCTATCATAACTGGAGGAAGAAATTTCAAATGCATCATCGGGAAAACGCTATGTGTCTTGAGGAAACAAACACACAAAAATGAGCACGAACGCAAATATTTAGAACTGGTTGGGAACGCTGCCGTTCCAAAAGGAGGTTATTTCACTGTAAGCGATGACGGCTTGGAATACGCACAAGAAAGGGGAACGAGGCAGCATCACGGCCGCATTTATGCGCCAGAAAAAAAGAGAGTAGCTCGTAGGAGCAAAGCTTGTGCTCTCTCTGACGACGCCCGGGGCCGGCCAGGCGGGAGATGCGGCCCACGCGTTGGGAGGCGCAGGGGGAGCAGGAGGAGGGCTCTGGCAAGACAACAGAAAGTTACTGATGCCTTAGGAAGAGGGGCAAGCAGGGGTGGAGAGAAAGCTCTGGCCTCCTTTCAAGATGCTAGAAAGTACTCAGACATGCTTTCAAAAAAGCGAAGACAGCTCGTAGGGAAGGAGTTAAAGGCTAGAGATCTTGGCAAAACGAATAATTGTCTCCACGTGTTTCCTGAGGAGCAGGGACACTAAACACAGACGAGGGGCGCCTGGGGGGCTAGTCAGGTGAGTGTCTGACTCTTGATTTCGGCTCAGGGCATGCTCTCGAGGTTCATGAGTTTGAGCCCCGCATCCAGCTCTGCACTGAGTGTGGAGACTGCTTGGGATTCTCTCCCTCTCTCTCTCTCTCTCTGTCCCTCTGCCCCTTCCCCTCTCGTTCTCTCTCTTTCTCAAAAAAAAAAAAAGAAAAGAAAAGAAAAGAAAAGACAACAACCCCAGATGAAGACACTGGAATAAAAGTGGGGGCGGAGTTAAAGCCCCAGTGAGGAGACGGGTGTGCCTGGAGACGAGGTTACCGAGGGGGAGAGAACGTCACGTGAGAATCAGGGCAGCTTGTCCCAGAATGTTCCAGAAGACAGGAGGATAATGGCGGACCTAGTAAACACAGGCTGGTGCAGGTGCTGCCGAGGGCTTGCGGCGCAGGACAGCTTCTGGAGAAATCGTTCTGAGGGTTTCACGAGGGCACATGGACGACCGTCTTGGTCCCGAGCACATTTGCCGAGTTACCCAATTTACAAGGCAAAACTGTCCCCACTCGGGTCCCTGGTGAGAGGTGGGGCACCCGCTGACCCGCCACCTCCTTCTGGCGCATCCCGTGGCCTTACCTGCCTTCCTGCCCTCCCCCGCCACCCCAGGGCTTGCTTGAGCTGTGTGTGGCGGTCCTCGGCGGCGTGGGGAGGAGAGCCGGAGTCGCCAGACACTAGGAGCCCAGCGGCTCCTCCACGAACGCGTCCTGCGCCTTCTCTAGGCCTCACTTGCTCCATCAGTAAGATGGGAATAACCTGAGTGAGGACAGGATGCGGGCGCACGGACGGCCACGCCACGCCTTCCCCGGCAGCTTAGGCCACGCGGCGTGCGGCTGCGGTGGCGGTGACCCGACGTGACCGAACACGGCTGCGAAGGGCTTCTGAACGCCCGTCACCAAGGGCGGGTGACGTCAGACCGAGCTCAGCCTGCCCTTGCCCCGGCCCGGGGCCCCGCGGGGGCGGGCGGGGAGGACCCGGCCGTCCCTGCTCCTCGGATTCCTCCCCAGGCTGCCACGAACCTGTGTGAACGGCTCCGGCTGCGGCGCGGGGGCGTCCGTGCTGCTCCACCTCCCCCCTGAACTGGCACGTCAGGGACCCTCTCCTGGAGGAGGACCCGGCCTGTCTGGGCAGGGGTCACGAGGGGCCACCCCTCCCCCCGTGATGGGGCAGCAGCCCGTCCCCGAGGCCCCGCCCAGCTTGGGCGACCGAGCTTCCCTGGGCGGGGTGGGTCCCGCTCTCCCGGTTCTAGGCTCTGACCCGATTTAAGCCACCGCCCTCCGTTACTGCCGTGTCTGTGCTCCCGGGACACGCACAGGGGAGACCGAGTCCCCGTCCTCAGTTTCCCTAGGACCACGGTCCTGCAGCCCCTGACAGCGCCCTGAGTCCTGTCCACCAGGACCACGCAGATTTCTCTGTTCCCTGGTCCCTGGTCACGTCCGAGGGTCGCCAGCTTCTTCCTTCGCCCCTTCTGTGTCCGAAAGAGCCTCCTGGGTCCGGCCCGGGGTCGGGATGTCGCAGACATTAAGGCCTCTGCGTGATTCATCTGCGGGTGGCCGGCTGGCCCGGGGCCCTCGAGCCTCCCGGGAGGAGCGCAGACGGGGCGGACCGCTCCCCTCTGTGCGCTGCGTCAGCCCGGCCGCCCCGAGGCCTGAGGGTCAGGCCTCATTCGCTCCTCCCACAGCGGATGACCCCGAAGCCCGGACGGTGGTAGTTCCTTCGTAGGCGGGGGGGAGGCAGGGGGCCGGCCGTAGGGCCGCTGGGACCCACGTCCAGTGAGGCCTCGCGGCCATCCCTCCCAGGGCGTGGCGCCCGGCCTTCCAGCCCAGCTGCTCCCTCTACCCCGGTGGCCGGAGCCGTCCAGCTACTGAAGACAGAGAAGGGCCTTCCTCGGGCTGGCCGGGGCACTGGGGGCCAGGGCGCTGGGGGCCTCGGTCCTGCGGCAGGGACCGCCAGAGAGCCCCCGAGTGGGCCCGGTTTCCTGGCTCCTTCTGCGTGTGCATTTTTGAAAACTGCCTGACCTCTGAGGCCTCCTCTGTCCGGGACTTAGTCCTCAGCCCCTGGTCCTCACCGCAGCCTCAGACACGTCACGTCAGGGGCCAGACAGTGCGAGGGAGCGGGTCCCATAGAAGCCGGGCCGCCGTCAGCACTGGCAGGAAGGGAGGCGTCTGGGTCTCTTAGCCAGGGCGCCCCACTCCCCGCCCCATCCGGGGGAATGGGATGCACGGTGTCACTGTTCCGCCCACGGTAACGGCAGGGGAGGCCAAGTACACCCCACGTGCCTGCCTGCCCCCCAGACTGTCTACACCTCACTCCTCGGACCCACTAAGAGTTTCCCTAAAAGCGACTATTTAACACAGATTCGACTTCCTTGACCTGCTAAGTGCTTCCCAGCTGACACTGGAAAACAGCAAATTTGCAACCTAAAAAAAAATTCAAATGGCACCTGGGCAGCTCAGTCGGTGGAGCGTCCCACTCTTGATTTTGGCTCAGGTCATGATCCCAGGGTCATGGGATCGAGCCCCGTGTCGGGCTCTGTGCTTGGTGTGGAGCCTGCTTGGGATCTCTCTCTCCTTCTCTCTCTCTGTGTGTCTCTCTCTCTGTGTCTTTCTCTCTCTCGCTGCCCCTTCCCCCCTCTCGGCCCCTCCCCCACTCTCTCTCTGCCCCACCTCCCCAAAGAAAAAAAAAATTCAAGACCAATCATTCCCTGGCAAGTCTGAGAAGCTGACAAGACAGTCCCTCAGGCGAATCCACAATGAAGGGGAGAAAGAAGCTTCCTGAAACCCTCCTGGACCGGAAGGCCCAGGGACTAGAGCCGGCTCAGCCTCGGGACCCTCAGAGTCCGCAGAGGGGCCCCACGCACACCCCTGGAATGCAGGCGGGGCGCTCAGTCCTCCTCGTGAAACTTCTCTTAGCACCATCTCTGCGGCGAGACCTAGTATTTTAAATACATTTTTTTTTTAAAGTTTATTTATTTTGGGGGTGGGGAGGGAGCAGAGAGAGAGAATCCTGAGCAGGCTCTGTGCGGCCAGCGCAGAGCCCGACGCGGGGCTCGAACCCACGATTGGGATCACGACCTGGGGGGAAGTCAGGAGCCCTCTCCAGCGGCAGAGCCCTCAGTGCCTCCTGCCAGCCGGACCAGGTGTCAAACGGTGCTCACCGTCATTTTCATTTGCGCGTCTCTGTCTATGGCCCAACTGGAGGGTCTTTCAACGTGTTGGCCATTTGGCTTTGCCCTTCTGCGGTCCGGCCTCATGTCCTTGGCCCATTTTTCTATTTTACTGTGGCTGTTTTAAAAATCTAAGAGCTCTTCATTCATAGCCTGACCGTGATGGCACAGGGTTCACCTGCCCACTGAGGAAGGAGCGTGCACAGGGGCGCCTGGGTGGCTGAGTCAGTTAAGTGTCTGACCGCGGCTAGGGTCATGATCTCACAGTTCTTGGGTTCCAGCCCCGCATCGGGCTCCTTGCTGCCAGCGTGGAGCCGTGTTTGGATCCTCTGTCCCCCCCTCTCTATGCCCCTCCCGCACTCATGCTGTCTCTCTCAAAAATACATAAGCATTGGGGCACCTGAGTGGCTCAGTCGGTTAAGCATCCGATTTCGGCTCAGGTCATCTCATGGTTTGTGGGTTCGAGCCCCGAGTCGGGCTCTGTGCTGACAGCTCAGACCCTTAAGCCTGCTTCGGATTCTGACTCTCCGTCTCTCTCTGCCCCTCCCCCACTCAGGCTCTGTCTCTTTCTCTCAAATATCTCAAATAAAGTAAACATTAAAATTTTTAATTAAAAAAAAGAGAAAGGAGCACACATAAACTTGCCAACTGTTTTTCCTGAGAAGGCGTGTTCTTATATTCCTTGGTGGACGGTGGGTGAAATAAAAGATGGTCATTTTTTAAAACGTCCCTGACCTGGCAGGAAAAAAATGCGGGCAGCTACGTTGCCGCAGCTGTGAGCGTGAGCGTGAGTGTGGGTGCGCGTAGGTTCAAGCCGGCGCGGGAGAGGGAGAGACGTAGATCGGATGCCAGCGGGCTCTGTGAGCCGGGAGGTTGGCACGAACGCTCTGGAGGTGTCTGTTGGCCAACAAGGGACATCATGAGCCACGGCGAGGAGGGCGGTTTGCACGGAGACCCCGTTATGCTCTAGCGTGGCTCCCGTTGGGCGGCGGCGTGGGGGAAAAGACGTCCCGGGGTCTCCGAGGGGAGATCAGGGCGCGGGGAGGGGTTCCTGGGCCACTGCCGTGGGAGTGCTGCGACCTGCTCCGCCCTTTCTGAGCAGCATCTGGGGACAGACGTGTGGGGGTGCCCGTCGCTCCTCCGGGCTGCTCCCTCCCTGACGTCTTGCCGCTCGCCCGGAGGAGAGAACGCAGTGCCCCGCGGAGGTCAGCGGGAAGGGGCGAGGTGGGCGGGTCCGCGTGGGAAGGAGCACCTGCTCCGAGTCACCGTTCCGGCGGCGGCGATCCTGATGGTTTAGGGTCTCATCCTGAATCCGGAGACAGAGCGGAAGCACTGGGCACCCCCTCAGAACAATGGATTAATCACTGTTCTTAAGTTAAAGTTGCCGGGGCGCCTGGGCGGCCCAGTCGGTGAAGCGTCTGACTTCAGCTCGGGTCATGATCTCCCAGTTCGTGAGTTCGAGCCCTGAGCTGGGCTCTGTGCTGACAGCTCGGAGCCTGCTGGGGATTCTCTCTCCTTCCCTCTCTCTCTCCCCCTCCCCTATTCTCTCTCTCTCTCTAAATGAATGAATGAGTGAATGAATGAATAAATAAATAGACTTAAAAATGAAAAGTAAGTTAATAAATTAAGTTGCTGATTTACAAGTTCGGTTAACTTTTTTTTTTTTTTTTATCGCTGGCAACTTTGGCTCTGGGTTATAAGTTCTATCAATCATAGCTGTGAGATGAAACCGAGACCTATGGAAGTGTAACAGTTGACTGCAGACGGGCCTGGCCAGCCAGAGAAATGACCGCAAATCCGGCCCATCTAGCGCACGGCCCGCGCACCTGCTCACGTCCCTGTGGGCGGTGGCACACGATGACAGGCCGTCTCTGTGGGAAGCACGGTCCACCTCCCTCGTTCAGAGTGATGAGAAATACAACATACGGCCCACCTTAGAACAGTCTCCAGCACCGTTAAAATGCTTGGTGTTTGAAGGGATCCGTTTCAGTGCTCTGGAAAAATACTGTCCTCAAAGCGTTTCTCGAAGAAAGTGCCAGCTAACTCGCGTGCCACCGTCACGGGGGCTGCGTCCGTGTGCGGACGGTGCGTGCAGAGCGGCGTGGGTCCTGCCAAGCTCCCGGGTGTGGCGTCGACCGAAACGAGTGGGAAGGACGGCCCTTGCGGGCGCCCGGCAAGTCTAGGCAAGGTGTGGGCACCGAGCACCCGGCAGCCCACGCCAGCGACCAGTGCTGAGTGCAGGGCAGGGCGGTCAGACACAGACCCCGCTCTTTTACTTTTTCTTTTTTTTTTTCACTGTTTATCTACTTTTGAGAAAGAGAGAGACAGAGCGTGAGCAAGGGAGGGGCAGAGAGAGAGAGACAGACACACACGGAATCCGAAGCAGGCTCCGGGCTCTGAGCTGTCAGCACAGAGCCCGACGCGGGACTCGAGGTCACGAGATCGTGACCCGAACCGAAGCCAGACGCTCCATCGACTGAGCCGCCCAGACGCCCAAACCCCGCTTGTTTGAACCCAGTCCCCATGACAACGGGGCCTCTGCCCTTTTCCGCGTGAGCCATCGGTGGCCCAAGAATCACACGTTTGCTCAGACAAGGATCTAAACGACCTTCAGCCTCTGAGCCTTCACCATGTGACCGTTTCCTGTCGAATGGAAATTCACTCAATGAACTCGCTCGGTCCGGGGGCCGCCGCTCTGTGGCTCCGGCGGCGGAAGCAGGGAGCAAGCCCGGGCTGGTCCCTAGCGTCAGGGAGGCCAGGCGTTTACCTCGCCCTGGGACCTTCTGAGAACTGAGGATAGCCGCCCGGCTCTGCTTCAGGGACGTTTGCCCTGGGACCTGGACAAGGCGCCCGGAGGGACCGGGCCAAAGGGGCCCCAGGCAGAGAGCTGGCCCGGGGCCCGTGGGGACGGGGGTGACAGCGACGGCTCGTGCTGGTGCTCCCCGAGCCTGTGCGGGCCGCGCTCTTCCTGCGGCTGAAGCTCTCCGCCCGCCGAGGCAGGTGTGGCCTTATCTCCTCTGCGGTGAAGTCACCTGCCCCGGGCTGTACCTCTTATGACCCGGGACGCCAGGACGACAGCTTCCTGGTTCCTGGCCAGCGATGGAACCACCCTCGCTCCATGGGGAGTGTGACTTGTGTTCAGGGTTACAGACTCAGCAGGGACGCGGGGGGAGGGGCACGTTCTGTGAAGGCAGCACAGGGGCCCCCAGTGGCCGACGCAGGGCGGGCTCTGGGAGCTGTGTGTGCAGACTGGCTCCCGTGACACACAGTGGTCCCCGCGCAGGGGTTCCAGGCAAGGTGTGGGGGTGCCACCCCCACAGACTGGCTCGGCGGGGGAGGGGGGAGGGACCAGCAGGTTCCGGCAAGTCAGAGGAGCCGGGGAGACTCGGAAACCAGTCTCACTGGTTTCTCCCTGGGACCTGGCCCACCAAGCCCACAGGAGGGCTGAGTGTGTTCTGTGCCTGGGGAAGCCGGGCTGGCTGCCGCCAAGGGTTCCGAAGGCCCGGGCGGGAGGACAGCCAGCCCACACCCCTGGGCCCAACACACACACACACACACACACACACACACACTCACACTCACACACATAGTCACACTCGGGGCTCCTGCGCCAGCAGTGGAGAGTGAGGACCCACCTCCCCTGTGCTGCAGGGACGCCCTTGGGGACTCCAGAACCTCAGCCACTGTCACAGGGAGAAGTCCCAGCGTCCCTGGCAGCAGGGCCAGGAGGCGAACTGAGAGGGACAGGAGAGGGAATGAGTCCCGGGCCGGAGAGCTGACCTCCAGCAGGTGACAGCAGAAAGGCCCAAGACTTGTCGGGCACCCCCGCGGCCTCTGCGCTGGTGACCTCATCCTCTCGGCCGAGCTTGCTCCCAGGGGCTCCTTCTCAGCAGACGTAGGTCCCCCACTCAGGCAGACGGCCTCTCTTGTCTCCCTCACACTCCGCAGGGGGTGGGGGTGGCGGGGAGTGGGACGCCACACGGGGCTGACCTGGGCGTGTTCTCTCTCGTCTTCCTGTGCACGCTTCTCACGGGGCCCTGGCACTCTGCGGTGGGGCGCCCAGCAGGTACAGTCTCCCGGCCTCGGCTCCTCCCCGGATGGACGCCCTCGTCCCCTCACGTGGGGAACCCGACGAGGCATGGCCGCGTAAGGAGACACCCATGGACGCGAGGCCTCTCCAGTCCCTTCCTGCTCCTTCCAAAGAGCTGGGCCGGAATCCGGAGGAAGAAGGGGGCTTGAGTAGGCTGGATTCACTTTTGGCGACACGTGCCGTGTTCCCCCCTTTCCCAGCGCTGAGCTCAGCTGTCGGACAGTCTGCGGTGTCGGTCCCTGGGGAGCAGCGATCGCCGATGCTGGTCTCATGAGGCCGACCGACCGCTCCCCTGCTTAGTCAGGAGGCCACGGGGAAGGGGTAAAGGAGTGATTTCCGTATGGATTCATGCTCCGAGCAGAGAACATGCCGCGTTCGGGAGGAAGTAGGGCCCAAATGGCAGGCCGAGGGTGGGGAGGGACTCACTGGAAGGGTGGCTCTCTCCCCAATATCCGGGTGGCCTTGGGTATAGGACCCTACCTCCTGAGACTCCATCCGCATATGGGCACAGTGAGCAGCAATGAATAATTATCACCTTCTGGGCCCGCGAGGACACATGCTAGATGGTCTTTCTAAATACAAGCGTCTGCTTTGTGTGGAGCTGCACGGCGGAGGCTGATGTCTAGAAGGTGACTAATGTCAGAGCCTTGGACCGTGTGCTATGACCGTACCCTCGAGGCGGAGGAGATTATCAGTGCAATCGTGACAGGTGTAATGACAAAATTGAGAGCCAGGGCCTCCTTTTCTGAAGTGTCGGTTCACATCAAACGCAAACCAGCTGGCTACCGACGATGAGGTATCAGAATAATTACACCTCCCGCTGATCAAAGATACTTTGATCTTTGATCTCAAGTGCCCCCATCATATACGGTGGACGTATTATCCTATTTTGTAGATAAAGATACTGAGGCCCAAGTTGAGTTCCCAAATCAGCGGCGGGGCCAGAACCAAGAGCTTCAGCTCCTGAGAGTGTCTGAGAAGCTCCTCCCTCTTTGCAACTCATCATATACTACCAAGGAGAAAATTAGAAATTGTTACACATCTTGGGTTTTTAATCACGAGCCCTGCTACGAAGGTAGGAAGAACATGAAATGTAAAACACAGATTCATATCTTCAAATACTCTTAAAAGAATAGCCTTGTTGTCAGGAGCCCCGCCCGTCCCTTGTCACTTCCGACGGTGTGGTGGCTCTCCCGTGCACTGCCCCAGGTGGACTGCATTCTCCACCCGATACTGGTTGTGGGTTTCATTGAGAAACCGATTGCTCAATATTTATTGAGGTCTCTGTACTATTCCAGCACGGAGATGAAACAGCAATTCTTCCTCAAGACGTCTGCAAGAAAGAAATGGGACAACTGGAACATTTCCTTTGTGTCTCTCTCCACATCTGGGTCCCCTGGCTTGGGCTGGGCTGGGGGGCAGGTGGGCCGTGCCCAGGGGACGTGTCTGCCTGGCTGCCCTCTAGGGAAGGAGAGACGCCTCCGTCTCTTTGATGGGCCGAACCAGAGACGGCAGGAGTGTATACGGTTTCTCAGGAGGGGGAAAGAGTTGATGCCTCACCCGTCGGCGCAGACGGGCGGAAGATCTGGGAATTTAGAGGGACCAAGAGGAGATTTGCTTGAGAAAGGCACCGTGGAGACTCCGGTGCAAATGTCCCCTTGAAAGCCTTGGGTGTCACTTGCTAGGGACCCCGGGGAGAGTCCCCAAGGACTGAGCTCTTGGTTTACACCCTGCTACTCAGAGCAATGGGCAGAGAGGAGGTCCTTCCAGAGGACACAGGGGACTGCGGGCCGGGGAGGCTTCCAGACTGGGTTTTGTGCTTAGGGCCCACCCTTAGTAGCCCCTTGAGCTAGGCCACGTTCGCAGTCTCGGACACCCCTTTCCTCCCCGCTCTGTCCCTGGCGCTGGCAGGGGCTGGCCTGCTCCAGATCCCCTGCCCCGCGTGGTCCCCGAGGCTCTCCGACGGGGCACCCGAGAACGGGAGCGGACACCCCAGCCCTCCCCGGGGCCTCAGAGAGAAGCCTGACCCTCACAAGGGAACGGACTCAGAGGGGTCCCGCAGCTGGAGGAGAGGTATTCTGGGGGGAACAGGAAGATCCTTCCTCACCCCTGACATCACACTTGGAACATTCGCGTGATGGACACGTAGCACGTGTGTGCCACGTTCTGCAGGCACCCGGGCCCCTTGCTTTCCCGAAGCCGTAGGCAGCGAGGCGCGTCTTCCGTGGCCCGGGAGCCTAAAGGTGCTCATGGTTCCACCCTGGTAGAATTCCACTCAATTCTGCTGCCCTCTGCCTCCACCAGTCCGTCCCGTGGGGTGACAGCTGGACAACAGCCCCGAGGGAGAAGAGAAACACAGGACAGTCCCCCACTCCTCCGGGACCTGTCCACCGAGGGAGGCTCCCTTCTCTTCCCAGCCACAGTCTCTATGAGAACCACCTGGGGGAGAAGCTTCTAGAGTGGCATGTCTGCCGTCGGGGCTGGGGGAGGCCGGCCGGCCTCCAATGGCCCCCATGCCTGCTCCCTCCAGCCTCTCCTGGGCGGGCCCTGCCGCTCCAAATTCCGGCATTTCTGGTTTGCAGCTGGTGTGTCCCTCCCTGGGAGGAGGATTTCGCCCAAGGACATGGGAAGGGCGGAGAGCCTTCCTCCTCCCTTCGCTCCAAATGCAGAAAAGGAGGGGGTTCCATCCCATGGCCAGACTGCCGAGGGAGCTCTGCCCGCACACAGACACAGCCTCCCAGCCCAGCCTCCGGTCCCCGTCTCCGACGCGAGCCCTTTGAGCCAAGTGGCAGCCAGCTTGGAAGCTCTGTGACATGGCTGAGCAGCTGTCCCCAGAACAGGTGGCCGAGTTCAAGGAGGCCTTCACCAGGTTCGACAAGGACGGGGATGGAAAGATCAACGTCCAGGAGCTGGGCGCCGTGATGAAGGCGCTGGGTAAGAATGTGTCGGAAGACGAGCTGAAGGCCCTCATCGCCCGGGTGGACACCGACGGCGACGGCGCCATCAGCTTCCAAGAGTTCCTGGCCGAGATGGTCAAGAGGATGAAGGACTGGGGCGGCGAGTCGGAGCTGCGGGAAGTCTTCCGCGCCTTCGACCTGGACGGCGACGGCCACATCAGCGTGGACGAGCTCAAGCAGGCCATGGCCAAGATGGGCGAGAACCCGTCCCAGGAGGAGCTGGACGCCATGATCCAGGGGGCCGACGTGGACCAGGACGGGCAGGTGAACTTCGAGGAGTTCAGACGCATCCTCTCTCAGAAGTGAGGCCCGGCCCGGGCCCGTCTCCCGCCTCGCGCCTTCGGGGCCCCTGCTTCTGTGGCGGAGACGTGCCGGAAAGCCCGGGTGGTGGACGGGAGAGTCCCTCCTGGCGGGAGAGCCCGGCCTCTCTCTCGGGCCCGGGTTCTGCCCTCTCTGCCCGGCGAGACCTCGGAGCAGCTCTAGTAGAATGACGGGGAGGCCCCCCGCCTCGCGGGGCTGCTGCGAGCAAACCCCGGGCAGCGTGATGACATAAAAGTGATTGGACTCTGAGAGTGGCGTGTGCTGGTGCTTGAGTGTCCCGTTGAGTGGGGAAAGTTCAAGGCCCCGAATGGTGGCGTTTGGGGATCTTCTGCGCCTCTACCCCCTTCCCTCGGCCCTAGTTGGGGGAGCAGAGCTCGGTTGGCCAGACCGTCTGCCTCAGCCTCCCCTGGATGCCCCGGGAGGAGCCCGGGCGCGGGACGGGTGTGTAGGGTGGGAGGCGAACGGAGAGGCACGTGGCTTCGGCTCGAGGGTCTGCCTGAGCTTCCGGGTCAGGACCGGAGGCCGGAGCCCGGAGCCTGGGACGGGAACACGGTCTACACCACAAACCACAAGGTCTTCACCCCTGGCACTCAGCCAACGATTCTTTAGGCTCAAATTAAAAAAAAAGAAGTGTGTGTGTGTGTGTGTTTGTGTGTGTGTGTGTGTGTGTGTGTGTGCGTGTGTGCGTGTGTGACAGAGATGCAGGAAGGGCCTTACAGGTGGAAAAAGCAAAGGTGGGGACACCGGGGAACCAGACCCGCCTCACTCGAGGGGCCTCATGGGGCAGGACCAGAGGCTCCGAGACGGACGCTGTGCCTCGTCGGGCAGCACATGAGGTGGGGCTAGGGGCCGGCCGGGTCCAGGGGGGCGCTGGCCAGGTCCCGGGGCACCCCGCTCGGGGCGGAAGGTGTTTCCCGGCTGACGGCCTCTCGCTCTCCCGCGAGAAGCTGTCTCCTCTGGCTTCGAGGCATTGCCATGGGGTCCCCGAAACCAGACGTGCTGGGGCTGCCCGCTTCGGCTCCGAGTTCCCAAGGCTCCCTCGTCCCGGGTCTCGGACACGGCTCATTCGAGTGCACCCCACACATGAGGAAACTGAGGCCCAGGGGGCCTCAGAATGAAATCTGGGGGGCGGGAGGCAGGTGGCTCGGTCAGTTAGGCATCCGACTCCTGACCTCGGCTCTGGTCATGATCTCACGGCTCCTGAGCTGAAGCCTCCCATCAGGCTCTGGGCCTGTTTGTGCCACTTGTGTGTGCGCACTCTCTCTCTCTCTCTCAAAATAAATCAATAAACTTAAAAAAAGTAATGAAAGAACGGAATCGGCGGGCACGGCAGTGGCGTCAGGAGGCTGGCGGGGACTCAGGGTCCGGGACACACACGCGGTTTCCCAGCACGGTGTGCGGACAGCTGTGCGGCGCCGGGCCGCAGTCAACGGAGCGCTTCTACCTCCTCCTCCGTGAAACGAGTTTTTCTTTGGTTTTTGGCGATGACCGACTTTATCTTATCTCAGCTGCGGCAAGTCAGCGGCTCGGCTCGGGGTGGGGAGCCGGCTCACCTGGGGGGTTATTGCAACAGAGGGGTGCCCGCCCTTCACCACCTGCCCCTCACTCCGGCTTGGGTGGGGGGCGAGTGACAGAGCCCGTCCAGCTTGTCCCCCCAGTGGAGGCGGGGCCGGGCCAGGTCGCTGGGTGGGGGCGGGGGGCTGCCACGCGGATGATGCTTTTCCGTGTTCTTTTCCCCCACCTGACATCTTCAGGGGGTCACTCCGGTCTCCTGTGACCCTCACACACTGCTGCCTCCTTCTCGGTCCTGTCTGCAGATCAAGTTCCCCAAGTAAGGCCCAGACCACCCCCCCAGAACACAGCAGGTGTCAGACCCAGCAGGGGAGGTCCTCGGTGGGGGCTGGGGGCCCCGAACAAGGAAGGAGCCTCACGTCTCCTGAGGTTCTGAGGGAGGCGGTGGGAGGGGGAGGGGGGGATGACACAAGCTGGGCTCTTGTGGAGGTGAAGACAAGGAGGGACCAAGACAGCCACCAGATCTGGTGTGGGGAGGGGTGGGGAGGGGTGGGTGGGGAGGGGCGGGGAGGCAGAAGTTCTCCCCGGTCCTGGCTGGGCGTGCTTCCCTCCAGAAAGTCCCCGTCCCCTTAAGACATAGGTCACAGAAGTCTGAGTTTCTAAATTAGTGATTCCTAAATACCAAGCTCGTCCAAGATGAAGGTTTCCAGGCTCTGTGTGGAAACAAGAGAAATGAAGGCTTGTTTTGACCAGCCTCAGCGTATGCAGTCTTTCCCATTCCGAGAAGATGCCGTTTCTGTATTTTCGGCGTTAGAGGTCCCTTCTCCCACGAGGCCGCTGTGATGGCAGGTGGTGGTCCCGTGGGACTTTTTTGGTTCATGTTCTTCCTCTGAAAAATGAAGAGTCCCATCATGCCCCACATTAATTTTGATATCTCACTGTCCCGCGGCCCCAAACGTCTGAGAGCCCGCTGCTGGTGTGGGCGGAGGGCAACATCGATTTTCTTTTCTTAAAAAAAAACCACGACACCTTTTCTTCTCCTGACTCTCAAGAAATCTGCGGCTTGCACATGGGAACAGTAAACTCCGTAGGAAAGTGAACAGAAGTCCAGGAGTGGGGTCTGCCGTGGGAGGGAGGTGGGGTCCCGGGACCCTCTATTGATGCCTTCCTGTTTTGTTCTTCGTTAAGTTTATGTATTTCTCAGAGAGAGTGTGAGCAGGGAAGGGGCAGAGAGAGAGGGAGAGAGACTCTCAAGCAGGCTCTGCCCCGATGGCAGCAAGGCTGATGCGGGGCTCGAACCCACCACGAACTGTGAGATCATGACCTGAGTGGAAATCAGGAGTCTGTCGCTTAACCCACGGAGCCCCCCAGGCGTCCCTGCTATTGTGTTTCTCACGCTGGCGGGTGGCTACGGGGACGCTGGCTCTTTCCTTCCCCGTATCGCTGCCTGTCGACAGAGCGCTGTACTAAATGCAAGGCGCACGGTACTCGGAAGATTGGAACTTACGGAGGGAAGGGCAGAAATGAGGCCCCAGGGAGCGGGGGGGGGGGGGCTGCTCAAGGGCGTGATGGGGCCACGAGGTGGAAACAGCAGGCACCTCTCTTTCCCTGTGGCCCCAGGAGAACGAGCAGGGAGTCTGAGAGAGACAGACGAGTGTGGACCTCAAGGACTCAGAGGCCACCCCGCCAGCAGTGTCTCGTTCCCCCCACCCCCCCCAGATCTTCTTCCACACGGAGAGCCCAAGGAGGACCGACCTTGGGGGCTGGAGGGCTGGGGGGCTGGTGGAGGGGGTCGGCCATGGCCCACAGGGTGGAGCATCTTCTGGAAGCCGCAATCCGGGTTTTAGTGACTTCCTGGTTGCCCCTGACATAGAACCAGCCTCGGCGCTGACAGTAGGTCTCCTGAAGACCTTCGAGGGTGGAGTCCGGGTTACACCCCCCGAGTTCAGGCAGCGGGACCGCCCCAGCCTAGAACACCGGGAGACCTGGAAAGAGGCAAGAAGCGTCCCAAGAGCCACCATGGTTCCAAGTGACTTCAGGGAAACTCCGCCGAAAGCCACTTCTCTGAAAATCCGTTTGCCAAGGCTGGTTCTGCACATGGCCAGCTCGCTGGTATTTCCCAATTTACCAAAAAAAAAAAAAAAAAAAAATTATTTGTAAAAACACTTTGTGAGGACCGCAGAGATTCATACGGGACAAGATGGTGGAAGACTTTTTGAACATTTCTCTGGGGTTTCTCTCGTCCAGTTTAAAGTTTCAGCTGTGATCAGTTATTCTGGCTTGGGGCATTATTTAGTCCGTTCACCTAAACCTCACACCACAGCCCGAGGATGATAATGACGAATGTTCCCTGGTTTTTATTCTTGGTTTTTTTAATATAAATTTTTTCTTGATGTTTATTTTTGATAGAGAGAGAGAGAGAGAGACAGAGTGCAAGCAGGGGAAGGGGAAGAGAGAGAGAGGGAGACACAGAATCCGAAGCAGGCTCCAGGCTCTGAGCCGTCAGCACAGAGCCCGACACAGGGCTCGAACTCACGAACTGTGAGATCATGACCTGAGACAAAGTCACGTGCTTAACCGACTGAGCCACCCAGGTACCCTCTCTGCCCCACCCCCTTTTCCTTTAAATACATCGAGTCTGTGATTTGGGGGAAGGAGAACAGAGCCAGTTCAAGGCTGAATAGCTGTCTGTGTCTCCAATGTCAAGGATCTCATGGATTATAGATTAAATTAAATCTCTTCTAATAGATTTTCAAGATAGGCTGTTGCTTTAGTGCTTCTTTTAACTCACAGACGGATTGACTGTCTCAGTCAGGAGGGTATTCTGCGTGTTTCAGGCAGGACTTGGTAAAAGCGTGGTGTCCGAGGTACGACTCACCCACGAAAGTGATGCTGAGCCGAGCAGCCCTGAGCTGAAGAATCTGCTGGAACCGGCTGGGGAGAAACAGCTTTGGTGAAAACAAAACTAATCGGAACGAAAGCAAAGTTTTCCCCAAATCCTTCAAGATATTACGAATCTGTATATTGATTGTAGGCCAGTTCTTCAACTTCTGGTCAAAACAGAGATTTCAAATTCCGTATAGTAAATCACATACATTTTCTTCACTGAATTGCCCCCGGAGTTAAAAAAATTCTAATTGTGTATCCATTCCTGACAGGCGTTTCTTTTAAGGTCCATATCAAATGCCTCCTCCTCCAGGAAGTTTCCCAGAATGGGCAGATACGTGCCTGGGAGTGAGCGGATCTCTCCCTCTTTGTACCGTTCCCATCCAGGTGCATCTTGTATTTCAATTCCTTGGGAACAGGGCCTGGTGTCCTCCCTCGGAACCCCAGATAATAATATAAGACTCGTCGACAGTCACACCGGATCGTCGACCCTTTCAGGGCAGGGCGTGTGGACTCCAGGGCTGCGGCTGGTGGCATAGTGCAACCCCACCCCCATCCGCACTAGACGCCGGGTGACTGGGTGGGGTCCTTCCTCTGCGAGGCACCACCTGTACCCCCGAGAGGTGCCCGCAGGAGTAGAGGGGACCTCTTCAACGCCTACTGAACGGGAAGAGACCCGAGGTGTGACAGAGAGAGGCGCCTCTCTCATGCCCTGTCCTCTGCAAACCCCAAGAATGGTGCGCGCAGGATGGAACGCTCCAGCGGTCTGTCCTGGTCAGGCTGCCCCAGACAGACAGGACCGACGGGACGCACGGAGCTATGGCAGAGGACATTTCTTATAGGAACTGGCCCACGTGATCTGGTGGCCCAGAAGTCCCACCATCTGCGGTGTCATCCAGCCCGAGTCTCGGGGTCTGAGGATCGAGGGGCTCCGGTATAATTCCTGAGTCCGAAAGCGAGAGCCAGGAGCGCCCACGTCCCAGGTGGGGAGAAGATGCTTGTCCCGGCTCAAGGACAGGGAGCGGATTTGCCCTTCCTCTGGATTTTGTTCCATCCGGGTCCTGGTCGGACTGTGTGGTGTCCCCCAGCCACACTGGGGAGGGCCGCCTGCTGGGCTCAGTCCCCCCGAATCAACCCCACTCACACACACCCAGAAAGAATGTTTCCTCAGCTATCTGGGCGTCCCTCGGGCCAGCCGAGTGGACACTAAGTGGCTGCAAGTTCATCTGCTCTGGGTATAGAAAGGCGGAGTTTCCAGGGCATGTGAGTCACAGGACAGACGGAGACGTCGACGCCATGGTCCTAGTTTATAGGATTTCAGATCAGTGCTCTCCGCAGGGCACCGTCCCCCTCCGCCACCCCAGCACAGGGCCCGTGTGGGCCAGATTCTCAGGAAAAATCTAGGTAAGACGTCGTGTCCCATTTCCTCTGTAAACCAGTCCAGATTTTGAGTTTGGCGGTCACTCTGTGGACCGCCACACTCCTCGTTCACTGGCCCTGCTCGGTGACCTTCTAGAGGGGGCAGAGCCGGCCTCTCCCAGCCTCACACCCCGAGTCAGGGCTGCCCCTACCTCCCAGCCCGCACCCGCTCCCCCCACCCTCTCTCCGGCTTTACCACATCTGGGAAAGGGCCCAGAGGCCCCATTCTGCAAACTCCTGCTAGCTCATCTGGAGTTGTTTACTGTCTTAGGGCGCCCTCGCCTCTTCCCCGCCGCGGACCGTCCCCACGCCCAGGGCATTGGCTCCCAATTCCTATCTCACCTCTACAGTTTCAGCCTATGCCTGCCCTTTGCTGGAACCCAGTGATTCCTTTTATGGGTTGGTTTTTTTTTTTTTTTAATGTATTTATTTGAGAGAGAGAGAGAAAGAGAGAGAGACAGAGAGATGGCGGAGGGGCAGAAAGAGAATTGTAAGCAGGCTCCGTGGCGTCAGTGTGGAGCCCAGCTTAGGGCTCGAACTCACAAACCGTGAGATCATGACCTGAGCCAAAACCAAGAGTCAGATGCTTAACCGACTGAGCCGCCCAGGCGCCCCTGGGACCCAGAGATTTCTGTCTCAGCCACACGACTAATGCCCCAGAGAGCTGCTGGGAAAGGCCACACGTGGGTCCCCTGAGGTTCTGACCCCTCAGTTGGTCTGGGGGCCCGGGCTGGACTCTCTGTTTTATGCTCCCAGGTGCCAAGATTGGGAAGGCAAGAGTGAGCAGCACTGCCCCAGGGCGTCCCTGGAAACCACGGCTCTGCCGGGTGCCCACGCCCCACCCCCTCCTCTGCCCCACTGGGCAGATGGGCACAGCCCGTGCACAGGAATCCGGGGGAGCAGGCACTCGTCTTCACAGGTCCCCACGGTGGGAGGCTGCTGGCTGCACACATCAAGTCTGAGTCACTCTGTTTGGGAACAGATGGTGCTCTGCTTGGTGACCTGCCAGCCCCAGTACCCACTCTGCCACCCAGCGACGCTGGTGCCAGGGACTTCCCCAACTCGGCTTTCTGCTGCCTTTCTGCCTGCTTGACCTTCGACCTGGAGGGAAGTCAAATCCTGGGGAGGGGGCTGTCTGTGCTCTGGGGGGGCCACGCTTTCCCTGCCTCCAGAGCCTCATGGTCAGGACAGCTCAGTGGAGACGGCGGCGGCGGTGGTGACATCCAGCTCTCTGCTCCTTTCTGGAGCCGCCACCTTACTATGGGTCTCTGAGGACCTGGAGGGAAACGTCACCCCAGCCCCTGCCCTCTGAGGGGATGAGATGTAGGGAGAAACGACCATATGCAGAGACAGTGGGTGGCGGGTGTGTCATCGATGGATTCCAGCGTCATGAGTGCGCACGGCGGGGGCAGCGACACTCAGCTGGTGGCTTCGGGCTCAGTAGCGGAGGTGGGGAAACCTTCGACCAGTGAGAAAACATCCTTGGCAGAGGCTAGAAGCTGGCGGTGGGGACGTGCCCTGCCTTTTGGGGTAGCCACACTCCCTGGGAGGTGGGGGACGTGCTGGAGCCCGTGACGGCTGGCCTTGACCGTCACGGCTTTGCAATTCTTTTCAAATCCTAGGGGGGGCAGTGACCAGCTCTGTGACCTTGGACAAGTCAGTCACACTCTCACGGAGGCGGTCGTGCCCGGGACAGCTTGGTTTCGATCAGAAGTACCGTCGGTGCGTTATGAGCGCCCCGTTCCCCGCCCCAGAAGAGCAAATGGAGGCTTTAAATGAGGGGAGGTTCGCGGCCACATCCGGGCTCTCGGACGGTTATTTTGAGCCGCGGGATGAGCAGGGCGGGGAGCCCGGGGCCTGGCGGGGGAGGCCACTTGGCCCAGCGGAGCCTGAGCTGATGAAGGACGGGGAGGGCCGCCACTGAGGACGGACAGCTGAGCCAGCGCCGGGCTTCGGGAGGGGCTGACTCGGTATCCACCTGAGCCTGGGGGGGAGCCTGGGGAGGCAGGAGGGAGAAGGCGGCTGCGCTCAGGGTGCAGATCCCCTCCCCCACCCCCCGTCCACTCCACCCAAGGGGTTCCCCCTGTTCGTGTTGCTGTTGGAGGACCGGCTACCGCTGGACACCAGTGGCCTCTGGCCACGTCAGCTGGGGACACACACTCAGTTCTCAGAACCCCGGAGCCACGGGGAGCCAGAGAGGCTCGGCCTCCGATAGGAAGAGGCCAGAGGGTGCTGCTTACAGCTCGGGGGGCCTGCCCGGTACCCGACGGCCTGGCTCAGAAACGGTGGGGTGGAGCTCAGGACGGCCTGGCTCAAACTGGCGGGGGCAAGAGGTGGAGGTGACCCCAGGGCCTCCTGTGCGCCCACCCCCTCCTGGAGAGGGTCTTACCTCAACTCCCCCTGGGAAGGGGGACTTCCGGGCTACTTCAGCCACCTGCCCTAGGACGTGAGGGGGCAGAGAGCACCCCTGGGCCTCTCTCGTGGGGAGGCTCGCTGGTTCCTTCCTCCTCCGACTCTCCCCCTTCTTTCAACAAACAAGCAGGATTATTCCAGGCGCAGGTGCTGGTGGTCGAGAAATCGCCCACCCTACAGCACTCCCCATCGGGGACACCGGGGGCGCTGTCACCACCTTGCTCTGGGGACCGACCCTGCCATGGGAACAGAGGCTGCGGGACGGGCCAGGTTGGCGGGCCCTCACAGCGCCCGGGTGGCCTCGCAGAGCTCTGGGCAGCGGGCACTGCGGGCTCAGGGGAGAGCTCTGGCTCCACTGCAGGTCGCCCCGTCTCAGGCCCCCTCTCCGCCTGTCTCTGGGATCCGGGCTCTTTCTGCTTGGAAGCGGACCCGGGAGCTTGAGCAGGGCCCTCCACCACCCAGCGTGCTGGGCTGTGGGGAGGGGGAGGGACTGCCCGAACCGCCACAAGATTCACTTTTGTCAAGGTCATTGAAATTCTGGAAGTTTTCTCTTTAAGAATGGACCTCCTCATGATCTCACGGTCTGTGAGTTCGAGCCCCGCGTCGGGCTCTGTGCTGCCGGCTCAGAGCCTGGAGCCTGCTTTGGATTCTGTGTCTCCCTCTCTCTCTGCCCTTCCCCTGCTCACGCTCTGTCTCTCAAAAATAAATAAACGTTAAAAAAAAATAAAATAAAAAAAGAATGGACCTCCCTCCCAGTGCCATTATGGCGGGGGTGGGGGGGGTCCCCATGCTGCCGAGCTGCCCCGAGCAAGGAGCCAGGGCGGAGCAGGAGGGCAGAGACGGCGGGGCGTGGGGAGGCTTAGAGAAAGGCGGTAAAGAAAGGGGTCTGCTGCTGGAGACTCGGGGACTTGGGTCCAGCTGTTGTCGTCACTCGGACCTCAGCATGAACGTCAGCCCCTCAGAGAGGCCACCTGACCACTGGTCATGCCTGGTCGTAGGACCTGCTTCCGCTCTGTGGAGCGTCACCCTCTGATACTGTCCTCCTCTGTCTCTCTGTACCCCGTCCCCTCAACCAGAACAGGAGCTTCACCACGGCTGGACTCTGTCCTGCTCCTTGTGGTCAGCCCGGCATTTGGGTTCCTCTCTGCAGGACCGATGAGCTTGGAGACACCTCGGCCGTGGGCACCTCGACCACGGGGCAGAGACAAGCTGGGGCCCGTTCGGAGAAGAACGATCCGGAAGACCCCGCGGTGTTTGGCCCGGTGGGCTGCAGGCGGGCGATCCTTGCTGGAGCAGGGGAGACCTGGACAGAGTTTGAAGAGCACCCAAGGCGCATGCTCCCGGGAGAGGGCCTCCGGGCCGCGGGCCGGGCTGTAGCAGGACTGGGCTCTCCGCGGAGGGCCGCGCGGGCTGTGAGCCTGCTCGGAGGAGCTGGGGGCGGGTTCTCAGGCGGATGCTGGGGACACGTTCCGGGGGGGCCTGCTGGCTGGACCCCGATGAACCTCCCTTTTCTGACATTCCACGAATGGTTCTCTAACGTCCAACGACGGGCCTGAGGACGTTGGTTTCGCTGGAAGTAGGGAGTGTGACGGACCGCACGTTGGTGGGCGTCCCCCCCACCTCTGCATTTTCCTCTGGGAAACGCACCCTGTAATGGTGAGGGTGGGGGGACGCGTAACGGGGCAGAGGCCGGAGTGAGCTCCGGGGCTCAGGCCACCATGTTCGCGGTCACCTGCCACAGCCGTCCCAGGAGACGGGTGGGGGTGAGGACACACTGTCAGCTACTCGCAGGGGAGTGGAGAGAGGCGCGCGCGGGCTCCCATGGGGTCTTCGGGGCAGAGGTCCCGCGGGTTCGGGGGGCACCCCACATCCTTGACCGGCACCCACTGGGAAAACCAAAGAACCCCGGCTCAGCAGTTTCGGTGTGTTTGGTGAAAACAGTCTGGAAATCGAGGGTCCTCGGTACGAAGGGGTTCGGCTGGAGGCCCCTCGAAGCCCCGCAGCTGTGAGGTGGCTCCGGGAGGAGCGAGGCCCTGGGACACGCGTGCGGACTGTGGGCCCGGCTCCTCTGCTGCTTTCCTGCAAGACGGGGCGGGGCTGGGGGCGGGGCTGGGGGCGGGGCTGGGGGCGGGGCTGGGGGCGGGGCTGCGTCAGCATCCTCAGTCCAGGCTTTCCCCAGGCAGGGCTGGGCTGGGCTGGGGGGTGGGGGGGTGCTTGCTGCGAGCCCCCAGCTCTGTAACCAGGACTCAGCTGCACCGTGGGGGGCGTGGTCCTCGAGGGGAGACAAGGCAGGTCGGCGTGTGCCACCCGCTGCCAGGAGAGGAGGCCCGCCAGGGGGGGGTTGTGTGTGTGCACGGGACTGGAGCCTCCCGCCGGAGGGGACCTGCCTTTAACAGACCAGACTCCCCTTCACCTCCCTGTTTTCCCTCCTGTTTCCCACTCCAGCCGCCCACGCCAGTGTCAGTAGTGGCCTTGGAGAGCTCAGCTTTTGAGTTCTAGAAGGAAAAGGCCATAGTCTGGTGAGCCTTCATGCCGGGCAGTGGCAGGGAAAGGGGGTAGGCCGACCTTGGCACTGACCTTGAGTTAGATCTTGGGCAGAGACTCTTGGCCCTGGTTTTTCTGTTTGCAAACGAGGGTGTAGTGATGCCTCTTTCTCTGCAGATTTTATCAAGTCGTCGTTGGAGTTGAGGCCACGTTGGACCCGCTAACACTCGGTGTGAGCCGTGGTGTGCACGTGGCTTCCCTCATGCTTCCTTGTCCCTGCCAGGGCTGGCCAGAGCCTGTGGGCCGTGGGCCCCAGGTCCACTTTGGTGGATTTTCTTTGCTTGTACGGTTTTGGGAGGAGCCTGAACCGTTCACGGGGGCTGCTCTGCTTCCTTCTCTGGGTTTTCCATGAGGCAGGAGGGGATTTCCTGTCAGGAACCACCGTGGTATCTCCCAGGGCCAGTGGGGAGAAATGGTGGAAACAGAACCCGTTATCTCTCTCAAAACAATGCTGGTCTCTTGTTCTGCAGGCTGGCAAAAAAGAAAAAAAAAGTCTTTTCAGGCATGTACTTTTAGACCGGAGGATTGTGTTTATGTATATGTGATTATCATGGCGGGGGGGGGGGTGGTGTCACAAAAAACCGCTGGGAAGGCATGAGGGGCAGGGAGTGAGGAGGGGGACAGGCAGAGAAAAGGGACCCCAAAGATCTCTGAATTCACTGATGGCCAAACTTTGGGCCTGACCCCGACGGTACCTGAGATGATTTTAGGACATAGAATGACGGAAGTGACAAAGGAGAGGGCAGCCCTCCCTTTAGGATCGAGGCAGGACTTGCTAAAACAATTTTGTTTTCCGAACACTAATTGTTACTGTTTCCTCCTGTTTATAGCCAGGGAAGCTGGTTTTCT
Organism: Paguma larvata; assembly: GCA_030068075.1. NCBI lineage: Eukaryota > Metazoa > Chordata > Mammalia > Carnivora > Viverridae > Paguma > Paguma larvata. Next base: position 132,808,554 of record CM057828.1, read on the forward strand.
ACTTAATGATCATGACACAAGGCGGTCATTTAAAAGACAGACAGATATCCAGTAGAGAATCGGGCAAAAAAAAAAAAGGCAAAATTTGAGATAGTGACTCTCAGATGAGTGACCCTTCGGAAACACAGAGGTAACCAGATGTCCCCTGCACGGAGGAAGGGACCCAGGCCGCAGAGGGATGGACCTGACCAGGGTTCCTGAGGAGACCATGCCCATGGGCATGGGCTGGAGAGTGGGGGACACAGAGGAGAAACAGCAAGGGACGTGGGGAGAGAATGTCACCTACAGAGACTCCCCAGGAGAAGCAGGGGGCTCAGGCCTCCAGCTGGAGCCCCAAATCTGGCCACAACCACAGAGGGGCCCTTTTAAAGACACGGCTTCCAGCTCTTCTGATTCATGTCATCAAAGGTTTGGGAAAATTCCTCGAGGCCTCGAAACTTCTGTTTTTGCTCATCAGGAAAAGCACCAGAGCCACTTTTTGTCTGGGACCTACAGCGTTCGTCCGCCCAGCTCACAGGCAGGCAGAGTGGCCGGCACCATTATCGGGGCTGGGGTGACAGGCCTGACGTCTGGGAAGAGGGGGACACCACCGTCCATCAGGGCCAGGAATGTTGGAGAAGAAGGTGCACTTTGATGACGGCAGGAAGTGTCCCCGCGTGGACAGGTGACCGAAGACAGGCCTGCGGCAGGCACTCGTGGGCTCTGAAGCCAGCGCCTCAGGCCAATCCCTTCTGGAAGCTTCAGGTGTACACAGAAGTGCAGACAGGTGCCGAGGGTGTCCTGTCTGCCTCTCATCCTCCTGCTGGGCCTCCGAGCACACGCAGGTCCCGTCGCCAGGGGCCGACACGACTCTGGTTCTGAGGAGCCCTCTCTCCGGAGCCTGGAGCAGGACCTGCCTTTCCCATCCTCCTGGGTGGTGGCGGTCCTGCGCGGGCCAGGGGTGCGGTGGGAGGGCGCGTGGTTGAGTCTAGAGGTCCTGGGGGCACCACCGGGGAAAACCTGGAGGCTGATGCCACCCAGCCTGGACATCGAGTCGGGTCCTCAGTGAAACTCGAGAGCCACCAGAGTGTGGGATGGACAGGCCGTTGGGGCACACCGGCCCGGGGCAGGGGAGGGGCAGGTGGGAGAGGGACAAGTCCCTCCGAGATTCAGGTCTGGATGACAGGAGCCTGTCACCGGACACGGCATGTCCCAGGCCTGCACTCAGTCGATGAACTGACCAAGCTGTGCCGTGGCAGCAGTGGGGGAGGCGGGGGCCGGGTGCGGGGCCCGGCCAGCCCCGATGCCACCGCGAGCCATCCGGGCGGTTAGTGTGCAGGAACGGGGGTCTCGGCTCAAGTAGCTCCAGGCCTGAAGCCCTTCCCTTTCCCGCACCGTTTTAGCTAAGTCTCCGGGGAGCGTCCCTGCAGTGACGCGAGCCCCTCTGGCTTGGTTTGGTTGTACAAGCGCCCCGTTTCCGTGGCCCTCAAACAGTTGAGCAGTGAAGCAATTCAGAGACAAGCTCCTGGGCAGAGGTCGACAGAGCAAGACAGGTACTGATTAGTCCGCATTTAATTCTCGGGTTCAGATTCAGAAGCCCAGCTGCCGCGGGTCGCTGTCAGTCCCTTCGAGCGTCTGCTGTGTGGCCGCCATACTCCCAACAGTAAATTTCAAGAACGCTGAGCCTGAAAGTGAACAACTCGGGCAACAACGGGTGTCGGCGAGGATGCAGAGAAGGGGGAACCCTCTTGCACGGCTGGTGGGAATGCAAACTGGGGCAGCCGCTCTGGAGAACGGTGTGGAGGTGCCTCAGAAAATTAAAAATAGAACCACCCTCCCACCCACCAACTGTACCACTAGGTTATTTATCCAAGGGATACAAAAATGCTGATTCAAAGGGGCACGGGCACCCCGATGTTTATAGCAGCGCTATGGATGACAGCCGAATGATAGAAAGAGCCCAAATGTCCATCGACTGATGAATGGATGAAGAAGATACGGTTTATAATACGATGGAATACTACTCAGCGATGAAAAAGAATGAAATCTTGCCATTGGCAACCATGTGGATAGAGCTGGGGGGTATTACGCTGAGTGAAATAAGTCAGTCAGAGAAAGACAAATATATGATTTCACTCCCAGGGGAAGGGGAGGGAAAATAAGATAAAAACAGAGAGGGAGACAAACCATAAGAGACTCTTAAATACAGAGAATGAACTGAGGGTTGCTGGAGGGGCGGTGGGTGGGGGGCTGGGCTAAATGGACAATGGGCATTAAGGAGGGCACTTGCTGGGCTGAGCATTGGGTGTCGTATATCAGCGATGAATCACTGAGTTCTCCTCCTGAAACCATTATTAATTACACTGTATGTTAACTAGCTTAGAGTTAAATTAAAAAAAAAAAAAGGAGTAAAATCGAAAAATCAAAATAAAAAAGAGCTTCCTTAAAATGTGAAAAACAAAAAACAAAAAACAAAACACACGGAGCCCATGGGGTTAGATCAGGCCATCCCAACGCCCACCCCGCCGGTCCGTGAACCCGTCTCTGCCATTTCCCGGGGACGCGGGAGCAGACGGGAGCCTGGGCACATTGAGAAGATAAAGCCGATAGGCAGAAGCAGGAGCGAGGGCATCGGGGCATTTGGGGCGTGTGCGGGATGCAAAGTGGCTCCCGGGAGCCGCCGCCACGTCGCTGACGCGGGAACCTCACCTCTGCGGCTCTTCCAGAACACGGGCCTCGAGGTGCCCGCGTCACGGCCGCTGCGCCGTGGCCACCTTTGCGGGGTGACCCGGCTCCGCGTCCCATGGCGTGTGAAGAGGAGGGCGTCCTGGCTGGTGGAGGCTGCCATTCGGGGCCCCCTGCACAATCGAGGGCTCCGGGTGTGGGCCTCGGGCTCCCCAGCTTGGTGACTGCCCGCGGTGACCGTGTCCGGGCCCTCTGAGCCCAGGCCAGCGGCAGGGGGGCACTCAGGACAGCCCAAGGTGAAGCCCTTCTACACTTTCGGGGGGCTCCCGTGTGACTCCGGGCACATGGGGAGATGGTGAGCTGGGGCTGGAGAGGGGGCCTGAGGAAGGCCGCAGCCCGGTGTGGCTGCTCCCTGCGCCCTGCAGGATGGGTAGCAAGGCCAGGTAGGGTTGCTGGGCTGGGTGCTGTCCTATCCCCCCCAGGCTCCCCTGCCTGGCCCAGGACCTGCCTGGGGACCCTGTATCCCGACTTTCTCTGGGACTCTGGCCTTGGGCTTGGTGCACCAGCGACGCCCTGTCGGTCACTGGGCCTCTCCACCTGTCACCCGGGTTTGCCGACCAGGCTGCCACGACACTGTTAGCTCCCAGAATGCTCAGAGTCAGGCGTGTGAGCAGGTGGCCCTGCGGCCTCCTGCGCCGTCAGACTGAGCCACACGTGAGGCTCGGCTCTGCCCTTGGGCAAACCTTCAGATGCCGTCCGTTACGAGGAGCGAATGCAAGGACAAGTCATGTTGCAAATGTCTGGCAGGGCACTGCGACAGGCCTGGGAAATCAGGACCGCTGCTCCCGGCTCCTCCCTTTGGAGGCCACTAGGGCGTCTCCCCGCCTCGCCAAGCCCAGAAGGTCAGGACTCTTCTGGGCCAAGGGGTCATGCCAGCCGGAGCCCCGCCCCGCTTCCGGATCACGTTCCTGGTGCAGGAAAATGCGGAGTTCCCTCCCAAATGACCCTGCACCCACTTCCAGGGCCTGTCTGCTTCTGACCCGGGGACTGGGTCCCTGCCGTTCCCACACCTTGGCCCAAGGAGTGGGGAGAGAGGGTGTGGGTGCTGACACAGCTCGGATGTGCGGGCTGGGCCATGTGAGGGCTCTCTCTGCGCAGGACAGAGCTGGGCAGGGAGCACAGGGGACGGACTGCAGGCTGGAGGCCGGCAGGGGTGGGGGGCCTGGCTGTACGTGAATGGTGGGTACCCGAGGAATGGCCGTTCTCAGTGGTCGTGATATTGGACTGACAAATCTGGTGTTGTTTTGCGTCTAGGAATATTATCCATGTGGGAGAGAGAGGTGGGGGGAGGGAGGAAGAGAGGGTGGGAACGGAGAGAGGGAGGAGAGGAGAGGAGAGAGAACCCGTTTCTCCATCTTCGGGGCCCGCACCACCAGAAGCGGACCGAGCTGGAGCCGGAGATGCGGGGCCCAGCTCTCGGTGCAGCGGCTGCGTGCCGGGTGTGCGGTACTGGCAGGTCGGTCCCCGGCTATAAAATCAAGTATAATTGCGTAAGACCAGGGCAGTTAAGGTCAGCTTATTCGCTCTGTCCACGGGGATGCAGGATTCAGGGTGAGAGGGCAGCCGGCCCCAGGGCTCAGACCACAGCCACGCCTGCTCAGTGTTTGCTTGACCTATGCCTCTGTTCTGGGCCCAGGGAGGCAAGCCCTGGTTTCTCGTCCTGATATTTACTTCTTATTTGTTCCATCTGGCTTGGTCCAAATCCCTGGGCGCCGATGAGCTCCTGCAGGGCAGACTCCTCCATGATTCTCCCCGCGTTAGCCACAACCCAGCTGAGCTTTTAGGACTTGTATTAGCTATCTATTGCTGCGTAACAAATGGTCCGAAAACCTCGTGGCTTGAAACAGTACTAAACACGAGTTATCTCCGTTTTTCTGGGAGCAGCCGAGCTGGTGGTTCTGGCTCAGCACCTTTCATGAGGTTGCAGTCAGGAGGCCATGGGTGAGGCTGGATTCTGGGTTGGGGGGGCTCTGCCCCCAGGTGACCCCCAAAAACTGGAGAGGCTGTTGTGGGCCATGGGCAAGAGGCTCAGCTCTGTCTCCGGGGGGGTCTCCGCAGGCCTGTTTGGGTGTCCTGACAGCACGTGTCTGGCTTCCTCCAGAGGGAGTGACCAGAGAGGGAGCAAGCAGGAGTGACTTGGACGTCACACGGCGCCACGTCCGTCTTTGTCTGTCGGTCACGCGGACCAGCCATGAAGCGTTGTGGGAAGGGGCCAGAGAGGGTGTGAATTCCAGAAGCCGGGATTCATTGGAGGCCATCTGGCAGGCCCGCCCGGGTCTGGGGGTCTGTGCGCCGCCCGGGTCTGGGAGTCTGTGCGCCTCTGACCAGCTGGCCCCCTGGGCATCGACTCTTGCTATCACAGAGCTGAAATAAGTGGGCCTTTGTGGTTCATGCAGCAAACACATTTAAGCACATTCTCTGCGTCGGGAGAAGTGGGGGTTACTGGCGACACAGAGACCCAACACACTCCCAGATGGGTAGCGAAGGTGATACTGGACTTGGAAAGCGTCGTGTGTCACCGCAGCAACAGACCCCTGAGCTGGCGGGTGCGGGCCCCTCGGGGGTGTCAGGAAAGGCCGTCTGGCATCATGAGGCCCAGCTAGGTCTTGAAGGATGAGTAGGAGGCCGCCAGGCAGAGGGGGAGGGAGAGAGGGCAGAGGAACAGGGTTCCAGGTGGTGAAGCCGTGTGAGAAGCGCAGAGCCCGAGCGGCCTGGGGTGGAGGCTGGTACTCAGAGTGCTGGGCACTGCCCGGCGAGGGTCCCACGTCTCACACGTGCTTGGGCTTCAGAACCTGCCAGAGCCAACGGAGCTTCACATCCCTGGAACATGCACTCTTAAGCGGGCAGACACTAAGGCTCTACTTGTCTGTTACCGCAGCAAAGCGGCTCGTTGGACAGTCCTGGCAGAGTCAGCCTGCAGGACCCGGCTGGGCTGGGCATTACAACAGCAGGAAAAGACAGAAACAGTTTCCATCACTGGAAAAGATTATTTCATGCCCCTTCCCTATAGGCAAACGCGATTTCGTGGTTGCTCGCGGACAGGGTGTGCAGGGGCGTGTATCTGCACGCCTGTGTGCCATTTCCTTTGTTTTGGAAAAGCGCGCTCCCCGCGGGGGTGAGCGCACGTGACCACAGGCGTGCCCGAGAGTCCGAAGGCGGTGTTTAGAGAGTTTCCAGCCACACGCACCGCCCTGTAAAATGCACTACACCTTGGATGGAATGGAAGGGTAGTACGCGGGCTATTTATTTATGCGTGCGGCTTGTGAGGTTTGCCCCGTGGCCGGCGGCATTACCGTGTCTCTGGTTACCTGTTCCTTTGGGGCACTTTGCGCTCAGCCCCTCCCTCCCGTCCTGTCCTGTCCCTGGAGAGGGCGTGTGCAGGAGGATCCGAGACGGGATAGGAAATGGGTCCCGGCCCCACCCTGAGCTTTGCTCCCGCCGATCTTCAGAGTCGGTGGGGTATCTCCCACCTTCGCCTCCTCCCTCTCCACAGTCCCTCACGGAGTGCTCCCCTCTCCCAGCCCCCCGCGATCACAGGCTCCCTCTGCGTTGGCTGGGGAGCGGACGGCTGAGCTCACACCTGGAAATCACCCAAGATGAAGAGAACGCACGCGGGCAGGCGTGGGCAGGGCGTGCTGGGGGCCGGGGAGGGGACACACAAGGTCTACGCTGGAGGGTTGGCAAAGGGAGGTGACATCAGACAGCACTCCTTTCCAGCCCCGGAGCGGTTTCCAGGAGTGGAGGGGGCCTGACGCCAGCTTCTCAGGTCACGTCCAACTGACAGCAGGAGTTTGAACTGCTGGGAGCAGGGCCTGGAGCCGTCACCCAGTGCAGCCTGGCTCCCCGTGATCTCATCCTCGACTCTACTGGGGTGAGCGCCAGGGCCGCGGCCGTGGGGTGGTGCAGATGGAGCCCAGACCCTGCATCCTTGCCCAGCAGAGACGGAGGAGGGAGGGAGAGGTGTCGAGGCAATGAGCCTCTGCCCCGCGTCGTGGTCCCCAGCGAGGGGGTCCAGCTCCCATCCCAGACTCGCCTTGGGGAGGACAACCGGAGGCCCCTGTCCCATGCAGCTGGGGTGTGGGCGCCAACTCCACTCCCTTCCTCCTCGCTCACCTTCCTGCTCTAGGTCCTGGCTACTCTGGGTGGCCGGGCCTGGTGTTAGAAGCGGAGGCCTTGGCCTCTCGACAGCTTCCCTTAAGTTTCAGTTTCCCTTGAAATACGTGTCTTCCTAATTGCACATTTTTTTCTGAGTCTGGGTAATTTTTCTTTTCCTCAAAAATAGACTTCCTTTAGTGCAGCTTTAGGTCCACAGCCAAATCAGGTGGAGAGTGTGGATTTCCCATCACCCTCTGCTCCCGTTCACCCTCAGCTTCTCCTGCCGCCAGCGTCCCCCACCAGAGCGGGACGACAGTCCGTGGACTATCGCCCCAAGTCCACAGCTTACATCAGAGGTCACTCTCGGCGATGTCCGTCCTGTGGGTCTGGACAAACATACAATGACACGTACCCGCCCATCTAGTAGCCCACGCACTGCCCCGAAAACCCTGTGCTCCACCCCTCCGCCCCCCGCCCCCCACGCCGACCCCTGGCATCGCCTGAGCTCTACCGTCTCCTGAGCTCCGCCTTTTCCAGAGTGTCATAAAGTTGGAATCGCACAGTGCGGAGCCTTTTCGGATTGGCTTCTTTCTCTCAGTCGTGTGCCTTTAAGATTCCTCCATGTCTTTTCAGGGCTTGGGAGCTCATTTCTTTTTAGTGCTGAATACCTCATTGTCTAAACGCATCCCGGTTTATTCATTCATCACCAAGAAGAGCGTCTCGGTCGTTTCTAAGTTTTGGCAATCGTGAATAAAGCTGCTGTAGGCATCCACGTGCCAGTTTTCGTGTGTGGGCATAAACATTCAGCCCCTTTGGGTAGAGCCCAGCGAGCACGCCTGCCGGACCGCACGGTGGGTTTTGCGGTATGTGGTTCGGTAAGGGACCACCAAACTGTCTTCCGAGGGGGCCGTGCCGCTCTGTGCTGTCACCAGCGAGTTGAGTCCCCACCATCCCACGTCCTTGCTGGCGTCTGGAACGGCCCGGATCGCACCGTCCTGAGGGGCTGCGGTGGAATGTCCTTGTGTGAACACGCACTTCCCTGGCGACATACGATGCTGACTATTCTTGCCTGTTATTGGCGTCTGTGCATCTTCCTCGCCGAGGTGTCTGTTCACGTCTTTCGTCCATTTTTTAACTAGTTTGTTCATTTTCTTACTGTAAAATTTTAAGGTTTTTTGGTTGCTTTTGGTAAATTTGGCTAATAGTCCTTTATCAGATGTGTCTCTTCTATCTTCTCCCAGTCTGTGGAGTCTTCTTGTGCCATCTCTTGAGGCAATTTCTTTTTTATCTTTTCCTTTTTCCTTCCTATTTTCCTATTTCCTTTTATATTTCCTTTTTTATATTTTCCAAATTGAGTCTCCATCATGTTTCCCTAAAGAAATCCTGGTCAGGACAGACTTGAGCCAATCTTAACTTGGGGTCCAAAGATGGGTTCGCAAATATCCCCGAACCCCCCTAATTTGTGCGGGTGTGCCCGTGCATGTACCCACGTGCTTGGGGGCAGAGGGCCTATGGCTCCTGTCGGAGTCTCAAAGTACGCATGGCCGAAGACCATGCAGCACTGGGCCTGAGGCACCACTTGTATCTGAGACATCCTCAGACTTGTGGTTGGTTCTGGAGTTGTTCAAATACGCAGGCTAAAACCAAAACTCCTTTGGATCTAGAAGGTTCTAGAGTCCTCTGGATTGAGGGAGATTTTGATGGGCTACTCCTCTCATGGGAATTAGGTTCAGTGGACAAAGGGATAGTATTCTTTCATAGGTGTTCACGAATGCTGGTTGAGAAAGGCCCAAGTAGGTGGAGAGATCGTTTACTTTGAAACCCCTGGACTTATAAACACAGTGAAGACCAGTTTCGTCTCTAGGGACGGGCGGGAGGGAATTTAAACTGATGAGTACGAGCTCTTCCTGCCTCCGTTACCGAGACTGACAGAGGGAAGCCTTGATTAGGCATTTGCCGATGCTGGTAAAATCAGTTGAGTAATGAGAGTTCTGGATACATTTAATAATGAAGCCGGGTGTTGGAGCTGCACCTGGAGAGACACACTCAACAGACTAGACCTCACTGGCACACAAGTAACCCGTCACCTGACTCCGTTGAGGAAACCTCAGTCTCACAGACTCGAGGGTGACTTCATGACGCTGGCTTCCCACTGACTGCTGGAGTCAATTCAGGTGCCTTGGGTTCCCTTACGACCTTGTGTGCATACATCCTAAGACTGAGCACTGAGTTTAAAAAGACTTTCCCAGGCAGAGACTAACTGTGCTCAAAATATATAAGCACATTCACTGAAAGAAATTAAGGAAAGAAAAAAATCACTTCCTTAACGGACCCTGAATACTTTAAGGCAAACTGAAAAGTTAGCCGATCTACGCCAATACTTCTCACACATCATTCACACAACATCTTTTGTCCAGCTCGGTGATTACTAAGTGCTGACCCAAGGAATTCTCTGGATCGGAATTACAAGGAGGGAACGTTTACAAGTGTACGTCATCAGCCCTCACCTCTGACCACCCTTTCCCCACAAGATACTGAATCAGCGAAACGGGTATTTGCGTGGGGAGGGGTTAGGGATAGGGTCACTTACCTTTATATATTTTTTAAAACCACCCTGGTGATTTTAACTGGTTTTAGAACTACTGGGCTAGATCATCAAATAGACATAATTTCTGAAGTGTTCATTGCAGCTTCTGAGTCTTATTCTCTCCCTTGAGTGAGCCAAAGGAAGATTGTTTTTGATAAAAAAATCATTCCACTAACAGCATTTGAACTTGTTTCTATAACTTCAGAAGCTGGTAATTCTGGAAGGAACGATATTCTACAGAACATCTCTATAGATGATCAGAAATCTTGCTTTCTGACTTTTTAGATCATGATTGTTGGTGTGACCTACACTTTTGACTTTGCATTTCCAAGCTAGAAACCAGAGATGCTTAACTTAAAATCTGAAATGAATCAGCCGTGTCTCTCTCTGCCCCTCGCCTGCACACAGTCTCTCTCTCTTAAAAATAAACATTCAAGAAAATCTGAGATGCATCAAGATGCTTTGCTGTTAGCTTCACTATTGTGTCCAGAAAGTGGCCAGATGTTCAGCTGTCTTCAATCCAATAGCGGTTTCTGATTACGCCGCACCTAAACGGCTCAAGAAGATCACAAAGCTTGATCTTGTAATTCAGTCTTTCTCTTGCTCACCAATGTGTTTCAAAGGTTGGGTTATCTATGATTTTTAGGAACTTTCGTAAGGCTTGCCATTATCTCCTTGCTGAATCGGCATTTCCTGGCAAATGCCCCCCAACATCCACCAGCCAAGAAACCTCTGAGGGTGATTGTGTGTGTGCTTTTTTAATTGGATAATTCATTTATACAGAGACATCATTTGGATTATCTATTTACAGTCTTTCTCAATTCTCATTTCCACTGGCCAGATAGAGTTCACACAACAGTCCACATTTTCTTGAATCGGTCACCACTAGCACTGCCGTGATACAGGGCTTAAAGACTATGGCCTCATCGGAACGAGAAACATTTTACAATAAAAGATCCAGCAGTCTTTTTCCCTCTTAGGAATAAATCCATCAGAACGGATCTAACACGGTCAAAATTTCACACATTTCACTGCTTCTTGTCAAACCCGTAAACCAAGGCAAATGAAATTCACTTCCCCGAGCCTTCTACAACTTACTACGCACCCTCGCATTTAGCTTTTACTATCTCCTTTCACGTTCTGGAACAACCAGACATTTTTACTTTAAGACAAAACTACTCTCTTAGGCCCTCTTTTTTTTTTTTTTTTTTTTTTAACTTATTACCAGTCAGTTGCCTTCCTTGTTGCCCTTCAGACAATACTAAAACTTTCAACAAAATCCTTATGGCGCTTTCTTTCTGTATATACGGAGTCATATCACGTGTGGTCTCCACTCTGAATGCCACACTTTAAAAACTGCAATTTTCTTAATTGGCTCAAAAACAGTATGGCTTGGTTTCACTTGGTAGAGTCAATGATTAAAAAAAGAAGATATATATATATATATGTATATATATACACACACACATACATACACACACATTTTTAATTGAAGAAAAAAAATACTTTAAAGACACGCCAATTGAAAAGGCAAAAGCACTAAAGTAAAAAAATAAAAGCAAATACTAAAAACTACTTTACAAATTAAAAAAAAAAGTTAAATATATGGCAGGTTAAATGGAGGAAAAATGAGGAATGTGCAATGAAAAACAAACATAAAGCATTCCAGTTGATAAAATGGAAAACTTAAACTAAGTCTTACGGTTTGTTTTCCAAGGAATCTATGTTTCCGTGTAAGTCCTGAAGGATTACAAACATATTCCACATAGATTTTAGGTGCATGTAAATTTTATCAAAGAAACACTGGTAAAATCCTAGTATTTGCAAAACTTTAGGTTTTGGCAAATATTGTAAATATCACAATTGGTTGGTATTAGAGAGTCATGATGAATGCAGAATAAACAGAAAATCCATTTCATAAATATTTCATTTGATTAAAAATACCAGGCTTGCATGTTCTAAATAATATGAGAAAAACATCTTTAAAAAACAAAACAAAAAGAGCTACGGCTTAACAGTAATCTGCATATATCTTTAGCTGCCATTAAAAAAAAAAGGGGAACGACAACCAAAACCAACCAAAACATAGAAAATGTTAGGACCCGTCGAAAGTAGCCCTGCGGCGCTCCCACGCTCCATCACAAGAAAAAACACACTGTACACATTTATAAATAAACAGTCTCTCCGCCAGTTACTACACAGAACTTCCTCTATACCAAAGTCTCTTTCCGTTTGCCGCCGAACTGGGCTGTGTCCCTCGCTTTTCGGAAGCCGGGCCGCGTCTGCTGAGCTCTCGCAGCCTTCGCGTCATCTGCCGCGCGCCCTGGGGAGCCGCACTCTGAAGCGTCTTTGTCGCCTTCCACCTGAGTCACGCCGGAGGCCGGGGCTGCGGGGACGTTCTCCTCACACTCCTCGGGCGGCTGGGGCGCGCCGGCGGCCGGCTGGAAGGGGGCGATGGCGGTGCGGATGCAGTTGAACCACTGCTGCTTGTGGAACACGTCGTTGGCCTGCAGGGTGTGGGACTGGCCCGGACACGGGTCTTGGAAGCGAACTCGGAAGATATTTTTAGCTAGAAGAATAAAAAACGCAAACAAGACTTGTAAAAAAGCGATTGCAGGTAAGGTCATCATGGAGTCTTCGCAGGGGTGCTAGTGTCTGTGTCGCATGCACGCGTGTCAGGCAGACACGTTGTAAGGGGCCTGCACGCTGGGGCGGGAGCAGCCACAGGTGCAGGAGAAGGGAGTCTGCGACATTTCAGATGGTTCGTGCGGGGACAGGACCCTTAGAGACTGAAACTCGGTTCGCGTGGGTTCTGAGTGTAAGTGGCCTGCGTCTGTACCTTTGTCTGAGGTGCCGAAAGCCCCTCGAAAGGACCCTCCCATTCGCACGTCTCCATCCTGCAGGTCTTCCAACACCAGCTCCTGGACAGGGATCGGCTGCCGATAAACCTGGTAAGAGTGACGCTCGTTTCGTATAACGGGCCGAGTCAAAACCAGGATGTCTTGAAACAGGAATATGTAAAGTTTCTGGAGAAACAAGAAACAAACACTTCCTCAGCGTGGAACTTTGTGATTTTAAGTACCTGAAATCCACCATTAAAATGTCTTGCTTCGACATTGTTATCTCATCAAATTTATTTACGACCACCCCCCTACAAATGACCTCATCAAGACAGTGACCGCAAGGCTCCGCACGCCCTACGCAGAGAGCTGCTCTAACCTCCGACGACACGGACTTATTTTTATCAGTGTGCAACAGCTGAGTACATGCCACGCACCACGAAGACCTCCCGCCAGTAACACGACTGGAAGCCCCAGTACCGTACGCCACGGTTTCCTAACCAAGGATACACGCAGGCCGGTGAAAATCCCAATGGTTCTATCTCGTCTCCCACACGTATGTGAGCCACGACGGAAATCAGAGAGATAGGGTTTCAACTTTTTCTAAAAAGAACTTCGACTTAGGAATTGGGCTTCTCGAGGTGGGCTGGGCGGGGGCGACGGGGAACGGAATTAAGGAGGGCACTTGTGATGAGCACCGGGTGACACGCGGAAGTGCTGAACTGTACTGTGCGCCCGAAACCAGTGCACACTGTATGCTAACTAGAATTAAAATAAAGACTGAAAAAAATTTGGCTTCTGAAAAGCACATAATGAAACAAAAATACTATTGCATGCTTATACTTGGTTCTAGCAGGCAATTTTATAATTAATATTTAAAAAAATCAGTTTGTTCTCATTCCGTCTGCTGTAGAAATTGTTTGGTAGTGCTAAAAGCGACTTCCATCACTGTAAAGTCTTCAAAAATTTTTTTGAAGGACATGCCTTTTTATCAGGAAACTGGTGATTTATTCACAAAGGAACCCCTAGCCAAGCAAGCAAGTTCATTTACGCTTCAACACTAAAGAATCGACTATCAACCATTCTCCGCCGAGGCATTTATTTTAGGTCGATCTGTCACAACAGAAACCGAAGTTTGCTCCATCAAAGCTATTAATGTAAGATGAAGACCAGGAACCTCTCATCGTGTGACGGATTTATTTTACAAACCTGCTTCATAATTCAACACGGTAGGAGGATACGGGGAATAGCTCACTTGGTGTTAGTGTGCACACACACTCACATGTCCACTTTTATTCTTCAGCTCCCCGTGGCACAGCAACACCTTGCTCGCTTCAATTCTAGGGTCTTTCTGCTTCTCGTCCAGGTACTCCAGTTTGTCGATGTAATACTGGCATTCCGACTCCCCCTTCTTCACGTTGATATCAGAGAGGACTCCTTGTATTATCCGTATCTAAAGATGATCGAGAAATCAGTGAAGCATTTTCAGCATATGAACTCAACTCTGTTTCCCCGCAAGGCTAACAGATTATATTAAGACGACAGGATCAAGCTTGAAGGGACTCGAGAGATCAGGTAATTTAGTCAGTCCTTTCATTCTGCAGATGAAACGGCAGCCTCGGCCAAAATGGGCGACCTGCCCAAAGTCACACAGCTAGCTAGTGGGAGAGCTCCGACATTAGAATCTAGTCTTTTAATTGAAGCACAAATACAAAATGCGTTACGTCTCTTTGTTGCTTAGTGCACTAATGTATTGGGTGCCTAAAACAACAGAACGTTCCGGCACGTGGCGATGTGCGTGAAGTTTGAGAGCACTGCTGTATACCTTTCTACAGCAAGCTAATGTATAAACTGGGAGAACGTTACAATCTTTTACTGGACTCACAGCTTCCTCCAGGAGCTGAGCATCGGGCTGGTCTTTCGGAGTATGTCTAAGGATCTCTTTTAACAGCAACGGGTACTTGACCAGGCGACTTCGAGGAATGTCTAGGAAGCTCCACAGATCTAGTTTTCGACTGAAGGGAGACTCAAGACACCGCTGGAGGAAGTCTTGCACTCTTGGATCCTGTTTCTTCTGATCCAGAAGAGCTTTGGCTGCCAGCTGGTGGCTACAGTAGGCTTTGTAGGCGTGCAGGCCCGGCAACTGAAGAACAGGGAGAGAACACATCGTATGGTAAGTTCCTGTAGGAAGCCTGTGAAATCAGGCGCGAAACTTAACAGCTAATTCTTGAAGGCTTAGTGAGCGGTGAGGCCTCCCCCCCACAGATGCTAACGGGAGGAGGATGTCTTCCTGGGTCACCATCAGACAGCCCTTTCCTAATCTCCCTACAACTTGGCTAAGTCCAACTGAAGACCCAGCCGCAGCTGGACGCTAGCCTTCCACATTCCCAGGGCACCGCGTGTCCTCTACCACGGCCACCACCGACCCTGCGACTGCTCAGGCTCCTGACTATCCTCTCACTAGCCTGTAAGTGCAGACGCCTCTGCCCCTGAACCCCCAGGGTCCCTCCGACCACAGCACCCGTCATCTGGCAGTCACTCAAATGTTAACTGAAACAACGAAACACATAACGTGGGAGTTGTGTCCAAAGAAAATCGTATTTTTGAAACAAATAAAACCGTATCAGTCATGAAGTATCTTTTCAAGCAAAGACTGTTAACTTCTTACAGCTACATAATTCTGCTCGGGTTTAGTGCCTTGTGCATCTGTCTTCCGAATTCAGGTGGCGGACGCAATAGATCCGGCGGTCGCCACCACCGAAGAGTATGGCACATGCGTAAAACGCGTCTGGCGTAAGCAGCTCACTACGCACCCAGCTCACGAGAATGTGGCCAATCTGCTCCACCGTTCCGCCCGGTTTCGTTGCTTCTGCTATCCTCGCCAACAGATCTGAAGCATAAACAGACAGAAATACCAATAATAAATTTATTTAAAAAAATAATTCCACACCAGATTAGAAGTTTCGATTCAAAGTAACTTGTGCTAATGGTGTTCAGATGCTAGTGAAAATTAAACGGTGTGTCTTACCTTCATGGAGAGGTATGTAAGCGTCCAAATCACCAAATATCTGGGTGAGTTCCTCTTCTGACATAATAGACAGCTTTAACATGGGGTCATGGTAGGCCTATCGGAGGGCGAAAAGTGGGTCACGCAAAGCGATCAAGCAAATAAAACATGATGAGAGACCTTCCTTGCGCACAAGCATGACTAACTACATGAAAGCTAGTGTGGATTCTATTACACATAAAAGAAACTAAAGTATATGTTAATAAACATGCTCTCTTACTGATACTCATGTTTGAAGAGATATGAAACTATATAAAAAGATTTTATCCTTTGTAACTTGTCAAATAAAATTTTTTAAAACTAGAGCACATGATAAAAAGTTATTTACTGACCTTTCTTGCAAGCTTGAGATCCTCAATTAAATCCTGTTCGCCTCGGGACAGTTCATATATTGCCTAAAAAAAAAAAAATCCGGCAAACATCGTAGGTCATGCCTTCCTCTGAGAAAGGAAAATTATGTACAATTGATACTTATCATTAATTATTTAACTGATGTTATGGACAGCGCCTTTCATAGTGACCCCGTCTGAGAACCAGAATTCCGGACGGAATGTCCATAGAGGCCGCCACACACTCTGGAGCTTCCCCCCGCCAGGGTCCACCCCGCCGCCGCCACCCGCTGCGGCACGGGCTACGAATTCCCACGCAAGTACAGAAACGCCAGCCGATTTCCCTCAGGCATTCGCTTGCTGCTCTCACAACACACACGCTTAAGAAACACGGGCGACGCTTCAGCGCGAGCCCGTACGCGCGGCCTGGCCGGTGCGCGCCAGCTCACCTCCTGACGCTTGATCTCTCTGGCGGTTAAAGACTCCTTCGTGCTGACGTCCAGCATCTCGGACCACAGCACACTGCTTCTCCTTTTGGAAGGCGTGGGGGCTGCTGATCTGCTCGACGACTTCTGGGCAGAAGCCGGGGATCTGTTGTCACCACGAAGGGCAAATGACTTAAAATTAAAAAAAAAAAAAAAAAAAAAAAAAGGTGAACAAAAGAGAAGATTTAAAGCAGATAGTAATTATTGTTTTCCTTAAAAATAAAAAATAGATAAATTAAGAACAAAGCTCTGCGATTTCTCAAAGCATAAAACAATCATTTGTCTAAGCTTCCATCTATCATCCTAAAATATTATCAGTCAAGATGACCTTTTGGGGATAAAAACTATTCAAGACTCTGCCTTGATAGAAGATGTAAGTTAATATAATGAGGCTATATAGCTACTGTTCTGGTAAAAACATTCCTCACCGGCGTGTTAAAAAAACATATGTTTAAATATAATAGTGCAACACTGTTTGTACAACTCAAAGGAAAACACAAATTCAGGCCCCGCTGAGAAGTCCCCTTCCTACATTACTCACCTCCCAGCCCCACCCCTGCTCACCTGAATTGTCTGACCAAAGCGTCGGACTGCTCCATTTCTTACAGGAGAGATTAAGTTTGCCAAGGACGTGACCCGAGCGAGAGGTCGAACCCTTTTATTGCTTGGCTCCTATGAAAACAAAAACAGGTTATGCTAAATGTGTGTTCAGGTGTAATGGTTTCCAACAAGTTTAGACAAAGTTGAACACTGTCAAAAAACCAGTATTTGTAGGTTATAAAACAGAGAAATGTGGAACTCTGGAAATGAATGTTGTCCTTTTTTTAAAGTTGATTTTATTTTAGAGAGCATGAGAGAGCACGCGCGTGTGTGCGCAACAGAAGGGCGGAGGGAGAGAGAACCTCGAGCAGACGCCACACTCAGTGCGGAGCCCGACGCGGCCCGTCCTGTGACCCTGGGATTATGGCCTGAGCCGAAAGCAAGAGCTGGACGCTCAGCTGGCTGAGCCACCCGGGCGCGCCCCGAATGTTGTCCTTTATTGTTAAAATGCTAAGAACACTCTGAGTAACAGTAAATTGTTAAAAAAATAAATGGTATGAAAAGGTCAGTGGAATACCACTTTGAGAACAGAACAAATATTATCATTAACAAAAGAAAAACTAAAATGAAAACAAAGAAATTAGATTCCACAATCCCACAGAATTTTTAGCTTAACATAGGGTCACTTTAAAAAAAGTACCTGATTATTATGAAAACTTCAAATGTACACAAAAGTGAAAAATAGCATAATGGATCCCATGTACTTATCACTCAGCTCTGACAGTTTTTGGTGTAAGAATTTGTTTCATCTATTTTAAAGCAAACCCCAGACACTGCATCATTTCATTCTTAAACATTTCAGTCAGAGAACAGCTTCGAAGTGAACATCTCTGCCCTGGAACGGGCTCAACTCTGAAGGCAGTGTCCCTGTCACGAGAGGTCTTCAAGCAGAGGTGGGACAGTGGTTAGGAGAGCACTCAGAGGCTCTGGAGTCAGATGGACTGGGCCCAAATCCTGCTCTGGCACTTGCTAGGGAATATCCGGGGCCTCGGTTTTCTTATCTGTAAAATGGGTTCATGTTAGACCTTCCCTCCCAGAACTGTGATGAAGATTAAATAAATCTATGTTTAAATGGCTTGAACGAGGCCTGGAACACATTAAATTTTTGCTACTACTAACATTCTGAGAAATAGTTCCCCTTAGCACACAAACACTGGAAGTTTGGAATAATTAGATTCTCTCTCGAGCATTAAATTTCTAACTTAAAGGGAAAATATATACAATTTCAGAAGAAATATTGTTCTACATGTATTGTTTTTAATAGTTTAGCAAACATCACTTGATATTCAAGGATCTCAAAACTTTACAAATTGCATTATCTCAACTTACTGCTAGGAAAATGGAGGCATATCATTAGGTGACTCATATGGCTACTGGAAATAAAGAACATCAGATCATCCCACGAGTCTAGCTTTTACATACCTGAGGGGTATATTTATTTGTATTTGGTGCTTTTGACAATTGTGGTACACTCGACAAAATAATTCTGATGACAGTTCAGAAGGACATATAATTAAATATTAACTTGAAAATAAAATAAAAATAAAAATAAAGATAACACTTAAAAATTAGCATTTAAATAGGACAGATGAAACATTCTTCCTAGAAATTTTTTGGTATGACTAAAGTCATATGAAAAAAAGGAAGGGGTGAGAACTTGGGAGTAAAAACAATTCCTTAGTATAACTGAACAAAATGGCAGAAAGAGTTAAAATTCTCTGGAAAGAAGCTTCGATGATTTGAATATTCCGTGAGGCGACAGGACCCGAGCCAGCTCCTGCAGGTACACACATGCAGGTGCGCACACGTACCAGAAGGCAGTGTGACCTACTGAGTGAAGGACCTAGGAGGTAGAGTTGTAGGCCGACCCTCCCCCACCAAAATAATTAATCCTAAAGTAAAACTTTGAATGTAAAACCACTCATGTGCAAATATTAAACGAACTAAAAAAGAAACCTTGAAGACACGCAGTAAAATGACAGACACACTGTGCGGCCAAGGACACGTGCGAACACCCTCACCACGCACATCTGTGCAAGACGCAAGTGACACATGCACGGGCCGGAGGTCCCGTGCAAGGCATTCCTTTCTATTTAGTAAAGACAGCACAAAGAGTCTTCTGTCTGAATAGAGATATAATTACCTCCTCGCAAAGTGAGACAGGCCAACGTTAACTAGAAACAAAGCAGCTGTCAGAAAGTTCTGTTCCTTCTTGGAAACAGAGGTTAATTCCTCCTCCCCGTTTAAAGCATAACAAAGTTGACTTCCTACTAAGTCACAAAATATTTAATTTCAGTTTAAAACATCTTTGGAAAGGTGCTCTTCTCAATGAATTTGAAAAGAAAAGTTAGTTTGGATGGGAGGAAAAGATTTTTGATGTCTATTTTATTATACAAAATCAAGGTAATGATAAAAAATCCTTATTTTTATAGGATCAGTTACTGTTCAACTGCTAATTTCCTGGGAACACAAAATTATGTGGTATTCAAGGTTTAAACTACAGAATTTAGATTTAGATAGTTAAATGTAAATATATCTAAAGCATCTTTCTGAAACTGACATAGATTCTGTTCCTGTGGTCTGTTTAGGGTGGCGGGTTATTTATGTGGTGGTTAAAAGTGTTCTGCAGCCCTTCAGAAGGCCATCTTCAGAGGGTACGGTAGTCTGGGGGGTTATCTCATCTAAAATGTCCTGGTAGGAGTGCCAGGCGAGCTCAGTCACTAGAGCAAGAGACTCTTCCAATGTCCCAGTCAGTCAGTCAGTCAGTCAGGCACTAAATCCGGAAACATGGAGTGGGGGTGGGGGGAGGGGAGGCCACCTCTGTGCTTTTCACACACGTTTCTGGGGATCCAAAAGTAAAGGACTCACTGCCTTATCCGAAGGGCACAGATGATAAATGTTTAGGAGACATAACACAAACTTTTAACATAAACATTTTAAGAGGATGACAAATTTTAGTAACTTAAAAAATGCAGCTGAAAGGTAAAGTCGTAACACTGACCATGGCTCACTTCTGGTTCTAGGATCCGCATACAGTATTTGAGAAAAGTATCATACAGAGAACCTCTGTGGAAAAGTGATATGGATTGTCCTCTGTTATGTTATAGGGTCACTGTGAAGCCTGGGACAACAACTTCTCTTTTAAAACACGGGTTAGGATTTGGGCTACGAGAACTATAACCAAAAGGAGTTTTTCTTTAGAGGTCCAGATGAACCATTTTAATGATCTTGGTTTGGTTATTAAGAACATAAACATCTGACTGTCGCAAAACTATTTCAAAGACCGAGTTTTTTGAGAACCGGTATTACACCCCGTGTGCCGCTCCGCACACACAGGAAGCAGGCCCAGTGTTGGGAGGTGACGGAGGAAGAGAGGCTAGGAGTCCACCTTCTCACCTTCACTCAAAATACGGCTTACATAATAGTTTCATCGCTGCCGTCACTGTTGTTCTGAAGGCTGTTAGCAGTGTTACGGTGAACACGAAAAGCTTAAAGGACGAGTGCAGACAGGGAAACCACCCACTCTCCTCAAAAAGACAATCTGAAAATCTAAGAATAAACGAGGAATACAGCAAGTTTTACACACTCCAGAGCTTTCTACTGGAGCCAACCTTTCACCAGGGCTAAAGTTCGCTGAGATGGAAAAAGAGCCCGATACTCTCTAACATAAATTTATGTTGTTTATTTAGGTTAGGCTTTAACCAGACTGCCTAGTTTAGCCAGGCAGCCGCATGCATTATTTTAAGGTATCTACTTTTACACTGAGCTTCTAATCAATTTATTTTACTAACCCAGTTGTAAACAGAAAATTGTTAAGATGGATTTAAAGTCCTTTACTGGGATGTACCTTGCATATAAAAGCAAAACGATAGAAAAATTCTGTTGTGAACTCAGTGTTTTTTTTTTTTTTTTGTAAAAAGGTTTTTTTCTACTAATGATGTCATGAAAGAGCATAGGTAGGAGGGTCTCTTACACTGTCAACCAACTCAAGTCACTTAAAAAAACACACACACAGTATGGGGCGCCTGGCTGGCTTAGCCAGTAGAGCATGTGACTCTTGATCTTGGCGTTGTGAGTTCCAGCCCCACACAGGGTGTGGAGTTTACTTTTAAAAAAAAAATCATAGTGCAAGCATATTCACAACTGTGAAATAAGGCCTTTCCAGGGTTGCCGCCATCTTCTGTTAAAAAGAAAAAAACCTCTAGTCTAAATCTGGGCTTATTCATTTGGTTTATTGGATGAATAATCTTCTCTATTTGGAAGGAACTTTAAGAAAAATGAAAAGAAAAAATTACTTATAAAAAGATAAAAGAGTTCTGATCACATAGAATTGCTTCCCTTTTTATTTAGTAATAGAAATAGTCAAATTTAATCATTTACTTAAGGCTATTATTGCTGGTAGTAAAAACCTGAAAACCTTCCTCGTGTTTTTAATCTTTGGAATAAAGGTGTGCCAGTAACATGGCCAGTGTCTGGTCCCGAACAAAAACGACTAGTTCTTGATGGTCCAAAACACGGCTGGTTTCAGTATTTACACTGATGACCATGTATGACTTGCTCTACTCAAAGGAAATGCTCACACATTTTGAAAAACCGAAACATAAAAGCAAAAGCCAAAACCACAACAAAAACCAAAGCTGAAGTACACCAAATGAAAGCACAGCCCCTAAAGTGGGCAGCTGTTTTAACTCCCAAAAGGTGTGTGTCTGTATGAGACGCAGCTTTACTGAGGAATACCAAAAGCTGCAGAGATTGAAAATGTAAATTAGGTAAGTTTTGATATAAGTATGTATAAAACTATCACCACAATTGAGATACGAAGTGTACAGTCAACTGGGGCATTCGCTCTGGAATGTCCTCTCTCTGTAAAGAGAGCTTTCATACTCTTCTCACTTTGCGACCTTATCTTATACTATAGCAAACTTTTGCCTGCTGCTCATTAAAAAAAAAAGTATATAGTTAATTGAATACAGGAACACGATTTCTTTTTCTTTTCTAAGTAGGCTCCACACCCAGTATGGAGCCCAAAGCCGGCCTTGAACTCATCATCCTGAGATCAAGACCTGAGCTGAGATCAAGAGTCTGACCGCCAACTGCCTGAGCCACCCAGTCGCCCCCAGGAACACGATTTCTATCACATAAGTGAGAACATAGGATATGCCACAGAGTACATATATGGTAGTAAGCAGTATAAATAGAATATCCATATAATATTAAATCAATTGTCAAAATTAAGTAAAATGGCACAAATATCAAGACTTACTCTGATAAATGTTCATAAAGACTTAAAAAAAACCTGCAATGACTTTAGACAATTAAAGCAGAGGGGAGAAGTACTTCATTAAGGATTCAATGGTCTAAATATTTTAACATATTTTTCTTTCCAAAAAAAATTGCACACAACAAATTTATTAGATGTGGAAAGAAAAATAAAAATAAGCACTAGGTCTGATAGCATTTTAGTTGCAATTCGTTCACCAGCGTGAACTTGCGAGGAAGGGATTCTTATTTTCCTTTTACCCCATAAAGCAGTCCCTCAGATTCGGTAATCTAAGTGCAAGTTAAAAAGAACAATGTGTTAATAAGCACCAGAAATGTGACCGATTTAACCAAATTTAGCAGCATGCACACTTACAATCTTTTTCTTTTTGTAGAAATTTGTGTACACTCAACCTATCCACACAATAGTTTCTAAAGTTAATCCCCAGACACGTTTCACACTTGTACAAAAATCGCTCGCATATTTCAAGACTCAGATGAAAAAGTTTAAAATTACGTCGTTAAAAGTCTTACAAGTTCCGCGGAATCAGAAAACGTTCCTTCGGCGTACTTCTTACTCTGGGCTTACCTCTTGTTCTCTGAAGGACTGGTTATTAACATCCAGGACTCGGATGGTCCTCTTGATGGGCAGGAGACCTCCGACCTCATCATGAGCCACCATGCTTTCCCGAGGACCCCTGAAAACCTGCGGCGCCAAGCCCCACGCGAGCGAGCCCTGAGCGAAGCCCTACTCCGGCACACAGGCTCGTGCTCCGAGTGCTCGGCGCCCCCAGGCAGCCATCGGCCCAGACCAGTCCCCGCCGCCGCGCCGACCGCTTCTGCCAGCCGCCGCGAGCGAGCGCCCGGCCCTCCAGGCGCCGAGGGCGGGGCCCGCCCGGACCGCGCGCCAGTGGGCGGCGCCCGCGGACACGTGACCAGGTAACTGACAGCTGGGCGCACCTCGGCTTCTCCCTTTTCTCTGCGCTGGAGCAAGCCTTCTAAGAGGTTTGGAATTTCCACAGTAAGACAAGAAGATTAAAGGATACTGGGTTAACGTAAGGCTTTTCCTGATTGAAAAAGCATTCCGAAAGGGCAACTAAGTGCTCATCTGCGTTATCTACTCCAGGACTTAGCCAGACGGGGATACTTTTTCTGTAAAACCCTACTACCTAGTAAGGAATTCTGTGTGGGCAACTTGACCACTTCAAGTAAGAAAACTGTAACTCGGAGTTAAGTCATGTGTATACCAAAGAAAAGCCTGACTCTTCAGGGCCCTTTTAGTGCAAGCATATTCACAACTGTGAAATACGGCCCTTCCATGGTTGCCACCGTCTCCTGTTAAGACTGGCAGTGAGCACACTTCATTTCACTCCGTTCCTAACCTAACTCCTCCACAGCGCGATGGGTAAAGAACTGGGCTACCTAAGATGTTAAAGTTTAGCATTTCTAGACTTGGAAGCAGATATTTTTTCTGTATGCTTTAAAATTTTTATATCTGTGTAACATGTTTCCTAACATAAAAACAAAAAAGGTGAGTTCGTTCTAGTAACAGGGTCTCTCTCTATTCTGAACTACCTGATCTTGATATAGTCCTAAGAGAATCACAAGACTGGGGCGCCTGGGTGGCACAGGGGGTTAAGCGTCCGACTTTGGCTCAGGTCAACATATCACAGTTCATGAGTTCAAGCCCTGCGTTGAGCTCTATGCTAACAGCTCAGAGCCGGAGCTGGCTTCGGAATCTGTGTCTCCCTCTCTGCTCCTCCCCTGCTCACACTCTTTCTCTCTCAAAAATACATAAACATTAAAAAATTTTAAAAAAGAATCACAAGACCTACTTAAAATGTCTTGCACTTTGCAGAGCAAGGAGGCTCACAGAGGTGAAGCAACTTGCTGTAAGTCACGCACCGGTGACGGTCTGTCTCTAACTCTGTAGTCGAAATCCTTTTCTCTGTGGAAAAGCACCACTTGTGTTAGCTTGGTAGGTGTGCTAAGAGTAGATTTTCTTCCTCAACCGAAAGTACTGTGTTCTATCTTGAAAGGTAAGAATTTATCTTAACTATATACTACTATGAATATGATGCCGGTAACTTGCCAAAAAAAAAAAAAAAAAAAGGTTTCCACTGGGAGGTATTAGGACCAGAGAAGTCTGAGCAATCTGCGTAGAAGGCACTATTTGGGATGATGGGGGGGATACAAGAAGTAGGTTTCTCATCTGCTCTGAAGTGCTAACAGACCACTGTGTCAAAGTAGGCTACACTAAGAGATACGTAATAAAAGACAGCTTCTGAAAATGCCCAAGAGAGTGGTACGGTCAGCTAGGAAGCGCCACAAGAGTTCAGGAGAACCACTTCCGGCAGTTTTGCGGGCAGAGATGGGGCTGGACAAGATTCTACAGGAGAGGCTGACAGATGTCATATGAGTGGTGTCTGGACGGCCACCGTTCTGTTCTTCATAGGTCCAGGTAAGGGAAAAGTGCAAGGCTTTCCCAGAGGAGCAGGAAGGAGTGAGCTCCCAGATCGTGGTCATGGGCTGTGGCTACAGAGACGAGCAGAGGATTTTACTGAGCAGGTGAGAGATAATGCAAGTTAACGTAAGCTGGTGTTTCAGATGCTTTGAACGATGACTGGACACATAATGCAAAAATCACAATCCAGAATCAAGCACTTGGCGTTACGGCAGGGACAGTGGGAGAGGAAACGGACATACTACAAGAAGTCAGAGGTGCCTGCGGTTTAGTGTTAGGACGGTGACAGTTAATGCACATAAATACATGAGGAAGAATGAGCTCTGAGAAAAAATTCGGAGTTTCATTTTAGATCTACTGAGTCTGAGGTGGGGCGAGAACGTGAAAATGAAAATACTGAGCTAGGACTTGGGCTTGGAGAGGCCAGAGAGCAGATTTAGACCGGGGAGTCGCGTGCGCAGGGGTCAGGGTGGAAGCTATGGGTGAATGGGTGCTTGGGAGAAACGCCACGGGAAAAAGGCTTTTGCAACAGGAAATGTCAGCAGAAAAGAAACAGCAAGTTGCCAACCGGCGAACAGGTGTTCATTTGAGCAAAAAGGTTAAGAAGGGTAAGAAGAGATTCATGGACTGGGCACTGACGTGTTTAATGAGGACCTCGAGCGCGCTGGCTCAGTCAGTTGCAGAGGCTGAAGAGTGAACAGGGCAGGACAGACAGTGGCACGGACTCTGCACGGTGACGAGGAGTCCGGAGAAAACACCCGCTAAGGTCTGCAGGAAGCCTCTCTTCGTTCTGCGAACACCAGTGTATTTTGTATCCAAGATGATGATTCATCTTTTTGCGCCGAGCTTTTAAAAAAGTAATGGCGATGGTTCTATTTCATCACCTACCCTGTAGGACCTGACCCCCTGATCATGGGTGTGTGGCAGCTGGCCTCCGCAGTGGCTGTGCAGACAGTGCATGCAGCATGAAAGTGGCACACCTAGAGATCACGGGGAACACGGACCTGCTCGAGCTCTCAGAGCTAGACAGGGGCCAGGCCAGCACCCAACCGTCAGGTTTAGTTAGCTTCACTGGCCCAAAAACGATGCAAGTGAGGCCGACGCTCAGTGGTCACTTAGCTTCATAAGGGAACATGGGACTTGCACACAGCTGACAGTTAGGAAAGCAGCTGCGAGGGTGAGGGTGACTGCACGGCCTCTTCTCTGACGTCTTTCTCCACTGTTTTTCTATCTAGTTCTGCGAGAGGTAAGGCCAAGATAACGAGAAGGATTCCTCTCATTTCTCTCCTTTAGCTGAAGACCCTAGATGTAAAGGGAGAAGTCTTATAAATGTAAAAATAGAAAGCCTACAGGAGCCAAATGGGATTTAACGGTGATAGTCACAGCACAAACATCCCAGCTCACCAACCCTAAAACTTTTGTTTCATTTTGAATGTTCAGGGTTGTGAACTAAATATAACTTAGACAACTGTAGACAGCATCTAAAAAAGCAACAATGAACACGGGAAGTTCAATGCACGCCCTGAGCGACGAGCCTGAGAGAATCTCGACTCTAACAATGCTCCACCAAATCAGAGGGCTGAAAAGGTCCTTCGAGATCACTGACTCGTCCTCGGCAATTTTCTTAGGAGGAAACTGAAGAACGCAGCGAAAAAAAGGGAAACGTGCGTCCTTGCTCCGTGCGAGGAGTCTCAGGCACCATCTTCCCTAGCCAGCGCTATGAGGTATGTATTGTGACCACCATTTCACAGATGGAGGGCGCTGGCACCCTGACAGGCTCAGAGACTCGTCCGAGGCTGCGGAGTTCATCCGTGGCCGGACAGGCTCGAATCTGGTCTGGCAGCTCTCGTCCGTCACCCACCCACCTCCCCGGTGAGACGGGCAGTGTCCTGCCGCAAGCACCTGTGTGGTACACACTCGCTGTGCCGCCACTGCTGGTCCTTCTGGGAGCTGGGCGACTAGTCCCTGCAGGGTGTTTGTGATATAAATGTCAACATTTCACAGAGAAGGAAATCATGAAACAATTGAGACATTATTTGCCTTATAGTCTTTTTATAACAAGGCAGGCAAGTAAAAAGACTTTTTGCTTAATAATATTCCGATTGCTTAAGTTTTAGAAGAGACCCTATTTCAACCGTTTCATGTTATTAAGATCTTACTGAAGTATGACTTATAAATACTACGGATCACATAACTGAAGCACAGATTGGTTAAGTGTCTTTTCTTTGTGTGGAAAATCTACAGCTTATAAACTTAAAAACTGAGTTTCCTAGAAATAATAAAGCAGCTTTGTAAAAGATACCAGTTTTTGGTGAAATACAGGTTTCTACAGCCTAGTTATAGTTACAAGCTCAGTTCTTCTGCTTGTATGCAGCCTTCAATGCTTTCTCCCTAAAATATGAAGAAGTAAAGAGAAAGATAACATTGCTTCCCCTCTATATGAAGAGGCTATTTACTTTTTTTCCCTCCTTTTAATGTGAAATCAGAATTCTGGAATTTAGATAATTACAGCTGAAGAATAATCAGTACTTTTTTTGGTCTAGATATTATTTGTTTTCATTTACTTTTGTCTGGAATAATAACCAGAAACTGGAAATTAGGCTAGGAAAGCCAGATTATGGGAAAGAGAAAACAAAATCCAAGCTCTCTGCTGCCCCCTGCATGGGATTCTGTGCAATGCAATTGCCAACCTACTTTTTTTTCAGTTTTTTAATTATGTTTGTAAGGACCTTCTATAGAGGACTACATAATCTTAATCTGTAAAGAAATACGGTAACAGCACAATTTGTTTCTTCAGCCCTTGTGTGTAGCTCTATTTGATGTTACTAAATTAAACATGTTTAAAAGTAATTTAAGTATATGAAAAGTTTCCATAGTTCACAAGAAATATTTTATATTTCTTTTTATATTTAAGCCTAAATATTTTAAGGGCTTTTTCTAAATAAGAAAACTATGTTTCACTTTAGGGGCGCCTGGGTGGCTCAGTCAGTTAAGCATTCCAACTTCGGCTCAGGTACTAATCTCACGGTCTGTGGGTTTGAGCCTTGCATCTGGCTCTGCACTGACAGCATGGAGCCTGGAACATGCTTCAGATTCTGTGTCTCCCTCTCTGCCCCTCCCCCACTCATCCCCCCCCCTCTCTCAAAAATAGACATTAAAAAAAGGGGAAAAAAAACTATGTTCCATTTCAAAACCCTAGAACTCAAGATTACAAATAACTACTTACTAGTATCTCACTGAAAATAGCTCAGTTAAAAACAGAACTTTAACTCTTACTAAAAAAGGAAGACTGATTCAAATATGAAATGGAACTTCTAAAAAACCATAGTTCCGCAATATTTAGTAACCAGTTAAAAATAACAAAAAAGGCAGTTCCATTTGGACTAGATGAGCATGAAAGAAATTAGCAATATATTTATATGTAGATATGAGTTTTAAAAAATCATTTGGATTAAAAATTTAACTGTCTCCAAGCTTTACTAAGAACTTGGTTTAGAAAAAGATCAATTCAGGTCTTGATCCTATTAGAAAGACTATAAAGAGAATCTCAGACTGAGAAGTTTGCTATTATCAAAACCATGGTTCTTTTTTGCAATAATAATACAAACGGCAAGTACAATGAGGTACTGGTGCTGTTCCTGGTGACTTTTATCTCGAGTACATCGGATAACAAATAACTTCCGGTATAGAGTAAGACTGCTTATGCTTGTGGAACAGGAGGTCGAGTGGGATTTTCCTCATTTCCCCCCGACGCAGCAGAGGCCCGACCCCGAAGACAAGCGGCCCTGTGCCCAGGCCCCGATCTCCTCAGCCCACCTGTACTGCACCAGGCAGCTCGTGCTTTCCGCCCTGGGCTTCCTGGATGCTGGAGTGTGGCATTCACACGCAGCCTGGAGTGTGAGAGGTTTACACCCCACCTAATCCAGTGGCCGGTGGAGCACAGGCAAGAGCTCCCTCTTCGGTCCCTTGACAAGACAGTTTGGCAGTGTATCTTACATGGCTCTTCAGAAGGTTCTAGTTACAGTCAAGCCTCAGTGGCCCACAGTGGTGACCAGCTTAATTGTAGACACTTGGCATTAACTGCTTCCTTCCGTTTCCTGGGACCGCACCTCAAAATAGACAGTCAGTGAGCTCATGTCTCAGGATGACTTCTGGAGGGAACCCCAGCTAGGACACGAAATCAGGCTGGCCCTGGAGACCAGACGCACAGAATGAGGTTCTGCGACTGGGTCCCTCATTGGTAAAATGGCGGTAAGGCCTGCGGTCATTAGTCGGCACAGATGGGGTGCGGAAGCAGCTGTGGCACGTGACGGCCGGCAAGGCTAACTGCAGAGACTGTAGAGTCTGCTGGCTTCTGTTAATTGCTTTTAAAGTTTGAAAAAGCAGCTGGTAACCTCCAGAATCTTCTCAGAACCATTACGGTGGGCAAGGCCGAGTGGGAGCCCCTGACGATTCTATCCCCTGCACCTGGGCCAGGGTAATAACTGGAAACCATGTGGCACGCCAAGGGCAAACGCAGAGGTAGTCACTGGAATTGCAGCAGGCAGGAGTGAGAGTTTCCACCACATTTCTGTTCGGCTCATCTATGGGCCTTCTTCCGTGAGATGCATCATGACGGCCAGCGGTGGACTACTGGAAACTTAACTCAAGTGGTAGCTTTAACCTTAGCTGTCGTGCAAGATGCAGGTCCTTTACCGGAACAGGTCGACGCATCCTCCAGCATTTTGTATATGGCTATGGCTCTGGTCTGAGGGTTCTTGTCTCCCCCCACCCCCTAGTGTGTTCTTTTCAATTCCCATTAGTAAGGAGGATCACAAGTAACCGGCCTCTATGGTGGGAAGGACAGCAGCTGATATTTCGTGTCCTGAGGCGCTTAACTTTTCCGTTCTGTCCCGAGTCCAAAAGGACCGACCTTGCTATCCACAGAACATCACGTCAGTCTAGTAAACTGACGACACCATACGAATGAGGCCTGGTGAACGGGAAGTGGCAAGTATTCTGGACAGCCTAGGAAGTCAAACGTGTGCCACGAAAATTCTGGGTCCGCCACATTGGCAAAGTTGTAATAGGTCTGATGGCCCGAGGCTGTCTGGGACCCCGCTGCGGTAAAGAACGAGTCGCTGTACCTCGCACTCCCCAGCACTGAGGGGAGACACGGTGGCAGGCAGGACTCCATCTGTTGGCGGGCACAGGTGCTGCATCTGGGACTCTGCTCTGACCCGTTGATGGAGTGATCTCAATGCCCGGTTCTCAGGAGAATCCAGGGCAGAAGCCTCTGTCGTGGGGTCCAGGCTGCGGTGCAAGCTGTCCCGCTGCTCAGGCCATGTGACCCAGCACACGTGATGGGACTGGAGGTCTCCGTGGGAGACAAAGGCAGGAAAAGAACTGCAGTGCAGAGCCCTAGGGTGCTCTCCGTGGCAGGAACCACGTGTGCTCCTGGCGTGCTAGCGGCCCTAGGAAAGACGGAGGACCTGCCCACGGGACGTCAGGAGACGGATGCAATCGGAGATGTCCACGAGGAACGGGGTCAGGTCTACCGAGTCACAAGGTTGGGCAGGTACGGTGGCAACCTGTCATATGATGGAAACAGTCTGTTTGGAACCAGGCCTGAACGAGACCCAAGGGCACAAGTCAGTCACACACCTAGGTGTCCCTGATGGTCCCAGTGCATCACACCAAGACTACCCCTTCAACTCCTCATGTGGTGGTGGGGGAGTGAGGGTGGTTGCTGGTTAAGGATGATCCTGAGGAGAGTGGTCAGGAGACACCATTCCGGCAGGCAGAGCTGCAGAAGGCGTACTTGGCGGTCTACTTAGAGGGAGAAAGGCATGAAATACGGACACACGCAGGCTCCTGAGGAGTGGCGAATGGCTCGGTTAATTGCTCAGGGGCTTGGAAGGGCAAGACTAAAAACGCCGAGAGAAGAAATTTTGGAAAAGAGGCAAAGAAACGGGCCTATGGAGCGTGCCCCACGTGGGAAGCTCTTCTGTCTCGTGTTAACGCGTACCGAGGGTACAAAGGCACTTGGGCCGCGGAGGCACTAGATCAACACAGTGACTCATCCTGCGCACATCAGCCAGTCTCTCTCCTAGACCCCTGGTGCGTGCGGAAGAGGGCGGCGGCGCGGGTCTGCGGAGCTTGTACGGGCCCACCAGCAGGGCCCCCTTTTACCGAGGCGACGCAACCGCGGCACTGCTGAGTGCCCAGCCTGCCCGTAGGTGCGAGGTGATGCTGAAATCGGGGCCCGTCCCTGAGCAGACGTGGCAGCTAGTCGGTGACATCAGCCCCTGCTCCTGCAGTGGGCACGGTCCATCCCCGCGGGGCTGACGCCTCCACCGGGCGCTGGGCTTCCCACACTGTCTTCAGGCCCTCTGCCTGCACCGCCCTTTAAGGGCTTGTACAGTGCCTGCGTCACTTACGGGAGACCCTGTACAGCAGCTGCTTCCCTCAGACTCAGGGGCCCATTTTACAGCACAAGAGTTACAACAACAGAAAGATAATCACTTGTTTCACTGGTTCTTCCACGTACCCCACTGTCCAGAAGCAGACAGCTGAACAGAACGCTGGAATTGCTTATTAAAGATTTAGCTATTATAGCAGCCCGGGGTTAAAATTCCGCAGTGCTGGAGCACCGTCCTTCAGAGTGCGATACATATGAAACAGCCTATATATGGTGCTACGTCCTCAACAGCTGTCACTTGGTCCTAGGACTCAGGGCGTGGAAGTAGAATTGGTCCCTCTCATCATCACTCCCAGATGTGGTGCTTCCCGGTTACAACCTGGCCCTGGAGCCACCAAGGCTCAACAAAGGTAAACAAACTAGGGGCTCAGACCCTCACGGATGAAGTGGGGCAAGCAACTTAGACCCACTACGTGCCGGCCAAGGCTGAGGAAATCTGTTACGGCTGTAGGGGAGTCCGGCGTTTATGAATTATGCCTTCACATAGCAGCAGAGACTGTAGCTTGTTCCTCTGTACGAAAACTTCTGCAGAGGTGATAGCTGGTCACGACCTATAGTCCTCTGTGACAGACTGGATTTAAAGGGGTGCATGAGCACATCTGAAGAGTACAAGGTGGGTACAGTATCCTCCGCCTCACACCCCCTAGCCCTACCCCTTAATTAGCTGTACTACGTTTCAATCGTGTGTTCTGTTTTAGGGCTTCTTGAACACTTTGCAAGCATACAACCTGCAGAGAGTAGGGCGTATATACCCTACGGGCCAACGTGGACCACAAGGGATGGAGACTTCTTCCCCTCCACCTGTGCGAATGCTCTGCAGGAGTCCTCGGAGGCCCAGGCGCCAAGTGAATGACTCACCCTGGAATTGGCATTTCCTCCTTTTCCCAGTCCCTTCTTTCCCCCCAAAACTATTGGCATATAAGCTTTGCCTCAGATTCTACTTTCTGGGACAAACCCAGATTAAGGCACCCAAAGTTTTTTTTATTTTATTTATTTATTTTTTAACGTTTATTTATTTTTGAGACATAGAGACAGAGCATGAGCAGGGGAGGGGCAGAGAGAGAGAGGGAGACACAGAATCTGAAGCAGGCTCCAGGCTCTGAGCCGTCAGCACAGAGCCCGACGCGGGGCTCGAACTCACAGACTGCAAGATCATGACCTGAGCCGAAGTCGGCCGCTTAACCGACTGAGCCACCCAGGCGCCCTGAGGCACCCAAAGTTTTAATCTGAGGAGGCACCAGCAAGTGGCACCGGCCATCAGCGGACGGGTGAGAGAAATCTATCCTGGGCAATGGCGGAGTAAGACCGGGGGTTTCAGTCATGACTTCCCTGCAGGACTCACTTATTAGAGCCTGATCAGGGAACGCACCACCATACCCCCTACAGCCATCCCTACTTCATCAGAAAAGAACAGAGGAATAAAGCTGTTGGTGTTGGGGGCCTGTCATTTTCATGAAATGAGACTACTCTCTCCACTCTGCAAGCCTTCCTTCCCTTAGGGACTCTCAGAAGGAGAGCGGGCCAAGAAGGCACCACCCTACAGTGACACCTGGTTCCTCTAAAGAATAGAGGTGAGATTGAGGAGACGGTCTTCCTGGGATGATTGCACCTGGGGGGTAGAGACCAGCAGGTACTGGAAGGGTGCATAGCATGCTACTTGCTAGGGGTCGTCCAAAAGCTGTGGCTCATCCTGCAAGAGACTATCAATACCTAGGGGGGGTTTCCCAGGGATGGAGCTCCGCATTTGATGGAGCCATTGCTCATGTGATCTCATCCAGTAAGGTAAAGAGACTGCATCCTATTTCTACTCCTTTCTCCTTGCCTAACATATTGGAGGAGTCTGGGTTTCAAACAAGTGGTAAGGAGACATACGCGGTGAGCAGTCTGTATGTCTCCTCAACCCATTTCTCGGGTCACAGACAGATATAATCTATGCCTCCACTGGAATGTAAGCTTCATGAGGGCAAAGACTTTGTTTTCTTCTTCTGTCTAGCACATAGTAGGAGCTCAGTAATCTAGGGCAGAAGGAAGGAATGGAGGGAGGGAAGGGGGGAAGGAGGGAGGAAGGCAGGCAGGCCACCCCAATGTGCTGAAGAGTGGAGAAGAAGAGCTATGAATCAAATTTGAGATTAAAGTTTTTATCATTAAGTACAGAAAACAGAGGCTTAGAATGGTTACATAATTTATACAAAGTCACACAAGTAGTAACAACTGGTTAAGTTCACAAGTTTGCAACTTCTAAACAATCTTCATTGGCCCTAGCATAACTTCATTTTGATTAATGGTTTATTTTATATTAGTTAACAGAGCAAACAGAAGATGTTAAAAGAAATATAAGTAATATCCCTAGGAAGGTAACCGAGGACAATACATCAAGGAAAACAATACTACTACGGGAAAACAAAACAACAAATTAGAGATCTTGGAAATAATTTTAAAAATTGTCAAAATTTTACCTATTGCCAAAATAGAAATGTCAGTAGTTGGGCTACTTAGCCGAATAGACACTATTGAGGAATTCGCAAGCTAGAAAATGAAGTGGAGGCATCCTCCCAGAGAACAGCATATAAGATTAAAGAGATGGAAACAACAAAAAAGAGTGAATAAGTTTAATTCCAGATTTTCCAAAATCTTTCCGTGTTCTAGAAGCAAAGACTGGAGAATGAGAGGATGAAAATAATCTAAAAACAAGAAAATTTCACTAGGTATTTTTGAAATATAATTCTTTACGAATAGAGGGTCCGAAAAGGCCAAACAGGATGAAAAAAAATTTAACTAAAACTCTCAAACTGTAAAAATATTAAATAAATGATCCCACCAAGAGACAAAAACAAGAGACTGAAAAACAAAACTGCGACGAACATCATAAACCAGAGGTAAATATCCGTAAGACATAAAGAACTCAAGTTACTTTTTTTCCCTTTTTTCTCCCATTAGAGAAAAAAACTGTGATGAAACGTACCTAAAATTTACCACTTTAACCACTTTTAAGGGCACAGTACGGTAGGGAGAGTTGAGAAGCATTAAGTACATTCACATTGTTGTGCAACCATCACTGCCATCATCCCCTTTTATCAACTTCCCAAATGGAGACGGTGTACACAAACCTTTAACTATCACTTTCCCCAGCCCCAGGTAACCACTATTATATTTTCTACCTCTATGAATTTGCCTAATCTAGGTACTTCATATAAGCAAAATCATACATTTGTCCTTTTGTGTCTGATTTCTCTCGTTTAGCATAAAGTTTTCAGGGCTCATCCATATTGGAGCACGTATCAGAATCCGATTCCTCTTTAAAGCGGAATATTCCATTGTATGTGTATATCACATCTTGTTCATCCACAGGAAATTTCTTTCTATTCCTAGTTTGTTGGGTGTTTTTTTTTTTTTTAATCATGAAAGGGTGTTGGATTTTGTCCAATGCTTTTTCTGCATCAATTGGAAGAATCATGAGGCTTTCTCCTCCTTAATTCTGTTAATGTGGGATTATTACATTGACTTTCATTTGTTGAACCATCTTTACATGCCGGGAATAAATCTCACTTGGTTTTACTCTATAGCTATTAATATGCTGAGTCCACTTTGCTAGTATGTTCTTGAAGATTTCCACATTGACACTCATAAGGGATACTGGTTTATAGTTTTCTTGCAGTTATCCTTGGCTTTGATATCAGGGTATTGCTAGCCTCACAGAGTGAGTTAAGAACTGTTCTCTCCTCTTCAGTATTTTGGAAGAATTTGAGAAGGATTGGTGTTAATTCTCCTTTAAGCGTTTGGTAGAATTCACTAGTGAAGCCATCTGGTCCATGCTTTTCTTTGTTGGGAGGTATTTTGATTACTTATTCAATCTCTTTAATATACAGATCTATTCAGATTATCTCTATGATTCAGTCTTGGTAGGTTATGTGTTTCTAGGAATTTGTCCTCTACACCTAGATTATGCAATCTGTTAGTGTAAAACTGTCCACAGTTTTCCCTTATAACCCTTTTTATTTCTGTAAACTGGTAGTAATGTCTCTACTTTCATTTCTGATTTTAGGCATCTGAGTCTTCTCTCTTTTTTTCCTTAAGTCACCTAAAGATTTGTCAATTTGTTGATCTTTTCAAAGAGCCATATTTCAGTTTCATTGATTTCTCTATTGTTGTTCTATTCCCTATTTTATTTAATGCCCACTCTAATCTTTATTTCCTTTCTTCTGCTAGCTTTGAACTTAGCTTGTCTTTTGCTGGTTTCTTAAAGTGTGTAGTTAGATTGCTGATTTGAGAGCTTTCCCTTTTTAATGTAAGAGTTTATAGCTATACATTTCCCTCTTAACACTGCTTTTGCTGCGTCCTACTAGTTTGTTACGTTGTATTTTCATTTTCATTTGTCTCAAGGTATTTTCTAACTTTCTTTGTGATATCTTCTTTGATCCATTGGTGGTTCAATAGTGTGTTGTTTAATTTCTACATACTTGTGAATTTTCCAGTTTACCTTCTGTTATTTCTAGTTTCATTTCATTGTAATTGCAAAAATATTTTGTATAATTTCAATCTTTTCAAATTTATTAAGGCTTGTTTTGTGGCCTAACATATGGTTTATCCTAGGGAATGTTCCGTGGGTACTTGAGAAAAATGTATATTCTGCTCTTAATGGATTGAGAGTGTTCTGTATGTCTGTTAGGTCCAACTGGCTTATGTTCAAGAGCTGTATTTCCTTATTAATTTTCTGTCTGGTTGTCTATCACAACAACTGGCAACAATTTTAAAGATTAAGGAAATCTAGGATTGAGAAGAATGTGGAGAGATGTTTATTATCATACACTGATGGAGAAGTTTAAATTTGTCAAAGTATTGGAAGGCAAGTGAACAATGTTATCAAAACTGAAACTTGCAACCCAGCATTTCCACTTCCTGACATCTGTGTTAGAGACGTAATAACAGTGCCTCCTTTGTGCAGGAGACGATACACTGCAGCATTATTTTTAACGTAGAAAAAAACGGAAAGTATACTAAAGGGCCACTATTAAAGGCTTAGTTAAGTAGATTACAGTACTCTATACTATGGAATACAATGTGGCAACCAAAAAGGAATAAGGTAGCCTTACATAGCAATGACAAGAGACAGAGAAAAAAGCAAGCTGCAGCACGTGTACATGATCAAGGACAGGTCACCATCATACACACTGTGTGAAAGTATGTAAATGAGCAGAAAAGAATCTGGAACACATCGAATAGTAACTGGTTACTTCAGAGGATGAAGCTGATCCAAAGAAACTAAAAAAAATTTTTTTTTTTAACTTTGAACAAGGACAGTGCATTCTTGTATTATTTTTATAATTAAAAAGCAGACACGAGCATTTAAATGCACACAGCAGTCTCAGAATGACTTACAGTGGTCTAGGAATAATTAAGCTTAAGGATAAACAGCTCTGGATACTCCAATGGCTTCTCAGAGCATTATCAGGAATAACTGTTTTATATTTAACTTTTATGTTTTTGGCTGAGAACCATTTACCCATATCTATCTTCGGTTCCTCTTAACCCTCATCACCTGTACCAGCAGCTGGCTTTATTTTTTGGACCTCTGCCAAAAGAGAAATAATGTTCTATCGTATTATCTTACAGGGCAGCCAGGAGAGATAGTAAGTTACATCAAACGCAAGATGGAGGGCAGTAAGCGAGCCTTACGCATAAGTTAGGCCACGAGGCTTTAGCCTGCCAGCTAGCTTCAAACTATTCAAATCTGTGTCTCAGAATAATCGCCAATTGCCAGTCATGGTTCTAAGAGGTGGGTTTCTCAAAAGTAAGATTTTATTAAACCAGGAACGGACAAAAGGCTATTATAATTCTAAACAATCACAAATGCTTTTAAAATAACTTATTAGGAATAATATACCTAACTCATTATTATGTTAACCTAAAATTTACAGAGTATACTAATATTCAAAGTATAACCCTTCGATATGCTATTTAACTTATAAGAAAATAAGATCTTTAAATCTGAACATTCTGAAAAAGAATAAATCATTCATATATTTTAGAACATTTCTTTTGAAGTGTTCTAGTTTGTTTTTTGATCACTGACAATCAGAGTTAAAGAACTTTAGTCATAAAATATTACACACTGTTACTCGTTGCAGTATTATTTTACATTAGTAAAGTAAAAAGTCACTTTGGACTCTTTCAGAAGAAAAGGGCAAGGTTATGGTTGCTAGCAAACAGCTGAGAAACACCCTTGGAAAACAAATACTGTGTTCCTTTTCAAAAATAATTTTATACATAAAATATAAAGTAGTAAGGCAAACTGATAAAAGATAGTTCTAAAATTTTACTTAGAGACAAATATGGTAAGCAACCACAATTTCAGCAAATAGCCAACGATCTACTACATGACAATTTGTTAACGTCAGTATTAATGTGATTAAGTTCTTACTGTGAGATATCTAAAATCAAACATATAACACAATGCTCATGTTACATGCTTATCTAAGTC
This sequence comes from Paguma larvata, assembly GCA_030068075.1. Classification (NCBI taxonomy): domain Eukaryota; kingdom Metazoa; phylum Chordata; class Mammalia; order Carnivora; family Viverridae; genus Paguma; species Paguma larvata. The sequence continues at coordinate 132,845,942 of CM057828.1, forward strand.
CAAAGTCTTATTTCATTCATTTGACCTATACTGCTTTATCTGTTCGTTCATTAAATATTTACCAAGCATCTATTACATGTCAGGCCATGTGGCTAGGTGACTGAAGTATAGAGGTAAATACAGTAATGGTCCTCAGAACAGGAATCAAAAGATCAGACAAACTGATTATATTTAGCTTATTACACAATAACTGCTGTATTTAGATGAAAAGCCAGGCAAAAAACAGGGCTTGGGGAGTTGGCAGAGTATCTGTTTCATGGTGTGTTTCTAGAGAGAGATACAACGTTAAGAATGTCACATTCTAGGGGTGTCTGGGTGGCTCAGTGGGTTAAGCTTTGGCTCAGCTTATGAGTCCATGTGAGGTTCGTTGGTTCAAGCCCCGCGTCGGGCTCTGTGCCGACAACTCAGAGCCTGGAGCCTGCTTCAGATTCTCTCTCTGCTCCTCCCCTGCTTGGCTGTCTCTCTCTCTCTCTCTCAATATATAGACATTAAAAAAACTTAAAAAAAAAAAAAGGTCACATTTTCACAGTTTTCAGCTGTGGCTATACCTAAGAATCACCCAGACATCTTTGAAAACAAACACAAACCCGACATATTCCCAGGTCCCAGTGGCACCCATCCTCACTCCCCTGCCCCCACACTCTTGATGCCTGGGACTTGGTAGCACACCTCCTCTCCCAAAAGTTCCCCAGGTGACTCTGACCTGCAGCCAGAATGGAGTCATTGTTTTCAAGGTATAAATACAGCTAAAAGCTACTGTGACGATCGGAACTTCATTGCTGACCCTCTTTCCTTCTCACGAAATCACATTTGCTCCTTCTCCATTCATTTTTCCCTACCTGGAGAGTTCGTGGGAGGGTAAGCAGCCCAGGGTGGTGGGAGAGGGATACAGGGAGAGGGGTAAGACTCTGGGAAGGGTTACTGGAGATAATGCCAGTGTGGTGATAGGCAGGCATTCTCCAGGCAAAGAAAAGGAATAAGGATGTACAAGGGAAAGGAAACATGAAGTATGAGAAGAGAAATTTTGGATAGACAGAATAGGGGAGCCCATCACGATGGGGATTCCATGTTACATAAGACATTTGGTTTTTATTTTAAAGCAGTAAGTAGCTACTGAAAGAATTTAAGGTACTGAAAAGACCAAAGAATGATCAATATGGCATCACAAAGAGGCTATAGGCAGGGAGGCCAGTTACAAGGCTGTATTTCTAGAAGCAACTGGATAAAAGGATCTGAAAATCAGGACTGTGATCTGGCTTAAAGATTCAGATTTAGACAATGAATCTGGCGAGGGAGTGAGCTCTCCAAAGAAGGATCATTACATAAGAAGAAACAAGCGATGAAGACAGAACCTGACCGCCCTTCTCATCTCCACAGCCTCCACTCCGCCTCCAGGCCTCTAGGCCTCCAGGCCCGGTGCCGGGCCCGACTTTTTACAGAGCTGGAGGGACCGTGATGTGGAAAATCAGTTCAAGAACGCACAATGTTATTCCTGTTGATTTTCACAGATGAATGAAATCTTCAGCCAATCATTTTCTGCCTTCGAATTAAGTGGCCAATGAACCCTCTGTACTACTTCATTTCTTAGTTCTTCCTCATATATTTCTAAAAAAAACTTTTTTAATGTTTATTTATTTTGAGAGAGAGAGAGAGAGAGAAAGATCGAGTGCAAGCAGGGGAGGGGCAGAGAGAGAGGGAGACACAGAATCTGAAGCAGGCTCCACGCCCTGAGCTGTCAGCACAGAGCCTGGTGAGGGGCCTAAACTCACAAACCGTGAGATCATGACCTAAGCCGAAGTCGGACACTCAACCGACTGAGCCACCCAGTCACCCTATTCCTCATATTTTTCTTTGGCTCTTTCAAAATAACTTGTGTATCATTCCTTATACATAACTGATTTTAATTCTTGGCATCTGTAGACGCTTCTTCTCTGTCTGGGGTTGGTTTTACCCTGTTTGTGTTGGCTTTCATAAAAATACAGCTCCAAATTAAAACCTCTCCAAATCTTCTATTTCTCCCTCCCATTCTCCTCCTAACGCCATCATACTTCTGTAGTCTATGCAGGTAGGATTTTGTCAGAGGCTCTTGTTTCCTGCCTGTATGCAGTCTCATCTGTAAGTTTAAGTATAGGACCTAGAACACTGTGGGTGCTCCATAAATGTTTGTGGAATAAAAAAAAAAAAGAATAGGGGCGCCTGGGTGGCTCAGTTGGTTAAGCGTCTGACTTCGGCTCAGGTCATGATCTCACAGTTCATGGGTTCAAGCCCCTGCATCAGGCTCTGTGCTGACAGCTCGGAGCCTAGAGCCTGCTTCGGATCCTGTGTCTCCCTCTCTCTGCCCTTCCCCTGCTAACGCTCTGCTCTGTATCTCTCAAAAATGAATAAATATTAAAAAAAATATATGTATATAAAGACGGCCGTGGAGGCCGCCCGTGCACTTCTGTAAAAAAAAAAAAATAAAAAAGAATAAAAGAAAGAATTTAGACCAAACCCTAGTGAAGTTTATTTCAAATTCATTCTTTTCTTATCACAGTTGTATGTGATTCCTTAGGTTTGGAGTAATAGAGACTACATATCATAGGATGCAGTTGGGTTTGGTTAATGTAACCAAACTTTTATAAGGATTTCTTTCTTGAATATAATTCCTCGATTTGAAGAAGCTAACAATAGTATATATGCAAATGTGTAATTACTGTCCCAAACTTGATACAGTTTGAAGAACAATAAAAGCTCATGTTTTGGCTAGTTGATGAGTATTAGTTCATAATATAAGATCTATCCTAAAAATTATAGCAATTCAAATAATTCCAGTAAATTCAATGTCAATAAAATCTGCTCAAATTATATTAGGTTTAGAGGAAAGCTGAATTTGCCTCTCACCACACTGGGAGACATAACTCAGGGACTAAGGCGGTGGTAGTGACATAGTTCTATAATTTTTCCAAATCCTTCCATAAAAACATACAGAACAAGGACAACAAACCAAACCCCACAATCAAAATGTACAGCAGCAGGTAGTAAGATATACATCCCATGAATCCAAAAATACAAGTTAACATGGATCAACTACTAACGACTGACTGTAAGGCCTATGCGGTATCAGCAGAGAAACACAAAGCATCAGCCATGTCTGAGCAGAGAATCCCCAAACTACCACGAGCTGCGCTCTGCAGAGTGCAGCAGGCCACGTTGGGCATCGTAACTGACACTGGAAAGCGCTTCATCTCAAGGGTGGTAGTAAGGGGCTCACGGCTGGAACACGTGAGCTTAGAAACTCAAAGCTCCCTGCTGAGGCACAGCCCTACGCTACGGTGCAAATTCTGGGAACAGATTTCAAGTAGAGTGGAACAGAGGTGACAGAGACACGGGAAAGAGCAAGTTCAGATAAAAGTTGAGGAGGAAAACAGGTCCCAGAGAACTCAAAGTATATCTGTATTTATCATTTCTTAAAGACAAAAGAAGAGGAAGCTGTAGAGTCTGAAAGCTAGAGAAGCTCTCTGGACTCACTCTTCCTTTCTAAAACTGTTTTCACAAATTAATGACCAACAGAAAACAGTCAAATCCCATATGCAGTTTTCATAAGAAAAAAGTATAAGGGAAAAAATAATACCCCTACAAAAAATAAAAGCATGGTAGAAAAACATGCTCACAAAAACTAAAAATTAGCTATAAAAGAACATAACTCAGAATTAGAAAGGTGGTAAATTAAGGAAAGAATAAGAAATAAACTATCCAAAACTTGAAATCGGACAAAAAGAATGCCAGAATGTCCTTTCGATGGATGATCTCATTGTCTAGGGCCGCGTACCCTTTGTCTGATTCACTAGCTGTTACCGATTAGGTCTTCTCAACTCTGTAAGGGCGGATGTGGACTGCAGAGTACCGACAGCCACGCGAACACGTTTTGTAGGTAGGGATGTAGGTGAGGACAGGAATCTGTTTTGCATCTAAGTTAATTTAGCAATCTTATTCCACCGTTCTTCCTTTCGGTGTTTTCTATAGGCCTCTGATGGGCTTTACCATTCTGTTGGTTCACTCATTAATATATTAATTAAAACTTTGACAGGTCTTCTCTCAGCTGGAGCACCTAGCACAGAAAAACAGAAAGCAGAGCCTACAACAGAATGAAGAGTGTTTCCCCCACAAACGTTTCGTCTGTCAGATAGCGACAGAGCAGACAGACCGCTAAGAGACCACCGCGGTATCAGCATCTGTGCACAAAGGAGCGAAGGAAAGGCACTGGGGCTTCTCCGACAGCCCTTGGGAACAGGGGAGCCACTCACTGGCATCCAGTCTGGACAGTAGTCTAACCTGGGAAGGGTCCCATGATCAAAATTCTCAGGCTGAGGGCAGGGACCCTGCCAAGCAATAGGGTTAGTGGTCTGGGCCATTTAAACTCTGGAAACTAACAGCACTCTGAGAACTGCTAGAAGTAGGGTCCAAGCAGTGAACAGGGCAGTAGAGGTAAAGACCAGAAAAAGCTCAGATAGAAAAAAGAGGGAGCAGAAAAGAAAGGTGTCAGAAAGCCTGAGGCTCTATTGTTAAAAACACTGGGTGGCTCAGTCGCTTAAACATCTGACTCTTGATTTCAGCTCAGGTCATGATCTCGCAGTTCTGGAGTTTGAGCTGTGCATGGGGCTCTGCACTGCCAACATGGAGCCTGCTTGGGATTCTGTCTCTCTGCTCCTCCCTTGTTTGTGCTCTCTCTCAAACATAAATAAACTTTAGGGGCGCCTGGGTGGCTCAGTCGGTTTAAGTGTCCGACTTCAGCTCAGGCCATGATCTCGCAGTTCGTGGGTTCGAGCCCCGCGTTGGGCTCTGTGCTGACAGCTCAGAGTCTGGAGCCTGCTTCGGATTCTGTGTCTCCCTCTCTCTCTGCCCCTTCCCAGCTCACGCGCTCTCTCTCAAAAATAAACATTAAAAAAAATTTTTTTTAATTGTCTAAAAAAACAAAACCAAAAAAACAAAACCCAAACCACTTCATGAAGACAACAGAAGAGGGAGCTTCGGAGTGCTGAGGCTGAATGAGGGCTGCCACAGCCCACTCCTCTCCCCTGACGACAGAACTCACTGCACTTTAAAAAATAGCAATGGGAAAAAATCATGAATCCCCTTTATAAGAATACAGAAAATGTGAAGTAGAATAATGTGTCTACAGTATATAAAAGAGAATTATAGAAGCTATGAAAGAACATCAAACTCAAAAATTAGGTGGGTAGAGAAAGGAAGATGTGAAATGAATGAGGGGATAGATCTAAAAAAAAAAAAAAAAAAAAGAAAGAAAAATTATTTCAGAACAAAAGTATCAGTCTACTGAATTAAGAGAAAAGGACAAAAAGAAGACAAGTTTAAAAATAAAAAAGATATATAAAGAGATAAAAAATATTCTGAAAGTGATAAATATAAAAGATTTTTAAAACCCACTCTAATTACAAAGGTCTGGGAGGGAAGACAAAATAGAAGAATAAAAAAAAATGATAAAAACTGTAAGAAAAGATGTTCCTTAAATAAAAGATGACTCAAAAGTATATATTTAGTGTAACTTTTCAACGGTGGCACTTTATGCAGAAAACAACGCGGTGAAATATTTACTTATCCAAGGAAAAAAACCGTGAGCCATGGATTTCATATCCATCCAAACTGCCCTTCGAGTCTAACGACTGCAAACAACCGACGTGGACATTCGGGAAGTCATGAAATCCTGTTCCCATTAACAAGTCCTCTGCATTTACTCAACTCTGGAGCAGGCGATCAGCAAATACTCTGTAGAAGGCCAAATAACAAATATTTCAGTCTGTGTGGGTCAGATGGTCTCTGTCACTGCCACTCAACCTCGGCCACTGAGGTACTTTAAAAAGTAGCCATAACAGTATGTGTGATCAATGAGCAGGCCAGATATGGTTCGTGGACCAGTTTGCCGACCCCTTTGCTAGGGAAGGAGCTTAGAAAACTCACAACCTAGGAAGGCGTGGACATAAGGTGCTAATGAGCATTCAATATATATTTACCTGTAGAACTAAAGCCTAAATGATGGTTATCAGGGCACACAGCACAGTTGGTAATGCCCACACGCTTGTCCTTTTAGATACAGTAAAACTATTAAGAAATGGGGGAATGGTGAATGCACTTGAAAAGTAAAATCAGCATTCAATATTTTAAACATATTAATGTAGAATAAAGAGAGATTACTTACTTTCATTAATAGAAGAGGAGAGGAGGGAGAAGAAGTGTTAGTTGATTAAAATATGCTCATAGGAATAAACCAGTTTACAAGAGCTAAAAAAGGGGAAATTGAAGGCAAAAATAACCAAGAGAACAAAAACATGAACCTTACTAAATATGGAAAGAAATATCAAAGCAAAAACACGCAAGCAAAACAAACAAGGAAAGAATAAAAAAAGAACACATAATGAAAGACAGCATGCTGCTGTTTAGCCGAGAAAGTGAAATATACAAATATATATGCAATTGCTTATATTTTTAAAAAGTTAAAAGAATAAACCATAAAATTAAAAAAAAGAAAAAAAGGATTTTGTATGAAAGAAAGAAGTAGGGTAGAAGAGCCACGAATAGAAACAAGAATCTTGTGGAACTGACTTTGAAATTCCGCACAATTTTATTACATGACTCGAAGAAAAATTAAGTTTAAAAAGGAGTTCTTAACAAGGAGCAAGTAGGTCTCTGGCATAATTACACACAGAAAAGTCCCAGTCCAATAATTTAAAAACACAGTAATTTGTGTAGACTTAAATAACTTATAAGTAAAAATAAAAAAATCTGAAAAACAAAACATAAAATGTTTTCAGAAATTGTCTCATTTAGAGTAATGAGTAGTGATTTGCAGTAATGTAGACTGCTTTGAACTGTGAGTAAATCTAGTGAGTAATTATGTCAGCGTCCCTAAGACTGAGATTTTGGTGTGGCTCAGAGATCTAGATAGTATGACTGATGCGAATGAATAAAAATACTTTAGCCTCAAATCTGAAGTGTCAGTATAAACTCATAATTTATTCTTTTATCTGAAAAAATGATATACATTTCCTATCTCTGTCCACTAAAAAGGCACAGAAACAAGAATCAATACAGCAGCAAGGAGTGTTCACAAGGCCCTGGTTTAAGCCTCTACCATTTCCTAAGGAAACTGGGGGTTTCAGAAATGACCACTGGTGCCAGCTATGGAGCAGAAACAACAACAGCAACAGCAACAAGGGGCGCCTGGGGGGCTCAGTCGGTTAAGCAAGCATCAAACTTTGGCTCAGGTCATGATCTCGTGGTTTATGAGTTCAAGCCCCGCGTGGGGCTCTGTGCTGACGGCTGGGACCCTGGAGCCTGCCTCAGATTCTGTGTCTCCCTCTCTATCTGCCCCTCCCCTGCTCATATTCTGTCTCTCTCTCCCTCTCTTTCAAAAATAAATAAACATTAAGAAACAACAGCAAGGTGTATAAGTGGGCCTGGAATAACTTGTCATCCTGGGAAAAGGAGGCTGGTTAAGTGTCTAGATATGAGGTGAGGATCATGTGAAAAGGATACAGGAGGGGGCACCTGGATGGCTCAGTTGGTTGAGCCTCCAACTTCGGCTCAGGTCACGATCTCACGGTTCGTGAGTTCGAGCCCCACATCGGGCTCTGTGCTGACAGCTCAGAGCCTGGAGCCTGCTTTGGATTCTGTCTCTCTCTCTGTCCTTCCCCAGCTCATGCTTTCTCTCTCTCAAAAAATAAACATTAAAAAAAAGTTAAAAAAAAAAAGGATACAGGAAATCAATACATCGCGTTACTTAAAGTTACATTATTCTATGTCAATTATCTCTTAAAACTGGGGGGAGAAAGGGACACAGGAGCCACCCTGAAGCAGCATCCAGTGGCGAAAGATGGGATAATTTAACCATTGTAAGGCTAATAATTGAAATGGATCAAAGCACAACACATGCACAAATATTCATAAGTTCATAATTATATTAAAAATCATTAATTACTTTTAGAGAATTTTAATGAATAAAACTCGTTACTTTTGAAAACTGATAAAGGAATGAAGCGCTCACCCCACCTTTAGTGTAAGTAAGCTCCTCACAGTAACCGAACGGTTGACGTGGGGAGCTCTTTTTATGCAAGTATTCCAGGTAATAACGATGATTGATCAAGGCACGATATTCACTTAGCAACCTTCAATGAATAAATAAATCCTGCCAATGATAATTAATTTTGATAGAAGCACAAAAAGATATTATATACCTCTCAAGGGAAGTACATAGCCCAAGGCAATCTTGAGATCTACCCGTTTAATGGAACTGAAGGAAAGAGAGGGACAAAGACACATCACGGAGCTGGGAAAGCTCCACACGCTACTTCTTCAACAACAAAAAACTGCAAGAAAACAAAACGCTAGGGAGAGAACCTACAAATTAAACCCACAGAACCTATTAAGAGACACAATTACAGTGTATGGAGTTTATTATGAATTCCAACTCCAACAGACAAAACGAACAAAACCAAACCAGAAGAAGGTGTAAGACAAGGCAAGGGAAGTGTGAGCACCAAATCGGATGACACAGAGAAAATGATACAACTTAAAGGATTTGCTTCAAAACAATCCAGGGGCGAGAAGGCGGGCAGTTGGATACATGAGCGTAATTTGATATAGGGTGGTAACTGCTGAAGTTGGGGTGAACAAAAGGGGGATTACGTTTAAGTAGATTTGACCATGGATTTTAGTGTGGCAAACTACGAACACTGTTCTATTTCTGTATGTGATCTGATTTGAAGCCTACCTAAAAAGAGTTGCCATTTCATCCTTTTTTCTTTCTTTAAATACAAAACTAAAACTCTTTTGCAAAAAGTCTAACACTTAAAACACACAATTCTTCCATGAAGACATTATGTGTGCACGTACTTATGTGTGTGTGTGCGCGCGCGCACACACACACACACACACACACACACAGGCCCTGCAGGATCTGGGAAGGTGTTGTGGGCAGACCTATAAAATACCTGTCTTTAAAAAGAAGTAGCAGCTGCCATCATTAAACATGATGCCAAAATCTCACATAAAAAATGTACAACCTTTACATAACAGTCCTTAAACAAGGCTCTTAAACCTGAGATAGTTCTGTAAAATTTGCCAACTGACAAAAAATGGGACTAAGTAATTCTGGGGATACCAGGTTTGGGGACTTAACTACGATTTTACATAAAAGGATACATCCTTATTTTCAAGTGTACCTGGAGTTTAGTGGGTGACAGGTCACACGCTGGACACCCGCAGCCACATCTGTCCTGCAGACGAGCTGTGTGGTTTGCACAGTCCAACCCTTAAATATCTAGGGATTTCACCTAACAGCCGGGGGAGCGCACAGCAGCAGGTGCCTCTTCCCGGAGGGCATGCCCCTGTCACCAGCCTGTCACCAGCCCCTCTCACTGCAGCCCCGACCTTCCCTGTACAGCAGGCCTGGCCTCTTTGCGCAGGCGAGGGTGAGATCACTAGCTGAAGCCCACCGGTGTTCTGAGGGAGGCTGTCACCTCATTTTTTACAAAGAAGTAGACAGAAAAAAGACGATACATGTAAGAGCTAATATTATTTTCTGCATTTAAAATTTTTTAAAAAATTAGCATTTGTTATTCTTACAGCACAAAAGTAAAATGCTACATGTGTTTAAATTCTTTAAATTCTTTTAAAATTTTTAACTTCTTACAGAGCAGTAAGGCTTACCTTCAGATCAAGGCTGTTAAGGCTTACGACATCATCATCTTTCTCTCTCCGCTTTCTTTTCTGTATGAAAAAAAGATTTCATTCTTATACAGAAGGAATGCACGTTACTTCATTAAACAAAGACTCCATCATAAGACCAGAAAAATCACGTGAAAAAAGTGGCGCTGTACTCATAGGGAAATTATTTTTCATGCGGGAAGGTGATAAACGATCTCTAGCATATGTACTGTTTAAATTGTCCCCCCCCCCCACTGAATCATCTCATGCTGTGAATTTCCATCCTATTCAAACACCTTACGTAAAGTTTTTTCAGAACTCTTATGTAAGTCAAGGGCTGTCTGTACTTGTTAGAGAAAAAGTAAAATATGTTTTAAACATAAAGGCAACAAGTTTTTTTAAAAAAAGGAACACATATTATTTATCCTATGGAGGGAGGAAGGTCTTCACTAGGGAAAAACACCCTTTTCTCATGGCCCAAAGTAATGAAGACTCGTTGCCTGAAGCAGGATTTATCAGCTAAGACAAACACACTCCTCGTTTTCATTCACTGTCCTCACTTGGCCCTGCTGGCCCCTGTAGTGGCAAAACCGTACACCACCTTTAACGTCTGTCTTCTCTCACTGTTGACGAATGCCTTAGTACCACATCACCCGTCCATACCTCCAAATAACTTTTCAGATCACCTGTGACTCAGCCTAGCCCTTGGAACTCTCACAAGTGACCAGCCAGGGCTCCCTTCCAGGACCTGGCCCCACCCCGAGGAGAAACTGGGGGGAATGGAATCAAAATCGAGCAGGATAGGGACAACAGAGAAAAAGAAAGAGAAAGTCTAGATGGAAGTGGAGAAAAGAGATGGAGCCTGGAAATCTCCGAAGTAAGGCATCATAAACACACAAGAAGTGAGGGAGCTCTGTGAAGTCAGAAAAGTTATCTGAACCAAGTTTCTTTGTAAAGTTTTCAGAAAAACTAAATTCACATTAAAATGAACAGAAAATTCTCCAAGTCAAATCCTACACAAAATAACTCTAAGAAAAAAAAAAAGAAAAGGGGAAGAATAGCATCCCTATGGGGAACGAAAGCACCTCAGAAGGAAATGCTCAAAGAAGCAGAGCAAAACTAGGACATACTATTCCAAATTTAGCTAAAAGACATTAAAAAAATGAGAGAAGACATAAGAGAAGAAAACAATATAAATAAATCAGGATTGGAAAGGCTAAAAAAATGAGGGGACAAGAAATCTTTATTGTTCCTAAGGTCATATCCAGAAGATCTAGGAAAATTATGAATAACAACATCCTAATTTTGAAAAGCAAACTAAGCAAAAATCCTGCATGTGTATCTTATTGTGAGGCTGTGCATGTTTGTAAATAATTGCATGAGCAAAGAAACTAAAAAAAAAGGGGGGGGGGCGCCTGGGTAGCTCAGTTGGTTAAACGTCCAACTCTTGATTTTGGCTCAGGTCATGATCTCACATTTTGTGGGTTCAAGCCTCACATCAGGATCTGTGCTGACAGTGTGGAGCCTGCTTAGGATTCTCTCTCTCTCTCTCTCTCTCTCTCTCTGCCCCTCTCTCTAGTTCTCAAAATAAATAACTTAAAAAAAATAACCGTATGAGCAGCACAGAGGGACAGATATGGTATCGCTGACTCGGGTTGGGGTGGAGGTGGCAGGATGGAAGGACTGACAAGGGAGAAGGAGAGATGAGCAGGCAATGGCCAGGCAAAAAGAAGCGTACTGAGGGAAAGCGCCGTACATGACTGTACTAATGCATTTATATAAAATCACACACACGTGTTAGCATATGTATAAAGAAATTTAACAGATTTTAAAACACTCTACTGTATTTTAAATATTTTAAAGTTCTGCTTCTCATATTGACATATTCAGTCCATCTGGAACGTGTGTGTACCTGGTAGGAAGTGGCCCAGCGAGCTGCCTCACTCCCGGCTACCACGTGCCATAAGCACGGCTCCCCGGGCAGCTCTCATCCGCCGGTCAGTTCCTGGGCTCTCTGTCTTATCTCGGGTCTACTGGCCGCCCCAGCACCCACATCACGTGCCCATAACTACTGTACCTTTGGGGTAAGTCTTAAGGGCCCACACGGTAAGTCATACACCCCCTGAGTTGCACAGGGCTGTTCTGGGCCCTCCACTTTTCTTCCTGAATTGTAGAACGAGAGTTCTAACACTCATGTGGGGTTTCTATCAGAACCGCGCTGAATTTATAAATATGAGGAGTACTGACATTTTAATGTTATCGAGTCTTTCCTTGCATGACCATCTCTCCATTTAATTTGGTGTCTATGTTCTTTATTAACGCTTTCCAATTTTTTCCATAAAAATCTCACAGGTCTTTTTATAGATTTATTCATAGCTTTTAAAATTTTTATTCCAATAAAAGCATCTTTACAAATTACATTTAATTGAATATTACAAGTGTATATACGTTCTATTGGATTCTTTTTATAAATTTTTTGGCCAGTAATCCTCAGTGCACTCTTACCAGTTCTAATAGCTGCTATTAATATTCTCTTGGATATTCTATGTAGACAGTCAAGTGTCTGTAAGCAATGACATCCTAGTGTCCCCCCTGGATAGTCTATGTAGACAGTCATAGTGTCCCTAAGTAATGACAGCCTGTCTCCTCCTTTCTAGTGTGAACAGCACTTGTTTTCCTGCCGTACTGTGTTGGCTAGAAGCACTACCAGCACCATGCTGAACGGACATGGTGACAGCAGGCTTTTTCTCAAATTTTAAGGGAATGTTTTAGTTTGTACTGGTCTTGGGCTAAGAAAGTTCTGTTCTATTCCTGGTTTGCCAAGAACTTCATCGTGATTGGGGCTGATTTTATTTTTGTCTACTCTCACTCTTCTCTTCCTCCTATTTTCCTTGGTTCGGTCTACTGTCGCTAATCTCTTGAGTTAGATGCTTAGTTTCTGTTCCTTTCTTAAACTATGTGTTTAAAAGTTTAAAAATCTCCCTCTTAGTACTCCTTAATCACAATCCCAAAGGTTTAATACATGAACCATGAGATATTCCTTTTATCATGGGAGAACTCTACAAAGTGTTTTCTCAAGTGGGACGCACCTGTCCTAGGGGACATGCAAGATACCTTCTCTGGAGTGCAGGAGGAAAATGTCAGAACTTTTATTTTTATGTATTTATTAATCCTTAAAAATAAGCTTTACTAATATTTAATACACAGATGATGAGCTCATCATCACCTACATTATAAGGTTAAAGACAATGATGATATAATCAGATCCAAAAAATTGACTTTGCACTGTAGAAATATCATGGCTATTTGAAATATGGACTTATGTCCACTACCATGAACTTCAGCCTAAGTGAGTACTATGCTTTGAGTCATTAGTTAATAATGGTGGTACATACAAAAACATTCTAAATGAATATATCGGGAGTATGTGTTCAAAATATTTTTGTTGATAGATTTGCAAAATCAAGTTCGGCGGTATTTCTCTCCTAAAGATTTTCTGTTTGAGTTTAGACTTGTCAGCTTGTAAGGGAAAGAAATCAAGATGAAAAGAGTTTCAAGGAAGATACAGGATTGTATTAAAATCAGGAGACTTGCTATGAATGCTTTACTGACCAATAATACATATAATTTGTGTAAGAGTACAGAAATCTTAAAAGAAGTCCCCATAGGAAATATAAATTAAATACAAAAGAACAGAATACAAATTAATAGGTATTGCTGAACCCATCAGCACAGTCAAGTAAAGCTTGACAAACTAGAAACAGAATGTTTTTTGCTATTTACCCCAAATAAGGAAACATAAGAATCATGCTCTATTTGTACATGTTATTTATAGGAGTTTTAATTATGAGTTTTTAATTATAAAAATAATCAATTTTCTGGTATGAGTTTGCGTAATTAGATGCCTCTGTAAATCTCATTCTAAAAATAATGAAAAAGTCCCTCTATGCTAGGATGATTAATAACAGAAAATAATTCATTCATCATATACACCACCTGCAATCATTTTTATATTTTTCAACCAAGAAAAAAAGTTGTAAGACTATGCATATAAAAACAACTTCATGTTTCAGAACATAATCTCTCAATTTTCACACTGGTAGGAATAAGAGGAAGGATTGTATAAGCCTAAAAATAAATAGATACGGTACTTTTCAAAATATGTTTGTATTTAATTGAAATAAATTTTAACTTGTTAACAAGAGAAGAATTAAATCAGGCTACCAAAGACGGCAATAGAAACTCTGTACCTCAAGATACTCAGGTAAGTACAGACACCTGAGCCGTACATCAGCCTGAAAGACAACCTAAGAATTCTATCAGTGTCTTAAAATAAAACACCTAGTTTGCTACTCACCAAAGTGAAGTCCCAGTGGGGGCCAGGTGTTAAAAATGTGAAGGAGCTACCTCTCCGAAGGGAATGTCTGTTAAAAGAAAAGTTAAGCGATAAATAAATCGAGAGTAACTTTATAACATAAAGCACTACACACATAAAAAGCTATCTTTTTCATAGGTTCAAAATTGTTTAAAACAGCTTTACTAATTATTCAATTGTAAAAACAAAAATGAGGGAATGCAAAAAAAATCAGGGTGTAAGTTCTGGTCACTTTTAGAATCTTTATAAAAGTGAAACAGCCTTTATAAAATTAGAAAACAGATTAAAAATAATTCACCAAACCAAGCAGGGTTATTTTAGAAACATATATATGATTCAATAGTAAGAAATCTATTTATACAGTATATTATACTAATAGGATAAGTAAAAAAGCAGTAAATAGTGCAAAAATTGTCTAATTCAACATGCAGGCCTAATATTTTAAAAACAAGAATAAAAGGACGCTCGACATAATAAATAAAATCCAAATGCAATTAATTTGCATTTCACATTTACATCTCTTCCAAGTACTGATTTCTATAAAAATTATGGTTTAATTAACCAAAAAAAGAACTCTGAATAACTATATCCAAGACAAAGATCTCAAGCAAGATTAAAACTTGACTAGGATTGCGTTTACTATTAAGTGACAGATTTTTCTTCTGTGTTATTTTTCCATTTAATGTAAGAAATTAAGTAAGAAAATCCTTATAACAAAAACCTGTCTTCACCTTTATAAAATATAAACCTCTATGTTTATGAGACATGTAGAAAATCAGAAAATATAGCCAGCACAGGAAATTCAGTTTATAAACTATTATTACCATTAATCACTTCAGATGTAAATAAATATAAAATAGGTTTTCCCTCACATAGAAATAAATGAAAATTAAGTGAGAAAAGCAAAGGCTGTTTATTTAGAGCGTGCTAGAGGCAAGAGAGTCACCCGCCATCACTGTGTTTAGGCAGACCCTCACCCCTTTAGGGTAACGAGCGGAAATCCTCAGGGTGGAGCAAAGGGAAGGCTTCAGGGGGACCCTGACTAGATGGAGGCTATGGGCCCCGGAAGTTGAGGTGAGCGCTCTTCCTCCGTGATTGGCTGGGAATGCACATTTGGCTTGCACTGATTGGTTCAAAGTTGGAAGCAAGGATAAAAATGAGGGAATCTGACAGTTACTGATGAAGTCCTGGCCACTGTGAGTTGATTAACTCAATTAGTGTTCAGCTTTCTGGATTCTAAGGCCATTCTCCATTTGTATATTCATTCCACCTCTCACCCTTGATCCTCACGGTCTTTGTTCACTCTAAGTTACAGAAATACCACAGATGGCTATAACATCTACAAGAATTTACAAGCTTAAATCAAATTCAAGGGCTTTGGTAGTTTTCTAAGCTAAATACAAAGCAGAAGTGTGTTTATATTTTGACAAGGAACACAAGGGAAAATGGCTACAAGGAGAAAGAAGATATCAAACAGGCCTCACAGAAGAATCAACACTTGAGTAATACTAAAGCTGAATCCAAGAAATAGCAATTAGGGAAGCACACAAGAGCCTTTTTGGGCAAAGGGAACAGCACACATTAAGGGGGAGTGAAATGAATTATATTCAGGAAACTGCAAATACAGTAGTTCCTTATGTTTGAATATCAAAAGAAATAAGGAAGGGCCTTACAGAACAACCCTTAAAGAGTATGGACGTGATCTTGAGTACATATGGAGGAAGCTATCAGCTATGGAATTCTAAGTAACAAGGATGAACTGGAAGAAGGCAAGACTGGTCAGAAAGACCTGTTAGGAGGACGCTCCAATGCCGCTTACAATAGATGGTAAGGAGCTGACAGATTAGAAAAAGGGCTCAGTAAGAAAACCGGTAGATTTTCCTTTTACTCCCTATGCCAGTTCAGTTCAGTGTCTACCAAGGTTGCCGACATTGTGAAAATACAATTCCACTAATAATAATTAGAAATAGATGCAGAAAGATGATAAGATATTTAAAGCAAACATTTCCCAAATAATTATTTGTTAAAGATTAAAACACAGTAAGCCTTTTATTACTCTTAAAGCTCAGTTTGTTTGTTTGTTTGTTTTTTTTCCTGAGGGCCTCTTTAGAGGAGCAAGGTAACTTAAGAACTAGTTTTTCTTGCCACTGAAGAAAAAGTAACAATGAAGAAAATGGTTAATTTTTGATAAAACACTAGATGAGATACTGTATTTAGGTTAAACCAACATGACATCTGAAATAATTATAATCCATACGACTAACATTGCCAAAAGATTACAGGGAAAAACGGGACCTTCATACCACATGTATCCATTGATCGCACTTTTTAAAAACACTGCTCTGGGTTAGTTCTATCAGATACTATGTGGTTAATAAGAGCATCAGTGGGGACTGGGCGGAGAAGCAGCAATTATGATTTCTCAGAAGATTGTTTTGAATCCAAAGCAAATATTCATTACGAAGTAGTAATCATGGTGGCACTTAAAATATTCAGTAAATACTTCCTTAAGACAAGTGTTGAGGAGAACACAAAACCAAAGTTACTCATTTCTTTAGTCCCTACAATCAACCAAACTGACCTCAGAATGAATTTGATGTTTGAAAGCTGGAAAGAAAAATAGCTCTTAGGAATTTTAAATAGGTCAACTGGAAAAATACTTCCAATCAGATGGCAAGATTCTTTCCAGTACAAGCTGTAATCAGTTTTACAGTTATGCTATTTCCCCCCAATTCAATAACAAGCACCTATTTGTTTTGAATACCCATGGAAAAAAAGAACCCAATACACAAATTGTGCCCAGAAATCATGTGAGACAGTGCCAACTTTTAAAAACCTTGGAAACACACGCCGTCATCTTTCATAGGGGTCAGGCTCCAAATGCAATAGCTGCTTTAGATCCTCGTGGGAAAACATTTTAGATGCCATAAAACATAAAGGTTAAAAGTGGCCTCTCTAGAAGATACTAAGTAGAGTCCATTTAAAAAGGGATTAACATTTGAAATAAGAAATGACAGTCCTCCATCTTTTTAATAATTTGTGTCCGATACCTTTTTTCACATATTCAGACAATTACAACACTTAAAGCATAAACTGATACATGAAGGAACGAGCTTGGTGTATTAAACCGTGCTCCTATTAGTCCCATTGTGATTATTCCTTGGACTCTAACATCCGTACTTCCTTTCCTACCTTTTCCTGTGGTTTTGTACAATGTAAATCAGTTTTACACTAAACTAGTTTTAGTCTAAACAAAACATAATTACAATCGTAAAGTGGATGTTCAGAAAGAGAAATTCATTAATTCACTCTTAAACCAAATTGTGTTTTCACAGATTATGATTTGTGTCACGGCCCTCCTCTATCATGGGACATAATTACGAGCTGAACTGCATTGTAAATCGCGGAAAGGGAGCTCAATGAACATTTTCATAAAATGTACTGGACAATATAAGTGAGAAAATTCTTCCAATTAAAAAGGAAAACCACAAAAATGTAAAGATACTGGTTTATAATAGGGTAGATACTTAGGGGTTTACAATGAAAAACAACCAAAATGAGTTAGCAAAGTAATGCTTTTAAACAGCTAGAAAAATAGAAGGACTAAAGATAGGAGTACAGCAGACTAGGTCATTGACGTTAGCAATAAGAAGACTTGAGGCATAGGGCACCTTAAATATGAAAAAGTATAGCTCAAAATTGTTTGTGATGCCTCCAAAGCTGCTACGGAGAATTAGTCCCCACGTGGAAAAACAAGAAAATCCAGCAGTGCTGAAGGAAATTGGTCCCACAGACCGCAGTGCAACTCAGGTAAATGCCTCGGCCTAGTTACAGACTGCCTACAAACACCTGAAAGTTAAAATGTGACTCTATAAATGCCAAGGGTACCATGAATGTAGAAAGAATGATGAAACTATTCTCTGTAGTTAACATTTGTTGATATTCGGGGTGCTGAACTACTCACGTTCTCAATTTCTTTGCAAATTAGGCAAGAAACAATGACAAATATTATTGAAACAATTCATTTGTTTGGGTCAATTATCTGACGTGGTGGTGGCGTGTTTGGACTGCTCAGCATATTTGCTATTAGGAAACTGTCTCTTTGACTTCATAAAGGTGCTGCAGGAGCTGAAACTTAGGTAGCCTATGTCCTTTACCCTACGGGGTTTTCTCAACTTTGTTATCTGTGGGCCCCAAATAATAGACACATCTTGGATCCTCTCTATTCTAGAACAAATCTGAGCATCTAGAAGCCAGCACACACACACATATTCCAGGTATCACAACGTCCTACGCCAATGCTCAGACTATCACATAGTGCCTTTATGTTATTTAATTCCAATATCCTTAACAGGTTGTCTTGCCCACAGCATCGAATTCAGGGGAGACGGTACAGGGCATAACAGCAGCAAGTAATGATGAGGGAAGAGAACAATATCTAACAGCATACATATTTAGAAATCAAGGACTTTGGAGAACAGTTTGGCAGTTTCTTAAAAAGTTAAACACAGGGGCGCCTAGGTGGCTCAGTCAGATAAGCATTCGACTTTGGCTCAGGTCATGATCTCGCAGTCCGTGAGTTCGAGCCCCGTGTCGGGCTCTGTGCTGACAGCTCAGAGCCTGGAGCCTGCTTCAGATTCTGTGTCTCCCTCTCTTTCTGCCCCTCCCTCGCTCATGCTCTTTCTCTCAAAAATAAACAAACATTAAAAAAAATCTTAAAAAAAAAGTTAAACATAAGCTTACCATATGACCCAGCAAATCCACTTCTAGGAATCTACTCAAGAAAAATGAAAACATGTATCTCCCCCAAAGATTTCTATATAAATGTTCATAGCAGCATTATCTATAACAGCCGACACTGGAAATAATTCAAATCTCTAACCACCAGTAAATTGAATAATAAAAATGTGGAATATTCATTTCATATAAAGGAATTCTATTTAGCAATAGAAAGGAATGAAATATTCATGCACGCCATAATATGGATGAACTGCAAGATTACATATTGTGTGATTCCATTTACATGAAATGTCCAGAAATACACACTTATGCAGATGGAAAGCAGATTGGTGGCTGCCCAGGCTTGAGGGTGGAAGTGGGGCCTGACAAAAACAAACTTGGGGTAATATCTGTGGTGATGAAATTTCTAACAGTGGATGGTGGTGACAGTTGCACAGCTGCACATACTTACTAATATTCACTCAGCTGCACACTTACAATGGGTAAATGTTATGATATGCAAACTGTAGCTCAATAAAACTGTTAAAAGTAGTCATTTGATGTGGGAAAAAATAGCTTTAGGAGCTACTGTGGGTGTCCTCTTAGTTTCAGCAACTATATAAACAGTAATAATAATGACAATCCTAGGTTATAAACAACTGGCTCAGCTACTTGTTTAATGTCCTAATTTAGTTTAAAACATGTTTGGAAAAATAGCCCATCCTAAAAGTTAAATCTCTTTAAAGGGAGCAGGGATCCTTAGATCTGAGCTTGTACGACAGCTAGCCTGACTTAAGACAGTACCCTGTACCCCGTAACCCTGGGTATCATTCTACGAATTCATCAATTCTACTGGAAAAACAAAATTTAAACAGTGTCCCATCACTGCTGGTAGATCATAGGCATGGTATTATCTTTCAGCCGATGGAGAGCACTACTTCCTATCTGTTAAAAGGAAAACGTTATAAAATCCTTAAAAAGATCAATATGGATTTACATTCCTGCCATACAAGTGATGTATGATGTTCAACAGATGCTCCTAAGGCCCCAGAGAGCAGCAGGGAATTATTTAAATGTTATTTACACCCAATAATTGTATTTGCAAAGAAGAGCTCCTTAAATGTGGTTACATGAGTGATAGTAATTATTTTGCTGACTGATATTACTAATACGTCTCTTTAGAGACATTCTGTGGAGGAAGCAGGGCAAAGAACATTAAATTAGGAGTTGGGAAATACAGGAGAAACTTTTTCCAGTATCTAGCTGTGAAATTTCACAGAGTTTCCCATGTCCCCTCTATAAAAGAAGTTGTGCTAAATGCTAAGGCCCTCTCTTTTGGTATTAAAATGGAGGAGTCAGTTTTTGTTCTTGTTGTTGTTTTTTAATAGTAACAGCAGCAAGAAATTTACTGAATGCTTATTATGTACATATAAACATGGAAGTTTCTATGAGTTCTATACACTGACTCAATCCTTATAGCATCTCTACAAGACAGGTCCTATTACTACTCGCACTTTACAGCTGAAGAGGCTGAGGCGTGCGTCACTGAACCCGGCCAAGGCCGCGAGGTGGCCAGTGGCAGGATCGGGGCTGACGTCCAGCTCGTCCAGCTCCACTACACCACACCACCTCTACAAGAGCTGACAACAGAGCGAACTGCCAAATACTCTTTGATACACCGTAAGTAAGTGACAGTTCTGGTGTTTCCTGCAAAAAATACAGATAATGATACTTCATATTCTTGGATTATTTGCTAGGTCCAGGTACTGTTCTAATGCTTGACATGAATTACATCATATAATTTTCACAACCTTATGAGACAGATACTATGAAGTGAGATTTAAAGAGATTAAGTTCTCAAGAGCCAGAGTCTGAAGCCTTACTATAAAGCCTAAATTCTTCAAAAACTACAATTTTATTTGGTTGTGGGTCTCAGTCTAAAAGAATGTACATTCCCAGAGAAAGTGATGAGCTGAATCACAGGTGGGGCCAGAACAGACCCGTCGTCAGGGAATCTAGACCAAGAAAACAGGCCGTCTTCCAAGCTCTGAATCCTATGGCAGGGCCGACGGCTGTCCGTGGACAAGACCCTCTCCTACTACCCAGAGCAGAGAAGACGTAAGGGGAGAAAGGATTTGAGAGGCCCGCCATAAAACCTACACAGAAGCTTACTGGATTCCAGCTGTTTCTACCCTTTCTTCCTCCTAATTATCTCTCCCCTGCCATACCCTATAGCAATCACCACACATATGATATGTTCCCCCCAAATCGATATTTAGCAGAGGCAAATTGGGTCCATAATCCTTTATCTAACTTGGTACAGACTTAAAAACAGTAAGCCATCCATTTCTCCTAGGTTCCGTCCATCCTAGCGGTTTCTATTGCCTAGTTCATCCCCTAATCGAGCCTGTTTCTTGGTTGGTGGGCCAGGATTAATAATTAGCAATAGGTGTGATTGGAAATGAGCTCCAGACTATGGGTCACGTTGATTAAAGGGTGGGTCCTGTGAATGGCAGCGTTCATGCATGTATGCATATGTGCAAACACTGAGAAAACTCGTTGTCTGTAGATCTGTCTTACTAAAAGGAAGTATTCAGGCTAAAAGCAAGTGAGTCTAGATGGTTATTTGAATCTACTCAACAAGTCAAAGAGCACAAATGAAATCAGTTTAAATGAAAAAATTGATAAAGAAATTAAAATGCTATTAATTAGAAAACATTCACTTAATGCAAAAGAAAGCAATAAAGGACAAATTGAGAAACCAAGGTCATACATAAAAAAAAAAAGTAAAATGGCAGACATAAATCAAACTATATCAATAGATAACATTAAATGTGAGTGGAATAAATCACCCAATCACAAGACAGAGATTAGCATGGTTTTAAAAGAAACAAATATATTTCAACTATATACCCTTGACTCTTGAACAGCATGGGGGTTAGAAGCACATCATGAACCACCCTCCATGTGATCAAAAATCCATGTATAATTTTTGAGTCCTGCAAAACTTAATTACAAATAGCTTTCTGTTGACCAGAAGCCTTCACTATAACATAAATAGTAGGTTAGCACATATTTTGTATATTATATGTGGTATATACTGCATTCTTACTATAAAATAAGCTAGGGAAAAGAAAATATTAAGAAAATCATAAGGAAAAGAAAATATATTTATGGTACTGTAAAAAATCCACATATAAGTGGATCCATGCAGCTCAAAACCACACTGTTCAAGGGTCAAGTGTATCATTTATGGGAGATATACTTTAGCTTCAAAGACACAAATAGCTTGAAAGTAAAAAGACAGAAATCGTGCAAGCAGCAAACCATAAGAAAGCTATACTGGCTACATTAATATCAAGACAAAATAGAATCTAAAACAATACAAAACAAAAAAACAGTTATCAAAGATAAGGGAACCATTTTATAATGATAAAAGGATCAATCCATCAGGGAAGTATAACATTATAAATATATATACACCTAATAACAAAACAAAATACAGATAGCAAAAACTGACAGAAATGAAGGGAAAAAGAGACAATTCAACAATAGCAGCTTCAATACCTGATCTTCGATAATGGTAGAATAACTAGAAGATCAACAAGCAAATATAAAACTTGAACAACTTTATAAATCAACTAGATCTAACAGCCATCTATAGACACTACATCCAAAAGAAAATATATTTTAAAGTCCACATGAAAAGCATTCTCCTTGAGAATATTCTAGGGCAAAAAATAAAAATTAATATATTTAAAAGGATGTAATAATAAAAATCTCTTCCAACCACAGTGGAATGAAATTGGAAATTAACAGGAAAAAAAATTGTGAAACTAACAAATACATGGAAATTAAACAGTGCACTCATAAATAATCTATGAGTCAAAGAATAAAGAAAAGAGAAATCATAAATAATTTGATATTAATGAAGACATACAATACCAAAACTTATAGGATGCAATTAAAGTAGTGGTTAGGGGGAAATTAATAGCTATAAATACCTACCTATATTAAGAAAAAATTTCAAATAAGTAATTTTCCATCTTAAGACACTGGATAAAGAAGGGCAAACTTAATCAAAAGCAAGCAAAAGGGCAGAAATAATAAAGGTTAAAGTAAAAATTAATGACACAGAGAATTGAAAAACAGTAGGAAAAAAATCAATGAAGCCAAAAGCTGGTCCTTTGGGGAGATCAACAAAATGGACAAATCTCTAGGCAGACAGACCAAGATAAAAAGATGACTCAAATTACTAGAAACTGAAATAAAAGAGGGGGCATTACCACTTATCTTACAAAAATAAAAAAGATTATAAAAGAATACAATGAATAATTGTATGCCAACAAATTAAATAGTGTAGATGAAATGAGCAAATTCCTTAAAGACACAAACTCCTGAAACTGACTTAAGAAGTATATCTAGAACAAGGCAAGAGACTGAATTAGCAATAAAAAAAAAAAAAATCTGCAAAGAAAAGTCCAGGTCCAGATGGCTTTACCTCTGGATCATACCAAACATTTAAAGAATTAATACCGGGGCGCCTGGGTGGCTCAGTCGGTTAAGCGGCCGACTTCAGCTCAGGTCATGATCTCACTGTCTGTGAGTTCCGGCCCGCGTCGGGCTCTGTGCTGACGGCCTGGAGCCTGCTTCGGATTCTGTATCACCCTCTCTCTCTGTCCTTCCCCTGCTCACACTCTGTCTCTGTGTCTCTTGAAAATAAATAAATGTTAAAAAAATTTTTTTTAAAAATAAAGAATACCAATTTTTCACTAACTCTTCCAAAAAATGGAAGAGTAGGGAATGCTATCCAACTCATGAGACCAGTATTACCTGATACCAAAACCAGACAAGGACACAAGAAAACTACAGACAAATACCTCTTGTGACTATAGATGCAAAAATCCTCAGTATTAGCAAACGGAATCAACAGTATGAAATTATACACCATGACCAAGTAGGATTTATATCAGGAAGGCAAAATTGTTTTAACACCTAAAAATTAATGTAATACATTGCATCAATAAAAACAAAACAAAACACAAAAAACAGACCAAAGTGGGGGTTGGGGAGAGAGAGAGATCTTGACAAAGATCTGAAACTCTTTCAAGATGAAATCATTTAAAGAACTAGGAACAGAAGGGAACTTCCTTGGTCTGATAAAGGGATCTACAAAACCCCCTAGCTAACATCATAGTTAAAGGTGAAAGATTGCATGCTTTGTCCCTAAGATCAGGAACTACATAAGGATTTTTCCAGTCTCAATGACTCTGCTCCAACAGTGTACTGGAGGTTACAGTGAGAGCAATTAGGAAAGAATCTAGGTTGGAAAAGAAGAAATATAACTATTTTTATTTGCTGATGACATAATCTTATATGTAGAAAATCCTAAAGAATTCACCAAAAAACTACTAGAATGCATTCAGCAACAGTGCAGGATACAAAATCTATTTACAAAAATCAATTGTATTTTTATACACTTGAAATTAACAAATTCCATTTATAATAGCATCCCAAAGAAAAAAATATTTACAAATAAATTAAGCAACTAATACAAAATTTACACTCTGAAAACTATGAAACACTGCAGAAAGAAGTTAAAGATCTAAATAGTTGGGAAAACATTCTTTGTCCATAGATTGGAACACTTAACATTGCTAAAATGGCAGCGCCCCCCCCCCCAATACTGATCGACAGATTCAATGTAATCCCTACCAGAATCTCAGCTGACTTCTCTGTAAAATTAACGAGCTCATTCTAAAATTCATATGGAGCCACAAGAGACCCAGAATGGCTGAAACAATCATGAAAAAGAAGTAGGACTCATATGTCTTGATTTCAAAACTTACTACAAAGTAATGATAATCAGTAAGGTGTGGTGTGGCAGAAGGATGTACATACGGATCAAGGGAATAAAACAGAAAGCCCAAAAATACACTCAGATACCTATGGCCAACCGGGTTTTCTTAGGGTGCCAAGCCCATTTGATGGGGAAAGAACAGTTTTTTCAACAAAAGGTGCCTGGACATCCGGACAGCCACAGGAAAAAGATTTCATATATGAAAATTAACTCACAGATCAAAGACCTAAATATCAGAGCTTAAACTAGAAAACATTGGGATAAACCTTCACAATCTTGAATTTGGCAAAGGATTCTTAGATGTGACACCAAAAGAAAAAGCAACAACTACAGATAAACTGGACTTCATCAAAATTAAAAACTTTTGTTCTTTAAAGGGCAACATCAGGAAATTGAAAAGACAACCCACAGAATAAGAGAAAATATTTGCAAATCATATATCTGATATAGGACTTGAGTCTAGAATAAAGAACTCATAACTCAATAATGAAAAAAGGACAAATAACCCAATTAAAAAACAGGCAAAGGATGGGCCACCAAAACTAGCCGCATGATTCTGTTCTATGAAATGTCCAAAACAGGGAAACAGAGAGACAGAAAGCAGATCAGAGCTGGGATAAAGAGTGGAGAGGGGCTTGGGGGAAGGGAATAACTGAAGGACATGGGGTTTCTTTTCGATATTAAAATGTTCTAAAATTGACTGTGGTGATGGTTACACATATCTGAATATACAGAAAAACACTGTACACTTTAAATGGGTAAAATTGTATGGTATGTGAACAACTGTTTTTAAAGAAGTCAGTAAAAGACTTTCATTTTTCTTGTATGTTGTTTTCCAAATTAGTGTATTGTGACTTTATCTACAGAGAGGTTTTATATTTGGTCACTTCGCTCCCTAGTTTTCCCCCACGGTTCTTCTAACTTCACTACAATCCTCATTCCGCCTGTGCCATCACCCTTGTCTCAGCAGACCTCATTTCCACCCTCACACGGGAAAATGGAAGCCTGGTGGGAAAGATCTCAAATTCCGCTCACAGCCTCCCCCATTCTGCAAACTTACCTAATAGTACACCACCCACAGCTCTTAGCCAGGCTAAATTCTTTACCCTTAATTTGAATTCCATCCTTTTCTGCCTCCTTGGCTCATCATCTCTTCTTCCTGTCTCATCCACCTCTCCCTCTACCTATACCAAAGATGACAAGTTTACTGCCTAAGAGTCCGCTGCACAAACTTGCGTTGCCTCCTTCTGTTATTCTTTCTTGCCTTCCTGCTTCTTCAAAGTGTAATCCACACCCAATATTTCTTGTTTTCCGATCTCATTGCCAGCTATCAGATTCACACACTCCTCATTTTTCATCTAGGCTACTGCAGATAAAATCATTGGGATTTTTTTTTAATTTTTTTTTTAACGTTTATTTATTTTTGAGAGACATAGAGACAGTATGAGCAAGGGAAGGGCAGAGAGAGAGGGAGATACAGAATCTGAAGCAGGCTCCAGGCTCTGAGCCACCACACAGAGCCCGATGTGGGGCTCGAACTCACAGACCGTGAGATCATGACCTGAGCCGAAGTTGGCCGCTTAACCAACTGAGCCACCCAGGCGCCCCTCATTGGGATTTTTAATTTGGCATCCATAGTTGGGCTGCAAGGGACCACAAATCTGAAATTTTGTGTGTATCAGCACTTCTTTAGAAATAGTTTTTGTAAGTGTTAAAGAGTGTTATGACCCTCGAATGTTACCTGTCTTTCTCAATGAGGCTGGCATGACCTTTTAAAATGCAAATATGACCCTGTCATTGGCTTGTCTTTCAGTATTTCTCCATCACCTTGAAGACCCAACCCAAACTCTCACAGCATACAAGGCTCCTACATGATGTGGCTTTTAGGATACTCTCTCATCACTATCCCTAAGTCCTTCCGCTTACACAATTAGCACTTAGTCACAGCCAACTAGGTGTGATACCTAGAACTCACGCTCATTTGCCTCAGGACCTTTTAGCAGGCTTCTCTCCTACATGAAATCACCCACTTACACCTCTCTAACCTGGTCCTCCAAGACTCAGAGATTTCAACACGAAATCATTTGTTCCTTTCATAAGTGTTCCTTTTATTTGCATCTGTGGCATCCTATTATACATCCTCTAAAGTGACTTTTATCACAATTATTAATTTATCGTTCTTTTCTATAAAATTATAAGCTCTTTTGAGTAAGCGCAGTATTTTCCATCTCCATATTTCTAATGTCTGGCATTCACGTATTTCTTGAAAAATCATACCTCCTTCTGTTCTCAACTCATTGCGAACATTGTAAATTCAATCTTTTAACTAGTCTCTGGAAATGACCTAAGATAAGATAGTATGCTCTTCTTATTACCAGATTTAATGGTCTTTTTGTTTCTTATCTAACTTAAACTTTCCAATCCTTATCAGTAATATTTAACATAGTTTACCACGTCCTCTTTCTTGAAATCCTTTCTTCGTTGGGCCTCTCAGGTACTGTTCTTGGTTCCTTTCTTACTTCTCCAGCTGCTCCTTCTGAGTGTCCTCTCTACCCTGACCTTTAGACGCTGGGAGGCCCTCAGGAGTCAGTCCTCGAGCTCTTTCTTATTTACATTCACAATCGAGATGACTTCCCAGTTCCAGGACTCCAAGTCTATTTGTTGACAACTCTCAAATTTGTATCTGGTTCCAGAGGTGGGTTTGCTTTATGAAATTTTGGTGAGCCAAATGCTTAAGACTTGTGCACTCTTTAATTAAGTGTTACAGTTCAAGAGAAGGTGAAGAAAAAGAGCAACGAGCAGAAAAATCAAATCACTATGTTGTACACTTGCAACTAACGTAACACTGTATGTTAATCATACACTTCAATTTAAGAAGGAGAAAAGAACAGAAAATTGTGATAAACTCTTTAATAGGATTCAAAGCCGATTCCCAGAGCAAACTGCCGCCCTAGTGTTCCTTTTCTGAGGAGGGTAACACCCAGCACGGGGCACTTCTAGCACTCAGGCCCGAAACCTCAGGGTTCCTTCCGCCTTTTTCTGTTAACTCCACGGTTAATCCATCTAAATCCTGTCAGCTCTATTTTCAAACACACCCCAAATATGAGTATTTTTCTCGTCTCCCTCTCTGATAGGACGTCTCAACTACAGGGCCCTCTGCTCCTGGGTCCCTGCTCCTCTCCTAAGAGTCGGAGTGGCCCTTTTAAAGCACATGTCACCTCATTTGCTCCCACTTCCTGGCTCACTAGTCCAGTCCTCAAGTCCCTTCAGTGGTACCCCAGCCACCTCTCTGACCTCCTCCCCTGTTTCACTCCACGGGGTCACCTTGGCGTCTCTGCAGACCCTTGAACACAGCAAATGAGATCCACTTCAAGGCCTTTGCACTTGCTCCGCCCCCCCCCCCCCCCCCCAATATTCACATGGCTCAGTCCTTAATTTCTTCAGGTCTCAAATGTCATCATCAGGGAGGTTTTCCTTTTGCTCTTTTAAAACCAGCAACATCAGGGCGCCAGGGTGGTGCAGTCAGCCACGGGTATGGCTCTGGACTTCAGCTCAGGTCGTGAACTCAGCATCCGTGAGTTCAGGGCCCATTGGGTTCTGTGCCCGGAGGCGCCGAGCCTGCTTGGGACTCTCTCTCTCCCTCCCCTGCTCACTCACTCTCTCTCAAAAATAAACATTAAAAAAAAAAAAAGGCAAGACCACCGTCTCCTGGTCTCGATCCGCCCCTCCACCTGCCTCAATCCTCTTCTCGGTACGGCCAGCGGACACGTACATACGTGACCGTGGTCTTTCTCCCCCCGTCGGGGCGCCCGCACCGCCCGGGACGCAGCGAGACCGGACACCGCCTCTGCGGGGTTCCCGGGATTCCCCATCCCCGCCGGTCGGTCCCTCCCGCGGGCAGAGACGCTTCCCGGAGGCTGCCATCACTCCACAGACCTCCCGACGGTGGGGACAGGACGTGCCCTCGACGTCGACACAATAAGACCAGTTCCTGACGAAGGCGGCCGAGGTCTGTGCAGAGGAACCTGACCACGGGGGTACGGGGCGCGGGCGGCTCGGAGCGGCCTCCGACGCCCGGTCTCGGCTCAGGTCGGGACCCGGTGGGTGGCGGGCGTGAGCCCCGCGGCGGGCCTGCCGGAGGTCCTCCGTCCCCGCCTTTCTGGCCCTCTCCCGCGCACTGTCTTTCCAAACTAAACGAAGGGTAAAAAAAATAAAAAAAAAAAAACCACCCCCGCTGCGTTTATAAACGCCTTGCTGATGGCGGTACGGGGTCCAATCTCTCGAGGGCGGGCGGGCCCCTCCAGTCGTAATTAGGACACGGGTTACACCGCGGCCCCGGGCAGTGCCTCTCCGGCCACTCGGCGGAAGCGGGCACGACTGGACCCCACCCCGCGGAGGACGGAGCCCTAGGGGCGAGGGCTCCGCGGCCTCCACCCGCGCGGCGGGAAGGCACCGCCGCCCCTGCTCCGGACGCCGCCTTCCGAGACCCCTGGGGCCCAAGCTATCCCGACGCGCGACGCGGAATGTGAAACGTGCCACGGCGGAAACAGCCAGCGACCATCCTCCACGACCTCTTCCCCGGGGAGGCTGGGGCCGCGCTCGGCCGACCGACGAGGTTTCCACTGTCCCTCCTCCCGAGGCCCGCAGGCTCCGCATCTAGGACCCGCCCCCGCTGCAGCCCCGGCCCGCGGCGCGCGGAGGACCCACCCCCTCCGCCGGCCACGCCGCCCCCACCCCTGCCCCCAGGTGGAAGGGGGCAGTCCGCGCCCGGCGAGAGGAAAGGGAGGGAGAGGGAGGGAGGAGGAGCAGCAACAGGAGGAGGTGGGCAGCCCGCGCCCGGCGAGAGGAAGGACACAAGGGAGAAGAGGGGGGCGGGGTGTGCAGCCCGTGGCCCGCTTGAGGACCAGGACGAGAAAGGGGAGGTGAGTAGAGCCGGCGTCCCCGGGGGGGAGAGGAGGAGGAGGAGGGAGGTGAGCAGCTCGCCCCTCCCCGAGTCCCTCCCCTCTTTAGTTCCCTCTCTCCCTCTGCCTCGGACCCGACGCCCCGGTCCCGGGTCGCTGCGGCCCCCAGCGCTTACCCGCCGTCGGGCCCCGGCCTGGGGGTGTCGGCCGAAGGTCCCGCGGCGCCGTCCGCGTTGAGCCCGGAGGCCCGGCGGCTTCGCCTCCGCGGCCGGGGCTGCTTCTGGGCAGCCAGCTCGGGCTCCATGGCGCGGAGGGGGGTGGGGCGGTGGCCGGGTGCCCGGGAGACCCGCTGGGTCGGGCACCGCGCCCGACCACTTCTGCCCGGAGAGCAGTTCCTGTCAGGAGGGCGCCGCCACCGCCGCCGCCATCTTCCGGGGTTTGAAAATGGCGGCCGTGCGGCGACCGGCCAATCGGGGGGCAGCGGGCGGTTGCTAGGAAACGTGAAGTCCCGCCCCTTTGGCGCTTCAATGGAACCAAGCAAACTGGATGGGGGCGGGGTCAGCCCCGCAGATTGCTGGACGGCCTCGGATTCAGTTCAGACCCAGTTTCTGAATCTCCAAGGCCCGATACCTACTTCATCGTTCATTGCGACTTCCGCCACAGGCCAAGGCAAATCGCGAGCACTTTAGATCTTTCTGAGTATTGGGGGAGAAGAGAGATCGAGAGTAATGACCTAGAGTGATGTTGGGTTATTGGCCGCTACATTATTCATGTGAGATAAATCCCCAGTTACCAAAGGTGATGCAAACGTTCTCACGGGTGTCTCTAGGAAACCCCTAAAACCGAATTATGAGCCGTCCTGTTTCCCAATAGGGAGAGACAGCCTCTCTTTAGCAAAAGAGGGTGAAGGTGCCTTCATCCTCTAAATGTATGAAGGCGGCAAAAAGCACAGCATCAAATAAAGGACTTCCTCAAAAAGACGATTCTTAAATAGCACATTCATTGATTTTAAATATTGCTTTTTATGTATCAAAGGGTTTAAAAATAACTTCTCCTTTGATACAATGATTCCATTTCTGGGAATCTGTCCTAAGAAATAAAATTATATATACATCGAAGGGTGGTGGACCATACCAGCCGGGAATATGGCATTAGGATTATTTTGAGCTGCCGGCACTTGGAGAACACCAGGTGCATGAAGGGCATTTTGATCTCGACTTTTTTTCCTTAAAACTTCCATGCGAAAGCTGTCTTCCCTGTTCCAGGAAGAAAGGAACATTCTTATCACCTGAGATTGGGGGCATAGGAGTAAAGAGACTTCTGCACAAACAGCACTTACTGAAATAACTCTTATCTTCCTTTGGTCTCCTCATATATTTTAGCTACTTTTCCACAATTGCCTCTCCTCATCTGACCTAGTCTGTAAGCACTAAGGTTTTGCCACTTCTGGGTCTTTTTTTCCCTATTAGTGGGGGGGGGGGAGGGGGAGCTCCCATGTACATGTGAAAATTTATTTGCAATATGAAGATATTAATGACATTGAGGTTTATAATATCAGAAAAAGTAAAGGTAGTCTAAGGGTAGTCTAAATAAATAATAGGGAAATGGTTAATTATAGTTGACCCACTAGAAAGAATATATATTTTTTAATGTTTATTTATTTAATTCGAGAGAGAGAGCGCGAGAGAGCAAGGGAGGGGCAGAGAGAGAGGGAGAGAGAGAATCCCAAGCAGGCTCCGTGATGTCAGACAGAGCCCGGCATGGGGTCGATCCCACGAACTGTGAGATCATGACCTGAGCAAGTCGGATATTCAATTGACTGAGCCACCCAAGACTATTTTCAGTCAACAAAAATTAACTCTGAAGTGTATAATAAGATAAGTATACTGTAATTTTTAAATAAAAACATGGAATATAGAGGTATATATTCAGTATATCCTGAGTTATGAATAATAAGAGATTTAACAGAGGAAGAAGATGAAATCAATGTATTAAAATATCTCTAGGTAGTCAGACTATGGGTATTAAATTATTATTTTTTTTTACTTTCTTGTGTTGTATAATTTTTTAAATCATAAGATGCCGAACTTGAATTACATTTATAACACAAAGAAAAATTTGTGTTATAAGAATCATGTTATGATATTTTACGTTATCCTACCCTCCCTGAAAATTAAAGAAGAAAGTATTGCTTTGCAGCAGTTAGAGTAAAACAGTACAGAAATGCTGTGTAAGGAGCTGTGATTTTTAAAGTTTATTTCTTTGAAGTCATCTCTACATCCGACATGGGGCTCAAACTCATGACCCTGAGATCAAGAGCCTCGTTCCTCTGACTGAGCCAGCCAGGCGGCCCTAAGTAGCTGGTTTCGACCCAGACATCGATTTACAAACATTCTCTTGTGAGACTTTCTCAGATTATTTCAACGACTAGTATACTAATATAAATTAGTAACCAAATCAATAATTCTAACGCCTGTTCTCTTATCCTCTCTAAATAAATCAAACTCTCTCTGTGTAAACCTGCTTACCGAGTGATACATATCACGCTTGTTGCAGCACCCAGTGAGGTCACGCGTACAGTATGTAGCGGCTGTGTGTAAGCGGGGTTGTCGAGGAAGGACCCAGAGAAGGCACAGGCGCCTTTCGTCCTGTCACTTCCAGCAATCCGCCGGACCCCTCTGCTGTGGGTTTACTCCTGTTCTTCCAGCAAGCGCTCCGACTCGGGTTTTAAACTATGAAACTGTGCTTTCTTAAACTGCTGGTGAGAAAGTTACTCTTACGGTAAACTTACTTTACAAAGAAAACTTTGGCTAATCTTATGGGGCCAGCAGAAGAGTCTTTATTGGCACAACGGGGCAGACTATTTGAAATCAGGTTTCTTGTTTCTAAAAATCTATCGCGTGTGTTTGTGTGTAGGCCAAGGAAAAGTCCTTCATTTTTTGCACCTATCTATCTATCTATCTATCTATCTATCATCATTTGCTGTATTGGTTTGCTTTTAGATATTTCAACGAGAAAAAGCATAAAATTGGAAACTAGAGTTGTAGCTGGAGGGTTCAAGAAGAATGAAACTTGGGGGGCGCCAGAGTGGCTCAGTCAGTTAAGCGTCTGACTCTTTTTTTTTTTTAACATTTACTTATTTTTGAGAAACAGAGAGAGTGTGTGAGCAGGGGAGAGACAGAGAGAGAGGGAGACACAGAATCTGCAGCAGGCTCCAGGCTCCTCGCTCTCAACACAGAGCCCAACATAGGGCTTGAACTCATGAACCATGAGATCATGACTTGAGCTGAAGTCAGATGCTTAACCGACTAAGCCACCCAGGCGCCCCAAGCGTCTGATGCTTGATTTCAGGACAAGTCATGATCTCACAGTTTGTGGGTTCAAGCCCCACGTTGGGCTCTATGCTGACAGTGTGGAGCCCGCTTGGGATTCTCTCTCTTTCTCTCTGCCCCTTTTCTGCTCGCATTTTCACTTCTCTCTCAAAATGAATAAATAAACTTAAAAAAAAAAAAAGAAGAAGAAGAAGAATGAAACTTAGAAAGAAAAATGCGTGGCTGGGAAAAGCATTACTAATTAGAAGTAGATTGGGGCTAATTTCTTTCATACTTAGACTATCTTATGAAGAGGCCACTGCAGTTTGAAAATACTGATTGAAGTAATGGGAGAGGGGGATGGAGGGAGAACGAGGCAGGAATGTGGGCGCCTCGGGGGAAGGACGGTGGAAAGTGACTTTGGCTGTGCAACCAGCGCCGCCAACGGAGAATTAGCAAAAATAACTAAGAATAAATTATAAATAAATAAAAATAACATGAAACGTCAGCGTATCAATCGGACTTAGTTCTCTTCCCCTCTCTTTCAGGACCGAGGACAGGCACCCCTTGTGTCAGGGAGGGGTCTACCAGATAAATAGGGCTAGTAATAAGTTTATATATGTTTATATTTATATAGAAATGGAGATTTATATAGAGAGAGATTTAATTATATGTTTATATGTGTATGAGATAATGGAGTCATATATTATATATCTGTGGAGATGTATTTCATGGAACGGTTTATGTGATTGTGGACACGACAAAATCTGCAGTCAGGAAGGCAGGTTGGCAGGATGGCAACTTTGGGAAGGAGCTGAGCTGACACTGCTGTTTTGCCCTTCAGGCCTTCCCACTGATTAGGTGAGGCCCATCCATATTAGCAAGGGTAATATTTCCTTAAAGTCAACTGATTGTCAGCATTTGGGCTATCTACAAAATGCCTTCACAGCAATACATGGCTTAGTGATTGATGGAATAACTGAGCACCACAGGGTACCCAAGTTGACACATGAAAGTAACCATCACAGCAGAAGACTTCTCCAGACTTGAAATTCCAATTATTATTACTTGAAGAAACTTTATTCCTTTAAGATTTAGTCTTCTAAGGAATAAAGGAATTACTTAAAAAAAAAAAAGATACATTTCTTAAATTATATTACAAAAGAGATCTTTCTAACTTTGTCCTAATTGCAAATCTAAGTTAATCATAGCTCTAAGTGAGGTTGAGTATTAAAAAAAAATTAGGGGTGACTGAGTGGCTCAGTCAGTTAGGTGTCCAACTCTTGGTTTTTGGCTCAGGTCATGATTTCACAGTTTGTGAGTTTGAGCCCCGCGTCAGGCTCTGCACTGGCAGTGTGGAGCCTGCTTAGGATTCTCTCTCCCTCTCTCTGCCCCCCCCATCTCCCTCTCTCTCAAAATAAATAAAATAAACATTAATAATAATAATAAAAAAATTAAACATCCTGAATGTGCCAGTGGCCAGAAATGAGATACTCCTATCTTCTGATTTTCTGTTGTCTCAAACTAAAAATATCAGGGGCGCCTGGGTGGCTCAGTCGGTTAAGCAGCCGACTTCAGCTCAGGTCATTATCTCACGGTCTGTGAGTTCTAGCCCCGCGTCGGGCTCTGTGCTGACAGCTCAGAGCCTGGAGCCTGCTTCGGATTCTGTGTCTCCCTCTCTCTCTGCCCTTCCCCTGCTCACACTCTGTCTCGATGTCTCTCAAAAATAAACGTTAAAAAAAAGAAATATCAGAGACCAATGGGAGAAATTTGGCACAGCAAAAAAATAAACATGATTCTGATTTTATAAAATGGAACTGGCTTACTGTTCATCTTTATTATGTGGAACTATTAGAACTCTAAAAATTCGGGGGATTATTGGCAAGTAGAGACAGACAGGATTGATTTCATGAAGATCAAATTCCGTGACAAATAGAACTCATAAATTCAGGAGAAAACTGCTGGAGGACACACGATTAAGGGAGCTCCCCACACGGAATCAACAGATACAAGATACAGAAGGAGTCTGGGTGATTTGCTGGAGCCATTAAGTCGGGGGTACATTTGGAGCAGGTGTGTCCGTTGGCCTCTTCCCCCTCCTCTATGTGGAGTACACTTGGCCACAGGCTACTGCAATGAGTGGGGATCCAGGAGCTAGAGATACGGAGCAGTGCCTCAGGAAGCTGAATATTCCAGGGAGGAAGGGGAACACTAAACCAGAAGACAGACCCGAGCCACTCCGACTGGCAGGACATTCCAACCCTCCCCTTTTATAACTAGAAAATAGCACAAGGTGGAAAACAGAAGTCTAAGACAAAACTGGATAAAAGACCAAACAGTGATTGTTAAAAGATTTAAGGAAAACCTTCAGAAGGAGACAGACCTCAAAACCTGAAAGGGGGAAGAATTCGAACACAAGGAAAGAGAGTAAATAAAGCAAACAGAAGAAGACTTCAAAGGGAAAGGTGAGATGCCAATTCAGCCATGAAAAAAAAATACACAAAAATTCTGGTCATTTCAAATATAAATAAACCAAAAGACACATCAGTAGCAGGACCAACACGGATGAAAAGCAAATTAACTAGCCAAAAGTTGTAGCTGAGAAGTTTTCCAAAAATATAATGCAGAGAGCCAAGAAAAGGAAAGTATGAAAGAAGAGTTTAGAGTCAAAAGGGCAGAATTAAAAACAGGCAATAAGGAGAGGAGAAAACAAAAAACAAATAAATAAAAAGCCCAGGCCCAAGAAAGAATATGACCTGAAGGTTAGAAGTGTCCTCTAGGTATGGAAAGAGGTGATTTAAAGAAGATTACGTACAGATACATCGTGGAAATGTTCATGTTAGAAGAAATAAAGACAAAATTCATAAAAGCTCTCAGAGAAAAATAGGCTATCTCCGAGGAACAAAGACTCAAAGCAGTGCAATATTTTTCACTGGAAAGAAGGAATAATTGTCAACATCTTTAGAGTTCTGAGGAGGTATACCTTGGAGCCTAAAATCTCATATTCAAACAAATTGTTATTTAAGGGCGGGAAAAAAATGAACACATTTTTGGATATGCAAGAAGCTATCAAAAGTACCACTCGCATAATTGAAAGAATTACTTGTGTGTATAATCCAGCAGCATGACTAACTAATAAATAGGGTAACTAACAAATGGGATCAGGAAGCAGTAGTGTGTAAAGAAGGCATTACGATTTATATTTATGCCTAAATAATTGTTGATGGCTAACGTAAAATATTTATTTTAAGGACACTTTGGCACTAAAATTCCAGATATTATCAATTTTGGAAACAGTAGGGGGTGAGGATGGGCATTAAAAAGGGAAGATTGGGGTGCCTGGGTGGCTCAGTCGGTTGAGTGTCTGACTTCGGCTCAGGTCACGATCTCACAGTTTATGGGTTCGAGCCCTGTGTCGGGCTCTGTGCTGACAACTCGGAGCCTGGAGCCTGCTTCGGATTCTGTGTGTGTCTCTTTCTCTGCCCCTCCCCCATTCACACTCTCTCTCTCTCTCTCTCTCAAAAATAAACATTAAAAAATATTAGAAGGGGGAAAGGTTGAAAATGTGTGTGTGTGCATGTTTTGGGGGTAATTTATTTCTAAAAAACTAAAATATATAAGATTAAAATAATATATAAAATTAAAGTATATAATTTAATTTGCAATATAAATATAAGTTATTGTCAAATTAGCTTCCAGACAACACCCAGTGCTCATCCCAACAAGTGCCCTCCTCTGTGCCCATCACCCACTCTCCCCCCCCCACACCCCCCATCAACCCTCAGTTTGTTCTCTATATCCAAGAGTCTCTTATGGTTTGCCTCCCTCCCTCTGTTTGTAATTTGTTTTCCCTTCCCCTCCCCTATGGTTTTCTGTTAAGTTTCTCAAGATCCACATATGAGTGAAAACATTTGGTATTTGTCTTTCTCTGACAGACTTATTTCACTTAGCGTAACACCCTCCAGTTCCATCCACGTTGCTGCAAATGGAATGATTTCTTTCTTTCTCATTGCCAAGTAGTATTCCATTGTGTATATAAACCACATCTTCTTTATCCACTCATCAGTTGATGGACATTTAGGCGTTTTCCATGATTTGGCTATTGTTGAAAGTGCTGCTATAAACACTGGGGTACATGTGCCCCTATGCATCAGCAGTCCTGTATCCTTTGGGTAAATTCCTAGCAGTGCTATTGCTGGATCATAGGGTAGTTCTATTTTTAATTTTTTGAGGAACCTCCACACTGTTTTCCAGAGCGTCTATACCAGTTTGCATTCCCACCAACAGTGCGAGAGGGTGCCTGTTTCTCCACATCCCCGCCAGCATCTATAGTCTCCTGGTTTGTTCATTTTAGCCACACTGACTGGTGTGAGGTGGTTTCTCAGTGTGGCTTTGATTTGTATTTCCCTGATGATGAGTGACATTGAGCATGGTTTCATGTATCTGTTGGCCATCTGGATGTCATCTTTGGAGAAGTGTCTATTCATGTCTTCTGCCCATTTCTTCACTGGATTATTTGTTTTTTGGGTGTGGAGTTTGGTGAGTTCTTTGTAGATTTTGGATACTAGCCCTTTATCCAATATGTCATTTGCAACTATCTTTTCCCATTCTGTTGGTTGCCTGTTAGTTTTGTTGATTGTTTCCTTTGCAGTGCAGAAGCTTTTTATCTTGATGAGGTCCCGATAGTTCATTTTTGCTTTTGATTTTCTTGCCTTTGGAGATGTGTCAAGTAAGAAATTGCTGCAGCTGAGGTCAGAGAGGTTGTTGCCTGCTTTCTTCTCTAGGGTTTTGATGGTTTCCTGTCTCATATTCAGGTCCCTCATCCATTTTGAGTTTATTTTTATGAGTGGTGTGAAAAAGTGGTCTAGTTTCATTCTTCTGCTTGTTGCAGTCCGGTTCTCCCAGCACCGTTTGTTAAAGAGACTGTCTTTTTTCCATTGGATACTCTTTCCTGCTTTGTCCAAGATTAGTTGGCCATACATTTGTGGGTCTATTTCTGGGTTCTCTATTCTATTCCATTGTGTATGTGTCTGTTTCTGTGCCAATACCATACTGTCTTGATGATTACTGCTTTGTAGTAGAGGCTAAAGTCTGGGAGTGTAATGCCTTCCACTTCGTTTTCTTTTTCAATATTACTTTGGCTATTTGGGGTCTTTTGTGGTTCCATACAAATTTGAGGAATGTTCTAGCTTTGAGAAGAATGCTGGTGCAATTTTGATTGGGATTACATTGAATGTGTAGATTGCTTCGGGTAGTATTGACATTTTAACAATATTTATTCTTCCAATCCATGAGCATGGAATGTTTTTCCATTTCTTTGTGTCTTCTTCAGTTTCCTTCATAAGCTTTCTATAGTTTTCAGCATACAGATCTTTTACACCTTTGGTTACATCATTCCTAAGTATTTTATGGTTCTTGGTGCAATTGTAAATGGGGTCAGTTTCTTTATTTCTCTTTCTGTTGTTTCATTGTTGGTGTATAAAAATGCAACTGATTTCTGTACATTGATTTTGTACCCTGTGACCTTGCTGAATTCATGTATCAGTTCTAGCAGGTTTTGGTGCAGTCTGTTGGGTTTTCCATGTAGAGTATCATGTTGTCTGCGAAAAGTGAAAGTTTGACTACTTCTTTGCCAGTTTTGATGCCTTTTATTTTATTTTGTTGTCTGATTGCTGATGCCGGGACCTCCAACACTGTGTTCAGCCACAGCGGTGAGAGTGGACATCCCTGTCGTGTTCCTGATCTCAGGTGGAAAGCTCTGTTTTTTCCCATTGAGGATGATATTAGCTGTAGGCTTTTCATACATGGCTTTTATGATGTTTAAGTATGTTTAAGTATGTTAAGTATGTTTAGTATGTTTAAGTATGTGTATGTGTGCATGTTTTGGGGGTAATTTATTTCTACAAAGCTAAAATATATAAGATTTAAGTATATCTAAATTAACATATATAGTTAAATTTGCATGTAAAAATTTTAAAGTAATAGAAGTACTGGAAAATATGTTACAACTTAAAAACCATAAGAGAAAAACTTGTGGTACAAAGAAAATTCAATCAATCTTTCAAATTGGAGGAACGTAATAGAAATAAAAAGACGTGGTCAACAGAAAACATAAAGAGAAGCGTATACCCATGCCTATTGTAATCACAAGAAAAGTGAACATACTGCATTTTCCATCGAAAGACAGAGACTCTCACAATTTTTAAAGGAGGCGCATCCACAGCAAGTTTAAAAAGAAGCAATTGGAGTTCCTGCTCCAGTAATAGGACGTGATAAGTTATTTGGACCGCTTTGACCACTAAGTAAAAGAAAACATGCCCGAATAAAGCACAGGGGAACATATTGAAAGCACCGGTGAATACAGTAGTAAAGAATTAGTAGGCCAATTCCTGAGGAACCGAGAGAAGTAAGTGGAGGCCAGAAATTCCCTTTGGGTTACAGGTGCTTGCCAAACAGGGAAACTTCCATCTGCATGGACTCAATGGGCACACAAGGGAGAGCGATCAGTGCCTGGGGCCCAATCCAAGACAGTTTCATAGGAGACCCTTCTCCATAAAGTTCGACTCCCACAATACGTTTAGAATATGGCTAAACGCACTCCAGCTTCTCAACACCCAAGAGAAGACAAGGTGATTTTCCCTGGCGTTGAGCAGGGCAGGGCATTGGGAGGGATCGCCTCTTAGAAATTACAGCCACGAGCTGGCCTTAGATTCCAAAGTAACTCCAAATCACTTCACGCGGATAGGCTGAAAAGTAAACCTCCAGTGAGTCAATTTAACAGATGACACCCCCTACCTGACTTGCAGAAGTAAATGCAAATCCTCTCTGGAGACGCGTGTTCGTCCCAGACCTCAAAGACCTCAAATAAGTTTTCAAAGAAAACCAGAAGCGCACCGTCGAAAACGAGCACACAGGGGAAAAAAAGCCACTGTTGGTAAGAATCAGAAAAAATAACCGGAGAGGAACCAGATCCGCAAAGATGTTTGTTTTGTGGAATAATCAGGTAGCTTAGGAAACATCGATAGTTCCTGTGTCTAAGCAAATAGAAGATGGAAAATATCATCATGAAATAGTCAATCGCAAAAAAAAAAAAAAAAAAGTTGATGTAGCAGATGTGAACAAAATAAAACTTCTAGAAGTGAAAAAAATACAGTAATTAAAATTGAAAACTCAGTGTGTGGCCTTAAAAAAAAGATTAGATAAAGCCAGAGAAAGACAGCGGGTGAACAGGAAGATAGCTGGAGAAATCAAGCAGGATGTGGAAGAGAGATACAAAGACATCGAAAACAGGAGATGTTAAGAGCTGTTATAAGCCACAGCCAAAACGTCTAACAAAAAGAAGAGGAAAGAGAAGCTGGGAAGAAAGCCATATTCGAAAAGAGAATGAGAACTCTCTCAAACTTAAGAAAGACATGGGTCGACAGATCATTAAGCCCAGCGAATCCGAAGCAGGACAAAAAGAAATGGACCTGAAGACACATGATGGTAAAACTAAAGAAATCAAGGACAAAGATAAAAATTCTAACCCAGCCAGAGAGGCCTTCAAAGGAGCACCGTTTCTACTGACAGCTTCTCATAGGCAGTAGCAGAAGCCAGAAACCGGTGAACTCAGGGAGAAGCCCCCACATAGAATTCCATACCCAGTGAAATACCTTTCAGAAAGGTGGGTGAAAGAAAGGTATTTCAGACAAAAGCAAAAAAAAAATTGTAACTGAAAGACCTCACTCAAGGAAATTCTAAAGGACTTCCTTCAGACGGAAGAAATTAAAAGGAAAAAAAGTAAGTTCTGAAATAGGAAAAGGAATGGAAAGCAAAGAAAATGGTAATATCTGGGCAAATCTAAAACAAACGTTGATTTTATAAAACAACATCAATATTGCCCTGCAGGCTTAAATACGTTTTGTTGGTTCAAAAGCAGACCAGGAAAGATACAAAAAGATAACCTGGAAATGGGGACAAACAAAAATAAGAGAAAAGCACAAAATAAGATATCTAAACCCAGCTGTATTAGTTATTGCATGAAATGTGGACTAAATTCTTCAGTTAAAACATCTGTAGAGGGACGCCCGGGTGGCTCAGTCGGTTAAGCATCTGCTCAGGTCATGATCTCATGGTTCGTGAGTTTGAGCCCCAAGTTGGGCTGGGTGCTGACAGTGTGGATCCCGATTAGGATTCTCTCTCTCTCTCTCTCTCTCTGCCCCTCCCCTGCTCTCTCTCTCTCTCTCTCTCTCAAAATAAAAAAAAAAAACTTAAAAAGATACATAGAAAAAAATCAGTTACATGATGCTTACAAAAGACACATCAAAAATATGAGAATACTGAAAGGTTTTTAAATTTTTAAGAATGTAAAAAGATGGAAAAGACGTCATTCAGATACTAACCAAGAAAGCTATATTAACATAGTGATGTTAACATTCAATAATAAAGGGGCGCCTGGGTGGCTCAGTGTGTTTTAAGGAGGCCATTTGTTTCTTTCAGTAACCGTGTTTGAGCAGATTCGGATGAGCTCTCATCCTATCATCGGCTCACGTCGTGATATGATGGCTCGGGGCTACCAGCTCTGCATCAGGCTCCGTGCTGACAGCTCGGATCCTGTAGCCTCCTTCAGATTCTGGGTCTCCCTCTTTCTCCGCCCCTCCCCCTCTCATGCCCAAGCTCTCGCACTCTCTTGCTCTCTCTCAAAAATAAACATTAAAACATTTATAAAAATATTCAATAATAAAAACTTTAAGGTAAAATCATTAGTAGATATAGTCATTTTAAAATAAGACATTTCAATTTACAGAAAATATCACGATTTAAAATTTACATGCTCTTAATAACATAGCCTCAAATATATATAAAGCAAAAATGGTCAAAAAATTGTCAGAAAAGAAAAATAGGCAAATCAACAATCATAATGGAAAAATTTAACACATGTATTTTTTTTTTTACATTTATTTATTTGAAAGAGAGTGCAAGCGGGAGAGGTGCAGAGAAAAGGAGAGAGAGAGAATTCTAAGCAGGCTCCATGTTGTCAGTGCAAAGCCTGATATGGGTCTTGAACCCATGAACTGCCAGATCATGACCTGAGCCAAGGTCGGATGCTTAACCTACTGAGCCACCCAGGTGCCCCTGTTTGAATCTTATTTAAGGAGAAGACATACATATAGTACTTCCGCACTAGAAAAAGCGATTTTTCTAGCTAATTGCTATTGCAGCAAATTTTACTCATACTCTTTCCCCATCCATGCTTGATACATTCTTAATAGGAGAGGAGGATCTTTTTAAGAAGACATTTGTTATTTTGAACAAAACTCAGTTTGAGTTGGAAGCAAATTTGGGTAAGCTCCAGTTAAGTCATCTGTAGTTGTGCCCAGACTCTCCCAGAGTGTTCAGGTCCCGCACAGCCCCTTCGAGAAAAGAGAACAGAAAAACTGAAGGGAGGCTGGACTCCTTTAAGAGAAGCGGGTGTCTCGGCCCCCAGGTGGAGTCATTTCCTGCCCCGTGATAAAGTCCGCCTGGGCGTGTGTCTCCATCATTACCGCGGGCCAGTGGGGCACCTCCAGAGCAGCATGGTAAGTGGCTGTGGTCCCCTAGCTTGGTATCGTTGTCGCTTTGGTGTTGTAGCAAATTTTACCCATCGGATCTGGCCCACTTCCCTACCAAATAATCCTTAATAAATTCTTAGTACGAAAGAAGAGTGTTTTAAGGAGGCCATTTGTTTCTTTCAGTAACCGTGTTTGAGCAGAATCGGATGAGCTCTCATCCCATGCATCTGCAGTTTTGCAGCTCTTAGGAGAAGCTTAGTTGATTTGCAGTCCACTGCTTTGTAAAAAGTTTTTAATGTTTATGTTTTGAGAGAGGGAGAGGGAGGGGCAGAGAGAGAGGGAGACACAGAATCCGAAGCAGGCTGCAGGCTTGGAGCTGTCAGCACAGAGCCCGACGCGGTGCTTGAACTCACGAGCTGTGAGTCAGACACTTAACCGACTGAGCCCCCCAGGTGCCCCTGTTCGCCGCTCTTAACTGAAGTACTGACGCAGGAAGCCCGCCTTCCTTTCATTCTGCATTTAGACCCAGCGTGCTGGAGTTTCTGTGGAAATCAGATTGCTTCACTTTTAGGTATGCTTGTAGAGTTGCTGGGGACTTCAGACCCGGGTCGCCATGGCTGAGCTCATAAACGCGCGTCCGGGTAAAGTGCACGGACATCGCCTTGTCCTCCCTTGAGGTTAGTTCTCAGGGGACAACGGTGGACATAGTTCCTTATAATTCCTGTCTGGGGGTCATCTTTTAAGATCCCCTGTCCCTTTAATAGCTTATGTGCCAGTCTCAGTAATTTTCAGCATGTTAGAATTTTGAATCTTTAAAAGGAAGCAGCCTTTCATCCTGCTTTTTTTTTTTTTTAATTTTTTTTAATTTAATTTTGAGAGACCTAGAGACAGAGCGTGAGCAGGGGAAGGGCAGAGAGAGAGGGAGACACAGAATCCGAAGCAGGCTCCAGGCTCCGAGGCATCAGCACAGAGCCCGACACGGGGCTCGAACTCACAGACTGCGAGATCATGACCTGAGCCGAAGTTGGCCGCCCAACCGACTGAGCCACCCAGGCGCCCCTCATCCTGCTTTTTGATCTGTGATGCTCTCTCCCCCTTGGACTCTCTCTCCGACACTTTAAGGATGTGTAAGCTCTTTTGTCCTTAGAAGTTATGGCTTCCTACGTGAGGGCTCCCTGTGGTCCCAGAAACATCCTGTGTCTTGATTTGCAGTTTGCTCCCGATATCCTGGGTGTGATATTGTACCATACGGTCTTGCAAGATATTTCTGCCGGGAAAATGGGCAAGGGGCACACAAGATCTTTATGGTTTCTTACCACCACGTATGAATCTACCACTTGTCTTTATCTCCAAATACAAAGTGAATTAGAAAATCGTGCCTTCCAAGTAATTCAACGAGCCACGGCTGCAGCATTTCTGCAGGTGCGGTGACTTACCAATATTGATCTTCGGTGGACAGTTTGCAATCTTCTAGTGGGACTAATGTTTAACAGATAGCTCCGAAAGGAGGGAAAGGCTAAGAGAAGCTAGCCTTCTGTACTCCGGGACACAGTTAGGTCTCT
The DNA here is from genome assembly GCA_030068075.1 of Paguma larvata. Classification (NCBI taxonomy): domain Eukaryota; kingdom Metazoa; phylum Chordata; class Mammalia; order Carnivora; family Viverridae; genus Paguma; species Paguma larvata. The sequence continues at coordinate 132,889,899 of CM057828.1, forward strand.
ATTGGTCCTTCTGGGGCCAAGTCTTCCTGGCAAGTCCGAAAAGGACATTGTCACACCTATGTCTGAATCACTTGGGTAACAGACCTTGTGAAGAGCAGCTGTCACGTTAGGGATTGTTTTTACTGTGAGTGCGGCAAGCACGTGCTGCGTGTGCACCCCACGTGGTCTGGGTGGTAAGTCGGCAGGGTGCTGGGGGAGGAATCCTCATGTAAGTGGTCCCAGTGATGTGGAAACCACGAAATCCCCCCTCTTTAATAATACTGTTAACCAAATCTAGGGAGTTTTGATCTGATTACAGTAGCCGATTTACAGAGATCATTCGAAGCCCAGCAGGTGCGGGCGGGAGGGATGATGCTGTGTTTTGGAGACAGGAGTCTTAGGAAGTCAGTTGATGACAGAACATGTTGATTGAGTTTTAGGTGCCGGACAGAGGTGGAAATATTTGTTGGTACTGAGTGAGGTGTTTTATTTATTTTTTATATGTTTGTTTATTTTTGAGACAGAGAGAGGGAGACACAGAATCTGAAGCAGGCTCCAGGCTCTGAGCTGTCAGCACAGAGCCCGACGCAGGGCTCGAAATCATGAACCATGAGATGGTGACCTGAGCCGAAGTCAGATGCTTAACCGAATGAGCCACCCAGGCGCCCCTAGCGAGGAGCTTTCTAAATTGAGCTCACAGCCTTTGTCGTGAGAGACCAATAGCTGCACAGAGAAGGAATAAGGGGGAAGTTGTACTCAGGCAGTGAACTTGAATTCCTCAATCAAGGAGTCAAAGTACACAGGCCTGAGGCAGCGGGAGCAGGGAGCAGGAACAGAGTCCGAGTCTGACTGCAGGGTTGTGAACGGCCAGAGCTAGCTCCCTCCCTCCCTGGACTCAGTGGTCTTTTAGTCGTTGAGTCTCAGACTTTGTCCAGGGAGGGCGCAGGGGCAGGGCTGCCTACCAGCTCATCAGGCAAACAGCTGGAAGGGCCCCAATGATGCCGAAAACGGGCTTCCCACCCCATGAGCCTGCCTGCGTAGACCTGTCCCATGCCCACTAGGCACCGAAACCCAACAACGTGCAAATCCGCAGTTGCTGTCCTTGCGGTTTTCAGGATTTAACTTTTCCTTTCCTTCTCTCAGAAGAGTAAATATTCGTGTCTGCGTCAATTACCAAGAAAGTTGTTGGCCTTTAAGAACAAGGTGTGAATGGTGATTTAAAGTAGGATGGGGAGTGGAGGCCAATGAGGGCGACAGAAAACAGTAAGCTTCACGCAAGAAAAACAATCATTGTCCAGACACAACTGCCGTTAATACTTAATGTTTTGACGCATTTTTAAAGATCTTTTTTGGGACACCTGGGTGGCTCAGGCGGTTAAGTGTTCGACTCTTGATTTTGGCTCAGGTCATGAACCCCCCATTCGTGGGTTCGAGCCTGGCGTCGGGCTCTGTGCTATCAGTGCAGGTCCTGCTTGGGAACCTTTGACGCTCTCTGTCAAAAGAAAGAAATACAAAAGTTTAAAAAATATCTTTTTCCATGCTTGTTTTTTGATGTATTTGATATCATACTTCGTATGCAACAATACGACTTACATAGCTTTTTCTTAATAATTTATCATAAGCATTTCCCATGTCATAAGGGTTTTTTTTGGCAAGTATTTAAGGGTTGCATCACTTTCTTAAATGCCCAACGATACATGAATGTAGGCTGGTTCTTGATTTTCACGCTTATAAACAATACAGTGACTGCCAGTGTGCCTACATCTTTGTATTTGAGGTTCTTTTCTTAATAATTCACCTGTGTATGTCATTTGCCTATTTATCTACTAGGTATCACAAGTGTTTTTTTTATTTTGGGGGTGGGTGCGCCAGGGTGGCTCAGTTGGTTAAGCATCTGACTCTTTCGGCTCAGGTCATGATCCCAGGGGTCATTAGATTGAGCGCTACATCGGGCTCTGCGCCGGACCTGGAGCCTCCTTGGGGTTCTCTCTCTCACCCCCCTGCCCCTCTCCCCCACTTGTGCCCGTACTCTCTCTCAAATTACACAAAAAAGAAAATAAATAAATATAAATAAAAATAAACTATTGAAGGCTAGAAAAAAAAAGATTTTATTTTAAAGTAATCTCTGCCCTCAACGTGGCGCTCAAACTCACAACCCCAAGATCCAGAGTCACGTGCTCTACCGACTGAGGCAGCCAGGCACCCCACAAGTGTTTTTTTTTTTAAATTACTGTATATAAAGTTGCCTTATCTATAGCCCTTAATATGGAGGACTCTATATACATCATTTTTTATATATATCAGCATTTTTGTTTGTTTATTATAGTATTGAGTCTTCGTATTTTTGGGTTGTTAAATCCCTTACATGTAAGTTTCTTTGGTAAGTTTTCCACTACTATTATGCTTAGAACATCCTTCCTTATTCAGAGCACATACGAGTAGTAAATATAAAATCTCAAGATATGGAAGGCTAGCACTTTAAAGTGCAATGGGTCTTAATATGTGTCAATGTTATAAAGTGATTTTTGAGGGGGCGGGGTTTATTTAGCTAATGTTTTTCCGGGTGAAGCAGCTTGATTTCGTACATACATAGTATTTAATATGTATATAGTCTTACCTCATTCTTACTTACCCCCATTACACAATAGGTGCTTAAATTACATTGTTGAAGGAAACCTTTCAGTGAAATTGGAGTCCTTGGTTCAGTTGTTTCTAAGCTTACCTGCACCCTGTTTTTGCTTTCCATGAGACATTTTTAATTAGCTTTACAATACATTTCTCTTGTTGGCTTCAGCTAGCTTGGTTTCCGTTGATTGTGAGCAGAATTCCTGAGTGAGAAAGCTCATGTTACCTAAGAAGGCCTGCTTCGTTCTAACTTGACTTCGTTCTAATGGCTTATTTCAGAGGGAGTGCCTTTCCGTCCACATTGGCCAAGCCGGCGTCCAGATCGGGGACGCCTGCTGGGAACTCTACTGCCTGGAACACGGGATCCAGGCAGATGGCGTTGTTCTCAACAGCAGAAAGGACCAGGTGGAGAAAGCTAAAATGGAGCCCGTGGACGCGTCTTTCAGTACCTTCTTTAGCGAGACGAGAGCCGGGAAGCACGTGCCCAGAGCACACTTCGTGGACCTGGAGCCAACCGTTATAGGTAATGTAAGGCTTGTGTTCTAGTGTGGTTAGCCAGGTCCGCAGCCCCAGCAAACAAATCCAGTACCAGCCAGATTACACTGAATCTATCTGAACGGGATCATACGGACCCTTCTTAAATTTAGAAGGCCCCCCATGACCACAAAAGGTGATCAGCATGAAACATACCCAAGGGAAATCCTAGCTTAGCCTTCTTTTTCTGTGTGATGAAACAAATTCAAACCGTGTGAGTTTCTGCACACACATGTGTTATAACAGAAGATCAGATCTTTTCCTGGATTGCTGGAAGCTTCTGACAAAGAATCTGAAATTTGGCATGACCTGAACGTGATTCCAAAGAGGTAAGGAGCCAAATAAATCTTCTAATCGTGGGGAAAAATCAGTACAATTTTATGATTATTAATGGAAGACTTTGTAGTATCTCGTCCAAAAACACTTGAAATGGGTCTACGGAAATGCTGGGTCTTACTGGCTTGGAAAGGCTGGAGAGGAGGTGGATTTGAGTTTGGCATTCGTCAATTATTTACTAATGTACAATAAACCACCTCCAAAATAGTGGTTTAAAACCATACCGGTCGCTATTTTGTCCACGAGTGTGCAATTTAGAGGTGCTCAGGGGGGAGTGCTCCTTTCTGCTGTGCGCGGGGTCCTAGGAGGGCTCGAGTGGGAGCTGGAGAACGCACTTGGGAAGTGTTTCACCCTCACGGCTGTCAAGTGGGTGCCGGCTGCTGACTGAGAGCCGGGGCAGGGCTGCGGGGGCCACAGGCCTCTCTGTGGGCTGCGGGGGCTTCCTCCCAGCACGGCAGCGGGGTTCCCAGAGCACGCCTCCCACGACCACAAGGCTGGAGTCCGTGGCGTTTTAATCATCTATCCCTGGAAGAGGGTTTAACTGCTGTTGTTCGACGGACCCAGGCAGCTACGAGCAGAGATCGCCCGGGCAGGGGATACGTAGACCTCACCTCTTGATGCGGAAAGAGCGAGGTTCGAGAAGCACGCGTGAGGTGAGAATATTCCTGTGGCCATCTTGGGAAAATGCAGCCTGTACGTACCAGAGTAGAGTTCATTTCCTGATCAGAACAACGTCAGATCAAGTATCAACCTGATGGTGGTTGGTGGCCAGGGGAAGGAAAAGATGGAAAATGTTCTCGAAAGGGAAACACGAGAACCGCCGAAGCCAACGTGCCTATATTTGAGTCAGGGTTTGCTAGGTGTGAAAGAATTAAAAATAAGGAAATGGCGGTGGCTTCAAGAACAGGTGAAGCTAGTCTGGAGGTGAAGAGCGGCAGTTACGTCATGTTTGGACTTTGAGTTATCAGCGCCCGAAGAGACTGTCTGAATTTTTGTTTCCGATAAATGGGGGTTTGCAGCTGTGAGCTCTGGTTGCAGTCTGGTCTCCCCGAATCCCGGGCAGAGTGTGTACGGCCCCGGAGGACTTTGGTGAATGTAATTGCAGAAGCCGTGTGAGAGGCCACGTCTCAGTGTTCTGGATGTCGTAGCAGATGTTTTCACCTGGGCCGGCCCACAGATGCCAGGCAAGTTGGAGGGTTAAGACCGGAGAGCAGAAGCTGAGCCAGTCAGGGAAGAGCTCGGAGGCAGGAGGAAATCGCCCAGCGCTCTAGAATACAGCACAGAGAGAGGCAGGCTTGGGCATCCGGAGCTGGCCCAAACAAAGAGGCCTCAGCTCCAGGTTGCAGGGGAAGGCGCTGATTTTCCTGGTTCTCCTCAGCGAGTAAGAGAGCCTCACGGGTGTGAGGCTCTGTGCTTGACATCGGAGGTGTATGTAGTCTTAGCCTTCATGGAGCCTACGATCCACGGGGCTGGAGATCTGTAAACCCCAAACAGTGGGCCCGGTAGTGACCTGTGGATGGAGAAAAGTAACGCAGAGCCCTAGGGGTAGGGAATGTCGTCCAAGCGGTGGGAGGGACTTCTTCTAAAGGCATGTCAAGGAAGGCCTTGAAGAGAGGGTGATCCGAAGGAAGCGAGGGCAAGAGTCTTACCCCTCTGGAAGAGAGCAGAAAAGACTCGATGGACGAGGTGATAGTCCATCTGAGTCGCGAAAACTGGGTAAGAGGACTTTCACAGGCCACGGGTGAAAGAGAGTGGAAAACAGCAGCAAAGAGACATTCCGACACCTGCGAATATTGGGTCCACTTGAAAATGGAGAAGGTGTTGATACAGCAGAGTCCCGGGCTTAAACTGGAATGGAGGCAGACTGTGGAATGTCCTTGAAGAAAACGTGTGGTGTGAATCTGATTGGAAATAAAACGATTTAGAGCCGGGGAAAGGCAGATTTAGAACTACACTTCAGTAATATGAATCACAGAGGTTTATTCATTCATGTATTCAGTATTTCCTTAGCACCTGCTGTGTGCCAGGTACTGATCTAGAGAGAGAGTAGATTGGAGAAAGTGATGAGATTTTTGTGATGTACGGACTGGAATGCAGAAGGGAACACCACTTTGAGAGGCGTCTAAAACAGTAGTGGATTGGGGCGCCCGGGTGGCTCAATCAGTTAAGCATCGGACTCTTGATCTCAGCTCAGGTCATGATCTCATGGTTCGTGAGTTCGAGCTCCGTGTCAGACTCTACGCTGACAGGATGGAGCCTGCTTGGGATTCTTTCTTTCTGCCTCTCCCCTGCTTGTGCTCTCTCTCTCTCTCTTAAAATAAGTAAATAAACTTTAAAAAACTTAAAAAAGAAACAGGAATGAATTACATGCCAATGGGTGTTCCTGGGAGAACTCAGAGGTGTCGCCCAGATGTCACTGTTTCGAGAATGGGGTTGAGAAAAGAGATAGGAAAGGGGACCTAGTTTTGGGCATGAGAATTTGAAGTGTCTGCAGGTTGGTCCCCGTAGAAGATGGGGAACAGAGGCGTTCAGGGAGAAGTTAGCCTACAGAGATGATACTAAAAAGCTGTGAAAGTGGCTGTCTTGTCTAAAGCCAGATCCTCTGAGTAAAGGAAAGATGAGTTTAGGTTGTGTTTGTGGAGTACAATTCTACCGAAGATATTTGTAGGCAGAACAAAGGAGAGAGGGGAGGGAGGGAGGTAGGAAGGGTCCAGAATGGGTGAGGGGCCCCATGACTGAGAGGGTGGCTCGCTCTTCTCTTCCTTCCCTCTCTTTTCTGGGGTAGAGACTGAGGATTTTGCATCAAGGAGGAAGGTGTTTGTTGAGGAGTTCTATGCTTGGAATAATGGGGTGATGGCGTGTGGGACCTTGGAGATAAGAGTAGAGGTTTAAGACCCATTTGGAGAGGAGGACGGAGGGTCAAGTGACATGTGAGGAGTGTGCCGGGTGTGAGTCTGAAGGGGCCGAGAGCAAAGCTGGGGCGGATGGTACCCGTGAGGTGGGGACCGGGCGGGGAGGGATTTGGGGCTGGCGGCAAGCCTCCGGCTCCCATGACCGGTCCCAGGGCCAGGCTGTGTGAGCAGACCAGTGAAAACAACACGAAGGTAGGCGGGGTGGGAAAAGAAACTACCGGGAGTTCAAGGTCGTGCGGAGAAAGAATTTAGCGTAATTCAGTGAACACTCATCCACCTAGGTAGTGGGAGTAGACGGATAAATGAACATCGATCCCTTCCCCGCTGCTGTCCTAGTGAGTTCGGGCTGTTTTCACAAAATATCGTAGACTAGCGGCTTCCCCAGTGGAAATTTTTTCTCACTGTCGTGGAGGCTGGAAGTCCAAGATCGGGGCGGCAGTGTGGTTGGTGTCTGACGAGAGCTGCCCTCCGGATTTGCAGATGGCCGCCTTCTCGCCACGTCCTCACACAGCAGAGAGAGGGATCAGCTCTCCTTCCTCTGACAAGGGCACCAGCCCCGTTCACGAGGGCACCACCCGCATGGCCCGGTCCCCTCCTGACACCATCACACTGGGGGTCAGGGCTTCAACAGATCGCCCTTGGGGAGACACGAGGCTTCAGCCCATAGCAGTGCTGTTGGCTAGCGAGGAACTGCATGGGGATTCTCCTATAATCCCTTTAGGAGTTCTGTCAGGAAACCTTGTTACCCTCAGTTAGCAGGGGAAGCAGCCCCGTCCTGGGCAGGTTACGGAACTTGTCTTAGATCATTGCGCTGCTGAGGGTAGAACTGAGTTTGACCTCAAGTTTGTGTACTGATAAAGGCCATTCTCTTTTAACAACAACAACCACCACGCAGCATAAGCTAGCGGAGAAGAGAATGCAAACGGTGGTCACACCACTAACACCCGCGTTAAGCTGAACCAGGTAAAATTGCCGAGTGGTTGATTATTTTTACCTAAAAAACATCAGTGTTGTACGATCCAACCTAGTAACCATAGAAATGTCTGCAAGGTGCAGAGGTGTCCCCCGAGGAAGGGACGCGTAACTGGAGAGCCATCCAGCGTCTCCTCTCGAGGGAACAGCATTGGCACGCTCACGGGGGCACGGAGGAACACACGTGTTTCACAGGAGTTCCGGGGGGCGGGAACTTGGGGTCGGGAAGGGGAGTGATGGTACAGGAAGAGCATCTGGCTGGGTCACGGGCTAGGTGGGAGAAGTGAGGCAGTGCGGTTGGAGAAAGGCTTTTGCAAGGGGGGAGACCGTTTTGAGTGATTTCAAGGGGGGGGGGGCGAACGGCATTGGAAGTGAGGAAGCAAGGAATGTCAAATAATCCTGTTTAAAAACCACCGAAGTCCCTGAGGATGCTGGTTAGGTAAGATGCTGGGCCAGATACTCGCGTCTCTGAGCAAAGCAGAAGTGCCGGGAAGGGAGCGGAGGGTTTGGGTGTGCTCCCGAACGGTGGTGCCGCGATCCCTGATCTCTGAAAAAGTCGATTTTACTGAAGGAATTTGCGGAACTACCTTCCGAATCCCATTATCATGAAGAACCAGGCTTCTAGAATGCCATAAATTCCCTTCTTAGGCTGAATTCAGCCTGAGGGCTTTAGGTGAGAAGCAGAGAGTCCACCCAGAATTATATGCCCACTTCTACCTTGTTTATAAGTGTCTTTTAAAAACCTTAACTTTGGGTTTTTTGTTTGGTTTTTGGTGTGCGTATGTTAAAATTCATTTAAATAAATTTTAGTAAATTTAAGTATTTATTATATTTAGATAATATTTAGATATTTAGATATTACTTATATCTAAATCGCAAAGTCGTGGTTTAGAAATTCATGGTGACGTGCAGGGAGCAAGGCGAATCGAGAGCCATCTTGTTCTTAGCCGATGGGCATGTTTCCTCTTAGGCAGTGATCTTCCGAAACTAACTATAGGTATCTGGTGACGAGACCAATGTGGCGTTTGCATAAATACATGTCATGAGCCAGGTGTTTCATCATTTAAACAAAATTTTTTTAATGTTTTATATTTTTTTTAATTTTTTTTTTTATTTATTTTTGAGACAGAGACAGAGCATGAGCGGGGGAGGGGCAGAGAGAGAAGGAGACACAGAATGTGAAGCAGGCTCCAGGCTCTGAGCTGTCAGTGCAGAGCCCTACACGGGGCTCGAACTCACAGACCGCAAGATCATGACCTGAGCTGAAGTCGGATGCTCAACCAACTGAGCCACCCAGGCGCCCCTAAATTTATTTTTGAGACAGAGGGAGACAGAGCAAGAGCCGGGGAGGGGGCAGAGAGAGAGAGACACAGAACCCGAAGCAGGCTCTGAGCTGTCAGCACAGAGCCTGATGCGAGGCTCGAACTCACAAACCGAGAGATCTGAGCCAAAGTCAGAAGCTCAACCGACTGAGCCACCCAGGCGCCCTGTATCAATATTATTCATAATGATTTCCTATAGGCCATACATTGTGCCCTGTGATCTCATTTAATCTTGTAACAGTTTGGTGGGGCAGGTCTTGTTATTATCCTTATTTGTGAGATGTAATAACGGAGGCTTAGGGCTAAGTGACTGTCCCATAGCTGAGTGGGGAAGGAGAACGTGAGTGCGGGAAACTCATTCTTGGACACGCACTCTTGCTACTGTGCGGTGTCCCGCGGTAACCGGGCCGGCGTTCCCAGAGCCTGCTTGGCCCTCCGACACTGCCAATTCCTGATTCTTTAGGAACCATGCTATGCGGATAATTCTAAATTTGGGGAGCGGGACACAGACCTGGGACATGTGTGTCTTGGTGTCCCTCGTGCTGTCCAGGTTTTTAAAAGGCAAGAAAACCAGGCGGGAGTTATACTGAAGATTGCCAGTATCGTAACGCCAATTTTCCTGTTTTAGGTATTTATGTTAACTGCGTTTGAGTTGTGTGAGCGTTTGAGTTGGCTGTGCCTTCTTTGTTAAAGCCTCTTTCATGGCATACTGCTAATAATTTAGGTTGGTACGCTTTTCCTTGCTTTTTTGGCACACAGTCGGCTATTTGGAGATAGAGGTACTTGGCCTTGAAACGCCAGAGTGGTCCCGGGGTGTGCGGTGGGTTTGAATAGTGGCTCCTAAATATTCGTGTCCTCCGAGGACCTGAGAGTCTGGCTTCATTGGGAAATAAGGGCTTTGCAGCTGTGCTGAGTTAAGATGGGGTCACGGCTGGATGGGGGTCGGCCATACATCCCACGCTCCACGTCCTTATGGGAAGAAGAGGGGACACGGCAGGACAACAGGCACGTGTGACAGGCAGGCCCTGGGGTCGTGCCGCTACGTGCTGAGGAACTCCCCAGACCGGCAGAGTCACTAGAAGCCTGGAGGCGGCAGGGAACAGCCTCTCCCCAAGACCTCCGGAAGAGAGCAGCACTGCCAGCACCAAGGTGGGACTTCCTGAGCTGCGGGGGCACAAATTCCTCTCGTCGGAAGCCTCCCAGTTTGTCGTCATTTGTCATGGCAGCCCTAAGGAACTGATAAAGGGTGCGCAACGGGGAACCAGAATTTCCGCTTATCTGGACATAATGATACCTGTCCCTAGACTAAGGAAGGCCGATTCCGCGGTCAGGCTGTTTGTCTACCGCACCCGGGGGACGGAGGGGTCGGGGTCCCTGGGCCGTGCAAGGACTCGCCGGGGCCAGTGGTTGGACGGCGCTGACCCCCTCTCCCCCCGCAGATGGGATCCGAGCCGGCCAGCTGCGCTCTCTCTTCCCCCCGGAGCAGCTTGTCAGCGGGAAGGAGGACGCCGCGAACAACTACGCCCGAGGCCGCTACTCTGTGGGCTCGGGCATCGTCGACCTTGTGCTGGAGAGGATCCGAAAGCTGGCAAGTGCCGCCCTCCTCCCTAGACGGGTGCCCGGGTGCCCGGGCTCCACCTCCGAAGGGGCCGGCGTTTCCTAGCACAGGCGTCACGGCACCCAGCCTCTCCCCTGGGAGCCTCCTGCGGGTGCTCGAAGCTGGGAAGCCGCCCGATGTTGGCTTTGATGAGGCTTTGTTCTGTAGGAAGGGGGGGCCAAAGAAACCTTTACACTCGTTAGAGCCCCATCTACTCTTTTTGTTGTTTTTAGATTTATGGGGAAATGTTTTGTTTTCCACACTGCTTTCTTGATATCTGACACGCGACATTGTATAAATTTAAGGTGTACACGTGATGATTTGATACACCTATACTGCGCAGTGATTGCCGTAATATGGTTAACGTGTGTGTGCTCATGGTAGGGGCATTTAAGATCTGCTCTCTTAGCAACTTTTTCTTTTTTATTTTAATTTTTTTTAATGTTTCTTTACTTTTGAGAGAAAGAGAGAGAGAGAGAGATACACAGAATCCGAAGCAGCCTCCAGGCTCTGAGCTGTCAGCACAGAGCCCAACGTGGGGCTTGAACCACAAACTATGAGATTATGATATGAACCCAAGTCAGACACTCAACTGACTGAGCCACCCAGACGCCCCATCTCTTACCAACTTTCTAGCACACAAGCCGGTGTTGTGGAGTAGAGGCGCCAGGCTGTCCGCTAGATCCCCAGAACTCATCCCGCTTGTAACTGAAAGTTTCCGCCCTCCGACCGTCATTTCCCTGGCGCCCCACCCACAGCCCCTGGCAGACACTGCTCTCCTTTCCCTTTCTACGAGTTTGACGTTTTTAGATTCCGTGAATGTAAATGGGATGATACGGTCTTTGTCTTTCTGTGTCTGGCTTATCTCACTTAGCATAATGCCCTTAACGTCCATCCATGCCGTCCCAGAGGGCAGCGTGTCCTTCTTTTCATGAGTAGCCCCCCTCCGCTCTTGCTTCTGCTCCACACGCGGCTTTTCCTGTTGTCGCAGACTTCCCAAGCATCCGGACACTTGTCCTTCTTCGGTAGCGTCCCACTGTCAGTGACGTTAACAGAAGGCACATCCTACCTGGAGATCAGTTACGCTCTTTGCTATCGGTCCGTTCTTCTTCAAGGACCTACGTCTGGAGAATCCTTTGTCTAGCACATATTTTGGCGTTTAATCCTCAAGTAATGCGACGCCTTTCACACCCGCAGAGTAGACTGGGTAGAGAAGCGACAGGTACATAGGCACGTCATCTACTGGCGGAGGGGAGGGGCCTGTTGCTAGGCATTTTCTCGTCTTTGTTACTGATAAAGGCCTTGCTTCAGATCACACGCACATAAACCCGTGGAGGGCAGCTAACGCAGTTGGATATTTAGGCTTTGGCTACAGTAAAATTCCAAAGTGCTTCCCCTCCTCCACACGCTCGCACGCACGTGTGACCGCGGTGTTAATAACGGTTAACCAGTCCTTTCCGAAGGTGTTGTTTGTCCGGGGTGGGGGTGAGGGGGGGCTCGTCGCGTCCCCTACGCTGCGTCCGCGCTCATTCAGCCCGTCCTCACATCTCCTTTACTCCCCCAGGCGGAGCACTGCAGTGGGCTTCAGGGACTTTTGATTTTCCGGAGCTTCGGCGGAGGGACTGGGTCGGGATTCACGTCTCTCCTGATGGAGCAGCTCTCGGTAGAATATGGCAGGAAGACGAAACTGGAGTTCTCGGTCTATCCGGCGCCCAGGATCTCCTCCGCTGTCGTAGAACCTTACAACTCCGTCCTCACCACCCACGCCACCCTGGAGCACTCGGACTGCACCTTCATGGTGGACAACGAGGCCCTCTATGACATCTGCCACCGCAACCTGGGTGTTGAGCGCCCCTCTTACGCCAATGTTAATAGGCTGATAGGTCAGGCGGCGTCTTCCGTTACCGCGTCCCTCCGGTTTGAAGGGCCCTTGAATGTGGACCTCATCGAATTCCAGACCAACCTAGTACCTTATCCAAGAGTGCATTTCCCCATGACGACCTTTGCCCCCATCATCTCTGCCGACAGCGCCTACCGCGAGGAGCTCTCCGTGTCCGACATCACCGCCGCCTGCTTTGACTTCTCCAATCAGCTGATCAAGTGTGACCCTGGGCGGGGCAAGTACATGGCCTGCTGCCTACTCTACAGAGGGGACGTGGTCCCTAAGGACGTGAATGCCGCCATCGCAGCCATGAAGTCCAGGAACTCTGTGCGGTTTGTAGACTGGTGTCCCACCGGTTTCAAGGTGGGCATCAACAGCCAGCCGCCCACGGTGACGCCAGGAGGGGACCTGGCCAAGGCCCAGCGGGCTGTGTGCATGCTGAGCAACACCACGGCGGTCGTGGAGGCCTGGGCCCGCCTGGACCACAAGTTTGACCTCATGTACGCCAAGAGGGCATTTTTGCACTGGTACCTCAGAGAAGGCATGGAGGAAGGCGAGTTCTTAGAGGCCAGGGAAGACTTGGCAGCCCTGGAGAAGGATTATGCAGAAGCGGGGCAAAGTTCCTGATGCAGACGTGGCTGGCGAGGGTGAAGACTCACAGGGTCGGGCTTTCTTTTCGAGACATTATCTACGCTTAGCGGGCAGACTTCCCCTGATTAGAAGAAACCGGAAACCAAATCAACAAGACCCTAATTTCCACACTAAATCGGATGGGTCAGTATCAGCAGTGAGCTCCTATGTCCTGTCTGCTGGTGCAGGTCGGCACAGCTACCTGTGAACCTTTTAGGTTCGGGTCTTCGAGCTTCTGGCTTACATCCATGTTTCTTTCTTTCTTTCTTTTTCCCCTCATAATGGAAACGTAGCTTTATTCTTGGCTTTTGCAGCAACAGACCATGAACCCCTGAAGTCAGTGCTCTTGCTTTCCCTTTCCTGCGGTGTAACACGGCACATCTTAATTATTAATGTTATTTCCCCCATGTCTATATTTTGTACATTGATTAAAGAATGAATATTTTCGGTATCATTCTTTTCTTTCTTCCAAAGGTGGGCCTTCACGTCTCAGTTTGCTTTTTATACAAACAAACGGGCAGCAAGAATATTCTCGGGTCTTTCAAAAGTTTGCATCTGCGATCCTGTGGGCCCGGAGGTGAAAGTCAGCTCTCTCACCCTCCCCATCCTTGAAGAGCTGTTCTCGTCTCGAAGCGTGGCCAGCAGAGCCCTGCGTCAGAACCAATCGAGAGGTTCGGGGGAAAAAAATGCACCTTCTTGAGCTTTGCCATGGACTTGCTAAGTGAGGAGCCATAGGGAGGGGAGGGGACGTGACCCAAGAGTTTGAAGTTAGCAAAAAAATTCCATTTTTTTAAATTCAATTCTCCCAGTTTCAAACCAGTTATAACTTAAAATGGAAAAAATAGCCATAAACGCATTAAAAGCACCAGCTACTTTTCTATAATCCACGACGTTTAATCTGACTAATCGTTGGAAGTAAGGCGAACCAGACACTACAAAGTGTTGCTCTGAGCTGATGGGAGAGAGTTTCCAGTCCCTCATTCAGCCGTAGTGTCTTCCTCACCGCCCTGGTCCTCTCGTGTCCTCTCTTGGCCTCAGCGCGGCCAGGGCTCTTGGCTCAGGTGATACTCTGAGGGTAATAGATGCTAAAGCCTTGGCCGAAGGCGTGAAGTCGAGCATCGTATTGAGAGATCTGCCACACGGCAGCAATGCGATCTTCTGCTCGCCTGTGCCGAGACCCGGAATGGCCCCTCCACCTTGAACGGGTTCCTGGCGGCTGCTTTTACGTACTGATACCACCGCCCTGGGGTGTAGCCTGCAAGAGCTCCGTTCACACGAGGTACCGTTTTGCCCGCTTCCCACTTGCACGTTGTCACCATGGAGGCCAGTGAGTACAGCCTGGTGGAACCGACGTCTACACACTGTAAGAGATGCTTGTGTGTCAAGATTTGGTTTTCCAGCCCGCCCATCGGTGAGGTTTGCTCAGTCCTCAGGTCTCTGAGCCTTTGGCTGGATCCCCTCTGGACTCTAGTTCCAAGGCCCCCGCCAGGGCTGAGTCTCCACTGACACTAAAACAACTTCACACGGAGCTGCCTTTGGACCCCGAGGCCTGTTAATCCTAAATTGTGCCGAGACTTTCAGCATAGTCACGGGGAAAGGAACAGGATTCTCATTCCTATGTCTCTGACTTACCGTGATCAAATACTCAGAGGAAAGCGAGAAAAAAAAATTTTTTTTCTACAAAGAAAGGAGTGATTCGGTGCACTGTGCAGTCACGTTCACCAAATCCAGCATAGACCCGCAGCGGATTGTGTGACTCTTTAAGTGCGAAAGAAAACCTTCCTATGCCAGGATCCATGTACAGGGCTCTGTTTTTCAACCGACCCATGTGTCTAAAATGCTCTCTCTTACTCGGTAGTGAACAAAGATATTCGATGGCCTAAATAGAATGGACATTCCACATACTTAGGGGTTAGGATTAGGTCTCCTAAGGCGTAGTCATCAGAACGCACATAACTTCTCTCTAGACTGTTTCTTGTAATAAAGTTTATCACCAAAACGGTAAAGTGTAACATGGAAGAAATACCTGCTAGGGCAGTTGGATTCCAGTCATGGCATTGTTACAACTATGCGATTTTTAAATCTATACCTCTCCACATCTTCAATGCCCCATCTCGAATAGTTACTTCTCAAGGTCCTTTCCAGTTCCAAGATTCTGTGAGCCTAAGGTTTGGTTAATATGTGATGCTACGTGTCTCCACGTGCCATATACAATACTAGATTTGCCAGGTATTGTATTCTTCGTATGTCCTCACTACTCCTTAAACAGTTATTTTTTTTCTCTTTTAGTGGATACCCTAGAAATTACAACATTCAAACTTGACTTGTTAGCATCATGTTTCCGCCACTTCCTGGACGATGAAAAAAACCATAGAACACTTCCACTCAGTTACCACCCCCCTGCTTTGTGTGAATTGTTACCTTATATTGTAGTGCCGTATGTGTTTTAAACCTTGCAAGGCACGGACTATCATTGCTGCTGGTTTAAACTGGATGTCTGCTTACATTTGCCTTCCTAGTTACCGTCTGGTAGTCTTCATTTCTTCTTGTGTTACCGTACTTGCATATGGAATCATTCTCCTTCCGGCTAAGGACCTGCCCTTGGTCATTCTTTTGACGTGGATCTGGGGTTGAGAGGGATTGATATTTGCCTTTTCTGCCTCAAAGAGTGAGATCACCTGAAATCATGACGTGTGATGTCGAAGCAAGGACCCTCTTATCCGTGTATCTACAGTGCCAGGCGCCGAGTAGGTCCTCACATACTTATTAAGCTGAGAAGTGTCAGCTTACTTCCTACTTTACCGAAATCACGTCCATCCGATTTGTAACCTCTTCCGTTCCTCTTCATACACTTAAACTTGTTTTGAATCTGCACGTAACCTCTTCTGTCCCGGAGGAGTAGAGCTCTCCATTCCAAGGACATTTGTCATTTTTGTGCCTTCTTCTCTCGACTCTTCCCTTCTAGGACACCCCACTCCTTCCATCTCCTTTGTCTATTCTGTCTCTTTTTCTCCATTGATGTGTTGTTGTTCTTTTCCTTACTTGTATGTCTGGGACTCCTCGTTCAAAACCTCAATCCCTTTTTCCAGATTCTACTTCCCCCATAACATATTGTCACATCTCTCCACTCTGTCAGACATCTCAAAGGAATAAGCATCCTACCTTTCTTCTGAAACCTTTATCTTCAAGATCACTGATCATACCTCATCTATCAAAACAGAGACCTCCTCAGCCTTCAGATTTCTTTACTCTAAGCGTTTGGTTTCTCCTTTTCCTTGAAACTTTTCCTTTGGCTCCTGGGGTGCCACTTGGTTCTCCCGCTACATCTGGCATCTCTGTGGGCTCCTCTTCCACCTTGTCTGCCCCTGGTGGAGGTGCTCTTTGTCCTCCTCTCGGGCCCTCGGCTATGTCATCCGCAACCACTGACAGTGGGTGACTGTGCAAACCCCAAGCACTCCTTCTCTCTTGAGGTTTATGCTGAAACTTCCGGCTACTGGCCGGACCTGTCTGCTCAGATGGATTGTCTACACTTACACTCCACTTCTTCCAAGAGAACGTTACCATTTTCCTCAAAAGAAATCTGCTCCTCCCTTAGTGTTCTCTGTCTTGTCTGTTTCCATCATCTTCCCAGGTTCTAAACAACACCGTCATTTCTGATTGCCTTCTTGCTCTCTACGCAGCCCGAGTCCTCTCAATTCTATACTGTTTCTAGGATCCGTCGCCTTCCTGCTCTTCCCACGGAAGCCATCCTGGCTCCGGCCATCACATCCTCTTCCCAGAGCCAGCACACCGGCGTCCAAAGGCTCTTCTGTCCTTCCCTTTGTCTTCCCGACCCATCCCGCACGCCTCTCTGCGACGACACCTGAAGCACAGTTTGGATTATTTTGCCCCTTTGCTCAAAGCGTTAGCGATCCCCGTTGTCTTAAGTGTGAAGTCTAAATCTCTGCACGTGGTGTGCAGAGCCTGGCCCCGCTAATTTCCAGTCCCGTCCAAACCTGAGCGCTCCGGGCTTCCCAGCACGTGTTTTTCTCTCCTCTGCCTTTGCTTCTTCTCGCTGCTGTCTTTCGTCTTTCCCTCTCTGACCATGTGATGCCACGCCTACTTCAAACCCAGTGCTTATGTTCCACAGAGCTTCTTGGGCGTCCATTTACGCCCACCCCAGGATTAGCGATAGTTGGGATACACTATGAAATCTCTCACTATATTGGAAATATCGTAGTAAGTACTTGTTAATGAAATAGATATATTTTTGCATGTGCATATCCTTCGTTGAGCTTTGGGCTTCTATTAGACTTTTATCAAGTAGTTTTATGTACATGTGTTGTTTCTGTCTCCAGACACCAGAGGGCACTAGTGAAACGCTTAAATAACCCCTCAGTTGCGGTAATGTTTTGGGTGTTTTAGACATTTGTGTGTGTGCGTATTCCCATGTTCAGAAACGACCGGGGGTTTTCTTTTGTTTTTAAAAATTAACGATCTACTAAAATTGAGATATAAAACCTAATTATTTCTTAAACTTTTAAGGTCAGCTTGAGAATCTTAGGATTTCTAAGTTTAGCAAATGGAAATAATGAACTTTTAAAGGGCATACACATGAATTTGCGGTTCCTTTTGCAATCTTAGACGACTGCTCTTAAATGTTTTAGATTACATCGATAAATTTAATACCTTCCATTTTCTTTTAAGGACTCTGTCCCCCAAACTTTCACAGTACCCTAATTCTTCTAAAATATCTAATAGGTGAAACTACAAATGTGCTAATTAAGTGTGCGCAGGCGTTTCGCACTCTATACACTGGTGCGATTTTGATTTAAGATCGCGAATGTAAATTATCACTCGGTTCACGTATTTTAAAATTGGAATCGTAAGTCCAAAAATGTTTCCATCAGGCCACGTCCTCTTAACTGTCACAAAAACTGTACTTTAAATGCTAAATAGGCATAGGTTCCCTGTCACCAGAACATTCCTCCGTTATTTAATTGGCTCACTCACTAGTCGTTTACTGACCGTCTAGTATATGCTACTTGGTATTCTGACCATTGGGGATACAACATTGAACAGAACAGTAATCCCTGCCCTCCAAGAGTTTATATGGTAGCGAAAGTAGAGGTGAAAGACGATAAACATGAGATTAAATTATATTGGGTGTTGGAAGGCGATAGGTACAGCTGGGAAAAATGGGCCATGGTTAGGGGCTCTCGAGAGGAGGGGAGTCACTCGCGGCCTCATGAGAAAGAGGCATTTGACAAAGACATAGAGGAAGGGACACAGGGAGAATGCAGATTATCTGGAGGAAAAGCATTCCGCAGGGAAAGGAGCCAGCAAAGGAGATTTAGAGGAGCCTCCAGCGGGGAAGAAGGGAAACAGCATGGTGTCCTGAAGGTCAGGCTGGAGAAAGACATATGAAGGGGGAGTTAGCGGCCCACTGCGGGAAATGGTGCTTACGGGTTGGGAGGGATGAGGGCTGTCCCTTGATCATTGGATTTAGCAGCATGGAGGTCTTGGCTGACCTGCATGGGCGGCGGCAGTGGGATGGGCGGGATGGAAGCCTGACAAACGTGGGTTTTATGGAGAAGGAGAGACACTCGTTCTGCCCAGAGAGGGTTTGCCGAAGAGGAGCAGAGTCATAGCAACTATCTGGAAGGGGTGGCAGGTCGAGGTACATTGGGGGTTTGTTTTTGACGCAGGAAAAGTAAAGCGGACTTGTGTGCCGGCGTGAGTGGTGTTGGGGGTGGGTAATGCTGATGATGCAGGCGGGAGAAGGGGAAGTTGTCGGATCGGTGTCTCAAGGAGGCCAAGGGGGATGGGAGCTCTGCGCATGACACAAGATTGTCCCTGACACGGGCGCGGATGGCGCGTCCGACTTAGAGAAGGCGGCAGAGTGTGTGAGTAGTAGGCTCTGGGTAGGTGAGCCAGCTGAGGTTGGATATGGGGAGCACATGTTTGAGGCTGGAGGAGAGCGAGGAAGAGTGAGAGCGTAAGGAGACGCCGCGTCCTCATGGCGCAGCAGGAAGAGCTCTCCAGGACCGTGAAGTGACACCGCTGATCGTGCGCGCGGGTGTTTGAAGCGGTGTTCAGCCTCGGGGTGCAGGGGCAGCGTAGCGGGGTGTTCGAATCCATCAGGGTTTAATCACCGCCAAGGCCAAGCAAAAGCAGAGCACGGGAATTGCAGTGTCCGCAGGGAGCGACGGTCACGATCGGTCACAGCACTTACGCTGGCGAAGGGTGGTGCGTTTTTTGGTCTCGGTGCGGCTGGAAGATGGTCAGGGTTGGCATGCTGGAAAGAGCCAGCCGGGAAGATAGGAGAGGTGGTCGGACGGCTTAGGATTTGATGACTAAGTCTGGGGTGTGGCCACGGGCGTGAGTGGCTGAGAGGGGGATTTTGGACGATGGGGGAGGGGAGCAGAAACGACAGCCCAGGAAGCCGGCTGGGTCCTCAAACGTGTGTTGAAATCATGAAGGCAGGAGTGGTGTCAGAGGCTGATGTGCTGAGAGCTAAAGTGATCAGGAAATGAGGCGCGGCGACCCAGGTGTAGGTGAATGGTGGCAGCAGTGGGGGGCGTGAGTGGGGTGATGACGAAAGGTTCAGGTGGGGAACAATGGCTTCAGGAGGAAGCAGGGAGAATTCTCTCCTGAGACGAAACATGCTTATCTTTAGGAAAACGTGTCATCTCATAGGCTCGGGGTTTCCTTCCAAGATACTTTTCTTTTCTTTTTTTTCTTTGTCTTTTGCCTTCTCACTGACTGAGGCTTCTTACTGACATCCACCAGGCTGTGACAGGCTCTAAGGAACATGCTCAACCCTGGGAACAGGGAATAGGGTATGACGGGAACTTCAGTAATTAAAGAACAAGGTGGAATCATTATGTTGTACTCTCGCACCTCATATAATGACATCATGGCGGATGTCAATTATACCTCAATGCAATTGTTTTAAAGAAGAAATTGTTCCATAGCCCATGCTTAGATGAGTGTAATGTCAGCTAGAACTTCATCTATAATTCTTTCTTTTTAAGTTTATTTATTTATTTTGAGAGTGACAGAGACAGCATGAGCAGCGGAGGGGCAGAGAGAGAGGAAGGAGAGAGAGAGAGACTCAAACTCAAACTCAAACTCACCAACCGTGAGCTCATGACCTGAGCCAAAATCAAGTCAGTTGCTCAACCAACTGAGCCACCCAGGCGCCCACATCTATAATTCAGTGGTGGTTAGTAGCTATACCATTGGACAAGATTTTGTATTTCTTTGACTCCTCACATATGTAACTGTCTTTTTAGTTTAATACTACGTACCCGTGAACTTGTACATCTCCCATTTCTTGGAGTTATATAAAACACTGAGTTCTGGGCACCACTCAGCTTTCCCTGATTATCTGGTGACAGCTTCCAAGGCCAGTCCCCTGCCACAAAGCAGGCCCCTTTGCTTGCTGTTGGTGTTGGTTTTCAGATTTCTTATGAGGTAGAGCATTTAGAGGCCACGTCATCCAGGCGCTGGTCTTGTCTCCTCTGAGGAGTTTCACTTGGCTTTTGAGCCTTGTTTTGTTTTTAAAAGAGAGTTTCAGAGCGCCTGGGTGCTCCTACTTCGGCTCAGGTCATGATCTCACAGTTCATAAGTTCAAGCCCTGCGTCGGACTCTGTGCTGACAGCTCAGAGCCTGGAGCCTGCTTCGGATTCTGTGTCTCCCTCTCTGCTGTTCCTCTCCCACTTGCACGCTGTGTGTCTCTCAAAAATAAATAAAGAATAAAAGTAAATAAATAAATAAAAGAGAGTTTCGACTACTTTTTCAAGGGAGCTCAAACCAACACAAAGAATCTGGCAGAAATTGTGTTGAGATTTTCTGCTGATGTGAACTTGTCGTTATCACCCCACAAAGCCACTTCCAAATTTTTCCCGTGAACCTCATACGCCTTTGCATCCATCACAACTTTTTCTAAGTCTTTCCTGTGGCGTGATGTGCTTTCCTGACCGTGATGAATTGACGCCAGTGTTTTTATGGGCCCCCGAGCCCCACTGATCCTCAAGGGAAGATCACGGTTCCTGCGGTGCTCTCCGTCCCCCGGCCTCTCTATGGGTCCAGCCAAAGCGTTAGTATAATTAGTATTGTTATTTTAATGTAAATCTTCTCCAGAGGAGGGGCCTCAGGGCCAACAAGGCACGGGAGGGCATAAGTTCTTTTGATTGTTAGGAAGTAATGCAGCTACTATGATTTAAAAAAACAAAAACAAAAACAAACCCCACAAAAAAACACAAACGAAAAACCAAAGAAAACCCACAGTACTTTTTTTAGCCACTTAACAAACTCCACTAGAGGCCACTGTCTTCAAAGCTTCTCTCACCAAGCCAGGGGTCCAGGACAGGAGCCAGCAGGGACACCGAGCCTGCTTTGTGAAACCAGCTCCAACTTTTTTTTTTAATGTTTAGTTATTTTTGAGAAAGAGAGAGCTGGGGAGGGCAGAGAGAGAGAGAGAGAGAGAGAGAGAAACACGGAATCCAAAGCAGGTTCCAGGCTCTGAGCTGTCAGCACAGAGCCCGACGTGGGGCTCGACTCGAACTCACAACCGGTACGATCAAGACCTGAGCTGAAGTCAGACACCCAACCCACTGAGCCACCCAGGCGCGCCACCAGCTCCAGCTTTTATGTTCTGGTTTTAGGTTGTTCATGAAACTAAAAGTGGGACCCCGCTGCTTGATTTTTTTCAGCAGCCAAGTTCATCCCGTATTTCCTGCCCTTTGTGTGAACAGAATGTGCATTATCAGAGCAAAAACAAACAAAAATAAAGTGCAAATTTAAAAATCCTCAAAACGGAAAAAATAAACTACCTTAAAATATCTTGTGAGAAATTGATGAGATCACGTTCAGGAAGTGGGGTTCCCGGGGCGTCGGCAGGGGGAGTGGGAGGGTTTGCTCGGAGCCCCGTGGTAAGGAGACCCTAGACTGCCAGGTGGGTGTTCTGAGTCTCGGGCCAGGATGCTTTGCGCTCTGCCGTGGGGCTTTCCCTGGATGGACACAAGTTACATTTTCAGGTTTTTGAGCATTGGTCCTGTTAAGAGATGAGGTATTTTTCATCTCAAGTTTAACTTGGCATTTAAAAAGGATGTCCAGTTTCACTTCTTCCAGTAATTTCTGCTGGAAGCAGGGTTGCTGAGTTAAAAGTAAAACGGGGGCCCTTGGGGGCTCAGTCGGTTAAGCACCCGACTCTTGATTTTGGCCCAGGTCGTGATCGGAGTCTGTGAGACTGAGCCCCACATCTGGCTCCACTCCGACATTCCAGAGCTTGCTTGGGATTCCCTCTCTCCCTCTCTGCCCCTCCCCTGCTCTCTCTCTCTCTCTCTCTCTCTCTAAATAAACTAAAAAAAAAAAAAAAAAAAAAGGTAAAATGAATCTGTAAGGCCCCTGGCTGGATAATGCAACTCTTGAGCTCAGGGTTGCGAGTTCGAGACCCATGTTGGGTGCAGAGATTACTTAAATATAAAATCTCAAAACAATGAATTTGTAACTTGGTTAGGTATTTCCAAAGTGTTTATATTCCCGCAGCCGGCAGTGGAGGAGGGTGGCTACTCACCACACCTGTGGCGTCTAAGTTAGTCGTCACACTGACAGACTTGTGACGCACAGTTACGGACAACCTGAGAGGTGAGACATTGTATGTGAGTGCAGTTCTCATGGGGACGAGGTTCAGTAGCTTCTCATACGTGCGAGGATCGTTTGTATTTGTGTGTGTGTGTGTGTGTGTGTGTGTGTGTGTGTGTAAGAGAGAGAGCTCTTCACATCCTTGCTTATTTGGGGGGAGTTGTTCTTCTCAATTTTTAGCAGCTCTGTGCATTTGATCAGTAAGCCACTTGTGTTTATCTGACTGAGAAACATTAGTCTAATCTGTTATTTATCTGTGTTTCGGGTTTGCTTCTGGGGGGGGTGGTAGTGTTGGCTGCTGGTGTGCACGTGTGTCGTTTACTGTAAAATCACGGCAGCGTATACAGGTTCCCGTCGTGTCTTTATGAGATCACCACACAGAAGCAAGAACCAGATGGGAATCTGGCCCTCGGGTGGGAGGCCGTCAGTTCCTGCTGATGTCTTCGTTGTGGACTTGTACTTGTATTAAACCTTCTCATCTCTGAACTCCTCATAAATGTTCTTACGCCAGTTGCTGTCACTTTGCAGTTCACTGCTTACACAGCCCCAGGTGGCATTTGCTTCTTTTCTCTGTCTTTTTTTTTATCCCTTCTCTTTTTTTTAATGTTTTATTCATTTTTTTGAGAGAGCGTGAGTGGGGGAGGAGCAGAGAGAAGGGGGAAAGAGGCTCTAAAGTGGGCTCTGCGCTGACAGCAGTAAGTTCTACACGGGGCTCGAACTCAGGAACCGCGAGATCGCGACCCGAACCGAAGTCTGATGCTTAACCAACTGAGCCACCCAGGCGCCCCGTCAAGTCCGGGTTTCGATCGTCACTTAGCTGCTGGCTCCTGGGGAGCAGAGGCCTCACCTCACACACCAGCCTCTGTCATCAGGCCGGGTGTCAGCCGGACGCTCACTGTGGGTCCAATAAACACCTGCTGACGGCCTAGCAGCCCCATGCCCAGCCACAGAGGAGTTTGGGCTGTCGCGAAAGCTCCCTCCCCACCGGCCCCGTGCCCGTTCTAGAACAGATGCCAGGTGGCACCTCCCGGGTGGAAGCAGGCCGTGGGCTCTAGCTTGAGCGACGGCTGGCAGGGTCCTGCGGGCTTGGCCTTTCAATCCCTTCTTTACCCCCTCCCAGGACCACCAAGAGCTGTCCGTCCCGGGAGAGATGGGGATGGACTCATCAGCTCCCTCCCTCCTTCCCCTCCCCTTCTGCACGCTCAGAGGTGTGAGGGCCGCCAGCTGAAGGAAGAGGAACTCAAGCCAGCCCACGGTTGCAGAAGCCGTTGGTTTTAATGGGGGTGAGAAGGCAGGGAAGGGGTCTGAAGTCAGCATGGTGAGCGGCGCGCCTCCTCTCCTGGCCGGGGTGGTGTGCGGGGCGAGGGGGCGGAGCGTGGGGAGCAGGACCCCAGGACCTTTGTCTCTCATCATGGGGAAGGAAGAAGTAGAGGCAAAATGTAGGGAGAGGGGTTACGGGCCTGCTGTCTGTGCTCTTCTGTGTCTGCGTGCAGAGGAGGAGGGAGCTGGGCTGGAGGCAGAGCAGGAGCGGAGGGGTGGAGCGGTGAAGAGCCTGTAGAACTGGACCCATCCCTCAAAACCCAGAGCAGCTGGCCCCACCTTGACCCTGCCCTTGACCCTGCCGCGCCCCCCTGCCGGCCTGTGCTGCTACTTCTTCCTGCCGATCTGAGCCATCAGGTGCGCGTTGGCGGCCGCCTTGGCCTGCAGGTTCTTGGCCTTGGCGATGTCGAAGAGGATGTTCATGATGTTGGTGGGGACGTCGAGGGACAGAGTGACCTTGGTGCGCCGATCGCCCTTGGCCTTGTCCTGGGACGGCCTTCCCCTGAGCTGCGCCTGGGACAGGTATTTGTACCGGCCGCTTCCAGCCCCCCCGGCACCCCCAGAGCTGGGGAAGGTCCTCTTCTTCGTGTCCTCCTCCTCCCGCACCTGCTCCTCGTCCTCCTCCGAGGACGGGTCTGGGCCGGGCAGGTGGAGGAAGCCCCTCTTGCTCAGCACCGGTGCCCCCTCCAGCGGGCTCTGCTTAGGCCGCAGACAGGGCCGTGTTCACACAGCTGACGAAGGACTTGGCTTTGTAGAACCTCTGGGAGAGGCCTGGCCTGGGGGCTCCCGGGAGCAGCAGCAGCAGCAGCAGCAGGAAGTGGGCTGGCTTCGGCATCTCTCCCTGGAGTAGAAAGGAGGGGCGTGGGGCAGGGGTGTGAGCAGGGCTCACAGCCCCGGAGGGCAGGGGTGAAGATTCACTAGGGCTTTGTTTGTATTCAACAGTGGGTCTCAAAGTAGGGCTCCCAGACCAGCAGCGGCATCGGGATGTTTGTTAGAAATGCAAAGAATTCTCAAGTCTTGCTTGCCCCAGAATTACTAGATCAAAAAGTCTGAGGCCAGCCATCTGGGTTTTAATAAACCTTCCAGTGATTTCTGATGGCTCCGATCATGATCTCACGGTTTGTGAGTTCAAGCCCCGCGTTGGGCTCTGTGCTAACAGCGTGGACCCTGCTCACGACTCTCTCTCTCCCTTTCTCTCTGCCCCTCGCCCCCTCAAAAATAAACACTTAAAAATTACAAAAGAAAGAAAAGGAAAAAAAACCTAAATTTCGTGTGTGGAATGCTCACGTGTGTGGCAGTGAACGTGTCCAGCTCAGTGGCCCTCCTGTAACCAGACTGGCCGGGTCTGAAGCCATCATGGTCGTTGGGCCCCTCAGCAACCGTGCTGGACGAGAACTTAAGTGGCTTTCTCCAGCAGGGAGAAGGGCTCGCGGGGGCATTCCCACCTCTGCCCCGCCTCCTATGTGGCGACGGCTCACGGGGCGTCAGCAGGCGATCAGGATTTGGGGTGTGTGTGCTCGCTGTGCCTTAGGGACACAGTGGAGTGGGCAGAATTTACCGTCTGTGCCCCAGGACCAAGTCTAGCCCGCACCCCGGCCCCCGAGCTCTCGCCTGGCCACGCCCTCTCCAGCTCACATGTAAGGACATGAGGTTCCTTTACCGTCACCTTCATGCGTGAGACAAAAACGTGAGATCAAGGGGTGGGGTTTCATCTACTCGCCCCAGAGGAGGACGGCTGGCTGCCCTACACACCCCGACGCGCCGATACCCCCGCATCCTCCCGTATGCGCGGCCATCCCAGGAGGCATGAGAGGTGAAAGGCTGCCCTCTTCACTTTGGTAGCTTTACCTGAACTTGGAGTTCCTTTTCTTTCTTTTTTGTTAAGTGTGTGTTTATTTGTGAGAAAGAGAGAGCATGAGCAGGGAGAAGACAGAGAATCCCAAGCAGGCCCCGCACCGTCGGCGCAGAGCCCGACGCAGGCTGAACTCGCGAACCGTGAGATCACGTCCCGAGCTGAAATCAAGAGTCAGATGCTCAACCGACTGAGCCACCCAGGCGCCCCTGAGGTTCATTTTCTGTCTAAGACATCCTTGGCTTCCGCAGAAGGAAGCAAGAAAGATGTGATTAGCTATGGAACTCGGAGGAGACTGCTGTTATTAAGGTAGTTTTTCTCAGGAAGTAAGAAAAATTGGATGAATAAATCAACACGGGGTTCCTGCTGGGCGATGAGAAGTGCCAGGCTAGCGCAGGGGCTTTCTGGTTTCTGAGGTTACAGGCAGCGGCGAGCCGGGCTGGCGCCATGCTGAGGTCTAGCCTCTGCTCTGCAAATCATTGTCCCCATGGCCTTGGGCAGGTCATTGCCCAGAAAATGAGTGGGAATGGACCCATGCCCACCTCCCAACTTCCTTAGGCTGTGGATGGTTGAGGCTAGACCTGACCCTTAAATACCTGAGCCTTGTTCTTTCTCTAAAGGGGAATCTCGTGAGTCCTCGCTCTCTGCCTTCCCTTGGACACACACGCACGCTGACCTGGCGAGTTTTCTCTAGAAGCCCGTTATTTTCTCACACACTCCACATTGCACCTACTGCCTTTTTTTTTTTTTTTTTTAAGAGACCAGGTTGCTTTGTTTGTTCATTTGTTTTTGCATCATAAGAATTTTGAGTTTATCAAAACAGTTATGAAAAAAATGTGACCCTTGCTTTATAAAATCCAAATGCATGAACTAGCTACATCTGGGCATGTGCAGTGAAATCAACACAGACTTGGGAGTCAGAGAGACGCAGGTTCGAATCCACCCTGTCCTGGTTTGTCTGAGGACCGCGGGCAGATTGTCGAACCTCTGTGCATTTCGATTTCCTCGCCTGATGCACGGGGATAGCAATAACCACCTCCTAAAGCTTCTGTGGAAGATTAAATTGAGGTGCGGTAGCTCTTGCTCTAGCCGGGTACTTAATAGGGAGACTGCCTCATATCTGTTTGCACCTAAATAACCCCCAGGTCCTAATAGGCTAAGGCTCAGGTCACGCACAACCTTTTCGGAACTGATATCCATATCTATATATTTTTATCTCTGTCTCTCTACACCTATATCCACACACGGCAGCTAATTTGATCCAGTAATTCGATCCTGCACACCTCTATCTGTCTTGCGGTGTATTTCTGGCTTCTGGTTTTCAGCTGTGACACCACTTTCTCCATCGTAGCCCCGGCAGGCTCCTCTTGCCTTGCACGCGGTCTAAGCTGCTCTCCGCCTTTGGAGTGGTTCAGAACCACGAGACGGGACTGCTCTAAGCGGGCCGTGGGGCGCCACTGGGAGGTTGGGGCGAGGCCTGAGAATCTGCATCTCTAACGGCCTCTGAGGATGCCGAGGCCGTGGGTCCTAGACCACATGCTGAGAACCAGGTCTCTCGGCGTCCCGGTCCTCCCGGGCGCTCCTTAGGATTGCACGCCAGATGCCCATAGAACATTTTCCAGGGCGTAACGTGTCCAATTACCAGACTTTCGGCTTTGTCATTTACCGGGTGCAGTTAGTTCTCCTGCGCCAACATCCCAACATCGTACGGAATCGCGGCTTTAGCTGCCCTGCGCCTTGGAGGCGCCTTAAGGCTTCGGAGCAGTTTCCAAGGGCTTGGAAGACTGCCAGGACTTAGAGACTCAGAACCCAGTTCACAGAGAAAGGGTTAATGCTGGAGGGGAGGTTGTAGAGAGAGCTTTGTTTGGGGTTTGCAGGGGAGAAGGGGAGACGCTCTCCACTAGAAAACCTCCTTTCTGATTCCTGAGCAAGCTCCCCGCTTACATTCTTCAGATTCCTTTGCCACCTCCCCTGGGGAGACGACTCGCAGGTTCAAGATCTCTCTGCCACCTGCTGTGAAAAAAGGCACCGCTCTGTAGTTAGATTCTAGCGGGCAAAGCTCTACCTCTGTATTTTTCTGGATCATTCTGTTGGCATCTGGCAGTACTTTTCTAGGTGCTTCTCAGAGCTGTCCCACAGTCGTGCCCGGGAATGTGGGGCAGCGAGGGACCTGAGAGCAGAGCCCCCACAGGGAGAGGGGGCCCCAGGGGAACAAGAACGGGAGCCGAAGCCAGCGGCAAAGACGCCGTGTGCACAGCCTCGCCGCGAGCCGGCCCGTTCTCCAGCCGCGAGGAGGGCAGGACGACTCCCCGTCCTACCCCGTCCGTCTGCAAACCCTGACCAGAAGTCGAATTTAAGAAACATTTTATAAAACCGCGGCTGCGGAATCTAGGGGAACTTGAGGCATTCCAGCAGGTGTTATGGTAATGAGCTCTCTGGTGGGACCCCAGGACCCCCGAGCAGTTCACCCCAGAGGGGCCGTGAGGGCTCCTACGTGGAGCAGGCGGGAGAAGAGAGGTTACAGATAACTGTGTGTCTCAGCTGCGTGTGTGTGTGTGTGACTGTGTGTGCGTGTGTGAGTGTGTGTGTGTGTGCGTGCTAGATTGCCGTGTTTGTGGAGAAAATCACAAACAGAATTTCGCAGAGAGCTTGGACATCAGATGGGGACAGCAAACATCCACCCTCATGTTCCCTCCCCCTCACAGGTGGCACCAAGTCATTACAGTTATCTGTCCCCTTCCCCTAGTGTCCCCGGCTTGGCGAGGGGAGAAAGGACTCCAGGGTTTGAAGGCAGAGGACCCGGGTTCAAAACCACCGTCACGCTCTCGCTTGCCCGGGGTCGAGTCGCTCAGCCTCTCGGTGTCCACCTCCCGAGGAGGAGACATCACCTGTCTGGCAGGTGTGCGGAGAGGAGGCAGTACACGCAGCGTCCCCTGCTTCTGCAGCCCGCGGGGAATTACAGCCTCCGGTTTGGAGGAGCCCTTCCCAACCACCTCCCCACCCGCAAACGAGATTTGCTTGTCTCCGGCTGGACCCTGTTCGGGAAGATACACTGGCAAGATCCCGTCTGCCTCAGCCTGTTACCTTTGCACGGCAGGTCTCTCTGTACCAAGAAGGGAGGGCGGACTTCTCCTCACCTGAAGTGCAGACCGTGGTGTTCAGCACCGGGCTGCCGGGGGCTGGTGCCCACCGGCGCCTGCAGCCTTGGTCTCTCGCCCCCGTCCGGTTCCCAGCACCTCCTGCCTTATATAGGGCCAATAAACTCATCCCTCGTGGACATGTCCCCAGCCGAAATCGTACCTGTGCGTGGCCTTCCCTCCGCAGTGGAAATGCCAGGTGAGGCGGGCAGCCACTTCAGGACCAGGAGATCTGCCCCAGAAGCATCCCCCTGAACTTCTGTCTCAGCTGGGGTCACCGCTCCTTCTCTCCTCGTATTGTTCCCAAGGGGGCCGTGATCTTCCCTCTCTATGGAAACCACTCCACTCCCTCGTGCATATATATAAAAGTGACAGATCACGGGGTGGATGGTAATGCCAGACGTGGTGTCTACACTGGGACGCGATTTCATTTAAAATACAACCGAGCCAGCTGTCCGCGTCATGGAGATGACAGGCACTCTGTATCCTTGACCCCTCCTCCACACCTTCCCGCCCGGCTCTCCCTTTACCTCCCACTTCCCCTCCTGCCCTAGCAACGTGCTCATTGATAAAAAGAAAAAAAAAACCACTCTGTTAAATTGAGAAGCAGCTCCTTTGAAGGGTTTTATTAGGGATCTTAGTTCTTCCTGATTTCAGCTTTCCTGCATCCCTGTCAGCCTGCCCCTCCTTTTGGAAATTGGGACACAGCACCTGCTTTGAAAGTAGAGAAGGTGACTTGAAGTTCATCTGTTTTCTTGTGGTTCCGGTGGGTTCTGACGTGTGGTGTTCTGTCTGGCGACTCACCAGAGCCCTTGACGTCTGTGTCCATCGAAGGACACGCAGAGAGGCAGGCGCAGTGTACCTAGAGCTTCCGATGGGGAGTCATATGAATTTTACCCCCCCCCCTTTTTTTTTTAATTTGTTCATCCAGTATTTTTGAGCACCTGCTGCCTCTCAGGTATTGGCAGGATCCTGGGGAACTGGAAGGGGTCAAGAACCCTTTTCCTGACAGGCTTCACAGTAGAGACGAGATGTAAAAACAGCCTCATCTCAGCATGGCCAGTACCATAGTACAGAAGGGGCCATGCCCGTCCCGGAGACTGAAGACGGGTCACACACACCAGGAGAGGAGAGCAGAGGTTCAGACAGGAAGGAGGTTTGGGAGGGAGAGAACCTGCGAGAAGAAGGGCTGAGGATATAGGAGACAGGCTGGCAGGTGCTGAGTCAGGAGGCTGGCCTCACCCCGGGGCACCCAGGAGGCTTTCGATTTCATTCCAAATGTACCGGCGAAGATCTAGGGACCTGTAGGCAGGTAACCCCTTGTCCCACAGGTGTGGACACTGAGGACAGAGTCAGGGTGAGCGTCTGGGTCCCATGTGGGCTGAACCATTTGGAAGGGCCATGTAAGACCCAGGCTGTGTCCGGACCCCTGGGTAAGACCATAGCTCCTCGAATTCCTCTAGATGATAGGTAAGGGGGCTTCTGGAAGTATCCAAACATTTTAATGTTCACGGGTATTTTGTGGCACAAAAGGAAAGCCCTTGTGGAGAAGGACGCCAAACCCTCCACAGCCTTGGCCTTCATTGTGGCCTCGCGGGATCGGACCTCACTCCGTTCCTGCTTCCGGAGCTGCCTGGCTGGGCTCTGAGGTTCGCAGTGATCTGAAACCAGGGATCTGAACCCAACTCACTCATTCACTTGTTCGTTCGTTCATATATTCGTCTTTGGGAGACATTTTACTTCTCCCCAGTTTGGATAATTAGGCAGTAATGGAATTTGTGTAGGCTGAGGGGTAGACAGTTAGAAGCCTGAATTTAACCCCCTCTCTGCCCTTCTGAGCTCTGGGATACCAGGGAGGCCGTCTTGTGAAGAAGATACCAAGCACTGCTACCCGGAGAGCCGTGGGGATTCTCAACCTTTGTACTATTGACATTTTGAGCCAGATGATGTTATAGGGGGCCGTCCCAAGCCTTGTAGGGTGTTCGCAGCATCCCTCTACCTTTGAGACTCCAGAGCATACCCCCCCAGCCCAGTGGTGACAACCAAAACTGTCCCCAGCTATGTCCCTTGTGGGCAAAATGGCCCCCAGCTGAGAACCACTGCCTGAGAATATGGGATTTAGGAGATGCAATAAACATTGGCTGCTTCTTCTCCTCCTCCCCCTTCAACCCCCTCCTCTTCCTCTTCCTCCTTCTCCTCCCCCTCCTCCCCCATCTGCCTTGTCTCCTCTCAACTTCCTGCAAAATCTCTCCACCTGAGACCAAAGCCTCAGAAGCCCATGGAGCCGCTTTGTGTCGGTGGCTAGTGGCCGTCCTTGAGCGCTCCATCCCTTCTCCAAACAGAGGTGGGCCCATAGGTACCCCCCTGGCCCATCTGGGTTGGCTCTGGGGTTGGCTGATGGCTCCCGTGAGCTCTCAGCCTGGGACTAGGAGGGTCCCACGTGGGGCCCGTGTAGCGCTGAGCGGTCCCTGAGCTCGTTGTCCTAAAGGTGCTTTTCTTAGAGATTAACTTAATCTCAAGAGCAGTCTATTTGCTTTACAACTGCAACACTGCTTCTGGCCGCGTCTGCCGGAGGCTTGGAGAGAGCCTTGGACAGAAAAGCCAGTTGGTGAGCGAGAGCCCCCAGGGGCCCGTTTCTAGTAAACAGTGGCTTCCCTTTGGTCCGGCTGCTGGAGCCCACTCGTGGCTCCGCACTATTCTTGCGCTCTTCCCCGGCCTTGGCGAGCGATTAGCGTCTCTCGCGAACTCAGCAATGGAACGTTGTTTAGGGGTGTAGACCCTCTGCAGAGGGCATGCGGAGGCCCGAGGGGGGAGAAAACACTGATTGGTCTCATGTACAAATAGAAATGCCTGATATTTATAAAGCTCATTTCTCCCAAGTGCTCAGAGCGCTTCCACCCGATAGCGTAATTAGTTTCTCAACGTCCGCGCTGGGCGGGAAGAGAAAAAGGGCAGGAAGAGGAATTAGGGGATTTCAAGAACACTTGATTTACAGGGGAGAGGGTTTACCTCGGCGCCGGGAAAGAGCGTTTTTCCCTTCCACCGTGGCTGCCTGCGTGGCTGCTTCGTCGGGACTGTCACATTCTCTGCTCCTTTGCTTCCTGTTTTAGGAAAGGTGGTTACCGTGCCTTCTGCATTTTTCTAATGAGGTCGGCGGCAAAATAGCATTGCTAAGAACTAGGTGACGTTTTACAGTAACGCGGAATATCATTGTCAGCCTGGCCTTCCAAATCTCTCCTTATTTCCCCTCAGTCTTAGTTTTCCTTGACTCCTCAGTGTCCGGCAGGTGGGTGTTAATCTCCCTTTGTGTTGGTGAGTTTGCCAATTTCTTCTTGTAAGTCTGTCCTTTGTTTTTCTTTTTCTTTTCTTCTCTTCTCTTCTCTTCTCTTTTCTTTCTTTCTTTCTTTCTTCCTTCCTTCCTTCCTTCCTTCCTTCCTTCCTTCCTTCCTTCCTTCCTTCCTTTCTTTCTTTCTTTCTTTCTTTCTTTCTTTCTTTCTTTCTCTGTATCATTCTGGAGTTTGGGTACATGCCAGTGGTCCCTTTCATCACTTTACTATTAACCAAAGAATGCCTCTTGTCTTGAAGTTTGTTCTGCTTGGATCTACATAGCTACCCCAGTTTTCTGTTGGTTCACGTTTGATTCGCTTGGTGCATGTTTTCCAGACTTTTCTGTGTCAACATTTTTTTTTTGTAAACGCTATATATTTAAATTTTAAAATCTAACCTCATCACCTACGTAATAACAAGGCCTCTAACCACACTAAGAGTGACTGCAGGTATATTTGGATTATTTTCTGCTGTCCTACATTGGGTTTTCTGTTTGCCCTAGGTTTTCCCCTTTTCTCCTGTTTGTTTCTGATTCATGAATTCTTCAGTTTCACTTTTCCCTCTATTAGTTTATAATGTAAGCACCCAAAGCCACAATGTTTCCTCAAAGCACTGCTTTCCCTACATCCCACGAAAAATGAACCCCCCACCTTTAATGTGGTAAAATCGTTCTATCCATTGAGGAGGGAAGGCCCTTGCTTTGACGCATGTTTCTTGCAACATGCAGGACTGATTTCATTGCAAATAGTTGGTATTTCTGCAATAATGACCAACCCATCATGGGGGGAGTCATTTCTAGTCTTTTCTGATGGAGGTTCTGCGACACCGCCTCTGAGCACCTATTACAAATTGTTTTCATGTTGGATGCATCTTGAAACCAGCAGCAGCGGAAACAGGTGGGGAAAGTTCCGGCTCGTCTCCATATCCAGGTGCCACAGCGAGTTGTCAGGCATTTTATGGTCCTCTCCACCGGACTTACGTCCTGCAGACATGAGGCACGGCCGCCATGCGGGGCCGCTTGGGGAAGCACCAGGGTGGTCAGGAGACAGAAGACAGGAGCCAGGAGAGCGCTCGGCCACGGACTTTTCTGGGGTTTCCGCAGGAAAGGAAAGACAGGGCAGGGTAACCGATTTAGGACAGGCTCGTGTGAACAAGTCAGCGGGCTCCGGGCCATAGGGCTGTCCCTGGGTGCCCGGCTCCTGGCCCTGGGGTGACAGAAGCAGAAAAACATGTCTTCTGGGGCACGCGGGCCACAAATGGGGGTCTGGTTCAGGACCAGGCAGTTTGTGGATCACAGGTGCATGGCGGGCGGGTCCTTTGCTGTCTCTAAGAATCGGCCAGTTCTCGGGACGGCAGCGTCTCCCAGGAGGAAAGTTTCTTTAGCATGTCAAAACATCATAATACACAGGAAATCATATACACACACACACATATATTCTTTGTTTATTTCTTACTTTTTTAGAAAGTGTATGGGCAGGGGAGAGGGGCGGAGAGAGAGGGAGAGCGCGAATCCCAAGCAGGCTCCACACTCAGTGCAGAGCCCGATGCGGGGCTTGATCCCATGACCCTGGGAGCATGACCTGAGCCGAAATCAATAGTTGGAAGCTCAACCAACCAAGGCACCCAGGCGCCCCTGTTCTTTTATATATATTATACTATATTATATAAAGCCTATATATAATACAATAAGCCAGCTGCAGTATAGAATCTGTGAGTAACAAGGATCTCCAGCATGTGGTGAATGAATGAATGAAAACGGGAAGCCAGAAGCATGACTGAGAGGTTTTCTTTTGTAACAAGTTCCCTTTACCTTTTTGCCTCTCTCCTGGTATAACAGAAAGAATACAAGAAATAACAACTTTTGACTTGGGAAGATGGCAGACTCCAAGAACCCAAAACTTCCGACTGTGACCAAGTAGAAATTCTGGATAAAAATACATCATGTAAGGGGCACCTGGGTTTCTCAGTCGGTTAGGCATCTAACTCTTGGTTTCAGCTCAGGTCATGATCTCATGGTTTGTGGATTCAAGCCCCCAAGTCAGGCTCTGCACCAACACCACGGAGCCTGCTTGGGATTCCCTCTCCCTCCCTCTCTCTTTGTCCCTCCCCCATTCGCACTCTTTGTTTCTCAAAATAAATAAACTTAAAAAAATTTTAAAGAAAAATACATCATTTAAAAATGCATTTCTGAGTGCACCTAGGAGGCTCAGTCAGTCGAGTGTCTGACTCTTGATTTTGGCTCAAACCATGATCCCAGGGTCATGGGATCCAGCTCCATGTCAGGCTCTCCACTGAGTGTGGAATCTGCTTGAGATTTTCTCTCTCTCTCTCTCTCTTCTCTCTCTCTCTCTCTCCCCCCCTCTGCCCCCTTCCCCACTTGGTGTGCTCTGTCTCTCTCTCTAAAAAATAAAATAAAAAAAAAACGCATTTCCGAGCTCACAAGGAAGAAGGGCAGTAGGGGAGGGCCCTCTGTCACCAGAACACAAGGGGGCTAAAATCAAAGTTGCAAACACAGAAACTGATGGCACGTTTGCCCCGGGGGAAGACTGCTGGCCGTAGGAGTCAGGGTCATCGGTTTTAACATCTACACAGGACCGGGGAGAGCGTCTTGGACCCTTGCAAGGTTAGTTGTTAGAACTGAGACCCCTCCCCCCTCCCCTGGCGAAAAGCTCTCTATGGGAGCCAAAGATAAATCATTGTGGAAACAGAAAGGACTTCAAGTATAAAATTGGCTCCTTGTGAGAACCGAATGGCTTGGTGAAATTAAGATATTTGGTTATGATGGTAGAATTCTCCCCCCCCGGGATTTGAAACAGGGTGCTGAAGAGTCAATGCCTCCAAGGGCGTATAAGGAGAGTTTCTTTGCACAGTCTTTCTGAGGAAACCTGCACTGACTCTCTGGCTCTGCACCGTCCCGTGTGGGAGCCAGCGGCC
Source organism: Paguma larvata (assembly GCA_030068075.1). Classification (NCBI taxonomy): domain Eukaryota; kingdom Metazoa; phylum Chordata; class Mammalia; order Carnivora; family Viverridae; genus Paguma; species Paguma larvata. The sequence continues at coordinate 132,924,888 of CM057828.1, forward strand.
ACGTGTGGCTACGAGGCTCTCCAAATGTGAGTAACCCCCATCGCGGTGGGCTCTGAGCGTAAAACACATGCTATATTTCAAAGACTTCGTCTAGAAAGCTGTTAAGATCTCCTTAATAATTTTTTATGTACTTCTATGTTGAAATGCTAATACTTTGGCTATATTGGGTTAAATAAAGTATATTATTCAAAATTTCACTTAGTTCTTAGTTCTTTTTCCCTTTAAAAATTTGGTTACCGACCATTCCCACCATGTTGGGTACAGGGATAATTACAGAGGTAATGCATGTTAACACCTAGCTCAGCACCTAGCCTAAGAAAGGTGCTTCTAAGACGTAAATTTCCTCTGTTTTTCTTGGCAATAGAAATAAAAAGCCTATTAACTGAAGGCAATAATGTCACCATGCGTGAGGGAACAAATCATACCCTTGTCAGCTTTGAATATTAATATTATAAAAATGTTTTTCCTGCTTGTTTTAATGTGCTTTTCTTCATATTAATGAGGCTGAACCTTTTTCCCGACACTGTGGGAGGTGGCGTAAACGTTTTCTGAAATGATCTTCCCAAGAACCTTTAGGAAGTTTATTTACACTTTTATCAATAACTTCTTTTCTCCGGATAGTTTTCCAAAATGATAGAGGTAAGGAGTGAGATGCATGTTTAAGACTCTGGGGTATGCCCAGGAAGCTTCACTTTCTAAGATCCTGTTGAAATGGGTTAGTCCCAGTTGAGCTGGAGTGTTGTTTCTGCCAGCCAGCAGGTGAGAGGCGTGAGACGTGGGAGTGGCCTGGGCACCAGCACCCGCCCTGGGCGGGGGTCCCACTAACCTTTCTCTTCTCACCCCCTTCTCCTCCACACACGCTCTGCCTCCCACCATCACCTACCCTTCACCTAGGGACATTTTTGCAAGAGAGACTCTTACTGGGACTCTTTGCTCTTCTCTCAAATGCTTGTTTCATGCCAGGCGTCCCGTCTGCTCTCTCCTATGCTCGGGTCTTTGGAAATCAAAGCCAAGAAGAATTCTCACTAATCTGCTTGTCCCATCCCTCCCCTGAGTAACTGACAGCGGGCCAGTCCAACCAACTGAATAGGAGACAGAGAAAGAATAATATGCTGTCATCACTATTTGTAATATGTCAAAGTATTTTCCCACTTCACATAGTACCTAGATGTGTGGGAGTGAGACTTTTGCTCAGTGAAGTCTCCCTCACTACCTTAGAAATTCTATTTGGCTGTATGTTATTCTATCTAATTATTTTTTATTTTCTCACATATGCCTTATGATAATGTGTGGTACATTAATTAAACGATTCAGATAGGTAATTAATACACAAATGTATATTAGTAGTTATGTCTAAATGTTATTTTACTAGTAGTGGTCTGTGGTCTTTAAGTGAAGGTACCATTGTCCCTTAAATCAGTCTTATCCTGTTACTTCTTCTGAGTCCAACAAGACAGCAGAAGCCAACTGTACTGGGAGTTCAGTACAAATAATTGGTAGGAATTATTTGTTGCAAAAAAAAAAGAGAAAAGAAAAGAAAGAAAATTCCCATTTGGCTGCAGAGTAATTAATTTCCTTCCTGTAGCTATGATAAAGAATATGTACCTACTTCACATGACAAATATTGATTGTTTGGGCAGTAGAGTGGAAATAACATGGAGAAAATTCTCTGTCACGGAGGGAAGATCTTTTAATGAAATACCTTCATGCCTATCCCCTAAGAAGAACATGGGGGGTGGCCCGAGTGGAGCAAGACTCACAACTGTGTGCTTACCACAGATTGAAAACCGGAATCAGGGGCACCTGGGTGGCTCAGTCGGTTGAGCATCCAACTTCAGCTCAGGTTGTGGTCTCGTGGTTCATGAGTTCAAGCCCTGCGAGCCCCGCATCAGGCTCTGTGCTGACAGCACAGAGCCTGGAGCCTGCTTCGGATTCTGTGTCTCCCTCTCTCTCTGCCTCTCCTCTGGTTGTGCTCTGGGTCCCTCTCTCTCAAAAATGAATAAACAATTAAAAAATTAAAAAAAAAACCCAAAATCTAAGGATTATAAACCTGTTTCTACAACGAGTGAAGAAACAAAGGAGAGCGCCATTTCCATCGGAAAGATGGTCCCCGAATTGCACTACAAATATAAAAATGGATGTTTGCAAAGGCACCCCCACAGATCCCCAATGGGGAGGGTATTTTTCCTTGTCAAGTTGTACAATTACAGGTGCTTCAGATTCTGGCGTCCACATTAAGAGAGGAAAGCTTGAGGTCACAGGGTAATGGCAACTACAAAACTCATCCGATTTGAGAATCCTGCTGATGACACGTGTCTATTGAGAACATCACTGGTTTTCTGTGTTTTATATTTAAAGCAACGATGATATACTGGAATTTGAATGAGGAGGCTGAGTAAGATGACAAAAGACCTAAAAATGTAACACAAGGGCCAAATAAACAGGGGAAATTTCACCTGAAGAAGCAAAGGAAGAGAAGAGAAATGTTAACTCCTATGATAGGGCTTCCTGTTGAGGAGGGAGATTTTTTTTTAAATGTGATTCCAGCAGATAGAACTAGGTTTCATGAATAAGAATTACTGAGGGACAGAATTTTCTGACACTTGAAACTATTAGACATCCCACAAAAATAAATAAATAAATAAAAGGTTTCCTATAAGTGGAAGCGAACCCTGAGGAAGGATGGTGTGCATCGGCCAGAGAGTGAGGGACAGACCCGGAGGTGGAGGTTCAGATTGCTTCCCATGCTCTAGCCAGAGGGTCCACTTTTGTTTTATATACCGGGTTCTGCAAAAAAATTGTTGAAAACGAAGCTCGTCTTATTATAACAAATAAAATGAAATAAGCCCCATCCCAAACCAAGCAACCCTTCCACGCCACAAGTCCGAAAGTGCCCTTGGATGGCGCCAATGGGAGCAGAAACACGGCGGGTGCTGATAGTGCTTGACGGTACTGGTGGTGGTGCCGCTGCTGTGTCAGCGCACCTCTGTGTGTGTTTGCACAACTCTCATTGAAGACCACTCTGGAGATCCAGAGTGACGAAAGACTGCAAGCCATTTGATTCCTAGGTCTTCGTGGTACATATTTTAATCTGTTTAATCTGCGAAATCTAGAACAAGGTAGAATTAGCAAAATTATAAAAATATGTATTTTTTGAAAATAGACTTACCCTATGACCCAGCAATAGCACTGCTAGGAATCTACCCAAGAGATCCAGGACTGCTGATGCATAGGGGCACGTGTACCCCGATGTTCATAGCAGCACTTTTGACAATAGCCAAATCATGGAAAGAGACCAAGTGCCCATCAACTGATGAATGGATAAAGAAGATGTGGTGTATATATATACAATGGAATACTATGCAGCAATGAGAAAGAATGAAATTTGGCCATGTGTGGCAACATGGATGGAACTGGAGGATATTATGCTGAGTGAAATAAGTCAGGCAGAGAAAGACAGATGCCATATGTTCCCACGCATAGGTAGGCTTTGGGAGACCTAGCAGAAAACCAGGGGGGAGGGGAAGAGAAGAAGGGGGGGAAAAAAAAAGCCACAGAGAGGAAGGAATACATAACATGGGAGACTCTCAAAGACTAAGAACAAACTGAGGGGAGACGGGGGGTGTGGGAGATGGGCACGGAGGAGGGCACTTGTTGGGATTATCACGGGGTGTTGTATGGAAACCAAATTGACAATAAATTATTCAAAAAATATGTATTTTTATATAGCAAAAATTAATACATACATTTATGTAGCAATATTATATATATCAATATTAACATTATATGTATTAATATGTACATATATGTGTGTATAATCTATATAAATTATATATTTAATATTGATAAATTACCACTTATATTTATAGTATAATAGAGTGAAATATCGTAAGTATCTACTAAGTATATTACATATATGTACATATACACGAAGCTGCACATTTGAATATTCACACACATGTACACACAATTGCAGCCAGTCACATGTACCTGAACAGATATTGTTCCTTAGGTATCTTAAGTGCTTTTGTTTCTGTGAGCTTTTCTCGAGTCGTAGACTATTTGGCCTCAGAAACCTCACAGTCTAGTTCAGTCACGTAGATAGGGTCACACGAAGGTAATCGTGACGGCTCAGGCCTCCTGGCCCGAATATTCTCGAGGTACAACTCTGTACCCAAGCCGGGTGATTCAGCATTTCCAGCCACGAGGAGGGAACAGAACTTTGCCTTGAGAGTGAGTGATTGTTTCAGACGGGGAGCCTATAATTGAAGATCATATTATCGAAATGAAATAAAAAGAGATTATTAGATATTTATTTGAAAAGACAAGTGTTGGGCGTCAGCTCGCATTGAGACCGCATTTCATCTCTAATAATCAAGCGAGGGTGAAGAATGCGTGTTTTGTTTCGAGAGGTCGAAGACTAGGTTAGAAGACGGTAATACCATGAACAGTTTGCTTTCGATAACATAAAATCAAACAACTCGTTTCCATCATAGAAGCAGAAGGAGCCATTTAAATTAAAGGAGTGTGCTTGTCCATATGTATTCAAGATAGGGAAAGTAGGGAAGAGTCAACAATGGATAAGTCTGCAGCTTAGGCCAGTAATTGTTGTGAGGGTGGGGGATGGAAGCGGCTAGAACGGGGAGCGGAGGCTCTGCCCATAAGGCCGATCACCGGGCAGAATGATGCTCTTTCGCATTCTGCTCCACCGGCCGAAAGGCAAACACCCCTTTGCCAGTTCTGCTTCTCCCTAACAACGCTCCGACTTCCATACTCCAAGAAAAAAGAGGAACATGCGTGAGAAGAAAGGCTTTTCTACCTTGTTCTACTATTGTGGAAACATCCCATAAATTCAGTCATCCCCCACCCCCTGAACCTGTTTATTGGACACCTACTAAGTACGCAGGGCACAGGTGCTAAGCCCGGTAGGACTTAGTACTAAGTACTATGGGAGCCTGCTCCTCAAAGTGCGGGCCGTGGACCAGCAGCCTCGGCATCTCCGGAGCTTGCTAGAGAGACGCAGGGTCTCGGCTCTCACCCCAGACCTAGTAAACCACAACCTGCAAAGACTCTCCGGTAAGAAGGGCCGCTATGGGGAGCACCAGCCGAGTGGCCTTATTGTCGGAATATTTTCATAGATAAGTTGGAGGAATCAGGTGATTGAATGGGGGGGAGCCTCTCAAGAAGATTTCAAACGACCAGCTTGTTAATTCCTTGTGGAACACAGCCGGCCTTTACCCCATGAACGCTGAGGGAATTAACAGCACTTTGGTCCCATTAGGTCTGTAGCCGTGGGAGGGACCTCTGTGTTACCCTGGTGGGGGAGCTGGCAGCGGAAGGATATAAAAAATGTACTTGTCAGTAGTTCATGTAAGACATCCCCGGAAATAGCTCCTTGGGTCTTGGGGGCAGTGTGACACTGAGGGTTCCTCATTCTTCGGACAAAGACATGAGCGACTGGGTTTGTAGTCTGAGAAAATGGGTTACGTGTATTTGTGGCCATAGCATAGATATTATTTTATATTCTGCCTTTTACCGCCCTCCCAACCGATCACCTTTTCAAACATTTAAAAGTCTGTTTTCCTTTATGCTCATCCAAGATTTATTTTCTCACTCTTTGTTTCGGGGATAATGACATTCATTTTTTTTTTTTAATGTTTATTTATTCTTGAGAGAGACTCAGAACATGAGCAGGGCAGGGGCAGGGCAGGGGGAGGGGAGTCAAAGAATCTGAAGCAGGCTCCAGGCTCTGAGCCGTCAGCACAGAGCCTGACGCAGGGCTCGAACTCACAAATTGTGAGATCATGACCTGAGCCCAAGTCTGGCCCTTAACCGACTGAGTCACCCAGGCGCCCTGGGTAACGACATTCCTATTCTCCTTTCACACTCTGTGCATCAGGCGGATGACTCCCCAGCTTCTCAGCACCCCCCAGCACCCCCCTGTGGCATCATCTTGGCAAGCAGCAGGTGCTCTCTCAGGAGCGGTGTTTGCAGGGGAGACGGCCTGATGCCACCGTGGGAATCGGGGCTGGACCTGGGCGCCTGCTAATCAGAGCGTCACTTCTCTCCGGAGTCCTTCTGCCCCAGCTCAGCAGTGAAAATGACATTTCCCCGAACAGTAATTCCTTGCGCAGTCCCAACTGCTCATCTATTTTCAAACGTCCGACTTGTCACTGTAGAGAGGGCCAGCATGTCCGTGATCTGCCAGGCGGCAAACACCACTACCCTCGGTATCAAATAAGGGGTTGCCCGAATGACTCCGTATACACTCTTTTTTTAACCTCAACCTTTGATTTTGAAATTTTGCTCCTTTCCAGAGAAGTAGCAGTAAGCGCATAATGAACACCCGTGTACAACGTGCCTCAATTAACCAGTTGCTAACATCGCGATTGCGTGTGTATAGAATCCAAGCCGCCTATCTTGTAAAATGCCCCGCATTCCGGATTCGTCTGTTTCTTCTTGTTTAGATTTTGGTTAAATACTTCTGACAAGAATACCACACCGATGAGACCGTGTACTTCCTGTTGCGTCATGTCGGGAATTGTGTGATAGCAGGTTGTTCTATCGCTGCTTATGATACTTTGGTCGTTACTGGTTTTGCTAGTGCTCCCGCCACCTTTCCTCCTTTCTAGTCAGTAAGTAACCATGTTGCTATTTTGAGAACACAGAATCCAAAGCAGCCCCAGGCTTTGAGCTGTCCTTGCAGAGTCCATCGTGGGGCTTGGACTCACGAACCACGAGATCATGACCTGAGCCAAAGTTGGACACCCAACTGAGCCACTCAGGTGCCCCAGACTTATAGATTATTTTTTAAATTCTAGGCATTATTATCCATTACTATAATTTTTTATTCTCAAATTATTCAAAATGTGTCTAATAGTGGCCCTTCAAGCCAGCTTCTGGGTCCTGGGTTCGTTTGTTCGTTCGTTCGTTCGTTCGTTCCTTCCTTCCTTCCTTCCTTTCTTCTTTCCTTCCTTTCCTTCCTTCTTTCCTTCCTTCCTTCCTTCCTTTCCTTCCTTCCTTTCCTTCCTTCTTTCCTTCCTTCCTTCCTTTCCTTCCTTTCCTTCCTTCCTTCTTTCCTTCCTTCTTTCCTTTCTTCCTTCCCTTCCTTCTTTCCTTTCTTCCTTTCCTTCCTTCCTTCCTTCCTTCCTTCCTTCCTTCCTTCCTTCCTTCCTTCCTTCCTTCCTTCCTTTTTTCCTTCCTTCCTTCCTTCCTTTTTCTTTCTTAATACATCCTTACTTTCTGGTAAGACATGTTGTAAGTTTACCTTATAATGTCACTATCAAAGGGCTAGGATCAAACATTGCGCCAAGAAGCCCTAGTACTTTTTGGTGGGGATGGTATTTAGAAATGACACTTAGTGGAGAATTCCACATGCGCTCCTTGCTAGGGTATCATTGTTTTTGGGCTCTTTCTATAGAGCTAACTAGGAAATAGACTTTAAGGAATAACAAGTCCTTCCCAAGCGGATCTTCAGATTCAGTGCGATCCCAATAAAAATCCCAGCAAGGATTTTCTTGGAAAAGGCAAAGGGTCTAGAGTAGTTAAAACAATCCGGAAAAAAAGAACAAAGTTTAAGGACTTAGGTTACTAGGTTCAAGACATACTATAAAGCTATAATGCTGGATGGTACGAATCAATTAATAGGTCAATGGCATTGTACAGAGAGTTTAGAAATAGGCCCACACCTACATGGCCAATTAGGTTTTGACAAACCCACAAAGTTAGTTCAATGGGAAAGCAAATCTCCTCAACAGATGGTCTGGGGCAACTAGATAAATGCAGAAGATGAACTTCAACTCTTACCTCCCATCAGACACAAAAGCGAATTTTATTTGAATCATAAACCTAAACATAAAAGCTTATAGTTTAAAGCTTCTATAAATAAACATGGAAGACCATCTTTATGAACTTATATTGGGCAAGGATTTCTCAAATGAAAAAGCATAAACCGCAATAGAATAATTGTTAAGTTGAAAAAAAAAAATCTGCTTATCAAAGACATTGCTAAGAAAATGAAAAGGTAAACCATAGACTGAAGAGGATATTCACAAAATATATATTTGACAAAGGAAATGTGTCCAGAATATATAAATAATGCTTACAACTCTATAGGAAAGACAAAACCCAATAAAAATTGATAAAAGACCTCAACATACATTTTATAAACTAAGATATAAAACTGGTCGTATGCAGGCCAAGTTGTCATCAGTATCAATCATCAGAAAAATGAAAATTAAAACCAAATAGACAGACTTCCGCCTTCTGCTTAGGATATAAAGATCTAATGTAACAAAAAAACACAGGTACCTGTGTCTGAGTCTATTTGGTAACAGGATACCACAGACTGGGCTGCTTATAAACAACAAACATTTATTTCTCACAGTTCCAGAGTCTGGAAAGTTCAAGATCAAGGTGCCAGTGTGGTCACACTCTTGTGAGAGCCCTTTTTCTGGTTCATGGCTGATATCTTTGTCCTCGCTTAGTGGAAAGAGTGAGGGAGCTCACTGTGGTCTCTTTTATCAGGACACTAATCCCAGACATGAGGGCCCCATGCCTTAAACACCTCCCCAAAGCCCCACTTACTAGTGCCTAACCATGGGAGTTAGGATTTCAACATATGAATTGGGGGGAGAGGGACATGAAATTTCAGGCCATAGCAACCTCCAAGAAGAGATGATTATAGATTCTTCCTAAAACCTCAGTGGGGGGTCATGAAAAAGAGCAGGCAGAGTGAGCTGTGAAGAAAGCATATCTCATGGCATAGGCTTGGAGAAGCCACGGTAGGAAAAAGACAAATCCTTTGGTCTATTGCACCCACAGAACAAAAGCTCTGTGCTGATAGACAAGGCAGGAATATGTGCTGGGCCCAGACCCTAGGAAGCCCCCTATCACTAAGAGAGGCAGGGTCACTGAGTAAACCCCACCCCTGAACCCCACGTAAGACCAGAGCTGAACCAGAACAACGGAGAACCTTCCCTGTGCTCCTCACTACCAAGCTAGCAAGTAACAAGCAACATGTCTACTTCTGAGGAGGGTCACAGAGATGGAGAGAGGCCTTCTCCAGGTACAAATGCAAAGGGAAGAGGTGAAGCTTAGGGTGGAGCAGATATTGGAAAACCCTCTGACACACTAGCCTCTGCCCCGACACAGATGATCCTAAAGGAATTAGAAGCTTGTGTGCACCAAGGGTAACCATAGCAACAACAAATCCCAAATCCTACCTTGGTTCACTCAATCCCACACACTAAAGGATTAGCACAGACAGAGGCCTGTGTGTTTTCAGACATAGATATCATTTACCTGGACCTCTACTGTCCTACACAAGATACGCAAGTCAAAAGAGAACAGGGAGACATCTTTAAAGTGTTGGGGGAGAAAACTCTCAATGCAGAATTCTATAACTGGGAAAATTATCTTTCACAATTGCAGGAAAAATACTTTTTCTACAAAATTAGGAGGCCTGCAAAGGAATGAGAAAAAACTCAACATAGTGTCAAGAGTCAAAGCAATCATTGGAACTAGGCTTGCGTACAACATGGATATTGGAGCTATTAGAATTTAAAATAAATGAATAATATGTTAAAGGCTCTGGGGGAAAAGACAGAAGACATACATGATCAGATGGGAGTGTTAACAGAGAGATGGAAGCTATAAGAACAAACCAGATGGAAATGTAAAGAACGGAAAAGCATGGTAACAGAGATGAAGAATGCCTTCCATAGAGTTGAACATAGCCAAGGAGAGAATCAGTGTCTTTAATAGGTCAACACAAATTACTCAAACCAAAACACAGAGCAATGAATGAAAACAAAATGAAACCAAATACTCCTGGTCTGTGGGGCAAAAGAAAATGGTCTAATATGCCTGTAACTGGAATTCAAAAAGAGGAGGAGGTGCAAAGGAGCAGAAGAAATCTCTAAAAGATAATCACAAAGAGTTTCCCAAAAAAAATTATTGACAACCCCCCACAAATCCAAGAGGTCCAGAGAACACCAAGAAGGATAAATGCCCTGCCCGTCATAAAGCCCCGCCCAGCCACATTATATTAAAACTTCTGGAAACCACGGGTGAAGTGAAAATCTTGAAGAAAGTCATTTAAGAAAAGGTACAATTCAGAGGAACAAAGATTTACTGAAGATGTCTCTTGAGAAGCGATGGCAGTCAGAAGACAGCAGAGAGAGAGCTTTGAAGTGTATTGATACAGTCAATACAGAATTCTGAACCAAGGAAATTATTTTTCAAGATTGAGGGAAACATAGGGGCACCTCGGTGGCTCAGTCGGTTAAGCACCCAACTCTTGATCTTACCTCAGGTCATGATCTCACGGTTCGGGAGTTCAAGCCCTGCATTGGGCTCTGCACGGATAGCATGTAACCTGCTTGGGCTTCTCTCTCTCCTTCTCTCTCTGCCCTTCCTCTGCTCACACTTTCTCTCTCTCTCTCTCTCAAATTAAATAAACATTTAAAAAAAAGATCGAAGGAAACAAAGACTTTTTCATACTAGCAAAAACTTACCAGCAGACCTGCACAGCATGGAATGTTACAGGAAGTTCTTCAGGCAAAGGAATATGTTAGCCAGACCAAAAGTTTGATCCATACACAAAGAAGTGAAGAACACTGGAAACGGTGGAAGTGTAGGTAAATATAACATGAATATTTTTCTCATTTTTAACTGCTCTAAAATGTGGATAAGTGAAGGTAGCAATGTATTGCATTTTTAAAGCATGTCTAAAAGTAAAATAACAAAAACAATAACACAAAGAACAGGCAGGTGGATTTGGGAGTATACTGGGTCCTTAGACTGCATATGAAGTGGCAGAATCCATCTGAAGGTCAACTGCAATTAAACTCGAGAGCAACCAGAATTACTGGTTATAATACCAGAGTATTATATTTATATATAATATATATATATTTACAATATATAATATAATATAATATAATATAATATAATATAATATAATATAATAAATATAATGTATATGTAAAATGTGAGAGAGAGCATGAGCAAGGGAGGGGAAGAGAGAAGGAGAGAGAGAACTCCAAGCAGGCTCTGCACTGTCAGCACAGAGCCCAATGTGGGGCTCAGTCCCACAAACTGTGAGATCATGACCCGAGCCGAAATCCAGAGTCCGATTACTTTGACTCTCGAAATCTCAGTCAGGTGACTGAGCCACCCAGGCACCTAGAATACATGTATACTTAAAGTGTATGTGAGTGGTAAGTGGAATTGTTGAGTCACTATCTTGTACACCCAAAACTTATGTAACACTGTATGTTAACTCTACTGGAAATAAAAAAATAAGTAAAATAAAATAAAATAAAGGTGTACATGAATATGTCACTAGATACACCGTATTCTGGGCCATAAAATAAACCTTAATAAATTTTAGAAAATGAAACAATATAAAATATGATCCTGTACCATTAAAGAATTAAACTGGAAATTAATCGCACAATCCCTACATTTTAATAAATGAAACAAAACACTTCTAAATAATCCATGGAAGACAGAGAGAGAGGGAGACACAGAATCTAAAGCAGGCTCCAGGCGCCAACTATTAGCGCAGAGCCCAAAGTGGGGCTTGAACTCATGAACTGTGAGATCGTGACCTGAGATAGTTTGGATGCCTCACTGACTAAGCCACCCAGACGCCCCTACTGTTGTTATTTTTAAATGGATTAGTACATATTTAAAAAATTTCTCTGTTCTGATGTTATGATACATATTGATAAATATATCTCACATAAACAAAAGCTTTTTGGCATTCCCCTTAGAGTGCGAATGTGTCCTGAGACCAAAAAGGTTGAGATTTGCTGTTGGAGACAGTCGATATGGGAGTTCAGAGTCAGCCATTTTCTGAAGTCCTTGCAGCCACGTGTTCTGTGGGGAAAGGCTCTTTGGTTTAAGATCAGTTTGGTTTTCATTAAATGCCTGGGTTGGCTCCAGGTCTCTAGTGGCCCTTAAATGCCAATTTGTCACTATGGTTGTTTGTTAGGTTCATAGGCAGTACCACTTATGCAACAGGTGCCGTAGGAGCACTTTCTTCTAGAATGGTGTGAAGTACAAGGAAGAGGTGACCTCCCAGAAGAGTCGGGAATGCAGGGTGCTCTGCTTCGGACCAGAGTGTCGCGGTCTCCCTGTTGCACTCACCTGTTCAGGTGCTGCCTTGAGGCGTTTCCTGGCCGTGTGTCCATGGCCCTGCGGTCTAGGAAGGACAAGTCTAAAAGGACAAGAAACCCTTTTTCTGTGTTCTTTGCAGCTATCAGTCACAGTGGATGGTTCTTTGCCGCGTGTTAGAATAGACATCCGGTTCCTTTGTCTCATCTTCCATTCTAATTGTTGATTAAAGCTCTGCATTTACTTGATTCTTTGTCAGCTTTTCCCACTGTCTTAACCTTTTCTTTTTTTTTAAGGATTTTATTGTATTATTTTTATAGGTGTACTTTTTTTTAATGTTTTATTTATTTTGGGGAAAGAGAGTGCAAGCAGGGGAGGGGCAGAGAGAGGGGGACAGAGGATCCAGAGTGGGCTTCACACTGACAGCAGCAAGCCTGATGTGGGGCTCAAACTCACAAACCGTGAGATTGTGACCTGTGCCAAAGTCGGACGCTCAACTGGCTGAGCCCCCCAGGCGCCCCTGCCCTAACCTTTTCTAACACTCCTCCTCTGAGTGTAGTCTGAAGAGAATTTGATGTAAATGAGGATAAATCCATCCAGAAATGGATTTTCTTTAGAAATATCGGTAAGGGGGCAGTAGGTGGGAGAAGAAGTTAAATGTCAGTAATAAATGCGTTTCGGTTTTCGACAAAAGAAGTGCTTCAGCGATGCCTGCTTGGCCACTTCAGAATTACAGGACTGGTTAATTGTCCCATTTGGAAGAAAAACACGCTGGGCTTTTAAAGATAAATTTTACATAATGAAGAAAATCTGAGTTTGGGGTACAGTCATTTATTCACTTAAATATTCATTGAACGCCTGTGGGTGTGAGGGACGGTCTTGACGTCTGGAGATTAAAACTGGAGTAGGACTGGCATTTCTTGCCCTCGGAGCTCGTCTCAGAGCAGTGTCTCTCGGAATAAACGATGAACTCATCTCCTGTTGAGATTGGATCCTTCCTGTTCATTCTTCAATTCTCACATTAAATGTTAGGTTAGGTGTCTAAGAACTGCTAGATCAGAGGAGCTGTGCTTCTATCGCTTTAAAAGTCATTATAATACCTGAAAAATATTGCCAGTTGTCCTCCGTAGTGATTAAACCAATGTGTACGCTTAATAGCATTATAGGAGAATGGAAATTAAGGTCCACCGAGTCTGAACCACCTGCCAGGTGAGCTGAGCTGCTCTAAAGATGGGTAACGGGGTGGTGGCGGGACACCGAGATGACCCGCTCTCACAAGAGGAACAGCCGGGGTACTGTGAGGACATCCCCATCGGCCCCACGTCCAGTCTTGGGGGCCACCCGAAGATTCCCAGACATCGAAGCTCACACTTAATGGGACAGTTGAAGGATGAACAGGAATTATTCGTTTCCAGCAGGAAATGAGGTCACAGGTTACTCTCAGAGATGGTGTGGTGTGGTCTTGTTCTGTCTCTAATGTTCCTTTCTGCACGAGGGGCTTCTGTGTCTGAAGCTGCCCACGAGAAGAGAAGCAGGGGGAAGTCCTGTGAACGTTCTTCGTAAGCTTTAAGGTGCATTGCTTATTGCATCATGAGCAAAGAAAATATGCAATTTTAAAACTATTTGTTTATTTGAGTAAGTGGTGCGGTCATGTAATTCAAGATAGAAGTGGGGCGTTAAGGCACACGGTGAAAACTATCCCTTCCATCCCGTCCCCGAGTCACTCAGCTTTCCTTGTGAAGGAAACCAAGCTTACACATTTCTTGTGCTTCCTTCCAGAGATGTTTCACACATAAAACAAGCAAATTAATGTTATATGTAAACATACAGCATGGTTTTTATCGATGTAATCTTATATTAGATACAATTTTCCCTCCTCTTTTCCATAAATGTTAAAGAACTGTAGCTCTTCCTCATTCTTTCATATTCCAGTTTAGGATGTATCATAATTAAATCAGTCTCCTATTGATGGTCATTAGAGTTGTTTTCAATCTTTTGCAATTAAAAACGTGCCTCTGCATGTGTGTATCTATCAGATAAAGTCCTAGGAGTGGAGTTGCTGGGTCAAAGAATCTGTATACTTTTATCATTTAAAAAAAGCTGTCAATTTCCCTCCCCATAGAGTTTATATCAATTTACACTCTCAGTGGGAATATACGAGAAGGCAGCCTGAGTAGAGCTCTGGGGATCGGAATTGGAAGACATGATTACATAACAGCAGCAACCCCTTGACTTTCTGATGAGTGTGATACCGTGGGGGTCGACAGTTCCCATGTGGTCGGACCTTCGAGGTACCTGAGGGGATAGGTTTAATATGGCTGCTACGGCCAGCCACTGAATTTTCACCTGAGCTCCAACACTGGGCGCCGTTATGTAGGCAGACAAATGTTATCGCGAGACCCAGAGAACAAAGAACAAATACAATGTGAGTTTTATGATGATGAAATGATAAATGTTTTTTTATAGTAAAGTTATGTTTTCTGTTATTATACCAAAGGTCTCAGTCTCATTAACTGCGGGAGTTTAGAATCATTCCTGTTAATAATACACTTTCTTGTTGGCCATCAGCCCCAGATGACTATACGAAGTCAGTCCTTTATAAGCCTCCTCCCTAAATATTTCTGGGCTTCCGTGGGGGTGCGTACATGAGCTAACAAATCATTCCTGACCCTCGTTCACCACTCGGCTTGCCCAGATAAGGCTCTGCGGCCCCTGGTCCATATAATTCACGGGGGCTCCAAGGATGGAATGGTGCCCCAGTGTCATGGTGGGTGCTGTCCCTTCTGCCCAGAAGTCTGTATGTTGGAAATCTGTGACAGTGAAACATTGCCCCCAAGTCTCTCCCCACAAAGGAAACATTCCTCCTGTGTGTATATACTCTGCAAGGGTCAGGAAGCCAGGTAATGCATCTGAAAGTAGGACTGTGAGGCCTCTTTCAAGGCAGTCTGGTTTTGGTGGGAGAGCACCGAGGCCTCTAGCATGCCTGACTTGAGGAGATGACACACCGTCTCAAACCCCATGCCCTCTTATTCTCTGGTCCTGTTGTCAGGCCTACGCACTGTGGTAGAATCTCTTTACCCTCACGGCTCCATCTCCTATAATTTTCTCCGCCAAGACCCCATCCGGTCATTAGACACATCTGGATCTCAAAAGTGGCCAGGTTCAAATACTGTTCCCAGAGGCTTCTTGGTCTCTCTGTAAAACAGGGGACATAAACAGTTACAGACACACAAATAGAATTTTGTCCAGCTTCCTTCACCAGAATTTACCAATCCCAAGCCCCGACCATGACATCTCATTACATAAATAACAAAGATTAATATTGAATTAAGAGTGGATTTAGGAATGGAAGAAGAGATAACATGGATGAGTTGTTTCTCTAAGAGGAATTATCAACTATTTCTGTGCTACTTTAATTGTAGCGTCTAAAACATATTTGATGTAGGAACGCCTGGAGGTCTCAGTCAGTTAAGCGTCTGACTCTTGATTTCAGGTCAGGTCATGGTCTCAAGGTCGTGAGATCATGCCCCACATGAAGCTCTGCACTGAGCATAGAGCCTGCTTAAGATTCTATCCCTCCCTCCCTCTCCGTCTGTCCCTTCACCACTTTTGCATGAGTGTACCCTTGTGTGCACGTGCACCCTCTCTCTCCCTCTCAAAAATAAAACTAAAAAGTAAAACAGATTCATTTGCTTTAAAGCAACTGTCTTACTCTTAATGCTTTGCTAGAGAAAAAACCAACCAACCAACCAAACAAACAAAAAAACAAAAAAACAAACAAAAAGGCAAACAACAACCATAACTTGACAATCATCAGGCCTCTAGGATTCTGTTAAGACTTCTTTAACATATGAAAATCCTTCTGGAAACTTCTTTTGTCTCCCCTGCTCAACTTAAAATATCTAATCAGTCACTTCTCAGAATCCCAGGGCAGCTCATTCTGTCTAGGGTCCTGTCCCTGTGCTTCAATAAAACCACTTTTTTTGGCACCGAAAACATCTCAAGAATTCTTTCTCGACTGTTTGTTCCCAGACCCCACATCAAATCACATCAAACTCTACCTCCCTCCTCTCAGGCAGATCTGCCCTTGGCTTGGCTCAAGCCTCTGTATTTGTTACCTGGATAAAGGCAATTGCTTCCAATTTGGCCTCCCTGACTTTAAGTCTCAGCTTCCTCTAATGCCAGAGTTTTCCTAACTTTAAAGTGCATTTAAACCACCCGAGTGCTCATTAAATCACCCTGGGTGGGGAGTGGAGAAGCAGAGAATTCGCATTTCCAAGTTCCCAGGCTATGCTGATGCTAGTCGGCTATGTTGATGCTAGCCACTGGTTCTCAATGTCGGGTGCCTATGGAAGTCATCACCTGGAGAGATTTAAAAAATATTTTTGCCCGGACCCTACCAGCTCGGAAGCGGATGTAAGCAGTCTGGAGTGTGTCTTTAGGTACTGAGTTTCTTAAAAGCTTGCCAAGTGGTTGTAATGTGTAGCCCAGGTTAAAAACCACTGCACTAAAGCAAACTCCCTAAAAATCCTTCCCCAAACCTTAAATACCTTGTGCTTCACTTTAGTAATCCCTGAATGGACCATGTCTTAATCCCACCTCTGTTTTCCCCCAGCTCTTCACTCGAAGTTACTCTAGCTGATTTCTCGGAGTTCACCTTCACCGGCAAACTCATAGATGCTTTTACTTTTTATATTTCAAACACCGGCCATATTTCTGTCCTAACGTGGGTTATGATTGTTTGGTTTCTCAACCAGAGAAGGAACGGTGTCTTGTTCCTCTCTGTATCACAGAGCATGGAGAATAATAGAGGTTTAATAAATGTTTGCTAAATGCACAGCCCTTTAGGCAGCTGTTATATTGCAGCCGAAACGCCTCAATGAGGTGAGAAGAGTGTGGTGCAAAGAGCATTGGACCAGGAACCAAAGGGCTGGGTTGTCGCGTGGATGGCTGCCTTGTGACTGGGCATTTCTGTGGGGTGTTTGCATGTGCTTCTCCTGACAACCCTGCAGGGTGAATATTATCGCCCCATTTCCAAGTTTAAACAATTGGAATGTTAACTAATTTCCCCAGTCAACTTCCACCAAATCTCTCTTACTCAGTCTCTGTCACTTGTCACTTCCTGCTTAAAAAATCATCTCTTGGCTTTTGGGACTAATATGTGCTTGTTCCTTTTCTCAGTCTCCTTTCACAGACTTCTCTGATTCAGAGCCAACTTGTCTGGTCATATCTACTCTTCCTGGGAGAATTCTGTAAGCTGTGGCCTCTTCCTTCCCATGATGGCCTTCAATTTGTATTTACAGCCTAGACAGTTTTCCACCCAGGGCCCCAGACTGCACATCCAACTGTCCACTAGGTATCTCCACTTGAATGTTCTAGAACCACATGAATGTCAATGTTTCCAAAGCTAAGCTCATTATCTTCCCTCTTCAGTGTTCTCTAGCTCTTACTGGCTCTGCTGCTTGGCCAGGTGCTGGGACAGATCTTGAGTCCATCCTTTTATTCCCAGCTCTCAACTAACCAGCTACAAGATAGGATGAATTTACTCCTTAACATTCTCATCCATCCAAGTTGCATCCTGTTCTCTAACATGACTTCCCCCCTCAATCCTCTACACTAGGGGCAAAGCATTGTTGCTGAAATGCAAGTCATTTTGGGGCCCTAAAATTCTTTTCTGATGGGTCGGAAAAAAAATCTCAGTAGCAGACACTGGAATTCCTTTTAGAGCTGAATGTGTGTTGGTTTAGAAAAATACTTTGAAGTTTCAGACAGCATGTGAGAACCTGCGGGCATGAATTTCAGGAGACAGAAGAGGGGAGACAGACACGCATTCACTATGATTGGGTTTCCCTCGAGCAAAGATTTTTGATGGATTGTTTAATATCCTCTTCTTGTATCCGCTTCGGATACACTGATGAACAAAATAGAAGAGCTTTGTGAACACAAAAGCAACAGGACTGCTTCTAAATATGTGCTGTCAAGCCTTAACTACAGATCTTAATATAGCCCTCATATCTTTAGGACATCCGAGAACCCTTGCCCCTAACTGGGGAAAAAAACCTGAGCCAATTGTCCTGAGGATAATGAAGTAATAACAAGATTGAAGTGAGAGAGAATGGTCAAGGGTTAGCTGAGCCCTGTGTGCCAAGAATGATCTATTGTTTCTCCTTCCTTAGTAGCTTCACTAAGACATTGAGTGAGAACATGGTTTAACCATAGGCAGAAAGCATTTTCTGGAACACAGTTTTGTACCAGATTCTATTTTAGGGTCTGGGGATACCAAAACAGCTATCCTCCACAAGCCACACGTAAATAAGGAAAATAGAAATAACATAATTCACTCCATAAGAAAAAATACCATCAAATTAAAAAAATGCTATTAAAATGAGCAATTATTCTATCATTCGGGTGTATGGCAGAGTCTTTGTTTGGAAAGACAATACCTATTCTGTCACCAACGAACTTCTCAGAAAGGAAACAGATACGTATATTTACAAAGGCTAGGTGTATCAACAAGGTAGGTGAGCGATTTCCTCTTCTTGAAGCATCTTCCAATCTGGACACCCAGGGCACCTGGGTGGCTCAGTTGACTGGGTGTCTAACTCTTGATTTCGGCTCAGGTCATGATCTCATGATTCATGGGATCGAGCCCCATGTTGGGCTCTGTGCTGACAGCACAGAGTCTGCTTGGGATTCTCTCTCTCCTTCTCTCTCTGTCTTTCCCCGGCTCATGTGCACGCTCTCTCTCTCTCCCAAAATAAAAAATATTTTTAAAAATTGGTGTCTCAGTTTGGGACATTGGCATTTTCAACTCAACCAATGTTTTTTTGAAGATCTACCATGTGAAATTTTCTGCAAGGGATATAAAGATTACTAGGGCTCAACACTTGTCCTCAAGGGCTGATAGTTGTGTGTGTGTGTGTGTGTGTGTGTGTGTGTGTGAGAGAGAGAGAGAGAGAGAGATATGGGTCAAAAAATTACCAGAAAAGCTGCCACATACTGGGTACTTCCTATATGCCAGGCACTACTCAAAGTTATTTTTAACCTCATCTAATTCTTTCAGCAACCATGAAAGGTAGGTATCAGTTTTGCTTCATGGTTAAGTGACTTTCCCAGGGTCACAAAGCTAGTAAGAAAAAGATCACAAGAGAATTTCAAAACAAAGTGATACAGGGGCTCAAAGGAAGAAATAGCGTATTTGAGTAAGAAGATATCAAATCTTCATCACAGAGGGTGTTTTTGGCAAGACCTTGGCATCTGGGCAGAATTTTGAAAGGCAAAGATTGTAGGTGTGGCAAGTATTCTCAGGAGAGAGAAGAATATGAGCAAAAGCCCAGGGTGTTCATGGAACACAGTGCATTTTGGCTGACGTGTTGGGATGTATACATAGAGAAGACCAGAAAGATGGAACCTTTTCCAGGAGGCCAGTATTTTGAATGACAGCTGAGGTGTTTGTGCAAGGTAGGGGGTATTAACAGCAGAGAAGCAGGATTTGTGGTGTGCTCGGAGCTGTGCTTCAGGAAGATAATTCTGTCAGGATTAATATTGGAGAACAGGAGCACAGGAAGTAGTGAGACCCATTAGGGCCACAAGAACTTCACGAAAGTAATGAGAGTCTTAACTAGGGCAGCAGCACCGGGAGCAAACAGCATCACGTCTTTAAGATGAGCTTCGTGTGGGTTATTTTGTTTCAGGATCCCTAAGGAAGAAAGTGCGTCTATTTTTGCCAAGGAAACCCATACCGTTAATACTTGGATTGAAAATATGGGCCCACTGGGGCCCCTGGGTGGCTCAGTCGGTTAAGCATCAGCTTTGGCTCAGGTCATGATCCAATGGTTCCTGGTCTCATGGTTTGTGAGTTTGAGCCCTGTGTTGGGCTCTGTGCTGACAGCACGGAGCCTGGAGCCTGCTTCAGATTTGATGTTTCCCTCTCTCTGTGCCCTGTCTCCTTGCGCTCTGTCTCTCTCAAAACTAAACATTTAAAAATATTTTTTAAAATATAAAAACAGGGGCACCTGAGTGGCTCAGCCGGTTAAGTGGCCGACTTCAGCTCAGGTCATGATCTCACGTCTGTGAGTTCAAGCCCCGTGTCGGGCTCTGTTCCGATGGCTCAGAGCCTGGAGCCTGCTTCCGATTCTGTGTCTGCCTCTCTCTCTGCCCTTCCCTTGCTCACACTCTGTCTCTATGTCTCTCAAAAATAAAATAAACGTTAAAAAAAAATAAAATAAAATATAAAAACAAGAAAATATGCTCCTACTAATCATCTAAAAATTACAGCTCCTGTATGCTGATGCTTTTGGTGGGGGGGCAGATGTAGTGAGCGAGACCTGGGGACAAGAGTCACGGCTTGGTAAAATTGCCACCCAAATGTAAGCAGGGAGTAGTGTGGTAGAGAGGTTAGGTGCATGAGTGAAAAGTCAGACAGGCAAGTTCAGGTGCCAGCTCTGGCCCTGCTGGCTGTGCAGCTTTGGAAAGATGGGTGAGTCTCCAGTTCCTCTCATAATGGGATTTATAATACCACCACCTCAATGTTTACTTCATATGACATTGCCTACTCAATTTCCACCTCTCCTACGAGACCCATTTCTTTAAACCCACAACTACTTTATAAGGTAGACACATAGAAATGTCTAATAATTGTTTGCTTTTGTCAGTATTATGTGTTACTCTTATTTTAATATTAAGGCGATAGTGTCAAATCTATAGGGGTAAGAACTGTTTATGTTAACTAGCTTTATAAAAGGCTAAATATGGTTCCCATTCTTTAAACTGGTTTAAAAATAGTGTTTGGGGAGGATAGTTCAAACGTGGAGATTGTCAGCTCAGTGTAAAATACAAGATTCCCAGGAGCAAATGTCTATTGATGAAAGAAGTCATGACTATATGCGGCTAGAACCTTGGATCATAGACTATCTAGAAAGTGCTTGGAGATAGGGATTACCAGATGAAGAGAACAGAGGTGGCAGAGAGAAAGTCGTTGGAAGGGAATGGGGTAAGATGGTCGTTTCAATAAGGATGAAGGATGGACACCTTCCTGGTATACAGCACAGTGCCACGCATGTCAAAGGGTTCAAGACGTGTGTGGTGACTCAGTGGTGATTTACCTTCAGAGGGGTGGAGACAGGTGGTCTGGAGAATACGGCAGGGCACCTGGCCCATAGTGGGCACCAAATACATTTAAATCAAAGGAAAGAAAAAACTAGGATGTCTAGTTCCCTTACCCAGAAGACAAGCTTCACGATGAAGAATCAACAAGGGAATTTTACAAAACTTACAGAATTTTGCCAAAAAAAAAAAAAAAAAAAACCCACCTCTGGCTGATTATCAACAGAGGTAAAGAATTTGTGGGATTCGAGGGCAAGGAAAGAGATCCTGTACCCTTTCTGGCCTAAAAGTAGCCATACTTTACTGGGGCTCGTGTGGACTAAATGTTTTCCCACCTTGGGACTGACCTAAAACTTCGAATTCCTCCTTGGGGCTTCAACATTTCCAGATGCCTTTCTGAGGTGCCCTGCGTGGGGTTCCCATAGCACTCGGCCGAGGTGAGGAAGTAAGGGTCAGATAGCAGAGCTGACTAGTACTTGCTTGCTCCTCTTCCCGAACTCCGCAGTCTCTGGCTTCACAGCGGTGCGTTCTCTCTGTGCCGAGCCCCTGATCCTCAGGGACCGTTGATGACCAGCTCTGTCAGAAACTCACAGAATGGCTCAGGCAGAAAAAGATGGTCATTCTTTAAAGCTGAAGTAGATCAGAAAATGGGTCAATGGAGGGCCAAGAAGAGCCTTTTTGCCACCGAGCGCCCAGTCTGCGGGCTTTGCTGTATGGCCTATGTTCAGAACTGACCTGCCTGAGCTCACGAACGACCACGAAGGAGCATTGCACACACCCATGATATGACATATTGTCAAAGAACGGCTCTGATTGACCTCGGATAGTGAATCTATGTGGCCGGCGGCCCGCAGGGAAACCGGAAAGGACTTTCTCTGTAAGGGAAATGAGAATAACACATGAGCTATGGGTATTTTAGTACTTGCTGGTGCAAAGACCAGCTTTTGCGGTTGAGGCTCTGTCATTTTTTGGACACTTAAAGTCTTTCAGATGCCACCTTTGAAGGACTTGATGGCAAGCATCCTGTCAACCCGATTCCTCAAACAGGCATACTTTTCAAGCAGTCCAGAGGATAAGGGCTGATGCTGAGAACCCGGACTCGAGAGGGCACATCTAACCCCAGCCTCCGCCTTACTGCTGCAGCAAACGTTAGTGCCTCCACCTCACTGAGTCACAGAGTGAATCTCCTTCATTCCTACTTCCTTGCATGCCCGCGTGCCCAGCTAGTCTTAAACATTCATCAACGTGTTTTCCATCTCCTACCCTCTTTGCTCTTCTGTGACGTCCGCGGTGTTCAGCTTCCGTTCCCCTGGGCCACTTCTCCTGCGTGCTGATCGCTTCCCCTCCCCAAGGATCCCCTTCCTTTTGTTCTTTACCTCCGCACAGGCTCCCATCCCTCAATCTATGGTTACAAGCAAGACTTCCAAGTTTATTCAAACAATCAAAACCCCCCAGGACCCCAGGTCTTGCTTTAGTTGCTTTTCTGCCGTTCTCTAACTTTATTGGCCACGCTGTTCAAGAAAGAAATTTCCTGCATCTGTTCTTGACACATTTAGTCATCCATCAGCCCTTGGTTGAGGGCCTCCCGCGTTCCAGGAATTGGGCAAAGTGCAGGGAACATGAAGATGAATAAGACAGTCCCTACCTTCCAGGAGCTCACAGTCTGGTGGAGGAGACCAGTAAATTCGCAACCAGACGCAGGGTGGTAAATGCGACACCAGAGCCACTCACAGCTTCTCTGGGGGTACATACTACCCTTCAAGACACGGGAGGAAAGTTCCTTCCTCTATGAAAGTTTTCTACAGGACCGATGTTCCCATATCTCCTTGCGTGTACTATCATGATGTCACCTATCACGTTTCACTGTAATCATCTCTTCCCGGCTTACTCTGCTAAGTCGTGAGTTTCCTAAGAGCTGGGATTGTGCCCTGTTTACCCCAGGGCCTTCACCCTAAAGCTCAGCCTTTAGGAGGTAGAAGCTCCTCTGCCAGGGTCCTTGTTCTGGCGCATCTAGGGGTCCATGAAGGACAGACGGTCAGGCGAAATGAAGTGAGAGAGCCACGAGAGAGATGGAGTCTGATGACCAAGCAGGCAGCCCTGGCAATTCTGGCATCTCTGCCCTCCTGGTCTCAGTGTCTTTATTTTTAAAGGTAGCGAGTGACATTACATCAGTGCCAAGGTATTCTTAACAACATACATTGTTGCCTCAAGACCTATGTTAGTCATCTATAGGTAGATTAGGAGTCATTCTATCCATAATCATAAGGGCTCATGTCTATCTATTCTTTTATGGTAGCTTTTGTAAGAGTATTTTGTTATTGCCTTTTTATTATAAGGAAGCGTGGGGATGAGAATTACAAAAGGATTTGTGAAATGTTAACCTCAGGAAGGTGCTCAATATTTGCTGCTAATCAATGAAGATATGTGTAGCTACTTTAGTTTGTACCTTATCTGTAAACAGTGCTTCTAACTTTCGGGCTAGGCTAACCTCTGGGGAAGGTCCTAAGTCTCTTTACAGTCTCTCCTTTCAGTCTGTTAATCAAATACTGAGCGAAGCTTTACAGAGATGTGCCTTGAGGTTTTATGGTGGGGCTGAGGGGATGATTAACACAATGCGATACCTGCAGGGAAAATCTAGTTTGGTTCAAGGAGTTTTGGGGCCTAATGCCTACTAATTTCTAGCCAACTCATAACTGCTATTCTGTATGATCAATTTGTGTAACCTATCCCCAAGAGGCAACTTTGAGGTTATTTCTGGCCAGGTTACTCTCATTCAGATTTTATCCATCAAGACATCGCACTCCAGGTCCCCTTTTCCATATGCCATAAAACCAAAGAGCATTATATCCCTTGGGCCAACGAGAGCAGTTCAAGAAATCCAGGCCTGAAAGATTATTTAGAAGGAGGTAAGACTAGGCGCCAGTTTGGCTGGTGGGAGCTTTGCTTCAACCTTTTCCACACAGGGAGGGGTCTCAACCTGCGAGCCCAAAATGGCTCCCAACACTCCTCATAACTGCTAATGGAACAAGACTGAGTGGATATTAGGAGGAACACAGAATCTTTGGGGGCCAACTTTCTACTTTGATGGCATGACAAGATACAAATTAGAGGGGCCTTGTGGGGGAGGGCAGAGCCGCGGGAGGAAAGTGCCAGCACCCACGTGCACATTCAATCCATTCTGTCTTTTCCTGTCACCTACAGCTTCTCCTAGCTACCACTTTTCTGTTCAAACCTGGGGAGAGGGTTGAGTTTCGGGTTTATCGTGGAGGCATTTCCCTTTCAAAACTAGAGAAGTTTGGCTGGTTGTGCATGAAAACTGTACTTTCTGCCACAATGCAGCCAAACTCCTCCAGCCCTGGGAGAAGGAAGTTTTAGACCTCCCAGTCTAGAAAAGGAGGAGGGAGGGGAGTACTTGAATCAGGACGGCAACCAAGTAAAATCTATGGGGCTCCCACCTTTGAGTCTTGGAGGAGATGGGGGGCAGAATTCATCTGACCGAACCTTGTTCTTGGGAGGAGGTAAGGTCTTATTATCCTTATCTTACTGAAGATGAAACTGTAACTGAACCCAAGGTTAAGAGGTTATGTGATTTTCCCAGAAGCTAGTAAAAACTGACACCTTCTCACTTGTAAGGCAAGACTCTTTTCTCAAACTCTAAAGCTACTTGAACAGTAAAGTAAAAAGAACAGCTTGAGATTTCTCTGGGGTGAGTCAACTCCCCAGGTATTTCACACCGATGCCTTTCTTCTTTTGGGTTCTGGAATTATCAGAAGTCATCTTAGACGTCCGACGTGGCAGGTGGTTAGGGTTAAGGGAAGGGGGATAGGAGACCCCCAGAGGTAGAGCAACTTCCTGGCCCCCCATCTCCTTCTGTAGGAATGGGGGCTCTGGGCCCCCATGACATCCTTTTCTGAAAGTTCAATGCCTTGGAACTTTGCTAAATACTCACTAATTCTGTGTATTTCTTTTTGTTACGTACTCCAGGGCAAACTCATCAGGAGCTTATTAGCCAGGACTGTTGGAGATGAGCTGATGCTAGTTAAGGAAAATGAATTTGTGGAGCTTACATTAATGCCGGAAGTATCTTCATCCAGGCTAACAAGAACTTGATAGATGCGACAGCGCAATTGGTAAATGTCAGCAATCAGAGGCAATAAGCCCATTGCTGGATTTCAATAATTCAGTCAAAAAAGGTCACACGTCAGTCAGGGATGGGATGGGCAGAGGGAGGGTGTAGAGTCAAAGAGTAATCTCATCAGGAATCCAATAAATTTGCCAGGTTTTAGAGAGGAGGCGAAGTAACGTTGAAGTCAGGAATGAGGGGCAAGTGTGGGTATGTTGAAGGGAACCCGCTAAATGTTAGAGAAGGATGTATTAATTCCTCATAACTTCTATGTGACCTTGGGTTCCTTACTTGTAGGATAGACATGATAAGTTTGGATTCACTGAGAAAGATGTGAAGAATGCTTTCCACCCGCCACGCTCTTAATTGTTCTCACGTCGCCCATCGTATTTGATTTCTTGCAGTAACTCTAGGCGATAGTTCAGGCAGTTCATTCTGGCGTGGCATGGTGTGGCCTTGGCAGTACAATGAATGGGCTTCTAGGTAACTGTCCTTGAAGGCCACTTCCGGTCTTCAGTTTTGATGCTATAAATTAAGACCCAAGAACCAATGGAGTGAGAGGACTTTGTCCCTGGCTCAATCAGACTCCACATAGTTTAATAAGGAGATGCTCATAGTCATAGGACACCCTCTGTATCAATACCAGGACCTTCCATTTATCTGAAGAGATCATTCCTTCCCTCTACCCTGATTGGTAGCTTTGGAAAACCTCAAAGGCAGAACTTGTGAGGCGAAAGCATCTTTAAAAAGATATTTTTGAATTTACATTTAGTGTAGTTGGTGTGTGTGTGTGTGTGTGTGTGTGTGTGTGTGTGTGTATGGTCTGTTTCAGGTTTGCTTGCCAAATAGCAGAATTTCCATGTGATTCTACACATGGAATCTACAAAGATCAATAGACTCTTTAAGGCAGCCTATCGACAAAATAACTACTGCAGAAAAAACTTACCTGCGTGGTAAGGAATGTCTTGAGGTCTCGAGCCACAGGATGGGCTGGATAATAACACACGGTGGATGGCCTATCTGTGTTCCTTCTCCAAAACAAGAGAAGGAACAGCATGTTGCAAGTTGTTTTAAGACATATTTACTCTTGCATATGTGTGTTCTTAAGAGTGTTTCTGGGGCGCCTGGGTGGCTCAGTCGGTTAAGCATTCGACTTCAGCTCAGGTCATGATCTCGTGGTTTGTGAGTTCAAGCCCCGTGTCGGGGTCTGGGCAGCTATGCAGATGGCAAGCCCATGGAGCTAGCCCTGCTAGAAATTACCAGGCACTCAAAATGCATTGCCGAATGAATGAATGAATGAATGAGCTCACTTGATCATCTCAACATCTTATACGGCAGCGGGTACAAATGAGGCTGAGAGGGCGAAATCCCTTGTTCAGTTTTCTCAGTCTGTGCCCTACCTTGGCCAAATCCAGCTGGAAGTCAAGGCAGAGGAGCCTTTTGGTAGAGTCCATCAGGTCGTCCTGTGGAGCCCCCGAGCAGGGTACAGAGAAGCAGGGTGCCGGTGTGGGGTGGGGGCAGGCAGGAATACCAGCATAATACTTTTCTCTTGACTCGTTTCTCTGTGAGACTGTAAGTACCCTGAGGGCAGTGGAATTGTGTGGTGTCCCCAGAACCTAGCCCCAGGGCAGATGCATAAACAGTAGGCCTTCCATAAATAATCAGTGAATGAACGAACAAATGAATGAATGAGGAAAGAGATTAATACAGAGAAGATGTAGTCAAAGTCTCTGTAGCTGGAGGGATAGAAGCATAGTGAGTCTGTTGAACAGATGGGGAACATTTCACAGAAATGTTGGAAACGAATCCCAGTCTGTTCCAAGAAGGTGAGTCAAGGGTGCTGAGCCTGCTCTACTGTCCTGCTTCAATTAAATTTTTTTTTTTTTATTTTTGAGAGAGAGAGAGAGAGTTCGCACATGTGCGAGCAAATCGGGGAGGGGCAGAGAGAGAGGGAGACACAGAATCCGAAGCAGGCTCCAGGCTCTGAGTTGTCAGCACAGAGCCTGATGCGGGGCTTGAACCCATGAACCACAAGATCGTGACCTGAGCTGAAGTTGGGACACTTAACTGACTGAGCCCCCCCACGCGCCCCTTTCCTGCTTCACTTTAATGTGATGCTGCCGATGGTGGTACGGGCGTGGGAGAGTGGAAGACTCAGCTGTCTAACTTATGTTACCTCTATCCCAAATTTCCTTTCTTACAGTCTCTTTCTCTGTCTCTCTTCTTCTCCTCCCCTCCCTTTGTCCTCCTGCCATTGATATAATGGGGCGGGGGGGATGAGTTGAGGGTGGGGAAGAGACTGGGATGGGTCTGACCACCAGGAACTGAGAATATGATTCCAGCTTGAACCTATTAAAGCAGGAAGTGGTGATACAGGACTCCCAGGGTTTATTCTCTGAACCTCTTCATCTCTCTCACCTATCCCAAGCCTCAAGGGTCTCCCGGGTCTTACATAGATGGTCATGGTGGCGTCAAAGCGTCTAATGCTATCAGTTGCAGGTGATAGTAGAGGAAAAAAAAGATCTTTTTTTACCTTGAACTGGTCTGCTCCTCTCTAAATCAGAGGATAAGTTTTAACTTACTGATTTTTTTTCCCTTTTCCCTTGACCTCCAAGAAACCCCAAGCTAAATGCCATGCCCAAATTAAAATCTCATGATGTTTAAAATCTAGAATGTATATCATATATACTTTTGTCTCTTCACTCTAAAATTTCGTTTTTCTATTTCAAGTGTTGTAATTTTATTATGCCAAGCATTTAAGAAATTGCACCTTTTATTGGTCTGCCTGGATTGTGGTAGAGATAGATCCTTAGCCAAATAGACTTAACTCAGATGTGTCGGTTTTCAGGTCTCAGCCACATGGAAAAAGATGAGTGTAACCACGTGCATTAGCCAGCTCAGGCTGCCACGACGGAACAGCGCAGCCAGCA
This sequence comes from Paguma larvata, assembly GCA_030068075.1. NCBI lineage: Eukaryota > Metazoa > Chordata > Mammalia > Carnivora > Viverridae > Paguma > Paguma larvata. The sequence continues at coordinate 132,953,169 of CM057828.1, forward strand.
GGCGCTTCTTGTCTCCCACTTCTGGAGTCCAAGGTCAAGGTGTTGGCCCATTTAACTTCTTCTGAGGCCATTCTCCCGGGCTTGCAGATTTGCACCCTTCGGTATATGTCACCTGGTCTTTCTTCTGGGAACACGTCTCTGGCGCCTCTTTCTCTCCTTAGATGGACACCAGTCCTATGGAATCAGGGGCCACCATGGAGACCTTACTGAACCTCTTAATTTACCTCTTTAAGGGTCTATCTCTAAAAGTAGTCACATTCGGGGTTTGAGCTTCAACATGTAAATTTGGGGGGTGGGGAGACACAATTCAGTCTATACTGCCAAGTCTATTTGAGTTCTTAGGAAATAATCAAAAGGGCCGAGAAATAGGATACTGTCCAGAGGTCCTGAGTTTGCTTTCTGCATGGCTGGGAATTAAGAACAGGCATCAAAGGCACCTGTCCACACTTGACTTTGGGGTTGCCAGGCCTCAGTGCAGGTCCTTGTCTCTGGATCTTCTGGGCTTGTACTTCCTTCTGACAGACCACATGCTTACTCTTGCTGTGTCTGGTTCTCTTGCCCCGTAAGCAGACACAGACCTTTGCCATCAGATGGAATTGCTTTATGACCAATTCTTGGTGTTGGTTTGGTGCTTCCGTCCCAGGTTCAGACTCTGGAAAGCAGAACAAGCCCAGCCTGAGAGCTGGACTCTCCGTTTCCAGCTGTAGTCCGGCCACTGCCTGGCGATGAAGCCCTGAAGTTGTCCCATAATCTCTCTGGCCTTGGTTTCCTCAGCGCAGACAAGGGTTTGATGAGCTCTCTTCCTTCTCGGATGGGCTCTGATCATATTAATTGTATCTGTATCCCGACCCCAGCATCTGACTCCATTCCTCATCTGAAAATGGAATTACATACTAGTATTTGCTTCATCAGACCGTGTTATGAGTAAGAGTCCCGATGTCAGCACAGCACTCAGAACCATGGTGGGCACAGGGTAGCTCTCACTTACTGCTGCCGTTCTCATCATCACCTTTGTTAGGGCACCTGTGCCTGCTAGGCAGGAGGCGTCCGTCCACTGACTGACAGACTGTGACTGAGACTGGAGCAGAGTTCCAGAGTGGCCGTGCTCGTCCCTTGTCAGCCTGGGCTCTGCGTCATCATTTTTTTTTTTTTTTTAACAATCGTTGGCCCTGCTGGAATGACCCAAACTGTCGGACTGCGGGCTTCAGTGCTTGTTAACTCTACAAACCTGGGCTAATTACTCACCTTTCCCACGTCCTGTTTTCCTCCACCGTAAGGAGCCTTTCTATGTGCATTATGCACGCCTCAAGCTCTCAACTCAGTGTCTTGATTGTTTTGCTTCCCTCCTGCCTGTCTGCTGGCTCACTCCTGTTCCGCGCGCACTGAGCATCCAAATATTCGTGATACTTCTACCTTGCGCTTCATCTACAGCACAGCACTCCATGACTAGAAATGAACGCCCTGTTTCTTTTACATTCAACACTTCGCTACCCAACGTACGGGGTTCCCCTATCAACCAGTCTCCCATTCTCTGAGGGCACCAACGTGGTGTCCTACACTATAACTCAGTCCTGACGCTGGCTGTGTACCTGGAGACACCTCAATCCCACAAGACTTCCCTCTACCCCCATTTAGATGCCAGTCGTAAATCTAGGTTGTCACCTGTGTCTCTGACGCACTGACTACAAATTGGGGCTCCCATGACCCCCCACCTCGGGTTCGATAATTTGCTAGGACCTTTCACAAAACTCAGGAAAACACTTTACCTACTAGATTATCAGTTCATCCTAAAAAGATATAACTCGGGGACCGCCAGATGGAAGAGATGCATAAGGCAGAGCATGAAGGAGGAGAACTTGCACTACCAGTACAATGCCTGAAACAGGAGACTGATTGTCAGCCTCCGTGACCGCAAGGAGAAATAAAAAAACCAGAAGAGCCAGGAAACCAGTTAAGAAGATGAATACAAACAATATTTATAAATGATCAAATATGACAGAAATATAACATATTAAGATGACCTAAGGGTCTTTCTTAGGTCTACGTGGAAATCAGTACACCTTAATCTTTATAACCTTAACAAATTATACCTCATGATGCACAAGAATTTGGAGAGCTCCATGCCAGCACGTGTACCCTTTCCCCTTTTGTATGTAATCCCCTGTAGCTAACAAGTTTGGAGCAATTCTTTGGAACAATCTTAAAGACTGTCTTCTAGGCTCTAGTCCTCAGTGAGACAATGAAGAAAGTGTTTACTACCTGACTCCGAGCTTGGGGAATGGGGCTGGATGTCCCAACCAACCCGTGTCTGTTTCCCTGGGGACCATCCCCCATCCAGGGGGCTTTCCAAACATCACCACGTTAACGTAAACCCCAGTGTAGTTGAAAGGGGCCTTTTGTGAACAAAATGAGGTACATCTTTCACCTTTATCAATCTTACCACTTAGGAAATTCCAAGCGTTTTAGGAGCTCTGTGTCAGGAATGGGGACAAAGGCCAAATAAATATTTCTTCCTATAAATCATGATATTGTAATGATCAAAAAGAGAAAAATGAAAGAAAAAAAATCCCAACCCAGCTCTAGAAGGACTTTCTCGGGAAGAATCCTGTTCTGAGTATTTTGTGACATTTGGTTCCCTCTGCTGGTCCCATTGACCGACAGGAGTCTGAGTCAGTCCTCAGAGTTACTCGAAATCAACATGCAAAGGCTGAGCAGAGGGACAAGTGATAAAAATTATCATCTTAAACATCAAAGATGAATTAGAAATAACACACAGATAAAAGTGTGCATTTAACTGGCAGACACCTCTACTCAAGTATATGGGGAGTCAGGAAGCCTTGAATGTGTACAACCGGGACGTGGTGACTGTGTCTGGATTCTAAGCCAAGGGAGAGGATGAATTAGTTAGATGGGCTGTAAGTTACATGGATCGAGGTTTGTTGAGAGAGAAGTATAGGGTAACAGTCTAGTTCGTGGTGCCTGCTAGTTAATATATGTTTGTTAGGTAAATTTGTTATCGTTAGCCATCATGTTTATGGGTCTGTTATTGTAGACACAAAATTAAAGCCCATTTAATGGCAAGGAGAATCCTAACGGTCTAAATTGAGGAAAGGCTCTAAATTAAATCCTGTAAATGAACAAGAAGGTTAGGACCAGTGCCTCTGAACTCATCACCAGGAATGGCAGTTCAGGGATACGGTTATGGAGTGTCTTGTGCTATCAGCATATCTTAGGGGTTTTTAAGGGAGTAATTGAAGGCGACATGTAATTAAAAGGAAAGGCACAGAGGTGGGAAGGTCAAATCGCATTCTAGTCTGATTATGTACAACTCAAAAATATGAACACAGAGCTGTCCAGGCCAGTTTGGCCAAATTTTTCCATCTTTGTTATGTCGCCTCTTCCGTAGAACTCTAATTTTAGTTTCCAAAAATGGCTATTGTTGTTATCACCTTTAAATCATACAATGCTTTAAAAGATTAAATGTTCATCTCAAACTCAGATACAGCTATTTCCATTATTTAAGTATCCTTTTATTATATCCCCATATGAATACTTTTACTACAATTATAAAGCATATATAACTTAGTTTGTTTCTACTTAACATTGCATTACAAGCACATTGTTGTATACCTATTCTCTTCATGTATCTTACTAAAATGGCTGTGGAATGTTCCCTGAAGTTGCTATGCTTCATCAATTGTCAGTTGGTGGACATTTTGTATTGAAAGTTTTTTCTCTTGTGTGACTGCCTTAGCACAAAATATCTTTATGCGTATAGCCGTTTTCTACTTTTGGATTACTGGCTTGGGAATAAATTCCCAAGTGAATCTGCCCCTCTCATTGGCTACTGTGTGCACTGCAAACTCCGTAAGGAAATCTGACCCTCAAACTCAGTTTCTCTCCCTACTGGTCACCAACATGCACTTTGTACTTTAATGGGATGGTCTTCCCAATGGATCCCAGTCTTTCACGCCATGTTCGATGTCTGGAAACTTATTCCTGCTTCTACGTCTTTGATCGCACTGTTCCTACCCACCTTTCCCCAACCAAGTACGCCTTCCTTATCACTGCTGAGAAAACAGACTTCCTCCTTGTCCTACCCCTGTGCTCCTCCCGAAACTCATGTTTTATACCCTGCTTTTATCATGCAAACCAGCATGGCATTGTTTCCTAATAATTCCACATGACCTGGTGTTATTCTCCTTAGTTTAACATTTTCAGCTATTGGGTAACATTTTCAGCTATTGGGAGAGCAAAGGCTCTGGGTTATATGTTTCTATCCCCCGATTCTTTCTACCAGAACTGTCAGGCCCACTTTTAAAACTCAATAAATGTTTGTTGATCCTCAGTAAGTAGTTTTTACTTATAAGCTTTTACTTATAAGCTATTTCTTCCAATAGTCCTTTGAGCTATTCTTTCAAAACCTCGTATTAGGCTTTTTTTTTTTTTAATGCTAATGGATGGTAGGGACGGAGTAAGACTTCGAGTTCAGTGAGGCTTACTTGCTCTGAGGGAGATGAAATGCAGCGAAGTCAGTAATAAAACAGAAAACTGTCAAGGAATATATAAATGGATGAAAACTTAATTCAAACATTGAACACAGTGTTGGTGAATATTAGCAGTTACTGAGTGCACAAATTGTGTAATGTCACACCCCAAAATCCAGTTGGTTTAAAATCCTCACCATATATTTAGCTCAATTCTAGAGTCGGTGGTTTAGACTGACGGTTTGCTGGTCCTGACTGACCTCAGTTACAAGTCTGGGGGTCGGCTGGCTGTTGGCCAGGGCTAGTCAGTCCTCCCCCATGTCCCTCGTGCCCCTCCAGTATGTTCTTATGTGACAGAGAAAAAGCAAGAGTGAGTGGGCGAGCCAATGCGTCAGCACTGTCTGTGTGAGGACCTACCTGAGCTGTGGAGTTTGGCCAACATGTGGACGGAAGTGGGCGAGAGGAGGTGGAGAGAGCACCTGAGGTGTGAGGAAGCCTGCTGATGTCTGACGCTGGTCCGGGCAGTTACTAGTTCAGAATCTCATGGGCCAGCTCTTCTTGGTGTGGAAGGAATTGAGAAGCAAGAACAATGGGTCAACTGTCGAACTGGAAAGGTATCAACAGTGGGGAGAGGAGTGGGACAAGTGGCTACATCCTTGACCAGGGAAACAGGCAGGCGTGCTGGAGCCGAGGTGTGGTGGGGGATGGGGAGGGGAAGCAGCTGCAGCCAGGGAGCTAGGAGAGGACCTCAGTGTCTTAGTCTGTGGGGAAGGCAGCCATCCATCTACTGTGGCTGTGGTTCTAAGGGAAGGCAGAAAGGCAGGTAGGTTCTGACATACACATCTTGGTCCCCCTTTTGGGATGACAGACAAAGTTTTCTCTCCATACCCCGCCCCTTCCCTACTTCAACCACCCAGCTTCTCTCCTATCCAAACGTGGACTGGAGACAAGGAAGGACTTCAATTGTATTAAGCACAGCATGATGACTGATCTGTGTTCTCTGCCTTTGGAAATCAAATCAGAGTCAAATCTGATCATTGGGGAACAGAGAAACTCATTAGGGTCATGAACTTGGCTGGGCATTTCCATCACTTTCAGTAGGGAGAGGAAGCGGTACTGGTTCAGAGGCCGGAGAGGGAGGAGTCTTCTTAGGAGGGATTTACGAGTCCTGGGTGGCTTCTTCTCACCCCACACTAGGTTCACAGGCAATGCTATGTGCTTGGTTCCCAAAACGACCTGGGCCTCTGTTCAGTGTCCCCATCACAGGAGACTTGATGCACACTTGGGGCAGTGCCCACGGTGGTGTGACTTCGAGAGCGTTGCTCAGAACCGGATGATCCCCTGGGTGGTTGTGGTGTCTGGAGTCAAACCAGAGAGATTTTCTGCTGAGGCTTGAAGCTTGTCAGGCCAGCTTCCGAAGCCCAGACTGAGATGTAAACGCCCTAGAAAGTAAAACCCTTCAAATTGTCATCTGCAGGGGGGCCTTGAATAGCCAAGCCAGGAGGTAATGGGACCTAAGCTCTCTGGGAGGAAGAAGAAGAGCTGAGTCAACTCAAGATGAACCAGGTCAACTTAACAAACTGTCCAGGGATGGCTCCAATTCCAAATACTGCCATAATTTTCTCCTAGGGTCTTAGGTGCTTGGGGCAATGAGAACAGAAAGCCAGGTGGTTGCAAACTCCAGCATACTGAAGCTCGCTCTAGACCTAGATGTGTTGTGGACGACACCCCCCTTCTTTTCTTTGCTAATTGTGGACTTTATTCATGATTTTCTTTCAGCTTCGATAATAAATATAAGCTCCATGCAGTACGAATCGTGCATAGTTTATTGACATTGTAACCCTGGCCTGGAGTAGACACTCAATAAATAGGTGAGCAAGGTACATGAACTGTGGTGTTCTTCAATCTATAACACCTCCAAGGGAAACGAGTTCCACCAATTGGCTACCTGCCTGGGCAAAGCAACACTTCCTTCGCTTTGTTCTTAAAAAAGAAATCCATTATTTCAGGTTCAGGAGGATAGGTGATCCGATTGTAAGTGGTGATTTTCAATGTTTCCCCTTCCTGTTCTGTTCGTTCAAAGCAGTGAAACTATTTTATCAAATGCAAGTTTACTTGGAACTTGAACATATAAAACAGACATAAACAGGCTGCCTGAGTTCGTGGTGGGGCCAGACCCCCTCCCCGTTTTCTCCATAAGGCAGCTTAGAAGGTATCAGAATCTCAGGGCCCCACAGCTCCCAGCTCCTGCACTGTCCGTATGATGTCTATTTCTCACACACCCGTCAGTGTCTAGAGGACAGAGTACACATTCTCCTGCCTTCACCCATTTCGGAATTTTACCCTCATCTCTTATGGAAATGCTGCTTTTTGATCTAAGCCCATTTTCTTTTTAGTGCTTCATCTCTATTTAGGAGAGAGATTTCTAGGACTCTGAAGAGACCTGAAATTCAGTTAACTGCATTTCAAAATCTTTTCCATTTGGAGTCAATCCACCTTAAAAAAACATAAAAAGATACGTTTCGTAGTTGTTTTATCTGATTGCTTATTTAGCTCGACGTAACCAAGTTTCTGGAATTGGAGAAACTGAATATTTTTTTAAATCACTTTTCACTCCTGAAAACTTAAAAAATATATACTTCTTATTTGTTTATTTATGAAAACAAATTTTTAGACTTTATTTATTTATTTTTGAGAGAGAGAGAGAGAGAGAGAGAGAGAGAGAGAGAGCACAAGCAGGGGTAGGGGCAGAGAGAGGGAGAGAGAGAGAATCCCAAGCAGGGATTCTCCACACCGTCTGTGCCGAGCCCCACGTGGGGCTTGAACTCACGAGCTGTGAGATCATGACCTGAACCGAAATAGTCAGATGCTTAACTGATGAGCCACCTAGGCGCCCCCAAAATAGTTATTTTTTTAGAGCGGTTTTAGGGTCACAACAAAGTGGAACAGAAAGTACAGAGAGTTCCCAGAGATGCCCTGCCCTGACACGCACACAGTGTCCTCTACTGTCAACGTCCCCACCAGAGTGGGGTATTACTATAATTGATGAGCCCGCACTAACTCATCATCTTCACCTAGTGTCCGTAGTTTACGTTAGCGTCACTCTTGACGGTGGACGCCGCGTAGGCTTGGACAGGTATGACACATATCCTCTGTGCTCACCTCTTCATCCCTTCCTTTCTCTTCTCTGGCGTGCTTTGATCTTTTTATGGTCTTTATACCTTTGCCTTTTCCATGATGTCATATAATTGGAATCACACCTTACGTAGCCTTTTCATATGGATTTCTTCCACTCGGTAATACGCATGTTAAGGTTCCTCCCTGTCTTTTCAGGCTTGATAGCTCATTTCTTTTTAGTGATGAAGAACATTCCATTGTCTGGATATATGCTTATCTGGATATATACTTATCCATCCACCCTCTGAAGGACATCATGGTTGCTTCCAAGTTTTGGCAATTATGAATAAAGCTGCTATCAGTATCTGCGTGTAGGATTCTGTGTGGACATAAGTTTTCGGTTCGTTTAGGTAAATATCAAGGAGCATGATTGATGGGTTGTATGATATGAATGTTTAGTTTTCTGAGAAACTGCCAAACTATCTTCTAAAGTGGCTGCACCATGTTAAATTCCCGTCAGCGATGCATGAGAGTTCCTGTTGCTCCGTATCCTCACCAGCAATTGCCGTTCCCATATTTTGGATTTTCCTTGCTCTAATATATGTATAATGGCGTCTCATCGTTACCTTAATTTGTAGTTTCCATATAACATAATGTTGAACATCTTTTCATATGCTTATTTTGACACCTGTATTTGTTCTTTTGTGAGGTGCCTGTTCAGTTCTTTCAACCATTTTTAATTGATTTGTTTGTTTTCTTTTTGAGTTGTAAGGGTATATTTTGGATAACAGTCCTTTTATCAGATATGTTTTTGCAAATCTTTTCTCCCAGTCTGTGACTTGTCTTTTCATTCTCTTGACATCGTCTTTTGCAGAGCAGATATTTTTAAATTTTAATATTGCCTCTGCTCTTGGTCAAAAATTGGCTGACTATATTTGTATGGGTCTATTTCTGGCCCATTTATCCATCTATTCTGTTCCATTGATCTGTGTGTCTATTTTTCCATCAATACCACACTACCTTGATTGCTATAGCTTTATAGTGAGTCCTGAAGTCAGGTAGCGTCAGTCTTCCAACTTTGATTTTTGAAATAACATCTTGGCTCTCCTGCGTCTTTTGTCTCTCTATATACATTGAGTCAATTTGCAATATTCACAAAATAAGTTGCTTGTACTTTGATTGGGGTTGCGTGGAATCTATAGATCAAGTTGGGAATAGCCGATATCTTGACAGTATTATGTCTTCTTGTCCATGAACATGGAATACATCTCCATATATTTAGTTATTTTTTTATTTCATTTGCCTTGGAAACTTTCTTCTCCTAAATTTGTCAACCAGGAAAATCCACATCTTTAAGTTGGGTAGGTGGTTGTCTCACTCTTACTTTAATTTACTTCTTGTGCCTTTATTTCAGCACCTGTAGGTTATAGTAGTCTCTAAGGGGAGGAATCAGCAGGTAGTAGGACTAACCAATTTCTCATGTAAGGGAGAGAAAAGGCAATGGTGGACGCTACCAGGAAGTTGCTGTCTGTTGTTGACTTTGAACCTCTCTCTTCCTCACCCCATTAGCAAGGACTTTGGAACCAAACATATCTGAGCTCAAATTCCAGTTCTCTTATTTACTAGCTTGCCTGTGGCAAGTTATCTTCTCTAAGCTTCTGGTTCATCTAGAGAGCAGAGAAAACATCTCTTTTGCAGGATTTCTGGGAAGATTAAATCAGGGTGTGTATATAAATGACTCCTACATGGTGGGTATCCAGTAAACAGCAGGTATTCTTGCCGCTCCCACCTCCCCCTCCTCTGAATAACCAAGAGGCTTTGGACTTTCCCAGCTTTCCTCCGGTGCTCCATCTCTGACCTTAGTGGGGAAAAGGGGTGTTACCATTCCAGAGTCAACCATCTATAGGGTGTGGGGCAACCTTGTGAGGCCTCTATGCATTGAGGTGCAGAGTATAACCCATTCAAAGCTTCACCTTAGACCTTTAGTTTAAAAATTCTTGTACTCTCCTCCCCCACCCCATTGCCAGGAGCTGGCAGGTCCTCGGAATGCTTTTATCTCTCTTTTTCTGTCATCTAGGTTCTGTGAAATAATCTCATGTTATTAGACTGTCTCTTATAATATGTCTCTTCTGGTACAAAGGTCCTTAATTATACATTCTCAGTGAATCTGCTCGTACCCATTCATATTTAACTGTATGCTACAAGAGTCTTCGCTCCCACTGTGTTCTCTCCTCTTCATCTTCCCCACCTTGAAGACTTCCTCTTTAGTTCACGTATCATTTGACTAGTTTTGTTTCTCACATATTTTTTTAGATGGGATTCAGAGGTGGTATTCTTTCAGTTTGAGTCTCTCACCAAGGAGCTTTCTTTCCTCCTGATAGGAGACGGTGTCTTGGCTGCTCAGAGGGTACCTGGTGGCAGCCTCTTTCTCAAAAGTCTGTAGATGCTCTTGCTGTCTTCTACCTCAATGTGCCCACTCATCGCTGGAGACCTTGTTAAGATGCAGAGTCTAACGCAGAAGGACTGGAGTGGGCCTTCCTCTGTGTTTCGAGGAAGCTCCCAGCTGATGTAACTGCTGCCAGTGAGCAGACTACAATTTCGGAAGCAATGTCCAGCTTACTGGTAGCAGACGAGAAGTCTGAGGCAAGTCAGATTCCCCTCTTTACCGGGAACTTGTTTTTTTCCCAGGAAGTTTGCAAATTTCCCTCTTGATCATTATAATTCAAGAACTACGTGAGGATATGCTCATAAATGCATCTTTTCTCATCGATCTAGACTAGGATTCAATGAGCCCTTTATTTTTAATTTTTTTTAATGTTTATTTTTGAGAGACAGAGTGTGAGCAGGGGAGGGGCAGAGAGAGAGGGAGACACAGAATCCGAAGCAGGCTCCAGGCTCTGAACTCTCAGCACAGAGCCCAACGCGGGGTTTAAATCCACGAACCTTGAGATCATGACCTGAGCCGAAGTTGGACGCTCAACCGACTGAGCCCCGCAGGCACCCCCAGGGAGCCCTTTAAATTGCAGACTCGAATGTTTCTTCGACTCATGGACATTTTTCTTCTACTATTGCAGTCAAGACTCATTGTTTACGGGTTCTGTGTCTGTGAATTTTCCTAAATGCTACAATGTGTAACTCACCCCAAAATCAATACTTGTGGAGCTCTTGTGGTCGTTCACAGACAAGTTCATAGTGACCAAAACTTGTCACCTGATGTCCCTGTGTCCCACTGAGGTCGAACAAGGCTACGTTCTGCCTTCTTGTTTCAGCTCTCACACCATAGACACACGTCCTTTTGGTTAGTTGAGGAGAACAATGTGACCAGGAACTGGCAGGAAACTAACTGTATTTCCCTCAGGAACAACGGTTCAGTATTTGCTTAACCAGTGTCTACAGCAAATTATCACACATAAGTACCACAAATAATGAGAATCAATGGCATTTTAAAATTTTTTGTACTCTCTCTATTTCTGGGATATAATACCATTTTATCATGATATATTATTATTTTTACATACTGCTAGCTAATATTCTTTTTTTAATTTTTTTAATGTTTATTTATTTTTGAGAGACATAGAGACAGAGCGTGAGCAGGGGAAGGGCAGAGAGAGAGGGAGACACAGAATCTGAAGCAGGCTCCAGGCTCTGAGCTGTCAGCACAGAGCCCGACGCGGGGCTCGAACTCACAGACAGTGAGATCATGACTTGAGCCGAAGTCCGATGCCCAACCGACTGAACCACCCAGGTGCCCCGCTAGCTAATATTCTGTCAAGGATTTTTGTATCCATGTTCATGAGGGATATTATCCTGAAAAGGTTTTTTTGTGTGTGTTATATCTTTGTCTGGCTTTGTTATCAGGATAATAACTGGCCCATTAAAGAATCTTTTTACCTACAAATTTAATTTCATTGATAAATACAGGACTGGTTACATTATCCGTTTCTTGTCGAGTGAGGTCAGAGTGGCTGCTACAGGTTTTCCCAAAATATAATTTTCTCTTGAAAGCTCAATTTTTATCCTTGGCAACAAACACTGTTAGTTTCGAGAATTAGTTAGGCAATGAGAAAATGCCCACCATATGTCTTTGTTTGAATAACCAACCATAGTTTGTCATTTGTTGTTTGAAATAAAAATAATGCTCAGTGGAAAGAGGACTTGTTCAGTCTGCAATTCAAACCACTGTACAAGTGCTTTTCCTGGAAACGACCATTGCACTGTGGGACGCAGCAGGGAGCACTGCCCATTTTGTCACACAAAATACTATAAAGGTGCATATGCTAGAGTTGAAAGGTTGAGAAATAATCTCTAATCTTATTGAGGACAATCTCAGACGAAACTGGCAGTCCTGAGCTGTTATCTAATGTCTAAAATAGGCCTTATGTGTTTGTCTGGTTTTCAAGTTGCTTAAGGGTGAACGTGGTGCCTAATAGTCTCTCATAATAGGCTGTTTTTCCTCTTCTGGAAATCCTCTTCATCCAAACTTAAGTCTCCTGGAGCTATCCATGCAGTCTCTTCTCTTTCCCTCTGATTTTTCCTCTGTGCTTTGACATATTTCTTACACTTGGTCTTAACAGAGGATGACCGTCTGGTTCTTTAATTCACATACTAGATCTTAAAATTCATGGGGCGCCTGGGTGGCTCAGTGGGCTAAGCGTCCGACTTTAGACTTCAGCTCAGGTCATGTTGTCATGGTTGGTGAGTTCAAGTCCTGCGTTTGGCTCTGCGTTGACAGTGCAAAGCCTGCTTGGCATTCTCTCTCCCTCTGTCTCTCCCTTGCTTATTCTCTCTCTCCTCTCTTTCTCTCTCTCTCTCTCTCAAATAAATAAATAAACATTAAAAGAAATAAAATTCAAACCATACTTTTTGGTAAAGCCCCTGGCAGTCTTCTCGTGCTCTCCTTCGGTGTCCTTGGGCACCCCGTCACCTTTTACTACAGGTGTTCGTCTGTCTCCCCCAGTCGCCTGCCTCCTCGGGCACACGTTCCGCACATTCCCCAGCTCCTCCTCTCTCCGGCTGCTGGGTCCTGTAGACGCGCACACCGCTCGCTCTCTCAGCTCACTGGCATTCACATCCTATCGCTAGAAGCCACATACAGGCAGGAATGCTGACACCACTTCACACGAGATCAGGATCTTTCTTATCGAGGTCCATTGGGCATGTAAATTGGGTGATTTGATATGCATTGTGAAATAATCACCACGATCAAGCTAATTAGTGTATCACCTCGATAGTTGCTTTTTTTTTTTTTTTTTTTTTTTTGGTGGTGGCAAGAACACAGGGTCTACCCTCTTAGCAAACTTTCAGATGGATGTATTCATCTCGTGCAATGGAACTGTATGGGCTTTGACCCGCCTCTCCCTACACTCCAGCCCCAGCCCCTGGCTTCCACCCATCTACTCTTTGCTTCTGTGAGTTCAACTAGTTTAGACTCCACATAGGAGTGAGATCGTGCAGGGTTTGTTTTTGGCTTATTTCACTTAGCATACTGTCTTCTGGATTCATCCGTATTGTCCCAAATGGCAGAATCACCTTCTTTTTTAAGGCTGAAGATCAATGATACACTTTTTCCTGGACATTACTATACATGTCTTAACCCTTTGGGAAAATCAAGACTTATGTAGGGTTGGAGTCAGAAGTAATTATTCCCTTTGTGTGTGTGTGTGTGTGTGTGTGTGTGTGTGGAGAGAACGAGGCTCTGAGTAATGAAGGCCCTGCCTAGCATTCCTCAAGGGACCAGAGGCAGAAATCCAGACGGACATCTATATTGTCATGGCGAGTATCAACCATCTGATGAACACTCACCCAGTGCTAGGCATGGAGGTGAACGTTTGACACTATTAAAGTTCCTCATGAAGCCAAGTTTTCTGGTTACTAACACACCCTTGCCCTGTGACGTAGGTATAATGATTCTCGCCACATCTACATGAAGAGGCTGGGTCTTTTCCTGAGATGACAAGGCAGGAAGTGGAGAAATTGGGATTTGGATTCAGGCCTGTCTTTGAAGTCTTGACTGCATTTGTCTTGGACAAGAATGGGAGTGCTTTCCTCTCTCTGCTGCCCCTCAGAACTTTGCTCAGTGGGCGGCTTCCTCATTTAGAAAAATCCTTTATGTTCTTTCCGTGCATTAGGTCAAGGGTACCACCTCCTCATCTCCCATACATTCTTCTCAGCATAATAGCCCACCTATTATTGTTATTCTTAATTACTTTCCTATTTAATGATTAAGGAGACTGGTGGGTTGGGTGGTATTATCAGGTGATGGATTCTGTGTTCGCTTTTGCTCAACCTTCCCCACCCCTCGCCCTTTACGTGAGCTGATTCACAGGCTGTCTCCTTATTACCATGAAATCTGGGGGCAGAACAATCCTATTTCTGGTTGCCATTTGCATTTCTATTTTGAAGACCTTTTGAGTGCTGGGCGCGGCATCTCAGGGATCGAGTGGCCCCTGCCGAAGGAGTTTCTGAGCATGCTCTAAGCAAGTAGGAGTTGTGGATCATCCGGACCAGTGCTTAACCCTCAAACTACTTTCTAAAAAAGGCTGGAATGGAGCCTATGGGAGAAGGTCTGAAGAAGTTATATACGTTAGGTACCCAGCTAGGTGCTCAGTGGCAGGAGAAGGAGGTCTTTCTGGTACAGATGGATCAGCCCAAGATGCACTCCAGAGCCTAGATCAGCAGCTCTTAACCAGGACTCATCCTTCTGACCATCTGGGGGAACTCCCAGGCTCCACCTCTACAGGAAATTCTGGGGAGTCCTGGCATGTGTATTTTGACAAAGTCCCACCGGTGATTTGGAGGCGTACCCCTCGGGTATGATGGTACACCAGCCACAACTGCCCAGAGAAAGCAGATCTTGGGGTCTGTGGTCATTTACTACTGATGTCGGAGGTCCAGAGTTGATTAAATAACTTCCACAGAGTGCTCAGCATCGTGCCTAGTGCTGACTGCACAGCAACTTTCACTCCTACGGGATCAGGAGCTGGGAGGGTACTCCCAGGACAAAAACAGGAAGTAGAGCTGGGAACACAGAGGATCAGACCATCGAGGCAAGGATAGCAAGAGTCAGAGTTGGGTAGGACAGCAGGGACCCTGGGATTCAGATACTCAAGGTTTGGAAAATCTAGAAAGGTAGAGACAGGTTCACAAGGGATGCTTGGAACCCTGAGTCTACCGAATGCCAACCGCCTCTCCCTGCCTTGGTCATCAGCTGCTGCTCGTTCGGTCTTACTAGTTCCCCCATCTGGTTCTGACATTATTTCCCCCAGACACCTTAGGATCCCGACATTACAGGAAACCATGGCAGGCCTTCAATTTCCTGGGTCACCAGCACTTAAATGGCTTTCCTTCCTATCTGGGCCCCAAGGCACCATTTCTGGCAACCCTGCGCAGAGAAAGGAGACGGAAGAGGAGTCCGCTCAAGGAAAGGAGGTCCTGAGGAGCTCCACAGTGGGCACGTGGGGACTGCACCATGACTAATGGCGCGTCTCATTGCCTGGCAGAGTGAAAATTTTCATTTAGCACTAAGTGGCCCCACCACTCAGGAAATTTAATTGCATCCCTTTGCCAACCTGAAGTAGATTCATCCCTGTTTGGAAAATGAGTTGACCCAAAGCCATCTTCCCTGCCTGGGACAGCCCGTGGGACAGCCCATGGCATTAAACGCCACAGAAGAAGGATGCTCTTGGGTTGGTCTCTCTTTCTTCCCCAGCTCTGGTTCTGGCTCAGACTGTGCCTTACGCCGGCCCCACCTGTGGGCTGAGATGGGAACCGATGAGAACATTCTTCCATGCACGAGATCCCAGGCGACCTTTGGGCTCTAAGTTTTGGTCAAAGTGACCCTGTCTTCTGTAAGAGCTAAAGACCCTGTCATTTGCTTAAACATGAAAAACAAAGTTTGGAAATTTAGCTTCAATAGAGTGACCAATTGTCTCTTCAGCGTGATTGTACCCGGTTTTACGTTTGCCAGCGGGGCATAAATGTGCAAGTTCCACACACCTAGTATCAAACACGGACTTTTTTGCTAGGCTGCTGCTTGTAAAGCAGTGTTTCGTTTTGCCTTAATCGGCATTTTCCTGATCAACTCTTGATCAAAAGTTGATCAACTTTTCCTATTTGATTTGGATGTTTTTGTTTCCACTTATTCGAATTGTTGGCTCATATCCTTTGCTCATTTTTTCCTATGTTTTATAATCCTTTTGTATTGATTAGGAACTCTTTATCTTTTATGGCTCTAAGTCCTTCGCTAGATATTTGCACTGTTTCTCCTCATTCATCCCTGTATTTTAACTTTCTACTATAAAACAGGAGTTTTAAATTCTGATGTGGTCAAATTTAATCCGTCTGCCTCCTTTTGATTTTTGCTTTCTTGTGCCTTGGTTATGAGAACCTCCATTGCCCTACAGATATTTCCTTAGATCTTCTTGTCCTGCTTTAAAAATGTGGTCACGTTTGAGGCACCTGGGTGGCTCAGTCGGCTAAGTGTCTGATTTCGGCTCAGGTCATGATCTCGAGGTTCATGAGTTCAAGCCCCACATCTGGCTCTGTGCTGACAGCTCAGAGCCTGGAACCTGCTTCGGATTCTGTGTTTCCTCTCTCTCTGCCCCTCTCCCGCTCATGCTCTGTCTCTCTCTCTTTCAAAAATAAAAAATTTCTAAAAAAATATATTGCCATTTTTTTGAGGTTTTCCATCCTTTTATTCACACGTTGGGAGGTAGGGATTTAACTTAATTCCTCCCTCAGACGTACAGCCTGAATGGTAGTGCCGGCTGCGGACTAACCCTCCACCCTCCCCGCATCCCACTACTACCACTGCTGGGGAAACGGCATTGCGCTGTGTCCTACCTTCCACATATCATATACTTTACTCTGTCCCGTGGATATATGTTGATCACTGTTCTCATAACACTGCCTTCACCACCACTTCATCTAGAATGTTTGAAATCCTAGGGCTGGCTCACATAGGGTCTCTCAGAACTTTCCTGGCTCTCATGCACAGGGATTTTAGAATTGTATCCTTCTGAAGATTGTGTATCCTCTGCTTGTTCTTTCCCATTTCCAAGTTTAATCTTACACCTTTCCTTGAGTTTTCCATCTTCACTTGCTTTGTCACCCACTTTGCTCCCTTTCCTTCACTTTCTCTGGGGAGGTGGATAGAACCTCAAGTGGGAGTCAGGAAAGCTGAGTTGGAGTGTGAGCTCAGGCAGGAGCTAGCTGTGGAACCTCGGGTAGGCCATCCCTCCCCTCTGAGTTTTAGTTTTTTCCCCACAAAATGAGGGAGAGGAGGAGACAAACCCTGACTTCCCTTCTCACTTCTGCTCTTAGGTCACACGATGGCTCGCTCATCTGCGTGACTTAGCTCTCCACCCCAACGTGTACGTCCAAGGAAAACAATTCTTTCTCCTTCTATACCCCACCATCTTCATCTGCACCCCAACCCTCTCCCCACATTCAGGCACTTGATGACCGGATGTGTCATAATATTCTGACTCAACATTTGGAGACTGCCCCTCCACAGAACAGAGAAAGGAAGCTCTCGGGGGCGCCTGGGCGGCTCCGTCAGTTGAGCATCCAGTTGAGCGTCCCACTCTCGATTTCAGCTCAGGTCATCATCTCATGGTTTGTGAGTTCAAGCCCCACATCGGGCTCCGTGCTGACCGTATGGAGCCTGCGTGAAAGTCTCCCCCTCTTTCTGCCCCACCCCTGCTTGCATGCTATCTCTCTCAAAATAAATAAACTTAAAAAAAAAAAAAAAGGAAGGATTTGGTGGCTACCATTGAGAGGTTTAGCTCTTTAAACAGGTTAATCCTTCTGGCTCCCCTTTCACAGAGTCCTGCTTGAAGACACAGAGGTCCTGTGCACTGTGCTCACTGGGTAGGATTAGCCTACAACCCGCTGCCCAGTGCCTACCAGCTGCTGGTGATGAGGGCTCCATCTTCAGCCTCACAAATGGCTAGATTGCGTTTGCCTTGCCCAGCTGTGTGTTTGCTCTGCTAACTGTTAATGGTCACTGAGACTTAATGAGGCACTAGATGTTCCAGGTAATTACAGTCTCAGGTAAAGCGTTAGATCATGTTACCTGAGTTCTCATCCGCCTGGAGAGACAGGCTAGTGGGCAGTCCTGCTTATCTGAATTTTCTAGAACTTTCTAGGGCCTTGGGGGAAAACCTTCGAAGTGATATATGCTCTCTACCATATTTATTTTATTTTTTAATTTTTTAATGTTTATTTATTTTTGAGACAGAGAGACAGAGAGATAGAGTGTGAGCAGAGAGAGAGTAGACACAGAATCTGAAGCAGGCTCCAAGCTCCGACCTGCCAGCACAGAGCCCGACGTGGGGCTTGAACTCAGGAACTGCAAGATCATGACCTGAGCCGAAGTTGGACTCTCAACCAACTGAGCCACCCAGCCGCCTCTAGGCCTTTCAGTTCTGTGGAGAACCCCTGAGGGCTCCCATTGCCGTCCAGTGAAGAATAATCATTACGGGGCCCACAATGTTCAGGAGGTTTTGATTTTTTCTAAACCTTTTATTTTTTCCTTTAGCAATTCCAGGCTCCTTGCAGCTCGAGTCATTGTAACTCCAGATCTTGCATATCTCAGAGATGAAATAATAACAAAGTTAACATGTGAGCACTGTTTATATCATCACACTTTCAAATTTATTTTTTAAATGTTTATTTATTTATTTTGAGAGAAGATAGGGAGGGGCAGAGAGAGAGGGAGAGAGAGAGGGAGAGAGAGAATCTCAAGCAGGATCTGAACTGTCAGCACAGAGCCTGATGCAGGGCTTGAACTCCTGAACCTCGAGATCATGTCCCGAACCAGAGTCGGATGCTTAACCGACTGAGCTGCCCAGGCACCCCTCATGCTTTCAACTTTAAAGAAGCCCACGAAATTATACGACTTAAATTCTTACTGTATTTCTGACTGCAACCTCATGTCAGGTTTTCATCCTGTACTGTCTCCTCCGTTCTTTACTTTCTAGGGCAAGGGTGAGGCCCATGGGCTCTTATCTTAGAAAAGTTTGTAAAGCCAGAAAATAAAGTAAATGTATAGGATTGCCAAAGAGGTAAATGAGAGTGAAATACGGTTGCCTTCGTTTCTCATTACCCTCTAAGAAATTGCTACAAGTTCCGTGGCTTAAAAATAACACAGGTTTATCTTATAGTTTGGGAGATCAGAAGCCCAGATTGGGTGAGCAGGGCTGCATTCCTCTGGAGCCTCAGGAAAAGATTGTTTCCTTGACCTTTTCAGTTTCTGGAGGACCCCAGTGTTCCTTGGCTCGCGTCCCTCCTGCGTCTTGAAAGCCAGCAGGTGCACCATTCTGGCCTTGACCATCTTGACTCCCCCTGACTCTACCTGCCTGCCTCTTACAAGAAGCTCTGTGATTATACTGGGCTCACCCGAAGAATCCAGGCTACTCTTCCCAGCTCAAGAGCCTTAACTTCCATTTTCCAATTTCTGTTTACTATATAAGGAAATGTATTCCAGGTTTCTGGAATTGGAATGTGCTTACCCTTGGGAGAGCATTATTTTGCTGACCACAACAGTTAACAAAACATTTTTATTATATTGAGCCGCCTGGGTGGTTCAGTCAGTTAAGTGTCTGACTTATGCCCAGGTCATGATCTCACGGGTTTGTGAGTTTGAGTCCCGTGTCCGGCTCTGTGCTGACAGGGCAGAGCCTGCTTGGGATTCTCTCTCTCTGCCCCTCCCTCGCTCTCACAAGTGCTCTCTCTCTCTCTCTCTCTCTTAAAAATAAACATGAAAGAGAACCATTTTTATTATATAGTGATATGCGTGCTTCTTTTTTTTTTTTTTAATGTTTATTTATTTTGAGAGAGAGAGACAGAGCTTAGGCAGGGGAGGGGCAGAGCGAGAGGGAGACACAGAATCTGAAGCAGGCTCCGCGGGGGTTCAAACTCACAAGCCGTGAGATCATGACCTGAGCCAAAGTCAGATGCTCAGCTGACTGAGCCACCCAGGTGCCCCATCAGCTTCTTTAATAATGCGTTAAATAGCACGATCTCATGGCCGGTGTATAAGCACCGTGACTGCAAAGTAGTGATGCAGGTAGACAATTTTCAGGATGCTTGTAACAACCGTGATGGGGAGGGAAATGTCCCCTCACCCTGTCGGTGCAGGGGAAGAGCCGCAGGGCCTGTTAAAGTCACTGTGCTTGGTTTTCTACAGTCATACCCGAAAGAAAGGTTCATTACAGTTGAAGTTCAGTGCGTATGAGGACGTGGTTTGCTGCCTCTGCAGTTTACAGACACTGAACTCTGTCTGCACACGGTCCTCGGGCCCCAAAGGAAGACTCTCCTAGCCTGTGTGTCACAGAAGTGAAGGGGGCCTGGTGGCGAGAGCGTTCAGGGATGGACGAGGCCCGTCACCACAGAGGGAAATGAAACACTAGTAAATCAGATGTTAGCAGATCACCGTGAACTTGGCCGCTTTCACTAACCCTTGTCAAATATCCAGTTTCACCTGGCCCAGGGTGAGCTTTGAGTTAGTCACACTGGTGGTCTTTACCACACTGGGTTGCAAGGTCAGGAGAGAAAGGGGAGGGAGAGAAGTAGAGAAGAAGGCCGTCCTCACCAAACTGACGCCAAGCCAGGCCCCGCCATGACGCTTAACCGACTGCGCCACCCCGGCGCCCCTCAATGGCTTTATTTTACCCAGACGTGGCCTGTTGGTGCTCCGCTCCTGGTCCCTCGGGGCAGGAAGAGGAGGGTACAAAGTGCGTGCGCCCCGTGTGGTGATGTCCACAACCGTGTGGACTACTGATTGACCCTCGTCGCCCGCTCTTGGGAAAAGAAGAGGGAAAACAAGCAGGCAGCCCTCGCTCGCGAAGTGGAGCAGGAGCGAGTGCTCTTACTTTGAAGCTCTAGATAGACTTTTAACTTGTTCATGGCCTGTCCGTCATTTTCCCAGATGAGTTCTGTTTCCCCTGGGGAGTAATAGAGAGGGGACGATTTCATTTACTTTTTTCTGGGAGCTTCTGGAGGGAGAGCGGGTCTGTGAAATGTTTAGCGGCTCGGAAACCCATCTGAAGTATACATTGGCACGGCTGGAAGGTCATGGAGCCGCTGTTGGGCTTGGATAGAGGACAACGAAGGCATCTCTATGAGGCACATGGTACGTTCCCCACCTGGACTTACGGCCGGAGTTTATTCATCCCACCGATGCCGGCCAGGCGCTCACTCATGCCACCCGTTGTCCTGAGGGTTTCCTTAGAAGTAAAGCTGTTTCTGTGCTCTGACGTTCCTGCGTTCCCAGAGCTAAACCCTCGTTTCCTCGCCAGCCAGCCGACGGGCTTCCCCCAGCTCACCGCACACACCCTCCTCCCGTAGTCTTTATTGTCATCGCTCTCTGTCGCTTCACACGGGAGGCTGTCACTTTCCCTTGAGGACCCATTTCACGTCCCAACGCTTCTGGGAAGCCTCCCCGCCAGCCCTATCAGTCACCATCCCTCATGCCTCTGCCCACCCAGCACCCTTTTGTCTGCCGCCCATTGGATTTCATTCACAAAGTCAGGTTAATTGTTCTGATTATTGAAAAGTTACAGGATGAATAAGAAAAATTTGAAAGAGAAGGAAATGTAGCATCTTCATTCTTATGTCCAGAGAAAACTCTGTTTAACATCTTGTGAAGTGTCTTTATATGGGCTTTTGAGGAAAAAAACAAACGAAATAAAGCCCATACTAATATACTAATACTAATACATATAAAATCTTATATCCTGTTTTTGCCATTTTGTGTTGCAGAGCGACTGTTGGAGCCAAGTTATTAAAAACTTTCACTGATACTATTTTTTACAAAAATTTTTTTTAATGTTTTTATTTATTTTCAAGAGATAGAGAGAGACACAGCATGAACGGGGAGGGGCAGAGAGAGAGGGAGACGCAGAATCCAAAGCAGGCTCTGAGCTGTCAGCACAGAGCCAAATATAGGCTCAAATTCATGAACCTAACCATAAGATCACAACCTGAACCGAAGTCAGATGCTTAACTGACTGAGCCACCCAGGCACCACTCACTGATACTATTTTTAATATTTGCCTAATATTCCATTTAATTATATACCATAACTTACTTGATTCCTCTACTGTGAAAAATTTTGATTTCTATTTTTTTCCTAATATAAATAGCCCAAAAGTAAGCCCAAAGCTTCTTGTGTATTATAGATTATCTCTTTAATTGAAAATTTGTAGAATTGGGGGCATCTTGGTGGCTCAGTCAGTTAAGCATCCGACTCTTGGTTTCAGCTCGGGTCATGATCTCGTGGTTTGTGAGTTCGAGCTCCTGGTCAGGCTCTGTGCTGACCGTGTGGAGCCTGCTTGGGATTCTCTGTCTCCCTCTCTCTCTGCTCCTCCCTGCTCTCTCTTACTCTCTCAAAATAAATACACTTAAAAAAATTTTTTTAAGAAATCGTAGAATTGGAGTTACCGCATCGGATGATGTAAACATTTGGGTGTGTGGCAAAATTATTTCGGAAATGGTTAATAATAGTACTTTATGTGCTTACAGTAGAGTGTTGGCTCAGCCTGTTCTCGTGAGCACTGAACGCTGAACAATAAATGTGGCGTGTTCATGTCATCTGTTCATCGTTTATCATGAGAACCCACGATCTTCTTTCCCCGACACGTCACCCCCTCCCCAGTTCGACAGCCAGGTTATGATGTAGACTCTACTGTTTACGTGAGGTCCCACGCAGAGCTCTGGAGCCTGTCATATTTCATGTGGGGAAACACTACCGTTCCCTCCACAGAGAACACCATAGTGACAGTAAGGACGCTTCTTTTCCTCTCGGGCGATCCTGTAATACTGGGATATGTCCTCAGGGATCCCTGTCTTTCTTCTTCCTCTGTTGGTGTCTTGGTTTCCCTCTCTTGACTCTGGGGAACTGTAGAATGATGGGACTTTGATGGCTTTCCCCAGTAGCCTCTTGATGTCCTGGTGGGCAGTCTGCAGTTACTCTTTGATTTTTGTAAGCATCTGACAGTGGTTAGCACACTTCTTCTGCGATGTGAGACCCTACTGCTCCCCTTCTGGCGGCTCTGACTCTCGTATGTGGACTCCGCCTACCCCACGACACGGGTGCTCGTCCATTGCCCTCCTGTCTTCTCGGCATGGTCTCCCGTGCACCATCAGGAGACCGTCCCCAAGGCTCAGCTGTCATCTTGGGGCAAAACTAAAATCTGCACTTGGCTCCTGAGCTCTAGATAGTCCCACTAGATATTTCCAGCGGGATGTCCCATAGGGCCTTTGAGCTCAGTATGTCCAAAATCAAAAAAGATAATTTCTCCGACCGCACAAACTTTCTCACTCCTTCTCCTGTGTCCTCTATATAGCTGGATAATATAGCTGACCCCTTGTTCTTTAAGCTAGGAAATTTAGGAACTCTTTCCCTAAGTCCTCATGGTACACACCCCCGTATTACCAAAATAAAGACCTCACCTGTGTCTTGTCTTCAGTTCTGACCACCTTCACACTTCAGCTAGAATGGCTTCCTGAATTTGAAACCAGCTCATAGTTTTCCTCTACTTAAGTAGCCATCCATCCTGCCAGGATTAAGTTAGAAATTCCTTGTTTAGCACAAACACCCTTACTTGGTCTCTGGGAAGTCTCCAGTTTTGCTGATTTAATATGAAATTGTCTCTCAGAAGGACCCTGGCATGCAAGAATTTGGACTATTTTCCACTAGAGCGATGTTGTAATTCCTTGTGTTTTAGGTTGCACACTCCCAGGGGCAAGGACTGTGCTTTAGGGTTGGTTGGATTTCGGAAGCCAGGCAGTAACACGTGCTCCCCGGACCCGGCCTCTGTTACTTGCTGCCTGTGCGGCCTCTTCTCTGGTGGTGGCAGACTTGGAACACTGGGGTCCCGGGGTCCAGCTGCCTCCACGGGCCTTGAGCTGTGGGACTGGGGCAAAACACGTGGCGTTTCAGTTTCCTTGTCTGTGAAATACGCCAACTGTGGGGAACTGGGGAAAGGTCTCTAGGTTTATTCAAACCCTTTGTCTCTATGGTCACAACCCTGGGCTCATGCAATGTCAAAGCCACATGCTAGAGGCAAGCATTGACTAAAATGTGCGGAGAAACCCTTGGACTCTAGACCCCACCTTGAAAGTTGAGTTTGCTTAGTTTCAGCAAATATTGTTGATGGAGATCATGGTGGGTGAACACAGCTCATCTGTTCAGAGCAGTAGGGTTGTTTCATGTCATTGTCTGTCTAGATGGGAATGCTCCCTTAGCGCTCTGAAGATGGGGGGCAGGTGACGGGTGGGAATCCACGGGCCCGTCAACCCCACCAGAGAGGGCCCCAAACTTCTCTACCATCCTTCGGCCAGGACCTGTCCTGAGTAGAGATGAGTAACAGATGGTGAGACTCCGGTAAAATAATTAATTGCCAGGGCACCTGGCTGGCTCAGTCTGTGGAGCACATGGCTCCTGATCTCAAGGTCATGAGTTCAAGCCCCACGTTGAGTGTAGAGTTTACTTAACAAAACTGAATAAGTAAATAAATAAATAAATAAAATAAATGATTAATTGCCAGTATTTCATCTTTGTTTACTTCAAGCTGAACTTCTTCAATTTGCTCAAACTCTTTTTTTCCATGCGAGATTCTCCATGAGTTCTGCCCAGGCTGTGGAAGTAGAACTTGCTGTTAGCAGTTCTAACAGTGAATCAAAGATAGGCAAGGCCAAATGAATGTCTTACCAAGCAACACTCAGAGCTACCTCTATCCATCAGAGGAGCTCACCGTTGTGGAAATATCTCTTCTCTTTCCTTGTGGAGTACACAGAGCAGGTGATAACTGGACGATCCAACCCACGGTTGTTGAGACAGGTAAATAGACAATTACAGGGACGCGTGACAAGTATTAAAGCTAATGGTGAGCTTGGTTAGCTAAGGGACACGTGAGAGAGCTACCTAGTCATGCACTGTCTTGGGGAGCTTCTGGGAGGAGGTAATACCAAAGCTTATGGAGGACAGGTGAAGACCAGTGGGCCAGGGAGAGGAAACTTTCTAAGGACGAGGTTGGGGCATAGGGTGTAGGAGAAATTGTAAATAGTTCAACACAAGGGAAGGAAGGGCAAGTTATGGGGTTCAAGAGGTACATCATAAGGAGAGTGCGTCCTAAGGAGTAGGTACTTCCTCTTGAGGGCATTCTTGAGGGACTAACAGGGAATGCCTGGTATGGGAAAGAAGGCTCAGCGGTGCTGTGGGTGTAGACTGGAGGAGGGTGAGCACTGAGGCTGCGACACTACCCGGAAGACTTCTGCCCTCGGATGAAAAGGTGTCCAAATGTTTCAGCACCTTTTCTTGAAATGACTGTTCCTTCTCCTTGACTCACCTGGGCCCCTTTGTAGAAAACCAATTGGCTGAACACGTGTCCATATCTTCTTGGACTCTGTTCTGCTTCGTTGGTCTCTATGTCTGTCTCTTCATTATAGCACACTATCCTTATTAGGGCACCTATACAGTGAGTCTTGATATAGGGTAGTTGAAGTCCTCCAAACTGGTTCTGGTTCTTTTTAAAAAGCATTGTTGCTATTCTAATTCCTTTGCTTGTCCGTATGAATTTTAGAATCAGTTAGTCAATTTTTAGAAAAAGCATTTAGGTCTTTTATCTATTTTGGTTTTATTTTTGTGTATGGTGTAAGAAAGGTCCATGTTCAGGGGCGCCCGGGTGGCTCAGTCAGTTAACTGTCTGACTTCAGCTCAGGTCATGATCTCACGGTTCATGAGTTTGAGCCCCATGTCAGGCTCTATTCTGACAGCTTAGAACCTGGAGCCTGTTTCAGATTCTGTGTCTCTCTTCTCTCTGCCCCTCCCCGATCATGCTCTCTCTCTCTCTCTCTCAAAATTAAATAAACATAAAAAAATAAAATAAAAAAATAAAAAGAAAGTGGTCCAGGTTCATTTTTCTGCAGGTCGCTGTCCAGTTTTCCCAGCACCATTTGATGAAGAGACTGTCTTTTCTCCATTGGATATTCTTTCCTGCTTTGTTAAAGATGAATTGGCCATATGTGGGTCCATTTCCGGGTTTTTTATTCTGTTTCATTGATCCGAGTGTCTGTTTTTGTGTCAGTACCATTCTGTCTTGATGATTACAGCTTTCTAATACATCTGGAAGTCCAGAATTGTGATGCCTCCAACTTTGTTTGGTTTTCTTTTTCAACAGTACTTTGGCTATTCGGGGTCTTTTCTGGTTCCATACAAATTTTAGAATTGTTTGTTCTCTTCTTCGAAGAATGCTGGTGTTATTTTGATAGAGATTGCACTGAATATGTAAATTGCTTTGGGTTGTATTTTTTTTTTAACAATATTTGTTCTTCCAATCCATAAGCAAGGAATGTTTTTCCATTTTTTTGTGTGTGTCTTCTTCAATTTCTTTCATAAGCTTTCTATAGTTTTCAGTGTATAGATTTTTTACCTCTTTGGTTAGGTTTATTCCTATGTATTTTTTGGTTTTTGGTGCAATTGTAAATGGGATCAATTCCTTGATTTCTCTTTCTGCTGCTTCATTATTGATGTATAGAAATGCAATCAATTTCTGTACATTGGTTTTATATTCCTGCGACTTTGCTAACTCCATGTATCGGTTCTAGCAGTCTTTTGGTGTAGTCTTTTGGAAATCCAGAGAACCATTTTGGGAAGAATTGACATCTTAGCAATATTGAGTCTTCCTATTCATGGACACAGTATATGTCTTCATTTATTGGGTGTTCTTATTCTCTCTAATCAATATTCCATATCTTTTGGCGTACAAATCTTACACATATTTCTAAATTTCTCCTAAATATTTTGTTTCCTAATACAATAGTAAATGATACTGTTTAAAAATATCAATTTCTGTTTTATGTTTAGCATATAAAAATACCTTTGATCTCTTAAACAGTGACTTTGTGTTCTGTGTCCCTCTAAACTCACATACTAGTTCTATCAGGTTACAGAATGTCTTTGGAGTTTCCATTATTGAAAATCACGAGATCTGTGCATAGAGACGGTGTTATCTATTTCTTGTAGATAGTATATAGGTTCTGCTTTTTATCCAGCCTGAATATCTATGCCTTTTAAATGGAGTGTTTAAACATATATATCTAACATAATTATCAATATGTTTGGACTTAAATCCACCATCTTGGTATTTGTTTTCTATTTGTTTCATCTACTCTTTGTTCCTTTTTTCTCTTTTTCTGCTTTCTTTTGTATTAACACTATTTCTTATATTTAGCTTCATTATTGCCTTATTAGCTTACCTTTGTTAACCTTTTTTTTTTTGCGGTTCTTCTGGAATTTAAAATATTACTCTTCTAGGGTCTATACTGAATCCTATGGGTTTTCAACAAAGATTCTCGACTCTGCTGGTCAGAACTCAGACCTGTCCTAGCCCTGTGTCATGTTGGAATTGTTGAACTAAGTGCTCCCGCTATATTTGTGTGACTTTGTGGAGTTTCACCTCTCAGTATTTAGTCATACAGTCAAGGGGCTCCTACGCAGATTTTTGGGCCTCTTTTGCTCTGTGGCTCCCTGTTTTCTGATAACCACCATGCAATATCCAGCTTCCCCACCCCGCCTGGGCTTCGACTTCAGTCTGGTCCACTCAACAAGACCGATGTGCTCTGCTTAGGTTTCCCCGCCTGTGTCGTGGTCCAGACACTGTCTCCCCTTCCAGTTCGACTTTCGTTCCAAAGCATCACAAGACTTCAGGATATTTCACTCTGCTTCTCAGATGCTTCTGGCCTTGGCCCCAAGCCTCTAGCACGCCCTAGACCTCAGAAAATGTCTCTCGGGGGAAAAGGCTGGAGTACTTTGGGAATTTTGTTTTTGTTTTTGTTTATGAGTTTATAATCTGTCATGCTAAGCCTGCATTATGCCCCCAATCTCTCTGCTAGTTTGTAAATCCCTGAGTAGAACTCCTTTGTCTGGGTCAAGCCTGACTACAGCTCATCAACATTGGGAGATTCCTGCAGGACAGAATTTAGCTCACGATCACCTGTGCGTCGAGGAAAAGGAACTTTAGTTTGTTTCATTTATGTTGTTTCCACAGCTTTCCAGTACATTTAAAATACAGTTTTTATAATTTATCTGGGGTGTTCTCCTTGAAAATTTGCAGCAGTAGTACTATCCTTCATGATAAACTCTGCCTGTCTTTTATTTTATTTCTAGTAGTGCTTCCTTTTTCTCTCCTTGTTCTTTTTAAGGACTAGAATTCTGTTTTTGTTCTATGGATTCGTTCTCACCTTATCCCTCTGAAGAAAAACTATAGTCTTTATTTTAAGAATTCCATCGTTGCCTAGTCTCTATGCTTCCCCCCCTCCAAGTTATTTGTCCTCTTTTTTCCTGTCTTTCAAGCTATAGGATTTCCTCAAACGACTGGTCAATCTACTCTGTAGGGGTGGTGGGCAGAGCTCTATCCCAGGACAAATTGGGGAACCTCAAAAGTGGTAACAGTAAGAATTTTCTCCAGGTCAGATCCCTTTCGCAGAGAAAGATCTTTTATCCCCTTGGGTGAGGTCACTTTTGGATAATTTAAACAATGAAATCCCCCACAGTGGGGACGGGGCGGGAGGTGCAGCCTCCAGGAAGGCACTGGAATCATGCATCTTATTTTATTATTATTATTTAATATTTATTTATTTTGGGGAGAGCGCAGCTAGGGGAGGGGCAAGAGAGGAGGACAGAGGCTCTGCCCTGACAGGCTGACAGCAGCAAGCCCATAGTGGGGCTCGAACTCATGAACCGCGAGATCGCGACCTGAGCTTAAGTCAGACATTCAACCGACTGAGCCATCCCGGTGCTCCGAGACTGTGCATTTTAAACACTCCACTTGCTGGCCTGTTCATTAATTGGCACTCAACCCATTTTCCATGTCCTGAGTACACAGTGATACCAGGAAGACTGTTTGACCTACTGGCACAGAAACAGACTCTTGCAAATGGGGTTTCTATGTGCTAATTCTATGTGCTTCTGCCCAGTAGAAGCACTCGCATGGGATACGGAAGGCAGAAGCTATTGCCTTATGGTTTTTGATTGTTTTCTGCCGGCAGTAAAAGTACGAGCGGCTGCAGGCTGCAGCCTCTGGCTTCAGAGGTGACCGCAGGCAGTTGTGGAACAGAGGCTGCGTGCACGAGACCACCTCGCACCTGTTTCGTGCTGCGAAGACCGACTCGCCGGTGGGTGGTGACCGCTTCATTGTTCAGGGCGCTGTGGTAGCAGTGGGTTCCTGACCCCTGGAGATCCCCGCTTTGGGGGTATGTTCTTGAGTTACTGAGGCCACCTCTCAGTGGCCTGCTTTCCGACCGGGGCCTCTGGACACCCCAGTGGAGCATCAGTTATGGGGCCGTTCCTGGAGGTCATGTGGAGATCCCACTTTCCGGCCCTGCCAGTGATGTTCTGAGCGCCCAGTTCTTTGCATGGTCTCTGCTCCAAACGCACTGGACGGTTTCTGTTTCTGGCACAGAACTTGGCTCGTGTGGTATTTGAGCTCGCAGGCGAGGCAGGTCCTGAGGCGGCAGAGATACGGACACTCTTGGGTGTGCATGTGCTGTGGTGTCTGTCCCCGGATTCTCTTCCCTCTGCCTCAGGAAACATGGAAATAAGTCAGTTTTCCTTTCCAGCCTTTAAAATTAACAAAAGTCTTACCCAGGGGCAACCTGGGTGGCTCAGTCGGTGAGGCGTCCGACTTTGGCTCAGGTCACAATCTCGCAGTTCGTGAGTTCGAACCCCCGCGTCGGGCTCTGTGCTGACAGCTTGCTTTATACCACTGTCCACTGCTTACTTCCCAGGGGTATCCCCTTGATGAAGGTCGGTAGGCTTCCGCACCTTCACTGTGCGTTTGGGCAACACAGGACAGCCTGTGTGCGTGCATGGATTCTACCCATACGGACGAAGCACACGTTTTGGTACGGAGCGAGGCTCTGCAGACACACGACTTTGAATCTGCTGGTTTCACAGCAGCTACCACATTCTTTCCAGGGCTCCCCAGTACGGTTCGAACCATGATTTATTTATTATTATTATTATTTTAATGTTTATTTATTTTTGAGAGAGAGAGAGAGAGAGAGACCGAGCATGAGCGGGGGAGGGGCACAGACAGAGAGGGAGACACAGAATCTGAAGCAGGCTCCAGGCTCTGAGCTGTCAGCACACAGCCCGACGCGGGGCTCGAACTTGGAAACGGTGAGATCCTGACCTGAGTCGAAGTCAGAAGTCAGACGCTTAACCGACGGAGCCACCCAGGTGCCCCCGAACCATGATTTATTTCAACTGAACTTTATTGATATGTATGTATTCATTTTTTTTGTTACTGTTTTTACAAACAATGCAGCAAAGAATATCTTTGCTTATCTTTGGACACATGGAAATATTTCCGTGAGATATTTTTTAGAGGTGGAATCGCTCGATTCAAGGAAAAGAGCATTTGAAACTTCAACTGATGTCCAATTGCCCTTAAAAGCATCAGTGACAACTTAGCCCTCCCGACAAAGGTCAGGGAGATCTTTGTAACATGGTCAGCTTCCTCTTTTTATCCCAAATGCCGTTTATTTGTATATTCCTTCCGCTTCCTTAATCAGATGTGTTTCGAGAACTTTAGCTCTAAGTTACCCGGACAAGTCTGCGTTATTTTTGTTCCCTGTTTCACTGCAGTGCTTTAATCCCTATTTATTCTTCTTTCTTCTCCCGTCTCTAAGTTTGTATCGTTGTCTTTTTTGTCCCTCCTTTTTTGTTAGTTTTTGTGTTCGATTGTTTGGGATTTAGTAGTTTTGCCTGTGGTTTTGTTTTGTTCGGGAACTTGGCCTGTATGAGTCCTGTTTTACAAGGTGTTTCCTTTTATCCTATCGCACGGCTGATCTGATCAGGCAATGCCAGGGTATCCTGCTTCCTGCGTGTGGACGGGCCCCAGACTTCTCCAGCCCGCACACCTGTCTCCAGGATGCCTCCCTACAGAACGGTGAGAGCCTTAGGGACTCCACCCAGCCTCATGAGGGAAGCCTGAGTCTGGCAAAGGGCTGAATGTCTAAATCCAGTAGGGCGTGGGCATCTGGGGTGAATGGAGTGTTTCATGTTGTGGGCCTTGCTTTTGTCTTTGGTACTGGTAGTTGTGTTTCAGATTGGTCTTGTCCTTCACCGCAGGGAGATAAGCCCACATGTAAGTATGGGCGTAAAACAGGAATTTAAGGCCAGGAGTGAGTGACCCCCCCATTCCGGGTTCCTTGGAATAAACACCTTCTCATCTTTAGTCCTTATCAGAGCTCTGCTTTGGACAGCTGGGGACTCGCCCGGATGGATAGAGTTGTATGTAATCACAAGAGAGCGAAAGGCAAGCTGAAAGCAAAAAAAAGGGCCGACAACCTGCACCCACCCCTCGCCCCTTTAAGGTGGGAGATATAGATATAAAACATTCCTCAGGTGCTAGTAACTGACCGAGAATGAAAACAGGGGAAACGCAAGTAAAAACAAGTCGAACAAAAACTCTACTACAGTTTGTAACTCTCTTAATGATTTGCAAGAAAAACACCTCCAGGAACAGTTAGACCTCCAGGAACCTATAGACTCAAATTCCTGTAGCCCCAACGTCACCCTCACCTTCAAAGGATAGAGAACCCTCCTCACCATCACCATGCCGTAACTTCTACCCATGGGTCCTGTCCCCGGGCTTTAATGTAAACACCTTTTTGCACCATAAAATGTCTTAAGAATTTCTTCTTGACCGTTGGGCTCAGCCAGCCCGCATCGTATATCATCCTCTCTTATCCTGTTAAATAATAAAATTCAACCAAGTAAGCTTAAACATCCAATCAGCTTTATTAGATGATTCGTAAATCGGGCAGCACTCTACCTACCAAGTAGAGAGTTGTACATAATGGAACGTTTTTCTAGTAGGAGGGTGGGGGCAAGAAAGTTCTTAGCGAAAGAAAAGGTTTGGTTCCAGGCCAGGCCCTCCGGAGAAGGACAAGCATCTCATCACGCATGTGACTCATCTTTCTTTGGGGGGGGTGGGGAGGACCCAGGAAGGCAGACTCACCGGTGCAGACTGGAAAGTTCCTGAGGGACCTGTTAAGGCCACATTACAAGGACAGGTGAAACTCCTCTACATGACACCATTTTTTTTTTTAATGTTTATTTATTTTTGAGAGAGAGACAGAGTGTGAGTGGAGGAGGGGCAGAGAGGGAGACCCAGAATCTGAAGCAGGCTCCAGGCTCTGAGCCGTCAGCACAGAGCCCAACACAGGGCTTGAACCCACGAACCATGAGATCATGACCTGAGCCAAAGTCAGATGCCTAACTGAGTGAGCCACCCGGGTGCCCCAAACGTGACACCATTTTGGATCTGTGGCGTTTTGTGGGTTTTTCTTTTTCAACCATGCAGCCCATGTTCTTTTCATACTTTTACGCTCCCCAACTCTGAATGAGCCTTAAAATTGATGAAGTCCAGCAACCCGAGGCCAAGAGAGCCTTATAGGTGTTCTTGAAATTGGAGTCGCTACAACAGATTTGGATGATGGTAATTATAGTTTCCACTTAATAACGTCGTTATAGCCCAGATCACACATCTGAAGGGGCGCAGGCTACGTCGGCCCAGTGGACGCCACTTTGGCCTAAGGAGTGCTTTGAGCTGAAGACAGCTGAGGAGAAGCAGATACAAGAGAAGTTCTCAGCCCCACCAAGAAGGACAGAGGGTTCTTAATCATCAGAGACATGTCTAGAGCCTCGTCAGCCAGGAGAGTCTATACAACAAGCCTCACTGACTAGCCTTTACCTCCCTTTAGTTCCGCAGAGATTACCATGTGTTTACCTCCCACCTTTCCTCCGTCTTGCCCTTCTTCTCGACAAAATTTATCATTCTTCTGCTAAGAAGTTCTGTAAACTAAAGCTCTAACCATGCTTTCCGGTTACTGAGCCCCGAGTTCCCTCATGTGTGCTCCGAGGCGAGTGTTGACAGACTCTGCTTATTCTTCTCCTTTCAATCTCTGCTGTTAATCTCATTTGCAGGAATCCAGGCAAATTTACGAGGGTAGAGAGAAAAAGTCAAAACAATTTCCTCCCTGGCACAGTCCACAAATGTTAGCTGTTATCACCATTATTTTAAAGCCTTTTTTTATTCCGGCTGAATATTCAGCTCCTTTGAAACACTCGTGCCCTGTGATTGTAAGATGACCCGGAGGTTTCCAGTCAACGTGGACAGAGAAGTGTGACACCGTCGTATTAATCTGCCCAGCAAATACTTGTTGAGTTCATGTTACAAGCCTTGCACTGAACCTGGTAGTAAGGATCAAATGGAGAACACAGTATCGGTAAGAAATCTACCTTACGTGACGTGTGGAACGTGACCATGCTTACCGTCCACATCTGGCCCCGTAACATAGGATCTTGACTCTGGGCCTGAGAATGTCAATGGCTCTGGAAATCGTTGTTGCTGGAGAGGCAGAAGAGTGTAGCGGACAAGAACATTGGTTTTAAGTTCAGACGATAACAGAAATACAGCCTTTTATGTTTACTGCATGCTCGACACTGTCCCGAGGATCCTACATGGACACCGATGTGATCCTCCTCAAACTTCCCTGGAGTCAGGGAACTGAGACCAGGTCACACAGTTAGGAGGTGACGGAGCCAGGATGTGAACGTAGGCATTGGGGCTCCAGAGCGACTCCCCATCTCCACCACTACACTAGCTTCTGGGGCCAGAAAAGGTAGACGGTCACATTTCCATACCCTGCCTTGCTTGTGACACCTAAAAACACTGGAAGATTCTGAAAGGTAGAGAAAAGAGAGCAGACTGTCTTGGGACCTAGGCCTCAGGGAACACCAGTGGGCACAGACAATAAAACAAGGAAACGAAACACAGGATGAGGCCACTTTCTCTAGCTTGCTGGGAAGGGAAACCATCGTATTCTGCTGGAAAACACTTTGGCAGTTTCTTGACAAATTAAACATACACTTATCATACAGGAATTCCAGCCCTGCATGTTGGAGGCATCTACCCACGAGAAATGAAAACTTACGTTTACACAGGTGGTTGTGCACAAATGCGCAGAGCAAAACTGTTCCTTAGAATAGCGCCAGAGTAGGAACGATCCAAACACCAGTGAGCAGTGGGCAGAGAAACACCAGGTGGTCCATCTCTATGATAGGACCCTTCTCAACAACAAAAGGGAACAGACTCTTTGGTACATGCAACGACATGGGTGAATCTCAAAAATATTTTGCCGAGCGAAAGAAGCCAAACATCAAAGACTTTGTATCGTATGATTCCATTCATGTGAACTTTATGGAGAGGCCGTGCTGTACAAGCAGGAAGGAGGTTAGAGGTTGTGAAAAGCCGGAGTATGAAAGAAAGAATTTCCTTCCAACAGTCACAGGGGGACTTTTGGGGAATGATGGAAGGGTTCAGAAACAGGATTGGGGGGGCGGATTGCAAAACCGTATATATTTATTAAAACTCATTGGAAATGCATTTAGAATGGGTGAATTTCCTGATATATAAATTATACCTCAATAAAGCTGCTGATGTCAAATATAAGTATTGTCAAATATGATGATATGATGTCAAATATCAAATGTAAGTATTGTTATTACTTTTCCTGTTATTCCAGGATTGGTCTAAGCTTCCTGCGGCATGAAAATCAGAAATGATGATGGTACGAGACTCTGCTCTTGGTCCACACCGGGCAAGAGACCTGGTCTCCTCGAGCGTGTCTCTTTTCTGGACCGTGGGTGGCTCCTGTCTTTCCACAGCTCATGCATTGTAGCAAGGCCCGGGAGAGGAGACAACTCAGGATGCTGCAACCACCTTGCTTTTGGGTATTAAAGGGGCAGCTTCATTGTCTGAAGTCTGATGAGTGTCTTCATTTTGTGGCTTATACGCCAGAAACCAGCACGAATTCCACGACATGGATTCTTAGGGAGAATGTAGGATGAGTCCCATCCGAACCGTGCACGTGAGTACCGGTGGATATATTCAGGCTGTTGGGCGCCCCTGGCCAGCATGTAATCTATAGTGTAGCCCTCGGTCTTCTACGCCACGCTTTGGGAAGAAGTTTGCCTCTGGCACTATGGGCCTTAAGATCCAGCAATAATCCCTGCTATGTACTTATTCAAAGCAGGTTATTGTCATTTCAGGGCCATGGAAAGATTTGAGGATATAACCCTGCAAAGCAAACTTCAAAACTCTTAAATTGTTCTTATATGCATGACCTCAAAAAAAAAAATTCAGGAACAGTCTTTTGCATATAAGGCGGTAAATATTTGCTGAACTGAGTTCTGGTTGGGACATGTCATATAGCCTCACCTGTGCTAATCCCAACTTTGGCAAAGGTGACCTGAACCTCGTGAAGACTAAAAAAATTTCGGCATTTCCACAAGAGCAAGTTCTAACACTTTCTAGTTACCCCAGTCGGTTCCCTCTCTTATGTCTACATAATCGGATGTTCTGGCCCCACCTGCCTGGAACACAGAAGAAGGATTATTTCATCAATACCTAAGTTAGGGTGTGAGCCCAGAAGCAGCCCGGCTGGCTGACTGACATTACACTGCTGCCCCAGAATCCCCCTCACCCTTTTCTTGAGGCCATAGTAGCCCAGGAGGGCTGACCCCTGTGGGCTGGGTCCTGGCTTCCCTGTCTGTGGGTTTCTAGCTGGTTCAGGAATCAGGAGGCACTGGCGAGAGCCTAGAAGCAGACAGAGGTGTTGGGGGTGTTCCCTCTGCTTTTCTGAAGGATGCAACAGCAACGTCCATACCCGTGCTTCTAGTTCCCACCCACTGGGCTCACCACGGCTGCACCTTCTGCCGGGGCCCCCACCTCTGGGCTATAACTCCTCTCCCGTGTTTGCTTCGCCCAGGTGAGCAGCAAGCAGTGGCTTCCTGATTTTGCAGACCCCTGGATGGCTTCCCAGATGCTCCCACTGTTTGCATAACCAGTCCCCCCACACACATTAAATTTCCTCTATGTAAATAATCAGCGTGATTTCTTCTTCCTGTCTGGTTCTTGGCTGAGGCTGCCCCTCGAAACTTCGCCAGCGGTCTTCGGAACCCGCTGCCATTCACCAGCGGCCCCCTCACGTTCCTTCCCCGTGGCCGTCACGTCGGCCTCAGCCAGTTCTGCTGTTTTCTCCGGGGCTGCGTTGTCACTCAGCCAGGCGCAGCTGTACCTAGCCGAAAGCTGTCCCTGGCCTTGAGGGGAGGAAAGAAAAGTGCTTTGCCCCTCTGGTCCCCGTGTGAGATGGGCCCGTCCATTTCCCAGCGTCAAGTGGAGTTTTGGACTCCAGTTTAAAAAAAGTTGGAGGTGGGGGCACCCGGGTGGCTCAGTCGGTTAATGTTTAATGTTTATTTTTGAGAGAGAGGTACAGATCACGAGCAGGGGAGGGGCAGAGAGAGAGGGAGACACAGAATCCTAAGCAGGCTCCAGGCTCTGAGCTGTTGGCACAGCTGGGGCTCGAACTCACGAGCCGTGAGATCTTGACCTGGGCCAAAGTTGGACACTTCACCAACTGAGCCACCCAGGCGCCCCTGGATGCAACTTTTAATAAGGATTTGGAGCCAGTCCGGGGCTCACAGAATCAAGGAACGGAACAGAGAATAATTCAACACCAGCAAATGTGGCTCCCCGCTAGTTCAATGTCACTCCTTCCACAACGATTTATGGAGTTCTAGTCATGTGCTAGGGAGCCTTTCCTAGGAGCAGGGTTTGCGGTACCGAAGAGTTCAATGCATTTGAAGGCACACTGGCAATGAATGAATAGATCAGATCATTTCGGGGAGTAGCAATTGTTCTGCAGGAATTAAAGTAGGGTGGGAGATGGGGCGAGGTGAGGAGGGCCGGTGAACTACTTTAGCCAGAGCAATGGAGCAGAGAAGACCTGTCCAAGGAGGTGGCTCTGGAGCGAGGACCCAAGTGCCGAGAAGCGCGGAGGGCCCAGAAGCTCCAGGGAACCTCTGTCTGGGACACAAGTCTTTGCACGACCCAGGTGCCCTCCTGGCCGAGAACTTGGCAAGACCGTTGTCATATTGCTGCCATAACAGGGAGTGTGTTGAAGGCAATTGCATTTGGAGCCTCTGGTTGTGCTAGCAGACCTGGGAGAGATGGCCCAGGGGACCGCAGCATGACAGTCCCGGCTGGCGTGGACACCTGGCCCGGAACACGAACAGGCTAGTGAGGATGCTTCTGCTCACATGGCCAGTGAGAAGTAGGCGTGGACTTAGCCAGGCTCTTCTGGGACCACTTCAGGAGCCCTACAAGGCCACGTCTGTCTGCTGTTTGTATGGGCGGTGACACGGGGGTGCGATGGGTCGTCCCAGCCCTTCAGGTAGGCAGTTTCCCTTTGTTGCTGCACAATGGGTTGCTACCTGTTCAGGGATGATCGTATACATGCTGGATATTTTATTCCCATGCCCAGTGAACACTTTGCTCATAACCCTGGTTCACCCGTTTCTTCAGGATCTTAGAGACCTCATTGAATTTTGCTCTCCCTTTGCTCAAATCCCCTGTAGGAGCACCTCGGGCTCCATCCAACTCTGCTCAGTGGTGCGTAAATAATTGTCCTTCCTTCCAGCAAAGTGTTCTGCCACCATCCTGCCTTTTCTCAGATGACGCTTGAGACTGGAGAACTGGGATGCCCATTTTTCCTTCGGGGTAACTGACTTTGTATGGGAAAGAAGAAATCTCTCACCCATCATCGCCTGTCCTGGACCCTGATAGAGAAAGCCCAGTGGGGCTCTCCCTGGGCAGAGCCCGGAGGACAAGGACAGTTGGGATTTGCTCTAAGAGAACGAAACTCAGTCTGTGGGGGTCAAGTGCCAGGGGTCAGTGGTTACTGTCCACTCCTGGTTTTCATGGGAGATACAAGGGGGAGAAGGTGAGGTGGGGGGAAAGTGTACCAGCATCCAGGGAATTAAAACATGGGTAGGGCAGGCTCTCTGGGGAAGAGAGAGGTGAGGAGTCTGTGATAGAAATCAAGAAACATCACTACAAACTCTCTTCACGCTTAGTAAAGATCTAGAGTAACTATTTCTCGGAGCCTCTGCGATTACATACGGCGTGTCACCTCCCAGCTCCTGTTGCTTAACTCAGTTTGTTCCCCTCAAGAAAACAAAGCAGACCAACCATCCGGACTCCATAAAGGGCTGCACGTTTTCTTTAGGGTGGAATGGGATTGCGAAAGAACCTGAACAAATAGGTCTTTTTAACCAGGGCATCCCCACGTGGGAGAAAGTGAGTCCAGATAAGGGTGAAGCATGTCTTCACCGATCACAAGGAGGAGACGCCGTCAGAGGGCAAGAGGACTCAGGACGCAGACAGGAACCATAAGGAGAGTCCAGGCAAGAGGCTGGCCAGAATGCTTGCTAGGGACGGCGTTGTGTCCCCCTACTCCCCGAAGCTCTAGGTTGAAGTCCTAACCCTCCATGTGACTGTACTTAAAGATGGGGCCTCTAGGGAGGTGAGGTCATAAGAGTGGGACCCTGATCCAAGTGGGGTGTTGTGCTCATAAGAAGAGAGACCAGGACAATGAGTTCCTTTTGTATTTTGGATATTGACCGTGTATCTCATCTGTGGTTTGGAAATAGCTTCTCCCATTCCCTAGGTGGCCCTCCATTTTGTTGATGGTTTCCTCAGCTGTGCAGAAGCTTTTTAGTTTAATGTGGTCCCACCTATTTATTTTTTATTTTGTCGCTCGTGTGTTAGGTGTCATATCCACAAAACAACTGCCAAGATGAATGCCAAGAAGATTTACCCCTATGTTTTCTTCTAAGAGCTTTACGGTTTCAAGCCTTACATTTAAGCCTTTAATCCATTTCGAGTTGAGATTCATGAGTGGTGAGAGATAAGGACCCACTTTCATTTTTTGGCATGCAATGTCCAGTTTTCCCAGAACCATTTATTGAAGAGATTCTCCATTAAGAATTCTTGGCTCTGGTCAAATATTAGCCGACTATGTATGTGTGGGTTTATTTCTGGGCTCTCAACTCTTTTCTATTGGTCTATGTGTTTGTTTTTATGCCAGTACCATATGGTTTTGATTATTATAGCTTTGTAATATAGTTTGAAATCAGGAAGTACAATGTCTCTAACTTTGTTCCTCTTTCTCAAGATTGCTTTGGGTTTTTTAAAAAAAATTAATTAATTTGACAGAGAGAGAGAGAGAGAGTGTGTGTGTGTTCAGGAGCAGGAGAGGGGCAGAGAGAGAGGGGGAGAGAGAGAATCTCAAGCAGGGCTCAATCCCACCAACCATGAGATCATGACCTGAGCCAAAGTCAGATGCTCAACTGACTGAACCACGCGGGCCCCCCTCTTCTTCCGTTTTTTAAATCAATGTCTTACAATCCTTAGTGTAAGTGTACAGATCTTTCACCTCCTTGAGTAAATTTATTCATAAATATTTTGCTACTTTGATGCTATAAATGAAATTATTTTACTTCTTTTTTGGATAATTCATTGTTAATATATAGAAATTCAATGGATTTTTGCACATTTGTGTTTGTATTTTGAACTGCACTGAATTCATTGATGAGATCTAACAGTTTTTGTGGGGTCTTTAGGATTTTTCCTACGTAAGATCATGTCATCTGCAAACAGAGACAATTTTTCTGATTTGGATGACTTTTATTTCTTTTTCTTACTTAATAGCTCTGGCTAGGACTTCCACTACTGTGTTGAATAGGAGCGGAAGTGAGTAGCACCCCTCTCTTGTTCCTGATCTCAGAGGAAAAGCTTTCAACCTTTCACCCCCGTGTATGATGTGAGCTGTGGACCTGTCCGATAACAGCCCTGTCATGTTGAGGTATGTTCCCTCTGGGCCTCATTTGTGGGGAATTGTTTATCATAAATGGATGTCGAATTTCATCACATGCTTTTTCTGCATTTATTGAGATGATGGTGTGATTTTTATCTTTCATCTACTAACGTGATGCAGCACGTTTATTGATTTATGTATATCGAATCCTCTTTGTGTCCCAGGGATGAATCCCGCTTGATCACGGTGTGTCCCTTTTAATGTGCTGCGAATCTGGTGTGCTAGTATCTCCTTGTGAATTTTTGTAGCTATGTTCATCAGGGACGTTGACCTATAGTTTTCTTTTCTTGTAGTGTTGTTGTCTGGCTTTGGTATCAGGGTAAGGCTAGCCTTGTAAAATGCGTTTGAGGGTATTCTGTGCTTTTCAATTTTTTGCAAGAGTTTGAGGAGAATTGGTGTTAATTCTTTATGCGTTTGATGGAATTCGTGCGTGAGGGCCATCTGTTCTTGAGCCTTTCTTGGTTGGGAGGTTTTTGATTACTGATTCAACCTTCTTAGTCATTATTTGTCTGATCAGGTTTTCTATTTCTTCATAATTTAGCCTGGGTAGGTTGTAACTTTCCAGGAATTTATCCATTTCTTCTAGGTCGTCTAGTGCGTTGATGTAGAGTTGTTTACACCAGTCTCTTATGATCCTTCGTATTTCTGTGGTG
The DNA here is from genome assembly GCA_030068075.1 of Paguma larvata. NCBI lineage: Eukaryota > Metazoa > Chordata > Mammalia > Carnivora > Viverridae > Paguma > Paguma larvata. Next base: position 132,993,220 of record CM057828.1, read on the forward strand.
TCAGTTGTCATATCTTCTCTTTCATTTATAACTTTATTTATGTAGGCCCTCTTTCTTATTGCTTAGTTTACTTAAAGTTTTGCCAGTTTTGTTAACAGTTTTCTTCAAGGGCTGGGAACCCTCGCTTTGAAGTATAGCCATCCGTGAAGACAGGTTTCTGTTCCTCTGGGTACCTTGCTTCAAGCTATAATTGCCTGTTGCTGTAGAAGTTTCCTTTTTCCTTTAGAAAAAGTCGATTAAGTAGCACAGACAGTTGCCCCAATTACCACATTCATTTAGAACTGAAGTATACAATCATGCATTGCGAATAGTGGTGTTAATAAGCCCCCTAGCTGAGGAGAAGCTATCACTTATCTTGAGGCTGTATCTACTTGTTTATATAAAGGGAAGGGAGGGGCGCCTGGGGGGCTCAGTCGGTTAAGCGGCAGACTTCAGCTCAGGTCATGATCTCACTGTCTGTGAGTTCGAGCCCCGCGTCAGGCTCTGTGCTAATGGCTCAGAGCCTGGAGCCTGCTTCGGTTTCTGTGTCTCCCTCTCTCTCTGCCCTTCCCCTGCTCACACTCTGTCTCTATGTCTCTCAAAAAATAATAAAATAAAATTAAAAAACGTCAAAAAAAATAAAGTGAAGGGATTTCTTTCTGTCTTTGTAATCTCATGAGCAGATTACCTGTGATGTTCACTGCAGGCTGGTTTAATGCACATTCAATAATAAAACCGTTTGCTTTTTTTTTTTCCCCTGCATGCATGGAGGGGAGTTTTCTGTGTTGTCAGGAGATTTTACTTTTAATTTCTCCCCGAACGTGATGGAAGAGAAGTTTGCCAGTCAGTGTCCCAAACAAGGCGAAGGAAGGTTGCCACCGGGCTCATCATTTCTACTTTCAGTGACATAATAAAGGACACAGACCTACCTTCCCCTTCCAGAGTCCTCACTGGGGACTCTCCAGTAATGCCCAGTGACATGGACACGTGCAACTCTGTTTACTCTCCTTCCTGCCCCCCTCTGACTGAGCGAGCCATGCCAGCCTTCGCTCCTTCCCAGAACCACCTGAACGCTTAAGACACCCCTCCTTCCTCTAGAAGGCCGAAAGCAATGCACACCCAGCTGGTTGGTCCCTGGCCTTGCGTTCTGTAGGAAACATAAGAGTGGAACTCTGACCTGCCCATGTATTTGGAATCCGGAATTTCCGCTTTGCCGTTATCAGAAATACTGCCCCACCCCTCTTTCAGAAATACTGCTGACTCACAGTGACCAGAGGTGTTTGACGGCATTTTGGAACTGCTAAAAACACAAACCCAGCTTGTCTGTATTCACTCGAAGCCACACAGGTCCTCTCTTTCGATACCAGCTTATTGGAAACAAGCTCCTAAAATGAGAACCACTCTGTCTCTCTCTCTCTCTCTCTCTCTCTCTCTCTTATTTTTAAAGTTTATTTATTTATTTTTGAGAGAGAGAGAGAGTGAGCATACGAGCAGGAAGAGAGGGGAGACAGAAAATCCCATGCAGGCTCCATGCTGTGAGCTCAGAGCCCGACGTGGGGCTCCATCCACGAACTGTGAGATCACGACCTGAGCCGAAATCAAGAGTCTGACACTTAACCGACCGAGTCACCGAGGGACCCTAGGGGCATTCTTTTTTAAATCATTCTGTTTCTTGCGACTGTCTTACAATGTTTCCAAGGCTGGTGTCCAGCTTCCCAGGAGGCAGAGAGTGCAGCTTCTGGCCCAGGCTTTCGGTGCAGTTATGGTTTGAAGGCTTATGGGTTAGTATGTTTGCATTTGGCACCGGAACCAGAAGAGGTAAAAGAAAAGAATAAAAGGCCGTTCTAGAAGTAGAAAACAGTGCCCTGAAAATGGCAGGAGGAAATGGTGTACCATCTGTAGGTGTTTTTGGGTAACTGAGGGCCAGTGCTGGTAAATCCCTCCTCTCCGCACGGCTAGCCGCGCAGGGCTGCACAGAGGCAAGATCTACAGCCCCAGGAAGGGCTGCGTAAGGAGAGCAGACCGGAAGTTATGTGCGTGTGAATGCGTGCGTGAGAAAGTTAGGAGTTTCGTTGAGCAAAATCCTTCCTTGAGAAAACATACCGTGTTTGTACACTCTTCTTTTGTCCCTTTAAAAAAATTTTTTTTTAATTTATTTTTGAGAAAGAGAGAGAGACAGACAGAACACAAGTGGGAGAGGGACAGAGAGAGAAGGAGACACCGTATCCGAAGCAGGCTCCAGGCACAGAGCCTGACGCGGGGCTCGAACTCAAAAACTGTGAGATCATGACCTGAGCCGAAGTCGGACACTTAACCGACTGAGCCCCCCAGGCGCCCCTTTTGCCCTTTTCTTTAACTGTTAGATTTCTCAAGGCCTGCAGTTGAGAGGGCACTGTGGTCCTCTTAAGGGACGTTAAGTCAAGAGTCCATCCGTGTCTCATTTGTCCCTTCGGGCTAGGGTAGCTTCCTCACTGAAACGCCGCGTGGGGGAAGGAGCCTCCTCAGCGAGCACACTTGATCTTGCGCACCGCTAGGCCACAGCGCCCCCGGTCGGCCGGGCCGCCCCCTCTCGCGTGGAATTGCCGCTTCCCTCCGTGATAAGCTCTGGATCCTGAGAGTCTCTGGAGAAACACTCAAGAGTAAAGAAGAAGTATATTTCGTGGTGAAAAAAACCTCCTGTTCACTCCAGAGAAGACTGTTTCTCTCGCACATTTATTAACCTTGCCACGCCCAGCACTTTCTCGTGACTTCCAGAAAGCTCTCCAACTGTGAACAATTCTATGTGTTGTTCACTAATCCTGACTCTGCCTCTTTTCCACGGACTGATTCAAAGAGAGGACTGCTCCCTCCTTCCCCTGTCCCGGAGGCTTTCCCACATGGCTTGGGGAGTCACTCCTGTACCGTCCCATCATGCATCAGAGGTGTGCCCTCCATCCGGTGGGGAAATACATGCTTCGCCCAGTCTCTTCCACCCAGTACCCATGGCCCCGAGTCTCGAGAGAGAAGCAGGCATCTCCTGCAAGCCTGCATTATGGTTTCCTACTGTAACAGAAGAAATTCCCTGTTGATCCGTTCTCAGGATGTCTGGATTAAACAGAGGGGGGTCCTCCGCCTAGCATGAGCCCTCTGCTCCCTGGGCCCGGGACCCCCAGCTCCTCCCAATCCCCCCAAATCTTTATCCCCGCGGCCCGTCTCTCCTATTCCATGAGCACGCCTCACTCTTCCCTCACTGCTGAAGCCCTCCTGCGGGTTCCCTCTAGAACGTGGGCTCCGTCCGTTGCCACAAAATTCTATATCCTGGACTTCTGTCAGCACGCCCACCCCTTGCCTTCTGTTCTAATCTCCTCGGGGCTCTGCCTCCTGACGCCGTTCTCCCAGCAGCCTCTTCAGGGGAGGCTGTCAGCCTCTCACCATCTGCCCAGGAGGCGTGGAGGGGGTCTGCCTTTCCCTCGTTGCCTCTTCCGGCCAATCTCCCTCCACCCCCCGGGAACAGCCTTGTCTCAAGCCACCTCTTGTCACTGCGGTCCCCTGGCCTCCACCCTAGTGGTCTTGCTCCTTGCTCCTTGGAGCTCTTTGCTCCTGGTTCTGGTTCCTTCCACAGCCCTGCTACTCTCACGATTCCTGGTGTGTTCAATATCCTCACAGATGCCGCATCGAATGCTCTGGCCTCGTTTCCTTGACCTTCTCTGTTCGAACGGAAGTTCTTTCCCTTTTGCACAACACGCTTCGACCTCTGCCTCGTGTCTCTCTGCTTTTCCAGTTAAATTCCCTCAAAGATTTGCCTCCCATTCCTGTTCCGTTCACCCCATGGGGGGTTTCGTCCTTATCATCCCGCTAAAACGGCTTCATTAAGGTCACCAGTGATTTCCGTGTCGCTAAATTTAATGGTTAACTCGGTGCTTCATTGGCTTAACCTACCAGCACCCTCTGTCATGGTTGACCCTTTACCCTTCTTAAATAAATTTTATAATCGGGATCAAGGGCGAGCAAACTAGAAGAGAAAATTCAAAGTCCTGTGGCTTGCGTGACACTTGCTGGGTGCGGTTCCCATCAGAGCTGGCTGCAGAGACCTGAAGGAATTACCCGAAAGCCGTTGGATTGATTCCAGGTTCACCAGGCAATCACTGGAAATTGTAAACCCAGCCCCACCTATCTTATTATTGTTGGTAGCAATAAAGAACGCTGGAGCCTTCTCTTCCCTTGAGTCTCAGTCAGGAAACGGGAGGGAAGACGGAGTCACATTAGCCAGGACTGTGGCCAGTGATGGACCTCAACCGGAGCCGTTCTGTGAAACTGAATGACGGGCACGTCATGCCGATGCTTGGATTCGGCACCCTTGCTTCCAATGACGTAGGTGGAACCCTGGGGACTGGAGGGTTGAAGGCAAACATCCCTGGAAGGGCGGTCGACAGACATGCACGCCTGTGCCTCATATACTCCGGGTGATTCGGAAGGGCCCGTTTGGGCCTCCCCTTCACCATCTCCAACTTGGCACTAAGTAGGGTGATAAGCTGTTGATTCTGGGGACTCGGGGTGATGCTTTTTTTTTAAATTTTTTTAAATTTATTTTTGAGAGAGAGAGAAAGAGAGCATGCAGGGGAGGGCCAGAGAGAGAGAGGGAGACAGAGAATCTGCAGTAACAGTAAGGAACCTAATGCGGGGCTCAAACTTATGAACCATGAGATCATGACCTGAGCTGAAGTCACACGCTCAACCGACTAAGCCACCCAGATGCCCCACAGGGTGGATTATTATTATTATTTCGGTTACTGAATGCATATTGAATGCTTACTATGTATTTTCAGTGCTTTACATGCAATCTTATTTTTTTAATTCCTCAACTGTCCTGCGTAAGGTCGTCCTTCTTATTTCCCACAAGTTTAAGATCTGAACTCTTCTCCTGTGCACACCTGCTGCCTTGGCCAGAGCCTCTCTGCCCTTTGCTGGAAACTCCCGATGGACAGTGGGGGCAGGGGGGCAGGACGACAACGTGACCACTCTGCAGCAGCTTCGCCGTGAGTTTGTTGGCACAGGAAGAATCTGCCAGAGAATTTCCATCACTGAAACTCTTCGTCGTATGAGATCATTCCCAGCACTAGGTATTTAGAAAGGGAGACCTAGGACAGAGCGCACCAGTGCAGGCGGAACTGGGCTTCTCACTAAATGTGTTTGTCGATCACACATCCGCAGGGCCGACGGCAGTGTTCTTAACATAACTGTGGTCACAGAGAGTTGGGGGCAGCTTTGGGGGTTGTCCCCCGTAAGTGACAGAAGCCAGTACGCCCCGGCTTGGGTGGTTATTGCGTGAACTGTCAAGAGCTCACAGCTTTCCCACGAGGCCAGTTTGTTTGCTTGCGTATTTATCTACTGCATCCCCCGTGAGCGCTCAAGCAGAGGGCATGTCCTATGTGTCAATATCCAATGTCCTGTCGTTAAAGAGACATGATTGCTGCTGACGTCTCCTCGGTGTTAAAATCTGTCCTCGCGTTGGGGGGACGTTGCACAGAAGATAGTTCCAGTGCTGCCGGGCTTTGACAGCTAGAGAAAGACACCAGTGCACAGCCGCGTAACAGGCTCAATGTTAGATCGCTAAGTGCCAGAAGTTGAGCAGGTCAGAAAGAGGGAGGTGGATATGAGCTGGGATGTGCTGGGAAGGCTTCTGGGAGGAGGTGAGCTGAGATTAAGTGAGACCTGGGGTCAGACTCTGGCCCTCTAACGGGCAGTGAGATGGCTCCACTCGAGCGGACGAGGTACGCTTTTGCCTTGTGTCTGAAGGGCAGTCCCGGGTCCCTGCTGTCTGTGACACTGAGTGTGGACTTCAGGCAGACGGCTTCTGTGTTTTCCGGCAAGACAAGGGGAATTAATTTAAAGGCTCTTTTTAAAAAGTCGGGGGGCACCTGGGTGGCTCAGTTGGTTAGGCATCCGACTCTCGATTTTGGCTTGTCACCTCAAGGAACGGTGCCCGTCAGTCTCGGCCGCTGCCGACAGGTCACACGTTGAAAAACAGTGGCAGGTGAAAGAGCTTTGGTGAGAAGTCGCCCATGCTGTTGGCCCACTAGCTTGTAGTCTTCATTCTTTCATTCCTTCCAGCATGGCTGTTCCATTCATGGGTGAAGGACTGGAGGGTCAGGTATAGAAGCTAAGAAGCCATCAGTGGCCAACACACCTTCTCTGCCTAATTACCGAGAGCCTCTCCTGAAGACTCTGGTGGTCATAGAGGTCCCCAGGCAGAGTCGTAGACACTTCCCATTGGGCAGTGTGTGCAGACATGTTGAGTGCCAAGCAGATAGAATCACCTGTGCCTCTAGAGTGACAGCCATGTATCAAGAACGGACACCATGCGGTGTATTTATTTCTCATTTAATTCTCCTCACAGTATCCCTGAAAATCAGCCATTATTTCCCCTTTAATCCAATTGGTATACTTGATTGTTTTTTTCAATCAACTTTATTGAGGTAAAATTCACAAATAAAATTGTAAGATATTTAAACCGTATGCCACGTTTATTTGGTATAGGTCTACATCGTGCGAGGATTGGTCCCAACAAGTTCAACACATCCATCACTTCACATAATTACACTTTATGTTTGGCGAGAACATATAAATTCTATTCTCTTGGCAAATTTCCGTTGTACGGTTCAGTGTTAGCAACTACAGTTCCCATGCTATACATGAGTTCCTCAGACCTCGTTGTGTAGCTGAAAGTTGGTACCATTTTACTAATGTCTCCCCATTTCCCCCCATCTCCTAGCCCCTGGGATGCATTGTTCTACTTTCTGTTTCTAGAAAGTTGCATTTTCCCCCCGATGTCACATGATACCATGCAGTATTTGTCCTTCTCGGTCTGGTTTATTTCACTTAGCGTAATGCCCTCCAGATATATGCATCTGTATCTCACATTTATCCATCCGTGGTCCTATAGGCTGTTTCAATATCTTGGCTCTTTTGAATAATGCTGAAAAGAACACAGGGGAGTACAAATATCTGTTTGAGACAATGATTTCATATCCTTTGGATATATACCCAGAAGCAGGGTTGCTGGACCATACGGTAGTTCTATGTTTAGTATCTTGAGGAACCTTCATACTGTTTTCATAGCGACCCATCAATTTACATTCCTGCCAACAGTGCACGAGGAGTCCCCTTTCTCCTCATCCTCCCTGCATTTGTTATCTCTTGTCTTTCTTTTTTTTAATGTTTGTTTATTTTTGAAGTACAGAGAGACAGAGCGCAAGCTGGGGGAGAGGCAGAGAGAGAGGGAGACACAGAATCGGAAGCAGGCTCCAGGCTCCGAGCTGTCAGCAAAAAGCCCGACGTGGGGCTTGAACCCACAAACTGTGAGATCATGCCCTGAGCTGAAGTTGGATGCTTAACCGACTGAGCCACCCAGGCGCCCCTCTCTTGTCTTGAAAATAGACAACCTAACAGATGTGAGGTGCTATCTCTTTTGTGGTTTTGTTTTGAATTTTCTTAATGACTAGTGATGGTGAGCACTATTCAGGTACCCATTGGCCATCCGTATGTCTTCTTTGGAAAAATGTCTATCCAGGTCTTTTTCCCAGTTTTAATTTGGGGTATTTATATATTTTTTTGCTGTTGAGTTGTATGGTTTCCTTGTATATTTAGGATACTAACCTCTTATCAGATGTAGTTTGCAAATACTGTTTCCCATTCCACGGGTTTCCATTTGATTTTGTTGATGATTTCCTGGGCTGTGAAGAAGCATTTTGTTTTTATATAGTCCCACCTGTCTGTTTTTGCATTTGTTGCCTTTGCTTTTGGTGTCAAGTCCAAAAACAATCATTGCCAAGGACAACATCAAGGCATTTCGCCCTGTGTTTTCTTCTGGAGTTTTTACACAAGTCTCTTTTGCTGATGGTTAAACCCCCAGGGCTGCAGGGGCTAGCACGATGTCACATGGGAGGTGCTTTATAAATTCTCGTTGCACAAAGGTTAAATGAGAGCATCTGGCGAACGAAGGGTTGAACAATCACGAATGACTTTAACAGCCCAGTTGGTGGAAACTGGATGGGGAATGAGTACTAGGGCCTTATTTTCGATTCTAAGCCAAAATTACCTGCTGCCATTTTTATCATGTCTCTGTCTTCTGTAAGTATTTCTATGTACATCGATAGCCTTAGAAATTTTCTCTAGTGTCAGAAGCTTTCCTGTGAGTTACTTTGTACAATGAATTCATTACTGAACGAGACTTGATTTTCTGTGTCGCACGGTGAAGCCTTTTTCCCTAATTCCTTTGAGATTAGAGGTCCAGTCTGTGCTCTGGAGTATAGGTTTGTTACCAAGGCTTGAGTTATCCAACAGAGGCCCAGGAGACACGCAGAAACAGCTAGTGAAAATGCTATTAAGGGAATACATTGCCTCTCTCCAAGTCAGGTGGATTATTAACCCTCCTAATTCATATTTTACAGGTTCCTAAGAGCAAGTCTGGCGAGGCGACCAAAGTGGCTATTGACGTGGGTTTCCGGCACATCGACGCGGCGTATGCCTATCAGAACGAGGAGGAGGTCGGCAAGGCCATCCGAGAGAAGATCGCTGATGGCACCGTGAAGAGAGAGGACATATTCTACACCACTAAGGTGCTGCGGGCAAGTGACGAGAAGTCACTGTTAGATACTCTATTTTGAAAAAAAAAAGCGTACATGCAAACAAAAAACAACCTGTGGTCTTGGCTTGAAAGATTTATTTGCCTTCGAACACTGTAGGGGGCCCATTATAAACAAAATCGAGAACAGAAAAGGCTTGCTTTGTTTTGAAGCACGTCCGTTCTCCAGCAGGTTCGCTCAGGACACATCCAAGTGTGGTGGACGTAGTACTCAGAGAAGGCAGCCTGACTGGGAAGTATTTTTTCAAGTCAGCACTGAATTTACTGAAATGCGTCAGATGTTCTTAGGTGGAAAACCGTGCTTCCGGTGTCGGGCGAGCCGGCGTCTCTCCCGGCAGAACTGTTTCCAGGCACCGATTATTTAGGACAGCAGATTCCATTCCCCTTGCCTGCCACTTCCTGACTCTCCTTTCAGAGCTGACTTTCCTGATCCCCGAAATGTTTGCGTTCCTCTCCCTGGCCCATCGAAGTTTTATTCCGTTTTCTTACGGTCGCTCGAGGGCAGCCCAATGCGCACGAAGGACCTCAGTCACACTAAGTGATACATCTAGCCCCAGTGCCTCTTATTCGTAGGCCACCACAGTGGCTTGTCATTCACTTCTCAGCCTCGTAACTGTGATGTTTAATTTTGGTCCCCAAATGTGTGAAATCCTAAGCTGTGTTTTACTTCTTCTGGCCACCGCAGCTTTGGGTTACTTTCCTTCGGCCCGAACTGGTTCGACCAGCCCTGGAAAGATCACTGAAGATGCTTCAGCTGGACTACGTGGACCTCTTCATCATCCATTTGCCGATCGCTATGAAGGTCAGCTCCTGCTTTTCCTTGTTATGCCCTGCGTGTGTCATCATCGCTGCTGCACCTCGGTCCTCCTCCCCGCTAGCTCGTCAGGGTTGTGACGGAGGGGTAGGCTTGAATGAGGCGGATGGAACTGCTCCATGGTTTATGACTTTCCTTGACAGCTGTGTCATGTCACTACCGAGACATCTTCCCCCCTCATCCCACAGCCTGCAGAATGACTGAAATTCAATGATCCTTTTGCTTAAAGAGTTGAGAACAATGATGTGTTCCTGCCTATGGTCCCTTAGCGACCAGTGTCCTCAAAAATGTTGAGTTATAACTGACTGCAGAAATCCAATGAGAATCCCCCACCTCTTTAGGGGGAGGGTCCCTCCCGTACAGACCTCTCAGCCCAATCATGATGAGGTGCGTTGGGGTGGTGCATCTTCCACCACCTGGCGCCTTTGGGCTTCGCCGATCCAAGCGCTCACCGCAGTGGATGTTCGGTGAGCATGTCTGGTAACCTCACCATGTCGGAACTGGCTTATCGTAAACTGCAGCTGAAACTCGTCGCTCAATAGTGGAGGGGGTTCTACCATCCAGGTCAGCCTGGCTGTGTGAAATAAAATCAATTGCATCTGTAGGAGAGCTGATTCTTAGTGGAGTTTAGGGGCGTATGTGGATAGGAGGGAGGGGGAGGCACTTTCCTACAGCCTCTCAGATGATGCTTGTTCTCCTCCCCGCCTTCTTCTCCACAGCACACATGCACACGCATGCACATGCACACGCACGCACGCGCACATGTGCGCACACACACACGCATGCGTGCACTCTGATTAGTAATCACAACCTCGCGAAAGTCATGTGACCAAGCTCCTCAGGCACCAGAAATGTCATTCCTTTTCTTTTTCTTGCTCTTTCTTTCTTTCTTTCTTTCTTTCTTTCTTTCTTTCTTTCTTTCTTTTTCTTTTTTGAGAGAGAGAGAGCTTGCACAAGTGGGGGAGAGGGGCAGAAGTAGAGAGAAAGAAAATCTTAAGCAGGCTCCACATTCAGCACCTGGCTCAGTCCCACGACACCGGGATCATGACCTGAGCTGAGTCAAGAGTCAACCAACTGACTGACTGAGCCCCCCAGTCGCCCCTGGAAAGGTCTTTCTTTAAAAAATCCTTCTTTCTCCTCCTCTCTCCTCTCTGTATTCCAGCCTGGGGAAGAGCTGATGCCCAAAGACGCCAATGGGGAGTTTATTTTAGAGACTGTGGACCTGCGTGGCACGTGGGAGGTAAGTACTGCTGACACCCGGGAGGCGAGAGGCGCCACGGGATGGGGCAGACGCCACTGGGCGGGGAGGCCCCCAGTCGTCTGCCCTCAGACCCATCGCTGAAGTTCGGTGTATCTCGGCGTTCTCATCTGTATGACCAGGGAGTTGAATAAAATGGCTTCTTAGGTCTATTTTGAATCTAACCTCCATGGTTCCAGGCGGGGGTTTCTTTGCTCCACTGATCAGGGTGAGCCTGCGAACCCCATAAGGGGGACTGTCAGCAGTAGGCTCGGAAGGTGGTAGAGCTCCATCCTGGGACAAGTAGGCGCCCCCACGGAGGGAGGGAGGGGGGGCTGGAGGAGGGAAGCCTGCCCTTCTGTGTCCATCCATACACTTGCCTCACCATTCAAAGAAAGACGAAGCAGAAAGACCTTCTACTAGCAGAAAAACCTGTGAGTTTCTCTTTGCTCTCGACTATGATACCATTTGTTAAAAAACTATTGTATGCCTACCAGCAAAACAGACACCCTGGAAGAGAGTGGGGAGGCGAGGGGGAATTTAAAAGCTTTTCTTTAAAAAAAATTTTTTTTAAAGTTTATTTATTTTTGAGAGAGAGAGACAGACAGACTGTGAGAAGGGAAGGGGCAGAGAGAGAGGGAGATACAGAATCTGAAGCAGGCTCTGGGCTCTGAGCTGTCAGCACAGAGAGCCCAACGCGGAGCTTGAACCCAAGAACCACGAGATCATGACCTGAGCCGAAATCAGGCACTTAACTGACTGAGCCACCCCGGTGCCCCGAACTTAAAAGCTGTTTAATGTCTGTTTATTGTCCTGGTTGCGCATGTAATAAACTCGAGGAAATAAAACACGCATACACAGCGATAAGGTATGGTAGGAAATAACACGTCAATGGTAAAACTGGTTCAGTCGATTGAATTGGTTTTTAAAACAGGTTTTTATGTGTTAATAAAAACATGCTTTTTAAAAGTTTCATGCTTTACTGTCAAATGCAAGGGCCAAAGGCCCCTGAAGGTTTGCACACATCTCCCTCCTCCCCAGGCCCTGGAGAAATGTAAAGACGCAGGTCTAACCAAGTCCATCGGGGTGTCCAATTTCAATCACAAACAGCTGGAGATGATCTTAAACAAACCGGGACTCAAGTACAAGCCCGTCTGCAACCAGGTGAGCCCACCGCCTGCCGGGCCAATCTTGCTTCTTCCTGCATGCACAGTACCCAGGTTGCTAGCCCGTGGCCACGGTATAGGTGATTATTCCTTTCATTGCAAGAGGCAGTGCTAAGGAAGGAGAGGTTGAGGGGAGGGGGGAGGGTAGGATTTTCTTCTTCCAGAGGTGAGTTTGAGATCCCCCCCTAAGACGGCCGAGCGCGAGAGGTCGAGGTGGCGGATGGCCACGCCGGTCTGGAGCTCAGGAAGCTGGTTGGGCCTGGAGGTACAGGGTTTGGAGTCTTTGCTTTATGGGCGGCAATTAAACTCATAGAAATGGCTTATCATTCCAGGGAATCAGGCTCCAGCTTATTCTGGGGTAAGATAAATAGGAAGAGGGCAGGAAAGTCAACAATTAAGGACTGAGCCAAGAGGCACCGGTTCGGAGATTAAACACGGTGGTCAGATACGGAGAGAGAATGTGGCGAGAGCCAAAGAAGGGGGTTGAAGAGGTCCGAGGGAGGCGCCGGGTGGGTCCTGGCCAGGAGCAGCCTGTCCAAATAGTGGTAGAAAAAGCCTTTGGACTCGGTGACTCTGGCCGCAGGGGAAATCCCACAGAATCAGTGGCAGGGTGGTGACAGAAGAGCCGTGGAGGGGTGGGGAGGAGGAGAGCAAGGAAAGGAATGAGTCATAATGATAAGAAATACATATTTTTTTGAGAGAAAGTGAGAGAGCGCAGGGGTGGGACAGAGAGAGAGAATCTCGAGCAGGCTACATGCTCAGCGCAGAGCCCGCAGCGGGGCTCGATCCCACAACCCGGGGATCATGACCCAAGCAGAAACCCAGCGTTGGACCCTCAACCGACTAAACCACCCAGGCGCCCCAGAAATCATTTTTAAAAATAACACCCTATGCTGCCGGTTTTCAAACACTGTGGTGTTATAAAGTTGTGTAGCCCTTTTGTGAAAGACCTTGAGAATTATGCAACAATCCGTTCAAATATTTGTATTCTTTGTCTTATTTCTCTAGTAATCGATTTGCAGAAAATAATTCTTTTTCATTTTTTTTAAATGTTTATTTAGTTTTGAGAGAGAGACAGCATGAGAGTGAAGGGGAAGAGAGACAGGGAGACACAGGATCTGAAGCAGGCTCCAGGCTCTGAGCTGTCAGCACAGAGCCTGACGTGGGGCTCAAACCCATGAACCGTGAGATCATGACCTGAGCCGAAGTCAATGCTTAACCGACCGAGCCACCCAGGCGCCCCCAAAATAATTTAAAATGTGTTAAAATACATCCCTCTGTCCTTCCTTTCTTCCCTTTTGTCTTCCTCTTCCTCTTTCTCCTCCTCCTTCCCTCTCTCAATTTATTTGTGAAAGAAAAAAGGCTTTTTTCCTTTAAAGTTTTCCATATAGGGGCACCTGGGTGGCTCAGTTGGTTAAGGGTCCAACTCTTGATCTTGGCTCAGGTCATAATCTGAGCCCCTCATTGGGCTCTGTGCTGTGTGCAGTCTCCTTAGAATTCTCTCTCTCTCTCTCTCTCTCTCTCTCTGCCCCTCCCCTTCTCAGGCTCTCTCTCTAAATAAATAAACTTAAAACAAAAAGTTTAAAATTTTCCACACAATTGGTTTTAGTGACCAATCCCTGTGATACCGTTTGACATGTTATTCAGTCTTTTGTGCCTCCCGGAAACTGGAGGTTGGGTCTGAAGAGTTGATCACACACATATGTCATCGTGAACTCAGGAGTGTTAACAGACGTGATGTTTTTCCGTCCAGCGGAATTGCTGTTCTTATCGATGCTCAAACGGTCGCCATTTTGGCGAGCGGAAGCCTCTTCACGGGGGGCCCTGTGCCCTCTGACATGCCTCTTTTCCTTCCCTGTCTCCTTGACTCTCAGGACTGTGCGATGTTCTAGGATCAATCTGTAGCTTTTTTGCTCAGACCTGGAATCAACCAGCTTTCTAAGGGATCTTGGTTTCTTTTCGTAGGAAGTGGGAGTTAGAGGCCACAACCTGAGCATAACGGTCTCTACTCATTTTAAACAGTGAACAGTAATAAAAAAATAAGAGGAAGATTGTCTTACCATTTCTGAAAACTTACAGCACCTGAAGGTATTTCAGAAGGTGCATGAGAAAAATGGCCAAGCTGAAAACATACTACACACAATAATCTCGTATCAGATATTTCTTCAAAGGACTTTTCAAATTCACACGCTCTTGGCTTACGTGTTTTGATACGTTTTGGTCTTGGCAATTTCCAGGTGGAGTGTCACCCTTACCTCAACCAGAGCAAACTCCTGGAATTCTGCAAGTCCAAGGACATCGTTCTGGTTGCCTACAGTGCCCTGGGATCCCAGAAGGACCCAAAATGGTAATGAGAATGTCAGAGCGAGCCCGTGTCAGCGACTCTGTGATGAGGAAGCACTTTCATTAAGTTTTAACATTTTCTTATGGAAAGATTCAAACATAAGAAAGTAAACACAATAACAAGGTGTGTTCCCACGTGCCATCACCGAGCGTCAAACATCACCCACGTTCTTTCATTCTCGTTTCATCCGTCGGTCCATCTCCTCCAGACTCCCTCCACGAATTGTTTCTTAAGTGATTTTATGGCCAAATTTAAACAGATTGTCACGCATGACTCTTAGCTGTAAAATTTGACCTATGGATGTACAGTGTAGCCCACACCCCATCATGACACAGAAGCTTGCCATCTCCTAAGAGAGTTCTTATGTGTTTCTTCCCAGATAATTTCTTCCTCACCATTTTTCTTTTTAAGTTTTTACCTTAAACCCAGGTAGCTCACATAATCAGTGTTGTGTTAGTTTCCGGAGTATAAAGTAGTGATTCAACACTTCCATACGTCACCCGGTGCTCATCACCACAAGCGCACTCCTTAATCCCCATCACCTAGTTCCTCCGTCCCCCCACCTGCCTCCTCTCTGGTGACCATCAGTTTGTTCTCTGGAGTTAAGAGTCTATTTCTTGTTTTATCTCTCTTTTTTTTTCCCTTCCCTTGTTTATTTTGTTTCTTAAATTCCACATATGGTGAGATCATATGGTATTTGTTTTTCTCTGACTGACTCATTTCACTTAGCATTACACTCTCTAGCTTCACCCATGGCATTGCAAATGGCAAGATTTTATTCCTTTTTATGGCTGAGTAATATTAATATTCCGCTGTATATATACACCACATCTTCTTTATTCATTCATCAGTTGCTGGACACTTGGGCTGCCTCCATAGTTTGGCTATTGTTGATAACGCTGCGATAAACATTGGGGTGCGTGCATCCCTTTGAATTAGGATTTTTGTAGTCTTTGAGTAAATTCCTACTAGTGCAATACCGGGGATCGTGTATGCTGGATCATAGAGTTGTTCTATTTTTGACTTTTTGGGGACCCGCCCCACTGTTTTCTTCCTCACCATTTCCTCTTTCAACTTGGATTAGTTTGGTATGTTTTAGGACTTCATAAAGAAAGGAAGTCACAGAGTATGTACCATTGACTCAGCATAATATCTGTGAAATTTATCCATGCTGTTGCAAGTGTCCAGTTCATTCCCGTGTACTGCCTTGTGACATTTCATTGGATGGACACATATTCCAGAAATCGTTTCTCCATTCACCAGTGACGGAAGCGTGAGGTGTTTCCATCATCGTGCAATTAAATGAATCCCTATGAATACTCGTGAAGCTCTCTTTTAATCAGACCATATCGTACCTACTTCTCCCGATTGTCTGGAGAATCTGGGGAAAAGTGAGAGCACACTCTAGATGTTCGGTCCTACACCTTTCAAGTCTGTGTTGTTGGTTTTCAGGGTGGAAAAGGATAGCCCATATCTCTTGGAGGAGCCGATCCTGATTGCCATCGCCAAGAAACACAATAGAAGCCCAGGCCAGGTGGCCCTGCGTTTCCAGCTGCAGCGAGGGGTCGCCGTCCTGGCTAAGAGCTTCAACGAGAAGAGAATCAAAGAGAACTCTGAGGTATAGATCCGGCTGTGTTTCCTGCTAAGCGAGGGACGGATGCTCTACTGGGGACCATCTCTCTTGCTTTCCGGCACGCCTCCCCATGTGCTGTGGGGCCGCCTGTCACAGCAGGAGAGAGCAGTAGCCTGAGTCCCAGGCTTTCCGGTCTCTAGTTCTGGCTTTGCCTAACTGTGTGACTCTGAGCACATTTTTGGAGTCCTCCTGTGCGGTAAAGAACTTTTAAAACTCTGGTTCCTCTCTAGTACGTTCTCTACCTGATCAATTCCAATTTGTGTTTCCATATTGAACCCAAACAGGATGAGCTGCTTTGCGAAGCCATCAGCACAGCCTGGCCGTCGGCCTACGGCCATGAGGGTTTTTCCCTTAGGAAACTCAAACTCAAGCTCGTTTATATGTCAGCGTGCTCTCCAGGCTATGAGACCCTAAATGTAGCGACGCTCTCCAAGTTCTCTTATCAGCCCTTTTCCCCAGCAGGGCTCTTGGCAGGTGGAGAGCTAGACGTAAGCATGGGGACCGGCCAAACCGACGATGAATGCATGGTGTTGCCTTACACCCTCTCTCCTGTATCTCCCGGCGCTTTAGATCAGCCCACGCTCTTGAACTCACTTCATTGTGGACTTGGGAGAATCGTGGAACCACAGGGGTCTAGCTCGTCCTAATGACAGCACAGACCCCACCGCAAGTGCGATATTTGCAAACGATGGTGTTGTGGAACACGTTGTTTGTGAAGTGTTTGCTCCAAAGCCTTGAGGCTGTAGGTTTAGTTATTCAATTTATGGAAATATCCAATAGGCAATGTTAGGCCAATCAGAAGAAAAATCTCATTTGATTTTTCAGCTTAACTCAATATATGAATACATATCCTCATGACAGCATCTCACTTCTGGAGTATATTGTTAAGATGAATAACAGATGGGTAGATTCGTAATACATAGCTGATTGAGAGATTGATAGATGGTTGGTAGGTAGGTAGGTAGGTAGATCGATCGATCTATCGACCCATCGATAGATAGATAGATGGATGGTTAGATAGATAGAGGCCCTGAGTTTTCCATGAAATTTTCCCCGGGATGAAATAATGAGATTCCTATGTATCTTCAAATTAAAAATCTGGACGTAAGTAGAGAGACTTCATTCACAACGGAGCACTCTCTGAATGTAAATATCTCAGTGATGAATCAGAAAGAGTTTTCTCTTGAGGCACCCGCCTGGCTCAGTCAGTTGAGCGTCTGACTCTTGATTTCAGCTTAGATCATGACCTCATGATTCATGAGATCGAGGGCTATCTCAGGCTCTGTGCTGACAGCGTGGAGCCTGCTTGGGATTCTCTCTCTCCCTCTCCCTCTGCCCCTCCTCTGCTCATGCCCTCTCTTTCTCTCTCTCTCTTTCTCTGCCTCTCCCCTGTTCATGTTCTCTCTCGGTCAAAAAATAAATACATATACTTAAGAAAAAGGAAAGAGAGATTTTTCTTTCACAGGGCAGAGTAAACACAATTAGGAAGAGAATGGTACTTGGGGCTGGGATGAGCAGGTGGTGTGACTGAAGATTCTTGGGGAGTTGCTCTTCCGTCCAGGGCTTACTGAAGCTCAAGTTTGGGGCAAGTTGTGGGAGGCGCTGGGGAAGGAAAAGCCTGACTACAGTTTGGTCACTTCAGCCGGGATTTTCTTCAGATTGTCCAGCTGTCCCTTTGGTTGGACAAAAAAGATTTTTTTTTTCTTTTCTGTCGCAAGTAATGCACCCAGAAAGATCCGGGATTGTGAGTTGTGAGGCTTTCTCTCGTGAAGTGGGGCAGAGCGGATAGGGTGGGGAAGAAGCAGGGGTGAGCCCCGGGCCAGCGCGGCAGGAAGCTGACGGCAGGGACACTCTCTTAGTGCCCCGCCCCACTGGAAAGAGCTCTGACTCCCAGGTAGAAGCCAGCTGCGCTGGTGGAGAATTTAACTCGCTTCCTTCCTTCCTTTCAGGTTTTTGACTTTGAATTGACTCCAGAAGACATGAAAGCCATTGAAGGCCTCAACAGAAATTTTCGATATTTCAAACTACCGTTGTAAGTGACTCGTGCGTTGTATTTCACAGGTTGTGGGCTGTGTTCTGGAGCGTGGAGGCTAGCGGAGGAACTAAGCTTCTCTAAATCAGGAACGAAGGCCTGAGTTCCATGTAGCAACAAAACAGGTGCTTCCTGTAGACCTCAGGCCAGAGGTTTGGTCCGAGCTCACCTCTGACCCGACAGCAGTGTGAACAGGGCCCAGAACACACCAGCAGTAAGGTCGCCAAAGTCTGCCTCACTGTGAGTCCTCAGCTTTCGCGCCCTGGCGCCTGTGTTCAGCTTGGGGCCGACTCACCCATTCGACACAGAAGGCACAGTGTCCATGGCCCCCTGTCCCTAAGGCCCCAAAGGGGGCCTGTGAAGATATTTCCTCTTTAATTCTTTTTAAAATCAGGAGAAAAAAAGTTATTCTATTAGCAATGACTGTGTAATAATGAGCCCAGCCTGGATTCTAGTTATTTCTATCCTAACACATTAAACGTAGTGTTAATATTTTTTATGGGACAGTGCGGCCCATGAAGGCAAGTGTGCTTCTTCTCCTTCGTGGGCCTGCCTCTCCCAATTTCTTTTGATTCCATTTGCTTCAAATGCATCTTTTCATTGGCCTGTTCTCTTTATCACCACTCCCACGGTCTCAGCTTTGCAAGGTCACCGAACAAAACTAACTGACCCTCAAGTTGGTCAACTGGACACTAATGTGTCCCCAGTGATCTGCAGCTAAGATGCTTCGGATTTCTCTGGTTCGTTGAGTCAAAACGGACTCCCGGTGTCACCTTTGTCCATCAGGAGGTGATCTCCCGGGGAGCCCCTGCCTCCTTTGACTTTGGCTTAGTCACATTCCAGTCAGTTGTTCGATTACTGCAGGAGGGTCTCAGGATTGAGGGGAAGGAAGGCAATACTAATTACTGGACAACAAGTCTTCCCTTAAATTATAAATGAAGAAAACAGCAGTCACATGTTGTAAGTATGGTTACATCTCCTCCATAGACTGGGAGTTCCTTCATAGAGGGACCCTGTGTTGTTGAGGGAGCTCAGTATCTATTTATATATATACATGTGTGGAAAAAAAAAAGCAGCAAAATCCTCGCCATGATTGCACTCCCCATCTAGGGACCAGTTCTGCCCGGGGATGCAGTGACCAACACATTCCAACCGCAGGACTCACCCGTCTTGTAACTCGCCACCTACATGAGGCTCCGTGTCCCTCCATTGTTTGCATTACCGGATAACGGGCACAGGGCGCACAGGCAGGTGGCCCCGGGGCTCGGGAGCCTCAGCGCGCATGTGCCGGGCAGAAGGACACACGAGAGCATAGAGGTTTTCAGCCCAACGTCTTGGATGATGGGAGGCGGAGTTGACAAATTAATGCCCTCCCTTCTCTTCCAGTGCTGTTGGCCATCCTCATTATCCATTTTCTGAAGAATATTGACCGTCCACTCTCTCCACTCGCTCTGCCAGAGTTTCTTGCTTCCACGACTTGGAGGGGACTCCCGTGCTCGGTAGAGGTGATTAAAAGCAGTGTCTGTGGTTTCCTGCTCGCCTTTCTTTCCTTCTTTTACAATTTTATGAAATAATAAAGATTTCTGAATAAGGACGTTTGCTTTCCCTGATAATTAAGATGGTACATAAAAATGACAGAAAATTTGGGAAAGAAAGAGAAAGGATAAAGAATACAGATAACCTATAATTAGCCCATTAAAAAAATACTTAACTTTTCGTGCATTTTCCTTGGTGGTTTTCCAATACAAGTGAGTGCGTGTTTATTTACAAACTTGAAATAATCTTCGACATACAGTTTGGATAAGTTTTTTTTTAGTGGCCACAAGTCTTTTTCCAAGCTATTAAATGTTATTAAAAAGTTCCAGTATTACATTCTGGCTTGTTGCAAAGCAATGCATCTCCTTAACTGATTTAATTTCTCAATCATCTGCCTGCGTTTCGGAGTTGAGATTAGTTCTCGCATATTTTTCCATTCATTCATTTATTCATTCAGCAAAACTTTACTGACCATCCTATATGTGCCAGACATTGTTTTTATCAATTAATACAACAGAGAAGAATGAAATTAAATGAGAAATGTCTTGAGTGGGTAGTCTAGTGGAGGAAGAATTCCATGAATGAAAGGAGACGTGCCTAGTTGTTAGAAACAGGTACGTGGCTGTCAGGAGATCCTTCCGCACAATCTCTCACGTTCCTGTACTCCTCAGAAGTGGAGGCATGGAGTTCCCGTCAGCCCACACTATGTTTTTAAGAAGTTCGTACAGCAAACAACCTTGGAATGTAGGGATAATGGCTCCTTCCAGAGAAATGGAAGGCTGTTTACTGTCTAGTGATATAAAGGAAATAGTTCCCTCCAGAGAAAAGGCAGGGATGCTTAGAGATGACTTGTAATTGATCCTGGTTTTCTAGGCTCAGGATTTTTCTCCCATAACTCAACCCACTGTGTGTTCAGGCATCACCTGGAGCCCTTCATTTCACCCTGTGGAAACATGGGCTCAAGGAACTGGCACAACAAACCTTACCGTGATACATGTTTTTGCAATATATACATATATCAAATCATCATATTGTAAACCTTATGCTTACACAATGCCATATATCGGCTATTTCTCAACAAAGCTGAAAAAATTGCTCTTAGTTTGGCTATAGCCATTGCTATGAGTAACAAACTGTCCTTTTACCGGCATCCGTGAAACCATGGCTGGCTGATTCATTAGCTTGCAAATCCATTCTTGACGGCTCTTGACAGTGATTCGAATAAAATAAAGCAGGAAAGGAGAATGGGTAGTGACGGAGAGTGGAAGTGCTCGGTGTGATTATAATATGGTTAGAAAAGGTTCCATTGAGAAGGTGACTTGAGCAAAGCTTAAGGCAAGAGCATGAGGTCTGTGGATCTGTGGGAGAGTCCTGGGGACATGCACCAGAAAATGCTAAGGCCAAGAAGAAAGAGTGTTACTACGATATTTAAGTGACAAGTGGGCTGGTGTGCATGGAGTTTAGCGAGCAAAGGTGATGCAAGTTGAGGATGAGGTCCCGACAGCCAATAGACGGGGGGTATGTCCTTCAGGCTTCGAGAGGACTTTTGTTCTGAGAGAAATGGAGAATGATGCTGCAGGTTCTGAACAGAGAAGCTGCTTGTGCTGACGCGCTTGAAAAGGATAGCCTGGGGGTTGATGTCGAGAAGAAAAAGGAGAAAAAGAACACTCTCAGGGCTCCATGTAATTCAGGTAAGAGATAATGTTGGCTGGACCATCATGTGAGCAGTAAATGTGGTCACAAGTTGTTAGAATGTGGATATATTTTATGGTAGAGTCGACATGCCGTCTACCATATTGGATGTATGGTGAAGGGGAAAAGAAGAGTCAAAGTTGACTCCTGACATTTTCAGTGAAGGAACCGGGAGGAAAGAGTTGCTATTTTCTCAGAGGAAGGCAATACAGGAAGAGCAGATTTTTGTGGGAAGACTATGAGTTCAATTTTGGATCTGTGTGTTAGAGATGCCTATTAGGTAGCCAAGTGAAGAAGCCACATAGACAGCTGAACACACAAGACCGGAGTCAAGGGCGAGGTCTAGACCAAAGATGTTTATGTGGGATTCATCAGAATAGAGTTACCTCTTAAAGCCATGAAAGTAGCCGGCCAGAGATGAGATTGGGTGGGTGAGCATGAAGACAAGGACCATGAGGAATCCCATCGTTAAGAGGTGTGTGGCAGAAAAGTAGAGGAAACAGGAAAAGGAGGCTGAGAAGGATGGGCCAGCGAGGTAGGAGGGAAAAGGAGATTTCTCTGTCTTGAAGGAACAGTTTCAAGGAAAGGTGTCAAATGCAATTAACAGTGCAGGTAAGACAAGGACTGAAAACTGGCCTTGGGATTTGGCGATTGACCTTAACAAGGTCAGGACCAGTTTCAATAGAGCGCTAGAGGCACGAGCCTGAATGGAGTGGGTCGAGGAAAGTGTGGGGAGAGGAATTAGAGACAGAACGCAGAGAGTTTTCACAGAATTGCCCATCAAGAGGACCACAGAACTGAGCGGCTGCTGAAGAAGAAAAGTAGAATCAGACAGATGAGGATTTTCTCTGATGGGAGGAAGAGTAGCCTCTGTGCTCTTTGGATCAATCCAGTAAAGAGAGAACACTGTTGACCCAGGAGAGGGGGCGGAATGGCTAGAATCATGTTGCTGGAACAACAGTTTCCTGTTGCTGCTGTAACAAATCGCCAGAAATCTTGTGACTTGAAGCAACACCAATGTCTTATCTCACACCTCTGGAGGTCAGGAGTTCAAAATTGCATTCATTGGGCTAAAGTCAAAGTGTCGGTGGGCCTTCATTCCTTCTGAAGGTTGCAGGGAGAATCCATTTCCTTGCCTTTTCCAGCTTCTTCCCTTGTCTAGTGGGCTCTTCCTCTGGCTTCAAAGCCAGCTGCACAGCATCTTGGGATCTCTTATCTATGCTTCTGTCCCCACTTCTCCTTGTTGCTGGGAACCCTCCCAGGTCCCACTTACAAGGGCTTTGTGATTACATTCAGTCTCCCCAGATAACCCAGGAGGATCTGCCCGTCTCATGATCCTTAATCACACCTGCAAAGTCCCATTTACCATGCAAAGTGGCATACTCACAGGCTTTGGGGATCAGGGCATGGACATTTTTTTAAAGGTTTATTTTTTATTTTTGAGAGAGAGAGAGAGAGAGACAGAGAGCAAGTGGGGGGAGGAGTAGAGAGAGGGGCTCAGTGGATCTGAAGTGGGCTCCATGCTGACAGCAGCGAGCCCAATGCGGGGCTTGAACTCACAAACTATGGGATCATGACCTGACCTGAAGTCGGATGCTCAACTGACTGAGCCACCCAGGCTCGCCCTTCCTTCCTTCCTTCCTTCCTTCCTTCCTTTCTTTCTTCCTTCCTTCCTTTCTTTCTTTCTTTCTTTCTTTCTTTTCTTTCTTTCTTCCTTCCTTCCTTCCTTCCTTCCTTCCTTGCTTCCTTCCTTCCTTCCTTCCTTTCTTTCAGATTTATTTATTTATATATATTCATTCATTTTGGGGATTAATTAATTTATTTGGGGGACATGAACATTTTTATGGCCATTATTCAGTCCACTGCACCACCTCTGTGGCTAATTTGGGGCACCTAAGCCATAGTTTCCTAATCCTTCCCATAGAATAATTATATCATCAGGCATCAAGTCCCTGAAGCTCTAGACTTTTGTCCCAGGTATCAGGTGGACAGCCCCATTAATAAAAATCTGCTCTTTTAAGGTTGGGAGCATCTTGACCCCATTTTCCCACCCACTTCTCGGTAACACTCCCTTTGTTCTCTTAGTTTCTAATTTCTTCCCGGGATGTGCCGACAGCATCCTTGTTCATGCAGACGACTCAAGCTTCTCAGTTTTTTGATGGTCTCAATTCTGGAAAGTCTCTCCTTGTAACTCAGACCACCCTAGGGAACTACCCCCGTGCTTCCTGCTTCTAAGTGCTGCGTCTGGGAAACCCTAATGCTGACACTGTCCACACCGATCCTTCTCTTACTCAGTGTTACCCCCTGCACCTCAGTCCACCAAGTTCTGATTCATCGTCGTTGCTCCGTAGGAGTATAAATACTCAAATTAAGTTAAAGTAATATATCAGGTCCATATCTATCAGCTGTGTTGCATTCTCTCTACATTTCACTTTCACATGGATTTGCCCCCCGGCTCGTTTACCTCTTCGTCTGTCCTTGTAGCAATCATATGAGACAGATGTGTCTACAACCAAGACAACTGCTCTGCTTTGATTTAACCCAAAGCTGAGACTCCAGGCCCACCAGAGCTTCTTAATCCTAACACCCATTTTACTGCAAAGGATTTCTTTCGGTCACACTTGTGAATTCCGAGTCCCTTGACATGTGATCGCTTTGGGAAGAGGACTGGCTAGTGACATGTGAGGGGGATTGTGTTGGAGGGGGGTGGCTTTTAAAGATGAGTTCTCAAAACAGATGAACGTAGGGAAGGGAAGCAAAAATAATATAAAAACAGGGGGAGGGGGCGGTGCCTGGGTGGCTTAGTCGGTTAATAACGCAACTGACTTAGGCTCAGGTCATGATCTCAACACTCCCGAGTTCCTGCCTTGTGTCAGGCTCTGTGCTGACAGCTCGGAGCCTGGAGCCTGTTTCAGATTCTGTGTCTCTCTCTCTGCCTCTGCCCCTCCCCTGCTCATGCTCTGTCTCTCTCTCAAAAATAAATAAACATTAAAAAAAATAAAAAAAAAACAGGGAGGGGGACAAAACATAAGAGATTCTTAAATATGGAGAACAAACAGAGTGGTTACTGGAGGGGTTGTGAGAGGGGATGGGCTAAATGCACTATATGTTAACTAACTTGGATATAAATTAAGGGAAAGAAGGAAGGAAGGAAGGAAGGGAGGGAGGGAGGGAGGGAGGGAGGGAGGGAGGGAGGAAGGAAGGAAGGAAGGAAGGAAGGAAGGAAGGAAGGAAGATGCATTCTCGCTTCTTAACAAAGTGGCCCCTCTTCTCCTGCTGGATGTGTCCTGTTGCCGTGTGACATCCAGAACTGCTGTCCTGCCCGCACCCAGCTTGAGAGTGATGCTGATACCGAGAAGAAGAAAGAGCCCAGAGAACACCCAGACAAGACCTGGACCCCCCACGGAGGACACCCAGCGCGTGCGGTTCCTCTGGACTGCTTGTTAGGAAGGTAACGCCATTCTGTGGGGTTTAAGCCCCTGCGAGGCTGGTTTTCTTGGCCTGGCGGTCTCCTTCCCAGCACAGACATCCAGGTTAACAAGGTTCTCTTTGCAAAGCCCTGCACCACACGCCTTGCCAGGAGTTCAAGAATCTGTGACGATGGCCGAGTCATCCTTCAAGAGGGTGAACCCCAGTGGATTCTAAGGGTTCGACAATGGGGTTGCTGAATATTGAAACAAAGAATGACATAGAAGAAGCGATGGTCCCCAAAAGAGCCTCAGATGTCTCCATCACTCATCTTGAAGTCACATTTGGGACCCGTTTTATTCTTCCACCAGAACCCACTCCGTGACACAATAGTGAGGGAGGTGGATTTTCCTTAAAATTCCATGGGTTAAAATTTCATCAAACACCGTGATTACCATTTCATAAATCGCTCTCTCAATTTTTCTCCCCAAATTCCTCCCAGGCCCAAAGCCGAGCCTCGCGCCCTCTCTGCGCCCTCCCTCCCTGTGCCCGTGTGGCGTCCTGTTTCCCATTTCTGACTTTTGGCCTGCACACTCCCACCCAGACAGCTCTGTCAAGTTCAAGTGCACTGTTTTTGTTCACCCCACTCCCACTCCAGAGAATTCATTAAAGAAAACAGGTCACTTCCTAAGGACAAATAGTACTGCCAACGCAATTTTGTTTATTTTTAAAACCATGTCAATACACCCTCTGCTAAGCCAGTATTCCTGTCCCCTGAACACCAAGAGTGCCGTCCTAGGGAGGGAATTGTCAGTGTGCAGAGAATCCTAGCAAGGAGAAAATATGAGCCAGTACTTGCTTGTGGCTCACGCGCTTTAGTTATCTCTGGCTCGCGGAGTTTCCTCCATTCCCCGCTTCTTTCCTTCCTGTGTTCGTACCTCCTCTCTTTCCCTCCCACCTGCCGTTCTCCTCTCCAGCTCCAACGGGATGAGGAAACCCTCAGTCTCTTGACAGTTCTCTCGTTCGGCCTCCTTTGCATGCAACTGGGGGAAAGCTTGGATCCCCACCAACTCCAGTAACCGGGACTGGTCAAGCAAATACCCCCAGGGCCCAGCCGGTTTCTCTAGGGAGGCCTGGGAGGCTGAGTCTGGCTGGTCCCTGCATTAGTTGGGGGACGTCTAGCCTGGGCCCTCTGGATACAGTCCCCCCAGGACCACACGCGTTCGCTTTCGGAGGCTCGGGGGCCGGGATGCCGACCTTATTTCTCTTTCTTCATGAAAGCTGTACTCAGAGATTCCACCTATTCTATTCTGTTAGAAATTCTGCCTAATACTATTCTATTCGAACTCTTGCAAATAGTTCACGGGTATTTGTTATCGGTAAGGCGATCTGGAAATAGTACCGTCCCGTCGCGAGCAGTGACGGTGAGGGAGGCTGGTCAGGAAGCAGTACAGTGTGGATAGTAAATAGGGTAGAAAACAAGGGATCGCATCTGGAAAGGAATTAGCCTAATGGCAAGTCGTGACTTCTCAGAACTTGGTAAATATGATATTATTCTTGCTAGTATTTTATGAATACAGAGATGATTGGAGACTAAGGTAGGGGGAATAATGTATAGAGAAAGAGTGATGACCAACTCGTAATGCTGACAAAAAAGTAGATATTTCAGAAATAAGCAATCGTGTTTCTATCTCGTTGTGTTCTGGGTGGCTACTGTATAGCCATCTCCTTACTGTACGGTAAGCCCCTTGGAGATGCGCCCCAAGTTTCAGGGGACATTCTGTTCATTTCTGATATGTCGCATGTTGTTGGGGCAGTTAATGAATAATTAATGGATTTTAAAAATAAAAAATGAAATTGCTGTCAGTAACCTGTTTTACTGTAAGTATGTACTAGTGCCAAACGTGCGGCTGGACTCACCCTGCTCCAAACAGGGCCGAACCAGCCTCTTCTTCTACTCAGGATTTGAAGTGAAAAACGACCGTCATTGCTTTACTGATAGAGGTAGCAGGGAGAGGAATGTATTTAAATATTTGACTCTGCGTGTTCCGTGTTTTCAGTTCTGGGTAGGGAATATGGGTTGAATAATGTAATTGTTATTATTATTATTATTTTAATGTTTATTTATCTTGAGAGTGAGAGAGATTGGGGGAGGGGCAGACAGAGAGAAGGAGAGAGACAGAACCCCAAGCAGGCTCCACACTGTCAGCACAGAGTCCGACACGGGACTCAAACTCACGAACTGTGAGATCATGACCTGAGCTGAAACCAAGAGTCAGATGCTCAACTGATCGAGCCACCCAGGCGCCCCAATTATTATTATTTTTTAAAAACTACACTTATTGTAAAGTCATGTTTGTGAAGGAAAGAAAGAGCCTTCACAACCCGCCAGGGAATAGAATTTTTAACTTTTACCCTGAAAACAGCTTCCTAGAAATCACCTCCCAACCGCCCTGGAAAGTTATTGAACTGATATTACGCATCGTTCTGTCCCATAAGGGTGCTGCTAGCCACTCTAACCTTCCACTTTGGATGAATATTAACACAGAAGCCTTTGTCACGATTTCTACCAGAAGCCCCTCGGGTGACCAGTGGTGCGGGACCATCTCAGATGTCGGTGCTTAGACACACCAGCACGGAGTCAGTCCACGCCACTTAGCTCACACTCAGCCAGAGCCAAGGCCCGAGGTCTTCAGTCTCTTTCTTGTGTGTTTTGTTTCCTTCTAATTCATTGGAGCCCCAAACTGATTTGCCCAGAGTCTGGGTTTGGGGTAGGAAAGGAGAGGGGGTAAATGGCACAGTTTCCCCAATGTTCCCAGGGTGGGGTGGGTAGTTTCAGCCTCCAAGGAGCAGCAGTTTGCAGGCATTCATCAGTCCGTGTCCCTTCGGCCCTGCCAGAAACAGGGAAACACATGGCATTCGGTCTACACAGCAAGGCACATTGAAAGGCTGACCAGCAGCCAGGGGCTCCTTCCAGCAGTGCGGGGAGCAAGGGCAGTGAGGGATCTCCACGCACAGTTGGCCCAGGACGCGGGAGGGGAACCAGCCCCCAACGATGCATGGAACTCAGATGGCCAGAAGGTCGAGGAGGGAGTTGAGCACGTGTCTGCTCGGGAAATGATGGCCACAGCCTCTGATACTTCTATCCTGCAGAAAGAAGGAAACTTCCCACAGACTTTTACCAAAAAGCTGGAGCCAACGGTCAGGACTAGACTGTCACGCGTGCCCAGCTAACAGTAGTGACTTCCGGGGGGTAACCGGGCAGGAAGTCAAGAAAGCCACTGGCTGATCACGTTACGCTTGTTAAGGAACAAAAATTCAACCAAGTGCATTGTAAGATCTAACTGGCTTTATTACGCGGGCCATGAGTCAGGCAGCCTCCCATCTAGAAAACAGAAAGCAGCTCCCTCCAGCTGCATAAAGCAAGAGTTTTTCAAGGTGGACAGGGAGCAGAAAAAAGAAATTCTGAGTGAAGGATCCGTTGCTGTAGGCAAGGTGGACCTCCTCAGGGGAAAGGAGGGGTCTCTCAGTAAATCTAGTGACCAGGAAGTTCCCACACTGCCTTTTTAAAGGTTACATTTCTGAGGAGTCGAAACTGCAGTTGGCAGCAAGTCCTGGTTTGCTGACTTGGGGCCTTAACCTAAGTGGTTCCGTGATGCCGTGTGGGTTTAACACCCTGAACATCAAGTCCGTATTTTTCTACTTATCTTAGGTCCCCAAAATATTAATTTTACATACTGGGTCCCTTTAAACATTTCAAACATAAAATAAGGCACACTTACAAACTCAAAACACAAACTATTCCTAAGCCATTAACTATTTCCCGTAAAGCCGGTATCCATATGGCTAATACATTTAGTAACTCCCATTGTCCTAAAACTTCAAACACCATTCGAAAGTACATGCATACAAAATAGCACATTGCTTACAACATATGTCAAGAAGCGTCTTTTGCCAAAAATATACATTTACTTTCTAGAATTTTTAGGAATGCGACCTTAATCATGTCCTCCTAAGGGACCAGATTTCTATGTCAGACCGCACGGTTAAAATCTGGGACAGTCGTGGACCCCATAGAACTTTGAGACAGGCCATTGTTCAGGACTGGCTACACTTTGCAACACCTATACCTCCATTGGCCACTTCCTCTCATGACCCCATTTCTCTGTCATGGCCACCAGACTTTCTAAAGCCCTGTTCCTCAGCCGGGACATAACCTACAAGCTGTGCAGCCCACAGGCTTTCCAAAACAACTCATCCTTTAAATGAGAGGAGGCCGGAGACCTCACATTTGTATGGCCGTGGCAGAACCTTAGGTCTTTAAGTCCCAGTGCATTGGGGTCAAATTCTTTACATAGGCTGAAATTGTCTCTCTCTCAGTGTTTGAATAATGTCTCCGTGGACCTTGTTTGTAGTCAGCTGATGGGAATCCATCTTTAAATGTTGCTCCCCTGGGAAGATCAGTGTACATGATGAAGGCAGCCAGGTAAACTCCCTAAGAAGCCTGTTTCGGGCAGGGAAGAGATAAGGAGAGCCTGCGGAGTCAAGGAACTACCTTGTCTCATGAACTCAGAACTGGATTCAATTTTAATAATATTGAAAAAGCTTGACTTCCGGTCTCTGGTCTTATAGGTTACAGACTTGGAAGTCATTACTCTTGTCCTCAGAACAAGCAAAAAGATAAACTAAAATTCAACAGTTCTTCTTAGATCCGTCAGAAAATTGAAGTCATGGGGAAAATGGAAGACCCCAGACTTGGAGAGACAGAGAGAATCACAACTTAATGGAAGCAGGGGAACACGGTTAGTGGACCGACACTGCTGAGGGTTGGTCGAAGTTCACTGTGAAAGCTCCAGCAGTCAAGACAGGATGGTAGGGGTGAAAGTGTAGACGAATATCCATCAGTGGAACAGAGCAGACCCCCACAAATACAGTTCGCTGGTTCCTGACAAAAGAGCAAAGACAATCAAATGGAGAAAGAATAGTCTTTTCAATAAATCCACCTGTAAAAAATGGATCTAGACTCAGACCTTACGTGTTTCACAAAAATTAACTCAAAATGGATTGTAGACCTAAGTGTAAAAAGTAAAACTAGGGGTGCCTGAGGCACCTGCGCGGCTCTGTGGGTTAAGCTTCTGACTTTGGCTCAAGTCACAATCTCATGGTCTGTGAGTTCGAGCCCCTTGCTGCTGTCAGCTCAGAGCCTGGAGGCTGCTTTAGATTCTGTGTCTCCCGTCTCCCTCTCTCTCTATCCTTCCCCTGCTTGCATTCTATCTCTCTCTCGCTCTCTCTCTTAAAAATAAATAAACATTATAAAAAAAAACAATTAAAAAAAAGTAGAGATACCTGGGTGGCTCAGTCAATTAGGCATCCAACTTTGGCTCAGGTCATGATCTCACAGCTCATGAGTTAGAGCCCCATGTTGGGCTCTGTGCTGACAGCTCAGAGTCTGGAACCTGCTTTGAATTCTACGTCTAGCTCTCTCTCTGCCCCTTTCTTACTCACTCTATCTCTCAAAAATAAATAAATATTAAAAAATTTTTATATATAAAAAAAGTAAAACTATACAACCCTAAAAAAGAACGAGTGAAAAATCTAGGTACCTTGGGCACAACAGTCACTTTTGAGACACAAGACCAAGTGCACAATCCATGTAAGAAAAAAAAATCAATTTTAGACTTCATTAAAATTTAAAAAAACTGCTCTGGGAAAAGTACTGTAAAGAGAACAAGTAGGCAAACTGGGAGAAAATATTCACAAGACATATATCTAATAAAGGATCAGCACCTGAAATATACAAAGTACTCTTAAAACTCAACAGTAAGAAAACAAACGACCTAATTTTAAAATGGGCAAAAGATCTGAACAGACACTTCACCAAAGAAGATATGCGGATAAGTTTATGAAAAGTTGCTCAACCTCATTTGTCATCATAGAATCGTGAACGAAAAAAAATGAGATGCCACGACACACCTATGAGAATGGCCAAAATCCGTGACCCTGACAACACCAAAGGCTGGTGAGGACGTGGGACAACAGGAACTCTCATTCACTGCTGGTGGGAATGCATTTTGGAAGACATTTTGTGCTTTCTTATCAAACTAAACATACTCTTCCCCTCTGATCCAATGATGGCACTCCTTGGCGTTCCCCCACACAGAAACCTTCACACGGATGTTTGTGGCAGCTTTTCATAATTGCCAAATTCTGTGTAGAGGCTCTGGATACATAATTATATTCGTACCGTGGAATCTTATTCAGCAATAAGAAGAGATGAATTACCGAGACATGAAGAGAACCCTAAATACGTATTGCTATGTGAAAAAAGCATATAGTACAAGGCTACATGCTAATTCCAACTGTATGACACTCTGGGAAGGTCGAAACTTTTGAGACAGTAAAAGGATCAATGGTTGCTGTGGATTTGGAGGAAGGAGAAAGAGGAGGATGGAGGAATTTTGGGCAATGAAACTATTCTGTGTGGGTGCTTGTCTTTATGCATTGTTCAATATCCATAGAAAGTACAACACAAAGGGAACCCCAATGTAAACTTTGGACCTTAGTTAATAACGCTGTATCAATATCGGCTCATCCATCATCATAAATGTCCTGCAGTAATGCAAGATGCTAATAATAGGGACAACTGGGGGCAGGTGCTGAGGGGAGGAAATTGAAACTCTCTTACTTGATGTGCAATTTTTCGGTAAATCCAAAATGACTCTAAAAATATCATCTATTAATAAAGATGTATGGTCCAATTTTTGGTCCTTCTAACAGTTTATTCTCATTAGTTAAAAAAACTTTTTAAGCACCTGCCGAAAGTCAGATTTTGTGCGTCTCTCGTGACACAACTCTTAAGGGGTCTGATACTCATCTGGTCTAGATGTTAGTGTTTCTGACAATTTCAAGATCTATTGTCGCAGACTATGAGTCCGAAGTTCTCTCTTGTCCAGCGAGAGAGCGGACGCAGAACTGAATACAAGAGAGGCTAATGTCCGGGAGGAGACAAGAGCCCCAAACAGGGGTTTCATCTCGCTATTTACTGAGCTCGCAAAAATCTTACCCACGTGGAGAATGTGAAGAAAACAAGATCTTACACATGTGAACACGGAGAAAACAATCAGACAACAATCATGAACTTGCCCCCCAAGAAGCAAAGGGTCTGGGGGGCAAGTTGATTTTGTTGCCAAAGTACAATAATATATTGGCGTCAGATGGAAAGTAATTTCCTGTAGGTGATATAACTAGTTCCTCATGATCCCATTACAATATGTCGTTAGCTAACCTTGGGCACTTTTGCCCCGTGGCGGTGGCTTTCCGCCCAAACCTTTTTTCTAACCTATTTGTATAAGGAATTCGTGAACCTATTTCCCACAGTCTGTGGCGGTGAACCGGATGGGAAATGAGGCCATTCACCTACATCGGAATGAATTGGCCGCCAGGCTTTAGCACAAGTGAAACCATGTGGAGAGGGTTGGGGGGAAATGGTTTTCAAAGGATTGTTTCCTTCAAAAGGCAAGTGGAATCAGACCTCAAGGGCCCATCGCCTCTGTGAGTTGGCCTGCTCATCTCTGCAGGTTTGGGCATTTCTCCTAGGCTAGACATGGTTTCCCTGCACAGCATTTAGAGATGCCAGAATTCTTTCATAACCCACCAGCAAAGTCTGGCCTGCAGCACCACCAAGGTAAAGAGAAGCTATTTTCCGAGCCTATGAGAAGGTTCCAAGATGAATGGCACCTGTGCCCAGGTAGCCTGCAAGAATTACCTTGTAGTTCTAGAACTGAGCCGAGTGGGCAAAGTTCCTAGCTCGGTGATAATTTCTGCATGGTATTCTGTGGCCTTGAAGCTGTTAGGAATAGTCCTTGCCAGTAAGAGCCTGTGGAAATTGCATTCTAAACACAAACGCGTTGAGAAATCACGGCATCGGCTCGGAGATTCGGGCTAAGACACTCTAAGTAAAAGGCCCCCTATTGGTCTACTTGGACTCAATCTCAGGAATTCTGATATTCAGAAGAAAGAGGACGATGATTCTGAATCTTAACTTAGGTTCTGGAGACACAAAAGTTACCACAAACTTTTGTTTGTAGGAACATGTGTTTCTCACAGCAAAAATAACAAAGCCAACAAGGAAATCTATCACCATGAAAGAGAACCAACAGAGAAGAAAAGGAAAATAGGAAAAGAACCACATGAGAAGAAATGAAAATCATGGAGGAATTTGAGGAGGACATAAAAATAATTCAGTTTCAGGGCGCCTGGGTGGCTAGTGGGTTAAGTGTCTGACTTCAGCTCAGGTCATGATCTCGTAGCGTGTGAGTTCGAGCCCCGCGTCGGGCTCTGTGCTGACAGCTCAGAGCCTGGAGCCTGCTTCGGATTCTGTGTCTCCCTCTCTCTCTCTACCCCTCCCCAGCTCACACTCTGCCTCTCTCTCTCTCCCAAAAGTAAATAAATATTAAATTTTTTAAAATAATAATTTGGTTTCGCATTTTCAAAGAAATGAAGAAGGGATAAACATTTCTGAGAGGAGAAGGAACGTAAGAGAAGACAGGTGGGAGAAAGAATTTCAAGTATTTGAATAAAACAGGAAAACCCTCACTGGGGCAATAAACAGGAGACTAGACTCAACAATTGTTAATTTTTATTTAAAGTAATGATTGCTTTTAGAACCTACGTGATGTCTCTGAAAATCTTCTGAAGAGGATTTTTTTCTGCTTTCAGGAGAAAGACTAGAAGCTCAGGGCCTGGATTTGCAGCCAGCTCTCGGAGGCAGCGAGACTCGCGCCATCTAGCGCCTTCCCCGGGAACTGCACGCGGCCGTCTGCGCACCTGCCGCCAGGGCTCCGAGCCGTGTCCGCCAGCCTCTGGGCTTGGCCTCCAGTGACTCGGAGCCTCCCTTAGCCAAGATGCGCCCAAAGCCTCAGAGAGCCTAGGAGAGGTGACTTGTGGGGGTCTGGAATGCTCAAAAATTGTTAAATTAATTGGCATAAATTAACAGCGATTGCTTCTTTGCTCTGGGCCGTTAGGAAAGGTTTCGTAGGAAGGCTCTACTTTTGGGTGGAGACGGGACCTGTGTTTGCACTTAATCATTAAGCCACATTTACCAACCTTGGTGCTTCACTGTTTGTATAATGGCTTTCGAGGTCAAGCCCATTCCTTCTACGCATGACTGCGCCCTTGGCTCTGCTTTCTCCCTGACCCTCCTTGTGAGCCTTCGCTTCTGCCCCGCACGGAAGGCTGAATCAGGCCGATTCAGATCTGACCAGAACAATTCATTGGTTCCGACTCCTCAGGCCTCCTTGGGCAGCTCCCTTGGTCTGACCGGAAGATAAAAGCGGTCCACAGTCTCTTGCGTTTCTCATCTCACGGGTCACCTTCTTGTTCCCTCAGAACCCCCGGAAACGTTTATATCTTTCCCCAGCCTTTTATTCTGAAATATTTCAAAGTTACCAAAAATTCGAAAGCAGAGTATAATGAACACACATCTACTTTTCACTGCCATTCACCAATTGCTAATATTTTGCTCTATTTTCTCTCTCTCCCTTTTTTTTTTCCTGTGAAACCTCTTGAAAATTAGTTAGAAACATCATAGCTTAGTTCAGCATGAGCCACTATGCCATTACCACACCGAGAATTCTATCGCCGAGCAGACAGCTCACGTCCCGAAGTCCCCAAAATGTCTGCCTCAGGTCGGATCCCCCCAGGGCTCCAACGGAGGGTGTCATGTGAGAGTAGCTCACTTGAGAGGTGATATAAAAACACCCCAAGAGGGTGAGGCAGGGAGTCAGAGGGAGGAGGGACACCCTGAAGGGTCACCCCACTGGGAACTCTGGGAAACATTACAGAGCATATAGCACCCAGTCCCTTCCGAAAGGAAGCTGGGGCGATTATACACCAAGGTCTACCTGTCGGCTGGCGGTTGATCACGGCCGGCATTAATTCCCTGGCACTTACAACCCAGAGTCACAGGCCGAAGTGCTGGTGTCCAGAGCAGGCCTTCAGGCAAGGGGACACAACTGCCAAGTCACATCCATCAAGTGGGGACATGGGGGGAGCGTCAACAGAGCTAGTACAATCATAACCAACCTTTGCTCAGTCGGGGACAGTGTTCACACTGCATTTATTTGTCGTGTGTGTTTATTTCATCAATTGCCTCCCGCTGGGGCACCTGGAGCGTCCGACTCTTGATTTTGGCTCACATCATGATCTCACAGTTCGTGGGGTCAAGCCCCACGTCGGGCTCTGCGCTGACAGTGCAGAGCCCGCTTGGGGTTCTCTCTCTCTCCCTCTTTCTCTCCTTCTCCCCCGCTCGCACTTTTTTTCTCTCTCCCTCTCAAAATAAATAAATAAACGTTACAAAAAAAGAAGAAGAAGAAGAAGAAAAATAGCCCCCTGCCTCTTTTCGTTTTTCGTGGCGTTCACGTTTCCGAGGAGGCCGGGCCAGTCATTCCAGAATGCTCCCCGATCTGTGTCTGTATCCGTGTCCGTCTTATCTGAGGAAGACTTGATCGTGGCCGGTGCGGGAGGCGGTCTCCACCCCCCTCAATCTGAGCTGTGTCACATCTCATACTGCCCTGGATAATCACGGCACGGGAGGGGCTCCTCACCCCACCGTGCCGTCCTGATAAGGCAGGCGCCCCCAGAAGCTTGCACTGCACCCCATAAAATCAGCGTGTGACAAGGGGTCTGGTGTTTTGCAGAGCATCTGGACCCCAATGACCCTGAGGCCATTTCTGACCCCACGACTTCCCCCCTGGACTCCAAGTCTCCTTATGAGGATCCCCCCACCCTCCCCCCCCCCCGCCGCCAAACTATAGCTCTTCCGTCTCTTGTCCAATCTTCACACACCAAACGGGAGGCCCTCGATAGAGCTGGCAGGTGAGTGCACCAAGAGGGGGACACCCGTTCAGACACGTCGGTCCTTGCTTATCAGCAACCATCAGAAAGACAGGGGCAAGACCTCGGCTACCCATCCCCGCTCCCAGGTGCCCACCACGACCTTATATTGCCAGCTTGGAGACCTACGGGTGTCCAAACAATCTAATCACCAAACCGCCACTCTGGAAATTTACACAACTTAAATAGGTGTTACGGAATTTGGGAGCTGAGCCCATTCAAGGGCAACAGCGCCTGGTGGGTTCTGTGCCCCGCAGCATCATTTATTCACATCCTATATTGTTCACAGAAGGATTTCCCTGAAAAGGGGGTCATCTCCAGGCAAATCCTAACTGGAGGCAGCCCCCCTTGATGTTACTTAACCTTCCAAGACACCTGTGCTGGTGGCTCCTCACTCTCGGCTCTCCTGTTACAGGAGCGGACCCCAGAGACGGTCATGTTCTTGCCTGCCGTCGGGTCGCATCGCTGGCACTGCTGTTGGGACGCACAGAATGGAAGCCTGTGGAATTTCGCCCGCCGGTAAGACATGTCAATACCCCTCAGTATCTTCTGAGACAAGGTACCGAGGAACAACCCCATTATGAAAGGTCTCTTAACTGAAAGCATTGCCATTCGAGCAACCATTCTCTACCTGATAGCTCCCTGTGGCCAGCTTTCAAGGCAGACGAAATTGAGTGGGGACTTAGAGCTGACTGTTCTAGCTTAAATGTGGCTGTCCTGCCCTTTACGGGGCCCCTGGCACGTGTTACTGAGGTCACCAGTGACAGCTCCCTGGCCGGCATTGATTTGGTGAACATGTCTTACTAGAGACCCGTGTCCCAAACTTCCCAGCCGGCTTGCCCTTGTAGGGGAGGAAAACTGAAGGTTCTTCGGTTGGTCTACTTTCTTTATTATTTTTTTTAATATTTATTTACTTGTGACAGAGAGACAGAGTGTGAGCAGGAGAGGGGCAGAGAAAGAGGGAGACACAGAATCTGAAGCCGGCTCCAGGCCCTGAGCTGTCAGCACAGAGTCCGACGCGGGGCTCGAACTCACAAACCGTGAGTTCATGACCTGAGCCGAGGTCGGTGCTTAACTGACTGAGCCCCCCAGGCGCCCCTCGGTTGGTCTAATAAGTAGATCGACATAAGACAGATGGACAGGAGAAACACGCATTTAATTTCAGATGTACGGGAGCTCAACGAAATATAAGACTCAAAAAAGTGACCAAGGCAGGCAGCTTTTATACCTTCTAGACAAGAAAACAAATTTGCGAAGAGTCGAGAAGGCAAAGAAGGTTGGGCTTGGGGCAGCAAATTGATGAGAAAGTCACCGTGTTTGATTCTCCAAAGTCCCGCCTTTCCGCTCTCTGGCGATGAAAATGCCTTTTATCCTCCGGCTGGAGAGGCGACCCTCTACACGCAGGACTTATTTCCCGCTTTCAGGGGTCCAGCGGAGGGGCAGGTGTTTTTCTTGCGCTGGCCATTTCTTAAGTAACTTTAATTCAAAATAATCAATGTGACAATGTGGCGTATTTTGGAGTGGCCTGTCCTGAAGGGTGAAGACACCCGGTCAACATTGACTGGCTTCCTGGGAGTGGTTCCCTGCTGTGGTACATTGGTATTTTTTAAAGTTTACTTATTTATTTTGAGAGAGAGAGATGGAGGGCATGCAAGCAGACGAGGGGCCCAGAGGAAGAGGAAGAGACAGAATCCCAAGCTGGCTTCGTGCCGTCAGCGTCGAGCCCGACACGGGGCTCGAACTCAGAAACCATGACATCGTGATCTGAGCTGACACTTAACCAACGGAGCCCCCAAGCGCCCCTGGATGGTCTGTTGTGTGGGTGAGGCCCTGCTTTAGAACAGGTGACCCAAGATATCAAGTCTCTCACAAATCATTTACGAAATAGAGGCTGGGCCATCCCACCCCCACACCCCGCCTCCCTGGGCTCCAGGGCCCGCCGAATCGGTCATGTCCCTTGGTCAACGTTATGTAGTCTCCAAGGAGCAGACAATTCCCGAGACCACCAAGCAGCTGTTGGGGTTTAAGCCACCACAGACCTTAAAACAGGTGCCGCCCTCCTGGGCCCCTTCACCTTCCGCAGAGAACACACACCTCGCCTCGTCCATTTTACCATAACCAATGTATCGAGTGATTGTGAGCCTTGGGGCGCCTGGGGGGCTCACTCGGTGAAGCGTCCGACTCTTGATTTCAGCTCAGGTCACGATCTCGCTGTTCGTGAGTTCGCGCCCCGCCTTGGGCTCTGCATTGACCGTGCGGAGCCTGCTTGGGATTCTGCCTCCCTCTCTCTCTGTCCCTCCCCTGCTTGCTCTCTCTCTCTCTCAAAATAAAATTTAAAATATATAAAACTTCAATAAAGAAAATTACTCATGAGTCTTTTGCCTTCCGGTGGGCAAAACACAAGCCCTGTGTTACCAGGTGTTCCTGGTCCCCACCACGGAGCTGAGGCGCTGGCCACCGCGGACAGGGCCTCCTGGAGTTTAGGGACCGAGTGTGGCCCTAAGTGCCCACCTCGTGGGAGACACCCTTAGAAAAACAGATACTGGGTGCTTATACTGGGCTTTCTGGGAGACTGAGGTCCCAGGGCCCAGCCGGTAGCCTGAGGACTCAGACTCTCACCTGCCACGGGGGCCAGACGCTTCACATGGGCAGATCGGCCCAGGCATCGGGGCCTCTGGGTTGAAGGGCAATGGATCCTTCAGGTAGGGCCAGAGGGTAGGAGGAGGCTGGCCCATCTCGGCCCCTGGCCTGAAGCCTTGGCCTCAACTCACCCCCCTTGACAACATGGAGAGCCTCCTGGGACAATGGCAGGAGAGTCATGCAGGGTGGAGCTGACGGGGAGTGGTGGGACCCACGTCCCCCCCCCCCCAGCACATGCTCACCTGCGGGGCGTGAACAGCTCCGGGCAGCTGGCAGGTTGGGAGCG
Organism: Paguma larvata; assembly: GCA_030068075.1. NCBI lineage: Eukaryota > Metazoa > Chordata > Mammalia > Carnivora > Viverridae > Paguma > Paguma larvata. The sequence continues at coordinate 133,031,503 of CM057828.1, forward strand.
GTCCGTCTGGCTCTTCTGAGATGCCCCGAGGAGAGGCCAACCCCGGGGCCCTGATTGTCCTTGTTCCGTGGATGCTAAGCGTCCTGCGCCGTGGTCTGGAAGACAGAAAGAAGCAGAATCATTATCATGAGGGGAGCCGCTTTGGTGGCTTTTCTCCTCCCCGTGGGGTACCCACGTTTCAGCTCACACCCGCTGTGCACATTCCCTGGGAATGACCCAGCGCCCTGGGAGAGTGGCTACAAAAGTCCACAAGAAACAAATTTATCAGGTGCACCTGTTAGCTGGCTGGCGGTGTCTGTGTTTGGTCCGGGCACTCGGGCTGGTCTGTGACACTCAGCCTCCAACCCTCTGACCCGAGGATGATTACCAGCGTATGGCTAATCCGGAGCCTAGGTGAGCACGGAGGGACCGTCTCCTAGAACACAGGACACAAGCCACCGGGCGGTTGGCACAGAGAGCTCGGGGTCCCTCTGCAGACTGGTACCACAGAGGGACACATTTGACCTGAGGTGGACCCACCTGCGCTCTTAGTGACAGGTGCCCAGATGGCCCAAAGCGCCTGTCGTGACCGTGTGGGTAAACTGCGGATTGCCTAACAACTGTCCACTGCCTCAGTTGCGCTGGCCTCCTGTGTGCTTCCAGTAAATGAGCCGTGTGGTCAGACTCAGAGACGGTTGCGCAAGCCGGTCAGACGTTTGCCAACCCAGAAACCTCGCCGATATTTGCAAGTCCAGGTCTTGAGTCGACGATGCGGCGGGTCCCCTCGACTGCCCAGGCGGACTGGACTCTTCCAGAGCCTAAAGTCAGGAACTCACGCCACCCGCGTGTAGGGCCGCTTGGGAAGGCTAACCCAGGACGCAATGTCGCCCAGCCCAGACTCACCACCGAGATACGGCGTCTCACACCCTTCCATTCCCCTGGGACGCCACAGGGGGTCTCACGTGACACTGCAGCCACGTGCCTCTGAGCTCTGGCTTCACACGGAGCGCTGTCTACCTGACCTCCCAGCCCCTGCCGCCAAGACTGAGCTGCTGACATCGCTGTTTGGTGGCCTGCGGTGGCTGCTTGCTCGGGACATCCGCACCACCGTGAGTCCTGCCCCTCCCCACCGCGACTCCGACATAACTCCCGTTTACCTAGTTCAAGTGCGATGATTACAAAAGCTAAAATTAAGGAGCCCCGGGGCAGCTGGGTGGTTCAGTCTGTTGACCGTTGGACTCTTGATCTCGGCTCAGGTCATGATCTCATGGTGCGTGAGTTCGAGCTCTGTGCGGGGCTCCGTGCTGACAGCACGGGGCCCGTTTGGGATTCTCTGTCTCTCCGTCTCTCTGCTCCTCCTCTGCTCAGGTTTTTTTCTCTCTCTCAAACTAAATAAACTTAAAAAAGAAAAGGGGTCACAATGTCGGGGATGGAGGGGTGTGGAGGGGGTGAAGTGGAGGCATCGGTTCTACAGTACAACCCGCTAGCCCTGTCTCCTGAGTGAGTGATGGACAGAGTGACATTACCCCTAAGGATGCGCTTACCTGAGCTGCCCGGGCGCGCCCGTGATCCCCTTTCTCCTAGGGCAGTCCTCATTCGCTGGCTTCTTTGTCACTCTGGGATTTCCTGTTCTCACGCTGGACACCCGCCCCACCCCCACCCCGCACCTGCATCCTTCCACCAGCCTCCCCCTGCCAGCCTCATCCAGCCTAGGGACGTTCCTTGGGAAGGGTCATTGCCTATTCCCAAAAGGACGAACGACAGCTGGCAAAAGATACAGAGCCAAATGGCAAATGTCTCAGGCTTTAATGCAGACACAGCAAGCCCTTGGCCTCTTAAATCACAGACCAGACCCCCTAGCTAAGTGGCGTAGGGCTGCTGTTGAGCTTCTGACCTCACCGGCTGACCGTGGAGGTGTGTGCAAAATGGCGTGAACCTCCTAGTCCGTGTCCGTTAGTGACATGGTCTGAGTCCCCCAGCTAGTCAGGGCTGTAAGCACTCCTACGGCCGTGACTAAAGCAAGTTTCACATAATTTCCCTTCACGCCGTATGACTCCGGGTCCCAGACGTTTCCCAGTATGTCGTGGACTTATTTTCATTTTCAGCAAATGGGCCACCTGGCTACGCTCTGTGCCTCAAGGGGTCATACTTACTATCCTAGGAATATACCTGTGCTGTGATTTTTTTTTTAAGTTGATTGATTCATTTTGAGAGCGAGTGTGAGCAGAGGAGGGGCAGAGAGAGAGAATCCCAAGCAGACTCTGCACTGTCACCACAGAGCCCAATGCGGGGCTCGAACCCACAAACCCTGAGATCATGACCTGAGCCGAAATGAAGAGTCAGACACTTAACCAACCGAGCCACCCAAGCGCCCCAGCTGTGATTTTCTTAAATGCTATGAATGTATGGTGACGGGATGTTACCCCACTCTCTGGCTGTCTTCCGACACATAGATCCCGACTACCTAAATCTCCCTGGCCATCTTTACCCGTCCCCAAGCGTACCTAGTGCCAATAGTGGTGTTCAAGCATGATGGGCCAATTGCATTAAACATACTTTATTATTATTATTATTATTATTATTATTTTAAGTAATCTCTACATCCAAGGTGGGGCTCAAACTCAGGACCCAAGGTCAAGAGATGTATGCTCCACCGACTGAGCCAGCCAAGTGCCCCAAACATACTTTAAATTTTTATAAACGGACACATTAACGTTCACAAAATGACAACTGGGTGCTCCTAAGTAAAGGTTGCCCTCCACCCTACCCCACCCCCGAGAACAGCTTGAGACTTTAAATAGCCCCAGGCCATATGATCTGCTAGTCTCAGCGAACATAGTACCACTGTCAGCACAGCCACCAATCCCAAGCCGGCTCGCCCAACCTTGCCCGTTCCTTCCAGGAAGCCACGACAAAGTCCGTCCACGGCTCTGCTCCCAGGGAGCCTTGGTCGTGGCTTCCTCTCACCAGCCCCAAAGCCTCTCCTGAGTGTCCTGAGTGACACTTCGTATTCTCCTCCGGAACCGTGAGTAAGAAATGACCTTCAAACTTTACAGCTCTCTCCGGGTCTGCGTCTCGGATTTCTGTGAAATCAGGGTTTGTGAGCTAAAGGGTGTTACAAAACGTTAGTTTCAACGATTGCCTCCAGACTGCTTTTCGAGTTCAGCTTCACAGACCGAAACTCAACAGAGGAGATCCCTCTCTTCCCCTCGCTCCCCCCCGTGATCGATACCATGACACACGTACATTTTTGCCAGTCAGGTGGCTGGGAGCCGAAATCTCTCGCCACTCTGATTAGCTGTGCCTTAGCTGCCCGTGAACCAACGTCTTTTCTCCGTGGGTGCACATTTGGCTCCGTCTCCGTGCAATGCCTCCTTGTCACCGCACTCAAATTTTGTATTTGTCTTTTTTCTTGTCAACTTCTAAGAGATCTCTTAGGTTATAACTCTCAGCTCCCTTCCATCCAGTTGATGAATATTTTCCAAATTTATCATTTGCCTATTAGACCCTGAGGATAGGGAATTTTGCCATGTGAAGTTTTAATGTTTGTGTGTTCGAAGACATCTGTTTTTTTCTTTCATAGCGTTTGATTTTCTGGTCTATTTGACAGGGTCTCTTGCACAAGACTGTGCCTTGGAGGTTGTCGTAAGTATTTTTCCTCTCCTTTTTTGTACTATATATCATCTATGTACCTAAAATTCCTTTATACACATGTCATGAGAGGGGAAATCCAATCGTAACTTCTTCGAGTTTCATAGGCATTTATGCTAGCATCATGTATTAAATCAGTCATTACTCGCCTGTGAATTATATGACCCTGTGAATCGTATCTTAAATTCTCATATGAATAAAAACCGATTCTGGATTTTCTATTCTGTTCCACGAGAATTTTTGGGTAACTTTACACCAATATGATTTTTTAAGATAATCCTGGCTTTTGTAATAAGTTCTAAGGTCCAGTCAAAAAAGTGTCCATCACTGATATTTTCCATGAATTTTCTCTCTGGCAGCACTTTTGAAAAAATTTTTAAAAATATTTACTTGAGAGAGAGAGAGAAAGAGTGTGAGAAGGGGAGAAGCAGAGAGAGAGAGGGAGACACAGAATCCGAAGCAGGCTCCAGGCTTTGAGTGGACAGCACAGAGCCTGACGCGGACTTGAACTCTCGAACCACAAGGTCATGACCTGAGCTGAAGTCAGACACTTAATCGACTGAGCTACCTAGGCGCCCCAATTTTTTAATATATACTTGAAAATTTTGGATCTAACTTTTAAAAATTGGACTTTCGGGGGAATTTGAATTTGAATTGTTCGGGGGTACATATATCATTTTATGAGAATTTAAATTTTAACAAACTGTCCAAAACTTTTGCCTACGTTTTCACAGGTGCAGTTATTTTTGTGGTCTTCTGTGATGTTTGATGGTGTTTTCCCCCCGTAGAAGCTCCCTCTCTCTTGTTAAATTTATTCCTAACTATTTTGAAGTTGTAATGATTGGAAACGCAGGCAATGTCTTACTCATTTCCGTTTCATGGTGCTCTGGGGCAGATTTCGTGTGTTTGTGACGTACCCAATGACAGAAACCTTCAGTGGATTCCAGTAATGTTTTCCCCCTCGAACCTCTGGTGTTTTCTAGTTGTGCGAACATATCCAACCTGTCACCAATTCTTTGCTTTCGTGTTATGTCTCCATCCCTTAGGACAGTTCGTCGGTTCGAAAGCATGCCTGCTTTCACAGTGTGACATCTTTTTTGTTATCGGATTTCAGTTAGATGATTTTCGTATTTTGCAATACAGAAAGTCGCTCTTGTTTTTTGGGTAAACCCACACTTCTTCTTTTAAAATAATTTAATTTAGATGTATAGACATTTCTTGCTTGTTGATATAATCGATGTGTAAGCTTGTGTGAGTTTAGGGCGAACAGCGTGATCATATGACACACAGACGTGCTGCCGAGTGATTGCTGTGGGGAGGTTAGTGAATGCATGTACCACTTCACACGGTGACTTTGGGGACGGGGTGAGAACTCTTAAAAGTTACCAGCTTAGCAATTTGCAGGTGTACAATACAGTACGATTGACTGCAGTCACCATGCTGCTCAGACCCCCAGAAGCTGTCCATTCTACAATAAGTCAGTTTGCGCCCTTCGGCCCCCTTCACCCGTTGTCTCCTCCCTGTAGCCCGGTCTTGGCAATCACCATTCTACTCTGTTTCTATAAATTCGCTATTTTTAAGATTCTGCAGAAACCGAAACTGAGAACATTTTAAATATTTATGTGTCATGGCATTAAAAATAATAAGCCTGCCACATATTAACATGAAACATACATTTTATGCAGAATAAAAGTATTTTGCGAAACAAAAATCAATCAGGGAGAAGAGTGATATTGTTTGATATTTTTGAAAACCGAATGAGAAGCCTAACAGAAGCCAGCTAGAATATCAAATCTGCTTCTGCCTTCAGTCCGATGCAATACCCCACACCATGTAAACCTCTGGAAAATTCCACTGGATACATATGAGATAATGAGAATAAAAAAGGAAAATAGTGCTGGGGCGCCTGGGGGCTCAGTCAGTTAAGCGTCTGACTTTGGCTCAGGTCATGATCTCACGGTTCATGGGTTCGAGCCCCGCATCAGGCTCTGTGCTGACAGCTCAGAGCCTGAAGCCTGCTTTGGATTCTGTGTCTCCTTCTTTCTCTGCCCCTCCCCCACTCATGCTCTGTCTCTGTCTCTGTCTCTCTCTCTCAAAAAATGAATAAACATTAAAAAAAATTTTTTAAAAAGGAAATAGTGTCTTAATATTATGAAGATACTCTTTTTCTTATGCCTCAAAAAGGGATTTTAGGGGCCCCTGTGGGTCCTGTGACTACAGGCTGAGAGTCATTGCTTTGATGTTCAGATGACTCAGCACTGGTGCGACTACAATGGCGTCCCCGCAGCCTCTCTTCACAGACCTGGAGTCTCTGCACCCTCCTCTGCGTCCGTCCTCGACTTGGTCAGGGTGCAGGGGCAGCATGACCTGCTGGGTGGTCTCGAGACCCTGCACACTCAGCCTCCCCCACCCAAATTATGCCTCTGACTCAGCACCCATCCAGCGATGGCGCGCGCCTCTCCGTGTCAGGGGCTGGGACAGCGTCGCTGGCTCCGGAGTGAGGAAAGCTCCGCCAGCTCCTCCGTGAGCAACGGACCCTCTCTCCAAAAAGCCTTGTGGATAGGGACTGGATGATAAGCTCTCTCTCCGCCCGGGTTGAGGTACTTTCCCCGCTGCTCTTTCTCTTCCCCTTGTCTTTGGGAGGAAGGGGCCCAGGGCCCCGGGCCCACTCCCCGCAGTCCGCACCTCTGCGGCTCTCTTTCTTTCTCCCAGATTGCACTCACTCAGTCTCCCGGGATTCTCTGGCTTTCGCGTTCTCTTCCCTGTAGCCTCCAACTCCTCTTCCTGCAGATCTCTGCGATTGAGAGTTTCTCGGTCTCAGTCCCTCCCAGATGAAGAGTCGCCGGAGAGCAGCGGCGGGTATTCCTACTTCTCCGCCATGTTGGCCCCCCTCTGAAGTTCAGATGAAACTGGCTTTCTATAGTCCTTGGCCCCCAGAGCTCTTCAGTATTTGAAATTAGCAAGCGTGTCGTAGTGAATATAAGTAATATCAGAAAAGGAGAGGAAGGTGGCAGGGAATGCACACAGTACTTGATCTAAATCACCTGGAGGCTAAGAGAGTCTGCACTAGCGACGTAGGGAAAGGTTCGTGAGGGAGCCTGGTTCTGACACAGTAGGTGACTGACATTGAACCAGCCATTGAACTAGCATGACGCTTTGCCTTAAGAGTCTGGATTAAGAATGTGAATGTAAATGAAGATAATTGTCATCTTGGATTTTGTATCGATTATGAAAGGGACCAACTGGAAAAATCCCAAGGAAGAAGGTCCTAGCGTTCTTAAAATCCTTAACCTTGAACCCATGGTTTCAGCCATTGGGAAAGTACGTAATAGGTTACCCTTGAGTTAGTTACTCAACTCGTGACCAATAATTGTGTCTAGAGATGAAGCTCTGTAAGTTGGTAGGCTTCGGAGCTCCTTAAGACAGGACAAGTAACATTCTCCTACAGAGTCCATACGTACGAGGGATTATCTTGCTCTTTGAACACATTTCTTTGCAGTAGAAAAATTGCAAGGATGGGAGCAGCACTTACTCAAGATAGCAAACCAGAATGCATAGAGGAAAGGGACGGTGACAATCTAGGCGGCTTTGACACATGTCACAAAGACGCCAAGCATTCGCTTAGGTCTTACCTTGTCGGAGAATCGCTTCTTCCGGTTGATTAGATTATGTCTAAAGCACATTTATGACAGGAGGGGAATAGTATCTATAGTTACTTGTCCTTAGTTTCATGCTTAGTAGGTCGAACTTACTCTACCAATCAAAACATGGAAACCGATTTTTATTAGATACCTAAAAATTGGTTACATTTGTGAAAAACCCTCTCTCTTAAACAGTTTGGACTGAAATTACAAATTGAACGTCACTGATGAAACAAGCTGCAGAGAAACACACGAAGGCAGTGATTGTAAAATATATTACTAGGCCAACACTTAAATTTCCTTCAAAAAAGTTTGGAATGCTGGAGCCTCTTTGGAAGCTTGTGGCATCTGGGGGCAAGTGTGGCCAGTGAATTGTGTTGATGTTGTCGATTATAGCCTTCAGGGTGGTAGTTTCTACACATCCCCCAACTCCAAGCCTGTGGCAGGCAGGTGTGAAGATAGAACCAGAGGTTCCGGCCGATTCGCTGGATCTGGGGCAGGCGGTAAGGAACCTGTCTTCTGCGTGTCAGGGTTCTGTGTTTCGATGGCAGATTACTGCTTCTGCTTGCTGCCTCCAAATACAGAGGCTGTGGCCGTTGGTTCAGACCCCACCGGCTAAAATGGATTCCAGGAGATTTAACGGAGACGTCCCTGCTTCAGGGGGGCATTCAAAAACGCTGTGATCTAGGGCCTGAGTTTGTGGGAGGGGCTAGCATCAGTTCGGGGCCCCTGAAGGCTGCTGAGCCCCACAAAATGGATGCCGAGGCAGAGATATCATGGAGTCATTTAGCTCAAGTCCCAGCAAAGCCATACATAAAAGACCCACATAAAAGCTGACTTCACACTTGATGCGAGAAGACTGAAAGCTTTCCTCCTGAGATCAGGAGCAAGACAGGATGCCCCTTCCCGCCACGCTAGTCAACGTCGTACTGGACATTCGAGCCAGAGCCATGAGACAAGAAACAGAAATAAAGGGCGTCCAAAGTGGAAAGGATGGGGTAAAACTATTCCCAGTCACAGAGGACGTGACCCCACAAATAGCAAATCCCGAAGAGTTCCTAATGTAATTCATAGAGCTAATAACCGAGTTCAGCAAAGTCGCAAAGTGCAAGACCAACACACAAAGATCAGTTGCGTTTCTATACGTTAGTAGCGAACGATCCCAAAGCTACTTTTTTGGCAGGTACAGAGTCTTTGATGGCGATGACAAAAATGTTTTGCATATAGTTAGTGGTGATGGTTGCACGAATAGATGTGAATCTATTTAATGCCACTGGATTGTATACTTAACGCAGGATCGAAATGATAAACATTAAGTTATGCAAATTTCACCACAATTAAACAATATTAGTCTATAGAAAGATAGCTGTGGATATATGATAATATCTACCGATTATATGGCGCAGAGGTCCTCAAAACTGTGGCCGACTGGCACAGCTCACTGCTTGTGTATGTATAGCCCACAAGCTAAAAATGGCTTAGCCATTTTTTTAGTGGCTGAAAAATCCAAAAGACAAATAATAACAAATAATAATTTCAAGTGCAGGACACTTGAAATTTATGTGAATTCCAACTTTCAGTATTCAGAAATAACATGTTTTGGAACCCGAAATTAGCCCGAATTGCTGGATTTGGATGATTGATTTATTCCCACTCAGGGCCCTGGTGTGGTTGCTTCCAGAGTGATTCAAGTCCAAGCCACGAATCACCAAATTGAGCCCTCTTTTTATGGTAAAACTTTACTTTCGACACACTTTAAAAAACGCCCATGCCTTTGCCTTCTTCGTATTTTTGCAAGCTGGCGTCTCATGAATCGACATGCCCTTTCGAGGTTCCATTTATCGGTGTTGTGGGATTCATAATATTTAATTGCTTAATGCTATTAAGCTCTTCTTGTACTTGGAGTAATGTGACGAGCGCTGGAGCACTGACCCCATCACCCGCGTGACCACTGGTGTATCCATTGTTCCCGTACTTGGTACGACTCCCGCCAATATCCCTCCGCCTTCCTACTGGTGCACTTTTAGACCTGCTGGGCTTGTCTCTCTTTCCTGCTTCCAAAAACAGAGAAATTCAGAGTCTACTTTACAACCTGCCATGGATATAAAAGAAGAAGAAATAGTCATATATCCACCATCCTTCCTTATTAAAATCAGTGACACACTACACAGATTTTATTTCTGTTCATCCTACTTCACTATTTACAGACTCATGGCTCTTTCATAGAATCGACTTCTTCCCAATAACAACGTCCACATTTTTTCACCTTCCAACAGCAGCCGTATTCTTTCCGTGGATGTCTTTGTCTTTCCAGCATTGCCGCTGCCAGCCGTGGTAAGCCTTGATTTTTGGCAGCAGCACAGTTTTCAGTTCTGTCCTGAATTTTCCTGATACAAGACACAGATAGCCATTCTCCAGGAAGGCAGATTTCTTTCAGGAGGAAACAGAGTTAGGGAGTTAACTCTGGCCATCGGTATTGCCCATGAAAATTGGTGGTAGAAAGAGGTGCTACTGAATCCCATTTGCCTCCCTTAGAAGAGACAGAGATGGAGACAGAATTTTATTTTACTTTATTGTTTTTTTTGTGTGTGTTTATTTTTGAGAGACAGAGAGAGAGAGAAGCTGGAGGAGGAGTAGAGTGAGGGAGACAGAGGATCTGAAGCAGGCTCTGCACTGACAGCAGAGAGAGAGCCTGACACGGAGATCGAACTCATGGACCTCGAGATCATGACCTGAGCCAAAGTCGGACGCTTAACTGACTGAGCCACCCAGGTGCCCCTTGGAAACAGTATTTTGAACATACGAGCTCACCCAACTTTCCAATTCAATATATTTATGTTTCTTAGACTGACGTATTGTCAGCCACTAATATCTTCTACTATGTTGAGAGTTACTTTATTAAAGAAGCTGGTTAGGGGAGCCCCGGCTGGCTCAGGAGGAGGAGCGTGCGACTCTTGGCCTTGGGGGTGTGAGTTCGAGCCCCAGTGTTGGCTGCAGAGATTACTTTAAAAAAATAAAGAAAATCTTAGGGGGAAAAAAAAGGATGTTTAAAGGAAATGAATGTAAAATGGAGAAATCAACAGGCAAATCGAAACGTGTTTGAAGACCGTTGAGAATCAGTGTCGAGGGGAATTGCAGGCACCAAGTCAAGGCTACGGTCAGTATCAAAGTCCAGAAAATACCAACAAGCATTTCATAGTTAACAAAATACCTGATGTGGCCTCTGCCACCAAGGGGAGCGTGCCAGTAACTGAGCTGGCTTTGTGCAAGTTCAAAGGTCTTGGAAGAAATTCTAAACCCAGCAAGGCAGGGATGGAGCAGGGGGGATGTCTAGACAGCGGGGCCAAGAAAGGTGAAAAGTCGAAGCGAAAGGTCAGGAGAGGTCTGAACAGAGGAGGGCAGGAAGGAGCAGTCTGAGAGGCATTTTAGGTCTCTGAATCTGTGCAGGCAGGGCCCTTGCTAGGGAGTTCATTGTGGTCACAATCATGCAATAAAATCTACAAATCCAGGGAATTTTTTTTATTTAAAAAATATGTTTTTTAATGTTTATTTACTTTTGAGAGACAGAGAGAGACAGAGCACGAGCAGGGGAGACGCAGAGAAAGCGGGAGACACAGAATGTGACACGCTCCAGCCTCCGAGCTGTCAGCACAGAGTCCAATGCGGGGCTCGAACCCACAAACTGTGAGAGCATGACCTGAGCTGAAGTCGGATGCTTAATTGACTGAGCCGCCCAGGCGCCCCAATCCAGGAATTCTAAAGTAAATTTTAATCCGTTTCTTCAAAGATAATGCATTTTCATTTAGTAATTTTAAAAATTGTCTACTACAGAATAGACAAAAAAAGCCCAGTAAAATAACAAAGATCACAGTAATAGTCACCATGTTAGGGCTTCATGCTGCTCTTACGCATTGTTTATGTGATTAAAACATACTTTATTCACTATCTTTGCACGTGATATGTTTACCTAATATAACAATTTAATCAAAGTAGTGAGAACAGCAGTTTGTTTTTATGCATATTTTCTTTTTTTCACAGAACCATAATTTGTATGGACGTCTAATTGACATAAAACATTATGTGTTTCCGATGTGCAGCTTCATGATTTGGTATTTGTACAGACTGTGAAACGGTGACACGGGTATATCTAGTTAGCAGACATTTCGTGTACATCTCCCATTAATTAAGTGTAATTACTGGTTATTTAGTGCTTTTCGGAGACGGGAGGGGAAGGATATGTTTTAACGTGCCCGAATTAGGCATGAGAGGAAAGGGAAAGATTTAAACGAGTTGGAATCCAGAAATTAATCTCACAGCCTTAGTCAGTGTCTTTTAATGAAATCTAGTCTAATTATTCTGGATAAGACATGTTAGAAGGTTGACAGCCCCTATCATCTGTTTAGAAACTTTTCAGCGAGGTATCACAATACTGTCCCTGACCAGTGAGCTAGGAATTTTCATGCTCTGGTGATCGGGGGGTAAACACTGATGGGGCAAAGCCTTTGGAGAAAGTGGCTTGGAAATGTCGGAGCAGAGCCCATATATACATATATATAATTTTAATATTTAATAATTTTCCATATCTTTATATATAAATTTATATTTTAATTTATAAATTTATATGGAAATGTCAGAGAAGAGCCTATATATATAAATATATATTTATATAAATATTTATAGTCATAAGTAAAAATAAATATAAATGTAAATTATAAAAAATAAACATAAATATGAATTATGTAAATATAAATATAAATTAATAAATATGAATATGAATTATAAATATAAAGTTATAATATAAATGATATATAAATTATAAATATAAAGTATAAATATATAAATATAAATACAAATATAAATATTTATATTCATATAAATTATAAATTCAAATTCAAATAAATTATAAATATAAATTTATAATATGAATAATATATATAAATTATAATTATAAATATCTATATGTAAATGCAAATTATAAATATAAATAGATATAAATATAATATAAATATTCATGTAAATATATAATTTTATTTTTAATAATTTATACATGATTTTAATATTTAATGATTTACATATAATTTTAATATTTAATAATTTTCTATATCTTTATAGATAAATTCATATGGAAATGTCAGAGAAGAGCCTATATATAAACATATATATTTATATAAATATTTATATGAATATATATAATTTTAATATTTAATGATTTATATATAATCTTAATATTTAATAATATATAATGTTAATATTTAATATTTCCCATATCATTATATAGGAATTTATACTTATATAAATATATAATTTTAATATTTAATAATTTTCCATATCATTATATATATATTTTAAAACTACTCTTTAGATGGTTTGGGTGCTTTCTATTGCTACACATATGAGTCAGATAATGCCTAGTTTTCAACTGTTCTTTTAATTTATCAATTCAAACTTAGAAACAAAGGTAGGCCCTGCATTAGAGCTTCATTAAATAGTTTAAGAACAAAATTAATCACAGGAGTCCATATGGCTCAGTCGGTTAAGTGTCTGACTTCAGCTCAGGTCACGATCTCATGGTATGAGTTCGAGCCCCACATCAGGCTCGCTGCTGTCAGCGCAGACCCTGCTTCGGATCCTCCGTTTCCCTCTCTCTGCCCCTCCCCTGCTTACACGTGTGCGCTCTCTCTCTCTCAAATAAATTAAGTACACATTTAAAAAAGAACAAAATTAACTAAAGATTAATCATTCTGAGACCATGTTAGAATAACACAAATGCATTGGGGTTGTCAAATTCAACTCAACATGGATTAAAGACTTAAACATACAACTTGGAACTTTAAAACTCTGAAGGAAAACATAGGAGAACATCTTAACAACATTGACCGTGATTTCTTGAGTAAGACACCAAGAGTACAGGCAACGGAACCAAAAATAAAAAAGTGGGGTGACATCAAACCGAAAACTTGTGCACAGCAAAGGAAACCATCCACAGAGTGAGAAGACATTCTTTGGATTGGAAGGAAATATTTGCAAACCATATATTTGATATGTTCGTCTCCAAAATATATAAGGAATTCCTACAACTCGTTAGTAAAGAAAACTAATGACCAATTCAAAAGTGGCCAAGGACTCGAGTAGACGTTTCTCCAGAGAAGATCTACAAATGACCAAGAGGTTTACAACGAACAGATGCTTGACACCACTCATCATCAGGGAAACGCAGACCAAAACCACCACATTGCCTCATACCTGTCAGGCTGGCTATTGACAAAAAATAATGTGGAACAAGTGTTGGAGAAGATGTTGAGAAACTGGAATTCTCACAAATTGGAGTGTAAATAGTACAGCCATTTTGGAAAACACTCGGTGGTTTCTCAGACCATTAAACAGGGGTTTGCTCTATGACTCAGTAATTCCACGCCTACGTATGTACCCTGGAGAATTGTAAACGTATGTGCACACAAAAACTTGTGTGGGAATGTTTATAGAAGTATTACTCACGGTAGGCAAAAAGTAGGAAAAGCCAAATGCTTGTCAACCGATGAATGGATAACCCACACGTGGTACATCATCCAAAGAGATGTTGTTTAGCCACAAAAAGGAGGGAAAGAAACACTGAAACACGACACGACGTGGATTGAAAACATTGGGCGACGTGAAAGAAACAGTCACGCAAGGCCGCGTTGTGTATGCACGCGTTTACATAAGATTTCCAGGGTAGGCAAACTTGTAGAGGCAGAAAGTGTGTGCCGGGGGTTGAAAGGAGCGATGAATGGGGGGTTGTTTCTAGGAGTATGGCATTATGGTGGATGATGAAAATGCTCTGAAATTGTGTCCTGGTAACAATCCCATGAATAGACTAAAGCCTGCTGAAGTGGAAAATTCAAGGGGATGATTTTATGGTATGTGACTTCTATCTCACGAAAGCCCTTAGAAAATAACTATTATGCTATTTTCTTCCCTCTGCAGATTTCTGTTAATAAAAAGCCAGAAGAGTGGAAAGAGATGAACGCAACGAAAGTCGGGTCTGTACAGCTGAATGACGGATTCCTCATGCCCGTGCTGGGGTTCGGCACCTCCACTCCCAATAAGGTAGTCACTGCGGCTTCGGAGGCAGAGGGGCAGCGGACGTGCGTCCTCATCAGAACCACGATTTGGGAAATGCAGGCAGGCCTCGTTTTCTTTGTGATGCTTCTCTCCAGATTAGGTTATTTTGTGCATGAAGTCAGTGATTTTCAAATTTTAATAAGCACGAAAACACAGAGGATCTTGTTAAAAATGCAGATTTGGGGGCTGCACCCACAAAGGTTCCAAACGAGTAGATCTGGGATAGGGCTCCAAAATCCTCATTTCTAACAAGCTACCGAGTGACTCTGAGGCTGCTTGTTCGATGATCGCACTTGGCGTGCTGCTATATCAAGGGACATGAGAGCGCGCCGTCTGTCAGCAACGCAGGGGTGGGTGACGCGGTTTCTGGTACTCTCACCTGCTGTCCAGCTGTGGCCATTCACCATCTGTTGCAATAAATGAAACCCAGGGGTCACGATCACCACATGTCAGAGGCTTAACGGCAAGCTTGCTTGTGATGAAGTTTCTCTGTAACGTCTAGTGTCCAAGTGGTCCCCGTCCACTAATACCTATAGACTATCTAGAGAAATCTCGGCTGCTGGATGATCTGGAGAGAGACAAGATTGAAGTTAGAGAGAGTGTTCGTGGTCTGAAATGGAATTAGCCTCTTAGAGGCCAAGTTGTTAATACAACTACGCCTTGGGGGCACTTGGAAATTCTGTTTGGAACACTGTAGTCCAGGCGTGCTTCTTGTTTGAACATTTCAAACTTACCAGAGCACGTCTTCAGTGGTTCTTGATGGAGGAGCTTATAACTGTTTAAGGAAAGTTGTAGGATTGACTCCCCAACACGATAGCCACGTGGCGTGTGATGCTGAGGACTGCAGCGAGGGCACTGGCACAGAGTGTTGCTTTTATTTGGACTTGGCTCTTAGATCCGCGATACTAGTCAACTCACCAGAAAGTACAAATTAAAATGTATACCCGGGAGACATTTTAAATGAGGTAGAGAAGAGTGATGGCGGGGGAAATTATGGAGGGCATTACAAGTCCAGCCTGGTGGGCCAGCGGAACAGTAGGCAGCTGAAAATAGAATAACCAAGTTGTGGAGGAGAAAGTGTCACGTACAGACCAACTTAGTAAGAAGCACTACCACCACCACAAAACCAATTATGAGACATTTTGTGTAAAAAAAAAAAAAGTTTATTTTCTTTTACATTTTTGTTCCTCCTCAAATCTGGTTTGAAGTGTTTCTCTAAGTTTACATAGGCCAACCATGAGTTTATTCTGTGTAAAGTCACACCTTCATTGTATTGACAGATAGCTCTGAGCATTAGACTTCAGGATTGCAGCTGGTTTAATAATCTCTTACAGAGCGAATTAACGTGGGACTGTAAATCAATAGATTGTGTCAGTCCCCACATGGTATAAATCCAGGGGCAGAGGGTTAAACCTAGTGACAAGCTAGGCCAGCTCATGGGCTCACAAGATCCGATGGTAAGCATCATTTCCTCATATCCGTGGCTTGAAATCAGCCGTGTGGGAATATTTACACCACAGAAATTGGCAAATACTCAGAACTTCTTTTCCTCAGAGAGTCGACTGTTAAACACCTGCGACTGGGTATAAGTCAACATTCGGCTCTGACACCTCCAGCTCTTAGCCCTTAGAAAAACAAGAGGTTCTGCTAAAAAGCTCTGCTGGATTGTCCATCTGTTCCTGAATCAAGTAGGTCTTCGTCTTTTTATGGTCTTCTAGGTTGCTAAGAGTCGGGTGGAAGAGGCTGTGATGAAAGCAATCGACGTAGGCTACCGCCATTTTGACTCCGCTTACTTTTATCTAAATGAAGAAGAGATTGGGAGGGCATTCCGGAAGAAGATCGCTGATGGCTCTGTGAAGAGAGAGGACATATTCTACACTTCGAAGGTTCTGCATACAGCTCCTTATGTATCTGTGAAAAGCTCACTCTTAGCTGAAGAGTTTCTTGGTGAAGTTCTCTTCTTATTGGTTAAGTTTTCCTTCCCACAGACCTTGCACTGTGAGAAGGCTGGTGAGGTACATGCTGGCTCGGTACCTCTTCGAGCCCTGAGACCTCCAATCTCAGCCTACTGCGTGGTCAAGAGACAGCCCATGTCTCTTTCCTAGGAAGTGGGAAGATAATACCACAGAAGTGCTATGAGGATAAAATTAATGTTTGTAAAAGTACTTACTTTTTGTTAACTTTGAGCCATTTGCTCCTACTATTCTTCATGTCTACTGATAGTATGTCTGAAACAAGTAAAAGAACTTATGGATTTCAGTCAGGTTGGAAAGGAATCCAAGAGGAATTTTCTCCAGTAGTGTTCATGGAGCTGACTACTTCTAGAACCAGATACTTAAATATAAGGTGAAGTGGCCCATGAGGAGAGAGTTGAGGTCCACACAAGTGAACCCTAGGCGGGCCAGTGAAGGGAATTCCTTTCTTCTTGCTTCAGAGTATGAAGCTCTCTGAATAACATATAAGATGTGGTATCACTATTGTACTCTTGTCTGTCTATCTCCCTTCCATAGGGAGGGAGCTTTAGCAATACTGATGGATTTTCCTTAGATTTTTACTTCCTAAAACAAGCTGGCTAAAGAACCGTCCCTCTAAAAGTCCTATAGGTCCTACTTTTCTTTGAAACACTTAACACATTCAAAATGCAACTTCCCGAATCACAACTGCTTGAGGTTCTTGTTTAAAATACAATTTCCCAGGGGCGCCTGGGTGGCCCAGTCAGTTGAGCATCCGACTTCAGCTCAGGTCATGATCTCACGATCTGTAGGTTTGAGCCCTGCATCAGGCTCTGTGCTGACAGCTCAGAGCCTGGAGCCTGCTTCAGGTTCCATGTCTCCCCCTCTTTCTCTCTCTGCCCCTCCCCTGCCCATGCTCTGTCTCTCGCTCACTCAAAAATAAATAAACATTAAAAAATTAAAAATAAATAAATAAAATGCAATTTCCCAGGGGCGCCTGGGTGGCTCAGTCACTTGAGCATCCAACTCTCGGTTTCAGCTCAGGTCATGATCTCATGATTTGTGAGTTCGAGTCCCACGTCGGGCTCTGTACTCACAGTGCAGAACCTGCTTGGGATTCTGCCTCTCTCACTCTCTATACCCCTCCCCTCCTTGTGCGCACTCTCTCTCTCTCAAAACAAATAAACTCTAAATAAATAAGCAGTTTCCCAGCCAAATCTCCAGATACTGGGATATAATATGTTGGAGGCAGAACCCAGGAATGTGTTTTGTAATTCCTTTACAGTCTGAAATTTGAGACCCCCTCTGTCGGCCCATATTTTTCCTTTCCTACATCATTGTCTTAATTCGGTATGAAACAGAAGCTATGAGGAGCAAGAACTTAGGAGCTGGGCAGGATGGTTTGTCACTTCCCAATGACTGCAGGTGTCACTTCCCAATGGCTGCAAGTGGATTTGTAGTTGTTGTTCATTTTCCCTTTTATTAACTTCTCCTAGAGATTCTTTTTTTAAAAAACTATATCAAATCATTTTTATTTGGCTCCCCCTCAGGCTAGAACCAGGCAGCAAGTCCCTGGTGACTCAATTACATAGGCCATACTAAAATGCAGCAATTTTGTTTCATTGAAGTAGAGTTAAAATCTAGTGTTTTGTTATTGAAGCATAGTTGACATACGAGGTCCTGTTAGTTCCAGGCATGCAACATACTGGTTGGACAAGTCCGTACAGTACACGGCACGCACCACGATAAGTGTGGTCACCATACAGCGTCATTACAACGTGATTGACAACCTTCCCCAGTCTTCATGACTTAATTATTTTATACCTAGAAGTTTGTGCTTCTTGATCCCCTGCACTTAGTCACCCCTCCCCTCACTCTCCTCCCTTCTGGGAACAACCAGTTTCTCCTCTATATTGATGAGTCTGTTTCTGGTTTGGGCTGCATGTATCTTTTTGAATTAGTGTTTTCGTTGTCTTTGAGTAAATGCCCAAAAGTGGAATTAGAGTAGTGGATCACGTGGTATTTCTGCTTTTAATTTTTTGAGGACCCTACCTCCGTACTGGTTTCCACAGTGGCTGCATCAATTACATTCCCACCGACAGTGCCCCAGAGTTCCAATTTGTCCACATCCTTGTGAACACTTGTCATTCTCGTCTTTTTGATACTAGCTGTTCTGACGGGTGTGAGGTGACATCTCATTGTGGTTTTGATTTGCATTTCCCTGGTGATGAGGGATGCTGAGCGTGTCTGTTATCTAGCCGTACGTCTTATTTGGAAAAATGTCCATTCGGGCTCTCCGCCATTTTTAATCAGGTTATTTGTGTTTTTGGTGTTGAGTTGTGTAAGTCCTTCATGTATTTTTTGACAGAAACCCTTTATCAGATATATCATCTAATACGTTCTCCCTTTTGGTAGGTTGCTTTTTTGTTTTGTCAATGGTTTTCTTTCCTGTGAAAAGGCTTTTTTTTTTTTTGATGCAGCCCCAATAGTTTATTTTTGCTCTTGTTTCTCTTGCCTCAGGAGACCGATCCATACATATATTGCTAAAGCCAATGTCCAAGAAGTCACTGCCTGTGTCTTCTTTTGGGAGTTTTATGGTTGCAGGTCTCACATCTAGGTCTTTAACCATTGTGAGTTTATTTTTGTGTATGGTGGAAGACAGTGGTCCAGGTTCGTTCTTCTGCATGTAGCTGTCCAGTTCTCCCAACACCTTTTGTTGAAGAGACTGTCTTTTTCCCATTGCATTTTCTTACCTCCTTTGTTATAGATTAATTGACCGTATACACGTGGATTTATTTCTGTGCTCTCTATTCTGTTCTGTTGAGCTATGTGTTCTGTTTTTGTGCTAGTACCGTATTGCTTTGATTACTGCAGCTTTGTAGTATATCTCGAAGTCTGGGATTGTGATGCCTCCAGTTTTGTTTTTCTTTCTCAAGCTTGCTTTGGCTATTCGGGGTTTTCTCTGGTTCCATATGCATTTTAGGATTGTTTGCTCCAGTTCTGTAAAAAAAAATGCTATTTGGATTTTGATAAGGACTGCATTTATTGAATCTGTAGATTGCTTTGAGTATGATGGGCATTTTAACAATACTTATTCTTCCAATCCACGAACATGGTATATCTTTCCATTTGTTTATGTCATCTTGAATTCCTTTCATCATTGTCTTACAGTGTTCAGAATACAAGTCTTTTATCTCCTTGGTTAAATTCATTCCAAAAATAAGTAAGTAAGTAAGTAAGTAAGTAAATAAATAAATAAATAAATAAATAAAAATTTTTAAAAAAGGGGGTGCCTGGGTGGCTCAGTCGGTTAAGCGGCTGACTTCACCTCAGGTCATGATCTTATGGTCTGTGAGTTCGAGCCCCACATCGGGCTCTGTGCTGATGGCTCGGAGCCTGGAGCCTGCTTCGGATTCTGTGTCTGCCTCTCTCTCTGCCCTTCCCCTGCTCATGCTCTGTCTCTCTGTCTCTCAAAAATAAATAAACATTAAAAAAATTCATTCCTAGGTATTTTATGTTTTGGGTGCAATTGTATATGGGATTGTTTTCTTGATTTCTTTTCCCACTGCTTCCTTATTAGTGTATAGAAATGCAGCCGATTTCTGTGTATTAATTTTGTATCTTGCCACCTTACAGAATTCTGAATTTATTAGTTCTAATAGTTTTTTGGTGGAGCCTTTCTATGGTATCGTGTCATCTGTAAATAGGGACGGTTCCACACTTTATTAATTTCTCCTAAAGATTCTTAAAGAAAGAATCTCATACCTTCTCTTTCAACAACTGCAGGTGTGGGGAACCTTTTTCCGTCCAGAATTGGTTCAAACCAGCCTGGAGACGTCACTGAGGAAGCTTCAGATGAGCTACATGGATCTTTATCTTATGCATTTCCCAGCAGCTTTGAAGGTTAGCAAAAGTTCTTATACTTTAATTATCAATATCAAAATTAATAGCTGAATACAAGACAGGATATAGTTTGTAAAAACGAGGAAAAAACATACATGACACTTTAGCCTTCCCCTTTTTTTCTTCTGCCACAATATCCCCACTCAGCCCCCGAGTGTGAGTTCACTGGTTTTCAGTATCTTTGCCTCGATCTTGCGAGTGCATTGTCTACATTTTCAAGACCCCATGGTCCCGAATCTCAACCTCATGTCCACTTGTGTCTGGGGAGCATCCCGACGTGGAGACCGGCTGAGGTGCAGGAAGTTTAACGAGAATGAAACTCGGCCCTCGAGATACCGCCAAGTCACTCTCTCTCGTCTGACCACCCCCAGGTGGAAAGCAGGGGTGAGAGCGGCTTATCCCATGAGGATCCAAGGCCAAGGCACCTGATCCAGCCACAGCACTGCTCTAGCCTCTCTCTAGGATGCGGTCTTGGGTGTCTCCAGTTGTCTGTGACACAAGCAATATTTTCTTAAACCTTTAGCAGTTAGAACTTTCTAGGAAGTATCCTCCCTCCATGTACTTTCTCTCTCGTTAGCCTCACCTTACCATTCCTTTCAAGAATGAGAATAGATTGTTGCAATAGCCTCAAGGTCTGTAGGCTCTGACGGCTTGACTGAGCCAAACGTAGCTTCGTACAACCTCTCCCTCTTCCCTGTGCCCCAGCCCGGGGAGGAGGCCTTGCCGAAGAACGAACATGGAGAATTCATCTTCGACACAGTGGATCTCTGTACCACGTGGGAGGTGAGTACGGCTCCGAAGATGCTAGGTCTCTGATGCTGGGGGAGAGAGGCTGGACGAGGAATCCAGGAAACGTGGCTCTCGTCCAGTTCTGCCCCCACGTAGACTCGGGTGAGTCCCCAGCGGTCCCTCTGCCTCCGTTTCGCATCTCCCCCACTTAGTAATTCAGCAAGTGCTTACTGAGTGCCTCTGGCGTCCTCAGTACTGAGTCTGTTTAAGTGCTCAGGCTACACCGGTGAACAAACCAAGGTGTCCAGCCCCATGGAGTGGCAGGTGCTATGGAGGGTGGTGGGTGTGTGGGAAAAGCAAGCTGAGAAGGGAGCCGAGAACGCCAGGGCAGGGCTGGGACCCAGAGGGGCAATAAATAGCAGACTGAGCAGGGTAGGGCTCATTGAGAAGGCTTCACAAGAAGCGAGGGGACCGACTGTGTGAGCGTCCAGAGGAAGAGCAACACAGGCATAAAGATGGCCAAGGCCAAGTTTTTGAGGTGGGAGAGAACCCGTCATTTGCCAGCACAGCAAGGGGGCATGTGTGGCGGGCGCACAGTGAATCTGGTGACCCTCACAGGGAACGGGGTAGAAGAGAAAACAGGCGGGAGGTCAGGAGGACAGCATGGCCCCTTCCCGCCTCCCATGTTGCACCAGCTCCACTTCCTGTGTGCCTGGCACTCGCTCTGGCTTTGCTCGAGTGTCTCTTGGTGTCCGGCTGGAGACCGCTCCGGCTCCTGGAGCCGGGCCTTGCACCCCTTGCGTTCTTATCTTACTCCGTCTTCTTGCCCATTTTTTTCTATTATTTTATTTTTCCTTCTCCTCGTACTCAGTGAATCGCGATCTCATTTGTTGGCCTCCACAGACCTTCAAGGCTTCCTCTGTCCTGCGCTGTGTCATGTTCTGTCCCATCCCGAGGCCCCTCTCTTAGCACCGTCCCCTTTACTGGGCTCCCCTGGCTGGTCACACGGATCACCCCTCGCAGCCCTTCCTCCACAGGCCATGGAGAGGTGTAGGGATTTGGGTCTGACCAAGTCCATCGGGGTGTCCAACTTCAACCGCAAGCTCCTCGAGAGGATCCTGAACAAACCAGGCCTCAAGTACAAGCCTGTGTGCAACCAGGTGAGCCCCGCGAACCCGCCCCCCCAAACTCTACTCCCTCCTCTTCCTCTTCTGTCAGTTCAACAAGGTCGCCAGCGGCACCGCAGAGAACAGAGCGCACTGCCAGTTGTTGAAGACAGTCCCCAAGGCCAAGTCACTTCGTAAAAGAACGCCTGAGGGTCGGGTTGGAGTATACTCTCCTAAGTGTGCTATGGGGGCGGGGCACAGAAATGTGCCGCTAACGAACTACAGACCTTTCTCATCTCTGGTCAGTGAAGCTGGAGCGCTCCTGTGGAAAAGAAAACAGGTAATTCTTTTGAGTTCTGTGTCATGAGACCACCACCGGGACTGATGGTACAAAGTCGGCCCCAACAATGTGAGTACATTAATGCCATTGAGCTTAGAAATGCTCAAAATGGGGCCCCTAGGGTGGCTCAGTCGGTTAAACATCTGACTCTTGACCTCAGGTCAGGTTGTGATCTCACAGTTCGTGGGTCTGAGCCCCGCGTCCAGCTCTGGGCTGTGTCAGCGTGGAGCCTGCTTGGAATTCTCTCTCCCTCTCTCTCTGCTCCTGCCCCACTCATGCTCTCTCTCATGCTCTCTCTCTCTCTCTCAAGACACATAAATTAAAAAAAAAAGATAAGCCAGCTTTAAGAAGCCATGCATAAACTGCCTGATCTTTGAGAATAACGGAAGAAATGGTGAACACAGGAGTGGCCACACTTCGGTCCTCAGGAGGGTCCGCATTCACCCGGTTTTATCTTACCTCCTTTCAGACTTCTCACATGCAGGCTGACGGAGAGTGACAGGCAATCCATGTAGCAAATATTAGTGAGGTTTATTTTTCTTATTTACAGATGAAAAATACGAATCGGGATTCTGAAAGTATTTCAAGTCTGAGAGCTACATTCTCCAGGGGCCTCCTCTATGGACCCGTCCCCGTGCTCTCCTGATTTTTACCCCCAGAAGCCCTACCAGGTTTTCACCCTGAATACTGGAGAAAACCCCAGTAGCCATCCTGAAAACTAGTAAAAACATTCCGTTTTCTTCAGGCCCACCGGCAACGGACGCCATCACGCTAGAGCCTGACCACCCAGAGTTTTCCGTGAGCCTAATCCGTGTCATGGGGGGGGCGGAAATACCCAAGGCCAGCCTGAGAACCAACAGTTGAGCTGAGCTGGCCCCTAGCCCACCCTTCCCGTGGCCGGGGCGATGGTCTTGGCCCGCATACATCTGGTGGACAAGTGAGCAGGAAATACATGGGGAACATGCTGGGTAATGTTCTGGGTTTCCAGCTCCCTTATGCACAGAAAGGAAGATGACGGTACCACCAATTACCTTTTACAGCACAGAAACCCCTCTCCCCAGGAGCGTGTGCATGTCACAGCACTAATAACAGCTTCTGACTAATCGCGACTAGCAATTTATTTCCACTTGAGGATAAAAGGGCCAGAAGGCCCAGAGCCCTGTACACACGGGACAAGACCGGGCTTGGGGAAGAGAGCAGGTGCAGTGTCATAGAGCAGGGCTGGCCTCTGGAGCCTCCAGGGATCGAGCCGAGACATCACACCATGTGGTGGGAGAGAGGAAAGCGCCCTGGTTTCCAAAGCCAAAGAATGGCCTCACAGAAAGTTAGTCCAATGTGAAGGGCGAGCGACTGGTTTCCAGGCATGGCGGCTGTGCAGGGAGGAGACCCGGGTGAGGGACTGAGAACAAAGAACGAGGAAAGGCAGGGGCTGCTTCTCCTTGGATAAGGCGACGCGTGAGGGAGATCTGAAGCCAACTCCACGGCCTCCTATCGGAGAGGCTGAGCGTGTCCGTTGACCTCCTAATCTGACTTGCCTGTTTCTCAGGACTGCTCTGCTGTCTGCGGGCGGTAATTGGAAGGGAAGTCTCTGGCATTTCCTCCGGCCCAGCTGTGGGTGACGGTCGTGCGTTGGCCCATGTTGCCGGGCTGCCCAATATGTTTGCCGCCATGCAACACCGCATCGTATGTTCCTGGAATCCAATCCTTCTGCTGGCTTTCTGCAGGTGGAGTGTCACCCTTACCTCAACCAGAGCAAACTCCTGGAGTTCTGCAAGTCCCAAGACATCGTCTTGACCGCGTACGCAGCCTTGGGGTCCGACTCAGAGAAGGAATGGTAATGACCTCTCTGCACTCACCCTGATCACAGACGCTGTCCCCTCTGGAGCCATCGCTCAACCGTCCGGGGCAGATTAAGGGTAGACAGCAGGAATAATCCTTCTTCGTAAACCCTTTAAGTAGCTTACTTTGTAAGGACTCGATACAACACTATTAAATAATAAAATCACTGATTAGAACGTCCATGCAATTCTGAAGCTTTGGGTTCAGAGAGCGGCGAAGGGAGCCCGTGCCAGGATTCGGAAGCTTGATAGTTGAGGGCCGTGAGACAAGTAAGAGCTTCCGTGAGTGTTGGTTTCTTTATCTCTTGAGCAGGAGTATAAAAACCTGCCTTTTAGCGCTGGACGAAGCAGGTAATTAATTGAAAGCATGATCGAAATAGTAAATTCTTACAAAATAATTGGTTTATCTATTATAATGGAAATGATCGGGTCTTAGTTTGGACAAAAATTTTGTCTTCTTGACTTCCCCAACCTTTTACTGAACTTCTCAGAAATGTTTCAAAAATGAACGAATCCCTGAGAGTCCTTTCCTGCCTTCCTCTCTCTGGTCCTTCTTCTTTGGAGTGCCCAGAAGAAGCAAAGAAACAGGTGTGGAGACAGCCGGAGGGTAATAAGGCAGACTTTAGAGGCTGGAACCCACTTAGCAGCCCCGATGGGAAATGGACACACAGCCCTGAACACCTGGTGCCTCTGCCTCCCTTCCAGGGTGAGCAAGAACAACCCAGTTCTCCTGGAGGACCCGGTTCTCAAGGCCCTCGCCGCGAGGAACAGGCGGACCCCAGCCCAGGTGGCCCTGCGCTACCAGCTGCAGCGCGGGGTGGTGGTCCTGGCCAAGAGCTTCAGTGAGGAGAGAATGCAGGAGAACTTTCGGGTATGCAGTGGGGCCGTGGGCAGCAGGGACCTGATGGGGGCGCCTCGTTTCTCTCTGCTCTGGGTTACCTGTGAGGCACCCGAGGCATTTTTGAGCAAAGCTCCCCTCCTTGAGGACTCTGTGCATGCAGGTGCTCCCCGCTGCTGCGGGGAGGGAACAGGGTATTGGGAAAGAACTCCAGAAGGTCAGCTTTGGGTCTCAAGCCCGTTTTTTTTCGCCCAACGCTATGGCCTTGATTTCTTCAGCTGCAGCACGGAGTTAGATGAGATGTAATCTGGGTTTGAAAGGGGGTAGGATTCCTTTGCTGCAGTGACATCGCCCACCCAGAGCCCCCGAGGGCGATCTGAGTTCCAACAGCTGAGGGGACGCACTCCTGACTCTTGCTTGGAGCGAACCCCAGCTTCATGACAACCATCTCATAAAACCTATGAACATCCCTCCATAAATGTGGGTCTGGACTGGGGTGGGGAGGGGTAGGGGACAGTAATTGCTGCAGGGAAATTGAGTCATCTTCTCCCCTTTCCAACAGGCTTTGGATTTCCAGTTGACACCAGAAGACATGGAAACTCTAGACAGTCTAAACAGGAACCTTCGCTATTTTCTAGATACTTCGTAAGTAGCTCCTTCTACTGTAGACGCTGGGGAGCAGGACGGAGAAGGAATCCGTTCATTCCAATCCACAAAGGGGGTGGCCTCTTCTTGAGGAGAGTGGCCGGGAAACGTTGTTTCTTCCAGCCCTTCTGACCCCCTTTCCCTTGGGGCTCTAATGTCCTGTGCCCCCCACCCTGCTTGCATTCCAGGGTCAATCGATGTGATGGTGTCCTTTGTGGGTACCCTCCGTAATGCCCTTCTCCCTCCGCCCTACTCATCGGTCTACAGGAAACCTGGTTAAATCCCACTGTCTGCCTCCATCGTCAGTTTTTCCCTCCCCACAAAGTTATTCCTAGAGGTACTCAAACCTGCTCTCATCTTTAAAAAAAGAGACCATCTTCCCTTGAGCTGACTTCGCTCTACGCCTCGTTTCTCCTTTGACGTGGAAACTTCTTGAAGAAACCTGTACTCGCTTCCTCTAGATGCTCTCTTCCCATGCTCTTCGGATCCAAACCAGACATCTGCGCCCTACTTTGCCGAGGTCAGCCATGACCCCGTCTTGTTTTAGCGGGAGGAACACTCCCCTAGAAACACGCTCCGGGCTTGCTTTCCGCACAGCCCATCTGGTTTCCCCTCGTCTCCCTGCCGTTTCCCCTTCTCGTGTTTTTGGCGGGCTCCTCCTCAGCAGCTCGACCTCTTAACTTTGGGGTGACTGAGGCCTCAATCGTTGGGCCTCTTCTGTTTTCTGCCTGCACCCACGTCCTTGGTGATTTTATCCAGTCTCGTGCTTTGAACACCATCTAAAGATACACTCCCCCAAATTATACCCAGCCCAGACTGAGCCGTGTACCAAGATTGTTATATCCCTTTATTCAACTACACTTGGGTGTGTAATAGGCATCCCAAACCTGTCATGTCTACACCGAGCGCCCAGTGGCGCCTGCGAGCGCCCCCCACCACACACGCACCCCAAACATGTTCGCACCGAGGTCTTCCAGTTCAGGGAGGCAACGGGCTGCCGTGTTCTTCCAGCTTCTCTACTTGATCTCCGTGCCCAGCAGCCAGAGTGATGGGCACCCCTCTTCTTGACATCCGGTAGCCTATTGCACTCAAGGTGAAGGCCACCTTCCTTACGGCACCTGCAAGGGCCAGCAGGAGGCTGCCGCCCTGGCTGTCCACCCTCGCGTCCTCCTGTGGTGCCCGCTGACTCCCTGCAGCCTGGTGGCCTCCAGGCTGGTCCTCACGTGCGACCTGTTCTCTCTGCCTACAGTGCCCTTCCTCCCGACAGCTGGGCACGCACTCCTTCACCTCCGTCGCGTCCGCACCCGGGGCTCACCTCCGTGGTGCCTTCTCCACCACCTTCCCCAAAATGCAACCCATTCTCTCTACTCTCTTCCTTTCTCTGTCGATACTCCTCGCTCACGTACTGTACAGTTTATTGACTTATGTTGTTTATTTTCTGTTTACCTTGATAGAAACGTTAGATTCCTAGGGCAGGATTTTTAAAACTCTACCGTCTCTCTGAGTGATAAATAAATGCTGGTTGAATGAATCATATCATAAAACGATAGAGAGAGAAAGGTAAGGGAGGGGAGAGAAGCAGGCAGTAATGCTTAGCGATTAATGTCAGTAATTTTAATCAATATCAATAGCGATTTAGCACTTTCTGTCTCAAAATTATATATATATATACATTATTAATATATATATATAAAATTATATATATATACATTTGGAGAGAGAGAGAGAGAGAGTTTACCTTCCTTGCTAAAATGAGAGTCCCCTGATGAATTGACTTATATCATAATCACTGTATCCATTCTTAGTTCTAATATATAATTTCTCACCAAGTAAAGGCACAGATGAATTGTTTCTGAGTGCTTGGAAGAAATGGAACAACGGCGATATTCTTATTATCTTCCTCATCATCGCCATGAAACATTTGTTAACTTTATATATTAAACCAGATCGGCACTGTTTTAAAGGAAGCAGAATCCGGGACTCCTGGGGAGCTCTGTCGGCTAAGCGTCCAACTCTTGATTTCGGCTCAGGTCGTGATCTCGCAGTTTGTGGGATTGAGCCCCGAGTCAGGGTCTGCACGACAGCGCACAGCCTATTTGGGAATCCCCCTCTCTCTCTGCCCTTCCCCTGCTCACACTCTCTCTGTCTCCCCAAAAACAAATAAACTTTTTTTTTGAAGAGGCAGAATTCATTTCTGCCCTCTTGGGAGTTTAAAACATCAATACAAGTAGCTTATCTCCTTAAGTTGTAGAATAATACGGTACCTGAAAAAAAGTGACATGTTGGTTTACTTTTGTATACGTGTTCCTGAGCACGTTAAGGGCATTTTCTAAGTGTCTTCATTACGGTGTCCTGCAGTAGTACGTGGTTACTGCCGAACTGGTTGGGTTTGCACCTGTCCAAAAAGAGAATCACTTTAATTTTCACACTTATGCCAATTTAAAAGAAACTTACTTGACGGAGACTCTCCCTTTCCCTTTTAGATACAAACATCATCCGGATTATCCATTTTTTGACGAGTGTTGACAACGGCGTCTGTGCTTGCTCCAGAGCTCTTTGACCTTGGTCACTGATTGGTGAGACACGTCCAGTGGACCCCATGTTGTTGCCTTATCGGTCTTCATGTGATTCGACTCCCCAGGTCGGAAAACGAAAGTCTCTAAATCCGGTCTTTTCCTTCCAAAGCAAATGAAAATACATGTCAGACAACCTAACCCATCGATGCCCTGACTTTATAGTCTGTTTTTGCTGTTTCCTGTGTCACCGAGGTTGAAATGCTGATATCCACCGACGGGATCCCAGGAAAAATGTAAATCTCTGAAAAGAACTAACCGTTTAGTTGTATCCAAGGTCTAGCTTTCTACTTGTTCCTAAGAATTTGTTTCTCTTTGGCTTTGTGAATTTACCACACCATACAATGTTATCGGACCTTTTAAAGGGATCTAAAACTCCGTCAATACATAATACAAAAAAGGTCATATTTCAATAAAAAATTACTCATAATGCCAAAAACAAGGAAAGTGTCAAGCCGAATGAAAAAGGATGACCAAGATCTGAAAATTATCTGATAAAGATCTTAAAGCAGTCATTATAAAAACTGTCTCAACGAGCAATGACAAACTCACTTGGAACTAATGGAAAGATAAAGTTTCAGTAAAGAAAAAGAAGATATAAAGAATTACGAAATGGAAAGTTTAGAGCTCAAAATGACAAGAGTCAAAACAAGAAACTCACAGGATAAGCAGAGGGGGCACCTGGGTGGCTCAGGTGGTTGTCTCACTCTTCCGTTTTTGCTCAGGTCATGATCCCATGGTTCCTGGGTTTGAGCCTTGAGTCGGGCTCTGTGCTGACAGTGCAGAGCCTGCTTGGGATTCTCTTTCTCTCCCTCTCTCAAAAATAATTAAATAAACTTCAAGAAAAAGATATTAAGGGACAGTGAAATAATTAACGCACTGGAAGATAAAACAATGAAAATAACCGAATGGGAACAAGAGAGAGAAAGTCAGCTGGGAAAAAAAAAAATGAACAAAGCGTTGCAGACCTTGAAGAAGAACAAAGGTTCCAACATTCGTGTCATCGGAGTAGAAGGAATTCGGAGATGTGGGTGAAAGGTACGATTTTTATTGTAAGTTCTGAGGCCCTGATGTTCGTTCGGCATGGTAATTACAGTTAATGATTCCGGACCGTATAATTGATATTTGCTTCAAGAGTAGGTCGTGAGTGCTTCCACCAAAAATAAGGCGACCATCAGAGGAGATGGTGTATTAATTAACCTGATGGTGGGAATCATGTCATAATGTCTATGTTTATCAAATCACCATGCTATGCACTTTAAATACGTGCAGCTAATTTGTCAATTATACCTCCATCGAGCCTGGGGGACAGGTGGGGGCAGGAACAGAAGAGAGAGGGGGATTGCTACAAAAGGGCAATGCGAGGATGCTTGTGGTGATGGGCACGTTCTGTCTTGATTGTGGTGAAGGGTTCACGAAAACACACGCATGAAAAAAATCACAGACACAAATCAGTACCCACGCGGGGAGGTCCGGATAAGACCCAGGGATCACGTCAAGGTCCAAACCCTGGTTGGGACGTGGTGCTATAGGTGTTCGGGGACGGTGAGGGGAGGCCGAGTGGGGGAAACTGAGGAAAGAGCATCCGGGACGTTCTGTATCATTCCTTACAACTTCATGTGAATCTACAATGATCTCAAAATAAAACGTTGGCTTTACAAAATAAGAAACCGGAAACTTGATTCCAGATCCACGCCTTTCCTCTCCTTCTGGATTCTTTTCCAATCCCTGGTCACAAGAGTATGGTGAGGTTCTAGCCTTAGGCCCTGCTACCAGCCTTGTGTAAGCCCAGGAATGTGGTGCTTGGAGCACAGCCTGGAGCAAGTGGAATTGAAGACAGGAATGACTTATGGGCCGCCCGGTGGCTCAGTGGCTCAGTCGGTTAAGCATCCAACTCTTGATTTCTGCTCAGGTCATGATCTCACGGTTCATGGGTTCAAGTCCAGGGTTGGGCTCTGCACTGACAACGTGGAGCCTCCTTGGGATTCTCTCTCTCTCTGCCACTCCCCTGCTCATGTGTTCTCTCTCTTAAAATAAATAAATAAACATTAAAAAAAAAAAAAAAAGGAGTGATTTAGCCCAGCCAGTGAAGCCTGTAATTCAATACACCATACACACTCCCTCCCCCTTCTCTGAAATTGAATGGTGGGGATATCAAGCCAGTCATCGGACTTGACATTGCTAGTTACCAAATGGTGGGATAATTGAGATTTTGGGGTGAGGAATTCAAAAGTCCAAATGAACCCCAGGGGAAGAACAGTCCTTTCTGGAAATTGTTGTTAAATTCAAAATTCATTTCCCCCCACATTCAAATGATCGACCATAAATACTTTTCTTTTTTAAAATGTATTTTATTTTTTTAAGCTTACGTATTTTTAAGGGGAGTTGGGACAAGAGAAAAGGAGAGAATTCCAAGCAGGCCCCCAAACTTGTCAGGGCAGAACCCGATGTGGGGCTTGAACTCATGAACCACGAGATCATAACCTCAGCCAAGATCAAGTTGGACACCTAACTGACTGAGCCACCCAGGCAACCTGGACCATAAACACTTTTCTTCCAGTAACATGCACTCTCCAACTTGAGAATATGGTGCCCAATGGGGAGGGGGGGAAGCAGTCTTTTTTCCCTGAACTTCAAGGTCTAAAAGCTCAAATGCTATCAATTCATAGACACATTTGTAAGGACTTCAAAACAGAATACTAACCTTCCTTCAGGAGATCTTTATAGATTTATAGTCCTACTAAAAGTTACTGAAAGTGTAATTTTTCAAAAAACTTCAGTCTATTGGAGAGTCCAAATTTCAAAAATGGCATAATTGGTAAAGGGGACTGAGAAAGAAGGGCCAAGATCTGTTAAAAGCATCTAAGGAGGACCAGCATTCTCAATTTGCATCCATGCGTCTTGGGGGAAACCTTGAACTCCAGCTGTCTGCCATTATGACCCTGTTTCCAATGAAACTGAATGTAGAATCAGAACTTCAAATTTCTGTATCACAAAGTATCCAGAGTAACAAAAAAAAAAAAATAGTAGTAAAGCGTATTTTTTATTGAAAAGAATTTGTTACTAATCACACTAATAGATTAGTGAGAACAAAGCGTTTGGACCATGATTAAAGTTCTTATTTTTCAATTTTTCTATTTCATCTCTGGTTTCGCTTAAAATTTTTTCTATTTTGAGGGGTAGTTTATAAAATATATAATACATTAGTAAAGAAGTGCATTTACATAATTATGACATAAATACACACATATTTGAGTGCAAGTTCCAAAACTGTTACTAATAGTGGAGGTTCCAGCAAGAACAATGGGTTTCAGGGGCGCCTGGGTGGCTCAGTCGGTCGAGCCTCTGACTTCCGCTCAGGTCATGATCTCACGGTTCATGAGTTCGAGCCCCAAATCGGGCTCTGTGCTGACAGCTCAGAGCCTGGAGCCTGCTTCAGATTCTATGTGTCCTCTCTCTCTGCCCCTCCCCGCTCATGCTCTGTCTCTCTCTCCCTCAAAAATAAACATTAAAAAAAACTTTTTTTAAAATGATGGCGCCAGTTGAGAGGTCAGCCTCGGGAGCGCCAACGCGGAAGGCCTTGCCGTCCTCTGCCACCGAGGAGGCTGTCCCCAGCACGGAGACGGGCTCCCACGGCAGCCATCCGGACCGATTTTCGCTCCAGAAAGGACCAGGTGGGCCGGGCCTTTCAGCGAACCCGCAAATGCCGCGGGCAGGGAAGCCGGGGCAGGTGTCACACCCGCGCGGGCGGCGCTCGCCAACCAGGTGGTGCGCGGGGCGCGCCTTGGGCTGCGGAGAGGCGCCTGCCGGCCGCCCAGAGCGCGGCCCCGCCGCCCTGAGCGCGGCCCCGCCCCCGGCCCCGCCGCCCTGAGCGCGGCCCCGCCCCCGGCCCCGCCGCCCTGAGCGCGGCCACGCCCCCGGCCCCGCCGCCCTGAGCGCGGCCCCGCCCCCGGCCCCGCCGCCCTGAGCGCGGCCCCGCCCCCGGCCCGGGCCCCCGGCGCGGCCTTACCCCGCCACTTCGCCTTCCTGGCCCGGCCCCTCGAGCTGGCTCTGCGTCAACGGGCCAAGGCTGAGTGGGCGCGGACGGCCGGGGTCGGCGGCCTCCCCCGCGACCCCCGAGAAGAGCCTCAAGTCCACAGGAGCGGCAGCGGCGCCCTCTGCTGTCGGAGCCGCGAACGCTCCGAGTGGGTCTATGGCGCCCCTGGCGGTCGATCCGGCGCATACCGCGGAGCCGGGCCGCCAGACCCGCCTCTAAGGCAGGGCAGGCCTGGATGCCGCTTGGGGTCCTGCCTGGGGTCCTGCCTGGGGTGTCGGTCTGGGGTGTGCCCTGGGATGCGGTTTAAGGTCCCGCCTGGGGTTGGACCTAGAGTGTGGCCTGGGGTCCCGGCCTACTCGCCTACATTTATCTGGAAGCAGCCCCCTGGTGCTTTCCTGATGTTTCTCGGAGACACAACAGAGCCTTTGAGCCACGGGAGCTGGTTCGCAGCTGAAGCAGGAGTTCTCATTGTGTGACCATGTCCTTGACCCAGCGATTTAGGACCAAATCATCTTTGCCGCGTTTGCTGGTGCTCCTGCTGTTTCAAGCGGCCCACGGGAAACACTAGGTAGGAATCCGTACTACTTGTTTCTGTAGAAAATGAAGTGGCCGGCCGTACAGGACTGCTGGTCCCTCAGGCTTACCCGTGACCAACGTTTGTCAGCACCCGACTTTAAAGGGTGGGGGTGAGAACAGACCTGCCCCACCCCCACCCACCCGCAGTGTGCCTGCAAGGCTGACAAGGAACTGCGGTGACAAGGCCTCTGTGCAGTGTGGAAGTCAGCGGCCCAGGTGGGAAGATGAGATGGTCAGTTCATGTCACGTGGCTTTAAAGCAAGGATGAAATCTTCCATGCTTGGTCACCTGCTGTGACTTTACCCACACGGTCAGGTGAACAGGTGCCTGCCTGGCTGAACACGCAGTACACACTGTATCCGCATTTAGAAGGCAAATCACAAGCCAGGTCTGCAGTGGGACAGGTTTTGTGACGTGTTCACGCACATTCGTTATATGTGTACTTGGATTACGTATTTTGTATAATTTATCTACATGTCATAGACACGGGCACTGGAAAGAGGATTCTTCTTAGATAGTGCTCTTTTAGGCCATTTTCACTTTCTATAATTGAGCTTTTCTCAGTGTCCTTTACGTTCTGAATCTGGCGGAATGACTTCACCAGACAGCACAATTCTGTCAACACTGGTAGCACGCACTCTTAGCCCATGGCACAGAACTTGTCTGGCACTTAACCTAGACGGGGAGACATCCTGCGACTCACTCGTGAACACGAGCCTTTTTCATCGAACATAATAATTTGTAGCCGCTTTTTAAGACAACGGACCCAAGCGCGGTGCCGAAGTGCCGGCCGGTGAGCAGAGGGGACACGAGTCACGGGTGGCCTTGAGCGAGCCCGTGTGGACGGACCCCGGACACCGAGTGCAGGAGGGCAGTGGCCCGCGCGTCTCTCTGCTCGGGGTTCCCTCAGCTGTGCTTAAATAAGAAAAGCCTCTGTGTTGAACGGAGACCCCCCCCAACCCCCCCCAGCTAGGCTCTGGACGTGCGGAGGTAAGGATCTTGTTTAAAGCCGTCTGGGGGCGTGGAGGGAAGGAGGAGCGCGGAAGACGGGAGGCCGGCCCCGGGTTTCGAGTGGGGGCCGTTACAGACGTGGAGACTTGTGCTAGGGTCTCAACTCCTGTATTTAAATACTTCCGCAATACAACCTTCTTCCCGAGAGTAGAGGCCACACAGCGTGTCCCGTCAAAATCCTGTCGCACGGCTCGGAGGAGCTTCAGGACGGCGGGTTCTCCCCCGAGAGCGACCGCCGCTCCCGGGGCGACTCCCTTCCCATCACCGAGACCCTCGCACTGTGCGGGCCTCTCGGGGAGCGCAGCTCTGTTCCCGGCGGGACTCGGCCCGAATCGAAGCCCGTCCGCCCCCTCTCCGGCAGGGCCCCGCCGCGGCTCGGCCCGGTGGACCTGCGGCGCCGGGTGGGCCGAAGCGGGAGGCCGTGCTCAGTATTCTGTGTTGAAAGGATAGTCCTTGTGGTTTTTAGAGCTGAAAAACAGGAAAACACATCGAAACGAAATGTCTCTTATTTTTAAGGGAAAGAGTCTAAAAGCTCCCCGATGTGCTAAATTAGCCTTTGGACTCCTTCGGTGGCCAACCCTCTGACAGGTGAGGCTTCCGAGGAGGTTTAATGAACCTAAAATGCATTCGCTCGCGCCTACTGGGAATCGCCTCCCTCTGAAGGCTGGGCCCTGTCCTTGGAGTGGGGGTAAAGGGACGTGCTTACGTGGGTAACGTGCACATTCGGAGATCCCGGTCCAGGTCGAAGATGTCCTCCATGTCCTTTTCTGATAACTCGAAGTCAAACACCTGCACCCAGAAAAAACGTTCACAGCAAATTCAGTTCGGCGAACGTTTAATTGAGCATCTGTTACCTGCAAAGCGCTGTGCCGGACCTGCCGGGGACACAACGGTGTAAAAGACACACTGCACGCGGCACCTGAAACTTCCCGGGGACATCAGCCTCCTACGGGCACGGGGACCGTGACCCTGTGCCCGGCGTCGGCTGGCCCGGGCTGGGGGAGAGCCCCTGCAAAGACAGGACGCGGACCGCAGTCGCCCGATGGGAGTCAGGGGCGTGCCGGAATTGTTAAGAGGCGGGAGGGGCAGCAAAGCATTTTTTCCCATTGCTCAAAAAAAATCCACAAAAAATGACAAAAACAAAAAAACCTTCAAAACCTAAGGAAAATGCAAAACCGAAAACAGCTGTGCCCCACACCCTCCCAGCTAGGAGGACGTGGGTGCCCGGGACCACCGATTCTAACAGTAGCCGTAACACTGTGTAATTTTGGTTTCTGTTCCTTGTGAAGCAGGATTCTAAGCTTCACCGGCTGTGCTCCCAATACACCTGAAGACTATGACGCCCCCTCCTGAGACGCGGGCTGTTCTCACAGGAGCTGAGGAGCCAGGAGGGAGGGTGCGGCCATTCCCTGGAGGGGACGGGCCCGGACCAGCCTCTGCCCGCAGAAGACCCTCCACCCCGTCTAGCAGAAACCAGGGTCAGCAGCTCTGACCGGAGGGCGGTTCTGGAAGGGCCCCACAAAGCCAGGCCCGGGCAGCCGGGCCCTGGGGAGGCTTGGGGAGCAGGCACCTGGCTGGGAGGGCTGGGGGGGGGGACCCCGGCCGTTCAGTGCCCTCCCTCCCCTGTTTCGTCCTGTCCGCCAGCTCCCGGGCTGGGCTGGTGCCCGTCACGCTCTGGGGTTCCTCGTGCTGTGGCCACAGCGCCATCCACCCCGTGCTGCGTCCCAGCCACAGAGGGCCTGTCCGTGCAGCAGTCAGGTCCCCAGGTCACTCGCGCACGATCCCGAGCCTCCGAGGAAACGAAGGAACACACTTTCCTGGATATTCTCACGAATCCGCTCAGGGGTGACAGATTTGGGGATCACGACCACATCCCTCTGGATCTGAAACCGGATCACGATCTGCGGAGAACAGGCCTCGCGTCAGACGAGGGGCAGTCGCAGATGCGCACTTGACTGTGCGAAGGCCGCCGGCCAGGGCCGGAACTGCCGTCATGAGCACTTCTGTTCCAAAGTCCTTAGAACCCAAAGTGCCATTTTCTGGACAGTTCCTCCTGTGTGCGTGATGCCCGCCCCTGGGCCATGGGAACAGCTCAGAGGACCAGCCAACGCCTTAATGAGAGTCCACCGAGACGCCCAGCCCCCAAACACCGGACATCAGAGCAAGGAAGACTGCTCTGTTCCACTCAGCTGGGGGGCTGAGGGTGACGGCCAGAGCCCCTCATTTGGAGTCCCGTCCACGGGCCTCGCAGCCTAAGTGGGTGGGAGTGTGGCCCCCGAGTGCTGGTGAACTGGAAGCTCGGGGCAGCCGCCAGCTGGGCCAGAGCCAGCAACCCTTCCTCCGCCCGGTCCCCGGCTCCGAGAGGAAGCGGGGAGTCCCCCCCCCCCCACTCCGCAGCCAGCCCCCTCCTACCTGGGCGGGGGACCTGTGGTACTTCTGCGCGATCCTCTGAATCACGGCGTCTTCCAGCAGGTCCACCCCCTCGCTGGAGAGAGCAGGGCGGGGCGGGCGGTTAGGGGGCAGACAGGGCGCTTCCTGCTTTCAAACACACGTTACCTCCTCCGCACCAGGACCTAGGTTTACTTCCGTCTGATCACAGTGCCTGCTCAGCGCAGGGAATTTAAATGATAACAAGAACTCGGCACCCACACCCCGCCATCTGGAGAGGAGACAATTCAGTGGGGACAGCCGGGCACGCTGCTTTTCCGGGGAGATTTGGTGTTTTCTCGAGAACCAGGGGGCAACATGACAGCACACGAGACGCGTACTCCGCGCTTCGGAGAGC
Source organism: Paguma larvata (assembly GCA_030068075.1). Lineage (NCBI taxonomy): Eukaryota > Metazoa > Chordata > Mammalia > Carnivora > Viverridae > Paguma > Paguma larvata. The sequence goes on from CM057828.1 coordinate 133,068,207, forward strand.
CCCTGGGTGGTGAGGCTGACTTCCTGGCTCTTACCGCGGGGCCTGGTGCGGGCCCTACAGTGTTTGTAAGTGACGATGATGGCAATTTCAGAAAAGTTCAACTCAAATACCAAAGCACGTGGCAAAGTTTCGGTGCAGGGAATCAGAAGGCTATGGCCACGGCACTATCCCTCGCGTCTATCTGGCAGGGACAGGCCCTGATCAGCCTGGAGAGCCGTGTCTTTGGCCCCTGCCACCCACTGTGGCTCCGGTGCCCCAAGTTCAGCTGCAGAACACGACCCGGCCTTCCGGCAGCTCCCCGGCCGCCCCCAAGTTCAAACACCTGTGCCCCACTCCCCGTGCGAGACACACAGGTAGTAAGAGTCAAATGCCTTCAGTCCTCCCTGGGCCCCTCGTCTGCCCAGGCCCTGAGCCAGGGGCTGGCGGAGAGTCACAAGTGACACGTGGCCCCTGTGCTCACGGGGCTCTGACAAGTGGGAAACTGAAAAGGAGATAATGGCAAGACAGTGTAATGAGGGCTATGGACAAAACCTCAGTAAGGGGAGTCAGGAGGGCTCCCTGGAGGGGGTGATGCTGAATTGAACTGGACATTAGAAATCAGAGATAGCCAGATTTAAAAAACGTGAGATAAAACAAGACTCTAGGTGAAGAGATCAGCCTGTGCAAAGGCACAGGGTACAGAAAGACCAGGCTCTCCTCCGGGAGCCTGCGAGGATTCAGGTGGTCGGTACACACTGTTTGCAGGAAGACAGGAGCCGAATTAGGCAGAGGCCAGACCAGCTGGGACTCCTAAGCCATGCCAGGAACCGAAGCATTTTTAAGCAGGAGAGTGGCCTGATCAGACCGAGCCGGCTCCCTTCGTCCCCCTAATGGACTGCAGACTGGAACCGGGCAAACCTGGCCGGAGCGGAGAGGCTGCTCTCACCACCGGAGGTAACTCCGGCTTCACTGGGGCTGTGACAGTGACCACGGAGATCGACACAGATCCCGGGTTCTCTGGCAGAGTAATGGGGGACTCTGGGGACGGACCGGAAAGGCCGCATTGCCCGGCGTCCGGTCTGGGAGTGCCGAGTGGGTGGGAGCTCGCGAGCCGATGCGGGGCCCACAGCACACGCTTCCGGTTCCGGGGAAAGGGGCCGCGTGCAGACGCAGAGTTCTGTGGCCCCCGGGAGGCGGAGCGGGTGGCTGCCCTCCTCCGGCCACCAGCACCGGCCCCGCCCCCAGCCCGCGCGCCCCGCCCACCCCTGCCTTTGTTAGGCCCCCTGCTAACTCTCCGAATCCAGCAGGTGGGTGCATTCCCCCCCTCGCCGCACCGCCACTGACACACCCCCACCTGGAACCGCCGAGGGGCCGGTAGGCCGTCACCGTCACATCTCTGGATTGGCAAAAGCTGATCAGGTTCTTCTGGGTGAGATATGGGTGGCACTCGATCTACAAAGAAGAGAATCACAGCTTACCAAGAAAATCCAGACCACCGTACCCGAGCGAGGGGCACACACTCATGTCCCGCTGTCGCTGACGAGCTACGAGGCTCAAGCGTCCATGCCTAAGTGAAAGCCACTGAGAACGGGCAGGAGGAACCCCCGTCGTCTTGACACTCCGAGGGCACCTGCTCGGCGAGGCCCTCCGTCTGACCCTGGTCCGCGTCACCACCGGACATGGTCCACGTCGCGCTGATCTGCCGCGGTCCGGTTCCCGCCATTTGACGTAAGCTCCACGGAGGCAGGGGTCTGCGCGGACTCCGTTTTGTTCCCAGACACGTCCCCCAACATCCGGAGGGCGCGCCGTCAAGGCTCCCGGGCGGGCGAATGAACGAGCCGGGGAGTCACGTGGGACACACGCGCTCCAGGGAACTCCAGGGGGCATTCTAAGACACTTGAGAGCAGGATTCCTGCCTCGGAGTTCCCTAAATTCTCATGTACAATTCCAGGTCATGAGTGGGCTGAAAACACTCGTCTAGAGTGAGTTAAGAGCTACTAACAGGGCCCTTGAGGCTCAGGAGTGCGCTGGACACAGCGGTCAGGAACACGGAGAAAACTCTGGCAGCTCAGAACCCCAGGTAGGGAACGGCCCCTGCAGCCCCTCCTCGCCCCGGACTAGGCCACAGCCTAGTGCTGCTCCACGCGGCCCGAGGGCACTGGAGCCCGAGCCCGCACGGGGACACAGTCTAGGCACGCACCGGCTCAGGGCAGGGAGGCTAAGCCGTGCCTCGCGTCGGGGCGGCGGCCGCTCCGTGGGAGACAACTAGGAGAGCTTCCGGAAGGCAGACGCCGTGGGGCTTCCTGCTCTGGGCTGACCGGCACGCTCACCGGTGGAAACTCGGCGAGCAAGGCCCCGAAGACACACACACTCCCCTGCACTTGTGTTACACCAGGTGCATAATGGGACCCAACGCTCTGTCCTCACGCAGGTGGCCGTCGGCGCTGGAGCGGATAACTACGGTGCGGCGTGCACACGCAGCGGGACGGCACACGGAAATGAGAACGACCAACCATCGTATAGGAATACGGAGGAATTAACCGATAGGCTCTGGAAGCTGGCTTCCTGGAAGCCAGACAGGAAGGAGTAGGTAACGGGTAGCCTGATCTGCATAAAGTTCAGGAGCCGGTCTCCGCTGTTAGTAACCGGCACGCGGCCGCCCTTCGTTGGGGGCGGTCAGCAGGAGGAAGCATGGCGGGGCTTCCGGGTGCCGGCCACGCTCAACAGAGCGTCCTCCATTTGGACGCAGCGCGGAGCGAGGCTCAGTTCGTGAGAATGTACCGAGCTCCACCGTCACAGGTGCCCTTTTTAAATGCACATGACACGTGAGCAAACGTTTAGGTGAAAGAAAGTGCTGCAAAAATGCCCTTTCTGGAAGCAAAGCCCTTTCCTCACCAGCCAGGTCTCTGCACCAAAGTCCTGGCAGAGTCCGTGAACTTGCGGTCTTTCAGCGGCCCGCCCCTTCGGGCTGGAGAGGGGGAGGGGCCCGGGCGCTTTCCCAGGAAGCCTGAGGTGAGCCACTTGGGCACAGAGAGAACCAAGCTCAGCCCCAGGCCGACCTCCCGAGGGCCCCGCCTAACCAGACAAGCCTTTCCAGAATCTTTCCGGCCTTGTGCCTAACTGCTCCCTAAGTCACCATTCTTGCAGCCACAGGAGAAAAAAATGCCCACTTTGTGCCCCCCCCTTCCGTTTCCAGTGTAGCTACGGGGCGGTGGCAGCTGAAAAGCCAACTCCATCTGTTGAAGCCTCACCTGGTTCGTCATCGGCTTGAACCTCAAGTTGGGTTTGTTTAAAAGTCTCTCCAGCTGCTGGTGGTTGAAGTTCGACACGCCGATGGCTCTCACCAGCCCCTCGGCCACCAGGTCCTCCATGGCCTGAGGACAACAAACAGTCATTCTGCTCCCCCGACAGTCCACGCCCCTCCCTCCCCTGCACACACTCTGCTAAACCGGCTCTGTCCGGATTTCTAAATATCCCACCCGATGCCTCTCAGGCATTTCTGCCCCCGGGGCCTGCAGTGGTGGGGTGGGGGCACACTGTATGACCGCTCTGAGCCTCAGTTCCCTCATCTGCAAAGTGGGAGGCTTGTCCATGTCACAGGGTTGGGTTAAGGATTCCATCAGATAACACGCACAAAGCATTTGGCTCGGAGCTGGAGGGTGGCAAACGCTCAACATTTTAGCTGTTATGTTTCCCCTTACTCCGAACATCTGTGATACGGTGTTTGGCAGGGATGTCCCTCGCTGACTGTCTGCTCACCGCTCTCTCTACCTAGATTATACGCCTCCCGAGCACAGTGACGCGCCGTCGTCATCCTCCTGCCGGCTGGGAGCTTCAGGAGGCGCACGGCCCGGCGCGGGGCATGTCGTCAGTGGCAGGTCCTGGGGCCTGAGAGGCCACGGGCCGGCGACCGGTCCGCGTGCCCCAGCTCCCGCCTGGAGGCACCACGTTGCCCGAAGCCTCGCTCGTGCCGCACGTGGCCCAGACCTCAAGCCGCAGCTCTCCCGAGGGGCAAAGCCGTGGGACGGAAGGCGCGGGGACCCCTGGATGCTGCTGCTGACAGCCCAGGCCCCTCGCCTAATCCGTTTAAGAGGAATGGGGGGAGGGTGGCCTGGCTGGAGTGCCCCCCGCCCCGCCTGGCGCTCGGAGGCCTGCTCTCGCCCATCTCCCTGGACTCGGCAGGCTCCAGCGCGGGCTCGCTGCTCCCCGGGCCTCATGCCCGCCCTCCCTGTCCCGCACCGTTTGCAGGATTAACACGCCAGGTCGGCCGGCTCCGCGGGAACCCCGTCCCCTTCCATGCACGCCCGCACCCCTCGCCCCCGGCGCCCCCGCTCGCTGCTTTACTCTGGGCCTCTCTCGCCTTGTGTCTGGAAACCTGCCGCCGGCCCCCAGCCCCACGCGGGCCTGGCCGCGCTGCCGGGCCTCGTGCGGAGATGCTGGAGGCCCCGCCCTCGGCAGCCGAGTGACAGCGGTAGTGGCTCCCGCCGGGCAACGGACAGGCGGATTCGTAAATGTCCTGTACTCTTGCGTGTTGCGGTAATGACCAAGTGATACTCTCATCGACAAACCAGTCAACTCCAGGGCGCCTGGGTGCCTCAGTCGGTTCAGCGTTGGACGTCAGCTCAGGTCATGATCTCATGGTTCATGGGTTCAAGCCCCGAATCGGGCTCTGTGCTGACAGCTCAGAGCCAGGCGCTGCTTCAGATTCTGTGTCTCCCTCTCTCTCTGCCCCTCCCTCGCTTGTGTTCTCTCTCTCTCTCTCAAAAATAAGTAAACATTAAAAAAAAAAAGTTGATGCTGAGACTACAAGGGGGGTCTGACTCGTCATCCCTTGGACTGACGTCCTGGCGGAGGAACCGGCCGGAACTAAGGCAGCAGACGGGCGGCCCGGGCTCAGGTGCTGGCTTCCCGCTCACGGCACACACGAGTGTGTCGGGGGACAACCGCGCCCCCGCACGCGCGCACACGACGAGGCTCACCTCCCACGTGTCCAGGAAGTCCGTGTCACTCGGCACCACCATGCCGTTGCGGTCCAGGGGCAGGTCGTCTTCTCCGGACTGCGAGGGGCGGAGGCAGGGCTGACGGGGGCCCAGGGAGAACTCCCCGCACCCCCGCCGGGCCTGACCGGGAAGGGGGGTGCTGCCGGCGGGCTCTGGGCCTCCCGGACGGTACCTTGAAGCCCATGGGCCAGTGCATGAGGTAGAGGTCCAGGTAATCCAGCTTCAGGGCCTTGAGACTCTTGGCGCACGCCGGCTTCACCAAGGACTTCTCGTGTCTGGTGCACCAGAGCTACCGGCGGGGAGGAAGGAAGCCAGGGTCCACCTCTGCCCCTCCGTCCCCCAAGTCCGGGATCAGGAAGACAGACGACATCCAGGACCAGATGGCAGCGAATACAGCGCGGCAATGATCCTCAGCTCGTCCCGGACGCCCTCGGGGAGGGGTCTCCAAAACCCGGCCCCCTCTGCCTGACCCCCACTGCGGGGAGACGGGGGCCACTGGGAAACATCTGGGAGGGGGCCGGCCGGTGGTGTGGACCCACCAGCACCAGGCCAAACCGAACGGCTGTGAGCAGCGAGGAGAGCTCTGGAGAACTGTACGTTCTTCCCCACCTAAGTCAGTGCCGCGTTCACGGAGTTGCTGGGAGGGCCTCATAGCCGTGCAGGTTAAATTAGGGTCGTTAACACCCACTGCCTTGTACTGATTGGGAGACTTCCAGACACACCCCCTGTGACGTAGAAAATCGTTGTTTTTTCCCTCCCATTACGTCCCGTTACACTGTTTAGTACTAACTGTGACAGAAGTTAATCTGAAGACTGTCACGGCAAGAGAAAAACCAAAAATAAATAAGCACAAGAAAGAGGATTAAAAGATATAAACACACACTCTAAATACAGTGTATTGATGAGAAGAGAGAAGAAAAACAAACAAAAAAAACCCCTAAAAATTATTGTTAACAACGGTACTCTCTAAACAGTGAATATAAAAAAAATTATATTTCCGTGACTTTTCCGAATTTCTGGAACAGTGAGCACCCTTCCCCTGCCGGCTCTGAGGGCGTCACGGGGCCGACCTGAGCCAGCCGGTCACCCACCTCGGCGGGTCCCTCACCAGCCCTCTGCCCTCGCCCCACAGGCACTGAGGACTTACGGAAATCATCTGGAAGGAGAACAGAAGGGAAATCTGCAGAAACCATGGTGAGCCCGCAATTACGGAAAGCAGTCCCGGACACCCCTCAGGACATGATCAAATCCGGGCCCCCGTTCTACATGCGGCGCAGCTGTACCATCCAGGGCGTCGCCTGGTCTCTTGGGACTTGTGACAGGCGATGGGGCCGAGAGAGACCTCGGGGCCGAGAGAGACTGCGGGAAAGATGACCTGCGGCTCCTGGCCTCAGAGTCCTAACGATCTGCTTCAAAGTCCAAGGCGGAGAGTTCCTGACCTCTCCCCGCTGTCTGCATCTGCCCGACCAGGCCCGAAACGCCTGTCTCCCTCGTGAGCCGTCTCCCAAGGTCCAAGTTCAGGCGAGTGTCTTCTGCTTCCTGCTCAAACGCCTGCTCCCTTCATGCTGCAGTCACCCAGCCCCCACACAAGCCTGGCTTCCGTGGAGTCTAAGCGCCCTCCCGAGACCCTGCAGTGTGCTCCTCTGTGTGCGGGGGGAAGAGTGACTCCCGGAAAGGCCCGGGACTTCGTGACGTGGCCTGTCCCTGCCGTGGCCGCACAGGACTCTCGGCTCGGGACTCGGCTGCCTGAGCTTTTCTGATCAGGGAGCACCGAGCTCCTTCCAAGCCCCTGTCCCCAGGGTGCTGTCCCACGCCCTGTGCCTCTGCCCGTGCTGTCCCCTCTGCTTGTCACCCTGTCCCGACACCTGCACCTGCACCACGCCCAGCGCACGCAGGAAGCGGTGTCCAGCACGAGATGACTCATCGGCTCCCGCTGGACCAGAAAACCCTCCGCTCGCTCGGCGGGCTATCCTGCGCCCCCAGCCCCGCGTGGCCTACACCCTGCGCGCCCTGCGCGCCGCGCCCTACCTTGCTGACGACGAACAGGTCATTCCGCGTCACCACACCCTCCTTGATCTTGGACTGGATCCCGGCCCCGATCTCACTCTCGTTGTGGTACAAGTAAGCGCAGTCGAAGTGCCGGTACCCCGCGTCTATGGCCACCTTCACGGCCTCCGTCACCTCACCTGGCGCCGCCTGCAGAACGAACGTGACAGAGGCCGTCCGCCCACGTCAGGACACCCCAACCTCTGCGCCCGGAAACGCAGACTCGAACAATACATGACTGAGGAAGCACTATGATTGGGGGCCGTCGGGGCCAGAAAGGGTTGAGATGCGATCTGAGTTCCGACCCCTGTCCTCACGCGGGGGGAGCCCGACGGGTATCTTGGCGCCTGCAAAGAACCGAGCGAGAGGCTGCGTCCCCCGAACGAACAAAGGAATAAACAAACGTAGGATGAATCGTGATCGAAACGGCGACACAAGAAGGCGTAGTCTCGCCCTCCCCCCGAGGAGACCGGGGGGCCGAGTGTGAAGGCACGCGGGTGTCCGCCCACACGGGGACAGCCGGCGCACGCGGAGCGCCTCCCCGGACCGGAGGCCACTGCGGACTCCCTCAACAACGTCAGGTTCAGAAGCGCTCGCCACGAGCTGGGTCGCTCCAGCCCGCGAAGGGACCGGAGGGCGGGGCCAGGCCTGGGAGGACTCGGCACACAGGCCCTGAGCACCACTCCCCAGGGCTTCACGGCTCAGGGAGCACCTCCTCACTTGAGCCCCACCGGCCCAGGCGCTGCGCTTCCAGAAGAATGGTCTCCCTTTGGCACAAGCGGTGTGCTCCGGGGCTCAGAAGCCAAGGAAGCGGCCGTCTGAAGTTAGAAAACGAACCGCCAAGGAATTAGAAGGAAAGGAAATCTGGAAACAGGGACGACCAACACCAAATAAAGACATGCTGGAGAAGATCGGCAAAGCCAGAGGCGGGTTCTCTGAAGAACCTCAACAAGGTGGACAGACTTCTGACCAGACCGAGAGCCAGAAAACCAGTCACACGGATACGACAGAGACCCCACATCTCCGGAGATACTACCAGTAACTCCTAGCCGACAATTTGGAAAAATGGAAAGAACGGGAAAAATCCCTAGAAAAACTTAAGTCAAGACGAAGTAAAAGCTGACCTGTCCTATAATTATTTTTAAAATGAAGCAATTAGTTAAACACACACACCCAGCTCTACAGAAGGATGTAATCGTCCCAACTTAGCAAAAAATCGTTTGGAGAAGAGAAAAAGAGAGAATACTCCCAACTCCGTCCACCGAACCAACATAACCCTGGAGTCGAAAGCAGACAAAAATATTAAAGCGAAAGGCCTATGTTCGTCTCACTCATGAATAAGAGTTGCAAAAATCCTAAGTAAAATAACAGCAGAATGGATGCAACAATACACACAGAAAACTAACATCCCACTCCCACAGAGCTGATCTCAGATAGCCAGGGATGGCTTCATATTAGAAAATCCATAGTAATTCACCACATTGACCGATTAAAAAACAAATCACGTCGGGGTGCTTGGGTGGCTCGGTTGGTTGAGCGTCTGACTTTCGACTTCACCTAAGGTCATGATCTCAAGGTCGTGGGATCGAGCCCTGCGTTGGGCTCTGCGCTGAGCATGGAGCCTGCTTGGGATTCTCCCTCTCTCTCTTCCTCTCTCTCCCTCTGTCTTTCTCCCCCACATGCGTGCTCTCTAAAATTAAATAAATAAATAAATAAATAAATAAATAAATAAATAAATAAATAAAAAATCATGTTGATCAATGATTCACCCATTTGTGAACTTAAACTCTCAGTAAGCTAGGAAAAAAGGAAACTCTTTAACCTCGTAAAGAATATCCACATTTAAAACAACATAATAAAAAATAATAAAAAAAAAAAACAAGAACCAAACCAAACCAAAAAACACAGGGGCAAACATCATCCAAAATGTGCAAGTATCAGAGACAGTCTCTTAAAATCAGGAACAGAACAAGAACGGTTACTGTAGAGGAGGTCCCCGCCATCCTCGAGCAGCTCAGAAAAAACAGTTTGGGACTCAAGGATCAGAAGAAAGGAAATGAAAGTCTCACTATTTGCAGATGATACGATCATTTACGTAGAAAGCCCAGACGAATCCAAAGGCCAATGAAGAGAACTCATAAGACAGCTCAGCAAAGTGGCTGAAAACCTGACGAATATACCAAAGAAGACTTTGTTTTTTTAAAGATGCCTCCACGCCCAACATAGGGCTCGAACTCCCAACCCCGAGATCAAAAGTGGCACGCTCCACCGACTGGGCCAGCCGGGTACTCGGAGAAGATTGTTTTTCTATGCAAACAGGCTGAAGACATAATTTCAGAGAAGTTTCATCTCCAATAGGATTGCAGATGGTCCCAAGATCCGGGACTAATTCCAACAAATGAAGTGTCCACTTTCTACAGGGAAAGCTGTGGACACAACTCGGTAAAGAGAGAGGGAGAGAGGCAGTCTATCCAGAACAGTTCATCAGCACAGGAATACGCTGTGCTTGTAGAAAGCCGGATTTCGTATCATAAAGTTGTCAGTTCTCCCCAGACTGACAGACAGATTCAATGTGATTCCGCAGGCCCAGAATGGGCTCGATCCCCACCTCTGGGACCTGGGCTGCCCTGGTGTTTTCCTGCGGCAGAGAGGCCAGCTCCAAGCCTAGGCTCCAGGAGGCCAGAGCTCTCTCGTGCCTCGGCCATCACCACGAGAATACCCCGGATTCTCCTGCTTGAGGTTGAGACTTCCGTGGAGCCGACTTACGGCCCCGACAGTCCCAATCAAGAGGGGCCAAACCCCAGACACTGAGCGAGCCGGGCCTGAGGCACGACCCGACAGGCAGCCACCTGTCGCCTCCAGGCTACAGAGGCGACGGAGTTCCTGTGATTGGTTGTTGGTGCATCGCTGCCGGAGCACCCGACAGCTGATGGTTGCTCTGTGACCGTCCGCTGGTGGAAATGCCTAAATGCAGGGACGACTCTGCGAGGATTGGGAAGGGGTCACGAAGACAAGCCCGACCTGAAGTCCAGCCTCCACAAAAAGAAAAGTTTGGGCCTCTGAAACAGTTTCCCCGGGTTTCCCTTTCTCCGTGTGAAGGCAGGAGGCCTGGACTCCCACCCCCAGCAGCAGACAGTGCCTAAGAGGCAGGACTGGAGGCAGGCAAGCAAGTCCGAGCACCTAACCCCCCCACCCCCCGAGCCCCCTGAGCAGCTCTCGAGAGCACACCTAGGGCTGCATGCTGAGAAGCACAGTGAGTAGAGTTGCCTCCTTGGTCTTTAAGAGTTGGTAAGTACATGGAAGAAATGATTTAAACACTGTTCTGATGAGCAGGGGTTGATGATTCCAGTTCCTACTCATCCAGCAGCTTCCTAAGTGACTTCCCAAATGAACGTCTTTCACTGAAGAAGAGGTGTACAGGAACAGTAAGAGCAAACAAGGAAGGCCTGGTTAGCGCCTGCCTGACCTTTCGGGTAGGAGTCACAGAGGCCAAAGTGCAGCAAGTTCTCGAGTGCCCCGCCTGGTTCTCGCGGGGAGCTGCACACTTTCCCTCTGAAACCACACAGGCGGCGGGGACACCTCCTTGTCTGTCCTGCGGGTGGCAAGTCCCCCCAGCCTCTGGGGGGACGGGGGCGCCACCAGCCGGACCACCCGCCCCGACCCCAGACCGACCCCAGCCCTCTGGCCCTGACCCGGCCCGACCACCGGCACCCCCAGTCCGACCACCGCCCCCCGCCCCAGCCTGACCACCCGCCCCTCCGGGCTCCCGTGAACTTTTACTTCCGGACACTGAGATTGGGGCCGCGACAGGGAACGCCGCAGGCACCGCCAGCATTTCCAGAGAACCCCCCTTCAAACAGGGGCGGTGGTGCCGAGGCAGACGGCCCTGGGGGTCCCGGAGCGCCTCCCCGGGGTCGCGAGGCCGCCTCACCTGCCAGGTGCCCAGGCCCAGAAGCGGGATCTTCTCCATGCTTGCGAACGCTGCCGCCGCCGCCGCCGCCGCCGCGCTACTCCCGGGGCCCCACTCTGCAGCAGGCGCTGCCACTGGCGGCAGCGCCGGGAGGTGGGCGGTGGGCGTGCCGGCGGGCGCTCCGATTGGCCGCAGCGCGGGACGATGGGCGGTGCCGGCTGGAGGCAGCTCTGATTGGCTGGCGGCTCCACGGGGCCGTTAGCCGGTGACGCCCCTTGGGCCAGGGGACACACCCACATGTCTGGAAACGGGAAAGCCGGGCGTTGGAGAGTGGATGTGCGCAAGCGCTGGAGTCTGCAACGGGGTTCGGGCCATCCCGGCTCGGCTCGGAGTCTTACAGCCACAGGTCCTGGGAGCACAGCATCCGGAGGGGCGAGATGCCGGGCTGGTGGGCTGGTGTTCCGAGGGCCGCAGGGTCGGCAGGGCCAGGCCATTCCCAGGACGAACTGGAGAGGACAGATCTGGAGCTCGGTGTCCACCGCTCTGGGCGCCTGGCACGGGGAAGCCCCTAACACGCACCCCCGCGGGGAGGGGGCTCCATAACAGAGAGGGAAGACCTTCCTCCTCTGCAGCCTGATGTGCTTGCGGCAGGAATCCCGAGGGTCCCACATGCTTCTAGGAGTCGGCCGGCCTCGGTTCTCCATCGACGATACACTAGCCTGAGCCCAGTAAATGTTTTCTACTCCCCGGGGCCCCTGCGGACTGAGGACCTGGGTAGTGCAGAATACGGCGGGGCACTGGACTGCCCCTCCGAGGACCAAGGGCCCTCCCTCCCTGCCGGAGCCTTAGGTGGAGATGGGCGGAGTCCTTGCGCTGGAGGGGCTGAGTAGGCTTCCTGGGTGAACTGGACGCCTCAGGACAGTGGTGGATCCCACCTCGGATCCGAGGTCCCACGCATTCCCCCTGGAGTCCCCAGGTCCTAACCCCTTGTCTCCTGGGGCCTGGGAACCCCACTGCCTTGGGGACCCCAAAGGTGTGTTTTTTTATCTCTAGTTTCCGGCCTGGGGCTGCAGTTCTAGCGCCCACCACCAGGCGGTGTTCACTGCTCTACCAAGCACCTGGCGCAGGGAAGGGACACCACCTTGCCTCTGACCCAACGGGAACCTTTTATTATGCGCTGCTCTGAGACCGGAGGGAGCTCCCAGACCCTCTCACTGACGCCTTCCGCCAGTGCCTCACGCAGGGTGAGTGCCTTAAGGACCCTCGTGGTCCCTGCTCTCCGGGAGCTCACAGCCCAGAGTGGGGGGATGGGCAAAAACACGAAATTGCAGAGCAAGTGCTAGGGGGAAATGGAGCAGGGCACTTGCGGGCCAGCCAGGAGGTCTAAAAGGCCTCCAGGGTGGCATTCATGCTGTGACCAGAAAGACGAGAGAAGCTGGCCCTGGCCAAGTCTGGGAATGGCGTGCTGGGGGAAGCTCCTGGGTGCAGAGACCCAGAGGCAGAAGCGCATTTGGCCACAGGAGCTAAGAAGCCACTGTTTCTGGAGAGAGCTGGGGAGGGAGAGGGAGGGCGGGAGGAGAGCAGGGCCAGGTGCGGGTCTGGCAGGATATGCTGGTCTAAGATGTGAGACACCTTACCCTAACTTCGTGCTCACAAGAACAGACGCTCTGTGCTTAGGATCCCGGCTTGGCTCAGCCGAAGCCTGAGCGTCAAGTTCTCCCAGGAGGCTGGGCTGCGGTTTCAGCCGAGGCTCTGTTGGGGCAGGGCCACTTCTGAGCTCATTCACAAGTTGCTGGCAAGATTCTCTCTGTCCCTCTCCCCTGCTCACACTCTCTCTAAAAGAAAAAAGAAAAAAATTCTTCAGTAATGTTTTGTACAAGATTTTCACCTCCATACGTAGGTTTGAGTGCAAATTATGCGTCCTGCAACTTGGCTGAATTCTTTTTTAGTTCTGACAGTTTTTGGTGGATTTTTCCACTTAAATGATGTCTTCGGTGAACCCAGATCATTTGACCTCTCCCTTTCTCATTTAGATGCCTCTCACTTTCTCTTATTGCCTCACTGCTTTGCCTAGGACTTAAGATACTGGATGGAACAGAAGTAGCGAGAGGGGGTGAGCTTGCCTTGTTCCTGACTTTAGTCTTTGTCCCCAGTTTATCTCTATAATGGAAGAGGGCTGAACCTTGTCACGTGCTATTTCTGCCTCAGCTGGGACGAGGATGGAGCTTTCTCCCGCATTCTGCTCACGTACACACTGCACGAGTACATGGACGAGCACTCCTACGTCGGCTTCCCTCGCTGTGCTCGGACCGTGCACGGCCACCCGTAGGCGGGCCCCTGGGCTGGACCGGGACTTTGTCGTGCCCCAGTCTGTGTCACTACCCCACTGCCTTGTTCACTGTAGCTTCACACAAAGTCTGAACGTCTGGTATCCGATGTCCTCCAACTATGTTCTTGCGGGCTGTTCTGACGATTCTTGGCCCTTTATATTATTTCTGTATACGTTTTGAAATTAGCTCATGGGTTTCTGCGAAGAAATACCTGCTGAGGTATTCTGTGGGGATTGTATCTGTATCGAATCCACAAATCAAACTGGGAGCCCTGACACTGTAACATCGTCCCGGAGGAAAAGACACCACAACTCATGAAGGAAGAAATGATAAACCGGGAACAAATATTTCCAACTCATATCTCAGGCCAAGAGCCTAACACCCCTATAAATAAAGAGATTCTAGAAGCTGATAAGAGCAGCCACAGCATATAAAAACGGGCAAAATACATTAAGTAGACTCTGGAGCTGTGTAGAAACAGGGGCGTTTATTCATCGTTGGCGAGAATGCAAGGCGCCTTTGGATGGAGGCAGTCTGGCCGCATGTATCAGTTACAAATGTATCTACCCTTTGGTTCGATAATCCGACAATCCGACAATCCGGTTCAGGGGGTTTATCCCACGGAAGGGCTTCCGCGCTCTGACTTCTGTCCATGGTTCTGCACTGCAGCCTTCTGCGTATGAGCAAAAGATGGGACACAAGCCAATTCCCTTCATCAGCGTTCTGGGGAGATGAGTGACGACCACCCACCAGATGGAATACAAGGTAGGTGGGCACACGATGCGGAAGAAAAGTGAAGAGTGACGCTGACCTACCGATTTGCCAAGACCTCTCCCTGGTCCCAGCTGCCCACAGGGCTGACCCTCGCTCTTCTGAGCCTCCCACTTTGAGCTGGAGTTCCGAGCGCCTGGATACGTGGCTTGGCTCGTGTGCCGGCAATGCCAGGGGCATCGCGGCCACTGGTGGTTAAAGCCCGGGGACCCGAGTCCAGGACCCGAGCCCAGGCTGAACACCGGCCAGAAGGGGACCGCAGCCAGCCTCTCGGAAGACATTACCCAGCTCCCCCCCGGCGAACTCGGGAACGCAGAGGGAAGACAGATCATAGGAAGCTCTTGTCTCACAGGGTCAAGACAAACTTTCTGTAGGAACCTGGGGATGGGATTTCCTCACAAGCCCATTTTAAGGATGGCCACACTGATTCCAGGGTCGTCTTTTCAATCTCTAATGTCCTTTCATGCAAAAAAAAAAAAAAAGTATTTAATTTTGATGAAGCCAAATTTATCTGTTTTGTTGTCGTTGTCATTGCTGCCGTTCCTTTCAGTGTCACATACAAGATGCCATAGCCAGATGGTCGTACAGACTCTTCCCTGTGTTTCCTTCCAGGAGTGTGATTTTGGTTCACTTTGAGTAAACTTTTTTACATGGTTGGGTAAAGCTCCAACTACACTTTCTGACATGTGTCGGTTTGGTTTTTGCAGTACCATCCGGTGAAAAGACAGTTTTTTTCTCGCCTTTAGTGATGCTGGCACTTACCTTGAAGACCAACTGACTATGTATGTGTGGGTTCATTTTTCGGGTCTCAACTCCCTCACTGACCCGTGTTGCTGATTTTCTCTGCTACGCTCTGCTCAACAGGCTTCCCGGCTCTCATAGTTTTTCCTGCCTGACGACTTTTGATGCAGAAGCTCATGGTGTTTCTGAACAAAGATACTTTTACTTTCCTTTTCAATGGTGGTGTCTTTTCTTTCTTGGCCTTGCCTCATTGCTCTGGCCTAACTTCTACTACCATGTTGAAATAAAGTGCTACAAGCAGGTATGCTTCTAATCTTAGAAAGCAAGCTTTCAGTCTTTCCCACTGAGTAGGAGAGTAAAGTTTTTTATAAGGAACCTTTAAATTGTTGAGAAAGTCATCTTCTGTTTCTATTTTATTGGCCACTCTTCCTACTAGAGTCTCGTATGTTGTGACACGCCTTCTTTACGTCCGTTCGGAGTGTGGTGGGGTTTATCCCTTCATTCTATTGGTACAGCCTTTTATGCTGATTGAATTAACTCTTCAAGAACCCCTGCACTTCCGGAAATAAACTGCACTTGACCGCGGTGTTTATTCCTTTCAGTATACTGCTTGGTCCTGTTCCCCAGTATTTTGTTGAGGATTTCTGCATCTCTGATCAATAATGGATGCCGGCCTGTAGTTTCCTATTCTCGTGGGGTTTTTGTGCGTCTTTGCTTTCAGGGTAGAATGCCGGCATCATACAGCAGGTTGAGAAGTGTTCCTTCCTCTTCTATTGTTTTTTGTAGGTACTTGAGAAAGATCGACATCATAGATTCTTAAATATTTGGGAGAATGCCCCAGAGAAATCCTCTGGTTCTCTGCTTTTCTTTTTTGGGAGGTTTCTGCTAACCGATTGCATCTCTTTACTTATTCTAGCTTTATTTAGACTTTCCATTTCTTTGTCAGTCAGTGTGTGTAGTGTGCAGGCTTCTGCAACTCACTCATCCATTTCATCTAGCTTAACCAATTATTTGGCATAAACTTTTATAGTACTCTCTTACAATCCTTTTTGAAAACTGCAGCCATTAATAATATCTCACTGTCTCTTCTGACTTGTGCTTTTTGCGTCTTCTTTTTTTTTTTAATTAATCTACCTAAATATCACTTGCATAAATCTTTACAAGAAAGAACTCTTTTTTTCCTCAAATGCTCATCTGTTGTCTAAGCTGCTTATTTCAGCTCTAATCCGTATTATTTTCTTCCTTCTGCTAACTGTAGGGTTACTTTTCTTTTCCTGGTTCAGCAAAGTCATCTTGGAAAGAGCCCCTGTTCCCGGCCAGGCACGGAGCTGGCTCCCTGGGACCTGGGGCGTCAGGTACGTGAGCACTTACACACTGAAGTCGACCAGGCCAGCCGAGCATTTTCTGCCCCAGCTGCCGGCCCACGCCACCCCCCCACCCCACTTTGACCTTGAGATTCTCCTACTGTGGAGAATATACACATGTAAGAAACTGGCAGTAAACAGGCTGACCTGACCACCCACAGCCCTCGTGCCTTCAGCTCTCTGGGATCCGGAGGGTTGGCCAAGGCTGCCCTGGTCAAGGAGCCCCGGCCGCCACCTGTCACTGTGTCCTGTGCACGTCCCTCTGGTCTTCCCGGCTGTGCACTGCCGCCCCACCCCCAGCACGTCTGACCACGCAAAGCCAGCCTTCCACTCACCGCAAGGGCCCCAGGGAGGAGCCCAGGCCCAGCGGCGGCTCCAAGCCTGTGACCGTGACAGGTGCAGCCACACATCAGAGTGTGGATTTAGCCGCAGTGTTCGGGGAGCACTCACCAGCTCCTCCAGCTCTGAAGTGGACGAAGGCAACAGGACCTTCATCCCACAGTCCTCTGAAGGCCAAGGACAGCGTGCCCACCCTCCCTTCGCCATGCCAGTGCTCTCTAATCTGCACCCACAGAGTTGAGAACCCCAGGTCCTGGAAGACCCCGGAGCCTCCTCCTGGCGTGAAGCGTCTGGGGCCTCTGCTGACCTCGCCGCTTCCCACAGTCCCGGAACGCGCAGCAGCCTCGGGCCTCCAGCTGCCTCTGCTCCTCCTCAGCTTCCAGCACACCGCGTCCGCCCGGCGCCCTACGGGCTGCAGCCACGGCTCCCCACTCTTCTCTAGTCCGCAGGAGGACCGGCTCCCTCCTCATCCCCCCTGGACGACAGCACAATGGTGCGGGAGCACCCCGGCGATCTGGACGGGCACAGTGTTGCCTTGGCTCCAGACTTCGCGGGACAGACCCCTCCTGAGTCACTCCCGTGACAGGGAGGCAGGTGGCGGACCTGGTCCTGCCGGAGGCAGACACCTGCCCGGCCCTCCCTATGCACCGGGGGACACGGAAGCAGTCTCCTCGACCCTGGTGCTTCTTAGGGATCCAGGCTCTGGCGTGCCTGAGAACGCGCCCACTCCACTCCCTCCACATCCAGGAAGCCGTGGCTCTGATAAGGTGGCCAGGATGTGTCACCTGCCCACCCTGACCTGCAGTGCCCCTGTCGGGCATTCCGAGCCCTGGGATCTGTTCCCCTGTGTACCCCTAACGCCCCACTCCAGCCTCCCTGGAGCTCTCCTCACCCAGGGTCCCCACCAGGTCCTTGCTCTCACGGAACCCCCTGCCTGCACCACCCCTCTCCGGGGCCCCCCATCCACGACAGACTCACGGCCAAGGCTGGGCTCAGAGGCCATCTCCTCAGGCTCCTGTGCATGGCACACCCGTGGGGTCAGACTGACCATGTCACAGCCCAGCGGCAGGCGAGCTTATGTCGTGACTTCTTAAGGCCTCCCCCCGCTGGGCCTGGTCCCTTGAGTGACCTCGAGCACTGGTGCCCCTGCTAATCTAAGATGGGGTGAACGCGCTGAGAGCCCAGGAAGGGCCCTAATAACAGTAACTACCCACAACACTCACCCATCTGTCACTGTGCCCCCCTCCTGTTGGGGCTCCCTCCATCCCCTTCTACACCACGGTGGGTGGGCTGCACCTTGTGTCCCCGGGCCGCCAGGAACACAGAGAGGAGGGTAGAGGAAGAGGGGGCAGGGGTGGACTGACCTCCCTGCCCAGACTCAGGTTTTCCTGACCCAGCCATGTAGCTAGCTGACCCCGGGGTGGACTCTGGGGACCAGCACAGCAAGGTCAGAGGTATTCCATGACTCCTGTGACCCCAGGCCTCCGGCCTGCCTGGCTGGGGTGAGGTGGCCTGGGTGTCGGAGGGGTCGCGAGGTCTCACAGCGGCAGCCAGCAGGGATGGGGCTCGGCTCCCGGGTGGGGTCCGCTCCAGGCTGCTGCGGGAAGGAGGCCCTGGGCATCCCAGAGTGCGCCCCACCAGACCCACCACTGAGGGGCTGGGAGTCCAGGCCATGTCCACGGGAAGGGGGGGGCCCTTCACGAGACAATCGGGAAACTGAGGCCCAGAGAGGCAGGGACTGGCCCGGGCATACTAGGTGAACAGAGTTCAGAGAAGCAGGGGGGTTCAGGTCACCTGGGCCAGGGCTCAACCCTGCTGTGGGGTTTGTTTTGGAAATGGGAGCCCCTGAGGTTCGGGGAGAGCTCTGCTCACCTCCCCCATGGGGGGCCCCTTCCTCTGCGCATCCCCAGGGGAGCACGCCTTCCCCCTATACTGTGTGCCTGGTCCATTCAATGAGAAACAGCATTACCTGGTGGGGGGGCGGCAGAGCGGTGAGGTGACAGGTGAAATAAAGACATTTTGGATGTTGTGAGATTATTTTTACAACACACGGTATCTTTTAAAATTTCAAACATTGTTCATAAATTGAAGCAGTGTGGAAAAATGTATTTTTATTATATTTTTTATTTATTAAAAATTTTTTTTAACGTTTATTTTTTAGAGGTGGGGGCAGACACACACACAGAATCCCAAGCAGGCTCCAGGCTCTGAGCTGTCAGCACAGAGCCTGTCGCTGAGCTGGGGCTCGAACTTATGAACGGAGCAATCAGGACCTGAGCCGAAGATGGACACTTAACCGACTGAGCCTCCCAGGCGCCCCGAAAGAGGTATTTTTTAAACTGAAGCATAGTTAACACCCAGCGTGATATTAGTTTCAGGGGTACGACATGACTCAACAGTTCTGCACAACCCTCAGTGCTCGCCACGATTAGGACAGTCACCATCTGTCACCAAATGTTATCACAATATTATTGATTATATTCCCTACACTACTTTTGATCTCTGTGATTGACTTACTTCATAACTGGAAGTCTGTATTTCTTTGAGAAGGGCCAGTAATGTGGGGTTAACGCGCACTTTCTAATAGACATCATTTGAGAAACGATCGGTCTACTGTGCATTATTTATAGATAAATCTAGAGAAAAAATTCACAAATGGTAAACCAATTAGAGGACTATTTAGAATGTGCTTCACCTGAACTTTGGAAATGTTCTGTGACTTGTGGAGATGGATTTGTTTCTTCTGGAAACAGAAGTGTATGGTAAAAGACCGTTCCCTCTTGGTTGAGAATATTCCCCCAAATACACAAGGTACCAATCTCGGAGACCTGCCTGGTGGCTTCAGCTTGCCTCTCCTGCCCTCTAGTGGTCCTTCCGCAAACTGCAGGCGAAGCCGTAGGAAGGGGGTTTGCAGCTATGAGGACAACCCAGGAGGGTGAATCGCACTCCAAACTTTGAAGATGCGAGGAACCCGAGACAGGTCCTCGTTCGGCGTCCTGACTGTAATTCTGCAACATCACACTGTGTCTCCATCGCCTGCTCCCTGAAGGTTCCCGATGCAAACCTCCAGCCTGGCGCCTCTTGACTATTTGACAGCAACTATTTGAAGCTACGGAAACGTCCTGTAAAATTTGTATGTATACACTGTCATCTTAGACCTTATAAGTACCACACGAAGGGTGCTTTGCAATTAAATAAACGCAACACTTGCAAATGTACTCACTCTGTTTCTTACTATTAGGTAAGTCCTTTGTATACTGTATTTTGTTTTCCCCGTAACCACACCACACCGCGTGAAGCACACATGGTGTTTTTCAGATTTCATGGCAATAACGTGAGGCTGAGGGAGGCTGACGGAACTCAGGAAGAGTGCATCCTGGCCCCGAGGGTCTGACTTCAGAGTCTGCGCTGGAACTTTCCTCTTTTAAAATGGTTTTTTCAGTTTATTTATTTTGAGAGAGAGAGTACGAGCAGGGTAGGCAGAGAGAGGGAGAGAGAGAATCCCAAGCAGGCTCCATGATTTCAGAGCTGAGCTTGATGCGGGGCTCGAACTCACCAACTGTGAGATCATGACCTGAGCCAAAATCAAGAGTCAGACGGTTAACTGACTGAGCTTCCCAGGTGCCCCTGCTCCTTTTTTAAAAAAATCCAGTTAATTAATTTTGAGTTGATTTTAAATTTTTTACGAGAATAAATTGGTGATGTGTTTCAATGTTTTAACCTGATCACTTGCGAAAGCAACGTCTGTGTATCGTATTTTTCCCCACACCGATACGAGTCCGCCTCAAAGACCCAGACTCCTCTAGAGAGTTTAAGAACCAGGCTCCATGATTTTTGAGAAGGGGAGATTTTAGACAGTCTTAAGATAGAGCTTTTTCATTTTTTAACTTTAACTTCTTTAATTTTTTAAAGAATTTAAGGAGAAAGTCGTGTTTGGCATCCTTTTCATGGTAGACACCGAAGCTAGTTGGCCAGAATCGAGTGTGCCCTGGGAAAGAGTGACAGTGCACAGATTGCGTGTGATTTCAGGTAAGAATGATTATTAACTTCAAAAAGGTTTCTCATTGCTATGGAACTTCAGAGTAAACTTGCTTAGAGTTCCTTTTCAAAAACGACTCTATTTCAAAAAAATCCCTTGGACATTCCTGAGATAGGCAGTTTCAGGTCAAATAATTTCTGATCCAGCTACTGGCCATCTGCAGACGGGTCACCCAGCCGGCAATGATTTTTTTCTCCCTTGAATTTCTACATGTGGTTCATGCGGCTCATACAGCTGACTTCACAAATAAGGGCACCGAACAACCCATAAGACCCAAAGAAAAAGAATTACCCCATCGGGTTAAGCACACGCAACCCATAGACGACAGACAAGGTTAGCCGCTCACATACTAACAGAGCCGCGTCTGGCAACGTGTGCGTCTTCACGGGACCGAGGTGACTGGAGGGAACTCTCAGGGAGGCAGATCAGAGACCGGGCCATAAACACGAAAGCTCAGCCTGGCCAGCTGTACGTCAGCCTGTGTGACGAGAGCAGTAAAATAATCGTGTGACTGTTTTCATATTAATCCAGTAATCATCTACACGAAATACGTAAAACCCAATTATTCTAAGTTCTAATTCGAGCAGCTGGCACCCACCCCTAGGAGATGGGTATTCTCGTTAACCACATCTCTGTGAGGAGTAAACTGAGGCACGTGCACGTTCTGTCACTTCCGGGATTTCAATCTCATAGGTGACGGAGCAGGACTCATTCCTGGGTTCTAGGGCCAGCACACGCCCACACCCTGCTTACTGCCTCACGCGAGGCTCCCACCCTTGTGATGGTCGATTTTATGTGTCAACTCGACTGGGCCACAGGGTGCCCATATACTTGGCCCAACATTGTTCTGAGTGTTTCTGGAAGGGCGTTTCTCGTAAGATTAACATGTTAATTGGGGAAGCCGATCACCCTCCCTAATGTGATCACCCTCCCTAATGCGGACAGGCCTCACCCAAGGCCTGAACAGAACAAAAAGGGTGACACTCCCTTGAGTAAGAAGGAACTCCTCTTGCCTGACTGTCTTTGAGCTGGGACATTGGTCTTCTCCTGCCTTCAGACGTGGACTCGGACTGAATTACCACAACGGTTCTCCTGGGTCTCCAGGTTGCTGTTCATTGATGACGTTGGGACTTCTCAGCCTCCGTAACGGTGTAAGCCAATTCCCTACAATAGATACGTATGTCCTACTTACATACTATTATTTACCACACAGTAATATGTATTATATATCATATTTATTACTTAGATCTATGTGTACACATATTTATATATAAATATATAGCTTATGACTTCTATATCTATATTGTTTCTTTGGAGAACCCAGTCTAATACAGACTTTTGTTCTGAGAATGGGGAGATACATATATTTATATATAAAACCCTGATGTGCTGTAAGCTTCCCAAGAGTGGGGACCCGTGTGTTAACTTTCCACTGCATATCCAGCACCTATTAGAATTCCTGCTAATTCTAATTCCGGACAGGCTTCCCAAATTAAGCATGTGTTCATTGGAGGGAAGTGCTAGGTGAAAGAATACAGAAATAAAACACACAATTCCTGCCCTCAGGGGCCTTGCGCTTTTTAGGACGACGTGCAAACTCCACGTGGATAAAATCTAATTAACTGGGTGACTCCCATATTAATCCTAAATGGGTAGAGATCGGATAATGGAGCTTCCAAATATACGAATCCAAAGTTCATAGAACCGAAAAGAGAAACGAATCCGCACTCGTAGCCGGAGACCTCATTAAGCTGCTCGGCAGCTTGTGGAGTAAGTGGGCAGAAAAACAGGAAGGACCAAGACCCGAACAACCCTATCCACCTGCGGGGCATGGTCAGCACGGCACCCAAACAACGCAGGGTGCACGTGGTTTACAGGAGCACGTGGGACACTGGCCAGGAGACCCCATATTCTGGCTGTAAAATGAGTTTGGGCATCTTGGAAAGGATTGAAATCCTACAGGATGCGCGTTCCTCCTGGCCGGAAGCCTCTCCTCTCCGGTTCAGGTGCAGAGGACTCATAAGGGAGGAGGCTGCATTCAGGGGTTTGCGATGACGCTATTGGAGGGCGATGGGGACAAGGAAGAGTGTGAGCAAGGGGGACCGGGAGTGACGACGGGGACTCGGCTCCTCGCGGTGACTCCGTGCCCCGGCCCGGGGCCTGGGTCACCGGAAGGATGACGATTCCGCTTACCAACAACAAAAGTAAAAAGAACCGTCCGCTCCCGTTCCTCTCTTCCGGCAACGGGCACGCCCGCTGACCCTCCTCTTCCTCAAGCCCCGCCTCTTTACGCACCCGCCCGGGAGACCAATCTGCGGCCGCAGAGCCGCCGGCGCAGGCGCGCCGCGTTCTGGGGGCGGGAGGCGGAAGTCGATTTCACGCAGAGCCGTAAAGCGCGCTCACTTCCGGTTAACGACAGCCGCCGCGACCGTCCCCGCCGGCCTGCCTCCGGTAAGCGCCTGGGCCGGACCCTCGATATTTCCGTGTTTTCCCAACTCGGGGCTGTTCGTGTCGCCGCCGCCCCCTTTGCCTTGGATCATGTTCAAGAAATTTGACGAGAAAGAGAATGTGTCGAACTGCATCCAGTTGAAAACCTCCGTTATTAAGGGCATTAAGAACCAGTTGATAGAGCAATTTCCAGGGATCGAACCGTGGCTTAATCAGATCTTGCCCAAGAAAGATCCGGTCAAGATAGTGCGATGCCACGAACACATAGAGATCCTCACAGTAAACGGAGAGTTACTGTTCTTTAGACAAAGAGAAGGCCCTTTTTATCCAACCCTGAGGCTACTGCACAAATACCCGTTCATCTTGCCGCACCAGCAGGTCGACAAAGGCGCCATCAAATTTGTACTCAGTGGAGCCAACATCATGTGTCCAGGCTTAACTTCTCCCGGCGCGAAGCTCTACCCGGCGGCGGTCGACACGGTCGTGGCCATCATGGCCGAGGGGAAGCAGCACGCGCTGTGTGTCGGGGTCATGAAGATGTCCGCGGAGGATATTGAGAAAGTCAACAAAGGCATCGGCATCGAGAACATCCACTACCTGAACGACGGGCTGTGGCACATGAAGACCTACAAATGAGCCGACGGGAGGGAGCGCCCTCGGACTGGCTGTGGACGCTGCGCCGCGCCCGCGTCTGCGCGGGACGGCGTGAAGACGGCGCCCCTGTGGTTCCGCTGCCGGAGTTCGACAGACGGTTTCGCGGAGAGAAACAAAAACTAAGCCGAAGTAAAGATTTGGAACGAGTACGTCTGTCTGTGTGCGCGTCATTGTGTGAGTGTGTGTGTGTGTGTGTGTGTGTGTGTCCGCACGGCCGCGTGTGTTTGCAGAGGGGTGGTTAGTCGAGGGTGGTTTAGGCTTGCTGTTGCGTCTGCCCAAGCGGATGTGGGGCCAGACACAGGGGGAGTGTCTGGTAGAAAAACAGATTTCAGAGTGAAGAGACCCAAAGTGGTGCGGGAGGAGCTTGGAGAAAAAAAGGACCGGAGAGGGGCCTGAGCCGCTGTCAGCAGGAGCACTTGAAGGATGAGCAGAGGGCTGCCTGCGTGGCTCAGGTCATGATCCCCCAGTTCGTGGGTTCGAGCCCGGAGTCAGGCTTTGTGCTGACAGCTCGGAGCCTGGAGCCTGCTTGGGATTCTGTGTCTCCCTCTCTCTCTGCCCCAGCCCTGCTCATGCTCTCTCTCAAAAATAAATTTAAAAATATAATGAAGGATAAGCAGACACTCCAGTAAAAAAGTATACGCAGGTGTTAGTATCTGCCCAACAAGCGTCACCCCCTCCCTCCTGGCTGGCAGAACTCTGTCCATCCCTTTTCTACATGAATCCGGAAAATCCTGATTAGTCCAGGCCCATCACAGTGGTCTAGTCCCCAAGGAGTCTGAGTCACTTACGGATGGGCCTGGGACCTGAGGCCAAAGAGGATCTAACTACTCAGAAGTCCCTAGGAAAACGGGGATCTTTCCTCCCGTGGGTTTGGTTTACTATTTGGTGGTGGGCGTGTGACCTGAGTTCGGACAGGGCTGCTCAGGATTTCCGGGAAACGTTGTCAGCCTCTCAAAGATACACGGGGAGAAACCGTCTCCCTGCTTTGGGTGGACATGAGCATGTGTGATTTTGTTCTTGCCACACACGTGCACACGCACAGACACACGACACCTTGATAAGCATGAAGTCTGAACCTGAAAAAACACCACGGAAAGCAACAGTGCCTTTGATGATTTAACAGCTGAGGGTTAATCAGCCACGGGGACTCCATATAGCGGGGCCTCCTATTAAGGGGTGTGGCAGTTATGTGAGATAATACATTTTGCGTATAAATTACTTCGTTTGGAGTTGAGTTTTCCGAAATTTAAAGCCAAAGGTATCTCAGTGTTTATAGAATGGCATCATAGACGCCCAACTGAAAAATTGCTGAAAGAATAAAATCTGTTACATGAAGGCTCATTGGTGATGTCCGCCATGATCGGTTTCAGGGAAATTCGTATGAATTGCAGTAGATTTGGGTGAATGGAAAGTGAAAAGGTAAAATGTGGAAATTTACACTTCTTGTAATTCCTTACAGGATTTTGGTTGTGAATGAAAAGATACTGGGTAAAAGCTAGAAGATTATAGTTAAGATACCGTGTTTGGGAGTTCCATTATTTTGCTGTTGCTATTTTTACCGTTTCTGTGGCAGGTTATTTGTTAATGGGATATTTAGTATGTTTATATGTTGGGGAAGATTCGCGAAAAGTGGGAGTGCTCGGTGGATGTAATCCGTGGAACAGAAGAGCCGGGAGGAATGGCTCCACACGGAGACGAGGAGGGACCGACCCGTCCTAGGTCCGCAGGTTTGGGTTGTCTCCTTTCACTACAGAGCTGTCCGTAAACCCTTAAACTCTCCTCTTTAGGCCACTGTTTCTTCTCAGAGGATTAGGGCTTTTGCCTCTTAATTCTCCACCCCCGTCAGCACCACCAGCTCTGGCCACGCGTGGGCCCCCGCGGAGGACCCGCGAGCTCGGGATCACATTCCGCGGCATGACGTATCCCCACCAACCATCTCCCCCAAAAGTTGACAGAGGGGCCCCTGGAACTAGTTTAAGCCTTCTTCCAGGACTCGCCGTCCATGCACACGCGTGTTCTGTCCCGTTATTGGATGCTAATCCTTACGCCAATAGCAAGCCTGCTGCACAACTCAGGAGGGAAAGCCCGCGTACACATTGGAGGGGGGGGAGGGCGAGAGCTGGATGAATTTCCTGGAATTTCACACAGAACTTGGCGTGTACGTTCGGAGGTAGATTTCCTGGTTGAAGCATTCTCTATGTTGACCATGTGTTTAAGGTGCTCTGTGGGCCGAAAGGTTATTATGAGCAGGTAAAGTAGGAGAGGCTCGTCTCTACTTACTCTTGGCTGATACCAATGCCCGATTCGATGGGGAGGGTCCTGGCTAATGAAATACAAATGATGGCCCCACCTTACCTCAAGCCGCCAAGTCCAGTGCTATTTAACCCGGAGTAGTTCAACAAACATCATCGGGTTACATCCTCTGGGCCTAGACACCCGACTAGAAGCAAGATGCAGAAATAGAAATGTTTTTATATTTACTTGTTATGTTTGGTTTTCGTATTTATTTATATTTGTTACATTTATTTTTATACCCTGTTTTCTGGGAGCTCAGACTTCTTAGGGAGGCCAACATATCATACATAATTTTACTTTCAGATACTTGTGCATGTGTATACACACCTATATATAGTAAATATATGAATTACCTCTTATAATACCATATAAACGAGTGAGGGGAAGTTGTCTCTGCCTAGAAAATCAAAGAGGACTTCTTAACTTAGAGGCTGCCTGAGTAGAAATGTAAAAAAGAAACAAGAAAGGATTCAGGATGTCTTCCTAATGAAAATGGCGGCAGAAACTCCAGGAAAAGAAATAGTGCGAGCCACTTAGTGGAGTCCGAGAAATACAAGGGGTTTTGCTCTTGGAGGCCGGATTTTCCAGGAAAAGGTGAGCAGCGATGAAACTCGAGGCCCGTGGTCGAGACCGCTGTTCCCGCGCTGAAGGGGGTGCGCACCGGCGCTGGGAGTGGGGCTCGGCGGCCCGTCGGGAAGGAGCGACGCGCAAGCACTGTCCGCAGTGGCTGGACGGCCGCGCGAGAACGGGGTCGAGGGGAGCCCCGACCGAGCAGGAACTAATACCGCAGCTTTACAGGCGCGCCAGGCAAAAGGCGACGACACCGATCCGAGGGATTTGAGTTATTCGAAACTTTTTTGTGGAGGAAACAGTCTTCGGACATTTCCTGGGAAAAGGCACTCTGCAGACGAGCCGGGGGTTTCTTCGTCCGCCTCCACTCGGTGGGAAATGGCCCCACAAATGGAACAGGAGCCGGGAGGGAGGTAATTCGGGCGGCGCAGGAGAGGAAAAGGAAGTCATTCTAGTGAGGCGTGTTAAACATACATTTCTCTTTTTTAATTTTAATTTTTTTAATGGTTATTTATTTTTGAGAGAGAGAATGCGAGCGGGAGAAGAGCAGAGAGAGAGGGAGACACAGAATCTGAAGCAGGCTCCAGGCTCCGAGCTGTCAGCACAGAGCCCGACGCCGGGCTGGAACCCACGAACCGGGAGATGGTGACCTGAGCTGCAGCTGGAAGCTCAGTTGACCGAGCCGCCCAGACGCCCCTAAACATACACTTCTTACAGGACATCCCCGCGGGACTACCAGCAGACATCCAGGTCAGAAGTGTCCGCAGACCAGGCAATGCCAGGATTTTAAATAGATTTGTGAGTCATTAACATGCAGATAGAGCGGATGCTGGCGAGTGATGAAATGAGGAGGCTGAAGAAGGAATGGCGGGAGCAGCGACACGCTCGCGTGTGACTGCAGGGGTATCTATCCACTCAGAAAATGAAGAGCGGGTGGGACTCCAAATCCAATGGTCGACTATCTGATTCCTTGGAACAGTAGAGAGGCCTCCTTCAGTTCTGGAGGACTAAGTATACGTAGAATTGGTGACTCGGAGGGTCTGAAAAAGTCTAAGGACCTTAATTTTTAATGGGACTCATTGGGACGGAAAGAGGCCAGTCCATACCCGAATATCTGATGCCCGCCGGCCGCAGAAAAGGGAGATGGGCAGTTTCCCAGCGTCACTAACGGCCAACCCCACTGGGCTCAGATCGCTATATGGACAGTTAATGTTCCTAATTCTGGCCAAGCACCTTGCAAATCCGTGTCGTTTTTAAGATTCAGAGAGAGAATTGTGCTGGGGAGGCCATCCGCCAGGCGCTGAGGACGAGGCAGGAAGGCGAGGCTCTGGCCGCTCAAGGTCATTTTCAGCAGCCTCGAGCTGGCAGGCATTGGCCTTGAGGGAGGGGATGGCGGCTTCCTTGGAGAAGGAGCGGA
Organism: Paguma larvata; assembly: GCA_030068075.1. Lineage (NCBI taxonomy): Eukaryota > Metazoa > Chordata > Mammalia > Carnivora > Viverridae > Paguma > Paguma larvata. The sequence continues at coordinate 133,096,110 of CM057828.1, forward strand.
GAAGGAGCGATGGCTCAGATTCCTCTCCTGCAGCTCGACTGCTCCCTGGGGTTGGCAGTCGTCACCTGGGGGGCTCAAAGGTCGTGGGGGGGGGTCGGCGCAAACAAGCACGATGCTCTGGCTGCTGCTTTTGTTCTGATGCCTGGTCCTTTGACTCCGTGGCCTTGTGCCTCCCGCTGAGAAGATAAGCGGGTGCAAAGCAGATAAAGGGGCCAGCCAGGGGCCGGGCCGGCACTCCCCTCGGGCCGGCACTCCCCTCGGGCCGGCACTCCCCTCGGGCCGGCACTCCCCTCGGTACTTTCGCTTCTGTAATCCCATTTGCCTCCGGCCTCCACCACCGCCCCCTAGCACCACTGATAAAGGCCCTCCCTGTTCCTTTTCTCCCTCAACCCCTACAGTCCCGGCCGGCAAAGGAGGCCATGCCAAGGTTCAGGGCTCAGTCTTTGGAGGCGGCTCCGCTGGGCCGGCACCGGCGCAAGAAACCGTCTCTTCTGCTTCCCCGAGCGCGCGTGGCTTGTTCTTCCCGGGCGCCGAGTATTTGCTGTGACACTGCCTAGTCGTGACGGTGACATTTGAAGTGGGGCTCGCTAAGAGTATTCTTGAGACGTCCTTGGTGCAAAACGGAGAGTTTAGTAAAGCGTGGGGACAGGACCGTGGGCAGAAGAGCCGCACTGGCGTCGTCAGCAATGACATTGTATACCTTCCAGTTTGTGGACGGAGGGGTATAGATACCGGAAGTCTCCGGAGGAATTTCCTGATGCTGAAGGCAGGGTCTCGCAGGACCCCGGTGTAGCTGTTGTCAAGACAAGGTTACTTTTCGTGTTTAAGGAAGTGTGAACGTGGAGGCATTAGGGCAGCGTGGCGTCTTGGGGAGTGTCACGCGCGGCCGGCCCCCGCCGTCCGTCATGGGGCTGCAGGTGTAAGCGATTGAACGTGAACTGCATTTCTCGTGCCTTCGTTTCCCTCATCAATGACACACACTAGCTTGTCGGTTTGCAAGTAGGACAAAGTCTGAGACGCTGCGCGTTTCTGACCGTTCTGGTGATGAGGATGGGATGCTAACGGGGACACGGCTTCTAGAAGAGAGAAAGGGAGGACACCGCAGGCCAGGCTTTGCAAGGCCTGAGAAGGACGTCGGGAGGTACTCGGGATTCCGGTAATGAGGGCCCTTGTCCTGCCGGTGGGCGGGAAGGGGCAGGCAGGGTCCCGCCCTCTCCGGTCCGCCCAGGAAGGCCTAGAGGCGGCGCAGCGAGAGGCAGCCAGGGTCCCGTGGTTGTCATTCACTGTCTTCCGAATGACAGAAGAGAGGAATGGTGTCACGCCGAGGGCAGGCCAGGACTCGGACTGACAGGTGATATGGCCTTGACTGCCGAGTCAAGGGGTCTCCAAAGCCGAATTAAATGATGTCTCTAAGGGGATAGAAGGTTCTGGAGAGAAAAGTTTGTTTATTGGGCCGAACGGGCCACCTCCGGAAACCAAAGGTAAGCGATGCCAAACCTTGCTTCCTGGCGAGAAGCTGCTCTTCGCCGAGGCCCTGACACCTCCCTCTGCACCTTCAGGAACGAAGCCAAATGATTTCGCCCCGGCGCACAGGTGTGGGGGCACCCAGGTGGCCCAGGCGGTTAAGCATCTGACTCCTGACCTCAGCTCCGGAGGTGTGGCACTCCTCAGGCACTCCTGGCTGCCCAGGGACAGAGGGAAGGAAACAAAGCAAATGCTTAACTGATAAGAATCACAGTCCTGCAGGACACCGGCCTCCATCGGTTTACAAATTTCTCGGTAAACGACACGAAAAAGGCGATCTCATCAAGAGCCTAATCTACGGAAACCTGTGCACTCAGCTTCCTGGAGCCCCGACCTCACCCCTCACTGGTGACATGGGGAACGAAGGCAGAAGCAAACGGCAGGGGAAATTAAATTTCCTCAAAGCCTGCCGCCCCTTGACAAATACTCGAGGCCAGGCCAGAGGAGAACACGCCTCCAGGAAGCCCCTACGGTCCTAGTGTTAGTGGCTCCCTCGGGGGAAACCACCCCAGCTTCACAGTAGCAGGAGTCCTCGTGAGCACAGTGAGGTCCCTCTGGAGGCCTCCCTGTGCCTCTACCTCCCCCCGCTCCATAGTATGTAACCGCTCACGCTTCACAACCCCGGGACCGCTCTCCTGCCCACGGGTCCTGTCCCCGCGCTTTAATAAAATCACTTGTGTGCACCAAAGACGTCTCCGAGAATTCTTTCTTGGCCGTCCGCTCCGGACACCCCCATCACCCCCAAACCTCATCAAGGCCATGGTCTCCTGGTTTGTGAACTCGAGCCCTGCATCAGGCTCTGCGCTGACAGCACGGAGTCGGCTTGGGAGTCTCTCTCTGCCCCTCCTCTGCTCACACTCTTTGTGTCTCAAAATAAATCAACTATTAAACACTAATGAGTTAAAAATCCTTGTTCCTTGTTATCATTTTGGGGGTGGTTGTGGGGAGCAGATTCTGAATTCAGCTGATAAGGTCTCAGGAAATTCACAAAGAAAGAAAGAACGGTAACAAAGTACCAGCTCACTTAAGAAGTAGGTAGCTAGAATCGTACTGTCATGCGGACCGATTTTACCTCTGCTGTTCTAGCTCCTGTGGCTGGCGATTACAACAACATAACACAGGTTAAGAGGAGAGAAACAAATTTGGTTTTGTTACAGGAGCCCCATAAAGCTGTGAAGACTCAAAAGGCAGCCGGGCAGTGGAATCTTCTATAACATCCTGAGTGAAGGAGAGGGGTGGGGGCTGGAGAGACCAAGGGAAGGGAGGCCATTCACGAGAAGGTGGAGATGTTTGGAGAACAAAGGCTTCCCTGCTATCCGGGTAAGTTTCTTAGGTGACCCGGTCATCTCCGGTAATAGCTCTCTTCCTGGTACAAAACGTCCTTTCCAGTGTAAATTTACGCAGTGGATAGAAAGGTAAAGAACTTTTCTTGAATCTGCTGGGGTTTAATCGCCTTTAGCTTAAAATAATCTTCACACCAGTGTGGCATCCAGAGGGGATAGTCCCTGTAAAACTCTTCATTCTGTGTCTGTTACAGTAGTTAAATTTGTAGTTAAGGTACTCCAAACAAAGAGAACCCCAGACCCAGAAAGTCTCGCTTGGCGAATTCCACTAAACATTCAAGGGGGGAAATAATAATAATTTTACCACATTTGTTCTTTAATAAAGAAGTTTAGGGGACACCTCCCAATTCAATTTCTGAACCTGGTGTTACTCAAAAATCCAAACCAAAGACACGACAAGAAAATGAAGCCACAGGCCAATATCCTGCATGAACATAAACACAAATATTCTAAAAAATACCAGCAAAGTGAGCCAGAAATATGTAAAAATGGCAAGACATGGGTTTATTCTGGTTATTCAATATTCAGAAATTAATTTATGTAATGAACCGTATTAATAGATTCAAGAAGAAAAAGCATATGCTTATTTTACTAGATGCAGAAAAAATTTGATATAATTCGATATTCATTCAGTAAAAAACAATGGCCTCAGTCGGTAAAAGAGATCTACAATATGCCTACAGCTCGCATTATATTTATTGGTGAAAGACTCAGCGCTTTCCTCCTAAAATTAAGCACACGACAGGTGTCTCCTATTACTGCTTACATCAGTCATTCTACCTGCTGCAATAAGGGAAGAAAAAGAAATAAAAGACATACATACAGCTTGTAAATAAAAAATAAAAGTGCCTATTCACAGATACTCTGATTGTCTAAGTGGAAAATCCAAAAGAATCTACAAAAAAGTTTCTAGAACAGATAGATGAGATTAGCAAATCAATTGATCTAAAAATCAATTGCATGTCAATATGCTAGCAATGAGTAATTGGAAATTGAAATTGAAAACCAGACCACTTTCAGTAGCTTGGACACCTTGAAGTAATTATGTATCAATCTAACAGAGTCTGTGCACCATCCGTGGGCCAAAACCACAAAGCACTAAGGAAAGGGGCCCCGATTAAAGGGAAACTTGAGCAAACAGAGAGGGATGCTCTCTGTTCACGAACTGCAAGACTCAGTAAGGTGGTAATGTCAGTTCTCCCCAAGTAAATGTACACATTTAATATAATTGGGGTCAAAATCACACAAGGTTTTTCATAAGAATTGACAAACTATTTCTAAAAATTTAATGGCAATTCAGAGGCACGGAATAGCCCAAACCATTTTGAAAAAGGGAGAACAAAGTTGGAGGGCTCACACTCCCTGTCTCCTGGGCTGACTATAAAGCTACAATAGGGGCTTCTGGGGGGCTCAGTCAGTTAAGCGTCTGACTTCAGCTCAGGTCATGATCTCACAGTCCATGGGTTCAAGCCCTGCATCGGGCTCTGGGCTGACAGCTCGGAGCCTTGAGCCTGCTCCGGATTCTGGGTCTCCCTCTCTCTCTGCCCCTCCTCTGCTCATGCTTTCTCTGTCTCTCTCTCAAAAATAAACAAACATTAAAGAAAAAAAAAAAGCTACAACAGACAGGTTAATAGGGTATTAGCAAAGGGACATACACTAGATTTATGGAACTGACCAGAGAGTCCAGAAACAGACCTACTAAACACTATGCGCTGAGTTTTTACAAAGTTGCAGAGGTGGTAGAGTGGAGGAAACAGTCTTTGCTTTAAATGGTGCTGGGAATGCAGAAATACTGGACTTCTGGTCATACCTTGCAATGTATACAGGAGATAACTCAAAATGGATTATAGACCTAAATGTTGAAGTGGATTAAATTCCTAGAAGTAAACATAGGAGAAAACCCTTTTGACCTTGAGTTCAGCAATGACTTCACACACCTAACCCCAAGAGCTCTACCCTTAAGTGAAAAAATAGAATTAATTGAAATTAAGAATTTCTGAGTTTTGGAAGACCGCTAAGAAAATGAAAAGACCAGGCATATACTAAAAGAAAATATTAGCAAAACATGCGTTTACTAAAGAAATAGCATTCAGAACATAACAAACTCTCAATTATTCAATGGCTAAAAAGCAGAAGCGTTAAAAAACGGGACAAAAGATTGGAACAGACCCTTTACTAAATAGGATATATACACTTTAGGCCTGAGACGCATTCACGTCCAATCACAGTGTGTTAGAACGAGGAACGAACGACAAAAGACGGACCATGTTGAGTGGCGGCAAACACGCTGCACCGTAGGAATCCAGCCACTGCTGGCAGGAATGCAGACGGAAATGTCTCCTCTCAAACCGGAGACACAGAAAGGCACGTTCCTGCCATGGCCATAGGTTTCCCTGCTCTCAGTCTGGATTTTACTAGGAATCTTTCAATGGGAAACAGCACCGATAATGGCCAGTAAGGATTCTGAATATTACAGATGGAGGTGTTCCGATTCCGAGGATTAACGGTAATGTACGGGTTGGCACATTTTTCTTTTACCTCCATGGACTTTCTCATTAAGAAAAAAATATATATCACTCTACATTAACCGTGGGGCCCCAGGGCCTTCGTTTCACCCTCACTCGATCAACTCCAGGAAACTTTAAAACGTTTACAAAGAGCATGATTGCAACTCTTGCCTGCTCTTTCAGCAGGGCTAAATTCAGGATACAATTATTTTCTTTAAAAATTCAGTTGGCTCAACATATTTTCAAAAGAGGAAATTCCGAGGCTTTGAAAAGCACATCTGTGTTACGGAGAAAACATTTTCTGAGCAGGAACAGTCTCTCTGACTCTGCAAGATATCAGATTGTCAGTCACATGTCTTGGCGTTATTTCCACCCAGAGACTTTTTTTCCTTTTAGTCGGAGCGATTTGGAAACGTGGGGAGGCCAGTCACGGTAATGTCAGAAGCTTAGCCCAACAACCGAGGATGCCAGAGCAAATGTTTTCTTAGGGCAAAATAGAGGCTTTCTCAAGTAAGCTGTGTGTTTCCGGCATGTCGAGAAGCGTGTGCCCGAAGACAACTGTGTCTTTCAAACACGTGAGAGTGTGCGGGCCCTCCGTGGCCTCGTCACACACACGCACCGGCCCTGGGTAGTCATGTCTGCGTTCCTTGGAGGTCAAATGTCAGTTTCCTTTCATACGTTTGTAATGATCTCCATATCTCCTTAAAAGTCTACGAGAGGGTAGGGGCGCCTGGGTGGCTCAGTTGGTTGAGAGTCCGACTTCGGCCCAGGTCATGATCTCACGGTTTGTGAGTTCAAGCCCCGCATCGGGCTCTGCTGACGGCTCAGAGCCTGGAACCTGCTTTGGATTCTGTCTCTCCCTCTCTCTCCTACCCCCTTCCCTACTCGTGCTCTCACCCTCTGTCTCTCTCTCTCAAAAATAAATAAATATTTTTTTAAAAAAGTCTACAAGAAAGTAAAGGAGAATGAAGAGATGGAAATTCTCCCTTCCACGGCAACGTGGGTGACCCTGGCCTTCCGTCCTGCCAAGGGCGGTTAGGCAGACGGAGAAGGCACATCCTGGAGGGTTTCACTCCCACGGGGCATCAAGGCAAACTCGTCGATACGGAAAGTGGATTGCTGGTTGCCAGGAGCTGGGGATGAAGGAACCGGGGAGACTGGGAGGCAGAGGGAAGACACTTCCAGCTCTAAGACGGGCAAGTCCTGAGGACCTAATGCACAGCGTGGTGACTCTAACTAACAACGCGGCAGTGTAGACCGCACCTGACATTTAGCAAGAGAGCAGATTTTAAGCATTTGCGTATAACAGGTCATTAGGTGAGGTGATGGGCGTGTTAGCGTGATTGTGGCGACTGTTTCGATCATCACGGTGTATACCTTTGGTCCGTTACCATTTTGTTTATCAACTGTAGAGCCGGAAAAGAGGAATAGGGAGGAGAACCGGAGGTGACAGTCCATCAGGGAAGCTTGGGAGTGTGACGCTTCCCCCTGCTGGTCACTGGTGGTCATTACATGTCCCCTGCCCTTTAGGGAAGGAGGGAGCCCCGGGGAGGCCCTGTGTTCCCTGACAGGGAGAGCCTAGAGAAATTCCAGGCCCCTAGTCTGCGTGTCCTGTTCCTTGTCCACGCCTCAGAAGGAACCAGAATCCAGAGCCATGACACCACAGCCGGGCCTGCTGGGCACAACTCTGTAACTCTGCAACAGACAGTTTTGAAGAAATGCGACTATCATAGTTTTTGCGAAGAAAAATGCACTTAAACTTGCTCATGTGGCAAGATGTTGGAGACGAGCTCCCTTCATTGAGAGAGAGAGAACACTGAGCCTTGGGAAGAAGAACAAACTCAGCCCAAGGTTTGGATACCCTGAGCCGCGGATACTTCCAGAACCATCGGATTAGCTGGCGATTAACTCTCCAAACCCGCTACCACCATTCTCCAGCCTTCCGTTCCTGCTGCTGCTTCTCCAAAACCTACACAGTCTTTCCTCTGCAGCCCCTCTCTCCCTGCACGCCCTTAAAAACAGCCAGAATTTATGGGAAAACCCTTCTGTGATAGAATCAGAACGTTTTTGGAGATGACAAACTTGAGGCCCAGAGAGGCGAAGCTAATCACCCGAAGTCACAGAACCCGTGAGTGGTGCCGATGGAATTATTCCCAGAATCGGAGCGCTGGGCTCTGCAAACACTGCGGTGTTGCCCGTACCGACCCGATTTGTTGTTTCACATGTTAACTCACCCCCAGAGACGTGAGAGAACTTCCAGTAGATTCTCATTGCTTACTGGGGGGGGGGGGGGAAGTCCTAAAGTCTTGGTTTTCAATACGTTCACCTGGGGAAGCTGACCCGCTCCAGTCCAACCAGCCTCTTTGCCTCCCCCTCTCTCACACTTAGTGTGGACGCTTTGGCGTCTGTCCTGTCCAAGTTAGTCTTTTGTCTTGAGTTCGCTGTCCCTGCCTGGCCTAATTACATTATCACTTGTCTTCAGAACTTAATGAAAGTCTTTCACTTCCTCTGTTAGATTCTCTTGCAGGACTTTGTGCACCAAAAATCAGATCGTCTGAAATCTCAGCAGAACTTAACATCTGTGTGTCTCATTTTATCACACCGGCCTCAAGGAATCAAATAAAAGCCGCGTTGACTGTCATGTAGTTGGAAAACCTCAGCCCTGGGCACGATCGGGATGGCCCCCCAGCTCGAACCGGGTCCTTGTGCTCAGCGAATTTATGTACGTGAAGGAAGAATACAAATATAATTTTTTTTTTTTTTACAAAAGCAAAGGTATGAATGACAAAGACCAGAAGACACCAAAAGAGCCGATGCCACACAGACGACGTATGAGGGAAGGAGACACTTTCTGCCAAAAGAGGAGGAAGAGCTGACTGCTGTCTGACAGGCAAGCAGGATTTATGGGCGACCCACGAAGCCCGGATGGCATAGAAACGTTCCTTTTGGGCAGAAGTGGGATATCGGAATGGAACGGGTGGATTAAAACCACACAAGAGAGGACTTGGAGCTCCCAGCCGCTGAGTTCACTGAAGGCAAGAGAGCAGCTGCTCTTCCGACCCCATCGAGGGAGCGTTTTTTGTGAAGGTGCCGGAAGGAGGGACAGGGATAGAAAACTTCCAGGTGCCAAGGGGTGGGGGAGCCACGGAGGGCGGGGGCCCTGCACCCGGAGGGAGAGGGACAGGGAAGGAAAAGGGAAGGGGAAACAAAGTGATGACTAGGAGCTGTCCACACATGCCTGTGCACGCGTGAGTGTGTGCGTGTGTGCACATGCGTGCGTGCGCCTGAGGGCACGGGGATTTAGCAGCAAACGTCTGAGAATGGCACGGGACAACTGTACCTGGACTTTTCCCTCCAGAATCCCCAAATAGTCAGTGATTCAGGAGGAAGAATAAAGTCTGTTATCTGACCTCCTCTCGCCCAGCAGGAACTGCTCGGTGGAGACAGTCTTGCTCCCTCCCCTGAGGGCCGGGTTGTTCGGCGTCCCCTCAGTGTCGGAAGGCGCCTTTTCACCCCTTTCCATCCTAAGCACTGGAAAGAGCACCACCTATATGATGAGGGAACCATTTGTTGGCGTGTTCTATTTCTTTAAAAACCATTTTTAAAAAATGTTTATTTATTTTTGAGAGTGAGAGAGACCGAGTACGAGCAGGGGAGGGGCAGAGAGAGAGGCAGACACAGAATCCGAAGCAGGCTCCAGGCTCTGAGCTGTCAGCACAGAGCCCGACGTGGGGCTCGAACTCACAAACTGTGAGATCATGACCTGAGCTGAAGTCGGACACTTAACCGACTGAGCCACTCAGGTGCCCTTAAATAAATAAATTTTGAAAAAAAAATTTAATGTTTATTTATTTTGAGAGAGAGAGAGAGAGAGAGAGAGAGAGAGAGAGAGAGAAAGCATGAGTGGGACAGGGGCAGAGAGAGGGAGACACAGAATCCCAAGCTCAACCGACTGAGCCACCCAGGTGCCCCTCTTTTGCTTTTTTTTTTAATGTCTAGATCCTTCTAGCACCAGGAATGTGGGTGATTTAAAACATGTGATTGACTTCAGGTGAAATAAAATTAGTGCAGAAATATGACTGTGGAAAACAATAGCGAAGAAGAATACAATATGACGTGCGGTGTTTTCCCCATAAAACTCTGGTTCGGGGACTATTATACAGATGCTCATACATTTAAATACCTAAAAATTAAGAAACATATGACATAAAGAAGCTACGACAGGAAATTATGGTAGGATGGGTGTGTGGTGTAGTTTATTCCCTTAGAATTTTCAAGATTTGAATTTAATAATGCATTAAATTATTAATAATAAAACAATTTTATGAAGCGTATTTCTCAATTTTAATACACGATGCAACAATCCAATAATGATGTCCTTAGTACTTCTTACAGCTTTCGAAAATTATCATCTTTCATTTTACACCTACAGGCAGATCTGTAATTAAGAATTAGCTATTTTAAACATTAGAAAATATAGTTTTAAGTAATGCGTGTTGGCTACTTCTCGCCTCGTAAGTTACACAGGAAAGGACCCCTCCTCCCCCCACACAACACACTACACAAACTGAGTCTTACCATTTAAAACAAATCTTTTGAGGGGCGCCTGGGCGGCTCAGTTGGTGAAGCGTCTGACTTCAGCTCAGGTTATGATCTCGTGGTCTGTGGGTTTGAGCCCCACGTTGGGCTCTGTGCTGACAGCTCGGGGACCAGAGCCTGCTTTAGATTCTGTGTTCCCATCTCTCTCTTCCCCTTCCCTGCTCACACTCTGTCTCTCTGTCTCTCTCTCTCTCAAAAATAAATAACTAAACATTTAAAAAACAAAAAACAAAAAACAAAACCGAAAAACAAACTGCTTCTTTGCGGAGAGGAGAGGGAATGAGGAAGGAAAGTGTAATCAATAGATTTAGATAATTAGATGGAAGAAATTATAAAAAGCCTTATGTTCTTAATGAAAATTTCAAAACTCATCTGAAGTCATTGGCTTAATTTATGCATTCATTTATTCTTACATTAATTCATTTAATAACTATTAATTAACACCCACTATGAAATGGAAATTAAGTCGTCTTGGCAAGTCGTCTTGGTTGTGATGAACAAAACCCCATTGCTCTGTAGGAGCAAAATATTGGGGGGCTATTTTAAAGGTCTGAGGCATCTAAAGGAAGGCACGATGGGGAGGGGGTGCTCGTTCTCACCGGGGACCAAGCCTGCACACCTGCCTTGACCCAAGGTGACAAGATTCTCTCCCTCTCTTCTCAGTCTTGCTGTGTTGTCTCCTAGCAAACCAACTTGCTCTGATTTTGGTGTGTAGGATCAGAAGTACCAGACCATTCTCCTGAGTAGGCACGGTACCGGCCAAGTCCCCCACGGACAGTGACTGGGTGTCGGAAATCAAAATCCAGATTCCAGGAAGGATGGATCCAGTTGGCCCCACTTTGCTCTCCTCATACCTCAGACTCATCAGTTACATTTAGGAGCAGAGTCATGCAGTGTAAACACCGCCCCAGGATCCTAGCCCCGAAGATGAGTACTGGGTAGTTGTCAGAAAAAGAAGTGAGGTAGAGACCAGGGGCTGTAAGCCCTTAGAAACCTGAGGCATCCAGGGCTATCACCAACACCCTCCTTTTCGAGTTGATACGGAATACACGGATTATGTTATATAACCAGAAAGATGACCTTTAAAGTTTATTTTTTATTTTATTATTATTATTTATTTTGAGAGAGAGAGGGCATGAGCATGAGCAGAGGAGGGGCAGAGAGAGAGGGAGAGAGAGAATCCCAAGCAGGCTCCATGCCGTCAGCACAGAGCCTGACATGGGGCTCGATCCCATGAACTGTGAGATCGTGACTTGAGCCGAGATCAAGAGTGGGACGCTCAACCCAGTCAGCCACCCAGCCGCCCCCAGAAAGATGACTTTTGAAAGTCAATACACTGCCCTATATTATAATGGAGAGGAAGAGAAAAGGAAGGCAGTTTCAGATGGAATGGTATGGTTCGCCTATTTAAATACCTCGCAGGTATGAAGACACGAGCAGGTACTGCAGGTGCTCAGACGACCCACACAGAATTACTGCGCGTGTGGTAGTCACAGATACAGTTCACGGGCAGCCGAGTTACGGTGAATCCTCAACCCGAACGCTGCAAGTCACAGCGTCCCCTGCGACGTGGTTTTCTGAAAGGTGGAAAGTTTGGGGTCCATTTCTGCAGCAAACGACAGTCTTCCCTTGATTCGCACATTAATAGAATTTCTATACAACTGAGCGTGCGTTAAAACCATGCAAACCTGTGTGCGTGTGTTTCTTACACCTGGATGGGCTCAGATAGGGTTTTCACCCACACGAGTGTCCGGCAGCACAGCAGAAAGCTGGGGAGGGTGCGGAAGGCTGCGCGTGGTGCCTGAGGCTCTCTGTGCCCCGCACGACGTCCGGATTCTCTGGCAGGGTCCGCTGAATGACAGTGCCGCCACAATATTGTGACAACCCAAAGCGTCTCCGTGAATCCCAGACAATGGTTCCCATTAGGGGTCATGGGCTTAGAGACGTATTTCTGCAAAGAGTTCAGATGGACACTTCCATCACTCATCTGCCCTTCAGTTCTCAAAGCCCGAACTCTCTTCACGGTGACCAATGCGTGCCCGCAACCCACTGGCAACGTTCAGCCCTTACTGTGTTTGACCTGCTATCGCTCTGCCCAAATCCAAGCAAGTCTTCTGCGGGTCTCCTCTTTCTCGCGTTGGTGCTCCTCGGACCTCTCTCTTTCTCATCCCGCATCCTCCTTGGACAGTCTGTCCCCTCCCAGACCTTCTGGAACGAACTCCAGGCTGCTGGTTCTGGTATTTATACCTTTGGCGAGGATCTCTCCTTAGGAATTCAGAACAGGGGCACCCGGGGGGCTCAGTCGGTTAAGCCTCCAACTTCGGCTCAGGTCACAATCTTGAGGTTCATGAGTTCGAGCCCCCTGTCAGGCTCTGTGCTGACAGCTCAGAGCCTGGAGCCTGCTTCGGATTCTGTGTCTCCCTCTCTCTCCGCCCCTTCCCCACTCGTGTTCTCTCTCAAAAGTAAATAAACATTAAAAAAAAAAAAGGAAATTCAGAACGAAGTTCAGCTGAACTGGCCCTCTGACAGTCCCACGGGGACACCAAATGCAACACGTGCAAAACCAACCTCCCATCTCCCCGCTGCCCTGTCTCTCCCCACCCAGTGACCTTACTGTGGCTTCCTGGAGCAGTAAGGAGATGCCTGTAACTAAGATGCTACTCGATACCTTTCTGCCCGAGGGAGATAGGTGGTCACGTTGTAGCACAATTATCTTTGGTTTTCTCATTCATCTCAGTGATTCTCTGGGTTATTTAGACGTTCAGACTCGACAATCTTCTGGGTACGGTGGAGTACGGACGCACACGGTTTTAGGAAATGCTGAATTTCCCCGTGGTGTGCAGAGCCGTGGGGAGGGGGTCGGGGTGGGTAAGAAGCAAGGGGAACCTGCAAGAAAGGCTCTGAGATCCCCCTTCCTTCTCCCCATGATGGATGAGCACACCCCTGAGGGTTGATCTTGGGTCGGCCGTGATCCAGGAGCCGGAAAGTTTTAGCTGGGCACGTGGCTACTCAGGCACAGGTCACGCGTCCCAGCGTCCTTTCATCCCGTGACTGAGTCCCAGCTGCCGGAGGGGGCAGAAATCTCGGCACGTCTGGTCACCTTAACATCAGAGCTCACGCCGTGGGCTTTCTTTGTCCTTCCCAACGTGGGGTGTGGACGGGGCTGTGACCTGGGTTCCAGACCGCCACGTGGGACGAGTCCGCAGGGCAGGGATGCTTACCCTAGGCTACGGTGAGCTAGTCATGGAAAAACGGTTACGATTTTATTTTCACGAACTTCTAAGAAATTTACCATTTCTGTAAGAATGATAGAAAAAGCCCGGACGGCATCCACAGTACCTCTGTCCCTGTTACCAACGGCAACTGGAGATAGTTTCAAACTTTGTCACCATCATTAGCGACATCCGAAAAGGAGCACGTAGTCTATATGCATCGCTCCTTCAGAAGATGCTGCTAACAGGTCTTCTCTGGGCCGGGTTTTTGAATGTCTAATGAAGGGCCCACAAGTATTGCCGTATGTATACCACGCTCCAGCGGCCATAACAAAATAGCACAGACCTGGGGCCTTAACCAATGGACATTTATTTTCTCAGTTCAAGACGTGGGAAGTCCCAGATCCGGGTTCTAGTTCATTTGGTTTTTGGTGAGACTTCTCTTCCTGGCTCACAGATGGTTGCTTTCTTGCTTCTGGGTTCAAGCAGCCTTTCCTTGGTGAGTGCACATGCAGAGAGAGAGACAGAGAGAGAGAGAGAGAGGAAGAGAGAGGGGAGTGAGAGAGCAGAGAAAGCGAGCTGTTTCCTTTTGTAAGGACGTTAATACTATGGGACCAAGGCTCCACCTTTATGACTCCATTTAACCTTAATTCTTTCTTTTTTTTAAAGGTTTATTTATTTTGAGAGAGAGAGAGAGCACATTTTCAAGTTGGAGAGAGGCAGAGGGAGAGGGAGAGAGAATCACAAGCAGGCTCCGTACTGTCAGCGCAGAGCCCGACATAGGGCTCAGTCGCCCGAACCGTGAGATCATGACCTGAGCCAGAATCAAGAGTAAGATGCTTAACTGACTGAGCCACCCAAGTCTCCACCCCCACCGTACCCCCCCCACCTTTATTACCTCTTTACTCAAGATACAGTCACACTGAGGGTTAAGGCTTCGATGTGTGAATTTCACTGGCGGGGGGCGGGGGTCGTGGGGTGGGTGCAGACGGTAACATTTAGCCCACAACACCGTAGTGTTATTTCACAAAATGCTTCGTGTTTGTAGTTTCTAACTTGATAACTGTATTCATAATTTGCGTCCTTTGTAGGTGTCTATATTTCGTGATTCACACTTAAAATAATTTTTGAGGACCCTGCAGTCCTCGTCACGCTGACACCGAGAAAAACTGTGTAAAACAAAGTAAGAACCCTGTCTAGGGCACCGTCGTAAAACATCACAGGGAGAACTCGAATCTCCCAGTGCTCCGGGGCCGCCCTGACGTCCGCCGCCTTTGGGTTTAATTTCTCTGTTCTCTCTGCATGGGACACACTCCCTGACTTTGTGTGGTAAACTCTTACCCTTCCTTCTGCGTTAATTGCCTACTGGACTCTGCATATTTTCTTATCCCAAGTCTGAGCTGATGCCTCTCCCCCACCCCGCCCTCTTGTACCCGCCCCGCGCCCCAGGCACCGCTGCTCTGCAGCTCTGGACATTGGGACGGCCATTGTTCGTACGTTTGCATAATGAGAACTTGTGTTCACCTACAGAATACTGGGGTCTCAGTTACTATCGACCGAATAGGTAAATAGTCAAACAAGCGGATCCCATAATAAGATAATGAGATTCCCAGAAGGGAAGCAGACCTGACTGTTGGCTGCCCCGCCCCCCAGCTAGGCAAGCTAACTGTGGAGGAATAGTGTTGTTTGAGGGAAATAAAGTGATGATTTTCACTCAGAAGAAAGCAAGGTGGGTGTGCGGAGCAAGGGAGAGGACTCATTTCCAGAAACACCAAACACAAGCTGTGCTGTCTAATTAACAGTGGGTTTACAACCTATAGGGAATATGTATGAACTCCCCCCACAAATGGAGTCCCAAACCGTTAGACACTTCACTTCCTGGTTCTGTTTCCCCTCTCCGTTTCGAGGGCTTATTTTCACGGGGCTTTGCAATAAGCATGCACCAAAGAACAAAGGGAGGAGGGACTGAGAGTCTCTGTGTTACCTCAGGGAATGGACATTTGTTCCAATCAGACTCCTGTTTGCCTTACACGGGCACAAGTGACATCTGGGTAAGGCTGTAGCCTCTGCAGTATCAGCCAATGAGGCTCCAGGGGAGGGGCTTGTGTGCTAGGAGATAAATGGTCTGCTGTCACAGCCCCGAGTGTGCGTGCCCATCCACACCCGCTCTTGCAAGAACGTTGATGAAAGCCTCACTTCCCTGTGCTCCGAGTCTCCTCGTCCCTCCTTTGATAGGGTCGATGGGCTTATTTCTCACAATGGGTGATAGACAACAGAGGGTTAACTTTAACAGGGTAGGCATTTGAACAACACCATGTCTAATCCTGGTTCTTCATGAACTCATTGTGCAGAATTTAGTCAAATCGCTTACGTTAGAGTCCGTTTATACAAGGGTAAGGTAGAACAGCCTCACCAGCATCTCAGCGTTGTTATAAAATTTAAATAAAATGGCACAAGTATTTAGAAACTGTTAAGAATCTCCCTAAATAGCACAAAGTCTACTTATTAGTAGACTTATATACTTATGATTTTAAAAATTAAAAGTACAAAGTACATTTATTATTTTAATCTGTATCAATCAGTAATATAACAAGTCCAGGGCGTCTGGGGGGCTCAGTCAGTTAAGCAGTTAAGCGTCTGACTTTGGCTCAGGTCACGATCTCATGGTCCATGAGTTCAAGTCCCACGTCGGGCTCTGTGCTGACAGCTCAGAGCCTGGAGCCTGCTTCGGATTTTGTGTCTCCCTCTCTCTTTGCCCCTCCCCCGATGGTGCTCTGTCTCTGTCTCAAAAATAAATAAACATTAAAAAAATTAAATAATATAACAAGTCTAAAGGGTCCCTGAATAACTTGGAGATCGACATTCGTGTAACACCTGAGGTATTATTAGATCTCTTCTTAGAATTCCTGGGCTCAGAAAGCCAACCTCATGCTTGTTCTGTGTGGTGACACTCAATCCACATTTTCCCCATTCCTACTCTGCATTGGGAATTAACCCAGAGACAGACAAACAAATCGGGCCGATGGGGATTCAAATATTTATTACCACCGAAGCTGTCAGCAAACATGGCTTAGTTGTGTGGCAACAGCATTCTTACTAATACCATGACAAACTACAAAATTTACTGTCAACTGTTGAAATTAAGGCTCTGAAACTTCTTAGCTCAAGTCATACGTCCTTGTGTGAACCTCGATTTCCTTATCCATAAATAGAAAGAAGTGTAATACTGACACACATCTAGCTTGTAGTTGTGTGTGTGTGTGTGTGTGTGTGTGTGAACCACATCACATGTGAATATATTACCGATACTTTTAAATGGCGTAAGCATTTTATTAATTGAGCGCCAAACGGAAAGTAATTCAACACCAAATACATGGTGGTACCTCTGAGATGATGGATTTAGTAACTCAAGAGACCGAGGGGTGCCGGCTATGGGGCATTTTTTGCACTAGGCACTCCCTCAGTGTATATTTCCAATAGTTCCAGAATTTGAAACTTGAATACTTTTAGGGGCAGAAGCATCTGACCTTGCCTCAGGTCATGATCTTGTGGTCCGTGAGTTCAAGTCCCACGTCAGGCTCTGTGCCGACAGCTCAGAGTCCGGAGCCTGCTTTGGATTCTGTGTCTCCCTCTCTCTCTGCCCCTTCCCCACTCACACTCTGTCTCTCTCTCTCTCTCTCAAAAATAAAATAAAGATTAAAAAAAGTAATATTGAATACTTTTTTGTGTATTTGCTCATTTATCTTCACTGTTTTAGTCAATCACACATTTGAGTTTTTTTTTCTCAAGTTCTGTCATTTTATCATATTGTATAAAGATAATTCACTTGGATTGACTTCAGTTTTTTTTTTTTCAAAATATGACCCAAATTCATTTGCTGAGCTAGAAACTCTTTTCTTGTTCTTGCGAGGACTCTTTCTGCCTACATCGCTCATTTTCTCTTCCTTCTTATTTGTTCTGAGCTCTAGATTACTGACTAGTTAGGTTAAGTCTGACTTCAGAAACCCTCGTTCTTCTCCTGGTCTGGAAACAAAAAAAGTTTCACCCTGTCGTCAGTGAGTTTAGAAAGACAGAAATTCAGAAAGCAACTGAGTGAACAGTTCAGCATCTCTCTGGCACCTGGTGCTTTCTAGATGTTCTGCAACCCGTTTGGCCCTTGAACGGGAACAGGCGAGAGAATGACCTTAAACCCTGATTCTTTTTTTTTTTTTTGTTATAATAGTTTATTTTCAAATTGGTTTACATATAACACCCAGTGTTCATCCCAACATGTGCCCTTTTTAATGCCCATCACCCCCTCTCCCCCCTCCCTCATCCCCCTTACCCTCAGTTTTTTCTTAGTCTTTGAGAGTCTCTTATGTTTTATCTCCCTCCCTCTCTGTGTCTTTTTTTCCTTTCCCCTCTTCCCCTCCCCCTGGTTTTTGCTTAGTTTCACAAAGTCCACCTATTCGTGGAAACATATGGTATCTGTCTTTTTCTGACTGACTTATTTCACTTAACATAATACCCTCCAGTTCCATCCATGTTGCTACACATGGCCAGATTTCATTTTTTCTCATTGCCACGTAGTAGTCCATTGTATATAAGTACCATAACTTCTTTATCCATTCGTCAGTTGATGGGCACTTGGTCTCTTTCCATGATTTGGCTATTGTCGAAAGTGCTGCTATGAACATTGGGGTACACGTGCTCCTATGCATCAGCATTCCTGTGTCTCTTGGGTAGATTCCTAGCAGGGCTATTGCTGGGTCATAGGGTAGCTCTATTTTCATTTTTTTGAGGAACCTCCACACCGTTTTCCAGAGTGGCTGCACCAGTTTGCATTCCCACCAACAGTGTAGGAGAAACCCTGATTCTTAAGTACCGAATGAACCAAACTCCAACAGTACATGTCGCGAGCATACAATATCCACAAATAAAGACAGAGAAGTTATGGTGAACAATTTCCAAATCCGCCAAAAAGGAAACAGTCCCGTACTTTTTATAGAGAAAGTATATACCTTATAAACATTCGACACCTACAGAAGCTTGCAGCTTCTACAAATAAACTGTTGATTGAATCATAGAATAATCTTGTGAGGCCGGTGAGCCTAAATCCTGCTATAAACTGGACGCTCCTCACCACGAGCTCCCACAAAGAGGCGTCCGCTGAAATCCAGCCTAGAAGGTAGAGTGCACATCCTCTCTCATGGAACCCTCCAGGCCACTGCAGACTCCAATACAGAACATCAACATCGGGCCCCGCTAGTTCTCAACTAGCCCAAATCCAGAGGATTCTGAAGTCTTGCTTCGGTTATTGACACAGGCGAGCGTTCTTCTTTCTGGATGCGGCGTTGTCATTCCAAGAAGGGATTACTCTCAAACCCCAAAGTCAGATTCTCGTAGCCGACTAGCATTTTTTTATTTATACACGTTGTGTGTTTGCATGTACATGGTTATAGAAGGAAGAAAGTCTACTAGTCTAGAGAAGGAATGACTCTCCTAGGGAGAATTTCATCATGCATATTGGGGTAAGTAAAACATAACTCCCAGAGCAGTTTTTAATTTATGCAAAACGTTGAACAGAATTTGCCACAGTTAGGTATTTTTATTTCTCCTCTCTCTTCATCCTGATTATAAAAGTTCAATTTATTTGTGATTTTCCTTGAAGTAATTTTTGTCTCTGTTTATGAAAGCCAAGGCTATTTTACTTAGAAGAATCTTTCAAACATTTTCTTGGAGGGTGGCCCCCAAAAGGTAAAAACCACAGGGAACCTCAGAATGTGACCTGGGAGTAGGGTCTTTGCAGACATCATTAAGGGAAGGATCTGAAGAGGATACCGCCCTGGACTAGAAAGGTTCCTGAATCCAATGGCATGGGTGTTGCAAGAGAAAGAAGAGACACACAGACCCAGAGGGCAAGGCCGTGTGGACACGCAGGCAGAGACTGGACTGTAGCATCCACAAGCCGGGGACTTACATGGATTGTTGAGTCCCTGGAAACTGAGCGAGAGGCAGGGACCAGGTCCTGCCAGAGCCTCCGGAGGGGATCGACTCTGTTGACCCCTTGATTTTGGACTTTTTTTTTTAAATTTAAAAACAGTTTTAAAAAATGTTTTTCTACTTTTTAGAGAGAGAGAGAGAAGGGGGAGGAGGGCAGGGAGAGAAGGAGACACAGAATCGGAAGCAGGCTTCAGGCTCTGAGCTGGAGGCGCAGAGCCCGATGCGGTGCTTGAACCTATGAACCATGAGATCATGACCTGAGCCTAAGTCGGATGCTCAACTGACTGAGCCGCCCGGGCGCCCCTGCATTTTGGACTTCTGGCTCCCAAACCGTTGAAGAATAAATTCATGTCATTGTAAGTGATGTGGTAATTTGTTACAGCAGCCGTAGGAAGCTACTAGAGTGGCTAATCGGAAAATTCAAAACATGATTTTATTTAAGTCATTCCCTATTGACTTTCATGAAGATAGCTAAACAAGAGATTGTCATTAAAAAACAACAACGACAACAGGACAATTTCCTGTCCTTGGATCCTGTTCTTGCATTTTTGAAATTTATGTTCTGAAGTTTTAGAATTTCTGTTTTGTTTCAAGCATAGCTAGGTGAGTTAGGGTTTATAGCTTATCATCATATAAATTATGAGTTGGAAAGAGGCACCTGGGTGGCTCAGTTGGTTGAGCATCTGACTTTGGCTCTGGTCATGATCTCACAGTTCATGGGTTTGAGCCCTGTATCGGGTTCTGTGCTGACAGCTCAGAGCCTGGAGCCTGCTTTGGAGTCTGTGCCTCCCTCTCTGTCTACTGTTCCCCACTCATGCTCTTTCTCTCTCTCTCTCACTGTAAAAAATAAACATTAAAAAATTAAATTATGAGTTGGAAAAAGGAACTAATAAAAGATCCTTGAACAATGAAGAAGGGTCGCTTGAACTTGGCCTTCTGAGTTCTGTTGGGCAATAAAGTAGAAAGCTATTATATTCCTTTTGAGAACCTGTAACGTAATTTAGATGATCTCAACATGTAGGCAGCCATCTGGAAAGAAGAACTTCAGGAGTGCCTGGTAGAAAAAAGTCATCAGAAATGGAAGAATTTGCTGTCATCATCATCATCATCATCATCATCATCAAAACCTCATTACTCAGGTCAGATCACTGAAGTAGGTGCTAGAGAGTCTGATATAAGGTTCTGTCCTCAAAGAGAATGATAGATAAATAAATCTGACTTGTCTGAATCTTGCGTGAGACTTGTTAGCACGCGTCCCGGTGGAAGGCAGGACCCACAGAACCTCATCATTGCACGTGTATGGATTGAGAATAAATCAAGGGAAATCCAAGTCAATCGCCCGCCCGTGTCCAAACCTGAGTGACTGAGAGAGAACGGTGTGGCCAATATGGCCGCTGAGACGAGACGGAGGGTTCCGCGGGCCAGTGCCCGTGGGGCGTGGTGCGTGCTCTGTGGTGGACGTGCTGAGCCGAGGGAATAAAAAGACAGCGATGTGGGAAATTCGCCTTCGGTTGCCGATTGGTGTGTGAATCTGAAGACGGTGTTAGAAACTGAGGTACGCTCCGAGCGTCATCACCACACGCGCACGATTCCCCTACTTCCAAGGCTTACCTCCCACGGCCATCTTGTTTGGGCCTACTTACTCTCAAGTTCCCTCTTTTTAATAAAAGCACCTAGACTTTTGTTTGAGGATTTCCCGAACCCTCAGAATCTCTTTGTTCCAGGAGCACCTGGACGCCCCTGCAGGTTTGGGCTCAGGCCTGGGGCTATCAGTGCAGTCCCGCCTGTCTCCACTCCAAGTCGAATGGATTGCTTTGGGCAATCGTTCCCACTAGGCCCCATCAGAATGTTGCCTACGACTTTCTTTAATGACTGGGGCAGCCGGCTTGGAAGTAGGGCATGAAGATTGCTACCAAAGGGAAGTCAGGCACAAAAGGGGGGCAGATCCGGGATGCCTGGAGGGGGCGAGCAATGGTAGGCCCCAAGGAGGCTGCCTCCAAGCTCGAAATCCCTCGTACCTCCTAGTTATGTGTGTCCGTAACTTTCCTTCTTAGCTTTAGCCAGTTCAGTTTGCGACTCGCAGCTTTTATTTTTTGTTACACTGTCATGTTTGCTAATATAGCTGATTCAGGAGGTTGATCGGGCAAGAGATTCAGACAATGTGTCAGCGTCCTGTATGTCTAACTCTCTGCTAGGACGGGCTTGGCCATTTCATCTGAGAACTGCACTCTTGTAGGGCCGTCTAAAATTGTGGAGTTCAGTCCCTCCTTTCATAAATGAGAGACTGAGGCCATCAAGCACAATTGAAATTGTCCAAGCTACTAGACTCGGATACCGGCATGGTCAAGGTGGAGAATCCGTTCTCTTGGGCACCGAAAGCACTTCTCCGAGAACAGAGCACTTTTCGTGATGTTTTCCTGGGACCGTGACATCCCCGGGGAAGAAGCCGGGCTGAGGGCGCTGTGCAGGGGTGAGGGCAGAGTGGAGCAGAAGTATTCGGAGAACAAGCCCCAAAGGGAAGAGAATAAATGTTAGATCCCCGGAAGGCTTCTACCGCCCCCTAGGACAAGTGCAGACCCAGAATGAAAGAGACAGATGGGGGCTGGCAGCCCTACCGCCTTCACCGATTTGCCGATTTCACAAGTGCTGTGTTTGCTCGTCTCCGTCCGCCTGGTGGTAAGAGGCTGAACACAACGGGGCTCTGCCCTTACCCATCGGCACGTGCCTGGAAGGGGGTCTAGCAAAGAGACACTGAGAACACGAGGGGACCCGGGGTCAGGAGGGCTTCCGCAGGGAACCCACCCACCCCTTCCTCAGGCTGGAGGGCAGGCGGAAGGGGGAGAAAGGCATTTCAGACCTAGAGAAGGCATTGGCACGTGGTCGAGAGCAAGAGGAAGGGAGATTCAAGAGTTTCACGTCCTTCGCGTGGCTGGGCCGTGGCGCGCAGAGCGGTGAGTGACAGTGGGCAGGAGCCAGCTCCCCGGCGGAGACAGAAGCACAGGAATCCAGGCACGGGAGCCCGGGGCCTCCTGCAAGGGGACACGTGTGAGCCGGTCCTCGCAGGAAAACACCGAGCGTCCAGGTCTTATCTGCAGAGCGACTTGGCAACAGAGAAAATCATTTTCGGGGGCGCCGGGGTGGCTCAGTCCGTTAAGCCTCTGACTCTTGGTTTCGGCTCAGGTCAGGATCTCACGGTTCAGAGCTGGAGCCCCGCGTCGGGCTCTGTGCAGGCAGCTCGGAGCTTGCCTGGAATTCTTTCTCTCTCTGCCCCTCCCCTGCTCACACAGTCTGTCTCTCTCAAAAACAAATAAATAAACTTAAAAAAAAAGAAAAAAAAAAGGAAAATCATTTTCAGGGCAACCAACCTTTAAAACCCTTAAAGCCCACAGGCCGAACAGCATTCAAAGGCTACACTTTTGGCTTTTGCTCTTAGAAGTGTGACAGGTGGCTTCCCTTTAACGTAGCACAAGGCATTTTTAGGCTTAGAAAACTGGAATGCATAACGGAACACAGTTCCTGTAAACAATCATTTATTCGTCTGCGTCTCTGCAGAAACAAACGATTGCCGTCTTACCAAATTTTTATTACGGCAGAAGCTGTCTTTTCTACAAAGAGATAGCTAGATCGTTTGGGTATTTAAACGTTCCATTCCCGATGTAACCAAGTCTCATTAATTCCAATAACATCCTGTTTTTTTTCTTGTTATATGCACACATTTATCCCATTATATCACGAGTTCCCTTAGTGTGCTTTGAGGAAAACTAACAGGCGTCTGTATTTTCCAGTTTGCGGTGGATCCTGTAAACACACAACCTCCCATCCCACTGCAATTTTCTTTATAATTAAAAGTGTTCGTGCGGCGCCCGGGGGGCTCAGTCAGTTGAGCATCTGACTCGGTTCAGGTCACGACCTCGCGGTTTGTGAGTTTGAGCCCCTGCTGTGAGTGGGGAGCCCGCTTTGGATCCTCTGTCCCCCTCTCTCCCTGCCTCTCCCCTGCTCACGCGTGCGTGCTCTCTCTCTGTCTCTCTCTCAAAAATAAACATTAAAAATGTTAAAAAAATATTTGTTGGATACACCTTTTCACAGTAAGCTACGTGTGTGTTATGTGTGGGCTCTCTGGCCTCCTTAAAATAATATTTCCGGGGTACCTGGGTGGCTCAGTCGGTTAAGCGGCCGACTTCGGCTCAGATCACGATCTCAAGGTCTGTGAGTTCGAGCCCCGCATCGGGCTGTGTGCTAACGGCTCAGAGCCTGGAGCTTGCTTCGGATTCTGTTTCTCCCTCTCTCTCTGCCGTCTTCCTGCTCACGCTCTGTCTCTAAGTCTCAAAAATAAATAAATGTTAAAAAATAAAAAAAAATAATAATATTTCCATCGTATTGGTGGTTAACTAATCACATACTAACAAACGGTCAGTCTCCTCTGAAACCACCCCATTCTCTCACATTTCTTAGTGGTACCTGGACAGAACATTTTATTTCCCATTAGGTAAACTCTCATTAGCCAGTTTCAAGAGTTCTTACCTCTCAAAAGTAGGTATAAGGTGAAGCTTGAGTTCCAACACACTTTTGAATGCCATTCGAGTACTTAGCCACGCACCCCGGGACGAGTTCTCTGGGACGAGGTCTCTGAGTCCCTTTAATGATCCCTTATCGCCACACACCTGAAACTCAGCGTGCAGGGCAGGGCGAACTCACTGTTCAGACAATGTCTCAAAAAGGTTGAGCAAGACCAAGACCGATGCTCTCCCTTAGAGCGGGACAGAAAGGTCTGTTTAATGGAACGTTTGCCAGCTTTTCGGCGCTCTAGACAAACATCCGATGTACGCCGTCCACACCCCGAAACTGACACCCGGAGCACGGGGTTCCTGGGCATTTTCACCCACACAAGACCTCTCTTGAGGTTTCTCTGTCTCCACTCCAGGGAGCCGTTATCTCTTGTCACCACAGCTCAGGCCAGGGGAGCTGGGGACTAAGGGCAGAGCACCTCGCCCAGTGTTTTCTTCTTTCATTGCTACTTTTCTCGGCATGTGTCTGAGATCCGGCCCTGTCGGCGCGGGTCCGGGTCCCCTGCTCCTCCTTGGCCAACTGGCGAGTGCTCGGCGGCACAGTACGATACCATCGTTCATCCG
The DNA here is from genome assembly GCA_030068075.1 of Paguma larvata. Classification (NCBI taxonomy): domain Eukaryota; kingdom Metazoa; phylum Chordata; class Mammalia; order Carnivora; family Viverridae; genus Paguma; species Paguma larvata. The sequence continues at coordinate 133,120,406 of CM057828.1, forward strand.
TTTGCCGATAGACGGGTCACTGGGCTGTTTTCAGTTCAGGGTGATACATACAAGTCTGGCCAGATAGAAGTCGTTTTTTCTCAGAAGTATGTTATTTTTCTTTTGGGTCGACACCTATGTGTGGAGGTTCTGGGCCATAATTTAAGATTCCCAGCAGTAGCGTGGGAGCTATCCCGTGGTTATCCATCCTCGGCAATAGTCAATGTTGTTTGTCTTTTCATTTCAGACATTATGTTGGTTATAAAGTGATATGTAATTACAGTTTTAATCTGCACTTCCGATCCCTGAGAACATTGGGCATCTTTTCATATATTTAGTGGCCATTCTATTTCATATAGAAATTTGTTCATTTCTTTTTTACATTTACTTATTTACGGGGGCGCCCGGGTGGATCAGTCGGTTAATCATCCAACTTCAGCTCAGGTCATGATCTCACGGTCTGTGAATTCAGGCCCCATGTGGGGCTCTGTGCTGACAGCTCAGAGCCTGGAGCCTGCTTCGGATTCTGTGTCTCCCTCTCTCTCTGTCCCTCCCCTGCTCATTCTCTCTCTCTCTCTCTCTCTCTTACTCTGTATCTGAAAAATAAATGAACATTAAAAAAACTTAAAAACATGAAAAAAATTTTTGAAGTTTATTCATTTTGAGAGAGAGATAGAACATGTCCAAACACGGGCGGGGCCGAGAGAGGGAGAATCTCAAACAGGCTCCATGCTCCGCGCAGAGCCCAGTTTGGGGCTTGAACTCATGAACTGTGAGGTCATGACCTAGCTGAAATCAAGAGTCGGCCACTTCCCTGACTGAGCCACCCAGGCGCCCCTATTTGCCCACTTCTTACTGGCTCACTTGTCTTCTTTCTATTGTGTTGTAAGAATTTTTCGCATATTCTAAATAATCATATATTTTCTCACCATATGTGTATTCTCGCTTCTGACTCTGGGCTGAGGTTGGTGACTTACGTTTGCTGAGCTACTTTCTGGGGTACCGGAGGGTTCTCTGCCCCTACGAGTGAGATCTTAGGACGGGCCCACACTGCCGGCCACTTCACTGCTCTTGCGAAGTCCACCCACTTACTCCTGTCACCCCATCGCTGCAGAAAATTCAGCATCGACTACCTTGTTGTCCCGTGGGTCTTCTCAGTTTTCCTTTTTGGATCGTCCTGGGGGCTCCGGAAATACCTGGTGTTTATTCTGGGCCTGTTCTATATACAGTAAGACAGTCGTTACCTTTAAGAGGCTTTGCAGCAACGAGGACTCAGAATGCATGCAGATGTGATGATGAGCCGAAAACGTGATCTGAGGGTGAATTGATGGCCCAGGGCTACAGCCTTTCAGACAACGCGAGTGTCGCTGGAGCCAGAGGCAAGAATGTTCGGAGCGCACGCCCTGGTTGGAATGCGGAACACTGTCGGCAATAGTAATTTCAGTGAATCGTTAACTGTGTGTGTGCGCGTGCATGCGTGCATATGTGTGTGCACGTGCGTGTGCGTGCACAAGTGTGCATGCACGTGTGCGCGCGCACAAGCACGTGTGTATGCACGTGTGCACGAGCGTGCGCGCGTGTGCACGTGCGCCTGTGCGCACATGCGCCTGTGCATGCGGGCGAGAGCGTGCACGCGGGCGTGGGCGTGCACGCGTGCGCGTAGCCTGACTCCAGAGTCTTGCCGGGAGGACAAGGGAAGGGGGAGGGGTGGAAAATCAGCACGAAGACTGTCCGGGGCTATTGGTGCCACAAATGAGGCGAGAGGTTCTGTGGCACCTTCCCCGGCTGCAGTGGAGGAGAGGGAGGGGCCGAGGGGCGTCGCCATGGTGACGGGAGATGTGCAGGGGGCGGGAGAAGGGAGAGTCCGGAGGATGGGGAGAGCTGGGCAGTGCAGGTCCCCCGCTGTCTGTCCCCGCCGCACCAGCAGCAGCAAGAGCGGCCTCGTGGGGGGCAGTGAGACCGCGCACTCAGGGGTCAGAGGTCAGCACTGAGGCTGGAGACCGGGAAAGTCGCCGGCGAGTCGCGGGACGGGTTAGAACTCACTGACTGCCGAGTGAAGCGGCCCGTCCACACCGGTGCCCTGTCCGGTTTCCCCTGAGGCTAATCCAAACGCCCCGGCTCATCGGGATGGTGGCGATGGGGTTACTGACATGGGTGTGGGTTTCCAGGAAGTGAAGGTGAGTCATCCGTCAGGAGTTACCTCCCTGATACCGGCCCGAGGCCCCGGCGGAGGAAGCGGGCTGATGGGAGAAGTGGTTGGAGAGGCACTGGACATTCACACAGTCAGCTCGAAATGTCAATTGCTGCTTGAGGTAAACATTTATTTTCCAGAGTAAATGTTACAGCCTCCGCCTTTTGCCACCGTGTGCCATTCAAGTACATGCCTACAGGACGGCAATACATCTTGGAAACAGCTTTCACTCCTAATCCATATTTGTGCTTAACTGCAAAGCCATTTAATCCTCCAACTCATTGTAACCATCGCCACAGAGGGCGCATAAAAACATTTCCTTCATTATATAAAAAAATAAAACAAAACCAAATACTTTTCTCTGCTTTAGATTCCTTCTGAATACTAATACATGAAAGCCCAGATTAAATTAATCTCGGCTGTCACAGTCACACTTGGCAAATGAATCATAAAATAGTTTCCTCTTCCTATGACAAGTTGCCCTTGACAGCGAATTAAAATCTTAATAAGGGTTTCTAAAATACACATGCATATATACATGCATAAGCTTCCTTATTGGAGCTCAATGTCAAAATGCAAATTATTTGGCTTTGCATTTCGGAAGCGGTGAACTTTTAAGAACATCTTTCAGACCTTTTTGTCTGGCGGCTTCAAATCCTCTGTACACTCGAGTCCCGTTTATTTGCCTTCGCAATAATTGTTTTGGAAATCTTAGAAGAGTCGTTGGGTAGTGTTCTATTTTTTAAAGTTATGGAAAAATCATTTGCTAGCTCTTTCCTGAAATGATACACATATTATGGTGTAAATCTCTACCTCCCAGCTTTCCTCAATAACAGTGGCATCTTGGGGTGCTGATGGAACAGAGAGGGAGGTCAGAAACCAGCTACGGATGAAGATCCTGTAAGGTCAGAGCCCCGGGGCAGAGGGTCACCAGGAGACTGTGACTTAATCACTAGCTAATGAGTACTTCTGCTCTCCCATGCCCTGCCACCACATGTAATAACAGTAGCTTGTCATGGGGGGAGCTGAGGGACTCAGACTCTAAGGAGGAATTCTTGGAGAGGCCCAAAGATGTCAGGGAGACGGTACTAGAAAATTCTGAAGTCTTTGGCACATTTAGCTACCACAGACAGAAACACAGGCCGGATCTCCCATGAAAGGGCCCTTTACTTCAGGTCCTGTTACGCAGTAGGTTATATCTTTCCATAAAAAAAATCAGAAGGCATGCTAACAGGTGAGAAAATGTACAATCTGGAAAGACAACAGAAGCATCAGATGGTGTCATTATTTTGCTCTGACAGATTTTGGAATTCTTTAAAGTAACTATGATTAACATGTCGGGGCCCTAGTGGAAAAAGTGACAACATGCAAGAAGAGATCGATAAGGTAAGCTGGGAGGTAGAAACTGTTTGATGGGCTCCTCGGTGGAGTAGACGTGGCTGGAGAGAGAATCACTAAACCTGAAAATATGTCAAGGGGAACTTCTCAACTAAAATGCAAAGAGAATAAAAGAATGGGGGGAAAACTGTGGAGGGAAGGAAGGAGGGAAGGGAGAGTGAAACATGTCTGGTATCTGAACTTTATAATGTCTACGGTAATTTGAGGATTGGGTGAGAAATACAGGACAAAGGTCCAGTCAAGATCACATAGTCTTGGAATGTGTAACCGATGAGCAGATGCCCGAGGGACCAGCAGGTAGTTTCAGCCCAGCTCGGAGAGGCATATTTGGACTGGGATCTGTGTCAGACACTTTTTCTGGCACTGTTACATCATCCATTCCTTCCTGATCCCGATCTGTCCTTTCCGGATCTGGGAGGTGACATTAAGTACTAGCAAACATTAAGTCCAACATGGTTCAGGCTCCTCAGTTTCCTGGCACTTGTGTCCAGACTGCGAGTCTCCATGAGTAAGATAGCCTGGCAATGTTCTAGTAACTGTGATAGTCTCTTAATACCGTCTGCGTATCTGGGACAATTAAGAGCAAATCGTAAACGCTTCTCAGGCTGATTGTTCTCCATTTCAGCATTCCAGTAGTTTTATAGATTTTTAAAATAAAGTCCCATTTAAGTACATACTTTATATATGAGAAATGTGGAATAATTTCAAAATCGCTGTGTTTTTAATAGCCGACATTGTACTATTTGCAAGCTCTCATTTGATTTGCATAAGCTTAATGCCTGGTGTTTTCTAAAAGACTTCCCTACAAAATCGCATCTGATACTTGATGATTAGGCTTTCCTTGGAAGTTCACCAATTCGGTGTCATCGACGACTGAATTTTTAAATGGAATGTTTGGCAGCTGTTTCTGGAGGTTTTATTGTCTTTATTCTGGGTCATCCGAAATCAACAGACTCGTGACTAAAATTTTGGATCAGAGTCTGGTTCAGTCTGAAACACTGCAACGTTGCATGGCCTTTGCTGAGAGGCATATCTATGGGTTTGAGGTCATGGGCTTTGGAATAAGTTTCTTGGGGTGGGATCCTGTCCCTGTGGCTTAGAGGATGTGTGCCTTTGAGGAAGTAACTTAATCTCTACATTCCAATGTAGTTTCAGATGTAAAACTGAGATAAAAAAGTGGTTCCTATCTTACCTCGTTCTCAGGGGACTAAAGGTGTTTACACTCACACATCATTCCAAAGGTGGCTAACATAAGCACTCAGGCCCTAGTCCCAGTTACTTTAAAACTGCCTTGGGTTTCTAAAAATGATCCTGTCCTGGGCGTCCACATATATGTTATTAAAGCCAGCTGTTCTATTTGGTAAATTCGTTTGTTAGAAGGTAGACAAGCACGAGGAGCCCTGAAAGACACAGCAAGGTTGGACTGACTGGTGTTTTACCTGCCGCCCACGGATGCCGAATCAGATCCCTGCGTGCAGGGTTTCCTTCCCTAATTGTCAGAAGTGTGTTTGATAAGCGTCCATGTCTTTCGCAGAGTCCTCTCTTCTCTCAGGTTGACTCATAAACCTGGTGTTTGCTTGTGAAGCCCAAGGATTCCCACATCCCTCATCCGAAGGTCTGGAATCCCGGAATCTATGGTTTTAACAAGCATGTCAGATATTTTAAGGACTCGCTCAGTTGGAGAAATATTGGTTTAAAGCTCTACACGGTAGTTGATTTCTGTCTCCCATGGTAGTTGGAAACAAGTACTTTCAAAAAATTTTTAATGTTTATTTATTTTTGAGAGAGAGATAGCGCCGGGAAGGGGCAGAAAGAGAGGGAGACAGAGAGTCCTAAACAGGCTCCATGCTGTCAGTACAAAGCCCAACATGGGGCTTGAACCCACAAACGATGAGACCATGACCTGAGCGGAGTTAGACGGTCAACTGACTGAGCCACCCAGGCGCCCAGGAAGCAGGTACTTTTCATATGTATTAGAAATGATGTTAAAAAAATTATTCTCTGAGATTATAAGAATTTTTTGTGTTTGTGCTATATGGACATGGTTCAACTGGACTCTCAGTTGTTAGAACAATATTCTTTTTCATAATGGGGATGTGGGAGGCAGAAAAATGCTCCCCCTGCACCCCAAAGATATCCACATCTAAATCTCCAGGATCTGCTGATACGTTATGTTACATGGCAAGAGGGAGTTAAGGTTGCAGAGGAAAGTACGATTGCTAATCAGCTGACCTTAAAATAAGGAGATTCTCCTGGATTATCCGCGTGGACCCAGTGTAATGACAAGGGTCCTTGAAAGTAGACAAGGGAGACCGAAGGGAAGGGAGGTGTCAGATCTGAAGATGCCTGACTGCTGTCCTTGAGGATCGAGGGAGGGACCATGAGCCATGGAAGGCAGGCAGCTTCTAGAAGCTGGAGAAGGCAAGGGCATGCATACTTCTTAATATCTCCAGCAAGGAACACAGCCCTGTTGACCTAATTTCAGCTCAGGGAGAACTATTTGGGAACTTTGACTTACCAAACTGTAGGATAATAAATTTGGACAAAATCTACCGGACCTTCAGTTTGGTCCTGAATGTCTACATACTGCACCAAAAACGCGATCCAGTAAAGAAAAAAAATTGATATGCCACCCGTCCCTCCCGCCCTCCCCACCTCCCCACACATATGCCACTTGATGCTTGAGAGATAAACCTTGCTATTTTGAGCCTTTCAACCCTTAGGAGTTGGGGGAGACACCCTAAGAGTGTCGTGTGGAATCTCTCAGAACCAGATATGAGACCAAAGCTCTTTCTGTTAGCTCACTTAGTAGATGCTGACCTTTGAAACGCCAGTAGACGAAGTAGGTCCTATGATCGAGATGGCGTGTGTGTGTGTGTGTGGAGGCGGGGGGGGGGATGTTACTCGCTTGAAGCTATTTTATTGGAAGATGAAAGGCAAGATGAATTCTCATCTCGAAGGACACAACTGCTTGTAGCCGGTAAGCCCTTGTGTTGCATTCATATTTTGGCGGGACGACATACAACAGAAGAACAACAAACACAGTAGCGACAAATTAAAAAATCAACATGAATTTTGCACACACATTCTGGTGAAAACATTGGTCCTATGATGAAGAGTTACGGGGTTTAATGTGCATACGCGTCGCGTGTAAACCTTGTGAAACGAGGATTATGGTTCCGCAGATTCAGGTAGGGAATAAGACTCTGCACTCCGCAGAAGCCCTGAAGGGTGCTGATCCACCGACCACACTTGGACAAGCAAGATATAGAATGTACACATGTGAATAGAACGTTTTTATTTTGTTTGAATGTATAATTTCGATTTGAGGAAATAAGGATGCATCCAGGTAATATCTGTAGTTGTAGTTTCTCAAAATATGATGAGTTCACCAGCTAAATTAAAATGCTTTGTCTGCTACCCATTCTCAACAGTGGCTTAATCTCATAATATATCATTTCCGTTTGGCTCAGAAAGAATTCCTCACTGAAAAATATTATCACAGATAAAAACAGAGAGAGAGAGAGCCAGAGTGAGAGCAGTAATGTCAAAATAGAAATGAAGAAGAAAAGCATATCCTTAAAATTATTCTGGTTATTTCTTTCTTATTTTGCTCCGTCGGATGGTAGAAAATATGACAGTTTATATTTATCGAAGTAGATTTACAGTGAGGATTTGGAAGGTTACAGTATATTACTAACCATTTGTTCTTATCTTTAGCATCAAATAAGATCCTCAGTGGAAGAAATGCATATTCAATTGCGATAGTAATGTTCATGCCGGGCTCAAACTCAAAGTCAAGTCCTTAAACATTTAGAACACTAAACTCCTAGCCTTTATCTTGGTACTCTTTTTTTTTTTGGTTATTGGCGCACTGACCTTTCTCCTGGGTGTTAGACTCGAATAACTGTTTTAAAAGTAAAAGCCATCTCCTTATGGTCAAACTACACATCCATGTATTATTTGGATGCCTCCTAGAAAATCTCTGTTATAGATTTATTAGAATAGAACTGTTTGTTAAATATCAATTCTATTGCGATCTTTATTTACAGAATGGAGAATAGAGGCACAAAACCCTGAGACATCCAAGATCCTATTTCCAGCTAAGGAAAGCTCCAACAGAGAACAGGAGGAATCCTTTAGCTACGTATCTTACAGATGAATCATGGGAAACCACATCGGGAAGACCGCGATAAGGTATACTAGATACTGAACTTAAGTTTTGTCTGATTGATTGGAATTTAATTTTAGAAATATGTTTTTGGATCATGGGTTCTTTTCTAGTCCTACCAAATCGAGAGATGTGACTCAGATAAACATTAATACATTCCTCTAGTTGAAAAATTATGAATCAGTAATTTTTAAGGTTCCACGACTGCCTATTGCAAAATCCTTTTGTACATTAAATGTCAAATGACTAGCACGCAAAACCAAAAAAACTCGTATGCATTTAAGAAAATAACAGGCATTTTTTTTAAAAATAAACTTTTAATTTTGGAGTAGTTCGTAGGTTGATAGGAACATTGTGAAGATGGAAGTGCCCCCAAATACTCAGTTTCCCCTGTCGGGAGCATCTTACCGTACTGTGGAATATTTGTACAATTACCAAAATAACATTGACATATTATTAATGAAAGCCCACACTTTGTTCATATTTCCATAGTTCTGGTCTAATTCCTTCCCTGTTCCACCTTCCTGTCCAGAATATTACCTTACTTTTAGTTTTCATGTGTCTTTTTTTGAAGAATATTTTATGTTTATTTATTTTCGAGACAGAGTATGGGCCAGGGGAGGGGCAGAGAGAGAGGGAGACACAGAATCTGAAGCAGGCTCCAGGCTCTGAGCTGTCAGCACAGAGCCCGATGCCGGGCTCGAGCTCATGAGCCATGAGATCATGACTTGAGCTGAAGTCGGACGCTCAACCAACTGAGCCACCCAGGTGCCCCAGTTTTCACTTGTCTTTTTGCTCCTTTGTGCCATGATGGTTTCCCCGATTTCAATTGTTTTTGATGATATTGACAGTTTCCAGGAGGACTGCTTAGATGTTTTGTAGAATATGCTTCGTGTGGGATTTGTCTGATGTTCTCTGAAAAGAACACTGGGCTTAGGAGTTTTGAGAGTCCGATCGCACTGCCAAAGTGCCTTTTCCATCACGTCATAGACTGAGGTCATTACTATTAATCGTTGATGTTAAGTATTACTGTCGACTTAACCTTGATCACCTGGCTGAGGCAGAGCTTTTCAGGATTCTCCGCTACAGAGTTACTCTCTTTGTCCACTTTTGTATGCTGTCTTCTTTGGAAGGGAACTCACCAAGCTCAGCCCGCACCTAAAAAGTGGCAGTTGGGGGGACCTGGGTGGCTCAGTTGGTGAAGCCTCAGACTCTGGATCTCGGCTCAGGTCTTGATCTCACAGTTTGTGGGTCCGGGTCCCACGTCGGGCTCTGTGCTGCTGGCGCCCAGCCTGCTGAGATTCTGTCTCTCCTTCTCTCTGTCCTCCTCACTTGTGCTCGCTCTATCTCAAAATAAATAAATAAAATTAAGAAAACAGTGGCAGTTAGGCGCTGACCCTGAGCGTAGAGATCTACATGAAGGCTGAGGAATGCTCTTGCATGGGAATTTGTTTGTTCTCTCTCATTTATTTGTTTATTCATTCGATTATTTATTCCTATTGGCAGGGACTCGCGGATGTTTATTTTTATATTTTGGGTTACGATCCAGCAGGAATTCATTTCGTTGCTCAAATTGTTCCCGCTGTGATCGCTGGGAACTCTCCTAGAAGTCTCCCATGTTCTTTCAACATACCCCTTTCCTTGTGGGGTTATTTTTGTTGATAGTGTTGTTTGTTGAGGTTCTCTACTTTCTGGCCCTACGAAGATGCCCCGGACTCCTCTTGTGTATTTCCTGAACTGGTCCTGGAATTGGCCATTTCTTTGAAGAGCCTGGTTTCTTTTACTGGAGAATGGGATGGGGAGTCGAGATCTGGGGCTGAGTGTGCACGTTGCCGTTGGTGGGAGTCATTGCTTCTTGGTCCTCTTAGTTGACAGGAGCATAGAAATATATGAGTGTATTCTATCTCACGTATATGCATATATCGATAATATTTTTGTTGTACACATGTGTATCTATATCAAGCTGAATACGAATTTCCATTTCCATCTGCAACTCAAATTCTCACGTGCATCAATTTGAGACTTCTCCAATGCGTATCTGTAACTTCTCACTCCTGAAAAGAGAACTTGGTTCTCACCATCTACCGTCCACTTACCGAATTGCTCGATTCTAGTATACGTGCATTGTGGTTTTCCTGGTAGGAACGGATACGTGCATGGCTTCGTCAACTAGACTCCAGGACTTATGTACAGTTTCTTTGGACTCTAGTCTTATAGGCAACACCCACTTCAAAAGTTACTCCGGTCAGCCTCCAAGTGAGGTGTTTTCACACGTGTGCAATTCCGTTAGACTTGATTACATCCTGCATTCCCTCTTGGGCTCCCGATACCGTCTAACTGATTTATTTTAAATTTGCATACATTAAAGCTTAATCTTTGTCCTAGAAACTTCTATGGGCTTTGACGAAGGCATAAAGTCAGGTGTCCACCACTATAGTCTTGTCCAGAATAGTCTCACTGCCCTGAAAACCACTTGTGCTTTATCTCTGGGCTGTGGCCTTCACCAGCATTCGTCTTGTGGAAGTTTCCACCCCCTGCCCCCTGGCCCCTTCCTCTCTTTCTTGGCTGTGGAGTTCCCCATCTATTTCCTTGACACCCTCACCTCCTGACTATGTTTTTATCTTACCCCCTTGGGTGAGACATAAATGTTAGATGGGCCGGAGTGGAAGAAGACCTTCCCCTACCTGAGGTAAGGCTAGTCACGTCTTCTCTCTTGTAGGCCTTTGGTAAAGAGAAGGTTCTGGGTTCACCTGGATTACTCTTCCTCTCTCCTCGCTCGAGCCACAATTCTATTTTTCCAGGGTCTTTACCATGAGAACCTTCTGGGTTACCTTGAGGCTTGACCAGGAAAGTGTGGGCCCCCACCCTTAGGACCGCAACCTCTTACTATTCTGCACCATCTCTCAGCAGTTTGTGGGAATTATAATTTAAGAGGCATTGTGTTTATGGTTCCAGAAGCTTCTGGTCCATGTTAGCAGAGTCTGTGGCCCTTCATATCCTCCCGTCTCCAGATTTCAAAATGGCAGTTTGCCCTGCCCATCAGTTCTCTGATGGTCCAAGAAAAGTCACTTGGTTGCAGTTTGTCTAGCTTTTTCCTTGTTGCAAGAATGGAACCGATAGCTTCTAATCTCTTTACATGTTGAAGAGGAAACTGGAAGCCAGGCATTAGTTTCTTCAGTAAGTTTTCTCCAAACCTTCTCATTGACCTTGAAAAGAGCACAACTTCACATGGGATAGTGGCCAAGCAGTAGATGCCTATAGGTACATTTCCAGGACAGTGGAGACAGTCAACTGTATTTTGCATGACTCATGGGTAAAAGACCTTGTGATGTTTATCCAGTCAAACAGAAAACTCATGGAGGAAGTGTTGAAACATCACAGCTGTTCTCAAACATTTGAACGGCTGCCCTGTGACAGCACAGTCAGCTGGGTTGTGCGATAAGTGGATTAAAATTATGTGTCAAACGGATTACCAAAACCCAGTGCATTTCTCTTCCAAGTTGATTTAGAATGTCAAAGGTTAAGCACACACCTAATTCTCCTGCTCTGGTTAATGCATCGTGTCAGACTCTGCAATCTTCTGAATTACCTACCACCGTTAGGGTTTCTTTGTTGACACACTTAGGGCTGCTGAGCGCTGGGAACACACACAGTTGAGATTTCACTGGTAAACTGCCAGTGCTCTCTGCGTCTTCTCTGCCTCGGTGTTCTCCCTGTTTCCTGAAGTCAATATTTCTTTCTCGGGCCTCTGGCTTTATGGTCCTAGATTGTCCATGCGAGCACTTGGGGGGAGTCATCAGATGCAATGAAAGTCACAGTCACGTACAGGTGGTTGAGACTGTCCATTGTGAAGGTTCTGCCAGGCCCCGAGGGCCTTGTGAACAGGAGGGAGCACAAACATCAGAAGCGATGCTAAATGCCACTTAAGAGGAAACGGGCGATTCGGAGTGTTTTCTCCTGATTCACAGGTCCCCCATTTGCCAGCCTTGAGCTCCTCTACCAGCATCTGCACTCTGTGGCCCACTGGACGTGTGTCTCTGTGTTTGTGTCATTTGGCTGTTGTTCATATCACCTGGGTTTCAGGAGACCACAGCCATAGCAGGGTGTCATGCCTCCATAGCTGAACACCGCCTATGTTTTTCTCAGCAAGGGTCAAGCACCCCTTCAAGGGCATCCGCCTCTTCTGCAGAGTCTTGAACTTGACATTCTGAGACTTCATCATAACAGGCCTCATTCAGCTCCTGGAGGGTACTATTATAATTTTTTAAATATAATTTATCGTCAAGTTAGCTAACATACGGCGTATACAGTGTGCTCTTGGTTTCGGGGGTAGATTCCTGTGATTCATCGCTTGCACACAATACCCAGTGCTCATCCCAACTAGTCCCCCCACCAATGCTCATCACCCGCTTCCCCCTCCTTTGCTCCCCCATCAACCCTCAGTTCGTTCTCTGTACTCGAGAGTCTCTCATGGTCTACGTCCTCCCTCTGTGTTTGTAACTATTTTCCCCCTTTCCTCCCCCCATGGTCTTCTGTTAAGTTTCTCAAATTCCGCATATAAACGAAAACATGATATCTCTCTTTCTCTGATTGACTTATTTCACTTAGCACACCCTTTAAGAGAAAAGGACCTATTTGTAAACCAAATGGAAAAGGCTGGTATAAGATTTTATATATTGTTGATGGTCGTGAACTTGTATGACAATAACAAAACTTTCACAAGTTCACCAGTGAAAAATCCACTCAGGATTCAGCTCGTCTCTTCCACGAAGTCCATTTCCACTGTCCGTCTGCTTTCTTTCTTTCAAAGATTTGTGAACGCCTCTCATCCACGGCTTCCTCTCCTTCATTCTCTTTCCCTGGGAGTTTATACTTTCCTGTCATTTTAGTAGGACTTCCAGAAGGAGCAGACATACATGAGCCTGTATTTAATCTACTACATTTCGGGCGCCTGGGGGGCTCAGTCGGTTGAGCAGCTGACTTCGGCTCAGGTCATGATCTCATGGTTCTGGAGTTTGAGCCTCGAGTGACGCTCTGTGCTGACAGCTCAGAGTCTGGAGCCTGCTTCGGATTCTGTGTCTCCCTGTCCCTGCCCCTCCCCTGCTCACTCACTCTATCTCTCAAAAATAAATAAACATTAAAAAAAAAAAAACCAAAAACAAAATCTACTACATTTAACCAGAATTCCTACAATGTATTTGCTTAGAAATGTTATGAAACTTATCTCTAAGTCATAGGACGGCTGGAATGCATTATCGAACAGGGCAGAACCTTCTAATTTACGACTGTATCATTTATGCATCAGTAAAGGAAACCTGAAGGAGACTAAGCGTGGGATCCCCAAGGTCAGATTGGGCTTTCTCTTTGGGTGGATCCTCTCCTCGCTCTTGGAGGAAATGTCGTATAATTTCACATGCGTGCTGCAATTTCTGTATAAATTCATGTGGGATTGAGGTCTGTACTTCATCATCTTTGTTATTTCAGTGGATTAGCCTAAAAGCAGTTTCTTTATTTTGAGCCGTGCTCCCATTTGGAAAATGAAGACCAGATACATAAACCAGGCGGTAACCCTGTACGACCAGAGCGTTTTGAATCCAATTTTGGAGTTAGATGACTTAATGACGAAAAATCAGGCCTTCGCTCTTAGGGATTTGGAGGTCCTTTGGCTGGCAGAAGAATGTGTCCTCATAATCTGTTTGATGCTCTTTGAAAGAATTCGGTTCATGGCGAGGACCTGGTTTGGCTGAGAATATCTCCAACGTTAATTCTTCAAGGGGTTACTTAAGCATGAATAAAATATGACTTTGGGAAAGTGGAATATGGTATTGGTAGGTTCTGGCGGACAGAGCATCTTTGAGCACCTTCAAAGATATTGAGATATTTTGCTTGGCAATTAACCTCCTGCAGGACAGAAGGCAGAACGTGAGAAGAACATTAGCCAGTCTTCCCTCTTCTTCACACTGGAATCCAGCCCAGGAAGCATTGCTATGGGGGCTGGGCTTGATGTTTCCTGGGAAGAAGGGGATTGAAACCCACACCCACAGACAGAATTACCCAGAACTGTAACAAGCAAGGAATCCCGCTTGTACAGACCCCTCCGGAATCTTGGAAGAGACTCCATCAGTGCTTCCCCGGGGCTATGTGTTTTATAAAGTTTGTGAACATAGAAGGCCACTGTCTCTTTCCATTCTAATGTCTTTCCCCGCTCTGTCCCTGTAGGTGGTAGTAGGGACACCACAGAGGTTTGAGGATATGGCTATAGGGAAGGTCAGTCAGGGATTCACTTAATTTGGGTTTATTGAGAAGTATTTATGTAATTCAGCCATTTTCTAACATTCCCACGTGGAAATGGCTGCCAGGAGTGTCTTTCTCAAGGAGGCGAAACCCATTCCTCTAAAATGTAATCCCCAGGAGGGGTGGGGCCTGTCTTCCCGTCTTGGTGGGGATAGGCCCCCAACCTTGATAATCGCCAGTGAGCAGAGACAATGGGCCTAATCACATTTGCACTGAACAACCTGTGTGACTTTTCGCCTCTGCGACCCCACTAAGCCCAGTTCACCCCTCTCTGCCCCCTCTATCTCCCTCCAAAACGCCTCATGACCTCTACTCTAGTCAAAGTGATGTGGGAAGCAAAAGCAGAAGGACATGGCAGATGAAATTAAATTTCCTTATAACCTGCAGTCCATTAACAAATAACTCGAGGCGGGCAGAGTAGATAACATTTCTCCAGGAACTCCCTACTGTCTTAATGCTCATGCTTTACTAGAGAGGAAAACAACCTTAGCCGGACAACAGCAAGGCCTCCAGTAGCCTGTGGGTCGTCTTTAGCATATGACGATCCCTTTGGAAACTTCCCCTTAACTCTATCTCCCCCAACTCTCAAGTGTATAATCTTTCCTCACAACCCCAGTGCAGCTCTTCCTGCCCACGGGCCCTGTCCCCGTGATTTAATAAAGTCACCTTTTCTGCACCAAAGACGTCTTCAAGAATTCTTTCTTGGCCATTGGCTCCGAACCCACCCTCTCCCGCCATTCAAAAGTGGAGTCCAGTGGACACCGGGCCTCCTTTCCTACCGCGGTGGTGCATGGTCCTTGTTGATTTAAGTCCCAAACCATGCAGTCAAGCATCCTGTCTTCAGAGTGGCCGGAGCCCAGAGCATGTCAGTCAGCTCAGGCTGCCATAATAAAGATATCACAGACTCGGGGGCTTACGCCACGGGAGCTGGGTCCCACAGCTCCGGAGGCCGGGGTGCCTTCTCTGGGTGTGGGAGAGCTGCCTTCTCCTTGTCTTCCCACGGGCGGCCACCTCTCTCGTGTCTCGTCTTACACGGGCCCCGATCCCGCTCATGTGGGCTAATCACCTCCCCGAGACCCCGCCTCCAAATGCCACTTTGGGATTCAGACTTCCGCATACAGGGGTTGGGGAGACACTGCCCTCTGCAGCACAGACCGAGGGGTGTGCACAGAAAATGTCCTCTAAAAGCAAGTGTCCCAGTGACACTGTGAATCCAAGAGCGAGCTGATTCCATGATATAATCTCAGTAGGACATGTGGCTGGCTTTCGTGGATGCCATAAAAGTTTGGATTCTTTTCCCCTCTTTCAGAGTTCTCAAATGTTACACGTGACGCAGTGAGTGTTGTTGATGAGCATTTATGGTCCGTCGCCGCACCAGACTACCAGCGATGCCGCGCAATCCTACGGCTCGGGTGAGCTTGCAAAGACGTTCTTCAAATTGACGAGAATCCTGAAAATGTTCGCGAACTTCTCAACAGTGAATCGTGAAGGTGACATGAGCTTCTCAAACCCGGCAATAACAAAAACTCAAATTCTGGCCCACTTAGCTACAGAAAAAATCTGAACCATTTTTATAACGTAATATAACATAACAAAATATAATATAATATAACATAATAATATAATTTATATATTATAATACAAAGTGTATTATTAATTATATTATATTAGTGTATATTATTATATGATCATATTATTAATATAATTTTATAATGCATTATAATTCATGATATAAATTATATAATTTATAATATAAATGTTATGTTAGGAACGTATTGCCATATGAAGAGGTGGTCGAAGAGAATACTGTAAAAACGCAGGTCAGAGCATTACGAGGTGTGTTGGGCAGCTCAGTAATAAAAAACCTTTTTGTGTCCCTAGATGTGATGTTTGTGGCATTTATTGCCTTTTTTAAAACTCGTACGTTATGGACTTTATTTTCATTTCAAACAAATATTCCACTTTCATGTATAGTTTTGTATTCTTTTTCTTAAAGAGGGTCCGGGTACCGTGTCGACCCCGGAGCCCGCCGAGCCTGGACCCGCCCCCCCCCCCCCCCCTCGTCCAGAGGCACTTTCTTTGGAGTTCACGTAATGCCCGTCGGCTGAGCTCAGGCACCTGTGACTGAGACGGCAGGAAGACAGCCCTTGAAAGAAGGAAGATCTCGGGGCACCCGGGGGCTCAGTCGGCGGAGCGTCCGGCTTTGGCTCAGGGCATGATCTCATGGTCTGTGAGTTCAAGCCCTGCGTGGGGCTCTGTGCTGACGGCTCAGACCCTGGAGCCTGCTTCGGATTCTGTGTCTCCCTCTCTCTGCCCCTCCCCTGCTCACTCACTCTCTCTCTCAAAAATAAATAAACATTCAGAAAAAAAATTTTTTTTTTAAATCTTAAGGAAAACAAAACGAGAAAGCAGGAAGGTCTTGTTAACCAGGGAAGGCGTGGGCCAGTGATGTGGTCCTGGCGGCTGCTCGTCAGCTGTCACCTGAGGAACAGATTCACGCAGGAGAGCAGCCGTCGTGTTCCAGGACGGGGAGACCAGGAGATGGCTGTGGTGGCCTGCCTGTGACTTACAGAAGTGTGTCCTGAGGGAGGGCCAGCCCTGGGGACCTCGGAGCTGACCGCAGGAGGCTGGGGAGGACCCAGAACAAAGAGGGGCGAGGACGTGTGAAATGACCATATTCTTCCAAGCCCGGGGGAGCACAGACACTTCTGGCTCTGGGCGGACGCTACAGGAGAGGCCTTTTTTAAAAAAAGACCATTTTCTGGAGCAGTTTTAGGTTTGCAACAAAATGGAGAGAAAAGTAGAGATTTCCCACACAACCCTGGCCCCACACTCGCGGAGGCGCCCCGCTGTCGGCATCCTTCAGCAAGATGGTACTTCTTAATTTTTTTTCTAACCAAGGATAAACCAACACGGACACTTACTTTTTAAATTCATTCATTCATTCATTCATTCATTAACTTTTCATATAATTTATTGTCAAATTGGCTTCCATGCAACACCCAGTGCTCATCCCAACCAGTGCCCTCCTCAGTGCCCGTCACCCACTCTCCCCTCTCCCCGCCCCTCAGTTTGTTCTCTGTGTTTAAGAGCCTCTTATGGTTTGCCCCCCTCTCTCTGTAACAATTTTTTCCCCCTGCCCCAGTTTTTAATTTATAAAGAAAAATCTAAAGTTTCTCCAAAGCCTCAGTAATGAATGAGCCACATTGCATCGTCTACATTCATGTTTCTTTCTTCTCTGGAAATTTCTCAGCGCGAACCATCCTTTACAAGAGGCAAAAACGGTCTTCTCTTCCTATTCGGGTGTTAACCACGAATTCGTTTTCTCTCCTGCTTCCTGTAGGTGGAGCTAAATCCTCAAGCATGTGCTCACGCCTCTTCCACATTCTCCGGGAAGGAAATCCTTGAAAGACAATATCCATGCCTGAGGCTCAAGGCCCTTGATTCTTCTTACTCTAAGGGGTGCGCCCAAGTGCAGGGTTTGGTGCTGAAGAAAAATCCATTGTGGAGACGCAAAGTCCCGCGTCCGCTTCCTGGTCTCTGCAGGCAGCCTGTTGCAAGTGGCAATTAGTAGCAAGCGATGCTGCTGCTACTTGGTCCTTTGTCTAAGGTCATGTCTGACCTCTTTTGTGTTTTGTTAGAAATGAAACCGTTACACTATTATCCATTGTCCTTTTTCACGGGTGTTTCCTGTGTCCTGGGCTTGTCCCTTGCTCTGAATGACTGAATGACCACACGTCACCAGCTATAACGAGCTCTATGTCTCTCGGCTATTTAATAAACACAGCTTATCTGCGGACAGAGGGATGCTCTTTATTGCTTCCCCATATGGTGTTTAAGGGCTGGGAGAACGCAGCGTGGCCGGCCAACAGGAAACCCCAAAAAAGAAACCGAAAAAAAGAGTGCTTTAAAGAATCTGATTGTGTCCGTACTGAGTCGCTGGTAGCGCGGCACTTACTGATTCCAAACCCAGGGAAAGAAATTTCATACTTTAAATGGGAAAGAGAAAGCCAAATAATACTTCAAGGCCTTTAGCTATCACTATTAATATAGAAAATACTATTAAATACATTTTCCTGTGTCTTAGGTGCTTTTTAATTTATCCAATGGGGTATCGAGTATACTTTACTTCTGGAAGTAAGAAAACAAGGATTCTTCAAAAGGTTTTTAGTGTTTTTCTATCCTTTCCTATTCGTTCCCAGTTTTGTAGCCAGTATAAGTCACAGGCAGAATAAAAACAAACCCATGATTGTAGCTGTAACCCGAACTATTATCTTGAACTTAAGACATCAGAATTATTTTGAGGTTTAGGAAGGAAGAAATTCCAGCAGCAAAGTAAATTTCATACTCCATGTTTCTAAGCTGTGTATTAGAAACGTGAACAGTCTTGTGTGCATTTGACTTCTCTGAAGCTGTGGCATTTTCAATAATCAACTATTATTGGATTTTTGGATTAGTATGTGGATTTGCATATTGGGGTAATTTCATTAACATGCGAGTTTTAAATTTGTGTGTCAAATACTTCTCAAGACGCTGGAATAGTCAACTTCACGTATCAGTTAGCATTCAGATGTGTAATTTATTATTAGTTTTTTGGGGCTGAGGGATTAAAGAAGAATTAATACGAAAGAGGGAAATGACAAAAGTCGCAGCTCTCGAAACAACATCCGGATTCTTCTGCTTTTAAAATGCAATTAAATTTTCTCAAAATTACGTTTCCTGTTATACAAACTACCCCTTGTTTGATTTATTAAGTAGACAGTAAAGCCTTTTTTATACATTTTTCTTAAGATTCCATTAAAACAAATAGCTTTCCGGTCTGTGCCCCATTTCAGGTCCGCTAACAATTTTATATTGATTTGCAAAAGGGACTCCATTACCGAAACCTTTTGTAATTATCTAAATTCCATGTGTTTAGGAAGCTTTTGAGACATCCTGGGATAAGCCAATTTCCGTAATGTTGAAAGAGAATCGTATGGTGGATACAGTGCTTGTCTGTTTACTCAGGCTTGTATGTGAGCAAGTGTATGATTTTTTAATTAAAAAAAAAGTAAAAATAATGTTAACTTGGAGTTGTATCGTTGTTTCCTACACACACACACACACACACACACACACACACCAAATCACTAGCTACTATGTTCTTCTGAGAATACCATCAACCCACAATCTTGAAGTTAGAACTAAGAAACAAGAGATGATATTCTATGTGATGGGGAAATTTCAATGGATTTTATATACTACAAAGTTTAGAGAGAGATTCTTAACATGTAAGCGTTAGACTGGCTTCCGAAACATTGAAAGCATGCAAACGGACAGATTTATAAAGGTCGTTGAAGGTGTTATGTTTGCAAAGGTATCGAGAGTACATTTACATATTTTTAAATTTTTATTTCATTTTTTTAATGTTTATTTATTTATTTTGAGAGAGGGAGAGAAAGAGAGAGAAGGAGGGGCAGAAAGAGAGGGAGAGAGAATCCCAAGCAGGCTCTGCACTGTCGACTCGGACCGCAATGCAGGGTTTGAACTCATGAACTGTGAGATCGTGACCGGAGCCGAAATCAAGAGTCGGACACTTAAGTGACTGAGCCCCCCAGGAGCCCCTACCTTTACACTTTTAAATGGATACCAGGGGCTAGTGGGTGGGGGAATGAGGAGACGTTGGTCAAAGTGTAGGAACTTGCAGTTATAAGACAAATAAGCCCCAGGGTCTAATGTCCGTCATGGTGATTATAGTTCGCAATACCGTATCCTATTCTTGAAAGTTGCCGAGAGAGTCAATCGGAACTGTTCTCATCACTAAAATGGCAATCATGTGATGTGATGAGGTGGTAGCTAATATTAAGGGAGCAATCATTTTGCAACATACGAGTGTATCGAATCATCAGGTTGTACCCTTAAACTTGCACGATGCTGTGTATCAGCTGTATCTCAATAAAGCTGGAAAAAGGGGATAATTTCTAAAAAAAAAAAAAAAAAGGAAAAGAAAATTTAATTTGAATATACTTTCTAGCCGGGTCGGTGTTTTCGAGTCGACCGTGCTCCAATCTGCGATTTCGACTTCTCTCCTTGCTTAGGGCTGGCTCCCTGGCAGCAAAGGGAGCTAACTGAGTTAGGGCAATGGGTTTCCAGGGTCCTCTGGGCTGTGGCCTTATTTAATAAGGCATGGCTTCTGCAGTCCTCGTCGGATTTCATTACATCCCTTCCTGACATTTTCATTCATTCGATTGCCGAGGCCCTAATATGTTCAGCAAGATGAGGTCTGGGGCCGGGGTGATTTTGCTTTGAAAGCATCAGATCAGATTTAAATATTTGCTCCTCTACCCACCTACCCTGTCTGTATCTCGGCCAATTAAACATTTTCCCATAACATTTATGAAAGCCCCCCCGCCCCCAAACAATCTCCAAAGGCACGCATTTGAACCTGCTGACTCAACTATGGATTGAGGTATGGAAGGGTCGATAGGATTGGGCTGTTCTCACATGGACGAGTCTTTTATTGATTCGGGAAGCATGGGGGGCGGCCTGGGGAAGGCAGCCGCTTTGAGCACGAGGGGCCTTTTAATGAATCTCTGTTCAGGCCCCATCCATTAGTTCCACGGCCTTCCTGCCCTTGGCCTGCTGTCCCCCGGCAGAGGGAGAACGGATGGGAATGAAGGCAGAGGAAGAGCGAATGCGGCGAATCACGGTGCTGGCCGTCTGAGTCGCACGACCGTCCTGACTTTGATCGTGTTCTCCGGGCATGAGAGAAAAGCCAGTCTGCGTTTCCTGAGCGCCGCCTCCCCTGTGCTGTGGGTAGATCACAGGCTGTCACGGATTTGAAAGGAGCTCCAGCGAGCGAGGCCAGCGTGCCAGCAGGGGCCCCTGGATCATTTGTCAAAAGCCAGCCATGGACGTGAATGATGTCAGCCGCTCTCCAGAAGCCAAACCAAAGGTAGCTTCGATTTTAAGACACGTTTGCTTGGCACGTCGCGGGATCTGGGCGCCGTCCTGTTTGTCAGCAATTCCAGGGTTTACGCCTTGATCACTTCCAGGTATTCCGACGCGTCTATATTTCATTCGTGGAATTTGGGATTCCTCATGCGCTTCCTTCACAGAGAGATCTCGGAACTGAAAGACACCCTCCTGCGTGTCACCTTCGGTGTGCGCACCTGGCTCGGCCTGAGCGGGGGGGGGGGGGGGGCGTGTGCTCACCTGGTCCCCCCAGACCTGAGACCTTTCTAGAGAAGATTCTGCAGGCCAGCCTTACCTGAAGGGCGATCAAGGGATACAATTACGTTTTTCAATATTAGAACCATGAAAAGTCACCAAAGCATTGTTATCTTTTTGTTTACTATAAGAGGGACAAATGTTCCATGAATTAGAACATCTTCAAAAAAATTTTTTTTTGAGGCAGAGAGGAGTGAGGAGGCGCAGAGAGAGGAGAGGACAGAGGATCCAGAGCAGGCTCCAAGCTGTCAGCACACAGCCCGACGCGGGGCTTGAACCCATGGACTGTGAGATCATGACCTGAGCCCAAGTCAGATGCTCAACCGACTGAGCCACCTGGGCGCCCCTAATCTACAAATTGTGCATCTACAAATGCACCTCTAGGTTGAAAGACACATAATTTCAGGGACCTTTAAGTCGCGAATAATGGAAAATTCCTTTCTTTGTTCCCTTGATAATTTCTGCCAAAATTGCACTTATATTTCCCCTGAGAAGACACGGTCTTTGTTCTTTGTTCCTTAACGGATGTTTATTCATCATAAGTTGGAGTTAAATGATCCGTCCCGTTGTGCAGCTCACACCTCCTGTCCCCTGGCATGGTGATGCCGCATACGCACCACACCTCATGGGGGGGGCTGTTTTGGGCAGGGTCCCTCACCGAGTTTGGGAAGGAACAGTGAGGCGGCAGTAGCTGCGGAAGGCGCTATTTTGCAGCCTTTAGCTTCCTGGAGGGAGTCTGGAGGTGGGGAAGGGGTTGCAGTATGAATGCTACGTAGTTAGAGTGCACACGCTCCACTCGCTTATGCCAACAAGTTCAATCTAGACCTCTTATTTTAAAAATGTACACATCAGTCCCTCTTTGGAGAGACACGTGGATGGGTATGAATAAAAAGCTCACTACTTTAATTATTGTTACACTAATGCCAGCTCTCCTGGCATTTATACTTACTTCGTGCAGAGATCAGAAACCATTTAGAAAGCTTTTGGGGGCCGCAAGGGGAAGAGGAAATGTACCCTTAGAACCTGAAAGCTCTGCAGCCTCCGGAACTACCAGCAGATGGCGCAACCACCCATTTTATAGTCCGAGGGAAGTAACCGAATATAGGATTTTTCTCTTTGCTTATTAATTCTTCATTCACGGAAAATACAAAGACTTTACTGGAACTGGCATCTGAAACTATAACCTAGAAGTTGTAATACTTGTGTTGGAGTCACAGTACTATCACGCACAACGTGTGACTTTTTGAATGAAAAGAGACCTGTGCTCTCTGGTCCAATTCCTGTATTTAACAGCCAAGGAGACTGAGGGCCTTAACCTTGAAGTAAGGATACCAGCTGGGGAGGTGATGAGAATCCTGGTCCCATCGCGGAGTCCAGCATTCCCCGACTCTGCAACACCTCCTCTCCTCCAAATGCCATTTTCGCTGCAAAGATGACAGTTTTGGGGGAGCGGATGGTGTAGCCTCATCGCAGCCTTTCAGCTGATTTTTATCTGTAGACGCTCTTCGGTCTTCCCATCTTCTCAGACGGCATCGCCCGGGAGGACGGGGTCTCCTGTCCCCTTTGCTCCCATATCCTCACAGTCTCTGTTCTCAGCTGGGAGCTGGCAACACCGTTGGGCCAAACGCCGCCCTCCCAGGCTCTGGCTGTTTCTGCAGTGGAAGGAAAGGGATTTTCCAAGCACGGGGTTCATTCTAGGGAGATGTTTCCGAGGGAGCCAACAAACGCCATGCTCAC
This sequence comes from Paguma larvata, assembly GCA_030068075.1. Classification (NCBI taxonomy): domain Eukaryota; kingdom Metazoa; phylum Chordata; class Mammalia; order Carnivora; family Viverridae; genus Paguma; species Paguma larvata. Next base: position 133,143,385 of record CM057828.1, read on the forward strand.
AGGAACGACTGAGGAGACCTCACCGCAGTTGTGCCAACAAGATGCTAACGGAACGGACGCCGCCCTTCCAACAAGGAGGCTGCCGCGGAGTTGGGTCATGACACTGTAGAAAACACGGGTGATGAGAGCTTGTGTTCAAGAGAACACACCGCGCCCCACATCGTCACCTGCCCCGAACGGGACAAGGACAGAAAATGGATACGGCGCTCATGGACTTTAAAAGAAGGGAAATTTATTTTGTAAATTACATGCCTTCTTTGTATTCACGTGGCCAAAACCGTCTGAAGGATCCTAAGTGATTTATGCCATAAATAACCTACTAGAAGCTTCGGCCGGAAAGCCGGAAAGCTGAGGAAAGAGAACTTTTTCTGGAAAACCAAGATTTTCTCCAAGATTGTTTCCTATTTGTTTCCTTTTCTCAACAGGTTTTGATTTCACTCAGGCATTCAAAATGGGGAGAGGCACCTAAGAACAAAATACGTTCAGTGTGTTGTAATTAGAGAATACGGGGTCAGCAAAAATGCCGTCGGAAGTCCGGGTAGAAAAAAAAAAAGAGTTACTCTATGGAATTCGTCAAGTATTATGTTAAGATGTGGTGTCCTTTTGAAGGTCTGGAAATCAAAGGGCCTACGTTATTACACATTTAACTAAGTTTGAGTTCGACAAAGACTGTACGTTGGGATATGTATTTGTAGACGCAAGATTTGAATGAGTAACCGCAGCTACAACACTGCCCGCTGCCTGGCGCAAATAACTTGTTTTTTCTTGCCACTACCAGGGAGCAAAGCGGCCGCCCAATTTTCGGTGTATGCTACCTTTGAGCAGAAGGACCTTTGCAAAGAACTGAATATTCGGGTCTTGGTTTACTCATGAAGGTAAATGGGCTGATTCCCAGGAGGCTTCTGCGATTTAACATTTGGTGATTTTGCCACCTTCTCCCAAATAACGAAAGAAACGGTTCTGACTTTCCTCTGAGATTTCTGTCTGAATAACTGGGAAGATTTGGTCAAAGAAATCTTGTTTGTAATATCTATTTTTGTGTGTGTGTGTTTTCGAGAGGCAGAGAGACAGAGCACGAGTGGGGGAGGGGCAGAGAGTGACAGAGATACAGAATCCGAAGCAGGCTCCAGGCTCTGAGCTGTCAGCACAGAGCCCAACGTGGGGCTCGAACTCACGAACCGTGAGATCATGACCTGAGCCAAAACCAAAAGTCAAATAGTTAACCTGCTGGGTCCCCCCAGTGCCCCTCCTCCATTGTTTAAAAGGTCGAATCATTTATCTTTCTATCCATGTGTAAGTCATTCTGCTCATCACGAGTTTTCCTTTGGTTGTTTAACTTAGGTGTTTTCTTTTGAAAAAAGGAATAGAAACTTAAACAAGTAGAAAATCTACTGAGACTTTCATCAGATGAACCAAGGAAATAATTCGAATCTAGTAATAACCATGATAAAATATTGCTTGCTAATTATGATGCTAATTAGTACCTTCTTTTTCTTGTAGCATCTTTTTCTTGCTAAAAAGTTGCCAAAGTTTCAAATTTATGGATTGCGGCATACAAAAACGTACGAAGCCTTGTTGCGTGAACCAGCGTGGGCTTTAGGTCTCCCATTTGAAACAGAAGGAATCGAGCTGAATGAGATGGTGGCTCTTTCCCGGGGTCAGAGGTGTCGTCTGTCCACGAGCCCCCCCTTGGGCTCAGAGGACCGAGATGGCCCCGGGGCTGAATTAGCCAGCGGGCTTGGTCCCCAAGGCTGCAGGCAAGTACGCTGGAGCTGATAGGTTTCAAAACACGGATTCGTGTTTTCCGTTTCGATTCTTAGGCTGGAAATACGTGGCAAATACACGCATTACACGCCGACCCCCAACCCCCAGCAAGGTCTGGAGCCGCTGCCCGCGATCCAGCCCGTTCCGGGAATTCCGAGAGCTCCCCTCCATTCAGGTCAGTGGTGACTACGGGTCTTACGAAAATCTCTTTTTTCCCGGCATTTTGTTTCTCACCGTGGGTAGGAAGCTGGGACCGCACAGCCATGCAGCCTGCTAAACTAGCACAAAGCCCGAAGCAGCAGAAGAGGTGAGGACAGTGGAGTCGGATCCGATGGGGGAGATGCCTGGCTTCCACCTTCTGCGGAAGCCCGTTTCCGGTGCAGGTGAGGACAACTCGCCCCTGGGGAGAGCCTGGGCTTTGGAAGGGGGCGGGGCGGGCACGCGCGTCCCTGTAAGGATTTACTTCGTTGGTCCCACGTAATTTTCAGTATCTTGGTGCGTTTTTGTGGCAATACAGACATACAAACGAGCTGGCAAAACCCTCTACTTTTATTAATTTTGCAATTTAGTTATTGAAGGGTTTTATTATGGAGACACTAGCAATTCACAGACACTTCCTGTTGCTTCGCGTAGAAAGAAATGAAGGCCGCCCAAGTGGGAACAGGCGAATGCTCTCCATTCTGAGCTCGCTAGAGCAAGGGAGCTGGCCACTGTCGTCGCTTGCTTCGGGGAGGGCCTTGAGGCAGCACAGGGGTCCAAGGCTTCATCGTGGACACAGGCAAGGGCTTCGGGGGCACCCCGACGGAGGTCGTGGGCACTGGGGAGCTGGGGGTGGCTGAGTCGAAGCGGGGCACCCATGTGGTTGGTCAGGCCAGCATATCTGACTTCCTCTGTTTGGTTCCGAGTTAGGAGGGGGGCCAGGGGGCAACGATGGGGGGAAGCTGGGAGTTACTGATCAGGCCCTGGCCCTTCGGGCTGCCTGCTGTCGAGGTCGTGGGTCAGAGTTCTGTGTCAGAGATGGTCTTTTCCATACAGTCTCTCAGGATAAGGACGTGCCCGTGGTAGCTGCACTATCTCTACCAAGGAAAGACGTAAAGGGATAATTTTATGAACGGGGAGTCTAGGGGACTTGTTATGGAGTTGTGTTTGCATAGCAAACTCCCTGGCTTCACCTTGGATTCTGTGTGTGTTTGGGCACGCTGGGTACAGTGAGGCTCCGAGAGCGCCCTCTGCTTTCTGTGGCTCCGCAGTGGGGCCACCTCCTGGCCTAAGTTGACTCCGTTCTCATGGAGCAGCTCACACTGGCTTTCCTAATGCAGCTGGCCAGCAAAACACCTCCGGGAATAGGCTAGGAATTTCAAGTCTTACATAGAACATTCCGCTCGGTGCAAACCTTGGCTAACGAGGCACACTAACCAAGTAATTTGCTTGGCAGGTCTCCGGAAAGTCACCGAGACAATGACGAATATGAAGGAAGGGTGTAAGGACAGGAAGATTGGAGAGAGAGGGGCCGATGAACTTCTGAGTCACTTGAACAAAATCAAATACCAACTATGGAAATTAATCATTACTCGAACTAACTGATTTATAAGATGAATAGCCCTCTCGGAATCAAAATAATGATATCGAATGGCAGAGCGAGAGTATTCGGGGTTATTGAAAGGAAGGAGAAGCTCCCGGTGACTGAAGGCAATGGCCTGCGCCTGCCTTGCGGTCGACCTCCTCCGTTCGGAATATATATATTTTCTCTCTTCTCTCATCCGTGGGTTATTAGTATCCATATGACTATTGGATTAATTCGCAGATCACAATAAAACAAAATTATGAGGCGAATATTACTCCCATATTTTGAATACTCCCCAAAGTGCCTTTTGGGTGATTAGAGTGATTTTTCATTTAGAACGTGAAGATGCCGATTTTTAAAATGAAGAGTTTCTCATACACACAGCACCTAAATGCATATTATCATTTTGCATTTTGATGAGCGAGTCCGTCTGAGGCTTCCGAGGCCCCGGGTTCGTTTAAGGTTGTTTTCTCTCCTGCCACATGGCTGGCCCTGAGGACGCGGCCACGGGGTAGCTCTCTACTGGAGATTCGGCCCAACTTGCTGAGCACGAGTTGGCTGCCACGGTTCTGCAGAAGCTCCCAGAAGACACGAGATGCCCGCGTCGGAGACAAAGGACTTCACTGCTCTTGGGGCGGCCGGCAGCTTGAGCACTGTATTTGCTGAGTTACTATCACTTGGCCCCAGAGGGAGGATGTGGACGGGCCCAGCCGTTGGCATGCACGTGCCGTGGGGAGTTTGCAGCGGGAAAGCCCTGATGTTGGAGAGCCCCATCAGTTATCATGGGCAGAATGCCTTCCCTTTGCTCTCGAAAGTGACAGTGTATCCTCTATGCTGGCTGCTATTCAAATACCCTGAAAAGGTAGACAAACCCTCTGCTCGAAAGATGTGCCCAAAGCCAAGACCCATGGAGAACGACCTCTGAAAATATGAGGAATTTTCCCACGAGCCTACCACTCCGTTGGCCACCATGAGGAATCCGGCCAAGAGAGGAAAGAACCAAATCTGTTTAATTCGCCCCCTATGACATTTAATTTAGGCTTCTACAAAAAAGACCTCCCGCATTAGCACGACAGGTGATAGGAAGCACCGAGGGGCCGTCTCGACCGTCAGCCCGTCGCTGAGTGGCTTTTGCTATACGAGGCACGTCACTGCAGGACTGGGGATGGAAAACATGGCCCAGGTGACGTTCAAGGCCCCAGCGGTGCGACTGGACCGGGGGAGCTATGCTGCATTCGGATGCAACGTCAGCTGCGTTGCGACACAAGTGACGGCCTGAGGGGAGGTCCAGCGTTAGGCGTGGCCAACCTGCCGGGAGCAGTGGGGGCAACAGTCCATGCAAAGCGGCCTCCCTCAGCAAGAGACAGACAACTGAGCCCCTGGCACCAACCCAAGAGTCAGCAGAGAGATGAGAAGGTGCATCAGCCGGGGTTTCGGCCCGAGCTCTAAGGACGGCCTTGAGTTCTGCCCACTGAGCACAGTGACCACATCCGTCGTCACTTCTGTTCAGCTGGAGCTGAGCCTGAGCCGACACGGCAGCTCAGAGGATATACCGTCCGGTGTCAAGTTGAGTATATGGTCAGCGAACGGGGCCTGTAGGGAAACCTCTCGGGGTCAAGGGCCCCATAAGTCAGCAGCTTTGCTTTGCGGGGCAGAGTGGGGGACAAAACGTTCCCCAGCTGTCCAAAGGACAGTGACTGCTTTTTCATATAAGGCTGAGATGCAGCTGACGCCAGGGCATGGGTGTTCCAGAACAGACCATTGCCTTTGGACAAGCAAGGCTTCCTGCCTGCCTTGCTAGTCATTGTGTCCGAGGTGACTCGCCCTGAAATGAGAGTAGCGGGTCAGAGACTCAAAGGTCCCCCGAACGGGGCGCCTGGGGGGCTCAGTCGGTTAAGCATCCGACTTCGGCTCAGGTCAGGATCTCACAGTTCGTGGGTTCAAGCCCCACGTCAGGCTCTGTGCTGACAGCTCAGGGCCTGGAGCCTGCTTCGGATTCTGTGTCTCCCTCTCTCTGCCCCTCCCTCGCTCACACACACACACACACACACACACACACTCTCTCTCTCTCTCTCTCTCTCAAAAGTGAACAAATGTTAAAAAATAAAAAAATAAAAAAATAAAGTCCTCCATCGGTCAGGCACACAGCCTTAAGAGGAGCCAGCGAGAGAACAGCTGCTTTTCCAAGGCGTGTTCCTGATAACCCATCCGAACCCCACAGCCAGCACCCCAGGCACCCCGGGGGAACGCTGCTTCCCTTTGCCAGAAGATGCTGTTGACGAAACCCATCAGTCACAGAGATCTGTGGCTCGAAGGGTCACCGGGGGTGTGGGCCCCGACGGTAGACATTTTCCATCACAGCTTTTCCCTTTGGGCTCCTTTCAGAGGCCCTGCGGGTCAGCCGATGAAAAGGGCCCATGTGGGTGCCCGCAGGGGGTGCCGACTGTCGGCAGAACCGGGACAGCGCAGCGAGGTGTTGGGTTCCTCCCTGGTGGCGGTTGCAGGCGGATGAGACGGGCAAAGGCTCAGCGGCGTTTGGCTGAATGCCAGGGAGGAGGGGGCCACGAACCCACCCACACACTCCCAGGAAACGTTACTTGGTGACCGAATCTCTGAATTTTATGTTGGTTCCCACCTATTGGCAGAGGTGTGGCAGTCACAGTCAGGGCCACGGGGGCTTCTGCGTCCTGACCAATATAGTGAAAACTTTGGACAAGGGTGGGCAGGGGCCCGTGTGCGAATCCTGCCTGCTCTGCAGACCAGCACGCGTCGCTTCCTGCGGTTCCTCCCGACGGGGAATCCTCCCTGGGCCCTTACGGGAAAGGGCTGCGCACGCATGAGACGCTTCCAGTTCTGTACACTTCGGATGCGGACGAGACGTCCACGGGGCAGGGAGATGCCCCAGGGCCCCGCCCTCTCCCTGCTGAGGACCTGACCCACCCCATCGGCCGAGTTTGGGCTTCTTAGGATCAGATAAGGCAGAGATGTGGACGCCAGCGTCTGGCAGAGACACAGACGTCCGGGACTTGCCTTCCTACACTGCAGCTACTGGGATGGGCGGGCAAGGTCTTCAGGCTCCCCCCACCCCCCCAGGGGATCAGAGGGGCTTTGGCTGCACCCGAATCATCCTAAGGTGCTATAAATGCTGCCCACACTCCGTAGGGAGTCTTTAAATGATGAGTTGAGAAACAGCTAAATATTGACCAATCTTTTAGCCTAACTACGCCAGCTGCGGACAGATGTTTTATTACACTTTAATGTCTGTAAGTCTTTCTTTTTTTTTTAATTTTTTTTTTTTTAGCGTTTTTATTTATTTTTGAGAGACATAGAGATAGTGTGAGGAGGGGAAGGGCAGAGAGAGAGGGAGACACAGAACCCGAAGCAGGCTCCAGGCCCCGAGCCGTCAGCACAGAGCCTGACTCGGGGCTCGAACTCAGGGACCGCAAGATCATGACCTGAGCTGAAGTCGGCTGCTTAACCAACTGAGCCACCCAGGCGCCCCAATGTCTGTAAGTCTTTCTAAGGAGGTCTTCTTTGGATCATCACCTTCTTCTGATACGGCGGGCTGGTAGTAGTTCATGACTCCCACGTGGCAGAGTCCTGGCCCAGCCTCTGCCCTGCGTGGTCCCCCGCTGTGGGCGGCAACCTGTCCTAAGGTGTCCCACGCTGAAGTCTGGGCTGGCGGTGCGGCCGCCCTGTGCTGCAGGGGCGCCAGAACCACAGCGCCCGCCTCAGCTCCTGTTTCTGAGCGTCTTCTGGCCTGTGCTCCTCGGCCTCTTTGGTTAAACAGCTTTTCTGTTTTCCTCTCCTCTTGCCCAAACCTCCCTCGTTGGGTTTACTTCTCCTGCCCTCAAGACACCAAGCCATCCTTCTCCTCCTTGTCTCTTCGCTGATGACTCCCAGTTTCCATTACTAGGAAAATGTATTCTTCTAACGCGCCTAGTAAAGTCAGTGACGTTAAGGAATTACTACTCTTGGAAACTCATGCATGCTCAGCTTCTAGAGCTCCCTGGCTCCTGGGAAGAGGAACGAGGCATCCCTGACTTTCAGTGTCCTTGTGAACAATCAGAGAGAACGTGACAAAGATGGCACAACAGAGGCCGGCGGCCGCACCCCCCAGGAAACATCCAGAACAAATGTAACCCTTCACAGCTTGTTGCAGTCAGGTATATACTGAACACGTGAAACTGACTTTGTTTTACACTGGCTGAATTCTTGCTACCGTCTTAATTTCTTTTTATTTCCAGTATAATTAACATATGGTGTTATACTAGTTTTAGGGGCACAGTGAGTCAACAATCCTATACATTCTTGCTACTTTAATTTTTTTAATGTTTGTTTATTTTTGAGAAAGAGAGAGAGAAAGAGAAAGAGAGTGAGCATGAGCAGGGGAGAGGCAGAGAGACAGAGAGAGACGCAGAATCTGAAGTAGGCTCCAGTCTCTGAGCTGTCAGCACAGAGCCCGACTCGGGACTCACTTGAACTCAGAAACCACGAGATCATGACCTGAGCCAAAGTCAGATGCTTAACCGACTGAGGCCCCCAGGCGCCCCTCATTCTTGCAACTTCACATAAAACAACACACTCCCGTATGGTGGCCGCACAGGAGAGGCAGCCGCAAGCCCTCGTGCTTTCCATTCTGTCTTCTCTGTTCTTCACTCCCACCTTAGGAAGGGACACAAACAGCTCGAAGATCACGCAAAGGTCTAGTTAAGTTACTCTGATGTAAAAATTTCTTTCACCTTTTCCTCGGGAACATGGCTAATTCAGAATTTGGGTAAGCATACCTAAACATTTTTGTAAACTTATTTCTGACTTGCCCGTATCACGCACTTTTTCTCTATATTGTTGTAGTATCTTTGTTTTATATATGGTGTTAGGAAGTTGACTTTGGTGTGTGTGTGCATATACGTATATATACACACATTTATTTATTTATTTTCTCTTTTCTTTCTTATTATTGTGGTAAACTATGCACAGTATAAAACTTAGCATTTTCGGGGACGCCTGGGTGGCTCGGTGGGTTAAACATCCGACTCTGGCTCGGGCCATGAGCTGAGCCCCCCCCTCGGCCCCTGGCAACCATTGCTCTGCTTCTGGACTCTATGGATTTGACTAGTCTAGGTCCCTCCTACCAATGGACTCGGACCGGATTTGCCGCTCTGCGCCTGGCGTCTTGCCCTCAGTGTCAGGTCTTCAAGGCTCACCATGCTGTAGCAGCTGCCAGCAAGTGCTTCTCCTTTAAGACTAATATTCCTGAAATAGATTTTTAGACAGAAGTTTTTCATGGCTATTCCCATTTCGGGTTGATGAGAATTCCCCCCCCTTTTACCCCGATGAGCATCTGAATGCTTCACACTCTTTCTTGTGATGAAAGTGATGTCCTTCTTGGGTGACTGGAGAACTCTCGAGAAGGTGAGTTACAGGGGAATTAAAATCTCCGAAATCTGACTCCGGCCACGGATAGGGATACAGCGTGTTCGTGAGAAGAGACGCGATGCTGCTGACCGGCACTAAAGTCCGACCTTTGTCTTCATGAAATAGAAGTCGACTCCGGCGTCACGGAAATGTTTATTCGTGGTTCAACAGGGTGAGTGAGACCTCGATCCCGGGGGAAGGTCTTCCCATAGACGCTCAGACTTTTATGCCGGCCAGCACTGCCGTGGGTGTCGGGGAGCAGTAACGGCCGTAAATCTGCCACTCGGGGCGGTGCAGGCTCCGCGCGCCCAGCTTTGCTGCCATTGTTCACTTGACCTCTCCGCCAACCTTTATCCCACCCGCTTGCCAATATCACCTCGTCTGACATAAGCTGCGCCTCAGCCGGCTTAAGCCTCACGGACAAATGAGGCGAAATCCGTTCGAGGAGGACTCCGAGGCATGTTGCATCGAGAGAGCTCGCCTCGGGAGCGGCAGACGAGGTGTGGAACAAGACACAGAGCTCCGGAGCGCCAGTTTCCAGTCATTGCCTTCAGCTGGGAGCCGGCATCCTTCGATGAACCAATCGACATTAACTTATTCGTCCCCTGCCGCGGTTTGGCAAACCGTTTTCAAAAGAATCATGGAAGCACTAACGGTTTATCCGCTCTGCAAAATATCCACGGCCTCTTCTCGTGCCCGCCAGGTCACTCCCCTCCCAGCCGCAACCGGCAAGCTGTCCCGCCTCCGATTTCAGGAGGCAAAAAGTAGGGACACCTGCCCAGGGCGTAACTGCCTCCTACATTTAAACGTCCGTGAGACCCTCCCAAAAAAGAGAGGGGGAGAGCCGAAGAGCATAGGCTTCTTCCAACGCAAACAGGTTTCTCTTATGAATAACGTGCCTCCAGAAGGACCAACACGGCTTCCTCCCGAGGCGTGACCTCCCCTACCTCCGGCTCCCATGAGATCGCCCGTGGAGACGTTTCCCTCACCCTTGGCTTCTATCCCAGCGCCTCAGATGCATCACGGTCCCCAGAGGAGCTTCCGTCTGGTCACCCCAATCTCACGATCGGAGACGGGGCGGGGGCTCCCTCCGCCTGCAGCTGGGTGGTGCTGGGGGTCACGACGCCGGTGCTTCTGCACATTGTACCCTGGGGGCAGGTTCCTAATGTAACTTCGCCTTCCTTGCCCGGGAGATGAAAATAATATTTCCTCCCTCCCAGGGAGGGAAATCCTCTTCACTTTGCTTTGATCTTGTTTGCACCTGCTTGAGGGACGACATCGTATCTATTGCCTTGTGAACGGGGCCAATGAAATCAGAAGCGGGAGGCAGCAAAGACCTTTGAATCAGTGACCGAAATCCACCTTTGTGGTTATAGACTGATGCGAACAGTGCAGCTGCCAGCAACAGTTAGATTCTTTTGGGGAGTTATGGTATTTATGGTAGTTAGAGGGAAAAATCTATCTATCTATCTATCTGTCTATCTATCTATCTATCTATCTATCTATCATCTATCTATCTATTTCCCCCTCCCCTACACATTCAGCTTCTATAGCTCCCTGGTTCCTGGGAGCAAGAATGAGTAATCTCTGACTTTCAGTGTCCTTAGGAACAGTTAGGGATAATATGGTAAAATAGTCATACAACATCGGCCAATGGCCTGGAACATCCTGGAATGATTCTTAACAAATGTAACCCTTCCCTACTGGCTACTGTCAAATACATATGCTAAGCATTTCAAACTGACTTTGCTTTATATTTGATGAGTTCTTGCTACTTTAAACAAACAGAGAAATCTCCATGGATGGCAATAATACGTGATGCGTTTCGTGCACCCCCTTTCGGTACAGTAAAGCTGTGTATGAGATTCTAACACGCACACACAGCCCTGTGGCCTGCGCTTCTGGGAGACGTTGAGTCCCGCTGTCCACCATCAGGTCTTCCATCCACCCATGTGGTCTTCTGTCCAGACCAGCCCACTGCGTGGGTTGTCAGCCGTCACCCAGGGCAGGTGACAGAGCCTTCTGCTGCAATATTTCTGTGAAACAGAGTCGCGGTGGCATAAAGCAAAGAGAATCTCTTCCTTCCTCGTGGGACTGCAGGTCAGACCAACTCACCCGGCTAAGCTGATAGTCAGAGTTGGGACTAGAGGCGCCGGGGTGCCATCCGGGTTCCAGGCTAGTCCGTGTGTTTCCTCATCCTCTGAGGACAACTGACTGCTTGGAACGTCTTCCCATAGCAGTTTATATGAACGCAAGGTGGCCAGTGAGACATGCACGCGAACTGAAAGATGTGTGTGAGTTCCATTCCATTGCTAAGCAGTCTTCGTGACTAAACCCAACACCAATACGGCAGGTACGCACACTATTTCTATTCTGCACTGTGCGCGAGGGGAGACGGTGAAATGCGATGGATAATCGTAAGTGTAATCCACCTGTCGCAAAGGGCCATTCCTGTACGTTGATAGTAGTCCTTCGGGAAAGACAGGGTGAGAAGCCAGGGCCATCTCGGTTCGGCTCGGCTGTCGGGTCAAAGACTTGGAACCCGGAAGCAGTGGCATGTTGAAAACCTACCAAGTGAGGCTTTGGGAAATACCAGTGAATGCCAATTCCGTTAAATGTGCAGGGAAATCTGATCCAGTATGCTAAAGGGGAACATTTGTGAGAAGTTCGATGAGATTGTATTTAGTAATCACTTTTTAGGACTCAGAATGCTTTCGGTAGGGGAGAATAGGGGGCAGTTTTTATTTAAAAAATTTGCTTTGAAAAGGACAACATACCAAAATGAACTTTCAATATATTTGCATAGAATAAAATGTAGGAAGTAGATTACTTTGAGGTACAGAAATAATCTCAATACAGAAATAATACATTAGATTCTCGAATGCTTGGAAAACGGGTCACGCTCGGCATTTCCTTATATTCTGCATATTCCAAATCAGAAATGTCAGGTTTGGTTGAGTCTTGCAATTCCGGCTAAAAATAAAAAGTGCTCAACCAATCTGTAGAATTCAGAAGTAAATCGTATGACTACTTTATTCGTGCTCAAATATTTCTCAGAAAATGAGCTTTCTCCATGAGTCTTCATATTTTCCCCTTTTAAGAAAGGAGATTTTCTGTAAATATTATTCTGACATAGTTTGTTGTTGTTGTTGTTTTGTTTTGTTTTATTTGGTTTTAGAAAGAGAGAGAGTGTGAGCAGGGTGGTGGGGGGAGAGAGAGAGAGAGAAAGAGGGAGAGAATCCAAAGCAGGCTCTATGCCCAGCGCAGAGCCCGATGTGGGACTTGATCTCACAACTCTGGATCATGACCTGAACCGAAATCAAGAGCAGGATACCCACGTAACCAGCTTAGCCACCCAGGGACCCTATTGTCGTTTTAGCACGCACAACGTGGATCCGTTCTTAGGTACTAGCTAAAAAATGCCTCTCCGTTCAGATATCATTTTTCACCTAGTAGCTTGTATAACATAAGCCAGCAGTTCAAAAATATGCTTATGTTGACAATAAGGTAGGTTATTTATTGAATGCGAGCAACAGTTCAATGATTCAAGTCTTATATTTATTTTCTCAGAGTAACTTGCTGCCAGTAAAAGGCAGATTTATGCAAACACGTTTAACAAACAATGGTGGATTTTGACATCTTTACCTCATTTTTGAAGAAGGACTCCATGCAATTCAAGGAAAATAATTTCAGTATGAAATACTTCCCTTAACAACGTATATGGGCTCATCTGAGTAGGTTTGACATTTTCACATCCTTTTACATAAATATTAGGAACGGTTAAGTAGTACTTGGAAAGGCTTTGATTTTCTTATAGGCTTTGGCTTAAAGGAAATAAAAACTCAGAGGATCTGTGTCTTTGACAGGGAGCAGGGGACGTGAGGGAGTGTAGGGCGTGGAGGGAAGGGACCATTTAATGGACATCCAAGAGATGTCTTCTCTTGGAGAGACAAGTGGCTTTAACTTTACTCCCTCCTCCCCAGAAAGTTCCGTGTGAAAAACATGCAAGTTACCAAATAATTAATAGGTAATCAAACCTAGGAAATGTATTTTTATTTTTTGAGAGCAGTAAAGTGTCTTGGCCATTCAAATACATGGGACAATTGTGTAGGTGCATTTTCCCCTTAATGCCTAATATTTTAATCTTTAGAACCTACTGATGCTAGAAGTCTACTTTCTTGGTGATTAGATAAACTATTTAGTCTAGAAATGTGAATCATATGTTATCAGAACACACTAATGATATGATTGCCTTTTTTTTAAGCTGTTCTTTTTTTTTTTTAAGTTTATTTTTATTTATTTTGAGAAAGATACAGAGAGCAAGCGGAGGGAGCGGCAGATAGAGAAGGAGACAAAATCCCAACCAGGCTCCAGGCTCTGAACTGTCAGCACAGAGCCTGATGTGGGGCTCGAGCTCACGAACTGTGACATCAAGACCTGAGCTGAAATCAAGAGTCTGACGCTTAGCCAACTGAGCCACCCATGCGCCCCGATATGATTAGCTAATTGATGATATAATAATTTAATAATATAATAATGATGTAATGATGTAACAATTTCTTAAATGTGGAGTGTTGAACACTGTTCTAAATGTTTTCATGCATTAATTAAGAGACTGCTGTATAGGGATGCTGTGCCCACCGCCACACTCTCCTCCCCCTCCCCCCGGGCAGGGGGCTATTCACACAACTGTTAGGAGTAGGGTGTTGACTGATCACAGCTGGGGCCATCTCCAGAGCTGTGTGAGGCCCAAGAAAGCAATCTTTGTCTCTAGTGGAGACATCTCTGAAGGGTCATGGACTACCCCAGGTCTAGAGGTACCTCATACACCATATTCATGTCGTTTGATTCCGAAATTTATGCCGCATTTATATTTATATTGTTCAATAACAAATAATCTGTGTCTACATATTTATGCTGCTTAAATCTGTAGCAATGAATCGATGCAATGAAAAAATCAGTTCGGAGGAAAATTTAACACCTGAAGGCTGATGGTCACAGAAATTTTCATATTTTGATTGTAGTGAAATAACACGGCGATCAAGAAAACACTTTCAGGTGGAAAAACATTTATGATACTACAGAATTCTGTGGGAGAGATGGAGTGGAGTGTATACTCCAGGAGAAAGACCGATGATGTAAAACCGCCAACTCAATCTTCAGATGCAAGGAAGTTGAGATGTGTTGCATTTTGCTGCAGGTCTAGAGGTTGCAGTGTCCGCCCAGCCATTTGTGGGCGTGTCCCCGCATCCATTCCGAGGTGCCTGGAGGAAGCATCACTGTGGGTGTGACAGAAGGCTGTTTCCTTCCATCTCCGGAAACCCACCCACACTAGCAGAGGGCTGATCAGAGATTGCTAAATGATCAGGACTCTGGAATTCCATCGATTGATTGTCATTTGTGTCACTAAACACTTAAGACATTATCACTATTGTGTTTACAGAACTTGTAGATTTCCTACTTTCAAACTACAACATGTCTGTGCCGGCTCTGTGATTTTATGAAGGCCAAATATTAAAAGCCAAACAGGAGCGCCTGGGCGGCTCAGTAGGTTAAGCATCAACTCTGGCTCAGGTCATGATCTCGCAGTTCATGGGTTCGAGCCCCACATCAAGCTCTGTGCTGACGGCTCAGAGCTTGGAGCCTGCTTCGGATTCTGTGTCTCCCTCTCTCTCTCTGGCCCTCCCCTACTCATGCCCTGTCTCTCAAAAATTAAAAAAAAAAAAAACATTAAAAAAATTAAAAGCCAAACAGACATTATGCTATTTTTCTCTCTTCTCTTCCAGCTGGGAGCATTGGGAGAGTCTGATTCACACGCCAGCACCTGAATCAGCAGCTTTATCTTGTCAGGAGAGGAGCACAACAGGAATGGCATTCAGAACAGTAGGCAAAGCAATGATTCATACTTAATTCTTATAAAGAAGTTCCGTAGACGAAGAGCTAGTCAAGCTAAGCATTACAGGACAAAGGGAAAGGCAATCAGGATCTGACACCTACGTGGAACGAACTACTTCAGTCTCTGAGGGAAGACATCCTCCTTCCTGTGGGAAAGGAGAGAGGCCCTCCCGCTTACCCAAGCTGGTGTAGAAACACATGACATTAGCATTTAGAACAAATTTGTGGCCATAAGAGAGGTTAAGATGACCAATAGCAAAGTGTTAATGAAATAAAAGAGCTGATAAAGTAGGAGGAAAATTAATAAATTATAAATGGCAGAAATTATTCTATTTACTTCTGAACCGTCCTACCAAAAGAAAAACAAAATTCAATCTTAGATGTCTCAGAACATTCAGAGAGTAGGAGCTTATGTAACATCGGGTGAGGATTCACTATGTACCAGGTAACGTGTGCTCTGGTTTATTAAAGAGCTTCTATTTAATTTTTAAAAAATGTTTATTTAGTTTTGAGAGAGAGAGAGAGAGAGAGAGAGAGAGAGAGAGACAGAATGTGAGAAGGAGAGGGGCAGAGAGAGAGAAGGAGGCACAGAAACTGAAGCAGGCTCTGAACTGTCAGCGCAAAGCCTGATGCAGGGCTCGAACTCACAACCCACGAGATCACGACCTGAGCCAAAGCTGGACGCTCAACTGACTGAGTCACCCAGGTGCCCCAAACAGCTTCTAGTTAGAACGAAGAACACGGGACGGGACCATGTATCCTTTGTGGTCGGGACACCCCTAGCTTATGCCAGATTTGAATACGTTATTTAATCTGGGAAGGTCACAAAGCATGAATTCTCTCTGCTTCCTCTGTTACAAAGTGCAAATTTGATCTTGCCTTAAAAGGAAAGCTGATTTCTTCAGCAAGTCCTTTAAAACACAGCCGAGAGTTTTGTCACAGTTACTCAAAATTGCTCAAGATTCCTCTTTATATAAGATTTTCCACTTTTTCTAGCAAAAATGAATTACAGCTCTAACATGTCACGAAAAACTCATTATGCTAACAAACACGACTGCACGACACGGGGCCATGAGTAACCCACAGGCCGTACCGTTGGATACATGACACACAGGAGATGATGTTGTTGTTGTTCATTTTCTTCTGAAATGATTAGAATTAGTGATAAATTACTAACGTGCTAAATAATGGACCGGAATGATTTTTTTTAAGTGGAATTGTAAGTCGGTCCAAGTTTTCATAATAGCACATTGTTTGAGTGAAAGCAAGCATCCTGGAAATACTCGTCGTCATGTAACTCTTCACCATGACTGGCAAATCTTACCAAAGGACATTTCAGTGCAAACCTATCCTTGCAAAGTGCCTTAAAGCCATAACGTGACTTGAGGAAAGACGCTTCTCTTGGAAGATGGCAGAAGAGGGATTGAAGAATCAGTTTCTGCTCAGAGCTACAAAGCTACTGGTGACCTGGAGAAATTCACATAGACTCCCACGTACAAGAGTAAGGTCAGTATTGTTCAGTTGGAGTTGATGAGACCTTTCTCTGCCCAAGAAGGAGGTCGAGTTGTACATCATAGCCTCAGATTTTATTTCATAGTGCCCTGGCCAGTCATCCCATGCCATGCCATGAGGTTGTGTGACCATCTCAGGCTCTGGAGCGCGTTATGAGCTGTTTTTGAGACCCTGCACACTGTTCTCCTCTAGGGGCCCTCATGTGAGCTGGGATTTGTTGTAGAAGCTACATCTACAGAAACATACAAAACGCCACAATTTTTATTTCCATTGTTCTTACTGCCAGATAGATAATATCAACACCACACTACGCTCATTGGCGAAATAAAAATATAAAGCCGACATTGGTGTGAAAGAGAGTGTATTTGTCCTGCCTTGACTCCCTCTGTGAGGGACGGCTTGGTCTTTCTTCTCTGCCCGTCTACGCGCGATTCTCGAACTGCCCTTGTCTGAGAAGACCTCAGTTTCTAGCTCTGTTCCATGCCACCCAATTCATTTCTCGTTACACAGATTATCTCTTCCCAGTAACTTAGCATTGGATGAGGAACTGTTTTATTCTTCAGCTTTTTTCTTAAACACCCTGCTTGTCTCCCCCAGTCATGTTATGAAGATGGAGACCAGACCCAGAACGAAACTGCCTGGAATCCAGTCCCAGGGTCCTTCCCTTCCAGGTGCACGTGACCTCAGGGAAAGCGATGTTAACTTATTTGTGCCTTTGTTTTCTTCACGCAGAATGAGAACGACGATAAACAGAACTCACAGATTCTTGTGAGAAGTAAATAGTAAACATATGCTAAATGCGTAGGGTAGTTTCTGATACGTGTGTTTTATAACGTTACCCATCATCGTATCACCACTTTATTTTACTGCCATTTTTATCCTCAATGTCAGAGACCTCCATCCTGCATCTTTTGAATCACGCCTCGCACGGGATTGGTCATGCAATGACCACTCCGTAAATTCTGATAATTGAATGGGAAGAGCAGAAGCAGAGAAAACATCCTTAGACCAGTGTATAATGTCTGCACGGCTAACGATCAAACTGCCGACCCGAGTAGGTCTACCCGGCCAGAGAGCAAGCTTGTGGGATGCTGAGGAAGTGGAGGAGAGGCAGAAACTCGTGATGCGTCAATCAAAAACGGCACGTCGGAAGTGGACGCGGACACGGAAACAAGTCGCAGGGAGCACGCCGAGGTGGCCACTGTGGGGAAAAGGTCCAATTGCTCGTTCCACCCTTCATGTAGGGAAATTCCACATCAGCTTTGAAAATTGAAGGGCAGCTTTCATAACAGGGAAGCGTATAATAACCGAGATGCACTCGTGGGGGTGGAACGTAATATAACTGCTCAGAACATGACGGGAGAAAACACGGACTTACGGAGAACAGCTCCTAGGAAGGGTCAAGAGAAAAGACAGGAGTCTGACCAAAGTTTTGTGGAGCAGGAGGAGGAGACGGGGGAGGAAGGAGAAGGGAAAGAGAAGGAATGGAAGGGAGGAGCTTGCTTTCTCCTGGGCCGAGGTTTAGAGAAAATGATTTCGGACTGAAGGGTTTAGTCTAAACTTTGTGTGGAGCTCGGTGTATGAATGGGCTCGCTGTCAGCGACAGGGAAGAGGCAAGAACGTGGGAGAAACAGAAACGCCCCTTCCAGGGACCATCTGCTCTTTAGTGAAGAAAAGAGTGGAAGACTGAGGCCACACATAGCTTAGAAACGCCGTAGACGTATTTCCTTGTTCCGGAAAGCCAGGGAAAACTGATTACCTGGAAATGGATGTAGGAGGAGGGCATGTTAGGACAGTTGGGGCGGAGGGAGGAACAGTAAAGGCAAATAAAAACCTGGGTGTGTGCGTGTGTGCACACGTATTTTTATTTTCACTTAAAATCCTACTAAAAATAAATAAATAATTGCATATCCCGTATATGGATCCAAAAAGCTATCTTAGTTCACAAAAAACCTGCAAAAGAAGCCAGACGTGCAGTTCTTTATTTGTTCTCTGGGAAAATTTTCATGGAAAACACAGTGCACCCCTGGAATAAGTTGTATGTTGACAACATTTTGAAAGCATAATTGTTTATTCAAATGAGAGTCATTGTTTATTCAAAGGAGACACACGCGACCCTCTTCAAATAAAGAGATCTTTCGTCTGCCTGAGTTATACACACACGCCAGAACGGCCGTATTAAGATCTTAAGAGGGGGCAGTTTAGGTTTGAAAGTGGTGACGGGCGCCTGGGTGGCTCAGTCGGTTAAGTGTCAGACTTCCGCTCAGGTCACGCATGATCTCACAGTTTGTGGGTTTGAGCTGCTCGCTGACAGCTCAGAGCCTGGGGCCTGCTTCGGATTCTGTGTGTCCCCCTCTCTCTGTCCCTCCCTTGCTCACACTCTATCTCTCAAGAAATAAATAAATGCTAAAAAATTTTAAAGTAGCGAGACGTATTGGCTTTTTTGGAAACTCGAACTCAAAACAAAATTTAAATAATAAAAACTACAAGAAGCGAATGGGAAATGTCAACATTGACTCTTTATTCTGATTGAATTGATATGGATGTCTGTGTCCATATATCAGGATGACTGATAAATTGATAACTAGATAATTAATCATTCTTATACTCGGGTAGTAAGGAATAGTATTTATTGTAAGTAAGGATACATACTGGTGATATACATTTATTCATTAATGCTTATAATCTTTCCGCATAGATATTCTTCTCTCCAATTCACAGATTCAGGGCCTTGTACCCATTTTGTAACAAAGTAAGTGTCGTCGCGAACTGAATTGAAAGCCTAAGAGCTGTGGTTATTCTCAGTTTCGGACAGAAAACGGATTTCATGATGCGATTCCAAACCTCTATTATACGTGTGGCTCATACGACCTAGTGCACTTCGGTTACAAGGCAAAGAAGGACAGGATAAAGTAAAACTTTCATGCAAAGAAAATCAGCAAACAAACAGCTGCATGCACCCGTGTTTCCAGCACTTTCTGAGATGGCTCCACCTCGTGCCATCAGCTGGAATCCATTGTGAACGCGGCCTTGCCAAGTGCATTCCTGACTGCTTAGCCAGGAGATATTTTGTGGGTAATTAACTTGATCGAGTTTAATATCATAAGATGACAATAGCGGTGAATCCCATTTTCTGGATGGAAGGGTGACAGATAAATCAGAAAAAAGGGGAGGAGAAGAAAGCAAATATTTAAGGATGTGACATTTGGGGACCAGACCGGCTCACACGGCAAAAGGGACAAAGGCAGCAGCGAGATGTGGGAGAGATGAGGAAGAACTCTCTGACACAAGCTCTCATTTTCCTACGAAGCCTTGCCCTTTTTACACCCACCAAATATACACATATGGGCTTTGTGCAGATGCTGCTCAGAGGAGGAGGCAGACACATTTACTCTGGAAGATCTCTCACAGTGCTGAGATGCTCCAGAACGAAGAGGTGGGGGTACGGAAGAGCATCTGCGATGTGCACGAGCTTGGGGGGAGAGACAAGGACACAGAGGTGGACGTGGGTCACAGAGAAGTTGAGAGCCCCGGTCATCCTCTTCATAAGTACAAGCACCTTCGTCCTAAAGTAAAGTCCCGTCCAACCCCTCCCTTCCTCACCGAAGCTGCCAAGCTGCCCTCCTCCCGCAGGGACTGTTTGCCCTGCACGCAGCGCACAGGCACACACGTCCTGCACACACACATCCTGCACACGCATCCCGCAGGCGTTTGTGCCCAGGATGGCCCCTCTTCTACCGCGGCTCCCGGTACGTGGCCGTGACTCAGGGGTGCCTCTGACTCGCCCACCATGTCCTTGGCAGAAATGGAGCAGCGGAAGGAAGGTCAAGCTGTTATGCCACACAAACAATGTTCAAAACTGCCCGCATGCCAGGAAAACAGTGCGATTTAGAACAAGAAGTGATTTGGCTGTCTCCGATTACCAGGATAAAGGCCACCATCCCTACGCCGAAGGCGGCTCCTTGTTAGAAAAGTCTCTCGTTTTGAGTTTAGACTTTTATGTGACGAGCCCTCTCCTAAATTACTTTAAGTAGTAAAGCAAGAGAAAGTTGCACTTACTGTAGACGGGTCAGGAGAATGGGTGCGGGGGAGCGAAAGTCGAAAAGACGGCATTTGAAGAACAGCAGGGAGCAAAATACATATAAAATACATAAATAAAAACATAAAAATAAATAAAAGGCTTTGCTTCCTGAGGAAGGAACTCCAGTTAGCAAAAGACTCCGGGAGATAGCCGGGACACTTCGGGTAAAGGGCTGGAGGGCACATAAGTTGGCAGTTGTTCTGTCGATAAACTGTTTTCTCACGCCGAATGTTAGTTAAAGCACGCAGTATGCAATAGCTTCATGTCTGGGTTTGTGGGCAGCTCTAAGGAAGCCGCTGCGTCTCACGTGTGGGTTTACTTGTTACGGAGAGACGGTACCGGCCACCGTTGAGGAGTTAGGTGACTTGCGGTAAAATGCATGGAGTCCGGTGTTCAGGCGGCTCAGCCGGTCGAGTGTCTGACTCTTGATTTTTGGCTCAGGTCATGATCCCAGCGTCATGGGATTGAGCCCCACGTGGGGCTCCGTGATGAGCGTGGAGCCTGCTTGGGATTCTCTCTCTCTCTCTCTCTCTCTCTCTCTCTGCCCCCCTCCCCTGCTCTCTCTCCCCCTCTGCCCCCTTCCCCACTCTCTCTAAAATAAAAAAAAATGGACTCAAAGATGACTATGAGCATCTGTGTGGTCTATACTGGGTTTTCCATGCTAGGTAGGGGCAGACGCATGTGTGTGCGTGCGTGCAGGTGCGCGTGTATATGTGTGTGCGTGCGTGCAGGTGCGCGTGTATATGTGTGTGCGTGCATGCAGGTGCGCGTGTATATGTGTGTGCGTGCATGCAGGTGCGCGTGTATATGTGTGTGCGTGCATGCAGGTGCGCGTGTATATGTGTGTGCGTGCACACGTGCACTTGCACGTGATACTGAAAAAGAGGAAACTCCAGAAGGTTAAAGGACTCGGAGACTCACAGCTTATATTTTTAAAAACATGAACTTGAACTATGGGTATCAAATCCTTCATTTAACAATCCATTCATTTGTATAAATAGCTTTTAGGTACAATGTTAGGTGGTTAGGGACACGGAACTTAATAAAATGGTCTTTATCCTGGGTATTATCCTATAAAGGAATGGAGATTTAAAAACATCAAAGGCAATTTCTTAAGTAAAGGGTGGATTTACGGTCAGTGACGGAAGAAGTAGAATTCTGAAATTTGGTCCTAATATTGTGAACGCAGTACACGACGTAAAATTTCCTAATACAGTCATAATATTTACAAGAGTGGCCAGAAGAGAAAAAGAACCCACAAATACAGGCGTTATTTTAAGCACATGAATAGAACATGATACTGTCTAGAAACAGTTATTATCCACGAGTAATAAAATGCCATTCAAAGTGACCGCCGAGGCTCCCACACACAATGCATGGTTTTCCTGATGGCATCGCAGTTCTCACACCCTCTGTCGATCAGGGCTTGGCTTCACATGGTCGCCCCTTCGCAAAGGGCGAGTGAAGACGTGGCGATGGATGGAAGCTTTGCAAAGGTCCAGATGCAGTTGAGGGAACCCCACAAATGAGGAAGCGTGCTGAGGCCGGGAGTTACAGCCCGTGTCCCCTCCGTGGTTGCTGGAGCCCAGAGAAGGGCGGACGCTGAAGAGTGTCAGAGACAAGCGCTTCTGTCACGCCAATCTCCAGATCGTGGAGATGGGAGGCGAGAGGTTCCCAGCAGAGAGGGGTCCTCCCCTTCTTCCATCCTTCCCCTGGTTCCTGGATCTGTTCGCTTCAGGTGGGAGGGAAGTGGCACCACACGTCACCCCCTGGGTAGGCGTGTGTACCGGTCGCTTGAGGGACAGATCTTAATAATGAAGACATCATCTCCTGGCTGGTGACATGGCCAGGTCTTCAGCAGGGCTTTCCGCCAAGTCGTGATGCTAAGGGAGGGGCACGCGCTGAGACCGCTGAATTTAGGTTGGTTTCTCCTTTAGGTGGCTGGGAAATTCTGCCGATTTGGAGCAGGGTCAGCTGGCAGAGCTCACTCCTCTGTGGCCGGCTCCGGGGCGGGCCGGGAGTTGCTGGTCCCCCTGTACGTGTCTCCTCCTCCGGGGGGCTGGCTGGCACGTCCTCGGGCAGGGCCTGGGCTTGTAGAGGCCCACAAGCACTTTCTCGAGCTTCTTCTTGAGGCTGCTGTCCCATAGGGAAAAGCAGGTGCAATGGCCAAGCCCAGAGTCTGTGGGAGGAAGGAAGCTGTGGGCGCAGGTGGAGAGAGATGTGGAAAACTAAGACAGTCCAAGCCATTGGCTGCAGGTGTGCTGGCCTCAAGAATAAGGTTGGAGATATTCCTGCTTTTAATATTCTCTGAATGAGTTTATTGAACATAGTTGTCGCCTATTTCCCCTATCCTGGGAAGAGTCCGTAAATGACGCTATTTAAATCTGGGGCTTTCTTCTCTGAAATGTTTTCGATTACATTTAATGAAGGAATCGATTCATTTCATAGATCAAGGATAGTTTTTTTTTTTTTTTAAATTCTAGTCTGGATTTGAATACTTGTTTTATAAAAGTTCCCATGTATTTTTCAAATATTTGTCATCAAGTTATCTTTTTAAATAAGTAGGATTCATAGTAATAAGCCCTGTATAATTCTTTAAAACTTTTTTTTAAGTTTATTTATTTATTTTGAGAGAGAGAAAGAGCAGGGGAGGGAGAGAGAGGAAAGGATAGATAGAATCCCAAGCAGGCTCTGCACTGTTAGCACAGAGCCTGTTGTGGGGCTTGAACTCACAGACCCTAAGATCATGACCTGAGCTGAAACCAAGGGTCTGAGGCTTAACCAGTTGAGCCACCCAGGTGCCCCAGGCCTGTGTAATTCTTGATATGTTTAATTTGTATTATCTGTTATCTCTATATCAATCTTGCTAAGACTGGATCAATTTTTTTCTTCATTTTAAATTCTTTTCAATTTTTTTATTGTACTAAAATACAGATACTGTAAAATTTACTATCTTAACCACTTTTAAGTATATGGTTCAATGGCATTAAACAGACTCATATTTTTGTGAAACCATCACCACCATCCATTTCCAGAACTTTCTTTATCTACAAAACTGGAATTCTGTAACCATTAACCAGTCACTCCCCATTCTCTCTAACCCCCAGCCCCTGGCAAATACCCTCCTGCTTTCTGTCTCTGTGTATTCGATTACTCCAGGCACCTCATGTAAGTGGAATCACGCAGTATTTTCTTTTTGTGACTGGCTTATTTCACTCAGCATAATGTCCTCAACGATCATCCCTGTGACAGCGTGTGACAGGATTTCCTTCCCTTTTAAGGATGTTAGAATCCTCACCTATGTTAGGATTTTATGAATTTTATTAATCTTTTTATATATGATCTTTCAAGAGGTAATCCCCACGAAGTATTCTAAAAGGGTCAACAATTAAGACTGGCCAGGGAAAACCAACAGATTGTGATGAAGATCAGGTATCCTTGAAGTTAAAGTTGGGGATTAACAGCAGCAGGACATATATATAAACTCAACGATATAAGTAGCAAGGATGTGGAAGAGGCTTAAAGTTAATTACTAGGAGAAAAGTTTGGTAAGTGAAAGAATACGGAATCTGGACAAGCACACGCTTGGGAAGACGTGAAAGCTATCTTCAAAAAATTGAAAGGTGGTCACAGAAAAAAAGGGATTATTTTTCTTCTGGGCTTTTCCAAGAGGTTAGATAGGTAGGATTTACTGGTGGAAGTTAGAGGGAGATGGATTTTAAGTTTACCTAAGGAAGACCATCATTGCCGTCCCAAGAAGAGACGTCTTGGCTTAAGATGGCCAAGCTGAAGCTGGACCCCTGCCTCGTGAAATTATAGAGTGGTGGTTCTCTGAGTGTGGGATCTCTGAGATCCTGCGAGCATTCCACACCATCGAAACTATTCTTATAATTATAGTAAGCCACTGATGCCTCTGGTGCCGCCATTGGCATCGGTGATGGAAAAGCAATGGTGGATAAAACTGCTGACGGCTTAGCATGAACCAAAATGGTGGCAGCCAAGTATGTAGCAATCACCTGTATTTCTCACCCTCAGCACAGTAACAGCAGCCAAGTATTGGCTTCCCTTAAGCGGTTCCTTACTGTAACAGTAAAATATATTCATTGATTAAATGTTAACACTTAAATCTTTTTCATGTCCCGTGTGATGAAATGGGAAAGATGAACGATGCATTTTTGGATACCAAAGTATGATGTTTATCTGAAGGAAAAACACATGTATGATTGAGATGTTAACTGAACTCGACACCCTTTCACAGAAAATCATATTTTCCTTAGAGGAATGACTGACCGAAGCTCTCTGGTCATTCGGACTTGGAGACATCTTCTCAATCAGAATAAACCAATCTGTTACCGGAAGGAAATCTATTAACGCTTTTTTGTTGCCCATAAAGTCTGAGTATTTAAATGACAGAATTTGGAGAACTGCTATCCACCCCAGAGGTTCTAACGAGCTCACTGGTGATGGGATAAGTGGAGTTTTGGTATCGCATATCGAAATGTGTCAATATTTGAAAGCACTGAAAAACTCAGGGACTGGTATTTTCCAAACGATAAACTGCATGGGTTTGGGACAGCTCATGTAGGTAAAAGTGTAAGATAAACCCGTGGCTATTGATGTAACAGAGTAAAAAAAGTTTCTTCATATGGTTTCAAATTCCACCTTATAGTTTTCACATGAAACTCCCAAGTGACAAATTTTGGTATAGGACCAAAAAATACAATTATCTGGAAAGGCTACTACAATACTCTCTCTTTTCCAAATACGTATCTTGTATGAGGCCGAATCTTTTTAAATACTTCATGCAGTGCCACGTATTTCAACAGAATGAATGATACAGTAGATACTCGGATATCCAGGATTCAGAGACTCCAACTATGTTCTCTGAAGTCAGATATTAAAGAGATTTTCAAAAAGGTGAAATAATGCCTCTCTTCTCACTTTGGTGGGGCTTTCTTTGGGGGGGGTGGTGTATAATCATTCTCAAAAATATGTCAACAGGGTGTGGGCTTATTACTATTATTTTTAAATGAATCAATAGTCCATTGGCTTTTTTTCAGTTTTAGCTCTGAATATGCTACAGACTTACAGACATAACCCAAACACAGTACAAAGCTCCGAAGTTTCTTAAAAGTATAAAGGGATCCCGAGTCCGAAAAGTTTCAGAACTACTCTTACAAAATCAAACATAGAGGCAAATGGGCCACATGGGGTGTCTTGATCTATCCTGAGGTGTTATTTGTCATTTTTGTAAAAATATAATATTTGATCTGCCGTGTGGTGGTCATTTTTGGTCTAGGATATCTTGTTGTTCAACCTGAAGGAAAGAAATCCCAAGTATTTACCTAATAGGCCTACCAGTCTTCAAAATGATTGGGATAAAAGTCAAAATCCATTTATTATGTGGACCTGGTTTAATTTTCACAGAAAAAGGGTTTTCTGTCCAAAATTGAATACAAGATGCTTGCTTATACCATCTAAAAGTGAGTACTGATGTCAGTCCAAAAGGCACGTTGACCCTAAAAAATATCAGCGAGCTGACTGGCGCCAGACAGGGACAGTCCACCATGTCCGCTCGTGTCTGGGGCAAAGACTGAGGTGGTTTATAATTACACACAACAAAGGTGCGCCAATCATGCCAAGTTCTCCTTTAAGCGTGAAGGGGAAGGAGCTTCCTGTGGGTTTACAGCGTGTAGTATTTCTCTTGTTTCCCTCTCTCACTGCGTCTGCGCTCCCCCGGAAGGCACGGTACAGATGAACGAACGGCTGTTTGCACCTGATCTCCCTTTCATCCTCGTCTCTCCAAATGGCGAAAATCTGTTTATGTGCAAATTTTAAACATTCGAGGATCATGCCTCAGTGCTAACTGCTTTTCCCTCGAGAGACCAATTCTAATTAAGATTTTTAAAAAATGTTCACCTCTTAGTCTAAACTTTTAAATGGTACTTTCTCCTACTGCTATATAGGAACTACACCCTCATTGGAAATTTCAGCCCTGAAAAGACACCAACTATCTCCAGAAGAGTATGCACCTAGTAGTAATATGTAATTTATATATATGGTTATTTAATTCTTATTAAATACAGACGGTTACCTCCAAGACAACGAGGCCACAGAATTGTGTGAATTGTGCTGACACTGCAGGCCACCTCGGCATGTAATTTGTGTCCTAAGAAACATGTCCTTACTTACAGGACTGGGGAAATATAAGCATCTTCAGAGGGCTGATTTTCTATCTGTTTAAGCGAGTGTGTCCTGACTAGCATCTAAGCGCTGTTAACTTGGCAACGTATGGGGACACGGCGACAACCAAACATGCATACATCTATCAGGTAAAAGTGGTTTGGTTTCACAAGAATCTAACCCTCACTGTGTTTGTAATCTGGTCTGCTTAGGTCCGTTTCAAGCACTCACAGGTGAACTCCGCCGGTACGGGGAAGCTCGTGCATTTATCCATGTTTCATGTTATTAATTCCCATGAGTGGGTGCAAGAAAGCATTGCTGCAAATTGTGTGTGTGTGCATTCAACAGTGACACTGTCTGCACGAAAATATTCTAATGTGGGTGGTTTATCACCTCTATTTTCAGTATCAATGTATGTAATCTATAAAAATATAGTCTAGGTCAACGCATTTAAGACACTCAGTATCACGAGCTACTACTCTGTTAGTTCCAAGAGGGCAGAAAGCATAATTAAAAAAAAATTACCTCAGTTGGTAAATTATTTTTTCACCATTCCTGAGGCCTATCTAGGATCTTTGTAATAGCATATAACATGGAGACTTCAAATCAGTACTAAAGAGAAACCAGTAATGTCTCTAAATTATTGAAAGAAGTACAAAACTGAGAAACAATGTCAGATTGTTATTCCATTAGGAGCAATTTTAACAATCCGTACACTGGAAGTAATTTCCTGGCGCTCTCAGCTAAATGACTCGATTATCCCTCTCGTTCGTGGGCACGTATATTATTGGGATCAGCCTTTAGAAGCAGTGAGCAAGGTGAAAAAATACAGAATGTAAGGAAGTAAATCTATCATGCTTTTAGGACAGAGGACGAGTCGTATTGAACTTGAAGCGAACGGTGATTGTGATTTAGACTTGCACCGCCTGCTACAGTAGCCGCCAGCTTCCTGTGACTCCGGACGTGAAAACGGTGGCGAGTCCTGACGCCTACTGCAAGTGTGAGATACACACCAGGTCTCGAGGACTTTGTAGGAATAAAATAACGCAATGTATTTCATTCATAGTCTTACATTGACTGCATACGGCAATGATAATTCTTTGAATAATCGGTTTAAAGAATATATGTTAAAGTTAATGTAGCCTCTTTATTTTTCGTGTGGCTACTAGAAAGCTTCGGACTATCTGGGGGCCTCTCATTACGGCTCTGTTAGGCGGCACTGAGAGACATACGAACGCCATGTGTGGATTAAAAAATCGTCCACACATCCACATGAAAAGGATTGCTTGTGAAGCAATCAACAACATATCTTGCATTAATTTTTAAAAATCCCTTTAGTGTGTTTGCCAGCTAACTCAGTTTTTTAAATCTATTCGATATGATTAACTTCCAGACTTAACAAAGGCACATTGTAACTATTTACTGAAACACCCTCTGCATTTTTCCGCATTTTATTTTGCCATTCAGAATGATCAAGTTTTTGATAAATATTCGGAACGTGCCTTTGAAGGCACTTGCTTAAAAAATAAGACAAGAAATTCAAGGCATTTAAATCACTGAAGACCACTCAGGAACACACCGACAGATATAAGTTGTATTTAAAATCTGCGGAATGTATATGGCATGTGAATACTTTCCTTTTGGTAGGAAAAATAAATAAAGTTCACCAAAATCAATACTCTGGTGACCTGAAACATTGCTTTCTCTCTGGACTGTTAAGAAATTTCTGGATGGAATCGGTCCATTCCTCTCAAATACGTAGTCTGGCTTTGAGCTCAATTTCAGGACCGCTTTGCTGGCCGTGCTGGTTGAGGAAAGGCATTGATGACCTAAATCAGAAGGACAGTAAAATACAGCAGATGGCCGCAGGTCAGAATGCTAGTCAGACTTCGGTGATGACTAGGCGATTGGGGGAGGATTCCAAACCAATCGTAAATTGGGGGAATGAAGAGACAGCTCTCCCTCACTATCCCCCCACCCTGCTCCGTCCGGTCTGTCTGTCTGTCCCCCACCCCCACCCCTCCTGCTCTTGTCTGTCTTTCCCTCCCTCTCTTCGTTCTGCCCCCCTCTCTTTCTTGAGGTCTGCCAAAAGTCAGCAGCTCTCAGATTTTAGGCAGTCTGTGTTTCACTGTCCTCCCAGATTGCTTTTTTGGCTCCACGAAAACCCCTTCACAGCTCTGGCGAGAGTAAAGTGGTCCAAAGTTTTGTTTGTTTTGTTTCATACCTTTGCTGCTCTTATCTCTCTTTTTTTTTTTAATTTTTTTTCTAATGTTTATTTTAGAGAGAGAGAGACAGAGCGTGAGCGGGGGAGGGGCAGAGAGAGAGGGAGACACAGAATCCGAAGCAGGCTGCAGGCTCCAGGCTCGGAGCTGTCAGCACAGAGCCCGACACGGGACTCGAACTCATGAAACGTGAGATCGCGACCTGACCCGAAGTCGGACGCCGAGCCGACTGAGCCACCAGGCGCCCCTTATTTCTCTTTTTAAATCCCAGTTTCAACCTAAACCCCCGTGCAAACCTATCATGAAATTGGTGCTCCTAAGATGTCCCGTCAAAGTCACTAGCCCTGTCGTAGGCCTCCTCCTTGACCCTGGCCCAGAATGAAATCTCAGGTGGTCCCGGCACACCTCAAGAAAGTGGCTCAGGTGACTTATACGATGAAACAGTTTGTGTGAATACGATAATAGATATTGATGGCATTGTGTATTCTGCCGCCAGACAACACACTCACAATTTAACGGTGACCTGCTGTTATGATAATACAGAGATTTATGACGTGACATTTGGGTATGGAATCTTTGGTATAAGACTGACCTTTTAGAGGCCCTTTAATTAAATAACAGTCCTGACTAATCCTCTGTGTTTGATCCTTTCTGTATAAAATCTATGGAGCTATCAATTTATCATAATTGTTTTTGAGACTACTTGTCATCCTTTGGATTAGAAAGATCTCATTCAGTCCAGAAAAACAAAAAAGAAATGCTAGGTTAGTGGCAATGGGTTCTGTTATTATTGGAATAATTTTTAAATAATTAAAATAAATACAATTTATTTAAACATTATTAATACATAAAACGTGTGTATGTTTGTTATATGAATAATGTCTATATGTATAAATATAAGTAAATAAAGTGTGTGTGTGTGTGTGCTGTACATAAACAGAGAGAAGAAAATGTTCCAAGGTCACAGAGACTAGGACATAACAGAAATAAGATCCTAACTCAAGTTTTCTGAATCTAGAGCCCGAGCTTTGTGGGATCATGTTACTTTCGTATTCTTAGACCCAGCCCCAAGAGCAAAGCAAATAGAGAAAAAGACAAATTTCATAAAGCTCAAGAATTTTAGTTTGCTTGTAACCAAATCATTGAAAAATCGGCAGATTTTCACCAAATTTGTCGAGTACGTTTGGAATGATCTGCGTGAGAATATCGGCCACAGGGCAAACAGGAAGTTCCGCCTTCAGTCTCCAGAGGATGAAGAGATGGGGTCGGATGGCAGAGAAGTCTTACTGCTGAACCACTGTCACCAAATTGGAAGGTGCGGTTTGGTGGTCGGACTATATGCTTTGCTCAGAAACCACCTTGGAGAGTCCTGATAAAGAGCAGGGGGCCGGCCTTGAAAGAGGAGAGGACCCCTTCCCTCCCTTGGGGCGGCTCCCCGTGGCCCAAGCCCAGCTGGCAAGGCTGCTTGTCCAGAGGAGATGGCCATAGTCAGACCGCCTCCCGAGCAACAATACAACCTCGTGTTGAGAAGCCGTCATGTGGACAGGTGGACCAGCAGCACCCTCCCCAGGTCCGATGAGGCAGCATCACTGGGGAAATCTCTGGTCTAGGAAACAGGTGCCATTTTCCCTAGGGCAGCACACAGAGGTAGAGCGGAACCTGAAGCCAGACTCAAGGACAATGACGTCTCCTGTGTGGCTACGAGGCATTGAAAATGCAGATAGAGAAGAGCAGACCTGTCCCAGGACCCTGACTGCTGTTCTTTCCTGCCAGCTAAGCTTCAATAGGTGGAGAGTGCCCGTGACCCTCACCTGGTGTGATTGGCAGGAAACAGCTCTTACAATGGGGCTGGGGTCCAAGTCTTATAATGGCGGCTGTATGTCATGGCAAACTTGTTCGAAAAATTAGTTTTACTCTTGGAGTAGATATTCACATGTTTCTTTCTTTCTTTCTTTTTTCTTCCCTCTGAGCTATTGAACAAAAATATAAACCTCACGTCGATTTTCAAATAGTATGTCTCAATCAGTTTTAGTCTCAAGAAGTTGTGTACTTGCATAGAGTAGACAGTAGTCGGTATAGGTCTAAGGTATGTTTAACCCTTGAAACTGGAAACAAGCTCAAGCTATAGAAACTGGGAGAAAGTATTATGTAAGAAACTTTCTAGGGGCACTGGGGTGGCTCAGTCTGTTAAGTGTTTGACTTTGGCTCAGGTCATGATCTCACGGTTCATGAGTTTGAGTCCCCCATCAGGCTCTGTGCTGACAGCTCAGAGCCTGGAGCCTGCTTTGGATTCTGTGTTTTCCTCTCTCTCTGCCCCTCCTCCACTCATGTATTGTCTTTTTTTCTCTCTCTCAAAAAATAAACACACAGAAAAAATTTAAGAATCTTTCTAGAACTTTGAAAATGTCCAGTATTCTACTCATTTGAAAGACTAGAGGGAAATCTTTAAAAAATTTTTTTATTGAAAATATTTTTCATGTTTATTTTTATTTTTTATTTTATTCATTATTATTATTATTAAGCTTTTAAAAATATTTATTTTTGAGAGAGAGAGAGAGAGATCGAGTGTGAGCAGAGGAGGGGCAGACAGAGGGAGACACAGAATCTGGAGCAGTCTCTAGGGCCTGAGCTGTCAGCACAGAGCCCAACGCAGGGCTTGAACCCACGAAGCATGAGATCATGACCTGAGCCAAAGTCGGACTCAATGGACTGAACCATCCAGGTGCCCCTATTTATTATTATTATTTTTAATGTTTATTTATCATGACCTGGGCCAAAATCAGACACTTAACTGACTGAGCTACCCAGGCCCCACAGAAGGAAAATTTCGATCAATACTGAATAAAGTCCAGTTTTTACTCAGATGGAAAATTCCATGTAGAGTTGTCCCACGAGAAGGAGCTTAACTGCAAATCAACAAGCAGCTCCATTTCCAAACATCTGCCCTTTTGATTACCAAAATGGAGCTTATAAGTGAAGACACTAGGAGAGGTCAAGGTTAACTTGTCTACGACTGACTCCCCCCTACCATCTGGCATCCCAAAGAGAGACTTGGCCTCCCGCGGGCTTCCATGAACATGGGTTACGGCACAGAGTTTAAGGCAGTAATCCTGGTCCACCCTGGTAATGCTGTGAGTGGGGCTGGTGGACACATAACAAATATGAATTACAAATTATACAATTAAGCGGAAAATCCAGAGATTTTCCACATATAAAAATGCAAAATTTAGGAAATTTATCTTAGAGGGAAAATATAATTTATGAAAATCAATACCTACTAAAATGTAATATTTCTAATTGACTGAACTTACAGAACATGAATTATTTTTCGTGTGTAAGCACTGTCACAGTCAGCCACACTCAGGACAATGGCTCACTTTATCTCAAAAGTCAGCTTTGGATAATGTGGCATCCAACTCTTGAACTCGGGAGATAAGGGAGCCAAAAAATAAATAAACTTTTTACTTCCCTGATCCATGGTAAACATTTCCATGACTATGTTAGGATGCCGTGTTCAAAGAAATGCTACATTGAGCAAGATCTTTTGTTAATATAGAGTATTTGGGGATTTTTAGTCTGTGCAGATATGTACACATTCGGGAATATCACATGCAATATTCACGTGGCTTGTGTAAATCTGTGAGTCACCTTTGCAGTAGGTCTAAAGGTCTACGGCCCGATCTAATGTCAGGATGAGTCATAGTGGAAATTACGTAGTCAGAGCAGGGAAAGTGAAAAGACGCATGCCCACCCATGCAGGGAGCGAGATGATGGCAGACAGAGGGTCAGACCCTGAACTCTACAACAGACCCCTGCTAGAAATTATTCTAGGACCCAGACGAGCATGTAGAGTCAGTCTCTTTAAAAACAGTTCTTTGTGGAGGCGAAATTCAAGTACCGCGATGTGATTTATAGACATCGCTCAGCAAAGTGGCAACTTTTGTTCCTCTTTGTATGGCTTAGAGGCTCACCGTGGTTACCTGTTTGAATAAAATATCGCTTCGGACTTTGGTCCCTTTTTCCTAATTTTCTGGGTATACTCTAATTGTTAACTTCAAATTGAAACTACAAAATGCATCACTTAAGACCCTGAGACAACTATGTTCTTACTGGTTCATTTTCTTGCATTACTTTCCGAAGAGAAAGGCTTGATCTGAATCCTTTATATGTAAAGAAAGCCTAAATCAGAGCTGCCTTCTGTTGAAAAATAAAACTAAACAACAATATTCTTGGTTAACAGAGTTCATAGTAGGTTCTATCATGTGTCTTTTGTGTAATAAGAATATTCAGATATAAAATTAATCAACTGGGGAAGGAAATGAGAGAAAAATAGAGGATGTATGATACAAGGAAAGAATCTTATGTGTGAAAGAAAATACGTATTAGAAGAGTTGTTTTTGATTCTATACACGTTTTTTAAAAAAAATTTTAAACGTTTATTTATTTTTGAGAGAGACAGAATGTGAGTGAGGGAGGGACAGAGAGAGAGAGAGACACAGAATCCAAAGCAGGCTCCAGGCTCTGAGCCGTCAGCACAGAGCCTAACATGGGGCTCGAACTCACAAGTGGTGAGATCACGATCTGAGCTGAAGTCTGACACTTAACAGACTGAGCCACCCAGGCGCCCCTGCACACATATTTTAAAAACAAATACCACATAGAGAGAATGGACCAGAGAAAATACTTATAAGCCAGGATTCAAAAATAGACCTTTTAGTGAGACAGACATGCAGTTTTAAATAAATCTGAAAAAAATTCTATAAGCGATTAACTCGTATTTTTAAATCATATGTTCTGCCCAAACAGGCGCATGTATTTCAACAGGCATATCAGAGAGATGGAAAAAATAAAGATATTCTGCTTAACGTGACTTTACACAAAATATATAAAAAACGGGGATGGACCCATGCAACCTCATCACATTGAGAATGTTTGAAAACACGAGTGCGATGAGGGAACTTTCCCCACCACACGGTAAGCCTCTGTTAGTCTCTAATAAATACATTAATTGACGAGTGTTGATCTGGCAAAAGAACACCAGATGTTACATCATCGAGTTGAGGACTCAAAACCGTCTGTAGGAACTTGGCGTCTGATCACACTGCGTTACAGACCAAGGGGAGGGAACTCACTCCACTTACTCGTGCCCTGTTCTCGCCACCTGTTACACACGCCGGAGAGCCCAGGTGGACTAGACCCAATGTGTGAGCACGTAAGTGGGTGCAGAGAGTGCAGAAGAACACGGGAGCGGCTGGAGAGGAGGTGGGGTGGGGAGACGCCAAGCCAAGGATGTAAGTTATGGGCTGAGTAGGCCTACAAGCTAGAGGCAAAAATGACAAAAGGAAATACTTCAGATTTGACTGCCTAAAATGTAATGTTTCTGGACATTTAAAACATAACAATCAGGCCCAAAGGCAAACAACAGAAAGCAAACACACACACGCAAACGTACAGACTCCCGCACGAGAGGGCGCAAACACTGGCTCCCGGAAAAATGGGCAAAGAGCGTGAGCACGCTTGCCTAAGGAGGAAATCAGAGGGCTAATGGAAAATCTAAGAAGCGCCAACCCTCATTAATAATTAAATTAATTAAAATAAGATACCGTAGGTGATTTTTTTTCTTTTTACAAATTTTAAGAGGAGTAAAATGGTTTGAGGTGGTGTAATATGATGAGGCGGATTCCTGGACTTTGCTTTTCAGTGTGAAAATTAGTTAAACTTTTCTGACCATCAGCTTAAAAATATGCGTACGTATCAAGGACCTTAAAAATGTCCGTGGCCCTTGGTCCAGTAAGTATCACTCGGGACACTTGTTTGGTGTTACATAAGGTTTCTGTTTTTAGAAATCCATCTTAAAACGTGAACCTTTGATAAAAAGTATTTAGAAATAGTCTTCAACATGAATATTCCAAAATCAAGGGAGAGGGAAGTAAGGTGGTGAGGAATAGTGTACTACCTTCTATGTGATGTTTCCAATCAGATTTTATTTATTTATTTTTTTAATGTTTATTTATTTTTAAGAGAGAGACCAAGCGCGAGCAGGGGAGGGACAGAGAGAGAGAGAGAATAATAGAATCTGAAGCAGGCTCCAGGCTCTGAGCTGTCAGCACAGAGCCCGACGTGGGGCTTGAACTCACAAACTGCAAGATCATGACCTGAAGCAAAGTCGGACGCTTAACCAACTGAGCCCCCCAGGCGCCCCATAAGTGTACTTCTTAATCTCCATTGCCCATTTCACCCATCCCCCCATGCTCCTCCCCTCTGGTAACCAGCAGTGTGTTCTCTGTAATTAGGAGTCTGTTTTTGGTTTGCCCCTCTCTCTCTTTTGTCCCTCCTTTGCTCGTTTGTTTTGTTTCTTAAAGTCCAAGTGTGCATCAACTGACGAATGGAGGAAGAAGATGCGACATATATACACGCACATATAATATATATACGCACACACGTAACAGAATATTACTCAGCCATAAAAAAAACAATGAAATTTTGCCATTTGCAACGACGTGGATGGAGTTGAAAAGCATTATGCTGAGCGAGATAAGTGAGTCAGAGAAAGACAGCTATCATATGCTTTCACTCCGGTAGTAATTTCAACGGTAAGATTTTCACTGTTTGGTTATATTCTTTAAAAAGTGCCATTCGGATCCCCCGTTGTTTTGACCCGAAATTAATCGAAGCTACATGTACCTGTGATAACACATTCAAATACATTTCCTAGTTTGTCAACGTGTTTTTAATTTTGTTGTTTATGCGAGTTTTGAAATTTGTACAGTAAGTTTCTAAATGTATTCTAGCTGTAAATTTTATTTTTTAATTTTAAAATCCACTTTAGTGTCCCAGTATGCCAGTCTTTGTGTCTGTTACGCCAGGGCTGGAGGCGTCCTTACCTCCCCCGTGTCTAATTATTTTTAGCCTTTCCACATGCCATCCACCTAGAGTTTATTTTGGTATGTAGTCTAAGTTTTGCATTGAAATGTTTTTATTCCAACAAGACCTATGAAAAGACTATTTGTTTTTTTTCTTCCCCGGCGAAAGTCTGAAATCTGTCTCATAGAGCGAGTGGCTGGTCTCTTCCCCACCATGCACTTGGAAAGACCAAAGTTTACTCCCCTGCACCCTCACGTCCCTGGAGCCTGAGAGAGGACCCATCATCCCGGGTCACGCCTCGGGCAAGTGGCGATGGCCAATAGTTACGTACTTTAAGAAATAGTGAGTATTCTTGCCTAGCCAACCTGCTTTAAGTTGGCTTCCTGGTCAGTGTTACACTTCCCTGCCGTCCAGTGCCTACTGGACTTGTTAGGTTGGGTGTAAATGTATGATTCCAAACCTATTAGCAATAATCATACATACTGGCAGCCGAGAATCACTACAGGAGTGTAAGGTGAGCGAGCCCCCACAGAGGAAGGAGCTGGAAGTGACGGCAGCAGGCGAGGCAGCCCTCCCCCTGCCCCCTTTGGCGCTGCACAGCCCCAGGAAGCACGCCTGGCCCCATGCACACTCGTCACCTCTCCCCTCGGGGAGGAGGAGTAACTGTCCGGGTGGCAGGTTCGGGACAGAAGGATCTGGATTTGCAGTCCCCCTTCCTTCGCTCTTCTCTCTGGAGTCCGCCTGCCTCCAGGGAGTTTCTCTTTTGGCTTTTGGCTTTTGTGCGCTCAGCGTGAGAGCTCGTCCCCTGGGCGGGGACCCCTGAGCCATCGGAATCTGGTTCTGGGGTTCGTCGTTAGACAGCCCTGCACCCCGCTCCTCAGCCGAGTCTTCCAACCCAGCGGTGATAAAGCTGGGGTTTTCATCTCCCTTTCCCAGACTCCTGCACCTGGCTCTCAGCTGGTTCCAAGTATGGATGGATGCCATTCATTTTTTCCACACCCCAACAGTAATCCAAGATTGGGAATAAACATAACGCAGGGCGCCTGGGGGGCTCAGTCAGTTGAGCGACCGACTTGGCTTCGGGTCATGATCTCATGGTTTGTGGGTTCAAGACCCGCGTCGGGCTCTGTGCTGACGGCTCTGAGCCTGGAGCCTGCTTCAGATTCTGTGTCTCCCTCTCTCTCTGCCCCTCCCCCACTCATGCTCTGTCTCTAAAAAAATTAAATAAATAAGTAAATAAGTAAATAAACATCAAGAAAAAAAATAACCAGTGTTTGTTCCATCTGTAAGAAAAACTTTATGTCTGAGGGAGTTTTTCTCATGGCCAGAGGTTCCCAGCACTGTTTTAAAATAGGTGTGTTTTTTCCCTACATTCAGGGACCTCAAGTCCTATTCCTAACCTTTCCCTCTTTACCTATTTAACCCTGTTTTTCCCTGTCACGATCTCACGGTTTGTGAGTTCGAGCCCCGAGTCAGGCTCTGAGCTGACAGTGCGGAGCCTGCTTGGGATTTTCTCTCTCTCTCTTTCTCCCCCTCTCCTGCTCATTCTCTCTCTCTCTCAAAATAAATAAATAAATAAACTTAAAAAAACACACAATGCAAGGAATTAAAATATCAGCTCCCTGTATCTGTAAAGACTCATTAAATCTGTGTCGTTGGATTTTAGTAAAGACATTTTCTGGTTTCTTTTTTCTCACGACCTTGTATATGCACATACAAGAGTGTTCAGGGCGCTAGAGCCTAGAGAAAAATACGTATATATTCTCTACAGATAGACTGATAGACAGACACGCACATACATAGATCTTCTGACCTCAGAGATATATACACGTCATCTGCCTTCCCGTTTCTCTCCAATTTTCACAAAACATGCTGAAAAAACCATTTTCCCTTGTGTCTGGAAGACTCCAAAATTCAAAGTCTGCAGAAGTAACCCGCGTGGTGCTTACTGCCCGTGGACGTACGGTGAACAGGCTGCGACAACGGTCCCGGTCCGTCCCGCTGGCGCTGGCTCAACGTAGTCCCATGTGCACTCACCTAACACTACCTGACAGGGGTTCACGGAATTTGTCAAATGCCTCTGGTGTTTTTGCAATCGTCTTAAAAAAATAGAGGGTCGATCTTAAACTAGAGGTTTGTACGCCTCCCCGATTCAGCTCAGGTGTGACCTGCCTCTTCCCATAGACTCCGGGACGGTGGAGTTTAGCTTCCTCAGGAATAGTTTCATTACCAGCATGCGTCACAGCACCCAAAACGCAGTTGGCAATAAATACTGCTTAAAACAAAAAACACGACCGCGGCGCCTGGGGGGCTCAGTCGGTTAAGCGTCCGACTTCGGCTCAGGCCATGATCTCACGGTCTGTGAGTTCAGGCCCCGCGTCAGGCTCTGTGCTGACAGCTCAGAGCCTGGAGCCTGCTTCGGATTCTGTGTCTCCCTCTCTTTCTGCCCCTCCCCTGCTCTCTCTCTCTCTTAAAAATATATAGACATTAAAAAAAAATAAAAAAGTAAACAAAAACCATGACTGAAGAATCCACTAATGCTGAACACTAGTCCCAGTTAAAAACTAGAGAAAGTAAGCCCAGTGGAATGAAGGACCCTCCTCTGTGGAGCTCTGGGGCAGTCTGTGTGGTAAGCAAAGTGTTTCTCCTGGTTTTGTGTCTTTCGGATTTTGAGATAAACGGGTATGAGTCAGCACTTCTGGTTTTAGTGTAAAAGTAGCATTGTGTGAGCCCCAACCTCTGAATCGAGAAATGCCAGAGGGCTTTCTAACAGGTACCCCCTCATTTTTATTTTGCTCTCTGTTGCTATGTTTTACTGCACCTTGTTCTGGAGAAAGCAAAGAAGGGCAGGTTTTCAAAAGTCAGGAAACCTCACAAATAGTATTTCCGGAAAAGACCTTAATTCTGTCCCATTTCGATCACCTCACGGAACAGAACGACCAGGCTGTGTTCCGGGGTCTTTCCACAAAGCCAGCCGGTGGAATTTACACCTGAAAGCCAAGTCCTGTACCACACACTGCTGAACCGTTTGTCTGGCACTGACCTTGGGTGGAGGGACCTGCATGGCTGACCTTGAAGATGTCTTCCTTCCAAAAATCTGTCCTCTTCTTTAAAGGCTTGATCGGATGGCGGTCAGGAAGGTAAGGGCACATGGAGGAGGTCCACTCTCCTGGACAGAGGGGACAGGTCCAAGGAGAGAGTATATATACAAGGCACTTTTTTCCTGCTATTCAATAATGATTAGTTTGATTACACAGAGATGTTCCTAGATAAATACAACACTATAAAATTAATATGAAGAAAAAGGCTAAAAGTGTTTTCTTGGGTATTAGACAATGGTGAAACAGGTAATGTGTGTGTGTGTGTGTGTGTGTTGAATATTGTAAAGTTATCTTAATTCCATTCATCGATTAATTTAATTTTGATTCCATGTTAACCCTCTTTCTCAGCCCCCGCCCCCCAAATCTCTGCAGGGAAGAGCTGTGGATTCCCGAGACAGAGGCCACGAGAGCCTGGCCGAACTCCTGGGTCTGGGGATTACTTTCCGGATTTATTTGCGGGGTGTCTGTGCTGGGCCATTCTTATCTCTTGCAAAAGATTAATTACTCCTTGTATCTTTTAAAATTAGAACGTATCTGCGACCTCGCCTCAACTGAACACAGCTCTGAGGCGTACCTCATTCAGCAGAAGCAACAGGGGCCCCTGTAGCCGAGCTTAGCAGATAAGAAGATGAGGAAACCGGATTTTAACTTTCATTTCTTTGACGCGAAAGGTAAGAAAACCTGATTTCAACATTTAATTCCTTGGATATTTTACCTTTGGATCTAATTTTCTTGAACTTTAACTTGCAAGAAAATTTTATTCTCTGTGCTTGAATTTCTCCCTGGAAATTCTGCAATGGCAGGTTAGCGTTCACACCGGGTGGGTCTTTCCCAGGTCATTTTATTATCCTGCCCTTTCCGCATGGGGATTGGATTCTGTTTCAGGACGGCTAAGGGCCAGGCTGACAACTCGCACGGCCGACACGTGGGAGGGGCGAGCGGACAGGAGGGAAGCTCCGTGTCTGGGGGACGGAAGGCCTCCAAGTTTCCTGAATCATCTCTGATTCAAGCTCAAGAGCTCTGAGCTGTGGGAGAGCCTTCTGGACGCAAAGGGAACCTTCCCAGTGGCGGTGCTGGGGGACCGAAGGCCAGGTCTGGGGAGGTGCTTTTCCGAAGGAAGCAACACTCGGCTCATGCATCCCCCCTCGCTCCCTCCCAAAAGGATAAAGCTCTTCCTTTCTTGACCCGTCGTGGGGATTTCATTCGGACCTTAATGTCGCCCTCCGAGGCCGCAGAGACACGGGCGGGCCAGGCGCAGACCGTCGCGGGCACCTGGAGGCTCTGCGTCCACCGCTCTTGCCGTCACCCCAATCCACAGCGGACAGACATCCCACAAGGCTTGCGCCCTGCCTGCCAGGTGGTGTTTGGGACCCAGATGGGGCGGTTA
Organism: Paguma larvata; assembly: GCA_030068075.1. Lineage (NCBI taxonomy): Eukaryota > Metazoa > Chordata > Mammalia > Carnivora > Viverridae > Paguma > Paguma larvata. Next base: position 133,183,376 of record CM057828.1, read on the forward strand.
GAAGGTCCCCCTGCTGAGGGCCCCCCACGCCTACTCACTCCACCCTCCCCTCCACCAGCACTGTATGCCGGCCCCTCCAGGAAAAGAACAGTCACTCCCAAGACAGTCCCTCAGTGGGCAGGGGGAGCTGCTGTGGGAGAGGGCGGGGAGCCTAGGGTGCCAGCTGGTAGGGGAATGGACACCTGAGAACCCAGCCCGGGGGGGGGGTGCGGGGGGAGCAGAAGTTGGGACCTCACCTGAGCCAAGGCCCCCAGCCCCAGAGCACACCCCCCTGCAGCATCGGAGTTCACCTGAAAAACACACATCCCAAGATAAAATTATTACTAACTTCAAGACGACTCAGAGCATGAAAACCCAGGTGTGGCCGCGCTGGCCGGCCTGCACGAGGCCGTAGCCCCGCTCGCCCCCCGACAGGCCCGGGTAAACGTGGAAGGAGAAATCGTTCACAGCTCTGCTCACTCTTTTCTTTGGAGGCGCCTGCCTCGGCCTGGCCCCGGGGTCAGGGCCAGGGAGCCCACCCACCCCGGGAGCCCACCCACCCCGGGAGCCCACCCACCCCGGGAGCCCACCCATCCCCAGAGCCCACCCATCCCGGAGCCCACTCACCCCGGGAGCCCACCCACCCCACAGACGGACCACGCTCCCCACTGCCACCTGCATTGAGGGGGACGGTTCGGCCTTGGTGCCTTACGGCTCTGTCTGTGTTTTAAGTTTCTCGGTCAGGTCAGGATGGGCGTGAACGTGCTCCGAGGGGGGCCCCCAAATCCCATGACGGGTGGGTCCGGCTCTTGCTAACACTGATCTCGTGCTGAACGCTCCGGGCCCGTGCATAGGACCGGACCCAAGTGACATCTGCTGTTGCTTCTCACCCTGCATCTCAGCTCCCCACCCCCTTGGCCCCACTCCGCGTGCTCTTCCGTAGAGGTGCGCGGTCATCACACGCGGGCTCAGCCGGTACCCCCTGTTTCTTCCCCTGGGGCCGAGTGGTATGCTTCCAAATTTGAAGTCAAAAGGAAAGGAAAGGAAATCCTCAATGAATCATGAATCATTGGCAGACTCTTTCATCATCCCCCCGGGATGAGCGAGCAGCAGAATCAGTAGAGGCACGGGTATATTCAGAATGTAATTGCAAGATTTCGTCCAGCATCTGGTTTGTGCAGGCCTGTGCCCCTGAGAACTTCTCTTCTGGTCACGCTGGCCGGCCCGCCAAACCCACACCCAAGCCCACGCCCGTGCTATTGGATATGCCTTTGGTACCTGACCCATCTCTGGTTCTGTCCCAACTCTTGGCTCAGAGCCATTTCCTCTAGGGAGATTTTTCTCATTCCCTCAGAATCTCTCTTCTGCTTACCCTTGGTACCTTGGGGTTAGGACACCAGGGCCCTCACTTCCAGTACTGTGACATATGGGAACACGCGGGCCAATGTTTTCAGGCTCTACGAAAAGCTGTTCAAGAGCAGGAATAGTATCTTATTTCCTTTGTTGTTATTGTTGTTGCATTTTTAAGTAGGCTCCGCCCCCAACATGGAGCTTGAACTCACAGCCCTGAGATCAAGAGTCGCCTGCTGTGCCGGCTGAGCCAGCCAGGGGGCTCTCTCTTTACTTTTTAATGACCCAACCTCTAGTACAGAGCTTGGCATAAAAGAGTATCGCTGCAAATAATTTTTGAAAAGAATAGAGGATATTTCAATGTATATTTACTTACATTCTCAGAGTTCTCAAAGAAAATCAGAATAAAACCAATACGAAGGTCTTAAAAGTGGGGTGTCTGCTCGGAAATGCTTTTTGTGGAAAAAGACTGACCAGATCCGAGCAGCACCAAAACCACCTTTTAAACCATTTGTTTTCATCTACTATTTTGCCCCTGGCGGCCCTTACTTGGTCTAGTGAGTTGATTTCGAAGGGTCAACCATACACTAAATTCCTCTACGACCTTCATAAAGTCGTCCCATGCCCTCGGTCGGCTGGTTTGCTTGTAAACTCAGAGATGACAGCCATTCTCAGCAATATCGATAAAAGGATCTTTGATTAAAAAGTTTCAGGGGCGCCTGGGTGGCTCAGTCGGTTGAGCGTCTGACTTCGGCTCAGGTCATATTCTGGCGGTCTGTGAGTTCGGGCCCCGCGTCGGGCTCTGTGCTGACAGCTCAGAGCCTGGAGCCTGTTTTGGATTCTGTGTCTCCCTCTCACTCTGCCCCTCCCCCACTCGTGCTCTGTCTCTCTCTGTCTCAAAACTAAATAAACATTAAAAAAAATTAAAAAAAAATTTCAGAACTGAATTCTGGCGAGTAATGATTTCTAGCACATTTTTTTTCCTGAGGTTCTAATCATATTAGTAAGCAACGAGAGAAAGGGTGAATTTCCGATTTGATCCTTTGATACAAATCAAGCTCTCTGAGTTAAATATTCCAGTCAATTCTAACTCACGTCTCTTGTTTCCAAATTGTTCAGTGATGTCATGGAAAATAATATTTGCTTGATCCCATCATTAGATACGCTGTCAGGCTTATAAAATGATATGATTTTTCATTTCAGTAAACCATATTTAAATCGTCATTGTATTCCTTATCCATCTACTAGGCAGTAATTTGGTTTACTGCTATCACGGGAATGTTTTATTTTTGACTCTTCGCTCAAAATTGCTCTTATCATCCATTTCCCAAGTAAAATACTACACCCAGAGATAGTGTAATATTACAGAGAAATGTCTATGGAACACGAATAATCCAGGAAAGGGAAAGAAAGCCGGAAACTAACACCGGAAGTGGGGGTCCGCCTCACGTCAAGTGCTGGGCCACATCCTTCGGAGTCAAGTTCAGCCTTGACCTTTGGTCGCATTATTTCTTTTTTCCACTTTTTGGCATTCATAGAGTTTTAATGTTTATCTCTATGCCGATAAATTCTGACTTGCTAGATCTGATTTCTTACTCTATTTTTACACTCTCCTATTTCCTGCATATACCTCAACTTTGGATTTTTTCCAATTTGCAAGTTGCAGTGAAGAAGAATAGACCGAAAATTGGGTTTGAATTCAACGTTTGGGGACTAGTTTTATCACCAACTCAAACCTATGTAGAGCAATTTCTATAGACGATGATATAAGTGACGGATGAGCGAGTGAACCTTCCATTTGCCTGCCTGTTGCCCCCTCAGTCTGGAGGAGGCACCTCCTCTTCTTTCCTCCACCAGGCTGAATGAACTTTGCACAAGTCGAGGCTCTACCCAGAGCCACAGCTGCAACTTTCTGGAATCTGAAGTCCCATAGCGCGTCTGCACTTGGAACATCCCATCCTATGGAGGAACGGCATCACGCTCAGCAGCAGAAGGCTCACCTCCTCAAACCCAGAATCTTCCCTCGCTGCAGTCACCGTGCTCCCCGCTGCCATAGTAGTCTCGGTGACCTCGGTGCATTGCGGGTAACCTTCCCTGTTTATTCTTCATCGAATCAGACCACTCATGAGAATCTGTTCTCAACAGTATTTCTTAGTGGTGCCCTTTACTGTTTCAGCACATAGCTGCCCGACCAAGAACTTTTATTCAACACCATCCTGCGGTCCTGCTTTTAATCTCCCTTCCGTCATTCCGACATCGCTTCCGGCCAGATGGCTGCAGAGCTCCGTGGCTGCCCCCACAAGACTCAACCTGGACCTCTGAGTCTCACCACTATCCTCAGCATTAAACACTCATCATTCTCCTCCCGGCAAGTCTTGGACAGCCCCACACTGAGGCCCGGGACCACACCTTTCCACCAGATGCCTGCCTCCCAGCCGCCAGCCCAGATGACTACGTCAGCCCTGGTCTCCCCTCCTGAGCCCCTTCCTCTCCGGAGCACAGTGACCCTGCTTTTGTTTTTACCTGCCTTGGCAATGGGAATGGATGGAGTGGGAGATACTAAATAATTCCCTTCAATAACAAGTAAGGCCTCTTCATATAGGTCAACAACGAGGCAGAGTGCCTGAACATTCCCAGGCAGGCCGGTGTTCCTGTCAGGGCTCTGCCCCAGGGTGAAGCCAGTGCAGACTGGGAATCAGGGGAGTCAGGAGGCCCATGTCCTGGCTTCCTGGCCGGGGAAGGATATCGGGTGTCAAGAGAAGCCGCGACCTTGAGGGTTCACCTCCACTCCTCCCGGGGATGGAGACCACAGTAGGATAAGGGAGTCCAGGTGTGACACAGCAGCGAGCTCTTAAAACACCCCCAGTTGTGGTCTGGACTGGGGAGAAGGGAACGGGAACCTGCAGGGTCAGGGCATCCATGGTTGGCATTCGGCGAGGCTGTTACAGCTCCACTCGGAACGTTTTGTCAGTGCGCTTGGTGATTATGAGGCAGAAAAGCCGACATAATAACAACCAAGGCTATGGTAACTTTTAAACTTTGCTCAACTTCCTTGCATACGGCCACTTTGAGAACTATTCTTAGTCGTTAATATGGACCAATCCAATGAGAAAGAAATACTTCTCTTATCTTCCCAAGGAAGAATCTACCTCTTAGTGGCTCTTACTGTAGCAAATACCCACTCATCCTATTACTACCATAAAAACTCTAAGTTCCAAAAAGACAACTTCTCCAAGTTACAGCCATCACAGTGTTATTTAACTTGTAAGAAATAATGGCTTTGGGCCAGATTTTTTTTTCTTCTAGCCCATTGTCTCACTCGTAGTCCAACTCTATTTGGGATTGCTCTCAGGGATTTTTTCTGAATATATGGGGCAAAGGCTGCAAGTCAAGGAAGAAAGTGAATTTTTATCAGTGACTAACCGTGTAAAAGACGACAAATGCTTTCCTTTCCCAAGGCGATAGATGAGTCACGCTCTCTGCTCCTCGCCCACCTCTGGGGCCACGTAGGCGAGTGTTTGAGGTTTTGTTTTGCTTGTTTGCTTGGGTACGTATGCATGCATGTGTTTGTATTATTTTCTTTAGAGATCTAAGTACATTGCAATGCTGTGGCTTATTTTTAATTTAATTTAATTTTTATTTTTTTAAACTCTCTTTTAAAAGTCTATTTACTTATTTTAAGAGAGAAGGCATGAGCAAGGTGGGAGGGCAGACTGAAAGAGACAGAAGGAGAGAGAGAAATTGAATCCCAAGCAGGCCGTGCCCTATCAGCACAGAGCCTGATGCGGGGCTCGAACTCATGAACTGTGAGATCATGACCTCAGCGGAAACCAAGAATCAGATGCTCAACCAACTGAGCCACCCAGGCACCCCGCAATGCCATAGCTTGTAACTTAGGTTAAAATTATATGTTTATACAGTGGTTTCTAACTTTTCAAACTGAGTTCATGTAATAAGTGCTTCGATTGCCCGATAAGCATGTGTGAGTGCTCAGAAATGATATGTTTATACCTTCTTTGTCAGGGAGCTGACTGAAGCTCAGATAAACTGATGGGTTGCTACATTCACCTGTTACCCTGAGCCAGCCCTTTCTTCTTTTCACGCCTGCTTCATTCTCTTCACGGGTTGACGGTTGACTGTTGGAGGGGACCCTTGCTTCACGGTGCTGGAATTCTCTTTTATCTTCTGTGTAACTAGGGAGCCGAATTCTTCAGGCTCTCGCTAACAGGGGAAGAAGGCGCACAGACGTCCATCCCATCTTCTAGAACCCAGGAAGAATGACCTGTAACCCTGTTTCAGTTTTTAACTGCCTTGTTCTCCGCTGATGTAATGAGGAACAGTAGAAAGATGGAGGGGAAATACTATTTAATGAGTTCCTGTAGTGTCTCAGGAAGAATGTGAGATTTATACTTTATTTACATTTTCTCAATCAGTTTAGTCTTCAGGACAACTTATAAATAAGACATTACTTCTCCCAATTTCCTTTCGACTGCTGATCCAAGTTTACACAGCAGCAAATCGCAGGTAGGAGTCGATTCTTGCCACGCTCCCCCTAAGTTCATTCTTACAAGGCCACGGGGCTGGCCCCTGATACTGGCCTCCCCTCCTCCCTTATTTCCAACTCACCCGAACTCTCTTCAACTCACACCTGTTCTCTATGGCATGATAACAATGAAGAAGCCGAGAACATTCCCTTTAGTGGAGGACATTGAAGAGATAAGCCTTCTAACTTATTTAAATCTCCGAGCTCTTTGGAAATGAATTATCAAAAGTATTGTCCTTGATGTGTTATTTGGGATTTTTTTTTTTACGAGATTAAGTTTTTCCACACTTCATCTTTCATGCTAAGGCTGAGCTTCCCTTCAATCACTGGTAACGACGTGAGCAATATTCCTTTTGTTTCAATGTCTCTTGAGAATAAGATAGCTGAGGAATCTTTCCAAGTTCTTTACTGCTTAATAACCTTCACCCTGTGATTCATGGCAAAACTCACAGGAAATGGTTTGGTCAGTACATCCCAGAGACTGACCACGTCCCCACAGATAAGCTTGGTGAAGAAAGGGTTGTCCTTGCCAGTTGCCAGCTCAGCCTCGCATACTGTTTATGAATCAGCGTGTGTGGACCAGCGCACGAACCCGGCTTCCTCTGGGTTTGTGGCCGTATGCGGGCCGATTGTGTGTTGGAGACATTAGCCTTCTCTTGAAAGTAAACACCCTTATAATCTGTTTACATGCTGCTTGGCAGTGTTTACATGTATTGCTTCACTTACTACACATGCAAATATCTGTATCATTTCAGACTGTCTATTGCTCTTCTGTACCAACGTTATATGGCCATTCTAAGTGGAACAAGAGCCATGCAAAACCATTATGCCTGAACTTGAATCACAGGATATGATTCAACAGAGACCAGGAAATAACAGGAACCATTCAGATGTACTCTTGTAAAAACTCCCTGCAATGGCTTTCTCTTTTTCCTCTTTTAAATGATTAAGCCTAAAATTCTAAAATCCTAAAATCTCCTGATTTTACTAAAGAGGCATGTAAGAATAATCATGACAATAATTAGCACAGCCTATTGAAATTCGAAATTGAGGTTACCCTGGAAGTAAGCTCTTGGCGAGTCATGCTTTATAAACCATGGCCTCTGGGGACTCGTAACAGTTGGCTAAATACTCCTGAAATTCAGATAAACAAGATGACTGGCAAATATAAATTCAGGAAATTTACTGAAGCAGTTCATGAGACAGACCAAGAAAAATTCAAGGGAGCAGACAAAAACCCTTCTCCTTAACTCTGCGTGAGATCTGCCCACAAAATACCCGTCCGCCACTAGAGACTCCTGTGCTCTACCAGCTGGAGAACATTCCGCTTGTCCGAGAGGTGGGCCGTGTTCGCATTTCTGAGTAAAAGCGTTCTCCTTCCTCCTTCATCCACCTCACGAGCTCTTAGGTGGAAGCTCTTTGGTGGGCTTGGTCCTGTGTAAAGGCAGGAAGCGCTCCATAGGCGTTTGGACAACAAGGCAATAATTTTCCGCTGTTTCAGAGATGAAATATTAATACGAAACCCATTAGAGAAGACAGAGTTGGTCCGACAGCTCATTAAGAGTGGGCGATTAAAGTTACCTCCTCTGGAAGTGCCTAAAAATCAATGACTTGGTGACTTATTCAAACTTGCCATAGAATAGGAAGCAATTCTGTGGGTCCATGGACTCAGATCTCCCAAATGGAAACCTGAACATGTAAATAGATAAAAATATTTTAGAATATACAGAATACACAAATTGGTCAGATGTTTCCAAACATAAATGGATTCAAATTAGTTGTTTTTAAATAGTATTTTTCCTTTCTTTTTAATGTTTATTTATCTTGGAGAGAGAGAGCCAGGCAGAGAGAGAGGGAGATAGAGAATCCCAAGCCCCAACGTGGGATTCAAACTTAGGAACCGTGAGATCACGAGGTTAGCCGAAATCAAGAGTCGGATGCTTAACCGACTGAACCCCCCAGATGCCTCCAAATATTATTTTTCTTTAAGGAATCTTGCAAAGTGAACGGATCCTTTTTTTCCTGAGAAATCACATACAAGATAATTGTGGCAAATGATATTTGAAAAGAAAATCAAATTATATCAAGCTGAAAATCAGAATTTTTTTCTTGAGTTAGCTTAGGTAAAGGATAGATTCAGTTGTTTATTTCTAGTATTTTATTTTATTTTTAGTGAAATTTTACAATCACAGACCGTAAAATTCACTTTCTGTGCACAATTTTGTACTTAAACAATTTTTTTAATGTTTATTTATTTTTGAGAGAGAGAGACAGAGCATGAGCAGGGGAGGGGTGGAGAGGGGAGACACAGAATATGAGCAGGCTCCAGGCTCCAAGCTGTCAGCACAGAGCCCGGTGTGGGGCTCTAACCCATGAGCTGCGAGATCATGACCTGAGCTGAAGTTGGACACTTAACCGACTGAGCCGCCCAGGCGCCCTTGATTTTGTACTTTTTGATCATCACCAAAATCAAGGTGTACAAGAGCTCCCCGTCCCTAGAAAAGCGCCTTGTGGTGACATGTGTGATCACCCCCTGCCAATCTGTGCCTGTCATTTTCCCTTTTCTAGAATGATGTATAAATAGAATCATGTGGTATGCAGCCTTGTTTGCTTTCACGTAATGATTTGAGACCCAGCCAAGTTGGGGGACGTCTCAGCGGTCCACTGTTGGTGCTGCTGGATAGTGTTTGTCGTGCGGACGAAACGTAGTTCACAGGCCGTTCACTTATCGAAGAATTTTTTTCCACACAATTTGTTGAAAAAACTGTTCTTTGCCCATTGACTTGCCTTATCAGCCTTGGTAGAAATTCACTCTGCAATAAATGTATGGTGTGTTTCTAGATTCTCAGTTCTGTTACATTGAACTCTGTGTCCAGCCCACGACAGCATCGTACTGTCTTTATGGCTATGGTCTTGTAGCGAATTTGGAAACTGGAGAGTGTGGGTCCTCCAAGTTTTTTCTTTCTCAAGATAATTTTGGTTATTCAGGATGCTTGGATTCTCATGTCAGACTTAGCATCCTCTTTTAAATTTTTGCATAAAGGCCAGCTGGCATTTTTTTAAATGTTTATTTATTTCGAGAAAGAGAGAGAAGGAGAAAGGGGGAAGGGCAGACAGAGAAGGAGACAGAGGATCTGAAGTGGGCTCTGTGGTGACAGCAGACAGCCAGATGCAGGGCTCAAACCCACAAACTGAGATCATGAGCTGAGCCGAAATCAAGATTTGGAGGCTTAAGTGGCTGAGCCATCCAGCCGCCCCAGGCCAGCTGGGATTTTGATAGGGCTTGTACTGACTCAGGAGGTCAATTTGGAGATTTTTGTTGTCTTAACAATATTGTCTACCTACCCATAACCACGGGATGACTTTCCACTTAATAGATTTTCCTTAATTTCTTTCAAAACTATTTTGTAGTTCTCACTGTACAAGTTTTATAGTTATATTATTAACTTTATTCTAAATATTTCATCATTTTGAGTACTATTATAAATAAAATTATTTCTCATTAGGTTTTCCAATTGTTTATTGCTAGCATATACTTAATTTTTATATATTGATCTTATGTCTTTCACCTTGCTGAAATTGTTTATTAGTTATAATAGGGTTTGTTTTTTTTTTTGTAGATTCCTTAGGATTTTCTATGTCCATGATCATGAAATTTACGAATATGTTTTACTTCTCCCTCACCAATCTTTATGCCTTGATTTCTTCCTCTTGGCTAGTTGTCCTGGGGGAAACCTCACTGTTGGACAGAGTGGTGTGGGGGAACCTCCTTGTCTTGTTCCTGATCTTTGGGGAAAAGCATTTAACTATCCACTATTTTTTTAAAAATTTTTTAAAAAAATGTTTTATTTATTTTTAAGAGAGAGACAGAGCAAGTGGGTGAAGGAGCACAGAAGGAGGGAGACACAGAATCCAAAGCAGGCTCCAGGCTCTGAGCTGTCAACAGAGGCCGACGTGGGGCTTGAACTCACAGATCGCGAGATCGTGACCTCAGCTGAAGTCAGATGCTTAACTGACTGAGCCACCCGGGCACCCGATCATCCACTATTATGTATGATGCTAGCTCTGGGTTTTCAGGTTTTCAGTGGACGCCTTCATTAGGTTTCAAAAATTCCCTTCTAGTTCCAGTTTGTTGAGTGTTTCTTATGAAAGACTGTCGGTTGGATGAAATACTTTTCTGTCTCTGTCTACAAGTACAATTATGTATGTCCATACATCCTTTCTGTTCGGTCAATTTTTTAAATGTGTTTTGAATTCCTGTTGTTAAGTGACACACTCAGGATTGTTACGTTGTGGACTGAGCTTTCTCTCCTTCGGTAAGGCCCTGTGTTACCTCTTTTAAATTTCATTTTTGTGAAGTACACCTTGTCTAAAGTTAACGTAGTCACTGCAGCTTTGTTTTCATTAGCGTCTGCATGCTTTATCTTTTTTAAAATTTTCCATCCTTTTCCCTTTTAACCTCTCTATAGCATCATATGTGTAGTGGGGTTCCTGCAGGTACGACATAGTTGAAATAAAAAAAAAATCCAGCTTGTCATTCTATCTTTTACTTGGTGTGTTTAGGTTATCGAAATTTAATGTACTTATTGATCTTCTGGTGCTTAATTGAACCATCTTCTTGTTCATTTTCTGTCTGTCACCTGTTTTTTGCTTCTCTGATTCTTCTCCCTCGCAACCCCCGACCCCCACCCTCCCCAATTCCTATGTTGAAGCCCCAACCCCAGTGGGACTGTGTTTGGCGTCATGGCCTTTATGGAAGTAATTAAGGTTAAATGCAGTTTAAGGGTGGGGTCCGGATCCACAGTGATTAATGCCCTTCTAGGAGGAGACACCGCAGAGCGCTCGCTCTCGTCTCTGCAGGAACACAAGGCAGAGTTCGTGGGAGCGCGCCGGGAGGTGGAGGCCGCCCGCAAGGCAGGAAGAAACCTCTCAGCAGCAATGGGATCTGCGGGCACCTCGATCACCGACTTCCAGCCTCCAGGGCCGGGAGAAAACAAATGTCTCTTGCCGAAGTCCCCAGCCCGCAGTGTGCTGTGAGGGTAGCCTGGGCAGAGTAACACATTTGTCTTCTTTTTTGGCTCACTTGAGGATTTTTAAATATTTCATTTTAGCATATCTATTTTTTTTAGCGACATCTCTTTTTATTATTTTAAGTGGTCAGACCAAGGGATTGAAATAGACATGTCTAGCATTATGATTCTCTTCAGGTTAATATTTTTCCCCACCCACCAAGTAAGACGTAGAAGACTTCCAACTCGATAGACTCGACCCGGCTCCCTCCGTATTACGGCTTCAGCATGGATCACGGCTATCTGTGCAGGGCGAGCTCTCCCCAAAGGCCGAGGCTTTGCTTTCCGAGGTCGGATGTATTTGAAAGGTGTAGCACTGGAGAAATACCCCATTCCTTTAGGTAGCTAGTTACTATTTCTCTGGCTTTCCCTCCGTTCCTGATTTGGGAAGATTCCTTCTGGTATCAGCTCCAATTCAGCCTCAGGATTTTTCGGGTTTTAAAATAGCTCTTCTGTTGGAATTGAATGGCCTTGCGTCCGTTTCATCTGACTGCATCCTGCAGCAGACTCGGTCCTCTCAGACCTTATCTTTCCTCTCTCGGCACGCGCGGTCTGCTCTTTCTCGGATGCTCTGCGCCTATGGGGGAGGATCCAAACTTCACTCCGGGGGCCCTGCTCTCCTGCTCTCCGTCTTGTCCGAGTTTTCGTATCGCACACATCAGTCCTTCCTTTTGATTTCACACACACAGGTTTTTCAAACGTACCTGTTCTTGCCCGTTCTAAATAACACCGCAAAATAAAAAAACGTAGAGGGGACCTCTGCTTCCATTCTCTCCCCTCTCAAATCCCTCAGACACACGAGTACCTGTATTTCTCAGGGTGAAATCTCCCCAAGTCTTCTTGTTCCTAAAATCCTTCAGTGGCTTCTTCCTGACTCGGGGATGAAATGCAGAGCCCTCCCGGACCTTCATATCATGTCTCATAAATAGGTCATAATCACATTGCCTTAAGAAGCAATACGTTTCTCCTAGTCATTGTATTGTCCCTTTTTTTTGTATCTTCAACACCTATATAATTATTGCCTAGTGTAAATGTTATCTACTATATAGTAGGTCCTTACTGGTGTTTCCTGAGCTGAAAATCTTGTCTTTTCCCCAAATTTCACCAATAAGACGAGTACACCTCACTATGGCAATGAACTCATTCTCTTCTTTAGTCTAATTACTTTTGTCCACACACATGTTTTCATACCTTACTAAGCTGCAAGCTCACAGAAACTGTGTCTTTCTCTGACTGCATTTTGCCTATAGTAAAGATCTTCCCTTATGCCTCATTGAGAATCAGTAGATAGTCTGTAGTTAAATGAGGAAAAAAGGAAATATTCAATGACAAATTTCCTTTGATATCGTGAAGTCTCCTTTGTTATTTCATTCATGTTCATCATATTCTTATATGATACATTTTAACTGGAAAGTGCTTTTCTCATTAGCATAAGGAGTAATTATCTTTCAAAAGTCACAACTTAAAAGGCAGAAATGGGATATACGTGACATATTTCAGAGATAAACTCTTAAAAAAAAAAGAGATAAACTCTTGTCGTATTCTCCAACCTGCTGACTCTCTAATGTTAAAAAAAAAAAGTATCTGTTGGATAAAATAGTGGAAAATATTAAGTCACCCCGAGGGAGCAGACCTCGGCCATCACCAAAGCTAAAAGTTCAACATCTGACATCAGGATCTTTAAACGAATATCTTTAATAAACATTCAAAGATATTTTCTAATTACAATAGTTTCTAAAAATAAAATAACCTGGAAAATTATTATCGGTTAGTATCAGTAAATAAAGAAAACAGTCTGCAAGGACTTTGATTTTGCTTTGTTTGGAGGTTAGTTTTCTTTCTTAAACGTTGACGTCTATAACAATCTTGATGTTTGTCTTGGGTTAACACATGGCACGCGCATTCAGGTACGTGGTGGGTTCTGTCCCAAGGTCGTTCCTGGCTGTTACGGTGTCTATAGAGCCCGTCAGAGAATCAGTACAAAGAGAAGGGGACAAACAATTTGAGTAGGTGGGTGTCTCTGAGTGATGAACGGATCTGCGCTGGGCTCAAAGCGGGGGATTCCAGCATCAGCCACTTTTGGCCAAGAACTTAAACTAGCAAGGGGGGGGCGCCTGGGTGGCTCAGTCGACGGATTTCGGTTCCAGTCATGCTCCCACGGTTCATGAGATCAAGCCCCGTATTGGACTCTGCGCCCACAGTGCGAGGCCTGTTGGGATTCTCTCTCTCTCCCTCTCTCTCAGCCCTCCCCCCACTTGTTCTCTCTCTCTGTCTCCAAATAAATAAACTTAAGCAAATAAAATAGAAGGGAGTGGAAGGAAGACCTGCAGTTTCCAGGGGCACGGATGAGGTGATTTACCAAGGGAACTGAATATATATTAACTCGAGCACGTGGATTTAATGGAGCCAGAGGATTTCTTTCCTCTCCGGCTCAGTGTGTGAAATGCCGGGGTGAGCGTGGGAAGCAAGAGGTCGGCCTTCGCACCCGGAGGAGAGCGGGTGGTCTGTCAGTCGCTCACATCCTGTGCCGGCACCCGCGGCCTTTCCCGGGGCCAGCGGCTGCTCCGCTGTCCCCAAGCCCACGTCTTGGCGGGTTGGCCAGCGGCTCTTCCAGCCTCCCCTTGGTCATGGTTGGGTGGCAACCCCTTCACCCAACCTTTCAGACCGTGCAGGTTCCCGGCCCCGTCTTTCGCTCGGGGTGATGCCTTTGGGCTCCTGTGCTATTGCTGGAGTTTTAGGTCACCCCCCCACCCTGACCCAGGGGCGGTCTTTGCCCCCAGCCCCCCAAGCCCTCACATGCTCCGGGAGTGGGTCTCAGATAGCCAATGCCTGTGCCTGAAGGAGACAGGCTGCTATCACTTATTTCTATTTTGTAAACAGAGACTCTGGAGCTGGTAACAGTCGTAAGTCACTCCTGAGCCCTGGCGCCTGGCACTTTACCTAACACGCCATCACCTCTCACCACGGCCGTGAACGGAGAGCTGCTGGCCAGCGCAGCCCACCTCTGGTCACTGCAGAACGGAGTCTGGGGTCGTGTGAGTCCCCATGACGCTTTGAGATCTGTACCCCAGATGTTTTGTCGGGGTGCGCAGCTGGGACTCAGCCTGCATCGGCCATTTCATGCCGTGTATTCAACACCAGCTTCTTTTCTTTTCTTCCTTTTTTAAGATTTTTTTTTAAAGATAATCAGTATGGTTATTTTTAAAAATGTATTTATTTTAATTTAAATCCAAGTTAGTTAACATATAGTGTAATAATGATTTCAGGAATAGAATTTAGTGATTCATCACTTACATATAACACCTAGTGCTAAGATTTTTTTTTAAAACGTTGGTTTATTTTTGAGTGAGAGAGAGAGAGTGAGAGAGAGAGAGCATGAGCCAGGGAGGGGCAGAGAGAGAGGGAGACACAGAATCTGAAGCAGGCTCCGGGCTCTGAGCTGTCAGCACAGAGCCCGACGCGGGGCTCGAACCCACAGACGGTGAGATCATGACCTGAGGTGAAGTCGGCCGCTTAACCGACTGAGCCACCCAGGCGCCTGTGTGAGCGCTGTCTTCAGCTCTTTGGTATTTTATTGCCCTTGGTTTTATACTCCTTTTTCCAGTTTCCCAGATTTCCTTACAGAATAAGGTTTAGAGAACTTCTGAAAAATTTTAATTTTAAGATCAAGAGTCCTGGGTGGCTCAGTCAGTTAAGTGTCTCTCTCGGCTCATGAGTTCGAGCCCCGGGTTGGGCTCTGTGCTGACAGCTCAGAGCGTGGGGCCTGCTTCACATTCTGTGTCTCCCCTTCTCTCTGTTCCTACCCTGCTCACGCTGTCTCTCTCTGTCTCTCAAAAACAAATAAACATTAAAAAAATTAAAAAAAAGAAAAAGTGAATTTACTTAACAATGTCATCGCGTCATACGTTACGCTGACCACTACTTATAATCCAGGACATGGCATGAAAGGGCTGTGAACATTATCCGCATTTTTAAAATGAGGAGATACAGACATTAATGAAGTCGCCCAGGTTTTAGAGTGTGAAAATGAATAAACCGCTGACAAGGCCCCGCATGATCCGGTCTGGATGAACCTCTTCATCCGTATCTGGAATGGCTCCTCACTTGCGTTTTGCTGTGTAATTTTCAATAATGAAAAAAAAATGTACGGTGTGCGGGAAGTGAACTCTGAGAGCATTCCAAAGGTCAAGAGGTGGCAGAGGGCATCAACTGTGTCGTTTTAAATGGGCACGTTCTAGTCTCGTGAATTATTTGCCTATTTGTAAATATATGAATCATGGAAGGACTTCCGGTCTCTCATGAGACCTTGGTCCCCTTTATTCTAATTGGTCTCTAAAGTCTGAAGGTCCGGAATCATTCCCTCCCTTACCGGATTTTGTTTGTTTTTGTTTGTTTTCAAAAGGCTAACACTCCCGGTGGATGTGAACGGCAACGTTCAGTTCCCTTGTCTCCGCCCCTGTCGCTCAGATGCTGACCTCAGGTTCCAATTAGGCTCATGCCTCTTCCAAATCTCTCTTCACTAGAACACACACACGTGCACGAACACATACACAGTGCAAAAATTAAAAAGAAAAAAGAAAAAAGAGTGATATTGGAATTTGGATTCATGTTATAAGATGCCGGATATCAAGTTTATAATCCCTGAGCTGTATAATTCATACCTAAACCACACGGAACATGTACAACATAACTATTCAAATGCCAGCAAAAGATATGATTTTAAGCCTGTGCTTGTGCCTCTACCAACAAAAAGCACAATTATTTACCAATTACATAGGAATAAGTAAAATAATACATGAGACAGCTTTTAGAATAATTGGAGGCTAAGTTCAATAACACACACATCATATCCCCAAATTATACGAGAGTATTAAAAATATGAAGTGTCTATTTCATTTCAGAAATATGGGTGTCTTAAGTACGCACATCCTCAGATCTTTCTAAATATTAACAACATCTCCTGGGCTTTTAGTAACCGAATGAGAGATGATCTCGCTCGCGTCAGCAACATTGCTAAGACTTGGTCTTTTGCTTCTGCTCTTGCTTTCCCGTGGCCTGTTTTCACACAGCAGCCAGGACCCTTGTTGGGATATAAGCCACGTACTTGTCTCTCTGACGCCAAGCCCTACAATGACTCCCAGTCACTCTGACGAAAAGCCGACACTCTTACCGTTGTCTACGTGAACTGCCCTCTGCTCTCCTGTCATAGCTGACCCGACGCTTCCTCGGCAGGGCATCCACATTGGCATCCTGCTTTGGCCAATCTAGAATGCTCTTCCCCTTCATTTCTCTGTGGCTAATTCCCTCCCTGCCTTCAGGTCTGTGTTGTGCTCGAAAATTCTATTCTCGATGAAGTGTAGGAGAGGAAAGACTTTTTTCCTCTCCTCTTAGGTTCAGTCTCTGAGGTCCTGTGAATTAAGCCAACAGAAGCTACGTGAACAGCAGGAAAGGTATACGGATGTTTTTGGTGTTAATGTTTTTATGTGTACGAGGGCCTTGACAGAAAAGAAGTGAAAACCCCAGTAGGCAGCTAAGACTGGAGGCTTCTCCGCCATTGTGACAGAGTGAGAAGCCGTGGGGGAGCGGCACAAAGGGAAGGGGGCTTCGGGCTCTAGGGGTGGTGAATTTCGGAGGTAAATACACGGAAAAGTAAGGGGAGGTAAGGTTATTCAGCAAAGTCTGCTCATGCAGATTCACCTTGGCACCTGCCGGTCTGTATCTCCCGTGATTAAAGTTGTTCTCCTCCGGGTACGGAAGAGAGGATACCTTCACAAGCAGAATTGACGTCCACGTTACAAAGGGAAATTTATGCTCTGCTTTTAGTAGGAAAGGGGAGAGAGGCACGTCCCTCCTGTATCTGCTCTTTCTCCGTTGCCTTCAGCTCAAAATAACTTTCTGCCAAAGTGACAAACTTTGGGTGGCATGTTCCCATCCCCTCCAGAGGCCACCCTGACCAATAGTTTAATATTACAGTAGTCCCAACCTCTGCCTGTACTGCCTTCCACACACGGCCACCACTCCTTAGCAATCCAGGGCTATCTTCTCCTTTTGCTTTTGTTAAATAGTACTTTCCACCCTTTATTGTTTATTTTCTCTATATAGAAATAATATAATTGCTATTATATATATTATATATATAATATAAGCTTTGCATGGTCTAAATTTTTCTCTCGTTCTCTGATATGTTCTAAGTATTAGAATAGTGTTTGGTACGTATAGGTAGCCGTCGACTCTTGGTTAAATAAGCGAATTAGCTTTGGAAGTATTCATGCTGACCACACCTGAGCATTTTCACATGGGCCCACCTAACGGAAGAGACAAGGCATGGTTTGCAATTGTGGCTCGGTTCCACTTTCTTGATTTCTCCAACTGAAAATATGTGAAGTTATTCACGTCGATTCTGAAATCCTCAGCATTTCTGAGTTTCCCACAGATCCTATTTCCCCCACAATGAAGGTCTCTTGTTGGGAAAGGCGAGTACTCGTGTCTGGAAGCAAAGCGTATGCAAGTACCCAAGCCTGGTGTGTTAGCTCGCATTGGAGAAGCGATGCTTTAGGAAACACCAGCAAATGTTACAGTTCTTCCTTTCGGAAATTTAAAACCAAAGCAAATTCCTTCTTGTGACTATAATATTTTGTAATGGAACACGTGTCTCAACAATGCCTCAATCACTAAGCTCGGCGACATTGGAAGACAGGCAGCAGGGACTGTCCGGTTCAGAACTGTGGACAGCACTCCCTAACACTCCCATTTGTAATTGTGGGGCTAACAGTCTGCGCTGGGGTAAGCAGTGTGCAACAAGATGACCTGTCCTTGTCCCAGCGAGAATCCGTAGAGGTCCCCAGAGCGTCTTAGACAGGCCCGCGTGCTGACAGGCTTAGGCTCTGTCTCGCCGCCTGAGGGCTGTTTGGCCCAAGCAAACCTGTCTGCCTCATTTAACTCCCTTTATCTTCAGTCGTTTCAAAGCATTTTTATTTCTTTCTGTCTCTTCTAAAAGTGCAGGTTATTATAAACGTTCTGATCTTTGCCTAGCTCATAGTTCTATGAAAATGTCAAATCGGAAAGCTCGTTTTGTGTTTAATTTGTAAATCCTTACTTTACAATGGGAATTTATTGGTAAGCAAAAATGTCAGGTCAATGTGAAAGTAGTCCTATAGTTATTATGATTTCATATTTCAAGGAATCAAGGGGCCAGTGAATCACATCTTGGACTTTTGGGTGAGATCAAATGTGAAGAGTCGGTGAAATGTGCGCGGGTGTGTGCGTGGGCGTGTGCGTGCGTGGGCGTGTGCGCGTGCGTGGGCGTGTGTGTGCGTGGGCGTGTGTGCGTGGGCGTGTGTGTGTGTCTCAGTCACGCACCCCGGTACTTCTCACACCAATAACCACGGTAATTTCCTGCAAATTGCGGTACATTTTTTTTTCTTTTCATCTGGTGTCTATTAATTTTACAGATGGAATAATTTATTTCAGGGCTAACCAGCCCGATGTGGGTTAAGTCCTCCAGAAAACAGATCTGGTCCGAGATAAGAAAAGAGAATTAATTCTTTTCCACGACAAGATAAACCCACGTGGTCGGCTAAGCTGACGTGAGAACCAACGATGAAGTGTTTCCCAGAAGAACCGACCCTCAATGTTCCCGCTATGTGTGATCCAATCACTGTCATCACATGCCAGTGTGTTAGCCCCACGCCTCACACCTGTCCTCAGAGAGGGGTGAGGCATCGGGAAAGGAGAGAGGTTTTTTTTTTTTTTAATTTTTAATGTTTATTTATTTTTTAGAGAGAGAGGGAGAGTAAGAGAGAGATAGTGAGAGAGAGAGAGTGAGCTGGGGAGGCACAGAGAGAGGGAGACACAGAATCCACAGCAGGCTCCAGACTCTGAGCTGTCAGCACAGAACCTGAAGCAAGGCTCAAACCCACAAACTGTGAGATCATGACCTGAGCCAAAGTCACACACTTAACTGACTGAGCCACCCAAGTGCCTGGGGAAAGGAGAGATTTTGCATCAAGTATCAATCCAGGTTGCTTCTGAGACAATAAAAAAGGAGAGATACACTTTAATTCCCTAAAATAGTGAAATGACCTCTTGCCTCATTTTTCTTCCCTTCACTTTTCACACTCGAACTCTGCCAGAGCGCCTGCCTTCCATCCAAACTCCCGCCCACCCCTGGCGATGGGGAAAGCCGGAGATTGGTAGGCATGGCTGGTCTGTTCAGTCTGAGGTCGAAGTATCATAAATGTCTCTCCCCGTAGTTCATATTTTCCACCCTAGCTCTAAAAAGGAAACTGGCCGTGAAAACTCCATTTTCCCCTAAACAGAACCATTTAAAAAAAAATCATTAGTAGCGTGAGCTCTCCGTTGCTGTGCTAACTTCTGGTCGCTTTGGATATCAGGTTTCTTTGGATGCCCCTCAGGGTCTCACCTCTGGTAACACTGTATTATTTGATGATTATCACAAGAGAAGTTGAAAAATGCTACAAAATCATTGTCTCCTCACTGTTCTGTATTACTTTTAAGAGGTTGTTCCCTTTTATTTATTTATTTATTTATTTGTTTGTTTGTTTGTTTGTTTGTTTGTAATTTACATCCAAGTTTGTTAACATATAGTGCAATAATAATTTCAGGAGTAGAACCCAGTGACTGATAACTTACATACAATACCCAGTGCTCATCCCAACAAGTGCCCTCCTCAATGCCCATCACCCATTTAGCCCCTCCCCCCCAGCAACCCTCAGTTTGTTCTCTGTATTTAAAAGTCTCTTACGGTTTGTCCCCCTCCCTGTTTTTATATTACTGTTGCTTCCCTTCCCTTATGTTCATCTACTAAACAGGCCTCTTTAAAAACTTCTTCTCATTGGCTGAGAGAATAACAGAAGATTATACATAGCTTGATCTATTTGGGCTACTTTAAAATAAAAAGTACATTTCCTTGGAAGTTGCACAATATTCAGAGATAATGAATATTCACTACTTTAGTAAATATATAAATATTGATTCTTCAAGTCCTCCTTCATTTATTTCCTTTAAGACTTACTTCCCTCGTCATGATTTCTTGGCTCCGTACATATCGTAAAATGTGTTAGTTTCAAAATAAGCTTCCACAGTGTAAATACTGAGCCCAGCAGACCTGTATTCTTCCTTGAACTTAAAGACGTAAAACTTACAAGCTTTCTTGGAGTCATAGGAACAAAAAGGAACACCAAGTCTTTTTTTCCATCATGTTTAAAGTTCAAGTCACAGAGACATCACTCAAACGTTCGAACGATGAAGACAATATGTCAGCCCTAATCTGGATGCCCGGGGCTGAGTGGGTCAGGCAGTGACAGCAGCGTGGGCCTGTGACTCAGCCGCTTGTCTGTTGACCGTTAGATTCTGCTCACATCATGGCAATGACGTCCCCGGCAGCTCCGGGCTACGTGAACCCTGGCATCCACTGTCCCAGAGAGGTACTAATTCTCTCCTGGGCAGGGTCCATATTCAACCCAAATGCATTGGCCTTCTAAAATCCTGCTCTCACTCCTGAACTGCAGAAGGGAAAAACTTATCATCGGTCTGGGTCATGCCCGCCCTGTGTTGAGTGAACTTGGACGCACTTGATTGGAGGGGCCGGAGGAGGCGGATTTCTTAAAAGGAACAAAGCGGGGAGGGATGCTGGGTAAAATAAAACATATGATGACATTTTAGAGGCAAAATAATTTTGTAAAATGCTCTCTTCTGGCTGTCTCATTTGCCTGGGGAGTTCCTTGACTCCCCAATCGCTTTGTACGTGGCGGGCTCAGCAAACAAAGTGCCCTTCTTTTTGTGGCTTATCGTAAAACCCAAAAAACGCTCCTGAAGATAATAATAGGTGAGACATTTTAAAAGAAAAGGGCATTAACTGTATTAATTATCTAGTTGGTTTATCTTTACATTTCTCTATGTGATGCTTCTCTCTACCTCCTGTACTCACCTTCGCCAAGCTCACATAGATCGATCTGTGTATCCCTATGTATATGTGTGTGTACAGAAATACATGTCTTTCATATGTGGGTATGTGCAGATAGGTAGGTTAATCTATACATGAATTATTTCTTTAATGCTGTCATCCATAAAGCAATTATTAAAATTTGTACCCAGAACTTAAAACTCATTGCCCTTGCAAACGAGGCAAGAATATGCAATGGGAAAAAGACAGTCTCTTCAACAAATGGTTTTGGGAAAACTGGACAGATTCATGCAAAAGAGTGAAACTGGACCATTTTCTTACACCCTACACAAAAATAAACTCAGACTGATTGATTAAAAACCTAAATGTGAGACCTGAAACCGTAAAAATCCCAGAAAAGGGCAAAGACTGTAATTTTTCTGACACTGGCCATAGCAACATTCTTCTAGGTACATCCCCCGAGGCAAGGAAAACAAAAGCGAAAATAAACTATTGGGACTACGTCAAAGTAAAAAGCTTCTGCACAGCGAAGGAAACAATCAACAACACTAAAAGGCAATCTATGGAATGGAAGAAGATATTTGCAAATGACATATCCATTAAAGGCTTAGTATCCAAAATATATAAAGAACTAGAGAATGCAAACTGTGCAGCAACTGTAGAAAACAGTATATGGAGGTTCTTCAGAAAGTAAAAAACAGGACTACTCTGTGGTCTAGCAATCCCCCTACCAGGTACTTACCCCAAGAATACAAAAGCGCTAATTCAAAGGGATACATGCACTCTTGTGTTTATAGCAGCATTATTCACAAATAGCCAAATTATGGAAGCAGCCCAAGTGTCCACTGACTGGTGAATGGATAAAGAAGAGGTGGTGTATATACACGATGGAATATTATTCAGCCATAACAAACTATGAAATCTTGCCATTCGCAACGATGTGGATGGAGCTAGAATATATTATGTTAAGTGAAATATGTCAGCCAGAGAAAGACAAATACCATATGATTTCACTCATATGTGGAATTTAAGAAACAAACAAATGAGCAAAGGAGAAAAAAAGAGAGAGAGACAAACCAGGAAACAGACTCTTAACTACAGAGATCACACCGCTGGAGGGATGGGTGAACTTGGTGACGGGGATTAAGGATGCACTTGTTGTGATGAGCGGCGGGTGCTGTATGGAAGTGTTGAATCACTTTACTGTACACCTGAAACCAATATTACTCTGTATGTTAGCTAACTGGCATTAAGATAAAAACTTTTTGTAAAGTTTATTTATTTTGAGAAAGAAAGAGAGAGAGCGCCAGTGAGCAGGGGAGGGGCAGAGAGAGATGGAGAGAGAGAGCATCCCAAGCAGGCTCCACATGGTCAGCACAGAGCCTGACACAGGGCTTGAACTCACAAACTGCAAGATCATGGCCTGAGCCGAGATCAACAGTCAGATGCTTAACCAAGGTGCCCCTAAAATAAAAACTTCTTAAAAACTTTGAAAACCCCTAATTGCCTTGATGGCATCTAATTATTTTCCTTGTTTAAATTACATCCCAGTGGCTTGCACACAATTGCAGAAACTTCTCGCATAATGGAAGAAAGAGCTCAGACTCTAACCCTGATCACCCTCCAACCCCCTCCCGTCCTGCCCTTCATGCAAAGACAGATTTCTAGTATCTGCCGGGGCCGCCAGTAGGTCCTGAGGGTCCACGTGTGGAATGACCGATTTCTCACATCGCTTCTATCCCCTTCGGCTCGAACCCTTTGGTCTTGTGAACCGAGGGAGGCTCGTCCAACAGCATGAAGTTGGCCTTTGGTCTTTGCCCCATGCCGCTGCATTCGCTTGGAAGGAAGGTACTTAGAAAGACAAGTTTTTCGTACTCAGACCTGAAGAAGAAAGCCCAGAGTAGCTCGAATAACTGAACATTTTCCCAGGGCAATCCCTGAGCCTTTCAATACCAGACCCCAAATGAAGAGATAAGGAACATTCCAAGACCGAAGCGTCAGCATCTTATCTGTGTGCACGGAACGATACAGAAACTTCTGGTGCAGAACGTATCCTCCGGATGTCCAGCGGAAACTTCAGCCAACCAATGGCATCTTCCGAATTTGTTGTCACAACTTTGAAAAATCTTTAGAGTTTTTCTATTCGGTAATATAGATGCGTGCAGGTGTAAACAAACGTGTGTGTATATACACACATCAGTTTACACACGCATACGTGAATGTATTTATATGAGCACACGATAAAGGGTATAAACATGACACTGTCTCATCGGACAACCCCAGCAACGGACAGCGAACCAAAAGCAGACCAAAAGTGATGCCTTTGTGATTTGGCGGCTCCTGGGATTCCACAGACGACGCCGAAGTGACGGTGGACAGGACACCTGCCTCCCTCCATCAGTGACCAGGTAGGAAAGGATTACTTGCAACGGGCCAAACAGAAGTGACAGTCAGAACGGTAGTGACTTATGTCGCCATTCTGAGCGCGTGAGGGTTTTACGGCTCCATCCGTTTCCTGTTTAATATGCAGTTTGGGCATTTTGAGGAAGGAATCTAATTTCGAAATTGTCTACATATGTTTAACGACAACCATCGTGCTGTTTGAAAGCACATCACTCTGAGTGACATATGTCTTGTGCGCAACTTACAGTCGGCCCAGAAATTTTTTTTCCAAAACAAATTACTTTCAGCAGAAAATGTTACACTGTTTCTGAATAACTAGCAAAGTTATATGCTCTAGAAGCTAACTAGATCACGATGTTTGGCCTTGCACATTTATGCAAAATTAATAGAACTGACTGATTTTTTTCCTATCCCTTTCATGGGGTAAAACCCCAACATACGGGGCAGCTGGGGGGCTCAGTCGGTTAGGCGTCTGACTCTTGACTTCGCCTCAGGTCATGATCTCACGGTCTGTGGGTTTGAGCCCCACCGGGGAGCCTGGGCCTACTTGGGATGCTCTCTCTCCCTCTCTGTCTGCCTCTCCTCTGCTTGCTCTCTCTCTGTCTCAAAATAAATAAACTTAAAAAAAAACCAAACAAACCCAACATACAGAAAAGTATTTCTCTCCAGGTTTTCCCTCTCTGCATAAGCTCCAAACAAGCTTTAAAATTATTATCTTAGCAACTTCAAATTCATACGTAAAGGCATATGCCTCCGGTCTATACTTATCCTATTCAAATGCCGTGTAACCTTTAGAGGAAAAAGTCCCAGTACTCTTCAAACGAGAAGAAGACCCCAAATATCTTGGCATCGGTGATCATTTGTGTGAGTTCTCAATACCAGACACAATGCATACAGACTCGGCAGAGTTTCCATGAAACTCCCTTGTTGTGCACACGTGGTTGGGGCCCGGGGGTGAAGGGGAGGTCACACACGGTCTTCGGGCGTCCCCACTGTAAGACAGGATTCCCTCTGCTGATAGTCAGGGAAACTCGAAAAGAAAGAGGAGCGAACTCGGAGTGTTGCGAACCAGCACGGAACGGGAGTCCGAGGTCAAATCGCGCTGGAGGTCATCGGCGAAGTAGGCTGTACCTCCTCTCCCTGACGCGTCTTCCTATTTTTTTCTACCTCATCAGTCGATCCACGGTCATCTCATACCTACTCTGCCGAAGTCACATTCTTGTCCCTACAGGAGCTGCCAAGAGGGGTGGAAACAATCCTGTTCTCATGGAATTCAGAACTAAATAGCAAGATGCAGGTACAGCCCCAGTGCTGGGTTGGGATTTGTAACTGTCTTTACTGGGCCTTCCTGCCGCCCAGCACGCATGTGCGATGCTTATAGTGTAGTCCGTTTCCAGCTGGTGTAAAGCTATATGTAATTGTAGATACCGAATAAATGACCTGGATATTTAGTTATATTATTTCAGAAGGTGCGACATCCAAATTAATTGATGTAAGGCATCGGACAAGATCTGGGCTTCACGGGACAGATGTGTGGGACCGACCTAAATGCAATTCCCTCTCAGGTGTCTGCTCTCCGCTGGCCATCTCTATCGACACGATTTACCGTTCGTATTTGTATTTCTAGAGCACTCCCCTAGGTGTTATTCTAGAATGGTTTGTTTCAGAAAATAATAACGGTTGGGTTTTAGTTTCATGTAACTGGTCAGTTAAAAAAATATTTTAATGTTTATTATTTTTGAGAGAGAAAGAGACAGAGCATGAGTCAGGGAGGGGGGGGGCAGAGAGACAGGGAGACACAGAATCCGAAGTAGGCTCCAGGCTCTGTGCCCTCAGCTCAGGCACAGAGCCCAACACGGGGCTTGAACCCACAAACTGTGAGATGGTGACTTGAGCCGAAGTCGGATGCTTAACCAACTGAGCCACCCAGGCGTCCCACAATTGGTCAGTTTTAATATGGAAGACTGTGCTCTTCAGTATGACCTTATGCAACTTTATTATTTACTTAAGAAAAGAAGGCTGAGCAGAGACGGATGGTTGTAGAATCCTCGCTCTTGAAGTTTCACAAGGGCAAGTGTGACACAGAAAGAGATATATAGAGCTACCTGCCCTTGGTTCCTGACACACAACTCCTCAAACTCTTGGCTTCCCTGACTACTGGGGGAGACAGGAATGTCTTACCCAGAGCTCCTAAGTCTCTTGGAATCTCTTGAGTGACAGAGCATCGTTTGTTCTCATGAAGCAACACTTGGTGGCCTCTTGGATGAGGGCTGGTCACCAGAAAGACCAAGCCATGATTAGAACCTTGGAAATTTCAGCCTCACTCCCATCCCCGAGAGCTGAGAAGGAGCTAGAGATTGAGTCAGTAATGGCCATTACCTACATGATGAAGCCTCTCTCAGAATCCCTCATCTATGGGGTTTGGAGAGCTTCAGGTTCCTAAACACTCCCTGAGGGGGGATGATATACATCAACCCTACAGAGACAGAAGCTCCTGCACCCAGGACCCTTCTGAAGCTCACTCTCTGTACCTCTTCACCTGGCCGCTCACCTGTATCCCTCATCGTATCCTTTATAATAAGCCAGTGACTGTAAGTACGTCGTTTCTTGAGTTTTGTGCCCATTTATAGACAGAAAGGTGGGTGTCCTGGGGAGCCCCTACCCGAGACCCGCAATCTGAAATGGAGCCAATGTTTCCGGACAGAGCCCTTCACCTGGGTGGTCTATGCTAACTTTGGGTGCTTTGTGGCATATTTGAGTCAAACTATAGGACAGTCAGTTGGTATCTACAGAGAACTGCTTGGTGTGGAAAACCCACACATGTGGTGTCAGAAGTAGCAAAAGTGGGGGCGCCTCGGGGGCTCAGTCAATGAAGTGTCCGACTTCTGCTCAGGTCATGATCTCACGGTTCGTGGGTTCAAGCCCTACGTCGGACTCCGTGTTGACAGCTCAGAGCCTGGAGCCTGCTTTGGATTCTGTGTCTCCCTCTCTCTCTGCCCCTCCCCCACTTGTCTCTTTGTCTCTCTCAAAAATAAACATAAAAAAAAAAAGAAGTAGAGAAAGTGAATTTTCCGATGTTCAGTAAATCTAGAACTGTCCAGCAACATTTGTTAGAGTCCCTAGGAGGATCTGGTGTGGGAGGTTCCCTGGTGGCCTCGCCTGGCTGCCAGGGTCCATGGGACCGACCTCTCATCACACCCCTCTCAGGACTGTCCTCTCCCCACGACCTCTGCACCCCCCTCCTCCACCCTAGACTCTGTTCTTCTCTCTACCCTTTGAAAACAGGCCAGCCTCAGGGCCTTTGCACTGCAGCATCCTCAGCATGGACTCCTCTTCTCCAAGTGTCCTCAGTGCTCAGTCCTCAATTTCCTCAGGATTGGCTGAAAACTTACGTCCACAGAGTAAGGGTAGCAAAAGTAGTAAGTGGCTCCTCTGCCTACCCCCCCCCCCACTTGACCATACGTTTTATCTCTAATGTCCATATGTTTATTCCTCCCTCGTCCCCTCCCCTTCCTCCACGCAGGAAGCCTCGGTGCTCTGAGACACCGTGCTCCTAGCGCTCCCTCTGGAGCACTCTGCACGGCGCCCGGCACGTAACGGGCTCTCGAAAATATCCGTGGAATGAGTGAACCGCAGGCAAGTAGGAATCGCAAAACACACCCATTGTGTGCTGTGTGTTTCTCCAAAGCATGTTTAAAAGCTCACAGTCAGGAAACCAGGCAAACAATGCTCTTGCCTTTGCTTTTCTCCTGGGGGAGATACTGAATTGGAATCTGTGAGAAGTACAGCACACGCGGCCCTTTGCGTACTTCGGTGGTTTGTTCTGTGCGCCCGGTTGTTCCTGGTGATGCTACGATGAAGTCCACCGTCTGCCTGAAAGGACAGTAAGTCATACTCTGTAACACGGAGTTTGTGGCTGTTCCACACATCCATGGAGATGACTTTTCCACTGGATTGATCTACTATTTATGTGAAAAAAACTGTTGTTTTTTTAAAAATACCTTTCCCTGCTCTTCCCCTGCTCTGGTTTCCCTCCAAATTTCTAAGTCTGTCTGCATATTTTATCATTTTTGGTTCTTCCCTCCAAGTCCCTTGACCCTCAGAGGTTCCCATGAAAAAAACCCCCACTCGATACGGAGTTCTGCGGAATATTTCCCAGGGTACTATAAATAGTGACAGCTGGCTTGGGTTCCTAATTCCTGCTCTTTTGTTTCCCTGCATTATTTTTTGGGACTGTAAAAAAGAAAAAAATCTAGCACATCTTAGACGTGTTACTGCTTACATTAAAAGAACATAAAATGTCTTTCTGGAATGCCAGGAAATCCTAAAATTAAAATTAGATTATTGTATTCATGCTTTTGTTCATTCCCCCAACAAGTAATCACTGTGTCCCTGACATGAGTCACGCACCGGGGTAAGTGCCCCTGCTTTCTGACGGATGCGGGCAGGCCCCGAGAGAAGGCAGACCATTGTCCGAGCGTGGGTGGCACTCTGTCTGTCCTCATTTTCCTCCTTACTGGAATGGCGCGGACGGAATCGTCCCAGAGACACACTGGCCGTTACGTCAGCCTTCTTTCCTTTCCTCGAGAACCCCTCGACCAAGGCATCCTGTCGCGTTGCCTCAGTGTAAATTTACATTTTTGTCTTTTTTTTTGGCCCACTCTCCTTCAATGTCCCCCAGAACTTTCCTTTCAGCCATTTGTAAAGGTCGAGAAGCAGTCTGATAACTCATTCATGCAGCACTGCTCAGAGAAGGGTGTGCTGTGCCCCGTGGCTGTGACCGTGACCATGGACCGCCACTCCCCACAGTCCTACCCCGGGCCCCAAGAAGAGCGTTTTTAGTGATGGAAAATTGGGGGCTTCTGGAAGACTGTCACATAAAATAACTTCAGAGGAGGGGATCCCCACCCTAAACACAGTTTGTTTCTCAGGCCCCTAGTAGGAATCCCTCTGTATGAACCACTCAATTATTTTCTCATTGAAAACCTGAGATAAATGGAGGGTATTGGGTTCTTAATAGTTTTCTTTTTTTTAAAAATTTTTTAATGTTTATTTAATTTTGAGACAGAGAGAGACAGAGCGTGAGCTGGGAAGGGGCAGAGATAGAGAGGGAGACACAGAATGTGAAGCAGGCTCCAGGCTCTGAGCCGTCAGCACAGAGCCCGACGCGGGGCTCGAACTCACAGACCTCGAGATCATGACCTGAGCCAAAGTCGGACGCTCAACCGACTGAGCCACCCAGGCACCCCCCTAATAGTTATTCTTAAAGATACCGTCTTTCAACCCCCACCTCACGTCTTATCCACAATGTTGTTTTCTGCTTTCCTCGAAGCATTATAGAAGGTCTCTCCTCAGTTTCCAGGAGGCACGAAGATGACCAAGATTGCTCTTGGTCAATGCGGTAATGATAAATAGAAATATAAGAACACATAAGTGGTTTCCCCGCTAAGGCAAAATCCACGTGGGATAAAGAAGAGATTAAAGCTTTCGAAAGGAATATTCATGGCTTCTTATTTTCGAAAAGAGAGCCCGCTAGGAAACCTACCACAGGTCGGTATACAGTCTCCTTGTAAGTAAAGGAAGAAGGCCGGGGCTGGGAGATGCGGTGGAGACGCTCCAGAGCCCGCCCCCCACGTCACCTCTGCCACCCCCTCTAGCTGAGACCGAACACTCATTCTACTATCTCGATTATGCCCCAGGAAGCTGTGACATGATGTAAGTAGCCCTTCATACTTCAGCGTGAATTACCATACTGATGAAAATCTTAACAAAAACAAGATAAAAATCTTAACAAAAGCAAAACTAAGTACAAGGGCACAGGTTATTGGGCCAAGGATGCTTCATCGTCGTACGGGTGCTAAGACTACCATGGTAAAAATCATTAAGGAAAATCCGTCGGAAAACTTGCTTCGGATTCATCTGAGCAAGAACTCAGTGACTATATTCATGTGAACAGTGCAATTCCAGTGGCTCGCGTAAACAGATGCTCTGATGCCCTGCGTGGCTGTGCATTTTCTGAGTGATGAAAACATCCCCCTTCCGTTGTCAAGAGACGAGTGCTTACGTCCTAAATGGGTGAACGCCCAGCGCTCTGCGGCAGTGCCTTGGCCAAGTGATGATTATACCCTCGACACAGACGTTATCCTCTTTAGCATATGTTATTCAGCAGAAATGAGTTTTAATCTTCATGCATCTGACTGTGAGCGGATCAAACTTTAATGGCACATGAGAGTAGATGCTGTTGATTTAGATGCTCCTACAAATATCAAGGCAGGCCCTGGTTGAACCAGTCTGTCCATTAACATTTGGGGACTTAAAAAGCTTCTGGAACTTATATTATTGTTTCGGTGTTTTTGTGTTTATCAGAGAAAAGCAGTTTCCTTGGAATGTGTTATTTGTGTTTGTTTGCTGTTAGTGTTAAAAATATTTTTGCTTATGGAGTGTCTGCGTGGCTCAGTCGGTTAAGCGCCTGGCTTTGGCTCAGGTCATGAGCTCGCAGTTCTTGGGTTTGAGCCCTGCGTTGGGCTTGAGCCCTGCGTTGGACTCTGTGCTGACTGCTCAGAGCCTGCTTAGGATTCTCTCTCTCCTTCTCTCTACCCCTTCCCCACTCTCGCTGTCTCTCCTTCTCTCAAAATAAATACATAAATAAAATAAACTTAAAAAACTTTTACTTATGTTTGCACAGGGTGCTGGCAGACAAGTGTCCGGCTGTTGAGCCGTGAATCGCATGAACTGTTCTAAGGCGGAGCCCACACTACAGCCCCATCCCACTCACCACTATGTCGGTGGACAGAAAATAAGCACAAAGATTCTGGACTCTGAGATTTTCTCTCATGAATCTGTGCAAAGCTATTTTGTCACACCTTGATTGTTCTTACATCCTTCCTTCCCTAAAGCCAACACTTCAAGAACTTTCTGAAATCTTTAGTATGATCATGACTTAGGTAATGAAACTTCAAGTAATGAAAGTAGCCCCTAAATACTGCCTGACATTGAATGAATCCGGTCCGAAGCATGTATCTCCCTCGGACCTGCCCCGTGCGGGCCGTGGGAAGGGCCGTGACGGCCAGCGCGGCGTAGCCCTGTAGCTCACCTGGCTGGCAGGTGCTGGGGTTTGTTGGGGGCCGGTTTCTGTGGTCACATATGCCAACAGGCTTCCGGTGACGTGCGGCTGCTGGGCAGGGAAGGCGCGTGCAGAGATACGGAGGAGCAGGACATATTGGCATGTTGGACTTGATTCCCCTGCCCTCACGCCTGGCCACGGTGGCTTAGGAAATAGTACTTTACCAGGTAAAATTAGAAGCACTTGGAAAAATAAATAAACCTTAAAAAATAATTTTATAAATTTTTTTTAACGTTTATTTATTATTTTTGAGAGACCTAGAGTGAGCAGGAGAAGGGCAGAGAGAGAGGCAGACACAGAATCTGAAGCAGGCTCCAGGCTCTGAGCCGTCAGCACAGAGCCCGATGCAGGGCTCGAACTCACAGACCTTGAGATCATGACCTGAGCTGAAGTCAACCGCTCAACCGACTGAGCCACCCAGGCACCCCCCAAAAATTATTTTAAACCAATAGGGAAGGCAGGTGTTTTTGGCCTGGGTTAGCTATATGTTTATGCCATGGTTTGTCATTTCTGTTTATACTCATAATATTCTTAATACTCTTGCCGCTAAAATACAATGATTGCTTTTTCTGTGTGTGTTTTTTCTTTTGTTCCAGACATGAAATACAGAAATATAACATATCGTATACATCTCTGTGCTTCTGCAAACCTCCCGGGTCCCGATTCAATGATCACTATTTTCTATCTTATAATATTGATACTTTCACATGCATCGTTTGACCATGTTTCCTAGAGAAGGGTCCATGTTGGATTCAGCTAGGACCCTGCTGTCCCAAAGAACACGGCCTGTAGTCAACAAAACGACGTGCTGGGCTCCGAGTGAATTAACGAATATAAAATGCAACTTGTAAGCGTAATTGTGACATTTGTCAATTGTCTCGCTCTGGTGCCCATACGTAAGGGATTCGTCAGAAGACTCCAAGTGTGGCGGGTCCTGAGACATCAACTCAGCCAACTCAGAAGCTCTTCTTTTCTGAGGAGCTTTCCCTCTGGAAAGTCCCAGCATCTGCGTCATCCACCTGTACCGCTTGGAGGCGAGATCCAAGTCACCGGAGACAGACTTAATTATCTCTTTGTTAACTGTGACATGTGGTGACTACATATGTACTGACGCTGGTATTTTCGTGAAATTAATTCACGTGACTATAAGCCTTTCAGCAAAACCCCAAGGACAGAGACAGAATCAGATTTTAAAGGAAAATTATATAAAACAAAACGGTTTAGAAATATTTAACAACACATATTCAGCCAGCTCTTTAAAAATCAAACTTAAGGGGTGCCTTAAGGGGCGCCTGGGTGGCTCAGCTGGTTCAGCATCCAACTTGGGCTCAGGTCATGATCTCACATTTGTGGGTTTGAGCCCCACATTGGGCTCTGTGCTGACAGCTCAGAGCCCAGGGCCTGCTTTGGGTTCTGTGTCTCCCTCTCTTTGGGCCCCTCCCCTGCGCATGCTCTGTCTCTCAAAAGAAAAAAGTTAAAAAAATTAAACTCGAAAAAAAATCAATTTTTTTTTACTTGAGATATTTTAGGGGAGAAAAAGTTCTATAAGTTAGCTGAAAATTCACACGATGGTTTGAGATGCTTTCATCTCATCATGAAAATATTCAAGACAACTATAAATGTAGCTTAAACTATTTCTTCTTTTTCAAAGGTACAGTGTTTTTTCTCAAGGTCAATGAGAAGCCTTGTCCCTGATTTCTCTGAAAGCCACTAGTGTACGCTCAGGACAAAACTAGCGATGAGCCTGGTGGGGGTGGTGGGGACAGAAGAAGCTGGGAAGGACAGGAGAGAAGGATTTCACACCCAACGAGCGCAAGTTTCTGGACGGTCCTGTCGCTAAGCGCTGGCTGCGTACAAATTCAGTCCTTCCTACGGGCGAGAGGCGGTTTCTGGGAGCCTCTACTGCCAGCTGGGGACACGAGGCTGAGAGCCGTGACCTGTTCCAGGTCATACGGCCCCTTCACTGGGACCCAGGCTCCTGATACCCAACCTAACCCCGTCCCCAGTTTCTCTGTTTGGAAACATGTGGTCATGTACATGGCGCTCAGCGATGCCGTCTTCCGTGGGGGAACTTCTACCCTGAGGAATGAATTTTCGAGGATCGCGTTCGTGCGATTGGGCTTCTGAGGACTCTCCTAAGAATCAGTAATTTCATTCTCCAGCAGCAGCAGCCCAATTGTAACTGTTCACTGGCTGTTAGGCTCTACAGGTCGAAAATACTACACAAGTTCAAGATTTGAAAATTAAAAAAAAAAAAAAGACAACAACTTCTTCAAACTCCCCAAACCTTGACTGGTTTAATTATCATTTCCTGCTCTCGTAACTCTTCTTACCAACTTTCTCCCCGTATTTTTTTTCTATGTGAAGTCTTTAATATCCGCTGATCACGTTGGCTCCGCTGAAGCGAAGGAATTAGATCCGTACATGGACACATTCTGCTGCTTCTACTGCCCCGGGCCGTGTGCTTCCCTCGGGATAAGTTATAGTATTAAACTCGGTTCCCTTTCACTTTTATCCTCCTTTTGTTCCCAGCCCCACGGCGTTTCATTCATGTTTTTGTGAAACGTCATAAAATTGGCTAAACGAAGTGTCAACTCTGTTTGTGAAAAAGCCACTTAATTCCAGGTGATAAAACGAAAGAAAATCAGCTCTTAAAATATTTCATACCTAACAGGATTTGGGGTGAGTACTTAACATTTATGAATGATATTCACATAAGGAAAAGAGGACTTGGAAAACTAAAGGATTGTAATTTCACGGTTATTAGAATTTATACATACAGATAGATCAAGCAGCCTAACCGGAAAGCAAGTTCCAGGCATTCAGCTTTGGGGAGGGGCTGTTAAATATGATTCAAACTTTCTACTGGTTTCTCCTCCTTTACTGACTGGGGGGAGGGGACGGGGATACCAGGATTGAAAAGCATAATCAGTCAATGGCTTCCTTCCTATTTATCTTTTTTATTTTTAACGTTTATTTATTTTTGAGAGACATAGAGACAGAATGTGAGCAGGGGAAGGGCAGAGAGAGAGCGAGACACAGAAATGGAAGCAGACTCCAGGCTCTGATGAGCCATCAGTACAGAGCCCGACGTGGGGCTCGAACTCACAGACCGCGAGATCATGACCTGAGCCGAAGTCGGCCGCTTAACTTACTGAGCCACCCAGGCGCCCTTATTATTATTATTTTTTTCCTATTTATCTTTTAGTTCTAGAGTAAGAAAACTAATACGAAAATCAGACTGGTGACTTTTACGTGACTTTTACAGGCAAGTTTGAGGAAAAGGAGACAAAGCAGATCTGGTCTTCATCTGTGGCCATCTGGCAGGAGTCATTACAAGAGGTGGTGACGATTCCGTTCGGTTTCCTTGTCTAACCGAACGCACGGCTCCAGGAGCTCTGGGCTCCCACGCGGGCTTGGCCAGGAGTCCGTGGGAAATGGTGAATAAGCATCTTCATTTCTTTTGTACCTTTAGATTTCCTCATCTGTAAACACTGAGCATCTATATCCCATCGAACTAATTCGGATTCTATGTCCCTGGAGGGTGGAAGTGATCCTGGAGGCAGAACCGCATTGTATATAAGCTCTTAAATATTACTTTTGCAAGCTGGGACAATATCAATATTAGAACTACCTTGAGATACATGGAGAATCTAAAAGTGTGGTTGTTTTTGTTATGGAGGAGGGGTTTGGATTTGAAGGACCTTTTGATTGGTTCTTCCATGGTGAGTTCTAGGCACCGGACAAATGTGGATCTCCAAGTCATCATGCACGTTCTGAAGGGACGGACTTCAGTCACCTTAGCCTTGCCCAAGGAGAGCTTGCCCCCGACATTTAGGGAAGTGTGGGGAACTTCTCGGAGCGGCGCTTAATGTCAGGTGTCACAGAACTCCAGACTGGCTTCTGATTTGTTAAATCACACCGTTCCTTGGGCCTATAATGAACTCCTCACCAGCCTGATATTTTCCTCAGTCACTAAATACAAGGAATAAGTTAGGTTGCTCGACAAGCAACACTATCCATTTAAACTGGTCCTAAATGAGGATTCGAAAGAAGGCTGAATCATTTCTATGTTACAGAAGTGATCAAATCTACTGTAACTTACAAAACCGTAGACGCTGTAGATGTACGTTTTCCTATCTCCATGATATTTTAAAGTTTTTATTTATTGATTTTAATTAGAGAGGCAGTTTCATTGAGTCCTAGGGAGACTTACGGTAATTCTTGACCTGTGGAAGGGCAGATGCCTTCTTCTTCAAATAATTCTGAGTTCCTTTTACTCTTTTAGAACAATTTTTATTTTTTAATTTATTTTTTAAAATGTTTTATTTATTTATTTTTGAGACAGAGCAAGCAGGGGAAGAGCAGAGAGAGAGGGAGAGAGCCCCAAGCAGGCTCCACGCTATAAGAGCAGAGTCTGACAGGGGCCTCGAACCCACAAACTGTTGAGATCATGAACTTAGCTGAAATCAAGAGTACGCTTAACTGAGCCAACCCATGTGCTCCTAGAATTATTTTTAGATGTGCATGTATAATTCTCTGAAATCCACCTAAGAAATTTTGATTAGAACTTTGAAAATGATGTATCTATTTGCCTTCTCTTTTTCCTTCATTAAGGTCTACCTATCAATCTATGGATCTATTTATCGATCTATCGATCTACGGATTTGAGTGTCTTAAAGCCCTAATTTACAATGTAATGGTGTTTGGATATGGGGCCTTTGGGAGGTAATTGGGTTTGGCTGAGGATGGGGATGGAGTCCCCATAGTGGGATTGGTGGCCTTAAAAGTGGTGTAGGGATCAGAGCGTGCACGCTCTCTCTCTCTCTACCATGTGAGGACACATCAAGTCAGTGTCTCCCTGCAAACCAGGAAGAGGTCCCGAACTGGGAACCAAATCAGCTGCACTTTGATGTCGGACTTTCCAGCCTCCAGAACTGGGAGCAACATTTGCCGTTTCAGCTCCCTCGCTCCCGGTTCTGGGATAGCAGCGTCAACTGACTAAAACAAAGACTTTGAACATCATATTATTTTAAAAAACTTATTTGTAAGGGCACCTGAGTGGCTTGGTCAGTGAAGCATCCAACTCTTGATTTCGGCTTGGTCGTGATCTCATCGTCATGTGATCGAGCCCCCAGTTGGGTTCTGTACCGACAGCATGGAGCCTGCTTGGGATTCTCTCTGTCCCTCCCTTTCTGCCCCTTCCTCATTCACACTCTCTCTTTCTCTCTCTCTCAAAATAAACAAACATTTATAAAATCTTTAAAAAAACATTATTTACAAGTACTTTAGAGTTTTTAGTACCTATTGTGAAATATTTATATTTATTAGATTATTATTATATTGCAACTGATTTTTTTGTTGGTGTGCGGTAATGTTACTTGAGTTCTGATCTGGAACACAAAGCTTTTTTGAAAGTTACTTTTTCTTCTAATTGCTTATCTAGTCTCTTAAAAGTCCTAGAAGGATGATCCTATAAGTCAATGGCAATACAAATTTTATGTCTCCTTGGATTAGCTATTTCACGAATGACACTCTGTTCGTACTCCCTTAACGCAAGTCATTCAATTCAATAGGTTGGTCCCAGAGTGTATCAGTATCCTGAGGTGACAATGACAACTATGTAGGTAATTAAAACATAAATTTATTCTGTCACAGTTCAGAAGGTCAGAAGTCTGAAATCAAGGTGTTGGCAGGTGTTTCCTGGAAGGATTGTTCCTTGCCTCTTTGGCTTCTGGTGGTTGTTGGTCATCTTTGGTGTCCCTTAGTTTATGATAATATCACTCCGGTCTCTGGCTCTGGCTTCACATGGCTTTATTCCCCATGCAAGTCCCTGTTCACATTTCCTCCTTCCTAAAAGGACGTGTGGGTCAGGGACTGCTCTAATCCAGTGCGACCTCATGTTAACTTCATCCCACCTGGGGAGACCTTGTTTCCAAATAAGGTCATGTCCAGGTGGACATAAAATATTTTTGAGGGGGGAGGGTACTTTTCAACCCAGTAGAGTCCAACCCCCCAGCACCCCAAAATTCATGTTCTCTCATGTGCAAGGTACATTTACCCCATCCAGCATCCCCCAAAGTCTTGAGCATTCCATCGTTAACCCTAAAAACAAACCTCATCTAAATATTACCCTTTGGAAAAAGTTCCAAATCTCATTATCTAAATGATCTAAATCCAGTATGGGTGGGACTCTTGGTCAAATCCATTCCAGACCCAAATTTCTTTCCCTCCGCAGAACAGTGGAGCCAGAAAACAAGTCACTTGCTTCCAAAGTACAATGGTGCGACCGTCATAGGATAGCTATTTCTGTCTGAAAGGGATAAATGGAAAGAACCAGAGTGGGGGTGGAGGGTTAGGGAGGGTACTGGTCTGTCCCCATCAGTTCATGCCGGCCGTGGTTCTGCTGATACAAAGTTCTCGCAAACCTTGTCAGTGTCCCGGGGACGTCAGAGGCCAGCACTTTTAAATGCGAGCACTCTACACCGTTCCTTCCTGGATAACCAGCAGGAGAAGGTCGACCACATCCGTGAGCCCCACATCTCGTCTCTTTAACACATGGTTTTCCAGTCACACCCTTGGCCCCGTTTCTAGAGCATGCTATCTGGAAAGACTGAGAATTTTCCAAATCTTCAAGTGCTGGTTTCTTTTCGCTTAACAGCTCATTACTCAATTTCTCTTTTTTTTGTAGCATTTTACTACAAAAAGCAAGGAGAAACCAGGCCACACCTTCCAGTTTCACTTGGAAATCTCAGCTCAATATCCAAGTTTGCTGAATGCAAGTTCCATTTCCACCCACTGGTAGAACACGACGGGGCCAAGTTTCTGCCGCTTTATAACACGGTAGCGTTTCTTCCGCATTTCCATCAGAGACCTCGCATCTGTTGTTCCTGTTCGCGTTTCCTCGTGCTGATTTGTTTCCCATGGTGTCCTTTTTTAACTTCACCTTCAGCCGCCTTCGTTGTTCAGCCAGCCCTGCGCTGGCATTTGTACACTTTCTGTCTCTGTTTAATGATTTATTTTATTATAGTTCCCACTGTTTGCTGATTGTACGCAGTAACGCAATTGATTTCTGATCTTCTTAAATTAAATTTTGGGTTTCGGTAGTTGTTTGATCGATTTCCTGGGATACTTAGTGCAAACCACCATGTCGTTTTCTCTTGTGCTTCATTCTTTCCTGACGATTTGAAGATCTTCCTGGTTCAAGTCACTACGGTCACACTGTCTTTCTCTTCTTTTATCTGAGATCCTCTTTACCTTCGTGTTTGGAGAGTATGTTTGTTGGATGTAGAACTGTGGCTTGACAGGTTTTCTTTTTTTGTTGTCTCCTGCAGCACTCATTGTGTTGTGCCTCTGTCTTCTGACTCCAAAATTTCTGACAAGAAATCAGAAAATATTTGAATTGGGTTTTTTTTCTTTTTTCTTTTTTTGCACATAGGCAATGTATCATTTTTCTCTCGTGTATTTTAAAACATTTTTTTCCTTTGGTTTGCAGCATTTTGACTATGATGTTCTTACTCATCTAGTGCACACCCACTCTGGGATTCACCGAGTCTCTTGAGCCTCTAAATTAGAGCCTTCACCAAATTGAGAATTTTTCAGCCAGCCTTTTTTTTTTAAGTTTTTATTTATTTATTTTGAGAGAGAGAAAGAGAGAGTGAGAATGACTGGGGGAGAGGCAGAGAGGCAGAGAGAGAGAGAGAGAATCCCAAGCAGGCTCCATATTGTCAGCACAGAGCCTGATGTGGGGCTTCAACTCAGGAACCATGAGATCATGACCAGAGCTGAAGTCGGACACTTAACTGACTGAGCCACCCAGGCGCCCCTCAGCCATCCTTTTCAGTAATTTTTTATGTCCCCTTTTCTCTCTCCTCTGCTTGTGGGACTTCGGTTACACGTATGTGCACTTTGGTTTTCAAACATCTTTCTTTGTTCTTTGGACAGAAAAGTCTATTGATCTGTTTCCAAGTTCATGGGCCCCCTCCTTTGTCAGCCCCATTCTGCTGTGGAGCCCAACAGTGCATATTTATTGCATATACTGAGTTTTTCATTTTCGAAATTGGGACATTTTCAGTTTCTAGTTTTCTGATGAAACTTTTATACTTTTATGTTTTGAGAACACATTTTCTCTTAGCCACCGAGAGGAGTTAAAATAGGTAAAACAAAACCCTGTCTGCTCGTCCCAATGTATTTTCATTTGGGAGTCGGTTTCCATCGATGATTGTCTTTCCTCTTGAGAATGCGTTTATTTGTCCTTTCTTCATCTGTTGGCTGAATTCATATTATTTCTTGAGTATTTTGAAGGTGTAGAGACTCTGAATTCTGTTGTATTCCTAAATCGAGTGCTAAGTTTCTAAGTGTCGGCAGGCAATTAATTATATTGGACTGATCAACATTGCGCTTTTGGTGCGGCTCAAAATTCATTTTAAAACGTTGTGAGTTTGCACGATTCAGCTGGCAACTTTTTACATGGAGCTCCACCTCTCTCTGGCTCTGTTCTTTTTGGAATATCTTCCTCACTTTCTAGTGGCAGCGATCATTCCAAACTCTATCCTGTGTCTGTGAAGGCCAGAAAAAGTATAGGTTTTCCATCAATGTTTTACCCTGTCGGTGCCGAGTCCGGCCTGCCTCTCAGGCTTCAGTCATTAAAAAAACAGGAAAATCACTCCAGGTCCTTCTTTCTCTTGAATTTATTCTCTGCTACAGTCTTCCTGCTTTTGTTCACTCTGTGCTACCTCCACGCAGGTTTTAAAAAATTTATCCAAGTTTATAGCTGTTATTTGTGGGAAAATTGGTGTGGCAGGAGTTTCCGTGGCCATGCCGGAAGCGGAGCACACAGAAAGTGATTTTGCATTTTCTTTGGCGAGAGTCCCCAGTTATTTCATCTACCGGAAATATACTTTCTTTTAATTTACCAGCGTGGGGGGTCCGCAAATCCTTTTTTTTTTTTTTTTAAAGTTTATTTATTTTGAGAGAGAGAGAGCGAGAGAGCACGTGTGTGAGTTGGGGGGAGGGGAGGCAGAGAGAGAGAATCCCAAGCAGTCTCTGAGCTGTCAGCGCAGAGCCCAACTCAGGGCTCAAACCCACGGACCATGAGATCATGACCTGAGCTGAAGTCAGATGCTTAACCAACTGAGCCACCCACAACTATGTAGCTATGTGAAGGTCAAAGGATTTAATTTTTCACAAAAAGTACTCTTTTCCCCCAAAGCAGAGTCCCATGTAGATGGCTAGTTCCTTTCTAGTATTGCTGGCCATGTTTGACGTATGTTTCTATTTCTGGAACTCTTATTGTGAACAGCATTCCTTCAAGAGTCTTGACAGTAGGCAAATGCCTGTTCAAAGTTCCCAATCTTGTATACGGTTAAGACCGTGAACTACTCGACTCTTCCGATGGGGGTATGAAAACACCAAACACAACACAAACTTCTTTTCACACCTAGGAGATTATCATACACCCAGGATATTTTCACAGTCTTTAACAGACTGAAAGAAATAGAAAAGTACTGAACGAATTACAGTCCTGAATAAGACGCTCCTTGATCAATGAGCAGGGAAGATGGCCCCTGCTTGACAAAGCCACCCGGAATGGATACGATGACTTATTTTCTGAGGCTACCGGAGCGAAGAAGTTTCTAGATCTATTAGAGAGACAAGCCTTAACCATAGAGGTTACAGATCTTGCTAAAAATAAGGGGGACGTGTATGACGGTGGAATCACTACCCTGTTCATAAGTGACTCTCTGAGACGAAAGGGAGAATGAACCAGCATGGTGACCAGACGCGTATTAGGACTACGTGCTTCATGAGAGAGGGATCATATTTCTTGTTGCATATTCCGATGTTGTGTCAAGAAACCGAAACATAATTTTTATGTAACGATAAAAACTTTTGAAAACATCAATTGATGTGAAATTGTTCGCAAAATCAAAAATCCCTATAAGAAAGTATTGTAACATTAAAAAGAAAGTTATTCTAAAACGATGACTCATGAAAAAGTGTTAAGTGCCATATGCTTCGGTGCTGAATCATTCCAAGAAAATCTTAGTGGTCGGGAACATTATTTTTATTACTGGGTTAGGGATATTTTTGAAAATCCAAATATGTAATTAAAATGGCTAAAAGCAATACATTAAAATAATAAGTAGCTGAGGCTTTTATTATAAACAGGCTATATTTTGATAAAAATGCCTATCAGCCTATGATTTTCCTAAAAACTCTAGGCAACACTGTTACTCATTATGATTCAAGTTTTCCTAATAATATGACAGTCTGTCTTGAGTTACAGTCTGTGGTATTGAGAACAAAGATTTTGCCTCTGCTATCTAAAAAGGCGAATAGAAAAACATTTTCTATATATTCTTATATAGAAAAAGAAATATAAGGAGAAATTCCTTAAAATATTTTAAACTTCATGGAAGTTCAGAGAATCCGGAGGTGAATTTATCATTACCATTATTTCCCAAACCAAAGCCTGCCGAAAAACAAAATAAACAGATCGCCTTTGAAGCTGGGCTCCATCAATCATTGGCTGTGTAACTGTAGAAGTCTGATTTAAGATTTCCATTTTGTAATTTGTAAAATAGGGAACGTTCTATTAACTTCTTCAAAAGATTGTTGGAAATAGCAAATTCACAATATGTGTGAAAATGCTAGGCAGAGTATCCAGAAGTGAAAGAATGTTTTTTTTTAATGCTTTCTCCTATATTCACAGTTTATAAATTTCATTTTATTTATTTTTTATTTTAAAAAGTTTTTAATGTTTATTTTATTTTTGAGAGAGAGAGAGACAGAGAGAGAGAGAGACAGACAGAGAGAGAGAACATGAGAAAGGGAGGGGAAGAAAGAGAGGGAGACACAGAATGTAAAACAGGCTCCAGGCTCTGAGCTGTCAGCACGGAGCCCGATGTGGGGTTCAAACCCACGAACCGTGAGATCATGATCTAAGCCAAAGTTGGATGCTTAACTGACTGGGCCACCCAGGTGCCCCACCACAATCTGTAAATTTCAAATGCATTATATTGTTCAAAGCAAGCCATGGAATTTTATAATACATTTGATTCCATGCTAAATGGACCTTAATCATGAAGTTGTTTGAACAGGGCTGTCTAGTAAGATCAGTCATAATAAAACAACTAAGAAAATATGAGTTTGAAATCTCATAGTGAAATGCACTGGCGAGGAATTCACAGATGGAGAAATCTATCATGAGAAGTGACCAATCTAAGTCATTTTGGTGCAAGTACAATCTGGAAGCAGAAAAGAACAGCCCACTCTCTGTGCCTAGTAAACCATTATCCGGGGGAGGAATTGTGCCTTTACAGTTAAACCTGAACTAGCTTGCTCTGCTTGTGATCCAGAGAGTAAAGACGGTGACTGCCAAAAATGCAGCTCTCCCAGCGTGCAGAACGGGCTCGCTTCTGTGGAGTATTTCTGGAAGGATGCTCATGCCGCTGAGTCCAGTTGAGGAATTCCCGTTTTAAGGCACTCTGTTTCCTCTGATCTGAGAAGTTCAACGTCATGAAATTACTTATGAGTCTGAAAAGATACGGCCACGGGGGGTCAGAGTGGGTGACGAAGGAGGGGCCTCTGAAGACCCTCTGCTCTATGAAAGCAGGGAGAACATGAGCGACAATGACCAGGGTAGACTTTTCTGGAGCTCAGGAAACTAACCAAAGACAACAATCCAGGGAATGTTTATTTAAAGGGAAAAAAAAAGGCAAACAAAACCCTGCTTAATCTTGGTAAGAACAGCAAGTTTTGTGGAGTTTTACCAGAACTTTTCCCTTCCCCCTCGGCGCTGCCCGCTCTGTGGTAGCCTTGGAAACGCCGCACACTCCCGGGGAAGATGGACATCCTGGCGGCCGCCCATGGCACAAGCCCAGTTCCCAGACAACTGTCATTATTTTAACCGGCTGTGGCTCCCAGAAGACCCCGCTCAGCAGCCTCGTCTTGATCTGACCGGACTCCGAGACCACTCAGGGCAGCGGCTCTGTGGAGGGCATTTGTAGTGATTCATCGGGGGACGTTTTCATTCTCCAGTGGCCCTAGGTGGTGGGTAACGAGACGCCCAACAATAGGCCAACCAAAACGGTCGTGAGGAAAAGCTGGGGGAGGAAGACATCTTGCGGGAGGGGAGGGGTTCCTGAAGCCCTGGCATATTCCTGGGCATCCAGAAGTCTCCCTGCACGTGCAGAACTGTGCTCATGCCCAGGGGTGTGCCCATGCCGAGGGAAGGTCCAGGTCGTGGAAGTTCTTGCCGCTGGCTGACCCCGAGACTCTACTCAGGTAGGTGAGGCTGAGGTAGAATTTTCAAACACCTGGCTGCGTCTTGAAGGCATTCCTGAACGCCAGCACAGAGACCTGAGACAGCATATTGACAGCATATTGACCTCAGACAGCAGAGACTGAGAGACATATTGCTTTCGGCATTTAAGGAAATTTCTCTCGAATCATTAGCTGACCACGAAGCTAACCAAGCACAGACAAAGAACACGGACTTTCAGAAATGGTTCTGAAAATTCATTAACAAAGAACAATACACACTGTGTGTCTGTATGGATCTGATTTCCAGTGCTCATATTACATTATTTAAAATTCCCATTTTTAACAGAAATTGCCGTACGTGCAAAGGAATAGGAAGGTAGGACCTATACAAGGGAATGAAAGCAGTCAACAGAGACCATTCCTGAGGAAGACCATTCCTGAGATACTGTGTTTAGAAGGCAGGGGTGCCATTCACAAAACTTTTTGTCCCGGGTTTGGTAATGCCCCTCCACCCTGACATCCACACGATGCATCAAGATCCATCAAGAACTTCAGATCGTGAGCTTGTTTGAAAATAGAGTCTTTACAGATGGAACTACCTAAGTCACAATGAGGCCATACTGGATTGGGGTGGGGCCTACGGGTATCTGTAGAACTCTACTCAACATCAGCAGAATACGCAGTTTCCGAAAGAGCAGATGGAACGTTCTCCAGAATAGATCATAGGATAAGTTGTAAAATGAGACCCTTTTAATTAATTTATTTATTTCGAGAGAGAGAGAGAATCCCAAGCAGTCTCCACATCGTCAGGCCAGAGCCCGACGTGTGGCTCGAACTCACAGACCATGAGATCATGCCCTGACCTGAAATCGAGAGTCACAGGCTTAACCAACTG
The DNA here is from genome assembly GCA_030068075.1 of Paguma larvata. NCBI lineage: Eukaryota > Metazoa > Chordata > Mammalia > Carnivora > Viverridae > Paguma > Paguma larvata. The sequence goes on from CM057828.1 coordinate 133,226,930, forward strand.
AGCCATCTGGGAGCCTGACACGAGACCCTTTTTAAAGTTACAGATATCGAAATCGTGAGATATCAACTCTGAGCATAGTGGAATGGTATTTGAAATCAGCAACAGAAGGAAAATTAGGAGATTCACAAATATGTAGATTGTGTAGAAAAGATAAATCCGCAGAGACAGAACCTAGCTCAGTGTTTGCCAGGGGCTGAGGGGAGGGGAGAAAGGGGCATTCTGCTAGTGGCTACGGGATTTCTGTTCTCTGGTGTGAAAATATTTGGGACATACATAGTGGTGGCCAATATACCATTTCGTGAATAAGTACACTGAAGACCGCTGCCGTGTACACTTCAAAAATGTGAATGTCACGGTGTGTTTTAATCTCATTTGTAAAAACGTCTGAGAAAAAAAGGCATAGCCGTGAAAGAGAGAAACAGACCTCATGATACACACACACACTCACACTCATATGTATATATTTAAAACAGGGAGCACTTATGGCTAGAAATGGACTAGACACAGGAACTGTTTTCACAGGAGAATTACAAGCACTCACATCCTGTACTTCAGGCAACCTTGATTTGGCAACAAAACCCACGATGGCGTTCATTATATAATTGTTTGTTTTAAAATACACCGACTTCGCGAAGACAGGGAGGCTTTAGTTCCCACTCGTTTATGTGGTAGTCGTGAAATCCCAGCAGGACTTTCCAGCCTGAATCATAACAGGAGTTGACATATTTGGGCAATTCTTTACATACTGTTCACATTACCTCATTTCATCCTGGCAACAACCTTTTCGGCTAGACTCAGCACTTTTGTCCTCCCTTTGCGTATGAGGAAACCGAAGAGCAGAGCATGTGAGGGGGGCTGGTCAAGATACTGTAATACACCACCGATGGAGGCGGCCCCCGTCTCCTGATCCCCGTTCTTAAATTACTTCCCAAACACACAGAAGGGAGAAAAAACTCCAGCTAAGAAAAGTGTCCATTAATTTAAACACTTGGCGAGAACATTTCTCCTACTGGCTTAAAAAAAAAAAAAAATCAAGCCAATATGTGGTTTCACTGAAGTGAATGAAATGTTCCCTCAGCTTTATTTTTAATGCCTCCCTTCTCTGAATGGGTTGAAGAACCTTTCATATCTAGCAGTTTCTACGTTGTGAGACGAGACTGTTCGTATCGTCACGTTGCTCTTTTATTTATTTAAATAAAATTTTTTAATGGTTGTTTACTTTTGAGAGAGAGACAGAGCATGAGCAGGAGAGGAGCAGGAAGAGAGGGAGACACAGAATCCGAAGCAGGCTCCAGGGTCTGGGCTGTCAGCACAGAGCTCAATGCGGGGCTTGAACTCATGAACCGTGAGATCATGTCCTGAGCTGAAGTTGGACGTTTAACCGGCTGAGCCCCCCAGGCGCCCCATCACATTACTCTTTGAAAAAGACATTGTGACCCCAGGTAATTGACAGACGCAAATATGTTAGCACATAGGAGCTTCATTTCTGTAGAAAATCCCAAGACACGTGGAAAAGTCGACATGAATAGAAACAGGCCTCAGGAAGATTCCAGAAGGGGCATTCAAAAACCTCCCAGGAGGCTGCAAACACCCTGTGAAACCTGGCCCAGGGAGCAGATGCTCTGTCCCGCAGTGACAAACAGAATGTTGACAGGGAACACTCTGTGAAAGCCGGGAGCCCTGTTGACTCGGGACTTCCAGTAGTTTCTATTATCGGTGCTTTTTCCACACCACCTAGATTTACTTGGCCGTGCCATCGGAATCTCTGACTGGAACCTGAATGGACCCAGCGTCTGTTTGAGGACTTCTGTGACCAGATCAGCTGACATCACCCAGGGCCCGAAACCGAACTCCACCCTGAGTCAGAGGTGGGGAATCCCTGGGGACTGGTTCCCATGACTCACGCCTGCTATCTGCAAACAGCCGCTGGGAGAAATGCCTGCTGGGTGTTTACTCACCACGGTGACTTTGCCCCTGCCACTCCTGAGTGATTCGGAGTTGGACCGAAACAAAAGGAAACAGGAGCGAGAACAAAATGTGACCAGGACCTTGCCCTTTCTCCAGAAACTCCGGATCTCGGGAGAGCCCCGTGTGGTGGCTGCCCTCGGCTGGGCTGGGGACGTGTGTGTCCAGGGAATGTGACAATCCAGGAAACCCGGACAGGGCTCGTAAACGTGAAGGAGGGAGAAATAAAAGCCAGGCTGGTTGGGACTGTGTGTGGGGCAGTTAATGTCATTGTAGCCAAAACATGTTTACTTGTGCCATTCTTAAATGAAAAGGTGTTTTCGACGATGCTGAATGAGTTCATTCAAGCTTTTCCTGAAGAAGACTGCTTCGGATCAACCGTTTTTAAAAAAGACTTTGTTTTTATATTTTATTTAGTTTTTACTGTTTATTTTTGAGAGAGAGAGAGAGAGAGAGAGAGTAAGCAGGTGAGAGCTGGGGAGAGAGGGAGACACAGAATCCGAAGCAGGCTCCAGGCTCCGAGTTGTCAGCACAGAGCCGCATGTGGGGCTTGAACGCATGAACTATGAGATCATGACCTGAGCCGAAGTCGGACGCTTAACCGACTGAGCCACCCAGGTGCCCCAAGACTTTATTTTTTTTTTTAAATAGAGCCACAGCAAAACGGAGCTTAGAAGGTACAGAGATTTCCCGCACGCCTCCTGTCCCCCATGCCCGACACAGCCTCCACCACTATCAACACCCCAACTTGATGGCGCATTTGTCACCAAGGGTGAACATGCACAGACTCCCTATAATCACCCAGCGTCCACAGTTTGCATTAATGATCCTGTTCTATGGGTCGGGACGCCTGTGTAATGGCTCGTACGTCCCATGGCGGTACCATATGGAGTATTTTCACTGCCTGAAAAAGTCTGCCTGTTCATCCCCCCTCCCCCAAACCCCGGAAACCACCGATCTTTTTCCTGTCTCCATAGTTGCGCCTTTTTCCAGAGTGTCACAGAGTTGGATCATACACGTGTAGTCTTTTGGCTGCTCAGATCACCTTTCAGAAGTTTTTGGCCATTAATGCTCTGTGACAAGTTAAAGAGCTATTGCTAAGAAAGTACAATTAAGACTTGCCATACTTTAGCACATTATTATTGTAAGGTGACATTTTTTCCCCTGAATAACACATTTTTCTGAGACACAGTGGATTCTTGGCAGGGGACACGGAGACGGAGCTGGAGCGGGGACAGTAACTCACATATCAACAGGGCTATTACGTGGACAGGATCTGCCACAGTCGTGCCCTGGAGGAAGGTGCTGTGGAAACAGCGTTAGGGGAGGAGCCTTAAAGGATGGACCATCCCGAGTCTGCAAGTCACGAGCTCACACTTAAAAGAGGACCTGGGACACATGTAATCCCATTGGCCGTTCACGCAGCCAGCACGCTTTGCGGCTGACGGGGTTCCTGGGGGGGAGCTCATGGAGGCGACATGTAGGACAAAGGCCCCAAAGGGCCCCTGGAGGTGAGCTGTGGCGCTGCCCTGAGATGCCACACTGACGGTTCTTCCACACGCAGGCCGAAGACTAGCTCTTTCTGGGGAGCCAGAGAACAGAAGAGGACGAGGACAAAGACCGGAAGGCACGGGCGCAGACCTCGGTGCTGCTGATCGCCTGCGCTGCGGGCCGCTTCTCCGCGCGAGGGCCACCGAGGGGGACAGCTTCCTGCCGGGGCGGCTGATTCCTGTTCAGGTCCCAGTGAACTGTGTCACCACCGCCAGATCCGGAGTGTGAAGTGACTTTCTAAGTCCATCTGGCATACACCTTTGGTTAAGTCACCACAAAGGAGATATTGCATAAATGCTTTCTTGGCTGCTTCTTTTGCAAAACTCCGTGTTCCTTTCAAGAGGAACAGAAACAAAATCTGCTTGTTTTTCATCACGTACAGCAGTTTAGTTGCCATGATATGACTTTTGTACATTGAGTCGCTCAGGCCACTCTGCCATTTGGTGCCCCAGTTTGGCTCCTGGACGGGCCGGCAGCTCCTGAACTTGAGTGACCCCCCCCTCCATCTTTCTTTCTCGTGAATAGAGTCCAGCGCAGCCACGGACCTGCTCATTCTCAGCCACCCAGGGTCAGTGGGGTTGGAGGAGGTGGGAGGGAAGGAAGGGAAAGAGCGAGGAGGAAGAAGAGGAGGAGGTCGGGGGGAGAGGGAAGAGAGAAGGGGACCCATCGAGGAATCTGCATGATGCAAGGTGCACAGGCCCCGCTTACTCCTGACTGCACGGCTTCGTAACACCCATCACGGGCAGGCTGCTTTTTCTGTCACCTGCCCCCCAGCACCGGCACCCTTTCCCACTGATCTGGGGTCAGTGACGCAGGTCTCTGCCTACTGCGCTGCCCGGGGTCCTGTGCCCTCTGGCCGCAGCAGGGTGAGCCATGGAGGCAGGCACGGGCGATGGGAAGGTGGGGTGTTGCGGTGACGCCCTGTGGCACCACGTTCTAACAGTGGCCACCAGCCCCTAGAGACACAGCTTCTCCGTTCAGGCCTGAGGTGGCCGTGGCTTCCTGCAGCCGCCGGTCCCTGGTCACATCCCCACCTGCAGGAAGGACATTTAGATCCCTTCACAGCCCGAACCCTGCACCCCCACTGCTGTGCAAGCCACTGTCATTTCTGCTGTAAGGAATTGTCACAGCCAACAGCCCCTGACCCACGAGGTTATGCCACTCTCTCCTCCTCGGGGGTGGCTGGAGGCCAGCAACAGACTGAAGAGGATATACACAGGCCCCTTTCTTTTTTTAAAGAAATGTTTATTTATTTGTGTGTGTGTGAGAGAGAGAAGCAGAGCGCAAGCGAGGAAGTGGAAGAGAGAGAGAGACACACAGAATCCGAAGCAGGCTCCAAGGCCTGAGCTGTCGGCACAGAGCCCGACGTGGGGCTCCAACTCATGGCCCATGAGATCATGAGCCAAAGTCGGATGCTTCACCGATGGAGCCACCCAGGCGCCCCACCAACAGGCAGGCCCCTTTCTGCAAAGCGAGTCCCCCACTGAATTCTCTTCAGCAAAACTGTTTGCGAGTGCTGTCTCCTTCCTGAATTTATCTGGTTGTCTATTATCTGTTTAGCTCAAGGACAAAGACCACCTGACTATGGCTCAGAGATGACAAAAATCAAAGTTATTATCCAAGCGAAAGTAAATATTCTACTGTTTTGTTCAGAAACAAAACCACATGTTTGGTCTCCTAGAACGTACTCTTCCCCACTAACGTGAGAGAAACGTTGGCAAACTGTGAGTGAATATGGAGACAAAGGTGCATGAAGTCAGGGCGTGGTTTTGGTCAGGTTCACCGTGAAGTCCGCTGCATGGAGGGAAAACCACCGCAGAGCCTGTGAAACTCTCTCCATTAATATGTACACAGCATCAGCATTGTCACCAGATGATTCTGCAAAATTTAATAGGCCAGGGCTGAGAAGGAGGCCGCAATCACATACCGTTCTCGGTTCCTTCATTCCAGTGCCAGCGAGGCGCTGTCGCCTGGGCTGTTTACCCAGAGCTTGGCTCATTCCGCCGCCTTCTCAACATCATCTCATTTGATCTTCACATTGCCCCGTGAGTGATGGAGCATCGACCAGGGTCCTGAGAGGACGTCCCACGGAAGCTTCCACGCTCTGGGGGCACAGACAGATTCAACGCTGGGGCAGGGCATTCCACGAGAAAGAATCAATGTTTATGTTTGGAAACAACAAATTCCTGCTTCTAAGTATCACAAACCCTAATCCAGAGTATTCCTGAATCATATATGATATATCTGGACTCATTTTTAAAGCAATTAGCTCAAGTTTTTAAAGCAGAATCGAGGGGCGCCTGGGTGGCTCAGTCAGTGAAGCGTCTAACTTCAGCTCAGGTCACGACCTCACGGTTCAGGGGTTCGAGCCCTGCCTCGGGCTCTGGGCTGACAGCTCAGAACCTGGAGCCTGCTTCGGATTCTGTGTCTCCCTCTCTCTCTCTGTCCCTCCCCCACTTGTGCTCTGTCTCTTTCTGCCTCTCAAAAATAAATAAATGATAAAACAAAATCTTAAAGCAGATTTGAGACTATGGTATCAAAAAGCCTAAGCCAAATCTCAGTATTTAACAGATAAAATCACACAACATAATGCAACAGCCGCGGAAGCATGAAGACTTGACTGTGGCTGTCTCGCAGACTAGACCCTGCCATCAGGAAGGGCAGTAAAAGTAGGCTTGCTTTCACACAGGTTTCCCCTGCGTTTTCTTCTCGGGCTCTTCGGGTCCGTCACTACGACTACTGAGGTGGCTATTTTCATTTGCTTGTGGCAGAGGCAGGATCGTATTTATCACATCATCTACGCTCTTCCTCCAAACCAGCGTGTGTCACTGAATTCGGGGGCAACAGTTGAGAAAGGAATTCGCTTTCAGGGTCTTTAGCTGACTGTAAATAAATTGCTTGTAGATCTGGAGACTTCATCACGTCAAACCCAGCTCGGAGGAAATGCCGAAATTCACAAAAGGTAACAACAACGAGAAAACCCCCCCTTGGATGCGTCAACTTCTAAAACAAATTAGAACTCCAGATCACTTCGAAGTGAGGAAAGGCTTTTACCAGCTGTAGAGTTAAAATGCAGATGGTTATCACATTTTAGGCTCTTTATAAAAAGAAAGCACACACAAAACCTGACAAGTGCAAAATAATTTGTAAAAGTCTGTGTGTGTGTGTGTGTGTGTGTATACTCTCTGTATACTGTATCTGTATATATACATGCAGTACTCTATACTGCACATATATAAAACTACATGCATATAAATATACACACAACCATATATATACATTTAAAAGTGGAATACTATAAAAATATATATTTATATATATAAACATATATATAAAACATGTTTATAGTATATTCTTATATACTATATAAGAAGTATATAGAGTATATAAAAGCATATTAAAGTACATAAAGTACTCTGAAAACTATAAAACACTGATAAAAAAAATTGAAGATGACACAAAGAAATGGAAAGACATTCCATGCTCATGGACTAGAAGCACAAATATTGTTGAAGTGTCCACACTACCCAAAGCAATCTACAATTTAACGCAACCCCTATCAAAATACCAACAGCATTTTTCACAGAACTACAACAAACAATTCTTTTTTTTTAAAGATTTATTTATTTTTGAGACAGAGACAGAGCATGAGTGGGGGAGGGGCAGAGAGAGAGGGAGACACAGAATCTGAAGCAGTCTCCAGGCTCTGAGCTGACAGCACAGAGCCTGATGTGGGGCTCAAACCCATGGACCGCGAGATCATGACCTGAGCCAAAGTTGGATGCTTAACTGACTGAGCCACCCAGGCGCCCCTACAACAAACAATTCTAAAATGTCTATGGACCTGTGAAAGACCCCAATATCCAAAACCATCCTTAAAAAGGAAAACAGAGCTGTAGGCATCAAGATTCCAGTTTTCAAGTTAGATTATTGATCTGTGCTGATAACAACAGCATGGTGCTGGCACAGACACAGATGCATAGATCAATGGTACAGACCAAAAAGCCCAGAAATAAGCCCACAATTATACAACCAACTAATCTTTGACAAATGAGACAAGAATATGCAATGAGAAAAAGACCGGCTCTTCAACAAAGGGTGTTGGGAAAACTGAACAGCTACGTGCAACAGAAAGAAACAGGACCGCTTTTGTACATCTTATATAAAAAGCAACTCAAAATGGATTAAAACCTAAATATGAGACCTGAAACCATGAAAATCCCAGAAGAGAGCACAGGCAGTAATCTGACAACATCCTTAACATCTTTCTAGATATGTCTTCTAAGGCAAGAGAAACAAAAGCAAAAATGAACGATTCAAACTTCATAAAAATAAAAAGCTTCTGCACAGTGAAGGAAACAATCAACAAAACTAAAAGACAACTTGTGGAATGGGACAAGATAATTGCAAATGACATATCTGATAAAGGGTTAGTATCCGAGATATATAAAGAACTTAAAAGTTTCAATGACCAAAAAATGAATAATCCAATTAAAAATGGGCAGAAGACATGAACAGACGTTTTCCCAAAGGCATACTCATGGCAGATTAGATACATAAAAAGGTGCTCAACATCACTCATCATCAGGGAAATACAAATCAAAACTGCAGTGAGATATTGCCGTATATCTGTCAGAATGGCTAAAATCAAAAAACACAAGAAACAACAAGAGCTGGCGCGATTGTGGACAAAAAGGAACCGTCGTGCACTGTTGGTGGGAATGCAAACTGGTTCGGTCATCGTGGAAGACAGTATGGAGGTTCTTCAAAAAGTTAAAAATAGAACTACGCTCTGATCCAGCAATTGCACTACTAGGTATTGACCCAAAGAATACAAAGACACTAATTCAAAGGGATACATACACGCCTATGTTTATTGCAGTATTATTTGCAATAGAGAAATTATGGAAGTACCCCAAGTGTCCACGGATGAATGGATAAAGATGTGATATATATAATGGAATATTATTCAGCCATAAAAAGAATGAAATCCCGCCATTTGCAATGACATGGATGGATCTAGAGGGTTTTATGCTAAGCCAAATAGGTCGGTCAGAGAAAGACAAATACTAAATGATTTCACGCATATGTGGAATTTAAGAAACAAAACAAATGAAAAAGGAAAAAAGGAGACAGACCAAAACACAGATGCTTAACCACAGAGAACAAACTGATGGTTACCAGAAGGGAAGTGGGTAGGGGATGGGTAGAGTAGGTGAAGGGGATTAAGAGTATTTGAGGAGCACCGAATAATGTGTGGAATTGTTGAATCACTGCCTTGTGCACCTGAAACTAATACAACACTGTATGTGAACTATACTGGAATTAAAATTTAGAAAAAAGGAAAGAAAAAACCCTCAAAGTATACAGAGTCTATAAAAGTGTATAAAAGTATATGAAGTACATAAAGAACATATTTACTATAAAAGTATACATGTCGTAAATTAACATCACCATTATAGTAAATGTGTTAACATATTAATATTAGTAATATACACTAAGAATTAACTAGCATATTAAAATAGATGCTATTTTAATATGTAATTTTTTAACACATACCCTTTTAAAATATCCTAATATATTTTTAGAAATTGAAAGAGATCTGGTTTCCTTTCTGTTCGTGTTTCTACATGTGATGTCCACATTTTGCTCATTTATTCCATTAGCTCTGGTCAAGATAGTCCCTAATTCTAACCCCGCATTCCCCACAGTGTATGTGTGAGTTTCCCCGTTCTCAGGCTTTCTGAGGAATAAGCTCAGGGTTTGTAATTTCACACACAACAGCCTCCACCACAGGCGACGCTGACGGCGGGATGAGGATCACTGGACACTTACTAGTGGTGGACAGTAGGGGGCAGAGGGCTCCACGTTTCTCTGATTTGGGGACCTCGGCTTCTGCTTGGAGTCCTGGAAACCATTTGACTTCAGACATTTGCTAACATTCACAACTTTCAGATGAAGATTTCTTGTCTGTTCTCTTACTTTCCAGCCTCCAAACAAGTAACTTTTTATCATTGTAAAAGGAATACAAATTTATTGAACAAAATTTGGGATATACCAAAGGTGTAACAACAGAAAACAAAACCAAATAAACCACTCAAATTTCCATTGTCAAGGAACAAATATTCATTAGTATTTTGTCTTATTTGCCTGTATACTTTTTTGGGTGCATATGCATATATGAAAAATATTATAATGTGTGTATACAACAGATACATTATATTGTATATGTCATATTCATTCACACATGTACAGTTTTGAAAATGCAGATCACTCTGTAATATTCAATTATAATTTCTGTTTCTTTTGCTGAGTTTTGGTAGTGAACAGATGAAATTTTTTACAAAATACACCGGGCTTAAGCACTTTGCAAAAGGGATTAGATATTGTATGACCGCGGGCTATGTGACGGAAATAGATGGGGTCTCTCCTCTTCAGCATATCTGGGTCACAGAGACTCAGGCATGAACTCATTACAAACCCACATTCTACCGTACTGTTGCAGAGTCTTAACTAGTTCAGGAATGTCAAAGTCTCAGCATATCTCATGGTCTATAAGCTCTCGCTTTATATGCACGTAAGTGGTTTATATTTTGTGCCTTAGGGATTTCCATTTTGAAATTATTTTAGCGTGTTTTCTGCATGTGTCCCACAGTATTTACTTGGAATAGTTTTCAACCATTTCAGTTCTCTGTCCTGTAACTTGGAAAGCTTGACTAATACAATCTTTTAGGCTGTCAAGAACTAACAGTCAGAAATTAAATCAGTTCAGTTTACTCTTTCTCTGAATAAAAATGTGTGAGGAGCTATGATACTCGAATTCATGGAAAATGGCAAACAATACAGAATATCAACTTTCTAGCCTGTGTGTGAAATGCCACTCTCAGAAAATGATGGTGAGGAAGCGATGATTTTCTCCGTAACTTTTATGCCCACTAAAAAAAATTAAATAAATAAATAAAGATTTGCTTCTCACTCAATAAATGTTACTGGAAATCAGATATTCATATGCAAAGAATAGATAATATTAAAAAATAAATTCCACCTAATGCGGAACTAAATATGAAAAGCAAAACTTAAAAAGTGTAGAAGAAAATACAGAAAAGTCTCTTTCTGTCCATAAGGAAGACAAGAGTCATTTAAAGCAAATCCTGAAGCATGAAAGCAATCCATCAATCAGTAAAATACGTAAGATGTTAAATATTTGGCCAAATGCTCCATAGTAAAGTTAATGAGCCACAGAGAGGAAGAATAAATACATTGATAGTGTGTAGAATCCATAAAAAAATTAGTAAGCAAACTATTTAAAGTCGTCTAACAAATCCCCAAGGAAGAGACCCAAAAAGAGGAATAAAAAGGGAAGGAGAAGAAGAAACTCACTGATGATGAATTTTTCATGGTCAACAGAGAGATGCCGTAGAGTTGAAAGACTGGGGATGGGATGGGAAATAGAGGGACTGCCCATTAGCAGAACAGGTGAGCATAGTTTTGCATAGTTGCAAGCTAGAATATATTGCTTGGATTTTTGTATTCTTAAAATTGTTTGTTGAAATAGTCTTGGTCTCTCTTTCCGACAATTTACACAGAGCCACGAACAGAGCCAGTGCTATGTGTGGAAGTTACAATTTACGTGCCAATGGAGAGAACTGCATTGAGTATAATTTTGTTCGCTTATTCTCAAAGCGATGTGTTCTTCAAAAACACAAGAACTGAGCTAAAATGAACTAAATTTGTATCAAAGAAAATGGCTGCTCTCGGTAACTAGCCTAATGTACCTGAAATCTTAGGTGTCTTTGGCTGAAATGGGAGCAATCGAAACTGAAATAAAGCTGCTTTCTAATTGTAAGTTTGTGTTGGCATAAAAGATAATCTCCGAATAGCGGAGAGTTCATGGAGTACTAACGTCCGATGAGAGGTAATTCCTAGAACAAAAAACATGAGCTAGAACGAACGGGCCAAATGATATTGTTTTGCTTTGGGAGGCTAGGAAGGTGGTCATTTAAGGTCTATAAGGAGTTGTCACGGAGGGAAGACTGCGGACTGCAGAAAAAATAAAGAAACAATCCAGCCACCTGATGATAGCACCATCTTCCGAAAATAAGGCTCTGGTCTTATTTCCATTTAATAACTTTTGATAGCTCCCAATTTCCTAGAGTTTTGGTTTCATACTATTTCAGTAGCAAATTTGGTAGCACTGAAAAACGATCAGTGTGATTCCAATGATCTCTTGCAAAGATCATTCCTAAGAATCTGGCCCTCGCCTCATCTCGGGACACTTTGCACATTACTCCAGGTGTCCACTGGGTAAAAGATGTCATCGACGGCTCTAAGATTTAGTTTAAATTTAAAATAAGTCCTTGCAATGAACTCATTGGTAAATCCTTTAATGTCTTACGATTCAGAGAGAAGATTCGGATCCTGGGTTCCTCAGATGACTCAGTGTTATACAAAGCCTAAAACCTCAGGGTGGGGCCGGGGAGGCGTGTCACATCAGTGACAATATGGAATTACCTAATCTTTTAATTATTGGTTATGAAATGAATCAGTTGCGAAAACAGCGAATCTTTTATGACTTTGTGATGCCATTGTGTCTGTGAGCTCTCACCATGGGCTTCGCAGAATTTCTGGTGGTGTTAGTGAAATTGTTGAGATTGCTGGTCAAGATTATTTTGTAAAGTTTATTTATTCATTTGTTAAAATAACCCTGGCCACATGGAAAGGATTATTTGGTGCCATTTAGCAATGGGTTGTGTCTCATTTAAGTGCTTTTGTATTGTACACAAGTAATATTAAGATGGGGCATCTTATCAATCTCGTCACCTATGAAATGAGATCGAGTGAGGTACTACCCTGGTAATTTACCAAATTTGGAAGTAAAAATCTATTAAATCTGTTTGAAAACATATATGTGTGTATTAAACCAAGTGTGAGACAGTTAATGTCCCCACTATCTAGCTGCAAATTTCTTTTTCATTTTCCTTATTTATTTTTTATTAATGAAAAACTCTTAACCTTAATTTTAGGTCCACAGTTTTACATAGTAACTGACAGGAATTTAGTAAATAAACACCAATGACATCAACACCCTTCCCTCTCCCCTGCAACCTCCTCCATCTGGGGAGTAGCTGGCCTGTGTTGTGTCACAAAGACAGAGGTCAAGGCTTCCCGTTGTACTTGGACGGGAGGCCGCCAGTCTCTCAAGCCCAGCCGATTATTTTGTTTCCTGATCTTCATCAGAGTGGAAATAGAAGCCTACCCGGGGCAAGTCAGGAGAACAGACTCTGGCTGTACAAAGTTGCAGAAGCTGGCAGCCCATAGGCAGAGGATGGGCAGAAGGGCGAGGCTAGAATTGCTAAATAGCCAGCGAGCAGGAGGTGGGCATTTGCAGACGGATTAGACCACACAGTTGTGAGGCTTAACTGAGTACTAGTCACACCCAAGTTCTGCTCACGGGTTACGTTAACACTCACGAATAGCCTTCCACCCTCACGGTGAATGAAGACCCGCTGTGATCGACTTCTCATCTGTGTTATCTGCTCTACACGTCCCACTATCAGGTCCACGAACGAAGGTTTCAGTACGGACCTAAACCTTGACTGTTTATACTCCAGATAGTCTTCTCAGTAAACTGGTGGTTTGAAGCCTGGGTGGTAATGGGGGTTTGGAAGGTGTTTGGGGTGGTGGGCCACACAGAGCCCCAACAATTCACCAATAATATTGAACATGAAATCCGGACAGATGACTTTCACTGGAACATCCCTGAGCATTGTGCTACACTCTCAATCCTAAAATAAGGCCAGTGTTAGCTTCGTATACGACGTTACCGTCATTTTTCTCCAAAGTGGTTTTAGGCTCACAGCAAAATTGAGGAAAAAGTATAGAGATTTCCCATAGACCCCCTGAATCTATGTATGCACAGCCCCCTCATTCTCCACATCCCCACGGAGAGCGATACGTTTCTAACAAGTGACTGATGAGCCCACGCTGACACATCGTCATCGCCCAGGGTCCAGAGCTGACATCAGGGGTCACTCTTGGTGTGCATTCTATGGGTTTGGACAAATGCATCCTGACATGGCCACCATGACAGTACCGTACAGGGTATTTGCATGGCCCTAAAATCCTTTGTGCTCTGCCTGTTCATCCCTCCTTCTCCCTAGTCCCTGGCGACCGCTAAGATTTTTACTGTCTACATAATTTCGACTTTTCTAGAAAGTTACACAGTTGGAATCATACATTGGGTAAGCTTTTCGGATTGTTTTTTTCACTTCGTAATATGCGTTTACGTTTTCTCCATGTCTTTTCATGGCTCGAGAGCTCATTTCTTTTTAGTGCTGAACCGTATTCTATTGTCTGGATGGACCATGGTCTATTTTTTCATTTACCAACTGAAGGACATCTTGGTGGCTTCCAGGTTTCGGCAATGATGAATAAACCTGCCGGAAACATCCGTGTGCAGGTTTTTGTGTGAACATTACGTTTTCAGCTTCTTTCATTTAATAAATACCAAACAGCAATCACTACAGTTTTAAGTAAAGAATGACACGTGTCCTAAAAAATCAGAGGAAAAGAAGAAAATAAAATGAAAACGTAATCTGAGATGGGGCTCTTGGATTGTGCAGTCCACATTCGGGTCATTGGAAAGTGGGCCAGAGTGGTGACCCGGGGGGCTTCTCACCCATGAAACGAGAGCTTTGCGAGCAGGTTAGTTTCTCCATCTATTGGGTCAGAGTCTGGATTAGTCACACGCTTCAGGTGACAGACTGGCCAAAACGTCATCAGGGTTAATCGAAGGGTAACAAACATCTTTCCATAAAGCACCTGTTTACTTTCTGTCCACTGACTACCCTTCTGCATTGTGTCTTCAGCTACAGCATTACCCTTGGAGTGGAAACAGACATTGTATATGCGGTGCTACGATTTTCACGTCAGGGGGCTGCTCATGGCGATAGAGAGGTTTCTAAGGTGTCACGCTTTCCAGCATGAAAGTCACACATTTCTCCGAAAATCATTTAATATTTTAATCCTAGAATACTCCACGATGTCAAACAATCTGAATCCTTTTACTCTTTGTTGGAGACGTGAGTCAAAGAAAACATCAACTTACGTAAAAATCCCATGGAGCTCACTTGGAATCAAGCAGTACATGATACTACCTGGCAGTCCATCACAGTGCTGAGTATTTTTATGATTCGGAAAACATCACAGTCATGGGAAACAAATAGTACTTTTTATTAAATGTCACTCAGTCCCAGGGCTCGTTATGCATCTGTGTTCCGTTCATGGACTCCGACACTGGAGTTTCAATCAAAAGACAACTTGAGTTGGGACTTACAAATCCTGTCAGTTAGTTTTACTCTGGAAGTTAAGGGACAAAGCAAGCACCACCCCACCCAGCTCCAAGCTCTGATCACAATAAATAAATAAACAAGCAAGCAAGCAAGCAAACAAACAAATAAAAAAGAAAAAAGAAAGAAAGAAAAAGGAAGAAAAGAAAGAAGAAGGAAGGAAACGAAAGGAAGCCATGTCTTATTTAGGACAAAGATGCACACTTCTGTGTTGTACATTTTTAAAAAATTTCTTTTAACACTTATTCATTTTTGAGAGTGAGAGACACATAGCATGATGAGGTGGGGAGAGGCAGAGAGAGACACACACACAGAATCCGAAGCAAGTTCCAGGCTCTGAGCTGTCAGCACAGAGCCCAACATGGGGCTCGAACCCATGAACTGTAAGATCATGACCTGAGCCAAAGTCGGACGCTTAACCTACTGAGCCCCCCAGGTGCCCCTTCTGTGTTGTGTATTTAAGTAAAGCATGTATTTCTGAAACCTAAAATTAGTGGCAAAGGAAACTTATAAGTCCTGCATTGCGCCTTCATTTTCAGAATCCGTGCATTTTCTGCATGAAGAAGACCACAGCACACGTGTTTCGTGGTGGGGTTGCTATGTGAGGCCACATGGCAGTTTTGCACATAAACACACAAATGAAAAGGCAGGTGAGAGCCCTATCATTCAGTGAGAAGGATCACAAGGTAAACTATAGTGACAGCGAGTGGTATTGCCCGTCATTACGGATGGACTTGTGCCCCAAACGAGCTGCTCCAGGGCCACCTGGCTGTGCTGGGCTGCCCACCACCTCCCATCACACCCCTGTCGACAGTCCCCAGACCGGGCTGTGCCTCTTTGGTCCGGTGGTGCGCATGTGAAGCATGGACGCTAAGCTCCCTGACCCGGAGGCACGCGCCCCTTATCACACCATCAGCATACTGTGTTGCGATGATCAACTTCCTTGTCGCCATCACTAGACTGCGTGCTTCCAGAAGGCCGACCCTGGGTTTGGCACCGGCGGCGCTCCATACATAGTCCTGGAGCGAGTGAGTATGTAGACACAGCAGCATGAAATCAGTTTCGTTTTGTGGTTGTTGTTAATTTGAAGGATGTAGACAATACAAGTTCTGTCTACACAACTGGTACCCTGTGAGCCACGGCTAATACGAATTGGTATCTCCATTCCTAATTATGCATTCGCGTTCCTGTTGATGTTTCTACAATAAAGAGAAAGCTAGCTCCAGGGAAATCCCCATTCTTTGGAAGGGAAATCCCCATTCTTTGGAAACAACGGCAGGAGAACACGTGTGTATTCCTACTTCAAGCAAGAGACTTCCAGGGTAAAAATAAGTTGTGCATATTCGATGATGAATTCTGGAAAGAAAAAAAAAAGAAGTGTCTGCTGTTCTGGACCCTGACCTGTCGTTTGAAAGTGTTTAATGGAGACGAATGTTACTGCCATCACCTTGGGATCGTATCTATATTTCAACATTTTCATTCCGTTCCGTTTTCACACTTTCATTGTGTTTGGCAACATTGGGCAGCTGTATGCAAATACCGAATTTTGAATCACAAGATAGGGTAAGTCACCTAAAACGCCTACCACATTTGCCTTCCAGGATAGATAAATCATAGTAATTTCTACCTTAGATTCTTTTCTCAGACCTCCAATAATTATTTCTAGTCTACTTATTCATTTCTAGTATTATTATTTATTTTTCTTCTATATGGTTTTCTACGGATATCAAATATTTCAAAATTATCACTCGTTGTCATACCCAAAGTGTGGTCATTGTGATAAAATCCAACATACTCCTTAAAAATCTTCATTCAAAATAACACACGTTGCTAGAAATATTAATGCAGCAGAGGAGATTTTATTTATATTTAAATGGCTTACATTGCTAGGTGTGGAGTCAGGAAAGTTAAATTATCACAGCTGTGGTGTGATTTCCCCCAAAGACACCGACAGACAGGTAGCGGAGGTGGGTTGCAGATCACTGAGTGATAACGAGGTTTTCCTCCTAATAGGAATTCAGTTGATGCCTGTTTTTTCAAGGTCTGGCAGAGTATTTCAGGGTAGTAACCGGTATCTGGTTTTGAATTTCTGTATTTGAAAATATGTGGTATTTTCATATCAAACTTGTAAGGGATCCGAATGTGTAAAGTTCTTTATAAAGGTGAAAAGAGAGATGAGTGGTTCTGGATCCTCCCTGGGCCTGATCTCTGGCTGACCAAGGCATTCGCTGACCATGTCCTTCTCCAGCTCTGAGGGGTGGCGAGAGTCTGGCTGCCGTTCACCCCCCGCTGAGAACTGCTTCCACCATCTGCCGGATCACAGCTTTGCTTCCAGAACAGCTGCCCGGGTCAGTTATTTTGACTAAGCCGTATCAGAATTGGAAAGTTTGACAAATGGATGGAAAATGTTCATCCTACCAAGTCTTAGATGGTCACAATTCTACCACTTCAGAAACCCCAGGAAAACAATCTTTGGTGATACGGAATCCCAGAACATGTCTGCACAATGATGTTTGTGTGTTGGGATTCTGTTCCCTTTTCCAATGTTCTCCCTGTTTTCAAGGGACTCTTCGTCTCTGCTGCACTGGATTTAAAACATGTCTGCACGTTCTTTGACCATCAGGGGGCGGAAGCTAATCCTCCCCCTCGAAGATGGTCTGGTCTTCGAGATAAAAAGAATGAGGTAGAAGTTTGCTAGCCTCTAGAAAGACATCACATCTTTGCACCCCGATCTCCAGCCCCAGTCTCTCTCTGTCTTCCGGGGCGTTTGCTCTTAGAGACGTGTCACTGTACTCTGGGGAAGCCCCCACCGTTTGGAGAGGACAAGAGTAATACTGCAGCTAGTAATGATGTGAATACTATGCGATTAATCCTGGCAGTGAAATATAAGCTGGGTGGATGTACTTCCTTCCCAAGGAAAACAACGAACACCCCATGTTTCTCTTTTCCTACAACAAACGAGGGTGGATTTACATGGTGCGGCTATCAGATGGTGGTGTTCTCCTCCGTCTGGGTTCCCGAATGAGTAACAAGAAAACATATATGCAAGTCCTCGACTCACTCATCCTTAATTATTAGACTTTTAGAGGAAATACATGGAAACATACAGGAATGTATAAAAATAAAAAGTGTAGTCAGAATAAAAAATCTAGAGCCTTTCTTCCTGCTGGTATCATCTGGCCATACCCTTTTTATTCTTTCCGAGACAACAACCTTGTATGTTTGCTGAAAAAATGCAGGACGCTTAAAGCCATTGAGGAAATTGATTTTTCTTCATGAGCCAAATTTTTCTTTTTATATTTTATTTTCATTTTTAAGTCTACAGAGAAGATGAATTACATGTTAGACAGGTTTTCCATCTTTTGGTACATCTAAGTTGAGGATAAAAAAAAATGAAGAATTGGAATGTCTTTCCATTGCCAGGAATGGAATTCATTAACATTTGAAATTCACTAATTCTATTGATCGGTTGCTGGAGGACTTGGTTTAAATTGCTCTACTTCTACCTCTGATGTGTAGGCAAGTGGGAAGCAACCAAAGCAGGAAAGAATGTGGGAGACTCTTTATATTTAGGGTGGAGGGAAGAATGGGCAGGGCCAGCATTGGCCTTTTATTCCAATTTCTTCTTTTTCCTTTGTTCTTCCTTTTTTTTGGGTCTTTGCTAAGAAACCGGTTATTTGAATCCCCCTTACCCCATTCGCATGGAACATATGATTAGCAGGAGACTGTACATTTGCCCTCAACTGCATGCTTGCTAGAAGGATCCAAACGAGCTTTGGCATTGCGTCCGATTTCTATGGGACTGACTTTTTCGCTCCATTAAGACTGATGACAAAGGAACTATTTTTGGTGCCTCTGTGAAAGAAACATGCGGGAGCCTGTTAGTTTTCAGTAATCCTGCTGTTGGAAGAGAAAAGTGCCAACAAAGCCACTGTTATCAAACAGCATTAAATTCTCTCACCTCTGTGGGTTTGCTCGGCAGTCTACCCACTTGGCCAAAAGTGCGGCTCAGCAAGGTGAAGGAGCCCGGCTGGCTGTCTCTCCAAACAAAGGGACCAGGGGCGCGTGGCGCCTTTTGTTACGCTCAGATGATGTATCTTTAGAACATTTTTGTTTTGTCTTCAAGTGTTACACGGGGTGACATTTTAGTATCTCACCATGGGAGACAGTTTGGAAATGCAACCTCCTCTACTCTCAATCTCCGCTCTCATGAATACACACCCGTGCATATTCAAATTAAGGTTTGTCTAACTTCGCAGAACAAGTGGAGAAAAACCCCTATGACTCCAGACTAGTAAGATTTCTCACGCTCTCTTTGTGTACCCACAATTCAACAGCATGAGTTTAATAAGAGCGGGCAAACCTGTATCAGCTATTAATGAGGAATATGCAAGAAAGGGGACGCTTGGGCCCAGAAACCTGGTGAGAAAAGCATCAAGTTGGTGAGAACTGTCACCCAGAGCAGAAGGGATGTATATGAAACCTCTAGTGTGAGTCCACGGGCCGATGTGAGAGGCGCCATGGAGACAGAATTTTTGGAAGAGGTCAGTTTGAGAACAGTGGAGGTAATGCGTGGCTTAAAATTTGGATCACTGGGGCGCCTGGGTGGCTCAGTTAGTTAAGTGACCAACTTCGGCTCAGGTCAAGATCTTACAGTTTGTGAGTTCGAGCCCCCACGTCGGGCTCTGTGCTGACAGCTCAGAGCCTGGAGCCTGCTTCGGATTCTGTGTCTCCCTCTCTCTCTCTGTCCCTCCCCTGCTCATGCTCTGTCTCTCCCCTTCAAAAATAAATAAATAAATAAATAAACATTTAAAAAAAAATTGGGTGACTGATAGAATGTACCGCCTCCTACTAAAAAACAAAGACTAATGGAAAGAGATTAGAAAGACAAGGTACAGACGAGGAAAACTGGTCTTGTGGAGAACAAGAACTGTCCTCAAATGATCTGAGTCGTGTTGTGAAGACCGCGGAGGTGAGTAGACTTTCTCTGTGTTTCTACAGGGGGAATGCTTTAGGAGAAGGCATGGAAATATATGGAAATGGAAATATATGGGTCGATAAATGTTTTCAAAAGTATCTGTGGGAGAAAAACAAGGAATTAGGAAGCCGTGGTAAGTGGTGAACACTGGTGGTGGTCAAGCTGAAGGCAGTGGTCAGTGAATGGTCTCGTGCAGAGCAGAAAGTGGGGTCTGCCCTGTGGCTCAGCTCCCACATCCAGTAGCTGCCAATGTCCTGTTAATTCCATGTGTTTTGTGTTCAACTAACACTTTACTATACCAAGGAAGTATAGTAAAACCCTGGATTGCGAGTAACTTTTTCTGTGAGTGTTCTGCAAGATGAGCAAACATTTCTGATAAATTTCAACTTGATAAACGAGCGATGTCTTGCAATACGAGTCATACAAGATGCCGAATGTCACATGATCATAAATGAGCCAATGGTTCTTGAAATTCGCTTTGATATACGAGTGCTTTGGATTACAAGCATATTTCCAGAATGAATTATGCTCACAAACCAAGGTTTTACTGTACTTAGAGGTTATCTTGGTGAGAAACACAGAGCGGTTTCCTATCGCTATGGGTCTTACACTCAGTGGCAAAGTAAAGTAAGCCTGACAAAGAACATCATTTCATGCAGGTATGAGTGCCTTGGAGACAAAGGAAAAAGCAGACTGTTGAGTTAGGTGGATGAGGTTGGTTCTTTTATTTTTTTCCAGCTTTAGTGAGGTATGATTGATAAATGTAAGTATATGTTTAAGGTATACAACATGATGATTTGATATATGTACACAGTGTGAAATGATCACCACAATCAAGCTAATTAACACACCTGCCTCTTCACACAGTTACGTGTGTGTACGGTTGAGAACACACTAGCTCTGCCTTCTTAGAAAACTTCAAGTACACAGTACGGTACTGTAAACTCTAGTCACCATGCTGTGACTCAATCATCTTATAACTGGATGTCTGTGCCCTTCGCCATCTTATAACAGCATGTCCCCATGTCCCCCTCCCCCAAGGTCCTGGCAACCACTGTTCTACTCTGTTTCTACGTTTCCACAGACAAGCGAGATCATGCCCTATTTCTCTTTCTGTGTCTGGCTTATTTCATTTAGCATAATGTCCTCCAGGTTCACCCGTGATGTCGTCAATGGCAGGATTTCCTTTTCTGTATTATTTCATGTATGTATCTGCCATTGTTTCCCTACCCATTTATCCAATGGCGGACACTCAGGGTGATTCCATGTCTTCGCTCTTGTGAATAATGATGCAATGAACACGGGGTGTAGATAACCCTTTGACGAACTGATTTCATTTCCTTGGGTATATGCTCGGAAGTGGGATTGCTGAATCATATGGTAATTCTATTTTTAAAAATGTTTTATTTAGCTTGAGAAAGAGAGTGTGAGCAGGGGAGGGGCAGAGAGAGAGAGGGAGAGGAAGAATCCCAAGCAGGCTCTGTGCTGTCAGCGCAGAGCTCAATGCGGGGTTGATCTCACCAACCGTGAGGTCATGACCTGAGCCCAAATCAAGAGTTGGACACTATTCTGATTGAGACACCCAGGCGCCCCAGTAATTCTATTTTTTTAAACTTTTTTTTAACGTTTTTATTTATTTTTGAGAGACATAGAGACAGTGTGTGAGCAGGGGAAGGGCAGAGAGAGAGGGACACACAGAGTCCAAAGCAAGCTCCAGGCTCTGAGCTGTCAGCACAGAGCCTGACGCGGGGCTTGAATTCACAGACCGTGAGATCATGACCTGAGCCGAAGTCGGTCGCTCAACCGACTGAGCCACCCAGGCGCCCCAGTAATTCTATTTTTAATAGGTGGGACATGCATACATTTTGGCAGTACAGCCAACAAGACTTGTCGACTACGTGGGTGGGGGCATGGCCAGAGCAGGGTGGTGAGGGGAAGAGGAGAACACAGGGTGATTTTAGGTTTTATCTTGAATGACTGAGCGATACTGACAGAGACGAGGACAAATGGGGAATGAGCAGATTGTGCGTGTGGCAGGGATAGAGCGGAAGGAGTGAAGGAAGATACTGAACAGAGGGTCGTTGTGAGAGGGCTTATGAGCTATCCAAGCGGAGACATGGTGTATCTACACTGATGTCCATATCCATATCTTCTGGAACCATGTCTATACTTCACATGTATTTCGTATATTTGATATTTAGGAGATTAAGTTTCCTGATACATATTTGATATCACCAGGGTATAGAAGGGAAGGAATGAGAAAAGCAAAAGAAAGACTATATCAAAGAATTAGAAGTCCATAAACTCCTGTCTTTTCACAAATTTTGTTCCAATGCTTTTTTGTTTTCATCACCCCCGTCGCCACTTTCTCCCTTGTCTCTGCCTGTTGACATCACCTCCTCTCATGTTCTTTTTTTAATGTTTTTTCTCACTTTGAATTCAAAACAAAATTCATCCTTCTTAGGCCTTCTCTTTCCCTCCAGCTACTGGCTTATGCCTCTGTCCCCCTTTATAGGAAAACTCTGTGCTAGAGCAATCCATCTTCTTCTTGTTGTTCCTTCCTTCACACACTCGGACCAGTCACCCCACCAACCATTCCGCCGCACCTGCCGCAGGTCAGTGATGGCCTTGACCTCCATTTTGCCAGGCCCAACAGTCAACTGTCCATTTTCATCTTATTTAACTCCCTGTTGCTACAGTAAAACAGGTTTCCATTCCTCTATCTTACTTCCTGCTCCTTCTCAGTCCCCTTTCAAGGGTCTTCTTATCCATCTAACTGCCCACATTTCTCTCTTCCTTTATATGCAATTTTTATATGTGAAAGATATCTCAATGAAGTTGTTTTAAATGAAGCTGTAATAATTTGTTACACAGCAAGAGAAAACTTAGCTGAAGGGCCAGTAGGTCACCTATGTTATTGAGGCAGAAGAACTGTTGGAAAGTTATGGAGGAAGTACTCAAAGAATCAAATTATTGCAATTTAAAATTTGGAGGTGGTATGTCGATCCTGATAAAACAAGCCTAGGGGTGAACATAAAAGATAGACGTTGAGGAAAGCTTCAGGGAAAAATTTAGAAGATGAGAGACTGAAAGAACTCTGGTTCTTCCAAGAAAAAGAGTGTGGTATCAGATGTTGAGTCTTTGTCCTCAAACACTTGCCTCCGCCGTCCCCACTCTGCGTGGCTTTCTGGTCCCCATAAACCTTCACGGTCTTCCCATGGCAGCATTTTGTTTTCTTGTCCCTCCTAAAATGTTCAAATTAACTTACTAATCGTAACATTTTATGTACTTATTTGTTTTATCAAACACCTCGGAAGCGGGGCTGTGTATTGTTTACTCCCAGACATCCAGAGCTCAGCTAGGCTTGGCCAGATGGCAAATTCTCCTTCTAATTCTAAGCCAATGTTTATTAAAATTATAACACATTAATACAATTCTAAATTTTTAAAAAAATTTTTAATGTCTATTTATTTTTGAGAGAGAGAGAGAGAAATAGAGTATGAGCAGGGGAGGGGCAGAGAAAGAGGGACACACAGAATCCAAAGCAGGCTCCAGGCTCTGAGCTGTCAGCACAGAGCCTGACGTGGGGCTAGAACTCATGAGCTGTGAGATCATGACCTGAGCTGAAGTCGGAGGCTTAGCTGATTGAGCCATCCAGGTGCCCTAATACAATTCTAAATTCTTAATGTTATGTGTGTATGCTATTTTTCCTCTTTGAATTTAGCCTATTTGTATTAGTTAAGTAATTTACCTTACTTTAAGATTCATTTTGTAATTTTATCATGGTACTTGGGGCTCCATGACAAGCTGAGATGCGCTTTCTGAGTGTCTATTCTGTTTGTTACTCTAACTAGCATATTCTCAATATCATATCATTATGCATTACCTTAATTTGGAGAAACAGTGATCTGGCAAGACTGGCTCATTCTCCACTTTCATAAAAATTAAACATATTACATGCTGTTTGGCAGAAAATGGAGGCCCATTTTGAATGTTTTTTTTTTTTTTTTTTTTTTTTTTTTTAGAGCACACCAAGCATATTTTTTTTTGTGGCTTTAAAAAAATACTGAGTGAAATTTGATCATAGAAATTTAAAGCATACTAAAAGCAAAGCACTTAAACTTTAGATAAACTTGAGTTTCACTACATTACGATTACAACTTTTATAACCATTTTGGCAACAATTGGTAGAGAAGTCTAGAAATAGACTATACAAAAAAATGAAAGCAAATGCATTTTTGTCATGTGGCGAATTTATAATCCAAAGTTTCTATCTATAATTTTCTGTGCTGTTAGTACATTGATCTCCACAGGGTTATTGTCTGTGAAATGATAACAGGGTGTAAAACAGAATTTCCCACTGAGACAAAGAAATCTCATTGAATACCTCTGAAAGGTGATGTCTACCCTGAAGTTTATTGTAAATATATATAACCATTGGACCTTTTTCTTCCTTTCTCTGTAAGCCTTGCTTTTCATGGGGTCATGTACCTGAAGCCCTGAGGCATTCTGTCTGTATGACCAGCACAGAGGTTCAAGTGTGTTAGAAATTCAAGACCTACCATAGTGTGGTACGCACAGCAGGAACTTAATAAAGAGATATATACATATCCCATTCTATATTTATATAGACATTTCTTTATCCCTTTTGTATCCCAATTGGGTGACTTCAGTCTTGTAAAAATATAAACTCTGATTTACCCCAAAAGAATCTGTGTTTGCTTTTTAAATTACTCTGTCTTTAGCATTGATAATTAGATGCATTAAAAAAAATTTTTCTGGATCAGTTTTAGGTTCACAGTATCACTGAGAGGAAGCTACAGATATTTCCCATATACTCCCTTCTCCTACAGGGGCACAGTCTCTCCCACTATCAACATCCCCGCTAGAGTGGCATGTTTGTTACAACTGATGGACCTGCACTGACGCGTCATCATCATCCGGAGTCCACGGTTTACCTTAGGGTTCACTCTTGGTGTTGTGCGTTCTGTGGATTTGCAGAAATGGATAACGACATGTATCCACTATTATAATATACTTTAGGATGTTTTCACTGTCCTAAAAATCCTCTGTGCTCTGCCCATTCATTCCTCCCCAGTCCAAAACTTAGGAAAGCCACGGACCTTTTTGTTATTGTCTACATAGCTCTGCCTTTTCCAGAATGCCATATAGTTGGAATCATATGGTATATAGATTTTTCAGATTGGCTTCTCCAACTTAGTAATATGCATTTAAGTTTCCTCCATGTCTTTTCATGGTTTGATGGCTCATCCTTTGTAGTGCTAATTATATTCCATTGTCTGGATGGACCACAGTTTATGGCTCCTCCACCTGCTGAAAGACCTCTTGGTTGCCTCTCAGTTTTGGCAAAAATGAATAAAGCCACCGGAAACATCCATGTGCAGTTTTTTTGTGTGGACGTAAGTCTTCAACCCCTTTGGATCAACCAGTAATTTTCAGAGCTGTCCTCCTTCCCTTCCTTTTTGAGGTTGGTTTTGACTTTTTCTCACTTACTTGAGGTACACCAAGTACTTCCAAAGCATTCCATTTTTCCTTGTTGTGGCCAAGTTTCTTTATGTTTCCTGCCAGCAAAGAACTCTGCTCTCACTGAACCAGAGCCCATCAGCATGATTTCCAGAGAGTTATGTAGACAAATAACTCCAGTTGAGCAATTCTAACCTCAGAACTTTACTTGGACCATGCTATATCAGCCTGGAGGCTGACTGTGATCAATGAAAAGTCTATTCTTACTGGAGCATACCATATTTTTAAATACTCTGCACAGTTATCGTGTCGTGTGAGTATACATTAATGACCTACAACTGCTTTCAATAAGAAGCTCTCCAACATATACCCACACTACAAGTTTGCATGAAGAACTAACTTCCCAGATTTGATATATATTTTATATTTCAAACGGATTGGAAAGGAGAAAGTTGATCTAGAAGATCTCAAACATTGTCACTCAGGCGTTGTCATAATGCATCACTATGCAATTCCTGGTGATGATTTTGGGTCTGGAAGCTTGATAAATGTAGATAAATGCTTACTATTCTATCTGTTGTGCATGCTGAGTTTGCTGACTTCCTTCCGTATCCTTTAGATAAGGACACCCTTTCTGGTTTACCCAAGTGCTATCTGGGTCTTTTTATCAGTCTGAGCCAGTTAGTAATGTAACAATCCAGTGATTGAGTGTTCATATACTTGATTTTTATATATTGCTCTAATTCTTTCAAAAAATTTTTAATGTTTATTTATTTTGAGAGAGAGAGAGAGACAGAGCATGAGCAAGGGAGGGGCAGAAAGAGAGGGAGACACAGAATCCAAAGTAGGCTCCATGCTCTAAGGTGTCAGCACAAAGCTCAGTGTGGGGCTCGAACACCTAGACCTTGACTGCAAGATCATGACCTGAGCTGAAGTCGGACACTTAACCGACTGAGCCACCCAGGAGCCCCCATATTGCTCTAATTCTAAGTGAGCTTGCCATAATTTTGTGTTCTGCACTATTTCCTACATCCGAACATAGCAGTCTACTTATTGGAAGGAGATAAGTCAAAGGGTTATATGTTAAAAGTTGTTCTTCCCTGGTCTGTTGTTGTTTATTTTTGTTTTTAAATAGAATTGGTTATCTAGAATACCTAGCTTCTCAATACAGCCTTTTATATGGCTTTGTGGACCTTTACTATTTCAGCTCAGATATGTTGTTGTTTCAACCTAAACTAAAAAGATCTGCTGTGTTAACTTGTGGGACTGTTGTGAAAATTGAACAATACAGAATAAACTATTTCCATACATGGAAGAAAATTTGTATCATCACGGTCCAAACCTTGTCATTGAATGGATAAAAAATTTAGGCCCAGATAGTGCTTCCAAATTGCCAAGATTGTGTACCTAATTGGAGCCCTTGTAAAGATAAAACATATTTTTAAAATGTAATGTGAAATACAAAACCCCAGAAACTGTAATGTGATATAAAATGGAAGACAACATGCTTATTTTTGTTTCTTGGAATACTTTTCTTCCCAATATTGTACATGGGACAACTGAAGATGATAAGTAAAATATTAGATGCTCTTTGTATGGGGTAAGATACCCCAATGCCATGAATCCCTCTTCGACAGCATTGTACGGACTGGAAGAAAACCTTTTAGAATGCTATTTATACCTGTTGCCCAACATTTACTTTTATATCTGCCCCATCATAGAATAGCACCTATTGAAGTTGAAGTAGTGGTAAAGAAAAGGGACTTGTGGATAAACTTGGAAGTTTTCACCTTGTATTTATCTTCGTTCCCTCCTGAGAGGGAAAATATGAAATAGATAGATTGCCTAATGTGTTTGACCTTATTAAGAGGTGTTTTGCATTTATATTGGAGAGTTTGAAAAGGATTAGAGATCGATGTTTAGAAAACTAAGGACATTCATTCATATTTTAGACTTTCCCTTCAATAGACGTTGATGAGGCATCTGCACGAAGCTGTTGTGGATGCTACAGTGCCATGTGGACAAGAAAGACCAAGGTGGGAGAGATGGTGCAGAATGTAGCTGGTAGGAACAGCAAGGAGGCCAGAGGCCGGGGCAGAGACACGTAAGGGGATGGAGTGGAGAGGAGGTTGGGAGAAAGCAGATGGGCAGATGGGACTCAGGCTAAGGCCATTGTAGGACTTTGCTTTCAATCTGGCAGAGATGGGAAGGCTTTGCAGGGCTTTGAGCGAAGACCCGAAGGTCAACAGGATCACCCTGGCTGTGTGCTGAGAAGAGAATCTAGCAGGAAGTCACAGAGGTAGTCATTAGTTAGGAGGATTATCTGTGAAGTGTAGGCAAGGATTGTGCGTGCCTTGGATATACTGGGGAGCAAGGGGTGTGGTTGGGGCAAGGCTGGCTTGTGAACATATCCAGAAGGTAGACCTGGCAGGACCTGCACTTGAGGTGGATGTTGGATAAGAAAGGAGTGAAAGAAGAATTCTTGTGTTTTGGCAAGAGCAATAGGGAGGATGGAGCCCCATTTGCAGACATGGAAAATTTTGTATGAGGAGACGTTTTAAGGTCAGAGTTAGGGTCATGGAGGGGGTATAAGATCAGGGGATTTGTGTGGGGCACAGTCGTTGTAAGTGCCTATTGGACATCCAGGTAGAGATGCAGACAGTAGATATGGGCATCCAGGTAGATACGCGGGTTAGGAAACTTAGAGAGACGTCTGTGTTAACTGCAAACGTGGTGCCACTGGCGTGTAGATCATATTTAAAGCCATACATGTAATAGAGCTCGGGGGGGAGTGGGTTTGGTACGTGGAGGAGAGCACAGGTCCAAGGCCTGAGCCCCGCTTTGGCCCCACATTGAGCAGGTGCAGAGAGGAGTAACCAGCGGAGGAATGAAGGGAGCAGCCAGTGAGGCCCCGGGAGCATGAGCACTGTGCGCCATTTCGAAGCCAGATGAGCTGGCTTCCGTGAGCGGCAACTGGCCAACTGGGCCAAGTGCCGCTGCTAGTTCCTGTAAAATGAGAATAAAACACGGCCACGGGATTTTGTAGCCTTGGGGGAAAAACTTATCTGACAGAATGGGAAGACAGGGTTTGGAGATGGTAAATATATATACTTCTATAAAGGAGATTTTCACCCATGTGTGTAATTTAAGAAACAAAACAGATGAACATAGGGGAAGGGAAGGGAAAATAAGATAAAAACAGAGAGAGAGGCAAACGATAAGAGACTCTTAAGTACAGAGAACAAACTGAGGGTTGCTGGAGGGGAGGTGAGTGGAGAGGGGCATTAAGGAGGGCACTTGTATGGGGCATCTGGGTGGCTCGGTTGATTCAGTGTCTGACTCTTGATTTTGGCTCAGGTCATGATCTCACGGTTTGTGATTTCAAGTCCTGTGTCAGGCTCCTCAATGACAGCATGGAGCCTGCTTGGAATTCTCTCTCTCTCTTTCTCTCTCTTCCTCTGCCCCTCCCCTGTTCATGTACTCTCTCTCTCTTTCCCTCTTTCTCTCTCTCCCTCTCTCAAAATAAATAAACTTAAAAAATTTAAAAAACATAGGAAGGCACTTTTTGGGATGAGCACTGGGTGTTGTATATAAGTGATGAATCTCTGAATTCTGCTCCTGAAACCAATAATGCACTATATTAACTAATTTGAATTAAAATAAATGAAATAAATTAAAAACTAAAGGAGATTTTCTGTAGAAAGGGGGAGCAAGCAGTGGGATGATAGAAGGCAAACTGGGATCAGGAGAGATTCATTTATTTGTTCAATTATTTATTTTTAGTATGCTGGCACACTGACTGGGATGATTTCATTAAGAAAAAAGCAGAGAAGGAGAAGACTTAAAAAAACGCATTGCACCTAATCAGTTTTCTACAAGTTAATTTTAACTTCAGGATAGGAAAGGATAGAAGTGTTTCCAGGCTCCAATCACTTGTTAGACAAAACGACAACCCTACAGGCAGTTTGATGATGGTAAGGTGGGTTTGCCAGAAATGCTTGAGTGCTATACTAAAAGTCACTTTGTCCCTTATCTCAGAGCTGGGAATAATTACTCTGAACAGCGATACTTTTGGGATTTAGTGCACCCTTGTAAGAGCACAGAGTTCAGTGGTTCAGGGAAGAAGGCTAGGATGGGGTGGATGTCGACACTGGTCTGTCTGGGTGGACTGATTAACTTCTCATTCAAAGAAGACAGGCCACCAGAATGGAGTGGTAAGCAGGAAAAATTGGCACAGGTGACCCTTGAAATATGTGGGGGTTAGGGACACCGAGCCCCCACACACTTGAAAACCCACGAATAACTTTGACTCCCTGCAAAACTTTACTAATAATTACTGTTGACTGGAAGCCTTACCAGTAACACAAATGGTCAATTAACACTTATGTTGTATGCTGCATGTATTATATATTGTATTCTGATAATAAAGTAAACTAGAGAAAGAAAATGTTATTAAGAAAATCACAAGGAAGAGAAAATCTATTTACAGTATATACTGTTTTTATAAAAAAAAATCTGCACAGAAGTGGACCCACGCAGTTCAAGGGTCAACTGTAGTTACTCAACAGCGAGAAACAAATACGGAGCTCAGTATTGGGCTCAGTTGTAAGCAACATGTATCGGCTTAAAAGAAAATTGCTACTGGACAACAATGGAAGAGTGATGAAAAAGGATGTTACTGAAGGAATATGCGGGAGTTAAATTCTGGTGTTTCACAACAGGAATTCAATGCGTATATCTCAATGTGACAAAGCAATAGGACATGAAAACATGATTAAAAAACGAGTAAATGCCAGAGAAAACAGAAGTGGGAGTGGGCCTAGGGGTAGGAGGTACCAGGGGCTGGGAGTCAGTTCTCACAGTGATGTTTATCACGTAGCGTGAATTTTAAAATTTGGTTAAATAATAGGAAGAGAGAGAGAAGCAGAGACTTAGAGTATGGTGGATAAAGTTCTGCGCGTGGGGGTCCTTCCACGTAATTCCTGTGCTTTCCTACTTTATGAGCCCGTTGAGGCACTGTATTAAGAAATTTAAGTCTGCTATCATTAGAGAGGGCTCTCTGGAATGGAAGGGGCAAATGTATTTTGTTTTGTTTTTGACAAAACGAACCCAGCTTATAGGCGTGTTTGACACACCGGTGGGTTCTGTTTGCTTACATTTTATTTAAGATTATTTTCTATCAATTGGAGTGAAATGAATGTGTGTGTGTGTGCACGCGCGCGCACGTTTTAGTAAAACTGAGGTTTTTCAGACCCATATTTCACCTGATTTATGAAAACGATTCAGGATGTTGAATATTTCCATATATACAGCTTCTGTGTGCTTTTAAGAGGACTGGGACCCCTATCACTAGGCAGAGAAACATCAACCCATGTTTCTTCATCCTCGGATGAAGTGAGCCTTACGAGGAAGGGCTCCCGAAGCTGTGGTGGCCACTATGGATCGCACGATACCCCCACATACACAAAAATGTGGTGACAGGTTAGAGGCAAGTCATTCTCAGGACTTTGCACAGACTCCTCTCCCTCGGGGAGGGCGCACTTCAAATCTCAACAGACGGTGGCCAGACACCAAAGGATGTGAAATCCTCAGGCAGCACCTGCCCCCAGCCATGCAACCTGGGATTTGCTGCTTCCGCTGGTGGGTTCCATTACCAAACTGTTTATTAATATAAATAATTAACTTTCACGGAATTTCTTCCACTAAAATATAGAAAATAATTTCTCCCTTCTCCTTATCCCCACTCCCCCAAACAATAACATTTAAAGCAACTTTTGTTCTTTTCTCTGAACTCCAAAATTTAGGTCACAGTATGTTTGGGGTGGGTTGGGAGGTAAAGGAAGGAGATAGGTTTCACGGTAAACTACAACCATGGCCTTCAGGGAAGTATATTATTCTTGGTGACTACATTTTTTTTTTTAAACTGACACAATTATGCCAACGTGCATTCCTAATGTCTAGGTTTGTGAGACGTGACTGAATTCCTACAAGCTCACTAGAGGAGAAGAGAAATCTTGAATTTTATTTACTGACAAACTGCCTTCTTTCTTATAGATTTCTTTTTTTAATGTTTATTTATTTTCGAGAGAGAAAGACAGAGCACAAGAAGGATAGAAGAAGAGAGAGAGAGAGTCACAGAATCTGAAGCAGGCTCCAGGCTCTGAGCTGTCAGCACAGAGCCCGATGTGGGGCTCGAACTCACAAAGTGCGAGATCATGACCTGAGCCGAAGTCGCCCGCTTAACCGACTGAGCCACCCAGGCGCCCCTTATAGATTTCTTTTAACGCAATTTACTTAGCACTAGAAATTTGTTGCTGAGCTGGAAAGTAAAGGAAAATGCATGTGTGGGTTTCTAAATAATACTAAGTGCACTTCCACTTCTCTGCTTATTTACATTTTCATGGTGAAGGTTAAACAGAGGAACAAATTATATGCAAAGCATGTGCCCGAGACAGTTAACTTCAGGTCATTTATAATTAGCATGGATTTGAAACTTCAGAGAGCGTGCCCTCTATGATTTAGGGCCTAGATCATTTTTTTTTTTTTTTAAAACACAGGGTTAAAAAATTCTAAAAGAGACATGAATAACAATTATAAGCTTAGCTTATCAGATACGTTAAGAATTTGGTCATTAATCTAATAAAACCTTTGCATTGTGGGGGTCAATTTTTGTATTACTTTTCATATAAAATGGTTTCAAAACAGTCAGGTGCTATGGCCTTCAGAATGCATTAGCCAGGCATTCTGCATCAGAGTGGAAACATTCATATACTCGAGACCATGAAAGAAAAGGAAATTGTCGGTTTCCGTGTGCTTGGGCGCAAACCTTCCAGGAGTCACCGTGTGTCCGCTAAACCTAAATGCAGGTATGGGAAGTGTCAGACTTCATGGCCCCATGATGATGGAAAGATGGGAAGGCATTCCCACTGGAAAATGCCAATAAAGAATGTATTGCTTTCAAACGCTACAGAGGCTCATTTTTTTCTCTCCTTCTTTAAATTAAAAGTTTTCTGTACACGGAGAGTATGACCACTGATTGGGGAGAAGTAGTTAGCATGCTAGATGGCGTGCTCCAGTTAAACACGGAAAAGATAAGGCGTCTAGACAACTGTGCCACGCATGTCTAAGAGTAATCAGACGGGGACGTTGTTTATGTAAGGGACTTAGCAAAATCAAAAGAAAAAAAAGGGAGAAAAAAAATTACAGTCGATTTTGGAGTCAATCTAAAGACGAAATGCCTATACAGTGTAACTTCTACATCTTTTCTTGTAATAATGAAATTCTAAAGAGCTAACACCGAGGATGAGTCCCCGGAAGAGCCGGAAGGTCATGAGATCAGCATCTCAAAAATTAGCAAGAATTATCCAAAACATTTTCGTAAATGCTCAGGTGACCAATGAATCAAATTAACCTACCACCGAAAGCCTGAATGAAGCTCTGTTTCAGAGGTATGGCCTCAGGGCCTCCTCTCCCACCCAGACCTCAGGGTGTATCATGGGGTCAACGGCCAGGGAATTTCTGAAGACCCTTCCTAGAGAAAAACATTTGTCTCCTCCTTTGAATCGACCACAGTAATGTATCTCTTTCTTATACCAGAGATCATTACCTCCATGTTTTGGTTATGTTATGATGGAACGTAACAGTTATTTATTTATTTATTTATTTATTTATTTATTTATTTATTTATTTATAGAAAGTGAGAACAGGAGCAGGGGAGAGGCAGAGAGAGGAGAGAGAGAATCCCAAGCTGGCTCTGTTGTGCCCAAATTCTGGATCCCAAGAAGACCGCCGGGGAGCCGGGACTGATGCAAATGCAAAGGGTCTTTATTCGAAGCTCGAGCTTGGACTCTTGCACCTCCCGACGCAGCGGTGCAGTGGCAAGAGCCCTGAGCCAGGTTTACACAGGCTTTTTATCAGGGTTTGAGTACACTTTTTGGGTGGGAATGGGGATCCTTTGAACTGACTGATTGGCATTTTCGCGGGCAAGTTTCTCCTTGAGTATTTCATATTTGGCGGGCGTGGGCTAGCTATGGATTGGCTTAGTTTGGGGGTCCCGCGCTGATTCAAATGGTCAGCGCGCTTGGGCTGAACACTCACTAGTTTTGCTAGGGGCTATTCTAGGAATCTGACCTCCTGTGGTTTCCCCGGAACTCAGAGTGGAGGCAGAGTCTGCTAATCAGGGTCCGGTCCACCCGGGGTAGTAGCAGGGTCTGCTAATCTGGGTCCGGCCTTTTGGCTAGTCTGTTTCCTGGAACCCGGGGCAGAGTCCAGGGTGACTTGTTTTCCTGGAACTCGGGGCCCAGAACTGCTCTAAGATGGAACTTAAACCAAAATGGAGTGGCCTTAGCCCTAACAGCACTATACTTTCACAACATGGCAATTCTCTAACACAGCAAACAGGGTTCACAGCGATCACAGCAAACGGGTCAGGAGTCTAGTGCATTCCTAAGTCTCTAACTCTAATACCTAACAAGATTTAACACACAGCAACTTAGTCTAATACATAGCAAACTACACAGGCCTCACAGCACCCCAAGAAAAGTTTTACAATGTTCACAGCAAACAGAAATCAAAACAGAATTCTCAGCAATCATAACCCTTAACAAGGTTCACAGTAAGCAGAAGTCTGCACACTGAGTAGACTTACTGATAGAGTAAGCACACTCTCTCTAACACAGTACCCCTTTATGTTTAGCAGAAAAGAGAACAGGCTTCAAACTAATGCAGGGCTGTCACTTGGGACAAGAATCTTAAAAACACTCTCTTCAGCTACATGCCATCAGCACAGAGCCCGATGCGGGGGCTCGATCTCACCACCGTGAGATCATGACCTGAGCTGAAATCGAGAATTGGACACTTAACCTCTTCCACTTGCTACTTCTACGATCCAGTGGGACTCTGGACTGTCCTCTGCTGGTGCTTGTTTTCTTCTGTCCGTACAGATAATTTAAAATAGTTGAAGTGTTTACCAGAGAAAAGTCTTCTAGAGAAAAGAAAGACTCTAGGTAATTTAGGATAAGAATATCCCCAAAGATCCATTGCTACTTTTCATTTCAATTTTGATCTAATTTATACAACTTTAAAGACAGGTGTCGCACTCAGATTTTGTGTATGTACACTAGACAAGAAAACATTCAAGAACAAATTTTGGAGAAAAGAATGGCATGTTCTTAAGTGTTTTTCCAAGTAAGGGCTTTAAAAACACAAATAAAACATTTTCTTACACAGTTATGTCAAAAAACGGTTCATGTAGTAACACCTACAAAGTAGGAAGGGCATCATTTCTGAAAACAGTTTTGTCTTTTCAGTGCAATAAATGTACATTTATTAAGAACTTATGATGGTGCTCTCATTTTGCCCATTTCTCTTTTGATCTGGGAATACAACCTCATAGGACGGAACCAGTCCAGGGGCAGAAACGTGTGTGCCAGAGGGGTAGGAGAAGGAAAGAAAATTAGGGGCTGTATTCTTTCCTTTCTACTTGGAACTGTCAGTTTAGCTCCTCATGAAGACAGAACTATTTACTTTTTCATCCTTTTTATTGTTATTATCATGATACCAAGTTTTACTGTAAAGGGTAATAAACAGAGAGTTCTGTCTACTGATTTCTTACCTCTACAAGTAACAGTGGGATACCAGTAAGTGTCCTGGAAAAAGGAAGAAAAGGCCTCGTGGGAGCCTGAGGAAAGAGAACTGATAACATGGAGGAGACATATGTTAAAGCCGTGTATAGCCGTGTATAGCCATGTCTATAGTGTCCGTCCTCTGGAGGGAAAAAGCCAAAGGGCGCCTGGGTGGCTCAGTCAGTTGAGCATCCAACTTTGGCTCAGATCATGATCTCATGGTTTGTGAGTTCGAGCCCCACGTCGGGCTCTGTGCTGATAGCTCAGAGCCTGGAGCCTGCTTTGGATTCTGTGTCTCCCTCTCTCTCTGCCCCTCCCCTGCTCATGCTCTGTCTCTCTCTCTCTCAAAAATAAATAAATATTTAAAAAAACTTAAAAAAAAAAGCCAAGTATTCGAGTGTGGTTTCATGTCAAGTGAGTCCAGTTTGCAAGTAGCTGAGAGGGGCCGCTGTGTGCCCATGCGACCCATGACTTGGAAAACCTGGATATGGAGCATGTTCAGGAGATTGCCGAGGGCCGTGGAGTCAGGCCGCAGTATCAGAGACACCTGGATGGAGCCACTCTACAATAGCAGTGACAACAAAGCTACAGCTTTCAGCTCTCATTTCATGGCTGGCGTCTGCTGAGCTCTGGACCTTACCCCGTTTCATTCTCACTACATACTATAGACTGAATGTGTGTGTCTCCCCAAACTCATATGTTGAAACCTAACATATGATTGTCTTAGGAGATTAGCCCTTACGGAGGCAAGACGTCATGAGGACAGAGCCCCCATGGCCAGATGGGTGTCCTCGTGCAAGAGACCCTGGGAGTCCTCCACCCCTCCCAGCACATGAGCACACAGGAAAAGGCACTATCTGTGAACCGGGAGGCAGGATCTCACCAGACACCAACTCTGCTGGAGCCCTGATCTCGGACTCCAGCCTCCAGCCTGAGGGAGAAACATCTGCTGTTGATAAGCCACCCAGCCTGTGGTGTCCGTTAGAGCTGTCCAAATGAACTCTTTGAGAGAGCTTTGATCATTTTTTGATTATTAAATAATTTTGGACTTTTTGACTACTCTGAAGAGTCAGCCGTCAGAGACCTATCCCAAAGCTTCACACTGTTTCTAATAGCAGGAGCCGGGTGACACTGCCATTGAGCTGGCCCCCTGCTTCCACGGTCCCCTGACACTGAGGAGCCGCCTCCAGGCTCAGAACTGGTGCTGAGCCCCTCTTGCTTCCCACTCCTCATTTCCAATCTGTGAGTCTCCTTAGGAAAACAAGCTTCGAGAGAGCTTCTCATCTACAATGGCCTCAAATTCAGGCCATCGAAAACAGCATGGAGCTTTGAGACAGATCCTAACTAATGAACTCTGCAGCCTAATCAGAGTTCCAGAATGGGCGCTCACCCTCACGTGTGAGATGTCGAATGCTGGTCAGGCCGCCTGGTCCAAAGAATAACCTCACTGGCCAGGAAGCGTTCAAGCTAAGCTAACAATGACCAAATGCGAGGCCTGACAGTAGGTGCCTATTTGTGCATTTGTCTATGTAATAATAACAAGAATGTTATGTCTTACTGGAATTATCTACATTTTACAGAGAGGAAAGCTGAGGTTCAGGGAAGTTACTGATACTCAGGATTTCGATTAGAAAGTTAAAGAGGTTCAAAGTCTTCAGTGTATCTGCTGGTTTTACCAAGACTACATACCACCCACTACGGCAATTTCAAGAATTTGCCCCATTGGATGACGAATCCGTAAAAGTCCTTGAGGGTCTCTTTCCTACCGTGTTCCCAGCCACACTTAGCACTCAGCTCTGGGCCAGCCGCGTCCTACAAAGTGACCTGGAGCCAGTGTGAGGTCTCAAAACCACACAACTTTCCTCCTACCCAACTTTCCGGGCCCTCTGCTGTCCTCCTATTCCATAAATTACCTTCGCGCAACATCACGTTCAGCAGGCGCTTAACTCTGATCTCAGATATCTGACCCAATCAAATCTCTCACCGTCCAGCTGCTTTCCTGTAAACGAAAGTGGATTATACTTCCAGGAAGGGCAATTCCACCGCTTCTTCATCTAGTGCAAAGTGAAAACACAGCAATGTCCAGTGAGATTCAGAACAGGGAACATTCCGTTTAATTTTCCAGGTGAGTGATTGTTAAAGTTTCGGGAATGTATTTTCTTGTTTATCAGAAGTTAAGTGTCACTCGTTCCCCTGTGGTTACTAAAGCTTTGGGGAATCTCTCGCCAAAACCACTCGTTAACATTGCATGGGAAACTGGAATAGTGAAATAAAGATCAATTATGCGATCTCAGAATGAATGTTCTGCTACTTCTCCGAGATGAAGTTTGGGTACTAGTGTTTCTCCATCAAGTAGGGGGAAAGAGAGAGAGGGAAAGTAAGTGAACAAAAAATAACCCATCATCCAACATGAATAGAAGGGCACAGTCTGGACTCTTTCCAATGGCAAGGATCACTGCCTGTGCCAATAAGTGGGGCTGAGCTTATGGAGTTGTTTTGCTGAGATCTTTAGGACTGATACTACAATTCCTAGGACTACGTTAAAGCAATTAATCAAGGAAACCATTAGGCTGGAGTGGCTTTAATGTCTTGGTGACCTATGTAAGCAAGCCAAAATCCAAGCCAGTCAATACACTTGAATCAAGAAAGTAAAAGCTAAAAACAGTCAATCACCAACAGCCAACCAGCCTTTCCCAAATAAGGTAACTGCTTAAGTCCTAGCCAAGGAAATCATTTCTTGGCTTCAGCATCTTTTGTATAAAAACCTTGCCCCTAGCTTCTGTCTATGGAATCTCCTAATTGCTTTTGGGTTGGCACTGCTCGGTTTGTTTTTTTATTTTTTATTAAAAAATTTGTGTATATATATGTATATATATAAAATTTTTTGTCAAGTTAGGTAACACACAGTGTATACAGTGTGCTCTTGGTTTTGGGGGTAGATTCCCATGATTCGTCACTTACATACAACACCCAGGGCTCATCCCACCAAGTGCCCTCCTCAATGCCCATCACCCATTTCCCCCCTGCCTTGCACCCCCATCAGCCCCTAGTTTGTTCTCTGTATTTACGGGTCTCTTATGGTGTGCCTCCCTCTCTGTTTAAAACTATTTTTCCTCTTCCCTTCCCCCATGGTCTTCTGTTAGGTTTCTCAAGTTCCACATATGAGATGAATGGATAAAGAAGATGTGGTGTATATATTCAACGGAATACTACTTGGCAATGAGAAAGAATGAAATCCTGCCATTTGCAACAACACGGATGGAACTGGAGGGTACTGTGCTAAGTGAAATAAGACAGTCAGAGAAGGACAGATATCATATGTTTTCACTCCCATGTGGAACTTGAGAAACTTAACAGAAGACCATGGGGGAAGGGAAGGGGAAAAAACAGTTTCAGATAGGGAGGCAGACCCATAAGACACTCTTAAATACAGGCCCTACCCATCAAAAATATTTTTTTATGTTTATTTATTTTTTAGAGAGAGAGGCAGAGTGTGAGTGAGGGGAGGGGCAGAGAGAGAGGGAGATACAGAATCCGAAGCAGCTGTCAGCACAGAGCCCGATGAGGGGCTCAAACCCATGAACCGTGAGATGATGACCTGAGCCAAAGTTGGATGCTCAACTGACTGAACCACCCAGGTTCCTAGGCACTGCTCATTTTAAAATCGATGCATGCTCAAACTCCTGGGAAAAAAAATTTAATATGTTTCAGTTTACCTTTTCACATTATTAACCCACTACTTTCCCAAACAGGGATTCCACGCTTTTTGCGTGGCAGCCCACTAAGGAGGAGCAGAAGCTTCCATATTGGAAAACCCACCTTTTCTCACTTTGCCTAGAAACAGACATCAGTGAAACCTGAGGAAATGTCATGTCCGATGACATTTTGGGAGGGATAGTGTTAAAATGACTTGAACGAAATACGGACAAGGAATCATTTCAGCATCACGCGTGCGTGCGTAAGGAGCAGTCAATGAAAGCTGATGTAACACATGATGGCAGTCTGCAAGATCACGCCGTATCTGTGGGCCAGCCAGTCACAACAGGCAACTTGAAAACGCTAAGTGCACATTATTTCAAATTGACAAAAAGGGAGAGAAACGCCAGGAGAAACTCCGCCTCAAGACTTTCCGACACAAACACGACCGCATGTGCTTTAGCTCACGTGCACGCATTCCTCCACGCTCTTTGAGAAGAAGGCCTTGAATTCTTCCCCGACTGGTGAGGCGGCCAGACTTTCTAGTAGAGCGGTTCACTGAAATCCCCTCTAAATTCCAGAAGTTTGCTCATTTTAGTTCAGAAATAAGACATCTTAATAAACTTTAATAAGTCAGTGATTAAGTCCCAAATGAGTCGACTTCATCCCGTGTCGAAGGAACACCCCTGGAATTGGGTTATTTGCCGACAGTCATACAACAAGGGTAATTTGGGGGCAAATCTGGGCATATGTGACCATGGTTTTTATGATCCTTGAAATCCATCCAAGGAAGAAAGCAACCAGGTAGACGGTCATGAGATGTTAACGGCACTTTTGGGGAGAATGCATAGTCAAGGACTAGATATACCAGATCAAAAATGAAACTTAGGTACTACATAACTTCCCTAAATCGAGCACCTCTAATAAATTATTTCATGAAGTCACAATTGGGAAATGAGTTATTACTACAAAAACTAAAGCTGGCTGATGGCTTTAAAAATTCAGGTTCTTCTCAGACGGAGGAGGGAAGTAGGGGACAGGCTTTCCCCCGCTCTGCAGTGCAAGCCAGACCCCGGGGGACTGAGCCTTGCTGTGGTCCTGGGTGTTGTCTTCTTGTCAAAACGGGCTGGAGACGTTTGACAGGAAGTGCCACGCAGCCATCAAAAAACAGAATGAAACCAGTATTGTGTCAATTTTAGAGTGAGCTCGTGAAAGGCGCAGCATGAGAACACAGGAGGAGAGAACACGGAGGGAGAGAACAGGGGAAGATGCTCTCAGAACAGCTCCAAGCCCCAGGAATGTCGGACAGTCCAGCGCCCAAGCAACAGGCGAAGGAAAAGAAAAGGGAACACGGGTTGCTCCGGGGGAGTCCCAACCATCGCAAGTAACACCATCCTTTGCCTCCTTCTTACCCCGCTTTCTGAAAGAGAATGTTACAACAGAGAGTTTTCTTTGGGGAAAACGGATGTGATGGGGGGCAGAGTGTACAACTTTCTAGCACAGCTGCGCTCGTGAGAGAATCCATCTGAGCGAGAGCGGAAGACGGTTCCCAGACACCAGAGAGGTGAGGGGTCACCTGTCACAGCAGACGCCGTTGTGAGCAGCGTAAGGGCAGGGGTGCAGAGGGAGGGCAAGCAAACACACAGTTTTTAAGCTAAGAAACCAGAAGAAGTAGAGGGAGAGAATTTTAGCAGCTGCTGTTAAATTTTACTCCCAAGTGTGAAGCTTGGGGGAGGGTGACAGGTGTCTGAAGAATAATGTTGGGAATTTTGGATGTGTGAATGACTATGTCATTCCCTGATTCACCGCGTTAGGAAGATCGATGGTAAATATATCATTTTTCAAGGATGTTGATTCTAGAATATGGTTTCTTTTGAATGTGATATGGGGCCAAGATCAGGGCTTTGCCGGGATACACGCGGGTTTATTGAGGAGAGGGCCAGAAAGGAACATTCCTCTGCATGGTAGTGGCCACAGACTGGGTTCATCACTGCCCCGTCCCCCCCACCCCCTGCAACCCAGGTCGACTAAACATTTCAGGTGCCCTTCTTGTGTTAATGGCGGCACTAATTTCCCAGCAGAATAGTGTCCACTGCTTCTTCGGATTCTCTCGTGACTACCATTACCAGCAGGGGAGGAGAGAGTTATGGATGGTTTAATGCCGCATCCATACCACAGTTGATTGTGAGTTCTGCTTATAACCTGCCTTAGTAGTTTTTAGCAATCAGGTCTGCTTTCATGAAATATTGCTATTGTGTCGTATTCATCCCTCCAACATAGAGCAAATTTAACAAGCTCCATTAACATAAGAACATGTATTAATTATGACCTAGTGAATTAAGTGCTAAGTAAGCGTGCCCAGCCCCCGATCCCCACGCTGGAGGCCTTCCAGCTGTTCCGTGCCCTCTGCTCTGAGGATACCCCCAACGATGGGAGGCGGGCCCACACAGGCAGCTTCAGGTGCTGTCCCTGGGTCCAGCCCTCCCCGGACACTCCTGGCGCAGCTCTGCTAACTTCGCGATGACAAGGGAGAGGACCCTCATTTCGTTCAGCCACCTTGGTTACACTTAAGTTTCGTTTAAAATTCTATGTCTGATATTCACTCTCCTGTTTGGTTTGTTTTCCTTTATTCATCGAAGTTTCACTTTTACTCTTCTTTCGGGGCAGCCCAGGAATTCAATATGGCCCTCTGTTCTTTGGTATGTTCCCGTGTTTTGTATCTCACTCACAGTAATGGGTTGTGGATTTGTGGGATTGTGCCTTTTTACGTGCTTACCATGATCGTTTAGATATTAGTCTAGAAAAAGTAATATTATCCTGCCAAATATTCCCGTGAGTTTCAAAAGTTCTTGAACTTGGTGTACAAAGAGCAGTGGCCAGGAATTCAAAACACCCAAGTTTTATTGTTGCCCTCGCCTGTTAACAGGTGTGTCAGCCTCTTCTGAGGTCCGCTGCTTTCTCAGCCGCTGACCTCAGTCCTCTAGAGACTTCCTGCCAGGTATTTCTGGCAGCAATGCAAGGCCACTAAACAGTCAATGATCGCTACATCATCCTGATTCCTGGGTGCTGGGGAAACCCAGCTGGAAGTGGGAGGAGCAATCGGAAGTGACACTGACTTTGGAAAGGGGAGGAAGATTCAGCTTTCATGTGGCAAGTTAGTCACAAACACACTTCCCAGACGACAAACAACCACAGAGGCATTTTCTGTGGAAAAAGAAATATACAGCAATGAGGAAAAGAAGAAGGGTTAACATAGGTAGATGAATAAATAAATGGTAGTCTTTTCCACGTGAGGATAAATAGAACTTATTTATTTTTAATGTTCGTTCATTTTTGAGAGACAGAGAGAGAGTATGAGGCGGGGGGGGGACAGAATGAGACAGAGACACGGAATCCAAAGCGAGCTCCAGGCTCTGAGCTGTCAGCATACAGCCTGACATGCGGCTCAAACCCACGAACCATGAGATCATGACCTGGGCTGAAGTCGGATGCCCAACCAACTGAGCCACCCAGGTGCCCCAACATAACTTTTTTAATTAGAAAAATTCATGATTATAAGACTAGTGATGAACCATTGGGTTGTACTATGGAAATCAAGGATGAAGGAGCCAGAGACAAGTCTTTCCGCATTTAGAAGCTCCCACAAAGCAACTTCTACTTACTACCCACCTACCTCTTCACTTACCAAAGTATTCGTTCTTACAGAGTCATGATGCAAAAGTGATTCTTATAAAAGAACGCTTAGGAAACTGTCAGGAATAGCTATTTCTTTTGAGATGTTAATATGTTAATTTTATAATGACACGTTTGGAAAGAGAGAGTTAGAGAGAGAGAGATTGACAAACAGGAAGAAGGAGGGGGGGGGCGGCGCAGAGACCTAATGTTTCTCATTAAACCAGAAATCAGAACCAAGGCTGGTAAGTTGACAGCGCGTTGCTGTGCTAACATCGGTGGGCACTCCAGCAATCTGCATCGGTGGCTTTGTGCTCCGAAATTAGCATAACTGGCAGCTGACATGTCCTATATTTCAAAGTCACTGCAGGCAGAGAGGTTCTTAACTTCGGCGAAGGCATGGCTTTTAGCAAATCTCTTGCACATGATCAATGATTGTTTTAAAATTACAAGCTGGAGATAATCACCCTGTACGATCCATTAGAGTTTGGGCCTTTTTTCCTAAATGCTTTTCGAAACAGGAAGGGCATCATATTAATTCTCCTCGGTATTTCATTAGTTTCGTGTCACTCGTTCCATTAGTTACGTGCTATTTCACATTGCTGTCAATGACACAACGCTAATTTCTTGACACGCATTTCTTTATGGTCCTCATGAATTGTGCTCATTATGGAAAATGGGCTGAATTTTTTATTGGTTTATCCTGAATGAATGATGATATTGAAATAACTCAGGCGTAATTGTTGCCAAGAAGATACTTTCGCAAAAGCACGTATATTTCTAAAGAAATAGTTTGTTGGGAATAAAACTTCAGAGTATTTGATAGACAAATGAATACGAGTAATGTAGTCATAATCACCACAGCCTCTGAAAAGCACCTTCCCTGCTATTATCTCAGAAAATAAAGACAATTTTTACAATCAATCTAATTCAAGAAAATTCTTACTTTTTAAAACTGCTGATATCAACAACATTTAAAACGCTAGAATACAGGCTCTGAAATTAACATGGAAGACTTGCCTATAGAATATATGGACGAAATATGGTGACAATATGTTTAGAAGTATATACAATTGCTATAGGACATCAAAACCTTCAACAGTAACTCTCCTTGAAAACATTCTAGTAGATGGACAATATGTTAAACATAGAGTTATAACAGGACTCAACAATTCCGTCCCTAGGTTCTGAGAATGAAAATATGTCCACACGAAAACTTGTGCGTGTATTCACTGGAGCACTATGCGTGACAGCCCAAACGCACAGACAACGCCGACAGCTGCCAGTGGACGAACGGAAAAACAGTGTAGTGTATCCACATCGTGGAATATTATTCAGCCACAAAAAGGGAGGGAGTGCCGATACAAGCTTCATCGTGGATGAGCCTTGAAAACACGAAGGTGGACATGAATAGTTACACCTTGTATGATATCCCTGAATAGGTACACCCCCAGAACTGGAAAACAATCACAGATTGCCAGGCACTGGGATAAGTGGTGAGTGGGGACTGACCAACTACCAGTGGGTGTGTAGTTTCTTTCTCAGGTGATGAAAATATTCTGGAAAAGTGGTGGTGATGACACAACTTTGTGACTATATTAAAATCCACTGAACTGTACGCATAAGAGGTGAATTTTACAGTTTATGGGTTTTACATTAGAAATGAATGAATACATAAAAACTGAAAACCGATTGATATAAAATAATTAGTGTTAGAATTCCACTAATATCT
This sequence comes from Paguma larvata, assembly GCA_030068075.1. Taxonomy (NCBI): domain Eukaryota; kingdom Metazoa; phylum Chordata; class Mammalia; order Carnivora; family Viverridae; genus Paguma; species Paguma larvata. The sequence continues at coordinate 133,270,979 of CM057828.1, forward strand.
TGGTCTTGTACATTTTCCTCTACTTCACGTTAAAATAAAAGGTAGATCGGGATATGAAGAGCCTTTTCCATTTCCTTACTTTTGTCTGACTTTGGACTTCTGGGTTTGGGTCTAGTAGACACAGATAATGCAGAAACAGAGAGAAGTAAAAATAAAACAGAACTGAATGTTTTGCACAAGGAGGTAACAGAGATTTTGTCTTTTAATGTTTGAAAAACATCATGGCATCTATTTCTATTTTTTTGGGTACTTTACATCTTTCTGATAATTAGTAGGAAAGGATGCATCTAATACTGTCTCCATTTGAAAGAAAATGGCCAACTATCCCGCTGTGAAGTCATCTTCATTTGAAGGGTAAATAAATACATTTTCAAAGTAGAATTCATCATAGTGTCCTTATGAGTTTCGAACTGAATTTAAAAGCTCTTGGGGTTTGAATTTGGTTTATGCTTGGCAAAAGACAACTTGCTTCTTCAAAGAAAGACATCTCTAAGGGGCTTGTGAGGTTTTCTAAAGATCAAATTGCTCTCATTTGGATGATTTAATTGTAAACGAATAAAAATAAGATTTTAATTTACTTTGACCACCCACGAAAATTTGAGAATTCAAAAACTGGATGGGAAAGAGGGAAACAGAATGGAAAACTAGTACATGGAAATTTATTTAGAATTTATTTGAAACCTGTGAGGGATAATGAGGGAAGACAACGTTCTTTGAAAGACTTTTTTTTCTTGAAAAGATAAACCTCACGATGATCAATAAGGCTACGATGTCTTTAAAAGATAAGGACCAATTGGAAGATATTTTATAATTTGAGAGCAACAAATTGAATAGCTGAGTTTGATAACACTTTGATTTGGAACAGACGTAATGAAACACGAATCCGTGCAATGGTCAACGTTTTCATCCATCATTTTCCTAGTCCTAAATTTTCCTAATGATTCAGGTAGGGAAATACAATTTTCCTGAACACGTTTAGTGAGCTCTAGATGAAATGAGAATTTCATAAACAATATAGTAAACATTAATTTTTAGTACTAGGCTGCACCAAAAGAACACACCTGTTAGGAAAACCAAATGTATTATTCAGTGATATCCTACCCAATTCGACCTGTTTTAGAAGTCTGAAGGAAGAAGGAAAAAAAGTGGTAGTTCATTTAACGAATCAGCACATTATTTGGAGTCTGCAGACATCAGAATCGGGGGCTCCTTTTGCCTTCTGAATCACCAAATACCTCATCCAATCGGTGTCTTGGATAAACGGAGTAGTTAACCAATACATAATATATACGTAAAATGAGTATGAGCAGTGTTTGCATCAGGTTGTAATTTTATTTATTATTGGTCCAATGCGTTAAATGAGAACTGGATGTGGAAAATCACTGAAGACGGTAAAAGCCGCGACGCATAAAGCGCGAGCAAGAGTCCGAGCTGCCTCGCGCTTGGAAAATTCACGGAGGCAGGCAGGAGGCCGGCGCCTATGACAGTTCCAGATGAATAGCAATTAAATAGATTTTTGTTGAATATTAGTAAAAGCAGAGAAGATGAGAACTCGTCAACGGGCAGTCTCTCTATAATCTGAAGGTCCATGTTTAGCCTCTTACATTTACCCCTGAACCTGCAATGCAGCGAGGCACCCGGTGAGGTCTCGTCTCGGTGCTCGAACCCTGAGCATGCGGGGGACTGCGCTGGCTCTTTCCCGATATTCCCGAATTGCTCCCTACACTGAGAAAATGTGTGGGGCAACAGAATCACACACACAAAGGGATGAAAGCGTTCAGGCAGTTCCTGTTGACGTTAGGGGACGGCGTAACATTTCCTTACAATTGTTTTCACTTGGTTTTTAATTCCCACCAGAGTCATAGGGAAAGAACCTGCTGTTCACGCAGAACATGAGTCCTTAATCACCATGAGCTCCCCGTGTCCACCGCTACCAGTGACGAGGCTCGCGGGGGTGCTGGGGAGATTCCGGGGGTCTAGAATAACACACAAATAATTAAACTGTTAGGACAAATAAAATATGTCTTTTGATACTACACAGATGGATGTTTTTATAAGGAAAGGGTATGTTGGGACTTTTAAATTGCATTGACATGATGGCTGGATACATAAGGATTTTACTGAGGGGTCATAAAGCCCAAATTATGAGTTCTCAAGAAGAGAAAATTGTGGTGTGTGTGTGTGTGTGTGTGTGTGTTAAATTTCCTTAGTAAGAAATCAAACAGGTGAAAAGAATTTTAAGCCAGATGGAAATAAAGGGTGATTTGGGAGCTGGACAGCATATGACCTTATTACGTCACTGTTAATTAACCAAAAAAGTCTTATTTATTTTAGTTAAGTGGTTTGCGGTTATTCTTTTCAAATTTTATCACGTGGCTAACAGTGTCATTAATCGTGTACTTTTGAGCATAAATCCAGTACCTTTGAGAATTAAAAATAAAGAGAAAGTGCCCCCAAATCCAATGGCAACAATGCCTTCTAGAAAGAGAGCGGTTACACAAATTCACAACCTAGGACAATTTAGAGAGCTGAATTAAACCAGCCTCGTTGGACTGTCAGAGTGAAGGGGTCACCTTCTTTGACAAGCCTCGCTCTCATTAAACCAGGCGATGTACTCAGCATGTTGCAAGCTGAGTCCTCAGAATGCTGGTGACAGGGGACACGGCAAGGAAATGTATCCCATGAGTATATGGAATTCGAATTTAAATCCTTCAATGGAATCAGGCAGCAGCTCAAACATTCTGACTACTCGAATGTTAGCGGTTAAGGCAATTAAAATTCCTTCTGGACGGTTTTGTGTTTTATTTTGCTTTGTTTCACTTTCTTTCTGTCCTACACTGTCATCTGTTAAGAGGATGCTGTATTACATAAACCTGGTTCCATCTATTAAAAAATGATACTCCAAATCGAAATGACTGCTTTATCCTTAGTACTAGCACTGCAGGCTATTCAATAAGAGGAAAAACAGTAGGTTTGGACTCTCTGTTAAATGTAAATTTCGAGGGTTATTTGATGTGTCCTTTGCAACTGTTCCATTCAAGGGCAGGGCGGGGGGGACACTTGAAAATACCAAATCTTAATTGCACGTGATTATGCCAAATCACATTATCCTGACAATGGTAATAGGACTAACTGATTACAAAGATGTCTTTTCGGTGAGACTGAGGGGAACATTCCAATTCTAATAGTAGACAAATTAAATATGCCGGGGATTAGGCACCTGAAATTTCAGACAGAAGAAGACACAAAATATGTGTATTTTTCTTTTGAGAGACTAAATGCTGAAGAGGCGCGTGTGCAAATGTGCGTGCGTGTGCTAAGCAGGAGACAAATGTCCTTGGAACATAATAGAGAAACATGTATGTAGCATGGGACCGTCCACTGGAAAACAAGAGCAGAGCTGCAGATGAAGGCCACGTAGGTAACCGGAGATTTCCTTTGAGCCATGTGGAAGAGAGGGAGAAGGACACTGAGTTGCGATGAATCACAAGGCTTATTTAACCCAGTACGTCCACAGTACAGCATTCCAGCCGGCGGTCGCTAAGGTAAAACGATTGGGATGTCTCACTTTTCAGTGTTTGCGCTAAGTCTTCCATAACATCTCCATTTGGACGGGCGCACGGGGAGGGCTCCCAGCCACATGCGGCTAGTGGCCGCCTTAGTAGGCAGCACAGGGATGCTGGCCGGCACCTGTAAGTTTGCCTGTATGACGCTGTATGACGCCACCGACACCCCCTGACAAGCCACCCTACCGCAGCGCCTTCATTCCTCCATCTGGCGAAAATGGGGTCACGTTTCCAAATTCCAGCCCTTTAACGTTGATAATGACTGAGAGCAGCAGGAGCAATAAAAGTCGGCATGGTCCCCAGACCGAGATCGGGGTGGCGACAGTTCCCACAGGCTGGACGACTGCTGAGCCTTTGCTGCTAAATGTCTTTTGTTTTACTTTAAAAAAGCTCCTTATAAAAGTAATGTATACACATAAAAAGTGCACAGTTTGTAATTATATGGCTCGGTACACTTTGAGAAGCTTAATAAGCTCATGAAGCTAGAACTCAGATAGGAAACGGAACATAGGATATCTGCTATTCTGACCTCTAATTGCATAGATTAGTCTTGTCCTTTTTTATTCCCTACGTAATATTCTGCACTATTTACTCTTTTGGGTCTGACTTTTTTCATGACATAGTGTATTTGATTCGTATTATTGTACAGAGATAAAGATCATTTATTCTCATCTATCCTATTATTCTAATGTTAATGGGTGGTTTTAATAGTTTCCTTAAAGGTCAGTAATACATTCCATATACGTTGCATTAACCTCTTTCTGATTTATAGCTATATAAAAATAAACCATATGACTTTGGGTGTTTCCAACATTGTATAATAATAAAGATTCCATAATGGGAACATAATATATTTTAATTTGTAAACATAGCTTGAAAAGGAGAAGTAGAACCATGAAGAAACCGACATTATCCTAAAATTTACAGAGAAGTGTAAAGGGTCAAACATAGCCAAGACTTTCTCGAAGAAGAACAAAATGGGAAAACAGGTATAAAGAGACATATTGAGGAAATAGAAGTCGAATCTGATGCATTGACCCGTTAATGGAACAGAATAGGGAGTCCAGAAACAGACGCGAACATTTCTGGTTGTTCGTTCCATGAGAGCGGTTGCACTGCAGACAAATGGAAAAACAACAGAGAATTCATAAAATATCCTATGATTTCACTCCTATGTGGAATTTAAAAAACAAAACAGATGAATATGGGGGAAGGGAAGCAAAAATAAGATAAAAACCGAGAGGAAGACAAACCACAAGAGACTGTTGACTACAGAGAACACACTGAGGGTTGCTCGGGGTGGGGGGTGGGGGAGGGGCTAAATGGCTGATGGGCACTAAGGAGGGCCCTTGCTTGGCATGAGCGCTGGGTGTGACATGTAAGTGATGAACCACTAAACTCTGCTCTCAAAATCATTGTTATAGTATGTTAACTCACTTGGATTTAAATAAAATTTAAAAATTAAAAAATGTATTAGAAATATTTCTTTACCCTAAGTCGTAAAAGTAACCTTCTATTTTATCATCTAAAAGCTTTTTAGCATTTAGATACTTAGTCCACCGCAAGTAGGCTTTTGTGTGTGGCGTGAGGAGTTCAGGGCTTTTTCTCCGTATGGATGACCAATTGACCTAGGGCCTTTTTTTTTTTTATTTGTTTTTGAGAGAGAGAGAGAGAGAGAGAGCATGAGCAGGGGAGGGGCAGAGAGGGAGGAAGACACAGAATCCGAAGCAGGCTCCAGGCTCTGAGCTGTCAGCACAGAGCCCGACGTGGGGCTCGAACTCACGAACCGCAAGATCATGACCTGAGCCGAAGTCAGACGCTTAACCCACTGAGCCCCCCAGGCACCCCTAAATGTCTCTAATACTGTGATTGAAATGTGTTTGTTAAGGCCACACAGTGTAACTATGTTAGCAAGGACACCAATTCGTTTTTAGAAAAATGTCAGACACTGTTGTTGACCTGAGATTCATTTCGCATTCTCCTTTGTGAGCGCAACACTGATTTGGCTTAAGAATCTCCCCGACATGGGAAGTGACTGTCTCACCTACCCAGGGGTAAGTCTTGTCTGAGGCTTGGCTCCCCAACAAACAGACCCTGAGAGAGGCACTTATTGGAAAGTGCTCTCTTGACGAACAGCCCTGAGACAGAAGGAAAGAGGCGTGAGCCCTGCAGGTGCAGCAGAGGCCTTGGTGGAGCCCACGGAGAGCTCGGAAGCCTGGGAGGCCCTCTCGACAATGTCCCCAATTCCGACGAGGAGTCTGGCCCACACGCCCCGTATCAGACAGGCATTGAATGTGAGCTGCACCCGGACGGGACGTACACTTGGGCGACAGGGGAGCTCCCGCAAGGGTCCCTGGCTCTCAGCGCCCAGCCAGTGACGCTGCCACATGCCAGGGAGCAGAGCCCCTCGTTTCCACTCAGAGCTGCTGCACCACGAGGCCGCAGGCTGGGCAGCTCACAAAGAGGAGACGTCTACTTTTCACCATTCTGGAGGCTAGAAATCCGCTAGCAGGGCTCCAGCAGAGTCGATGTCTGGTGAGGGCCCGACTTCGGGTTCACAGGTGGTATCTTGCCACGTCCCATATGGGCACGAATCCTGCCACGCCCTCCCAAAGCCCTGCCTCCTGACACCATCCCCTTGGGGTTAAGCTTCAAAATATGACTCGTGGAGGACACAAACAGCCTGCGGGTAACATTCTGGGGACATCTGGACAAGGACCACAGCACCCAGAGATGCCGACCAGTGTAATCCAGTCCTTCCGGAACCCTGCAATCCCTCTAGGAAAATAAGAAATTACGTAGAGCACTGGGGTAGACAGACCGGGCGGCTCTCTATCCTAAGCAGTAGGAGGTCTTAGCTCTCTGGTCCTGAAGATGGAGAGCGCCAACACGTTGGTACACCTGTAACCTTTCTGCGGCGTGTGATGCAGACCAGACACAAAGGTGGGAAACTCTCACCAAAAGGGAGCTCATTGTCCTTGTACAGAAATGGGCACGGTGTCCAGTTCTGACCTACAGGCTGGAGAGTCTCCTGGGGAAATGCCCGCCACACTGACACCTTTGGGTTTCGGGGAGAAAAAGAGAGCGGAAGGTAAACAAATTAGGTTAGGCACTATTGATAGTAGATTCTGAAGCTTTAAAAATATTGAATTATACTGTTTTCAGAACTGCAAGTTCTGCGAGGGAGTTAAACACGGAAGCGGTCCATGTGTCGATACAGCAGTGATTTTTCTCGTATTTGTTTTTGCTTTTATTAAAGTGGAACAATATTCTTTTAGCAGTATACCAGTAAGGTTGAGGAATATTTTAACGCCTTTTTCAGGTTAGAAGATCTAAGGAGAGGGAACTATGCTGAGCCCTCCTGCAGACGGGGTGGAGTAGGCGCCAAAGGGCCAGAAGTGCCTTGTAAATTGTCAGCAGCCTGAACCACGGGACGGGGCCGGCAGCTTTCGCGTGCGGGAAGCAAGCCCGGGCTCTGAGCACCTGCGGTCGTGAAAGAACGCTCAACCCCAGACGATCACACCAGGGCCGGGGGGCCACATCTGTCGCATCTCTTTCCCCAGCCACACGACCACAGTCTTTGCGTTACATAAGGTCTCGGGAGTGGACAGTTTGGAGAAATAAGGCAAAATGCTGAAAACCTTCATTTTGGTTTGTTTCATCTCGTTTTAAGGGAAATATATGCTCTGCCTAGTTGCAGTGGTGCCGGCCTAGTGTTTGACTCCTACTTGGTTCAGCGAAGATGGATTTTCTTCCTCGAGTTTATTATGTTAATAGTTATTCACTCGAGTAACTGTGTTTCCAAGGCAATTTTGATCATGTCATTGGACACAGTTAAAGTAAGACGGGATGACTGGGGCCTTTTCGTCTCTTACTGTGGGTAATTGCTATTTCCACAAATGTCAAAAAGTGCCGTGTTTTCGCAGAGCTGTGAACAACATTGTCAATTCGAGGGCAGCAAAACGTGAAAACTATTTCAACGCTTTATGGGCGCCGATTTAGGAATAAACAATAGGATTCCATAGTTAACACTCAGTATCCGCTCTTGAAATCTAGTGCTTGTAAACTACAGATATCCATTAATACAAGGGATATAGAAAGTGGCGAGGATATCAAGATAACTTCTTATAGAAAACAATCACGATTTTCTTCAATTCTTCATTAGTTTTCACATGTCAGGCCTGCCAGATCATATTCAACCAAGAGAATATCCTAAATTCAAGTCGCGTTTCTAGCCAGCTTCTGTGTTAAAAAATTTTCTTGGAATGTGCTAATGTAATAAAGAGGAAGGTTTTGGGTGGTGATTGTGTCCACATGGATATTATAACTACGGGCCAACAATTGAGAATCAGTGGCTGTCGTTGGAGTCACAAAATGGTTCTGGAATATTTATTTCTGTGGCTCGATGCTCGAACAATCCACGCTTCAATCAGCCAAGGTTTGGTGTCTACGCTGAGCAAAACATTGCTATGTGCTAATAAGGGATGAAATTTAATTTCCCTCCTCCATTCAGGGGGACAAGAGAAAAGAATTCCTTTGGGTCTGGAGGAGGGAGGGAGGAGAAGATTTTCGCATGCAGGCGTGGAGGGAGCTTGGGACTTCCCCTTGAAGCTTTCACTCCCAAAGGACAGGTGACTGTCTTGGACTTGGTCCCATGGACCCTGCTCACTCCTGCCGCTTCTCGGCAGGCACTGCACACAAGGCAAGTGAAGATGTTGTCTAGCTCAGTGCCAAGCCTGCTGAAGACCCTATAATATAGGAAGGAAGGCAACGTGGCTCGAAAAAGAATATTCGTAATTATCGTAAGCAGAACTTTTGATTTTGAGGTGACTCCTGCATGGACCTAATTCCTTAAAGGGCAGCAAGACCAAGATCCACACTCTCTGACCCTGCAGGTTCCTCCCACGAGGGTGAGGACTTTGAGGGTGCAACGCTGAGGAGCTGGAAAAGCGCTGGAGAAGCTGGATCCATTTACCCCCAAGTATTATTCTATATGTTCTTTGTGCCTCTTCTGTTTTTTGTTTGCTTGTCTTTGGTTTCCGATAACTGAAGTGCAGACAAAATGATACAGAACGTCCATGATAACTTTCACCCATCTTAAGACCTGTACCAGGTCCCGCAGCCTGGGCTGGTTCAGGTGGTGGACCTCGCTGCCGTAACATCGAAGTAGCAAAAGAAAGTAACCTCTCTCCTGAGAACCCTCAAACTTCACTGCACTTCCGGCTGTGGCAGAGAAGGGCAGAGGGTAGATAGTATCACAGTACTTTTGTCGCTTAAAAATCCGCGCTGTCCTACCCCGTTACTTCGAGCACAACGTAGTGGGTGAATTTCCTGCTTTATCTGTAAAATCCAACAGGATAGGGTGTGTGTGTGTGTGTGTGTGTGTGTGTGTGTGTGTGTGTGAAATCTTAATCACGTCCAGGGCCCTTTCCCCCCACTGGTTTGTTTTCCCTTTCTTATTAAATTTTAAAATAAGAGCCTGAGCTATTTGCCTAAAAATTACATTGCAGTTTTTGGGAATTTGTGTTTCTCTTAAGACTTTATCATAATTTTAAGTTAAAATGTTTGTATAATTACAGTTATGTATATTTTATTTGTGGTGTGCGTATTTTTGCCCAGCTTAGAAAGAGCATTCCTCCTTCATGTTTATAGATAAATGTTTTCTTCTCAAGCTTTGTAGGTTTATTTTTAAAGGTTAATATTTGTATCTCTGAGAATTTATTTTCATATAAGAAAACTAATGTTATTTTTTAAAAATTTTTAAAGAATTGGTAGGGGGTGCCTGGGTAGGTAAGTGTCCGACTTCAGCTCAGGTCATGACCTCATGGTTTGTGGGTTCAAGTCCCACATTGGGCTCTGTGCTGACAGCTCAGAGCCTGGAGCCTGCTTTGGATTCTGTGTGTCTCTCTCTCTCTGCTCCTTGCTGCCTGGGCTTTCTCTCTCAAAAATAGATAAATATTAAAAAAAAAAAGAATTGGTGAAGCAGTTTCTCTCTTTTTTTTTAATGTTTATTTATTTTTTTTTAATTTAAAATAGTTTATTTTCAAATTGGTTTACATATAACACCCAGTGTTCATCCCAACATGTGCCCTTTTCTAATGCCCATCACCCCCTCTCCCCCCTCCCTCATCCCCCCCACCCTCAGTCTTTTTCTTAGTCTTTGAGAGTCTCTTATGTTTTATCTCCCTCCCTCTCTGTGTCTTTTTTTCCTTTCCCCTCTTCCCCTCCCCCTGGTTTTTGCTTAGTCTCACCAAGTCCACCTATTCGTGGAAACATATGGTATCTGTCTTTTTCTGACTGACTTATTTCACTTAACGTAATACCCTCCAGTTCCATCCATGTTGCTACGCATGGCCAGATTTCATTTTTTCTCATTGCCACATAGTAGTCCATTGTATATAAGTACCACTGAAGCAGTTTCTCTTAACACATTTGCTGAGTACAGGATACAATACAGGGTGAATATGCACTCAAATAAATCCAATTACTTGCGCTAAGCGAAACAAAAATATAATGCAAAATAAAGCCACAGTAGGGCAGGAGGGTAAAATAGATAATTGTGGGGATTTTAAACTTTTTCACTTAGTGAGTGCATCATTATTATCGTATCTTACTAATTAATATCATAAAGTTAATTTAAAGCAAGGAGCTGATAAGCAGGAAGAGGACAGAGAAGTCAGTGTAAAGGAGGCAAGACTCAGCCTTAAGTGCCTAACAGCGACTTAGGATTAAAACCTGTAAGTAAAAAATCCATTAAATCTATTAAAGTAAAAATATACTGGATCCTGACAGCTTTGTGGTAGAAAATTATGAAAAGGATTTATTTTATTTATTTTATTTTATTTATTTTAAAATGTTTATTTATTTTGAGAGAGAGAGAGAGGGAGAAAGCAAATGGGGAAGGTGTAGAGAAAGGGAGAGAAAGAAAGAGAGAGAGAATCCCAAGCAGGCTTCACACTGTCAGCACAGAGCCTGACACGGGGCTTGAACCCATGAACCATGAGATCATGACCAAAACCAAAACTCAGATGCTTAACTGACTGAGCCACCCAGGCACCCAAAAAAGATATATTTTAAAATACCAAAAATATAAAATTCAAATGGTTTTATAAATTTTAAACAAGTATCAGATAAGAAGACATATTTTATATTTCTGTATTAAAGAACAGTTTATTACTCATGGCATATAAGGAATACCTATTGCATTGGCTTCCTTCTGCTTCCATAACAATGTACCACAAATTCAGTGGATTAAAAAAACACGATTTATTATCTTACAGTTCCAAAGGTCAGAAGTTCAAAGGGGGTCTCGTTGGGCTAAAATGAAGGTGATATCAGGGTTGTGTTCCTTCCAGCTCCAGGAGAGATTCTTATTGTTGCCTTTCTAACTCCTAGAGCGCATCTGTGTCTCTCACCTCAAGGCACTGTCTCTGTCTTCAAGACCAGCTATAGCTGTTGGGGTCTTTCTTAGGATCCCGTTTCTCTGGATCTTATTCTTCTGCATCTTCGCCATGTAAGTACCTTTGTGATTACACTGGGCCTGGCTGGGTAATCCGGGTTAATCTCTTTATTTTAAAGTCATCTGGGTACTTCCTGTTGAAAAAACTTTTGCAAAAGTAGCCTAATAGATACCTATGAGAATGTCTATTGCAACACCCTTCATCTGGGAGTGAAAGGATAAAATGTGTTATAATATTCATGCAGTAAAATACCAGGCATTAGCTAGAAAGATCAGGATTAATCGATATGCTTAAATCTTAAAAATAATGTTGAAGGTGCAAAGGCCTGTGGGCAGGGTGGCAAGAAATACAACAGAATGAGAAGACAGAGGAAATTACCCCAAACGAAGGAAGAAGGAATAAGCAACATTCCTGATGGAGAATTTATACCAACAATCATAAGAGCACTCATTGGACTAGAGAAAAGAATGGAAGACATCAGGTAGATCGTTACCACAGAGATAAAATAGTTAAAAAGGAATCAATCAGAGGTAAAGAAAGGAATAAACGAGATTAGAAATGTACTTGATGCAATGAACAGCAGACTGGAAGAAGCCAAGGAAAGAGTGACCTAGAAGACAAAGTAATAGAAAGCAATGAAGTTGAAAAAAAGAGAGAAAGAAGAATTATGCAACACAAGAATAGAGTTAGGGAACTCAGTGACTCCATGAAATACAATAACATTCATATTGTAGGAGTCCTAGAAGAAGAAGAGAGAAAAAAGGGCAGAAAATTTATGTGAAGAAATAATAGCTGAAAACTTCCATAATCTGGGGAAGGAAACAGATATCCAGGTACAGGAGAACTCTTATCAAAATAAACAGAAGCAGGCCAATACCAAGACATATAGTAGTTAAAGTTGCAAATTATAGAAATGATGAAAAAAAATCTTAAAAGCAGCAAGACAAAAGAAGTCATTAACTTACAAGGGAAAACCCATAAGGCTAGCAGAAGATTTTTCAACAAAAACTTTGTGAGTCAGAAGGGGGATATGACATATTCAAATGCTGAATGGGAAAAACTACAGCCAAGAATACACTATCCAGCAAGGCGATCATTAGGAATATGAGGAGAGATAAAGAGTTTCCAAGGCGAGCAAAAACTAAAGGAGTTCATGACCACTAAATCAGCCCTACAAGAAATATTAAAGAGGACTCTTTGAGTGGAAAGAAGAGACTGAAACTGACAGTATAAATGTAGAAAACACAACAGCAGTAACAATGAAGATTTCTGTAAAAAAATCAGTTAAGACACTAACAAAAAAAGGATATAAAATATAATGACATATGCCTAAAATGTGGGGAAGAGAGGAGAAAAGAATGGGTTCGAACTTAAATGACCATCAACTTAATATAGACCGCTATATGCAGGAGAGGTTTTATATACACCTAATGGTAACCATATATCAAAAGCCACTAACAAACATGCAAAGAAAAAAGAGAAAGAAATTCAAATAGATCACTAAAGAAAATCACCAAAACATGAAAGAGAGAAAAACAAAAAATGAACAGAAAAAATCTCCAGAAATAACCATAAAACAAGTAACAAAATGGCAATAAATGCATATCTATAAATAATTACTTTAAATCTAAATAGATAAATGCTCCAGTCAAAAGACACAGGGTGTTAGAGTGGATAAAGAAACAAGACCTATCTGTATGTTTCCTAAAAGAGACTCATTTTAGACCTAAAAACACCTGCAGATTGAATGCGAGGGAATGGAGAAACCTTTATCATGAAATGGGTATCAAAAGAAAGCTGGAGTAGCAGTACTTCTATTAGACAAACTACACTTTAAAACAAAGACTGTAATAAGAAACAAAAGGGCACTATATAAAAATAAGGGAAAAATGCAATAAGAAGATATACCGATTGTAAATATTTATGTGCCCAACATGAAAGCACCCAAATACACAAAACCATTAATAACAAACATAAAGGAACTAATCGATAATAATACAATAATAGTAGAGGACCTTAATTTTCTTCTTCTTCTTTTTTAAGTAGGCTTCATGTCCAGTGTGGAGCTCAGTGTGGGGCTTGAACTCACGACCCTGAGATCAAGACCTGAGCTGAGATCAAGAGTTGGATGCTGGGGCACCTGGGTGGCTCAGTTGGTTAAGGAAACTGACTCTTGATTTCGGCTCAGGTCATGATCTCACAGTTCATGAGTGAGATCCTTGTGTTGGGCTCTGCACTGGCAGCACAAAGTATGCTTGGGATTCTCTGTCTCCCTGTCTCTCTGCCTCTTCCCCACTTGCACGCACATGATCCCTTTCCCTCTCTCTCAGTCTCTCAAAAAAAAAAAAAAAAAAAAGAGTTGCATGCATAACCGATTGAGCCACCCAGGTGTCTCTAATAGTAGGGGACTTTAACACACCACTTACATCAGCAAACAGATCATCTAAACAGGAAATCAACAAAGAAAGAAAGACTTTGAACAACACACTGGACTAGATGTTCCTAACAGGAATATTTAGAACATTCCATCATAAAACAGCAGAATTCACATCCTTTTTAAGTGCACATGGAACTTCTCCAGAATAGATCACATACTAGGCTACAAATAGGCCTCAAGAAATTCAAGATTGAAGTCATACCATGCATCTTTTCTGACCACAGTACCAGGAAACTAGAAATCAATCACAAGAAAAAAATCTGCAAAAACAACAAATACATGGAAGTTAAATAACCTGCTACTAAACAATGAATGTGCCAACCATGAAATAAAAGAAGAAACTTAAAAAAATACATGGAAGCAAATGAAAATGAAAACACAATGGTCCAAAACTTTTAGAATGCAGCAAAAGTGGTTCGAACATGGAGATAAAGAGCAATATAGTCCTACCTTGAGAAACAAGAAAAAGCTCAAATAAACAGCCTAACTTCACTCCTAAAGTAGTTAGAAAAAGAAAAACAAAACCAAACGAAACCTAAAGGCAGCAGAAGAAAATACTAAAGATAAGAACCAAAATAAATGATATACAAAGTAAACACACACACACACACACACACACACACACACACACACACACACACAATAGAACAGATCAATGAAACCAGGATCTGGTTCTTTGAAAAGATCAACAAAATTGATAAACCTCTAGCCAGACTTATTAAAAAGAAAAGACAGTGGACCCAAATAAATAAAATCAGAAATAAAAGAGAAAATATAACAACTAACACTACATAAATACACTTACAAGAGAATATTATGAAAATCTATATGGTAACAAATTGGACACACTACTAGAAATGGACAAATTACTAGAAACTGATAAATTACCAAAACTGAAGCAGGAAGAAATAGGAAATTTGAACACAGCAGTAACCAGCAAAGAAATTGAATCAGTAATCAAAAATCTCCCAAGAAACAAAATTCCAGAACCAGCTGGCTTCACAGGCAAATTCTACCAAACATTTCAAGAAGAGTTAATACCTATTCTTTCCAAACTATTAAAAAAAATAGAAGAGGAAAGAAAGTTTCAAAACTCATTCTATGGGGCCCGATACCAAACCAGATAAAGACATCACTAAAAAAGAGAGCTACAGGCCAGTATTTCTAATGAACATAAATACAAAAATCCTCAACGAATACTATCAAACAGAATGCAACAACACATTAAAAGAATCATTTACCGTAATCAAGTGGGATTTATTCTTGGATTGTAGCTCAATATTTGCAAATCAATCAATGTGATACAGCACATTAACAAAAGAAAGGATAAGAAGCATATAATCCTTTCGATAGAGGCAGAAAAAGCATTTGACAAACTAAACATCCATTCATGATAAAAATCCCCAACAAAGTGGGTTTAGAAGGAACATACCTCAACACAATAAAGGCCATATATTAAAACCCACAGCTAATACCATCCTCAACAGTGAAGAACTGAGAGCATTTCCTCTATGATCAGGGACAAGACAGAGATGCCCCCCACTCTCACTACTTTTATTCAACATAGTACTAGAAGTCCTAGGCAATCACATAACAGAAAGATATAAAAGGCATCCAAATTAGCAAGGAGCAAGTAAAACTTTCCCTATTTGCAGACCACGTGACACAGTCCATAGAGAAAGACACCGAAACACGGCCAGAACCGAGAAGCAAGTTCAGTCAAGTCGGCGGATACTAAGTCGTGTACAGAAATCTGTTGCATTTTTATACACTAGCAATGAAGCAGCAGCAAGAGAAATTAAGAGATCGATCCCATATTCAATTGCAAAACAATAAGATACCTAGGAATACCCTTACCCAAAGAGGCGAAAAACCTGTACTCTGAAAACTATAAAACACTGATGAAAGAAATTGAAGATGACACAAAGAAATGGAAAGACATTCCATGCCCATCGATTGGAAGAACAAACATTGTTAAAGTGTCTATATTACCCGAAGCAATCTATAAATAGAATGCAATCCCTAACAAAGCATTTTTCACAGAACTAAGACAAACAATCTTAAAATTTGTATGGAACCACAAAATACCCCAACGAACCAAGTAATTTTTAAAAAGTAAAGCAAAGCTGGAGGCATCCTAATTCCAGACTTCAAGTTATATTATGAAGCAGTAATAATCAAAACAGTATGGTACTGGCACATAACTAGACACACAGATCAACGGGACAGGATGGAGAGCTCAGCAATGAGTCCAGGCTTACATGGTGAATTAATCTGTAACAAAGGAGACAAGAACATGCAATGGGAAAAACACAGTCTCTTCAACAAACTGTGTTGGGAAGACTGGACAGCTACATGTAAAATAATGAAACTGGACCTCCAACCTTCTTACATTATACACAAAAATAAACTTCTAATAAAATCTTGCCATTTGTAGTGACATGGATGGAACTAGAGAGTATTACGGTAAATGAAATAAGTCTGTCAGAGAAAGACAAATACCAGATGATTTCACACATATGTGGAATAAGAAACAAATGAGCAGAGGGGAAAGAAAGAGAGACACACACACACACACACACACAGGCAAACCAAGAAATAGACTCTTGACTCTAGAGCACAAACTTCTGGTTACCTGAGGGGAGGTGGAGGGGATGGGCAAAACAGATGATGGAGATGAGGGAGCACACTTGTCGTGATGAGCACCGGGTGATGCGTGGAAGTTTTGAATCACTATATTGTACAACTGAAACTACATTACACTGTATGTTAACTAACTGTCAGTTAAACAAAAACTTAAAAAAACTATGTTGAGGAACAAAAGAAATCTTGTAGATTAATATCATCCCACTTTTATAAGTTCGTGTGTGTATATTAAATGCATATAAATATGTAAATGTGTATATTAATGTGTCAATGTGTACATAGTATATACATTTAAATATGTGAAGTATATATTTCAGTATATATATGTAAATGTGATATACATATAAATACATAGATATATCTATTGAAATGTAAATGTGTATATGTTATATACATGCAAACATGTAAATGTATATATGTTAATATGCAAGTGTGTATATTTGTGTATGTTGTATAGATACAAATGTGTACATATGTTTATGTTAGTATGTGTACGTGTCACACAGGGGTACACTGAAAAGCTGCAAATTAAAGGCAGGGTGATAAGTGACTGGGAGAGACAAAAAAATGGGACTGGGGAGGAAAGATAAAGAGAAAAAAGGAAATTAAAAAAAGAGAAAACTCTCATGGTGGTCCTTATCAAATTAATAGCCTAAGGTTCAAGTAATGCCTCTAGCCCCAGAATGCATGAGTTTGAGTCCGCAATCACCACTTCCTAGTTGTGTGGCCTTAGGAAAACTAGCGAGGGGCTGTGGTCCTCCCATCTTCCCGAAGAAACAAGGAGAGCGATGCCCGGTTATCGTGAGGATAGAGGGCCAAGACATGTACAAGGGGGCGGTGAGCACTCAGAACAGACGGCCGATGTTGGTTGAGGGTGGAGACCGCTACCATCGCGTGAGGGCAGTGAGAGAAGAAAACAAATGCCGAGGTTTTTACCTTTAGCACAGACACAAATAAAAGAGCAATTTGGGGAATAACAAACGAGTTATTTCTAGGCATTGAAAATACGCTGGGATTGTTGATGTCTGATACGGGTAGACAGGCAGAAGTAGTCAATGTTGCCATCGGTGCTTATTGTTCAAAGCACCCACTTTGTAACTTCCTTTTTATCGTAGCTTCATTGAGAGCAGCACGCACATAGCATACGATCCACCTACTTAACGCATATAATTCAGCGATTTCACTACATTCATGAAGTTGTGAACCATCACCACTGTTGTGAGCCCAATTGTGTCCCCCCCAATTCCTCTGTTGAAATCATCACCCACAGGACCTCAGAATGTGGGGCAGAGTCTTTAAGAGGTGGTTCCGTTACAATGAGACGGTTAGGTGGGCCCTGATCCAATGAGGCTGGCCGTCGCCGTAGGAGGAGTTGGTTAGGACACAGAGAGGCACAGAGGAATGACATGTGAAGACGCAGGGAGAAGACGGCCATCTACTCACCAAGGAGAGGGGCCTCAGGAGACACCCATCTCCTGACACCTTGGTCTCAGACTTCCAGCCTCCACAACTATGGAGAAAATAAAATTTCTGTTCTTGAAGCCCCTCAGTCTGTGGTACTGTGTTAGGGCAGCCTTAGTAAACTAAAACAATTATTATCTAATTCCAGAATATTCCATCACCTCAAAAAGAAACTACGTACCTTTAGCAGCGACTCTCCATTCCCCTCCATTCCCCCATTCCTAGCCTCTGACAAGCACTAACCTACTTTCCGTCCCTACGGATTTACCTGTTCTGGATATTTCATACCAACAGAATCACACGATATGTGGTCTCTTGTGCCTGGCTTCTTTCGCTTAGCACAGTATTTTTAAGGATCATTCAAGCTCTAGCATGTATCAGTACGTTATTCTTTTTATTATCAAATAATATTTCATTCACTACATTTTGTTCATTCATTGATCATTTGATAGATATTTGGGTTGTTTGTACTTTTTTGCTCTAACGGGTGATGCTGGTTTGAAATTCAAGTACACATTTTTGTGTGCACAGGTGTTTTCAGTTCTCTTGGGTATGGACCTCCGGGTACAAATTGCCGGGTCATATGGTAACTCTACGTTTAATTTTTTGAAGAATTGCGAAAGTACTTTCCAAGATGGCAGCAACATTTTACATTCCCAACAACAATGCATGAGGGCTTCCGTTTCTTGGACATCCCTGCTAACGTTTGTTACTGTCTTTTTTGTTACAGGCATACCATGTGTCCTTGCATTTCACTTTATTGTGCTTTGCAGATATTGTATTTTTTAATATAAATTGTAATTTTATGGTAACTCTGTGTCAAGTCTCTCAGTGCTATTTTTCCAACAGCTTTTGCTCACTTTGTGTCTTTGTGTCACATTTTGGTAATTCTCACGATATTTCAAACTTTCCCATTATTATTATATTTGTTCTGGTGACCCATAACCAGTGATTATGACTCACTGAAACTCCGATGATGGTTGGAATTTTTTAGCAATAAAGTATTTTTATTTTTATTTTTTTTAAGTTTATTTATTTTGAGAAAGAGAGTGTGCACGTGAGTGAGGGGGGGCAGAGAGAGAGGGAAAGAGAGAATTCTAATAAGGCTTCATGCTTTCAGCACAGAGCTGGATGTAAGGCTCAGTCCCACAGACCATGAGATCATGACCTGAGCTGAAATCAAGAGTCAGACGCTCAACTGACTGAGCCACCCAGGCGCCCCAGCAATGAAGTATTTTTGAGTTATATGCATTTTTTTTAGACATGAGGCCATTAGCACACTTAATAGATTACGTTATAGTGTAAACGTAACTCTTCTATGCACTTCTATGCAAAAACTTCATTTGACTTGCTTTATTGTGATATTTGTTTTATTGTGGTGATCTGGAACCAAACCTAGAACACCTAAGAGGTATGCCTGCATTTTCGTCTGCTGGGTGTAGGGTAGGAGCTCACTGTGTTTTTGATTCGCATTTCCCAAACAAATAGTGATGCTGAGTAGTTTTTCCAGATGTTTGTTGACCATTTGTATACTTACCTTGAAAAATGTATATTCGATTCCTTTGTCCATTTTTTTAAAAGAATCGAGGTGTCTTTTTATTATCGAATTGTAAGAAGCATACAATCTGGATACAAGTCCCTTATGGGATTTATGAATATTTTATCCCATTCTGCGAATTGCCTTTTCACTTTCTTGATAGTGTTTTCTGACACGTGAACATTGTTTTTTTTTATGAAGTCTAATTAATCTAGTTTTCTTTTGTTGCTTATGCTTTGGGTGACATATCTAAGAAACCAATCCAAAGTCACAAAAATTTACTTCCTTTTAAAAATTTTCTTTTACAAGTTGTGTTGTTGTTGTTTGTTTTGTTTTTGTTATTTTTAGTTTTAGCTCGCACATTTCGATCACTGGTCTGCTTTGAATTAATTTTTTACTATGGTCTGAGGCAGAGGTCATACTTCATGATTTACATGTGGATGTCGATTTGTTTCAGGACCATTCGTGGACCAGATGATTGCTCTCCCGTTGAGTTTCTTGGCACCCTTGCTGAAATTGTTTAACCATAAACGTGAGGATTTATTCGCAGACTCTTGACACTCTATTCCACTGGGGTATGTGGCTACCTTCATGCCAGGATCACACAATTGCGATTCCTGTAGTTTGTGTGAAGTCAAAACAGTGAGCCCTCCGACTCTGTTCTTCTTTTCCAATATTGTTTTGGAATGCTTGGTCCCTTGTATTTTTTTTTAATCTTCACCAAGCATTTTATTTGGATTATTGTAATTTACATCCAAAGAGAAATATGTTCTGTAGTTGGCGGGATATACGTACCTCAGGTAGCTCAGACTGAAACAATCTACACGTATGCCTAGCATCCCTGTATAATTATTAAGTGTGTCATTCTTTTACTTCTCGAAGAATCCTATTATAATCCAAATATTTGGTCACCCAAATTTTAGATCACATGGGTTGCAAAGCTCTTTCAATACCCAACTAGGGAATTTAGTCTGTCAGAGAACTAGGTGCAATCCATAATCCCTTCCAATTCCTTGGAGCCATTTGAAATTATCCTTCACTTCAACTTTCAAAGATAAGCTTATCCATCACTTTTAATGTCAAGTTCTCTCTCATAGGATATCCTCTATGTGAGTTAAAAAAAAATCAATCTTTTTACTGACTTTCTCCTTTAGGACAAAGGGGCAAAGCCTGGAGAAACTATGCTTATTCAATCCCTCCTTTTATCTCCTCAATATTCTTACATTTGCTTTAGACTATTATTTCTTATTTAAATATTTTTCTTACTATTGCAAAAAGAATTTGAATAAAATATGTAAATTTAGCAAATGAACTTTTGTAAATCCTATCCAGTGATACTCAACAACAAATAATACTCAATGAAATGTTAGCATTGCATTAGTCAAGTA
The DNA here is from genome assembly GCA_030068075.1 of Paguma larvata. Taxonomy (NCBI): domain Eukaryota; kingdom Metazoa; phylum Chordata; class Mammalia; order Carnivora; family Viverridae; genus Paguma; species Paguma larvata. The sequence goes on from CM057828.1 coordinate 133,291,474, forward strand.
TGATATAACGACACTGACAATAAAATAAATTTGGCAAAGGAGTGAATATATAATAAAGCATTTAAAGTCAGTAAGGAATGAAAACCACCCAAGGCAAAGTAGAAGAGTATCAGTTTGGAGCTCTCAAGCAAGCAGGAGATTGGGAATTTATACCTACATGATTTATATCTGAGTTGTTTTTACTTTTAACTTTGAAGTTTAAATTTTATATAGGCCTGGAGGTGTCTGCTTGGTTGAGTGACTGACTCTTGGTTTCCGCGCAGGTTATAATCTAATGGTTAATGGGATCAAGCCCTACATTGGGCTCAATGCTGACAGTGCAGAATCTGCTTGGGATTCTCTCTCTCTCCCTCTCTCTCTGTCCCTCCCCTACTTGCATGCTCTGTCTCTAAATAAATAAACTTAAAAAATTATTTAGGCCTGGAATGATATATGAATACACTCTATCTTATAATCCAATAACTGTGAGAAGTTGAAATAAAAAATGTGAAATAAAAATCAAGAAAAATATTTGAAATTGATACTAAATATTTCGTTTATTTTTAAATTTTTTAAAAAAGTTTATTTATTTACTTTGAGAGAGAGAGAGAGAGAGAGTGAGCTTGGGAGGGTCAGGGAGAGGAAGAGACAGAGAGAATCCCAAGAAGACTGTACACTGGCAGCATGGAGCCCAATTCGGGGCTCAAACTCCTGAACCTTGAGATCATGACCCGAGCCTAAATCTAGAGTCAGATGCTTAACCAACTGAGCCAATTAGCCTCCCCCATGCACTAAATATTTTAACCGTAGATGAGTTTCTGTTTCCTATCTGTCTTTGGATGTTTACTTAGTAAGAGCGAGACTCTTCAATATAAACATACATAGCTAAATAAGAAGATATTAATGCACTTTACAAGGCCTGCTGAAGTACCCTGTAGTATGGTGAAACGATATCAGGTAAATAATATCAAACTTGTTGTACTGTGGGGAGGGGATAATTTATGCCAGGAACCAGCGTCAGTGGTGACCCAACTTGACGCGTATTCAGTAAGGTTTTGGATCACCACATTATCTGAAGACTCGAAAACTTCCTTATTGCAGAAGTTTTCCTTTGGATAAGGTGACAAGTGTTTTCATATGAAAGCAAGGAAAAAAAGAAGAGAAAGGGGAAAAGGAAAGGATGCATTGCTATCCTCTCTCTTTCTGTATCTGCTCTGTAGGGAGTATTTTCTGTTTCAGACAATTCACCGATGAATTCTCAACAAGGTCAAGACTGAAAGGAACGACGGTGCCCTGTGTTACAGAAGCTGAAGGAGGCCGCAAGATCACATCACGGGCTGTAGGAGACTCTAAGTTGGCTTTTGAAGAATGTGTCTGTGGATACACGAATTGAATATGTATTAGGTCCCATCATTTTTTAAGTTAAAGGTCACTTCAAAGCAGATGATTTCTCCCCCTTCTGTCCCCACTCTCTCTCTCACACGTACACACACACACACACACACTCACACAGGGATACACACAGGCACACACTCACACACATTCACACAGGAACATGCACACATATAGGAACGGATACATATTCACATAGGAACACACACATAGGGACACATACTCACACAGGCACATACACAGAGGCACACAAACAGGCACACCCACACAAGAACACACACACACACTTGCACATGCACATACACACATAGGAACACACACAGGCACACATCCACCCACAGAGGAACACACACACAGTGACCCATGCACACGCACACACACACACATACACCCACACTCACACACACACAGGCACACACGCATTCACACACAGTTACACACAGGAATGTACAGTTATACTCTTCCTCTGTCAGCTGACACATGTAGATGGGTAAAAAGACTTAACTTCCAGAATTGGTATCATATATAACTGTTTTAAAGAAATGGAGAGTGGGCCATTTATTTTCGTGTCTCTGACGATTTTAGCAAGAAATGGTAAAGACTGGCAAGGATTAAAAGAAGGCTTTGCAACTAACTTGGTCTGGATTCCGAAGGAAATTTCATGAGGTTATTCAAACAGTGGAGGAAAAACTAGTACTGTGGGTTGGACATTGTGTCTTGCTCATAAAGAATTAAAAATTCATGACATGTAAATATTCTACACATTCGGAGAAGCGTGGTATTCCACTTGAATAAGATCTACTTCACCCTAAAATAAATCACCAGGAATTATTAGCATGTGACCATATATTTAAAATAAATGCTTTTTGGTAAAAATAGGAACAACCTAACTAAAACAGGAATTCAAGCTACAAAATGTGCATCTATCCTATGTAAGTCAGTGCACGGAGACACAGCAATTTGAGAGGGGTAACCCTTAACTACGTGCGATGCAAATGGGTTAGGGGTAAAGTTACATTCATCTCAGCTGTTTGTTACAATGGAAAATACACGTAAAGAAGTTTGGGGACTAATAATAGGGATTCCTTTTTATTCTGACACTCGATTCTACGATTTAATTGTTACATATAATCCCATTCACAGCGACTGGAAACAATGACAACTTTCTTTTCCACCTTAGCAATTGCCTCATGAATCAAAGAGTACTAGAAGGCTGCAAAAGTAATAGTCATAAAAATGCACCATAAAATTCTCGAAGCAATTGTCCTATTTCATGCCTTTTTATTAAATGGAACTTTTAAAAATGGCACCATGATATTTTTTTGTTGAATAAAAGGTCTCTTCTTCAAATGTACTGCAACGTGATCTATGGGGCACAGGGCCCCACGAGGGGACTTGCCTCACTTGCGGTAATGAAGACGGAAACTGAAATCTACGTGCTGGTCCTTCAGCCCTCCTCTTTTCCCCACCTCCCATCCCGCCATGCTTGAGCAAACAACGCTATCACAAACGATGCAAGTCCGTGCTTCCCACTGGACTTCTTGTCTGAACCGCTGTCTACAAGAAATGGATCAGGATCCTGTTTCTGACTCATGGTGCTCTGGGGACAACTGGCTATCTGGATTACAAGCGGTATGATGTGGTATTTCTGATTTTCTTTTCAGCAACCATTCGACAATTCTTACGTATCACAACCTACAGGGAAGGGAGGTTTACTTATTCATGAAAGAGAATAGAACATTCTTTGAAACACACCCTTCTTATGGAAAATATAGTGTGGACACTGTGTGATGTGGTAGATAATGTTCTAAATAACGCCTTATAGCAACTGCGGGAAGGGGTTTCTAAAGCAGTATATTGACTGTCGTATTTTGAATAAATTCCCCTTGTAAATAAATATAACGTTTGGCAAAGTGGTTGTGTTTAATTCTTACAATTGCTGTTTAATGTAGGCAAAGTTATCCTTATTTTTTACAGAAGGAAATTAGAGGAATTATGAGTTCTATAGCCTATTATTTGCAAAAATATCATCTCATTGTAAGAAGGTGCACAATCTTCTTGAAAAACCTGAATTTTTTAGAGTAAGCGATGAATACATATGTAAAATATATAAGAAATATATAAAGTATTAAAATTTTATGTCAGAAGAGTAATACAGCCCCAAAGACATGTTATTATCATCAGTCTCTTGTTCCGTTTTTAGCGATCCACCATGAAATGCGGTACCAAGGCGGAAATAACCTACGCTGGAAACATAGCAGGGGCGCAGATCTTTATCCTTACGGATATTCAATCCCTGGAAATGAACTCTGTGGGCACTAAAAGACCTTCTGTAGAACTAGATTATACAGCTGCCATATGAAAATAATTCACGTCCAATTTTCGAGGGAAAGGGCCATTTGCGTGAATGTTACATTTCTCTCTGATACCGATTCCATGACTCTCCAGAAGAGACTCCGCTGGCCTACCGAACGCCACGGCGAGCTAATAACCGCTCCCCCAGGCCAGCAGCACACCTTCTGGTTTTATATATCGCCCTGCACTATTGGGGGCACCATTTCCTTTTCCCCAGTTAGAGGAAAGCTAGAGCTGTTGGCCTCTTTATGCATCTTTCCTAGTAAGTATTTCATGCAAGATAAATGCTATAGAAGGTGCATCACGATGTTATAGTGAAATAATTGTCATGCTGAAAGAGAATCTGAAAGCCTCCGGAATTCCTTCCCTAGTTACACACTTCTCAACATAAGTGCAAGCACAAGCTTCTCAGTTATTACGAAATGTGTTCACCATGAAATGCTACAAAGTGTGAGGAAGGGGAAAACATTCTGTAATTCCACCACCCAGAGACAGCTTTAATCAAGGGAACAACTCTATACAAACTTTACAAGTAAGATCCTCTAGGGACGCCTGGGTGGCTGGGTCAGTTCATGCAGGACTCAATTTCAACACAGGGCATGATCTCACAGTTCGTGGGTTTGAGCCCTGCATCCAGCTCCACACCGGGAGTGCAGAGTCTGCTTAAGATTGTCTCTCTCTCTGTCTTTCTTTCTTTGTCCTTCCCACGCTTGTGTTCTTTCTCTCTCTTAAAAATAAACTTAAAAAACAAAAACAAAACAAGAGGATCCTGTACTGCTAGATTAGAAGTGCCTGAACATTTATCCTTGCTAATGCATATTACTCTTCTAAATTCTCACTTTCCAGACTTTATCATAATCTATATGACCACTTTTCAACTGTTAGACATTTACATTATTTATTTTGTACTCACATAATATGCCGATAAACTTCTTTTGATATAAATCAAAATAAGTATAAAATAAATACAATTATGCTTTTTTCTCATTGCTTTCAAGTATACTCCTAATGGTATTTCTGGGTGAAAAGGTTTGAATATTTATTGCTTCAACATACACTGACAACTGCTATCCATCAAGGTTGCATTAATTTGCAGATTTGCCATCAGAGTAGATGACTATTTTCCTGCATTCTTACAAATATGGGGATTACCCTTTTTAATCACATTGGTTTGCCAGTGAAAGTTGTGTTATACTGATGTTTTAGTTTGCAACTTTTATTGCTAAGACAATAGAATGTTTTACATTTGAATGTTTACATTTGAAACTTTGTTTTACATGTTTACTTGCATTTGCTGTTTCTTATATGTTCATTCTGTGCCCATTTTTCTACTGTAGTGTTGATATTTTTCACGTGATTTTTATGGGAGTTAAATAGAGGAAGAAAGCTGACGTCGTGCACATTGTAGAGTAGTTTTATATCATAATTCTTGCACACACATTTGAACAATTAACTCAGGGACAAATTATATGTACCAATGGTCAGGAAAGAGATGGTTAGTGGAGCCCCCTTGCAAGTGACTGGGATAAAAACGTAAAGATTTTTTAAAAAATATTTTTAAATGTTTATTTTTGAGAGAGGGGGAGAGACAGAACATGAGCAGGGGAGGGGCACAGAGAGAGGGAGATGGAATCTAAAGCAGGCTCCAGGCTCTGGGCTGTCAGTACAGAGCCTCATGTGGGGCTCAATCCCACGAATTGTGAGATCATGACCTGAGCCGAAGTCGGACGCTTAACCAAAGCCCCTAAAGACTTTTCTTTTTAAAGTTTGTTTTATTTGAAAAAAAAAATCTTTTTCTTTGAAAAACAAATGTATGACCCATTTTTAACCATCTTATCCAGGATAGTTTAAAGGAAAAAGCTGCTTAATAATAATAATGATTATGTTAGTAACAGTTAACATTTCCTGTGAGTGTATGTGTAAGGCATTCTGCCAAGCACTCCAAATTCTCAAAACGACTCACAAAACAGATACTGTATCTGTATTTTATAGTCAAAGAAACCAACTCTTATAATGTAATATGCACAAGATTACTAAACCAGTGTTTATCTTACCACAGTTTTACTCTGGCTGAGATGGGGAAAAAGGTGTCTAAATTTACCTTCTGTTGTCAAGGAGGAAAGAGATTTCCTAAAACAAAATCCTGGAATGAGTGTATTAAGTCGAACTCTCTATAATGACTCTTTCTGGAAGTCATTGGTGGCTGAATATTAGTAAGTTTATATGGTTCGAACTAATTCATTTGAAACTCTTAGAAACTATGGAAAAAAGCTACATGCAAACAAACTGGAAGAGAAGAAAATTTGTTATGGGAATATCGTTATTACAGCCTAGTGCATGTATTTTACAGAAGGCAAAACTTACTGCCAGGGCACACGAATTTTCCAAGCACTTCGAAGAGTTGTTTTTTTTAGCAAGATTGCATCTTGCTAACGTCTTCTTGAATATTCATGACTACACATGTTTCTATTCTTTTCATCATGCTGGTAAAATTTTTTGCCTACTCACCTCCAAACTTTCCCTCTCACTCTACTTCCCCACTCTTTCCCCAAAGCCAGCCCTACCCCCTCTCCTTTTCCCGTGCTTGCTCTCCATCTCCCTTTCTGCTTCCCTGCCTCTCTTAATATCTATGGTTGTTGACTGAGGAACTTCTGAGTAGTATGCTCAATGCTGAATTCTCATATGTGGTGGTTAATGGGACAGTATTTTAAGGACTTTGTTTATGAGGCTGCGGAGAAGAAAAGAGGTGGCTCATTTGTCACTTTGGAGTGGCAGTGGATGACGGTGGGGGTGCCTTTCCACAGGATGTGACTTTGAAACCGGATGTTGGAGGGGAAGGAGCCCCAGGAGAGCACAGCTTTCTCATCGAACTTAGGAGACAGAAAGTTGAATTCAAGGCAGCTAAAATTAGTTGGAATTAGTGGGGCAGAGGACTGGGGTACACAGTTTCACTTAACAGCACCATGTTTATAAAGGAAATTAAATTCTTCACTAAAAATCTTCCCACAAAGTAAACTTTAGGTTCAGATGGCTTCACTAGTAAGTTTTATCAAAGATTTCAGAAAGAAATAGTACCAACCATAGTCAAGTTCTTTAAGATATTAGAGGAAGACAGGATAGTTCCCCCTCATTGTAAGGGGTTAGTTACCAGTCTGACGTTGAGCCCTGACAAAGACATTAAAAAAATTACAGACCAGTATCACTCATGAACATAAATAGCAAGATCTTAACAAAACACTGGCAAATCAAATCCAGCAAAATATAAAAACAACACATCTTAAGCAAGTGGCTTTTCTATCAGGAATGCAAAGGCATTTGACATTCACAAATCACAAATCAGCATCTTGTTAGAAAAACAGAGAAGATTCATATGATAGTCTAAAGAGATGCAGAAAAATCATTTGCCAAAACTCAAGAAAATATTCATGATAAACACTGTCGCAAATGAGAGATAGGAGGGAATGTTCTCAACTGATAAAGAGCGCCTACTAAAATGTTAACCTAAAATCAGAAACAAGGCAAGGATGTAGGCTCTCACCACCTCCCTTCAGTGTTGTGCTGGAGGGCAAAGTGATGCGGCATGGCAATAGAAACTGAAGAGGTAAAATTGTCTTTATTCCCTAGGGTTATTACCATTTATATGTAAAATCCTTGGAAACATCTCTCAGACTAATAAGTGAAAATAGTATGGTGGCAGGTCAAGAAACAAATGCAATTATATTTCTATAGTGTAGAAGGAAAGACTTGGGAACAAATGTAGATATGAAGGGATTTTTTAAAATGTCATTTAGAGTAGCATAAAAATCATAAAGTATTTGGGGAAAATCTAACAAAATGTATACAAGACCTCTACACTGGAAACAACAACACTTTGAAGAGATACAAGAGATAAGGAACTACATACGATGAGAGTTATACCATGTTCAGGGATTGGAAGATTCAACGTCATTAGGACGTCAAGTGTGCTGTTTCAAGTACAAACCTGGGGATAGAGAAATGACCCCCGAATAGTTCCATGGGCTCAAGAGACGCAGTAGCAGAAGGTCCTGACCCCCCGACCCCTTCTCTAAAAGAGCTCCAAGACAGTGCATCGGGTCCTCAGGTGTGAAGGCAATGGCTCCCAGCATGTCTGGCTATTCCGCATAATGTTCCCATCCTGTACGGCTGCTGACAGAAGTAACTGCGTGCTCCTCTGAGGAAGCGCTGGAGGAACCATTCCTGTAGGTACTCCTCTGGCTCATGCATGTTGCAGGGTCTGAACCATGGAGATCCAGCCTCTCCTTTCCCATTTCTGAAAGTCGTCATGCTCACACCTGATATCAAAATACACTCTAAGATAAGGCAAACGACTTCAGAATAGAGAGCCTAGAACTCCCTCATGTTGAACTTAATAATGACGGTGCATGCATAAGAAACGCCTGGAATGTTCATTAGAACCGCAGATCCCTGGGCCACGTTATCTGATCCTCCAACGAGAATATGCAATGGCAGCTGCCAGAAGTCGGCATTTTATCTATTTATTTAAATGTTTATTTATTTATTTTTCAGAGAAAGAGAATGAGCAGGGTAGGGGCAGAGAGAGAGGGAGAGAGAGACTCCCAAACAAGATCCGTGCTGTCAGCGCAGAGCCCGACGTGGGGCTTTTGAGATCTGAGGAAGAGTTACCTCACTGGCAAGGCAGATGGGAGAAACGGCGGACAGCTACAGTCAAGGAATTCTTCAAGCAAGAAGAATTACCGGAATGTTTAACCACACACAGGGCAGAGACTTCCAGGGGTGGTCAGGCAAAGCCGATCTGTGTTCGTAGGAGAGCAATTTATTCCTTGAAGACGCTGTGTGGCACCAGGGTCAACGGGGAAGTGCACTTGGCCCTTTGAGGAAGGAAGTATTTAGAACTAAGTTAGCAGCTATTGCTTCCTGGAGTCAGAGCAGAGCCCTGGTCTGAGGGGCAGACGTGACACACGAAGCTGTAGAAAAAGGGCCCAGCGGCAAGTGTCTATTGAGAACAAAACCCTGATGTAAGGACGGGGCTTAGGAGGTTCTGGGCGGCAGGGCCCACCGATATTCAGACCTTCCATTCGGTCACCAGGGAAACTCACGACCTCCAGTTCTTCATCTCCCACGAACCCCTCAAAAGCATTTATTTTCCTGTTTCACCTTTGTCTCGTGTGACTCCTCCATCACGGCTGTAGGTAAAGTTACCACGTCTACACTGGGATAAAGATCTGCCCCCCCCCACCCCCGCACGTGCGGCAATGCTGAGTGGCTTCGGTGCTGACTTCCGTGGGCTGTACCGCCAGGGACACGGTACATCCCTCCGGGTGGGAACAGAAGGGCACCGTCTCCACTCTGCTTCCTGCTGCCAGTGCCTTCCTGCGGCCGAGAAACAGGGCTCCGGTCTCGACTTTCAGAAGTCATGTGCAGAGGAGGCCACTGCGCGGCGCCCACCTGCTCACGGATGCTCCCGTCCGGATCCAGCCTCCAATGCAGAGTGTGCGAGGGGGCATCACTGACCGCCTCTGCTCATGACCGTCAGGGAACGCTGCCCAAGGAACTGTTTCACAACTTCAGAGAGTATTTTCCAATCGTCATTCAAAATGCGTGACAAATCCTGGTATTTAAGCTCTGTGTTCTGTTAGCATCTTTACTTCTGACCATTAGACAGACACTCTCTCCTGAAAGCATAGTTTTTATAACCTCTTTTGAGTGAATGACTGCTTGCCAGGGCTTTGCAAGGTGTATTTCTGCGGCTGCCCATCCTCGTTTCTTACGCACTATGTTCATGCTGCATCTGTAAAGATTTGAAAAATAGAGTCCTTCTCCTGGAGATGACTTTGCAACTTCTTCAGGTCTAACCAAAGCTCAGGGAGAGATGATGCAAAACAAAGAAATGGTGTAAAGGTCTAATTAATTGGAAGCGTCGGTTTTGCTCCAGTGGGGTGACTGAGGTTTTCGGCACCGTGGAAGGAAAGAGTCAGTGAGCTATGAATTTTGTTCCAAGCAGTAGGGCTGACTCCATCAGAATCTAAAATTGGGACCTTGTGTAAACCATCGCCTGTATCTGGACTTCCAAGCCACTGGGCAGAAAACTAAACATACGATGTCCCAGAAAAACGACCCCATGTAAGGGTCCTGTCATCTCTAAAATACTTACCTTCTATGAATCAATTGAATGAATGGTGTTACCCTAAGTTTGTACTGGGGAGACATCTTTTGTGAAAGTATAAATCCTAATTAGAGCTTGATTCTTTCCCACGTCTGGCTGGAGAGGGTTTTTACTGAATGAACTGAACAACAGACTACTTTGGTTTGCTTTGCATGGGGAGATGGACTCAGAGATTAACCTTCTGCGTAGAAGACCTTCTCTGTCACCCCCAGCCATGGGCCTGGGCGCGGGAAGGCTTAAGAGTCCCAGGTGTAGATGGAAGGAAAGGGCGTCTGCCCAGAATCTGTAACTAGTTGTGCAGTTATCGGCCAGGGACCCCCACATCCAGAGCCCGTTTCTCTCGTGCGGGCTGTGGAGCAGCTCTGAAGTTCCGGTCCGCTCTGTGTGCTGATGCATTAAGTCTGAACAGGAACAAAAGGGGTTCTGCCCGGCTCTCTACTGAGCACCGACAAGAGAGTCAGCACTTTATACCAAGCCTGCACCTTCAGTGCTTGTCACGAGCTTTCGTATGAATTTCAGGTCCTCTGAGGGCATGCATGAACTCTCAGGTGACAGACAAAGTGCGATGGGGTTGATGTGTTTGAGCTGATAACAAACCCAGCAAGGTTTTCCCGTGTTTAGATTTCGTGTGGGTGTCTCCACCAAGCGCACGAGGCCAACACGCCAGTTAAACGTTGACGTTTTCAATCAAGGAGCGGTTTGTTAAAACTACAAAAATAAAAGAACTTGGACTGGCTCATTTCTGTTTTTCTCGTTTTCTTTCTTCCTCTGTTTTGGAGGACTGTTCTCTACAACTCACTGAGCAGCTGAGTTAAGCGAGGGCAGAATTTCATTTGAAGTGAAGCTGGACTGAATCGCCCCTTTGGAAAGTCCCCAAGTACAGAGTGAAGGATGCTTGGCATGCCAGGCCTGTGACAGAGTGAAGTGTGAGCCGTTCCAAATGTTCTCTGCTTTGCTGATGCTTGGCCATTCCAGGAAGTGGCCGTTAAGTCTAAAACAGGCTTTTAGCCTGAAACAGAATCTCAATATTTCCCTCCCCACGCTCTTTTGTGCGAATGCTGTTTTAGCAACACCATCAGTGGGTGGGTATTACTCTTCACCTATTTTACCTTGACTTCTCATGGTAACGTGATCGATTATGCAGCATAATTCCTACACTGTCACGGAAGATGTTTTTCTATTATTGGAAAGAAGAAGAGTAACTTTGAGACCCAGGAAAAGATGGAAACACATTTTCCTCTTTTTCTCCATGTTGTGAAATTAATCGCTTTTAAAAATATTACATTTCTTTCAAATTTGGATAAATACTCTTCTTCACTCTGTGTGTACGTGTGTGTATACATGTGGGTATGTATATTTTACATAAAAGTTACATCTAAGCATAAATATTTTATGCTTAGATTTTACATTTTAAGTTTATATATTTTAGATTTTAATATTTATATGTATATCTGAGTCTAAGTATTTATATACTTATATTTATTTTACATCTAAGCATACATATTTATATTAAATGTACATCTGTGTATATGTAGGGAATCCCTTATTGTGTTTATATATGACCACACAGGGATATTATGCATTCATACATTTAACAAATATTTATTTATTGAGCACCTACTTTGTCAAGCACTGTTCTAGATTTGGGGGATATTTCAATGAAAGTTAGACCAACATTCTGCCCTCCTGAATCTTACAGTTTTAGCATTCTTGATTTATTGTTACTATTTGGGGTAAACGAGTACATCTGTGGCTTTATCGGTATCAAAAATATGATTATTGTAGGAGATAATATATAATTGGCATTTTTTGAGCTCTGGTTTTATTTCTATTAATTATGAAGTGCAAGACACTTTTGTCTTGATCAAAACCGTTTGCAGTTTTATAAGCATAATCTTTACTGGGAAGTATCCTGTGGCATTTATAATTTCTCTTTTATGAATATTTAAAATATTAAAGATACATAAAATTCAAATAACTGTATAAGTATTTCTCTTCTAAGTTAATTTATTGGCAGAGAAGGTAGCACAGAAACTTCTGTATTCCTAGTTCCAGATCCAAAGTCAATTTTTTTCTTGAGAGTAATCTTCTCTGTTCATATCCATCACGCTGCGTTGTTTATTTAATTATGAAAACTGTATAAGTTAGGTTGTAAAAATGTATAAACGACAACAAGGATGTTAAAACTGATGATAAAACAGAAGTGGAGACACATAAAGGGCATAGGTGGGCGACTACATTGCATTCCTGGCCATGGATACTGTCAGCACTGTGTCGGTTCTTCTCAACCACAGTTGCAGATTAAAGTGATTTAGGTGGCTCTAAAGTACAGATTCCCAGACTCTTCACCCTTAAAATCTGACTTGATCGGTCCCTTAGATTGTTAAGAATTTCAAAAGCAGCTCTAATCTATAGCCAAGGCGGGAGACCCTCAACCATAGAGCTGTCGCTCGGTTTCTGAGAAAATCAGGCTACTTAATTAATAATGCTTATAAGGTTAAGATCAGTGTGACACTGTGGCCCTAGAATTAAGTGGGTGTTTCCTGGGGGATGCCCAGTGGAGGACACACTGTGACATAATGAACCCGTCCTCTCTGTAAAAACATCTGTAAAAGATATGATGATGAGAACCATTCAGCTCTTTTTTATAATGATTCTGATTGGTGGCACTGCATTTCTTTCACTGCTATTAAATTTTCTCTGCTACTGTGCTCTTAAAAATAGAAAGAGAAAACATAAAATGGTGCAAGCCGTGGAAACGTGCAGCACTGGGATTTATAGCATTATTACTTACGGCACATTTCTAGCAGACGTGGATTGGATACAGACTAATTCTCACTGTATTCACTCTGCTATATTAAGCAAAAGGACTCCCATCGTTAAATTAATGAGGGAAACAACCTATAAATTTAATAAGGGAGGGAAGAAGGGTAAAATTAAGCCCAATAAATGGTCAGTAAAGGGTTTATTTTTAGAAAAACTTGGACATCTTACAGCAACAGCGATAATGTTTCGTAAGTACCATTAATCTTTGTAAAGGGCTGATACCAGTGGAGATTAAAAACAGTGAAGTACCAAAGCCTGATCTATCTGTTTCAACCAGAGTCTGAGAATTACATTTTATGAATCTGAACAGTAATGTTTTATGTCTATTTGTAGTCGTTTAAAAGCATAAAGTTGAACAAAAATCAAAATGGCTGTACTACTGCTTCAGCGAAGCTGGAATTTAAAGTAACCTTTTTGTTTGTCTGGGAAAGTCTTTACCTAAAGGAGTTCGAAACCACTACACCAGCCCTGCAAGAGATCAGAGGGACTCTGTGAGTGTAAAGCAGGAAAGACTACAAAGGACCAGAGGACATCACCATAAACATGAAATCTCCAGGTAACACAATGGCAGTAAATTCCTATCTTTCAATGATCACTCTGAATGTAAATTGACTAAATGCCCCAGTCAAAATACAGGAGGTATCAGAATACCTGATAAAAAAACAAGATCCTTTTATATGGTGCCTACAAGAGACTCATTTTAGACCTGAGGACACCTGTAGATTGAAATTGAGGGGATGGAGAACTATCTGTTATGCTAATGGACATTAGCTAAAGGCTAAGGCCTTTCAAAAGACCAACTAGATTTTTAAACAAGGACTGGGGATGCCTGGGTGGCTCAATCAGTTAAGCATCTGACTTAGCTCAGGTCATCATCTCATAGCCTGTGAGTTTGAGCCCCATGTCCAACTCTATGCTGATAGCTTGGAGCCCGGAACCTACTTTTCATTCTGTCTCAGTCTCTCTCTGCCCCCCACCCCCAAATCATGCATTGTCTCTCTCTTTCTCAAATACAAATAAACATTAAAAATACATGAAATCATCATTAAAAAAATAAAATGAAGACTGTAACAAGAGATGAAGAAAGGCATTATATCATAATTAAGGGGTCTATCCATCAAAAAGATCTAACAATTGTAAATATTTATTCCCCCAACCTGGAACACCCAAATATATAAATCAATTAATCACAAATATAAGCACACTTATTGATAATAATACCATAATTGTAAAGGATTTTAATTCTCCACTTACAGCAATGGACAGATCATCTAGGCAGAAAATCAATAAGGAAACAATAGCTCTGAATGACACATTGGACCAGATGGACCTAACAGATATATTCAGAACATCTCATCCAAAAGCAGCAGAATACACATTCTTCTCGAGGGCACTTGGAACATCCTCCAAAACAGATTACGTATTAGGTCACAAAAAAGCCCTCAACATGTACAAGAAGATTGAGTCATACCCTGCATATTTTCAGATCACAACACTATGAAACTTGAATCAACCACAATAAGATAATTGGAAAGTCCCCAAATATATGGGGGTTAAAGAATATCCTACTAAGGAATGAATGGGTAAACCAGAAAATTAAAGAAAAAATTAAAAAACACATGGAAGCAAATGAAAATGAAAACATGATGGTCCAAAACCTCTGGGATGCAGCCAAGGCAGTCGTAAGAGGAAAATACACTGCAATTCAGGCCTATCTCAGGAAGTAAGAAAGGTCCCAAATGTACACTAACCTTACACCTAAAGGAGCTAGAAAAGGAGAAGAAAATCAAGCCCAAAGCCAGCAGAAGAAAGGAAATAATAAAGATTTCAGCACAAATAAACGATATAGAATCCAAAAAACAGCAGAACAGATCAATAAAACTAAGAGCTGGTGTTTTGTAAGAATAAACAAAACTGATAAACGCCTAGCCAGACTTCTCCAAAAGAGAGAGGACTCAAATAGATAATATCACAAATGAAAGAGGAGAGATCACAACCAACACCATAGAAATAAAAACAATTATACAAGAATACTATGAAAAATTATATGCCAACAAACCAGACAATCCAGAAGAAATGGAAAAATTCCTAGACACTCAACACTACAAAAACTCAAATGGGAAGAAATAGAAAATTTGAACAGACTCATAACCAGCAAACACATTGAATTGGTTATCAAAAATCTTCCAACAAATCAGAGTCCTGGGCCAGATGGCTTCCCAGGGGAATTATACTAGATATTTAAAGGGGAGTTAATATCTATTCTTCTCAAACTATTGTAAAAATTATAAATAGAAAGAAAGCTTCCAAACTCATTCTATGCAGCCACAGTATTACCTTGATTCCAAAACCAGACAATGACCCCACTAAAAAGGAGAATTACGGCCAATATCCTTGATAAACCTGGATACCAAAATTCTCAAAAAGATACTAACAAATTGAATTCAACAGTACATTAAAAGAATTATTCACCATGATCAAGTGGGATTCATTCTTGGGTTGCAGGGCTGGTTCAATATTTGCAAATCAATCAACATGATATACCACTTTAATAGAAGAAAGTGTAAGAACCATTTGATCCTATCAATAGATGTAGAAAAAGCATTGACAAAAGCATCCTTGCTTGATAAAAACCCTCAAGAAAGTTAGGACAGAAGGAACATACCTTAACATCATTAAAGCCATAGAGAAAGGCCCACAGCTAATATCATCCTCAATAGAAGAAAACTGAGAGCTTTCCCCCTGAGATCAGGAACACGACAGGGATGTCCACTCTCACCACTGTTGTTCAACATAGTGTTGGAAATCCTAGATCAGCAATCTGACAACAAAATGAAATTGAAGGCATCCAAATTAGCAAAGAAGATGTTGAACTTTCACTCTTCGCAGATGACAGGATACTTTACATGGGAAGCCTGAAAGACTCCACTGCTAGAGCTGATACGCGAATTCAGAAAAGTCACAGGATATAAAATCAATGTACAGAAATTGGCTGCATTTCTATACACCAAAAATGAAGTGACAGAAACAGAAATCAAGGAATCGATTCCATTCACAATTGTACCATAAAACATAAAACACCTATGAATAAACCTAACCAAAGAGGTAAAAGACCCATACACTGAAAACCATAGGAACCTTATGAAAGAAACTGAATAAGACACAAAGAAATGGAAAAACATTCCATGCTAATGGATTAGAAGAATAGATATTGTTAAAATGTTGATACTACCCAAAGCAATTTACATATTCAATGCAATCCTTGTCAAAATAACACAAGCATTCTTCTCATAGCTAGAACAAATAATCCTAACATTTGTATGGAACCACAAAAGAGCATGAAGAGCCAAAGTAATGTTGAAAAAGAAAACCAAAGCTGGAGGCATCGCAATCCCAGACTTTAACTTGTATTACAAAGCCGTAATCATCAAGACAGCATAGTACTGACACAAAAACAGACACAGACCAATGGAACATAATAGAAAACCCAGAAATGGACCCACAAGCATATGGCCAGCTAATCTTTGACAAAGCAGGAAAGAGTAGCCAGTGGAAAAAAGACAGTCTCTTTAGCAAATGGTGCTGGGAGAACTGGACAGCAACACACAGAAGAATGAAACTGGACCACTTTCTTACACCATACACAAAAATAAATTCAAAATGGGTGAAAGACCTAAATGTGAGACAGGAAACCATAGAAATCCTAGAGAAGAAAACAGGCAACAACCTCTTTGTTGTTTGACCTAGGCCACAGCAACTTCTTACTTGACATGTCTCTGGATATAAAGGAAATAAAAGCAAAAGTGAACAATTGGGAGCTCATCAACATAAAAAACTTCTGCACAGCAAAGGAAGCAATCAATAAAACTAAAAGGCAACCAGTGGAATGGGAGAAGATACTTGCAAATGACATATCAGATAAAGGCTTAGTATCCAAAATCTATAAAGAACTTACTAAACTCAACACCTGAAAAACAAATAATCAGTGAAGAAATGGGCAGAAGATATGAATAGACACTTCTCTAAAGAAGATATCCAGATGGCCAACAGACACATGAAAAGATGCTCAACATCAATCATCATCAGGGAAATACAAATCAAAACCACATTGAGATACCACCTCACACCAGCCAGAAAGGCTAAAAATAACAACGCAGGAAACAAGAGATGTTGGCGAGGATGTGGAGAAACAGGCACCCTCATTCCCTCCCACTGTTGGTGGGAATGCAAACTGGTGCAGCCACTCTGGAAAACAGTGTGAAAGTTCCTCAAAAAATTAAAAATTGACCTACCCTATGATCCAGCAGTTGCACTGCTAGGAATTTATCCAAAGGATACAAATGAGCTGATTCATAGGGGAACATGCACCTCAATGTTTATAGCAGCACTTTCAACAATAGCCAAATTATGGAAAGAGCCCAAACGTCCATCGACTGGGGAATGGATAAAGAGGACGTGGTGCGTGTGTGTAAATATATATACATACATATATATACATACATATACACACATATATATGTATATGGTATATATGTATACACACAATGGAATACTACTTGGTGATGAAATCTTGCCATTTGCAACATCATGGATGGAACTGGAGGGTATCATGCTAAGCGAAATTAGAGAAAGACAAATATCACACCATTTCACTCACGTGCAATTTGAGAAACTCAACAGATGAACAGGAGAAGAGAAAGAAAAATAAAATAAGATAAAAACAGAGAGGGAGGCAAACCATAAGAGACCCTTAAATACAGAGAACGAACTGAGGATTGCTGGGGGGGAGGGGTGTGGGGGTGATTAAAGAGGTGCTGGGCATTAAGGAGGGCACTCACTCGTTGGGATGAGTCACGTGTAAGAGATGAATCACTGGATTCCACTCCTGCAGCCAAGACTACACTGTTCGTTAACAAACTTGAATATAAATTTAAAAAATTAAAGTAGCTTCATTGCTCTCTTCTGCAAAGCTCCCCGCTTCCCTTCTCAGCCTCTGTTTCAGGAACGTGGCACCACCCTGGAAAAGACTAACTAGGCTGGCAGCACTTGTACAATTCCTGTTGAAACTGGCTAGCTCCTGCATTTCCCTATAAACCGCCCCCCCATCCCTTGCTCCCACGGGCTTGCAGGTTTTGAAGATCACAGCCTGTTGCAGCTGCCTTTACCCAGCAAAGCAATAAAGCTATTGTTCCTCTTTAGCTGAAACTCTGCCTCTGCGTTATATTTTGGCTCCGAAGCACGGAGGTCAGTTTTCAACAACACATTCCTACATCTTTTGATGTGAGGGAGAAAGGATTCCTGTCGAAACCAATTAAAAAGCTGAGATTATGTGGATGCATTATATGCTCGACATTAAGACCAGAAAAACCAGCTTGTAAAAGTTTAATATCGTGACCTTCAAAAGGCCATATGCTACAGTAAAGAAATCACCATCCTTACTCATTGATGACTAGGGGATCAATTGTCAGTGGTGTCATGCCTGAGGATGGATCATTGATCATCTCTGTTACCACTGTTTCCGTGCTGTTTTGAACCTGCTGTCCAACCTGAATCATGAGCATTAGCCACCCCTCCCTTCCCCATCCCCAGTGTCCAGTGTTTCAGGAGAATGGGGTTAAAAACCCAGATTGGAAAGGTTGCCATATCTTAATGTCAGTTTTGTTTTGTTTTACAAAATGTTCACTGTAAAAGATATTGCCAATATCTCCACATTTGTAAAAGTAATGATATCTAAAATCTATGCTAAAAATTATTTTTATTTCCACAAAAATCTGGAGTAAAAACCTACTAAGCCACCCTAAAATTTTGGAGGCTATGGCTGGCTACTGAAAATCCAGATGCTTGGAATCTTTAGTCTCTTGAGAGAAATGATGAGTTAAACTCGTGGAACAGCTAATAAGGACTCAGACTATCAGGATGAAATTTTTGGACAAAAGAGAGACACGTGTGCTGTGTTTTGCAAAGTGAAGATCTAAGTTGGGAAGGACATTTTCTGGATATTGAAAAGTGGAAAACAAACAACAACATTCTTTTGGGCTATCATTTTGTCATTATTTTTAAATTTTTACTGCTATTTAAAAAATTTAACGTTACTATTAAAATTTTTTAAAAATAGGATGCTTTTCTGTGTCACAATGTCAAAGGACACTTAAATATGCTTGAATCCAGTTCTGCATGAGGGGTTCAGAAGCAGGGAAAGATCCAGGCTACTCAGCGGCAGCCTGGTAAGTCACCACATATATAAAAGTAAAACAAAACCCAGCGTGGGCACTGACCGCAGCATTAGCAAACGTACAAGAAATGGGTAAAGACAAACGCCGGAGGCAAGTGTGGCAGAAGCGAAGGCAAACAGCAAAAAATTGAATCAACTGAAGGCCACTGATTCACTAACAAGAAAAGGAAGTATTGGGAAAAAATAGCAAGAAAAATAGTAAAACCACCAAAAATGGTGCATTCTCTTCTGATTTCAAGGAAAACGAAAGGGAACACGAGGTACTGGTGCTCCAGGGTACCGCTCCGGTCTCAGAATTAAAGACAGTGTCCCTGTTGTCAGTCATCCCAGCCCTGGCCTCCCCTGGTGCGTCTGGCCTCTGGCTAACCTGCCCCAGAGTCCTACAAGATTACAGTCAAAGAGTCGGCTGGAGCTGTGGCTTCATCTGAGGCAGGATGGGAGTAGGGGGGAAGATCTGCTTCTAAGCTCCATGGTGGTCACATTCTGTTCCACACAAATGAAGAATGAGGGTTTCTGTATCTTGTTGCCTACAGGGCGGAGGCTGTCCTGGTCTGCTTCCCAAGTGGCTCTCTCCATGTGCCAGACCCTAACCTACAGCTTGTTTCTTAAAAGTGTTCAAGGGAAGGAGTCCCCTAGCAAGATGGAAGCTACAATCCTTTGAAAGACAATCACATAGATGTAATCAGGGGACCCTCCCCCACCCCACCCACCTTTGCTGCATGGTATTGTTTATAAACGCAAATCACAGGACACACCTACAGTCAAGCAAGGGGATTATACACAAAGGTTTCACCAAGGTTGTCAGATTCACAAAGACTAATAGTCTAGGATCACCGGCCACCTTAGAATCTGTCCAAAGCATACATGGAGGCAAAACTTTCAATAAAACGTTAACAAACCTAAACAGAGGTATGTGGAAAGGACTATATGCTTTGCCTGGTGGGGTTTGTTTCAAGAATGTAAGATTGGTCTAACAGTAAAAAAATAGAGAATATCAATTCTCTCCATTGACAATATGAAGCAGAAAAATCATATGAAATCTCAGTAAATGTAGTGACATAATTCAACTTTCATTAGTGATAAAAGCTGTCTGCTTAATAAGAATAGAAGTAGTCTTTTTCGATGCAGTAAAGGGTACCTGGGAGAAATGTACAGCTTACGTCACAATTAATGGTGACAAACTGGATGCTTCCTATGGAAGAACAGACTTAAAGCAAAGATGTTTTTACTCCCAGAACTTCTATTCATCATTGTACTAGAATCTTAACCAGTACAACAAAGTAAGCAAAAGAAATAAGAATCATAAAAATGGGGGGGGGGGGAGTACCATTTTCATTCACATCGATATGATTTTATATATATATATAAAGAAAAATACTACAAAACTACTAGAAATATTAAGTTTATTAGCAAGATCACAAGAAGAAAATCAATATAAAACAAAGTATTTCTTTGTGTTAGCCATGAACTATCAGAAATTTAAAAAAAAGATCCATTCGCAATACCAGCAAAAATAAAATACTTAGAAATTAGTTTAATAGAAGATACACAACACGTATTCATGAAAGCATTTCTGGAAGAGATTAAGGAGGACCAAATAAGTAGAGATATACCATGTTCATTGACTATAAGGTGCAATAATCCTAAGATTTTAATTTCCCCCCAATTTTTTTTTCATTTATAATAGTTTATTTTCAAATTGGTTTACATAAAACACCCAGTGTTCATCCCAACATGTGCCCTTTTTTAATGCCCATCACCCCCTCTCCCCCCCCCATCCCCCTCACCCTCAGTTAGTTCTTAGTCTTTGAGAGTCTCTTATGTTTTATCTCCCTCCCTCTCTGTGTCATTTTTTTTCTTTCTCCTCTTCCCCTCCCCCTGGTTTTTGCTTAGTCTCACAAAGTCCACCTATTCGTGGAAACATATGGTATCTGTCTTTTTCTGATTGACTTATTTCACTTAACATAATACCCTCCAGTTCCATCCATGTTGCTACACATGGCCAGATTTCATTTTTTCTCATTGCCACATAGTAGTCCATTGTATATATATACCACATCTTCTTTATCCACTCGTCAGTTGATGGGCACTTGGTTTCTTTCCATGATTTGGCTATTGTCGAAAGTGCTGCTATGAACATTGGGGTACACGTGCTCCTATGCATCAGCATTCCTGTGTCTCTTGGGTAGATTCCTAGCAGTGCTATTGCTGGATCATAGGGTAGCTCTATTTTCATTTTTTTGAGGAACCTCCACACCGTTTTCCAGAGTGGCTGCACCAGTTTGCATTCCCACCAACAGTGTAGGAGGGTGCCTACTTCTCCACATCCTCGCCAGCATCTATAGTTTCCTGATTTGTTTATTTTAGCCACTCTGACTGGTGTGAGGTGGTATCGCAGTGTGGTTTTGATTTGTATTTCCCTGATGATGAGTGACATTGAACATCGTTTCAAGTGTCTATTGGCCATCTGAATGTCCTCTTTGGAGAAGTGTCTATTCATATCTTCCGCCCATTTCTTTACTGGGTTGTTTGTTTTTCGGGTGTGGAGTTTGGTAAGTTCTTTATAGATTTTAGATATTAGTCCTTTATCCGATATGTCATTTGCGATGATCTTTTCCCATTCTGCTGGTTGCCTATTCGTTTTGTTGGTTGTTTCTTTTGCTGTGCAGAAGCTTTTTATCTTGATGAAGTCCCAATAGTTCATCTTTGCTTTTAATTCCCTTGCCTTTGGAGACGTGTCAAGTAAGAAATTGGTGCGTCTTAGGTCAAAGAGGCTTTTTCCTGCTTTTTCCTCTAGGATTTTGACGGTTTCCTGTCTCACATTCAGATCTTTTATCCATTTAGAATTTATTTTTGTGAGTGGTGTAAGAAAGTGGTCTAGTTTCATTCTTTTGCACGTTGCTGTCCAATTCTCCCAGCACCATTTATTAAAGAGGCTGTCTTTTTTCCATTGGATACATTTTCCCGCTTTGTCAAAGATTAGTTGGCCATATACTTGCGGGTAATTTCCCCCAAATTTATCTATGGGTTCAATGCAACCCTAACCAAAATCTCAGCAGGAAGTTTTGTAAAAATTGACAAGCTGATTTGATGTTTATGTGGAAATGCAAAAGCCTACACAAGTTAAAACATTTTTGAAAGTGAAGAAAAGTCAGAGAAATGGCACATGATTGCAAGATATAACAATAATTAAGACAGAATGAGAAAAATAGGCAAACAGATCAAAGGAACAAAGTAGGTCATCCAGAAGATGAGTCACGCTTAGTTCTGTTGTGGAATTGTGTGGCTGCCTCCAACTGTGACCCTAGACTCAGTCCTGTGACTTGCTTTAGCCAACAGGAAGTTAGCAAATGTGATGCTAACAAGGAAATGTCCATGCCAAATATGCTCACCTTGGCCCTTCTGCAATGACCATGAGAGCTTGTCAAGCTAGTCTGAGAGAAGATGAGAGACACAGGGCCCAGATACTCCCAGATACTGCCCTGTCCCAGAGCCAGTCAAAGCCGGACACCTGAGTGAGCTATCTAAGAAAACAGCTCAGCTGAGACCAGTCAAAATTGCAAACTCACGAAGCCATGACTTTTATAAAAGTTTACAGATTTGAGGGAGTTTGTTAATGCAGCATCATTTTGCAGTAGATAACTGATGTACTTATAACTTATCTGTCTCAAAATTTCACCTCAAAGGACTTTTCATTCATTTTAAGAAGTTACCAGTGTTACTAAAGGTTGTGTGTGTGTGTGTGTGTGTGTGTGTGTGTGTGTGTATCTGGTTGGAAAGTTTGATCATTTGTATTATGGATTTTTGATTTTTTCTCCACTTTGGTAGCTCACTCAACTTTTCTAGTAATGATGCTAATGCTGCCCCAAGATCCCAGATATCAGATGTGACCTGCAGAGGGTATTATGTATAAATATTTGGATCTCAGTGAAATTTCCTAGATGTTAGTAGGATTTGTTTTTACCAAATTCCAGTATCCTTATCAAATTTCTTCTAATTTATGCATGAAAACAGTATTTATCCAACAGGAGAGTTTCCATCAGATGGCCGTTGACATTTCCACTCATAATGATCGAGACTTTTTGTTTTGAAATGTGGGATCTGTACACTTATTGCCTCCTCAGATTCTGTTTAAAAAAGTCATGAGACCATGACCTGAGCCGAAGTCAGATGCTTAACTGACTGAGCCACCCAAGTGCCCCCAAAATGTGTCTATTCTTAGATTTCTCTTTTAGCATTTCTTCTTAAAGCCTGCTAGTGACATTCCAAAACATATTTTTTTAACCAGATATTTTAATTTTAGAAACTGTGATAGAAATTTTGGGAAACCACATGACCTCTCTGAGCAGCAACTGACTATATTAGAATCCTAACTGGTACTACACGATGGGGAAGAATTCCAAAAGTAACCTCAAGGAATGTATGGCATTCAGGAATAATCTTATTCTTGAGATTATTTCGTGATCTGAACTTTGTTCAAAAATTGAAAACAACGGGTGCCTGGGTGGCTTGGTCGGTTAAACATCCTGACTCTTGATTTTGGTTCAGGTCATGATCTCAGGGTAGCGGGATTGAGCCCCACACGTCAGGCTCTGGGCCCACAGTGTGAAGCCTGCTTGAGATTCTCTCTCTCCCTCTACCTTGGTCGTGCATATGCGCGCTCTCTCTCTCTCTCTCTCTCTCTCTCAAAATAAATAAACATTAAACAGGTTGTTGCCAATTATTACTGAGTGGTTTTCAACAGAATGTATATACTGTATTTTGTTTACCCATAAGTCTACTAATGGACATCTGGGATGCTTCCAGCATTTATATAAATAAAGCTGCTGTGGACAGTCCTGTCATAAGCCCTTTTACAGACATTCCCTTCTTTCTTGGATGAGTGTATGTTTACTTTGTTTCAGAACTTGTCAAACTGTTTCCAATCTCACCCACAGTGTGTAAGAGAGTCAGAGGTCTACAGCCTCAGGTCAGTTCTTCTAGCCATTCTAGAAGGTGGCTGGTGGTATCTGATTGTGGTTTGAATTTGCATTTCCCTGCAATATTGATCACTCTTTTATGTATTTTGGTGGGATGTGTGTATTTGGTGGTATTAGGTCATTTGTTTTCCTATTACTGAATTATAAGAATTCTTTTTTTTTTTCATGTTGATTTTTGAGAGAGAGAGAGCACAAGCACGGGGTGGGCAAGGGCGGAGAAAGCGGGGGACAGAGGATCTGAAGCGGGCTCTGTACTGAGAGCAGAGAGCCCAGTGTGGGGCTAGAACTCACAAATCACAAGATCATGACCTGAGCTGAAGTCAGACACTTTAACCCAACTGAACCACCAGGTGGCCCTGAATTGGAGGAAGTCTTTATATAATCTGGAGACCAGTCCTATGTTTGGTAGTTGTATTGCAAATATTTTCTTATGCTGTTCCTTCCCTTTTTAGTTTGATTGTGTGGTTTTAATTTTTGAAGAAAAACAGTTTTAATTTTAATGAAGATCAAGCCATCAATTATTTTGTCTGGTGAGACGCAGGTGTGTGTGTGTATGTGTGTTTTACCCAAAATCCTACAATTTTTGTCCTCTTTTCCATATTCTTCTAGATATTTTACTTTTGGATTTTTTTATTAATATCTACCATTCATTCCAAGTTTTTAAACGTGTGGTTATGAGTCGAGGGTCTATGTCTAATGTGTTGGTATCGCTTGTCGAAACGACCTTCTGTTTTTCGTTGAATTGCTTTGGCATCATCACCGAAAGTAAATTTACCATAAATGTGTAGGTCAACTTCTAAATTGGTTGTTCTGACGTGGGGGGCAATTTTGTAGAGCTCTTGGGCACCCCTTGTTAGATTTATTCTCACCCGTTTCATGGTTTCTTGTCCTCTATTTTGAAAAAAAAATCTTGGATAAGGGGTGAAAGTTATAGATGAAACTAAGAGTGGGCACATGGATGGTCCGTATATGGATTTAACAGATATGCTTGTCCTGATTTCTCATCACTAACTTGCTTTCTGTGAGTCTTTAAACGCCCAAATCCATGTCTTCCAGCCCCTGGAGGAAGGCTCTCTCTTATGCATTTTCTCCAGTTGGTGTTTTTCCAGTTGTTTTCTACGTGCTGGTTCTTCTCTCAGTTGTTTGATTGCTTGGTGCTTCTTGTTTAGGTTCTTTTTTTTAAGGCTTTTTTTTTTTTGAGAGAGAGAGAGAGAGAGCAGGGGAGGGGCAGAGAGAGGGAGGCACAGAATTCGAATCCGAAGCTCCAAGCTCAGAGCTGTCAGCACAGACCCTGGTGTGGGGCTCGAACTCACAATGCTTAACCCACTGACCCTCCAGGCGCCCCTTGTTTAGGTTTTTGATCTGTTTGTCTGTCTCTGGCTCTCCATCGAGAGGTGAGATGGCTGAGCGGCAGCCTCTTGGCTGAATTGCTCTGTGGGGCAGGAGCGCGGCCAGTCAGGACTCTTGTCGCTTCTCACTCCTGCTCCTCAGCTTCCGTAGCCTCAAGGTTCCTTTAATTTTGAGGGGCTGTTTTTGGTAGCGGCTTTTCATTTCCTGCTTGTGGTTTTACGTTCCAAGGTGGTTCCTCCTCGCACAGCTTAGGAATGGTGATTGGTTTACTTCTCCGAACTGGGCATCTCTAAGCCACTGCAGCTCTATGTTCCTCCCTGGGTACGTCACTTGAACTGCTTGGTCAGTCCTTGTTTTTGCTGTTAATACCCCATCCAAAAATGGGTGCCAAGGAACCTGCCGTATTTCCGCATTCGATGGCACATACTTGTGCAGCATAGAGCCAGGTTAATGCTGAACCTTGGATCCGATGTTAACGCGGAACCTGGGAGGACACGTAGCTTGTTCAAATGCACTTGCCATCTGTGCACCAAGGGACGTATTTAGAGTCAGAGATAAGTTTGTAGTTTGTAGCAGCCTAGGCTTTTTTCGTCTCTTCAGCTCTCCTAAGTAGGTAGTACTAATACGTGTCCATGAGGGCTGTCACAGGCTGCGTTACAATGGCCAATTCCGAAGTCAAACACAGAATCACATTTGGCAAGTGTAAAACCATAATTTGAGCTACATCGTAAAGAAGCCAGTTTTCGGTAACTGAACTCCAGCCTGTTCTCTGTTTGTTGCTGTGAACTAATATTGGACAACTGTTGAAATACACCAATTACAATTGCTCACAGCTCCCTTTACCAAGAATCTCTAAAAGTCATAAAAACAACATATGTCGGCTTCTAATAAATTGCAATAATTTTTAAATACTCCCTTTATTTACAGAGAATATTTACTATTTTGGTGTTTGTTTCTTTACTCAAATTATCCATGAAATGTTCAATAAAAATAATGTTTATGATCTGATTACTATTGTAACTCCATAATTCTAAAACTGATTCTGTGGGTCTTTACAGAAGGTCTTACAAAAGGAATGACAAGATAATTGTTTGATTAGCACACGGATGGTAACGACTAGAAAAATGGGGTTGACATAAAGAAACCCATTAAAATATATGGGGCGGTGAAATATAGAAAACAAGTCAGTTATAACAGAAGAGTGGGATCTCATTAACGTTCAAAAACAAGAGGAAGACTTTTTTATTTTAATTTCCCTAGAATCTAAACCAAAGCTACTGGTTTTTAAACCCGTCAGAAGCTCCCCCCTTCCCTCGTTGGCTGATAATAAGCCCCAGTCTATGTCAAATCTTGGTACTTACCAGGCTTTTATAGCAGATGAGAAAATAGTAAAGTTAATGTCCCTTAACAGGCATTTCATTTGTACCCGTTTTATTCTGAGTATGACAAATCCATCCACTACACTCAATCTTTACACAAAAATGATTTAAAATGGATGATTAGATGGGCACAGTAATTGAACTTTCCCCCTCGGCAATGAGAAAATCATGTCTCTAGTAATAAAGACTCTTTAAAACAACTGAATTTCAACACAAAGAATGACCTCAGAGACTGAGGGGGTTAATTTCTCATTTAATTTCTCCATTCTCCCTCACTTGTACCCACCATTCGGGGTCCCTCAATCCAGCGTCTGTAATATCTTTTCCCTTAATGTCTGCACTCTGCCACTTTCCCAGTGGAAGACAGCCTTGTCCTTTCGGCCCTAACGGACACGCTATCCTACTTCCAAGTAGGTTAACGCGGCCACATACATTCTTCGCAGTTAGTGTGCTATGTGCATTTGATTCTAAAGTAGGTAGTGGGGGAGTTCTTCACTTTTAATAGTGTGGGTTCCTGACTTCACTCTTTGATCTTTATAAAGCCATACGGTTTTTCTGACCTTGGGTAATGCGAGAGATATTGAGCAATTGAGGATGTGCAGAGGGTGTTGAAAATCTATTGAGAAAAAACAGAACACTAACAGAGGATGGAGACCACCATCCTCACCACCCAAAGCATCTGCATCTCGATTCCTTTGGCTGCACCTGCATGAGACCAGAACTGCTATCAATGAAACTAAACATCAAACACTGTGCCTGCTTCCCAGTGCTGGAATTTCCCCCTAGTCGGTCAGCAGATCACCCACGGGTGGTAGGGGAAGGATGAAGACACAACCAAACAGGGTGACTGAGGGAATCTGGGGCCCTAAAATCTCCTTCCCTGGATAGGCCAATAGAATTCAGTTCAATATGTAGAAATTGATTTGTTTCATTAAAATGGTAAGGTACCCAATTTCAAGGAGCCTAGGAAACCCAATCCAAACTTTTCTTGAGTTCTTTTTTTTTTATCTTATTCTAAATTTTATTTTACTTCAGTCATAGCTTCTGTAGATTTTAGTACAGGAGACTGCAAAATAAATTTTAAAAATTGTGACCCAATTATCAAGTATATGTAAAAAAATCGGTTTGTTTTGCTCGTCCGAGTAGTTTGGCCAAAGCTGCTGAAGGGCATCCAGCTTAGAGTATTTTATGTTTTATTCTTCTAGTCTAGGAATGGGTAGCAATTCTATCCTTTCTGTCCAATGGAATTGGATAGAAAATATTTACATGACTAATTTTTGTATATTCCATGCACTTTGCCTTGCCCATGTTCATGCCCAAAGACTATTCCAAAAATAAGTCATAATATATTTTTCTGAATAAAATTATATAAATGTTGTATGGATTTGAGAGTTACTTTGCATGTAGGAATATTAAGAAATTTCTTTGTTTCATTTATCTATATCTATCTATACATATGTATAAAACAGAGAAAAGAGTCAGTATGACTCAGCTTTCCTGTTCATTTAGAATTGTTTCTCAAAGCTTCAAAGACAAGTGGAAAGGTCAAATATCTAACCACGTTAGTATTTTCACTTAGTGGCAATTTTTTAATTGCACAGTAAGTGAAATATTTTAAGACTATGATTCCATGGATTACTGGTCTCGGGTCAAAAACAGGTGCCATGCACTTTTATAGATGTTTGGTACATAACCATTCATCAATAATGTATCCTTAATCTTTCCTCTATGCCTTCATGACTTTTGAGAATGAATACGCCATTCGCATGAATTTGGAGGGCCACCTGGATACCGTGACTGCCTGGCACTGTTAGAACAAAACAAGTTGTGTTATTTCTAGCACACAATAACCAACGTCTTTCACACTTTGTCGAATAAGGGAGCTAAGGGGTTGAAAACGTTTTTGCAATCAATCAGAAGATAGCTATGTAATTTATGAAATTGTTTTTAATACTATTATGGGCTATCAGTTCTAAATAGCTTAGAAAACATTTGGACTTGAGAGCATGTGGTCTAGGAGGACTCAAGGGACGGTGTCCTTTAAAGGACTCAACACGGATAACTATCGTCAGTGACTCACAGTGCTAGGGCCACTTGCTCTGAGGCTCCGTGTACATTTTTAATGGGAATCCCCTTGGGCACGTGCACATTGACATTGCGATAAATCCACAGTCTCCCACTTCGGTTAGAGCAGAATACACTATTATAACCTCTTTGGCTCTCAGTTGGAATGGGCTACTGATGGCTTTTAGCGGAGAATGGCTCAGCAGTAAACCGCTGCCCACAGGCTAATGTGTCTGAGAAAGTGGTTTCAGAAAGTGACAGCAGGAGACGACTGGAAAGAACCAGATGCTTTGGGAAATAATGATGTAGGCGCAACTGTCCCTCCCCCAGCTACACCTGCTCACAAGATTAGAGGCTGATAAACAGTGCGAGGGGAGGCGAGCAGGAGAAATGGTAGGGTTTTCCATCCCTTCGGAATCTGCTGAGGAATTCCATCTGACTTCTACAGTTTCTACGTCTCATCTCCAGATAAAATTTTATCCACTGCCAACTCAACCTCCAGAATCCACCTGCTGAAAAAAAGGTCCTAGTATGGACACTCTCAGCCAACTGATTCGTGATTCTGCCAATTCAGCAAATGAAATATATTCAATTTTTATTAGACTGTAAGATTCTTTTAAGCCGATTTCCATATACATTCCATATTTCTAAATTCTTTAAACTCAAAGGAATGTCCTTATCAATAAATTAAGTTCAGAGGTTATTTCTTAATATTCCAGCTGCTCTGTGTAGTAAGGTTAATATATGACGTTCTTCATTTTTTTTCTTTCCCCATTGGAAAAATAATGGTCCACAATTTGTCTTGAACTGCATATGGCCATATGAGGCTGTTGCTGGAACTTTCATTGTAAAAAAGTAAAAAGTCAGTTATTTGTAGATATACAAATTTCTAGTAAGTCACTGGTGAGTGAGTTAGATATTCTCACAAATAATGTAGGGGCCAAGACACAGGCCTTGGGATGGGTCACTTGGGCATAAAAATTATTTTGGGTTACAAGCAATCAAAATCCAGCAGAGTCAGGGAAAAGTCTTCAGGTCCCCGTCAACTGCCTAAAAAAAATTTCGGTAGAGGACCTGCTCCAGGGAGGGAGCTATCAGGATAGGCAGCTGCATTATGATAGGAACCAGGTGTGCTGGACAGAGAGGAGCCCAGCAAGGCCACTGTGGTAAAAGTCCCGTCTTTGTCCCATGGTTTCTGTGTGGCCCGGCAAACATCTGTTTACCAAACACTTGCCCTCCTACATCTCCCTGTGACTTGAATTCCTTGCCTTTTAAGTCCCGGACTTCTACCCCCTTTCCCTTAGTTCAGAATGACATCAATACCTCATTTTGCCTGACTGTCTTCAGAATTTTTCCATGTCTGTGTGAATTCCCCATACGTATGAAATTAAATTGATTTTTCTCCTGTGAATCTGTCTCATGTCCATTTGATTCTTAGTCTGGTTAGAAGGACCGTGAGGGGCAGAGGAAGTTCTTCCTCCCTGACAACAGTCATCTGTTATGATATAAAAGAAAGAAAATAAGTAGTTGGCATAATTGCTCACGGTCTACATTAGGTATAGCATGGAAAAAGTGTTTTTTAATCACTGGCCATAGTTTCTGCTCTTTTACCATGTCAGAATGGGGCAATTTGGCCAGAAATGTTTAATAAACACTTTCTTATGCAAGTGTCTTTATTATATCACATATATAAAACAGAAGATCGATACAATACAATAATATTTCTAAGATGTTATTGTGAAGGCTGGCCAAATACCTTTTGTTGTCATTAAAATAATAACAAAACAAACCTGGCATTCATCATGTTATAATGTGTCTTTTTTAAAGAATGTGGAATCAGAATTAATAGATTTTGAGCATTGCCTATTGCTCTGCAGTAAATTATTCCAAGGTCTATGTACCTCTTTCCTAGAGGCTTCCTATAAAAAGAAAGAAAGAAATGCAAAATCTGTAGAATCTCTTGGTTAGGAGATTGTAGAAGCCTCTATTCTATGTTTTTTTTTAATTTTTTTAATGTTTATTTATTTTTGAGAGACATAGAGACAGAGCGTGAGCGGGGGAAGGGCAGAGAGAGAGAGGGAGGTACAGAATCCGAAGCAGGCTCCAGGCTCTGAGCTGTTAGCACAGAGCCGGACGTGGGGCTCGAACTCACAGACGGTGAGATCATGACCTGAGCCAAAGTCGGCCGCTTAACCGATTGAGCCAACCGGGCGCCCCTCTATTCTATGTTTTGATTAGAGAACAGTGAAAAATACAGTCTCTTGGTGCCTCATTAAGAGAGTTTCAATCAGACATTATCTTTGTACTGGCCTGGGATTAAATAAGGGAGTTGTGAACGGACGGCTCCCATGACTGATCGATGAGATTAACGGTATTGAATGGGGTCGGGTGGCCCTTCCCCAGCACACGCCTCTTATAAAAAGCCATCAACTGGTCCCCATTAAACTGAGCTGTGAGCTGTGGGCAAATCCCTGCTCTTACCCCTTTGACTGTATGAGCATGCAGGGCCTGTGGGGGGCCAGGAGCAGCTCTCCTAAGGTGAGCACAACTTCGAAAAGTTACCACAAGTGCCTTGAAGAGGCACCACCTACCAGACTATTGAACTGACTCTTTGTCCCTTTGGATCCTGAAACGCCCTTCTCGAAGAACCTCCTGGTCAATAGGTGAAAAAGTTTCCTAATTTTGCCAAATCCTAAAATGGCGCATACAAATTCACTTAAAGTTTTCTGTGATTTGTTACGGATTTGGCGGTGTAACGCTGTCATAAGGAACCATTGATTGGCAAACCGACAAAGCACGTTCTGATGCTGAGATAGAGAGTACCGTTAGGGCGCTCCCACTTCTGGGCAAATGCAGCGTCTTATCATCTCCTTTCCTGCCTTTCCTTGCTTTTACCTCACAAAGTCACATTCACTCACCCCGTATTATGACCAAACACCAAACCCCAGAATCTTTGAGCCTTACGATACTGAAGGACCAAAATATTGATACTGGCGATTACTTAAAGAGATATAATTGTGCAAAGAAAACAACTTGGAAGATGAAATTCCTTCTAAAATATCGATTTATAAACAATTTGTAATCTTCTTTCTAGCTAATTTCATGCAGGTGTAACTGCAGTCACTCATTATTACCACTTGGCACTTTTAAACTCGGTGGATTTATTTTATACCTATCAATAATTATTATTCACGTGTGCATTCACAGCGAAATTCATTCTAATGGGATTCATTAATTTGTGGAGGATGTTCTCAAGTCTTCAGGCAAAACCTTAACAAGTATTTCATTTCCTACCTCTAAAAATGAAATTGGTATGCAGTTAATAATGTAATTAGTACAGCGTCTGAAAGACGTCAGAATTTGCTGCCGCCCTTTGGAAGGCAGGAAGTTACCTCTTCCGAAGGATGGGTTAATATGCGGTAGAAATAAAATACTCATCCAGCCGTAAATTCTACTCAAAACCACAAAGCCTGGAGCTTCAATATTAAATAATGACTTTATTGCTTTGCCTAAACCATTTTTTCCCTTTTCTCCAATAATTTTTTTTGTATTTTATTTTTTAATTCACCGAATCGTAGAAAACAACTCCAGATTTGTAAGCCTAGGGTGGTAATTTTAAAACTAGTTGAAGGGAAGTTTTAAATTATTTGTTTCCTTTCTCACTCGTTATTGTCCTTCGGGAAACAAAGGCAAGGAGGGGACAGGCGGGGTCATCTGGTCCAAGATGAGCGAGCTCGTGTCCGGAGGGATGAGGCGCGTGAGTGGCAGAGCGGACAGTCGGGCCTTCTCGTCCAGAGCCAGGCCCGCGCTCCGGCCCGAGTACTCGCCGACTTTAATATTCACTTATTCTTATGGTTCTCTAGTCGGGCTTTCCTCTCTATGTTAATGTAAAGTTAAAAATGCAAATTTCTCAGTTAATGAAAGGCCTGTTGATAAAATCTGTCTTCCACTTTAAAAACTCTGTAATTAGGAAATCTAATAAGCTGGCATAATGTGTGTGTGGCATACCCATGGCTCCCTGGTCTGGCCCCTGACCTAGTTCCAGCGATGTCTTCTTCTCAGGCACTCTGAGATCTAAAGAGGGTCACTCAGAAGGCCTGAAGGGGAGTCCCTCTCGAGAGTATTTGCATTCTGAAGATGCGATCTTTGAGGAATGCCTGTGTAGTGATGGCATGTCAGTCAGTCATGTCTGTTATTTAGATGATCAAATAGTCCTGTCTGTCATTTAGATGAAAAGTCTTGCCTGTAGTGTCTGCCATGATGCCACATACACTTATTCAGACACTGGTTGACATCCTATCTTGTTTCCAAAAGGATTCGTGGCCACACCACAGCCCAAAGGAGGCCAGTATTTCTGCACAGGGTTAGGCAAACCCTTCTGCAACATTTAGAGACTTAAGGACTTCATGAAGTATGAAGCATCCACAGAGTTGTAATCATTAAGTACTACTAAAAGCTACAGGAGTATCTCTGAGGCAAAAATATAAAAAAAAAGAATGAATAAATTATGAAAAACACAAGGGAAAAAAAGTATAGTTAAAGAAAAATAACTACAAAGAGTAAGAAAAACAACTAAGTATCCAAATGGCCATGATAAAAAAGAAAAAAGTTTTGCTTATACAAAAATCAATTCAAAGCCACGTACTCAAAGTCTAATAAGCTCCTTTATACTAATAACTACCGACATTTTCTCTCTCTTAGTAAATGTTAATGCAATGCAAATGATATTTCTCTATTTTAAATAAATGTACTCCTCTTGACTATAAATTAATAGAAATAGATCCAATTATAAGAGCTTAAAATACCCTCTTTTTTTTTTTAAACTAACTTCTAAGTTTTATAAATATTAAAATGTAGGAAGAAAACAGAATACATTATTGGGTCAATATCTTACCATAAACATCTCAAATTAATTATTAACTTCCTACAATCAACTAATTTATTTGATATACTAAAACATAAAGGGTTCCACATAAATTATTGTTAATTACATCGATTTCATCTCTGATGCTGTATATTTTCCATTGAGCTTTAATTAGAGCTATTTATATGTGTGCTATTATAAACATATTACACATTATTATTTTTTTTTTCAAGAACTGCAGTCACGAAGGAGAAAAACCTAATCCGAAATCAAGAAGTAGAATAAGCATTATAATTTGCCAGTGTTAGGAGTGGCAATTCAACAGAAGTTGTTTGGAAATTATTTTTCTTTCCCTTTGGCCAATGTTCTGTCAGAGCCCCGGGCCCTGGTGTCCTCGCGAATTGCCTGCACAGTCCTCAAACTTCAACGTGCGGAACAAACGCGTGAGGAATACAGCCAAGATGAAGATTCCGATTCTGGAATCTGGGTCTGGGAGGAGCCTTCTGCATCTGGATTTTTAACCATCTCCCAGATGACGCCAAGCACTGACTTGCAATCACAATTTGGGTGGCAACGTCACAGGGTGAAGTGTCTCAGATGTGGTCCCTTGGTCACAAGCGATATTGATTAGATAGCTTGTTAAAAAATAAATGCCGAACGGTAGAGCTCACCCCAGATGCAGGGAAGCTACATTCCAAGCTAGAGCCGGTTTTTGAGCCAGCCCTCTGAGGGAAGGTCTCTGCACGAGGAGGTCTGAGAAGCACCACTCCAAAGGGGTTAGCACAATTTGTGGCCGTACGCGTGTGTGAGCCTATCTGTTACGTGTGGGGGTCAAGGGGAAGCCGTCACAAAACAACCGAGTGCGTCCAAGGTTGTCAAGAAATAAAACTAATGCAAACCGCCTGAGACAAGTCCCCAGGTCATTAACTTTTTAAGATGACTGTGTCATCTCGTCTCCTCACTTGTTAACACAACCTCTGGCTCCTGGACCAGCAGCCTTCCAACTGCACGTGCATAGGGCCACCTGGAGAGCTCGGTAGAAAGCACCGCCAGAGCTTTCGGGAAGGCAGAATTGGTGTTTCAAAGCTCCCGAGTGATGCCCTCGCTGGTCTGGGGGTCACTCTGCGTCCCGGAGTCCTGCGTGATCGTGATCACTCAGAATACCTGGGATGCCGACGTCCTGCTGCGTGTATCGGTTCAACGCAAGTCTTGTTCACAAACGGGTGCGTTTATTGAACACAAACTGTTTGCCCACATGCTGAAATGGTCCAGGGGTTTTAAAAAAACAGCACGAGCTACAGTCCCTGTTTCTTGGGATTCTGGAGTCTAAGTAGACAGAATAAGTTAACACATAAAACTGTTCCAGGAGACTTCGAGTGCACAGCAAAGGGTTAAAATGAATGAATTATTCCCACTTTAGAATTCGGTGTGGGCCGAATTAGCTTTTATTGGTTTAATGAAAAACATGGCATTAAGCGTATTCCTGTTTGCAGTGATAGCAAATTTGAAAGAACATTAGTTCAATATTTGCAGGTTCTTTGGCCTTTCCGATAGAGGCAATTATACCTCTTACGAATAATGATCGCTTTGTGCGTCCTTTCCAGTCCTTATGCTTTTAATTCATTTTATGATTATTTTCTCTTTCCATGTGATTTTTAAATTATGTAATATGTCACACGGTTCTAAGATAGGCATGCTGGAGTGCATGAGCTGAGGGGCGCCCTTCTGTGTCCTGCTCACATGGCGTTCCAAGGGAATGACATCCCCTCCATTTCTGCTCTGGGACGCCGTCCACTTAGAATCTTCTATGAGAGGGGTTGAAAGTGCGCAATACACAATCTTGTCTGAAAATAAATAAGTACGTTTGTATGTGTTATGCCTTTTATATTTACACTTAAGGATACGCTAAGCAAAGTCTTACGGTCACTGTCCCCAAGCCATCTGGCTCCTCCTCTAAGCCAGCCCTAGCTAGCCCTCTGGTCTCCCTGCTTCTGTGTCTTTCTAGAATTTCCACACGTCTTCTCGAGCAGATATGAGTGTGCAGTGCTATGTTAGGCCTTCAAAGAAAAGGTTCTCATAAAATACACATTGTCTCGTGTCTTGTTTTATTCACCTAGAAATATATGTAGCCTAGAGGTTTTCCCTCTAATACTGTCTTTTTCTATCCTTTCAAACTTTCCGCTCTTGCATTCAGCACTGCATAGGTCCATCATAATTTACTCCGCCAATCTCTTATTAGTGAACGCTGAGGTTGTTTACAGTGTTTTGCTATCAGAAGCAAGACCACAGTGAATGACCTTGCGTGCATGTCCTGTGACATGTATTTTGGCTGATGAACGATAAATCATAAGAGCTACACTGCCAGTTCAAGGGCACTTAAGCGTTTGCGATTTTGATGGGACTGTCAAAATGCCCGCCCAGGGGTTGAGTCGTTTGCAGACGCAAAGGTGGGGATGGGCATGTCCCTTTTGCCAGAGCCTCACCACCGGGGTTTATATCACACTTGGAATGGTGCCCATTGTGAGAAAACGGTGTTCCTGAGGATCATGCATTTCCTTTGCGCGTGGTCGTGGTGGAGATGAGCAACTTTTCTTCAGGGCCACTGGTGTTTCCCTCCCGCCGACTCTTCACGCACCGCTGCTTTTCCTCGGTTTTCTTTAGTCTTGTTGATCTTTTCCTGATAAATTGGTTTTTTTTGCTGGAGAGAGAGAGAGAGAGAGAGAGAGAGAGAGAACACAAGTGGGGGAGAAGCAGAGGGAGAGGGAGAGAGAGAATCTCAAGCAGCCTCCACGGTCAGTGCAGAACCCAACTCGGGGCTCGATCCCACGACTGTGAGATCATGCCCTGAGCAGAAATCAAGAGTCAGATGCTCAACCGACTGAGCCAACCAGCCGCCCCACCTAATCAATTTTCTGTCTTGTTTTTAGGAACCTTTAATTTACGGGGGGGTGGGTTACCAGTTTTTTTTCCTGAAATAGGAACCCAAACATTTTTTTCAGTTCTTGGGTTGTTTTAACTTTGGATATGAAGAGCTCCCTTTTTAATGTAGTAGGTTTTTAAATGTGATCAAGTTTATCAACTCTTACTCATGTGCACTGGGTTGTACATATTAGAAAACACTCACTTCACACGTATAAAGGAGTGCTATTTGTTTTTATAAATTACTTTCGTGGTTGCATTTTTCCATAATTAAGTCTCTCTCCATGAGATCCTTCATCTGGTGTACATGTGGGGATACACAGCGCATTTACTGTTGTTTTATTCGGATAGCTACCAGTCGGTCTTAATGATTTACAGGCGCTTATGCATGGTCTCCTGTCCATCGCTGATAACGGTTTCCTGCGTCACCCCCATTTTCTCTTGAGCAGCTTCACCAAGGACTCAGCGGTTTTCTAAAAGGAACACCGTTTGGCTCTGGTGATCACTCTGTGGCCCATTTATTTTGTATTTAATTATTCTTTTACATTTTTTTCATTGTTCTACCTTTATTTGTCATTGTTTACCTACTTTCTTAATATGAACATGTAGCTCATTGATTATAAGCCTTTTTTTCTAATATGTGCATGCAAGATTTAAAAAAGAAAACGAAACCCCATAAGCATGTCTTTAACTACCCACAAGTTTCGAAGTGGAGCTGTATTCCATTGTGTATATGTACCACATCTTCTTTTTCCATTCATGATGTTTGGGCTCTTTCCATAATCTGAGTATTGTTGATAGTGCTGCTACAAACATTGCCCCATTAGCTTTTTAACTGAACCATTTTTCTTATTATTTTGAAGATTATCACAGGGAGCCTGGGTGGCTCAGTCAAAGTGTCCAACTTCAGCTCGGGTCATGAACTCGTACTTCGTGAGTTTGAGCCCCACATCGGGCTCGGTTCTGACAGCTCAGAGCCTGGAGCCTGCTTCAGATTCTGTGTCTCCCCCTCTCTCTGTTCCTCCCCTACTTGCACATAAATGGGCATTTTTACCTCTTTCAGGATAAGACAAAGATCTCATTAACTCTTCCTCCATCTCTCTTTCAAACTCTTAAGCTATTTTGGCTTTTCCTTTTGATTCTAAACTCATTTTGCAATCTAGAAGATATTAGTTTTAAATTTTATGTAGTTGGCATTTGTTTGGTTTTCCCAAATCTTTAGCCATTCTTCCTCACACCTTCCTGCAACTTTCTGCCTTCCTCTGGGGCATTTTTTCGCTCTTCAGTATTTCTGTTAGTGCAAGTTTAAGAGTGATAAACTGTATTAGGCTTGTATAAGAAATAATAATTATGTTACCTTCATTTTTTAATTTTTTTAAATGTTTACTTTTGAGAGAGAGAGTGGGGGAAGGACAGGGTGAGAGAGGGAGACACAGACTCGAAAGCAGAGTCCATGCTCTGAGCTGTCAGCACAGAGCTCAATGTGGGGCTTGAACTCACAGATCCTGAGATCATGATCTGAGCTGAAGTCAGAAGGCCAACCGACTGAGCTACCCCGGCGCCCCTACTTTCATTTTTGAAGAGCAATTTTGGTTGGATATATGATTCTAGATTTGGAATGTCTTTCAGTACTTCAAATGCATTGTTTTCTTGACTCTATTGTTTGTTCTCAGAAGCGAGTGGCTCAACTGAAAGTATCTATAGTTTTTTTCTGGTTGCTTTGAGGGTTTCTCGTCCACTTGGTTTCGGTGAGGTCACCATGAGGTTATAAAGCACTACCTAAAAACTACATAGTTATTTACTTGTGGTTCATATACGAATTTAATTGGTAGCTTGATTCCCTTTCTCATTCCCTTTCTCCCAGTCTCAGAAAATTATGAGTCTTTAATTTTTCAAATACTGCTTCTGTGATGTTCTTTCTCTTCTGTACTTTATTCCCAACATTTTTGGCAAATCTATCTAGCAGTTTTGTAACTCTCATTTTTTCCTGACTCTAACCGATTTTTTTCCCATTCGGTGAGCCCTTAATTTCCATTGTTATATTTTTCAGTTTTAGATAACCATTTGCAGCTTTTCTACAAAGTCTAATTTTTTGGTGAGGTTATTCATCTAGTCTTTTATTTCTCTGAACGTATCAATACTAATTATTTCTAGGCCTGTGAAGTTTAAATCTATATTCTCTGTTTGTTTTCCACTGTTTCTTATGGTATTCATGTGTTTTTCCTGCTCGACTACCTAATTATTATTAATTCTGCGCTGTGACCCGCATTGGAAACATGTAGAATAATTTGTTATCTCCTTTGGAGAGGATTGTTCTTTGCTTCTTATAGAAGGTTAGTGACTCTACAAACCTGAGAAACATCTTGAGATTTCAGGGGGAGGCATGACTTAAAGCTGGCTTTGTATTTTTCTAAATAACTCTGATTTCTCGGGCGTAATCTTTGGGGCCCAGATCCAAAGCCAGGCGTTTACCAGAAGGGCCCTCCCCTGTCGGGACCCCGCTCCACCACTCTGTGGTAGCACCGCACCTGCCTCTCTGACTCCCGAGTGCATACTCTGCCTCTCAGAAGATGCTTCTCGCTGTCAAATTGCCCCAAATTCCAGGCCACTTCTCGGGGATGCTTTATCATCTCTGATCTGGGCATGATGAGTTTTCATAGATTTCTGAAGACTTACATCTGATTTCTAAGATGTTTTATCTGGCTTTCACTGGTCCGTTCATTAGAAGAGTTTCCCTGAATGTCTGAGCACATTATCACTATAAGCATAACTGCCTTTTTCTGCCTATTTGAAATGGCATCTTTTAAAATATACCACATTATTGTATAAACGTAACCTAATTTTTAGGTTTTCCTTTCTGTTCCATAAGTTTTCCTGTCTATACACGTGGCAGCGACCTACTGTTTTATTTCCTGAGGGCTTCTAACATGTTCTGACACCTCTTAGGGTGACCCTTCTCCCCTGTTGTATGATTTTTGAATTAGTCCTCCTTGGTTCAGGTTTTTGTTTTCCTTTTGTTTCTCTTTCCATGAACTTTTTTTTTAATTTTTAAAAAAAATTTTTAACGTTTATTCATTTTTGAGACAGAGAGACACAGAGCATGAGCGGGGAAGGGGCAGAGAGAGAGGAGGACACAGAATCCGAAGCAGGCTCCAGGCTCTGAGCTGTCAGCACAGAGCCCGATGTGGGGCTCGAACTCACGGACCTCGAGATCATGACCTGAGCCGAAGTCGGACGCTCAACGACTGAGCCGCCCAGGCGCCCCTCCATGAACTTTTGAACATGGTTTTTTAATTCCCACTAAAAAATCTGTTATCTGAAGGGCGGCGACAATCTTTAATTTCCATATTGAATTAAGACAAGACATCTCTGTGACATTGCCGATCGGCTGACACGATTGTAATTCTTCGGTCCTTCCATAGTTTCAGTGGCTTTCTTCGTGAGGATAGGGACGTTTTCGTCGTGCTAATCGTCCGTAGTTTGCCGTTCTGATGTTGGTGGGAAAGCGGTATTTTTCCATCATGTTTGGGTGTTTACATAAATGAGGCCTATTTGTTCAGCGTGTTGGTTATACGTTATACGGGATCTGTGTTGTGATGTAGTCGTTAGCAGTAAAATTACCTTGGTTTTTGCTTTAATTAAAACACTTTTCTTTTTCAAATAATTATAGATTCGCAGGAAGTCGCAAAGATAGTGCCCTGAGGTCCCGTGTGCTCTTGTCCAGTTCCCCTCAAGGGTTACGGCTTACATAATTACGGTGTCATATCAAGACCAGGAGTTTGCCATTGGTACGCGTGTATGTGTAGCTCCGTGTCATTTTATAACAAGTGTAGTTTGTGGCACTGCCACTACGGTCAAAATATAGAATGTTCCATCACCATAAATACCTTCCCTGTGCTATGCCTCTTATAGTCATAACCTCCCACCCGTCTCCACCTTCCTCAGCCCCTGGCAAGCACGGATTTTCTCCCCATCTATATAATTGTTGCCATTTCGAGAATGTTTCATAAATGGAAACATATGATATATGACCTTTGAGACTGACATCCTTCCCTCAGCACGACGCCTTGACACCCATACAAATTGTAACGCGTAATGAAAAGTGTGCTCGGTAGCATTGAATGGAATAAATGTATTTTTTTTTTTTTAGCCATTTAGCTATTGTAGGACATTTTAGCTGTTTCCAGTTTTTTGGTTATTTCAAACAGGGCTTCTGTAAAGATCCACATACAGGTTCCTATGTGGACAAAGATTTTCATTTCTCTGGGACAAATGCCCAGGGGTGGGACTGAGGGCTTGTATGCTAAGTATATATTTCGTTTTGGGGGAAAAAAAATTCCAGAGGGACGGAGTCAGTTTGAGGGAAGGGTAGGAAAAGTACATCCCTTTGCCCTCTCCCATTTATAATATAATATAATTGTCTTCAATATTTCCTCTGTGTACACCGAGAGCCACAACTGACAGCTGTAAGTTTCACCGCACCTGTCAAACGTGATTTTGGAAACAGAACAGGGGAAGGAAAGGCAATTGTATCTACCCATATTTTGGCTTTCTTCCTCTTTGATGGTCTAAGTTTTCTTCTGTTATTTTCTTCCTGTTTAGAGAACTTCCTTTAACCATTATGTTAGTGGAGGTATGCTGGAGGTAGAATTTTCTTTGTCAGAGGATGCCATGACTTCCCCTCCAGGCCGGAAGGACACTTTCACTGGGTCTGGGATTGCAGGCTGACCGTCATTTCTTCCAGCTCTTGAGAAATGTGCCACTTCCTTCTGGCCTGGCCTCCATAGTGTGATAGTTTCCAACTGTATTTCCTCCACAGAGAGGTATCTCTGTTCTTTCAGTGCTTTCAAGATTTTTTTCTTTGTCTTCAGTTTTCAGAAGTTTAAATGTGCTGTGTCATGGCACGGGTTTCTTTGGTGCCTCCAGTTTCAGCTCACTGGTCTTCGGCCAAATTTGGGGAATTTTCAGCCAGTACTTCTCCAAGTTCCTTCCCAGGCCTACCTCATTCCTCTTCTTCTGGTGCTCTAATGAGCAAGGGTCAGGTCTTTTGTTGTAGTTCTGCAGATCCTGGGGGCTCAGCTGGACTTGCTTTTCAGTCCGTTTTCTCTCTGTAGTTCAGACTGGGTATTCTCTCGTCGTCTGTCTTGAAATTCACGAGCTCTTTCTTCCGTTCTCTCCATTCTGTTGTTGAGTCCATCCACCGAATCTTTTATCTCAGTTATTATATATTCAGGTCTAAAACTTGTTGTGTCGTGTAAGCATGGGTCTCCGCCTCCCCATACGGCACTGGGGGAGGGGAGTCTGCCTCGCTTCTTTCAGGGTAGGCGGCCCGTGTTGCTGGGTGGTGGTGGGAGCTCTGGCACCTGCTCTGCTCTGGTCGAAACATGCAGAGGGGCCTTTACCTCCCCCCGCGTGGCTTCAGTGACATCAAGAGAGGAGGGAACCTTTGTCCCACATGCAGTGATACAAGTCCTGACTGCTTTTACTCTCTCGCTGGAGTGGAACAGTTAGTATCTAAAGGTTTTCTTGCGTGGTTGCCCATTTCCGAGCCCTTTGCTAAGGTGAGTATGCCTTACTTGGGGCTTTTTGTTTGCACTGGTGTCTCCGGATTGTCAACTTCTCCATCACACTTTCCAGGATAACGCGAGGGAACTCAAAGCCATCTTTTTCCTCAGGTCTTGAGGTCCTTAGGCATTCTGACTTCTTCTCTCCACTTTTCATAGTCTTTTTACATTTATTTCTTACATGAGGTCCACAGTACTTAGCTGTACCTAGAGAGATGTATCGGGCACACTGTGTCAACTCCATTTTTTTGAGATCTTTCTTAATATTTTGGGTACAGAGCTGTATTAGTTGAAATTCATTTTCCCCAAATATTTAGATTTAAAATACAACAGCAGTTGGAAGGTTATGCCACACACACACACAAAGGTCTCCTAAACTTAAAGACAGTGGTAAAATTGCTTAAGAAATTTTGTAGATTTATGCATTTTGTTGCAAAATGCTGATCTTTAGTAAACCAAGTTGTTTTTGCTACTGTCAGTTTCACTCTCTTCCTCCCGCCTGGCCCTTGTGGTGTTCAGTTCTCATGTTCCAAGGCAGCAGCTGGGAAGAACCGCCAGGCCGGCTGGGGTCCTACCCCCCCAGCAAGCAGATAAGCACCAGAAGAGGGAAGGAGAGGCCATGTGTGTCCAAGCCCTCTGATTTACGTCCCCACCAGTAAGAACACATTTTGATTTCCACGTGGATTCAGGGGAAGGCAGTAGGTGCAATTTCATTTCAGCTCGCATGTACTGAGCTTCCTCACTGCGACAGGCAATTTGCTTACTGTTTGGAGATGCAAACGCAAGAAGAGAATGGAGCTCCTGAGGTTCCTCAGCTTTCCAGAGCGGCCAGTCACGCACCGCAGTGGGGGGAGTGGCTGAGCAGGACCGGGCTGGGAGAGGACGCAAAATGCAGCAAGGAGAAAATAACACGGGACTTCATCACTGAAGGGCGAGGCCCTCTTCCCAAGTGGGGAGAATCTAGAAAAAGGGAAAACCATGTTCAAAAACATAGACATGGTTTTAACTGTAAGGTAGGCAAAGTTTTTTTGTTTTTGTTTTTGTTTTCGTGACTCTAGTTTTCCTTCCACAAACCACCCGATCAGCCCTGCTTTCAGTGACCTCATGTGGGCAGTTAGCACCTGCTGAGTTTAGCAGTCTTATAAATTTCTTTTTTTTTTTAATATTTATTTTTTGGGGGGTGGAGAGCACAAGTGGGGAGGGGCAGAGAGAAGGGGACGGAGGATCCGAAGCAAGCTCTGTACTGACAGGCTGACAGCAGTGAGTCCAATGTGGGGCTTGGACTCACGAACTTGTGAGATCGTGACCCGAGTCCAAGTCAGACGCTCGAACGACCAAGCCATCCAGGCACCCCGCAGTCTTATAAATTTCATCTCGAGGCATGAATGATTTGATGTCTCTCACTCTGGTCATCAAAGAAGTAAGAATCACTTTACATTTAGTTACAGATGAGGACGAGGGTTGTTTAGAGCAATGACTGGAAGTCACCTGTATGTTCCACGAGAAGCTATTTACATGTGTGCTCTCAATTTTTTAACTAAGGGGCTGCAGTCCAGGAGATTGTGAACTAGTGAAAAACAGACAGAGTCAGTATCCTCCAGTGTCTCTTATTTGGGAAAAATCCCAGGTCAGGGACACAGGAAGGGCCAAAGGAATCTTTTACAGAAGCTGCAATGTTTGTTAAATCCCTCTCTC
Organism: Paguma larvata; assembly: GCA_030068075.1. Lineage (NCBI taxonomy): Eukaryota > Metazoa > Chordata > Mammalia > Carnivora > Viverridae > Paguma > Paguma larvata. The sequence continues at coordinate 133,335,238 of CM057828.1, forward strand.
CACAACTCGTGGTTACCAGAGTCAGGTAACAAGCTACATGCAATCAGGCAGCTGGTACATGGCTACTAGGAACTGCTAGCTGCCAGCTCCAGGAACAAGCATTCAGAACACTTGGGGGGAAAAGTCTGTATAATAATTTTTTAAGTGTATTTATTTTTGAGAGAGAGAGAGAGAAACAGAGAGCATGAGCAGAGGAGGACAGGGAGAGAGAGAATTTCAAGCAGGCTCTGTGCTGTCAGCGTGGAGCCTGACATGGGGCTTGATCCCACAACCCTGGGATCATGACCTGAGCTGAAATCAAGAGTCAGTTAATTGACTGAGCCCCCCAGGCGTCCGAAGAATCTGTGTAATAACTAAATGGGAAAATAAAGGCTGCACTCGGCTCATTCAAGAGTACAGCTTCCCAGGCCCTCGGTTCATTGATAAAAAATTGGGAATGATGTTTATAATCTCATGGGCTCCTGCGCTGTTTGTAGGCGAGCCATTCGTGTACGGTGTATTGGATTTAAACGCGGAAGATCGAATAGCACCGAAAGGACATCGACATGAAGCAGCTGGAACTATTCAAAAGCTCTTCAAGCACCTCCAGCGCTTCCATTCCAGATGAACATATCATGCTTTGTTTGCGCGGCAGGAGTCACCAGTGTCTGTGGAAGCTACGTTTAGGGTGTTCTTTTAATTCGCAAACAATGACCATTTCTTCTCACCAATAAATATAAGTTCCTCCAATCTTCTCCATTTCCAACCGATAGAGAAATTATTCATTTTTTCCTCAAAACATAATCCATTAAGGACAGTAGATAAATGGATTAAATTAGAACCCATTCAAATTTGTGTCTCAAAGCAGCACCCCCCCCCTCAAAGCTCCACGTCCGCATTTCATTTGTGATCACTGGGAATGCTGTGCCGGCCGCGGCTGCCTCGTTTATGCCATGAAAGTGGTCACTTACTGCCAGGGTTGCCTTGTCATTCTGGATGTTCAGTGTCCCCGCGATCACTGGGAATGCTGTGCCGGCTGCGGCTGCCTCGTTTATGCCATGAAAGTGGTCACTTACTGCCAGGGTTCCCTTGTCATTCTGGATGTTCAGTGTCCCCGCCCATGCTGTTTTCAGAGTGTATTCTTGCACTCAGGTGAATGTCCACAGAGTCTAGCAAGGATCTTCCATCAAATGAAGATTTGTTCCATCCAGGCTTCCCAGCGAATTAAAAATTCTAGTATGACTTCTTATTTTGAATCGTACCGTTGATTTTATAATAATATTGTAGAATGGTATTTCATATTAGTTTTTCAAAACTGCCCAAACTCTGTACCCATTTGCTGCCACAATAGCTGCTAAAAGAAGGACATTAACTTCCTTTGTGGTTTTAACCAAACAACAGGGGTCAAGGGTACCACCCGCTGAGAACGAAGGCTCACCCTTCATTCTTCGTAACTCCTTTTGCCAGCGACCCATCATTGCACGAGTAATGTGCTTCTATGTTCTATCTCTGGTCTGTTGGCCTCTTTTGAAAGGGGGAAGAACGGGAAGTAAGTTGTCATAAGACCTGGGTTCTAGAATGCTGGTCATCCCCACTCATTAGCCTCATGGGTAACAAGTCGCCATGGAGCTTCCATGTCTATAAACAAGAGAATGACCGCCGTGTTTCCTTCCCAGAGCAGTAATGAGAGCGTGGTCGCTCTAGACTCAGAAAAGGGAGCTGTCCCTAGCGGCCTGCAGCAGCGAGTGGAGACCAAGCGAGAGGCGGAAGCAAGGACGCCGCGAAGCTGAAGGCCTGCATCATTTCTGACCTAAGACTGGAGGCCCGTTTCCTCAGCAGGGAAGACGTCTTCGGAAACGTTTGCTGTGGGCATCTTTGGCTTTATCCTCAGTAGTCGGGCCATTTTCACACGCCCTTTGATGAATGAAACTGTATAGAAATTCAGTATTTGACTGAATTGTCCTTTCACCAAACCTCCTCATCTCTAAAATGTTAATGTTATCTGAGGTTATATTGACTACATTAAACAGATATGAATTTAGTAAAATTAACTTTCCTATTCCAAATATCGTAAATTTCACATCGTTCTCTCTCTGAAATTACAGTTCCCAAAAGATTCAGGGGACACAAAAGGACCTTCAGCAGCAAAAGGCCACTCTCAGACACAACTGCAAAATGCACACTGGTGTTATTTCACGTCCCTGTGACCATCTGCGGTGCTTTCATTTCCTCTATGGGCTCTGCTCTGACGTTCCGGGGAAATCGAGGACAGCGGAGTAAGTAAGAAATCACAGAGTCGTCATTTATCTATTGGATCTATTATCATTCATATTTAACGTAGCCATACTTGACTTTTAAGGGTTGCTTTTTTTTTTTATAAAGGGGCTCAGCTTCTGTTTTCAGTGACGTCCACAGAATGCACGGGGTCCCAGAATTTCGCTCCTCCTCTGTCTGCTTTGGTCAGGCAGATATTTGGATTTTGAACCGCTCTGACGCTGGCTGCGGTGGGTGGTGACTTAACTCCTTGGCTGAGTCTCCGGAGCGTTTACCTGCTTCACACTCCAGCACGCTGTTGATGGGTTTGAAATCCGCTCTGTTTCTTGTTCTGTGGTCTCTTTCCAAGAAGTGCAAGGAGGTGGTCTTACAGGAAATAAAGAAAAATAGGCAGCCCTCCCTTCAAAAAAAAAAAAAAGTGCCCCCTCCCTGCCCCTGCATTCAACTCATCATGGGGCCAAATCATTTATAAATTTCTGGCAAAATATCCACTAACTCCCAGATATATTACCACCGGACATTTTTATTTTCTTTTTGGAGCAGAAACACATCCAACAAATGCAAGCATGGTTCAGGGCACCTCTTAGCTGGAAAAGGTCAGAGGACTTGATATCACGTCTTTACAGCCTCTCCCTAACACCTGATTAAGAATCGTTAGTTTTCTGTTCTCTTCTTTCTTTTGCCTTTTTACAAAGCACTTGCTAAAGTGTTTATGTGTTTTCAAGAATTCATAGGTTTCATCCCTTCGAGGTTCGGGTCAGCCTGTGTGATATACCAGCGAGTACATTTACATCCGGCAATGGAGATACCTGATCACATAACAGCAGTTTGACGGAAAACATGATCTTGTAACGTGCGAGCTGGTTATCGGCCCGCGTGCCATGCTTTGTGCGAGCTCTTCCTTGCACCACGACGGCTCCATAACTAAGATCCAGTTCGCGAGAATCAAGGTCAGAAAACCAACAGTCTCTCCTGTGTACAAACATAACATGATTGAGATTTGTAATTCGAGAAATAACAGAATTTAAAAGATGGGCATTTAAATTAAAGCGCTAATCCATGAGGTCTTAACTTTCATCAGATGTAGATAATCGATCTGCTCCTCAGAAAGCAAAACACCATTTATTGAACCCACCTCAGAGTTCTCTGCCTTAATTCGGAAATAACGGAAGCTCATTTCTACTTGCGTTGTGTGGCCGACACCACTGTCTGCCTCATGGGATCCTGCCCCCCCATCAAGGCCTGTTCCAGCCTCACCTCCTCCTGGAAGGCCTCCAGGATCCCTTCAGGGCATGTAACTGCTCTGACTGCCCAGCTAGAAAGTGGTGATTCCTCAAGGATGGCGTGAGCTGTGAGTTCACCTTCCTTTTGCAGACATCACCCGCTGGCTGCCTGCGTTCCTAGAGTTCAGTCGCTGTGTGGCTTACAAGCTGTATATTTATTTTTTTCCACAAAGCTAACTACAGAACTGCATTTACTCATAAATATTCAATGTTTTTGTTGATTTATTTTACAGAGTGAATCATCATTATACTTAAGAGATAGCACTATAAGTGGGGAGACATCATTTAAATGTAGTAGAGGAGGCAACATTTTACCTGTACCCTCATAGGTTTTCACTGGGGCTTGAGAGTTAGGTTGACACAAGACAGATCAGCAGGAGGGATGCTCACAGGGTCATTTGGTCTAAGTTTTAGGTGATGGGTGGCCTTCACACGGATGAACACCCAAAGAAGAGGCGAAACCCAGAGGCTTTGCTACCACGCTGAACAAAGGGAGGGAATCTGAGAAAAGTAACTCAATGCACAGGATGCGAAGGGAAGGCACGGTCATTTCGACAAGGTCTGTTTGTACAGAGTTCTCTCAGCTTGACTCCCCGTCCTCGGTGACGAGGACGTTGCCCACGTGCGGTCTTTTCTCCCGCTTCCAGGAGGAGAAGGAGGAGGTCAGAGCATCCCTCTTGGACCTGATGTTTTCCAAAACAATCCTTATGTCTGAGTGGCACATTTTCAGTGGCCTATTCTGTCACCCTTCGGTAGTTTACTAAAAATAAAAAGTAGACAATGTGGAAGTATATCAATTACCCTTCTTTGTCCTCTTCTGTGCCTTATTATTATTTTTTTTAATCACTGAATGGATATGTACAGACTCTGTACTGTCTCTTACCACACCACCTCATTTGAAGTTTGAACCCAGTTACTTCTGGCCAGTAGGTTAATTTGCTCCTAACTTGAAAGTGCATCCATGCTGTAGCCCAAGGCAGTCTGGAGACCCTTCTGTCTAATTCTAAGGGTCTAAGAACACCTCACCTCCAGCGGGTTCTGACAAGATTTCTGGAATGAGGAGCGCAGACATCCAGGCCGGAGGTTCTGCCTTGATTGGACATCTGGCTCCAAGTCTGTTGTGGAGCAGGAGTCCTGAAAAAGTCTCTCCAGGGATCTGGAAGCCAAACTCTATCAGGACGCAATTCTCCCGGAGCCCACTATGAAATGCACTGACCTCGGGGGCTGTTGTCTGCAAGCCTGAAATGGAACTGCTGCCTGTCGGTCCTTCTGACCACCCATGGTGGCCCTGGATAGCCTGTCCCCATTGGCTGTGCCTGAGGCTGCCCTGTCACACTCATCTTGTCTCCAGAACTTTCCTTCTGGACACGTAGGAATAACCTAAGAGCGTGGCCAGGTGTGCCCCGTGGAGGCCGCTGGTTCTCCAGTCGTGTATGATTTCTTGAGAAGGCAGTCGCACAGAGCTGGGCTCCCTAAGCCAACATGGGCACAACCGTGAGATGAGCAACGGTGCCCCATCCTACCGCTTCCTACTTCTCCCACAGAGTAGGTCTTCGTGCGGGTACAGAGTAAGAGGTGAGCAGTGAAATTATGATCGTTCCTGGCTCTGGGATCTGATATCATACAGCCCACAACCCTCTCTGGTGTTTATTTTTATGATGCCTATTAATTCCTATTTCATGAGATAGCTGTGGAGAGTAAGTAAGGTAAATTACGTGAAACATTTAGTACAAAACCTGCCATCCAGTGAGTCTTCAAATCTCAGTTTTCTTCCTTAAAACACAGCAACACAAAGTAACTGAGTTGACCTTCCAGGCTAGCACTGTGCCTTGGTTTGTTCTTTATTTTTGTTTAGGTTTTTATGTATTTATTATTTATGCTTTACAGCTTTATTGAAGTATAGCTGATATTCCATTAGCTGCACATATTTTAAGTGTGAAATCATTCTCACAGTCAAGACAATGAGCACATCTGGCTCCCGCCAGATTTCTTTGTGCCCATCTGCGGTGCCTCACGCACACCCTTCCCTGCTCCCCCCGCTCACCTGCCACTGTCCGTTAGCTTGCGCTTTCTGTCTTTAGAGAAATGAGGCTACACAGCACACACTCTTTTTCAGGCTCACTTTTTTCACTCAGCGTTAACTATTTTGAACGTTCAACTACTTTGTTGTGTATGTCAGTGATTTTCATTTCTGAACAGGATGTCATTTTATGGATATGCCAAGTATTTATGTGTAAATCTGTTGATGGACGTTTGAGTGGTTTACAAGTCTGGCTATCCCAAGTCAAGCTTCTATGAACATTTGTAGATCTGAATGTAAACGCATAAAGATTCTAAAAGAACACATAAGGGAGAATTAGCGACTTTTAATTTGGCAAATATTTCTTAATTATAAATAAAAAGCAAGGATTATGAAAGAAAGCACATCAAGGAAGTGTACCATCAGAGATAAAAACTTTTGCTCCTCAGATGACCCTTAAGGAAAATGAAAAGGTAAGCCACACAGTAGAAGAAAATATGCGTCAAATATATATCTAAGAGAAAATTTGTATCTAGAATATATAAAGAACTCTTACCAGAAGACAAAATAGTTAGGCTAGAAGACAAAATAATTAGACAAAAAAAAAAAAAAAAAGGCAAAGATTTGAAAAGACCCTTCACCAAAGATTGTATAGGGATGGCAAATTAACCCATGAAAAAATGTTAAGCATATTTCACTGTTATGGAAATACAAGTTAGAACCACAATAAGACGGCCCTACAAGCCCACTAGAATGGCTAAACTCAAGGGCGATCTTACCACAAGTCGATGAGGATGTGGGCAGTGGGAGCTCTCTGCTGCTGGCGGACGCGGAAAATGGTGCACCTGCCTTGAAAACCATTTGGCAGTTCCGTAGAAGTTAAACATAAACCTAGCATATGACAAAGCCATTCAATTCCTAGGCATCCACCCAAGAGAAAGAAAGCATATGTCTCTCCTAAGACCTGTAGCTGTAAGTTAAAAGGAAATACACCAAGCTCAGTCTATAGAAACCAGCATCTCAAAGAGTGATTGAGGCTTCATCATACACAGCAGTCCCTCAAAGGGTCATTTAAAATTCTGTAACATGAGAACACCTTCCTTTTCATCTGTTGTTTTCGAAAATGTGGCAGAAATCAAGAGCTATTAGAAATTCCACTGTAAAGGGAAGAAGTGATATGGAAACAGGAAGAAAAAACTCCAAGGGTGCCTGGGTGGCTCAGTCAGTTGAGTGTCCGACTCTTGGTTTTGGCTCATGATCTCACAGTTTGTGGGTTTGAGCCCACATCGGGCTCCAGGCTGATAGTGTGGAGCCTTCTGGGAATCTCCCTCTCCCTCTCTCTCTGCCCCTCCCCTGCTCTCTATCTCTCACAAAAATAAACTTAAAAAAAAAAAAGAAGGAAAAAACCTCAGAAGATACTATCTAGCACAAAGAAATAGATTTCAGAAAGAGATATGCTAATAAACACACCGACAAATAAATAACTTTGAGACATATATACTAAATCCATAGTGTTATTCAACTCAGTAGTCCTAAAATATCCAAGGGTTGTTGGCAGATACAGCTCAATGTGGAAACACGGTGTGGCAAAGCACGACTGACTTCAAGATGAGGTCTGGGTTCTAGGTCCAGCCGTGCGACCTTCGGCAAGTCGCTGGCCTCCCCAGCGTTCAAGTCCATGTTAGGCTTATTCAAGCCCTACAGTGCTTTCTAGTTGCACAACACTGGTTTTCCAGTGAACTAGCTTTCGTTTTTGTAAAACCTATCATTTTGGATATCATGTTTCTAAGGAGTGAAATCTTTGGTCATTGCTGTTGTTTCTGTATCATGGTAACATCATTGCTTCCACCAAGATGAGGAAGATGAGAATTGACAGTGATATACGGAATGGCCATTTCAAAGACAAACTTTTTAAAGACAATCTTAAACACATAAATCCTTTATATAGCAGTCCTACATGATTTAGAGAAGTGAACTGTGATTTGGCCTATGCTTTAAGAACTTTGGACAAGGTGTTTTAATTCAAGATAACAATGGATAGTACATAAAAGACACAAAAGCAGGTGCGCCTGGGTGGCTCAGTTGGTTAAGCAACCAACTCTTGGTTTCGGTTCAGGTCATGATCTCAGTGTTTTCTGAGTGTGAGCCCACTGTCTGCCTCTGGGCTGACAGTGTGGAGCCTACCTGGGATTCTCTCTCTCCCTCTCTCTGCCCCTCCTCCACTCACGCTGTCTCCGTGTCTCTCCAAATAAATAAATAAACTTAAAAAAATACATATACAAAAGCAGCTAATCCCTTCACTTGTTTTCAGTCATTCACACACTATATTAAGCTCTGTGATTCACATTCCATTGACAGCGACTAAGTAAACTCTTCTAGAAATATGAAACCTTTGTCTAATAATTCTCCCCATATGTTTCTGGCAAATAAATAATTGAGGCTTAAGAGAAATGGTATCTCTGCGCTCATTTCAAAAGAACAAAGACATAGTATCCATTTCGACTCTTAAAAAGATTATTCACAACAGAGATCACTTAACGTTTGAAGGAAGCCAATATTAATATTTCCTTTTAATCTTACGGTGCTTATAAAGTAGTTCAGACGATTTCCACACATCTGCAACTTAGATGTGGATATGCCGCGTCCTCTGGAGATGTAACCCTAACATTCTCGTGCTTTAAAAATTCTCCAAAGGACTGCCGCGCAACGGTCTGGCCCAACTCATCCGGCTGATCAGCCGGCGGCATCAGCCCAAGCGCAGGGAAAGAGAAGGACAAGTTCGTCTTTGCTGTTGAACGGCAAGCAGAACGGGAATGGGGCACCGCCACGCGCCCGGTCGTTTTGTCGAAAGCTCACTCGGGCGATCGGGAATTCGGGCAAACCATGGGAAGCATACTTTCTTTTTCATTAAGAGGAACCATGAGGGAACAAAGGGCACCGTTGTGTGAGGCGGAGGCTGAGAGGCAGGCGGCGCTTCTACCGTTCCCGTGCACCTGGCCCACCCTCCCGAGCACGTCCGGACGCCGAGGCCCCGGCCAAGACACCAACGTGCCTCCCTGACGGAGAAACGGAGCAACCGAACGAGGCCCAAATACACACTGGTCTGGGTTTCAGTGCTCCTGATATAAAAAGAAGAAAATAAAGACACCTTGAACGCAGGTAGGTATATTGAGAAGAATTTTCCTCACCTAAAAAGACTATCTGCTTCGATGACTCCGGAGAGCCCAGCAAGCCTGGTCGGCACCTGCTGTGTCTTCGTAAGAGGGACTCCCCTCCGATTCTGCCCCCGCCTCCCGCCTGGATGGCTTCCCTGAGCGTTGCTTGTCAGCATGTAGTATGTCCCATTTGGCAGTAATAATCTCTCTAAGTCTGACAAGATTTAAGTAATTTCAAATTGTTTTCAAGGCTCGCTTTCAATTCGTGTTTGAAATCGCAGCCTACGAAGCATGTAAAACACTTGTTTCAATGGGAACACGATGCTTGCACTTAGTATTTACACAATACGAAATAAATCATGTCAGAATTAATAAGGTCTAATTCTATTAATGTCAGAAAAGATTAACGTAGGTTCTCTCTTCTAAGCAGACTTGCCCGAGTCTCTTTGAATTATTCTTGACAGTGTTAAAATTAGACTAAGCCTACAAATAAAATAGGCCGGCAAATAAATTGAAGTAATAAATTAAGACGCTGTGTAAATAAAGGTATCTGTGATAAAAGGAGCGGATTTGATGGAAAACCCTTAGTAGGTTTGTCGTCGGCGATGCACTTACTAGTCTCTCTCCCGGTGCTTTGAGCTGTCTCCGAATTGAGTTTGTGTTCTTTGTGTGTTTTCTATTAAAGGAAATGTTCATACTTGGGATGAGAGAGTTAATGATAATGAGAAGAGGCCATACCAAAGCGAGGGGTGTGGTTTGACGACAAGGACAAAAGAGGTTTCGCTTGTCATGTGGATTAGCCTGATCCGAGGGAGCTAAGGCATGTAAACCTCAGGAGTTTGTGTGATTAGAGGGAACGTGCACGAGGGGTGGGGGCGTTAACTGGAGTTACCCCTTTTATTTCTGTCTTGGTTTCCTCCTACAAATTAGCGCTCATGGACGGGTGCGCTTGTAAGAAGAGGGAAAAAGAAGGTGTCTCCAGTTTAACCTTTTGTGACCTTTTTTATCCAGCCTTGTAAAAGCATTGCTTTTAAACCAAAAATAATTATTACTTAAAATATGGTTAGTGCTCCAGCTGTTAGTAAATGATATTATTCCTATAATTTATTGAGAGAAATCCCGATCAAGCTGGGGGGGACTGGTAAGTGAAACGGTGGACGACAGTGTAAGAACAGTCTATGGACTTACAATACCACGTTCTTTGAAAAAAGATTTATTTATTTTGAGAAAGAGAGCAAGCTGGGGAGAGACAGAGAGAAAGGGAGAGAGACTATCCCAAGCACCCTCCACGCTGTCAAGCACAGAGCCCGATAAGGGGCTCGAACTCACGGACTGTGAGATCATGACCTGAGCTGAAATCAAGAGCCGGACACTAAACTGACTGAGCCACCCGGGCGCCCCCACAATACCATGTTCTTCAAGGGCGGAGTGCTTGACGAAGGATATTATGGATATAAGCATATTGGTTATTATGCATTTATATTATTAAAGATTTTTATTATTTAAGCTTAGTGTATACGGTGTTTATTTAAGTTTCCTGGGGCACTCTGTGTAAAATTTATAACCAGTGCACAAAAGTTAGTCGACTCAGAGGAAAGTGTTTCTTCTAATAATGAAATAGAAGCAAGTCATCTTTTATTTCCCCCCAAAGAATACGGTTTGGAAACCATGGGTTAAGACATAGATTCAGATGAAAGGAATAAAAGGTGGCATACAGTACAGACTATCATTGCCAGGTGCACATGGAAGTTCAAAGTCATGATGTGCATCTGCAACATGAACTATCCCCGAAGGATCAGACAGCCCCGCGGGGCGCGCGAGGGGGACCCTCGGAGCTGGCAGGTGCGAGCCAGGGAAGCACGCTCTCGCGGAGGAGGTGCCACTGGGGCACTGGGGTCCCCCAGACGTTTACGCCACATACAGCCCTACCCCCGAAACTCTAAGCGACAGGGAAGGACACTCAAGAGTATCACGGCCCTCATTCAACTTGCAAACGGACAGAACAGAGAAGACTTCGTGTATAAAAATTCGTGATGAAAATGAGCAAAATGGCTCCAGCAAGCCAGGGCCAGGTGTTAGGCGCTGAGGACAGTTGCCGTAGGGAATTTCAGGCCAAGGGGCTCTGGACATTGTGGAGAATTAGGACGAGCGCCCACAGACAGTGAGTGAGCAGAAGGAAGCTCCTATGAACATGTATTTAATGTCAGTAAAGTAAACGACGCTTCCTGGATGGAATGTGTATCTGTAAAGTGACGTTCTCCACGTGGTTGTTTATCATAGGGCCACGCTGGCCACAATCCAGACTTCCGATAACAGATAAACGGTACGAAAAAGGAAGACTTTATTCGTGTCATGTAATTACCTAGTAACTGATAATTATTTTTTCCCTAACAATACTATTTGGTAATTTAGAAAAATCTTATTAGATAGATTAAGTGAAAATAAAAATCAGGATACAAAATTTTATGTGAAGAATATTATTAATTTATTTTAAGGACATAAGAATTACTTCTGGATCAAAACGGCAAAGTGACCTCTGACTGCAATCTCCCCGTGTCCACGTGCACACGGCACATATGCACATATAACGTGTACGTGTTACATACACACACATGCATATGCATACACACGCACACATTACACAACTGTGCGTGCACACACCACGTGCTCATACACATACACACAAAGCACACGTGTACACATTGCATGCACACACAGCACACACACGCACGTGCATACGAACACACAGCACATATCCATGCATGTGCACACACCACTAACTTTACCTTTAGTCTTTTGTGCCAGGACACCTCAGGGCCTGGTGGGGCAGATTGTGACTTTACTCCTATTGGCAAAATCGGGTTTGACAGGAATGCAGCTGTGCTGTCTGGTGATGGAGACAGGCCACTCGATCCATACCCACACACCCGACCCTACGCGGACGGGAATGGACCACGGCAGGGGCACTTGGTAGACCGGGGCTACTGTCAGCGACATGGATGAGCACAGTAACCAAACTGAACGCCCCTTCCAAAAACGGACAAGTTTGGGTAAAAATAAAATCCAAATAGAGAAAAGGAAGAATAGTAGCTGAGGATAAAAGCATAAATAAATGGGTTATGCAATGAGGCAAATCTCATATATCGATGGTTCATGAGAGGCTCAGAGAAAGAGACGGTATGGTCTTGCTCGACTGTATTGGATCCCTGCAGGAGCGAAGCTACGTGTTGCCAAGATCACTACTGCTTTGGAAAACGAAAAGGTCACACAGAAGCCGAGAAAACTGGTGACATCACTGAGGGAGACATTTTGGCCACATGATGGTGCCGAGCTATAACAACTGCTGACGAATCAGGGGGACTCTCCCAATGGGATGCTCTACCATCGATACTGGCATTGCTGGTGAGACTGTGATACTGACACTCGTGGTCGAATGTGCCAGGAAGTTAAGCCAAAATCACCTCAGACCGTAGTACCAATAACACTGGGAGTACCAATGGAAATACCAAAGGAAAATAATTGGCCTCGCCAAGAACTGGATTTAGCTAACCATCAGCTACCTTCTATGCTACATGGCACTGCAAATTGGACTAAATGGCACTTCTTTTCTAAAAATATTATCTAAATTCAAGATGTTAATATACAGTGTAGTACTGGTTTCAGGAGTAGATTTTAGTTGCTTCATCACTTACACACAACACCCAGCACTCATTCCAACAAGCGTCCTCCTTAATGCCTGTCACCCACTTAGCCCACCCCCCCAATCCACCGCCCTCTAGCAACCCTCGGTTTGTTCTCTGTATTAAAAGTCTCTTAGGTTTGCTTTCCTCTCTGTTTTTATCTTACTTTATTTTCCTTCTATTTCCTTATGTTCATCTGTTTTGTTCCTTAAATTCAGCATATCGGTGAGATCATATGGTATTTGCTTTCTCTGACTGACTTATTTTGCTTAGCATAATGCATTCTAGTCCCATCCACGTTGTTGCAAATGGCAAGATTTCATTCTTTTTGATCTCTGAGTAGTTTTCCATTGTATATATATATACACCACATCTTCTTTATCCATTCATCAGTCAGTGGACATTTGGGCTTTTTCCATAATTTGGCTATTGTTGATAGCGCTGCTATAAACATTGGGGTGCATGTGCCCCTTTAAATCAGTACTTCCGTATCCTTTGGGTAAATTCTGAGTAGTACAATTGCTGGGTCACAGGGTAGTTCTATTTTTACTTTTTTGAGGAAACTCCATACTGTTTTCCAGAGTGGCTGCACCAGTTTGCATTTCCAACAACAGTGCAACAGGGTTCCCCTTTCTCCACATTCTTGCATCTGTTGTTTCCTGAGTTGTTAATTTTAGCCACTCTGACAGGTGTGAGATGGTATCTCATTGTGGTTTTGATTTGTATTTCCCTGATGATGAATAATCTTTTCATGTGTCTGTTTTCCACCTGGATGTTTTCTTTGGAAAAGTGTCTTCTATTCATGTCTTCTTCCCATTTCTTCACTGGATAATTTGGTTTTTGTGTGTTGAGTTTGATAAGTTCTTTACAGATTTTGGATACTGACGCTTTATCTGATATGTCATTTGCAAACATCTTCTCCCATTTCATTGATTGCCTTTTAGCTGTGTTGATTGTTTCCTTCGCTGTGCAGAAGCTTTTTACTATGATGAGGTCCCAGTAGTTCATTTTTGCTCTTGTTTCCTTTGCCTCTGGAGATGTGTCTGGTAAGAAATGGCTATGGCCGAGGTCAAAGCGGTTGCTGCCTGGTTTCTCCTCTAGGGTTTTGATGACTTCTCGTCTTACATTTAGGTCTTTCATCCATTTTGAACTTATTTTTGTGTATGCTGTAAGAAAGTGGTCCGAGTTCATTCTTCTGCACATCACTGTCCAGTGTTCCCAGCACCATTTGCCAAAGAGACTGTCTTTTTTACATTGGGTATTTTGTTTTGGTTTGTCAAAGATTAGTTGGCCAAATATTTGTGGGTCCATTTCTGGGTTCTCTATTTTGTTCCCTTGAACATCTGTTTCAATGTATCTGTTTTTGTGCCAGTACCATAGTGTCTTGATGATTACAGCTTTGTAATACAGCTTGAAGTCCAGAATTGTGATGCCTCCAGTTTCGGTTTTCATTTCTAACATTACTTTGGCTATTTGGGGTCTTTTCTGGTACATACAAATTGGCAAGGAAGAAGCCAAACTTTCACTCTTTGCAGACAACACGATGCTCTACGAGAAAACCCTGAAGACCACCAGAACACTGCTAGAACTGATACCTGAATTCAGAAAAATTGCTGGACATAAGATCAACATGCAGAAATCTGTTGCATTTCTATATGCCAATAACGAAGCAGCATAAAGAGAAACCAAGGAATTGATCCCATTTACAAATGCACCAAAACCTGTAAGAGACCTAGGAATAAACTGAACCAAAGAGGTGTAAGATCTGTATGCTGAAAACTATAGAAAGCTTATGAAAGAAATCGAAGAAGAAACAAAGAAATGGAAGAACGTTCCATGCTCATGGATTGTAGGAATAAACATTGTTAAAATGTCTGTACTACTCAAAGCAATCTACACATTCAGTGCAATCCTTATCAAAATAAACACTCGCATTCTTCACAGAGCTAGAATAAACAATTCTGCAAAACTTCTTAATAAGGTCCAAACAGCAGTAGATCAAAGGGGAAAAGGAATTATCAAATTAGTACAAAATATGAAAAATTACGGCTTTATAGGATGAATCGTTTGTTTCTTTAAATTGATCCCCAACACTGGGTCCTCCACACATTAGGCATATTCAGAATGATACCATCGCCGTATCCTTCATATAAAATTTATACTAACTGTAGATGCCAAGACAAATGTGACCATTTTTCTGTAAGCAAGCCAAAGACTCTTAACACTACCAAAGGCAGGGGAAGAGGAGCTGTGTAGTTAAGAACTAACCATACCCATAGAGGGCCGGCCTTTGCTCTGGGTTCCTGGAAGGTCATCTCTAAGCCCCTGGAATGTCCTGCCTGATAGGACTATCTCTGTTTACGTGGCGCCTTGGCCCACTGATAGTCTAAGTGTAATTTATTGTGGGGGCCGTGAGCCATGTGGTATCAGCTCAAGCTCAACCTTGAACACCAAGGTTCTTTCTGAATACCAAGGTTCAGAAAGCTTCCCTGGATGGCAAAACTCCATGTGTATTGTCACATGTCATTGACAGGAGGAGCCGGCCCTGCCCACAGTTCCATGGGACAGGACAGCAGGAAGCTCTATGTCCTGGTCACTGCTCCCAGACCACGCTTCTGTTGACTGATTTGAATCTCTATCCCTTTGCTATAACAAACCACAACTGTGAGTATAACAGCTTTCAATGTGAGTTTTAGCAAATTCTCAATCCTGAGTGTTGTCTTGGGGAGATCCAGAACTTACAATTGGTGTCAGAATTGAGGGAAGGGCAGTCTCACGTCTGCAGAGTACTGACTGCAGAAATACACACACTCATTTATGGAGTATTTGTACCCAAAATACACTAAAGTTAAATGTAATTGTGAGAAACAATTAGACGAATCCAGAATGTGGAACAGTTAATAAAAACAACTAGGCTGAACTTTCAATTATGTCAACAATCTGAAATCAGGTACCAAAAAAGTGGAAAAACTCTTTTAGTCTAAAGAGTTGATACACCATTCAGTGAAAGAGAGAAAATGTTTCTCCTAACCGCGGAACAAATTCTTTCATTTTAGACACTGTAGGCAGATGTAGTGATATGTCTAACCCCTGGGCCACCGAGATGTAACGATGGGCTGCTGGTATTGCCTGACGTAAACCCGGGTTTGGACGCAGCCCTGGCAGAGTCGATGGGGCTGCTCCGGTTTCTGAGTCTATTCAGAGACCACCCCCGAGCTAAGGGTGGAGTTGTGTTTCCTTATCACGTATGTCCTAAGCAGGAAAAGGAGTAACAACACTGTCCAAGGCATACACATAATTTGTCTGGATACTGGGTTCAAACACAGCAAAATAGAAAATTCAGTCCCCCTTCTCCTGAAACTCAAGTTGGACTACAAGCAAGGAGATATGTATAGCATTTGGACTCCAGTTGAGAGACCTAATTTTGTTTTCATATAGCTCCTCATAAACCAAATATCCTTAACAGATGATTGACAAATAGTAACCTCTTGTAAACCACTGATTAGCACAGCTTGGATTATCACTTTCCTGTCTTATAAGTACTCCTGCCTGAGATACTGCTGATACGGATGGAAAGTATCTCCAGGCATCAGTACCATGCTTCCCCACGCAAGATGCCTCCCTGTCCAACCATGGGTGGTCGAGAGCAAGATTCAGATGTGTTCTTAATTTTCCAATCTAACCAATTGGAACATCTCATTTACTTTCTGGTACCCAATTTTTTAAAAGTTCTACTTCCTTGAATCGCTTTCTATTTTATTCTGTTATTTTTAGAATCATAGAATGGAAGCTTCAGAGGTCATTTCAGTGGCCATCATCAGTCAGGACATGGACAACACATAAGTCAAACCAGTTACATACCCTTCTGCAGACGCTGGTGGCGAAAGGGCAGCCCTCTCCTTGAGCAGGGGTGAAGGGTTGAGAGGCACTTCTGAGGGCAAGGATTGACTCTGCTTTTTGCCAGACTGTTGGGCCAGGGAGTCTACAAGTCAGCATATACCTCACTGTTAGTTTTGACCTGGCCATGACTTTCTCTGGAGTTACCAACCCATCTTGATAATTGATGCTTTTTCTCTACTTCCTTTTCATGCCACATAGAGCTCCAGAGGTTAATTGATTGGTCTGTATCTCTTAAGCCATGGAGACATCCTATTGCTAGAGCATTTCCTAGTTCCAAGTAAACATTTCTATATTTTCTTAGTTTGTATTCTGCTCTGCAGTCCTTCTTTTTGTACAGGTAAATGAACACATGAATTAAAAATCTGGTTAAACAGACAAAAAAGTACAAAATTATTGTCTTTAGAAAAAATGGTATTGCAATCCTTGTAAGACTACATGCTATTACCAGCTCGAGACCCACCTGGGTGCAGGCCAGGCTTCTGACTGTCAAGTTCTTCACTCAGCGATGCCTGGTTGCTCGACGACCAGTCTTACTCGCCTTCTTGGTGGAGTATGTGATGTGGTGTCATTCACATTCCAAAGGCTCCTTATCTCTGTATAGCCTGGAAAACATTTTCTTCAGACATTATTCTCAACATTCACATTGTAAAGCTGCGTGGCCCAGAAAAGAGACCGGAGGCCTGATGTGGCCCGGGTGTCATCACATACATGACACAGCCTAACTGTTATGGACACTAACATGACCTTGGGATCTAAAATCTTAGGACTTGAAAAATAACAGAAGAAAGTAAGAGTGATTCAAGAGAACAGAACTTTAAAACAAACTGAAAGCGAGTTACACAAATGAGGTGTTTCTAATATGTTAGATCGGATCTAGAAATTAGAAACACATCTGAAACAAAAGTAATATTAAAAACAAAAGTGAAATTAAGAAAGAAGTAAATCACTTAAGAAAACCAGGAATATCTCAATTTAAGTGGGTGAAATACTTGGTGAGACCATACCCACGAAAGAATCTATAGATGATTAGGAAACGAACATAGAGTTTTAAACACGGGACTCTAGCACTGCGGCGAGGAATTTTTGTGGTTAAGATGCTGAAGTCAGAAATGACAGATGTGTTGCCGGGAACACACAAGTCCGATAGCTCTTTAAGATTCTATGGTACTTACTTCATAATATAATATGAAATTAAAATACAGTGGCCATTAATTCGAAGCATTTTGTTAGAAAAGAAATCCTGATTTCGGTCATAGCAGTTTTGGTAATTCTGTCTCTGATTAGCCTAGAATAAACTGGCTTTATTTTTTAATTACAGAAAACAGGCTTTTTTTTTATTCTGATAAGGAAAGAAATCGACACAATCGAGCCTTACAGTATTGTCTGAAATTCAATACTAGGACTAAACACACAGACTGAAATAAGAAATCATAAAAGTGGCCCATTTTCTTTTATTGGTGGATTACACATTCCCTATAAATTCTCAAAAGACCAGTAAATACCAATTTGTAATAGTTCACGGCTACAGAATGGAAAACTGGTCGTAAAAGAGAATGGAGCAGAGATATGCAGCGTTTCCACGGGAACACGGAACAGAAGGAACACTGGGAGCAAAATCAATTCTGGAAAAGGCTTCCTGACCCGACCGTCCAGGTGGACATAACAGTGACTTCTGCACCTGACAAACCTCAGCACCGCTCTTCACCACACAGCAGGCTGCCACTCATTCCTCACTAACACGACGCAAAATACAAAATATGAGAATCGTTTCAGTCTTTACGAGAAGAGAGCAATTTTACCTGTAACCCGCTCAATCCTCTCACTGATGTTCAGTAACAATTTATTCCTTTAAATGGTACTTAATTTAGCCTTAATTTATTGTCTGGCGAATGAGGCTGGGCAAAACTGAACTCCATAAGAACCCATCTTGCTTTCTTAGTCTTCATCCTTTCAAAGATGTCACAGCACCGATCACTGTAGAGTTTTTAACTTTAGTTTTTCATGTAAGTTATTCCATAAGGACTACTAGAAAATCAAAGAATTAATATCGTCTGTTTTGAAAATCGTATCAGGCTTCCAGTTGAAGGAGGAGGCATGAAGTGATCATGGGAACAATCGCTAAATGGCTGCATTAAAAATGCATATGTCCAAAGATGCTGGGAAGCATCCGGCAGAGAGAAACGGGGGAAGAGTCGAAGCTCGAAAAATAAACTTGGAAGAAGGACGGAAAGACATGGCTTCGCAGTGCAGGCTCTGTGCTCAGCCTCTACAGCTCTAAGTGCAGAGGAACGCTGGCGGGGGAGACCACAGCCCCATTAGTGACGGGTGCCCAGGAGGAGCCCTCGGGGCTGGAAGTGAAGCTGGAAAAGAGTAAGGGGTGGATTCAGGGCAGCATGAGAACCACAGGAGGAAAAGAATGTATAACGAGTTAATGGGCCCCAAAGATTAAGAGGAGACACTGCACCCGGTAAATAAAAACAGGATAGTCAGAATAAGGGAAAATCAAGACACCTGAAGGATGCCAGGGGACCTGGGAGCCAGGGAATGAACTTGATGGTTCAATACAAGGGCGGGCTGACAAAATCAGGACGATTTCTCTGCATTAGTATAAAAATAAAAGAAGAAGAGAAGTCTTTTGAAAATAGATGTATATAGTAAAATAGGAGTATGAAGCAATTACATCCAGAGTCCTACTCATCCGTGCCTCTGTGTGTGTGCACATGGATGTGTGCGGGCATAGAGATGGACACAAATGTATTAAGAAGATGAGAAAAATTGCTGAATGGAAAAATTAACAACCGCCCTGTTAAAACCATACACAGCCTCCAGCAAAATGAATGCGATGGTCTAAACAGAGGCGTGCTTTTGTGAAATCTGAAAACACTAAGGCTGAAAAGACTAACAGATTATAGAAAGAAAAACACGTTTTTCTGCAGAGACACACAATTCAAAACACATTCCTATCGATGTACAAGACCAAGTCGACGCACAATAGAAGGGAAATAACTGATTCCTCTCATGCCTCAGAAATACTGGTGGCCAAGAATACAATGGAATATGCCCTTCGCGTTGGGAAAGAAAACTATTTTCATCCTGGAAGTTTACGCTCATGAGATCTGAGGACCGAGAAGAAAATCAAGACCTCTTCTGACATGCAATCCCTCAAAATCCTAACCCCTCGTGCGCCCTTTCTTTCGGGGTCCGGTTAGCTTTCACCCGTGCTATTCCCCCTTGTTAACACTCCCACTGGAGCTCTCTTCGGTAATCTCCCAAATCCGTCTCCCCTCATCACTCGCCTGCATCTCACCCAACCCCATTCCATGTGGCCTTCCTCTCTGTGTGCTCCCTACACAACATCCTTTAGTTTCTCCTTCTCGGGGCACCGCTCTTCGCTTCGAAGCAGATGGCCATTTCATGGGCCTGTCCCAGACTCTTCCGTGGCTTCTAACTGCACTCAGGAGGCAATCGCAAGTTAACGTAGCTAATGACGCGCTGGCATCGTAGCTGGGACTTAGCTTTTGTAGATGTGGAATCAAGTTCTCCAAAATCACCTGAATCCCATAGCTGCAAACACGATGTCCTATTTTTATTATTATTTTTTTGAGCACATAAAGCTCTTTCTTTCTGCACAATCTTACGCATGTTCCTTACTCTGCCTGATGTATTGCCCTCTCAATTCTTATCCGATCTAAGTCTTGCTCACTCAAACGTCCTATTTTCCACTGTACCGGACTTTTCATTAAAGCACTAATCATGCCCCTTTTTGACAGGAGCATCCATAATATCACCTGATGAAAACAGGGCTGAAGAAAAGGTGGCTGAAGAAATAAATCATCTGCTCTCTTTGAGATCAAGCTTGCTCTCTTTAAAGAACATTAGGACGTGTGTTTTTATATGAATCGAAAACCAGACCATCTTGGGAAGGTTAGGGCTAATTTGAACAGCATATTGGCAAGATTCAAAACAGTCAAATAGTATTATAAAAATACTTGAACTTTACTTCCTTTTTTATCATTTCCCCATTCTCTTTCTCTTCTTTCTTTTGGTAATTTTTGGGCATTTTTAAATTTCGTCATGATACATAGATTTGGCACTACTTCCAGTAACTTAGATAGCTACGTTCATCAGAGCTCTTCAGAGAAACACAACCAATAGGAGGTGTATATTTGTAAAAAAGTATTTGTTTTCAGGAATTTAAGGTTCACATGATTGTGGAGTCTTGGTGAGCCCCAAAATCTGCTGGGGCAGCAGGCTGAAGACCCAGGAAAAAGCTACACTTTGGAGTCCGAAGGCAGTCGGCCAGAGAATCAAGAACAGCCGATGTTGCTTTACTCCAAGTCCACCACTTTAAATGAAAATCTCATCCAAAAACACCCTCAAAGAAACATCCGAAACAATGTTTGCCAGATAACTGGGCGTTGAGGCCCAGCCAAGTTGACGAATAGTATCATTCTTAGGATCAGTCCCGCCAAGCTTCCGAAGCATGAGTTGCAGACATCACAGCCCTTCAGCCTTGAAGGCCGTCTCATCAACCTCCCTAGGACAAAGCCTTACAGTGCTGTTATCAAATTCAGAAAACCGGTCATGACACCGTACTAGTACAAAATAAAGGATTACACTCATATTTCGTTAACTGTTCTATTGAAGTTCTTCCCCAGCGTTTTGTTCAAGTCGACATGCAGTCAGGTATCTCTTGTTTCATCAAGCCACCACATCTCTCTAGTCCTTTCCTGGAACAACTTCTCCATCTTCGCCTTTTATGACATTCACATCTTTCAAGGCATATTTTCAAACTGTCCCCAGATTAGTGGATTTCTTATTGCTTCCTTCTGACTAGACTCAGGGGCTGTTTCTTTGCTGGCAGTGACGCTCCCTGAAGTGTGTGCACTCACCCCGTCACACTGGAGACACCCCTCCTCCCTCCTCTGTCCCATTCGTGTATGGGATGTTAGCTTTAGGTTCTGGGCTGTGATGGTACCTGCAAGTTTTCTCCAGTGCAGTTACCATTTCCTGGTGTTATGAATAAGCAATCTCTGGGGAAATATCTTGAGGCTCTTTGATTATTCTGTTCCCAACAATTTTACCAAATGGTTTTAGCATTTGTCGATTACTCTTGCCTGGCTCAATGATTACTACTGCGGTTGCTAAGTGGCAACCCTACCACCTCCGTCATTCCTTCTACGTTTATTAGCTGGAATCCCACCAGGAATAAGGCTTTCTCTCCCCACCTCCACCTTCTGAAGGTTTCAATAAGATTAAATTTAAGTTTTATAAATATCAAGCTATGGCTAAAGCAGGATAGACAGTAGATATATATTTGGTATAGAGGATGTCATGTGGACCCTGCATGGAAAACTCAACCTGAATTTAGTCCTGGTTCTGCTGATAACATGCAGGGGATGTGTTAGTTAGGATAATCACTCACGGCTCTAAGTTTTAGTATTTGTACCTATCCAGTCGGGGTTTTGGACAATTTAATATTAAAGCTTCCTTTTAATTTTAATAGTCCATAGCTCTCAAAAAAAAAAATTCGGTCAGTCTTTGTGTGGCCTAAAGGATCTGTAAGAGAGGAAATTCCCCTGTCTCAGTCTTAATGACAGCCAGCTTGATTAACTGCAATTAGCCAAAAATTGGCAAAGAATCCCTAACCCCGTTAAACTTATTTTGGTTCTCATTAAACTTTTAAATTTACTGACTTCCCATGTTCCCTTGTCTATCCGAAGCCTATTTTCATCAGTGTTTCTCTTTGGCAACCATATTTGGAAAACGGACAGATTGAGCGCCAGTGTGGGAGGAATTACACAGCTAAAAAACATTCCATGAAATGATCACGGGTATTTCAGTTTGCTGCAGGATTAATTATAGCCTTACAATTCCCACATCAAAGCAATCTGTGGGTTAGAAGGTTGGGCTGGGAGAGTTGTCATCCCAGTAATGACATTCAAGGGGAGTGATTTACTCAAACAAAATCTGTACCAATTTCAACCTAAACTTTTAAAAAAGCCATAGAAGCATTAAAAAAATGGCCCGAGATATGTCTGAGGCAAATTCTGCCCAATAAATTTTAAAACTATGAGAAAAATGTGGTTGAAAGCTGAAGGCCAACAAAATGTATAACCTCAGGGACCATTTAGGACTGGTAATTTTAACATCGTTACTAATACTTAGCAAGAATCTAGAGAGCAGAAAGAAAAATCATCCTGTGGATGATATGGGGAGTGTAACATAGTTAAGCATATGTCAAAAGTTTAAAGTTTCAATTTCATAAACACAAATATATTTTTGGTTGTTCCTCTTGATATTGTCTGGAGACTGAATTACATATATGATAGAACAATTTGTTACTTTCATGCTTGTCATTCTTAAACTGCAAATTTTAAACTGAAATGTATTAAGGAAGGTTTATAATTCCACTGATATTCCTACAAACAAAATGTTAAAAAAATACATGATATATGGTCACTTTACCTATATCCATCACTTTGATATGGATATGCATACGTACATAAGTATGTCTTTATGAATACATGAGTGTAATAGACCATTTTTATTGAGTATTTCCTCTTTAGAAAGGGGTGCTAAGCACTTCTCATGAATGATGATTTTATAAAAATTATATCATTTCATCTTTTTAATAATTCTGAGATATCTACTACCATTGTCCCATTTTGCGGTCAAGGAAATCAAATGCAAAGTGATTAAGTAAGTTGCCCAGAACCAGACTATTAATAAATGGTAGATCCTGACTGGAGACACAGATCATTAGCAGCACGTACGGTATTTTTGCAGCTGACCCTTCAACAACGCAGGGGTGGGGGGCGCCCATCCCTCACACGGTCGAAAATCCACGTGTGACTTTTGACTCTGGAGAGTTAAAATCCACGTGACTTTTAAGAGCCTACTGTTGACCCAGGAGCCTCACCAAGAACACAGCTAACACATATTTTGCATGTCATACGCATTACATACTGTATTCTTAACCACAAAGTAAGCTAGAGAAAAGAAAATGTTAGTAAGAAAGTCATAGGAAGAGAAAATATATTTGCAGGACGATACCGTGTTTATTAAAAAAAGAATCTGCATTGTAAGGGTCCCACGCAGTTCAAACCCATGTTGTTGAAGGACCAACTGTCTTCTTAAATTTTATTTAGTCAAATGACTTGATGTGGATGCATTTTACCTTTTCTTTCAAGGCATTTATAATACGTATATATATATATATATATATGTAATTTGCATGTTTTTATATATACATATATGTATCTGTATTTACACTGACAAAAAGCACTGTGTACACATCCATCTTGCATCTGTTTTTCAACACTATGAGGAGTCCAGCCTGGCCATGTGGGCTGTCCTGTTTTACCCTCTGATGGGCTGTGGCTGCATTCTCTGGTGAAACATAGTTCTTCTGGTCATTACTAACCCTCGGAGCCTCTAAGGCCCAAGACTATGGGGCTGGGAAGCAAAACTCTTCCTAGAGGCCTGTCAATGTCACCGTGTGAGGGGCTGCTCTCACTCTGCCCCAGGCTTCCTAGGTCTTACCACTGTGTCCACTGCATAATACATTGGCTGTGAACTTGAGAGTCAAACAATTCTTGGGGATGGAAACCCAAGCTCAGAGGAGCTGCCTCCGGGCTCTCGGAGTTTGCCTTCCAAATGCGCTTCATCACTCTATGGGCTATTTCAGGACAATGAGGCACTTGGTAACACCGGCCAAGGCTACGGTGTGAGCCCCCTGCCTCCTTCCTCTGCTATAAAACGAAGTGTTTGTTGGTCGTGATTAACAAGACATTCTGAAAGTCTATGAATGGTGTTTCTAGAAGAAGTGTTGTGGCGAGAGAAGGAAAATTTCTATCAATATTGTAAACTAAAGTTTCCCTCTTCATTATGAAGACTCCAGTCCTTCATGGAATGGTATAACCGAAGGGCACTCAGAAGTGGTCTCTCCTCTAAAGCTCATCAACCTTAGTGAGTGAAACTGAATTATTTTAGAATAATTGATTATTATTATTTTAGAAATTGATATAAGTAACTCAACTGCTTTCTCTGTTTTGTATGCTTCCCCTTCTCTCCCCCCTACTCTCCGTCTTCTTTTCATTTAACTATTACAGCGCTTTTCTGAAAGCTATCTAATCTTGTCAGAAAGCTTCTCTAGCAATTTAAGGATTAGCAGGAAAATCAGAGCTCTGGATTCTTTTTTTCTTAATGCGTATTTATTTTTGGGAGAGACAGAGTGTGAGTGGGGGAGGGGCAGAAGGAGGGAGACACAGAATCTGAAGCAGGCTCCGGGCTCTGAGCTGTCAGCACAGAGCCCTACGCGGGGCTCGAACTCACGAACCGCAGAATCATGACCTGAGTCGAAGTCGGACGCTTAACCGACTGGGCTGCCCAGGTGCCCCTGAGCTCCCGGATTCTTGATCTGGTCATGGTAGCACCAGCTTTTTGTTAGTCCAATCCCCCCCGGGAGTTACAAAACGCACAGTAAGTTTGAGAAGTAGAAACCCTGGAAGGAAGATGTGAGGACAACCAAGGTGGACGACACCCCTCCCTTTTACTTAGAGCTTTTGATCACCAGAGACCTAATTTTATATTGCAATTAAAAAGACTTGAAGAGTACCTCATCAAACAAGCATGCAAAAACGAAAGCAGAGTGGAGCCGATTGGGTACAGTTAATTTTTAATTATACTCTCACTCTGCCCTGACTGTATTTATTGCCAAGCAGCTGTAAGGATAGAATCCACCAGAGGGTAAATCACTGATTCCGTGTGAACAGGAATATTGTTATAGTACATGGTTCAGAAATAGAATACAAGTGAGGCACACAATTCAGAACAGCTTGTTTTCTCCTCCTGAAATGTCACAGTAATACGATCCCATCTCGACAGAGCCGGGGCACACAGAAACGCACAGAAATTTCCCTCCCTTCCAGTTAAGGAAAGGTCCTGTTGCAACCAAAAGAAAACATTAGTGCCTGCACGTAGAAGGAAACAACACTAATTAGAAAAACAATCTACCAATGCCTTTATATTTGGTTCAAGAACCATCCTTTATCCCTTAAGAAATAGGAAGGAAATTGCGGCTTTTCTGAGAGCTGAGACAGATTCCAAAGCCTTCACATACTCAAGGTTTCCCTGCTTTGCGCCCAAACACTGCACTCCTGCCCCGGAACCCTACCGATCTGTGATGGCGGGCAAGACACAGCAGGCTGGCTGCATCCTCCTGAGACGATGCCGCCTTAGGTGAGCGAACCCAGGGTTTGTCAAAGACGCTATCACACATTTGAGTGCGCTGACTCCTCCATAGTGAGAAATGGGACCTCGGATAGTTTTGGATCTATTGATCATGGAGAAGATTATACATAAAAATGAAAGCAAGAGAACGATAGCTATTGTCACTCCAAATCCTCTGAAAATACAGATTCCAGGATAAATCTTTTGGAATTACATGAGTAATGCTAACGAAAAGAACTACAGTCCGTTCCCAATAACATGGAAATAAGTTACGTGTGCAAACTCCCTGGGAGAGGTGTTGACGCACTGATGAAGTGGCGACGTTTAAGCACGGCAGCGTTGTAAGATTCTTACTGTATTTGTACAGTGTTATATCTTATTCATCAAGGGCAAAACAAGTTTTTCAGTTTCTCAAAGACACACATAAAATCTTAATCATCACTTTTCATATAAAGCGAAGCCAGCACACCTCCCCTCTCAGATAAGTCCCAACGGAAGTGCCTACATGAAAGGTATGATTTTTTTCCCTCCGTGTTCACATCGTCTCGTTTTATCTTCCCATTCTGGGGTGGCTTTGCTGCTTGGAAGAACTGTCACAGGGGAAGGTTTTACATTGTATTTTAAGTTATATTTAGACCTGTTTTTAAGAAAAATCTGTAGCAGGAGTACTGAGCGTTTTGGTGAACGCAAGTAATTTTTACTCTCATAAGGATGTCAACTTTTTCGTTTATTTTTAAATGATCATTTTAAAGATGGGAGAGGGGAGGTGGTCAGAGAGGGGGAGAGAGAGAGAATCTCAAGCAGGCTCCACACTCGGCACAGAGCCGGGTGCAGGGGCTCGATCCAAAGACCCTGGAATCAGGACCTGAGTGAAAAGAAGAGTTTGATGCTCGACGGACTGAGCCCCCGGGCGCCCCACTTTGTCCGTGTGTGATATGCACCTGACTCCCCAGACTGTGTATTTATTAGGAGACCTTTGGAGCGTTTCATTTGTGACCGTTAGATCCAGGGACCATTTGGAACATGTGTTTCTAATTGACTCGCACTTAGCTCATCGGAGTCTGGTTTGGGGAGGAAATGTGATGTCCACGAAGCCCCTGGGAGGCACTTTCTTGGAAAAAGGAAGTCATGTTCCTTTATTTTATAGTTTACAAACTGACTTCTAAAGACTGGCATTTATTTCTCATGTATGAAATCACAAAGTTCAAGTACGTTCTAAATTTGGCAAGGCGCGCTTCCGTTTCTGATGAGGATGATATCAGGGGAAGGGGCCGTAATGCAAAGAAACTGCTAACACCTCTGGACCAAGGACACAGAGACTGCATTTTCCGGATTCCTTTCTCCCGGAGCTCCCTTTGATGGTGGCCAAATCCCCTGTGTACAGACATGGTCAGCCCCCGATGTCCTATTTCCTGATAGGTCTACAACAAAGTCAGAGCCTCTGGAACAAATCTGTTTAATATTTAAAAAATTCATTTAATTTTTCCCCCCGAAGATTGTATTGCTCCATGGGATACAACCTTCAATACGTAGTGCGCTTAAATTTTGATAGTTCCATTTTAGAAAAGAAGTCATGCGTTCTTTTCGGTATTACTGGAGAGCGACTGAGCTGTGGTGTAAAGTCCAAAGCCTTCAGAGCCACAGACTTTGGTTCTTCCTGCTTTTTTGGCTATATGATTTTGAACAAAATACTTTATCTCTGTGTTTCAATTTCTCCATCCCTAAAATGGGGGTGTTAAGGTTCACCTGCAATTTTGGCAATAAATACATACATACATACATACATAAATAAATAAATAAATAAATAAATAAATAAATAAATAAAGGAGATCATGCCTAGAAAAGAAAACAAGTAACAGCGGGTGGCATACTAGTTACTTAACAAACGTTAATTTCCTCCCTTCTTGGCCGGGAAATCTCGCTGTCATTATTGACAGCCAATCCATACAATGAGTTCTGCTGGATAACAAAACCCACTTTCCATCGTGTTTCCGGGAGTGAAATCCCTATGGCAACTGAGATTATTATCTTCTTGGAGGATTCAAAGTGTTCGATGCAGAGTGAAACTACATTTTGAACCGGGATTTAAATGTATTTAATTAAAATTTTTAATCATGCATGATAGACTTTTTGACCTCCGTACAAAGAAGAGAAAAATTGGAAAGCTTCTAGCCGGCTCTTGCTTCTGTCACCCTCGGCATTTCTTTCCTCACTGCCTTGTCTTCTGAGCATCTCATCAGCTCTGACGCCACGGCCCCGGGCTGTGTGCTAATCCACCAGAGCCCGGAGAAGGAACACCATTGTTTGGATGCTCATTCCACTGCAAATTGTTTTTTTGGAACGAAGGCAAGATTGAAAATATATATATGTGGGTGTGTCCATAACTTCAAAAAATCTTTAAAATCCATCTCCAATGTTTAAATTTTAAAAATGTCCTTCATTTATTATTTCATCCAAGCATGTTAACCGTCTATGCAATATTTTATTATGTTGAAGTCCCAGTGGAATTGGGCAGGTGTTTGGAATCCATAAGACCAGGGAGTTTATCCCGAGTACATGTTATCATATTTGATGAGGGAGCATAAGGAACCCTGACGGTAAAGCACAAGCTAACAACACTCCCCCACCCCACCCCCGCTGGGCTCTGTGTGACCTTCCTCAGGTGCTCCTGGCTGCATGAGAACAAAGAGAAAACAAATGGCTAACTGATAGAGATCACAGTCTTGCAGGACAGGGGTCTCCATCAGCTTACAAGTGTCTTAATAAATTACAAAAAAAAAGAAAAAAAATGGTGATCTTATCAATAGCCTCATCTCCAAAAACTTGCAGTTTCCTGGAGCCCCAGTGACGTGAGGAACAAAGGCCAGAAGGTAATGGCAGGTAAAATTAAACTTCCTTATAACCTGCAGCCCATTGACAAATACTGGAGGAGGAGGGCAGAGTAACACGTTCTTCCAGGAACTCCCTACGGTCTTAATGCTTTGCTAGAGAAAAAACAACTTTACTTTGGTAATAGCGAGGCCTCCAGTATTTTAGGAGTCCTCTTTAGCATATGAAAGTCCTTCTGGAGGCCTCCTTTTTGCCTTTACCTCCCCCAACTCCACAGCGTATAACCAGGCAGTCTGCACAACCCCGGGACAGCTCTACTGACACGTTGGCCCCGGGTGATTCTTTGGAGGAGGGGAGGGTTGGTGTCCCGTGTACCTAGGATAAGCACCTCTACCACTAACCATCTGGAACAGCCCCCGCCCCCAGCATGAGAACAGACAATGTCTCCAGAAACTGTCAACTATCATGTGTGCAGACAAAAACCCACTCTCAGTTGAGAACCACTGGTTTAGAGACATTGCCTCTTAGTAAAGAAATGACATTCAGAACATATATACTTACATGTAGTTACTTGAATAGCTTGGTATCAAATGGTAAACAAAATAATTTATAATTACTAGTAACTCGCCTTGAGCGCCTGCTATGCCCAACACACTATGCCCCATTCTGCACATACATAACTTAATTTTATCCTTAAAAGAACACTAAACGCCTTGCAGAGGTGTATATAAATCTAGGCAGGGTGGACAAACAGAGAGCTTCAAATTTTGTTGCCTTAGAAGTTACACGACGCAGCCGCCGGCAGAGCCTCGTATGTTGTCTTCACTTTATTCACAATCGATTGATCTGTTTTTTGTTTTTTTTTTAATATTTTCTGCCATTGATTTCTAGTAGAATGGGTAGTCATTAAACGATACTTACCTTAAATTCCTTCTTTGGAATAAATCCTGCCATTTTATTTGATTTTCCTGTGTTCTCATCAGTGTTGGGCAATGCAATTAATTGATTTTCTTTTCTGTGTACTTCGACTTGTGTATTTAAATGTATTCGTGCCATTTAAACTGTCACTTTAGGAAGTAAAATGACAATGGAGTTTGCCTTTGGCCCGTGGGGATTGTCAGTAGAATGATGTTACTTTGTTACATAGATTTTCTTCTTCACTGATGAAAATTGATTTTCCGTATGAGGTACAGGATTTTCAAAAGAGAGAATTGCACGGTGA
Organism: Paguma larvata; assembly: GCA_030068075.1. Taxonomy (NCBI): domain Eukaryota; kingdom Metazoa; phylum Chordata; class Mammalia; order Carnivora; family Viverridae; genus Paguma; species Paguma larvata. The sequence goes on from CM057828.1 coordinate 133,364,814, forward strand.
ATACAATTACCATTTTATATGTCTCATGTCTCATTTTACACTCGCAATCTTCATGTAGTATAGAAGAAGAGAGATTTTTATTTTCATTAAAAAAAGCCATATTTATCTAAGAATATTCCTCCAGAATATGGTCATGTTATCAGAAAATCTGCGAGCAACTTGTCCAGCTGAGCGAGTGAGAATTCATAACTCACTGTCAAGCCACTGATGCCCTGGTAGAGGCTGAAATTAAAACCATGTCTGAAGACAGATTGACATTCAAGGCCAAGTTTCTACCATCGCCTACAATTGATGATAGAATTTTACCGGACAGGCTCATCTGGACAACTTGAAAAATTATTTCATATCCTGAACTCAAATGATTAATAAGTATTTTATTCTTCTCAATAAATCACGGACTTATTGAAGATAAATGAACAGCCTTCTCTATGTCCAAAGTGCATCAATAAAGAATTCTATATGTTAAAGGAAAAGTGACTCCCAAGTTATAAATGTTAAACATGCTATCGCATTCCTAAGGGAAGATGCCTTCTCCATCACAGCCCCTGGGCCTCATTGTGCTGCTACAACTACACATAATTGGGAACTAGTTCCAATGGGCTGCATTTCTCTGGCTTCTCAGTCCCTGCCTAGAAAGACATAAAACTTGGAACGAACAACAGCAATTGTCAGCCACCGGGTCTCCTGCATCATTTCAAACTATGCAAAAGCCAGTGATGTGCCTGGCAGTTTGAGTCTTACATAATCCAAGGAAGAAAAAAAGAGAGTGCTATGGACTCATTCCTGGTTTGAATGTGACATACACCAGACAGAGATGCATCTTTTAATAGCAAATGAAGTAACAGCGAAAAGAGGGCTGGATAGCGTGACAAGCAAGCAACATTGAACAGGACGGTTGTTAATCAAAAGAACAGAACTTCATGAGATCATACAAAGGTCTGTAAAAACGCATGGCCGTTGTTCTGAATGAATACGATTTGAAGTGATTGGTCGAGAATTCTATACTACGCTGAAAAATTTTAATAATCTACAAAACGTTTCACACTTATTCACATTATTTCCCACATATCAGAGAGTGTGGGAAGCACCTTCAAAACAAGTCACTCCAGAGGATGGTCACGATATTTCATTACTCACCAGCTCTTCCTGACTTAGCTTGGTAAAGACTCAAAATAATGGATTTTTTCTTTTTTTTTTGCTGCTCCAGAAATTACAGTAGATAACAGACAAGGTAAAACCTGGTCTTCATCCAGTATATTGAAAAAATAGTGGGAAGTTAGTTTTACAAAAGTTCCGAACAATTAAGTGTCATATATTTATTCCATAAAAAACAATTTCATTAGACTTTAGGACTATATGCGTGCTGCTTACTGTGGCTGTCGCTGGGTTTACAACAACGAGGAACTCAGATGAGAGCTCTTCTCTGCTTTTATGAACGGTCTCTTCCGGACTGAGAGGACCAGCCTAGACACAGTAACAAGGGAGCAGCATGGCCACCACGTAACATGGATGGACTACAACGAAGGGACTCGGTGGGCTGTGAAATTAGTACAAAGTGTCCCGGAAGACAAACTCCAGATTCAATATTGTTTCCAGCAGAGCCTCTTGGAAAAGCGGACACATGAACTGAAACTTGACGTAAGGTGAGGAGCCGGGCATGTGAATACTCCGGACAGAAGGAACAGAGAGTACAAAGGCCCTAAAGCAGAACATTGCAAAGACTTCTGAGAAACTGGGAATAAACCAGTAGGTCTAGATTGGAGTCACTAGGGGTCCTCAAAGGTTCTATTCTCGATATACCGGCGACCACAGAAAAATAGAAAATTTCCTTTCGGGAAGCTCACGTTGTCTACTGTGTGAAAGATGAATTGTAAAGAAGCAGGCACGACATTTGGCAGCTATTTTGTGTAGCGCAGGGAAGAGATGACAGTGGCCACTTCTAGCATTAGCAGAGAGTTGTAGTGAGGCGGATTTATTGGGAATTACACCTGATATAAGTTACTGAGAGAACTCAACACTCGAGAGGCCTATTTCAATTTTTTTAAATAGTTATTTTACTTAAATGAGCTACCTTCAGTCATCCGACATTTGCCTAGTTTTTCTTTGTCTGTTCACTTTAAGAAGCCTACTGATACGTTAGTCAGGTCGGAGTGGAAGTAACAAATACTTAAAAGATTATGTCCCAGCACTTATGAATTAGGAGCTGAATCTACTTAGTGCCGATGCAAATTTATAGTTCAATTTTAGCAATGGCTACAAAACTAAGCAAGAAAGTCAGACATAGTCTTCTTTCCACATCCTGATCACACGAAGAAAGAGAAGGATAATTCTACTGTAGGGGTGGAAAACATTTTCTTCTATCCATCTAGGTTCTTTGGATGATCTAGTAATTAAATTGACAGAGACGTTAACAGGAGAAGAACCAATTTTTTAAGTATGGGAGAGCCATAAAAACAGCCATAAAAACAACTGCAAGTCAGGCAGAGGAGATTTGTATACCATTCTAAGCTAAGGGAAGGGGTAGATGTCCATGACTTCAAAGAGAAGGAAGTCCATTCCCAGGAAGAGGGGAAGCGTGGGTGCTTGGTAAGCTGCTGTTTGTCCTGCATGCAGACAGTGAGACACGCAGAGGAATGTGAACCCCAGGCCCTGCCCAGCTGCCCCCCGACTACCACAACTGGTCCAGACTCTTCGTAGACATCTCTGGTGATCTCTCTCTTCTTGAACCAGGCTCCCTATCTAAACTCTTTGAGGCAGTTAAGGGGGAGGTAAAAGCTTTTCTTGAGTCTTCTGGGCTTTGATTATCTTCAGCTCCGAAGAATCCATACGCCAGAGGGGCACATTTTGGGGAGGTTCATTCTGAACCGCTTCACTACTCTAAGAGGTGATATTTCTTTCAATGAAAATTTTGAGGTCGGTCTTAAATACTGAAGATAATTTTGCCAAACAGAGAGAAAGGGAAGACTTTCAAAAGTCTTATCTTAAAAGACAAACAACACTTGAAAAGACAAGAAGATATAACAGACTGTGGGATATCAGAGAATGAAAGAAAATCCTGGTAACTAGGTTCTATGATAAATGAGGGAGGGTGTCAGGATTTAAAGCATAAAAGTTGGTTGGGCCCAGGCGATGACAATCCCTACATTCCATGCTGAGGAGTTTGGATTCACTGGGGAAGGACAGTGTTTGGATGTTTTTAGATAGGAGAGTAAAATGATTGAATCCATATTTCAAGAAGATAACACCAGGACAAAACGGGGAATCAGCACACGTTGCTAGACTGGTTCTTCCCCCAAATGAAGCTTGAAGAAGCTACAAAGTTACAGGACAACGTGGCCTGGGCAACACACACACACACAGACACACACAAGTGAAAAACAAACACGGATGGACAAGAAAGCCCGGCACAAACTGTGGTGTGTATGGATTTCAGGGAACAAGGTGTTATATTTGTTGGCTAGACATAGCAGATTAATCGCAGAAGAAAAAGAAAAAGCCCACTCTTATCTGCCTGGGTCTTACATTGGGATGATTCCTGCTCTCCAATTATTTCAGAAATTGGAAAGAAGAGGGCGCCCCAGGCAAGTTGCTGATGAAGACAGGTTGACCAGCGGCCTTTGGACATGTCCTCCTGAAGAATGTCCACCCCCCAACCCCCCGCCAAAGGCACAACGCTGAAGGAACATAAACGAAAACAAAAATCTGCCTGCCAATTCTGCATCCCCTTAAAAGTTTAAAAATAAAACACCGGCTAGCCGGGCGCACCATGGCAGAGATAAGTTACCAGCAGGGGCTCTGTGTTCTTTGGCACGTACTGCCTTGGCCACATTCTCTCCATTCTGCTGGGTCTCACCTGGAGGCACACAGACTGGGGCCTGCCTTTGTCCCGCCTGCAAATACTTTACCAGACATGGTGGTGACAGGCCCCAGAGAAAAAGGGACCACGGGCCCATGGCTAAAATCTGGGGGTTACAACCATGACGGAAATGGCAATATGTGAACCAACATTCGCCTCTAAGCCAGACGGGTTGTCAAAGACAAGGAATTTGCAACAACAACAAAAAATTCCTTGCGAAGATAAAAGATGGGTATTTTTCATCTGAAGAAGAAATAAGAGTTTATCAAATATGAAGCAGAACTATTAAGCACAATGTATAGGGACCGGAATCAAAACAGCAAGCACTGGGGACAGAAGCAAGCTTGGTCAAGCTGCGGAATGCCTGACGTGAAGCACACGACGGAGGACGCCTCAGATGAAGCAGCTTTTAAAAAGGGATACACATTCACAAGCAGAAACATCGTCATTTGGTAAGAGGGGTCCTGTAAAAAAGAGACGTAAGGCGTAGAGGCACAGTTAAGCTCCGCTCTTGCACACTGGACACTCCCGTTGACCGGAGGCCCCATGCTGCGCCCTAGAGCCGGGACTCACGCACTTCCGAGCTGGAGAAACTGGATGCCTTTTGCCCAACGTCCCCCCCTCACCTTCCCCATCTCCTGATAACCACCATGCTACTCTCTGCTTCTGCGAGTTCCACTTTTTTGGGTTCCACAAACAAGGGACATCACACACGATTTGTTCTTCTCTGTCTGATTTCTCTCTCTGGACACAGTGCCCTCCAGACCCCTCCACGCTGCTGCAAATGAGAGGATATCCTTCTCTCTTACGGCTGCGTTCACCGACTTGCTTGGGGTAATCACTTGGCTCTATGTGTGTACATACCTACGTCTAAGTCATCACATTCCACCCCTTGAATATACACAACCTTATTTGTCATTTATCTCTCAATAAAACTGAAAGAAAAGGAAATATTTGAGGAAAATAGGACTTCCAAGAGGCTGCTTGGCTTTTCAAATAGTGGGTTTCGAATCGACAGGGCATCAGAATCACCTGCCGCAGTGACCACCGGACCCCAGTTTCTGATTCTGACTCTGCAGGTCCGGCGTTGGGCCCAAGAATTTGCATTCTGAGGACAGCTAAATCCTTCTGGACACCAGACTTTGAAAACTACTGTTTCAAAAGAGGTGAAAGTTCTCTGATTTAAATGGCTTATATATTTACTAAGGAGAACTGAAAAAAAAATCTGCATAAGAACACATTAAAAGAAAAGTGAAGAACATATTCTCCAACGATCATTTAAATGCTTCAGAGATAAAGAATGACCACCCATCAAGGTAAAAATCAGATGGACAAAACAGTGCGATTTTAACACTTGGAAGGAAAAGGCAAAACTTTGAATCTGTAATTTTATAGCCACCCAACCTGTTTTGCGAAATAAGGTCATAATACTAATTATCTCAGCTATACAGTGGTTTTGCAATTTGCTTCAAAAGCCATTTTAAAAACTGCTTCTGGATCCAGAAGGCTTCTGTCTCCTGCCAGCACCCATGAAATCGCGGCAGACTAACATCTCAGCTTATGAGCAGAATCTCAGCCCTCACAGTTCTCCACACGTACAGACACTTAATCTTGTAGAATGCCCCTCAACTGGGTCATGTCAGATACGTTCTCGTGGCAAGGTTCTGGAAATTCCTGAATTCCTTCAATATAAACAAACAACAAAAGAGGTTGCCGTAAATATTATGTATTATGCAAAACGTCTGATCATTTGCTTTACGATTAGAAACGAGTCAAAACTGTTCCCTGTCACTGCTTCTGTCATAGATCGGAAGAGTTAGAACAGCCGTTACTTGTAAATGATATAGTCCTTTGCATACAAAAGCCAAATAGTCAAACAAAAATCAGAATAAATAAGAGTTTATCAATGTCGCCTAGCAATAAAGTTACAAAAAATATGGTACTATCTGCACCAGCAGTAAAAAAGCAGAAAATATAATACTAAGGGTATCTCCACTAGCACTAAAAAAGATAACATTTCAAAGAACTGACTGAAGAAAAAAGACAAAGCTCTCTCTGGAGAAAACATTTATATTTACTGAAGGAACTTAAAGACGGAGAGACATTTCGTGATTAGTTGATATTATTATTAGTTACTAAGTATTGTTAAACGACGATTATCCACATTTTATAGGGTCAATTCTAAGATGTCCTATCAAAATTCCAGGTGGATTTTCCCCCCACATTGAACATTTATTTATTTATTATTTAGCACCTGAGCCAGTGCGAATGTTGTTAATGCTAAGATTTGACAAAGCTTCATGGTGGATATACAGCTGGGTGTATTTTTGTTTGTTTATTAAATTAAGATTTTATTTTATTTATTTTTTTATTTTACTTTTGAGAGAGAGAGACAGACTGAGACAGAGCGCAAGCAGGAGAGGGGCAGAGAGAGAGGGAGACCCAGAATCCAAAGCAGGCTCCAGGCTCCGAGCCGTCAGCGCGGAGCCCAATGTGGACCTTGAACTCACAAACCGTGAGATCATGACCTGAGCTGAAGTCGGACGCTTAACCGAATGAGCCACCCAGGTGCCCCAAGATTTTATTTTCTTAGAGCAGTTCTAGGTTCACAAAAAAAGTGAAGGTAATGAACTGAGATTTCCTATATGGGTCCCTACTCCATGCATGTGCAGCCTGCCCCACTGTGGACCCTCCCCCACCAGAGTGGCACTTCTGTTACAACTGATGAACCTACACGGACGGGCATCACTGCCCAGAGTCCACCGTTCACCTTAGGGTCCGTTCTTGGTGTTGTGCACCGTACGGAGTTGGACGAATGCGTGATGACAGGGATTTATCACAGTATCACACAAAGTATTTTCACTGGGCTAAAAATCCTCTGCCTATTCTTCTCTCTCCTTCCTCTAATCCCTGGAAACCACTGATCTTTTTATTATCTCCACAGTTTCACCTTTTCCAGAATGTTCTGTATTTGGAAATATGCAGTATGTACCCTTTCCAGACTGGCATCTTTCAGTTAGGAACAGGCATTTAAGGTCCTTCCACGTCTTTCCACTGCTTGAGAGCTCGTTTCTTCTTAGTGCTGAATAACACTCCATTGTCTATTTATACATCACCTACTGAAGGACATCTTCGCTGCTTCTAAGTTTTGGCAAATATGAATAAACCTGCTATGAACATCTGTGTGCAGGCTTCTGTGGGGACATAACTTTTCACCTCCTTCGGGTGGATACTGAGGCGCACGATTGCTGGATTACATGGTAAGAGCACGGATAGTCAGAACATTACCAAACCGTCTCCCAAAGTGGCTGCAGCATTTAGCATTCCCACCAGCAGTAAATGAGACTTCCTGCTGCTCCACGTCCTTGTCAGCCTCCACATTCTGGGTCCACCTTGCCAACATTTGGTGGTGCCAGTGTTCCGGGTTTTGTTCTTTCTAATAGTTGGTTTTTTTCAATGTTGAACCAGCCTTGACTATCTTTGATTTGGATAGAGTTTGCTGTATTCTCTCTGCTTCTATCGTGATAGAGGTTGTAGAGAATTGTATATTTTTTTGTTTGGTAGAATTCACCAGTGAGCCCATCTGGGCTCGGTGCTTTCTGCTTTGGAGGATTTATTAATTACTGATTCAATTTCTTGAACAGATATTTAATCTATTATTTCTCTATATTACAATTTAATAGATAGAGGACTTTTCTGATTGTCTATTTCTTCTTTATTTGAGTTTTAGGAGATCATGTCTTTCAAAGAATTAGTCCATTTCATCTAGGTCATCAAATTTGTGGTCCAAGAGTTGTTTATAATATTCCTTTATTATCCTTTTACTGTCCACGGGGCCTACGGTGATGTCCCCTTTTTTCATTTATAACATTAGTAAATTGTGTCCTCTCTCTTTTCTTCTTAGTTAGCCTGCTTGTATTCTTATCAATTTTACCGTATTTTTTAAGAACCAGCTTTTTTGTTTTATTCATTGTCTTTCAATGTTGTTGATTGCTACTCTAATTCATATTATTTCTTTCTTCTGCTTACTTCAGATTTAATTAGCTCTTCTTTTTCTGGTTTCCTAAACATAAACTTAGGGTACTGATTTTATATCTTTCTTCTTTTCTAATATATGCATTCAACATTTAAAATTTTCCTCCAGTCATTGCTTTCATTACACACCACAAATTTTGATAAATTGTGTTTTAATGTCCATTTAGCTCAAAACACTCTTTATTTATTTTCTCTTGTGATTATTTTCTTTGATCCATGTGTTAGTTAAAAGTGTGTTGCTTAATCTCCATGTATTTTGAATTTTTCCAGATTTTTTTCTGTTACTGGTTGCTGGTTTAATTGATCTAAGAAAAGACATTGTGTGAGTTCTGGTCTTTTGAGTTTTTGAAGGTATGTTTATGGCCCAGAATGCGATGTATTTTGGTGAACAGCCCATATTGCTTGAGAAGAGCGTGGATTCTGCTGTTGTTTGATGAAGCAGTCCATACACATTAATTTTATCTCGTTAACTGATGATATTGTTCAATTAAAGTCCAGGTAGGCTTTAGGAAAAAATACTGTATATAAGTTTTTTCCCCTCATGCCCATCTCTACGTATTGTTTCCATTGCTGCTCTACTTCAGTGGTCCCTAATCACCACCATGATCATCTTCTTCCTAACATATTAACAATGTCTAGAAACAACCATCAGTGCATTTTTGAGTGAACATAATGTGAAAAGGTGTTTGTCGATATAGGCTTGCAAATTTGGGTTCTAATATGAGGGAAACCCATTTCCAGTGGAGTCATTAAGGAAATATTGGGAGGAAGGAAACGGAGCGAATGTTTGATAGTGGCATCCCTGTGTAAAATCAGCTGTTACCCACATAGTAATTAAATGTCCACTGTGCATCATTTTGCCCAAATGCTGCTGATCCGAGGGTATTCCAGCTGGTTCTCCAGGTGGAAGTGTGGTTGGTCTCTCACTTTACCACCTTTCCTGCTGGCAAATCTGATGGTGTCATTTTTTAATTGCTGGTAACAGTGATAATATAATCTACCTGTATGATGGGAACCTTGTTGAGGTTTGGGATTCCCTATAAGTAACTCTCTCTCTTTTTTGTTTTATAAAAATGTTAACTCAATATTTTAAATTATTTAAAATTCATATTTGACATTACTTATAATTAATGAAAATATACAAAACTTGTGACAAATTATTTTTTAACTTATTCTAATATTAATGGAGAGGGAATATTTTGGAAAGTAGTACTCTACACTGAGCTATTTTCTTTAAAGCTATTGAATGCTTTTAGGCAATGTAGTTTAGAGAATTTTGAACTATCCATGTAGTTATTTTTCAAGAGTACTGGGAGAATTTATGCTAAATAACAGGTTTTTTTGAGCAGAGGCAGTGACATGTCTGGTACTTATTGAAATTCATCTCTCTGTCAAAATGGAGTTCCTTGAGAGTAGAATTTTGAATGTGGCAACCTGTTTTCCTTTGTTTACTCATCTTTAAACCTGGTACGTGTTCAATAAAACTTCGCTGAAATAAAACGACATCCTGTCATTGGCCACTGCCTCATTTGGGGGGAGTCTGCCATGGAAAAAAGGACATCAGTTGATTTGAATCAAGACGCTGGAAGAGTTGGCTGACTGGTTTACCTGCATCAGGTAAGAGCTATTCTATCGAACTAAAAGCATCACCTGCATACCTACTGTGTATTTAGTATCATTATATGGATACATCTACTCTATAATTGTGAGCAGATGGAATTAGCTGATAGAAAAGAGCATGTGTTTTTCCCTCTCCACCCCCCCCAAAGGAGAAAAATAGAATTCTCCATCATTTTTTTTTCTAACAAGGACATGTTCAGATGTATTAGTCAAACTTGGAGTCCCTCCAACACTAAAGCTTACATCTAAATTTAGAACTAATGAGCTCTGTGTATGTACCAGACTGGAAAGCACATATTCTCTCCATTAGCATCAAGGCACTTTTATTCGACATAAATCTATTGCCAAAGAGAATATTAATGTTCCTTACTTGGTGTTACTGGCTCACAAAACTCACTCTTTTCTTAACGTGCTTGGGAATAACACAAATATATCCATCATGGAAGAACAGCAAGTTTGTAGAGAAAACAGATTGCAGAGAATCATAGAGATCTTCACCAAATGGGTTTTAAAGTTCTTCTAGCCCAACACCCCTCGACTGCTAGAGTCCCTTTCAAAATATAAGGAATTTTCTTTTCCTAGGTGATAACCCAGCATCTAAATATCTTCCCTGACAAGGTTCTCCTATCCTCCTTCCCCCTCTGACTGATAGCTTCCCTGGAACAAAACCAAAATCCTTTCTGCTATTCCCTCCCAATTACTTCCAGATTTGCTCCTTTGGACATACAGATTGATAACTCTTTCACGTGACTTTTTTTTTTTTAATGTTTGGTGACAACTACCACATATTCTCCCTCTTAGTTTCCTATCCCCCACTTCCCAGTCCTTTCATCTCCAGGCAAAAAACTTCGGTTCATCTACCCTTCCTCACAGCTCCCATTTCAAGTTGCTTCATCCTCCTGGCTGCACTCTCGTTATGTCCTAACAGGGCATCATGACTTTTAAAAGAAGTGAACTGTGGCAGAAATGTGAAAAGTGGCTGCAGGGGAAGGGACTCAGTCCCCAACGAATGATTATTACTGAAATAAAAGACTAGTAAAACAGTAGAGTTGACTTGGAGAAGAGAGAGTACATCCATGACTATTTTGCTAACAGAATCAAAGGAAGTCATGGTCACTCTGATGGGATAACGTGGGGTAGGCAAAAACATCATGGGCGCCTTCAAGTCTACCTTGGGAGGTCAGTACAAGATGATACCATCACTTTTCATTGGAATATAAAGGGTAGAGGGACACCTGGGTGGCTCAGGTGGTTGATCATCCAACTCTTGATTTTGGCTCAGGTCATGATCTCGTGGTTTGTGAGATGGAGCCCTGTGTCGGGCTCTGCGCTGATAGTGTGGAGCCTGCTTGGGATTCTCTCTCCGCCCCCCTCTTCTCTTCCCCCGCTCTCTCACAAAATGCATAAATAAACTTTAAAAAACTATAAAGGGCAGAGTAAGTTTACCTATAAGAAGAAATGCATATACATCATGTTTGCTTAGCGATTTTTAATAAAAAATCGTAGGTAAAAAAGGTAGGTAAGTTTGTAGAGCAATTGCAATATCTATACACTGGCTATATGCTCCCTTTTAGTTGGTGGTGATCCCCGAATTTGGAACAGAGTTCTTTCATCCACGTGTTCTCCAAAACCACGTTGTCCTTCTGAAGTGAAAATCCTTACTTTATACTCTGGGATCTCTGATTTAGCGGAGGTGAAAAAGTTTCCGGCAAATTGATTTGTACAAAACCATAAAGTAATACAGATTTTTAAAGCTTACAAAGCTAATTCTCGTGTTTCTGAGATGAAGACATTGGGTCGGCTGACATTCTGTGCCTTCATCCGCTTTTCTTTTAGGTGGCCAGATACCCTGAGAATTCAGGCTCCAGAACTCAGGGTAGCCAGAGAATTTCTATTTGAGCTGTTAGTTTTGTCTGTGGGCCAATTGTTAATTTTATTTATAAATTATGGTTTATTTAAAGTTCCTCTTGGGGCACCTGGGTGGCTGAGTTGGTTAAGTGTCTGACTTCGGCTCAGGTCATGACCTCACAGTTCATGGGTTTGAGCCCCGCGTCCAGCTCTGTGCTGACAGCTCAGAGCCTGGGGCCTGCTTCGGATTCTGTGTCTCCCTCTCTCTCTGCTCTCCTCCCCACCCTCTGCTCATGTTCTGTCTCTCTCTGTCTCAAATATAAATAAACATTTTAAAAAAAAGTTCCTCTTATAATTTAATCCATTTTGCTTGAAATTTCTGTTTCTCCCTCCCAGGCCATCTAACTAATTTTTGTTTGCATTCTATCAGATGTAAAGTTTTGGACTTTCTCTTATAGCTTATAATCATCTCATAAACATATCAGCATAAGTACATTCTGGCCTACAGAATTTCACACAGTTCACTGCTTTAAAAACTCTGCTGTCCAAAGAAGAAGAATTCTCAAAATGCAAATGCATGAAAGACTACCTTATTTTGCACGTGGAAGTTTGAAAACCATGGGCTCGTGGGTGAGGATACTGCCACCCCACCCAGTACGAGATGCATCTATCCTTTATTATCCAACATTTTCATCTTAACCCCTTTAAAGCCCCACGTCTAGCTATGTTTTCGCGTCCAGTTACGTTCTCCTTACATGTTTGAAACATCAGATTTCTCAGTTTGTTCACTCCTCTCTAGTCTCTAGGCCTATAGACGTTTTTACATTTTCATAAATTCTTATCTCTGAGAGGCCTTTCTTTATGGATATAAAAAAACCCACAGCGAACACTATACTCAATAGTGAAAGCTTGGAAGCTCTGCCTCCAAGGTCAGGAACAAGACAAGGAAACGAGATTTTCCTCTTTTTTTCAACCTAGCTTTGGGGGTTCTGGCCAGAGCAAGAGAAGGAAATTAAAGGCATCTAAATTGGAGAGAAGAAGTTAAATGATCTCTGTTCACAGATGTTATCATTGTACTGTAGAAAACCCTGAAGACTCCACAAACATCTTTAGGAACTGGTAAATGACTTCAAAGGTTCAGGACACAAACTCAACATACAATTCAGTTGCATTTCTCTACACTTACAGCGAACAATCTGAAACAGAAATTAGGAAACCACTGAAACTATAATAGCATCAAAAATAGTAAGATACTTAGGAATTAGCCAAGGAGGTGAAAGACTACAATGCAAACTACAGAAGGCAGATGAAAGATTAAAGAAGGCAGAAATAAAGGGAACCACATCCATCATGGACTGAACAATTCTGTATTATCAAGATGTCAGCACTACCCAAGGCCATCGGCAGGTTCAACGCAATCCCTATCAGAATCTCATGGCCTATTCTGCAGAAATGGAAAAACCCATTCTAAAATTCATACAGAATTAGAATAGAGAATCTCAAGGGACCCCAACCATCCAAATCTTAAAAAAGAACAGGGACACCTGAGTGGCTCAGTTGGGTTAAGCATCCGACTTCAGCTTAGGTCATGATCTTGCGGTTTGTGAGATTGAGCCCTGCGTCAGGCTCTGTTCTGCCAGTGTGGACCTGCATGGGATTCTCTCTCTCTCTCTCTCTCTTTTTCTCTCTCTCTCTCTCTCCCTCTCTGCCCCACCCCTGCTTGCACATGTGAGCTTCCTCTCTCTCTCAAAATAAATAAATAAACTTAAAAAAGAAAGAACAAAGCTGGAGGACTCATACTTTCTGACTTCAAAAATGACTCCAGTAATTTGATTTTTGATTACTACAGGAATCAAAATAGTGTGGTCCTGGCATAAAGGCAGATATATACAGAGCGACCTAACAGAACAGGGATCCGAGGAATAAAGCCTCACGTGTGCGGTCAGACAATTGTTGACAGGGGTACCAGTACCGTTTAATGTAGAAAGGACAATCTTTGTAACAAATGGTTCTGGCACAACTAAGTATCCATATATAAAATAATGAAGTGGGATCCTTATCTAACAGCAAATACAAAAATTAACTTAAAATGCATCGAAGACCTAAATGTAAGACTTAAGACTATAAAACTCTTAGAAGAAAACATAGGGCAAAACTTCATGATGCTGGAGTTGGTTGCTTCTAGTTTTTGTTAGTTGTGGTTAAAGCTGCTGTAAACATTTTTGTGCAGGTCTGTGTGGGCATATGTTTTCGGTTCAATTCAGAAAATACCTAAAAGTGTTATTACTAGATAATATGGTAAGATTGTATTTAGCTTTGTAAGAAAATGCCAAACACAGGGCAAAAATTTCATAACTCTGGATCTGGCCTGACCTCTTGAATCTGATAGCGCAAGAAAAAATAGACAAACTGAACTTTATGAAAATTTTTAAAGGTTTTTGCATCAAAAGACAAAATCAAAAGCAACCCACAGAATGGGAAAAAATACTTGCAATTCATATATCTGATAAGGGGTTAATATTCTCTCTATATATCAAATTTTGCTTATGTGTTCTTCTGTAGATGGACACAGGTTTCTTCCGTGTTTTAGCTGTATATTAATTGACTTGAACTTGTATTTAATTTGCCTTAATGTTACAAAATATTTAAACATAGCTACCAAATTAAACTCTCTCTATAAGCAAGTTTTGACAAAATAGTGGAGTAGATAAAGCGTCTGCCCTATCCACGCTGCTCCCTACTACCCTCCATTCCTGCCCAGGTACCCTGAAATCTCAGGATGTGAGTGAGTGCACAATCTTGCCCAGCGTAGAGACCCATCCTGTCTCTTGTTAGCAGTTCTCTTCTTTGTTACCTTATTTCGCCATTACCATGGAGTCGGGTTCACAATATACCTTTCCTGTGTCTAATTTCTGTAATGCGCAGTTATTTTATTCATGATGATAAAATATTAATACAAAAACTGAGCACGTTTTTATTGAGTAATTACTCTACATGCTTACCTTATTCAATCCTGACGATAACTAGATGAGACGGATTATCCTGTTCCATTATTTTACGGATGAGGACCCCTGGATGTGAGGTAATTTACCGAAGGTCACAGGTAATGAGAGCCAGCGTTAGACCGGACCCGGGCAGGCTAGCTACAGAGTTCTTGGCCATGAGCGCAGAAATAAGATTAAGGAGACAGAAGGGCCTTCTAAGCTTTCCACCCCAAAGGTCCACTTTAATTCTGAGAATTCTAAAATTTTGGCAAGCCTCTGAAAGCAAGTAGTGTGGATGGTCATTCATTCTATTTCTGTGAACTAAAAACACCTGAGGTGTTTTCAGAAGAAGGAGGGTGGTTGTGAAGTGGGTTTGAATGAGAAGGAAAAAGAATGTTGATCATTTTGCAGCTCTGAAAATAATGATAATCTGTAGGGGTGGCATGCATCACAAGTCTATGGTGAGCCTGCACGCCTGGTCATAGGAACAGGAATATGTTTTTTAAAACAGGTGGTGATTACAGTCACACCCTTTATAATGTCCTCTTATTTACGAAAATAAATATTTAAAAAAAGTAAGCAAAAACCAGGGGGAGGGGAAGAGGGGAAAGAAAAAAAAGACACAGAGAGGGAGGGAGATAAAACATAAGAGACTCTCAAAGACTAAGAAAAAACTGAGGGTGAGGGGGATGAGGGAGGGGGGAGAGGGGGTGATGGGCATTAAAAAGGGCACATGTTGGGATGAACACTGGGTGTTATATGTAAACCAATTTAAAAATAAACTATTATAATAAAAAAAAATAAAAAAAAATAAAAAAAATAAAAAAAGTAATAATTACTTTTAATCTTTCTTTGAATTTCTTGAAACCACCGCTCTGTTTTATAATTAGTGAAACATCCTATGAAATTATGCATAGCTCAACGCTTTAAAAATCATTGTTTGCCTAGACTTTGAAATGTTATTCAGTACCGTCATTTAAGAAATGGCTTTGTGTTTAAATATGAAAATTCACAAGCAATTAGTTCTTTTAGTGGACTAATTGCTGTTGCTATTTAAAACCAAAATTAAACAGCGCAGCTATTTCAATTTGAACAGCAAGACTTAGGCTCTAACATAAATAAATTCCTACGAAGTTTCCTAGGGAGATTCTAGCTGTTTTCCCTATGCACACGTTACCTTGGTCGACTTACACAAAAGGCTATTGGGTTGATGATTAATAACCTGAGATTTCTCTAAAAAAGCTTCGGTACAACTGATCTGGAAGACACAACGCTGTCGATTGGGTCATTGATTTTTTAAACTTCACATTCCCTTTCACACCTACCAAGTTATTAATCAGTTGTAATGGCTCCACTGGAGATATGCTAATTAATAAACCCTTCTGATTAACTCCTTGATATATCCTTGACCCAATTATCGTTACTGCAAAATTTTCAAAGTCCTTCATCATGTTTTACAAGTAATCTATAGAGTTCGATAGCCACCAAGAAACACACGGCACCGTTATTTTTCAGACGTAAGGGGAATGATCTCTGTTGGGATAATATCCAACGTGGTCCCTGGAGATTAATAAAACAAGGGAAAGTCGTTGCAGTTTTTGTGTTTACAGAGGTAAAGAAACAGCACTGAAGCGAGGGAGCCCTGGCTTGGGTTCTTCTACTAAGACCCTGTGACACATGTGAACTTGAGCAAGCAGGTATAACCTCTCTGGGAGACTCCTCCCTTGATGGGAAAAATGAGGGTGGTGCCCAGTATGCTTTCCAAGGCAGCAGTAGAGGTTGACCCGATCTTAGAGCAGCTTGTATTTCTGCACCCCCAGAAAGCTCTCGTAGCAATGGAGCTGGTGTAATGGTCACCAGCGCTCAATGTTTTGATTCTTTGCGACGGATACCGACTCTGATGGTCTCAGCTGTAAAGGAATGTGTTGTACAAATATTGGATAGTCCATAGGGTTTTCAGGAGGGTTCCAATCCCACAGCACAGCTTAGAGAGGACACCCGATGACAGGACTTTGAAAGTCGCTGTTGCTGCCACTTCCTCTACGGTACCCAGAACACATAGGTTCTCTACTGCAGAAAGTAAATCAGGCTCCAAGACCCTGGAGGTCTACACTGGAACCCTCTAACTGAGGCTTAGTGGAGGTCTATACAGCAGTCTGACGACCACAGGCTCCTCCAGCACAACAGGACTTGCGGTTTCATGTGGCTCAGGCTGGCGGGTCCCTTGGACTGCAAGTTGAACCTGCTTCAAAATTATCTCTGTTCTAAGCTCTTCTCCCAGGCACCTGAAAATGGGTTGGGGGGTAGTATTTCTGGGTTCAGACTATCCTGGCTCCAAAAGCAAAGAGCTTCACACTGAGAGCTGTGTGCTTTGTTCCCTGTGTTAGGAGATGTAAGACGTAGATGTGTTCTTTACTTTCAAGAGGGTGTCACACCTGAAGCCAATGTAACATTGTGTGTCAACTATACTCAAATAAAAAAAAAAGAAAGAAATTAATATAAATTGAAAGGAAAAGTGACGTCACAGAATGCTCCTGTGCACTAGGCCCATGAACTCCTTACCAATACCTGGGACCCCTTAATCTTTAGTGCAACTTACTTCCCACTGTAGGGCAGCAGAATATAGGACTCCAAAATACGCCACTTTGGCAGAAGGATTGTTTTAAGCTGAACAGAACTGAGAAGAAACAGAAGAAAAGCTCTCTGCCCTCCTCTGTGTACCCCTCTTCCCTTCTCTACCAGGAAGGGCGGTAGTTAATCACCAGAGACACCTTTATATCCTTATGAGCCTAGAAACGACACCAGAGGAGTCTACACAGCAAACCTCAGGAACTAGGCTTTATCTCCCACTAGTTCCCCAGAGACTTGTCGCCCTACAATTTGCTGTCCTGTGAACTCTAACTTCTATTCCTTTGTCTCCTCACCACTCTAAAAATTTGTTGTTCTTCTGCTAAGATGCTCCGTAAGCTCAAGTTCTGACCACTCCTTTGGATTACTCGTCACTGAGTGCTCCCGTGTGTACGTGCGATGCCCATGTTAATAAACGTCTTTTCGCTTCCCCCCCGTTCATCTTGCGTTATTCTACTGTATGGCCCCAGTCCGAGAGCGAGACGCCCTAACTTAGCTACATCATTATTTGTCTTCGTGGTAACTGCTCACCTGCTCTGTATTGACTTTCTCTAGACAGGCCAAGCAATACCCTTATGGCTGCCCCTCTACCACACCTGTGAGTACCTTGCCTGTCATCCGGGCCACAGACCCAAGAGCTGCCACCTGGCACCCGCCACTTCAGAGTCCTGTCACTCCCAGGGGTCCTGCTCTGCTACCATGGCTACAAACAAACACACAGGCCCTGGGGAACTTCACTGTGTCTGGGGCTAAAACGCCCCAGGGCCCTCCCGGGACACAGGACAGCTGGAAATTTCTCTGTCTGTGTAATAAACCCTTTCTAAGGCGACCACCTCCCGGAGCTGTCTCACTCCTGGCTCCTAACTCCACCAAGGCCGTGTTGTCATCACCTTGATACCTGTGTGCTAGCATTTCTCCCACCCCGCCTCATCTTTATTAGGTATAACTGACAAAAGATGTATACTTTAAGGTATAAAATGTTATGTATAATATACATGTATATTGTATGATGATCACTTCAATCAAGTTAATTAACATACCAGTCACCTCACATACTTAGTAATTTTTTTTTCATGGTGAGAACACTTGAGATCTAACCTCTTAGCAAATTTCAAGGGCACAACACAATATTGCTAAAAATGGTCTTTGCGTTGGGCGTTAGATCTCCAGGGCTTACTCATTTGATAACTGAAACTTTATATCCTTGGACCAACATCTACTGTCAGCAACCACCATTCTGTGTGATGTACACACACACACACACACACACACACACACACACCAGAACATTATGCACCTTAAGAAAGAAGGAATCCTTTTGGGCACCCAGGTGGCTTACTTGTTGAATGTCTGACTCTCGATTTTGGCTTCTGGGATCAAGCCCCACGTTGGGCTCTGCATTGATTGTGGAGCCTGCTTGGGATTCTCTCTCTCCCTCTGTCCCCTCCCCTGCTCATGGTGTCTGTCTAAAATATAAAATAAAATAAAATAAGACAAAATAAGGAGGAAATCCTGCCATTTGCGACCACATGGAAGAACCCAGAGGGCAATATGATCAGTGAAATAAGCCAGACACGGAAAGACAACTACCGCCTGACCTCACTTCAATGTCGGACCTAAAAACGTCGCACTCGTGAAAGCCACTGTTTGTTTTGAACTTTGGACAGACAGGCATGTCATATTAGCTCCTGCCTCCTGCAGTGCGCACGGTCAATATTAAAACTCCACCGCAAAGCTGTGAGGAAGTTTAGCAAAGACATTATTTTAATCATACACATTTGTCATCATCATTATCATTTTTACTTAGACTTTGGGACCCTTTTCATGTTTCCCATGTTTTCCTTTATATGCTGTATTCCAACAGGCAAGTCATACAATCCTCTATTTTACCTGTTTCCAAATAAGTAACACACATTAAACAATACCTGCTTTTGCTTTGAATTTCTGCCTGAGTTGACATAGTGCCGTGAGGCCTGGTTCCAAGAAAAGGTTTCTCCTTTCTACAGGAAAGCAGAGATGTGACCTCAGTTTGTTACCAGACTGGCAGGGGGACAGAAGACAATGTTTGTTGTTCCTTCCTCTCTAGGATGCCAACCTCCTTCATCTCCAGGGCTCAGTGGCTTTAGGAGGCCTCGTTAGCTCCTGTTCAGGTCTCAAGAGTTATCACTGGAGAAATGAATACAGCAGAAGGAACAGGCATTACTGTTGAAATGTTGTTTGACGAGTAAAAACCAACCTGAAAATGGTACTTAGATCAGAAAACATGGAGAGAGAAGCCTGGAAGACTCTTCAGAAATGAAGGACAGCCAGTCCAGACGGACCACATCATCAAGGGCCAAGTGAAAGAGACTCCATATGGCTGGCACGGATGTGAAAGGAAAAATCTTTTATCCAGGATGATCTTCTTCTTTCCAGTTCCTTCTGTCTTATACCAGCAAGAACCATTTAAGCGCCTTGTATCCATTATACAGGTTTGCTTTTAGTGCCTCCGTGATCTCCTCTGTGTGAACCTGGGCTCAGGTGGCCAGCTACCCGGAGTAAGTGGTCGCGGGGCCATTAGACTCAGGCATCAGAACCTCTGGCCTTCACCGCAGCAGCTTTTGGTCACTAATTTGGACCTGGCTGTTTGATTTCCAGGAGAATACATTGACATTTGATAAAGAGAACCCACTGAACCAAAGCTCTAAGAGTGTCTTGGCATTTGATTTGAGGAAACCGGCCACTCCATGGGCTTCGGATTCTTATCTGAACCTTTTCAAGAATCTAAGAAGCAGCTGAGGATCCTTTGAAAAGCAAAACGGAGCTCCCAAGGCAAAGACAAAGATAAAGCCAGAGAGCACTCACTCGCCTCGTCTCCCCGTAAACATCTGGACTGTGCCGCCTCTCTGCAGCTCTCCAATTCACCGACCCTCAGGATACGTGCTACCCAGGAAGCAGTCATGAGTCGTCTGTACACACGGAGAACGCGTATCACGTTTACCGCAGAAAAACAAAACGTGACCCCAACTACGAGCCTGCTGCAGCACTATGCGAGCCGCCACAGAGGCTCTTCCCTCAGGCGCATGGCGTCCCCACCTGATGCTTTTACTCTTGTGGCCCCTCAGCCATACTCACGTACGGCCCCCCTTTGAATGCAGAAATGTTATCTTCGTAACCTCATGGGTCTGGACACAGAACCCTACACTCGCGACACCAAGGGATGTGGTTTTACTATTGTTATGTCTGTTTTGTAATAGTGACTTTGCAAATGCATGTTAGGTAGTCTCAAAATTCCATAAGCCAATCCTGTGCCTCTTGTAAAGGTAGAGCCTGGGAAGAGGTAGAACCAAGCAGGTGTTTTCACTGAGATGCCGAAACGTCTTCGTACAGAACACACTTTCCCTGATAATAAAATTGCTGACGAATGCTTATGCTCATTTATAAACCGTGTCTTACAGCAACTGAAATTCATTTCCTTTTCTTCCCTGCAAAGGACTCTGGCAAAGTTAACAGAAGAGGAAAAAAACACCTTGTAAGACAGAACAGATTATTCATTATTAATAAAACCTGAAAGCCAATGCCCCACGTGTTCGTCTTTTTGTAAACTGCAAATCTTGCGACATGTGCACTTATGAACTGTAAGTGCTTTGGTTTTTGGCAAATGCTCCAGAAGGGAGGAGAACAGAAAGGGAAGAATCAAGATAGGAGGAGCATGGAGGCTTTGGGGGCGGAAAGCGTTTGTTTCTGCACATTGTCTCCTCCCGCATCAGACACAGACATCCTGGATGCCCGCTTTACGTGGACGGAAACATCCCCATAAAGAAGTTACGTCAACAAAATTGTATAATCTGAAGTACCAAACCCTCAATGAGCCATCGACTAAGCGACAATTACAAGGACTCGCAAATATCGGAACTGTAATTTTCAAGGCATTAAGAAATTAATTCTTCACTTGCTTCCTATAGAAACAAGAGCCTCTTTTTGTGTATTAACGTCATAGGCTTAGACATGTACGCAGAATGAGAGTCATACCAGGGGCCCAAACACAGCCAGATATTGAATTGAAGCTCAGGAGCTCGGAGCAGGATTTCACGTCACTCACTGGAAGGTAGATGTGGTTCAATTTAATTGTAGGTCATTCATTTTAATTAGATTGTCACGGGAAATTAAGGGATGGTTTCTGCATAAGCACACAGACTCCTTCAAGACTTCAAATGAAATTAGAGTTCTCTTGGCATGCAAGGGAAATGCTTCCTGACTTAAAAGGTCAAAATTAGTGCCATACAGATGTTAGAGCAACTGGTGACCAACAGCTTTAACCATGATGCTGACCACTGGAGATAAATTATGGGTAGACGGAAAAATGGCAAAAATGTTCGATATTTGTTTCATGCTGCACATGTTCGAAGCTGTTTCCTTCCAATTTCCTCACACCTTTGTCCTTGGGATTAACTCTGTACGTGTGCTTTCCTAGGGTTCTCTATTTTCACAGTGGATTCTAAAATATCCTCTATTTTTTCTTTGCTCATGTTTCACTCATAATCTGTTCTTGTAGCCCTTAAAAGATAAACTGAGGCATATGACAGAAAATGTTTCAGTTTATTAGAGCAAAAGTCAACTCTAATGGGGCAGAACAAAGTCGGAAGTTGTTAGGGGGTCTCTTCTAGCAGGAGCCCGGGAGAGACTTAACAGAAAGTGTGAAACAAAGCAAGGAAATTACGGATCGGCTGTAACCGAAAGCTTAGTTGGCCGTTTGTGACCAGGCCCCGAGTACTCTGACTCTGACTCTGACACATCTCAGGCCGAGGTACTGGTTTGTTGTCCTAGGCCGCCACAGCACGAGAGCCATCTCTGTCCGAGGGTTTCCTTGTTCGGTTTGACACAGCTTATCTGCCATCATTGAAGATAAACTTTAGAGGACAACATTGTGGGGCGCCCGGGTGGCTCAATCGGTTAAGCGTCTGATTTCGGCTCGGGTCACGATGTCATGGTTCGTGAGTTCGAGCCCCACGTCAGGCTTTCTGCTGACAAAGAGGAGCCTGTTTGGGATTCTCTCCCTCTCTCTCTGCCGCTCCCCTGCTCACACTCTCTCTCTCTTAGAAATAAGCAAACATTGAAGGACAACGTTGACCAGTGTGCATTCTACTATCTCACCAGCAGGACAAAATAATAGAGATAAATTATTAAGAATAAAAAATGGTAAATATAAAATGCTAATGGTGACAAAATAAAAGTGGTAAAAATAAAATATACAAAGTCCAGTAACCATGCAAGTGCCGGCGACCATTACCCCGCCGACTAGGGAATCCCCAGTGTCCTCACGGCTCTTATAAACCCTGTGGTAAGTGATACATTTTATCTCTTTACTTGCTCCAAATTTCCTTCAGGCGGTCATGACTGATGACATTGACAAAGAACGACTGTGACTTCATCTAAAATCTACAAAGCCTCCTGCCTCCCAGTGTTTACCTGATTCCTACAGGGGCTTGCAGTCTGCTCTCCTCATAGGCTACAGTCATTTAAATAGACACCAGCGCAGCTTCTTTCTAAACCCCCATGCACTTCTTTCAGAGATGAACTTGAGGCTGTATGACTGTGCTTTCTAAACAAGCCACGTGGATCCTTTCTTGGCCGCGGCACGGACTCAGGCTGAGAGCCTCCATGGAAGGTCTCAATAGAAACGAACAGAGTAATTATATTACTTAAAAATGAGTGGAGTAATTCTTAGCTGATTACTTCCTACAACCATAACTAATCTAATGTTTCGCTTCCCATGCAATAATGGTTGAAATGCTAATTGTTAAGACCTTATTCAAACTTAATTGTTATTTGCCTCAGCTGAGCTCATTAATTATTCGCCATCTCACTTCCCATTTCTGAAGACAGAATCTTTATTTAGTGAGCCTGAGGAGGCCCTCGTGCCAGGGCCCGCCCTCCTTCCCTGGTTCTCCGTCTGGCTTACGGTCTCAGACCTCAGCGTGGGGAGGAGGATGAGAGAGGGTCCTGGGCTGGGAAAATAAAGACCGTGACATTAGTACACCGTGTGCTAACATTGACCATGACCTTAGCACGCTGTGTGCCGGCCCACGCAGACCTTAGGATACTGCACCTCGTGCCCTTGGGTCAGAGACGTGAGCCTCCAAACGCAGCCTTTTATCCAAAGCTGTGAACCCAGCAGACCCCTTCTCCAGGTTTCTTCCAAGGAATACAGAAGACGGAGGTGGCCAACGGGGCAGGCACGGAATGAAGACGAAGTTCTGGGTCCCTGCCTGCTTTCCCCCTGAGACAAGAACACAAAGACACACACGGGGCTACGTTTTGAGCACCGGCCACCCCGGCTCCGCTGCACTGCAAACAGGCTGCACACCCCGGCTTGCTTGCTTGCACTTTTAGCAATATGTTTCCTCAGCCTTGACTCTAGTCTGAGCGCTTCTAATCATGGGATTGAGCTTTTTCACTGACGGACACTTTCCAGCAGAATCAAAGGACTACAATTTTTTTCTCGTATAAACTCTCCCAATTCTGTCTCATTATTCCTTATCATATCCGTCTGCCCCTCATCCATCTCCCTTCCCAGCATTCACACCCAACAGATATTTGTAGGCATTTATTATGTCTTTCCCCGGTCGTCACTTAGGAGAGTTATTCATACTGCATTCATTTAAAATGTCGTCATAAATCAATGCAAACAGCCCCTTCATCATCTTCATTGCTTTTCCCCAAACTCCCGTCAGGTCCCTGCATGTCTTGCACACACAATTAGGAATCCAAAGGCCAAATAAATACCCTAGGAGACGGGCACGCCGGATTCACCGGGAGCCGCTTTGATTTTTTCCTTGCTCAAGGTGATGGTCTTGTGGCTGCAGGTTTTGAATTTCATGAACCCCCCCGGAAAGAATCTACCGTCCTGTCACATGTGAGACTTTTAATTCCCCACAATCACACGGTTGGTTAGACAGGCAAGAGCTTTTATTCCCAGTTGAGAGATAAAGATGCTCCAACATAAGCCGAGGCTCAGGCATTACGGCTGGAGACAATTTCTATTGTACTTGCGTTCATTTCCATCTATGAAAAAATATATATACATTAATACTTTTTTAGTAAGTGGAATCATTCGAAAATATCTAGGTAAACTTAACAGAACCGAAAGATTATGTAAACGACAAGTTTTTATATTGCTTTTTGGAGCCAGTAATATTTTTGATAAGACCAAGTTTACGGCCACATAAAAGCCAGAAGAATGCTAAAGCCAAGAGTCTGTCACAGCTAAAGGAAACTCCTTTCTTAACTGTTCCCTGACATACGCTATTCCTTTTACTTTGAAGCCCATCTTACCTCTTACCCCCTTGCTCTCATCCTGCTGTGGACTGCACGTTGGTG
The DNA here is from genome assembly GCA_030068075.1 of Paguma larvata. Classification (NCBI taxonomy): domain Eukaryota; kingdom Metazoa; phylum Chordata; class Mammalia; order Carnivora; family Viverridae; genus Paguma; species Paguma larvata. Next base: position 133,389,144 of record CM057828.1, read on the forward strand.
TCCCCCCAAACTCATGTGTTGAAACTTAACCCCCGAGGTTATGGTGTCCTCTGGGAGGTGATGAGGCATGAGGGGTCAGGGCCCTTATGAGAGAGGCCTCGGAGAGCCCCCGCGCCCCTTCCCACCAGCGGAGGACACGGCGAGAAGATGGCGGTCTGTACCTCTGAAGAGAGTCATCCCCAGAACCCGACTGTGCTCGCACCCTGATCTCAGACTGCCAGCCTGCAGTCTGGGGTACTCTGTTAGGGCAGCCCAAAGGACACCCCCCACCTCCGCATCCCAGCCCCAGACCGACAGACAGACAGACACACACACGTGTGTGCGTGCGGCCTAAGCTACATCACACTTCCTTCAAGCAGTGCAACCCCAGCCCAGGACACGTTAGGGAGAGGCGGACGGCGGAGAAACCAACACCTCACCGAGGCAGAGAAGACGAGGGTTGGAATCCCAGCGGCAGCGCTCACTGCGCCAACGTTCGTTAGTAAACACGCTAGCCTGACGGAGGCATTAGCATCCAGTGATCCTAATTCAAACCGCGAACCCTAAACCATGGTGAGAGCCCGCTGGTGCAGACGCAGGCGCGACAGGCGAGCCAGGGGCCCCGGAAGCCTTTCCGTGATGATGTGAGCAACAGGACTTTACTGTTGCCTGTGCCCAGACATCCTCGCTTTTCTTACTCCGAAAAATGCTATCCGACTGAGTTTGCATGTATCTGAGCAGAGCATTTGCCTTTCCAGAGCTGTAAGGCTGGGCGGCCTGCAGATAAGGATACATGAAACGCTCCTGGCATTCCCATAGCCCTCCGGATTTCGGTCGGACAGGTCCCGACTGCTAAAAAGCAGCCGTAGGAAAAATAATAACACTAATCATCTCTGTGTTCATTTACTTTGACCAATATCCGTGGCTGCGGATCTTCTCAACAGCGACAACAATACCTTTTGCAGTGAGAAGGATGATTTTCTACATCTACGCAGGGGATGAGAAGACAGCCTATTTGATATTTTCATTCAAAAGTAACATAAGCACATTTTAATTCCTCTATAACAAAACACTTCCAAACATATAAATGCTTACTTCATCTACTGACATTTTAGCCAGTTATAGTTACTCTATACAAATAGCTTTACTTCTTCAAAATGGGGACCTAAAACCCCCTCTAGCTGAAATGCTAGGGTTTCTGAGCTGTCCCAATTGAAGTCACTAACCCACAGCTCCAGCTGTGATAAAAATTCAACATCACTATTCTGACAAATTAGTTTACATAAATCTAGTCAATTTTATTCTCTTCAAGAAAATACTAACAAATAAGCAAATAAAAATCCCAAATGTGCGAGTTCGTGTGTGTGTTTACATAGAGGAGAAGGTGGCAGACACATTTTAAAAACATTTACACCGCAGGTTTAGGGTGCAAGAAGTGATCACAACATCCACTTAGACAGGGACACACTAGCTAACACAAAATAAATTAAAAATACTTAGAGCTGATTTTTCCTAAGCACCAGGCATAATGCTCATCTGTAATCTGGTAGCGCCTAGCCTCACGTGGCAACAGGAAGTGGAGATGTGGCTAGTTCAAATCGAAACGTGCTGTTATTGTGCAGTACACACTAGATTTGGAAAACAGTGTGAGAAAACTAAAATGTATCGATAATTTTCATTTTGATTACGTAGTGAATGATAATACTATTGAGTCAAATAAACCAAATAAATGTAACTTCATTTGGTGTCTTTTCTCCTGTGTTTAAAAATTTTTTTTTAAATATTTATTTATTTTTGAGAGAGACAGAGTGTAAGTGGGGGATGGGGCAGAGAGAGAGAGAGACACAGAATCCAAAGCAGGCTCCAGGCTCTGGGCTGTCAGCAGGGAGCCCGATGCAGGGCTCGAACTCGCAGACTGTGAGATCATGCCCTAAGCTAAAGTCAGACGCTGAACCGACTGAGCCACCCAGGGGTCCCTCACAGTTTTTCACGTGGCTGCCAGAAAGCTCGAACTTGTGAATTCGCTGCCATCGTATTTCTATGGGACGGGGCTATTGGAGTGCTCCCCCCACTGTGTCACAAAGGAGCTCACAAGCCAGGCTGTTGCAGGACCCGTGGTCACTCCTGTCCAGAGGACTGGGCTCCGCCATCGAGCTCTGGGCCCTGTGGCTCCTGGGCTCCCACGCTGAGTGCGCTGCCAAGGCGGTGCAATCCACACCGTGGTTCCTTCAGTCGCGTCACTGTCACCTGGCAGCGTGTTTCTCGTGTTCGGGTAATTGTGTCTGAGTGCTGAAGTCAGAATCACACAACTCAGACGCGAGTCACGCGCTGCAGGAGACACCTGTGCGGCTGTATAATTTCCCAAGTGCTGCTTCGCACTGGCGATGGCGTTACAGACTTAACTCCCTCCACCAACCCATCGTCCTTAAAGACAGCCAGGATGCCTGGGGACAGGATGTCACTTCCCTTCAGAAGAACCCTTGTGCTGACAAGTGTGGCCTGGCTCACTGGGCCCAAGAAGACGGTTCCTCCCAGATCCCCCAGGCCTGCCGCAGGAGTGCTGCCTGCAGAGTGCTCCCTGCCCAGGCTCTTCCCGGAAGGCCCTGGCTGCGGGAACCTGCCCGCACTGGATCCTATGTTCCCTCACCTCTTTGAGGGACACTCAATGGCATTTTGAGCTCCTGAACACAGGTGCAACAGGCCAAGGTCCTGGGGTTGCCCTACACGTCAATTTTTCTCTGTGCTCAAAACCTCTTCGTTAATTTCTTCACCCACGTTACTCCTAACAGTCCTTCCCGATAAAAGCCTATGAACAAATTTCAGACATTGCTTCCTGAGAAAAAAAAATCTAGAACAGACAAACTCATGATCACTGGGCAACAGGAGATTTCTCAGGTGCGCTGATGAGTAACTTACATGATGCCATACCTTGGATGCTGGCCTCCCGGCAGAGGCCAACTCCGTAAGGCCACCCTTGAAAGGATCAGCCTTCTGGACGGTCACAGTGTGAACATAATCCAACGACAAGCTGGGCGGCGAGGCTGCTTTGAGACCCCACGGTTCCCGGCCTGCCTTCACGGATGGTGGGAAGAAGGGGGCATTCGTCTTTCCTCGGGGGACACTTCCTGCCAGCGCCCTCTGTGTGGACGACATCTTTCCACGGCATTCCCGAAACACCAAGGGTCTGGATATTTGGCCTATCTCTGCTCAGTCGGCCTCTTCTAAGATTCATTGGTGCTTTGGGCCCGTTTTCCACTCCTGGACCGTGGTCATTTCCTTCACATGCTTTCAGCACCTGCTTCGGGGGGAGCCGCAGGCTCATAGGCATGCAGATGAGGTAGTGCCTGTCAGCCCTGCTTAACCTGTTGGCTGCCACATTTCCTCATCTTATGAATCAGAAATTGATTCCCTCGAAGACTTCTGTGGGTCCGAAGGGCACCCTCTCTCACATCCTGCCTGGGAGCCCCAGCGCCGTCATTCCTGACTGTCCTCACCTGAGGGCAGGGGGGGAGAGGTGCTTCTTCTCGGGAGATCCTTATCAGCAGTAAGTTATTTTGGTGAATCACCTGATTCGTCCTGTCGTGTTTTCAGAAGGCAATTTATATGCAGGCAGTATATCCAGACTTCCCATCATATTATTCAAACGGAGAAAGGGAGGAGGTGCCTGGGTGGCTCAGTTGGTTAAGCATCCAATTCCAGCTCAGGTCATGATCTCACGGTTCCTGAGTTCAAGCCCCGCGTCGGGCTCTGTGCAGACAGCTCAGAGCCTGGAGCCTGCTTCAGATTCCATGTCTCTCTCTCTCTCTGCCTCTCTCCCACTCATGCTCTGTCTCTTTATCTCTCAAAAATGAATAAAGGTTAAAAAAAAATTAAAAAACAAAGCAAAAAAAAAAAAAAAAAAAAAAAGGAGAAAGGGAAAGACCTTTCTCACCAGAGCTGTTTTATGCAGCTAGGACAAGACCCATCTCACAGCAGAGACAAGCTGTCTTCTCTGTCCCCGAGACCTTGACTGAGCAGCATCAGTGCGTGGGGCTTTCTGCGGTCCTCCGTGCTCCCCAATGCCTAACCAGTGAGCTTAATTGAGTTGCGTCCTACGTCACCTGAAGACCAATGGGACTTTAAAAAGCTCTTTCTTTTTCCTAATGAAAAAAAAACCAGAGATCCCTGGTCCAAGTGCCTGATAATGAAGAGAAAATTGGCAGCATGGTTTCCACTTGTCTTTAGACACGTGCTTAGAGAGAAGTACGTGTGGATCCCACTAAATCTTCCACAGGCTTCAAGGTCCTAGATTTTTGTTTTTAAGTCTCACTTTGTCTCGGGGGAAGTTGGTCCCCTGAGGAGTGTTTAAGGCTAGTTGTAGGGTGGAAAGTAGAGAGAGAACTGGAATATTTAGTGCAGGACACACGGGGTGATTCCAGCAAAACCCATCCGTTCTCTGCAACCCTGTCTGAGCCTTGCCCGATGAGCTGTGACATCGTGGCTCACGCCACAGTGTTGCTCTGGGTGTGTTCCCGAGGCTGTGTGGACGCATCTACACATGCTAACCATCTTCTCCGCCCAGTAAACCGGGTTCAGGGTCCAGCTGGCCAAGGCCACCGCCATCAGCTACAAGGAACCCCTGCTAACAGCAAGGCCTTTATCCCTCTCCACAGGCTAGAAACCCAGAATCATTATTCCTTTTTCCCTTGCACACCACATGTGTAAAAGCCCTCCTGATTTCTTTCTCCTGTGAAAGCTCTAGAATCTGTCAGTTTTTCTCCATTTCCCCCACCGCCACCTCCGTTTGAGGTTTCAGCCCTGGTTTCCCCATCGCTAATCCATGGCCCTGTTCAAAGCTTCCCTCACCTGCAGTCGGAACATCTGTCCCAAAGGCAGATTGGTGTGAGACACTCTTCTCCACTGCGTACAGCCTTTCCTGGCTCTTCATTCCTTTAGAGAGAAATAAAGCAAAATTCCTAACTTCTGTCCTCTGTTTGCCTTTTAGCCTCAGCTGGTGTCTCTGCTCCCCTCACTTACGCACTACTGCAGGGCTGGCCTTTTATTTATTTATTTATTTATTTAAATTTTTATTTATTTTGAGAGAGAGAGAGGGAGAGTCCCAAACAGGCTCCATGCTGCCAGTTCAGAGTCCCATGCAGGGCTCAAACTTAGGAACTGGGAGATCAGGGCCTGAGCTGAAATCGCGTGTCAGACGCTTAACCGTCTGAGCCCCCAGCGCCGGCCTTCGTGGCCAGGCACACCCTGCTTGCTTCCGCCAGGGGGTCGTTCCTCCCCCTGCAGGTGCCATCCTGAAACCCTTAGCTGGCTGCTCTCTGCTTGTCCTTCAGATTTTAGGACAGATATATACCCGTGGAAGCCTTTCCTGTCTTGGTAAGTTTTCTTCATCACCATGCAATTTCATATAATAACTATCTTCTCCCTATAATAATTGTTCCTTCGCCTTGTATTTGTACAGCCTGGGCAGGAACTGTATGCATAATGTCCGTCTTCTCCCCTAGACTGTTCTTCATGAGAGCAGGTAACAAGTCTGTCCTTGCAGAGTTCTGAAGTTCAGAGTTCTGACTACTGAACCTGATGCTTTTCCAACATTCTATGATTCTGCCTTAAGCAAATGTCACAATACCAATGAGGTCTATGGTATATGTTCTGAGGCACAAAACAGAGAAGAATAATTATTGATCACGAGTGGTGCCGCTACACCGATCTCCTGCATGCGTGGAAGCCGAGGGGAGCAGACACGGAAACACTCGTGCCATATTTCTTAGAGGTCATTTCACATTCAACTCTCAGAGCTATTTTCCTAATCAAATTAACATTTTGAAAATTCAATGTTTCTCCTGCTGTGCTTTCTGTAGGTTTCTAGTGGGGTTCTCGCGAGGCTGTACGTGACATAAACGTGTTCGAGGAACTCACATACTGTATATGCTAACTGTACTTTGCCCTGTGACCAGTCCCCAGGAGATCTGGCTAGAAGTTCCTCGCCCTTCAAGGGCTGGCTCACATCTCACCTTCTCGTTAAGACCATCCTCTTCAAACACCATCCTTACCAGAGAATATTAATCTTCTTATCATGCTTTACCATTTTCCCCTTAATTTCTAACATACTACATAATTTACTCACTTCCATATTTATTATTTATCATCTGTCTCCCTCAGCTAGATTTGTACTTTATTTTATGATGTATCCAGGCATCGCAACGGTGCATAACTGGTGCTTAATAAATATTGATTAAATGAATGATAAATGATTCTCTTTCAAAGATAAGTCTACAATTAATATATGAAATGAAACTATTTTTTAAAAAAATGTATTCTCCCTTCCTAATTTATTCCGGACTTTCCCTGAAACTCTTATCATCTTTCACTATTTAAATCAGGGCATGCTGATGGATCAACGTACTTTAATCTCCACTGTGTGTCTACAGAGCACGCTCTGGCCCGCACGCTCCGGCCCTCACAGTTGGTTTCTTTACCTAGCAGCTTCTCTCTTGATAGGCTCGAAGGCTAGGGCCCAAACTGACAGAGGCTTCACTTTCGTATCATTATATGTCAAGTCACAAACATTTGCTTTTTAAACATCTGACTAAAAGAACAAGAGCAACCACAACAGAAAACTCGGGAACAAACCGCAATGGTTTTTATGTCTTCCAGGACCCTACCAAGCCTACTTTAGCCAGCTGAAGCGGCCGTCACAGAACACCCCGGCTGGATGGCTTCAAACAACAAGAGTTTATTCCTCACAGTTCCGGTGCTGGAAGTCCAAGGTCAAGTTGTCAGGCCTCAGGACTTCATCACCTCCCAAAGGCCTCACCTCCCAACACCGTCACATTGAGGGTTAGGGCTTCAACATGGGAATTTTCAGGGGACACCAACACTCATCCATAATACAGTCTAATAACGCTTCTGGTAAGCTTATTAGCTTGCTCTGAGCTTTCTATATGACTTTATAAATATTTAAGTAAATGTATTAACAGTGAGGTTCTTCAGAGTGTCAGAGTAATGAACAGGAAGTCTGAAATCTATACCTGAAATTGCTGATTTTGCAGTTTTGCTGTCGAGTAGGAAAACTGGAAACAAATCATAGGTCACCGGGTTATTAATTTAGTCACTACCCTGTACTCTTGCTTTGTACTCAAAACCACATCTCAAATCCTCCAGTTAACACTCCCATTGTCCTCCTAGACCTGACGCGTGACCATGAATAATGCATTTTCCTGCTTTAACCTCTGTAGGGTCTCCATCTGCAAGCCCTCCGCGTCACTGCCGGGGATAGGACTTTCACAGACCCCTACGCTGACAAGTTTCCACACACCCTCCGGGTGAGCCAGCAGACAGGCTCGTGGCTGGCACGCGCTAGGTCCCGAACGCATATTTGAATGGATTAAGCGGTCCTTTTCGTCATGACTGTGCAAACTGTGTCTAAACACTTCAGCCAGGAGTGGTTGAGAAACTGGACTCTGGTCATAAGGAAGAACAGAAATCTGCTGGAGAAAGCACTGGCTCTTGTGTTTGGTGGCCCTAGAGACGAGGCTGGGAAAATGTGTCCACCTTCTCTCTGCCCTGCGCAGAGAGGTGAGGCCTGAGAGCCGGAAGCAGTGACACCGAGGGCAGGAAGGGTGCCACAAGGACACTGGGTCTCATGTTGTTGAGCTGCTCAAGCAATAGTGGCCATGGCACTCTTGTGGCTTCTTGGCAACTGCTCTTAGGAACAAAGCATTCCTAATGGAGTCGGTTCTTTATTCAGACCTAAAAAGTGGTAAGAAACAAGCCAGTGCAATTTAAAACCTTCGTAGTGAACATTACAAAGAAATATGTAAAAAAAAAAAAAAATTCCAAAAAATACTCTGAAATGATTGCTGTGAAAAAAAAAAAAGTCTTATAATCAAATGTAAGGGACAGTGCGGAAGTTGTAATGGACACAGCAGCAACCTATTTTTCATGTCTCTGTTATATCTGAAAAGATTTATCACGTGTTAGCAAAGCGAGACCGAGGTTTATCACAAATTTGACACACATATTAATCACTTACTACTAGCAGTGACCACTTCTGTATAAGAACGTCACCTACCCGCCTAAATGAGCATGTCCATCCTGGTCCTCTAATGGCCTTCACCTTTTCTGGACCAGATATTTGAAGAAACAGTTGACCTTAAAGACATGTGAAAGCCCTGGGCTGTCTTCTGACTTATGGCCCAGGTGTCATGTCCGCAAGATCGTTCCGATGGCTGGGATTCATTTGAAGTTGTTTTATTAGAGAAATTATAAGTTCTTCTTTCTATAACTGGAACAGTTGAGCCCTCCATCAAAGCAACTTTCCAAAACTAAGACTGAAAACTGAAATCAAAGTCAGAACAAGAAGTTGACACTATGTTACATTACAATTCCAAACAGGAAATAAGCCATTAAAATAGTGATTGATGATACTAGCTCTGTTCTTTTCAGCTCGGGGGCAAATATTGGTTTCAAATGTCTGAACTGCTCATTTCCTATGTTCTGGCTTCCCTAGTACTGACGGTATAGCCTACAAAAGGATATATAAAAGCAAGTAAGTAAAATATATGGGGAGATTTTCAATATTAGCCCAAGTCATTTTGACCGTTGAATATACTGATACCTAAGTTGGAAAGGGAAGATTTTCCGCTGCTTTGAGAACCATATTCCTCTGACAGTAATTCAGGGTGGCATCTTCAAATCCAAATGACTTACAAGCACATACATGGGAGAAAGGCAACCTTGATAAAATAAAGTGAACACTGGCCTCCAAGGACCTGGGAGTAAAACCACTGTCACTGCTGGTGGCTCTTTGGTACTTAACGTCTCTGAACCCATTTGCTTTCCAGAAGGCAGGAACGCACTGTGCAGTAGAACTTAAGCTTTAGAACCAGACATCCCTGCTCCTTCACGTGGGAGCGCTGTGTCAGTGGCAACTGCAGTCAATGCGTTTCATCTTCCAGTTCATCTGTGAAATGGGGATCATAACACTCAGCACAGTGGCGCCGTGATGACTGAAGCTGTAACGCGCAGAGAGCGCGCACTGTACGTACTAAGTGGAAGGGGCCCCATGATTCAAGTGGTTGAAATGAAAACATCACGCAATCAGTCTAGTAGTATATATTATAACATATGACGTTTAAATTATGTCTGTCTTCAATGGTGATGCAGTAACTACACTGTACCGTAGTGACAGCATTAGAGCGGAGGACCGTATGACACTGCTCAATTGGACGCTAAGGTCTGAAGTGGAGATCCAAGCAACTCTCCTAGTTCCTTCCATCACATGCTTATTTTTACTGTGTGCACGGAGACACTGTAGTGCCCACCAAGAGAGATTTCAGAAAAACCTTTCAGGACTGGTCCCTGTCTTCCAAATGAGTGATGTTCTGTCAATAGTAACACCAAAGAGGCATGGATAAATAGTGTGGATAATTTCTGAAGGAGAAGATCAGAAAGGAGGTTGATTAGGTGAGACCTGGTGGATGGAATTCCCCCCGCCTAGAGGATCAGAAGGGGGCAAAGAAAGGAAATGCCATGCAGAAGTCTGTGGTTTGGAGGACGTGGTCTGGAAAGGATAAGGAGCTTGACTGTGACCGATGGTTCTGTAAGAGGAGGCAAAACTAGAAAATTCAGGCCGAGGTAAGAGTGTACAAGCTCATTCATCCTGCCACTGAAAATTCATATTCTATGACGTTTTCTTCGTGTAATCAGAAAAGAATTTGAGAAAATACCACTGCAGTGCCAGGGTGGAACAGAAAGAATACAGACTCCTGAGTCAGATTTGATTGAAAACCTATTACTACTTCCTATTAGTTGTGTGAATTTAGACAAATAATTCCAATCATTTCCACAGAAAAGAGGTGACAGGTACAACACAGAATTAGAACAAGGATTAAGTGAATTAGTAGGCATCAGTCAACACACGAGTTCTAATTTATTCCATCTAGCAGGAATATACATCTTGAGTTTCCAGGGCAAATCTAATGTCTGGACTGAGACATAAGCAATAACTTTTTAAACAATTAATCAAAAAACTTTTATTTGGGTTTAAAATACCACAGATCTCTCAGCACTGGTGCCAGAAAAGGGGTAATGGAATAATTACATGCTAAAAGCGGCCCTTACTGTATTTCTGCCAGACCGAATTAATTAGTATCGGAGTACTGGCGTTCCGCGGTATACCTACCGCAAGCCCTTAGAAATATCACTCAGCCACTCAACTCTGCTTTCGTGATTAGTCAAAAGTGGGGGTGGCTGGGGATACAAAGCCACTGAAGCCTAAGTGATCTCACTGCAGAGGTGTGAACACAATAGCCTCTGAAGCGAAGGAAAATTACGATGAGCTTCTGGAAAGGTTTCTGCTAAAGCAGTTGTCTCCATCTTCAGTGGTCTGATGGCAACACACATGACATCAATTTCGGCCAAGCAAATGATTAACTCCAACCCGCCAAGATAATTAAGTGATGGAGGAAAATCAGCCTATCGATACTAATTTCTTATTAATTTCTCCAGTCAGGTAAAATTAGTCAAGATTAGTAAAATCTTTATAACTGGGGAATCTTTTTTTTTTAATATAGCCACATGTACATATTAAATTACATAAAACATCGAACACGATGAAAACAGACCATGGGCCATGCTTGCTCAAATCTTAATGCATAAAGTTTACGTGGCAAATAGAGACACCTGACTAAGGAGCAGGACGGTACGCACTTGGCGCTGTGGAGAGGGGGTCCAGGAAGAGAACGAAGACTGTGCGATGCCCGTTAGGTTTTTGAAGTATAAAATCAATTTCAAGAAGAGCAATTTGACATCATATACGTTGGCTATAGTTAGTATCCTCCAGAAATAAAATGAAAACAGAGATGACAAATCTATCACTCGGGAGGGCTGGGGTGGGCCAGCTACATGACGCACACGAGCGGCTCAAGCAGACAGCCTGCTGTCTCACTGGCTGGTGTGAAGTAAAATTCATTTAAGCAATGATTTTTCAAGTAACGGAGTGGAGCGCAAACTACCTTCGATATGTCAGTAAACCTTTGAGGGAGGGTTTACAAAAGCGATACTTGAATCCTTAGGCCAAAAACTACTCTTTATTTAAATTCGTCAGCTGAGCAGAAGAATAAAATGTTGGCATTCTATCTGCGGAGAAGAGACAGACAGAGAGAGACACGGGAGAGGGGAGGGAAGAGAAGCAGAATGAGGGAAGGGGGTGAGAACGGAAGACGATGGTAGAAACACACTCTCTCGTTCTCTTGCATCTTCCCGATGGCCACGGAAGAGGCTACACGGCTAGCTTGCCGATTCCAGGAGGAGAACGAGCTACTTGGAACGGGGTGGAAACATCCCAGAGGAGCCGGCGTGACCAGCTGACTCACAGCTAAGTGACAGAGGCTTGGCAGAGCCCAGCCAAGATCAGCAGACCCAGCCGGCCAAGCCTGGCACGTCTCATGAGCCTCAGCTGATGCAGAGGTGTGTGACAGCATGGGACTCTTGTGCACAAGGAGATGGGGGGCTGGCTTGTTAAAAGCATTTTATGGCAATTCCTAGGTAAAGATCCAATGCTATGAGGCCAATGAATCTAGAAGCTGCATGAGAGAAATGAATACCTAAAACGATGTACTTAACATGAAAATATAGACGAATATATATTAGCAATGGGATAAACATTATATATCAGATATTCAAACATCCAATGTAATATGTAAAAGTAGTAAAATATTGCAAAATAACAAAGTTATTTGACTCTAATGTCGTAAAAAATGCATATACGGGGCGCCTGGGTGGCTCAGTCGGTTAAGTGGCCGACTTCGCTCAGGTCATGATCTCGCGGTCTGTGAGTTCGAGCCCCGAGTCGGGCTCTGTGTTGACAGCTCAGAGCCTGGAGCCTGCTTCGGATTCTGTGTCTCCCTCTCTCTCTGCCCTTCTCCTGCTCATGCTCTGTCTCTATGTCTCAAAAATAAATAAATGTTAAAAAAAAATTAAAAAAAAATGCATATACATATAAAAGAAGATATAAATGATGAAAGCATTAAATGCATCCAACACAAGTAAAGATAATTCAAAAATAGAACTCCTTGATCAGTATCGCTTTGTCACTTTTTTAAAAAAAATATGCTGCTTGCAAAAAAGCACAAAAATTTAAAAATTTTTCATTCAAGTTAAACATTCCTATTGACTACCACAATACCTCGGTGGCATCCTTGAGCATAACTTATTAAACCTCTGTTCCTGTAGATATTCGATAACACGTAGATGCATGATAGAGTCTTACATTTGGTGACACACTGAATAATTTCCTCTCAGCACTGCTGCTTTATTATTAAAATCTGCAGTGTGGCTTACAAGTTTTCTGGGTAAAATACACCACAGTCCGCGACCCAGGCTAGACTGTCTGGAGCACCTTCTCGTTCTAACAGTCTAAAATCTATTCAACTATTTCAGATGTCTCTTTTTGAGACTGACCGTGAAAAATGAGCTTCGTTCTTCCGTGGAGAAGGCATTTACCCACTTCATGCTCTTAGTCAGAAGGGACGGGAGAGGAGGGGGTTCTGAGACACTGAGTCGACTCTAATAAAAGGTCTATCTTTATTCACTATCAACTTGGATAATCTGATGATAACATGTATAATAAAAATGCCATCCATTTACAAACATTGGCCCAAGGACGGCCTGTTTTTAAGACAAAATTGTCATCTACACAAGCTGGCGTAAAAGCCCCGTAAGAAATATTAAATTATTCAAGCAGGCATTATAGAAATAATTATGATATCTACATTTTTAAGATCCTTGTTTCTTTATTAAAGCAAAAATTTTGCTTAACCTAGAGGTGACAGTTTTTGCAAACCCATCAATAAATACTTTTCCCCCTTCATTTCCTCGTAGAACCTAAATCCTGGTCTCAGGGTACCTCTGGAGATCTCCGAGCGACTCTTCAAACTTTTCGGATTGCTGGATTCACGAGAAGGCATGATGGGACCACCTAGGAGCTGCCATTTGCAAATAAAGGTTCTCGCGTGTCTACCATACATCCTTCCTCCTTTCGGTCGTGGGATCTCCATCTTGCCCTGGGAAGTGTCCTTCCTCCGTTTTGTGCAGTCTTACACACTCAGTCAACAAGTAGAGTCTACAGGCATCTGGTTCTTTCCCAAGGAATCTGAATCCCATGGAGGGACAGAAGGGAGTGATAGCTCACTGGTCCCTGGCTGCGCCCCCACTCAGTCTGCCCATCGGTTCTGGCTGACCTGGTTATGATTCTTCCGGTTATTCAGGTTTGTCTTCAATCAGATGAGTCTACATAAGCTGACATCTGTCTGCCTCTCGAAACTTAATTACAATGTCTACTCCGTTTCTCATTGAACTCGTCTCAGTCTCCTGTTCCTTCCCCACAGGGCCTTTGCACTTGCTGCCCCTTCCTGGGAGCTATGCCTGCTGTGCCAGCTGTCACGGCTCCTTCTCATCCTTTGCACCCTGGTTCAAACATTCCCTCCTGGGAGAGGCGTCTTCTCATTATACTAGACGGCAGTATGCCCACCAGGCCACCGTCGCTGTTACTCTCCGGGAACGGCTCAGCACATTATGGCCCTCAGACGAAATCAAGCTCATGGCCTGTTTCATTTTTTTTTAAACATTTTTATTTATTTTTAAGAGAGCGCAAGTGGGGGAGATTTTAAAATAAAATTTTATTGGAATGCAGCTATACCCATTTGTTTGTTATCATCCTAAAATGGCAAACCGGGGTAGTCGTAATGACGGCGATGGTGATGGTGTAGCTTGCAATGCCTCCCGTATTTCCCATCTTGTCCTTTAGGGAAAAAAGCTTGCCGACCCTTGCTTTACAATGTGACTCTGTTTATTCCCTCATATAACGTATGGTCATCTGCAATTACCTTGTTCATGTTTAGTTGATAAGCATCTGTCCCTACCCAGTACTGCAGAGTTCTGGAATTAGGTTACTAGCCTGCTTTTTAATCAGTTACGTGTCCTTCATGCCTGATCCAATGCCCGTTGAGGGTGGAACTCAACCGGTATTTGTGGACCCGACGGGTAAGTGAGCGAGCGCCTCCGTCAGCGTGTGCTCGGTGAGTGCCGGCAACGCCTCCCAGGAACCCAGGATGCGCTGCAGTGAAGTGTCCCCACTTTCCCCTCGGAGCAGACCCGCCCGGGCCACGCCTGTCTCACAGCCCTACTGTACGTATCAGGAACACTCTGGACCCCGGTACGGTTAGGGCAGCAGGAGCGGGCACCCAACTCACCCCCGGTACAGGCAGGGCAGCAGGAGCGGGCACCCAACTCACCCCCGGTACAGGTAGGGCAGCAGGAGCGGGCACCCAACTCACCCCCGGTACAGGTAGGGCAGCAGGAGCGGGCACCCAACTCACCCCCGGTACAGGTAGGGCTGCAGGAGCGGGCACCCAACTCATCCCCGGTACAGTTAGGGCAGCAGGAGCGGGCACCCAACTCACCCCCGGTACGGTTAGGGCAGCAGGAGCGGGCACCCAACTCCACAGCAGCCGGTAAGCGGACCGGCCAATGCACGAGGACCACGGCATGACGAGAACCAGATCACAGGACCCAGTACACACTCATGTGTTTTTCTGAGAATCTGAAATTGGAACGTGGTTCAGGAGTTGCATGTCTCTCTCTCTCTCTCTCTCTCTCTCTCTCTCCCTGAATAAGAGTAAAGTCTGTGCTCTTTACGCATCGTGGCATTGAGCCTGCTTTTTACCTGAGCTACTTTGAGTCTGTATCTGCCATAGGCCTCCAAAGCAAAAAATTCAACGTATCTGAGTTATACTGAGCAAGATGTTAATAAGTACACATAAGTAAATAAATGCAGGCTAAACAGCCCGACCGCCTCGGCCCTCAGGGAGAAACAGAGTACGTGCCTCAGGTCAGCACATAGCCTGGGGACCGCTGCAGGAGGGGCGCCCCGGGCAACGGTCAAACCCCTGCCAGCTCCATACGCCCTAACGAAGACCAGACTGTCCTTCTGAAGCAGGTGGAATGCCATGTCATCAGAGTGACTGATGGCAGGGAAGCCTGAGCGTGCTGATGGTGGCATTTTTTGCTTTATCACTACAGAGATAAAACGATGCAACCATCTCGTGTCTTTTAAATAAAGAAGTACCCAGAAGTGTGGTTTCATTACTTTTTCTTTCTTTCTGGGAGTAGTTGCCTTTACTACAGTTAATGTCAAAGATTAAATGAGCATGGCAATAAAATAAAATTCGCTTAATAAAACGATATTAATTAAGCACCCAATTTGTGCCCCATTTTCTTCTTGTGCCTAGAGATCTATCAATGAATAAAACTGTCAAAAATATATATGGTCGTGGGTGTTAAACTGGGTCACATAAAACTCATGTCACAGGAACATTAAATTTAAGACATTTAGATATTTTGGGGAAAATGTAAATTATAAGACATTTAGAATCAACGACAGTTTGGGCAAATTGTGATTCCCTCTCACCATGAACACTAGATGGTCCTGTAAACAGTGAGTAGAAGAAAACTTGGGGGGACGCCTGGCTGGCTCAGTGGGCGGGGAGTCTGACTCCTGCTTTCGGCTCAGGTCATGATCTCGAAGTTCCTAAGTTTGAGCCTCATGTTGGGCTCTGTGCTGACAGCATGGAGCCTGCTTGGGATTCCGTGTCTCCCCCTCTCTCTCTCCCTCCCCAGCTCGTGCACACAAGTGCTCTCTCGCTCTCTCTCAAAAATAAGTAAACTTAAAAAAAAAGAATACTTGTCATAGAACATTCAAATTTTCTATAAAAATAAGCCAGAACGAAATTTTATTTCTCACTTCCTATTACCATAAGAAAATATGTTAAATATTTTATATATTCTTCTGTAAGAGAGAACAGGATTTTGTCACCTCTACATTAACAATGTTTTCTAAGTTTTGTCATCCAATTTGCTTTTAGTTCAGATTTTCTCCTCATATCAAATATCTCATGTCTGTTCTTTTCTTATATAATCCGTTGATTATTTTGCCAATTTTCTTTGTTTTCTTTTATGTATTCTTGAAATCTGCTTTGATCTACTTCTCGTCCATCCTTCATGTAATCTTTCCTTTTTTTCCCAAATAAATCCCCCAAATTATTTATGTTGTGTGAACACACTCCCCTCAGACTTATCTTGAAACAAATACATATTTTGTTCAGATATAGTTCTTCAAAGAGAGGTAATTTCTATGTACTAGATTATAATCATTCATAACAGTAAAAACGTGACAACAAAGTATTTCTAAATCTATAACATAATTTTGAGAAGGATCCAGAGGCTTAACCACGAGTCAAGTTCGAATAGTAGCCGTCATACAACGGAACTGCATTTTGCAGCCTACACGTGAAGCCCACCCAACCGTAACCTCGCGACCGGCAACGGGGGCCAGCGGAGCCGATCTGGGGGAACCTGAGACGCAGGCACGTCAAGCGAGTTGAGGAGGATCCGGTGAGCCAACAGCGCAGACGCGCCCTCTGAACGTGCCCGGGACAGACGTGAGGGGCGCGGGCGGGGTGTGGGCCGTGGCTCCGAGGAGGCGTCCGGAAGGACGGGGCTCGCGAACCGAGACCTGACTCTGGAGACCGCGGTGGCGGAGGAGAGAAAACGCCAGCGGGAGAGAACAGGCAAGGCGGACTGTGGAGAGTCCACGGAATGTACTTAGTTCGGGGAGGCTGGGGGACGTGGTCTCCGTCCGGGAGCGGCGAGAATTCCAGGATCAGATGATGAAACTCCCCGGGCCACAGAAAGGGGTGTCTTCTGAAGAGGGAGAGGATCCGGTGGGGTGTTTTCAGGGGTGAAGAGTCACGTTTTAAAAGAGGAGTGGGGAAAGACTGTTAGTTTTCTAGTTGGAAGGCCGAGGGGCTGGCACCAGGGAGGCCGAGGGGCTGGCACCAGGGAGGCCGAGGGACTGGCACCAGGGAGGCCGAGGGGCTGGCACCAGGGCAGGAGGCCGGGAGGAGAAGGGAGGTTGGGAGCTGAGCGGGGCAGGCTCGGGAGGAGGAGGCCGGGGGAGGGCTCTCTGCTAAGGCTCCCAGGCACCTGCATTTCTGCCCGCTGACTCACTTCCTTTTGCCGTTTATTTTAATGTCCCATGAGCATTTCTGTCGTCAAGTACTGTCATCAAGTACCCGTATTTGCTTAATGAATTACCACGACAAGGACAGCTTTGGGCCTCTTGCCGGTCTTCCACTTGCTAACGAGGATCCGCTGCTACTGTTTTTATTTTATTTTATAACTATAATCCTCTCTACGCATTCTCATCTCCAAACCTGGACATACTGGCAATATATACTTCTTCAAATATACGCCGCGGGAATTAAGTTCAGGAAAAAAAAAAAAGAACAGTAGGAACTGGATGGAACTCACGGAGGCACTGGCAAGTTCCACGGAGATGAAACTGTGCTTAACCAGCATGTCTCAGTCAATTTTAACACATATTCAAGGCTTTCCCCACCTCTCAAGGAAGTCAGGCTGAATTTAACCCGATACGCCAGCAGGAGGGCGAGGCCAAAGGAGGCTTCAGGTGGGAGTAGCTTCTGAGGGATCCAGGCCATTCGTTTCCCTACTTGTAGACAGTGGAGGCTGTGGACGGGGAAACACAGAGGCAGACTGATGCTTTAACGCCCTTGGCTGTGTGCTCGTGGCACGGGGTGCCAAAGATTTGGTTTTTCTGTGTGCGAGCCTCTCCCTCTCTCCCTCCATATGTGTATATATATCCCATAAGGTTACAATTATCACTAAGTTAATTTACTTTTAGAAACCAGATTGTCTCTAAGTTTCTCAATTTATTCTAAATGTCCGTCCACTTTCTTATTTTCTACAGTGCCTTGAGAATCTTTTTTTTTTCTGGATAAATAACCAACTGCATCTAAATGATTTCTTGCACTCACCATGTTTAAAAACTATTTGTAAGTTTGTTTTGTTTTGTTTTAAGTAGGCTTCACGTCCAGCGTGGAATCCAATGTGGGGCTTGAACTCACGCCCCTGACCTCAAGACCTTAGCCAAGATCAAGAATCGGATGCTCAACCGACTGAGCCACCCAGGTGGCGCATGTTTAAAACTTATTTAAAAACATATACGAATATATCAATAACATTAAAAAGTCCCAGTAATTTGCTCTTCAACCAATTTAATTAACAGTACAGATAACATGTACGGTTCTCTATTACCCCTTCTACATGTATTGAATTTCTCTCAAGAGAAAAGATACTATAGCTAGCATGAATTTATTATTTTTTCTAACACTGTACATTTCCAATGCCTTAAATGGCAATTTAGATGTGCTTCAAAATACGCAGAATGTAAAATATTTCTAAAACCTAAATTTTCTCACGACATGCTATGGAGTGAACAGAATTATTTCCTATGACAATTTTGAACAATTCTTTACTGTAGGTCCTGAAGTAGGAACTATAGTTCACGGTCCTGCGGTATAATAGAGATCACAGGGGGCTGACTGTATAACATCCCGATTATGAGTTCTTGGCAAATTTCTCTCTCGGGTGCTATTCTCAGGTTGTAAGTGTCTACATCTTGAGTGCCGTGGCATCGAACAGAGATTTTATATGACGTTTTTCTGGAATCAATACAACATCAATGCTTAAAGCTGACTTGGAGAACCACAAGATTTTGAAAGATCTCTACTACCTCAAGTTTTTATTGATGTTATTAGCAGTCGGAGCATTTAATGAAGGCCTACTTAGGAAACATTATATTAGGTAATACATTCATTTATGGAAACAGTTGACCTATATTCTTAACCATATTCATTCTGTGAATCCAGATTCAAGTATCTGACTCTCACATGAGAATCTCCATATGTTTCTCTTGCCTATATGGCAAAGCTCGGGATTTCCAATTCTGAACTTTACTAATACACTCCTTTAAACTTAACTTGGGGGGGCGCCTGGGTGGCTCAGTTGGTAGAGCGTCTGACTTCGGCTCAGGTCATAATCTCCCGGCTTGTGAGTTTGAGACCTGTGTCGGATTTACTGCTGACAGCTCAGAGCCTGGAGCCTGCTTCAGATTCTGTGTCTCTCTCTTTCTCTCTCTGCCCCTTCCCTGCTCACATTCTGTCTCTCACTCTCAAAAATAAATAAACATTAAAAAAAATTAACTAGTGGAATCAAGATTTCAAGTGATCATTCCCAATTAGAACATTTATCTTCTTTGGAAAAAAATCGTTTATTTGGGGGAAACAGCATATACACACATAAAAAACTCTTCGGCCTAAAATGTAAACTTCAGTACAAGAAAACAATATTCAACTGTTTTTAACGGGGTGGCATATACACCACCCATGGCCTGTGAGATGATGATTGGTGGAACAGAGTCCAATGTTTCATATCATTTCTGTGTATCTGCTTTCACAATGAGTGTATACTACGTCTAGGAAGGACAAGTCAGAAATACCAAATTAAGGACATTTTGATATTTCTGACTCCCTCATTCTCTATCCCAGCTCCATGAGTAACAAATCTTTGTGGGTTTCAGACCCAACGGGCTTTCCTACGGTCGCCATATTCTAATCTCAACTCCCCCGTTTGGTTCCAGTGCTACTCCCACACTCCATCCCTTCATCATCCTTGACGGCCGTGAGCTCCACAGCTGTGGCCTTCAGTTCAGGTTCTGTCATTCGTCCTCATGCCGCATTTATGTTTGTAAATTTCAGGACATTTCATGCTTCAAAAATCTTCAATGGATTCCCATTGAATATATGATAAAGACAAATTATTCGTTTGGTGTTTATGTCGTTCCATAATTTAGAACTGGCTTTTTATCTTCACTTTGTTTTCTACCATAACATCATACGTCTTGTGATTCTACCATAACACATACACACTGGACTCCATTCTTCTGCCTGAGTGTCTGGGACCACCTTGCCTTTGCACAGCCTGTGCCTCACCCTTGAAACACCAGCTTCTCTCTGTGTTTATTGAAATCTGCTTTAATCACCACACTCAGTGTAGACATCAGCTTCCACCAAGGTTTTTGAAATCTCACCTCCGGCATTCTCCAGGATCATGTTTATCACTTTGCGAGAATATTCTCCTGTCTGCGTTTTGCTGAGACATGGATACTTCCTCCCCTAAATTATAATTTTAGGCATGGACCATGCATTATTCTCATTCTTATTTCCCGCAGTTCCTACTTTATATTGGACGAATATATGAATAAATGAATGAATAAAAGATTACATTGCTATTGACAGTAATGAAGGGCATACAAACGCCTGAGAAAACCCTGAGCCAGTTGATAATTTTGAAAATCATATGATGTGGTCATTTGGAAAATAAATAGCCAAATTCTAGATTAAATTGATAATAAATTTTAGACCTTACTGATAATAATAAAACTGTGGTCGAAACAGATTTATGAGATACTCTGAAATATCGTAACTCTCATAAGCATGTAAGTACTAATTTCTACAACTAGAAAGTGGTTGCATTCTAGAAGTAATAGAGATGAAGAGACACAATTCCAAAATATCGTTTTTACATTTTTCCTGCAGAACTTGATAGATGTTACAGTGGTTTTGCTCACCGAGATAGGGTGTTTCATAAAGGCAAAATAAATAATTTCCTCGACACCACATTTTATCTGAGTTAGGGTTAGGAAATCCCGCTCTTTTAAAATCAGTGAACATTTACTGACTGTCTACTAAGGCTAAGGCTCTGCTGGGCAGAGCAATTCGGCGGCAACCAAGGCGGGGCCTCTGCTCTATCCTGGCCTTTGGGAATTACAGATGCAGACTCTTAATGTCCAGTCTTATAAATGCTGTCATAAGGATTAGTGTTCTGGGAGTTAGGGCGGGATTTCTGGAGGAAGTGACATCTAAGATAGCGAAAAGATTAGGAGTTTAATCACATTAATGAGCAGCAAATAATACTCCAGAGAAGAAATAGTCTTTATGGGGGCCTGAGGTTGAGGCAGAAAGCAAAACGCTATGAACAAACAGAACGAAAATCAGTTTTGTGTAGAGGGATGGAAATGAGCAGAAAAGAACACGGGACAACGAGCTTGCTCAGAATTGGTACCACTTGCGGGTGCGTACTGCAGACACCGTCCTGAAGACGCGGGCCAGCAGCGTATAAGTAAATTCCCTGGGCATACCGAGGAAAGATCAGAAGCAGGTGCTATTAATGGGGGGCGGGGGACAGTAACCTGGTTGGCTGACCTTAAACAGTGACAGTGGCAGGGCGGATAGAGAGCAGTTAATAGAGCTGAGAGATAGCAAAGGGGTTACATTCAAGCAGATTTGGCTACCGGTCTTCGTATTAAGGGTAGAGGGAAGAAGGTGGGTCAAAGAGGAGGCTTAAATTTTGTCAGGAACAAATCTGTTTCACCGAGACTTGTAGGAGACGTTGGGCGAGGAAGGGAAAGAGAAACCTTCACCGTCCTAGCCTGCCAATGTCTGGGGCTCTTTGTTACTGCAGAAGGACAAAGAGCTTTCTAACTGATACAGCCAAGAGGAATAATCTACGTGCATTTATCTCCCCACACACCCCTTCACCAGTCACTGTTACTAAATAGCCGCAGCATGCATTTCCCAAAATCAATAACAGCAACGACGTCCTTACTGAATCTCTAAGTTAGGCTACACGGGGCTGGGCGGGGGGAGACTTGGGCTTGGAATTCCAAGAAGCAATTACACCCCTTCTCCAGGTGGAGCAAAGGGAGACCCTGCGGGGATGGAGGGATGACGGAAAGTGGGTAAACAGTCTTTCTGGTTTCTGGAGAGAGCTCGCTAATAAAGCTGCTTCCTGTGGCGAATAAAACAAGCAGTCAAACACCTCCCCCCACCCCAGAAATCTGAGCTGAGTTTCTAGCTGCGTGTGTAGAAGGTGTATATAAATAAATGTGTGTACCAATCAGTACATGAATGCGTATGCACATGTTTGCGTACGAAGGGTGCACTATATTCATACTCGACAACAGTGTTAGTAAGTGGCGGAGGTTGCCTCAAGGCAGGCGGGCAGGCGTGGCCTGCGTGGCCCTTCGGGGCAGGTCGGAGAGCTGAGCCTCTGGCCAGACTTCTCCCCAGCAGCACGGCCTGCACTGGCTTTGCGTGTTAAGCCCGAGTAAGCCTCATGGGCTGAAGCTGAGGCTTTCTCTCCGCTGTGACTAGGGGGCACGCTTGCGGCCACACTCCTTCTGCACGCACACCTCCAGCCCAACAAGGCCAGCAGGCCGCTACTGCCACTGGCCTCCCTCTCTCCTGCACCTTTCTCTAAGCCGGGCTTGCTCCTGACCCCTGCACAGTGACGTCACGGCCACCAGCAGCTCCAGGTCAGCCCTGCAAGTGTGGCGAGCAGGGCCCTGGGGCCTAGGCCCTGTGGGGGATGGGAAACGGTGTCCTGGGAAGAAGAGAAAAAGCTCCCTCAGGGGAGCCCCCCGCCCCCCTCCGTGCCCTCGCACTCCGTGAGCCACAGGGGTGTGCAGAGATGCTTCGGCATCTTTCAGGGCTGGTTTCTGGGTTTTTATTCAGCTCAGGCGCTGAGACACAGGGACCCATAGTGAAGGCCAAGGAAAAACCCCACTTCCCTTAAGGAAGGGGCACGTCTAACCACGATACCCAATAGGGTGTAAGCTTAGACTCTGTTTATCATGCTTTTATTCCTTTATTGTTGGCCTTGTGCTGGGTTTCTTTACCAAAGATTTATGTTATTTAATTGAATACTGAAAATGGAAAACTCTGCACATTAAAAAAGAAAAAAGAAAAGAGAAATGGGGAGAGAGGGCTGCGGCAGCCAGGCACCAGGCGCGGGCGCCGGGTGAGGTGGGCTCGGTCCGGAGCACCACCCGCCAGGCTCAGGGTTCCGTGGGCGCTGAGGAGGCTGGCGACGGGCGGGGCCAGTGCACTGGGGTTGCCAGAGGGGTGATGAGTCCCACAGGACACACACGGTTTTCAATTCGTAAGTAAAATCAATCTTATTAATAAAGATCTTTCCACACGTCCAGGGCAGACAATTAATGGATTCCAAGGGAAGAAACCCACATACAGCGAAGTCTGTAGCATGCCAGGGTAACAAAGAATGTATTATATAAATATGTACCCCCACAGTCACTGCTGCCTCAGGAAAACGGTCTTCCTCCCGACCCTTCTTGGGCATCTGCTTCTGCTTCCCGATAGGACCCTGGTCCTCATCAACATGAGGGCTTCCTCTTGTCAAAGCGCTGATGGCACTGAAGTGCACAAAAGATTACAGGATTTAATAATAAGGAGCTGAAAAAACACCGGGGTGAATGTGAATTCGAAGGTCGGTCTGTCCTCCATATCAACTATGATGTCATCGTAACCCACGAGAGACAAGGACAGAGCTAAGCCTTGTGGACTTCATTTTTCTCCAGGAAAATCGAGTCACTGGGGTTCTTTTGTCTTATGGCCCCTGCCGGAGCCCCGGAGGGAGGACACCGCGGGCGGGTCGGCTGGCGCCTGCCCTCCTGACGCGGGCGCTGGACGCAGCCAGGATTCTCCCTGTGTTGCACTTCTGTGGAAACTACTGTAGGAACAAGCTCTTTTTGGCTCTCACTTGCAAATGAAATATTACATTTTAACACTGCCAATAATGAGTCTTTCTGAAAACTATAGTTTAATCTTAAGGGTCACTGACAACCAGTTTTCTTGTCAAATTCAGTGAAACTAAACTGAAAAGAAAAATCACTGTTTTAAAGGAAAGTGATGAGGAAACGCAGCAGGCTAACAGTGAAACCAAACCAGACTTCACATGTTGGGGGACAGTTCTGCATTGGCTGTCTCCTTCTCGGAGGTATGCACCTTGCCTCCCTTCCTGTTCTGGCCCCCTCACTATTGAGAGACTGGGTCCTCACTGTGAATATTTCACGGGAACCTGACCCTCCGTTAGGGCTTGGACCTATCTTTCCTCTGGCTTCTCTCCAGCTTTCACCGCCGGTGAAGTACGTTACGGCTGGACAGACAGTAGGCAGAGCAGTCTTTCCCAGCGCTTGGCAGCTTGGTAAAATGAGTTCAATTTTCCTCCTGGTTTCTCTCTAGAGACAGGCGGCACCCACCTGTTTTCAGCACAGGGATAATTGGTACCCAAAGACTAGTGTAGTCATGGTTATGCCGAAAAAGTTAGAATCAACAATGATATAAAACATATTTACTACGGGAATATGAAATATTAGAACAGAAACCTGTGCAATTTAGCATACTGTTCACTGTTAGATAATGAAAAAAGCTTAAAAATTCTACTCGCATAACTAACAGTAATGTATATTAAGGGCTTGGATGGACTTTTCCTAATGTGGCACAGTTTCAAAAGCAAAGAAGAGAAAAACCCCATATGTTGCTGAAGATGGAAGAGTGAATTCCTAAGTTATCATTTAAAAGATAAGCCATGTGAGGCCCCTGGGAGTTTCATCCCCTTTAACCACATATATGTGAGTGGTTATTATAGTGTGGTTCTGTCAGGGGAACTTAGCAACGAGATAAAATAACAGCTGTATATTTTGTACAGAAGTTTGCTTAGGAAGGCAGTTGCCATGGAAACGCCTGGCAATCGCGATTTGATTTTGTGTTGTATGAAAGTGATGAGTTTACTTTGTCTAGATTATGTTCCTCGCCCTGGCAACTTCTGGAGGAAAAAAAAAAAGAAAAAGAAAGAATAGTCTTTTCCAGACATTTGCATATTAAAAAACAATCCACGTCATTTTCGAATAGACGCGGCACAGACAGGCTGACAGGCTCCTTCATCAATGAATCGCATACTTCTACCAAAAAATACACGTTGTGTGAATGCATATTTCCAAAGAGCGCTGACTGCTTTGGGCTGTCGCTCTACCTTATTCAAATGAGTCTCATTCAATTATAAGTCCTCAGAAATTTGCCTAAAATAGTTGCAGCTGGGAGATGTAAAAAAATCTTATGAATGAGCAAAAACGAAGTGAATTACACTCCATGGGGAAGTCTCTCAATGAAAACGCTGGTAAACAGGCTCTTGGTGGGGGGCGGGGGAGGGAATGGGAAACAGATGCCGACTGATAAGAATCTGCTTATTTTAACAGGGAGACACCAGTGTGCGATGTGCTGGGGTTCGGATGATTGGGGAATGGCTCCGCTGGTTTCTCTCTGCAGGTGGCAGGACGGCAGCGAACTGAAATGTCCTGACCAAAAGATGAAACGCATTTCACCTCCCAGACTGGTAACACGTGTTCCTTTCATTCAGACGCAGGAATTCAAGATGGCCAGGAGCCCAGGGACACCTACGGAATAGGAATTTGTCCCACGGTCTGGGAGAGCCAAGGCCAAGGCCGCACACCACCGAGGAGTGAACACCAAGGCAAATTCACACTCCCCTCCAAACCCACCCCTGCCCTGCCCCCCCAGGCTTCCAGGGCCAGTCTCCGTGAGAAAGTCTGTTCCGCAGACGCCTTGACAAGGCTGGGTGAGAGCTGACCTGTGAGGGGTTATCTGTCTCGTCCTGAGGGCCCGCCAGGACCAAAACTCTTTTTGTAAAAGGGAAACTCAGAAAGGTTATGGGAAGACAGACGGGGAAGGAGCAGATCTGTTAACGTCAGGGCACTGCAAGGATGCTTGAGCCTGATGACCTTAAAAATTTCAGCCAAGTCTGCCTTCCCAGGACGTGCCTTTTTTGAAAAGCAACAAAGTAGTACTGGTCGTGCTGTCTGAGCATGGTTTTTACTTTGAGATTGAAAGCGACCTATGCATCTATCTCCCCTTCATCCTTATTTGTTTCCCGACTCAGCCAAAAATTTGGGAGATTATGGGAAGCTCCTTGAATTCTTTTGTCGGAAGTTGACTCGATGGTTTTCGGGGCTTGCTTGGACATTCTGAGGTCATTTTACAGGGAACCGCATCGTCTTCGAGCAGGGGTGCTACAGCAACGTGCCCGTGTGTCCACCACTGGGACTTCTAAGCACCACTGCGTCGTATCTTTGAGGGGATACCGCAAAGCCAGCGCCATTATCATCTCCCCTTGACGGGCGAGGGAGTGAGGCGGAGGCCCTGAAACTTGCCGAGATGGCTCGTTCTGGAGCTGGAACTCATTAGGCACTCGGGGCCTGAACGCTGAGCTTCTGAGCCCGTAACTGCACCGCAAGGTGCCCTCTCCTCCGGGTGCAGACGACGTCCCGGGCCACCCTCTGCGCCTCAACGATCACCGCGTCCCGACTCCGAAGAGCAAAGCTGCCGTGTACGGCTGAAGAGTGGCGGAGCATGCCAGAGCTCACTCCCCAAACCCCACGTTCCCGTCCACCTCCTACTACTTAATATTACTATTCAGTCTGGAAGCTACTCAGGTGTTCGGAAATGTCTAGAAGGTCCTAATGTAGTCAACACACCATGACTTAATTTGACTGTTGCCAAACTTTGTTTTAAAACTGTTCCCAGTTGGCACACCTGGGTGGCTCAGTCGGTTAAGCACCTGACTTCAGCTCAGCTCATGATCTCACAGTTTGTGGGTTCAAGCCCTGTGTCGGGCCTGCTTCAGATTCTGTGTCTCCCTCTCTCTCTCTCTCTCTCTCTCTTCCTCCCTCCCCTGTTTTCTTACTCTGTCTCTTTCTCTCTCAAAAATAAATACACATTAAAAAAAATAAACAAATAAAACTGTTCTCAGTTGAAGTCCTTAAAATATATGTGAAATAAACAAAGGTGGGGAACAGAGAAATGGAACATAGGGACTATAAGAATATAACTATACAAATTAAAGTTTACCCAGCGTCTTCTTAATTTCAGTCAGTTTATCTATGGATGGGGTAACAAGCTATTATTTTATCTCTGCTTTGGATGTAAAAAGAGGAAAAAAAATAAGTTTATCTTGGAATAGAAACTGCACAAGCTATATAACGAAGGATGCGTTCTGCTGATGCTTTGGAAGCCCAGAGTTTTGTCAGGAATTTAGTAATAGAAATTTCTTCCATGTAGAATCTTTCCAAAGAAGCCCCTGCTTTGAAGATACAGCTCAAAATGCAAGGCTTCAGGTCAAAAGGATCAGGACAGATGATTCTGTAATTTTATGATCGTGGAGATCTACAAATTTATTTCGGTATCTGAAAGTACTATAACCTGACACTTTTTTGCATTACCTCTTACTTACAGCTTTTTATCAAGCCCTGGAAAGTAATCTGACATTTCTAGAAGCCCAACATTGCTTCTTAATACTATATTAAAACAAAAAAGAAATTTAACTGAAATACCATTACAATGAAATATGTGCTCCAGTTTGAAAATAAGCAAATTAAAATTACATAAATGAAAATAAGTGTAGAATATCGATTTTAGCAATAATAGCTAGCATTATTTTAAGGGGAAGTCCTCTTTTCCTACTATGTTACCTTGGCTTCACTTACCCTCCCCTCCCCACTTCACTGAGTATAAAATCACAAAGGAAATGGCTGCAGATTCGGCAGGGTCTCAGAGCCCAAGAGAACACAGCGACAGGGGCTGGTGCTGAAAATTGCGGCCACCTGCGATGCCACGAGTGCCTGGGAAACGCATTGAGCCTTTCTCTTGATGAAGCCCGCTCACAGAAGCATCGTAGCTATATCAGCACCGAGGTAGCACTCTGCCTAGGTACTACCGGATTAGACCCATAGCTCTATGTCTGAGGTCCGGAAGGAAACCAGCTTTTTTTTAATTTATTTTTTTTAAGGAGAAATAGCAAGTGGGAGAGGGAGAGATAGAGAGAGAGAGAGAGAGAGAGAGAGAGAGAGAGAGAGAGAGAGAGAATACCAAGCAGTGTCCACGCTGTCAGCGCAGAGCCCGAAATAAGGCTCAAACTCACGAGATCATGACCTGTGCCAAAATCAAGAGTCAGGCGCTTAACCGACTGAGCCACTCAGGTGTCCTGAAAGAATCCAGTTTCTAATACGGTGGAGGTGAGTTGTTCCTATAAACACTGGAGACGTACGGTCTTGTTGAAAGCAAGGGTGTGCAGCTTAAAAACATCACCCACAACCGGCCAAGTCACCCTTGTGCTAAGAAAGCCCTGTGAGAACCAACGCCAGGCTCCACGAGGGGCGGCCGGACTCGGGAATGAACTACCGAGTGTACGAGTACGCGAGCCGAGATCCTAGGAGACTCGGACCGCTAGCACTGCTGGTCATATCCGGACCAGCTTCGACAGTATTATTTCCCACGCTCCCCGCCCAGAGGCCTCTCTTTCTCCCGCGTCCCATACAGACACGTCTACGGGAAAAGTTCGATCGAGAGGTTGCTTTCTGTGGAGACGGAGAGGACCAGAAGGAGGGGACTGACTGAGTTTTACGGTAGGAAGTTCTGGGTCGCCACATCCAATATCTGTTTCATTTCTTGCTCATTTTTGAGGTCGTGCCACAAGTGTACTTGAAATTGAAACGTTAGCTCTGAAGAAATGTAAACTTGGAGATCTTATGTCCCCTTAAGAATCTACTTTTAATACAAATAAAATATCTTTTGAATATTTGGAATATGCTATTAAGAAGGTGTTTTAATCAATCAGACATGTTTTCATAATTATCAATGTTGTTTTCTATTATAATCATAGTGAGAGTGTTGGATTCTCCACCCACTCCCCTCACCCCGTCATTTCTTACTGAGAAAGACCCTTGCACAAATTCTCACGGTCATGTGGGTGACTCCCGGCACCTATAATGGCCTTGTGTTTAGGTGACAATCACCTCAAACGTGGTCCACCTGACTACACCAGGCTACCCACAGGGTCATTTCCAAGGAATCAGAAATGGGGCTAAGAGGTTTATCCAATTTCTTTACTGTAGGCCAGATCCTTACCGTGGTTGGAGCTTTCAGCAGCCTTGATCTCTACCATGTGGATGAGGGAAACGGCAGAAGACGGTGGCAAAGACACAAGCACGAAGCTGACCCACAGTGGATGTCTTCTGTCAAGACCTTTCATTCCAGGTGGGTCTTGGAAACTCCTCAAAGCATCTCTGTTCAGGCTGCCTTTCTTCTTTTCCAAGTGTTTCATTCTGAAAATGAATAAATATGTTTTAGTAATGTCTAATGACGGGCACTTGGGTGGCTGAGTCAGTTAAGCATCCAACTCCTGCTCAGGTCACTATCTCACGGTTCGTGAGTTCGAGTCCTTCATCCGGGCTAATATCACGGAGCCTGCTTTGAATTCTCTGTCCCCACCTCTCTCTCTGCTCCTCCCCCAGTCTCTCTCTCTGTCTTTCTCTCTCTCTCCATCTCTCAAAAATAAACATTAAAAAAATCAAAATTAAGAGTAATTCAAAATGTGACGTACCTATACCAACAGGACAGGAGAAGGTGGAAGAGGCTTAAGGGGTTTATGCAGGAAATACTTCCCTCCATTCACTCCAAGCCCTGATAGCTTTAGAAAATCAAGTAACATGTTTCTGGTGGGCTTAGCAACATCTTTACCAAATAATTTTCCGTCTAGTAGTAACTGTGAATTCGCATTTTGTGGTGGGTAAGAAGGAAAGCGTGTACTTGTCATGAAAGGTTTTATCGTGCGTATGCCCGAGCTATGGGAAATCGCTCGCTTACTGTGATCTGATGCACTACGAAGCCACCACGTTTTCCCCTATTATCTGTGACAGACCATAGGACACCTCTGATGCTCACAAGTTTTAAATGCATTAATATGCCTTTTTGTATCTTACTCCCATGGTACACATGAGGTTTGCAAGTTGAAGTGTTCCCACAAGATGCTCTTAAGGAACAAGAATGACAAGATATTCTATCTAGATTCCTGTTAAACAACTTGAAACAGAATAGTCAATTTTTTTTATTATCATGTAACAAATGCCGACCAAACGTAGGTCTAACCTTACCCGTCCTTGATCATACAGGTCTCACCCAGGGTATCTCCAGACTGTTATGAATTACAAAGTCTAAAATAAAGTTATCTAATACTATTCATTGGATTAGTTGTCTTGGAATTAAATAAACCAGTCTACTTTTTAAATAAAAAAATTTTTTTTGTGAGACAGCTCGCACGCATGCACACAAGGGAGGGGCCAAGGGAGAGGGAGAGAATCCTAATTAAGCAGGCTCCGCCCTCAGCATGGAGCCCAATGTGTGGCTCAATCCCACAACCCTGGGATCATGACTTGAGCTGAAATCAAGTCGGATGCTCAATCAACCAAGTCACATTTAGGATGGGCCCCTAGATTAAATTTTTGATAAACAAAAATTTCCACTGTTTTCAAAAATATTTATTTGTCCAATAAAAGATCTTCATTTTACCTCCAATTTCTTGTCGAGTTAACTTGTAACCTAGAAATAACTTTCAATGCAAAGATATTCGCAAGACTAGAACAAAGAACTCTTTGTTTTTCCTTAACTGTTTGGAAATAAGTTGTCAGCACGATGCCCCAATGAATGTAAACACTTTGGTGTGTAATTCCTGCACACACGCATTCTCGTACATAACCAAAACGCAAACGCCAAAATCAGGAAATTAACATTATACATCATCACTGTCTAATCTACTCATTCCATTTTGCCATTTGTTCCAATAATATCCTCTAGGAAGCCAGAAGGTCCAATTCAGAGGGCATGCTGCACTAAGCTGTTCCTCCTGCGTAGTCTCCTCTGAACTAGTGCCTCAGACTTTCCTTGTCCCTTGTGATCTTGGACATTTGAAGACTACAGGACAGTTATTTTTACAAATCTCCTTGAATTACAAGTGTCTCTTGTGGAATCATGAAAGAAATGGTAGACTTCTTACTTACTGCCTTCCCTTTTCCCTTTTCTTGTTTCCAAGATGAAAAATCATAAAATAATTTTAGACAAGGGGCACTTGGGTGGCCCAGATGGTTAAGTGTCTGATTTCAGCTCAGGTCAAGATCTCACGGTTTGTGAGTTTGAGCCCCGCATCAGGCTCTGGGTTGACAGCTCAGAGCCTGGAGCCTGCTTCGGATTCTGTGTCTCCCTCTCTCTCTCTGCCCCTTCCCTGTTTGTGTTCTCTCTCTGTCTCTCAAAAGTAAATAAGTAAATGTTAAAAAAAATAAAAAATACTTTTAGATAAAAAGTATTTCAGTTTCATCTCAATTTGTCTACTAAATATGAATAAAACTCACACATGGACATAGAGTAAAACGTGAACTTGTAAAATGGCAGTCTGGACTGGAAGGCTCCTAAGGAAATCAGGGAAGTCCTACAAGCACTCAACCCAGGAATGCCCACTGGGTTTCTCTGATGACCCAAAATCTCAGACCTTGGCATCGCTTCACTGTCAAAACTGATAGGAAACTAAAAGCAATGAGATATGGTCTGTTTCAATTATAACCAAAGATAAATGAAAATTCCTATTCTCATCCTCTTTCAAAACTGCCATGAGACTCAGAACTGCCTAAACTGGGCTTAGAAGAAAAATCTGCTTTTAATTTCGTTGGTTTCCACTTCTATAATAGGCAGAATGTATTGTGCATACCATTTTTAAAAGACCTAGAAATGTACTAAAAATATTATGGCCACTATATGTGTTTTCATACGCAGTTGGGTCAGTTTACAAAGTAGTCATTGGATAAATGAATTACATTTTAAATACCTGGAAATAAGAAGTTAACACGGAATTTCTACATTTAAAAAAAAAGAAAAAAATCTCTTCAAAAAGACAAGGATAGTTATAAAAGAATCTGATGTTTGAGATCCAGTTCAATACAGAGTCACTCACGCCCACTGGAATGGTTCTAACCAGAAACTAACAAGTGTTACCAAGAACGTGGAGGAATTAATCCTGGCGCTGCTGGCAGCAGTGTAAAGTGATGCAGCAACTATGGAGGGCAGTATGGTGGCTCTCGAAAGATTAAAAATGGATTGACTGTATGTCCAGCAATCCCCCCAAACCCTTTCCCGACGTGGCCGCCCTGTTCTGCGTTCGCACCGGGGAGGAGCGGGAGTCCCTGTTGGTCCGGGAGCTCGCCACCGTCTGCTGCGATCAGTGGCCTGGACTTCCTCATTCCCACAGGTGCGCAGCCCTACCTCAGTGCTGTTCTCAGCTGCAGCCCCCGGAGGCTCAGGACTGGCAGCATCTTTCCGTGTGCTGATTTGCCATCGGCGTGTTTTCTTCGGTGAGCGATCTGCTCAGGTCTTCTGTCCATTTTTAACCGTTTTGTCATGTTTTTGTTTTCTTATTGTTGAGTTTTAAGAGTTCTTTTTCCATGTTGGATAATGGTCCTTTATCAAATGTGTCTTTTGCTAGGTAATTTCTCCATTTGTGGCTTGTCTTCTTTTGTTTTTTTTGTTTTTGTTTTTGTTTTTTGTTTTGGGTAATCGAATTTAACATATTATGCAAAAGCAATGCTTACTGAGAGGAAGAGTGTCAACGACAGTAAAATGAAACCAGTATCATGGTACTGCTGATGGCTTTTAAGTTTGTGCTTTTATTTTTTCTATTAGCGTGAGTTACAAATTGAAGTGCATTTCTCATTTTTTTTATTCTACATTTGTGTGATTAGACTAACCTTGTAAGCAAAAGGTCACTGGAGACTCGTTCTGCCATCAGTAGTATCAACAGGCCGGAGACATTCACTCTTCTAGGCTCTTGACTATGCCGTTGGGTCCGTGGCCCCTGCTCACCTTCTACTTAGCTGAAAGACGAGGGACCGAATGAGAGTCTCATTGCCTTCATTTTAAATTGGGAGAATAGATTGGCTAAGAGGTCATGTCATTTGTGCCATGCATGAAAGTCATGGATTAAAGACGGTTTTCAGTTTAATGTTTTACTTTCTTTTCAGTGCACTGAACACAGGAAAGAGTGTTCTCTTCAGTATATGGGGAGCAACGGGGTCCCTCTGAATACACCAACAATAATTAGCCCACTCATCTAACCAGTCGATCCAGGGAAACGACTCGTGTGACACTTTTTCTCTCCCGAATAGGATTGGGCAGCTCCCTGTACCACTTCCGGTCCTTGAATCAGCACAGTGTTACCTTCCCAGAAGGAGTTCCTACACCTGCATTCACTGTTCTATGTTTCTAATTTGTTCATTTGGCTTCGACAGTTATGACTGTTTGCATGTTCTGTGTTTCGCCAATGAGCCAAACGGTGAACTGAATCATCTCCTTTCCTCGACCCGTTAGTTTAGCCAGCCTATGTGACGCAGTGTTTCATCGTAAAGGAATAGTTTTGATCATTTTCTGTTAGATTTGTGGTTGCAGACACAGTGACGCCGTTTACAGAAAAACAAAACACCGGCGAAAGAAAGCTCCCTGTGGCAGGGGTTGGGGATGGAGCGCCGTCTGCGATTTCGTGGAGGCGGCTTGGCGGGCCCAGGCAGCCCGCTGATCTGTATTTAAGTTTCAGGCTTGTCATGCGTTGTTTGAAAATGTTATGCTTACATTGATAAGAAAAATAATTAAGATAAGGCTTCCCGAAATAGAGATATTTTCGAGTTCTCCTCCAGACTCACGATGTAACCCGGAAACCCCTGTGGTATTTCTGGCTAATTTAGATTTGCGGTGCTCCAGGACGAGCTCATCTCCGCTCGGTTTAAGGGAAAGGACTTGATAGGAGACGTGCAATTATCTGGGAGCCCGACTCTCCAGTTCCCCACCGTCTGGAGAGGCGCGAGGCGCTCCCCTTTTGCCACTGATTTGTAAGGACTGATTAATACTTGTTATCGTAAGTTTTTGCAAGGAATTGTCCTTATTTTTCTATTTTTTAGCACTGTGAGTAGATATAAGCAAAGAAAACAATGGTATGAAATTCACTGCTGAATTTAAATCATCATGCAGGAAAGAAAAGATTTGATCTTTTGCTCAATAAAAAGGAATCTGTAGACTTGAGATCCTGGTAGATACTGAGAAGTGGTTCTAACAGATATAATATCTCTCAAGGGAAACAGAATGAGAAAAAAAAATACCCTGAGGTTCTCAATGGCCTATTTAGGTGATCAAAGGAAATAAATAATTATATTTTTAAAAGTAAATTTCCACTAACATAATGAAAATAGTAAATATCATATCTCACAGGAGAAACTAAAAAAAAAAAAGGACAGATATTAAATCATAATTTTCACCGTCTCTAGGATCTTAATGGCTGGCAATTAGTAATATATATATAAAAAGTGGTCATAATTGAACAAATTTGGAATCTGCCTAAGAAGAAAATGAATCATAAGGAGGGCATACCAACTGAAAATTTTTTCAACAAGAAGCAGAAACGTTACATAAGTCCTTCAGAGTTGTATGCAACTAACAAGATGTAAATATTTTTTTAAATTTATATTTAAAATTGGGTGGCTCAGTTGGGCATCTGACTTTGGCTCAGGTCATGATCTCATGGTTTGTGGGTTAGGGCCCCATGTTGGGCTCTGTGCTGACAGTTCAGAGCCTGGAGCCTGGTTCAGATTCTGAGTCTCCCTTTCCTCCCCTTCCCCTGTTTGTGCTCTATCTCTCTCTCTCTCTCTCTCAAAAATAATTAAACATTAAAAAATATTTTAAAAATAAATAAAATAAAATAGGGAAAAAAAGTAGCAATCCTAATATTTTGACCATACATAGTATTTTCTCAAAATATACATAGTGTTCTGCTAACTAATGGAAAATACAACGATATACTTGTTAATATAACATTTGAAAAGCAAATGAGTTTAAGTACTAGAAAATAAAATGAAATAAACCAAAGGGGATTATTTTGAATTGAAAAGTACAATTATACTAAAATATACTGAGTTATAACTCGAAGCAGAGCACTTACGACACTGCCTCGTGTTACAGTGATCAGCCAGGAGCAGACGATCCTGCGTCCGAACACAGTCATAGGCAAGTATTAGCTCAGAAAGGTGTCCATAGCGCCCATATGGACCTGAGAGGTAAGCTGCTCGGGCATGCTGGGGACACAGACAAAACCTGGGGTCCCCAGGGTCTCTCTGCAGCAGGAATCTTCACCCCTGGCTCATGCTCAAGGAAACCGAGATCATGGATATTCAATAACTCGTCCAAATTCACAAAGCCAGTAAATACACACAAAATACACCCTGAATTACAATGTGGCAAGTCTTGGGAATGGCTGAAACGACCCCAAAGCCATTAGCAGGAATTATTTTGTGTATGTGCAAGATACCATTCATTTACAATCAGAAATACCATATTATCGGGACACCTGGGTGGCTCAGTCGGTTAAGCGTCCGACTTCGGCTCAGGTCGTGATCTCATGGTTCGTGGGTTCGAGCCTTGAGTCAGGCTCTGTGCTGACAGCTCAGAGCCTGGAGGCCTGCTTCGGATTCTGTGTCTCCCTCTTTCTCTGCCCCTCTCCTGCTCATACTCATGCTCTGTCTCTCAAAAATAAGCAAACATTAACAAAAATTTAAAAAGAGACAAAACAAAAAGCAGACTCTCAACTAGAGAGAGCAAACTGGTGGTTTGGGGGACGGGTGAAACAGGCGATGGGGATTAAGAGCACAGGTATCAGGAAGAGCACGGAGTGATGCACAGATCGCTGAGTCATTACACTTTACACCTGAGACTAACAGCACTGTATGTTAACTACACTGGAACTAAAATAATAATAAAACAGATCTTCTTTATATTGGGGAGGATTCCCTTTGTCTTTGGGGTATTCAGGGCAGTCCCAGGAGACCTGCCACAGCAAAGGGACCAGGTTGGAAGTTTCATCCTAGATGTTACCTGGGTGTGGGCCGGAGGAAGGATGGGTTGCATGAGCCAAAAGCGGCTAATTCCAAAAGGATAGGAGCCACTCCAGCCTGCTGTGAAGAGAAGTTAGTGGGACAGCACAAGTAAAGTGAGTTCAGTCAGTTGTTACTATTTTCTTGATTTACAGGTTTGGAAAAAGAGGTAAGAGAGATTGGAGAGAAGCCGTCTAAGGCAGAGAATGGTTTAAGGAACCAGAGTAATGTGGCGGTGACGTGCGGCCGTGCAGCCTTGCTTCGGTCATGAGGGACCCTGACCTACCGTGGTCAAGAAGGGGAGGCGGAAGGCAAATGTCTCCCACACAGTGTCTACTCGCTTCCTCCACAGAGCCTCACACTTATTCGGGGCAGGACGCACACGTCCAGAAGATTGAACGTTCTGTCTCTCCCATGTAGTCATGGCACATGGCTACACTCTGGCCAACAAGGTGCAAGCGGAAATGTGTGGGAATTTCAGGAAGACCCTATAAAGGGAGGGGGATCCACCTTCTCCTCCCTCCGTCCTGCTGCCCGAATGCTCACATGATGGGTGAAGGCCAGCCGTCCCCCTGGGCCAGGAAGATGAGGGCCACACTACACTGACTGTAGCACAGAAAACGCAGAGGCTTCAAGGCTTGGGGAGCAGCCATACCGTCTCTAAACTGCCAGCTGATAGGCTGCTGCTGCTGCTGCTGCTGCTTCTTTTTATTTTTTATTTTTGGTCAATGTTTATTTTTGAGAGACAGACAGAGACAGAGCACGAGCAGGGGAGGGGCAGAGAGAGAGGGAGACACAGAATCCGAAGCAGGCTCCAGGCTGTCAACATAGAGCCCAACACGGGGCTCAAACCCACGAACTGTGAGATCATGACCTGAGCTGAAATCAAGAGTCAGATGCTTAACCCACTGAGCCACCCAGGTGCCCCCATGATGTACATTTTAAATATATTACAATTTTATTTGTCAGTTACACCTCAATAAATCTGAAAAAAATACAAAACACACAAAAGCTGCAAAGAGCTAGCCCCCTAGCACAGTGGTTACGGCCGTGTACTCTGTGGCCCCAAGAGGCTGCGCCACTGCTGGTGGCAGCTGCGGGAGCAAAACCACACGGAGGCAACCCCGCCGTCTCACTGCAGTCGTGTGGACGTGTCCTCAGTGATTTGTAGCCCTGACCGCCGGAGCACAAAGATATGACCCTTTTGTTCTCACGCTGCACCCAAAATACAGAACGGGGACACGGCTAAAATCAGGCACACACACACACACAGGTCAGCAAGTCTGTTCGTAATGCTCGTTCTCCACAAGAGACGTGAAATAAGTAATCGAAAAGCAACAGAACAAATTATTAAAGCCAAAAAACATAACAAAACTGGAGGAGGGGCTAAATAATGCCATCAAAGTCACGCTTTTTCAGCATGATTGGGCAGATAATCGTCCCGTTCTGTACTCTGCTCTGTGAGAGCATATATTTCCTTAAGTCGACGCGCTTCTTATTCATGTACCAAAGAAGCAAATGTCGCCCTCCCAAACACGTTCTTGCTTCCTCCTCGAGTAAAATTCTGTGTGCTGCCACCGCCTCGGAACTGCAGGTCTGAAATATCTGCGCCATCTGGAGCAAACGGTTTAGCTTCCAGCTGCATTCACTTAGCTCTTCATCCCGTCTAGGAGTGTCTACGCAAGTGCTTCTTTCGGACAGAGCGAAAGAAAGGAGGTGGAGTCTGCACTCTGTACACACACAGACAGCCTAGACCTGCGCTAACGGCACTCCCCATGTCCAGTGTAATCACGTCTCATTCCTTCCCAGCAGGACGGCCTGAATTTATGGGCCAGCTCTGGCCGTCCCTCTCAGAAGGGATTACATTGCTGTGGGCCTCAGAATGTCTGAAATGCTTTGATCTTTCAGAATCTATGGCGTGACCGTCGCTGGCTGGATTAGTGTAAAAGAATTCATATGGGAGTGGTAAACTGCAGAGAAGAAAACACTGATTTCGATTCTCGTGATTTTTTTTTCAACATTTGGAACAGACTTTACTTTCCTCATCTCCGGCGGCGAGGCCGGAGAGTGTCGCGGATAAGAGCGCATCCCTGCCAGCCGCTCCTGACGCGCACCTCTAAGTCTCTTCTGTAAACGGTACGGGACTGACATCTGTCTCAGGGGGACACCCTGAGCGCTAGGATGACGACGTACTGTGAAACACCGGGAACAGTAGCTGGTTAAAAAAGTAAGCACTCTATTGATATTTATTAACATTAGGGAAGTTGCTTTTTGGCTGTTTCTTTGTAATATGATGTTATCCCAGAGAGTTCACCTATGCAGACTCTCAATACACATCATTAAAAAAGGGAGTAAGAAATTGAAATTTCTGAACATAGTACAGTTAGCTGTTTTACCTTTTTTCCCCTTATTTAAGTTTCTCCATATCCTATGATGGAGTTAGTTTTAGTCCCATTTCTACACAAAGCAACTAAAGAATACACAACTCATGACGGGTAATGTACATACTATACACTAAATAAGATTAAATACAACACAAATACTATATCAAGGGAGCTATAATTCTGTAATTCCAGAGGAAAAAAAGTTAGATATTCTAAAATTGCTTGTCACAATTAAATTAAAAGAACATTATCAATCATCCATTTAACTACCATATATGTATAATATTTGGCACATTTTTAAATGAAATAAGTAACATAAAATTTAAACTATTAAAAGAATTGAGTTTATATTCTTATGACTTTCACTGGTAAAAATTCAATAGGGCCTTTTTTTTTTACTAGATTGGAAGACTTAATATTCTTTCTTTTCTTCCAAAATTTTATTTAAATTCAAGTCAATTAATCCATAATGTAGTATTGGTTTCGGGAGTAGAATTTAGCGATTCACACTTACATGTCACACCCAGGGCTCCTACACGTGCCCTCCTTAATGCCATCAGCCCTTCAGCCCATTCCCCCGTCCATCTCCCCTCCAGCAACCCTCAGTTTGTTCTCTGTAGTTAAGAGTCTTCTATGATTTGCCTTCCTCTCTGTTTTTATCTTATTTTATTTTTCCTTCCCGTCCTCTCTGTTCATGTGTTTGGTTTCTTAAATTCCACATTGAGTGAGATCATATGATGTCTTTCTCTGACTGACTTATTTCACTTGGTATAATCCATTCTAGTTCAATCCACAGTGTTGCAAATGGCAAGATTTCATTCTTTTTGATCGCTGAGTAATATTCCATTCCATAATATTCCATATATGCACATGTATATATGTATATTGTACATATACAATACATATATATGCATATATATGTGTATATATATATATGTATATATATATATATACACACACACACACACACACACACACACACACCCCACATCTTCTTTATTCATTCATCAGTTGATGGACATTTGAGCTGTTTTGGTAATTTAGCTATTGCTGACAGCGCTGCTAGAAACATCAGGGTGCGTGTATTTTGTATCCTTTGGATAAATACCTAGTTGTATAATTGGAGGATCACAGGGTAGTTCTATTTTTAACTTTTTGAGGAACCTCCACACTGTTCTCCAGAGCGGCTGCGCCAGTTTGCATTCCCGCCAGCAGTGCACGAGGGTTCCCCTGTCTCCGCATCCTCGCCAACACCTGTTGTTTCCTGTGTTGTTAATTTTAGCCATTCTGACAGGTATGAAGTGGCATCTCAATGTGGTTTTGATTTATATTTCCCTGATGATGAGTGATGTCGAACATTTCTTCATGTGTCTGTTGTGCCTTTTTTAAAACACGGTTATTTTTCATCTTAAAAAGGGTTAAACTGTAAGGTCAGCACACATGACAAAAATAGTCCAAAGTCAAAATTACTCTTTACAAACCCATAGATGGCCCCTAAAATATAGCTAAAATATCTCATTCAGGGTGTTACAGTCTGTGAAGTATTCCTTTGGAACAGTAAAGTTTGAGTTGGTGAGTGGAAAAAAGAAAAATTCTACAAGTGGGTAACTGATCGCTTAAACCACTGTGCCCTTATGATAACAGTAAGGTTTTGACTCAGGGAGTGGAAGTGGTTTTAAAATCTAAAGTGTTTCCTCTTGCTAGCAAGAGAGAGTTTAATTGTCTTTACAGTTCATTCGGGGTAACAGATTTGTTAGCTACAGGAAACGTTAAAAGAACTACTAAATAATACCCTGAAATAGAAGGCATGATGTTCTACATTCTGGGCGTATATTAAGTGCTCATAGGATAGGATTCATTTTTTCCCTCATATTTAACACGTTTGTGTATATTCACTCATTCCTTAAAACATAAATTTAATATTTCCAAGCAAAGTTTGTTTAAAAATTGTTATTTGATTTTCAACTTGCCAATTTTACCTTGTTGTCATTTGAGATTTATTTAACGAAAGTACTATGCTTTAAATGCTGTCACTATCTGGCATACGATGGAGTGTATTGAGATCTCAGCGCTAACTGTGGCATCGGGATCAGCGTTCCACGCTTCCATGCTGCGCTCTGAGGAGACCCCCGTGGTCTGGGTCTGGAGAGAGGTCTCCTGTTCGTCATGGCTCTTCCCGCAATTTCACAGTTTATTCGCCAGCGTCCATTGGGGCCGGCTCGGCTTCTGGGGACACAGGTGGCTGACTGAAGTGGCAATTAGCTGAAGGCGCTGCTGCTCGAGGGTGTGAACAGAAATTTTATGACCACCTCCGAATGCAGACCCGGGGTTGCATGCCAAGAGTCTGACTGAAGACTTTATGGAAATCTAGAGCAAGCTTTTCAAGGCTCTTATGCTTATAAATAAATAGATGGAATCCACACATCACACATGTGCTCTATGTGACATGCTTTACAAAAAATAAAGGATGAGATTTTTAAAGAATTTGGAGCCTCTGATCATATTTTTAGAAGGAAAAAAACCATTTAAGATGTATTTAAATTCTGGTTTACTCAAGCAATGGGCAGAGAGGGATTACCCACTGGCTGCTAGGTACTGGGCTAGGTCCCCAGGGTGGCCGGTGAACTGGGGTGGGGGGAGTTCATTCTTTTAAATTGGTCTCGTTTTAGTAGGAGTGTATGTAGGATCGCCTAAGAACTAAGAATCAAAATACTCAAAAAAAGCAAATGTAAATAAAATACTATGGCCAGCAAATCCATGGGTGCAAACATTCACGGTTTGTTTCAGGCACTAGGACACTGGTCCTAGATCCCCGCCGTTTATGTGGTGCTCAGCATCCTCCTCAGACAGCACGCTTATTTTATTCAAGAGCAAGAAACATTTGTGTTCAATAATGAATTCAAAGTAAGCAGTTTTGAGCATGGTATGAAGAGTATACTATAATTGTCCTTTCTCTGTAAAACAGCACTTGACAATTTCCTGTCACATATAAATTAATGATTACTTCTAACATCGGAGTTTTTTATTTTTTTTAAGTTTACGTATTTTGAGAGAGATAAAGACAGTGCAAATGAGGGAGGGCAGAGAGAGAGAAAGCACAGAGAGAGGAGCCCAAGCAGGCTCCCCACGCCAGCTCAGACCCTGATAAAGGGCTTGAACCCATGAAGCCGTGAGATCATGATCTGAGCCAAAATCAAGAGTTGGATGCTTAACCGACGGAGTCACTCAGGTGCCCCCACACCAGAGTGTTCACTAGCACGTATGTGAACTCTATGCTGAGTAAAACTCAGGAACCAATCTACGTGGATTTTGACTCTAATATGCACGGTGAGTATGTACCAGTGCAGCTTTGTGAAAAACAAATTCTGTAAGACTAATCTAATTCTCCCTAGTACTGTGCCATTCAAAACCATAAAAAAACTAGGAGGAGCCGTGAAGCTTGTGTCTGATTTCCAAGGACTTGAGATAATACGACATGAAAATGTTCATCAGCATGACTGGAAGCATGTCTTCAAAGGGAAGATACCTGGTTTGGGAAGATGCTAGAAATGTCGAGAAAACTCAAGGGGAAGACAGAGGAAAAGGCTGATGGCAAAAAAGGGAGTAGGACAAAATGAAGCTTCCATAGGATAAACTAGTGGGGGGGTTTGCTACAAAAATAGTTGATCGATTGATTAAAAAGTTGATTTTTTTTGTATTGAGAACAAAGGTGAAAACGTTAAATTCTTAAGAAAGTACACTGGTTGACGTAAAAATTCATCCAAACTATGATATGATGGTTATTAGTTCAAAACAGTCTAATGGAAATTTTTCTTTTTCGTAAATAAGTATGAAGATTAGCTAGCCATCTTTCTGTTAATTTGGCTTTACACTTGTTTGAAAGCAGATGGATAAACACACTTATTTGAGGATACTTCCTGTCATGTGACTCTTGTCTAATGTATGGACTGGAGACTGGGGATATTTATGATCAACCATTTTGGTGTTCTGAGAAAAAAAACACTCAGTAGTGATTCATAATTCCCACAGAATTTGAAAATGAAGCCCATTTAAATATAAGCTTTATCAATTTGTAAGAAATAGAATGAGAGATGGAATGGGAGAAGATATATATTAAAACTGAGTCTTAGACATTATGTCCAAATTTCACATAATTTCATGTGTTGTGGCATTTAATTGACTATGAAAAGCCTGCCAGTGGTTTGATTTCCTCAGTGAATCAACCATACCAAAAAGTTACCTTATTTTATTAGTTTCTTGTCAAACCATGAGAGTGACTTTCTCCATACTATACAGACTTTTTAAACCTGTAAAGAAACAATGACTACAGAAATTTACATTTAGGAAGTATGGTGTATAACTTGAATATTTAGTCAAGAGTCAAGAAGAGGTTGAAGCTATTAAAGACAGAATCTGCCACTGGAAACATGGACAAATGTTGGGCTTCTTTCTTCAATTTCACAGGTCAGTGACTGAAAGTTAATTGGAGTCCCATGGTTTCATCTATGGCCAGAACCAGAAGGCTATTCCAGGGAAGCGAAAAAGGGCAGGCAGATAAAAGTTTGTGTTTTTGTTTTGTTTTGTTGTTTTTTTAGATAAAAAGTAAGCTTAGAAACTTAAAATCGTTTCCCAACAAAAGCGTTGTGTTTATCTCACACTGAGAAAATGGAGAACTTGGTCAGAGTTAATATCATTCCTACTCAAAAAGCAAGCCCCACTTGGATTTCAATGTTTGCTGCTAGATATAATAAGAGGTATCCACATTGATTTTAAGTGCTGATACATAAACAGATAAAATAGATGCATGGATATCCATTGCCCAAATTAGTAGTGTTGTGATCGTAGCAGAAGCTAATTCTGAAAAAATATTAAAGTATTAAAAAACAGAAAGCTAAAAACGCGTAAAGTTTAAATACCAGGACTAGTGGTGCGGCTTTATATTTGTGTAAAGTTCCTGCCTATCAAATAACATTATGTGATGGCCATAGTAGCACACGTGAGGCTCGCACTTTCTATGTCTGCTTTTCTAAATGTGGAAAAAGAAGTGTTTGCACCTTATATGAATATACAGACTAGCTGAAATATATGAAGATTAAAAGTTAGAATGTTTTAAGGTACGTGTTTCCAGTGAGTTTGCTCATGTCAGACAACGTGTGCTGTCTGCGGCACCTACTCACACGCACCGTTATCATGGCTAGCGCCCACAAAAAGTTATCGCTCAACTGCAATGAAACATGGTTAACACTGCAATCTATTTGTTTATTCCATTTGCTTATTTATTTGAGAACCAGATATTGAGGACTGAGAATGTTCCTTGTAGTGTTTTGGATTGTCTCCGTGATTCCAAGGGTCTTAATTGGACTGCTGCTATAGAGATGGTAAGAATAATTTTTATTATCTGTGCCATTAACATAAAATTTTGTAAACCTAATTAGTGTACGAATTTTGTTGTTTAGGATATCAGTTTACCAAATTTACATGTCGGTGGTGTATGAATTTAGATGTTTCATATGCCTATCCATCTCATGAAGGGATTCAGTGTATTTTAAAGAGTTACATTCCAATTGCAAATTCTAATCCAGGATTACACGCACAGTTCCTGCTTGTTTCTCACTTATCGTCCTGATTATGAAATTAACATAAAGCCCAAAGGATAAGTGCTTCTTAACTACATTTCATTCTGAAAATATATCATTGAAACATCTTGGGAAACCAGAGAAGAGATAAGAACAGAAAGATATCTAAACATCTTTTTGGATCCAGTTCAGTGTTTAGATTCAATTCAAAACCTGTGACTTCAATTGAGCAGAGAAATTTGTCCAAAAAAATGGGAAGTGGAATGGAATAACTGGGTTGAAACATACTTCTTTTTTTTTCATTCTCAATAATCACTTTCTTCCATTGTAATTGAAATAAATGTGAAAGTAACAAGTTTCCCATGCAATATAAATGCAAAAGTCTCTATCTGTGATTGATAGGTTAAAGAGCAAAGTTTCCATAGTGTGAAATAAAACCTAGAAGGAAAAAGTAGCTAGCATTTTTACATAGATTAAATGCCCTCCAAGTTCTTTACATAAAGTATCTCATCTAAAAAGAAAAACCGATTAGATGTGTTTTTATTCCTTTTAAACAGAAAAAAAAAAGAGACCCTGTGAACTGGCTAAGTGTTTTGCATAAAGGGAAGCGGTTAGTAAGTGATAATGTCACAATTTAAACACAGGTGTGACGGGCTCAGTTACCTTGTCAAGGGAAAGAGCACTTGGCCTTCTTTGCCTGGACTGAGAACTTGCGCCTACCCACTTCTACTGCATTGTGAAATGATGACCTTTTGGGCTATGCCCATCTACGAAGAATCACTGCAATTTAGTGATTGATAACTTTAACTAAAACAATACCATAATATGATAACAACTGATGTAGGCACTGATAAGAATCATCAATTAATGGTAAAATGAGGGCCCGAAAGTTTGAGGAGTCTCAAGATTGTTTAACATCTCAAAGTATCTGATGACAGAAGACTAAATACAGAGGGTAAATAGTAACTTTTCAGAGGAGAAATCTGGTCTGCACTTTTGACCAAATAATCAAATTCACACTGCAGTAATGGGGTTAACCAACAGCATTTGCCTTCTAAAAGGATGCACTGAGAAAAACTCAGTACCATTTTTGTGGTATTCCTGCCGAGAGTATGGAACCTGAATCTAATCATGAGGAAACATCAGGCCAAGCCAAAAGGAGGGATACATAACAAAATGTGTCCAATATTTTTGTAAAATATTAATATACTAAAATCTATAAAGAGCAGAAACTGTTCCAAATGAAG
Source organism: Paguma larvata (assembly GCA_030068075.1). Classification (NCBI taxonomy): domain Eukaryota; kingdom Metazoa; phylum Chordata; class Mammalia; order Carnivora; family Viverridae; genus Paguma; species Paguma larvata. The sequence continues at coordinate 133,433,911 of CM057828.1, forward strand.
TGAAACTAGAGACATGATAGCCAAGTGAAACCAATCATCTTGGGTATTGTCTATAGGTGACATTACAGAGACAACTGGTTAAATCTGGTATTGGGGGTAATATCATTTCAGTGCTAATTTCCTGAGTTTGATGGTTAGACTGTGGTTTTGTGAAAGAATGCTTTTTTTTTAGAAAATATACAGGGACTTGTAGGGAAGGATCATCATACATGCAATTTCCTCTTAAAAATTTCAGAAATATCACACGTATGTGTGGAGAGAGAAGGAGAAAATGTAGTAAATGTAAATAAAGCAAATGTAGTAACACACGAACATTGAGAACTTGGAAAAATGTTTGGAAACCCTTTATACTATTTTTGAAACCTTCCTGTAAGTTTGAAATTATGCCAAACTAAAAAAGAAATTTAAGTACCTATCTATCGTAGTGTTAAGACTATCACTGATTATATTAAAAATCATGAAAGTTTGCAATTTAATAAAAAGCCATTGTTCTTAAAAAACATGCAGGGGGGCACCTGAGTGGCTCAGTCAGTTAAGCATCCGACTTTGGCTCAGGTCATAATCTCGCGGTTTGTGGGTTGGAGCCCTGCTCCAGCTTGGAGCCTGGAGCCTGCTTTGGATTCTGTGTCTCCCTCTCTGCCCTTCCCCCACTCATATGCACATGCGTGTGCGTGCTCTCTCTCTCTCTCAAAAAAGTGAATATACATTAAAAAAAGCATGTAGGTAAAGTTCAAGTAAAACACTTGACTTGAAAAAATCAAATTTATATCCCTAATGTACCAGATCCATTATAATACCTACTGATCATTTCCTAAAAACTGGCCAACCACTTCTTCTGGAGAGATCGATCCTTTCTTCTCACGAAATTGTGGGGGAAGGAGACACTATTAAAATGAAGATTCATGAAAATACATTACTAATAACAATACATTTTATTGAGTTTTTACTAAAAACAGGAATGTGTGGAACATTTTAGATGGACTGTTTCATTTATGTCTCCAAGGGTAGGTACTACTGTCCATGTCTCTCAGAGAAGAACCGCGACTCTCTGCATTGTATGGAAAGCGACGGAGTCCTAGAGGTTTTGAGTAGTTGTCAACGGTCAGCTGGTTGGTAAACTGAAATGTGGGAAAGAAAGCCAGACAGCGCGACTCGGAACCCAGACTCCCTGCTGCCGCAGATGCCTTCAGTAAGAGCTTCATCCTGCTTTGTTTTTCTCCTGGGATACACTTCTATTTTCTGCATGTTCAGCTGTATCTTCTGATATAGTTATTTCTTAAATTAGTAGTACTAATTATTCCTCAAATTTCCACACTGAGATTTTATTTCAAGAGAGGACAAATTCTTTAAACCTTACAGTCTTTTATCTTTATTGAAGGCCTAGAGAACTTTTAATTGCAAAATTCGTGTGGTTTTTATCCCTCCTTGGTCTATTTTCTTTTAAAGTATATCAAGTTTTCCATATTCCTGTCCTCCTCCTTGCCAAAAAGCCTGTGGTAATTTAGGAATTTGAGACAAGAGCTATACAGAGTTGATCAAAGTTTATTCATTCATTCCTCTTTTCCCCCCAATTTTTACATCAGCTTTTCTGAGGTAAAATTTTTAAAAATATAAAATGCACCCACTTTAAGGATACAGTTTAAGGAATATTTAAACAAATTTTTTAAATGTTTATTTACATTTGAGAGAGAGAGAGAGAAAGGGTATGAGCTGAGGAGGGACAGAGAGAGAAGGAGACACAGAATCTGAAGCAGGCTCCGGGCTCTGTGCTGACACCTCAGAGCCTGACGCGGGGCTTGAACTCAAGAACTGTGAGATCATAACCTAAGCCAAAGTCAGATGCCCAACCGACTGAGTCACCCAGGCGCCCCAAGGAATATTTTTAAAAATACTTTATTTTCTAGAGTAATTTTAGGCTTACAGAAAAAAAGTACAGAAAGTACAATGAGTCCCCATATGATTTCCCTGGCCCCTGACAAAACTTCTCTATTAAAATCTTGCGTTTGTGTGGTACATTTGTCAAAATTAATGAGCCAATTGGTTCAAGTCCATAAATTAGGGCCCACTTTTTGTGTTGTACAGTTGTGGGGGTTGACAAATGCCATACATGCCATTTACTGTATCACACAGAACAGATTTATTCTCCTAAAACTCCCCAGAGCTCTGCCTGTTCATCCCGCCTTTCCTCCAACCCCGACAACCACTGACCTTTAGACTTCTTTGCAGTTTAGCCTTTCCAGAACATCTTACTGTTGGAACCATACACTATATGGATTTTCATACTGGATTCCTTGACTAACAGTCTGGATTCAAGGTTTTTTTGTGCGTCTTCTCATGGCTTGATAGCTCATTTATCATACCGTTGAATAATATTCTACTACATGGATATACCACTCTGTTTATCCAACTGCAGAGAAGAATAATTCTACTTGCTCCCCAGTTTTTGGTAATTATAAATAAAGTCACTATAAATGAATAAAGTTGTTTTCAATTTCATTGATTTCTACTGTGATTTATTCTTCCGCTGCTTATTTTCTATTTAATCTGCTCTCCCATTTCTATTTTCCTACGGTAGAATCTTAGATCACTGAATTTTAGATCTTCTTTTCTAATATATGCACTCAATGCCAAAAATTTCCCTCTAGGTGTGGTTTTTGCTATATCCCACAAATTTTCAAAAGGTATATATATTTTATTACATTTAATGCAAAACATTTCAAATTTCTCTTAGGATTTCGTCTTTGAGCTATGTGTTATTTACAAGTATGTTTTTCAATCTCCAAATATTTGGGGGATTTTCAAGTTATATTTTTGTTACTAATTTCAAGCTTAATTCCATTTTAGTATGAGAGCATTCTTCATATGACCAATATTCTTTTAATCTTTCAAGGTCTATTTTTATTAGTGTCTAGTCTATATTAGCATACGTTCCATCGGAGCTTCAGAAGAACACGTAATCTGCTATCGCTGGATGAAGTTCTATAAATATCGATGAGATGCAGGTGATCCTCAGTGGTTTTGAGTTGGACTGCGTTCTTCCTGACTTCCTGCCTATGGGAGTTGCCGATTACTGACAGAGAGGCGTTGACGTCTCCACATATGAGGATTTCATCTATTTTCCTTCCAGTTCAATCAGTTTTTGCCTCATGTATTGTGACATCAGTGAAATGCACTTAGATGTTTTCTCGGAGAACTGACCCTTTAATCGTTACGGAACGCTCTTTTATTTCCCTGATAATTTTCCATGATGTGCTTTGTCTGGACATCAATTTATTTTTTCATTCATTGATTCATTCATTGATTCATTCACATATTTATTGAAATACTTCTATTCTGGGCACAGAGCTTACGGCAAGGCCTCCTTTACCTCGCAGGGAAGAAGGGACTCTTCTTGATTTGGCCTCACAGGGAAGAAGGGACTGAGACAAAGAGGAGTTGGATTTAAGCTATTAGAAGGCGACACATGGGCTGATTGGTAATGACGGAAATTATGATCACATGTCCTCAATTGTACAGTTTAAGTGAAGACGTTTATGGTGATAACGCAGACATGCAAGTGCACTCCCTGCCCCGTGCCCTCAGAGGAATAGAATAAACAGGTGAAAGCAGGCCCTCTCTGAACTGTGGGCACACACAGGAAGGAAGGAAACAATGGAAGGAAGAGAAAAAGTGCTAACTTACACTATCATGTAAATTCTGTATCAGAATTTAGTTTCCACACTCCCCTCCCAAAAAAAACAAAAAAAATGTTCAGGTTGTTTTAGTCATTGATAGTATATATATAGTATATATATATATATATATATATACACTATATATATAGCTACGACAGAAAAAAAAGCTTTTTAAAAGAAACTGGGGACCACTTTAAAACGAAGAAAATGGCCTGGGAACCAATGTCAGAATTGGTATCATTTTACTGAAAAAATTTTTATTTCTAAAGTATACTTGACATACAATGTTATATCAGTTTCAGGTGTACAGTATAGTCACTCAACAATTCTATACATTACTCAGTGCTCACGATGATAAGTGTACTGACCAACTGTCACGGTACAGCACTATCACAATATTATTGATTTTATTCCCTATGCTATACTTTTAATCTTCATGATAGATTATCGAAAATTTAAATAAACGACCTTAAAAAAGGACATTTTTTCTTATAGTTTACATTTAATGATTAAAATGAACTCATGAATATTCAACTGAAGTAGTAAAAAAGTAATGTACTTAATGAGAGAAATAAATCATATTCTTTGATCATCGTCATGTGACTCATTAAAAAAGTAGTGCATTTTTGTTCTAAGATGCTTAAAAGCATTTACATGAATTTGAAATAGGGTTTCTTTATATACTTGTTTTTCAAGGAGGGACCACTCACTTTACCTATGTAAATTTGACTCTAAATTATGAAGAGCTTAACCTGATTAAAGTAAGGCTTACCTCAGAAACACCTGGAATTTAAGAAGGCAAGATTCTACACATTGTCATCTGTAGAATAATTATTTGTATTACCGAAGAATTTGTGCACTTCAATTTTATGAGAGGATTTAATTATTTTCAGCTGTAGAAAAGCTTCTAAGAAGCTCTTTATTAAAAAAAGATTAATACATGAACTGAAATGTTCACTCGAAAATTCAAAGCACAAAACTTTTAAATTCATGTAATAATGCTGACATCCAAAGAAAAATATAACATTATACATATTAAAACTATAATAAAAATTGCATGATGAGATAAATCTATTCATAAAATTATAGTGCTCACTTACAACTGCCTCTTTAGGGAGTGAATTGATGTCACAGTGTAAGTCCCTCGGCCCTGGACCATTCCCCTGAAATTCCTCCAGCAAAAAGACATACATTTGGCTTTGGTAGATTTTTAAAAAATGCTTTTGTTCTGAAATAATTTTAAACTACACAGAAATGTAAAGGAGTACATTATTAAACAGTCTGTCTGTTCCTCACAAGTCCTGGCCATCATGACACGCAGTGCGTAAATACTTCAGGATGCAGAGAGAGAATTCTGCCTGTAGAATTTCCACTCTTTAAGAATTACTTAATAAAATTATTCTAACAGGGATTAATATAGATTTGTTACTAATACCACGACAAAATCAAAGGTATAAAAAAGTCACATCCCAAGCAATCACCATTGGAGAGCTGATGGTGAGGGGCGTCAACGGGAGACAGCCCCAGATCAGTGCCTTAGGGACCTCAGGGCTTTGACTATTCTGAACCAGGCTGGGGACAAGACGTGAGATCAAAACAGAGAATATTCATGTGTGTTCAGCCTGGTGGAGCTTTCGCTCTTCTATGACACAGCCTGTAACTGCGATGGCATGACGTGGGATAGGACTGGGCTGGACCCCAGGGAGGAAGTTCTTGCTGCTATAGAAGAAGAAGGTTTTGTGGGGAAACAAAAATCAAGATGCGCACCCCGAGGGTGGGTAATGCGTGAACAGGACCTTGTGATAAATACTGGACAAGGCTGTCTTCGTCAAGTTATGCACGGAATGGCTTCAAGGCTGACAGGGGAGGGCATGAAGTTCATGTAACAGGTATTCATTGCGTGTCTACACATACAATGCTCGACAAGATGGAGGTTCTTCCTTTCTCCTGAAGACCATATTCCAAATGGGGTGGCTGTAAGAGACTAGTGAAATAAATGAAAATACTGTGTAGTTGCTAATGAATCAGAAAATCAGGCGCCACCAGGTTACATGAGATGCTCCAGAGAGGACCACCACATTGGATACCTTCAAGAGGCACCGGGACATAGAAGATCATTTGTTTCGCTGCGGTAGCTGTCATTCTCATTTCAGATTCAGGTGACATGAGTTGCCCGGCAACATGATCACCATGTAGGTGCCTTCTCAAGAAATGACGTCTCAACCGAGATGTGAAGACGAGTAGGAGCTGGTTGGCAACAGGTTCTGGGCAGAAGGGTGGGCAGGAGAGAAGGGTGCAGAGAAAAGAGGGGCTGGAATTGTGCCCAAGGAAATACAAGAAGCTCTGGCGATCAGGATGTAGAGAAGATGAAATGACAGAAGACGAGACTGGAATGGAGCGTGGAGACCAGGGCACTCGGATCTTTTAGAACACGTTAAGAGATTGGGCTTTATCATAAAATCGAGAGGGGACCACTGAAGCGGTGTGAGCACCAGCTCAGATCATGTTTTTCAAGCGTGGGGTACGGGTTTAGGTTCTGGAATGACCTAGGAGATAAATAATTTTTGCCCAAGGAGGGTGGGGAGCCAGAAAGAACTAGAGCCCCCAGGACTTGAAGGCTGATTAGACGAAGGAGTCAGAGAGAAACCCCGGGGTGCTCACTGCACGAGCTGTGCGGATGGTGGTAGCCCTGCTGTGCACAGGGTGAGCTGCATCCGCGGAATTTCGGGTTCACGTGCAGACTGGTACCTAGCACTCGGAACTGTGAGTGCAGATCTCGAGACAGTGCTCTGCATCTGCCACATCTGGGAAGTCTGGGGATAGTTAAGGGTGCTGACGCACCTCAGAGAGTGGAAAAAAATGAGGCCGAGAAAGATGAACTGATACAAGAGTGGCTTGCCAACCACTGGGTCAGCATTCTGTTGTTGCCGCTAACATTCAATGTGAACTGTACCTTTCTGAGTCTTCCCTTGTTCCGTGTTCCCTGACTCCCTTGTCAACAGCAAAACAGTGAGCGCTTCCAACGAGTGACATTCAAAAGAGATACAGAAGTCAGCTGTAGCCAAGATCACGGCATTTCTGGACCGGGACCCGAGGTGTGGCCAGGGGCTTCAGGTGCTTCTGGGATAAAGCAGCCATGGCCATCTGCTGCAGGTGCTCTGTGATTTCTGCATTTCCTGTGGGTTTTTTGTTTGTTTGTTTGTTTGTGTTTGTTTTTGTAACTGAGTAGTACCATGATCAAAGTTGCACTTAGTAATGGCTCGCTGGTCGCAGGAAAAGATGCAAGATTTGGGTAGAGGATTACATGCTCATATCTAGCTTTAATACTCAGGTGTCAGAGAGTCACTGGATGAACCCGTTTGTAAGATGGGAAACTGAACGGATGGCAAGTCCTGGGGTGGGGATGATGGTGACGGTGGGTTCACTGTAACTTTAACGGAAGTCTCATATGGTGCAGGACACAATTTTATCTGTGGAGCTATCTAGTTTTCAAAAGCCTGAGGAAACAACATCGGTGACTGATAAAATCTCTAAGTAACATGATTTGGGGCAAACATGTTTACATATTGAGATGACGGTAGAAGGACTGGGTTTTTAAAGGATGTTATGTTGAAATACTGAGCAGAAACCAGCAAGTGAAATTTAACAAATATATGATTTTTTTTCCTCCTAAGCACATATTTCTTTCCAAAGAAGTTTACTTGGTTGAATATTCCTCCCAATCACAACCTGAGCTTTCAGTAAATGCTCCTTCTTGCCAACGTTTGCCCGAAGGTCTCTAGGAGACGTGCTCACTAGTTGACAGCATCCCCGTCCCAACATCTACCGTCTCACGATGCTGGGGCACTACGCGCGTTCTCTCCCACATACGTCTCTTGTATCCTCACACTAAGGAGGGTGCTACAAGCCTTAGTCTCAGTATTGAAATGCAGCTTAAAAGTGACGCACCATCAATAATTTCCATAACGTTTGTGGCACTTTTTGGAACCTCTTCCAAGGAAGTACTTTAAAATGTGGTGGGGACAAAAACACATGCATGACTGTCTTTTCCAAAACAAGCTATGTAAGAGCGAATTACTATAGACAACCAGAAAGAGTAAGGGCACGAGAAAGTCAGAACAAGTACATACAGCAGATCCTCTGAGAGACACGTCACGCTCTCATCCAAGATGACGGCTATGAGGAAGTGGGGCACTGTGCAAATGTATAATAATAACAATTCTTAGAGAATACAGAGTTACTTATATTTTATCTTCAATTACAATTAGGTAAAACTTTAAATTCATAGGAAAAAAATGCTGGAAGGAAACACATAAAGTTATTAGCCCACTATTTGTTAGGACAGAATTGTGACTATTTTAAAATTTTACCTAAAATATAAATATAGTATTACATATATATGCGTACACTCTTACTCCCATCTGTGTACGTGGTAGTGCATGATTATATACGTACTACGGCACAGCCTAAATGACACACCCCTACAGAGCTCTGGAGACAGAAATCCCCCTTCCATCACACACGTTTTCCTTCCGTGCCCCGTCTTTATGCCATTTTTCAATCCCGTGTATGCTTTGATGGATCGGCCAGTTTTCACAATGAAATTCCGGTCTCTGTTAAGGGCAAAATTTAGGTTTCCTATTCTTTTTTTTATTTTTTATTTTTAAAAAATGTTTATTTATTTTTGAGAGAGAGAGAGAAAGAGAACAAGCAGGGCAGAGGCAGAGAGAGAGGGAGACACAGAATCCGAAGCAGGCTCCAGGCTCTGAGCTGTCAGCACAGAGCCCGACGCGGGGCTCGAACTCACAAACCGTGAGATCATGACCTGAGCTGAAGTCAGGCGCTTAACCGACTGAGCCCCCCAGGTGTCCTGGTTTTATTTTCTAAGGCCACACTTGTGCAGTGCTCTGCACAAAATGGGCACTCTATAAATACTTATTAAACAAGTAAACTATGTGTTGAAACCACACACTGATGTGGAACATTTTGACTGAAAAACGGCCATCCCCCTAAGTGAGACATCCAGCAGGCACTACAGTTAAGCTACCAGCAAGCTTCAGTTTCAGGTCAGTCTGTTTAAAATGAAAAAAAATTAAGTCAATAAATCAATGAAGGAGAAAAATGTGGCCACTCCATGGTAGTATAATATAGTAGTCATTTGGCCTGTGCAGAACCGATCAGAAATTTTTAACAGACCTTTAAGGAATATTTTATTTTAATGCCTTGGGAGAAAATTTTCATCTAGAGACTAAGGAGGAAGAAAAATTATAAATATCTATGTGGTCATATGTTGAACTACAAATCCTTCCTGAGTTCCTTACATGTGACTCAAATTACATGAACCTTAGAGTACTCTGACAACGTAGCCTGGGTGCATTTTTAAAAATTAAGCAAATATTTACAAAACGAAAACAAATATGTATAGCAGTCTATGTAACAAAGACAGATCACAGACTGTCCTGACGATGAGGTGACATACTGGTTGGGTACATACCAGTCTACATAAGTGGAAACAGTTCCGCAGGAACATGTACATTTACTTACGTCTTCATAAATGTCCATCCGGCCTCTGCCTTCCCTTCCTCCGGGACATGCAATCTGAATTACACAAGCAGCGTAAGAACCCAGTAAGTGAAACCACATTCTTCACATCCAACTGCCATTAATCGTTAGCGATCCTGGGTCGATAAGTATCTGGCTTCGATAATATGAGAGATAATACGTCTCGCCAAAAGACAACGGAATTTCTGAAGAAAAATAACCTCCTTTAGGGCTGCAGAGACCGCGAGATGGGACGGAGCAGACGACGAGCAAAGTGGTAACAGAGATCTACATGACAAGACCTGTTAGCCAGGCGCGACGTGAACAAGTAGACGTATACACACATATATCCGCTTTCTAGAAACGGAATCAGAACATTATGATAAATTCATCAGAGGAGATACTTAGCTGGAATTTTCCCTTGATATACCTCCCTGGGTCTTAATACCCTGAATAAAGGGTCTTACCCTTTAGGAGCTACCTGAACAAACATCTCGTTAAGATTCATATTTTAAATTGTACTACAATTGCAATGTGAATTTTGCAGAACGGCGTTTTATTGGGCTAAGACGCACGGAAAAAATACCACGCTAATTTATATAATGGGCTATCATCAGTTAAGAGATTGTTAGCTGATGCCGGTGATGGAGTTTAAAGCTCAAACAGGGAGCACTCGGTAAGCAACTTTACCTTCATGGCGTGTGGAAAATCAGTGTTTTGGAATCAGCGACTTAAGGCTAAATCCTATTACGGTTCTATGAGTCACGATATATAACCCTGGCCTATTTTACTGCTCGTTGGACATAATTTTTCTTGCATTTCAAATAAGGCAGCATAATAAAGGTTCAAAACATTTGGCCTGACATATGTTAAGTCCTATTTCATAACAAAAAAATTATGTGACTAATATTGTGGGGTCCATGTAAAATAGGTAACCCTGGCAACAAAAACTTGTCTTTTGGAAATTAAAAGTATATCTAAAACACCTAAAGGGACACAGCATATGACCGGTTCTAAGGTAATGACCAAGCTCCTTTGGATTGCAAAGATCGAAGACACACCAGCTCTACAGTAAAGGCGAGGGCTGGGCGGGGTTCAACGAGGGTGTAAACTTAGGGGTGCCTGCGTGGCTCATTTGGTTCAGCGTCTGACTTCGGCTCAGGTCATGATCTCGCAGTTCACGGGTTCAAGCCCCACGTCGGGCTCTGTGCTGACAGCTCAGAGCCTGGAGACTGCTTCGGATTCTGTGTCTCCCTCTCTCTCTGCCCCTCCCCTACTTGTGCTGTCTCTCTCTCTCTCTCAAAAATTAACAAACATTAAAATGAATTCTAGAAGAGGACGTAAAGACTTATAAAGACACATGAGAAAACATTTCCGTGGGCTGGAACCGGGGTGTCTCCGTTCACACTGAGACTGGAAGAGCGGCTGTCATGAAGCGGCTTACACTGGTTGTTTCTAGGGGTCCCTCTCCTTGACTGGTCTGGCCCTGCTGAATGGCCTGCCCGTTTCTGCTCAACTCAGTCCTGAAGACTGGTCAGTTACAGGCGGGTCTTCGATCCGAATGCACTCTGCCCCTGGCTTCCCCACCACGATCTCAAACCCCTCGCCATGTCGGGGCCACTCCACCATGGGGCCCTCTCCTCAGAGAGCAAGCCTGATGGGACGGTGTGGTCCTGGCGGCTCGCTCCCCCGCTGAACTGTAATTTCAGAGCAGGATGGCCGGAGACCCACAGCTGCTTCCCCTGGTCGCTGGCCCAGTGAGGAGGGCGGACGTCTTTTGCTTTCTCTGTCCACACGCTGCCTTATTTTCTCCACAGTATTTGCACAGTGCCCCCTTCCAAGACAAACACAGCTCCGCTCGTTAAGTACTTAAATCCAAAAAATTTAATATGTTTATATCCTAACAACTTAGGGGCCATTGGAAAAAATAACACACAAGTTGAAAGAAAACTATTATTTTATCTCATAGTCAATAACCATCCGTGGAAAACGCGCACCTGTCGGGCACTGTGCAATTTCTTATCCTCGTTCCTTGATTAACGTCTTCATTGTCGGTGCTTTTTATCACACCTACCGACTAAGCTCCTGCTCTGCAAAGAGGGGACGTTACTGAAAGGATTGCGGGCGATCTAATGTTGAAACTATTAGTCATTCAAGCTAGTAGCGGAGCAGCGCTTGGCGGATGTTCGGTATCTCTGTGTCCTTGGGAGTCGGAAACACCTCGGGGCGCCCCATGAGTCCGCCTGGTCCCCAGGGGCGCCTCGATGCAGTTTCCGAACCGCGTTAAGATAGAGATGGCGGGTTGTACGATACACAACAACGTAAGTATGAGCAAAGGAGCACTTGTTTGTTCCTCCAGAGGGATCAGTCGCCCAGGCAAAAACGCACATTAGCAATAGCTCAACTGAGTCATTTATTAGGAACACGTAACAGTTACAAGTTGTAAGAAAAACTAATCACTGAGGAGAATTCTGTGAGTGAGTTCAGTCTGAAGGGATGGATAAAAAGTGTGCTGAGATGAGCAAAGTGTGTGTATCAAGAGCTCAAGGAAGCCAGGCCGTGGCATGATGAGAAGGGTGGCCACGGAACGTGGCTCTGGATGGGCTGCTCTGCCAGGGCTGTAAGTACGGGGTCAGCGTTGGGGAGAAGCCAACGAGAACCTCCCGGAATCTAGTAGAAGGTGGTGAGAGCTTGCAATGATTAGCTGGCCCCTGCGGGCATGACGAAAGGAGACGGAGCTGGGGAGGATCCTGAGACTTTGCTGCGTCGGTCACTGCTCTCCCTTCCTCTGCTGTGGCTCTGTGGCTGCCTCTCGAATCGCTTCTTCTCCGCCGGCAGAAGCACGGACCCACTGAAATCCGACTTCCTGTCACTCTCACGAACGCTCAGTATTCTCCACACTGCAGACCCCAAGGGGCTCCCCTACCAAGTTCTCAATACCCTACCTCTGCTTCCTGTTTCCTCTCTGAACACACTTTCTTTATCTCCTTGATGGGTTTCTCTCCTTCTGTTAGCTCCTTAGGTATCGATTTCTTTATAGGTCAGTGCCAGCCCTTTTCTCTGTAAACGTAGCCCATCCCCTACTTAGGGCCTCCTTTCACCTCGTAGCCCTTTCTCCAGCCAGGCTCCCACCCCACCCCACGCGCAGTCACGCTGAGCCCCCTGGCACGCCTCAACTGTTCCTTTACGCCTCCGTGCCTTTCCACAATGTACTCCCCCTCACCTGGACAAGCCATATAATCTGTACGGCCCACTCAAAGTGAAAAAGAGGAGCTTCTTGTACAAAGATTATTAAGAATTTCAAGATGGGACCATGAGAGCAGTAAACCAAGCTCAGGCCCTTTCTAAGGGAGGGCCCTGAGAGCCTCCCAGGCCACATGCCCTGGAAGCCAACGCCGCTTCACCTCCTCCTCACCCTTCAACGCTCATCCCAAGCACTCTCCCCCTGCCCCGACACCTGCCGGGCACCTGTCCCATGCACCTAAAGCCACTTCCTCCATGCTCCCACTCTCGTGCACACTTGGACCCCGGTTCTCGTCCCTGCAGATGCCGCCTTCCCCACTAACCCATGGGATTCTCAGTAGCAGAGACTGCGCATCTCTGCATCTCCGGCACTTTGGCCCATGCTTAGCAGAATCCAGTCCCCAGGGTAACCTGGAGGGGGCAGGGGGTGGAAGTAAAAATGTACAAGGATATAGGTTTGGACAATGAGAAAAAGAGGAAGAAAATCCAAAGGTATGGTTCCCTGTGAGCTGCACGGTGAGCTGAGCAGGCGCGATGGAGAGGGACATTAGGAGCCGAGGGGAGCTGACGCTACACTACAGAGCTGGTGGAAACGCCAGCAACTCTCTATCAAACACCCTTGTTGAACTTGCTTTGATGTTTATGCATGAAATTCCAAATGAGAAACAGGAGCATGATCTCACATTTAGGTTAATTTTGCTAAAAGCAAAACTAAAACCACAGCTCCTCAGGTGTGTTCCTGCTGCAAGGAGAGGATGGCGCGGGCTCAGGAGGAGGGGGCGGTGTGTCGGAGAACGAGTCACAAAACCTTCCAGCATCTGCTTCCACCCATCGCCCACCCGCTGCCCTGCGGGACTCTCCAGGCAGGACGTCCGGTGGGCGGAGGGGTGACAACTGGCGTGCCACACCCCCAGGTGCCACCGCAGGCCACCGCAGGCCACCGCAGGCATTTCTCAGGCACGTGATGGTACCACTGAACCAGAGGCCCAGCTGGTGCCAGAACAATCTGTACCACCCGCAGAGCATCGTGGTGATTCCCTCCGTATTCAGGCTTCCTTCCATAAAACACACGTCTCACGAAACCTGTATTTACAAATACCTTGCATCGGATCGTCCTGCTACAAACTGGCTGCAAGTGAGCAGCCCCACCTTGTAATGAAGGAGCATACTGTTGGCAGTGCCACCACAGCCGGGGCCAGAACAGGACGCCAGCGTCATCAAGGTTCCCAGAGGTGCAGTTTTATGCAACAAATCTGTGTGCAGAACCTGAGGTGGGGGGGGGGGGACAACCACAGGCAAACGAGTTGAAAATTGTTACGGTGAGAATGGTTATAAACTGTGCGCATTGCTTGTTACATTTTTTTAACTGTAGAAAATAACCGAAATCAAAATAAAGGAAAGCGAGGGAAATATGTGCTTGTTAAAGGCGCACGTTGGCCTGGAGTTGGGGGCAAAACCAGGGGAGATGGTAGCTGTTGTCCCTGTCCCCACAGTCTGCGAACTGTGGGACTGTCCATGTGTACACTCAGTCTCTCAATGATAATTAATTCCCAAGAAGGCCTTATACGTAGTTGCATTTAATGCCAAAGGATCACGGCATTTACAATATGATGGGAGAAAATCCAAAGGGCCCAGGATCATTTTTGAGTGCCTACTCTGTTACAAGAACTACTTCTAGCACTTATTTTTATATATTTGAATGGAAAAACATTATATTACACCATCTTGAGGTGGAGAAATAGACCCACCAGAACAGACAGAAAATGGCAGAGGAGGGTTTTCAAATGTGCTGATTTTATCTGGTGGAAGAGGGCTTTTAAAATTCCTAATGCTCCACACGTCTGTGGTTTACTTACTACGCAGACGCTGGCTGAAGTGTAGGACAGAGCTGCACTCGGGAGCACGGAGGAGCCCAGCTCAAGCTTTCTTCAGCAACAGGGGGGCAATGTTTACAGAGACCCCGGAGTTGGATCCAGACGTGCGAGGAGGCTGCCACGGCGCAGTTTCCCTAAACGTCAGCCTCCTGCTAAGGCTGATGGTTCTCCTGTGGCTGCGGAGTGCCAGCCCCCAAGCAAACACCCTCGAGAAGGCAACAGCCCCCGCATCGAGGAAAGGGAGGAGATGGAGACAGACAGACAGGCAGGGAGGCTCTGCTACTGACTCCCCTCCCCACCATAAAGGACTAAGAAACTTTATTTTCCCCAAGGAGAAGGAGGAATGGACACTGGAGATGCAACTACAGTGGCTGATATAATAAAAGAGGAAAACAACTTTCTTGTATTAGTACTTACACTGTGAGACAGTAAGGAGCACACTGTCAACCACGGGACACTGTCGCCTCACAGAATTTTTTAAACTATCAATTTTCATGATTTCTTCAAAGGTTCAAGATACACGATCTTAAGTTGTGACATTTTAATGTTTTAAGAGATTAACATTATTCTGATTAACAAAATTAAATTCATGTCCAATGCCTCTCCTCCCCTCCAAAAAAAGAAAAAGAAAGCAAAATCTAAAATCGCCAACAATTTCAGAGAAAGCCACAGATAATATTTTTGGTATGTTTCCTTTCAATCTGGTATGTGTGCATATTATGTTATTATTTAAGGCACGAATTCTCAGTTGTATTTATGTATTCTAACTCTCATGTTATAATTCACTCATATTGTAATTCATTCTAATATGCAACTCACTGTAACTTGTTTTTCTTATTTTTCGTATTACTTCTAATGCTTTCACATGAATGTTTACCTCATTCATCCTAATTCAGTCACACTAAAGTCGAAGGCTGCAGGGTTTTCTAACGTGGCTGTGACCACGGTGAATATACTTTAAAGAGCTCTGCGGACGCTCTGCAGCCCCCATCCCATTGACCCAATAATTAACCGGCATAATGATTTACAACACTAACATGCTAGAGTTCATGGTTTTGGTTACGTTAACTTTTATTCCTTTATTGCGTTGGGTTCTAGAAAACATGGCATGTGGAATTCCTGCTTTGGGGAAAGCTGATCATTGGTCACACAGAGGATGAGGCGTTCCTTAGGCGTAACGTCATATCATAACCTTCTGTGACATTTCCACGGGGAACAGAAACGGAGTCTACCCCTTAAGGATCGTGTTCGGGATGTGTGTCGCCGGCTGGGATCTGGAAGCGGACCTCGAGGTGGGGTACTGCGCATATGTTTATATTAGGGATTGATGGCTGGGGGAGGGAAGGGGGAAGCAGAAGCGGCCTGAGGGCAGTCAGAGGGTACGAGTCAGCCGAGTCCAGAGAGGGACCCTGGAGCCAGCACCAGCCGCGGGAGTTACTCGGAATTGAGGGGAAAGGTCAGTCCCAGGCACTGGCTGCCCCCAGGAGGGCCGTCCCTGGACAAGGAGCTCGCAGGTGAGGCACAGCCCGAAGGAGCTGACCAGCGACGCTGACTACCGACAGCGGGGACAAGTCTACCTCGGAAGGGCAGAGGATCTTCTCTGGGCTGACCACCAGGCAGCAGAATATCCTCCTGAATTCCGCCAATCAGACCTTCTATATTCTAGACCCAGTAAGTATTTATTGTGTCAACTGGACTTATCAAAAACTGGGGAAAATGTGTTGAAGCTGTGATATTTTTATTGGAATTATCTTATATTGCTTTAAAAAATCGTTTCTCTCAAATAATTGCATCTCAGATAATTTTGGCTAACAAAAAGGTAGAAAATGCAAACAAACCCCCAGATGCTCCTCACTCAGTTTCTCCCATAAAACCACACCACACTGTCACGAGCAGAAAGTTAACGTACAGAAAACGCTATCCAGTCATCTACAGATCTTCTGTGAATTTTGTCAACTGCCCAACTGTTGCTCTCATTCTTGCTCGAGGAGAGAATCCCGGCCCCAACCATGCCTCCTGACTGTCTCGTGCCTCTAGCCTTCTCTAGTCCGGAGAGCTGATCTGTCTTTATTTATCCTTCAGGACCCTGAAATTTGGAGACTGAAGTGTACTGACCAGTTATGTTCTAGAATGCCCCTCACGTTGGGTTCATCTGATGTTTCTGATTAAATTCAGGCAAGGCACTGTTTTACAAGAATACCAGAGACTGCACCTTTCTCAGTGTATTAAACAAACAGCTATGTGGTGCTGATGGCTTTCATACTGAGGATCCTAACTTAGATTACCTGACGTATAATTTTAATTCCTGCCTTTGTCATGAATAAGAACCTTGTTTGGTGATATTTTAGAGTATGCAAACACTCTGTTTCTCTTTACACTTTTGCCTACTAATTTTAGCATCTCTGATAATTCTTTTTAATTTTTTTAATGTTCATTTATTTTTTTGAAAGAAAGATAGAGAGACAAAGTGCGAGTGGGGGAGGGGCAGAGAGAGAGGGAGACACAGAATCTGAAGTAGGCTCCATGCTCTGAGCTGTCAGCACAGAGCCCAATGCGGGGCTCGAACTCACAAACTGTGAGATCACCACCTGAGCTGAAGTCGGACGCTTAACTGACTGAGCCCCCCAGGCGCCCCAGCATCTCTGATGATTTTCTATTTTCACCATCATTCCTTCTATGTTTATACTGTTGGAATTATACTGTAAGAAAAAGATTTCCATTCTCGCCCGTTTATTTATTTGAGTATTCACATCAGGAGAGACTTATGATATATCCATTTCTTATTTTATAAACTATAATTTATTCCTGTCAATTACTCTGTAGGTCAAACTGCCCCACATTCTCCTTGTACTTGTAAATATTTCGGCCTACGATTTTCTGACATGCTCTTAAGCACAAGAGTTTATGCTTTTTCAGTTTTCCCAATTTTACCGACCCAATCAAATTGTGTTAATAACAATGTAATACATTTCTGTGTGTATTTATATGATATAGTTTAACAAAATCCATTGCTCTGTACCTACAGATTTTCACAGTGTTATAAAAAGTGCAACAAATTATTACACGCACACAGTTCCTTGCTTCAATGGAACTGACTCACTACCAGTTCGTTCTGCATCTGTAAAAAATATTACCCCTTCTTCTAAAACAACAAAACAAATCAAAGACCTAGAGAGTATGGATAAAACTGATCCATTCTGGTCAGCTTTAATCAGAATTGTAAAATCAGCAATATAAAAATAAACCTAGGCAAAATAAAATCTAGTTATTAAAAAACCAGCTTTCATGTGAATTGTAACAAATCGTAACATTTATCAAGAGTAAACATCCTCATTATTTTTTTAAAGTTTATTGCCTCAAACACTACTGTGTCTGGCAGTAATATTATAACCCCGCTTTGTTTCTATTTTCGCTTGTAGTTAGGCAAGTTCTTCATTTTCCTATGCTAATGCAATTTCCCCCACGGCTGTTCCATTCCTCTGGTCATTCTAATAAGAGGAGATTTGCGCATCCATGCCTGTGTCACCGTCTGACTTCGAGCTCCTTATGTTTGTTTCTAACAAATTACTATCAGGTAATATACAGACAATTTATGGTAGTGGTGAGAATGAGCCTGGGAAGGATACGGTTTGAGGTTTATAAAGTAAACTCAGCTAATGTTGGTCCTGACTAATAAATCACCATCTAACGCTCTCCTATCAAACACTAATTAATTCTTCCTTTCCTCCCTCATATTAATTTAGTGTCATTCCAAGTCTTTAGGGGAGAGTGCTTGCAGCTTTCGGCAGGAACACTCGTATGCCTTGCCAGAGATTTTTATTAATTGCAGCAAATGCAGTGATTTTGGACAACCAAATTTAGAAAAGAAAGATGAGTTTGGAAGACAGTTCTCCCCTTTGGCAAGTATGGTATTTCAGGATCTCAATAAGTCTTTTTGAATCTAATAGAACTGGAAGTAATTTTTCACAACTTCTCTAATACTCAGATATTCTGGTAATCCAATTACAAGAACCCTTATATTCCAACATTCATATGAACACTAATTTTGAAATACAAATAAAATAAGCTCAACAAATTAGTTCAGTAACCCTGGTGATGAAAGGATATTTTGCTCTAATGACAAAGACATATTTGTACATAATGTATATTAATACGTGACTCACATATGCGTCTAAATATTTAAAATTCTGGTAGCCAGCTGAACCTCCTATATACAAGTACAAATACCTTTCTGGAATATTTTAAATTTTTCCGAGTTCACTGACTTGAAAGGCCATCTATAAATCACATGACTGAACCTTTCGGAGGAGTACTATGGTGTAACGAGGAATCAAACAGGAAGTCAGGGTACTGTAGAGCTTGAGCGGCTGGTAACGATCAGGTAAACCTAACCCCCCTGGCCATTCGTCATACTCTGTTATGCACGAAACGGGAACCAGATACTCTTCTTGTGCTTTCTCCCATGTCTGTTACAGAAATGGAGGTCGAATAAGGAGGGAGGACCCGATGAGCGGTAAACTCTACGTCAGATGCCCGCACGGGTCTGCAGCACCGTGACCTCCCTGAGTCCACAACCACACACGAGGGAAGACCAGGACTGGGGGAGGGTGACAGTGAGCAGCAGAAGGGCTGCTTCCGTGGAGAGAAGGGCTTTCCTCGGGCCTGAAGCAGAACCCCGGCCTCTCCATCCAACCCCACGCTAGCTCTCGGCCGTGCAGATGTTTCATTTCTTTTCAAGCAGTTCAGGATTTTAGGAGTGCGCAAAAGTTTTCAGACGTTTTCCACGCTTGGAGAGGAGCCCCTGCTATAGTCTCTCTCCAGAACACTGGGGCCAGCAGGGCCTGCAGCGGAGGTGGGGGGTGAATCAGAGGCCCGCAGTCAGCCACAACTCTGGCTCTGGGCGCTTTGGTGTTAAATATCCATCCTGCCTGAAGCTGGTTGGGCTATTCAGTTCAAATTCAGGACCCATGGCTCCCTGACAATGGCATACCAAGATGGGCAAAAGGACTTGGAAAGATGCTGCATAAACCACCTGTCGAAAGGAATATAGTTGCTTGGGGAAACTGTATTATTTTAACATCACCAAGGTAGCATTCAGCACACCCTAAAAGGTAAAGCAGCTTCCAAACATTAAAAATACGAAGAGAGAAAAAGACACCCACTCGGCATACTGGGTTCAAGGTGCATAAAGTTCAAAGAAAGATCAAGTACTGCAGAAGCTGTGGGTTAAGGGTCGCCTTCCTCTGAAACGACCCGGTGCTGAAGGGTCCGGTAGCATACACTTTGCTAGAAACTGTTCGTTTAAAGAGAAGATGCTCAAATAAATCGGTTCTGTTAGGAACCTTGAGGAAGGCAGGGCAAAGAACATCCAGCACGAGATCAGTCTTTCGTTTAGGTTTCAGCCTAGCCTGTTGGACACGACACTGTGTGAACACGTTTCACCTCAGCTTCTATTCTATTAGCAAACAGGCTTAAGCATCCGGCAGACGTTACATGGAACTATACAGATGGGGTACGTGGGTCGTGATCTCTAAACACCCACAAACTCTTGTCCCACTCAGCAACGTTGTGTTCCTCCCCAATTCCGACAACTATACAGTGATATGTCAAGACAATTCTTGTTTAAGAGAATTCTCTTCAAATCTAAATTTACTAAGAAAATGTTCATATTTCTAGTACCCATGGGTTATATTCAAAACGGAGAGTCCTGGAGGGAAATTTAACTCAAAGGGTCTCATTCTCATGACCTTAAACTGCCTTGAAGACGTGACATATCATGGGGCTCCTGGGCGGCTCAGTCATTTAAGCGAAGTGTCTGACTTTGGCTCAGGTCCTGATCTCACAGTTCGTGACTTCAAGCCCCGCGTCAGGCTCTGTGCTGATGGCTCAGAGCCTGGAGCCTGCTTCGGATTCTGTGTCTCCCTCTCTCTGCCCCTCCCCTGCTCATGCTCTGTCTCTCTCAAAAATAAACATTAAGAAAAAACTTAAGAAATGACATATCAGATACACTGTTAAAATTTCTAGCACATTTTTGGTTTTTTTACTGCATGTGACATTAAATGTCTTGTGACACAGATACTTGCATTTTTGTTGTTATCTTCCACAAGGGTGTAAGGGGGGGGCAGTACTCTTGTTTCATTATTGTTTCCTCCCGACGACAGCATTTCACAGCATATGTTCCTTGATGTTCGTGGGGTTTATGGCGAATGAAAAAAAAAATCTATTCATGTAAGTAAAGGAGAACGGTATCAAGGAAAGTTAAACAAATTTAAAAATGTAATACCCTACGCCTCTTCAAGAGTTGGATAAGGTGTGAGGTAAGGTAAAATATATTCGACTGGCTGTTGCAGTGTTTTGTCATTGACCCAGTAAAGACAGAATCTTCATCCAACACGACCCTCTGTGCCCTGAGCTCTCATCCCCTCCTCCACCCGGAAGCAGGGAATCACTGCTTTGTTCTCAGTAAATACAAAACTTCTGCCTGTTTTAGAATGTTATATAGCAGAATTATCACACGCCCTCTTCTGAATCTCTCTGTCTTCCTTCGCTCATTGACACGCTTTTGAGGTACGTGTTATTAATAAAAATAAGATGCTTACTTTACCGCCCCACACTATTCTGTTGGGTGAACAGACACGACTGGTTGATCCATTCTTCTGTTGTTAGCGGACATCTGGGTTGATTTGGGTTCAAGCTACTAAGTACAAGTCTTCGGTGACATATTTTCTTTTCTCTTTGATAAATACTGACAGAACTGTTGTGTCACTGGTTAATTATAATCTGACCTTTGAAAAACTGTCCAATCATTTTCTATTCCCACCAGCAACGTGTGAGATTCTGTTTCACATCCTCACTAGCACTTAATGATAAAAGTCTTTTTAATTTTAGCCATTCTATTATATTTCCTAAATTCAAAGAATTTTTTTTCAGTTCTAAAACTGCCGTTTGAAATGACAATAAAAACTTTATTATTCTTACTTCTCAATACTTACTATGCCTCATCCATTGAAAATGTTTTTATTTATTTACTGAGAAGACATAGAATGTCTGCTTTAAAATGTTCGCCTCTTAGTTGAAACATCTGGTTCATCTCAGAACAGGCTCTACTGAGTTCCTTTTCTTGTGAGAATGTGTTTATGTTTTGGATTCTTTGCGGGTCTATGAACTGTGGATTCTATCTTGGGTCTTATGAATTTCAACTTAAGGAGGTTCTAGATTTTATTATATTTCTCAGATGAATATTGTTACATATGCGTTAGCAGATACTTTGTTTGGGTCTGTTTGAACTACAAACTCGATTCCTTAAAAGGCAACTCAGGTCTGGGCCAGATCATTTGTCTTCAGTCTATCTTGCATGTGGGTTCTGGAGCTCAGTCAGAGATGTGGGCAGAAAGACCTGGGTGATTTTCTCTGGCTCCTTCTCTTACGGGATTCTCTCCATCTCTTCAGCATGTGTTTCCCAGCCTCACTTGGCGGATGTCCCTAGCAGGGAAGACTGGGGGTGTCTTGCGCATCTGCTGCCCCCCGCCACCATGCGGGCTACAGAACCTTTAGAGCTCCTAGTCTCCGATCCTCTCAGAAAGCATACCCTCCACACCAGAATCTTTCTGCTGGTGTCCACTCTTCAGTACCTTCAGGTAGTCGATTCTTGTAATATGTCCAAGATGGCTTTTTTGCAGGGGGTTATGTGGTAGGGACTTAGTTTGTCATAATTAGAAACTCACATTCATCTGTGTGGTAGCTTATATTTTCACTTTCATGCGTCATTAATGAACAGAAATTCTTAATTTGAATGGAAACCAATGTATCAATTTTTTCGCTTTATGGTTATTGCTTCCCGTGATCTATTTACCTAATCCAGGTAATTAAGATTTCCTTCTATATTTTCTTTTTTTTTTTTAATTTTTAACATTTTATTATATTTTTTAAGAGACAGAGAGAGACAGGCACAAGCAGGGGAGGGGCAGAGAGAGAGGGAAATACAGAATCCTAAGCAGGCTCCAGGCTCCAAGCTGTCAGCACAGAGCCCGACACGGAGCTTGAACCCATGAACGCAAGATCATGACCTGAGTCAAAGGTAGGTGCTCAACCAAGTGAGCCACCCCGGCACCCCTCCTTCTATATTTTCTTCTAGAAGACTTGGTGTTTTAACTTTCTCATAAAGAACTATAATTAACCAGAATTAATTTTTATATAAGGTGTAATTGACCAGAATTTCTTACCAGTGAAACGCTCTGATACTTTGATTTTTGTGCCTACACAGAAAAAAATTCTAAATAAATGCTAAATATAAACCCATAATTTGTAAATTCCACTTATGATTAGCACTAACTCAAATGTCTCCACATTAGGTACAAGAATCAAACATCAGCTTGTCACCAATTAATCAGTCTTCAAGTGAAAGTACCAGCTATGTTAGACTGTTAAAATGACATCAACAGAAATGTTTCTATCAAATTAACTTTTCTCATGCAACTAAATTAGGTTTCTCAAGTCAAGCGTGTAATTAGAATCCTTTTCTCTCTGGTATATATACTTTACACATTAAGTATGCTTGAAATAGTTTCTATTTTGTGAATTAAAATAGAAGAGTAAGCTTTAGTGCCTTCTCTTTATGAATGAAGCTCTAAATATATAAGAATTTAGCAGCCAATTTAGACACTTTTATTCACTGTATCTTAAAACAAATAAAGTTATACTATGTCCACAAGCTTACAATATATCCTTAAAGTACCCTATAATCTGTATAATCTTTTTAATTATCTTTTTAGACATCTTTTTCTGTGTACAACAGAAAAAGTAGAGAAAAGACTGAAAATAAACAGCTAAGAAATAAAACTAATGATCAGAATGTTAAAAAGAGAGTAATGACAGATGCTACACTAATAAACGAAGCCATGACTTTTACAATATTTAAACAATATTTGTTAATATTTCTACAAAAAGCTTATCTTGGTAAAATACTATTTTTCCACAGAGCTTAACACGTACATGAAACACACAGTGGTTTTCTTGGCATCACTTCTGTTTAATTTTAAGCTTTCTACAAGTAGGTTTCCTCTCTTACTCATCCCTGTTACCCCAACGGTAATATTTTTCCAAAGTAAGATTAACGATATTAATTGTACTGTAAAAAGAAACTTTGTCACCGGTTGTGAAGACAGAAAAGGTGCTACAACTTGACCCCTAGATATACAAGGTACTTTGTGATAAAATAAACCAGGCACTTTCCATGTGTCCATTACGTCTGCTGAGCTCCGTCCCAACAATTCATTTTGATTACGGAAAAAGAAAATTTCAAGGCAGAGCATGTGTCCATACTACCGTTACAATTGTAACGTTTGGTGATCCCTGCCCGTTGTCATGGATCACTGAACAGCCTTGGAAGTGGGATTAAAAACAATAAAACCAACGACACGTGGTTAAAATACCTCTGAATAATTCAAGATGTAAGCAAGAAATGAACCCCATGCCACCGCCTGGGCAGTTTTTTGCACTTCATGTGCTCTCCCCGCCACCCCTCACACCTGTACTCCTTCTACCTGTGCTTGACTTAACAGAAAAAATGACACAAAGGTTGACGCCTGTGTACCTGGTGTCAGCAGGTGCCCAGGGGCGCGGTCGCATCTCCCTCGGGGCACCCGGGTGGCGAGTTCCTGGGGTAACACCTGACTTGGGACTGGGGGTGAATTCCAACGGCCTCCATCCGAGAGGCCGCCCCTTCTCCTTAGGAGTGAGGACCCCTTTCCTCCCGGCCTAGGCCATGGGAGCGCCCGCCATGCCACCTACTTCACACGCCAACTCCCACGACGACAGCTCCTCTCGGGCAGCAGCCTGACAGCCTCGCGCTGGAGCCAAGCCCTCTGCTGTCGAGTCCCAGCTCCTCCACTCCGCCTGCGACGTCCCAGGAGCCCGCTCCTTACAGAAATCTCACATAAATCTTATCTGCGGCAGAGAAAGGGCCTCGCAGGTCGGCCGCCTGGCTGCAGGGCGGAACCGAGGGCAGGCTCCCTGGGGCGGGGCCACACGGCCGACCGGAACCGGCGGACCGGAAGCCGGGCGGCCGCGTCTTCCGCCAGGCACGGCGGGAAACCGGAGCTGGGTAGCTTGGAGGCGGCCCGGCCTCCGAGGCTCGCGGTGCGGGTGGAGGGCAGCTCCCGAATTCAACAGGCTGTGCGAGGGAGAGGACTGGTTATGTACACGCGCTGCTTCCGGCCTTCTAGTAATTGGACCCGAGGGTGCACCGCCTGGTACTTGCAGGGCGCCGCAGCCCAGCGCTTGCCCAGTCTAGCCTAGTGGCGGCTCAGCCGCAGTTTCCGTTCAGTGAGCTCTGTGTTTCTGCACAAAGCAACACACCTTCCGGGAGAGGCTCAGGATGCTCCGGGATGCTCGTGGGATCCAGCGTTTCAGCGTCTCGAGTAAGTCAGCCCTCAGCACGTTCTCGTGCGGAGCCCGGGAGGGGACATGGCCCACACGGGAGTGGAGGATGGCCCCGTGCGGCAGGATTTGGTGTCGGGTGAACGGATTGCAGATCGCATTGAGATCCCCGGTTCCGCGAACGCCTCACAAAGCACAGCGCAGGCTTCACAGGTCAGGTGCAGTGCTTGGTCTGCGGTCGCCCCCGTGCGTTTGACCTTTGTTGCCAGACCCTGGTTCGGTACGTGGAAGATGGAGTTGGCGTGGGTTTAGAGGCCGGATTTTCCATGACCAGGGAGAGGCTGCAGGATGGCCTGGCCTCGCAGGAGCCCGACGCCATCATCAACTGTTAAAGACGTGGCGGTGTGGTCCCCTGGAAACAGCTCTGTGTCCTGCCCCAGCCCTTCACCAAGTTTGCTGCGGTGGTGGTGGGGTGGCGGCAGGAGGGGGGAGTTAAGGGGCTGCTCGCTGCTTCCTCTCCTTCACCGAAATGTGCTGGAGCATCTGGCCCGGCCGAGGCAGGCTGTGCCCCGCTTCCAGCTTCTGCAGATGGACTTTCCGCCCTTCGCGGGCTCTCTGGCTCCCCACGTGCTCCGCAGTCCAACAGTATGCCTCCCGGATCCCCAGCACGTCCTCTGGTCCCCAGCGGGAAACTGCGCCGCACAACCCGCTGCAGGTGGCAGAGCAAGAGCCCCTACCCCACTCGGGGCAGCGTCCTGGGTTGCTCAGGTCTCATGATACAACGTCATTGTCGTGTGCATGAGCCACACGCTGAGGCCTGGCAACCCCCAGGCTTCCCATCACATCAGAGGCACCAAGTGAAGAGGGTTAGATATATGTATATTTTTTAAAAACATTTGAAAAAAATATGATGTTTCCTTGTCACGGGAACAGGCTGAATGTGGTTGCAGAAGGAGCAACAGCTGAGTCAGGAGAATTGGGGGTATAAAGTCCTTTTGTCCTTCTGCAAACATTTGTCCTGCTCATTGTGGCGTAAAGAAGAGTGTGGGCCTCAGAATGGCTGGTGTGACCTGCAGAGCCTCAGCCCAGGAGCTCCACTGGCCCAGTGTCTGGCCAGTCCTCTGTGTTTGGAGAAAGAGGAGAGAGCAAGAGATGCGAAGAAGATGGACTTCATCAGAAGCATTTGCCATTTCAGCTTCCTTTCCTCCTTACCTTCCTCAGACTCGGATTCCACTGCCTCTGTCTTAGCGTGTTGACCTTGGATGAAAACCTTGGCGCTGCCGGACCTCAGAAGGAAGGACAGGGAGCAGCTGCAGCTGTCAGAGGCAACAGGCATCTCTGACAGCACCTGAAGCACCTGGAAAAGCTGATCCCGAGTTCAAGGGAGAAGGAAGCGGCCTCTGAGCTCCATCTCTCTGCACTGTTGCACATGGTGGCCTGACCTGAGAGAGAGGGAAGTCTCTCCAGAAAATTTCTGCCTTTACTCAAAATACAATAAAACCTTGGATTGTGAGTAACTTGTTCTGCGAATGTTCCGCAAGACGAGCAAACATTTGTAATACATTTTAACTTGATAAATGAGCAATGTCTTGCGATAGGAGTACATGACGCCAAACATCACATGATCACAACTGAATCAATAGTTCTTGAAATTTGTTTTGATACACAAATGCTTTGGATTATAAGTATGTTTCCAGATTGAATTATGCTTACAAATCAGGGTTTTACTCTAATGTTATTCTCAGATGCTTGATGCACTGTTGGAAATAAAATTATTAATCATGCAAATAAACCACTTGACTGTTAAAAAAGAAGGACATAAGATAACAATAAATGGGCCAGTTCTTCAAGAAGATGTCACAATCCATAACGTATATGCATTTACCAACAGAGCATCAAAGTATATGAAGAAAAAACTGATAGACCTGTAAGAGAAAGATAAGCCACTACAGCTACATCAGTAATTGACAGATAAAACAGGCACAAAACAAACAGCACAGTCAGTCCGCTGTATTTCAACAACAGGAGGTTACACATTTTTTTTCAATATCACATGGAACATTCACAAATATATTCTACGGCATAAAACGTATCTTAAATATAAAAGGGTAGAAATCATACAGAATAGGCTCTCGTAACCCAGTGGGATTAAACTAGAAATTAATATCAGAAAGATGGCTGGAAAACAGAAGATATTGGAGATTCGGCAACACATTTTTAAATAATATGTGGGTCAAAGAAGCCTCAAGAGAAATTAAGAATATTAGAAACTAAATAAATTTTTTTTTCAATTTGAATTAAAGTTCAAATTTGAGTATAAAACGTCCAGAATTATGCAGGAAAAGCAATACTTAGAAGGAAATGTACAGCATTGACTGAGTACCCCAGAGAGAAGATAAATCTAACATTAGTAATGTAAGCTTCCACTTTATGAAACCAGAGAAAGAAGACGCATGCAGATCTCAAGAGTGCAGAAGAAAAGAGCAGATATGAATGAAAACAGGAAAACATTATAGAAAGTCAATAAAATCAGAACCTGGTTCTTTTTATTGATAAAAGTATCAATAAAAATGGTAACCCTCTAACCAGGCTAAGTAAGAGAAAAAAGAGAATATAAAAGTTACTAATATCAGAAATTAAGTAGAGCTATCACTAGTGATTCCATGGACATTGAAAGAATGATTGAGGAATATTATGAGCTGCTGTATGACCTAAAATTTGATAAATAAAATGTATGAAATCCTTGGAAGACACAATCTAACAAACTTCCCACGAAGAGATAATGGGCAATGTATTGAAGAAATGGGATTAATAACTTTACAAAAAGAAAGCACCAATATAGATGGTGAATTCCACCAAATACTTAAAAAAATGATAATCATTTCTCAACAATTTCTTTCAGAAAATAGAAGAAGAGGTAATAGTTCCTACTCATTCTTTTTTTTTTTTTATTATTTTGTTAAAGTTTATTTATTTTGAGAGAGAGAGAGAGAGAGCAGGGCAGAGACAGAGAGAATCTCAAGCAGGCTCCCCACTGTCAGCACAAAGCCTGATATGGGGCTCGAGCTCATAAATGTGAGATCATGGACTGAGTTGGAACCAAGAGTTGGATGCTTAACCAACTGAGCCACCCAGGTGCCCCAGTACTTCCTACTCATTCTGTGCGGCCAACATTACTCTATACCACAACCGGATAGAGACATGGTAAACTACAATATTTCTTGTAAACATAGAAGTAAAATCCTCAATGTAATATTAGCAATTGGAATCCAATAATATGTAATAGAATTAAATACCACAACAAAATAGGAATTATCTCAGATATGCAGGGGTCTTTCAAGATTTGAAAATCAATGCATGCAATCCATCATATCAACAGGTTAAAGAAGGAAGATCATACCATCATGTCAATTGATGCAGAAAAAGCATTTGGCAAAATCTAACACTAGGTTATCATAAAAACTCACTAAAATGTGGGAATAGAGGTGGACTTCCTCAACTTGATAAAGGAAATCTACAAAATAATTTATAAGCTAACATCATACATAATTGTGAAAAACTAGAAGCATTCTACCTAAGATCAGGACAAAGCAAAGATGTTTCCACTCATCCCTCTTTTTAATCTTATATTGGAAGTTCTACCTAATGCAATAAAACATGAAAAGGAAATAAAGGTAAACAGGATTAAAAAACAAATTGTTCACAGATGACATGATTGTTGAAAATTAAAAAAAAATCAACCAAAAACTCATGGAGATAATAAGTGATTACAACAAGGTTCAGGATAATGTTAATATATAAAAATTAATTGTTTTCCTATATACCAGCAACAAACAGTTGGAACTTGAAATTAAAAGCCCAATACAGATTATTTTAGCACCAAAAAAAGGGTGCATATAGAAATAAACCTAACAAAATATATAAGACCCATATCAGGAAATATACAAAATTCTGATTAAAAAAAAATCAAAGAAGAACCAAATAAATGGAGATATATTCCAGGTGCATGAGTAGAAAGACAATATTAGAAAGCTATTTCCAACTTGATAGATTCAATGCAATCTCCCCAAAATTCCAGTAAGTTATTTTGTAGATATCAAGTAACTAATTCTAGGGGCACCCGGGTGGCTCAGTTGGTTGAGCATCTTGAGTTTCATTTCAGATTATGATCTCATGGTTGTGAGATTGAGCCCACGTTGGGCTCTGTGCTGAGCATGGAGCCTGTTTGGAATTCTTTCTCTCCCTCTCTCTGCCATCCCCCCACTTGCACGCATGTTTTCTCTCTCTCTCTCTCCCTCTCTCTCTCTCTCTCTCTCTCTCTCAAAATAAATAAATAAACTTAAAAAAAATGAGCAACTAGTTCTAAATTTTACATGGAGAGGAAGAAGATCTGGAATAGCCAATACAGTATTGAAGAACAGAGCTGGAGACTGACACTACTCAACTTCAAGACCTACTATAAGGTCAAAATGATAAAGACATTGTGGTATTGGCAAACAATAGGTAAGTAGATCAATGGAACAGAATAGAGGTCCCAGAAATAGATGCACATACATGTAGTCAACTGATCTTTGACAAAGTAGCAAAGGCTATAAATACAGTGGAGCAAAGATAGCCTCTTTAACAAATGGTTCTAGAACAATTGGACATCCACAGTCAAATCAAAACACAGTTTATACCTTTCACAAATAGCAACTTAAAGTGAATCATTGACCTAAATGCAAACACAAAATTATATAACTTTTAGAAAATAACATTGAAGAAATGATAGGCGACTTTGGATCTGGCAATGACTTTTTAGATAGAACACCAAAAATGTGAACCATTAAAGAAAAAATTGATGTTAGATTTCATTCAAGTTTGAAATTTCTGCTTTTTGACAGATGACATTAAGTGAATGAAAATACATGCCATGGACTGGGAGAAAATATTTGCAAGTCACATATCTGATAAAGGATTTATATTAAAAATATACCAAGAAATCTTGAAATTCAACACTAAGAAAACAAGCATCCTAACTAAAAAATGGGAAAAGATCTACACAGATGCCTCATCAAAGAAGGTATACAGATGGTGCATAAAGCATCTGATAAATGTTTTACATCATGTAATTTCAGGGAATCACAAATTGAAACAATAACGAATACCACCACACATCTACTAGAATGGCCAGAGTCTAAAATGCTAACACCAACAAATGCTGGTGAAGATGCGGAGAAAAGAGAACTTTCAATTATTGCTGGTGGGAATGCAAAATGGTACAGCCACTTTGGAAGATAATGGTTTCCTACAAAACTAAATGTGTTTTATATGAGTTCCAACAATAGTGCTTCCTGGTATTTATCCAAATAAACTGAAAACTGAAAAATCCGTATAAAAACCTGCACATGAATGTGTGTAGCACCTTTGTTCAAATTGTCAAAAATTAGAAGCAATCAAGGTGTCCTTCAGTAGGTGAATCGATAAGTTAGTCGTGGTCCATCTGTACAATGGAGTATTTATTCAGTGATACAAAGAAATGGGCTCTTAATCCTGAAGAGACATGGAGGAACCTAATGCATATTACTAAGGGAAAGAAGGCAGGCTCCATACTCTATTATCAACAACATGGAATTCTGGAAAAGTAAAAACTATAGAGACCATAAATTATCAGTGATTTTCAGGGGTTTATGGGGGAAAAGGGGAGAACTATAGGTGAAGCATAGGGTGTTTTTAGGTCAGTGGTGCTATTCTGTCTTATACTCTAATGGTGGATACAGTACATGATGCATTTGTTGAAACCCCCACAACCGTACAACACAGAGTGAACCCTAATACCACCTATGGACTTCAGTTAACAACAAGGTATCAATACTGATGCATCAATTGTAATGAATGTGTTGTAGCAATGTAAGATGTTAATAATAGAAAAAGCATATAATAGGGGAGGAATACATGGGAACTCTGTACTACATGTTGAGTTTTCTATAAATCTAAAATTTCTCAAAACAGTAATCTGTTAATTAAAAATAAACAGTTTAATGTACAGCTGTCTCTTTCACCAGTAAAACATGTTGATAATCTAAAAAAATTTGATATTGTCAGATTTTAACTTTTGTTTTTCTAGTGAGTATAAAATGTATTATGGTTTTGATTTCGGTGCATATTGCTAAGACTGAGAATATATACATATCAAAATACATGTATTCTTACAAGAATGAGTACTCTTCAATATTTGGTTGTCATGTGAATGCATTATATCAGGCTCGTTTGGTTTAAATCTTCACTTACTAATTTTACTGTTTGTTCGATACAGTTACCAAAAGATCTGTATGGAGTCTCTAACTATTATGGTGCATTTTTCAATTATTCATTGTATTTCTGTCAATATTCACTTTATATAATTTGATGATACATTATTTAGTGCATAAAAGTATAGGATTTCATATTTTATTGGTGAATTCAAATTTTTTATCATTATTTGATAGCTCTCTTTAACTTGAGTAATTAAAGTATTGGCCTAAGATATATTTTACATGACAATATAGTCATACCAACTTTCTTTTGCTTAGTATTTGCCTTATAGTTGATACATTTTTAAAAATTATTTTTCAATCTTCTTTGTCCTGAGGTTTAAGGTTTGTGTCTTATAAATGGCACATAGATAAATTAGTTGGTTTATTTATCCATTCTGACAATCTTGTCTTTTAATTGGAGAACTGAGTTTTGACATGTGTTGTGATTATAAATATATTCAGAGTTTTGTTGAAAATAAAGTTTTTAGTTGATAGAGTCCATTGTTGCTGATGAGGGAATATTTTCTCGATCTTTTTTGGGTATTCTTTGTTTTGCTTTGTCTTGTTTTATTCCTTCTTTTTCTATTAATACCTTGTCTCTGTCTTTGGGGTTTAATGTTTCCATGTAGTATGACTAGTTTTACTTTTTCTTCATTTGTGGTTTGGAATTCACTGATATCCTGAACTGGAGTATTAACACTTACCAGAATTTCCAGAACATTCTCTGATGGTTGTCCCTTCTCCAGTCATTCTGGTCTCTCCTCCATGAACTCCACGTCCAGCATCAGATGGCTTCCTCTAGTGTCTGTTTCTCTTAACTCCTCTTCCAGTTTGTCAACCTCTGTCTCTTCTGCCATCCTGAAAAAATTTTCAAATATACGTTGTATTTCTTTAGTTCTTTCTTCATCAAGAGGAACTGCTCTTAAACCTGCTGATTTAAAAAAAAAAATTCATTCATTTTGTTTTTCAGACCTAGGTTTCTATCTGGTTCTTTTCAAAACGTTTTATCATTTTCATATACTTTTGCTCTTTAATCTCATTTTGGTAACTTCTCTTGCTTGCCTCCTTGTAGGTCTTATGATTTTCTTTTTAACTGTAATCTTTTCTTACAAGTTTCTATGTGAGAGGATTCTGCGGAGTGAGTCGAACTGCCATACCTTCAAAAGGAATTGCATTTTTTTCTATATACATCATTAACCTTGGGCCACAGTAAATTGATTTTTCTTTTGGAGGTAAATTCAGCACTTAATTTCATATGTGGCTTGGTGTTTTTCTTCCAACCTGGTCCGAGGCCCTTTCCTGCCTTATCCTGCAGGGCAGGTTCTGCTTCAGCACACTGTTATGCTAAGGTCTAGACTTCCGGGTCCTTTTCACTCTCTATCTCAGCCACGCCCTTCTTTGCTCCAGTTTTTAAATCAGAACTCATGTTCGCCCAGTTTTACTAGCTATCTGACAGTGAGGTCCAGTGTCCTGCTTTTCTTTTGATCCCATTTGTGGCTTGGTTTTCAGTTTTTCAGAATGCTCCACTTCCTCGGTGGCTGACTAATGCAGTCTGTGTGTGCCTGTGTGTGTGTGTGTGTTTGAGTGTGAGTATGTTTAAGTTTCCTTCTGGCGTTTTCTGTGGTGTTTCAGGGGAAAAGTTCTTGTTTAGGGCATCTGAAAGCTATCCTTCCTCCTCTCCTTTCTGTCGTTACATTCTTCCCTCTTTTCCAAACACCCCCTCCAAACTGGCCTGTCCTTCTAGACCTGGATCAGTGCTTCAGATCATTTCCTCTTGCCCCTCACGAAAGTGAACTTCTCCTAGCACTTCTAGGCAAGATCGACTAGTGTGTGCAGTGTGACAGTAAAGTGGTTGTCATCACTCAAGGAGAACACAACCAGGATTCAAATCTACGGGATCCGTCGTGTGCCTCCGGCAGGTTCTTCTGTCTCCATGCAGCTTCCCCAACCTCTTCTGTACATCTGGGGCGTAAGCATCATGCGAGACACTGAGTGTGAGACTGCTTTGTTATCTGCCATTCCCCCTACAAGCACAAGCTATTTTGATTTTTCAACTGAAGAACTTGTAGGTCCTAGAACTATATGAGCCAAAGCCAAAAGGGACAATATTAAGGAGTTATGTAAATTTTTAAGTAAAGAATATTTTATTTTTTTGATCACTGGGGTTTTCGTGCCTCTCTGAATTAGTCTGTACACTTCGTCTCTCACACGTGCAGAGAAAACGTTTTACATCATACGTGCATCGCCTGTCCTCGTGGATATTCGTAAAAGACAGCAAAGGAAATATTTCAGCGTAGCTTCCTCATCATCAGCACTGAAATGGAATCATAAACCATAGTTAATTTCATTTCCAGAATTTTTATAATAGTAGGACAGCTGTTCAGCATAACTTTTCCTGTTGCTTTTCAATTTACGTACATACGATAAAATAAATTTGGAAGCAAAGGCCAAGAGGCTTGGGTGAACTTTATGAAATTTAATTTGGCTCTGTCCGGGGCTTATTTCTCATTGGAACATTTTCAGTCTCATGGACTCTCCTTTAGTAGGTATCAGGTTCTCAAACCTGGTTTCAGATATAATTTTAAAACTAAGCTGAAAGGCAGTAATTGTATGAAAAGATGGTTTGAAAGTCTTCTGTATTTTCTCGTTGGTAACGTATTTAGGGAAAAAGGTGGATTCTATTTTTATAAACCTACTACTTAATGTTGCCCATTTTGATACTACAGTGTGATTTTTCAAATCAAATATTATACTATTAAATGAAATATTCAGATATACCAACATTAATATTTTGTGGAAAAATCCTATCTCTATTACCGTTGTTGCATGTTCAAATATAAGAAATTCTTGAGCCCAGAGTATTGAAGCCAGAGAGATAAAGTCATTTGTTCAGGTGTGTAAGTGGAAATTAACTTAACAATGGGATTGATTGTGTTCATTTAGTGTTTCAGCTTGACAGATTATAATTATAAATGCATGGCTTCTGTTTCTTCTATCTGTAAATAATGGCCGGAAGTGAAAAAGATGTAGCCAGTAAAGATCAGATTAGACGGCTAATTCTTCTTCTTGAGGCATTTTTCGGAAAACAGAATTTACATTATTCATGGTGCTTAAAATGCCAAGGAACAGCCAAACTTCAGTCTCAGCTGGGCCCCAACACCTGGTTTTTAACCATACGATTTTTTAATTCTTTTTTGGTAGGGTGATAAGCATTTTGAAATTCAGAAAGCTTCCTTCCATGAATTTTAAGTGTGGGCAGACCTCAGAATACCAATGGTACAAGTGTGTTGAGAAATTACATTAACTTTAGGGTCTTATGACTTAATCTCCCTTTCAGAAAGAATCCTACCTTCAATTACTATTTGTTCAGAACACTCTGAATATTGCAGCAGTAGAACAAGAAGTCCGATTGACAGGGAAGATCGCTCCATCTATGTCCCCATTTCAAGGGGACATAAGATCATCTCTCAGATTTGAAGTGAGAAAACTTTCTTTAAGGAGGAGGCAACAGCCACGTCTGTGCACAACTAATCCTGAACCTGAACCAGCTTTTCCATATTATAGAATATGCCCTTTTCCTCTCGTCTTAACTTTTCATTTCATAGGCTTCGGCAGCCAAGCACTGTGAGAAGGACTACTTTGTAATCATTTTGATTTATCTATAAGCAGGACATTTGCAAAATCCCTTTAGAAACTCATCCTCACAGATTTGTAGCTCAATTAAGCACATTCAGTTAGTCTAGATAGACTGGCTGAGGAGTGTATAAGGTTCAAATCCCAAAAGATTCTAGGATTTTGTGCAGTTCGTTGTAACAAAAAGCCTCATTTCCTTGCAATGATAGATCTTCAAAACGTTTGGAAAAGAAACAGCATCTCTGACAAATGACATATGTACACTTGAATTTTGCAGCCCCAGATTTTTCCTATACCCGATCTTCGGGAAGGGGGTGTAGGGTCAGGACATAGTCAGTATCCTCATTGTTTGATGCTGGGCAGACTAAAAGCTCCTTTAGCTCATGTCTCGCCAGGTGTCCAAGCGAGAGAAGCTCAGGTGTGTGTAACCCACTGTTGTCACCCCCACCCCAAATATTCTCGGCTGGATAAAAATGGGGGGGACTAATAACTTTTTGAGGTCCTATTTGGTCCCAGACACAGTGCTAACTTTTGTCTGCTTTGCCAAATCTGATTCTCAACACTATTCTATGAAGAAGGTCCCCCCCAAAAAAAAGGCCAAGTTTTTTTTTTTTTTTTGAGTGAAAGTGGGGGCAAAGAGAGGAGGCAAAGAGGGAGGAGGAAAAGGAAAACTTGCTCAAGAGCTCACATCTGGTATGTGGCATGTTAACACTTTATCCAAGGTCACACGGCTAGTAGAATGGCCAGGGGAGCAAATATGTGGTTTGTTTGTCTGACACCAAAACCTGTGTGGTTTGCTGCTCATGCCGCGTGACCTGGTGCTGGGTGTGAGGGCCCGAGGAGTCCTCTTGCCTTGTGGACACAGAAGGATATATTTCTTTGTCTCCCTTGCACTTAGACGTGGTCGTATACTGAGTTCTTGTCAGTGGAATATGTTCGTACTTCATGGTCTGTCCACTAAAACCTTCCTCACACAATCCTCCCCTTCTTTCCCTATTGGAAGGCTGGATGAAAGACCCGAGGTCATAGGGGAGAGCCATACCACACAGTGGAAGGGGTTGGGGTCTCTGCAACATGACATAGAAGGTTGTCTTGGACACACATGCCTGAAGAGCTGTGTGAGGAGGAAGCCGACTTCTCCTGGGTGGAGGGCCGGGCTGGCGTCGTTCATTAGAGCAGTTGGCTCACCGTGAGTGCAGACCCGAGGAGATGGGGCAGCGTTGCCCATCCCGACCTCCTCTAGCCATGATCCTGCCCCCTTTTATCCTGTGTGACAAAAAACTAACCAGGTCAACTAAACCCTACCAGTGTGTCAGCTTCTGACACATAACAATGCCCCGTCCTGAAGACTTAAGTCCTGAAAATTTCACACCAGGAGGCATATCAAAGAACGGTGTCAGGGGAACAACCGTCAGCACATCATAGTGTGTAGGCATAAACCTGTTTACACAGCGGATGGCTCAGCCCTGCGCGTATTCCGTTCCATGCTCTGCCGACACTGTGAAAGACAAGAAAAATAAAGTGACC
Organism: Paguma larvata; assembly: GCA_030068075.1. Taxonomy (NCBI): domain Eukaryota; kingdom Metazoa; phylum Chordata; class Mammalia; order Carnivora; family Viverridae; genus Paguma; species Paguma larvata. The sequence continues at coordinate 133,470,055 of CM057828.1, forward strand.
AGTCCGTTTGATCCTTGACACTGTATTGTGCACGGATGCAAGCACGATGCGCTGTCATTTATTATGAAATTTAAAGCCGTAGGAGAGAATAAACTCCTCACCTTCCCAGATACAGACGAATATTTCTCATCTCTGTGGAAAAGCAGAAGAAAGAGGCATCTCCAAAGAGTGTGCCCACGAGAGCTTCATCTCCTCATAGATTTCTGTGATCACAGGCCTCAAGTCGAGATCTGGAGCCCACAAATTACAATACCCGCAGCAGGATAACATCTCCGTGCTGCCGTTATGGTTACTAATGCAGTTACAAGTGAGAATTCTGTTGGCTGCATGCTTGACTGAGGATGAGTTTATCTTCACAATATCCCTGGAAGGCAGGCAGGTGACGACTTTTATTAACACCATTTTAGTGATGAAGGAGCCAGAGAAGAGGAGTGCAAAGGCATTTCCCAGCATAATGCAGCAAATCTAAAGCAAAATTAAGTTCAGAACTCAAAGTATTTCAATTGTTAGGTACACTTAGGCAGGGATTCATATCCGTATGCGTTTGGGGACAGAATCCCTGTTGTTGAGGAAGATTTTCTCCAAGGTCATAAACGAAAACAAATGTTAATGCCTTGCTGGTAGATTTAAAAGACTTTATGACTTTTTTTAGTGTCTAGGTGTGTCCTAATAGGGCCTGACCGTGAAGGAGAAGGAGAAGGATCAGCTCGAAATACATTTCCTGCGAAGGACATTTCAGCCCTGATGTATTAAACGTATCAGCACGTCCCCCAATATTCACAGCATACCCCTGTGAGTTTATTTCCGCTCTTGTGGCATTGGAAAGACTTCGCGTGGCAATTTAGAATTATTCAAGGAAAGGAATCACTGCCCAGTTTATACCCAGTACTAAGTGGCTCCCAGTTCAAAGACGCGCCATGCGTGTAAAGTAAAGCCGTCCCCTTAAACCTGACTTGCCTCAGTGCTCCATCCCCAAAGCCTCTTTGTGATGCTTGCTCCTGCCGCATACAAACATATTCTGAACTATACACCATTCACCCTATTTCTTACCCCATAAACTCCCTGAAAGTCCTCTGTCTTCATACATTTAAATCTGTGTATTCTGTCCATTGGGAAAAACTTTATCTGCACGTGAATCTACATGTCAGTCCTTTTTCATCCTTCAAAGACCTCTGAAATATTACAGCTTCTCTTGAATCACAAAATTACCTTTGTGGGACATTCACTTCCTCGCTTGCTTCCCGTAAGATTTATCAATAGCTTGTGAACCCTTGGAACATAAAAATTGTCATGTCGGTTTTTTCCCCGTGAGAACTAGCATTGTATTTTGTATGCAGCAAATATTCAGTAAGTGCTTCTCTTATTTAACCAGTTTTTTTTTTTTAAGTTTATGTATTTATTTGGAGAGAGAGAGTCGCAAGCAGGGAAGGGGCAGAGAGAGAAGAGAGAGAGAATCCCAATTAGGCTCCATGCTGTAAGCACAGAGCCTGATGTGCGGCTCGATCTCACCACAAACCGTGAGATCGTGACCTGAGCCGAAATCAAGAGTTGGACACTTAACCGACAGCCACCCAGGGACCCTGTCTAACCAGTTTTTAATGTAGCTTCAATTTTTATTTTTTTGCTTTAATTTATTAATTAATTAAGTTTTTTGATAGAGAGGAGATAGAATTAGATTTGGAACAAGACATGAATTCTTTATAGGACACAGAAGGGTAACAGAGTCTAGAAAATACAGTATATACTTGGTTGCATTAGTCATTTTGGACCAAGGATTTTTTGTTTGTTTTGACTATTGCTTATTTATTTTATTAGATCCTCCCTCCATTACATGCATGTTAGGATTTCAGGTTTTCCAAAGAAGTTGCTAACACATCTGGTGTTATTTTCTCTAAGTCTTTATGCTGTATTTCCTAGGAAACTGTTTAAAATTACATCCACATGCCAATAATGAGTGAGATTGACCTTAGAGTCCCTTTTAGAAAGGTGAAAACAATACATTCTTATTTATAAAGGGATATTTACACTAAAAAATAAATAGAAAAAAGTAAAAAGGATGCCTAAGTTGAATTTTCCTAGGGAAAAAAATATAGCCAAAGTCATTAGTGTTAGAAGAAATGATCATTATAAGTGACCGGAGTTAGAACAGCTGTCATTCCAAAAGGCATATTGTAAGATACAGGCGATTTCAGAAGTTTGTCCTGTTTATTATGTAATCGAGATAGCATTGCAGTGGGTGACCCACACACATTTAGACTTTTGGGACACTGCCCCCTTGAGATTTATATAAAAGTGTTTCAATCTCCATCCCACATTTGACGGCAAATTCAATATTCATATTCAAATTCTTATGTCCAAGATTTCTTGGGTTGGGATGAGATTACTCTAATGAAGGCTATGGTACTTGTCACATATACTTAGAACTACCTGTATTTATTATATTTACAGATTTTAGCTAAATGTAATCATTCCATACTCAAAGATATAAATATCTATCAGAGAAAAAAGAGTTTTTAGAAATAAAGTTTGCTGTTGTTGGTGTTGCATTGAGTAGACTCTAACTGTAGTTTCTATAGGCAAAAACAAATTCATATATGGGAAGAATTTCTGGTGGGATTTGAGGTATTTAAGAGGGCAGTCCTTAAGATATGGGGGTACCAGGCAACACAATAAATCTTTACTTCAGTTGCCATTCACATGCTTATGCTGCCAAAATATCTGTAGCTATTATTTTTCTATGTAAATTCCAAATCCTGGCAGGAAGATGAGTGGCCCAAATTAGAACAAGGGTCCTATAACTGAAAACTCTATTCCTGTTTTAGAACGAGACCAGGTAGGAACAGAAGGAGCCACTCCAGTCTGCTCTGTGCAGGTGCAGTCTTCCTTGGGGAAAGAGAGCTACTGTGTCTGGAGGGCTTCCTCAGGAGGTGTCTAATGGAAAGATTACTTGGTTTGCCTCCTCACTCGACAGACGAGGACACAGACTCCCCTCAGAGCTGAGTGCTGTGCTGATGGCCAGGAGCTGGAGGCTGAGATTTAAGTGGAAGGGGGCCTCCTAATTCCCATTCCTTTACTGTGTTTCATTTCAGGGAAGGAACTCTGTTTTTTGAACTTAGAATTTGAAGAGGTTTTCAAGTGTGTATATCACATATGAGGTACTTCTATTTCTTCTTCCTATTGCCCGTACCGCCACCGGACCTGAGCAGCCACAGGAGTAAAAACTGTTAGAGGAATAAAAAGCATCACACAATATAATTTTCAGAGGTGCCCAGGCTTTGTACCATCATGTAGAAGTTAAGATCTTCACTTACGTATCTGATCAGTTTCCTGGTCCTGAGCTGATGTGCACTGTGAGTTTGAGGCTCCTGGTCCCAGGCTACCTGCTCATAAAGTTGGGTCTCTAGAGCGGCATGCATCACTGTCAATGGATAATATGTTAGAAGTGCGGTGTTTTAGGCGCTTCCTAAGATCGGTGGAATTGAACAGTTGCGGTCAAGGCCCACTTCTGGCTTGACTGGCCTTCCTGGTAATTCTGGTACACATTCAGGTTTGAGAACCACTGCTTCTACCTATTGATACTTCTTTTTAAAAAAACTACCCTGGCAATTACTTTATAGGCCTAGCTTATTTTCCTTTTTTTAAAATATATTTTTAGGTTTATTTATTTAGTTTTGAGAGAGACAAAGAGTGCAAGCAGAGGAGGGGCAGAAAGAATGAGAGAGAGAATCCCAAACAGGCTCCTCAGGGTCAGCGTAGAGCTCAATGTGGGGCTCCAACTCATGAAACCATGAGATCATGTACTTGAGCCGAAATCAAGAGCTGGACATTTAACTGACCGAGCCGCCCAGACGCCCCAATTTTACTTGTGATTGAGAAACCATATAGAGTACATTCTATATGCCCAGCACTGTCGTGAGTATTTTAGAAACATTAACTCATATGGTCCTCATAACAGCCCTAACACATAAAAACACCATGATTTCAGATTTATATTGGGAGAAACTCATCATACTATGAAGTCTAACACTTGCCTTATCGTCCTCCAAAATAGTTGTTTGTTTTTGCTTTCCCAACCACACTAGAACAAACATGTGACACAAAGGATGTGATCATAAAGAACTATTAAAATGAGTGAACATAATGCATGAATGAATTCCTCTTATACAGAAAATGCTCTTTATAGAATTCTCAAAAGGTCGTGCCATAAACCTTTTTTCCGACTCTATAATAATACATACCTTTACGTGGCTCAGTGAGGACAAAGAACATCAGTCAAGACTTTCCACGTCGCACCTACCTGGGCGATAGCTCTGGTTGATTAAAAAGATAGAGGAATCTGAGACCTATATAGCAGGTGGACGGCTAGAAAAGAGGTCGCAAATAAAATTTATTCAAGTCTGAGAAATAGAATCTCATTCAGTTTCAGGACTCAGGAACAGTAAGTAGAGACACAAATAAAAACCTTCCTTTTGCTTTGCTACCGGCTGAATGCTTGCATCTCCCCAAAATTTCTATAGTGAAACCTAACCGCCAGCATGGTGGTCTTAGCGGGGTGGGGCCTGTGGGAGATGGTTAAGTCATTAGGGTGGAGTGTCCTTATGAAAGAGACCCCGCAGAGCTCCCTCAACCCCTTCCACCATGTGAGGGCTTCATGAGAAGACGCCATTCATGACCCAGGGGGCAACCTCTCACCAGACACAGAATCTGCCAATACCTTGATCCTGTAAGTCCAGGATCAGGTTTGAAGAGTAAATACCTGTTATTTTTAAGCCACTTTATCTATGGTTATTTTTATTATAGCCACCTGAATGGACTAAGACACACTGATAAGAGACTTGCCATGATATTGGACTGATGGTCACACCCTGGTGTCTCACTCATAACCAGCAGAAGGCAGATGATGAAGGCAAGAGTGTCGTCTTCAAATAGGAGGGCCATTTATATTTGGGGGATAGCGAGACCTCCACCAAATGTCATGTCTGTAGCAAATGTAAGAGTTAGAATGTCATTATCTGACCCGTGTCATGTCTGAATACAACGTGGCAGTAGAGGTTCCTTGCTCCTACAAGATTACAGACTGTGGGGTTCAAAACTGTAATTTGAGGTTATGAACATACAATAGAACATACTGGCCTAACAGAGGATATTACCATGTAAAAAATATATGCTTTCCATTAAAATATAATAAGTTGCTGATTGAGTTTAGCAGCAAATTGGATTTGTCAGAAGAAAAATCAATGCGCTTAGATATGGATCAATTTATATTGATAAGTTTGAAAGAAAGTGAGAAAAATATATGGTACCTACTGTATTTCTACCCACGCTGACATTTTCAAGACACCTAACTTTGAGCAAAGGGAACTCTTCACCAGGCTTCTGACTTCACAAGCTACATCTAGCAAGATAGGTTTGAGTTATGTATTTACTTTTTCACAGGCATCAAGCAGCCAAGTCTTAGTCTCCTTCGATGTTAGAAAAGTGATGTGATGATGCTCGAAAGTTCTCCCGTGATGTCGGCAGGAAAGCGTTGAGGGAAGTGATGGTAGACATCCCTGGACAAGACCAAGACCATTACTTGGGTCTTGACTTGGGGAAAAGTAGGTGTGAACTTGGCATTGTTACTTTCCCATCCTGCTCATCTGTCTTGATGACAGACTTACACGGATCGAGGATTTGCACGCTTGCCCCAAAAGGCTCTGCCAAATGAACTCAAAGGGAAATAGTTCTAAGACTGAAGACAAGCCCTTCTAGGCCAGTTCTCATGTGAATTAACAGGAAAATGAATGAACGAACGAATGAATGAATGAATAAAAGGAAGAAAGGAAAGAGAGAAACTTTCCTGGAGGCTTGCTTCCATTTTTATCATCTCATGTTTTTCCTGAATACATCAATATGCCAGAATATAAACAATTTTATGAATTCCATGGAATGAATACTAACATAACATTCACCACATAAAGCGGTATCAGATTTCTGGTCCACACAGGAACTCGCTGAGTGAGAAAATTGTTGCATGAACAGCCGGTCGTTTCACTGTATGGCTGTGCTGGCATGACCCTCGCAAGAAGATGTCCAAGACTTCAGCTTAGGTCTGGAATTCACCGATGGGTTACGTGCGGGCTCAGTCTTTCTGCCACTATGCTACTATTCCAACGCAAGTTGCATGAGGAGTTCATTAGCAAAAAGACCAGAGCTTTGAGCCTGTTGTAGATATTTCTAGTTCTCTCCGTATTATTTTCATTGATAAATTTTATTTTTGTATCTTGACCAAAGTCTATTCACGTATGAATTATTTGCATAATAAGATGCATAAGATTTTGAGGAATAAAAGACTTGTTAAACCCTAGAATCAATTACTCCCAGTAAGCGTTGGTTAAGAGGTTTCCTTTAACCTCAGTTAAAACAAACTGGGTGGCTCAGTTTGTTAAGCATGGGACCGTGGCTCAGATCATGATCTCGAGTTTCATGAGTTTGAGCCCCACATAGAGCTGTGTGCTGACAGCTCAGAGCCTGGAGCCTGCTTTAGATTCTGTGTCCCTTTCTCTCTGCCCCTCCCCTGCTCCCTCTCTCTCTCTCTCAAAAATAAATATTTTAAAAAAAGAGATGTATCCTTTAAAAGCTGACAAAATCCCCCTTTTCTTTATTTTTAAATTCCATATAGCTTTCTATTGCTTAACTACTCATTTTTGCCTCTCGTAAACACGAAGAATGCTCTCTGTTTCTTGCTGTAAGATAGTGCTATTTATACTTTAGAAATTCCAGAGCCCTTCACATGTCACTTGAGACCTAGTGGCAAGAATGAATTACCCTGAACTGTCTGTCTCTCTCCTGACAGGTCTGCCTGAAAAGCAGCTTGCCTGGAGCTGAATTCATTGTTATTTCACTATCTGAGAGCTAGCTAGCAAGAGACAGTTTTACAAATTTTTAACATAAGGCATAAAATAAAATTCAACAGAAACTGATTCTTTCTTTTTAAAAATTCCTGACTTTGACCGAATTTAGGGGCTGACGTATTTTGAATTGCATAGTGTATATACTGTTGTATTTCTTTGAAATTTAATCTTATAATCGTTGATCTAGGGAGAAATATATTAAAGTTTATTGGTAAACACATTTCCCCTAATTTCCTTTTATCCTAAAATAAAAAGATAACTTAAGACTTAGCACACATGTTAGCTTTTAGTATTTGGTATAGCTTTGACCTTGCATATCCGGATAATGATTGGTATCCTGGAGCAATCGAGTATAAAACATGTCTTGAAATTGTGCAATTTTAACTTAGTAGAATGTCTGAACTGAGGAGTTAGAGTATCAAAAAATGTTTATTCTCTAGATTAATGAAATCACCTAGAATATCTGAAGTGAATGTTATCTAGAGTCAATTTTATAAACGAACATGGAAGTCCCTGTTCGTTGATTCATCCTGGAAATAAATCTATTATGTTCTGATTGTCTCTGTAATAATTATGCAACTCGTGATACAGTGTTCATTCACAACAATCAATCCAGCATTTCCTCATGATTTCTCTATTCCTCGAGTCAGCCACAGGCAAGCAAACACATAGTTGAGATGCTCAGAGTTGTCCCTGTGCCCTGGGGAATGTCAAAGATAAATATTTTTCTAAACATTAGCACGCAGAATCCTCCTCTCACATTGCATGTTCATGTTTCCGAAGAGAGAATTTCCGCCCCTGGTGATGACTTGAGTCAATAGAACCTGCAATTCTTGCCTATATTTGAAATTTTAAAATCAACTCTTATCACAATGCTTTTTCGAGTTAATAATGGTAATACTGGAATCATGATAACTAATACTTCTTGGAATGTGCCAGATGTCATATTATGCACTCTTTTTCCTTACTTAATTCTCACAACAACCATGTGAGGTTGGTGGGTCCATGTTGCAAGCAAAAAAAAAAATGGTGGTTTTTAGAGATTCCATTATTTATCATCACAAAGTGAGTGCATGGCAAATCTGCAGTTCGAAGGAAGACATCGTAACCCAGTGCCTGAAGTCTTCCACACCAAATACTTGTATTAATCATCAGTTTCATAATAACAAAAAATAATAATCTAATAAAAAGATTTGTTTAAATCCCCCCTTTCAGTACTCAGTGTAACACATTTCTTAATACATAGCCCAGAACTCTGCTCTCATCTGAGAGCCAAATTTCCTTTTTCTAAACCACCTCCTCTTGATTTCATCATAGTATGATTTTATCTAACACAATTATTTCTCCACTCTCCATTATTGCAGCATAAGTCAACTTACAAACATATCTTGCTAAATTACTAAAAAAGCAAAACAAAACAAAACAAACCTCTCTAGGGGGTTACCCAGGCACTAAGGAGCAGCCCCTTCCTATACTCCATTCTTTTTTTTTTTTTTTTAAAGATTTCCTTTTTTAGTCTTTAAATCTTTACATCGGCTATACCTCTACATGTCTGCTTTGTTTTTTTGTTTTTTTTTTAATTATAATAGTTTATTTTCAAATTGGTTTACATATAACACCCAGTGTTCATCCCAACACGTGCCCTCTTTAATATCCGTCACCCCCTCTCACCCCTCCCTCACCTCCCTCACCTCCCTTACCCTCAGATTGTTCTTAGTCTTTGAGAGTCTCTTATGTTTTATCTCCCTCCCTCTCTGTGTCTTTTTTTCCTTTCCCCTCTAGCCCTCCCCCTGGTTTTTGCTTAGTCTCACAGAGTCCACCTATTCGTGGAAACATATGATATCTGTCTTTTTCTGACTGACTTATCCCATACTCCATTCTTTACAGCCATAGGTGTCTTTTTAAAATACAAACTTGATGTCAAATACCTACCTAAACAGGATAGGATAACACTACAATACTCAAAATGGCTTACGTGGTCTTCTGTGGTCAGCCTTCATCAATCACCCCAGGCTCTTTTTCTTCCAGCTCCAGCGCGCGGTGTTGGGGGGGGGCGGGGCTGGCTTCTCAGTTCGGGGTTGCTTTGACAGACCTTCCTTCTACCTAGATTGCTCATTTGTCGTCTTCCACTGGTAGATGCCCTCTACCCCTACACTCACCCTCCAAGTCTCAGCTAAACTGTAATTTTCCCCACAAAATTTTCCCTGACCTCCCTGAATATTTCAAAACCTTTATGACAATTTGACATAGCCCCATGTTTCTCTTTTTAAAATTTATTTTAGAGAAAGAGAGAGAGAACACAAGTGGGGGAGAGGGGCAGAGGCAGAGAGATGGAGAATCTTAAGCAGGCTCCATGCTCAGCACAGAGCCAGACATGGGGCTCGATCTCATGACCTTGGGATCATGACCTGAGCCAAAATCAAGAGTCGGTTGCTCAACCGACAAAGCCCCCCAGGCACTCCCTGCCTTGTTTCTCATATTAGTATTTTCCACAGATCTGTAAAATCCGCCCCTATGCTGTGTGCTCCGTAGGGCATTATGTTTTCCTCAGATTCCAGATCTAATTCACATCATGTACATCACAGTATTTCTTTTTTTAAAAAAATTTTCTTTTTTTTTCCTAATTTAGATCTTAGTTCATTAACATCAGTCCAATATTGGTTTCAGGAGTAGAATTCAGTGATCCATCACTTACATACAACACCCAGTGCCTTTCAGGAGTGCCCTCCTTAATGCCCAATCCCCATCTAGCCCATCCCCCACCTAACTCCTTCTTTCAGCCCATAGTTTGTTCTCTATTATTGAGAGTTTCTTGTGGTTTGTTTCCCTCTCTTTTCTCCTCTTCCCTTCCCACATGATCATCTGTTTTCTTCAAGTTCCACATAGGAGTGAAATTATATGGTATTTGTCTTTCTCTGATTGACTGACAAATATTTCTTGAATGAGTGAATACCACTCAACTACAATGAGATTTAGAATCTCTAAGCCCTAAGAGTTAAGTGCTTGTAGATTATTGACTACTTAGCCCTTTAAAAAGTTTAACTAAGATGAGTAGAGGTACACAGAGATCAACGTCCATACATTTTCTTCTATAATTCCATCACACAAGCTTCATATCTTGTATGGTTATTGCCATATATTCAAAGCATTTTATATTTTGAATAACTGCTTTATTTACTTATGGATTATTTGTAAGTACGTTTCTTAAATTCCAAGCATGTAGCATGCTTCTATGTATCTTTTTGTTATGAATATTTAGCTTAAGTTCACTGTGATGGTAAACATACCCTGTGATACTGAAATCCTATGAAGTTTGTTGAGACTTGATTTATATACTTAAATATGTTCTGTTTTTAGGGTATATGCCTTGTATACTTATATTTTGCAGAATATGGCTACAGAATTTTACAAATATCCACAAAGTTAATGTATTATTCATATTATTCATATTTTTCTTGGATTTCTCAGTTAAAACTTTCATCTGATTGTGAATTTGTTTCTTAGGTAATTTTGCTGTTGCTTACTATATATATTTAGTTTTTCTAATTTTCCTTCATATTGAACAATATGATTCAATCCATATTTAAGTGCATTGAGTTTTCTTCTGTCATATCCAATCCTCTGTTAAACTCATCCAATGACTTGTTTCATAATTGTATTTTTCTGGAGATTTCATTTTTTTTTATAGCTTTTGTATCTTTGCTGAGATTTTTATATTTTTGTACTTATTGTGAGTATATTTTCTTTATATCCCTTAACATCAGTTTTAGACTTTTCAGGTCTTATCTTGCTCATTTCTACATCTGGGTCATCTCTACCAATTTCCTTTATTCTTAGTACAGGTTACATTTTCTTCCTTCTATGTAAAGTTGGTAATTTTTTACCCCAAATGTTGTAAATAATGTACTGTAGATTCCATGGGTTTTGCTTTGTGCCTCTGAAGAACATTGCATTTTACTTTTGGCAGCCAGTTAGTTTGACTGAAATCAAACCAAACACTGTGTTCCTGTGGTTAGCAGCAACTAAAATGGCTTTTTGGTGCTTTTAGTGTTAGCTTTACTGTTTGGAGTTTCATGTGTACTCCTGCCTAGTTTCTCCAGTGCCTTAAGAGAGCTGCATTTTTATATTTTGTTCAGAACGTATGATTATTACATGGAAGGTAGTTGGCCAAATACAAGCTACTCTGCCATTAATGGCAGTGGAACTCTGCTTTACATATTTTAAGATAATATTATTAGGTGCATATAAATTTAGAATTGTTAAACCTTTCATGATTATGAATTATGTTAATTACATGATATTTAAAATTTTCTTTAGTGACAATATGCTTATGAGAGACCCCCTCAGTTTTTGATAGCTCGAAAATATCTTTATTTCCCCTTTTCCTTGAAAGATTTGACTTCTATTTTCTCTTTATATTTCTGAAGATATAACTTTACGGTATTGTTACATTTTTAAAAGTCATGTGTCTTTTCTTACAGGTGTATATAAGATTCTTGGTTTGTCGTTTTTTTTGTTTTTGTTTTTGTTTTTGTTTTCTAGTGTTTTGGAAGGGGGTTAGATTCTTGTTTTCCCTAATATCATTTGGTTCCAGTATGATGGATGTAATATGGATTTTTTTGTTTGTACATATGCTGCTTGGATTGGATTTCTTGAACATGTGATTTTTTTTCTGGGTTATAGAAGGCTGTGATTTTTTCAAGTATCACCTTTTTGCATTCTCTTACTTATAGCTTTCTGGACTTTATGTAAAAGTTAACTTTCTCACTCTGTCTTTTTTATCTTATAAAATTCCTTTCAAATTTTTATTCCTTTATCCCATTTTGTTCATTGTGTTTAACTTCCTTACATTTGTCTTTCTTTACCCCCATAATTTTTCTGTCTAGTCTTCTGATAGTCTTAGTCATTATATTTTTTCTCAATCATTACATTTTTCAGTTCTTAACATTCAGTTTTGTTCTTTTTCAGTTCTATTTGGTAATTCTGTAAGTTGGGACAAAAATCGGTTGCTATTCCAAACCACACATGCCAAAAGTAATAAAGATTTCATGTCAAAAACTAAAAAAACTCATGGTGGCAAATTTGATGACTACGTATTGCACCTGAAGTAAGGAAATATTTCTTAAACAAGAAACAAAAAGTACTGATTATGAGCAAAAAATAATATTTTGGATTATTTAAAATTAAGATATTTTATTTTCAAAAAAACTTTAGAAGTTTTCATTTAGTTAAAACTGGGAGAATAGATTTAACATAAGGATATATGACACACAGTACACACAAGTGAGAAAATATTAGTATCAAGAGTATATAAATGCTTCAAATTAATACAAAAACACAAAAATGTAATAGGAGAATGGCCCAAAGATATGTAGTAACATTTCACAAAAATAAATAAATAAATAAATAGATAAATAAACAAATAAATAAATAAAATAAATCACAGATAGACAATAGCAATATAAAGAATTTTCAACATCAGTGGAAATTAGAAACATACAAATCAAGGCCACAATGAACTTTCACTTAATTGGCATCTGTTTTAATCTGAAAATGACAAGTATTAAAATATGGAGAAATAGGATATTTTATATGGTGCTATTGAGAGAAGATTTGTATATACAGTATGGAACAAAATTTGCCATTTCTATTCAAGTAGAATATTTCTTTTACACATGAACCATCGATTCAACTCTTGATACTATATTCAGGAGAAACCATTGCACATGTAAAGAGAAGAAATTTGTACACATATTAAGAGTTGCAAATAGCAAAATTTCTGAAAATCCTTTGATAGGATAGAGAATTAAAAAAATATATTTTTAAAGGAAACAGTAAAACAATTTTAATCTATCCATACTGCAGAATATGAAGCAACCATTAAAAAGGAATATATAACTGTATTAAACATCTGTTGACCAATGATAAATACATTGATACATACATACATATGTACATATATACATTGATGTAGACATAGACATAATCATTGATGTAGATATTTTCCATATCATATGGATAGATGACTAGGGGTAAGAAAGCATCAGATTAAAAATACATACATGTACATAAAATATAATTGTATATTATATATGTGGTACATTATATAAAATGTATGTAAGTACAACTGTTAATAATAGTTTTATTTTAACACACTCTAATCTTCTTTAAAGTAACTAATGCCCAGCAATAAGTGGTTCCTGATTCATTGAAGCATGTCTGAATTTCCAAAATCTAGTACATCTCATTTGCTTGAAACATCTTTTAAAACAATTTTATCTCTTCAGAATTTAGCTTACCTAGAAAATTGTTACATCTATACTTTCTTTCTCATACATGTTTCATTTCTTTCTTTCATTCAAAATTTAGGGCATTACTTTTGGATTGATATTAAGCAAGTATATCTTCTACTTATTGAAGTATTAGGTATGGCTATTTTTAAACTAAAAATCACTCAGCAAGAATCAACATTGGAAGATATCAGCAGAGTAGGAGGACCCTAGGGTCCCGTCATCCCATAAATACAACTAAATAACTGTCGACTCATCCTAAATTTCCTAGAAATTGACCTGAAGACTGGCAGAGCAAACTCCACAACTGAAGGTAGAGAAGAGGCCACATCAGAGAAGACAGGAAATACGGAGACGTGGTTAGGGGAGAAACAGATCCCGGCTGCTGCGCAAGGGCGGGAGCTGTGTTTGCAGAGAAGGGAAACAGACAGACTAGCACACAGGGGAATGCACTGGGAAAACTAACTCCCATAGCAACTGACTTGAAAAGTGAGAGAGACCAAATTTCATGATGTCTGGCAATTAACAGGGCTTAGAGCCTAGAGTTCTAAAGGCCTGCAGGCTTGTATTAGAGAGAGTCCAGAGGGCATCAACCCTGCTCTTGGAGAGAAGGCAACAGACAACCTGTGGACATACAGCGATCTGAAGAGTGCCTGGGGTGGGATGCGTGGGTGGCTCGGTCAGTTAAACACCCGACTCTTGGTTTTGGCTCAGACATGATCTCATGGTTCACGGGTTCGAGCGCTGCACTGGGCTCTGTGCTGATGATGCAGAGCCTACTTGGGATTCTCTTTTCCTCTTCTCTGCCTCTCTGCCTCTCTCTCTCAAAATAAATAAACATTAAAAATAAAAAAAAAAAAATGAAGAGTGCCTGGGGCACACAGTGGGGAGGTTATTTGCTCCTCTCAGAGCATGTCCAAGAGAGGCAACATTCATGGAGAGACCCCTCCAGGAACAGAGGAACTGGCCAATGCCATTTCCATTCTCTGACCCTCAGGATAAGCACAGGGCCATCTGTGGGAAACAACATAGGGCAGATGCTGGCTGCCTAACTTTCTTCCCCCAAGCCCCATCACCCCACACTCAGGTAGAACTGCACTTTCCCAGGTGTGCTTGCCTCAGTCCCAGCACAGCAGGCCCCCTCCCCAGAAGACTGGCCCAAACTCTGCTCATACCTCATCTCTCAACTCGTGAGTTTAGGGAAGTCTCGGTTCTGGTGGGAATGGTGACAGGCCTCATTTCACAAACAGATCAGAGCACACCTTCTTAAAACACACCACATTCAGTCCAGGGACCAAACACTGTCACAACAGGCAAAAAGAGCCTCTGTAGGTGACTGGTCTAAAGGACAAAGAAGCCAGGATAAAACAGTAGAACGTCGAGGCATTTCTTAAAGCACCAGGCTCTGGGGAACAGGGTCACTCACGGCACGGCACTACAAGACCTATTCTCAATAGGCCATTGCCCTCAACAGCAGGAGATATATCTGACTTTACTAACACAGAAACAGGCACAGAAACAGAAAAAAATGAGAAGACAGAGAAATCTATCCCAAATGAAAGAACAAGAAAAGGCCATAGCCAGAGATCTAAGCAAAACATACATAACTAACATGACTAATGAAATGATCATAAGGATGAAAAAAGGGTGGAAGACATGAGTGAGACTCTTGATGTAGAGATGAGGAATAACAGCAGAGATACAAGGGCCAATAAATGAAAAGAGAAATATGCTCAATGGAATGAAAAGCAGGCCAGAAGAAGCAGAGGAATGAATTAATGACCTAGAAAGTAGAGTAATGGAAAGTAATCAAGCTGAACAGAAGAGAGAAAAAAGAATTAGGCAAATCCAGAGTAGGAAACTCAGTGACTCAGTCAAATGTAATGAAATTCATACTATAGGATTCCTAAAAGAAGAGAGAAAAAATGAGGCGGAAAATTATTATTTGAAGAAATAATAGCTAAAAACTTCCCTAATCTGGGGAAGGAAACATATCCAGATACAGGAGGCACAGAAAACCCTAACAAAATCAACAAAAGCAGATGCACATCAAGACATGTGATAATTAAATTTGCAAAATATAGTGATAAAGAAAAAAATTTAAAGGAGCGAGACAAAAGACAGTGACATACAAGGAAAACCCTATACAGTTAGCAGGGGATCTTAGAGCAGCAACTTCCCAAGCCAGAAAGGGGCATAATATATTTGAAGTGCTCAATTGGAAAAATCTGCACCCAAAAATATTCCATCCAAGAAGTCTATCATTCAGAATAGAAAAGATAAAGAGTTTCCAGACAAACAAAAACTAAGAGTTCTTAACAACTAAATAAGCCCTACAAAAAATATTAAAGAGGACTCTTGAGTAGAAAGGAGAGGACAAAAGGAATAAAAATGAATAATTCTGTGAAAAATCAGCCAAGGAACTCACAAAATAAAAGGATAGAAAATGAAACCGCATACACCTGAACTATAGGGCAGAGAGGAGTAGAAAGTGGGTTCGAGCTTAAACTACCATCTTAATGCAGACTGCTATATGCAGAAGAGGTTAAACACAAACGTGCTGGTAGTCATATTCAAAAACCACTAATAAATATGCAAATAATGAAAAGAGAAAGAAATCCAAATATCACCAAAGAAATTCAGCAAAACATGAAAAAAGAGAAAGATAAGAAGAGATCAGAGAAAATCTTCATAAACAACCACAAAACAATAAGTACAAAATGACAATGAAAGCATATCTATTAATAATTACTTTGAATGTAAATGAGCTAAATGCTTCAATCAAAAGGCATAGGGTGACAGAATGTATAAGAAAACAAGACCCATCTATATTCTCCCTACAAGAGATTCATTTGAAACCTAAAGACACCTGCAGGTCAAAAGTGAGGGGATGGAGAAACATCTGTCATGAAAATGGATGTCAAAAAAAGACTGAGTAGCAATATTTACATTGGACAAAATAGACTTTAAAATAAAGACCAAAAAGAGACAAAGAAGGGCATTATATGGTAATAAAGAGGACAATCAAACAAAAAGATACAATAATTATAAATATTTATGTGCCCAACATAGGAGCTTCCAAATACATAACATAACATAACATAAAACAGTGAATATCAAACATAAAGGAACTAATTGATAATAATACGATATTTGTAGGAGACTTTAACACCCCACTTACATCAGTGGACAGATAACCTAAACAGAAAATCAACAGAGGAACAATAGCTTTGAATGACACGCTGGAACAGATAGATTTAACAGATATATTCGAAACATTCCATTCTAAAATAGCAGAATCCACATTCTTTTCAAATGCACATGGAACAATCTCCAGAATAGATCAGATAAACTTCAATAATTTCAAGATCAAAGTCATACCATACATCTTTTCTGACCACAATGCTATGAAACCAGAAGTCAACCCAAGAAAAAATCTGAAAAAACCACAAATACACGTAGGTTAAATAACATGCTACTAAATAACTAATGGGTCAACCAGGAAATAAAAGAAGAAATAAATAAAGTAAATAGGAACAAATTAAAATGAAAGCACAATGGTCCAAAACCTTTGGAATGCAACAAAAGTTGTTCTAACAGGGAAGTATATAGCAATACAATTCTATCTCAAGAAGCAAGAAAAATCTCAAACAACCTAACCTTATGCCTAAAGGAGCCAGAAAAAGAACAACAAAATCTAAAACCAGCAGAAGGAAGGAAATAATAAAGATTAGAGCAGAAATAAATGATATATAAACTCAAAAGAAACAATAGAATATATCAATGAAACTAGGAGCTGGTTCTTTGAAAAAAATCAATACAATTGATATACCTCTAGCCAAATTCATCAAAAGAGAGAGGGAGAGAAAGGACTCAAAATCATAAATGAGAGAGGAGTAATAACAACCAAAACCACAGAAATAAAAACAATTATGAGAAAACATTATGAACAAAGATATGTCATCAAAATGGACAACCTAGAAGGAATGGATATATTTCTAGAAAAATATAAACTACAAAAACTGAAGCAGGAAGAAATAGAACATTCTAACCCACTCATAACCAGCAAAGAAATTGAATCAGCGATCATAAAAACAACAAACAAAAGTCCAAGGGCGGATGACTTACAGGTGAATTCTACCAAACATTTAAAGAAGAGTTAATACCTATTCCTCTCAGACTATTCCCAAA
The DNA here is from genome assembly GCA_030068075.1 of Paguma larvata. NCBI lineage: Eukaryota > Metazoa > Chordata > Mammalia > Carnivora > Viverridae > Paguma > Paguma larvata. Next base: position 133,487,429 of record CM057828.1, read on the forward strand.
ACTGCAAGAGAAAGGGAAACTTCCAGATTCATTGTCTGACGCTAGCATTACTCTGATACCAAAACCAGATAATAAATAACACCACTAAAAAAGAGAGCAGCAGACCAATATCCCTGATGAACATAGACACAAAAATCCTCAACGAAATACTAGCAAACCTAGTCCAACAATACATTTAAAAACTTATTCACTGTGATCAAGGGATTTATTCCTGGGTCACAACGATGATTCAATATTCACAAATCAATCAACATGATACATCACATCAATAAAAGAAAGGATAACAACCATATGATCATCTCAGTAGTTGGAGAAAATGCATTTGACAAAGTACGTCCATTCATGATAGAACCCTCAACAAAGTGGGTGTAGAGGGAATATACTTCACTATAATAAAGACCATATATGAAAATCCTGCAGCTAACGTCATCCTTAATGGGAAAAAAAAGAGCTTTTCCCCTAAAGTCAGGAACAAGATGGGCATGTCCACTCTCATCACTTTTATTCAACATGGCAGTGGAAGCTCCTAGCCACAGTAATCAGAAAACAAAAAGAAATAAAAGACATCCGAATTGGTTAGGAAGAAGTAAAATTTTCACAAGTTGCATATGACATGATTCTATATGTAGAAAATCCTGAGATTCCGCCAAAAAAAAATCCTGCTAGAATTGATAAACAAATTCAGTAAAGTCAGAAGGCACAAAATCAATGTACAGAAATTGTTCCATTTCTACACAACAATAATCGGCAGCAGAAAGAGATACTAAGGAAGCAATCCATTTCACAATTGCACCAAAAATCAAATGATTCCTAGGAATAAACCTAACCAAAGATGTCAAAGACCTATACTCTGAAAACTATAAAATGTTGATGAAATAAATTGAAGGTGACACACAAAAAAGTAGAAAGACACTACTTTCTACTGGATTGAACTGGATTGAATTGGATTGAAATAACAAATTTTTAAAAAATATCTATACCAAAAGCATCTATAATTTAATGTAATCTCTATAAAAATGCCAATGTTTGGGGAGCCTGGGTGGCTCAGTTAAGCACCTGACTTCAGCTCAGGTCATGATCAGGTCACAGTTCATGGGTTCAAGCCCTGTGTCAGGCTCTGTGCTTACAGCTCAGAGCCTCGAGTCTCCTTCAGATTCTGTGTATTCCCCTCTCTCTATGCCCCTCCCCTGCTCACGCTCTGTCTCTGTGTCAAAGATGAATAAACATTAAAAATTTTTTTAAATACCAATAGAATTTTTCACAGAATTATAACAATCCTAAAATTTATATGGAATCACTAAAGACCCCAAAAAGCCAAACCAATCTTGAAGAATAGAAGCAAAACTAAACTGAAGGCATCACAATCCTGGACTTCAAGTTATATTACAAAGCTATAGTAATCAAAACAATATGGTACTGACACAAAAATAGATACATAGACCAACAGAAGAGAAAACCCAGAAATAAACCCACAACCATATAGTCAATTAATCTTTGACAAGGCAGGACAGAATATACAATAGGAACAAGAAAGTCTTCAACAAATACTGTTGGGAAAACTGGACAGCCGCATGAAAATAATGCAACTGTACTACTTTCTTTCACCATACACAAAAATAAATTCAAAATTAATGAAAGATCTGAATGTGAGATCTGAAAACATAAAAATCTTAGAAGAGAACACAGGCAATAACTTATTTAACATTGGCTATTGTAACTTTTTTCTAGATATGTCTCCTGAGGCTAGGGAAACAAAAACAATATCTCATATTGAGACTTCATAAAAAAAAACTATTTCACAATAGCTAATTCCATTATATATATATAATGGAATATTATATAATGGAATAATATTATATATATATATATATATATATATATATAGCGGAATATAACTCAGCCATAAAAAATAATGAAATCTTGCCATTTGCAACACAGATGGAGCTAGAGAGTGTAATGCTGAGTGAAATAAGTCAGTCAAAGAAAAAACAAATACCATATGATCTCACTCATGTGGAATTTAAGAAACAAAATGAGCAAAGGGAAAAAAAAGAGAGACAGATCAAGAAATCTGCTCTTAACTACAGAGAACAAACTGGTGCTTAACAGAGAGGAGGTGGGTGGGGGAATGTGTGAAATAGATGATAGGGATTAGGGATAACCACTGAGCGATGCATGGAAGTGTTGAATCACTATACTGTACACCTGAAACTAATAAAACACTGTGTGTTAAAATATATTCCTAAGCAAACATTTGTTAATCTCAGAATTTTAGTCATCAATGTAGCTCCAATAATTCTGGCTATGAGAAGTTTCAAGCAACAGCATTGCTTAAGAATTAATATATTACAGGGGCACCTGGGTGGCTCAGTTGGTTAAACTTCTGACTCTGGCTCGTCATGATCTCGCGGTTCATGAATTCGAGCCCCATGTCAGACTCTGTGCTGACAGCTCAGAGCCTGTAGCCTGCTTCAGATTCTATGTCTTCCTCTCTCTCTGCCCCTCCCCTGGTCACACTCTGTGTCTCTCTCTCTCTCAAAAATAAATAAACATTTAAAAAATTGTTAAAGAATTAATATATTATTAAGAATATATCCATATACTAAAAATCTCATCTTTTGTATGTATAATTTCTACTGTGTATAATTTCTACATATAATTTCCCTGTGTCCCTTTTTTTCTTTAAAATATAATTTTGGTTTTATGTTATCTTTATAATAAATTTTCCAGGTTTTTAAAAAGGTATGTTCTTATGGGGCACTTGAGTGGCTCAGTTGGTTGAGCGTCGACTTCAGCTCAGATCATGATCTCACGGTTCGTGGGTTTGAGCTCCGTGTAGGACTCTGTGCTGACAGCTCAGAGCCTGGAGTCTGCTTTGGATTCAGTGTCTCCCTCTCTCTGCTCCTCCCCTGCTCATGCTCTGTCTCTCTCAAAAATAAATAAAAACAATATAAAAAATGAAAAAAAAAAGATTTGTTCTTAGACACAACAAATAAATTGGAAGACTGTCTACAGGAACAGGAAAAGTGAACATATATATTTTTGTAATACAGAATATAATTTGTAATTATAAATATTAGGGGAAAATTTGCTTAGAGTAATTCACTATTTAAACTCTACTGGTTTGAAAGCCCTAATTTATCTTGAACCATGTTTTTCTGAATAATTTCCTCAGAGTAAAATCTACCCCCACATTTTTGGATGGGGAAATTATTATAAGTATCGTTTCCAAAATAAATGTTTTGATGAGTTTAAATGTTAAAGAATCAGAAACACATGGACTGAATTTTCCAATAAATAAATATAAAATTCAAAGAAAATTGATTTGCTAAAGCTTGTTTTCTTTTACCAAATACAGAGTATTTGAAAATCACTTAAAATATTGGACCCAATTAAGCACCACTTAGAATGTGTGTGTGTGTGTGTGCGTGTGTGTGTGTGTGTGTGTGTGTAAAATAATGGCTAAGAGGAATGTGATTAGTTCTCAGATATTATTAGTATTATAGATCTGTTCTTTTTTACTTATTTAAATGCTTTGGTTTCTTCTTATTAATTCAGTGCAAATCATTGGATTAGCCAACATTACGTACCTAAATTAATTTAAAGGGATTAAACGATGGACTACAACTTACAATATTTTAATTTTTATGAATTATTCTTTTAAGTGATCAAGGTAGTCACAAATTTAAAATGATAGAAAATCCTTGAATTCCACATCTCTGTGAAGTCATTAATTTGAAAATTTTATATTTTGGCAAATCTGATAATTAAGATATACAATAATTTTTATATATGATTATATATAGTAATATATATTTATATATAATTCAGTATTATAATTCAATTTTAGCATGGAGATTGAAAATTAGTTAAAAGACAATGTCATCTTTGGAAGTCTTGTTATAATAATCCTGATGTCCGATAAGAAGAAAAGTGCTATCTTATGACTTAAAGGTTGTTTGTTTACTCTTTGTTTAAAATTTTAAGTCATCTTCTAGATAAGTAAACAAGATAATGTAAATGTAAAATATCTGAAATTGAAGAGATTTAGGGAAAGGTAAGAACTAAGATGTGACATCAAACAGTATCCCTCGGTTTGCAAAATATTTTCCATGAGGTACTTGCAGACCGTCTCATACACACGCATGCACATTCATGCACACACACACACACACACACACACACACACACACTGGCACACGCTGATTTTCTGAGAAAGTAAACGCTGAGAAATACTGCAAACTCTACCTTACAGAAGACCCTTAAAGGTCTGAAAACTCCTGAAGTAAAAATAAAAATCCAGAAAACCCAAACCCGATGTTCGAGTCCATTTCGTCAACAGCCTTCCAGACGTAGACGTATTACACATCGGAGAATTTTCTCTTCAGTAATACCTAATGTTAAACCTCAGATTTAGCTTCTTGTCCATTCAGCATTGTAATGGAACCAGAGAATCTTATGGATATTAATTAACTGGCCCTATACTTTGCTGGAGCTAGCATAAAAAGTTATATAATTGGGTACATAATGTTTGGCGTTAGTAACATAAAAAGGAAAATGTAGGAAAATACGCTTTTATGAAATAGGAGCTATGTCACTGTGGCTTCTGGCCATAACTCCTAACTGAGGTTGGAGCTTGTTGAAATGCTGCACCTCTGAATTATTTAGAGTTGAGTAAGTACTACGAGATAAAAATATATAGTTAGGTATTACAGTCAATTCATTGACACATAACATAGTCAATTTAACTTACAGAATGATTTTCCTGTTGTTTTGCCTTAGTGCAAAGACAGTGCATGCTCGTGCGTAATGTGCAAGAATGAATAAAAGTATGAGAAATAAACTGAAATCCGTCTTAAATTTTATCACATAGGTGGATATGCTGGTACTTCATAGAAGGGAAGTGCTACATCCATGAGAATCAGATATGTAGATATATGATATTGCTGACCAATTCTTTATGTTCAGATGCTTCTAGATCTTTCTCTATACACATCTCTACAGAGATAATACACAGATTTACCCCTTTAGGCGGCATCATATTTATGTGTGTACTCGTGTGTATTATGCATGTGTATATATAAATAAATACTCATGTGTTATACACGTGGATTAGTAACATACTCTCTTTGTAACGTGGCTGGACCCACTGCACTGCCAGGCACTCATGCTCTACTTCCTTGGGAAAATCACTCTCCCCGACCCCAAAATCACTTTTTAGTACTTCTGCGCTGTTTTCCAACTATCTCCCAACAAAAAACCAAACTCAATAGATGATCTCATCTTTAATTTTGCAGAAAAAGAAAACATAGAGTGCGTCAGCCGGTGAAGCTCACTGCTTCCTTTGAAGTCTCCGGAATGCTTGCATTGGTGTCTACACTTCCTGCTTTCCCGTTTGTGTGAAAGAGGTGGGTATACACTTTAGTGTCTAAATCAGAGCCCTCCCCCTGAATCTACTTTCCCCCCAGTGTCCTTTGTGCATCCCCTCTGTCTTCTGAACTTTCTAGTTATCCGCTGTTAGAGTACTCAAGAAGCAGTATTCCTTTCTTAAAAAGTTAAACCTCTTTTAACCCACAGCATCTTCAGATAGAATTCTCCTCTCCCCTTTGTCTCCAAAGTCAAATTCCTTGAAAGCTTTGTCTATTCTCACTCCACTTCTTCACTTTCCAGTCACCTTCAATATACTCTAATCCGGTCTCTGTACTGAGAATTGGTTTTTTCAAAAGGACAGAGGGAGTGATGCTTTTTCAGCCAGCTCTTCCAGCAGTATTAAAACACTCTCTCATTTTCTAGTGTCTTTTAAACAGTTCTCATGCTCAGCTTCTGTGATTTCACACTCTCCTGATTGGCATCCTATTGCTGGTCCCTGTTTATATCCCCTTCTGGCTCCTTGCCATCCTCCTGACTAAGACGCGATGGAGTTCTGTAAGACTTTCCAAGTCCTCCTCTTTTGCCTCCCTACATTCTCTCCCCAGACATTTCTTTCCAGCCTCTGGTTTCAATTACCCTCAGCATGTTAATGCTCCCTGCCCTGACTCCTCTTCCGAGGGCCATATCATAGATCAAAATGCTTACTTGACATCTTCACTCCGATGTCTCAAAGGCTCCTTAAGAGCAACACAATCAAAATAGAATTTATGACAGTCTGCACCACACCGGCTCTCTCCCACTGTTACCCACACCGGCCACGATACCCTTTTTGCCCAGACCCCCCAACTCACTCCCCCGGCCTTCAACCAGTAAGGTTGGTTGACTCTAATCCTTAAATAATTACAGGTTTATTTTTTTTTAAACTACACAGTGTCTCTTTTCCTCTTAGTATATAAGATGAGAAAGCAAACTGAGAAATAGAAGGTATAACTCCAGAGAGAAATGTCATCAATTGTCCACTTGTTTGGTATCCTGCTTGCCAAAAAGTATTTCAAGTTTCTTTTTCATATTTCCGAATGGGTCTTTCAAATCTATCTTTCATTCAGGAAAAATATATTATGTATGTAAAATATATTACTTATCAATGTTGTTTCAGCTTCCACCAGTTTCCTTTTCTATTTAATACCTGAACCATTGTGAGTGAAAAGTATGCACAATGCAACTCTATTTTGTAAAATTTTATTTATTTTGAGACAGAGTGTGTGAGTGTGAGTGGGGAAGGGGCAGAGAGAGAGAATCCCAAGCAGGCTCCATGCAGTCTGTTCAAAGCCCACTGTAGGGCTCAGTCTCACAAACCATGAGATCATGACCTGAGCCAAAATCAAGAGTCAGTCACTTAACTGGCTGAGCCACCAGGGCACCCCTGGTGCAACTCTTATGGCACAAGGCTGATATGCTAAGGAGTGACAATTTCCATCATAGTAGCCATGTCTCTAAAAAAAAATCCAAATCTTGCTTATAGAATGCACTAAATTTATGTTACGGCCAATGTAAATCCTTGCGTGTATAAGTAGATGTAAAGAATCTTGTAGAAATTGTTCTTTTAAAATATTTTTGTTGGTAACATCATGTTTTATCATTTTAATGCAAATCCTTATCAAAATACCTATAGCATTTTTCACAGAATTGTAACAAACAATCCTAAAATTTGCATGGAACCACAAAGACCTTGAATAACCCAAGAAATCTTGGAAAAGAAAAACAAAACTGGAGGTATCACAATTCCAGATTTCAAGTTATATTACAAAATTATAGCAGTTAAAACAGTGTGGTATTGGCATAAATATAGACACATAAATCAATAAAACAGAAAACCCTGAAGTAAACCCACAATTATATGGTTAATTATTCTTTAACACAGCAGGAATGAATATCCAGTGGGGAAAAATAGTCTCCTTAACAAATGGTGTTGGAGGAAGTAGACAGCCACAGGCAAAAGAATGAAACTGAACCATTTCTTTCACCATTCACAAAAATAAATTCAAAATGGATTAAAGACCTACGTATGAGACCTGAAACTATAAAAATCCTGAAAAGAACATAGCCAGTAACTTCTTTGGCATTAGCCATAGCAACTTCTTTTTAGATATGTCTCCTGAGGCAAGGGAAATAAAAGCAAAAATAAACTATTGGGACAACATCAAAAAAAAAATCTGCACAGTGAAGGAAACAATCAACAAAACTAAAAGATAAACTACCAAATGGGAGAAAACATATTTGATAAAAGGTTAGTATCTAAAATATCTAGAGAATTGATACAACCCAACAGACAAAACCCACATAAATGAATTAAAAAGTGGGCAGAAGACAGGAACAGCCACTTCTCCAAAGAAGACATCCGGATGGCCAACAGACACATGAAAAGATGCTCAACATCACTTGTCATCAGGGAAATGCAAATCAAAGCTGCAATGAGTTATCACCTCACAACTGTCAGAACGGCTACAATAAAAATCACAAGAAACAGCAGGGGTTGGTGAGGATGTGCAAAAAAGAAGTCCTTTTGCATTGTTGGAAGGAGTGAAAACTGGTGCAGCCGTTGTGGAAAACAGTACGGAGAGTCTTCAAAAAGTTAAAAATAGAACTACCCTATGACCCAGTAATTGCACTACAGAGTAGTTACCCAAAAAATAAAAAAACACTAATTCAAAGGGATATGTGCATCCATGTATGTTTACTGGAGCATTATTTATAATAGCCAAACTATGGAAGCAGCTGACTCTTTACATCATTTATACACCTCTGTATAAAGAAGAGGTGAAGAATATAGATATATAAATAAAATGGGATATTATGCAACAATAAATAACAAATCTTACCTTTTACAAAAACATAAATAGAGCTAGAGAGTATAATGCTAAGTGTAATAAGTCAGAGAAAGACAAATAGCATACGATTTCACTCATATGTGGAATTTAAGAAACACGTGAGCGAAGGGGAAAAAAAGAGAGAAATCAAGAAACAGATTCTTAATTATAGAGAACAGACTCATGATTGGCAGAGGAGAGGTGGGTTGGGGAATGGGTGACACAAGGAATGTGGGGATTAAAGAGTACACTTATCATGATAAAACAAAATAAAAAGAAATCATTCTTTAAAACATATTTGTTGATAATAATCATGTTTTATAATTTCCTTACAGTTTTTGAGCAATATGATTAGTGACAGTATTCCATAAGCAGTCATGGACTGTGATAGCAACTATGTCATATTAAAATAAGTTTAAACAAAGTGAATAAAAGTATAATTACATAAAATTTGAGAAGTATTTCTATCTATCATAATATGTTCATTTTCAAAGAATAATAATTTTCTCAAAATTGTGTATTTTATACAGAATCCATCTTAGATTTTAAAACACTTTTGAAAACTCAGTGAAAATATCTATAGTAAATTGTAACCCAGTTGGTATCTGTCAATACCAAAAAAACAAAGTTTACAAGTCTGCGTACCACACAAGCTTATGAGAATAGAAGTTGCATCTTCTTCTCTATGATAGGTTGGGTCTAGAACAGTGCTCTGCCCATAATAGTCATCAATAAATGCTCAGTAAATACACACAGACACACACATCTAAATTGGAAAATAAGATATGAATATTATCTAGAGTAGTGCATCACAACCTTTCGCAGCACCAGAATCAACAAGAGGCACTGTTAAAACATTGATTGGCGGGCCAAGCATCACAGAATATCTGATTCAGTGAATCTGGGACAGGGCCTGAGAATTTTAATTTCTAACAAGTACCCAGGAGATATGGATGCTGCTGATCCATAAAGCACACCTTGAGAACCAGTAATCCAGGGCGGTGTCATTTATATGGGATTCAGTATTGTATTTAAAGTATGAAGAAGAAGATGAAAAGATCCAGCAACAGCAAAATGAACTAATTTGTTTTTCTTTTGTATTTTATGTGCATCATGTTCATCACTCAAGTAAGTAAAAAGTAAGATGTGTCAAACAGAAGGAAAGACTTCAAGAGTTAAGCCTTTTGGGTTTTGAGGGGTACCTAGGTGGCCTAGTCAGTTAAGCATCTGACTTTGGCTCAGGTCATGATCTCACAGTTTGTGAGTTCAGAACTGCGTAGGGCTCTGTGCTGACAGCTCAGAGCCTGGCGCCTGCTTTGGATTCTGTGTCTCCCTTTCTCTCAGTCCCTCCTCTGCTCGCACTCTGTCTCTCTCTCTCTCTCAAAAATAAATAAATTAAAAAAAAACTTTTTAAAAGACTTTTGGGTTTTAAAAATGAGCTTCACAGTTTATTATATATGTTAAGTGTTGAGTCCACAATTCTTCAGGATTTTCAGTAATGCATGAAATAACATAAGGAGATACTTGAATTTTCTCAAGCCATACGAACTATAGATTATCCCTTAAAAACAAACAACCAGGGGGGCGCCTGAGTGGCTCAGTCAGTTTAGCAGCTGACTTCGGCTCGGGTCATGAACTCGTGGCTCATGAGTTCAGGCCCCGCATTAGGCTCTGTGCTGACAGCTCAGAGCCTGAAGCCTGCTTCAGATTCTGTCTCCCTCTCTGTCTGCCCTCCCCCAACTCACTCTCTGTCTCTCTTTCTCTCAAAATATAAATAAACATAACAAAGATAAAAATAATTAAAAATAAAAACAAAAACAAAACAAAAAAAAACAACCCAGGACTTTTAGTCTGGACAAGATGACACAGACTTGTTTTGCCTTGCTTCTTCCCATGAAGAACGACTATAATTCCTACAAATTGTTCAAGAGGCAACTGAAAGGAAATTCTGCAAGATGTAAGAGGAGGGCCCACTGACATGGGATCCCAAGATTGAAGGAACAACACAGCAATATCAGATAAACCAATTTTACCAAAGTATCGCTACAAAGGCTCTGAAAATTAAACTGTCTGTGCAACCACAATCGACAAAAGCAAGTCAGAGCCTGAGTGATAAACCTAAACAGGATAACCACTTGCTAAAATAAAAGATCTAAATGGAATCTAGAGCTTCCTAACATAGTGGACAAAATGTCCAGTACGGTGAAAAATAACACATCATTCCAAGAGCCAAGAAAACATACTACTTGAATGAGAATGATAGGCACCTGACACCAACACCAAGATAAATCTGATCTTGATATTCCATGACATGTCAATGAATTTAAATCAGCCATCATGAGGGGCGCCTGGGTGGCTCAGTTGGTTAAGCAACTGATTTCAGCTTAGGTCATGATCTCACTGTTCGTGGGTTCGAGCCACATGTCAGGCTCTGTGCTGATAGGTCAGAGCCTGGAGCCCACTTCAGATTCTGTGTCTCCCTCTCTCCCTGCCCCTCCCCCACTTGCAGTCGGTCTCTCTCTCTCTCAAAAATAAATGAACATTTAAAAAAATATATTTAAAACAGCCATCATGAAATGCCTGGACAATCAATTACTAATTCTCTTGAAACAGATGAAAAGTAGAATTTCAGCAAGGAAATAGAACCTATGAAAAATAACTAAATGGAAATTATAGAACGGGAAGATACAAAAACAGGGGAAAAATTTTGCTGGATATACTTAATAGTAGAATGGAAACGACAGAGAGTAAGATCAGATCAATAAACAAGCAATGATCAAAAGAATCTACCTAATTTGAACAACAAGGAAAAAATAAACTGGGGGAAACTCCCCCCCCAAAAAAACAGAGACTCAGCAATAGATCCAGTGATTGTATGATAAGAGAAAAAAAAAAAAAAAAAAAGAAGGACTGAAAGCCCTATGAAATAAAATGGTGGAAAAAAATGCCTGAAAACTTCCCAATTTTGGTGAAAGACACAATCCTACAGATTTAAGAAGCTGAGAAAACTCTAAACAAGATAAATCCAATGAAATGCACGCCAAGATGATAATTAAGCTTCTGAAAAGAAGAAATCTTGAAAGCTGTCATAGAGAAATGACACGTGAACAATAGGGAGTACGCGTTTGAATGACAGCGGATCTCTCACTGAAAACCTAGAGCAGGAAATCGAAAATTTTTCAAGTACTGACCCAGAAGAACTGTTAACCAAAATTTCTATATCCACTGAAAGGCTATCATTTAAGAATGAAAGAGAAACAAGCCATTTCAGGTGAAAGAAAGTTAAAGATTTTGTATTTCAAAGACTTACCCATAAAGTTTTTTAAAAAGAGATTCTTTAATCAGAAACAGTGTGATAAAGCACCTGTGGCATTAGGAAGGAAGAAAGAACATGCTAAGAGGAGAAATTCAAGCAGATAGAATAGACTATATTTTTTCTCATGAGTTTTATAAATAATATTCAATGATTGAAACACAAATTATCACACTATGTGATACTCAGGACAATGATATTCAAAAGTGGGGCAAGACCTAAATGGAAGTAAAGGTCCAGACTTCATTTGAAATAGTAAACTGATGATACCAGAAGGCTTGATATGTCAATATGTACATGTAATAACCACAGAAATGACCAACTACAAAAACTATTCAAAGAAATACATTCTAATATCCACAAATCAAGATGGAATCCAAAAAAATTTTTTTAAACTACAAAAATTAAAGAGAAAGTACAGAAAAGGAACAAGAACCAGAAAAAAACTAACAGGGAACAATTAATAAAATGAGAGACATTAATGTTAATATATTAATAATTACCTTAAATGTAAACCATATAAATACATTAATCAAAAAACAGATACCAGCAGAGTGGATTTAATAAAATGATATGGCGGTCAGAAGAAACGCACTTAAAATTTAATGACATAAATAGGTTTAAAGTGGAACAAGATTTGTCATGTAAACATTATCAACAAAAAGTAGATATGGCTATATTAGGATTTGAAAAAGTCAAGTTGAAACCAGGAAAATTACTAGAGACCAAGAGAGGCAGTACATAATAAGAAGATCCATTCAGAAGGGAGATACAGCAATTCTAACTGTGTGTACCAACCAACAGTACTTCAAAATACAAGAAGCAAAAACTGATAGAGCTGAAAAGAGAAATAATTTCACAGTTATATTCAGTACTTCAAAAACTCTCTATCTGCAATTTTTAGAATTACTAGAGAGGAAATCAGCATCTCAACGCTAACACCACCCAACAGGATCTAATTGACATACATATGGAGCACTCTACACAAAAACAGCAGAATACACACAATTTCCAAGGGCGTATGGAGCATTTACCAAAATCATTCATATCCTGGGCTATAAAATAAACCCCAATGTATTTAAGAGAATTGAAGTCATACAGAATATTTTGCCTGACCGTAGTAGAATCAAACTAGAAATCATTAAAGGGGATACAACAGGAAGATCTCTATACATGAAGATTATACAACACACATGTCAAAGAGGAAATCACAAAAGCAATTAAAAATGCATATACCTGGATAAATATGAAAATACAACATATCAAAGTGTGTGGGATGCAGCTAAAGCAATGGTAAGAGAAAAATTTGTAGCACTAAATTGTTTCATTAGAGAACAGGAACAGTATCACACAACTATATGATCAATTAATCTTTGACAAAGCAGGAAAGAAGACCGTCCTTTCAACAAATGGTGTTGGGAAAACTGGACAGGCACATGAAAAAGAATGAAAATGGACAACTTTCTTTTACCGTACACAAAAATAAATAAATTCAAAATGGATGAAAGACCTAAATGTGAGACCTGAAACCATAAAAATCCTGGAAAAGAGCACAGGCACTTCTTTGACATTGTCTATTGGAGCATTTTCTACATTGGTCTCCTGAAGCAAAGGCAGTGTTTTCTACATATGTCTCCTGAGGCAAGGGAGATGAAAGCAAAAATACGCTATTGGAACTACATCAAAATAAAAGCATTCTCACAGTGAAGGAAACAATCAACAAAACTAAAAGGCAATGTACTGAATGAGAGAAGATATTTGCAAATGACATGTCTGGTAAAGGTTAATATCCAAGATACATAAAGAACTTATATAACTCAACACCCAAAAAACCAAATAATGCAATTAAAAATCGGTAGAACACATGAATAGACATTTTCCCAGATAAGACATACAGATGGCCAACAGACACATGAATAGATACTCAACATCACTCATCATAAGGGAAATGCAAATCAAAACTGTAAAGAGATATTGCACCTGTCAGAATGGCTCAAATAAAAAACTCAAGAAACAAGTGTTGGCGAGCATGTGAAGAAAGGGGAACCCTCTTGAACTGTTGGTGGGAATGAAAACTGGTGCAGCCACTGTGGAAAACAATATGGAGTTTCCCTAAAAAGTTTAAAACAGCGCTATTCTGTGATCCAGCAATTGTACTACTAGGTATTTCTTCAAAGAATACAAAAATACTAATTCAAAGGGATACACGCACCCTGATATTTGTAGCAGCATTATCTTCAATAGCCAAATTATGGAAACAGCCCAAGTGTCCAATTGGCTAATGAAGGAATAAAGAAGATGTGATTTATATATACAATAGAATATTACTCAGCCATAAAGATGAATGAAATCTTGTCATTTGCAATGACAAGGTTGGAGTTTGAGAGTATTATGCTAAGTGAAATAAGTCAGAGAAAAATACCATATGATTTCACTCATATGCAGAATTTAAGAAACAAATAAATGAGTAAAGGGAAAAAGGAGAGAGAGAAGCAAACCAAGAAACAGACTCTTTTTTTAATGTTTATTTTTGAGAGAGAGAGAGCATGCAAGAAGGGAGAGGCAGAGAGAGAGGGAGATACAGAATGTGAAGCAGGATCCAGACTCTTAGCTGCCAGCACAGAGCGCCACGCAGGGCTCAAACTCACAAACCATGAGATCATGACCTGAGCCGAAGCTGGAGACTTAACTGACTGAGCCACCCAGGCGCCCCAAGAAGCGGACTCTGAACTATAGAGAACAAACAGATAGTTACCAGAGATGAGGTAGATAGGGGGATAGTTTAAATAAGTGACAGAGGTTAAGGAGTGCACTTGTGATGAGCTTGGTGATGTATGGAAGTGTTGAATTACTATATTGCACACCTGAAACTAATATCACACTGTATGTTAACTAACTGGAATTTAAATAAAAACTTAAAAAAAGAAAACAGGAACACTATAAAATAAGTAGTCTAAGTTTCTACCCCAAGAAACTAGAAGAGGGAGACTAAAATAATTACATAGCAAGCAGAAGGAATTATATAATCGAGCTAAAGATAGAAATCAATCAAATTTGAAAAAAGAAACCATAGAGAAAATTAATGAAATAAAAAGGCATTTCTTAAAAAAAAAGAATAAAACTAATAAACTTCTATCAAGACTGACTAAAATAAAGAACAGAGAAGACACAAATTGCCAATATCAGGAATATAATGTGCTATCACTTCACATCCAGAAACCACTAATGGGCAATAAGTGAACAGTACAAGCAAGTTTCTGCTCAAAAATTCAACAATGTAGAAGAAATGAAATAATTGTTTAAAAAGTAAAATTACCAAAACTCAATGAAGATGAAATGGATAGTGTGAATTGACCTATAATCATGAAAGAAATTGAATTTATAATGTAAGAGCTTTGAAGAAAGAAATCTTCAAGCACTGGAGAATTCTATATGTCATTTGAAGAATTAGCACCAATTTTCCACATTTTTTTTTCCAGAAAATGGAAGAGGAAATATTAACTCTCTACCAATTTCATGAAGCTAGTATATTCCTGACACCAAAACAAGACAAAGAGTTAAAAAAATGAAAGTGAAAAAATTATATTTGTCATGGACTTAGACTCAAAAATCCTCAACAAAATATTTGGAAATAGAATACAACAATATGCAGAAATATTTATATACCATGATCCAGTAGGATTTATTACCGGTATGCAAAACTTGCTCGACATTCAACAACACAATCCATCTTATCAACGGGCTGAAGAAGAAAATGATCTGATTCTATTAATTGTAGATAAACATTTAGCAAAATAATACACCATTTACCAAATTCCAACCACAGTTAGGAATACAGCTTGATAAAGAACATTTTTAAAAACAAATTAAAAAAAAAAGAAGGCTTATAGATTGGAAGGGAAGAAATAAGACCGTTCTTATTTGCAAATGACATGATTATCCATATAGGAAATCCCAAGGAATGTAAAAAAAAATCCTAGAATAAGTTAGTGTAGCAAATCTGCAAGACACAAGGGCGACACACAAAAATCAATCACATTTCTATATATTAACAATGAACATGCTTTAAAATTATATTAAAAACATGATATCATTTATTATCACTTCACAGGAAATGAAATACTTTAAAAAAGGGGTCTGAGTGCTGATAAACTAAATCAAACAAGTCCTAGATAAATGGGGGATATAGCGTGTTCATGGGTCAGAGGTCAACATAGTAAAGATGTATATTTTCCCCAAATGAAGCTATAGATACGATTCGGTTCCTGTAAAATCCAGGCAAGGTGTTTGGTAAACAAAGACAAGCCTATTCTAAAATTTGTATGTAAAGACACAGCTCCTGGAAAAACTAAAACAACCTTGACAAAGAAGAATATTGTTAGAGAGATCACTCTAACCTCTGTAAAGGCTTAGTATGGGTATAGCTACAATGGTGTGCTATCAGCAGAGGAATATATGTAGATCACGGAACAAGACAGAGAACCAGAAATACCTCCCACATAAATAATCTTGACTGATTTTTGACAAAGTTGCAAAAGTTATTCAGTATTGGAACAACTGAACATTCACAAGCCAAAAAGAAAGAACCTCCACATAAAACTTGTACCTTAAAAAATCAAAACAACAACAACAAAACCCTCAAAATGTATTAGACATTTAACTGTAAAGTTATAAAACTGTTAGAAAAAATACATATATAGCAGAATATTTTGGGGATCGAAGGTTAGCCAAAGAGTTCTTATAATTGACATCAAAAGCATGACTCTTAAAGGAAAAACTGATAAATTAGACTTTATCAAAATTAAGAACTTTTGTTGTATGAAAGCCTTTGTGAAGAGGGTTGAAAGCAAGGTAAACCCTTGGAGAAAGGATTTGTCCACCGTACATCTGAAAGACTGATAATTAGAATATGTAAAGAACTCTCAAAATTCAACAGTAAAGAAACAGCCCAATTCAAAAATGGGCAAAATCATGAAGAGATGTTTGGCTGCTAAAGACATATAGGTGGTAAATAAACACAAGAAGAGATTTTCAACATCACTAGACATTAGGAATAAGCCGAGTAAGACCAGAGTGAGATATCACTACAACCCTATTAGAACGGCTAAATGAAAAAAACAGTGACAATACCAAATGTTGGTAAGGAAGTACAGAAACTGGATTATTCATACATTGCTGATAGCAATGATAAAGGCATGACCCACTGCGAAATCATTTGGAAATGTTGTATAAGCCCAAACATGCAATTAACATAAAACTCAGTAATGAGGGGCGCCTGGGTGGCTCAGTCAGTTGAGCGACCGACTTCAGCTCAGGTCATGATCTCGCGGTCTGTACGTTCCAACCCCACGTCGGGCTCTGTGCTGACAGCTCAGAGCCTGGAGCCTGCTTCAGATTCTGTATCTCCCTCTCTCTCTGCCCCTCCCCCACTCATGCTCTGTCTCTCTCTGTCTCAAAAATAAACATTAAAAAAAATTAAAAAAAAATAAAATTAAAGAAGACAACTCAGTAATAAACTAGGCATATATCCCAGAGAAGTTAATGCTTATTTTAACTGATCAAAAGGTATACAGAAGTACAGACCAATTTTATTTGTAGCAGTCAAATAACTGGAAGTGGTTCAGATGTATTTCATCAAATGGATTGCTAGATAAACTAAACCAGTATTCCATGGAATATTACTCAGCATTACAAAGTAATAATTTATTGAAACATGCAACAGTTTGATGACTCTCCAGAGAATTATGCTGAGTTAATGAAAAAAGTCAATCCTAAAATGTTGCATAATACTTATTCCATTTATACAACATGTTCGAAATGACAAAACTTTGGAAATGAATAGATTAGTGGTTGCCAAGGACGGAGGAAGAGAGGAGGGGAGACAGGTCTAGTTACCAGTTGGCAACATGACTCATCCTTGGGTGCAGTTCTTGATTGTGGTGGTGGATCCACAAATGTACACATGGGATAAAATTGTGAAGAACCAAACTCGCCACACGCTTGCACGCGCACGCGCGCACACACGTACAAGCACAACTTAGATAACCTGAATTAGATGGATGAGTTGAATGATTGTCGACATGCTTGCCATAATATTGTACTGTAGTTTTGCAGAATGTTAACAGTGGCCGACAGTATTTCTTATGACTGCATGGGAACCTACAATTATCTAAATAAAATATTTCAATTTAAAAATACAAAGAACCCAACAGACTAAGGCAAAACTTTTTTCAGGAGACATGTCTGAACGGGAATCAATTGTTCTGCACCCAAGGAGTGTGCAGTCGGTGGAAACAGATGTGTACCCAACATCCGCCTACCAAGACAAAGCCGTCCTGAAGTCTTAGAACTTCGTTCAAGCACTGTTCAGGCTCCTTTCCTGCCTCCATTGGTTTGCTTCACACACTGTTCTAATTAGAGAGCCGTTTCCTCTGCACAGCTGTCCTCAATTTAACAAACCACAGTGACGTGCGGAGAGACAGAGCAGCCCTTCTCATCTTCGGTGAAGATGTCTCTCCCTGAAGCCATGAGGCTTAAATCTTTGGACAGCTTTTAGGAGTGTATTGCAGACTACAAAACACCTCCAACTAAGATAACACACCACACTAGAAAAAAATTAATTTTATGGGGTAAAGAGTAAGTCACTCCTAAATTTATAAACTTATACACTTTTAATCTTAAGAATAACAATTACAAAATGAGTTGAAGCATGTTGAACTGAACTTTGAACTCTATGAGTTAACTTTATAAAATACATAAAATGCAAGTTTTCTTCTTGCCTTCATTCCGGCCACCATGGCAACCTCTCTGTTATAAACATGCTTATTGGTTGTCTCTGATTATAAAAGCAGGGTGGTATGTGTTCAGTGTAGAAACTGAAAGAAGCAAGCAAACAAACAAAAAACAAACAAACAAAACAGCACAGAGAAGGAAATGACCTGCAATCAAAGCTCCACCACACAACAGGAACCTCCATACAATTTCGTTTTAATTGTCAGACATTTATTTATTGATAGATGTATATACATAGTGGAATCATAACTACACGCAGGTGTTAAGGTCTTCCTTGATGAATTTCTCCAGATATGTGCAGTCCGGAGCCATGATCCTGATCCTGATAAAGAACAGGTCTAGGCTGCCAACAGGCCTCCTCTTCCTCCCACCGATCAGTGACTCCCACCTCAAGGTAGCCACTGTTTTGACCTCCAGGCAATAGAATAGTTATGCTTGTTTGGGATTTCATGTAAGAGGAATGTACGCTTTTGTGTCTGGTTACATGATCTCAACACTAGTTAGCCGGGCTCATCCTCCTACAAGAGACAGAGGTTTGTGATAACGTTCCCCCTGTGAATCTATAACCGTTTCTTTATCCCACTACTGGGATGGATGTTTAGGACGAATCCGTTGTGGGTTGTTATGAGCAATGCTGCTTTAATATTATGTCTTTTGGCAGACATAAGCACTCCTCTCCATTGAGCACATATCTGGGAGGGAAATTACTGAGTCAGAGGGTAGCATACGTTCAGGTGTAGTTGATGCTGCCAAGTTTTGAGAGCTCCAGTGGTTTTCCATCCCTGTTGACACCGTGTGTCCTTTTCATTTTAGTCAGTCTGGCGGTAACCGAATTGTAAGCCAAAATAAGAACATATTGAATCTGGAAATTTGTATCTTGTATATTACAACATGAGCATTCACGTAAATCTATTCCTTATCCTCATGAAATCCTTAGTTTTGACCTGTGGTTATTTTAATCTCTCTCTGCAAGCTTGATTAGCTACAAAAACAAAAGCAGAAAGGACTTTTAAAAAATGCTTACAGAAAATGTCTAAAACAATCACATATTGTGGGATTTTCAAGTTGTTTTTAATGTCACCAACAGTCTGTGTGTTGGGGGGTGGTATGTGTTTGTGTGAATATTTAAAATAACCTGCGTATCCTATAAAAAGGCAAATTTTATTACAAAAAACAATGTCATGTTTTGGTTGGCCTTAACTCAAGAAAGAGAGTTTTCAAAAGAATGACATTTTAAAGATATTGTGCTTTGCGTTAGAACATGATGATTCATACAGTGATGTGTAAGGTTATACGACTATAAATTTGCTGTAGAACACATTTTAATCATTTTTGATTTTTTGTTTTCTTTTTAACTCTAGTTTTCTGTGACCATCTGTATTGTATTCTACCATGAAAGTACTAAAAAATAACTTTAAAAATCTTCATTTAAAACCTGCCAGAAACTAAAATTTTAATTACTAACATACTATATTAAGTACTCTATTTCTATCATTTTTATTACGCATGCAACACTGTGTTGCTATTGTTTTATCTCTCTTCTTTTTACCTTTGCTTTTTTTCTAGCTTAGAGATTTCTCCTCTTTTTTCTCTTTGTGGTTTTGTGTTTGTACACATATAACACATTTTCTCTACTGCTAAATAGCTCCTGCATATTAAGGAGGATATCAAGGAGGATATACAAAAATCGTTTCTAATCTACAAGGACATACTTCTTCAGATTTTTCTCTTAGGGAAAGGTGTGGAGATAAACACACATATTTATTAACTTGCACAGTTCAAAACTGTCTGATTCAATTACATAATCTAAGCAGGAGAGTAACTGAGTGATAAATCCTGAAGTTTACGAGCTCATGCTAGGGTTCCAGTCCTAATAAAAGGTGCTGGTAGTTGCCTCTGAAGCCATGGGGGGTCTTGGCCTGTCTAGCTCAGAGCGTGTATTTCATTTCACATCCGCTCTGTAGTTGTGACCGAATGAATTGGCTCTCAGATTCTGTTCCCGACCCTGGGAAGTGCAGGATTGGCTAAAGTCACCTGCCTTCCTTTTGATACTCACTTGATGTAGATGAGGCCAAACCTACATTTTAGCTGATTGGAGAGATTGCAGAAAGCACCACTCTGTTTTATTCCAGAAGATTTTGATGTTAATCACCTCTTGCATCTGTTTAAACTGCACATTGTCTCTGTGCCTCATGAAGACACTTCTCAGTTAGTTCAACCCAGGCTGTTCTCTACTTCTCTTTTGGACAACCTCTTTCCCCCAACTCCCATCATATCTCACCAATAAAGACAAAAGAGAACAAACTATAGTTTTTTGAAAGTGGAAAATGCAACCAAGTCTTTTGCATCCTGAATTTTATAAACGATTTTTTTTAGAAATGCAACCATTTGGTATCTATTGGGTCAATCAAATACAGTAGTATTTTTGTAGGAATGGGAAGATACATTTTGGTCAGTTATCCAGCTATTTTGTCTACGGGATAACCAAAATGAAACTCAAAATAAGATTTTAAGGTGTGGAAAACATATTGCATGTGTCCCACACACATAACTTCCAAGAAAACCAAAACGAGGAAACTAAGCACAATGAGGTCAGTTTCTCTCAGGCACGTGGTGCTAGAGTTTAACAAGCTTTTGGGGCTCTGGGACACTTGGCGGAGAATATATTTTCATAGCTGTTAGGATGAATATTCATAATATAGCAGTGAGATCAGAAGTCCCCAAACGTGTTTCCCTTGGGCAACTCCCATTTCTGCCGGCGCGGTAGCACCACGGGGCATCACTGCATTCTCCCAAGGAGTACATCCTAGACCAGCAGCTGGAAGCCCACCCATCCCCGACGGGGTGCTGAGCTCCTGGGGATGGCTCCCCTTCCGGGCCAGCAGAAAGGTGAGGGCATCCTTCCATGAGGAGTGTTTTGTCTGGACGATGTGCTGAGATCCTATCGGTCCAGGCAAACCGCAGACTAATTGGAGACAGGAGAACAGAACTAAGAATCAGAGATGCCTTCCCCTGATCCCCAATGCGGCCGGCAACAATTCGTAAGGCTCTTCTTTCTGAAAGGGAGAACTGACAAAATTGACACAGAGGCGCAGTCCTAATGATCCTGGACCATTGAACATGGTTTTAGGACAGGGACTCTGTCCAAAGTTTCAAATGGAATACAAGATGAGGGCTGACTATGCGGAAGGAATCAGAAGCCTGTTCACCAGTCAGAGCGCAAACAGATGCTGGATAACACAGCATCGTATCTGAAAAGGGTAGGATAATTTGCCCGCCTTTCTTGAAATAAGGATTAGTCCTAAATGCTTGGGTTTGAGACTGTAAGGCATCTTATGAAGATTTCGTATTAGAATGTATATCTTCAGAGAGTGCAAAATTCTGGGGAAAAAATGGCCAAGTTTAAGACAAAGGAAAAAAATGAAGAAGATAGAGTTATTTAGATTGAAACAAATAGAGAGTGTTGGTGGGTGGTTGGGCACCAGGCTTTAGAGGGCAGGAAAATTATAGGTTATCTGAGTTTTCTGTCTGGTAAAAATTAAACTGTTTTATGCTACACATGTCTTTATGTTCTCCACTACCTTTTATCAGAAGAAAAATAAATACCTGAGGATTATAATAATGTTAGTTTGAAGGATGGAGCCAATTTATAGAAACCACTTGTTTCATGCATCCATCACACACTTTAAAGATTGACAAAGGCCATCTGTAGAGGGGGCCATATTATTTATTCTGCTGGGTGGAGACACAGTCTGAGAAAGAGGCGGAGATGAGTGTACCACCAAATATGGTCAGAAAGGTAGACGTTTGGGGTCCTGCAGAACTCTCTTCCCAGATGGGGCATGTGAAAAGTTCCAAGCATGTTGATTTGTTTCTTACAGCCATTCTGGCACCTCCCTTCCTTTCCACCATCTCCAGCAAGATTAGGTTTTAATGCCCTTTTCCCTGGTGGGGAGAGGAGATGTAATTGCCTCCACCTGTACCCGGCCTCCCGTCATATACATCATTGTCAGATTTATGTCCTGAAAATACCACCAATGACATTGATTGCTGCATAGCCACACCCTTCTCTTTGGAAGTGTTCAATCCATATTAGCCATCTAGGTTGTTATATTTGTGTTTTGTAAATATTCAATATTTTGGTTTGATATCTCAATTATCTACTCACCAAGAGAGATACTGAAAGTGATTTTTATCATATGGACAGTCTTTATCTAAGCATTTCCAGATAATGACTCTTGTCTCCCTTAGCCTTTGAGCAGACAGGTGTTGGCATGAACGGAGAAAACCATTCAGCCAAAAGACTCATGAGACTTCTTGGAACCCAAGGCAACTTAGGCAGGACCCCAGATGGGTGGGCTTCTATCTTTGCCAAATCATGAGACTGGTGAGTAGAAGACTGACCGACTAGTTAGCGAGACGAGACGACGTGACTGTACAATTGTATGGTGTGTGTTAGCCACACTGAGGTGACCTGACTCTGGGAGAGGCGGGCCTCCCGCAGTTCCCAGAGGTCCTCAGAGAGGCTTATTTGGATCGACACAGGCGTGCATAGTCTCCCACAACTAAAAGTTCTCATTCTCTCTACCCTCTTTTGAAAACATCTGGGTCTCCAACCCCGACCTCCCTCAGAGTAGACAGTATCGTCCTCTGTAGAGGACCTCAGGCCCACCTGGTTCTGTGCCTAAAGTGGAGCACTGTGGCATCAACACTAGAGTGTTGGAAGTGGCACCTGCCTTGTGCGCTACCGATCCAGCCTTTCCTTGATGAAAATTCCCATACCAGGTGGTTTCTACAAGGAATGTGTAAGCATTATTATGTTTCTGCCTCAAAACTGTGCACACAACCGCTTCTAATTTTTTGTTATATCTCAGATGATGTGCTCTCTGCAGTAGTTGGTGTAAAACTCACCAATCAGTGGTTTTCAAAAATATTGCTATAATTTTGGTTTTGGTTCTTTTTCAAATGGAGGACTTATTTTCTCAGATTTTTAGGTTGAACTGTTTCTAAAATTTGAACTCGAATATAGTAATATTATGTTTGAATGAAGGGTGGTATACATTTTTTTAAAACAGAATTTAGTCTTTCAATGAAATTTGGTTTTAATATAGCATCTGACCACTTTCTTGAATGGTCATGTTGGTGTTGAATTGTCACCTGCCTCTCACAGTTGTTTCCATGGTATGACCAGGTCAAATAATTGATCGCAGTATAAAGAAGTTAAACTCTCAGTGCACACGTGTGAGCTGTAAATGTGCTAAATCAAACATTTAAATGCTCTAAACATTTTAAAAATTATAGTGAATTTTCTGATTTTGGTACCTGCTTTATCAGAGTGCAAGGCCAGCCAGGAGTTTTTAAGATGAGTTTATATCTATTTCCAGTAAAATGGTAAAGAATTATTGCCAGTAGAAAGGAGCATGGACATTTTAGCGCCATATCGAGGTTTAAAAAATAGCGTGGGTTACTTCACCAGAGAAGATATACGGATTGGAAATGAACTCCTGAAAAGACGCTCAGCCTCGTATGTCATTAGAAAGCAATGAAATAAGACAAGGATGAGATACCACTACACAACAAATAAAACGGTCAAAATCTGAGCACCGACAACACCAAATGCTGACAAGGATGTGGGGTGACAGGGACTCTCACTCACTGCTGGTGGGCATGCGGGTGGGGCAGCCACTTGGGAAGACAGCCTGATGCTTTCTTATGAAGCTGTGAACATACTCTTGCCGTCGGACCCGGCAATCACGCTCTTCGTATTCACTCAAAGAAGTTGAAAACCTGTGGCTGCACAAAACCTGCACGTGGATGTTTCCAGCAGCTTTATTCATAGTTACCCAAAGTCGGAAGCATGTACTTCAGTAGATGAATGGATTAAAAGCAAGCAAACAAACAAACACAGAAGGATGGTCTATCCAGACAGTGGAACATTATCCAGTGCTAAAAAGAAATCCAATTGCAATCCATGAAGAGACATGGAGGAAACTTCAATGCATATTACAGAGTGGAAGAGGCCAGTCTGAAAAGGCTATACATGCGTGTCCAGCTGTATGACATTGTAGAAAAGGCAAATCAATGGCGATGATAGAAGGATCAGTGGTTGCCAAGGGTTGGAGGAAGGGGTAGAGGGATGAGAACTTGGAGCACAGAGGAATTTTAGGGCAACGGAGTTATTTTGTGCAATACGACAGTGGCAGATACATGTCATCATACGTTTGTGAAAACCTATGGAAAATATAACACCAGGGGTGGGCCCTAATGTACATTATGGACTTTGGGTGGTCATGGTGTTCTAGTGCAAAATCCCAGAGAGTCACGGATGTACCACGTGCTGGGGGGTTTTGCTAGAGGCTGGGGGGGGGGGGAGGCGGGGTATCTGGGAAATCCCTGTCCCTTTCCTTTAGTTTTGCTGTGAACCTACAACTGTCCTAAAATTAAGATTTATTTTAGTTATATAAAAATACCGCTGCCGTAACGAAATAACAGCACATGAAATGATGTTTTTAATCCACTGATTGCGAACCTCCCTTGCAGCCAAATACTCCATTACACACACACACGTCCAAAAAATTAAACTAGTAAACTATGCCAAAGTATTTGTTAAACTAATTTTGTTCCCAAATTATTAAAAATGTTATCCAGTTTACATGGCATCGCATATCTAAACTGCTTTCAGGTTATTTTCTTTTCAGAAGAGTCTCCTAGTCTGAAGAGCCCAGGCAGTATAATCCCAAAGGTCTGTTTTCCACCATGACATCAAATCATAACTCTGGACTAGTGATGGTGGTGGCTTGGGGTGAATGCTGAAGATTAAACACACACACACACACACACACACACACACACACACACACACACACAAATTAAGCTTCACAAAAATGATTTCCCTTTTTTGTATCATAAAAATTATCATTACTATTTCTACTGTCGTCTGTAACTTTGTGGACTAATATGGTCCGTGCTGCTCTGGTGCCTTCGAAAGTTGCATCGAGGAGAACCAGCCTTGCCAGCCGTGGGTGACGGAAGCCTTGGGTTGCCTTCGAAGTCCTTCCAGCAAAGACTGAAGACTTCCCCAGGCAGTTCTCTCTTCTAAGAAGTCTTGATGGCACAGAACCTCGAAGTATAATAACACTCTAACCCATCTGGTTAACAAAATGTTGGAATGAGCAGGGCATATTTGTAGCAGGCCAAATACGAATTTCCAAGTGTTGCCATATACACGCCTACCCAAACTGGGTATGCACTATTGTGTACGTTTGGGACGCCATGACATTTTCAGTGTCCAGGTTGTTCCCCTATTTCATGTCTGTCATTAAGAAATGACCTAAGTTCTCATCCTCAAAGGATATTAGAAGGGTGACTCAGCAACAGATACATAGCTTCACGAATTTCTGACCCCTCCTACGGAGGGGATGATGCTGAATTTTTAATTCCCCATTCCCTGCGTGTGTATTTGCCTCACAGACCACTGTTGTGGTAGAAGCAGACAAACACCAAACCACACCAGGCGTCCGGCCCAACTCTCGTTCTGACTGGTGGGAGCAGAGGAGGAGACCTTTGCCATCTTTGCTCTGGCCTGATTTTGTTTGATGGCGGTGTCACACATCACCTCCAGAGGAAGTGTTCCGACTACGCAGCTCCAAGTTACAGGAGGTTACCCCATAATAAGACCTAGACTTGCTTCCCCAGTAGAACAGCCAGAGTTAGGAGAGGCAGGCTGCGTTTGTTCATAGCATTGCGTTTTGAGATACAGAAGACGTATCTAATTGATATGTAGTCTACTCTTCAGTGTATGTTTAAATATGTAATATGCTTTATATTATACTCTTCAATTCGCCTTTCAATTCCTCACTGGATCGTAGCACCAAAACACGTCTTTTAATTAGCCCATATTTCGAAACATGCTTAATACCATTTTTTAAAGGCTTAAACATTGAAAACATTCTCAAATGGTGGTTTGCAACAGTTTTAGAAAGAAAAGTTTCCAGATTTATTTATTTATTATGGTTTATTAATTCTGAAATAAAGTAATATATTTCAAATATATTGCAATGGAAAGTATACATAATGGAGGTATGGTTTAAAAGAGGAAATTAGGACAGATACCCAGGTATCTGCCACTGAGCATTAGGAGGAATTTTACCAAGATAATCGAAGCCCCGATGACATAGCTAAACTCTTCACGGGGTGACAAACGTGTCTTAAGGTTTGTGTGTATTACTATTTTGCTTTGTATTAAAGCTTTACCTCACGTGTATCCCCACATCATTTATTACTTGGTTTTGCATATATTTGAAATTTTTAAAAAATGAAATAGTGCAGTATTTTTTCTTTTTGTAACTTTTTTTTTTTTTTAAATCCCACATTGCATTAAGTCACTCTCATCGATGCATGTCCTTAGTTCATTCATGTATAACGGTCCATTGTAGGATTATAATGCAATTAATTTGTTCATTTTTCCTATCAGTGGATGTTTAGATGTTTTCAATTTTTTTGTTACACAAAGCGTGCATGCCTTTTAGCACATATGTGCAAGTTAGTCTTGTGATATATAACAGAACCATGCAGCTCATTTCTCTAAGCACATCTCTAAATTCAACAGGAAATCCAAACTTGTTTCCTAAAGTAGCTGTGCCAATTTATACTCCCACCAGTGAGCGAGACTTCATATTGTCAGGTTCTTGTTTTAATTCCCAAGCTGGTGGTGGTGATATTACCTTTCATTGGGATTCTGTCTGCATTTCACTGATGATTAACGAGAATGAGGGGGCATCTTCGCGAGATGTCCGTTGTTTTTACAAATGGAATTTTTCTGTAAAATTCTGTAAAATTCTTCTTTCAGTCTTTTACATGTTTTCTATTAGGATATTTCTGGGTTTTTTTTCTGTATTTTTTTCTAAAGGTTGAAAAAGTTGTTTTTCATGGTCATGTCTTTTAGTACATGTAAAATTGATTATTTTGGCATGGTGTAAAACAGATATCTAATGTTTTTCACATCGAATTAAGCAGTCATCAGCATGCTACTGAGTAGAGCAGGTTTTCCCCAGTGATCTGTGGAGCCACCTGGCCTAGCTTTCCCGTCATGCCCTCATCTCTCTCTGGACTCTCTGATCTTTTCGTGGTAAGTTTTTTTCCATTCTGGAATTTTAATCATGATAGCATTTTATCAATTCTTGATACTTGGTGACGGGAGGACCCCTACCCCTACCTCGACCTAGTTCTTCTTTGGAAATGAACTGGATGTTTTTGGCCCTTCGTTTTTTCATGTATATTGACAAACAGATTGTACAGTTCAGGAAACAATATCTAGGGGGAAAAAAACAATGTTTAGAATTTGGGTGAAATTACATTAACTCTCTGGCACAAGTTGGAGATAATTGAAATTTTTATGGGATTCAATTTATGTAAAATTATGACAAAACCCCCCATGTATTAGATGCGGGGTATCTGGATAGCTCAATCAGATGAGTGTTCGATTCTTAATTTTGGCTGAGGTCACGACCTCACAGTTCGTGGGACGGAGCCCCGAGTTGGGCTCTGTACTGACAGCACAGGGCCTGCTTGGGATTCCCTTTCTCTCTCTCTCTGCCCCTTCTCTGCTCACATTCTCTCTCAAAATAAATAAATACACATTTTTTAAAACACTATTTAAAAAAGACTCTCCACGTGTTGGAGATTTTTTGTATTACAAATAATTTTATAATATTCTTCACAATTATTTCACAAGGATTTTTTGTATTACAAATAATTTTATAATATTCTTCACAATTATTTCACACATCTTTTAAAATAATTCACTTTTGGATATCTAGTATATTTAGATCTTTCTTAAAAAAACGTATCCTTAAACATTTATGATGTTTTGTTTGTTGCCAATGCCTTTCATTGTTTATTTCCATGTCTTAAAGCGCTGCTAATGTGTCTTATTAATTCTAATTACTTTTTTGTGTTTTGGGCTAAAGTCATCATGTCATTCCTAAATAATGGCATATGTGCGTCCTCTCTTTTAATTCTTTTTTGATTTTTTTTCTAATTATACTGTAGTGGCTAAGATGACCTGGATAAAGGTGAAGAGAAAAGCAGACAGCCATGTCTTGGGTACAGACTACCGGAGACTAAGGGGAATACTTGCATTTAACCATAAGACATGGAGATGGTTACTTTTTTTTTTTTTTTTTTTTTTGGTATATAAGGTTTATTGGATTAAAGAAGCTGAATTCTATTCTCACTTTGCTAACATTTTTAGCATGTGTGATTGTTCAATTTTATCACCTATGTTTTCTGTATTAAGACATTAATAAATTTAGGGGTGCCTAGGTGGCTCAGTCGGTTAAGCATCGGGCTTCGGCTCAGGTCATGATTGAGTTTGAGCCCCGTGTCAGGCTCTGTGCTGACAGCTCGGATCCTGGAGTCTGCTTTGGATTCTGTGTGTCTCTCTCTCTGCCCTTCCCTCGCTTGCACCCCGTCTCTCTCTCTCTCTCTCTCTCTCTCTCTCAAAAATAAATAAAACACTAAAAAATTTTTAAAAAAGATCATTTGGCTTATTTCTGTCATTTGTTGCCATGGTAAATTACCTTAATTACTTTCCTTATACCGATAAACTTGCTGGGACGATAGTACATTGGTTTTGAGGTACTTGTGAGATTGGACGCCAGTTTTTTGTACTTACGTTGCATTACTCTGGTTATGATAGCTGTAATTTGTCTCATAAGCAAAACTATTTCCCCTTTCTTCCTTTCTATTTTTTCTGAGGAGACGTCTGTAAGAGGAGTTTTGTTTTCTGTATGTTTGGTAGATTTTACAAACCCCTCTGAGGCTGCCATTTTCTTGGTGGGAATATCGTGAGTGGCCGAGTTCATGTCTTTAACGATACAGGGTCATCTATGCTCTATTCTTCCTGAGATAGCATTTTGCCGGAGGGATTTTAAATATCTAGTTTGTGTGTTTGCTTATTTATACTTTTATTAATTCCTAACTGGTTGTTTTCTGTGTTCTGTATGGTGCAAAGTTTTCAAATTTATTTTAGGCGTGTCTTTTGTAAAGAGCATATGGCTAGATATTTTTAATTGAGGCTGACAATCTTTGTGTTTAACTGGATGATTCAGCCCTTTCCCGTCTATGGTGTTTACTGTATATTTAGGTCTATTTGTAGACCTACATCTCGTTTCTGCTGCTTCTACATTGTACTTTTCTTCATGCAGCCGCTGTTCACAAGCGTTGAGGAATTGGTTTGTCTCCATTTTTATCCTACCCTTTAAAAAGTTATAAATTCAATTTCTTTTTGTTAAAGGTGACCCCAGAAATGTTAACATGCCTATTTTGCTTAATGAAATCAAGATTTAAGCACTATTCATACCACACTCTCAGATAAGTCAAGAACCTTAAATACCCTAACTTAGCTTTTGCTGCTCACATGTTGTGCTTTTAGATAGTTTGGTCTCCTTCTGGCGTCACAAATTAAACATTATTTTATTGCTTCATACACACATTCTTAACTTCCTTCTCTCCATATCTCTTGACGTCATCGTGTCCATCTGGATTCAGTCTGCTTTCTTCTGAAGTACATTCTCGAAATGTATCTTTATCACACGAGTTTGCTGGTGATAAGCTCTCAGGTTTTGTGTGAGAGAAAATGTATTTTGTTCTCATTCTTGAGTTCAGTGACTATGAAACTCTGGGTTGACAACTATTCCTTTCTCAGCATTTTGGAGAGACCATTCCCCTGAATTCTGGGCTTAGCTGTTTCTGTTCATTTAATCGCCGCTCCTCTGTGGGAAACCTGTCTTTTGTGTTATTCCATAAGGTAAAATATCCTCACTGCCTTTGGCGCCTTAGGGCTTGCCTCAGGTTTACAGGCAGGAAGTCAGTGGGCTCGCTGGATTTGCATTTCCAGAAGAAGTTTCTCGCTGCCATCTCTGAATCTCGCCTCTCCCCATGACCCTGCTTCTCTCTCTCTGAGGTCCCCTTTGAGAAATCTCCGTTGTTCTCAGTCTGTAGTCCGTGTTTCCGCACATTTCTGTTTTATAATTTCTCCTTTTTCCTTTTTCTGGTCTACATTCAGAGAATTCTTTTATTCATCCCCATTCCCGCCTGTCCACCCTCCAAGATATACTTACCAGTGCCCTTGATTTGCTTAGATTTACACACACACTTGGTTTCGAAGTCAATTACTATATTCTTTTTTTAATCTCGGTGACTGTTTTTATTTGCAAAGTTTCTGTAGATTGTGTTCCAAGTGTGTTCCATCTTTTCAGTGGCCTCAGAAACTTCGCTCACATTTTTACATCCACATTTCTATGCTTTCTAAACCTGTTTCTTTTATTACATCAGAAAATTAAAATATTTTCAGCGCTTGCGGTCTGATCCTCGGAATCTCGGCGTGGCGCTCCAGGGTCGTCACGGGAGGATTCCCGGTAGCTTCTGCCGTGTGCGGTTCTAAGTGGGGTCTATTTTACATGAGAATTGCATTTTCTAGCCCCTCGTACCAGCAAGGGCCAGCTCGAGGTTATGGGTTTTCCTCCTCGCTGTCACCCAAGGCCAAGACCTAGAGAACGAGCTTCCCCAAAGTGTCCTGTTTTGGTTTCTGTCCTGCTTACCTGCAACCGTGTGTTCCGTGTCCCAGATGTAATCGCTTGGGGCAGGAGTGCAGAGCTCACTTCTCATGTTGCAGAAGCCCTGGACTGTGTCTTGTCCCCTCCGTGCCCTTGCCTGAATTGCTCCGAGTCGCCTGGGTCTGGTGGCACTTACAGTAGCAGCTCTTGGCCTCAGTGCTCCCCACTTCTGGGAATGTATGCTTGCTCATTGTTGCGGGGCCTCTGAAGGTTGTCCTTCCTTCGTGCCGACTGCCAGCTATATGATGCGTTACATGAAATAAGTCAGTCAGAAAAAGACAGATACCATATGTTTCCATGAATAGGTGGACTTTGTGAGACTAAGCAAAAACCAGGGGGAGGGGAAGAGGGGAAAGGAAAAAAAGACACAGAGAGGGAGGGAGATAAAACATAAGTGACTCTCAAAGACTAAGAACAATCTGAGGGTGAGGGAGGTGAGGAAGGTGAGGGAGGGGGGAGAGGGGGTGACGGACATTAAAGAGGGCATGTGTTGGGATGAACACTGGGTGTTATATGTAAACCAATTTGAAAATGAACTATTATAAAATAAAAAAATATATATATAAGCTAGCACATTTTCTCCAAGTCTCTCTCTCCCATCTCACCCTCCCCCACTTCTTCCCGCATGCCCTACATCGTGTGTACATAGACATAGCGTACATCTGTAGACTTACTTCATGTAGGATCCTTCTTTGAATGTTTCCGTGAATATTCCATCATGATAAATTCAGTACTTTCCAATAAAATTCAGTAGCATTTAAAATAAATTACCCTAAAGATGACTTTGCAGGCGGTAGTTCTTGTTTTAAATTATGTTCGCATTTATATACATCTGGATTTCATATTTCTTTCTTTATCCATTTTTCAAAAGACAAGCGTTCCCAGGCATCCTGTGGAAATGACAGCAGCAACTGCATGTGTTAGAACTATTACCATAATACTCCAAGATCCTTGCGATCGCTATCAGACCGGATTATTATTTCATGTTAAATTTAGATCAAAATGATCTAGAAGCTCTGTTCCTATTCCTAAACAGTATTTTGTAAAATTAACACTATCGTCTATAAATTCGATTGCACTTTTTCTACACACACACTGCGTACAACCTCACATTTTGCTTCACGTACTTATGTTGTTATTGTAGAGGATTTGGTACAGACCTTCCACATAAATTTTAACATTGTGGAAGCATTCCAAACACGCCAAAAAAGGCGGAAAATGTTATCGGCTACGCTTATGTATCCTCCACCAAGATGACGGATTGTCAGCGGCCCGCCCCGCGGCTGTCTCTCGCGCTCTGTCCCACGCCGTCTCTTCCTTCCCATCCTTCTGTGCTTTTAGGTCTTAGTGAAACTGAAGAGACACAGCTCCAACTTCACACGACCCTTTTTCACCCTCATCTGCCCCAGGACGAACTGCTGTCAGGGATTCTGTTCTTGCCTTTCCTCTGTCTGCACTTCTAGCGCGCAGACACGCACCCACAAATAATAGACCCAGCAGTGTTTGTAAGACGTATATACGTGTTTCGTCTCATTTATATCTTTCCGTGACTTTGTTTTCTCCTCTGTACTTTGTAATTGGGAGATTTAGCTCTGCGAAGGTAGATTCAGTTCATTCATTTGAGCTGCTTCTGGAAGGCCCCCGCGTGAAGAAAGCGTGTTCTTACGTACTCACCTGGTAAGTGACAGTCGTGTTGTTTGCACTTCTCTTCTAGTTCCAACACTGCCACAAATAGTCTGTACACACTTACTGGTGAAGGTGTACGGGTGTATGAGACTGTTCTCTAGGGCCCGCGACGAACCTGAGAACAGAGGCGTTTCAGCTTTACCAGGCGTCGGGACACTACTGTCTCAGCTCGTGGACACGTCAGGCACAGTCTTATTCCTCCAGTTGTGCCAAATTGTTCTTAGCAGACATTAATCTGTGCCTCTAGTTGGGGTACTTAATTGTATTTTATTATGGGCTTATTGGCCACTGAAACCGGTCACTTTTTATACGCTTATTAGCAATTCCATTTTTTAATCCGTGACTCTCCTTTTTGTCTCTTTTCCTATTTTTCTAGAGTTTCTTTTTCTGTATATTCGTAGGAACTCAATATATCCTGTATAATAATATTTTCTGGTTTATATAGACTGTAGACAACTTTTTCTAGTGTGTGGTTTATCTTATTCTGTCGATGATTTTATTTTTCATGGATATGGCTTGAATTTTAATAAAATCAAATGTATCAATCTCTGGTTTTCCTCCATATTGTTTGCTGAGATCTACCTACAGGAAAAATCTCCTTCCTCAAATGTAACAAAGATGCTTTCCTGGTTTTACTTCAAAATCGTTGCAATTGTAAAAAAATATTTTAATATTTATTTATTTTGAGAAAGAGAGCATGAGCAGGGAAAGGGCAGAGAGAGAGGAAGACACAGGAGATCTGAAACCTGCTCTAGGCACCGTGCTGTCAGCACAGAGCCTGATGTGGGGTTTGAACCCGAGAACTCTGAGACCATGACCTGAGCTGAAGTTGGACACTCAGCCAACTGAGCCACCCAAGTGCCCCTATACCTTTTAAAAATCATGTTTTCCAATTGTTTGTGCTAGTGTTTCCAAATGCCATTAATTAATATACTTTGATTTTGTAGACTGCCACAATGGATACAATTCTTTTATTAGGTCTAATATTTTTCTGTAGCTTATTTTTAATTTTCTGAGTAGAAAACCTTATGCTTAGTGAAATAGTCAGATTTTACTCTTCCTCTCCAGTCTTTATGTTTCATTTGTGTATACTACTGCACTGTCTAGAACCTCCTTCGGGTGATGTTAGGAAGAAGCTAACGGCTTGTTAATCGCTTGTCTTGTTCCCAACTTGTAATAGAAATGATTCTAAGATGTTACCATTAAGTTATGGTCATGCAGACACTATCTGGACTTTTGGCATACACTGTGAGTTAAGGGAAGCACCCTCTTCCAATCTTCTATCCCTATACCTCCTCAGAACACCTGCCAGTACCATGTATAGGTATTAACTTTTATCAGAGCTTTTTTTAATCATAAAAGATTACCATATATTAGTCTTCTCAATCTGTTAATGAGCTTGTCTTGTAGATGTGAAAGGTGGTTCCTGGTTGCTGTTTGTGCGCTGTTTAAATCCCATTAAGATGTAAATCCCATTAAGATGTAAGATTGAGAGATTGTCTGCAAGGATAGTTTTTGGGTCAAAGTAAAGGCAGTTTAGATGTTACATCAGGTTAATACTTAACCTTTAATTTACTGAAATAAAAAAATCAAATTTTAAACCATAATGCAAAGGTGTTTTTATAGCTTAATTAAATACCTTTAAACATTTCAAACTATGTAAATGTTATATATTCAAATTCATTTTTAATCATCTCAATTGCCTGATAGATTTGCATTCCCAAGCTCACAAGTGGATATTAAAAATCTAATAAACTAATAAAGACGGCAATTTTTAATTTTCCTTATCTGTTTCCATACCGTTTACAAACTTAACAAGATTTCAAATTGTAACATATTAAAAATGTTTCACTTGTATCATTTTGAATTGGAATTAAAAATGTTATCTTGTTATATATTTTAATATGCTAATGGAAGAATTTAAATACTTAAAATACATTTTTGCTGTATCTATCAAAATTGTTGATCTATAAGTTTAATTCACTTTGTCTCTATTAGTCCCGCAATTACTCAGGGTGGATAGAGACACTCAACTATTAAGGAAAAACTTGCGTCATCTTAGAGAATTGTGGAGTCACTTTCCCAGGAAATTGTGGGTGTCACCCCAGACCGAGGGTGTCCGATGTTAGATCCAGTGCTGTAGACGTCCAGAGATTTCCTTCTCACTCCCGCGCTCTAATTCTGAAGCCCTTTTCATGGTCGCCGTGTCGTATGTCACAGACAGGGATTGCCGCTCACCCCATGGCCAATTCTGAGTCATAACATTTCAAAACTTGTAGGTTTCCAGCTGATTGGGTAATTGCTTCTAAGTTGTCTATATGATTTCTGGCCACTGGGGCCACTATGCTATGAACAAATAAATATTATGTGGCAAACGTGGGCTATCTCTTGTGGCCCTGACTTGCTGTCCCATTTACTAAGGTCATTCTATGAGAGCGGAGAATTGAATTGATAGGATTCCTGCTGTTAACCCATATCTAGTTTGATATTATCTAAATCAATCACATTTATTGTCATTTTTTGAAACATGGGTTCAGTAAGTATGCTAATGTTGTAGATAAGAGTTTTTACATTCATCTCTGAAGGTGAGATTGTTCTAGAAATTTCCTTGCAGATGCCATCTCTCTTGGTTTGAAATCAAGGTCATTTTAGCCTTGTTTAATGAATTGGGAAGATTTTCTATCTTTTTTATCTCTCACTTGTCGAGTTTGTATAAAATTGGGACTAGATTCCTTGAAGGTTGGAAAAATATTTTTTAAGCTCATCTGGTCCTAGTGTTTTTTAATTATGCATACATTTTTATTTACTGATTTAACTACATGGATTTGAAAGCATATTTCAATTTTTTATTTTTTCTCTCATACTTTCTGTAATTTATGTATTTTTGAGGTTGTCTGTTTTATGTAAAAGTTTAAATTCTGTAAAAGAATAACTTGTTCATATAAAATATATTTTTCATTTTTAAGTATATGTGTTACATGCTATAATTTAATTTCTCTTGTCACTTACTTATACCTTTTCTTTATTTTTATTCTTTAAATTTTTTTTGAGAGTTTGTCTTTCTCAAACTTTATAAAGAGTAAATTCTCAGTTTCTTGACCCTTTCTATTGATACGCTGTTTTCTATTTCATTAATTCTGCTCTCACACTTCCTCTGTTATACGTTCTGGATTTTGAGGTTTATTATGGTAACTTAAAATTTTTTTGTTGAAAATTTTGCTTAGTAACTGTTTTTCTAGTTTCCTAATACATGCATTTAATGGTAACCTGTTTTTCTCCAAATAAAAATTTAATCATATCATATGAATTTCTTTTTTTAAACACCAGTTACATTGTTTTGCAGTGTTATATTAACTATGGTGGTGGCCTTTGGTCAATGGATTATTTAGAAGAATTTTGGGATTTCTGAATTATTATTTTTGCTATCTTTATTATTTTGGATTTCTTCTGTTAAGAAATCTATGTTTAGACTAAAAATTGTTCTCTCCAGGTAAGATCCTTTTCTTTCTTTGTCATTTTACTTTCTATGTGGAAACTCTCTGTGGCTTTGATGTTTATTCTTGCCTCCATCTCCTCTAACCTAGTTTTCCAGAATGCCACTGGCACAAATCCTGAGCCGTGTCATTCCACCCCACCCGCCTGTCCGAAATCATCTCTCGCTGTCCCCCTGCCCGTTTTTCCTGACATCATGCTATACTGTTTCCCGGTCTGTCTTCTTCCGAGTCTCTCTTTGACTGTATTATACCTGCTTCTAGATCGATCCATTGAGACTTAAAGGCTGTATTTTTTAAGTGCTAGTGGGTTTCTGTTACTCTTTTTTCATTGTCTTATTCTTTTTTTATGACTTCGATTACATTTATGGCTTGAAGCACTTTAATTATATTCTTTTTATTTTATGTTATGTTATTTTATTTTTTTAACATTTTATTTATTTTTGAGAGAGAGAAAGAGACAGAGCAGGGGGAGGGGCAGAGAGAGAGGGAGACACAGAATCCGAAGCAGGCTCTAGGCTCCAAGCTGTCATCACACAGCCTGATGTGGGGCTTGAACCCACGAACCATGAGATCATGACCTGAGCTGAAGTCGGACATTTAACCAACTGAGCCACCCAGGCGCCCCTGATTATATTCTTTTTAAAGTACTCTTTGAGATTTCCATCTTAGTATTTCAGGTCACTGAGTTTCAGTCTTGACGTGAGTGGTACGCGCTGTCACTGATGTCGTGTTGGAAGGCTGTTTTCCTAGCGAGGATCCCTCGTGGCCTGGGAACATCTCCCATAGTGATTTCTATTTGCTTTTGCCAAGAGTCCCAGGCAAGCAACTGGCTTGGGAATAATTCCTAAGTTCATGTCTTAGCTTGGTGGTTTCTGGACCTTGTAGGTAGTGTAAATACACGTTCTCAAAACATATTCCAGGTGCATGCTTACGGTTTCAAGGTCTACCAATTTTTTTCTTCCCCACAACTCAGGCTGAGAAAGTCCTCAGTGTTGTCTTCTATGCGTACATTTCATATTATTTTAGTAAATTAAATGTGTTCTGATGCTTTTGCTCATAATTTCATAATGTTTCTTGCAAGAGGGTTTTTTTTTATTTTAAATCATTATATCCACACTGCTGGTTCTGGACATCTGTATATGCATCTTAACCCAACTGAAAGCTAAAATTATTAAAACTACTAGAATATCTAAAACATTAATGACTTCCTTATCGTTCCCATGCTCCTAGTGACTAATGAAATTCTAAAAGGTTTTGTGTTATCCCGTTCCTCTTTCATTTACATGACCACGCTGGGTAACAAAATCTGTGCATTTACTGCCTAACAAAAAGGGAATGTCGGGGGTGCCTTGGGTGTGCTGTTATCTATGTACTTTAGAACTAATAAGAACTTGGGGGCCTGTGGGGCTCTGTCGGTTAAGCGTCCAACTGTTGATTTCGGGTCAGGTCATGATCGCACGGTTTCGTGAGTTTGAGCCCTGTGTCAGGCCCTGTGCTTGCGGTGCAGAGCCTGCTTGGGATTCTCTTTTCCTCTTTCTGTCCCTTCCCCACTTGTGCTGTCTCTGTCTTCTGTCTCTCTCAAATAAATAAATAAACTTTAAAAAAGAAGCAATAAGGACTACTGAAATAATTATCTACCCTACAGCTACAGAGGGTCAGTTACTCACGCAAAACTGGGATGGATGCCCAAAATCTTTATTAGTGTAAGCTGGAAGAGTGTTATTGAGTTGTCACGCATTTTAATTATTATATAGGTAGCATATAAAAGTTAAGGTATAGAGCCACCAGATACCACAAAGACTGCTCTTAGAAAATTACCCATTTCCCATATTTAAGAATGCTGCATTTTCATAACTTTATAACAACACAGCCATATATAAGATAGTATGTGGGTTCCCATGCCTGAGAATACATGAAATAATTTGTTTTTGTGTTTTTAATGCCAAAACACATTATTTTGGTAAGTGATGAAGTCTTACTAAGAAATGTATAACTTTCTAAGTAAATATTTCCTTTCATCACACTGAGACATTATTCCCTGCCTTTGGCCAAATTGGTCCTTACAGTTTCTCTTTCAAATCTTTCTAACTGTCAAAACCAGCCTGGGAAATGTGTCTCAGAGCTGGTGAAAGACTAAGGCTACAGTCAGACTATGGTGATAGATAGAAGAATTCTACAGGATAGGAGAAAAACCACGGGTGCTCGAACTGCAGGGCCTCGTGGAGCTCTCTGTGTGTGGGGGGCCCCTGCCCGGGGGGGGGGGGGGGCGGGGCATGCCGACCAGGAAAGTGGCTCCCTGTGTGGGGGACCATGCTGCCCCGGAAATACCCAAGGGCAGATGTGCTTTGGTGCTGCTTAGGTTTCTGGCTTACCCTTTTCTTCTTTCATCGCTTGCTCTTCTAGGATCAAGTAGTGTCCGTAAAGCCCTGGGGCCATCTTGGTACCTAGTAAAGGAAGGCCCAGAAAGAGCCCCAGGGTGTGTGCGAGCCGGGGCAGCTCTCTTTCATATTCTCCCTTCCAGAGCTCTGTTGTTGTGTTTAGTGTGTCCTGCCTCTTCAGGATCCTCCTTCCCTGCTTGGTCTTGATGTCTACTTGCTAACCAAAACCCACCATTGCAGGCCTCTCCAACTCCCAAGATCAACACCTACAAAGAATCCAAGGTCTAACTTACAATTCATCTCTCACCACAAAAAATGAAGTGACATATTTGGTCCTGTATAAATAATTTCATAAGCCTAAAAATTTATTCAACTTTTTCTCAACTTTTGTTAACTCCAGTGACCACTTATCGTCCAAGTATATCAGAATCCTTTCTTCCTGTCTCCTAATCATGGAGAAATTCACCAAGATAAGCATTGTCCCAACAACCAGGGTGGATACCAAACCTGGGCACTCTGAGAAATAAGACAGGCTATAGAAAATAATGCCAGCTTCTGAAGAGCCAGAGTTACAGGTAAATACAGTGGCATAAATATGAGTTTTGAGCCAACAAGGTAAGTTCAATGAGAAGTGAGGTTAGAATCAGTTACAGGGTATTGTTGGTGGAGTGAGGAGTTACTGATGAAAGGGAACATTTGCCTCAAATAATTTTGAGCCAAAGGGACGAAACACAGAGGAGAATCAGACAGTTCTGGAGACACATAGAATTGAACCAATTCCTGTCTTCGGACATAGCCTGAAATAAAATGCATCATCACATGTAGCCAGTATTGAAAATAAATGAAAAGAATGTAGTTCTCACAAATGGTTATTTACCTACTTCATGAGAAACTGACCCTTCTCCTTGAGGGTTAGGGCAGATGCATGCGATTTGCTCATAGTCCCTTTGTGCATATATTTTCATTTCATTACATTAGCAGGGGTTCCTCTGTCTCCGAGTGAAAGAGTCTCCATCCTGTCTAATTTCCTTTTCATGGATTTTAACCTCCCCTCCTATCTCAAAAGCCAAAGCTACGGGAACTGACAGTCTAATCCAATGAAGAAGAAAATTGCATGTCTTCGCATACATAATCAAACCATCCTTGAAGAGTTACATCAAAATGAAGACTAGAAACTTGTTTTTACTGCTTTGCTAGGTTGGTAAAATTTGTGAACCAGGATAATATCCCAGATGAAATTCCTTTGTCCCTCTTGTTAGCAGTCTAGTGTTTGGTGAATATAGCAGCACACATGCCTACACACATACACACATTTGCATGTACACATACACCTACATACACGGACATGCACACCACAAAGCCACAAAAATAACATGGCTGTTTTTTTCCAGCATGAAGTATAAGTCAAATTAATAAAACAGGCTTAGTTTTTGATTGTCCATGCTAATAGAGTTGGTGCTGAAAACTTGCACAAGGTATAGGAATTGGAAGACTAGGTTTGAGATCTTCTCCAGTAGTGACAGGGAGCATGACATTAAGCGTGGTGCAGCTCACTTACCAGCTCACGTGTACAAAATGGGGATGTTAATGGTATCTTCCTGGGGCATCTGGGTGGCTCAGTCCATTAAGCGTCCAACTCCTGGTTTCGGATCAAGTCATAATCTCACAGTTTGTGAGTTCAAGCCCTGCATCAGGCTCCACGCTGAAAGCACAGAGCCTGCTTGGGATTCTCTATCTCTCCCTCACTCTCTTCTCCTCCCCTGCTCATGCTCTCTCCCCAAAATAAATAAATAAATTAAAAAAAATAACAGTATCTTGCTCTTTGACTGTTGAGAGACTTTCCCCGGATCAGTGTATGGAGAGCTGAACTGAGGCGGTCCGAAGCCACAGCACATGAACGTCACTTACTTCTCTGTAGACCTCATCACAAGAATTGTAGGTTAAACTTCCCGGCAGTCCTATCTGGCACCGAGTAGGCTCCCAATAAATAGTAGTTATAATTGCCAACTAATTTAAATATAACAGCATCTGGTGTTCCTCGAATTTATACTCTTTGAAACAATGGGGAGTGCAAAGAACAATATGACAAGAGAAAAAAAATGTTCAGTGTCTTAACGTGGGTTCCCCAGAAGCAGACCCCGAGACCAGCATTCATGTACAAGCCAAGACAGGACTGGTCTTCCTTTATCCATGAGGTGCGTTCCCTGCTCGGAAAGAGGAGGTGAGAACCACCTCATTTTGGATCGTCTTCCATCCCGGATAGTCGCGGTAGCAATGTCAGAGTAAACAAAGAGAGTGTGCTGTCCTTACAAATCCCTTCCTTAGAGACAGTATGCATGTTCGTGAGAGCTTAAAACTACAGTTCATCTGGGTAGTGTACGATTCATAGGACAGAGACCTAAATAGAAAACTTACCTCATAGGAAAAATCCTAAAAAACAATCATTGCTAACGTGTATGAATGGGCGGCAGGCACCTTGTGTGAGCAGTTTACACGTGTTACCACATTTGGTCTTCTTTCCATGGGGAAGCTCAGGTTCAGAGACTTTTGTATCCCATCAGTGGGGGAGCCAGATTCGGAAGGAGACCTGTCTGAGCTCTTTCTCCACGCACCTACCAATAGTTCCATGCCACTTTCTTCCTTTTTTTTTTTAAGTTTGTTTATTTGAGAGAGAAACGCACAGCATGAGCAGAGGAGAAGCAGAGAGAGAGGGAGACACAGAATCCGAAGCAGGCTCCAGGCTCTGAGCTGTCAGCACACAGCCCAACATGGGGCTTGAACCCACGAACTGCGAGATCGTGACCTGAGCTTGAAGTCAGACGCTTAACTGACGCAGCCACCCAGGCGCCCCTCCATGCCACCTTCTTTATTTCCCTTCTGTAGCACTACTGGCTACTGCTTCCATGTCCCTCTGTCCCGTCCCTGTCCTTTGGTGGGCAACCAACCCTCCGAGGACAGAGCTCTTGGCCACTGTGCTCTCTCCTGCCCCACCTGGCACAGCACCAGACACAAACAGGATGGAGAACAGATGCACATCGACTGACTTGTCATAGCATACGGCTGCTCGTTCCCTACTGTGTTTCCGGCCAGAGGAAGAAAAGTCGGAGTCATTTTTACTGCCCATTAAATGTTTAATCCTCCTGCAAAGCTGCCTCGGTCACAGGCAGGCTATATTTCTATATTGCATTTTTCATCAATGTGAGTCCCTTTAAATTACAAGTCCCTTCTAATCACAGGAAATATACTTTTAGTTCTAAATCAATGGCCAGTTCACCATGTGAAATTTACTTTCTGGTTTCAAGTAGATCTCATTGGCCTGGACAGCTTGCAATTTAAAGTGATCTGATTCCCTCTGTTCCCACTCTGTTCCACACTATTCACCAGATGCTTTGGCAGAAGATGTTTGGAACATATATACACATATATACACACATGTGTATAGTACGGATTCACTTGTCCACACCACCTGCCACCCATGCTTTATTGGGCTTGGTGTTTATGTTATTTTCTATCCCTTTGCAGTGAAACTTAAGGGAGGAAGTGACGCAGCAATGGGGACGTTACAGTCACCCAGTCCCCAACCCACCAGCATTTCCTCCGGCGCGTGCTGGTGAAGACTCAGCTTTAAGAGTAAATGTTCTTTGAACGACTTGTGTGCAACTGTGATTATTCAGGAACAAATATAAGTTC
Source organism: Paguma larvata (assembly GCA_030068075.1). Taxonomy (NCBI): domain Eukaryota; kingdom Metazoa; phylum Chordata; class Mammalia; order Carnivora; family Viverridae; genus Paguma; species Paguma larvata. The sequence continues at coordinate 133,529,636 of CM057828.1, forward strand.
GTAAAAGAGAGGAAATGGAGGAGCAAGGAGGAGGCAGAAGGGGAAGGAGAAGGAGGAGAAGAAAGGGGGAGCCGGTGACAGGTGTTGGGGTTTGCCTTACTTGTAATAAGGAGCCAGAGAACCAGAGCTGAGCGAGCACATTGAAAGTTCCTTCCTCCTCATTTTCTTTGAAAGCTCTTTGACTAGATTTGGTGATGAAGGGTCACTATGTAGATAATAAAGTCAATGAGATTTTAAAATGAAAACTCACATCGAAAAGAGACGGAGGAAGGGAATTATAAAGAATTAGCTTTCAGTTTAGCAGCAGAGGAAGTGGGATCTGTTTATAGAAGTAGATGTTGAAAGCACAGGGCTTACTATTAATATCTACAAGCATTACCTAACAGATTAGCTATTTTTGTTTCCAACAGCGGCTCCTAAATTTGTCCATAGATTAAATGTTTTCCTTGGAGGGCATGATGTAAGTCCAAAAACATCACAGTGTTTGATGGGATGTTTAACAAATGCTCTTGGACGCCCGTCCTCCGTTGCCAGACACTAGTAACTCCATCGGCCGTTTCTCATTTAGAGAGTCACCTCCTCGCCGGGTTCAGCCCACCTCCACTGAGAAATCTTAGCCACGGAGAGCAGCAGAAGCATTTGCTGTTCTTGCTGGTGGTGCCAGAGAGTGACAGTGCTGTGGCAGGTAAGCGGCAGTGAGCTGAGACACATAGGCTCCTGGCTGCTCGCTGGCCATCTAGAGCACAGGACGCCACCGCTGGTAGCTGTGGGCCGACACCAGATGCTCGGCCGCAATGTCCTGCCATCAGAGTGGAGTTTGACCATTTTTTATGAGAGAGCTTTATCTTTCTCTTCCAGACACTCTCTTCCCCCAAGTAGCCAGCAGAAGAGACCAGGGAGGAAGGGGTCAGGCAGTGGGGGCTGAGAAGTCATGTGAAGGGTCAGGAGAGTAAGGCAGGCTGACAGAACAACAAGGTGGTTCTCTAAGAAATCCCAGCCTTCCCTTCCCCTCTCCTGTTTTCATCAACCCCCACCCTTCTCCCACTGAGCACCATTTGGTGACTGGCTTCAAGCAGCATTTTACAGGACAGCTGACCCACAGCGGTCACACAATGTGATGGTGTCCAGGCAGGGGCAAACTCAGCTTAAGGGTTTAAGAGGATCCAATCCACTTTGGGCACAGTGAAGAGAATGCGTTTGGCAGGAACCCAGGTCTGTAACATAAGAGCATGGTCGTCTCATAGCTGCCTGTGTGTAAGACACTTACTAAGGCCCTGGAAGCCTGATAACTTAAGTCTCCTTTGAAAGGGAACCATAATACAGAGGATACTGTGCCTACATCTTAATTTGGTCTCCAGGACGTTTCCTTGATTTTCAGTAGACAGCGGCAGGGTCTCCATGCTATGAACTGCAATCCCATCCTTCAGGCCTGAACCAGACTCTCAGTGTCTACCAAGATTTGCACCACACATGTCCAGGTCCTCTCCAGATGACCAACCACTGGAGACACTGACATCACTTGGATCATTTTATAATTTGCCTTGGGTTTTCTTCTTATCTCTAGGTCTCAGTTGGCACAACATGAAGGTGTGGCCCCTGTCTGCCTTGTTTGGCACTCTGATTCCAGGCTCTGCCCAGAGTCTGGCAGAGTGTGTGCTTAATTAACACTTGTTGAGTGGATAAATCCATGACTGCCTGAATCGGAAACAGCCTACCCACTACTTAAAAGATAGATGTCTGTGGCAGGCGGATAATGCATCTCCCCAAAGATGTTGTAGGAGAGAGAAATTCTCTTTTTCCTCCACCCATCTCAGGTTCATTGGTGGGGGCCCTGCCACGTAGACTGACAAAGGACAGATTAACAAGAGAAAACCAAACAAGTTTGTTCATGTGTGCGTTGTGCATATATACGAGCTAACCCAGCGGTAACTCAAAAGGATGGTTAGAACTTGGCCTTATAGAGCATTTCACAAAAGAACAATAAATTTGTAGAGAAGTAACAAGGTGAAGGAAAGGAATTTTGAGTTTCTAGGGTAGCACGTTACAGGAAGGCAAATATATCGGGAACTATTATGAGAAATAAAGGCTAGTTCATAAGTTTGTTATGCAGATTCCTCCGGTACTGTCTCTGGGCCGATGAGGATGCAGAGTTATCTCTGGTGATCAGTTTTTGTCCTTCCTGGAAGAGAAGGGAGAGGGAGACACCTTTACAAATTTATGTCCTCCTTTTAGGCAAATGGTGGAAGGCAGAGAGCTTTTCTTCTATCTGCTTCTTCTCAATTATCTTCAGCTCAAATAAAATAAACTTTATGGCACAGTGGCATGTTCTTGGGTGGTATATTCTGCTCCCCTTCAATGTCTGCGTCCTAATCTAACTATATCTGTGACCATGTCAGGTTATGTGGCAAAGGATCACTATGCTTATAGTTGGAATTAAGGTTGCTGGTTAGCTCACCTTGGGATGGAAAGATTGTCCTGGGTTGTACTGGGGGTCTAGTGTAATCACAGGGGTCTTTCTGAGTGGGACAGGAGGCAGAAGGGGCAAAGTCCAGGAGAGATGTGAAAATCCTGCGCTGGTGACTTGGAAGATGGGGGAAAGGACCACGAGCTAAGGAATGCAGATCGACCGTAGAAGCTAGGAAAGATCAGACACGGACTCTCTCTTGAAGCCTTCAGAATTTACCTCAGGGGCCCCCCTTTTGATTCCTCACCTCTCCATCTGTAAGATAAATTTTGTTGTTTAAAACAACCGCATTTATTCCAATAGCAATAGGAAATTCATCAGGCATTCTTGTGTGCAGAGCTCACCTCTTGAAACGTTGTATATTTAAAACATCTTTTTTTGGTAGCTTCCATATTCTTTCTTATTTTTCCTTTTGTTCTATTTAAGGCACTGTTATTTTCCCCTTGTAATTAATTCATACTGTTCAAAAACTTACTTATAAAATATTCAGAGGAAATTATTTCATTTTAATATAAAACTCTGGTAGTTCGAAACTATCTATGCTTAAATAAATTAAGTATCTTCTGACTCTCAGGCAAGGATTGTATAGTTCGAAACTTTCTATGCTTAAATAAATTAAGTATCTTCTGACTCTCAGGCAAGGATTGTAGCTACTGCATGTTTCCACATAGGCCAAAGTGCGGGGTGTTTGGTAGGATATTTGAGCCCATGAAGGAGGATTTGACCAAATCGAACTACATGGTCAATTTGGCTTTGGTAATTCAATTTAACCAAATAAAATTTCAAATAGTTTGGTATTGATACTAAAAGACATTTTATTTTGGATGAAAAATATCATCCTTAGAAGTTAGAACCATGAGCCTTTCATTACTTCCTAGACCATAAACCCCTTACTCTACCAACACTCACTGATTGATAATTACCGGTGCTCTTTTTTTTTTTTTTTTTTAATGTTTATTTATACTTGAAGGACAGAGCCTGAGTGGGCAGAGAGAGAGGGAGACACAGAATCCAAAGCAGGCTCTGGGCTTCAAGCTGTTAGCACAGAGCCCAACACAGGGCTTGATCTCATGAACTGCAAGATCATGACTTAAGCCAAAGTCAGATGCTTAACTGACTGAGCCACCCAGGTGCCCCAATAATTACTGGTGCTCTTAAGAAGGGCTTCACAGTGTATCCATTACAAAGTGCTTGGCCTGCAGATGACGAAAATGAGGCCCAGAATGGGGAGTTGATGTCCATGAGGTTGAACGGGCAGCTGATGGCAAAGTGAGTCTTAGATCTCAAGCCAAGGAGCCAATAGGTTGCTGTCCTCTCCTTTGCACCATGTGTTTCTGCCCTATATTTAGACACTTAATCCACTCCAGAAACATGGACATCACTACAATTTCTTTGTTCACCCAGGGAAGGAGTATTGGAGAAATGTCACCTCGTAGAATCAAGGCATAAGTTGGTCACTCTTATCCACCTACATTTCTTTGCTCTTTCTCAGGATGTTCATTTTCACAGCAAACACTTAGAGAAATCCAGTCTTCAGATACTCAAAGACTTCATAAAAATCTCATTTCCTATAGTGATATTATATAAAGTTCACCAGGCTGAAGTACAAAGCAATGATGTATTGAGAAAAATATGAAGAAATAGAAAAACAGTAGTGCAGACCAGATTCCATGAGCTGAAGCAGAGGAGAAAAGCTTTTTACTTTTGTAGCCTTTTCTCCTAGTCTTGACTTGTGCTAACACCATGTAGGGGATAGTCTGGAAACACACTGAGTTGTTACAGTATTGGTATTAGTGTCCCTGTCCCCCAGCCCCTCTTCATTTTGAAGTCCCACCCAAATATTCTGCAACCACAGGACCAAGAGCAGCTTCAGTCACTCCTAGCAAAGAGAGCACCTCTGATTTTGACTGAGTTTTCTATCTTCCTGTCTGACTCTGCACCCACATTGAAATAGGATGGTGTAAATCAAATCTTCTAGGCTGTCTCTAAGACAGAGTTTGGAGACAGCTCTCTGAGTGATGAACTGAGGGGAATTTAGTAGAACAAATCAACATACAAATGCACATTCAGAGGTGATTTATATGTGTCTGTGTGACAGTCCCCTAGCATTTCACAACACTAAAATAGAGAAAGAAAAATAGAGGAAGTAGTAAGAAAAGTCAAACCTTGCAGGTTCAGCCATTGACCCCAACCTTCACTTCAAACGGGTTGGACCTCACTGTCCTAGTCTCCTGTATAGATTTCTGTGCTCATTACCTGAATGACGGGTTCGAAATCATTTTTAAATGCACCAGACCTGATCCGTATGGTGCTTTGGGAACAGAACGCAGTCACTAGGGAAATGCTGGTTACTGTTAACAAGCATATCCACAGACACGTAGAGTGACTCTCAAGTGATAAGAGTCTATTCTTTCTCAGAGAACACACAGATGGGCATTCCTGGCTGGTCCTGGTCGTGGCTGTCCTCCAGGTGGTGATTCAGAGAGCAGGGTCCTTACCTCCACCCACCTCAAGTTCATCCAGCTGCCATGCTCATGTACATGAGGAGGGTTATGGGGAATACTGAGCATTGAGGATTGTGAATTAAAAAGCTTTATTTTAAAAATAAAGGGCATGATGAAAGGGGTGTGTGTGTCACTTCTGATCATAGATAGTTGGCTGTAAATTTGTCCCCCAACCACAAGGAAGCCTGAAAAATGTGGTCCGGCCATTTTTCTCGGAAGAAGAGGAAACATGTGAGTAGTTCATGGGTCTCTGGTGCTAGAAATACTGGACCAGCTGGTCTGTGAAGCATCCTGTGACTCCCCTCAAAGCCCTTTGGCTTCACCATCTATCACAACTGACAGCAAACTTGAGTGGTTGTTAGCAACTAGAACAATAATCAGAATCCACCTCTTCCAAACTCTCATTTTCAATAAAAACAAAGTATACAAAGGCAAAATAAGTCCTTGAGGATCATACAGTTTAGCTAGTAACAAAACCAAAACATTTTTTAATTTATTGAATTTATAGCTTAGTTCTTTCTACCGCAATTCATAATTCAATATTTGTGTTTTTATCATAAAGTCTCTTGGATTCATTAGATTGGGAAATCCTGAATCACTAGGAGTTTGAGGAAAAATGATAAAAATTTAAAGAATGGGTCTATTAAAAATATATTGATGAAGGGCACCTGGGTGACTCCGTCAGTTAAGCATGTGACTTCATCTCAGGTTATGATCTCATGGTTCATGAGTTCAAGCCTCACATCGGGCTGTGTGCTGACAGCTCAGAACCTGGAGCCTGCTTCAGATTCTGTGTCTCCCTCTGTCTCTGCCCCTTTCCTGCTCATGCTCTGTCTCACTCTCAAAAATAAATAAATACTAAAAAAATTAAAAATATATACATATTTTGATGAAAATCAGTGAACTAATAATGAATAACTATTATCTGAACATCCCTTTCTTCAGAAAGAGACTACTGTGGAGTACAGACAGCTGTGTTCTTAGTTACTCACTTTTTTCAATACTTCATCAAACTTGGGGCAAAATCATTTATGAATATGAGAAAGAGGAAGATAAACATGCAGATGATACAGTCATGATTTTGAACAAGGAGTGACTTTAAGAAGTAGATGACGTTAGTGACCACTTCCTGTCAGCAGGAATTGTTCAGTATCGGTTATACTAAAACACGTTGTCATTTGGGGGCAGACACTGTTTCGTACAGAAACAAAAAACATTAAACTTTGTTCACCAAGTTGAGTCATTTGTTAGATTTTGTTGGGCTTTATAGATAATATCCTTTTAGATTACTAAGAACCAGTACCATTCTTTTATTGAGTCAAAAAATATTTATTGAGACCCAATTAAGTGGCAGAGGATATACTAAACACAATGTTTATGCCTAAAAGACTTATGATCTTCTACAGAAATGTTAATTTGCCGTCTATTAGCTTCCTTGTTTGTGTTCAAGGTGGAGAAACGGAGGGTGGATAATTCCTCTCTTCAAATGGATTCAGAGCTAAGAGTCACATCCATGTGGTACGGTCCCCAGTGATGCGGTGCTGTGGACTGAACAAAGCCATATGTTGAAGCCCCACCCCCAGGGGGATGGTGCTGGGAGGTGGGACCTGTGAGAAGTAACGAGGGTTAGATGAGGTCATGGAGGGGAGGCCCTGCGGCAGGATTAGGGCCCTCACACGGGGCGAGGAGACCTCAGAGCTCTCTGGCTCTCTGCCATGTGAGGACACAGAGAAGGCTGCTGTGTGCTCGCCAGCGAGAGTGCCCTCTCCAGACACTGAATCAGCGGCACCTTGATCTTGGACTTAAAGCCTCCAAAGCTGAGAAACTCCCAGTTTTAAGACCCCAGCCTCTGGCATTCTGCTATGACAGCCTGGGCTGAGACATGAGCCTTTTGTGGAATTACGGGGACATTTGACAGAAAAAAGGGCTTTTCCTGGGAGACACAGAGTTCACGTCTGGCTACCAAAGGATTTGGGCTCTACTTGATAAAATATAAGACTCTCCACTGAAACAGAGGCAAAACCAGGCGACGTTAGCCTTTACCATGAAATGCAAATATAACCAAAACCATATTCCTTTTTGGACTTTTGTAAAATAGCTGGATCTCATGAAAAGTGAGCTGTGAAACAGGGTCCTACAGTTGCACTTTGGTAAATGAAAAGATGCCAGAAGTTGTGAAGACTGGGTATCATGCTCAGGGGCGAGCTTTAAAACCTGTATGGCAGGATTTAGTCTGTTTTCCCTCCTCACTTCTCTAGAAAAATACCTGGGGAAGGAGGAGGGGGCATCTGCAAAGCCGGGGTGGTTTTCATTCTTTTGCATGTAGCGCTTCTGAAGAACCTGAGCTCCATTGGGCACAGCGATGGGACCCTAGGGGGCATGATGAGAAAAGTGGACGCCGTCTCTCGAGTTACCTGCAGTCTGGGGCTTTGTGATTCTTCAAGTGCACCATTTTAACCTTATAGAATGTTCCAGCTACGGAAGTGTGTTCTTACTGTTGGTTACTGTGTGAGAGGAGGAAATAAAGCAAGGTGCCCAAAAGTTCTGAATCATTGAATTCCAATACAACTTGCAGCAGTTAGTGAGTCTCATGTTATGCTTTGACCCTCCACTTACAAGTATATTTAAAGGTTTTCTTTCAAATATTCTCTTTCACATACAAAACAACATACCACACGGATTGCTATATGTTACGTATAGTGTGGAGACAAAATTGTGTAGCGAGGGCCATATATGCATATATTTTCCCCTGTAATCTGAACAAATAAAAACCTAGAAAATGTGCAAATATCAAGTCCTGATCATTTTGCTGATACTAGGAAAATACTATGCATATCTATGCACCTTACAGAAATAGACAATTTAGTGGAAATCTAGGGGAGAAGGGATAGTGACTAACTTAAGTACACAGGCAGTTTGCAAATCACACCTATGCAAACAAGGGATAAATGTTTTATAGGATCTTTTTTTTTTTTTTCTCTCATCCTACTTGAATCTAAACAAGAGCATTCGGCTATAACTTAAACCACAAAATTATGTCTGGACGGTTCATTTTAATAATTAGTAGTTCTTAAATAGTGGCTGTTTTGTATAAAATTATTATCCCAGGGTTCAGCTTCTTCTCCAGGTTAGCCAAATATTTTTGAGTCTGAAAAGATGCCTGGGGGTTCCATCAAGACAAAACTCTGTATGAGTTATCTAACGCTTCCTCATTTGGGGCCAGGCCAAATATACCCTCGAAAAGACTGCGCTGTGTCTCCTTCCACCCGCACTGAGACCTGGAGAGAACCAGGGTCAATTTCAATGAGATAATCTTATGTAGCGTTTTCCTTTTCTTTCCCAGCAAAGCACCGTGTTACAGTGGTTTGAATTCAGGGTGAAATTTGAGATCTGGTTTTCTCTCTTGGCCGAGCTGGGTCAGCCATCCTTTGCTTATTTAAAAGGAAACATTGACTTTCCAATTTACTCTCCAGAATTGGTTGCTGTGGCTTGCTGCCGGTGTGGAAAGACACCATCTGTTTTACTAGTGCTGGTGGTGAGGAGGGAGAGGGTGCCGAATGGCACTGGGCAGTCACGGTGCCACCTGGAGGAGAAACACCTTGTAAGTCCGTGAACATGGGTTCCACCGGGGCCAAGCCAGGTAGAGAATCAGCCAGCACGGACCGTATCCTTTGGGGAGGGGTGTTTAGAGCTTGTACGTGCAGGTAAACCGAGGCGGGAGGGTAATGGGAGTGTCAGGCAGGGGCAAACACGTGGGAGGACAGCAGCAACGGGGAGAGAACTAGGAAGCGGTCGGGCCAACTCCCCAAACGTGTTTTTTGGACATTTGCTGTTCGTTTTATTGGCTTTTGATCATTACTGGAGAATGTGAAATTCTTGCCACAGTTCGGAGGACCACACCACACGGAGTCCTTGCTCTCTGAGCATTCGGTGGCAGGACTTGCTTCTTCTGCTAGTGACACAAAGATTCCACGTCTCAGCTTGGAAGACGCGGCAAGCCACTCACTCACCCGCTCGGCAGTTTCTGGGTGGAGGGATGTGACCAGAATGGGTGTTTCATAACACACACACACACATACACACACACACACACACACACACACCCATCCACCCAAACACATATACATACCACGCACAAACACTAACACATAGACACTCCATACTCACACACAAATACACAACCAAACACACTTCATGACACCAACACACAAATGCCTACACACACATGCAAATACACACAAACACATACATACCAATACATACACATGAAAACATGTATCACTCGCCTATATACAATAAATAGCCAAATACACATGCAAACATATACATACACACCTAAACACAAACATATGTATAAATACCTCTATACACCTGTACACAAACACATACCTACGTATATGTGCACACTCAGAATACACGTATGCACATTAAGTATACATATGCACACATATACACAACACACATACAATATCCACACACATACACTCACACAGATATACACAGGTGTACATACGCTTGCCAACACAGGCAGATACATGTGTGCACACACAAACAGGTGCATACACACAACACTCATATGCACAAAACATACACATGTACAAAACACACAATTACACTCACAACAAACATGCACATGCCCACACATACCTACACACGCCACACACACATCCGGGAGATTGCCAGCCTCCCCAGGCCATCGGCACCCCTTCGCCAGGCATCCCTGCCGTGGCATTGTGCTCCTGTTCAGTGGTCTGACATGCAGGGTGCCGGCGTATGGGCACCTTCCAGAGTCGGGTGTGTCCAAAAAGCATCTAACTTATAGACTCTGCTCTGAGACCGTTGCTCCTATCTTCACGTGACCCTCCAAATGCCCTGGAGTGACACTCAGACACCCCTGGGTTACAGGATGAGCTGGGAACAGGCAGGGGGGACGCTGTGAAGTACAGACGAGGCTGCTGTTGGTCTCTTTAGCATGGTATCAAACACCCTGTTATAGCAATAGCCTTTCTCTGTTTTCCCTCCTGCCTCCCTGGGACTCAGTGGGCACACCAGAAACCAGGGCACAATCGCCACATTCACAATGGCTTGTGTGTGCCCCTCAGTGCTGCCTCCGCCGAGTGCAAGCTAACTGATTCCTAAAAATACCCCCTGACATGAGTCACCCTCTTCCAAGGGCCGGAGAATGTTCTCCCCAGAAGGGTAAGGCCCTGCGGGGCCGCGCCTGTGGGGTGAGTCATGAGAGGAGCTCGGTCACCGTGGGACACCTTCCAGCTTCCCGGCGCTGCGCTGGGGCTGCAGCAACGAGCTGCTGGAGCGCAGGCCTCGGCGCCCTTCCGAATGTTCCTCTCGCGCGTTCCGACACCTCGTGGACCCGAGCCGGGGGAAAGGTGCTGCTGGGCGTGCGGGCCACTCAGGATCCGCTCTCTCCTAAATGAGGGGGAGCAGGAAACCCCAAAGTCAGAAACAGGTGCGGCAGCTCCGGGCTTCGAGCAGGAACCCTGTGCTGGGGAGCGCGGCCCCCGTTCCAGACCTTTTCCCAGCAGGGAGGGTAGCAGGCTCGCCCAGGGCCCGGGCGCTGACGGATGGAGGGAACAGGTGCTCCCGGGCCCGAGGCCCCCTCTGCAGCGGTGGTTACACGTCCTCCCAGAGTGTAGCGTTCCAGACGCGTGAGCGTGCATGGAGGGGGAGAGGACTTTTCCAGCACTCCTGACACTTGGCAAGGTAAAAGACCATAAGGAGCAGTTACCCGTAAGGATAGCTCGGTAGCTTCGGCTCCTTCTTGAGAATAGATGGGATATAATTATAAACAAACAAAACATAAATGCTCGCCCTGATTATTATCTTGCACAATCAGCCTTGAACTCTTTCTTTGGAGATGTACTGTGAAGAGCGACGTGGGCCGACGGACCCTCAATGGTTTGGCCTCTCTCTCAGTTCTCCCAGAGCAAGTCTCTGTAATCTATAATCCTAGTTTTCTGATTTAAATTGGCCAGTATTTGGTTTCCAAATGAGAGTTTCCCAACTATACCACGATTAAAAAAAAAAAATCAAATTTCAACCAAACTTGAGGGTCACGTGTACAATTGTAACGTCTCTTAGGCTAAGAAGGGGTTGGGAGATTATCTAGAGCCTGCTTAAGAATCTGGGGTTTTGAAACTCTCCGGCTACAGGCACGTCCTTGGCTAGGTAATCGCGAGATGCAGTGGTCAAAATAATTTTTAAATGGCAGTCGAACGATTTCTCATTGAATTAGAATTCACATAACATAAGCACCACCATTTCAATCTTATAAAAATGGGTAATGCAGTCACATTTAGTACACTCACAATGTGTGTGCCCGCCACCTCCAGCTGCTAGTGGAACATCTTCCCTGCCTCAAGATGAAATCCGGGGCAGAAGGCCCTCCTCATTTCCCCATTGACCCCGGCCCCTGGCAGCGACGAACTTCCTCTTGGTCTCTGTGGATTTGCCTCTTCTGCGTATTTCATATAAATTGAAGGAAAATGTGTCTTTTTGTGTCTTGGCGTCTTTCACTTAGCATAATGTTTTTGAGACTCATCCCAGGTGTAGTGTGAATCAGATCTTTATTCCTTTTCGTGGCTGAATACTATTCCATTGTATGACTGTCTATCCACACATCGATGGGCATTTGGGCTGTTTCTACTTTTGGGCTACTATGAATAATGCTGCTATAAGAAGTCACATACAGTTCTGTGTGAACACCCATTTTCAGTTCTGCTGGGTGCTCACCTAGCCGTAGAATGACTGGATCAGACAGAAATTGCATTTAGCTTTTCGAGGTACTGCCAGCCTGTCGTCCACAGCACCGTATCATTTTACATTCGCACCCCATATGTGAGCATCTTAAATTCTCCACGTTTTCACCAGGGCTTACTACTGTTTTTAAAATAGACTATGGCTATCCTAGAGAATATGAGGTGGTACCTCATTGGGCTGACATGTTATCAAAATGCGATTTGAAGTAGCACTGAAATTATTATATATTTCAGCAAGGGAAGGCAGACAGAACCATAGAACCATCATCTTTTTTTTTTCTTTTGTCTCATAAGACGAGTTAGGTCTATTTAACACAATGGGTAGACTCTTGGCTGTCCTCAAAGGTAGGAGGCATTGTGTGGAGGAAGAATCTATGGCCGTGTGTGTTGTTGGACTAAATGCACCGTCTTCCGCCCCTCCTCCCCCTTCAAAGGTGGATTTCTTGGAAGGAGTAGTTGTATATACTCATCCTTTACGTCCCCATGGCCTGCCTATTTCTCAGCTAATCCTGATCTTATACTTTCCCTACGCCAAAGAGCCATTTCCTGATAAGATCTCCAGTACTCTCTTGGTTTCTGTCTTAGCGCTTTGGCTGCTATAACAAAATACCATGGACTGGGGGGCTTCTATACCGCAGACACTTATTTCTTACTGCTCTGGAGGCTGGAGGACCAGCAGATTCAGTGTCTGGTAAGAACCCACATCCTGGTTCATAGATGGTGTCTTCTCCCTGTGTCCTTACGTGAGGGAAGGCATGACGGGGCTCCCTGGCATCTCTTATAGGGACCTTAATCCCTCAGGGGGCTCCATCTTCACGATGACATCACCTTCCAAAGGCCCACCTCCTGACACCGTCACCCTCATAGGATTTAACACATGGACTCGGGGGTGGAGGTCGAGGAGGGACACGAGCATGCCGTCTGTAGCATATTCCAAATCTGTTCCTACAGAGTCTCCCTGCTGCTTCGGGCCCTTCCAGTGGGGACGGAACTGTTGACCACACCCTTCTTCTGAGAGCACTCACGGTGCTCATGGCGTGCACTCTCCCGATTCTGGCTGGTTTGTCCTGATTCTTACGTGGCCACTTATCAGCTATCTCTGTTACCAATTTCTGTCTGTCTTTCCCCATCCCTACATTCAAGGTGGTTGTTTCCCCTTAATCCATACTCCCCTTAAACCGTCTTGCACACTCCCCCTGCTGATTGCTTTGGTGATGTGTGTATGCAATTGATAATTCACCTTCCTCCCAAAATTGAGAACCCAGTGTCATCCTCCACTCCTTGGTTTCTGTTCCCCACATCCTGGGAAGTGGGGGGCAGTCCAGCGATGGGAGCAGGAAGAGCAAAGACCTATGGAAAGAGGATGTTTGAGGAAATGAAATTTATATTTTATTACTCCACACTTCTGTGCAGTGCCCTTGAGTATCCGTAGACATGTAAGGGAGTCTGTTTTATAAAAGAGTTCATTCACTCAGGAAATGATTCATTACTAGAGATTTATTTGCCACTTTTGTCTGAGTGACAGAGAAATGTCGAGCCCACATCACTAAATGCTCAATCCCAGGCACGTTCTGAGAAATGGGCTGTCCCCTCAAACTCTCCTAGCCAACTCAGCTTCCTTTCATATAAGACAAGGGGAGTGGGTTAGAAGACCTCCAAGATGAGATTAAAACAGTGCTTTGGGCCAGTTCTGTGAAAACAAAAGAAAGGGAGTCCTATTAATTTAAGCAGAAAGAATTTGTTAGAAGGCTGTCTGGTGGTTTACAGAAATTACAGGAAATTTGGAGAATGAACTTGGGGAAAGGTGAAGAACCAGCGGAAACCAGGTTTGGGGAACACAGCAAAGGGCTCGGAGAGCTGATCTGTCCCCTGACGGCACTGGACGCCCTCCCCCGTCCGCTGTGGCTTGTCCTGCAGTCACCTCAGGAATGCATCTCTCTGATCCCTGGGCCTGGCGTCACTTCATGATAATTAAAAAACAAACAAACAAACAAATCCTGCTTTTAAGCATGAGCTTGGACACATAGACCCCACCTCATGTCCTAGTAACATGAACTGGGGGCAGGAAATGCAGCTCAGGCTTATAATCAGAGTGGGTTGTGGGGCCACACTTGCCCCCCAGAAAGACTTGCCAAGGGAGAGACCCCCTAACTGTTAATGATTTTTGTAGCACTGGGAGGAGATAAATATTCTCGATGGTGTAAGTCCCGTACTGTTGGTAAGAGCTATTCCTACTTTTATTGTTGAACACGGTGGGCTCTGGGCAGGATCGTTAAGTGGGCGGAAGGTGAGCGTGAGGTCAGAAAAGTAAGAAGTGGAAAAGCAGGAAGAGAAGGAAAGTAACAAGAGGAAAAAGAGAATTCTCCAGAAAAATACTGTTGCCTTGGGGTGCCAGGGTGGCTCAGTCGACTGAGCGTCTGACTTCGGCTCACATCATGATCTCACAGCTCGTGGGCTCGAGCCCGGCGTCGGGCTCTGTGCTGACAGCTTGGAGCCTGGAGCTTGCCTCGGATTCTGTGTCTCCCTCTCTCTGCCCCTCCCCTGCTTGTGCTTGCTCTCTCTCTCTTTCTCTCTTTCAAAAATAAATAAACATTGAAAAAATTACTGTTACCTCTTATTTGGGACAGAGCCACATTTTGTGGAGACTAAACGTTACACGAATCCTAGAATCTTTAAAAAAAGAAACCAGCAAAATTATGAATACTAAAAAAAAATTGGTTCACAAGTCGATATTCGTTTAGGATAAGAAGAGAGATCCTAACACGTTCCTGCAGCTTTGGAGACGCAGGACCTTGCTGAGCTCTCTCTCCGCAGTCACCAGACGTGTGATGAGAAAGCCTTCCCCTTGGCCAACAGTACTCTATGGCTCTGAGCACGGAGCATGGAGCTTCCGGAGCTGCTTGGGAAATCTGCCTCGACTGCTCTCCACCCCGTGGGAGGGATGGGGCGCAGTCCATGTGCATCCAGACCTGCATTCAATGTACTGTGGTCGAGGGTGAGTCATGCATTGGCTCTGTGCTGGGGGCTGGGGACCTGAAAGTGAAGTAGGACAGTTAATTACCACACAGTTAATTACGAACACAGCAGTAGAGAGAAACAGACTTGTTCCACGGGCTTTTCCAGAACAGGGTGTTCTGTTGTATGTGAGCCATACGTACTTTCAAACTCAAATGATTTTTACATAATATTGATCTTATTGTGTAAATAAATCCAGAATTACAAATTAGTGATTAAAATATATTACAGTCTCCCTGTGCAGTACATAGACAGGAAGGGGGAGTAGAGGGGTGGCCCACACAGGTGAGGGTGAGGGGCACTAGTGTGACCCAGTGTCAAAGGTCATGGCCCAGCCATAGAGGGATGCTCTAGGGAACAGCTGGGAATCCCTGGTATCCCAGAATCCCAGATAAGCTGAAACTTCCCAAAGCACCCTGTGAAAGTCTATAAAATCAACACTACTTTCCAACATTCAAAAAAGAAAACTCTCTTCTATCGATATCAGAGTTAACATAAATGGCCGGAGAAATAATGTTCAGGAAAAAACCTCTGTATTTCAACCAAATCTTTACAATGGCAACGAGATAGTAGGTCTACAAAGGATGGCATATGTCACAAATTTATGTGCACATACACAAATTTGCATATATATGCACACATATACGAACAATGAATACACATCCCAAATGAGGTTAGCGCAAAGATTATGAAGCTGGTATTTTTGCAATCATTTCATTTCTGTAAAGAACATGTTAGCCCTTCTCCAATGTCCTTGAGCCCTGCGTGTAATTCTAGGAACTCACAATTATTAATTGTTTCTGAAACAATCCCACTGAAAAGGATTTCGTCTACAATATTGCCAACAATGGGCACCATTTATGCCAGGCTGGGAATGTAAGGAAGGTTAAGGGGCAGAATCCTGAGAGTGTTTAAGGAAATAGTTGTCTTTGTATTTTTAGACTGTGGCAAATTGTGTCTTAAAGATTTTTCCATTCTTTGAATCTTAATTTCTACTAGACACATCAGGACCTGGCTCCATTTTACTGGAGGCTGTCATCTGGCCCCTATTGAAATACATATCATATTTCAGCCTTAGACCACCCTAAGGCTGGACTGGCACAGTGTGCCCCTAACTCAACACCACCGCTCGCTGGGGCTCTCCTGTAAGACGGGATAGCTTGAGTTATACCATAAACAGAATGGGAACACAACTCAAGTATTTGTGGACACAGTCGCGGACACATGGAGCTTCTGAACCTTGGAAGGCAACCTTCTTCGCAGGGCATACCGCTAAGAAACACGATATTCCTTATTGACCTCAGGGGTCCCAGGATGAGAAGAAAGGGAAACACTTCTGTTCAGTGGCCAGCTAGACAAACAACGTGAGCAGCCGGGTCATATGCACAGAATCCAGATGCCCGCTGCCTTTCTCTGTTCCAGCCACCGCTGTGCCTGTGTGCGCACCGTCAGCAGTCCTCAAAACACAGCCCAGTCCGGTTCATAAAGATCAGATGAATTAAAAGCAATGTTCTCACTTCTCTTAAAAAGTCAACCACCACAAAACATATTGCTTGTGTATATATAATCAGTGCCTCATCTCTGGTTTGGTTAGAAAATGAGCTATTTCACTTTTGTGGAAACTACTAGAGGAATGAATTTTCCCACTGGGATGCTAGAACTTTTTGAAAAGTGAACTTTTATTTTCCTCGTAGCCTTTAAAAATATGTATGAAAATTCCTCCTGTCTTCTGTCTTAATTACATGCATTTTGCTCAGATTATTTCATAATCTCTGCCCTACCAGTACCAGTGTGAAATCAATAGACTAAGAAATCATAAAAATTCAAAATCAAGCTCAGTGACGTTTTTGGTTTTATTAAGGCCTTTCAAATAGAATACCGAATGAATGATAAAAGTCAAATTATGTTTATTCTAGCAAAGTCCAATATTCAGAAAATGGCTGTATTTTTACATAAAACTATCTTCCCTCCTCATTTTTCACCCACCCTCCACCCTGTCTCCAACACCCAGAACACGCTCAGACCATCTGGTGAACCCAACCACGGTCTCAACCCAGACCCTGGAATCTTCCAGAACTTTTTTCTTAACTTGGATCGTTCTCTCCCTCTCTCTCCCTCTGTCTCTTTTTTCTGTAAAACCAAAGCCCCCTATGGAGAACATCCTTACCACTGCTCAGGGCTATGCCAGGCAGCAAAAAGTTCTCAGGAAGGTTAGAGTCATCGTGCAAAACTTCCATTTTCTCTCTCTCTGTCTGTCTTTGTTTCTCTCTCTTTTTTTTAAGCAAAGGTTGTGGAGAACACTCAAATTTGCCAAAATTGGGGGAGTAGTGCTGTTGCATATAGCAGGGACTCTATACTTACGACTTCATGCTCATCAACAATCAGGTTCATTGTTGTCTACATCAATCGTGTGTTGGCTGTAGCTGCCCTTGTGGTTTCGAGGGGTGTATGGAGAGTGTCTACATGGATGGCAAATAAGTTAGTGCTGAGCCACTGCTCGTTCCTTCCCAGAGTACGGTGTCGAGAAGGATTTTGTGGCCCTATCTAGGCTTCACGAAGATTGCAGACCCTTGTGAACAATGTCTGACCTGTGCCCGGGATGGGATCTGTAGCTGGTAAGACATGGTTTTGCTATTTCTGTCTTCTGCACAGCTGCTCCAACTGCTAAGATTCTTGAGCTCTTCTTTCCACTTGGCACCTGTCACTTCACTGAGGGTCCATGCACGTCAAATCTTAAGGCCGTCAATAGATCAGAATCTCTCAGGCCCCCATGGAGGAGCTTTTCTTGTGCAAATTCATTCTAACTCATTGCTTCTGCACTCCTATGGGTGGAAAATTAGGTAATTTAACTTGTTAAAATTGTGCTTATAATGTATTGATTTATTGACAGAGGAATGAATAAGATGGATAGATACGGGATAAGGCAGAGATAACAAATGCTAATTGCAAAATCTAGGTGGTGCGTATGTTTACTGTGCAGTCCTGTTAACTATTTTGTGTGTTGGAAATTTGTATAAGAAAATGTTGTGGGGAGAATTGTGCTTATAGTAACAATTAGTAATCGATGATTTGGTGCATGAGCTAATTGCTAAAAATAAAGTGCATGTACTTTCATGGATATGATATAATTAAATATACTATATCAGTTCCATTGGTCCCTTTTTGCTCACTTCCACATTTTTGCTTTCTAAATATGAAAATAGTCACATAAATAGCATTGAATTAACTGGGTCATTACTACATGTATTAAAGGCCTTTGAAAAATAGTGTGACGTTTCTTTGTTGGTTTGGTTATTTTACTTTGGCTCATGATTATATGGGGGGGTGGAGCCAATAAGACATGAGTGATTTTTTTCCTAAAATATAAATCCAAGATAAACCAACATTTCCCTGGTCATTGATTCTGATAGAAGAAGGGAGAGGTTATGCTAACCACAATATATTGCTCTAAAAAGCAAAACTAATCTCCTTAGTTTTGTATTAAGCCAGGAGAGAGAGCAAAATCCATGGGAGGTACCAAGGTGATATTTGAAGTCCAGCCCTATCTCCAATGGTTGACTCAGACTTTCAAAAAAATGGCTGTGCTGTGGCAATGATCGGGGTTATAGTGGGTCCCAAAAAGCTGATGACAGACAGGCAGGGATAGAGTCAGGAGCAAGAAATGGTGGTGATGATTTTTTTTTTTTTTCTCATTTGAGGATCATATGAGTATTTCCAACTTTTCTTCTTTTCCTTTCTCTTTCTTTTTTTTTTTTTTTTTTGGAAGTGAAGGAAATAACCTCACTAGATTTAAGGATTCATAGAAAATTTAAATATTGAAAAAGTAAACTGAAATAAACAAGAGAAGTCATTTGCCATCTCACTTTTGGGCTCTGGAAGCTTCCCACTTGTGTCAGGAAGGAAACAAAAAGAACATCTCCATCAGCATAAGAGAGGGCTTAAAAATTGGCCACTGTTGAGAAAGGCAAGTAGTGTCTGGCATGAACTGTCACAGAAGCCCGTACCCAACAAAGCCCAGAGTCCTGGCAGCACTAACCGTGTGAAAAGATGCCAAGTGAATTATGGGTCTTTGACTTCTTAAAATAACAGAATTCTCTTTAATAGATTATTCTGCATGGTTGGGCAGACGACGGCCACAGGCTGTTGTCAGTGGGGAGGGTTCGGGCCACAAAATAAATGGAGGATGGGACCCGCACAAGCTGGAGCTCAACAGAGCGATTCACGGAAGAGAAAGCAAATGCCGGTAAAGCAGCAAAGCTGGACAGCGTGCCCGGGCCCGGACTGCTAAGCCAGGTCACAGGCATGTGGTGGGAAGCACTGAGCTGGCTTCTGTTATGTCCGAATGGTTACAGAGATGGAAGTCTAGCTCCTTGAGGTCCAAACATCAATCTTTACAGAGTGGCCCTCACTCCACACGGTGCAAGGCGTTATGCAAACGCAGAAGCTGGGCCTACTTCAAGAGCGGTCCCTGGACGTAGGATGTCCAAGGGAGATGTTTGCATTCTCCTTTGGGATTCGTCGACCCAAACTCGGCCCTGGTTGTGGAAAACCGTGACAGAATCTGTGTGGCTTTCAACAGGACCTGACAGGCAATGAGTCTCTGACTCTGGGGCCACATTGTCAGCACCCCCTCCTAAGTTTAGTGCTTGGGGGTCACTGCTCTGTGTGTGGGGGGGTGTGGAGATGAGAAGGGCAAGGCCTGTTGTTTTTATTTTTATCTGGAGCACAGGCTTGTTAGCTATTGGTGCAGACAGCATGAGTGATGGGAGTGTGCAGAGGGTTATGAGCAAGACAGAGCTCAGCCAGCCACCCTCGGCGTGACCTGGGTGAGTTCCCAGCCTCTGTAGGCCAAGGCTTCATCCCCTGGGGAAGGGAGGATGATGGCTCAATCCCCACGCTGTTGGCTTGGTAGTGGGATTGAAGAAGAGAGGATGTAAAATTCATCATACGGGGCCTGGTATATCAGCAGGGCTCAGGCATTCTTGCAATTTTTACCACGAAGTTCCAGAACATTCTCTTCTCACATGTTACCTTGAATCTTTAAAACCTTAAGGAATAGTTAGTGACGCTTACCTTCTTTACCGTTGAGATAACTAAGGCTAGTTTGCCCAAGGGCTCCAAGGCCAGTAAAAGTGGAGTCTGTGTTTGAGCCCAGTGCGTGGCAGGTGAGGTGACCAGTCTCCCAGTGTCAGCCCTGATTGCCCACGGCCTCAGCACACTCTTCCATCCCAGACAGAGCAGGACAATGGGCCACCAAATCCTTCTCCTTCCTGCTGTGCTGTAGCTGGTATCACCACACTCCTGTTTTGGGTTCTGTCCATTAATTTTTCTTGTCCGCTTCTGTCTTGCGCCATACATGTACCAACCAATGATAGAAGAGGTACAGCATGCTCTGGGACAAAGTTATATGAAGACTTGTAAGTCCGTGTTTCTTACAGACTCACCATGATGTACAGTTTTGGCAAAGATGGCGTAAGCTAGGACTACGTCATTCAGGACTATGCACTCCTGTTTTTGTTTTTGTTTTTTAAGAGATCAAGATCATTTATTTTCACTTATGTAATGGAGGGGGAGGAGCCAACACTTACTTCCAGACATTTTTATGAGGAAAAATTTCTAAGTCGTAAAAACATATATTTTAAAATTCACACTAGTTAGAGTTGAGCTTGTCAGTATTCCAAAGCTGAAGTTACCGGCATGGGTCATTAGAAAAGGACACAAAGGTTAGTGATACAATCTGTGACTATTTAAAGAGAAAATGGCCTTGTCCCCACCCTCTGGGCACAGGGAACAGAAACAGTGTGTTCACTTTGTCCTGAAAGTTCCATCACGAGTCGGGAAGGACCATTCAACATAGATACGTTCCAAATATTTGTTTTAAGGGTGGACAAAATTACCTAAAATAGAAATTTAGGCAGCCAAATATTTCAGCCAAAATTCTCCCTGATTTCTAGCTTCCACCTGGACATACACATCGCTGCAAAATATGATTTTGATAGCTCGCATCCAGACAAAAGGAGACTAACATCTGTGAAAACACACAAAAGCTTCATGACATCATGCTTTCATTCTGCGGAAAAAATGTGGCGTTGATTCATTCCCAAGCTGGAATATATTTCCACATGAAACTAAATTTTGCCTTCAGTTTTAGAGGGAGTTTTTATTATGAGAAAAACATATCCAAAAGGAGAAAATAACTTTTTTTTCACGAGGCACGTGAAAAGTCATCAAACGGCACAAGAGAATACATTAGGCATGATGCCACCACATTTAGCCAAAAGAGCTCCCCTGGCAATCCAGCGTCCACTTTGACCGAGACCAGCGAAGCATCAGGATGACCTCCGTCTGTCAGTGATTTAGTATGTTAACAAACTTCAATAGATTTGGCTAGCGCTTGGAAAATGTAATGTATTTCCTGTGTATTATTATGGGAAAAAATAAACACATATATGAGTAAATTCTCAAAGAGAAGAAAGGGGAATTATGATGTGGTATTATTTCGACCATCCTCCCTTAAGAGCAAATTACTTTGTTGTTGTTGTTGTTGTTGTTTTTCAAAGCAAAGGAAGAATTCTGGCATGTATTAAATGCCTCCTGTTGTTTTTTTTTGTTGTTGTTCTTTTGTGATTTGATTTCACATAGTGTCTCAGGTGATTTTCAAACACATGCCCGAGTAGTGAGTGCCGCTGTGCCTACGTGGAGGTGAGGACGCCAGGCTTATGGAGGTCAGACAGCCCCCGGAGGGTCCCAGAGATAGCCCTTAACTAGGGTCAGGCTTCCAACTCAGACTTCCTGCCTTCCAACGGTGAGGAGGCAGTAGCTTTCCCAGAGAACCACACTCTCGCTATCTCGCCCTTGTCTGTGGGCCAGCAGCATTAAGCGTCACCTGGGAACCTGCTAGAATGCTCGGTGTCAGGCCCTACTTGACCTCTGGACCAGAATCTGTGCATGACACCATCCCAGGTGATGCACACAGGCAACATTGGAGAGCTTCTGCCCAACACCAAACGGCGACAGTAGACAACGACCTCGTGGGGCATTTGGGAAATATCCCAAAGAGTCCCTGTCCACACGTCCAGCATTCACCTGGGGCCTGGAAGCCAGGGCCAGAAAAAGCCAGTCCCGCCTGTAGAGCACAAGTGTTTCAGTTCAGGGCTTTGGGGAAATCACTTGTCTGCTCCAATATCGAAGTACTGAAGATATTTAATCAAACATGAGGATCCAGCCAAAATCTCAGCGCGGTTTAAAGTTGGCTGGAAGTTGATAATAGCACAGGCCTGCTTGGCCATCGCTGTAATAGCTGGGGAGGTGGGAAGCATTTGTCCTGCAGTTTCTGCCTTCCACACGCAGAGGCCAACATTCGTCCTTTCAACTTGCTATGGTAGGAAAAAAATGAGAAAGTCTGTACATCTTTTCTAGATTAGCTGATGATATAGTAGGTATGAACAATATAGTAGCTTTCTATTTTCTTACTCCACATGAAGTCATTGCTTTATCCTTCCTTGTTTTGTAGGGATAGGCTTTCCCGCGCCACCCCGCCCCCGCCCCCCTTGTAGGAGACAGGCCTCATATATTATAGTGCATTCTTTAATAAACAGCTTTTGGGTACAGATGAAAGCTTCCTATATCCAGGAATAACTAATTCAGTCTGCTCATATTTAAAATGTTACTTCAACTTTTTAAAAAAAGATACTGATTTTCGTAAAACATAATTTACCTATAATGTATGTTAGTAGATTAAGTTTCAGTTGTCAAAGTTATCTTGAGTGAAATTTCTTCTTTACCAATGCTTTACTTTCAAAAACTGTCATTATTTCTAAAAAGACCCAGTGAAATATTCCCAAACTCTGATAACCTGGTTCTAGCCTCTAGTGTTATGAAGATAGTTACTTGTTCCTGAGTAATGACCCGATGATCAAAATCCGTAGATATGTAAATACAAGCATGAGTCCAATTGGCAAATATGCTTATGAGATTTTTCTATTGTATGGTGTAAAATAAAAAAGTATTTACCCCTTTCTAGAAATGTAGTGTTATCAATCCCCGTCATACCTAGAGTTCTGATATTTATAATCAATCAGATTATGGCATAAAAATACAGTAAAGCCAAATCATGGGGGATCCTGCGTTTCTGGAAAGGTTCGTTTAAAAAAAAGGGCAGAGCACCTGTGGTCAATGATCACATTCCGTCCTGCAGCTGGGCCGCAGAAGGCCTCTGCCCTTTCTCCGCTGGATGTGCACAGTTAGGTTTCAATACCACTGGAGATTAGAAGATAGAATCTGCATTTTTCTTCTTTCGTTAATGGATATTTGAATTAAAGCATGTTCTGTGGAGACCAGATGTCCATAGGCCAGCCGTCTATGGGAGAATTTTAATTGACAATGAATTCATCTTCCTCTATCTTCTGTGTTATCGAAACACTTGAAAATTTTCCCACTACCTCAGATAAACGTTTAATGACCTACTAATTAAGGGTGGAAACTAAAGTCATTCTTAACTTTAATGGAGACACTACGTATTCATGTGTCATAAAGGGTAACGTTTACTAGAGCCAAGACCAAAGTGTAAGTGGGGTGACGACCCTCTCCCCGCCTCAGACTCATTCTGTAGGTAGGCGGGAAGCAGTTCTTTTTGGCAAATCGTGACCTCATTCTTGAAATGGACCCTGTCTCTCTGCCCCAGCAACCCATGGTGGACTTCAAAGCCTCGCGGGGCCCACAGAGCTGGGAACCCTGAGGCAGTCCCAGCCCCAGGGCCTCGAAATCCCTTTGATCCCATGGTGCAGTCATAACTGCTTTGAAGTGAGAAAAGGAAGTGCATTAGTGGGTCCCTTTGTGTCTCTGGCTGGGGATCTGCAGGCGGCACCCTGGACACTCACCAGTGGTTATCATCAGCTGTACTCCATAACCCCTCGGGGCGATTTGTAAAGATTCTGAACTCATTGGTCCAGGGTGTGGCAATTTCTTTTTTTTTTTTTTTTTGGAAAAGCTCTCCAAGGGATGCTAGAATCAGAGTGCCCAAGCCTCCGTTTGGAATGATAAAA
This sequence comes from Paguma larvata, assembly GCA_030068075.1. Lineage (NCBI taxonomy): Eukaryota > Metazoa > Chordata > Mammalia > Carnivora > Viverridae > Paguma > Paguma larvata. The sequence goes on from CM057828.1 coordinate 133,553,439, forward strand.
GCATGCCGGCGAGACCAATGAATAAACCCTCCCATCTTGGGGAGAAAATAAAGGAACAGATTTATTCCAGCTCAGGATGTGGTACAAACCCCTCCTCCCATCCCCCCAACAACAACAACAAAAACAAAACATCAGAATCAGAGAGAGAGAAAGACAGGCAGATGGCCTTTAGGGCTTAAATTTATGATAGAAACCCTGACGCATAAGTAAAATTAGTAAGCAAACAGGATTAGTGAGTCCTTGTACGGTACTCAGGCCAGGGCTCTGGTACCACTGTGAGGGGACACCTCCAGCTTCCAGGAATGGACCTTTCCAGTTGGTGCGAATAAGGGCAATGGACATAGCCCAGGCTAGACAAACACCAATGAACAGAAATCACTGGAAGAAAATAGCAAAAACTGATACTGGGTATGTGTAATTATCTATCTATACATCACAATTTAATTTTTAGGAAAGCTGTGTACGGTTATGTTGTTGTAGTTTGATTCAGTTACTTGAAATAATCACTGAGTTTCTAAAATTCCCATGGAAGAGCCCCACCCAATATTATTGGAAAAAATATACGAACAGATAAGTTCCGATGATCTTCAAGTCACTGCTAAGGAGATCACTCACAAGTAACCACTCGGCTGGCGTCCCCAAAGAGAACGGTCAGAGAAATTACACCAAAACAGGTATCTTTACAAGATCAGAAAGCCTAATCCCCATTCTCCTTCCTGATGGTGCGTAATTGGCATTCCTTTTTTTCTTGTGTTTATTTATACTGGGGGGAAGGGCAGAGAAAGAGGAAGACAGAATCTGGAGAGGCACCAGGCCCAACATAGGGCTCAAACCCATCAACCGTGAGATCATGACCTGAGCCAAAGTCGGATGCTTAACCGACTGAGCCACCCAGGCGCCCCAGCATTTTTTCTCAAGCCACAGAACAGCACCAACACCACTGTGTCTTGTGTTCATCTAGTCGTCATTTCCAGACAAATCCATCGAGACAGCTTCTACTTTAGTTCCTGTGTGCCCCCTTATTCTCAAATTTCACCTTGCATAGTTTGGGTTATTCCTTATTACCCTATTGATTGAAACAGGGGATTGACTTTGATTGATTCCTGTGATTCAAATTTACAAATAACTCAACAAGCAGAACTATTTTTGGATACCTGCTGTCCATAGGGTACAATGGAAGAAATAGTAAAAAATAAAAACCAACACGTACATTCCAAGTTTTCCTCATTTACTGTCTGCCTTAATTCTCTCTGCTCCTACTTTTTTTAGGACAGAAACATTCTCTTCACCTTATGTTTCCTTTAGTCTTTGCATGACCTAAAGAGTCAGCCTCCGCAAAGAGCAACAAGGACATGTTTCTTGTGTCACGATGACATAGCAGGTTGGAATAAGCTATCGAGGTGTGTAGTGATGCCTTGTGATTTCAAGGAAGAGGACCTTATTCAAGACACCACTTTGAGGGGCCAAAGCCAGTGGAGTGACAGGCCGTCCGTTGTGCTTCAACCCCCTCCCCCTCCCGGCAATCATCCCTGCTGGTCTCGGGGTCTGGCTCTTTCTTATACCCCCTGACTGCTCCGTTCCCAGAGCCTCTCATTCTCCAATACCACTTTTAGGAAGAGCAGCCAGGATCTGCCAAGAAAATGAGTCAGTGTTGGGGGTGGCATCTTGGTTTGATCTTCTGTATCGATGAGTTAGCAGAAATGATGGCATTGTAGAGAGCTTGGCACACAGCACAGCATCCTCGCACGGGGAAGGGCTCACTGCTTAGTTTCACAGCCCCCTCCCCATTTCATATTTCCCCTTCTCCTTCTCCATATTAAAACCTACTTGTTTCTTGTGATATCTTGGAATGCTTATCAAAGTCAGGGTCATGAATAAAAAATTCTCAAATCAGGCTTATCATGTTAGCCAGTTCAGTAAAATAACATGAGAAGAGAAAATGGTTTGGGTTGAACTCAAAATATCATCTGGTTTTGAATTCTTGTGAAGTGTCAAATGTGTAACAAATGCTAAATATATAAGAAATGAGGGAAGGCACAAATCTATTAAATATGGACGCTGCACTCCTTCATTCTTTTCAGAAGAATCTCCACATTTTGTTTGTTGGTTTTCAGACATTATTTGGGGATTTTGTCTCTGGCTCAAACACAACCCCATTTCTTTACCAATGTAGCCGAATTGTATATTCCCTACAGGCTGATCATACATTCACACTCTTGCGGGGAAGCCATTATTAACCATTCTGGACCACCTCTTCCAATGCTTTGTAGGTTTTGTTTTGTTTTGTTTTGTTTTGTAAATTACTTGGTGACATTTTATTGTACTTCATCTAACACAGCACAGGACACAGGATACGCATCGCTTGATAAACATGTCAAATAAAGTCTTACTTGCAATTAAAAGACATGTGTGTGTGTGTGTGTGTCTCTGTGTGTGTGATGTTAAATTAAAATAAATCAAGACTTGGGGCATCTGGGGGGCTCAGTCGGTTAAGCCTCTGACTTTGGCTCAGGTCATGATTTCATGGTTTCTGGGTTTGAGCCCTGTGTCAGGCTCTGGGTTGACAGCTCAGAGCCTGGAGCCTGCATGGGATTCTGTGTCTCCTTCTCTCTCTGCTCCTCCTCCAGTCATGCTCATGCTCTCTCTCACACTCTCTCTCTCTCTCTCTGGAAAATAAACATTAAAATAAATAAAAATAAATAAATCGAGACTTGAGTGGAGAGCACATTACAGAAGACCATTGCAATAGGGAGAATACATCGTCTTCAGTATCTGCAAGTGTCTCAAAAATCAAAGAGGGGTCTGTTTTAGGGGGAGGAGGCAGGGCCGTAGGACTTGGTAGGGCCAGAGAGCAGACAGTGCGAATGGGGTGCTTTCAATGGTCAGTTGGTTCTGGATTCTCAGGATGAGCAGTTGAGGGGGAATTTTTGCCCTTATATGTGCCTACACTAACAGGTCACCCAAAGTTCAGGGTCCTGTGGAGAGGAGAGAAGCCTGATCAAGTAGAGTTTGGTCAAGCCAAATCAATGGGTAAGTTAATGGTTATTGAGAACATCTGGTCAACATGTGGTCCCATATTCTATTAAATTCATGGTCATGAGCCACCAAGTGCACTCATCGCACTACAGATGACACCCTGGAAATAAATACTCCATTTTAAATATGGTAGCAAAGCAATTGGACGAACAGATGGCATAGATTTACATATATCAATTGCTATTCAATTTATTGAATAGGATTCGAGGATCAATAGGATTCAAGGATTTTATTTTAGAATCCTTAATGACTGCATGTGGACAGTGTTCAATATGCTGTGGTATTTTCATATATTCTTTATATATTTCTGAAAATGTGGTTTATATATTATGTACAAAATGCATATAACCTCTTTTAGTATTAGAATTATAGTGAATTTTTTTGAAGCATTAATAAATTTTTCTGTGCTAAACAATGGACAGGTAACCCTTTTAAGGAAGGAATCGGTGTCCTTATAGAAGATTCAGATCATTTTAGTAACTCACTGCCACAGAATCAGTTGCCATAAAAACGCACCTTACAGAAAAGGCTGCTATTTGCTTGACTAATGGACCCATTCCCCCTCCTGTGGGAAATAGCCGACCTTTCAAAGAACAGATTTTTCCTTTCACATTACCCAATGTTGTGAACAATAGTATAAGTCTGAAAACATATATATATATATATATTTTTTTTATATGTAATATATAAAACTATGTACTTTTATAGATTGTTATATACTTACCTCAAAAAAGAAAAAAAGAACTTCAGCAAGATTTAGATAACGATTATTCTTGAAAACCATGCAGATGTGTTCAGAAAATATTGGCTTGTCTGTCTTTCCAAGTATGAACTATCTTGTCTTCATGATATAGACGGAACGTGGTTCACAGCACTGTTTCTTTAACTGTGTTTCATGTTATACAAATGTTAAGAGTGGTGTTAGCAAGATACTTAAAATAATTTTTTAAGCTTAAAAAATTATTACACAGGAAAAGAAGCCCATGGTCAAATATGTTTTGGTTCCTAACTCTAATACCTTTCGGTGCCTCATTTGTGCAGATGCATATTGAGAAGTTCTGGTTTGGGGATAGATTATACAAATGTTTTGAAAGTTATTTAAAAATGCAGAATATAGCATGAGTGAAAACTTTGTCATCTTTTATAATGACCCTGAATTATTACATTTAAAACTAGAAAAGACCAAAACTATTATGAAATGTAACTTGAGGCTATGTTGAAAACATCTTATTAGTAGATGAGGAAAATATAGTTTGAGTTTCAAAAATACTCAGTAATTCTTACCAGTCATGTTCAAATCAGAGTTAAGAGGCTGTGTTATACGCGCACGGGGTTTTCAAGGAATGGAGAAATTATACTTAAATGTAACAACCTATGTGCCTCTATGATCTTTAAGAGAAAAGATCTCTGTACATATTTTCTCAGCAAAGAACTTCTGTGTCCTTCTGGATGTCACCCTGACCCACGCTTTCTTCTGGCTGTCACTCCTAGTGTGTAGCTGCCATGTTGGTCCTCAAGGGAGAGGTTAATTGGAGAAAGAATTTGGATATCTCCATGTGTTATCTCTTCCCAGTTCTCTCCATCATCAAACTCACATTTTAACAAGAGAATCCAGAAGTCTGCAGTGTGCTTTGGAAGTGCCAGGGTAAATTTGAGGAAGTACTCTAGGATATTTCCAGAACTCTTTATAATACAAAACTGAGTGGGGCTCTCTTCACTCCTCCAGAACTGACGGCTAGGAGCTGAGCTGAGTGGGCAGCCATGAGGCATGAGGAATCGAGCATGATAAAGGAAGTCCTCCTGAGTGGGGCCACAGTCCTCTACAGAATGAACCAGCTGTCTCTTCTCAGCTGTCACCGCAAGGTCCATTTTATAAAAGAAGAAGAGAGGGGAACGGGTATCTTTTTTGTAGATCTTTTGCCAAAAGAGTAGGAAGTGGGTGCTTCTTTTGTTTCCCTAAAGCAAGGGAGAGAGGCTTCTGGATTCTTCCAGAGAAAAGGTGGGCATCCTCTCCCTGGAGAGCCGGTAGCCCAGTTGACCTTTCCGTCCCCGAGAAGGGATCTGTCACAGCTGGCCTGGGGAGGCAGAGCTGTAGCTGTGTCCCCACTCGGAAGTGGCAGGCACTTGTGACATCACTGCCGGTCTGGGCTTGCACCGTCTTGCTGGCATTGCACCCAGGAGGCCCTGAGATGTGCACCACAGCTACTGCGCGGCCACGCCTGTGCCAGCAGGAGCAGAGGCGATGCCGGAGGCCATGCCAGAGCCAGCCATGGCGTCCTGCCACCGATTCAGTGTTACAGCGGGGGTGACAAGGAACACAGAGGAGACTCCACAGGAGGCAGTTAAGTAAAGAGACATCTGCCTTGCATCCTTGAAACAACCCCCTTTCAAGTCTCCACACGAGATTAGACAGAGGAGTGTGTAAAGAAAGCGGTGTATCCATACAAGCGGAGTACCACTGGCTTCTAAACAGAAGGACATTCTGCGGCGTGTGACCATCGGGATGGATCGTGGGGACATTGCGCTAAGTGTGATAAGCCAGATACAGAAGGACAGATGCTGCATGGTTCTACTTCAGTCAAGTTCACGGAATCAAAGACTGGAATGGTGGTTAGCAGGGGCCGGGGAGGGGAACGGGGAGTTATTAATCAATAGGCAAAAAGTTTCAATTAAATAAGATGCAAAAGCTGTAGAGATCTGCTGTACAACAGTGCACCTGTAGTCCCGGATGATGTCTTATACTCTTAACATTTATTAAGAGGGTAGATCGCATATTACGTGTTCTTACTACAATTAAATGTTCTTTTTAAAAGGAGTTGGGGTGGGGGAGCACATATCTCATGACCCCTGTTATGAGCTGAATTGTTCCCCCCCCCAAATTCATGTTGAAATCCTAACCCCTCATAGCTCAAAATGGAAGTGTGTTTGGAGACAGTGTCTGAAGGAGTCCAGGACATGCCACTCAGAATGTGTGGCTGTGGCACGCTGGTTATTTGAATGGAAGGCACTTGAAAGACAGCAGGTGCAGGGAGAGGCTTTCTCTGCACTCCCCTCACGTGCCTGAACACACATCCTTTGGAAGGACCTCGGTGTCCTTGGTCCCCTCCCAGGGTCCCTACCAACCAGGAAGATGGACTCTTGTCACAGGAGAGGAACTGAGAAGCAGGCCCCACACCCAGAAGACTGTCACAAACTGTCCCCCTCCCGTCTGTTCCTCTGAGGTCCCAGCCATCCCCCCTAACCCGTTCACTCCCCCTGAGATGCCTGCACCCCCTTCCCCCCATACTAGGATGATGTATAAGCTCCCAGATCCCACCACCATTTGGGGCATTTTCCTTATGTCCTGGGAGGCCCCCGTGCACACAATAGTAAAAATTAATAAATGCGTATAACTTTCTGGTGTTAATTTACCTGTGGTCGGTGTATTTTACAGACCCAGCTGTCAAACCTAGGAGGGTAGAGGGGGGATGTCTTTCTTCCCTTGCAGTCTTCACAGAGATAATCACCTTAAAAGGAGGCCATTAGGGTGGATCCTATTCCAATATGGCAGGTGAACTAGCAACAAGAGGAAATTTAGACAAAACGATATACATAGAGGGAGAGCAAGTGAGGACACAGGGGAAAAGACAGTCATCTATTCTCCAAGGACAGAGGTCTTGGAAGGAACCAGTCCTGCCGATATCTTGACTTCCAGCCCCCAGAACTGGGAGACAGTACGTCGATGTGAAGTCACCTCTTTTGCAGTCTTTGTCGTGGGAGCACCAGCAGGGTGACACACCCTTCCTTCCCACACTCCCTGGTGTCAAGGTGGTTGGGGGAACAGGAGTCAGAGCACGTGCCCCTCTCCCCTAAACCCTGGAACCCCTATGTTAGGGGGAAGGAGGGAAGGGTGAAAACCAGGTGAGATGAAAATCACACAGGAGATGGGAACTTGCAGGTGAATCCACTCAAAAATGACTAGAAATGTGTAAAAGATGCTAAAAGGCAGCCTGCAAAACACAGAGGAAAACCATCCCTGGAAAACTCTCGTTATCAGCCTCTAAGAGTTGAGATTGCAAAATAAACCGTAACCGTAAGTCATCTTAACGTTTCAAAACAGTGAGAAACCAACGAAAGAGCGATGGCTTGAGAGCTGTGATATGCACCTCGGGGCCGTCACGACAGAAGTGCTTGGTGTGCGAGCGAGTGCGGGCCTCGGCCTAATCCCGTGAGAGCTCAGGCCCATCAAGAGACCCCCTGCATTTCTCAGTTGAGGCTTCTAGTGCATACCGAGATTTGATTTGTTTAGTTTTTGTTTTGTTGAGTAGATGGAGGATGCATCTATTGGGCAGGCTCCCTTCCTCTCGCTTGTTCTCAGGCTCTGATGGTCATGACTCAGAAGTTCTGGAAGGGAGACTACGGTGGTCTGGGTTGGGTGGCGGTGCTGAGGTCTGTGTCGGAGAGCCCCGGCCTCCTCCTTTCCCTTCCTGGGCTGCTACTGGTCTGCGGCTCTCTGGGCATCTTCCTCCTCAGAGGCTTCCCTTTCTGCTCTGTTAGACAGTGACCTTCCCGGGTTAGTCTTAACATGGCATTGAAGTGTAGTTCAGAGCTATTTTCCCGGCTCTCCTTCACAGAATGAGTTGGCTATTCCATAACCTGTTGGTTTTTGAGTTTTGTCGTTTTTTCCCCCATCTTCTCTCTGTAATTAGTCAAAAGCGTTTGTTCATTCCATTATTAGTTTTTGCAACTCAACCGATTTCATGTCAAATTAGTCAGTAGTTCTTGGTAGGAGAAAGCATATATTCTCCATCTTAGATATGTTGACATACTCCCCACGGTGTACAGTAATATGTGCTGGGGACGTTGTAAGATACTGCTAATCATGAGGCAGCATCGCAGCGACTCCCCCGTCTGCTCTCCAGCGAAGCCTGCACATGTGTTTCCCTGAAACGTCGAGGATGGGGGGTTCGAGGATGTCGTCAGTGGTTGGCGGGGCGATTTGTATTCTTTCAGAGGGAAACTCCACATATCTCTTTCTGTTTGTGTTCCTGAGCAAGGCTCCCTGACCTGACTTTTTTTTATAGGATTTCTGCCAAATTCAACTTGTTGGAAGGAGTGATTTACTATTCTAAGCATAAATGTTAGCAAATTGTGGTGCGAAGCTACACTCTTCACGACATTTGCCAAGAACATGTTTATACCATGAAGTCTCTGTCTCCACCCATAAAGGCCTCCAGGGAAAAGCCATTTCACTTCTGGAACCAATTTAGAATCCAATGTGGGGCTGGAACTGGTTATCTCTTCACTCAGCTAGTTATTTTCTTCTTTCTAATCATACAAATCCATTAATATTCTAATTTAAGAGCAAAATGAATTCTCAAGTGGTAGCTGATGGTTTCCAACTAAAAATATAATTCTGCCCTAGCCAAATTTTAGGTCGGCAAATAAAGTTCACTGTGTTAACAATTAAAAGAAACAAAACAGGGAGGAGAGGTGTGTAATTGGATTAGGTTCAAGGCATTTGAAAACCGGTTTATGTTCTCAGGGCAAAGTTGTAATGTACTGGGAAATCCATAAGGTCTAGGGCAATTACGGAATTTTGTTTACGGGGGAGAAGGAAACATGCTTCTGTGAAGAATGTATTTTAAAAGAATCAGATATTCCAGGCTTCTTACTTGACGTTTCTTCCCGAAAAGAGGTCTAAGATACAAGAAGCAAGGAAACACAAGTTTTACACGATTTTCTTTCTTCGGAAGAATTTCCTAAGATATGCAAGTCGATGAACACTCCTTCCTCTCCTCTCCCTTCTTCATTGCTTATCTCTTTCTTTATTCTCTCACTACTCGAGTTTATTCCACATCGCAGAATAAAATATGATGCTTAACCCCGGAGTCCCCGCTAACAGTTTAGGATTGGGCTATTTAAAACAAAAACAAAAACAAAAACAAACAAAAACAAAAACAAAAAAAACATGAATGTGGAATCGCAACAACAGTACCTGGGAAATTTACTGATAATAGACGAATGGGAATCTTATTATCCTTCCTTAAGCTCACCATCTAGATGCTCACCTTTGTACACAGGTACCGAGTAATTTGCTTCCTGTGGTCACGTGCCCTCATCACTCAGTTATGCGTCTTCTGTGGCTTGAATCCGAGGTCACCAGAGCTCTGCTAATGGTTCTCAGATCGTTTCTTAGCAGGCGAAGCGAGAACAAGAAACTCATCTCTGTGGGCATAGGCAGTTTTTCCCACCTAAATTCTGTGTGGAATGTCTATCTTCACAGCAAGCCGGTGTTGCTCTCTATTCCTGTTTACTTCCTACGCTAATCTCCGCAGCCAAGAAGCTCTACAGGGCAGCTCCCTGACAGTTATTTATAAAAACAGTGTAGTGTTCCCTGAAAGTGCCACCCTACCCTTGCTTATTATTTTGATGCTCTTCTTCTTAAAGCCTTGAAAAAAGCTGCCTAATTTGAGGCTCCTGCTGGAAACGAAACCAGTCTTTCGGACGGGCCCCCCTCCCGCCCATTCCTTTCCTGCAGGCTTCCTGAGGGTGATGTCATCTGCACACATGGAAACTTATTGTTCTGAGAAGACGCTCTGAAGAGTCCTTTGTTGGGATGCCCAGGCCCACGGCTCACGAGCCAAGGAGATTGGGTGGTGATGGCATTCTGCCACCCGACCCGCTTCCCGGGCTGAACAGGACCGCACAGAGACATCTCCGCGGGACGCCGCCGCTCAGGAACCCCATGCCTGACACTCGGCCTCAGTTTTTTTTGTTCGGTTCCTTTCCCATAGATGTTACACGAAACAATATTATAACGAACACCATTTTCCCCCTCCCTTGACCACAGCCCCCCACCCCATGCAGCTTGCCACATGCTGGCTGTGCTGTAGAACCTTCTCATCTCCGGAGGACAAAGGGAGTCTGTGTGGTACAGACACAGCCCAGCTCCCTTCCTCCTCAGACTCCTGCCCCTCGCCCCGTAGGTGCTGCCCTGCCTCACAGCTGCTTCTGCTATTTCCCTTCTTTGTGTTTTGTTTTGTTTTGGAAAGAGGGAATCTGTTCCTTAGAAAATTATCCTCAGATTGAGAAAGATGGTTCTCTGAGATCGTGCTTTTTAGCAGGGGCCACAGGAAAGAGAAGACCCTATAGACTCTTCAGCATAATAATTGCAAATGGAAGTATTTCTACCTCCCATGCATACTCAAGAAGTAATGACAGACCATGAGGGACAGGTGTTAATGGCCCTCCTTGAGGTTGAAAGCCTCTCTGAGGCTGAGTGGCCTACAGAGATTGAAGCGTTTCCCACTCAACCCATTGCTAAGAACACCCAAACGATACAATGACTGGCAAAATCTTTAGGGGTAAAAGGATTTTCATTGTTTCTCATAATGATTTTTTTTTTGTTTTTATTCTTTCACCTGGAAAATTATTCCCACTGAAAAATTTCAATCATTACACATAAAAACGATGTTTAGCAAGGACCGTTCAGCACTTGGAAGCTGTGAAAATCTTCTCGCACTCTCAAAACATCTGTAACCCCCAGTGGAGTTTTGGCTCTCACTGCTCTACTCGCTTTCCAGTAAAAACACGGGAGAAGGGCACTTTCCCACCAACACGGCAGGGCAAAGCCATCCTCTTGGGAAGAAACCAGTAAACACATTACCGAACGGCAGCATGAAAGAAGAGACACAATCGCCTGGTTGTTTCAGTTAAAAACACAGGGAATTAGTGGACCGTGTTCCTGCAGGTTTGGGTTTCTGTACCCCCCAGACTCACGCACGCTGACAAATATCTTTAAGAATTAAATTACTCTCTCTGTGTTTATAGAGGAAAAATGTTAGGCTCAAGTAAGTGAATAGCTTCTCCAAGGTCATATAGATTTTTACAAATATATATTTATATTATATCAGTATAGCTCCATCGAGTGTATGATGGGAGGAACAGAGGGGGGACTGAATTCACATTTGGTGCTACGTAGGACTGCTTACACTTTGCTCTGACACAGTGACTACCAAGCCTCCATTCTTTATGATTTACCGATCAGTGAGTTTCCTAGAAAAAAAAAAAAAAAACAACAACAATGTAACAAAACCTGTCATATTTAAAATACTCTTTTTTCTGAGTATTTTAATGTAATCACATATTAATTTTACAATTTAAAAATAGTTTAACATATAACTTATTGTTAGGCAATGAATATTAATTTTGCATCTATTACTTATTAAGGTGTTTCTGCAGCTAACCCTAACTGTAGAAAACCCTAACTTTACCATATAGTGAAGTCGAAGCTAGTATCTTGTTAAAGTTGTTCAACAATAAGTAACAAAAAGATTAAAAATAGCCAATTGCAGGTTGATTGTGTATGTTTTTTTGATATCCTTTGATAATCTACCTAAACAAGAATTAATATTGTTTCTTCAGATGATTTTGCTTGCTATGATCAAAATCAATTAATACTTCAGAACTTCAACAAACAATGAAATTGTTTGCAAACACCATTGCAAAAGAAAACTGTCTATGTCTCAGACTCTGTGTTTGTCAACAGATTCAGTTATTAAAAAGAAGAGGGGCACCTGTGTGGCTCAGTCGGTTAAGCTTCCGACTTCGGCTCAGGTCATTATCTCGTGGTTCATGAGTTCGAGCGCTACATCTGGCTCTGTGCTGACAGCTCAGAGCCTAGAGTCTGCTTTGGATTCTGTGTCTCCATCTCTCTCTGCCCCTCCCCTGCACGTTTTGTCTCGCTCTCTCTTTCTCTCAAAAATAAACATTAAAAAATTTTAAATAGAGGAATGCTTGGGGCTCCTGGGTGATTTAGTGGGTTAAGCATCCAAGTCTTGATTTAGGCTCAAGTCATGAACTCATGGTTTGTGAGTTCGAGCCCCACATCAGGCTCTGCACTGACAGTGTGGACCCTGCTTGGCATTCTCTCTATCTCCCTCTCTCTCTGCCTCTCCCCCGCTCTTCTCTCTCTTTCTCAAAATAAATAAATAAATAAAAATGTTTAACAGACATTCAAAACACGCGTGTTTTGAATCCACAATGAATCCACAAGAAGTAAAACTGAGGTGCATTTCACGAAAGGACCCTTTGTCATTGGGATTCTGTCTGGAATCCCTGGGAGCTGGGACCTGTATGAAATGAAGCACATTCATCTCAAACTGCCATCAGCTTTTCAGGAAATTTCCTTTCTCATCTTCCTTCTCTCCTGGACTATTATCCTGCAGCCTGATTCTTCCACTCAAGAAAATGATGCAGGGATCTAGTTCATCTTGTAGTGGAGAACAAGAGAAGATACACACATTCATTAAGGACTCTCTTTGTAGCGGGCAGTTATATATATTATCCTACTTAGTAACAAAACATACCTGAGATAATGGATAATGTAATAGTCTCCCCGCCTTTATGCATGGCCCAGCCAAGGCCAATGTCATTTATATCTTTTCCTTAAGTTACCATCAAGTAAGCACTAGAGAAAGCCTTTAAAACATATTCTATTTTTTTCTCCAATGCTTAACTTATTTTCACTATGTCACCTAATTAGACAAAGAATTTAATACAGAATTATTTAGAACCACCTGGGGAGAACAGTATTCAACCAAAGGGAAACCATTTTGCAGAATGAAAGTTCGGTCTTTAGGACAACAATCTGTTTTGGGAGAACTCCTTGGATGGTCAGGGATTTCAAAGCTCTGACCATACAAATCATTTGTCAGCTCTCTCCTTTTATACACCATCATTCTCAAAATGTGTGCCCTTATAGTCTTTAAACTGATATAAAGAGACTTTGTTAGTATGAGTTATATCTATCAATATGTACCGTATTAGAAATTAAAACTGACTATTTAAAATGTATTTCTATAATAATCCATTTAAAAATACCATAATAAACTCATTACAGGCTAACATAAATAACATTTTCATAGAACTGTTTTCTAAAATACAAAAAAAAATGATAAGAATAATGGCACTATTTCATGTTGCAAATCTCATGAGTAACATCAGACAGCTAGATTTTTCATGTCTTCTTCAGCTCCAACCTATTGCATGTGTTGTTTCTGCTGAACTATATAGAAAATTCTCTGTCCCCAGAGATACATAGTTGGAAGTGCAAGAAGTGTTTTCATATACTTGTGAATATTCTTTGATCATACACCAAAACTCAACAAGTGGTCATTTCTTAGAGATTAGTTCTGCTGTGGAAACCAAAACCATGTCAATGAACTTTTCACACTCTTTTCCATGAAAATATGCTGGACCTTGCTTGTGTGATAGCATGAATTTCTCGTCTATAAAGTATTGGCTCACTGGTTTGTAAGAATCTTCCTAGTGTTGAAATAGTTTTGTCTGTTAGTCATTCCTCAAGTAAATCTAGTGTCCCATGGGAAAAGTGGCTACTGGACTTGCCACCCAGGTGCACAGAGCGTCTCCTCAAGGTGTCTGTTGTGTTTTGGTACAGCAGATGCTTTCTGTGCACTTCCATTTTTTTTATCTCCAAATAATGAGAAGACATATTCAAGAATGGAGATTTAATTAAATTAATATTTTGTACAGATTCATCAGAGGCATACTTAAATACAATTGGCTTTTTTTCTTTTTCTGTGAGTACACCAATGGAGACTATATCACCCACCAATAGAATTTGATGCCAGTGTCTTGATTTTATTCACCATTGCCTTTGGATTTTAGTGAAACTTTGTAAAAACACTGTGGCAGGTGCTCAGTGTGTGTTTTTGTTTTCTTTATTTAGGAATGAATACAAAATATTTTTGTGTGCACCTCATCCAATTATCTCATAGAGTTACTATGAGATCTCAAGGCAAATGCTATTTATAAGTGGCAAAAAATACACAAATGTAAAATACTTGAAAGTTGTCCATGTTTAATCCATTTAAGCTCCTTTTGGTAATATTCAGGAAATATCTGGGATCAAGAGTATCATATTTAATGTCTTTCATTTGCTTTATGTGTCCCCTTACCCACCCCTTATTTCCTCTCTTGCCCGTGTGGGCTGAAGTATTTGTCCTGCTTATTCTATGGTCTGTTTTGAGCATCGAGTAAATTCAGAGCCACGAAGGCACGCTTGCAACATCGTTATGGATCCATTTGTTGAATGCAAAATGTTGTATGATCTTAGACAACGGTAATAATGAAGATTATGAGGTTGGGGAAAAGGACTCAAAAGATAAGACAATTGAACTTTTTGAGACTTAAGCAATGATACCAACAAAGTCAAAGAGGTGTGATCATATGGAAGGCTGAGTAGCAATGTAGGATATAGATTTTATGGGTGATTACACCTAGGTGGTGCCCGTCAAAGGAAGATTTAAATTGAGGCAACCTAGACTGATTTAGGAGAACAATCATGGAGAAATGATGATAGCGTCCAATGTCTTTTTCATCATGCTTCCTTTAGTGGCAGTGTGGGTAACGGATTAAAGACATTCGGCAAGAAGGAATAAAAAACTGTATTCCATACATGAAAGGGCGGAAACATGTGTAAATGAAAAAATTAAAGTATCTTAATTTAGGTAGAAAATTATTACTGTGGACCACTGAATAGTAGAAACACTGTGGTAACACCCTTTCTAGATGATATAGTAACTGGTATGTTCAGGGTGTTTGACTTATGAGACCGCATTACACACATCTGGGCATAGCTCTGATGGGGTTCTTTTTGTGGTAGGCTAGAAGAAGAAACAGAAGTAGCCATTACTTGGGGGATCCGGGTGGGTCACTCAGTTACGTGTCTGACTCTTGATACTGGCTATCAGCTCAGGCTGTGATCTTGCTGTTGTGCTCTGCATTGATAGCACAGAGCCTGCTTGGAATTCTCTCTCTCCCTCTCTCTCTGCCCCTCCCCTGCTCACTCTCTCTCTCTCTTCCTCTCTCTCTCAAAATAAATGAATAAACTTTTTTTAAAAAAAGGAGCAGTTACTAGTCACAGATGAGAGAATCTCTCAGAAGACAGATGGTCTAGAAATCCTGTCTTTCCAGCAAACACCTGCATTTACTCACTGCGAGTGAGAAGTGCGTTCCATCCCTGTCCTCTACTCCTGCAAATAACAGCACCGATAGTCTCATGATGTGAGGCTTCATACTGGGGGATCTTAATCCTTGCTAGTTTTTAGCCCAATGTGGTCCCTCACTGGATTGAGAGCTCTCCTGATTAGCATAGCACTCCGCAGCAGCCTTCAGCTGCAGATCACTGTCAGGTTCAGAATAATTACAGCAGCTATTTTTAAATTGCTGTAATTAAAAATAGTCTTGCAGTAGGACTGCTGATTGTCCTAATGCTTCTCCCTTTTAGACATCCATCAATATTGCTGTTTAGATTACATACATAGTGCATTTATGATTATGAAACTTAAAATATCTTATTTATTGTTTTGTAGGCATTAGGCAAAGGTTGAAGACTTTAAAGCGGTTGTCTTACATGACGTTCACATGAAGCCTAGGAGCGTGCAGATGAGGACATGTGTAACTGAGAGTTTAGATAACTTTCCTGACGAAACACAGTGGAGGTGATGGAGCAGGAACCATATTCAGGTTTCTGATTCCCCCCACCATGTGCGCCCTTCTAGAGAGGATAGGTCTGCTATTTATAACTAGGCACATGTGCAAAATGCAGATGAATCAATGTCTAAATCTCGACAACATGGTATACCTATTTTCACATTATTTTAAAGAAAGTTAAATAATTACATCTATTCAACGAGTTAGATCAGTATTTTCATAATAAAAAGAGACATTTGTATTTAGACAGTCACTGAGGACCTACTATGTGCCAGCCTCTGCGGGAAGTGACTTTGCCTCTTTCATGTCACTTAACGCATGTGCAGTAGAAATCTTTGCCAATGTCTTCTGAAGAGGAAATCTACACTCAAGCGCTCACAGCAGAGCCAGGATTTGAACACAGATGTTTCGACACCAAGTTTCTATCATGTACATGATATGAGTATAAGCCATTTTAGGAACCCAGCTGATTTCTAGAACCATTTTCATCATCCCTAAAAAACGCAACCATGTAGGGTTGCCTTTACACATTATCAGAAAAGAAGCACTCACCTCCTAAATGTAAAAGTCTGTGAATGAGAAAGCCAACCAGGAAGATCCAAAGCCTTCTTAAGGTGAGGGCACATGGGACATGTAGGGATTCCCGTATGCATTTGCCCAGGTGGCCTTTGCCAGTTTGCTACAAATGATCCATGTTCTTTGGGGGCAAAAGGGAAAGAAAGAGAGATTAGCAGCTAAGGTAATCATCACCGTATCTCTGGAATAAGCATTCCTCACAATAACCCTCTGAAGCAGAAGAAATAATTCTATCCAATTTACAGTGGAGGAGAATTACACAAGTCAATTAAACAAGCTCCCTGGGCACCCCACTGATGAGACAGTCCCTCACAATGGTGAATCGGGCCTCAAAACGTACATCTTGATTTTGCTTAAGATAGGCTTTGCATTTTATTCACCAGAACATGTAAAGGTATTGTTAAATATTAAGCATAAGCAAGTGCAGTATATTGAGGTTTGCAAGAAGAAAGAAAAGAGTGAGAAATAGAAACTTGTCTTCACTGGTTAAAATGACGAGTTGTGCTAGTATTTATAGAACTTGGCCTCTAGTGCCTTCTTCTGGGACATCTTCCTCTTCTGTAAAAGGAATGGAGTGGTTGAGGAATGAGGGAAAATACTGTCATGCAAAAGGTTCAGCCACAGCTCCAAATTTCCAAGAAAATAAAAAAAATAGAAAAGTAGACGGTAGCATTGGCAGAGGCTCACCCGGCCTGCTCATAGTGTCATTCATCCTTCTGATGCAGTTTTTTTTAAACCATATACATCAGTTCTCTGTTAACAGTGCCCTGAATTCCAAGCAGATGAGAGAAGTACATTATGTACAGTTTTGCTCCATATACTCAATGTATTATTTATACTTCTATTTTCAGAACATAAATTATTTGCATTTTGCTACATTCTTTCATCTACACTAAAAATACTTGTGGACTCAAGGGTGCTCTCAGACAACAAGGAGGCGTGTTCACTCTACTCCATCCTGGACATCTGTACAGAACTCTCCTCATGCCTTGCATTAATTGAGAAACATGTACTCTCTCTCTCAACACTTGGATCTTCAAGGATTTTTAAAAGATCCTCACGTAGCCTGGTGCTGTCTGGAGCTCACCATGATAGTCCACACTGAGGAGGGTGGTTTTAAGGAAACTACAGGAGAATAGAATTAAATTTTAATAATTCAAGCCCTTGCACACTTATTCACTCAACAAGTGGTAGTAGGTACTAGAATCAAGGAAGTAAGGCAGTAAGAGTTAGAGTAACAAGGAAGCAGATCAGGTCCTCATCCCCATAGAACTTACATCCCACAGTGAAAACAAGCTTCCTAACAGCTAACTATGCATTTGCTTGCTTAGGATTGCCGTAGGTTTTCTAGGGAATTGAAGTGTTCTTCATGAGTGTTTATCAGGGAGCACGGGGAAGTTCTTGACTATGAGTCACAAACGTGACAATTGATCTGAGATCTAAAATAAGAGTAGATGTTTACCAGGAGAAGGTGAAAGCATGGAACAATGTGAGGGTTGTGTTCTAGATTGGAGAAATAGCTTGTTTGTGGCTATGAAGCCTGGATGTGCATGGCGCTTTCAAAGGAAAAAGAAGAAATATGGTCTGGGGGTCTGTTAGAGACTGAATGTTCATGTCTCTCTAAATCCATATGTTGAAGCCTACTCCCCAACGTGATGGTCTTTGGAAGTGAGGCTTTTAGAAGGTATGAATCATGAGAGTGGGACCCCCATGAATTGGTTAGTGCCTTTATAAAAGAGACACCAGAGAGCCCCCTCACCCCTTCCTCCATGTGAGGGCCCAGTGGGAAGATGTGATCTGTGAACCAGGAGGAAGGTCCTCCAGATCTGCTGGTGACTTGGCCTTGGACTTGCAGGCTCCAGAAATGTGAGAAGTAAGTGTCTGTTTTTGTAAGTCCCACATTTGTGAGCTGAAACAGATGACTGCCCCTTTGTCAGCTAAAATAGACCAAGACGAAGGTCAAAACAGCAGAGAGTCAACACCCAGCAGTCGGTTAAGCTGGCCTAGAACACCCGGTTACGGTTTTATTGTCTTGATCTAGCAAGAAATGAGTACTCGTTGAGTTTTCTCAGCTACAAAGGGACATGGTTTGATTTCTCATTTTGAAAGTTTGCTCTGGTTATAATTGGAGAACGGGTTAGTGGGAGGCAAAAGTGAATGTAAGGATATATGTTAGAAAACATTTGAAGAGGTGCAGCTGAGAGAGATGGCTTGAGTGAGGTGGATGTATTTGGAAATTACCTATTAGATGACTTTGGCAAGTCTTGGTGGGCATATATATGGGGGTGAGAACATGGGACTTGCATGGATGACTCCCAGATATGGGGATTGTCGGGTGAGAATTGGGTGAATACTGGTGCCAGTCACTAGAGAGAAACTGGGAAGAGTTAATTCAGGAGAAGTGTGAGGAGGAGCTAATGAATGAGCTTTGGACATGGTAAGTGTGATATGCTTATGAAAATTTATGAGGTAAAATGAGCCCAGAAAAGTGGAATTTGAGTATTTGATATTGTGTTTTCAAGAATAAACTATAATTAAGTTTGAGTGTCAACCAAATATGAGGATACTTTATAGACCCAGAAACTCATGTTGATGAAACATTTATGCCAATATTGTCAATAAAGGATAAAAGTAAGTTTAGGGATAAGTGCGATAATTTAAAAATATTCCTTTTTCATTAAATGAGTCTGGATGGTCATATTGGTTGGTTTTAAACAACATTCGTAATGCAAATTACTCTTTTTAAATAAAAGAGAATAATGAGTCAATTTCAT
The DNA here is from genome assembly GCA_030068075.1 of Paguma larvata. Lineage (NCBI taxonomy): Eukaryota > Metazoa > Chordata > Mammalia > Carnivora > Viverridae > Paguma > Paguma larvata. Next base: position 133,572,323 of record CM057828.1, read on the forward strand.
AAATTGTCATTGGATGCAGTAGAATTCTGGATTGAATTGTGTCCCCCAGAAACACATGTCCTAACTCCCTGTACCTGTGAATGTAACTGTATTTGGAAAGAGAGACTTTGCAGACACAATCAAGTTAAGATGAGGTCGTTAGGGTGGGCCCTAATGCGGTCTGACCTGTGTCCTTACGAAAAGGGGAAATGCCCCATGAAGACAAACACACAGGGCGAAGGCCACGTGACTGAGGAGGCAGAGACTAGAAGAACCCTGGACCAAGAGTTAACAAGCACCCCTGAAGCTATAAAGACATAAGAAGGGACCTTGCTGGGTCTCAGAGGGACCATGGCTCTACCAATGTCTGGGTCCAGGACTGTGGGAGAGTAAGTTTCTGTTGTTTTTAGCCACCAGGTTGTGGCCTTTTGTTTGACAGCCCTAGGAAGCTAATATAAAATCTATCAATGTTACAAGGGATTTTGACTTTATTCCTTACTTCAGAATACCCAGAAAGTCATCAGTGAAAGAAAAGAAAACAAGGAAGAAAAAGGAAAGGAAAGGAAGGGAAGGGAAGGAAAAGGGAAAAGTAAAACAACTTAGCTCCATTCTTGAAACTCGGCAACCAAACCAGGTTGAACACGTTTGAAGTGACTTGCCATCAGTTGAGTTTTTCCCTTGTCCTCCCACTTCAAGTCAGGGAGATCCTCAGAAAAACAAGATATTTTAAATATACTGAAATTAATTTGTCTCCTTTGAAGGTAGCATCTGAGGGCCTCAGAGTGCGGAATGATTGAATGAAGATCAAGCCATCTATTTAACCCTTGCCCTTGTAAAGAAACATGTCACTGATAAGAAAGAGAGTCCTATCAAGTCAATAAAATATTCAAACATTTTTGGGAGAATCAGTGCCATTTTAACAAGATTGAGTTTTTCACTTAGGAAGTAAAAAATACACATTTTTTATTTTAAAGAGTATCTAAACTAAAGCTGGTTTTTGGAAGAATGATATTCTGTTTCTCCTTAAAATGCTCACACTTAAAACTATTAACTAAGCTTAATGAGCTGTTTAAATAGCTGTTTCTCTTGAACTAAAAGCTAGTATATGAATGAAAAAAATCATAAAAATTATGTATTCTGTCTCCAAAGTTATCAGTGTGTTTTATATTAGGTGTTAAATTGTTCCATTTAAAATAAACTAAATATAGCTATTACTAAAAAAGAATCTGGTGTTGGGAATATTTATTACCTAAATCATCCTCTACACCAAATGACGATTGTTTGTTGTGTTTTGGATTCCTAGCCATCCATGTGAAACCATCCTGGTTCTTCCAGCAAACAGCTCTTTCCGGGAGGGAAGGGCTTTCTCTTTAACACTTCTCCATTCTAAATCTTCTTTTATTATTTATCAAGCATCACGTGTGAAATTTAGCGGGGCACCCCGAACCGAAGCGTGCGATTCATTTACACGGAAGTAGGCTCCTTTGTAACTTTATCTCTTCGAGAAAATTATAGGAAGGAAAAAAAAAAAGAACTCTTAGAAATGAAGTAGCTGACACATCACTTTTATTGAAGTTACGAGGTCTTTGAAATGATGACTTATAATTTTTCGTTCTCAACAATAGCTTTTGCCAGAATGACGCTAGACTCGGAAAGGATGGTTAACAGAGCAGACACTCATGTTTAATAGCAGCACGTTACTAATTCATTTCAAAGTAAATTCAGATTTGCTAACGAGAGGAAAGAACACAACAAGAAGACATTCTCCAAGTCATCTTTTTTCTAAAATCATCCATTTTCGATATAAGTCCAAAAGCTCACACGAAGTCTAAGTCAGCCCCAAAGGGTCTATAAGTATAAAAGCTGACATATTGTAATAAAAATATAAACATTTCACCGTGAGCCTACAACACTTTATAGGACTCTGCATTCTAACCCAAATTGATACAATAGGTAAGCCAAAGCAAGTAAAAAATTGCTTAATGTGTGAAATTACTCCTCATTTTAATAGGTTGCTCTAATTTGTAGTTTAAAATGAGAGACAGATGAAAATAATTATACCTGCAACAATTCTATTAAGATGCAGCCACTGTAACGCTCTCGGTGCTGGACTGCTGGTACCCTTTTCTAAAACACAGACCTTAATTAATAAGACAAATTATGCTAATGATAATGCTGAAAAGCCTCTATTGACCTTAGGAAAAAAGCATTTAATGACAAAGTTGGGTGAGTGAGGCTCCTGGAAGATCAATTCCAAAGGAAGCAAGTCAGCAACAAAGTTGTTGGGGGAACGTCCAACTGAATGCAGTCTGTTTCTAAATCACATGGACTTACACCTTAGAGAATCCAAGATGTCGGGCCAGTAAGAACAAATATTTGCTTTAAAAACTCATAAATGGAGGCAATATCATCAAATGATAGGCTTTAGCTAGATGTGGGAAATTAAGAGAATAAACATAATTTGAAATTAGAGAATTGACTCCACTTTTGGCAAAGATGGAGTAACAGGGACCAAAATTACCTTCCTCCGTAAAACAACTAAAAGAAAAAATAATATACAAACACTGGACCTCAGGAAATAAAGCGATCCTGGAAAAGGAAAAACATTCAGGTGAGCCCTATGATTACCCCAGATATCTTCATGGGCGAGTGTCCAGGCCCAAGTGCCCAGTTGGAGGAAACTACTGACCTATATCCCTTGTCAACGTAGGTGCAAGAATTCTTAGTTGGATTTTAGAACGTTGAATCCAACATTATGATCCGTTAAGTGGATCTATCCCAGGAATTCAATTTGGTTGAACATTTGAATAAACCCATTCATATACATCACCCTATTACAGATTAAAAAGAAAAAGCATAAATAGGATCATCTCGATAGATGCACAATTCAGTTTTCATTCCTGATAAAAATTTTCAGCAAACTGCAATAGGAAGGAAATTCTTCACATTAATTAGAGGATCTATGAACCATCTAGAGCTGATACCATGCTTGACAGTGAAAGACTGGACGCCTAATAAGCACAGGAACAAAGATAGGATTCTTGCTCCCCACCACTTCTATTCAACCTTGTGCTGGCGGTCCTAGTACTAGACAAGAAAGAAAGAAAAAAAAAAAAGGCAAGCGGATTGGGAAAAAAAGGCATGAAACCATTCTTTCTTTATAGATAAGTCCAGATCATCTACACAGAAAAGCTTATGAAACCTACAGTACATTTGGCAATGATTTCTTAGACATGACACCGAAGGCACACACACTAAAGAATAAACACACAAGTTAGACTTCATGAAAATTAAAATCTTTAAAAATAAATGGTTGTTGAGTTTTAGGAAGTATCCATATATTCTGGTTATTAATTCCTTATCGAATATATGATTTGCAAATATTTTCTCTCTGCCTTTTCATTCTTTGGTGCACAGCAATTTTTAATTTTCATGAAGTCCAATTTGTATATTTGTTATTTTGTTGTGTGTACACCCAAAATAATATTGCACTGTATGTTAATTAATGAATTTAAATGAAAACTTAAAAAAAAACACCTCAACAAACAAAAGCAACACAATTCAAAAATCAGCAAAGGACCTGAATACTCATTTCTTTAAAGAAGACATATGAATGGCCAATAATGACACATGAAAAGATGTTCAACATCACTAATCATTAGGGAAAAGAAAATCAAAACCACAGTGAGACACCACTGCATATCCCTTAGGATAGCTACTATCAGAAACCCCAGAAAATCACAAGTGTTGATGAGGATGTGGAAAATTGGAACTTCTGTGCACTATTGGTGGGAATGTCAGATAGTGTAGCCACTACAGAAATACCATAGTCATTCCTCAAAAAGTTAAAAACAGAATTACCATACGGTCCAGAAATTCTGTTCCTGTATATACACAAAAATACCTAAAATCAGGTTCTTGAAGAGATATTTATACCCCCATGTTCACAGCAGCATTATTCACAGTAGCTAAAATGTGGAAGCCACCCAAGTATCCACACATGGGTGGATAAACAAATGTGGTCAATCCATACAATAAGAATTATTCAGCATTAAAAGAGAAGGAAATTTTGACTCATGCTACCACATGAATGAACCTGGAGGACATTATATTAAACGAAGTAAAGCAGTCACAAAAAGACAAATACTGTTTGAATTCACTTACATGAGGTCATTATAGTAGTCAAAATTATAGAGACAGAAAATAGAGCAGTGGATGCCAGGAGCTGTGGGGGAGAACACCATGGGGAGTTATTGTTTACTGGGTGTAGAGGCTCAGTTTTACAAGACCAGAAGAGCTATGGAGATGGCTGGTGGCGACGCTTGCCCAATGTATGAATGTACTTGATACTAGAACTGTAAACTTAGAAGTGGTTAAGATGGTAAACTTTATGTTATACTTATTTTACTGCAATAAAAAATTGGAAAGAAATTGTTGCATTTCTGTATGCCAGGATGGAACATTCAAAAATAGGAACTTGAGGTACCTGGGTGACTCAGTTGGTTAAAGCGTCCAACTCTTGATTTTGGCTCAGGTCATGATCTCACAGTTCATGAGTTCAAGCTCCACTTTGCGCTCTGTGGAGCCTGCTTGGGATTCTCTCTCTCTCTCTCTCTCTCTCTATCTCTGCCTCTCCTCTGCTCATGTTTCTCTCTCTCTCTCAAAAATAAATAAACTAAAAACAAAAACAAATAACAACACCTACAGCTTTAGAATCTTAGACTGGAAGGGGACTTTTCCATTTCTAGTTGAATTCTCCTTCTAGTCATGAATTCCCTCCACCATGTCTTTGACTAGAAATGATACACCTTAGATAGGAAAATGGAAAACTAATTTGCTAAATCAAGCTTGATTTTGGATCAGAGCTAATATTTAAAAGATATTCTTCTTTCTGTTAAATTAACTCATGTCCTGTAATTTCTTCACACTGATAAAAATTGTTCCTAAGGTACAGGAAAAAAAAAGTGTTAAAAAATAAATAAAATGAAATTTTACCTATATATTAATTATTCCCCTGCCTCAAATTTGGGCAAGAGGAGAGTTTAGAGTATGGAATGTTGTACTGCAGAACAAAGAAATCAGATTATGGTCCTATACTTTTAATAGATACCAATGGGAAATATATATGTTGGCCAAACACTGTGCTGTAGGCTGAATGTTTGTGCCTCTGCCCCACTCAGGCCAGATTCATATGCTGAAAGCGTAATTGTCAATGTGACGATATTGGGAGATAGAGCCTTTGAGAGGTTCTATCAGGTCATGAGGGTGGGGCCCTCATGAATGGGATTAGTACCCTTTATGAGAGACTGAGAGAGAGAATCCTTCTCTCTCTTCCTCTCTCCTTTTTGTGAGGATACAGTAAGAGAGTCACTGTCTGCAAACCAGAAAGAAAGCTCTCACCAGGAGCCCAGTGGGCTGGCACTTTCCAGCCTCTTGAACTGTGAGAAATAAATGTTTGTTGCTTAAGCCAACCAGTCTAGGTAGTTTGTTATAGCAGCTCGAGCCTACTAAGGCAAGGAATGGCAGTGTTAAAATGAATACATGGCTGATGGCATTGTTGAAGGTGATTCTTCGCCAAAATGAGTCTCTGGTGCACAAGTATAAATCTGAATCTGCAGAACCCCAAAATACTTATTACCATGGCAATGTTATTATAATTGTGTACCCAAATTTTCAAAGTTATAGATTTCGATCAAGAATGCTAATACCCCACCCCCATTAGCTGCAGGTTTGCTCCTGGTGACATGGTTTTCAGTTTTGCAACACCACATAGAGGCTTAATTCCACCTGGCATACTTACTGATATTATGAGCCTTTTGGTGCACAGCTGAGTATAATGCAAGGGGTTTTCAGAAGAGTTTCCTCTAAAAGGAAGTTTGTGTTAAGGAATTACTGCTTGGACAGCTATAAAACCTAGATTAACTACTAAAAGTGATTTGGTGTTCATAGCAAATATTTAAAATTTATTTCATAAACTATAAGGAATTTTCTTATTGTGATGATTGAAATACCATATTTAGAAGATTAATTAGAAGAATAAATATATTCCTCTTTTTTCCTATCATTTTGTTCTTTTATTTTTAAGTTTATTTTTTATTTTGAGAGAGAGAGACAGACAGAGAGTGGGGGAGGGGAGGGGCAGAGAGGGAGGGAGAGAGAATCTCAAGTGGGCTCTGTGCTGTCAGCACAGTGCTTGACATGGGGCTTGATCCCGTGAACAGTGAGATCATGACCTATGGCAAAATCAAGAGTTGGACACTCAACCAACTGAGCCATCTGGGATCCCCTGTTCTTTTCTTTATAATTTTTATAAAATATACTTGATACTTGTGTTATATTTTTGCTATGTCTCTCCCATGCTAAATTTATCATGTATGGCATAAATTTTGGAATTTTTCTTTATTGAGAAAGTTTAATGTTGCATACTTGTTATGTTTTTAACTTATCCTCATAAAATGTAAAACATTCCCTAAAGGGGAATTTTCCTTTCTTTCTTTCTTTTCTTTCTTTTTTTTTTTTTTTTTGAGAAATACATGTCTAAATTAGTCAAATTCAGAATAATTTTTAAAGGTTACTTAATTTACCACTATAAATTTCAATACACCAAATACTTCTAAAGAGATTGGAATTGTAATCTAACCAAATATCTATTACCCTACTTTGTATTATTATTTTAAGTACTTTACTTAAATATTATAACAAAGAATGTTATAATGGTCTTACTAAGGGAACATTACAAAGGATTTTCCATAAATACTGCCTTATTTTCATCTATTTTTCTACTAAACTATTCAAAAGTTCTTAAAATTGTACCTATATATACAATTAGTAGTTTTCACAAACATTATTGCAGATACATGTTTTGAGTTAGCAATAAAAAATACATATTTACACTTTAAATTCTCAATGCATTTTTGGATATAAAACACATAGAAGATTTTCCCCTAGAAAAACTAATCATTTGACGGTCAATATTCAAATACTAACAATAAATCAGAATGGCTACCTTGTCCAAACAACTGATGTGCTTACCCTGTCTGGGAGTGGAAACCTACAGGCTGACGGATGTTACTCAGGCTCGGAGACACCAGAAATGATGAAGTAGGCACTTACTTTTTGGCCTCCTGAACAGCCAACGAACAGTAGCAGATCTTGGCAGAGCTTTCAGACTGACGCTGGGTTTTGGTGTTTCCTTATTTTCACATATTTTAAAATACATATGGCTCGATTAGAAACAATACTTGTGAAAACTTATATACTATACTACGCAGACTTTGTTTTTAACCAAACCAAACGAAATCAAACCACAAAAACCTCACATTGAAACAATAATAAAATAGTGAATATGGCCTGTGCTTGCCTTCAAAATGCTACCAAGACTGGTGAACTAAATAGAAAGAATGATTTTATGAAGATTTTACTTGTAATGATCACTTAATACTTTTTTAATAGAATCAATACTTATTAATTCATCGTAGTGGTAGGCACTGCAGTTAGTTTGGAGAATGTAACAATCATCAAAACTAAAGCCCTTTGCAATATTATTAATAGCCAGGAACCCCCTACTGTCTTAATGCTAATGCTTTCCTAGAGGGAAAAACAACCTTAACTTGACAATAGCTAGACCTCCGTAGCCGGTAGCCAGTGAGTCTTCTTTAGCATGTGGAAATCCCTTTAAGAAACTTCCTCTTGACTTTATTTGTCCCAACCTCATAGTGTATAACCGGCCACTCTTTACAACCCCAGTGCAGCTCTTTCTGCCCGTGGGTCCTGTCCCTGTGCTTTAATAGAATCACCTTTTTTTTGCACAAAAAACAAACGAACAAATAAAACAAAACAGAAAACAACAACAACAACAAAAAAAGCAAACAAAAAACCAAAAGCCCTTTCTTCAAGGAACTTCAAAATGGCAAAGAAATTAAACACTCTTTTTCATGTTTTATAAGCCGTGACCTCAGCATTCCATTAGTTCTATAAACACATTTACATAGCATACAAAAGAAAAAATTGATTTCTGGATTTTTTGAAAAAAAGGCAAATAAAGCTTTTTGTTGGCAGCCATAGACAAAACAATTTTCCCTAAAATAAAATAGATTTTTAGTACTTGATTTGGAATCCATTGTGTAAAATGACTCAAAACTGGGCATCCCATTCCATGGTTCTATGAAAACAAAGTAACATAACAAAGAAAGAGAAAGGGACAGAGAAACCAGGTGAGCACAAGTTTCATTCTCTAATCCTCCTGTAGATTCCTTGCTTTCTGTTTTGTTCTGTTCTATTTCATCTGCCTTGGGTGTATATCATCCTTGGATCTCCATATAAAGATAAATTCTAAATTCATTTGTAGAGTGGATGAGCACAAGCACAAATTTATGAATGAGTGACAGAGGCGAAGAGCAGGAGACAGATACTCAGTAATCTTAACTGTATTTTGAGAAGCGTTTCTCTTTTTAAAACAGATTGTTTTGTGTATTAACTTCATACAGAAAAAAGTCCATCCATTTCCACATGTATGTATAACGCTGCTATAACAAATTACCATGAACTGATAATCTCACAGTTCTGGAGGCCAGAAGTCTGAAATCAAAGTTCAGCATGCTTGGTTCCCTCGTGGGGGCGCAGGGGAGGGTCTGTTCCTTGCCTCTGTCTCCGGCTTCTCGTGGTTGCCAGCAATCCATGGCATTCCTTGGCTTATCGATGCCTCCCTGCAGTGTCTGCCTCCGTCTTCAGACAGCCATCTCCCCATGTGTCCACGTCTCTTCACATCTTATAAGGACGTCATCATATCTAGTAGACCTCATCTTAACTTGATTATCTGCAAAGACCCTCCTTCCAAACAAAGTCACATTTACAGGTGCTGGGTGAGGATTTCAGCATGTCTTTTGGAAAGCATACTCTGTCTTAGTCCCGTCAGACTGCTACAACAAAATACTGTGGACATCCTGTTTAGATTTGAAAGAACAGAAATATATTTCTCACTCTTCTAGAGGCTGGAATTCTGAGATCAAGGGGCCTGCAGATCTGGTATCTAGTAAGGAACCACTTCCTGGTTCACAGAAAGCATCTTCTCAGTGTGTCCCCACATGGTGGAAGGGGCAAGGGGGCTATCTGGGGCTCCTGCTATAAGGATCCTAATCCATTCATGAGGGTCCCCTCTCATGAGGAATGACCTTCCAAAGGCCCCGCCTCCTAATACAATCACATTGTGGATTAGGTTTCAACATGTGAATTGGTGGGGGACACAAATATTTAGACCACTATAGTACAATTCAGCTTGCTCATTATAACTCGGTCAAGTCACATATTATTAAATGTGTGTTACTGGATGAAGTATTCACTGAAACTCAGATAATTAAGACCAGAGCATAGCAGGAGAACTACCCGAGATCAAAGGCAACCACTGAGCAGGCATGAAACTGGACGTAGCAAACATTCTGTGAGAATATTCTCTGTAAAACATAAGCAATGTTGAAAGATTTCACCCATTCAGAGACATAGCCATACTTCAAATAACACTGGCCAAATGAAAGGCACCTTGTTTTTCCTAATGTTTCTACTCCAGAATTGAGAAGGTTAGTTCTTTGTCTGGGTGCTACTGATGAGACCATGATAAATAGCTTGACGTATCTCGATAACCTGCCATAATCTAGAGGTTTATGCATAGAGATTTATAAATGAATCATTTGTTCTACCACTTACCATGTGAAAACAATGATATTGAAGAATCAATTTCTCTTTGTTTGAGGACATAGTGAAGCATGGAGCACCTTTCGTTGGATAAATTAATCGTTGAGCTCATTCAGAGTCGAGCTGTGGAGCAGCTTGGAAACCTTTTGTTCAAGGGAGGCATTAAATGTCACGGGAAAATTGTTTTAGCTAACCAATTGTCCTTCCAGTGCATCTCCGGTGAAAGCAGTTTATTTTTCCTTTTAGTCTGTCCATAGTTTTCTCACCAAATCCTGTGAACACAACCATCCCAAATACTTTGAAAGATACAGTCACCTTTTGAAAATGGTGCTAATATTTTAGTTTAGTAGTCTCCTTTCAGAAAAGCAATGATCATCTAGGAAATTAATGTCCCTTAAGACAAGAATAGCTTGTTTGTACTTTCAAAGATTAACCCATAATTTTTGTTAGTATTTTGCCTTCCACTGCTAACTACAGACATCCCTCCTTTACCTACCGGGATGTGTTCCAAGACCCCCGGGAGAGGCCTGAAACCACAGATAGTTCCAGACCCTATGTATACTATGTCTTTTTCCCCTGCATACATACCAATGATAAAGTTGGATTTATAAATTATATTAAGAGATTAACAATAATATCTGGTAATAAAGTAGGACAATTATAACAATATACTATAATACAAGTTATGCACTTGCGGTGTCTCCTTTAACATATCTTCTTGCACGGTACTCACCCTTCTACTTGTGATGATATCAGATGATGAAATGTCTACGTGATGAGACGGAGGAGTGAGGCGAGTGACCGGGCGTTGCGATGGGGGGTCAGGCTGTTCTGTTGTCTGCTCTGGAGCCTGGTTAAGTGTGGGTCACTGAAGCCACGGGAAGCCAACCTGCAGATGAGAGGGGTGGGGTACTACTGTGTCTCCTTTTCTCTGAAGTCTCAGACCCAATTCCTGAGAGGAGTCTCTGTGTGGAAGTCATAGGTCACAAGCCAGTCTAGAACTTGCTGGCCTCGGATCAGGCGCTCATCCTTAATCCCAAAACCATATATAAATGGTTATATGTAGCAAACATGACTGCCTTTGAGCTTTACTTCTTTTTACAGTTTATTTTAAATGTTTATTCATTTTTGAGAGAGAGATACTCAGAGTACAAGCGGGAAAGGGGCGGAGAGAGAGGGAGACACAGAATCTGAAGCAGGCTCCAGGCTCTGAGCTGTCAGCACAGAACCCAATGCGGGGCTCGAATTCACAGTCCATGCGTTCATGGCCTGAGCTGAAGTCAGATGCTTAACTGACTGAGCCACCCAGGCGCCCCCGGGCTTCAATTTCAGTAGAACCTCACAGGCACCTAGATGAACACATCTCAGACAGTCAGAGTCGAAGTTCTTGTGTATATTCTTAGAGGTATGTTTTAAAAGATTTATTCCATACACAAATCTCCGGGATGGGACTTAGAGTTCTGCCTGTTGTATTCATGCAAACTGTTACGTGCAGTGCTCCGGAAATGGGGGGTGCCTCATCAGTGCACGGCGGTGAGGGCAGGGCGCGCGGTCAAAGCGGGACCGGTGAACTACATTTCACATGGTATGTGTGAGAAAACCTCTGAGAGGATCGCCTCAGCTTCTTCCCATGTTAGACTCTGATAAGAAAGAACATTTTTTTTTTCAATAAGCTTAGGAGTAAAAAGTAGAAAAAGGAAAGAAAGCATTTGGAAGGGAGACCATTACATGTTGGCTATTAAATCCCAGAGTGGTCTCTCACCTCAGAGCGGCAGCTGGGCCCTGACTGGAAGACACTCAAGCTGGTGGAGCAGACGTGTGATGATACACGGAGGCCCTGGTGCTGGCGGGGTCACTGCAGTTCTGTTTGCCGCGGAGGAAAACCAGGAGCCCTCCCATCTCCCATCTCCCAGTCTCCCAGAAAGAGAGAAGCTTGCCCTGCATGAGCACAGCTTGAATTTGAAACAGGAGATGTTTGAGAACAGTGACCTGATCACGCATGGGATGAAGAAGGAACAAGGCGGCAGTGTGGAGCGGGGCACAGTGTGGACATCCCAGGCCAGGTGCACGAGGACAGCCAGGGAACCTCCTGTGGCCACCACCCCCCCAGAGATGGACAGCACTTGACAAGAGCTCAGGTCACAAGGAATGATCACAGAGGGACATGTCCTCGGGATCCTCCGTGTCTCCTGGTGACGAAGCAAGCCTGCCTTCCGGGAGGTAAAACCTCGCTGCAATCAAGGAAGGGCAGAGCCAGCTGGCTACCGCTGGGGGCCATGGTCACCCGTGAGCCCCGTAGGCTGTCCTCGAGCTGCCGGAAGGACATTATGATTTCCTTCCTTTCTCCTGCTCTTACTGTGCCCACTACCTCTTGGACCTGGTGGTTTTGCTGTTGTCCGTGTTTAGAATCATCCATGCCGATTGTTAAATTGAGTATTGGGGTGGGCGGGAGAAAATCCCATTCTGTGGTTATAATTAAATGAATCACAGTCGCCTTGGCATAAATAAAACCATCATCTTCTCTTATTATGAAGTGTTTTTGTTTTTTCTTCTTTTACCCTTTTCAATTCTAAAAAGGATAGAGTTAGTTTACAAGTTAAAATGCAAGGCAAAATAGTTAAATGTATAATTTGGAGGTTTTATAGAACTAAGGAATCATCTAAAAGCAGCTAGAGGATAAGATTCTTGCCAGTGAGAAGAGAATATTGTCCTTCCATTTCATTTAAAGAATTTTGTTAGTCGAGGGGGGGAAAAAAAAAGAATATGTCCCATTGCAGAAGTCTCTCTTCTAAGGAGAGATAACATCGTAATCATTTGCAGAGACATCTCTTTTGGAATTAAACTGAAGCAAGAAATTATTACACAGACTCAAACCATTATCATACCATCACCATGGGCAGAACTCAAAGGTGACAGGGGGGTCGGCGTCCCCAGTTCTGCCCAACACCCCGAGAAGCCCACACTTCCCTCAGGGTCACATTACTAAAGAAACCACACCACACCATGGGAGTCCCAGATCCCAAAGCCCCTCTTTTCTTTGTAGTCACAAGCAAGGCACCTGTGAGACAGTACTGTTCATTACCAAGCATTTAAAACAAAGGTGTCACAATACATTCCAGGTAAGGATTCAACATAGAGACAACTGAGTTTACATTTGCATCTGTTTAGACGGAGACATTTAAACAGCTCCCTCGCCACGTGTGGCCGCACCCCAAGGAGATCACAGCAGAAAGACAGAGTCTCCTGGAGAATTAGGAGGAGCTCCCACACCCCCACTCTATCATGTTAGTGAGAGGGAATTGTTCGCTGTTGATCAGCTCCCTTCAAAGCTGGGGGAGGGGGGCTTGTTTAGATGTCCAGTGTTTGCTAAAAAGTTCATACATTCCACTAGGAAGCAGGTTTCGGGCGATGAAAATGCAGAAAATGGATTATGAACAGTGAAGCCTGAAAATTTTGTATTTTTTGGCAAACCTACTCCTGATTAGAAGAAGAAAATGGTAGACGAGAAAGTATTATCTGGAGCTGCAGGAAATGCATGTCTATTCTGAGGCTGTAACTTGAGTAGGCGAGCATGCCGTTTCCCCACTGCGCCTCCCACCAGAGCCGGGCAGCACACAGGCCGCGAGGGTCACTAGCAGCTGTGGGAAGGCTTCCTAGTTGCTATAGCTTTAAAAAAATGTTTGTTTATTTAGTTTTGAGAGACAGAGAGAGGGAGGGGCAGAGGGAGAGGGAAACAGAGAAGCCCAAACAGGATTTATGCTGTCAGTGCAGAGCCCAACATGGGCTCGAACCTGTGAACTCTGAGATCACGATCTGAGCCGAATACAAGAGTTGGATGCTTAACAAACTGAGCCCCTCCTAGCTTCTGTATCTTAACTTGGTGATGCTTTTCCTGTGGACAGTCTCATCGTGGTTAATACACTTCTTGATGAACATCAGCTGTACTGTCCCAACTCTAGAGCCACCCCAGCATCAGCTAAATGCTGGCTGTGCCTCCGTGCTGGAAGCGCTGACCAGCCAAAGGAAACAGGAATGGCCGCGTCGGAGTCTGTCAGCGATGGGCCCCTAACAGAATACAGTAATTACAAACACTTATTCCCTTGGTACAGCGGGGGTCAAGGGCAGAGTTCTTGCAAGCTATTTATATTGCTGCAAGAATTCTCTGTTCTCAACATTACCAAGGTTTATATAAATGGTCATTAGGAAAAATTGACTACACTGAAGAAAAGTACATTCTGTACTTGGAAGTGTTTTGCACGTATTCCAAAAGGGTTGAGAGGAAGGAGGAGGGAAGGCGGGAGGGGGTAAGGGGCAGTCTCACATTTTTGGAAAAATCTCTCAAACATAAGGCTTTCATTAATGTTAAAAAAAAACAACACCAATTGTAATTAATATTTCACAGTTGTGTGCATCTCACACACTACACTGAGGCCCTCGGACCCAAGCACGAGAATGTGAAAATAAGAAATTTCACAGGAAGAAATGTAAAGAAAGGATTCTTTCCACCACACCGCCTCTCATGATGACTTTACGGTTATTTGTGTTAATGATCTTCTGTGCTGTTTTAACAATATTTAAATCAAAATACAGCAAATACCCATTCTGTAGTCCAGGACCAGGGTACACTGTTAATATATTGATGGCTTCAGTTCTATTAAGTTAACCGTGTCAGGTAATCTACGCCTAACACTGTATCTGCCTTTCTGGCTGCCCAGGACCTTCCTGGTGCCATGTTCTCACTGCACTGTATTCCGACCGGAAGCGCCAGTGACATATTTGTTTTTTGTTTGTTCATTTGTTTTAAGTTTCTAGTAATTAAAGTTTAATTACCTTGAGTAGCACTTTCAAGAAGTGTTATTCTCGATACTAAATCCTACACATAACTTGAAATACTTGGTGTTCCCCGTGAGTGTAAACGATTTTAATAATGTTAATATACTACCTAATAATTACTTGCTTCCCATAGAAAGTAATGAAAGAATAAATATACCCTGGAAATCTAAAAAGCATTGAAAAGAATTTTGTGATATATATTGAAATATCACTTTCAATTATTGTAAGAGTATTTCGCAGCATCAGGGCACATGGGTCTCGAGATCAGAAGGGCCCGGTGCTTGGGGCTCAAGGTTGCGTCTCCTGCTTCAACGTCCTACTGGTTGTGCCTTTGAAGTGGTCCCTCCCAGAGGACCCTCCGCCTGCCCTCTGCATCGCCCCCTGCTCCATCCCGACCCAGCGCCCAGAGCGAGGACCCCCGGTAGGGTGGAGGTCCTGGTGTCAATGGAATCCTTTCATAGTGGTTCGCGTTGTTGAGCTGCTGGGACAGGGCATAGGGACAGGGGCACGTATGCACGTCACGTGGTCTCAGGAGCTGATGGAGTAACACCCGCCTCCCATGCTGTTGGGAGAGACAAGAGGGGCCGAATGCAAGGTGTTCAGTGCCAGGCCTGAGCTGGAGCAGTTGCTGAGTCGCTATACCTGCCTGCAGCCTCTGGAGTCTCGGTTACATGGACCTGGCCACCTCCTCCTGCCTGTTCAGTTCACTCCCTCCAGGTAACTGGAGGAAAAGTAATTCACATTTCTAACTCACAAGAATAATTAAAATCATAATTTCAATACCGAGCTGTAAGTTTTGCCTGCTTGATGACAAGAAATCAAAATATGAATTAATTCACTCATTAAACTTTTTTGGGTGACTGCTCTGTGCTGGGTACCATGCTAAGCTCTAACCGTCCCAAAATAATTGAGACTCGAAGGCTGCCTGCAGGAATTTATGATCCAGCCAGGGGGACAAAGCTGCAGATGGCCTCTGGGGGAGTGCCCACCGCGGCATGCAGACGGGACTGAACGTACAAACTGGTGCCCTGGACCCAGCCTCAGCTTCTCTGAGGTTGAATCACGTCCTGTGAATGTCCCAGGGCAGGACCGGGTATTGTGCAACAGCCTGGCCTTCACTGCTCAGAGCTGTCCTCTAGAAGCCCAAATGTCACATTCGTGTTTGGAGAAAGAAGGGCAGTGGTCAAAGCGAAAAGGTCCTTTTACTAACACTGAGATATTGGGACCTGTGGGGGAAGAAAAACAATTCCTCTCTACTCCTTGGAGTTCTCGGCTGAGACTCCTAAAATAGCATACGGAGGAACGAGAAAAAACCAGGTTCATTAATATGTACACCTCGCATATACATGAGAGATACCCAGGAAAATGAGTAACTCCCCAAGTGCTTAGATTCAGGCCTAAATCCCATCCTAACGGGGGAGGGTAGCAAGTGCAGGCATCTCAGGGTGGGGGGTGAACGGGTTAGGGGGGATGGCTGAGTCCTTAGAAGAACAGACGGGAGGGGGACAGTTTGTGACAGTCTTCTGAGTGTGGGGCTGACTTCTCAATTCCTCCCCTGTGACAAGAGTCCATCTTCCTGGTTGGTAGGGACCCTGGGGAGGGGACCCAGGACACCGAGGTCCTTCTGGAGGATGTGTGTTCAGGCACGTGAGGGGAGTGAAAAGAAAGCCTCTCCCTGCACCTGCTGTCTTTCAAGTGCCTTCCGCTCAAAGAAAACCTTCAAAGGAGATAGAAAGAGAAGGCCCAGGTGGGAAAATCAGACTAAAGCCAGACGAATGGAGAGTCGTTGCTCAGTGGTTCTTTTATGGAGCATTTCATGTGGATTTATGAGGGTGGCGGCCACTGAGAGGATCCAGATGGACTGATCTCTAGGGAAGCGTCAAAGACATTGAAGGGATTCAGACCAGGCCGCCCCAAATTATGCCACGTTAGCAGAAGGATTATTCTGGGCTGAAGACAATTGAGAAGAAGCAGGTAGAAGAAAAGCTCTCTGCCTTCCCCTCATTTGCCTAAACACAGGACACAGATTTGTAAAGGTGCCCCCTCCCCCCACCAGGAAGGACAGAAGTTAATCACCAGAGACAACTTTGGACCCTGATCAGCCTGGAGACTGCGCCATAGGAGTCTACGCAGCAAACCTCAGAACTAGGCTTTATCTCCCACCAGCTCCCCAGAGACTTGTTGCCCTATAATTTGCTGCCCCAGGAACTTAACTTTCTATTCCTTTGTCTTGTCACCACTCTACAAATGCGTTGTTCTTTGCTAAGATGCTCTATAAGCCCATGTTCTAACCACCCCTTTGATTTACCCATCTCTGGTGCTCCTGTGTGTATATGCGATGCAGGGTTCTGAGCCTTGAAGTCTAGCTGGGTGAGCCAGCAGATGAGTGGTCTCCAGAGCCGCCCGTCAGCTCAGCACTGGATGAGGGTGGACTTCAAGTACGAATGATAACCAGTTCCCATGGAACTCTTCAGAGAGGCCAACCTATATCGAGCATTTCAAGTTAATACTTACACTGGGGCCCCTCAAGCCTCTGATTTCCCCTTTCATTCTCAGAGCCTATCAACAAAGTAGGATTCACTGTTATCTTAGTATTATAGATGATAAAGTCAAGGCACAGAGATGCTAGGAGGTTCTCAGGGCCTCAGAGCTACTTAAAGCAGCTGGGATTCCTAACACCACTGCCTAGAAAACTAGACAGAGCGCAGTCATGGAGAGCAGTGAGCATTCCCCCAAATGCACTCGAGAGCCACTGGTGATTTCAAGGGGCGGAAGGCCAGTTTGTGTTTTAGAAATGTCACTCTGGTTTGAGTTGGGAGGATGGGCACAATGGGGATACCAGTGAGCTGCTCCTGGAGTAATCCAAGAGAAAGTTGGTGTCCTGAACTAAGAGAGGCAGCCACCAAGCAGATGGGGGAAAGGATGCCAGGCGAACTTCCGAATATGATGAGGTGATGTGTGGAACCATGAAACATTGTGGGTTTCAGAGCACCCAACGTATCTCATAGAGCAGCCGGTCAGTGAATGTGTAGATTTCGTGTGTAAAAGAGTTGATTCTAATACCTTCCTCACCCAGCATCCTAGCTAACACTGTTGTGATGACCAGTGAAAAACTCCATCCCTTTTCTCCTGGATCCATTCATCTTCCTTTCCCTCTCCCTGCTTCTCAGCCATCACTGAGAGTGCTCCCATCTTTGAGAAGTACTTAGAGGAAATGCTTTTACAAGTCGTGAGACACCCAAGTTCCTCATTAGTGTTTAAGTGCCGTGGACATTTATGGCTATGGCTATTCCTTTGTCACGAATAGTATCCCATTACATTGAAATGCTTTATAGGCCTTAGTAAGAAGGCACTACAGACTGAAAGTCCTAATTATTATTATTGCCATTATTACTATTATGATTTTTAAAGTATTTGCAGAATGGTCCCATTAAAGGACAGTTTATTACAAGTTTACTGTCTCGCGTTTCTCTTTCCTAGTGTTTCCAATGCTCTCGATCTCTCTTACGATGTTTTATTTGTTCTCACTAATGAAAAGAGAAACTACTAAAAGCATGCTCATAGAATACAAAGTCATATATTTATTTTGAGTAATCCCTTTATAATAAACCTATTTCTCGCAAAAATCTTGTTGATTTTCTGTCTAAATATCTACCTAAATCAAGTAATATGTAACAAGCATCCTCATCTGTTGAAAATGGGCTCTTCAAAGGAAGAAAGAAAAGTAATTGATAGTGATGATGTGTCTTTGGCATATTGTTATATTTAAACTCCTTTCCCAGCATTTTCAGATATATGTAGACACACTGGTAATGTCTATTAATTTTAGGCTGGTTAAAATATTTTTAAAGATATGGATGTTTTCTCACATATTTTTGACACATAATTTCAAGGAATTTCAAGAGTCTTTCAAG
This sequence comes from Paguma larvata, assembly GCA_030068075.1. Taxonomy (NCBI): domain Eukaryota; kingdom Metazoa; phylum Chordata; class Mammalia; order Carnivora; family Viverridae; genus Paguma; species Paguma larvata. The sequence goes on from CM057828.1 coordinate 133,590,736, forward strand.
ACCATTCACAAAACTCCAAACATCTTCAGATTCCCAATCTCAGAACATTAATTTTTAGCGAAACAACATCCATTCTCCTACCTTTGGTCATAAAAGAACCCAAATTTTCCTTGAGGAAATATGTCCTTTTTCCTGTTTGGGAGGAATAGACTCTACAACCAGCTCCTGTTGTAGGACCAGTCGGCTTAAATTGATCCCATGCCCCTCGAATGTAATGACCGGCGTCGAGACAGGCACCTAACACAGTGAGAGTCAAAACAAGGAGAAAACCTGTGCCGATACTTGTATTGCAGGCAAGCCTCGGCTCTTCCTCGGGGCTTGATGGTGCGGCCAAGAGGCATGGGGCAGCCCCAGGCACCTTCGGATCTTAGTAACACAGTTTGAGCCCCGAATCGAGTCAAATCGAAAATAGCTGTTCTTGTAGACGTCTCTGTTACATAAGCCAAGTTTTTCCTTTTTCGTTAAGCCAGTTTAAGTTGGGTTTGTTGACACGTACAACACAGGCAGTCCTAAATGATATGCACTAGCCTGGAGACAATGGCCCTGGTCTAATAGGATGCTTCATTTTTTAAAACTTGCAAACATATTTGGCTTAGATCATGTCTTATCCGAATGTGGTGCTATTGGGGATTTTCATTACATTTTTCAATTTTTAAAAAAATTTTTATATTTTCTATTCCTTCAGTGATAACGAAAAAGTTAAGAAGAGGTTACGGTAAATCAGGTACATTGAGTTTTAGAAAAATATTGAATCCGGGAAAGTGGAGAAATGAAGTAAGGCCAAAACCTAGGAGAAGCGAGAAGTCGGAAAAGTATTGGGCCAGTGGATATTATACAGCCGAAGAAGTTAAAACCTCTGGAGGGTTTCTTCCTGTAGGAACTAGACATGAACAGAAGTTAGTTTAGGATTTTAGGGGTAATCCTTCCTGCTTCCATGACACACGTGTAATTGAAAGGGACGAGGACACATTTTGGGTAGGATTAGATTTCCTGGACTAAATACCGGGATGAAGAAAGATGATTCCTGAGTTCTTCACACGAGATTTCTTGTGAGGAGAGAGAGCATGGTCTTCCTGTTGGCGCGCTGCTCACTTCAGCTGTGAGGACTGATGTGGATTCTGGGAGGGCAGGGTGGGGAAGAAGAACAAAGATGCACCGTTTTAGTCCTGTTTTGCTTCTCATTCTATTGATTGGGGTAGGAGGCATGTCAGTAAATTTTTTCAGTAGTCAGAATAGCATTAAATAAAATAATACCCAAGACTTTAAAGAATAGACATTCTATGTTAATATTTTGCAGGCCAAAGTTTTTTTCTAAATAGAATAATGACCATTATTAATATGTCAAGAAAGTAACCTGACGGGCGCCTGGGTGGCTCAGTTGGTTAAGCATCCGACTTCAGCTCAGGTCATGATCTCACGGTTCCTGAGTTTGAGGAACTCAGGCTCTGTGCTGACAGCTCAGAACCTGGAGTCTGCTTCGGATTCTGTGTCTCCCTCTCTCTGCCCCTCCCCCTGGTAGCGCTCCCTCTCTCTCTCTCAAAAATAAACATTAAAAAGAAAAGAAAAGAAAAGAAAGTAACCTGAGTCAGTTCAAAAGCAGTTATCACAGAAATTCTGATGTAGTATAGAAATGGTTTAAATTAGGTTCTCTTGAATAGCCAGTTCTGATAATATTTAACAAATTCTGTTATTCTAAATGGTTGATTTTTTTTTTAAATGTCCTAATGGATGCTCTTTAAAAAAGAGGTGGGGAGCTGGTTAATCAGTTTTAGGAGTTGTTTGGGGTGTACAGTTTTACAAGTCACACTTTCAAGCCAGTTTCCTCTTTTAAGGATTTTACTTTATTATAGGGTGAAAGCCGGTTATGTACTAAGATGAGTCAATATTTGTTTTCTCATCTCAGCTTCTCTCCTTGGATGTTTTAAAAGCACAGGGTCTGAATTTTGCTTCCTTTAGATATTAATGTTAAATGACTCTTGGATTAGAGTTCTCCAGAGAAACACAACTGATGGCCTGTGCTGGACAAGATTTATGATGGGACGCTGGCTCATGCTATTATGCAGGGGGAAGTAGTCCCACGGTCTGCCAAGCTGGAGACCTGGGTGAGCCGGTGGTGTAAGTGCCAATCTCAAGACGTGACAGGCCTCACGTCCCAGCTCGACAGCCAGACAGGAAGAGCAAATCCAAATTTTCTCTTCTTTTTGTCCCATCAGGTCCTTGAGAGATTGCATGAGACCCCCGTCCTCACGCTGGGGGAGGGAGGTCAGCTCGGATCTGTCCACCCGTGCAAATGCCAGCCTCAGCAGGAAACTCCCTCACAGACACACCCGGAATGAGGTTTAGCTGGGAAGCTGGGCAACCGTATGTGTCGGTTGAGTCAACCATAAACTTAAGCATCACAACTGTGGAGAAAGCCTTTGTTCAGGCAAGCGGGTTCAGAAATTCCTGTAGGGAATGCCTCCTTCACCAGTGACTGGTCCCCTGTGGACCACCTCTTGCCCCCCGACTCCTTTGTTCGTGTATGCGTAGCCTCTGAAAAGCAGAAATGTCTTCAGAAGTAAATATTCTTGAAGAAACTTCGCTTCCAGTTTCATAGCAACAAATATGCAAACATTGGGTTTTATGGTAATGACAAAACGCATGTCCAACAAGCTGCAAACAAAAAGCAAAACTGACAAAATCATTTTTCTCCTATAATTTCCCATAATAATTACCAAATATAATTTATATAATTTCTTCATTTTCTCAAGTTAAACTTTGGCAGATATTAATATAGATATTATATTAAACAAAATATCTCTCTTCTCTCTATATATATACATATCTATACATATTTATAAGTAGATGATTTAGACAATAAAAATGAAAATCATTTCATAATTGAATTGCCTGATAAAAATAGCACTCCATTTGGTTAATTAAGTGTTAGCCTTTGATAGAATACTTTTGGCATGTATATGAGTGTCCATATGACTCAGCAAGAGAATAATGATGAATATATTTCAGATTTGGTCCAAGTGAAAAATCTAGATAAAAAATCAATAACGTTTTATTTTACAATAACACAAATTCTTCCCTCATCTTTCAAAATTTACCACTGAAGATTTTTCTCAAGGAAATTGAATTGAATTCATCTTAATTAGTTCTAGTCTTTCAAATGAGTATACGTAGTTCTGCAAAGATATTCTTTCATACAACTGCCCTTTAGAAATGCCAATAAGCATGTTTCTGCTTTCCCGTGAGGATATGTCACATTTTATAAGGACAGAAAGTGCCGGCATGCATAGCCGGAATGAGTCTGTTGTAGCACGGGGCTTCCCCATTTACATAACTGGATAAATAGATCTATGCGGAGTATAAATAAGAGAATGAAGGCTCTTTGGCCGAAACTCATCACACATTTCTTTTTAAAAGATCTAAAATGATGAATTCTACGAACAAAAGCAAAAGGAAATCTTTTAATCCAATGCTCTGCTCCTATTGCTAGATTTAAAAAGTATATATATATATATATATATACATATATATATATATATATATATATGCAATATATATTTATATATTATTTCAGTGAAAAAATCAAAAAAGAAAAATGTCTTATCCAAGAAAGACTGTAAGTATATATAAAGATCTAACATTGTAAGCAGTCGAGGAGGAGGCTCTTAATGGTAGGGTACACCAGTCGAGAACCAGATAAAACACAAGATGTTAAAGGGGGCTGTTATGGGGAGCCTGAGTGGCTCAGTCAGTTAAGTGTCTGACTTTGGCTCAGGTCATGATCTCATGGTCTGTGGGTTCGAGTACCGCTTCGGGCTCTGTGCTGACAGCTCAGAGCCTGGCGCCTGCTTCACATTCTGTGTCTCCCTCTCTCTCTGCCCCTGCCCTGCTCATGCTTTGTCTCTCCTGCTCTCAAAAGGAAATGAAACATTAAAAAAATTTTTTTTAAAAAGGGGGCTGTTATCCAAGGCATTGAATGTCTGAGACTCATTCCCTGAGCTGTCAGAAAGTCAGCGTGAAGGCGTGGCGGTGTGGCGTTCGGTCCTGGTCACTGCTGATGACCAGCCCAGTGGGTGAGAGTGGTCACAGGAATGTCCTCCTCCGCTCATGACACTAACTTGACACAGTCTCTCGGAGAACAGTTTCGCGGCATCTAGTAAAATTGAAGATTGGACATTCAGTTTTACTGAGTAATCACATTTGCAGGTATCTGAGGAAAGCCTCAAACTTCCTTTAAAAAGAAAACAAGCAGGCAAACTGTAAAAAAGGGAATGTCTGGCAACACAGCCTTAAAAGAAACAGAAGAAATCTTGCTTGCAAAAAATGTATAAATATCCATAAAAGTATGATAAAACGTTGCCTTTCTGAAATGAGGACAGAACCCAATAAAAGATACGAGGAACAATGAAATAAGAGAGTTTTGAAATGAACTATGAGAGCAGAACTTTTTCTATGAGTCTCAAGTGTTGGAAGGTGACTGGGGGAAAGAGCCCAGGATGTAGAATGTGGGAAGGCGGGGGCAAGACCAGAGGAGAAGGACCAGAACTGAGGGAGCGGGAAACCCACCCCAGGACGCAGGAGCATGTCGGGTGCTTGTGGGGGGAAGCCCAGCCCCAGAGCCAGAGCCTAGGTTGCAGCAGAAGGGCAGGGGGGCAGCCAGAGGCCCTCGTCCAATGCCGCCCTCGTTGCTACCCTGCTGTCGCCAGCTTTGTGTTTCTCTCTGGGAGCATCTCATTCTTCCCTGAACTCTAACTGAACACATGAAAATATAATCAGCCAATATAATCCACTGCTTTTTAAAAAATCTTAATGGAGCAGAAACTCAATTGCTTGCTAAAAAAAAAAACAAACATTTTCTGAGAATTCACGTGTACAAAGCTGGACAATCCCTTCCTTCATTTTTGACTCCTTTGATCGGAAGCTGCCGGAAGAATCGCACCGAGTCATGCTTGCACATGTTATGTGAGTTGTGCCGGGATCCTTCTGGCTTCTCCTTCCCAGACCAAGGCTGCAGGGGCATGTGCGCTTGGCCGTGCTGCTATCTTAGTGGAATGGGGCTCGGTGTGGTTCGCCTGCTTTCTGGACTGGAAGGGAGACTGCGTAGAAGTCAGCCAATTCTGGACACCTGCTCTTATAAAAGGCTGGCCTAAGGAAAGATCCTTTACTATGAGCGCTGTGATTAGAACCGATCCACCAGAGTGTAAAAGGAGAATAGACAAATAGGGGCGCCTGGGTGGCTCAGTCGGTTGAGCTTCCAACTTTGGCTCAGGTCATGATCTTGCGGTCTGTGAGTTCGAGCCCCGCGTCGGGCTCTGTGCTGACAGCTCAGAGCCTGGAGCCTGCTTCGGATTCTGTGTCTCCCTCTCTCTCTGCCCCTCCCCCACTCATGCTCTGTCTCTCTCTGTCTCAAAAATAAATAAACATTAAAAAAATTTTAAAAGGAGAATAGACAAATAACTGGAGAAGATTCATACAGCAAAATACCATACAATCATTAAAAAGATTGCTCATGTCATAGCATAAATTCTCCAAAACGTGGTGAGAAAAGCTACTTAAACAATGGAATATACAGCACACTAATGCTTAAATTTAAAAATAGACAAAACAATTTTAACCCAATTAAAAGTGGACAGAGAACCCGAATAGATATTCTTCCAAAGAAGACATCCAGATGGCCAATAGACACCTGAGAAGATGCTCAGCACCACTCATCATCAGGGAAATGCAAATCAAAACCACAACGAGACACCACTCGCACCTGTCAGAATGGTTAAAATCAAAAACAGAAGAAACGACAAGTGTCGACCAGGACGTGGAGAAAAAGGAACCCTCGGGCACTGTTGGCGGGGATGCAAACTGGGGCAGCCCCTGTAAAAATAAGAGGGAGGTTCCTCAAAAAATGGAAAGTAGAATTACCACATGATCCAGCCATTCCACTACTGGGTATTTACCCAGAGAAAACGAAAATACTCATCCGAAAAGCTATATATGCCTGTGTTTACCGCAGCATTATTTATAATAGCCAGCACATGGAATCAATCCAAGTGTCCATCGACAGATGAATGGGTAAGAAGAATGTGGTCTATATACACGACGGAATATTCGCCATGAAAAAGAATGAAATCTTACCATTCGCAACAACATGGACAGATCTAGAGAGAACTATGCTTCATTTATGAAGTCAGTCAGAGAAAGACAAACACCATCTGATTTCACTCACGTGTGGAATTTAAGAAACAAAACAAATGAACGAACAAAGAAAAACAGAGACAAAAGAAAACAGTCTCTTAACTCCAGGAAACAAACTGGTGGTCGCCAGAGGGGAGGCGGGCGAGGGTGTGGGTGACACAGATAACAGGGATTCCGAGCACACTGATCACTGGTCACCAAGGAGCGTATGGAACCGTTGAATCATTTTACACCTGAAACTGTATAACACTGTTAATTACACTTGAATAAGAAAGTAAATAAAAACAGACAAAACAACTCAATACAGTATTTATGAAAACAATACATAACCAGAGCATAAAATAGAAAGGGAGGACAAATTCAGGGTGCTGGTTCTCTCTAACGGGGAGGAAAAGGCCAGACAAGGGACTTCAAATTTACCAGTAAATTTTGATCTCTTAAAAATGTATGAAACATATATTTCGAACTGTAAAGAGAAACCTGGGACTATGTTATATTATTTCCTATATCCTTCTCATACTTTATAATGAATACTGAAATCCCAACCCTGTCTGAAATGTGAGGTGACCCCATCGTCATCACTACTGGTGAAGTTTGTGCGGTTCTGGGCCACCTGCGCCCTCTGAGTGTCTAAAAGAAAGGCCGATTACCTCTTTCATCTGTGGGCACAAAATGTAATCAATGAACTTTTTTTTTTTTTAATTGAATAAAACTCCTGACTTCACAAAACTGGAAACTAAACTCACATCCCTTCTTAGAATTTTCATTGTCACCTACCAAAATTGACAGTTCATTATTCCCAATATTTATGCGAGTTCTTGCTAAGTGATAATTTCCCATATAAAACCTTTTGCCTTTTGCCTGTTCTTGGTCTCTCTAATTCTCATGGCTATGGACTGAATTTTTGTGTCTCCTCCCACCCCAAAGTCATCCAGGAGGACCTCCCCGCCCCAGTGGGATGGTGTTAGAAGGTGGGTCCTTTGGGAAGTGATTAAGTCATGAGGGTGGAAGCCCTGTGATGGGATCAGTGCTCTTATGACAGAAATCCCCAGAGAGTCCCCTTGCCTCACCACGTGAGGACACAGCGAGAAGGTGGTCAAGCCACACAGATTTCAGAAGAAGCCAAACCCGCCAGTGCTCTTAGACTTCCAGCCTCCAGAGCTGTGCGAAATAAATATTTGCTGTTTAAACCCCTGACTACGGTATTCTGTTAGGGCAGCCAAGCACATAAGCATTCGTCATTCCCCAAATGTTGGAGTCTTCTTACTGTGACAGTCACTGGGATCGAACAGATCCCAACCTACTGTCCTGGGTGCAAATTATTGGTGCTAAACCCACACTCATTCAGGAAACATACAAGGAAAGAAACTTAAAGAAAATAGCAACATCATATAATCCTCACCCGTTTCTACCCACTCGTATCTTAGACATTGCTAACAGTTTTACAAAATCTAGCTGAAACAGGGAAACATTAGGTGCTTTTTCCAGTTCTGGAGGGAGCCCACCATAAAATTCTCTGACACCTAAGGGAGAAGAAATACATAATACCTCTGTGTCTGAAATAATCCCAGAACCATTACAAATCGATTCATTAAAAAGAAAAGCAACAGATAATTTCATTTCAAAGAAATTCACATGCTCCTTATAATCAGGGATCATTAGTAATCGCCAGTAGAGAGTCAAATATGTGTTTGCGAGTTTTAGATATTTTATCGCCTGAAAAAGAAGCATGAAAGGAATTGAATTTTCTAAAACTTTCTATGTGTTCACACAACGTTCATGAGCCCTCAGTCCCATGGCAGTCCCAGCTTGCTGCGGGCGGAGAAGTCGGTGGGGGGCTCACGCACACACGAGCTGAGGACGATGTGACGGTTCTGACTTAGTCGCAGGTGCACTCAGAAATCTGATCATCTCAGGTCTAAATCTTGGGCCAGCCTTAGCCTGATCTTTGAGTGATTTTCCTCTTCACTTACTCCCCTGGGAGAAAGCTTACTGTAAAGTCCCGTGATCAGCATCGGTCTACGACACGCGTGTGTAGAGTTTCCCTGCTATAAAATGATAGGAGTTACTTGGAAACAAAAGAGTGAAATAACTCGTGATTCATAAGATTTTTCTATGCCCATTTTTTAAGCCTGAGTTAGAATCGTATTCAGCTAAGGAAATGGAATTCTCTATGCCATCCTGTGTCATAGAAGATGTGTTGGTTATGCATCTCCAAAATGTCCTCTTTGAACCCACCTCCCCGAAAGAGCAAGCTTGCACGAGTGGGGCCAGGTCTGTGCCCCTCACACTTCCCTTCTCCAGGGGCCACCGGTCCCCAGCCCTCTGCCTTTCCTGTTCCCTTCCTAGTGTCAGCCCAAGTGCAGCAGGTAGAAATAAGTAATGTCAAGAAGAGGCGGGATGGAAGGGTAGGTCCCACCCGGTTAGGTTGCGTGGCACTGACGGCTGGCCATCGTATCATTGTCACTCTGACAACTAAATTTACCACCTTAACCTGGGCCCTGAGGACCCCATCACCCTCTTTCTGTCTCAGCCTGTTGGATACAGCTGGGGTTCCCGGCCCCTGGGCTTGTTCTGAAATCCAGACGCCATATCTGGATTCACACGCTCCTTATAATCAGGGATCATTAGCAATCGCCAGTAGAAAGTCAAATATGTGTTTGGGAGTTTTAGATATTTTATCGCCTGAAAAAGAAGCATGAAGCTTACAGCTGATACTTGTAACCTTCATTTACAACCCCTTGTCTTTCACATACGGCTTTACCGTTTCAACAACGAAGAACCGGGTTTCCGTCTGTTGCGATCAAGGCCTCCCCAGAGGAAATTCTAATAAACCAGTGGGATTTTAATCCTGCAAACTTAGCCTCCATTGCATTGTGTCACTGTCTTCTTTCTGTTTTAGTTGGCTTCTTTCTTCTTACTATCCTTGTGCTCCGACCAGACGTTGAATCCTCTGGAATCCTAGCTGATAGGTAACACCAACTTTCTGTAAAAGTGAATTTCACAGGGAACTGGGAACATCCACTTTATTTCCTTCCTTTTTAATACTGCTTTTTAGGAAAGACCTGTCATCCACCCTTCGGAGTATTGAAAACTCTCTCTTTCTCTCTCTCTCTCTCTCTCTCTCACTCATTAGGGCACAAACTCCCAGTCTCATATTTATATTTCTTAAGTTCCTTGAAACGGCCAAATGGGGTAGGTACCACTTTTTATTTGAGTAGCCCAGAGAACAGAGTAGAACTCATCCCAGGAGCTGCCGTCATAAACAGAGTTGGTGAAAGGGTAGCAGGACTCTTGGAAACGCTTCAAGCACTCAGCATACATAAAGGAAACCCGGAGAGAGGCAAAGAGCTCAGATTCATAAGCGGCTCTCCCCGGATGCTTACGAAGGGCTTCTCCATTTCTTTCTTTTTTTAAATTTTTTTTTTATTTTTAAATCACATCCATTACAGCAAGAATTCGTGAGGGAGATTCTAGTTGGAGGGGTGTGCCGAGTGCTGACCTGGTCATTTTTTCTGAGGCACAGGACTGAGAAATTCCAGAAAGAGCCTGTGAAATGCGTGAGGAGAACACCCAGAGCCCCTGCTCCATGGAGAGCAGCACCTTGAAGCTTTTCTCTCATTCGTCTGCCGGTTGACCACTCCCTGGACGTTAGAATCCTAACACACGCGTATCCCGGCAAGACCCAAACGTGTTCATTTCAGCGCAGCCTTCATAGTTTAACTAAGTATATGACAGAACTCACTAATCCAAAAACACACAGAAAGAGCAAAGCCACATTTTAAAAAAGAAAACTAGGCAACAATTCCAGAAACTGATCAGTAAGCTCTTTCCACTCAACTCCCAGATTTGTCATCAACCTAATCACCATCCTCAGCGCACAGTTACTAAGTGGCCACATCTGCAGGATGCTGCGAAAGACGGTCTCGAAAGGAAGTTAGGCTTTGAATGTAGATGTCCAACTTGGGGGCATTCGGACTTCGCAACACACACACACACAGTCACACTTCACCCGCACACGTGCATGGGCTCACCATCTAGCAGTCGCATCCCTACTTCCAATCAACGGAGTACCCTCTGTTTAATAGAATTGAGAAAGGAATTTGATTGTACGCCATCGGATTGCACAATGTTTATGAATTAAAACCAGACAGACTTTCAGGAGAGACGGCAGAAAACGTCGAACCCCAACTCTGGTTTCCTCCGGAGAGAAACACATCCTACTCTCACTGCTCCCGCGACGATCATTATGTGTAGTGCTCTTACGCAGACCTTTTTGTCAGCCGTGAATAAGTGTTCAGTGTAAATCATTACTCCTTAATTTATACGGTGAGAATGAGGTTTTCTCTCTTCCTATAGTAGGTCTTATTATGAAGTGTCACACTTAAATTCTACCGTACTGTCAATCTCTAGAACCCGACATTCTGACACCCCCCAGGCAGGTCTGTAACTTACTAAGAAGCTCCTGTAAGAATAACAGAAATTGTATTATTTGGTTGCCATTCGCTTTTCTGCTACTGAGGTGTGACAGAAACAGCGGGTCTTACCATTTCGCCTCAAGAGCAATGACCTGCGTATGAAAATTGATCCTCTTTCGTTCGGTTGGCTGCTAAGGGAATGTACCTGGGACGCTTTAGCTTTTAGCAAATGGGACCCCATTAACACAGCTTCAGCATCTCACTCTCCCACATCCCTACTGTGACGACAGGGTCTTTGCACCTACCATCATGGCTTCCCATGGATGTATGCAGGGGCTGCCCCCTTGCTTCCTTATCTCTGCTCAAAACATGTCCACTACCTACCGTATCTCTCCCTCACAGTCCTGCTGCCATAGCTTTTCCCATCCTGCTATTGTTTCCAGTATATGGTCTTTGTCTTTCTCTGCCCACAAGGATATAAATCAAATGAAGGCATCTGTTGTGTTCGCTTTTACATCTCCAACATCCAAGCCAAAGCCTAGGACGTAGAAGATGCTCAATAAATCTCTGTTGAATTAATAAATCATCTGGTTGAGTGTGTTACCAGATGCACACTTAAAACTTCAATATGACTTCCATTCTTCTACACAATCTGGCACGAACCTCTGCCGGGGGGTGAGAGGTCCTGAGGCAACTGCTTGATTTACTTCTGCCTGCTTCCCCCACTCCCACCTCCCCCCAGGGAAGCAATGAGAACAGACACCTTGGTGCCTGATCTCCAGGAGAATGAGCCTGGTCACCCTAAACCCTCCTGGGCAAGTACCCAGGGCCCCGGCGGCTCTTGGAGATGCTCACCCGAGCTCGCCAGTTCTTCTTGGGGAGAAAATCTCAGAGCTTGGCAGCAACCTCTTGCTGATTCTTCCACGATGGCTCATATCTGGACACATGGAAAGGCATTTGGACGTGTCTAACCTATGGCCAGAGGACGTGTTTCCTGACCGACTCATTCATTCCCTCATGAGTCTGCACTGACCCCGAGCCAGAGCCACAGCTCAGCTTTCTCAGTTCTAGGGAGGAAGTGAGAGGCAAGGGGAGATGCGAGACCCCAGGTGGAAAGAGGTCAATCTTCCGCTTCTAGACCGTCTTTCAGCGACCGAGAACCTGCCATCTTGTGGGCCTTCTTAGGACCGTAAAGCAAGTAGAGGAGGAGAGGAGACGTCACACGGCAGGGAGAACGCTATTCACTTAAATGAGGCATAATCTTAGATAGTATTAAGTGTCGTAAAGTGAATAAAACCGGATGATATAAAACACGTGGCTCTGAGGACACCATCCCCCCAGATTCCCTGGGGCCGCGGATGTGCGAACTCCCAAGTCCCTGACTGGGGCTTGCAGCAGAGGGTAGGAGGTGGTATTGGAGACGCCCAGGCATTTTGTCTGAGTTCTCGCATTCCCCAGAAGTATTGCCTGGAGATGAGGATCGTTGGATAGGATGATCCTTGAGAGGAACTTGCCTGTCAAAGACTCCCCGCAGGAGAAGCCAGTCTGGGAGCCCCAGAGGGAAATCAGGGGTCCCAGCTCCGACTGTTTTCCCAGGGGGGTCTGGAGACCACGTCCTCCTCCAGAGTTGACTCCATGGCAGGGAAGGAAGCTGGGCTTTCCATACTGGCTCCAGCCCCAGGCAGTCACTGAGCTTTCTGGGGAGTCCCAGGCACCCAGGACAGTCCCCTGAGGAAAGATGGTCTGCAGAGAGAGGGGAAGGTGACCCCAAGCAGGAAAAAGGAAAGCCCGGGCACCCGGCTGAGGGAAGGAGGTGGATGCTCAGTGAGTGCGGGAGAGCTGCAGGGGGAGAGAGAGGAGGTGGCCAAGGCTTTAGATTTGGGTCTGAGTCTGATGGGATGCCTTTGGAGGGCCAGGGATGCTCATATTTGATTAATTATGTCAGAAACTAAAGGGAAAATGATTTGCAAAAGGGCAAAAGTGAAAGCCGGAAATACCGCACATGGACACAGCAGATTTAAAGTAGTTCAGACTCTACTTTCATTGTTTCTGGATATAAGTAAGAGCTAAAACTTGAAAATATATGACATTTGAGGTACTTTGAATATCTGTCTGTCTCTCTATGTATCTACTAATCCACATGTACACGCAAACACAGATGCTTTCATTCTGGAAATTCCTCATGGAATGCCACCTTGGCCACACCAGATTTAAGATTCAAATTACAGGAGATAAATGAGGAGATCTTTTCTGAGACCCCGAGCACCCCAGACATCCTGCTACCGAATACGTGATTGACCCTTTGTGAATATTAGGTTTCATATCTCTTGCAATAAACGTGTTCAAGAGAGTATAGAGTAAGATGTGTGTCCCTCGAATGACATGTTCTTTAAAAATTTGGAAAATAACTCACTAAAGCTCTAAAAGATGAGGCTAAGTTACATTATTAAAAACGCCTGGATGCCGTGGTAGTTTAATATTTGAAAGTAAAAAAAATATATAACTACTCATTATCTGTGTCTTCTAAACGGAAAAGAAATGCGTGTCTGTGTTTTCATGGAATTATGGATACCCTTAGGTTACGTATTGCTATTTCTTGCCTGCCGTATACCAAGGCCATTTTGACATGAATCTCTGCCTGTCTCTAGGGCTGCTGGGATGCATCCTTTGAGAAAGGTCAGAAGGTATTTCTGTAGCCATTACTATACAATAGTCATCTGTGACATACCAGATTTCACCATTACTTTGTGATGTGTGTCTGTTATAAATAATATGAAACGTTAAGCATTCATAGCTAAGGAATACTTTATTGCCTTAATTAGTACCGAATGATACACAAACATTATTTTTAACACAACTGCACGTTGTAAGTTTCTCCTGATCCCTGTATTCTAGACTTTTCTCGACAGCCTCTGTCTTACCATCAATGCCCCATTTTTTTTTTTTTTTTTTTTTAGTTTAAACATAGTTAATAAAACCGGAGGTGTTTGTACTAGCCTATTTTCTTAAGATCACAGTAAGGGGTTGATTTGCTTAAAGGACTGAATGGAAACACCATTTTCTATAGGGTTGATTAAAATAATATTTTAGCCTGTTTATGTCTTTAACTCCATATATTATGGAAACATATTAACTGAACATAGTGACTAAAATAAAGATAATAAAGACCAAAAAAAAAAAAAGAACAAAAACCAAAAAGCTCGTGCCAGCGGCTGTCTTGTGAGGAACTAGCCTGGGTTTCACCCATGCCTTTCAAGTGCACCTTCGTGCTGTCGTTGATTCGCAGCGTTCTGCTGGACCGCAGGCACGCCTGTTGCGTATGAAAATCGAGCGCATGTACATAAATGTTTAATCTCCCCAGAGTGGCTCCGAGCACTTGCATTCTTCTTATGCCCGCTAGTGCACCTCTGTGCAGACAAAAACAAACCACCTTCCCAAGGCACGCAAGTCACCACCCCCCGAAGTGAAGACGGGGAGACCTCCGTCCCACATTCCAGTCATGACAACCGCTTCCATCCTTCGCCCTCCCTGGTTTTGGACAGCAAACTTCAAAAAGTCTGTGCAAATTTAAATTTAAATTTAGATTTAAATTTTCTATTTTTATTTCCTTAATTATCCCTTTCTTCTTAGATAGTTTACATTTTAAAAATCGAGTTTTGTCCAAAAAAAATAAGTGTTTGATTGAAACTTTTTAGAAAGCGTACTTGTCACTGAGAAATTAATCAGCAAAATCAGTGAGCTAATTTTAATGATGATTACTATTTTAATGGGTGAATATTTTTAGCTCTATCTGGAATGCAAAACTGCTCTCTGACTTGGTAAGATTTGAAGTGAGTACAAACTGCGTTTTGCCACATCTAACAAGCAGAGATGGCACATTATCTTAATTCAGATTAGAGAGATATTTATAGACGAACCCACGAAGCCGCGGCATACAGGTAATGAATAAACGATGCCGGAGAAGACCAAACCCTGATAAGTGCGTAATGAGACAGTCCCCGCGGTGGCCGCAGCCAGCTGGCTGTCCTGCCGAGAGTCCCAAACATTTCCATCCTCTCCCACTCTTCTCGTTTTATGAAGAAAAAACTATATCTGCCAATTTAGGCCATGGCTGTAAACTACCGCGTTATACCTGCTGGGGTGTGTTTATGGCCCTCGTTAATCAGAAGTGAGGGCTGTACGTCTAGCATTTGGTCCGAGGAGAGAATGGAATTTTCCGTAGAACGTCGTGTTATGAATTGCCATGACTCATAATATGTTCCCATAAATAAGCTTCTATGAAAAGTGTATTGTAATAGTCGCCGTGCGGAGTGTCTGCCCCGATAGCGTTTGCCCTCCTCTCTGTCCTGTGAACTAGGCTTTCTGTCATCTGTTTTCACAGTTGAGGCATTAGGCGGAACCATAATATTTACTGCTGCACACTTGTTCCCCATCGCTGTAATCTATCACGAGGCAGAGTCCTGCTCTAACGGACAGGGGCAGAAGGAACACATAAGGGAGAGACTCACCGTCTGCTCAGCGTGGCAGTTCACAAGGCCAACGCGGAACTCACTTGTTTGCAGCATGCCCCGGTGAGGCAGACTGGTACACCAAAAGAGTTTATTTATAAATAGTGAAGCTAGTGCTTCGGCCAGGAGCTTCCTGGACTTGGAGACAATCATAATCATAATCATAATGACGAGATAGCTGTGTCTTGTCTGCACCAGGGGCTCTGCATTGCTTCTGGGCGTCCCACTCCTTCGAGAACCATGGCTTCGGGGACAGAAGGCCTCTCTCCACACGTCCACCGTTGCCTTTCCCAGAAGACTGTGGATAAATGAATAATCAGGGCTTCAGACTCCGGGAGCAACCGGCCCGAAACTAAAAATATTTCAACTTTGGCCACTAACATCCATCAGAGTAAAGGAGAGGCGTCCACCATCCACTTACCCACACTCAGCCCAGAGGGTGTCCCCAGAATGAACCTTCGGAGGCCAAAATGGAATACAATTAGGTGGAATGATTTTCCTTTCCCTGAGAGACATTTTTGTTAGCACTTTCTATTACTGAAAGCATTTATTTAACCTTTTATGATAAAACAGCCACCTTATTAGACAAATGCATACTTTTATTTTCAGGACTATGATTTTAAATATTTCAGGGCCTCTCATTATTTGCAGAACGATCACACGGACACTGCTCTTAGGATTTGTTTGTTAGTTTGTTTGTTTGTTTTGGGCATACCTTGGATGGCACCGATTATACTTGCCGGATGTCAGATATACCGCACGTAAGCGTGTCCTCAAATTCACCTGCCCAGACCTCCCTCCCTCTCACTCGAGAAATAAAACTTATTTTTTATACCACAAAAGGGAGATTTTATTCTTTCTAGACACATACCTACTAGCAAATAACTGTATTTATATGTGTCAGAATTGAAGCATGGTTTGAAAATAGAGGGTATGTTTCAGTCCTTCTAAAAATAGACAGAAGAAGGAACGTAAGGTCTTTGTCACCGCTCAGCTCCTATAGACACACGTTGTTTCCCAGAATGCCAGGGAAGGTTTGTTACACTATAAAAACAGGTGCCCTGACCGTTCTTATTAAGGTCTAATGTATTCAACTTGTCTTGTGTGGCATTTATACACAAGGTGTGCTGAGCACAAAGGGACATAAATATTTATGCAATAAAACATCCTCTTGCCTTCGAAAAGTCTGTTGTGAAAACCAGAGGTAGCCGGTCCCACCCTGACATCAGGTAACGCTTTTCATCCCGTTTGCCTGCGCTGCCATGAAATTTTCAGGGCAGGAGCTCGACATCTGCCCCCACCCATTTGTGATTCCCAACATCTTCCCGAAGGATCATTTCATACTCTGTGGGACCTTCTATATAATCAGCTCACAAGAATCAAGCTCCTACCCGCCCCCAGCTTCACGCCCAGTACACCAAATGGGTGAGTCCCGTAAAGACTTCTGGACTTTCACCTGCCTTCCTTGTATGGACCCCTGTATTGTCTTTTCACTTGCACTGATTTTGTGTGCCTCAACTTACTTCTCTTTTCCTTTCTTGCTATACTTCCATCTTAGCTTGAACTGTCCCAGAAGCAAACCTTGGGATGAGGAGGGTTTAGGGCGAATATTTATTACAGAAATTCTTCCGGGAGAAACCGACTGGCAAGGGAGTAAGGGTCCAGGTGATCCCGCCGGAAGAGCCTGCTCTGCAGAGTATGTTCCTGCCAGAGACAGAGGAGGGGCTTCTGCGCTCTGGGGATCCATCCTGGAGGTGGGGCTGTGCAGAGAGGGTGGCCCTGGGGGGCTGGACTCTGGGTTTTTCCAAGGCAACCCTTGGAAGAAGGCCCCTGTGCAGCAGGGCACAAAGCAGTGGGGAGCGCACAGCCTGCTGGTGATGAGGACTGGGGGCCTGGATGGGCAGAGACTGTTTGCCATCACGCGGTTGTTCCAGTCTCTTGAGCTGCCCAATTAGTACATTCACTTCCGCTGCTGCTTTACTAAGTCAATGCATTTGTGATGCTGCGTTTACCTCATTCAGCAATGAAGTGCCAGAACCGAGGGTCCCGACTTAACATGTACCGTTCCTCAGTCATGCTCGTGTCGGGGGCATTTTTCAAACGATTTGCCTCCGGGAATGTGTAACAGAAGTTGGGAAAATGAAACAAGACTGAAAAGTATCCTGTTGACATCAGCCCAGCCCCAGCACCAATTGAACAAATCAGTGACGCAAATTAACTTGAAAGTTTAGGTTGGGTATTTTTCTGGAAAATAAAGAAACAGGGAAAATGAACAGGAATAACAAGCCATAGGTTTTCCTAATTGGATATTTATGATAAACTTTAGAACTCTTCTCAAGGAGACTGAAGAAATGAGCAAGCACTTAACATTTATTGAGAATCTTCCTGAGCCGAGGCATTGAACAGACCTCATTAAACTGCACAGGTCTCACTAGGGTTGAATTTAACTCTTCATTCTGCTGGTGAATAAACCGCGGCTTAAATAAAAGGACTTGTCCAAAGTCACATAGCTTGAATAAAGCTGAGATTCAAGTCTGGGTTTTCCTAACTCAAAAATGGCAGTTGCTTTTTTTAATTTACAAACATCATTATTATGCAAACATAAATAACTAAAGGGGAGGAAAATAGATACCGAGTGACACAAAAATATCCTTTAGGAGACAAGTACTTGAAACCTGTTGCTTTCCCCAAACTGAAAACATTAACTAGATACCTCAGAATATCCTAATTTTGTCCAATATTTAAGTGATGTTAGACTCTATAGTCTTAAAACCATGTGTCTTTACTGTAAAATATAACGATCACTGAAGCATGATCAAGAATCATATCTCACAGTTACACATTCATGCGTTCATTCAACAAAGA
Source organism: Paguma larvata (assembly GCA_030068075.1). Taxonomy (NCBI): domain Eukaryota; kingdom Metazoa; phylum Chordata; class Mammalia; order Carnivora; family Viverridae; genus Paguma; species Paguma larvata. The sequence goes on from CM057828.1 coordinate 133,608,713, forward strand.
ATTATTTAAGCGTTTACTACGTTTTCTGGGGAACAGGGATAAGAAGATGATTAGGCATAAGCCCTACCATCAAAAGAGCTTCCCGGCTTGAAGATCCAGTCCGATTAGTTCACTGAAACATTGTAGGACTCAAGGGGAGATGTGCTTTGTGTCACAAAGAGCATGAACACAGAAGGGTCAGTTCTTTCAGAACGGGATTCATAAAGAGGTTTCTGTTTAATAAAGTGTTTAAAATTAATGAGTACTTATTAGCCAGAGGGGGAAAATAGAAATTGTAAGAAGAGGGGATATAAGGAAAAAATCAACAATCCAAACATGGAATGCAGCTTGATTTGTAACCAGTGAGGTGTCATGGGACCCAGGAGAGCTGTGGTACATGTTGGAAGCAATGAAAATTGTAATCAGTTATAAAACATTCGAGAAACTGTGAAATATCAGGTGACTCTTGTGTGTGTGTATCAACCTTTTTACTGAAGTAAAAATACCTACGGGAAAGTGAGTAAGTTATGTATGAAGACCATCTGGGTCAACCAAAGAAGCATCACAGCCCGCCACCCAACTGGCACGTCCCACCGCACCAGGTGCATGCGCCTTCTCAGCCTCCAGCAGCCTGTGGAATGTCAGTGTCCACCTCAATCTCCCAACATCTCCATAGACTTTTTTTTTTTTTTTGATTACATAGATCAGCCTCATCTCTGTTGTCTTTATTTTTATAGACGTGTAATGCTGCATATTCACTCTGGCTGCTCAGATGAAAACCTTGGTTTACCTCTCTTTTGGGGACAGATGGTCACACTACATCTCTCAGCCTCCCTGCAAGGGCAAGGTGGCCATGAGGTGGCTCTAACCAAGGTAATAAGGACCAACACAGTATTTGTCACTTGGGCACAACCATGCAGAGTGGGCTTGTCTTCCTATGTTTCTTTATCAATTTCACCAACAAGTAGATGACAGGGCAGAGCCAGAAGGTGGAATGAGATGAGGTCCCTGAACACCACATGGCTCCCTGACAACCAGGCATGACAATTTGATGTCTTTGTGAGGAAGAAAGAAACGTTTACTGTATTCAGTCACTGAACTATCAGTGTCTATTTGTTATAGCAGCTGGCATAGCTCACATACCAACCAGAATCTGACCCAATGAGCAGGAAGATGTTTCCCTTTAATGAATTTTGACTTGCTTGCATGACCAAACTTGAACCTCCTGTAGGGAGGAGGGATGGAGGCCCTGAGAAGTAAGAGGGAAGAGGAAAGCAGCTTGCTGAAATGTGATACCTTGCGTCTCCTTTGTTCTTGGAAAGCCTCTAGCTTTCTTTTGGGGACAAGAGTCACACAACTGGAGATCCCTGAAGAGGAAAGAAACATGGGAATATTTCTGTATTGAAATGATTACCACATCTGCCACTGAGTCTAAAAGATAGAAGCAGGAGAAAGAGTTCCTAGTTTCTCATAAACCTCATAAACGCGGGTAGAGTGTGGAGAGAGCATGAGGAAGACAGCAGCCTGCAAGGAGGAGACGATGGGAGATCATGGAAGTGAAGGAACAGAGTCTGATTGTCACGGAGAAAATGGAAGGGAAAACTATAGAGACAGGAGACGGAGCAGCGGTTGCCTGGCTTGGGGGAAAGTGGAGGAATAAATAGGTGGGGCACAGAGCACCTTTAGGACAGTGAAAATACACTGTAGGATACTGCAGTGGTGAATACATTCCTCAAAACCTATAGACTACACAACATAGAGTGAATCCTAATATAAACTATGGACTTCAGTTAATAACAATGTATCATCAATAATACTGACTCCCCTGGCACAAAATTAGACACATAGATCAATGGAACAGAAGAGAGAGCCCAGAAAAAAACCCATGCTTATGCGGTCAATTAATCTACGACAAAGGAGGCAAGACTCTACAATGGGGAAGACAGTCTCTTCAGCAAATGATGCTGGGAACTCTGGACAGCTACCTGCAAAAGAATGAAACTGAACCACCTTGTTACACCATACACAAAAATAAACTCAAAATGGATTTAAGGCTTCAATGTAAGACCTGAAAGCATAAATCCCTTGAAAGAAAACATGGGCAGTAAATTATTGGACATCAGCCTTAGTAGTATTTCTCTAGATATGTGTCCCGAGGCAAAGGAAACAAAGGCAGAAATAAGCAATCGGGACTACATTAAATGGGAAAACTTCTGCACAGTGAAACCATCAATGAAATGAAAAGATAACCTACTTATTGGGAGAAGATATTTGCAAATAATATATCCCATAAGGGCGTAATATCCACAATATATAAGGAACTCATACAACTCAGTACCAAAAAGACAAATCATCAATTTAAAGATGGGCAGAAGACCGGAATGGACATTTCTCAAAAGAAGACACCCAGATGGCCAACAGACACATGAAAAGGTGCTCAGCATTATTTATCATCAGGAGCATGCAAATCAGAACTGCAACGAGACATCACCTCACACCTGTCAGAATGGCTACAATCAAAAAGACAAGAAATACAAGTGTTGGTGAGGATGAGGAGAGAAAGGAACCCTCCTGCACGTGTTGAGAATGCAGACCAGTGCAGCCACTATGGAAAAGAGTATGGAGGCTCCTCAAAGAATTAAAAATGGAAATACCATATGACTCAACAATTCCACTTCTGGGTACTTACCTGAAAAAAACAAAAACACTAATTCCAAGAAATATATGTGCCCCAATTTTTATTGCAGCATTATTTACAATAACCAAGGTATGGAAGCAGCCCAAGTATCCACTGATAGATAAATGCATGAAGAAGATGTGGTTTATAAATATATATACATATATATATATATATATATATATATATATATAGTGGAATATTACTCAGCCATTAAAAATATGAAATCTTGACATTTGTGACAACATGAATGGACCTAGAGAGTATAATGCAAAGTGAAACAAGTCAGACAGAAAAGACTAATATTCCATGATTTCACTTTCATTTGGACTCTTAAAAAACAAAACAAATGAAAAAAACAAAAAACAAAACAAAACAACAGAAACACAGTCATAGATACAGAGAAGAGACTGTTGTTTGTCAGAGCAGAGGGGTTGAAGGCATGGGCAAAATAGGTGGAAGGGATTAAGATGCACAAACTTCCTCTTATAAAATAAATAAGTCACAGGAATGAAAAGTAAAACATAGGAAATACAATCAATAATATCGCAATAATAGGGGCGCCTGGGCGGCTCAGTCAGTTAAGCGTCCAACTTGGCTCAGGTCATGATCTCATGGTTCGTGAGTTCAAACCCTGCGTCGGGCTCTGTGCTGACAGCTCGGAGCATGAAGCCTGCTTCAGATTCTGTGTCTCCCTCTCTCTCTGCCCCTCCCCTGCTGGTGCTCTGTCTCTCTTTCTCAGAAATAAATAAACATTAAAAAATAATAATATTGTAATAACAATGTATGGTGACAGCAAATAAGGTGATTGTGGTGAGCATTTCATAATGTTTAGAATTATCGAATCACTGCTCTACACTTGAAACTAATATAATATTATACGACTACTATGCTTATGTAACTATGCTCAGATTCCATTAAAAATACTAATATTGGCTCAACAGTTGTTCCAAGTTTACCACATTAATACAGGATGATAATAACAGAGGGATTGCGGCAGGGAAAGAACAGTCGAATGGGAACTCTGCACTTTCCACTCCGTTTTTCTGCAAATCTAAAACAGCTCTAAAACATAATCATTAATTAAGAAAAAAAAAAAGAAAAGAAAACAGAGCACTTCTGCATTATAGATACCATCTGTGTCTAAGACATGGTTATGTATTTCCACCCTGACTTACTTGTGTGGGTCCTAAGTCTTATTTTGCATGGGTGCTCACTCTTCTGTCGTCAAGAGCCGTGGGATGGGGTGTGGATAGAGTGGTTGTGTTAATTTGCTGTTCCGCCACTTAGGATATTAAAATCCACAGCCATAATGTAAACATTCTATCCCTGTGCCTCTAAAGAGTGCCCACAGTTGGGAAGAAAGAAAATGGTTTTCTCATGTGCAGTTACTACAACAAAGGAAAAGCCAGTTTGGTGTCTTAACCACGATCTCTTTCCAAGTACGTGGATGGAGAAGCTGGCTATGAAATCATCTCCAAGCTCCAGAATGTTCTCTGTTGCAGTCAAGCTAAGGCCCCTCTGCCAAGCAAAAGAACTCCCTGACTGGGGTTTGTGTGTTTCCCCTGCCGTTCCGGGCCAGCGTGAAGGCAAGCTGGGGGGAGCCACTGAGCCAGCAGTCCTGCAGATACAAACCCCGAGACACGTTTATTCCCCTGGCTTCTCTGCAGCTCCTGATAGGAGAACAGTGTCCTGCACCACCTCCTGACCATACTGATGGGGCCAGCCACTCCAGAACCACAGCCGCGGCTCCCACTGCAGACAGGTATTTCCCCTGCGTGGTCACCGCTCTGGGCCCATAGTAGCCAAGCAAGATGAAGCACAGGACCGTGATCGGCAGCCAGAAAGTCACACATGTAGAAATAGCTCCTCTGGGTGTCACATCGTCTCCACATGTGTGTCTCGTGGCCGTTCCCAGTGGCTCAAACACGGGATCACGAGACCCCAGACGTGTTGTGAGTAGGTCACGGGTGACCTGCCCTTCCACTGAACTGGGAGGCCGTAGGTCCCTGTTTTCCGTGTGGATGGAGCCCGTGCTGGAGAGGGTCTTTACTGCAAGACGGAAGGCAGGTAACCGAGATTCTTCTCCTGCCTTGCGAGGATACGGGGAACTTGTTAGAGTGCAGTGCAAGCTTGCTCGACCTGTCGTGTTCCTGCTTCTGGGCCTGATGGTGTTTCATTGCGGGGAGCGGTCCTGGGCGCTGGAGAACGTTTGGCACAGTGCCTGGCCCTCCCCCGCTAGATGCCAGCAGTGCCTCTCCCAGTCGTGAAAATGCAGAATGCTTCCAGACGTTGCCAAGTATACCCCGGACAGATCAAATCACCCCCTTGAGAAAGACTGGTGTAGCGAGAGAGGGATTTGTTTGGGGCAGGAAAGTGTTTCCCGCTTTCCATTTTCACTTTTTAATTTGCTGCTGCCACGCAGAGCCCACAGAAATCATTGGCTGGATTCTTCGTGTTGTGACCCTCCCTCCCTTGGGCCAGTAAGTGAGGGCCAAGAGCTGACTATTCATCTGTGAGCATATCCCCCAGCTGAGGCTGAGCCGAGCCCGAAAGATCTTCCCAAGTTCCTAAGCCCCGCAACTGAGGGGCCGGTTCTAATATACTTTACATCTATGTGGGGAAAATTGCATCAGAACAGTTCAAATAAAAAGGCCAAACTGCATGATTCATTTTGGAAGAGTAGTTCAAAAAGTGAGCCCTATTTTAAAAATTCACATTTTTATTTTTATCCAGGACTCTGATCGTTCCACTAGAGATAAATGATTCCTTCTCAGAGGGGAATAAGAAGCAGTTTAATCTTGGCCTTCCATTGCTTGAAACTATTCCACCTCTGTGAACTCATTTCATATTTTAAGCTCCCAAAAAAGGATGGGAGAATTTAGCAAACCTCCCATGTGACCACATATTGTTAATAGAACAACTTGTCATTTGAAAAATTTCCACCTTTCTGGGAAGACACTCAGTATCATCTGCCTTAGGATAAATTTCAGTGCAGTGTAGTCCCTGTCTTGATCTTATCCAAAAGCACTAATATTCCTCTATTCATTTACTGAAAGTGCTTCTACTGAGGCCACTTTTTTTTTTCCTTCCTAGCTATTAAGCACTGGGAATGATTCTTTGAACCCAAGATGACATAGGTCCACATACAGATGGTGGTTCCACGGAAGCACCTTCAGTTACCTGGGAACTGAGGCCTCATACTGCAAGGGTGGTCATGGAAAGTCAAGGTACCTCTACGCGATGCACACAGGACGTAGGTTCAGAGCCAGGCAAGGCTCCAGGGGAACTCCTCCAAGTTGAGATGTGGGGGAAGAGGCTGGCAGGATAAACCAGGGAGAAAGGTTCTAAGCACACGCACATGCAACCCCCTAGAGGCGCCATCATGAAAGCTTCCCTGCCATGAGGTCTCATGTCCAATCTTCAGAGTTTAGAACTCAGGGACTGGCAACCCAGATGGGTTAGCCTGGAAATTTCTTCCTCTTCCTGTGAGATACAGAGAAGGGAGACACTTCAGCCGGAAGATCTCTTCTGTCCCCTGAGCCAGGTACAGGTTGGGTCCCCCAGCCTTATACACACTTAACAACTCTTCAGGTTTGACTCCAGGTCCCTTCTCTCAGAAACCTTGCAAAGGTCACTCCAGCTTCTATCAGTCCCTTCTCCAAGCTGCTCTGACTTTCTAGAAGGTTCTGATTTGCTTTCCAAGTTAGAATTTTAGACCCTCTCAATACTATTCAAATAGACTCTTGGTAATATACTTCATCACTTATGTGTTTCCTGTGCACATGATTTTGACTTTCTCAACCAAAATTTTGAATGTTTTGGTCTGGACTTTCCAGTGAGCTGTACTCACTTCTACAAATAAGTCACCTTTAGATCTGTGAAGCGACTTAAGCAAGTGTAAGATGAAAGGCAAAGAAGAATGCATGAGTAGAGTGAGGGGCAAGCTGCTGTAACAAGGCGCCCTCCAAATGCGATGATTCATACCAGATGGAGGTTTCTTTCTCTGTCAAGGGATAGTCCAGGGTGGGTAGACAGGCTCTGTGCCAAGGATTCGCCTCCAGAAGCAGGTGAGTCAGGCAGTTTGCCATCCTCAGCTTGTACCTCCCTGAGGCACTCCAATCTTTGCAACTTACACCCCACCAGAAGGAAAGAGAGGTCCTTTTAAGTACAAGTTGAACATGTTCTCATATGTTTATATTTTACTGACTCATGTTCTTCTGAGAACTTAATCACCAGGAAGTCTGGGAATTATAGTCCAACTGGACAGTGGGACTAGGAAGAATAAGAAATCCAGGCAAGGAGACAGGGAGACTCTTTTCTACTAAACGCATCCTCTTGACACTCAAGCCTATTTGCTCACTTCCATCAACCCATTATGAGCCCCTTCTTTTGCATGTCTACCCTAGATGGGGGAATGGAGAATATTTTAAGCAGAATGTGCCTTTTGAAACAGCCCCAAATGACCACCTGGGATTTGGGCATCTGGAGAGAACAAAGGATTGTCTCACCACCCCCTCTACCTCTGCTTCCACTGTAGGCCACAGAAGGACAGTTGGTTATCTTTTAGGGCTAAAATGAAAGAATGAAAATGAAGTAGACACTTGTAAACACAATATCTTTCCTCAGTACTTCCAGATAGAAGACATTTATCCACAATGGTATATACAATCTGCAAAGGTAATTTATTGCTGAGAAAGGACGATGCCCATTAAGTTAATTTTTCATTTTAGGACTTTCAAAATATCACAGAAGATCAAAAAAAAAAACAAACAAAAAACAAATAAATTGCTTTTAAAATGGACAAAGAACTTGAATAGATGTTTCTCTAAAGATGTTTCTCCAAATATCCCAACAAGCCTATGAAAAGATGTTCAACATCATTAATCATTAGGTAAATTCAAATGAAAAACACAAAGAGATACCACCTGACACCTATTAGGATGGCTACTAACAACAACAACAACAACAACAAAAATAAAAAACAGAAGATAATAAGTTTTGGCAAGGACTCGGGGAGATTAGAACCTGTGTGCACTGCTGGTAGAAAGGTAGAACGGGGTGTCCAATGCAGAAAACACTATGGCAGTTCCTCAGAAAGTTAAAAATGTAATTGCCATATGAGCCGGAAATTCTACCTCTGGGTATTTACCCACGAGATCTGGAAGCGAGGACATGAGGAGATCTTCGTAGAACCATACTCACAGCAGCATTGTTCACAGAAGCCAAAACGCGGAAGCCACCCGAGTGTCCACTGAGAGATGAACGGATAAACAAAATGTCGAATATTATTCAGTCTCCAAAAGGAAAGAAATGCTGGCCTATGCTCACATGGAAGAGCTTTGAGGACATCATGCTAAGCGAAATACGCTAGTCACAAAAATGCAAACACTGTACGAGTCCACTTATGTGAGGGACCCAGAGTATCAGACTCAAAGAGACAGAAGGAGATGGGTGGTCGCCAGGGCTGGGGTGCGGGAGAGTGGGAGGTCTCGTTTAGAGTTTCAGTGTCACAAGATGAAAACACTCTGGAGATTGGTTGTACAAGGTTATACTTAACATGACTAAACTGTACACTCAGGAATGGTTAAGATGATACATATAAGGTTGTGTGTTTTTCACTACAATTAAAAGTGTTTAAAATATATTACAAGGGAAATATACGAGAAGCAGAAATTATACTAGATGAGGGAATGGAGCTATCTGGTGCAGCTAGTATACTTAAGACGTTGGTAAATTTATTACGTATTGGTGGGCAGATCATTTTATTTACTATAGCAAATGATTCATAATTTAATTATTCTTTCTAATAATCATTCGATCAAAAGCGTATTCGTTGAACATCTGTTCTAGGAGACTGTACTATGCTGGAGAGATATTGATAAACCAAAACAGCCATGCTCCCAAACCCAGTGGAGCTTATCTTCGGGTGGAGGGAAAAGACATCAAGTACAGGATCCCTTCAAACCGGTGGTTTTCAAAGTATGGTCCCTGAATCCGCAGCACAAATGGGAAACTTGTTAGAAATACAGATTTTCAGGCCTCACCCCAGACCTGCTAAACCAGAAACTCTTGGGATAGGTCTCAACATTCTGTTTAATTTTTTTTAATGTTTATTTATTTTTGAGAGAGATAGAGAGACAGAGTGTGAGCCAGGGAGGGGAAGAGAGAGAGGAAGACACAGAATCCAAAGCAGGCTCCAGGCTCTGAGCTGTCAGCACAGAGCCGGATTTGGGGTTCAAACCCACAGACTGTGAGATCATGACCTGAGCCGAAGTCAGATGCTCAACCAACTGAGCCACCCAGGCGCCCCTCAACATTCTGTTGAAAGCAGCCTTCCAGAGGGTTGAAGGTATGCTGGCACCTGAGAACCACAGCTCTGGGGAAGGACAATCAGAGACTGAGGTGAAAGAGAAAAACCCAGGTCAAGAAGACAAACAACAGAGCTGGATGAGAGGGCAGCTGGTGTCCTCCTTGGGGGACTTGGGTCTGAAGGATGATTCGAGGTTAGCCTGAAAAGGGGTCTTTGGGGGTTGGAGGCAGAGAGCTGATGTGCAGACACCTTCAGCAGGGTGAAAACTGGCACACGGAAGGAGCCAGAAAAGAGCAAAGTACATGAAACACAGAAGAGAAGGAGGAATGAGAAGGGCACGGCCTCTAAGACAAAACTCAGACCCCCGAGAGGCATGATCGGCCTCTTGGTTTTTACAAGGAGGGGAAAATAACAGAAAGATTTTAGAAGAATGGTCACATAATAACAATTTTCATCTTGAGAATCCTTCTGACTACAGCGTGACGTTATTAAAGGGTCATTAGAATGAACGCAAAGACAACAGTTAGTAGCTGTTGGGCATTTGGGGAAAGGGAAGATGGCAGATTTGGACCAGGGCGGGAAGCTAACAGAGGTGAAAGTGACCCAGGTGAAACATGGCGGAGGCTGCGGGTGTGCAGTGGGGACAGGTGCTTCCCAATCTCAAGGGAGTGGTTCCGGCTGCTTTCATACATCAGACTCGCTGATGCTCGTTGACAACTGAAACCACCTGAGTGACTAGGAAGATGGCCTAGGATCAGAACAAAGACCTAGTCTAAGTAACCGCAGCACAAGACTGATCCGTGTTCACAGTTGTGCTGGAGAAGGAGGTTGAGAGGCTAGGTCAGTGACACGAGAAGATTAGATCGAGCAAGATGGAGTTTCACAAAGGGAAGAGTCGCCAGCAGTGATGAATGCTCCTGAGTGGTCGAGGAAGCTGCATGGACGCTGTCGTTGGATTTGCCGACCTTAGGGTATGTCAGCAGAGTAATGGGGGCGTTTTTGTTTTTGCTTTTGTTTTTTGGTAAAAACATGTATATCAAAGTGGGAACAGTTGGCATGACACAAAAGTCACTGTGAACCTTCAACTAAGTCAATAAACAAATACACAACCTCAAAATGTAGAATTTATCCTGACCGAACCGTTGCATTTGACTGTGTTTCACCGGGCTTTTAGAGTAAGTGGTGCCTTGCTCAGCAGACCGACAACCTTTTCACCATTTTTCCCCTTTTCTTCCAATAAGGAGACCGAATTCTGTCTGTCAAACACTCTAGCCATTTCTGGGACACCCTTAGAAGTCAGGCTGAAGAGTGTTAACAAGTGGGAAAACGGGGAGGCGCCGGGGTGGTTCAGTCGGTTAAGCATCCAACTCTTAATTTAGGCTCAGGTCATGATCTCACAGTTAGTGAGTTTGAGCCTCACCTTGGAATTCTCTCTCTCTCCTTCTCTCTATCCCTCCCCCCCCCCAAAATAAATAAATAAAACTTAAGAAAAGTAAGTGGGAAGGTGATAAGGGAATGGAAACAAGCCATATAATCAGTGTTTTTGAGAAATTTGCCCTGGAGAGGAGACACATCAGTCAGTAGGTCAGGAAGGATTTTGTCTGTTGTTTCTTCAAAGGACACAATAAAGATATATTTTGAGAATCTTAAAGCAGAGAAACTTCAATCACAAGTCACAAAGATGCCAGATAGTCACAAAGATATCAGAGAGTTTAAATATTTAATCCCAACGTCCCCCCTTCCCCTCCCAGATTATCTTCTAAGCAATTAGCTTGAGACTTTCTGTTTGGGTTCTTTTTTTCATGTTGACATTATGCTTTTTGCCGTTCCCAAACAAACGCTCTAAGGCCTGGAGCAGCCCGATCCTGGAGCAGCCCGATCCTGCTCTGTGTCTCAGCTGCTTGCAAAGTTTCTGTCAGGTAAACATCTGCTCCACAAACCTGCGCTTAAGTCTTATCTTCTTAGAGCAGGTGTTAGAATACCCTCCATTCGTCAAAACCTGGTGGCAGGAAGTGATCCCAGTCCCGCCGTTTACCTGAAGATCACCTTAGTAAGCAGCTCTGCATTTGGACTCCGGCTCAACTTAGACACGTGGTCTGTGGCCGTTCACAGGCCGTCACCTGTGTTGAGGTTGTGACCTCAACACAAGACCAGTGCAAGGAGAGTGCACGGGTGAGTCCTGGCCAGGCTCCTCCCCACTGCCTGGGGTTTTTGCTCCCAGGTCCCCAGGCTATGATCAGTGCGTCTTCTTCATCTTCAGCTCTCTTTTTTTTTTTAATTTTTTTTTAACATTTATTTATTTTTGAGAGACATAGAGACAGAGTATGAGCAGGGGAAGGGCAGAGAGAGAGGGAGACACAGAATCTGAAGAAGCAGGCTCCAGGCTCTGAGCTGTCAGCACAGAGGCCGACGCGGGGCTCGAACTCACAGACCGTGAGATCATGACCTGAGCCGAAGTCGGCCGCTCAACCAACTGAGCCACCCAGGCGCCCCCATCTTCAGCTCTCTTATTTCACTGCTTTCCCAACCTCAGCCCAGTAAAGAAGAGGCAATCCATTTCAAACTGTGGCGGTCCAGTGACCGACTGCATCATTGTCCGGTCCTCAGTGGTGCAGTGAGTGCCTGTCAGACCTGGACACAGACTGGGATACTTAAATGGTGCACCTGGCAGTGAACTTGTGCCCACCGTGGAAGGTCAGGAGGGGTTCTTACGTGTGAAGCTGGCCCAAAGCCCACCTGTGCCATGTGCTGCACACACGTTATTTTACAAATATTATGTTGTTGACGATGGATGATGGGACCAAGAAAGATCCAGAAACACCTTTGTGGAAGAACAACCAAAATGAAACAGCTGTGTGCTGAATGCTTCTAGATGACTTAAAAATAGCCATTAAGGGGCACCTGGGTGGCTCAGTCGGCTCAGTGTCCAGCTTAGGCTCAGGTCAGGATCTCACTGTTGGTGAGTTTGAGCCCCGAGTTGGGCTCTGTGCTGCCAGCTCGGAGCCTGGAGCCTGCTTCGGAGGCTGTATCTCCGTCTCTCTCTGTCCCTCTCCCACTCATGCTCTGTCTTTCTCTCTCTCTCTCTAAAAAATAAATAAACACAAAAAAAATAGCCATTAAGCACTTTCACTGAAGAAATTAGAAAACCTGAGGAGAAACCCCTGGACATTTTGGTCAACAATCCAGATAGAACGGCCACGTCTGCGGCTCCCCCAAGTAACCATGCCCGGAGGCAGAGGTGACAAGAAGGACATGGGTTTTAGTCTGTGTTTATGAGCATCCTCTTATTTCCTCTATCCCACATCGGTCTTCCTTCCTGCCTGCCCCTCTGTGGACATTAAGCTCCAGCAACCATACAGAGATGGCCTAACCGGCTCTCACTGCTGCAGATCAAACACTCAAACACAAATCTATAGCGTTGTTATGCTTCCCTGATTTAAACTTGACTGATGCAGAATGTGGTATTCAGAGTGGTTCCAGAGGAACAGAATCTTACGGATGAGCTCTCTGAGTTATCTCTGGGTTCTCTGGAACAAGTTTCTGGTCTGACTGATCTAAAGGCGCTGATGACCCTATTTCCAGTGGTAAAGGAGTGTGTAGAATATAGTGGTGAAACAGCCCCTCAAATTTTCATCTTTACGTACGTGCAGTTAAGTGCCCAGGTTCTGGGTGGACAGACATTTACTGAGAACATTTTGTTGAAAACAAGGAGTATAATTGGATTGGTTGGTTACTTCTAACTATGCTAACTTAGGAAAAGAAAATGATGAGCTCGGGGCTTTAAATTCCCAGATTAAGGTCTATATAAGGAATCTAAAAGCTTCTAGAATGGCCCTGTAAGAAATCCTATCTCCTGTAGCCAGAGGGCCAGAATTTCTGAAAATTAAACCCAAAGTCTCATCCTGCAGGTTGATGAATTACAGCCCAATTTGAATTCCCAGATTCACAGGGTCTCTTTTATTAGAATGAGGCTATTTATTGGAAAGAAAGGGATTGTAAATTTGGTGTGGGTTTATACGAGCAAATTCTGATCAAGCTAGGGATCTTGAGTTCCTAATTCTGGCAGCCTCCTTTGGCCTTCTTTGCCAATGGAAGCCTCAGAAAGTTTGTCCCCTTCTCACAATGGACCTCTAATGCCCCCCCCCCACCCCTGACCCCACGTACACACTGATAATCCTTGTTAAGATCTTCTCTCACCATTTGTCCTTCCTTTTGGCCTGTGATTAGTCCCAAATCTGTGATGGGGTTAGGTACACACCCAAAAGAGTCGCATGGCGGCCAACTAATATCAACAGAAATCTGGAGTATAAGAATGGCAACTGTCTTAACATACGGGATTAAGACTGGACGAATACAAAGCCGACTCACGGTGATTTTACTGAGAGTGGTTCCCTCGCTCAGTGTTTTTGTTGAGGGGCTAGGAATGCCTCCAACAATTTGCTTGACAGGTCGACTGAAGGATGAATCCTTCTTCCTTACCTGGGATGCCTTTCACCTCACTGGGCTGCAGTACACACTCTATGTCTGATTCTGAGCTGTAACGTTACCAACCAGCCAACAGCATATCCTGACCCAGCTGCTGTCTGACCCACCAATACTGTTTTGTTACTTTCCAAGGACTTTCAAATACGCTGTTACGACTCAGGAAGATAAAGAAGATTGGTTCTGTTCCTGTTTTTCTGAGTTGAGAAAAGTTGAGAAGTTCTCTTAGAATTATGCCTTTTTTATATTCATAAAAGCAGTACATATGTCTATACAGCCATCACTCCAGATGGCCAAGCCATCAAGATAAAAATAGATCAATAGTAAATTTTATTTGATTTTAAGTCATGCATTTAACCACATCTATCAATAAACATTAAGTAAGAACAGCTCAAGTTACAAACTTAAAATACCCTAAGTAAGTAAGGTTATAGGAGAATGCTTTAAGAATATGTCTGTGGTAAAAATACATCACAGCCCGCACTACGCAGAGTAAGCGAGATGTGTGGGAAATGACCTGCCCTTTTCTTCCATTAAAGGGCAGAGTTTTTTGAAAAAAGATGGTTCAATTTCCTCTCTCCAAGCTGCCTTTTTAAAATAACATAACATAACACATATTTTGACACAACTCTGCATGATTCAGAGGCCCTTCTTAAAATACGACCGGACCACATTCATGGAGACTGAATCACCTCTAACCTTCCGAACTTGGTGAGGATTACTAATCAGGATGTGTTTTCGTTCCTAAGACAGTATGGGAAAGTTCTGATTTTGACAGTGAACCTAACATTCAATCAGTTATATTATCGCCGCGACTCTAAACGAGCCTTGTTTTTCTTGTTCTCTCGTTGCCCCACCAAGACCGAAAGACATCCCATGCAAAACCGCGTGTTTGCCAGTGGAAATACAGGCTGCCCATCTCTGGAAAATGAACGGTTCCTGAGATGACATTTTTAAAAAGGCACGAAGCGGCTCTATGAAAGTGTGCGACGTTCGCCTACATCAGGACCTCTGTCAAGCCCTCTACCTCCCAGAGACACACGTGCGTCTTCTGAGTTAATCATGCTGGGAGACAGCTCCTTCTCCAGGCCCAGGGAAGCTTATTGGTAAAAGTCAAACATAATTTGGCATTTTTCTTCTGACTGGAAATCGAGGACTAACAGCACCGCCCGCTCGCACGTACAGACGAGTCTGTACCGCGTGGCACACCACGAGCAGCGTCTAGCCTGCACTGGCGTGGCTCTGGGAGAAAGCTCGCAGACACCCGAGTCTAAGCAGAAGAGCCCTAAGAGCAGGAAGATAATGGCCCTGGAACTCCGAAAGCCCTACCTCGGAATCTTCCAGAGTGAGGCTCTTGATTCTGGCAGAATCTTCCGGAATCTGCCAGACTGAGGCTCTTGATCTCTTTATTTGAAAAATGGGGACGGCTTGTGTGTACCTCAAACGCGCATTGAAGCAAGCTCAGGCACATGGGCGTGCGCATAGGTCGGTGGGACTGTCCACTTGGTAAATGCGATCGCTATTAATAACAGCAAACACGAGCTGTCATGACTAACTAGCCTGCACTCCGGAGGGACTGATTTCTTTGGCTCGCTCAGTCAGAATTTCCTTCGTGACTGGGGCCCAGAAGATAAAGAACTGTAATCACTTCCTGTGAGTGATGTCTTTCCCTCCGTTGTACAATGAGTAACATTTATATCATTCATTTTTAAGTGCCAGCCTGTTTGAGAGCCAGATTTCCCACTAGGCATTTGGTTAAATCAGCCTCAGAATAGCGAGGGGTCATGGCTCTCCCTCCCCTCGCCCTCACCCCCAAGCACCCTGAGAGACGGTCGACATTGTCTCCCAGCCCCTCCCGGAGAGCCCACCGAGTAAGCCACCGAGGAGAGGAAAAATGTCTCGCCTGGCGTAGTTAGCTCCCACATCTCCCGCGTGTGCCCACACTCAGGGTTGGTCCAGAATGCCACATCCTGGCAGGAAATGACTGTGTGTGTTTTGTTCACATCCAAGGTCCTGTTGACAAAAGCCGGTGCTGCAGGTGTCTTCCTCAAATGGTCACACGGTGACTTTCTTGGTTGAAAAGAAGTATGAATATTGTTGAGTCCCATCTCCCAGCGACCTCCGCAAGTCCCTGCTTTTCAGAGACTTCAGGACTCTGTTTCTCTGATAGATTTATTTTTTTCTGAAATCAGTCTGCAGGGACAGAGTCTAATGCTAACAGTCCTAACTGCGTTCGTCTTTCTGTTGCCCACCTTCCCAGCCTTATCTCTTGGTTTTTTAATAGTGGGGCACGGTCTCTCCCACCTGCCTTCTCCCGAACCCCGAGTCCCACAGGCCGCACGTCTGTGCAATTAAAATTCTTGGGAGCCTCTGGCTGCCTCTTCCCAGAGGCAAACTTTCTTCATGGTGTAACTTACTCAGGGGACAACAACAGAAAGTTGAAGCAAATCAACAAGGAAGTGCACAGAGCCACCAGTGGCTAGCTACCGGGCAGGACGTTGGAGAGCGACACCCCGCAGCCCCCAGGCCACACAGCCAGGCTGGGCTGAGCGCAGGGGCCATACCTGGGAGTGTAGTGTGCCCACGGGGACGGGGGCCTCGCACACACTAGGCCGCCACCCAGACGTGCGCTCCGTACAGAAGGACAGAAAACCTGTGTTTAGAATATCACTAAGGAAGCCTAGATGTGTTATCTTTGCCAGAGGACAAGAGGCGGCGTGGTAGTACCTGACTCGAAGCGACTGAGCCAGAGAACCCGTGTTAAGGATGTTGACGAGGTGGGCGTGGGGGGGGGGTCGGGGAAGAAAAGAGCGGACACAGTTTTAACACAGTAACAAGAACAAGAGGGTCCCTTCCCACGGCCACCAGAGGATTTCCACGGCTCTCGATCACGCTGGTGGCTTTCTGCAGGCCATGAGCGCTCGAAATAAAGGCATTTCAGTCTTTCCACTCAAAGATTTAGGTGGCCATAGATTCATCTTTCAAATATCAAGATTTTTAAGCACTGCTTTTTGTTCCCGCTTTGACAGCTGTAAAACATATTTTATTTCAATATGTCGCACACAGTTGCAAGAGTATGTTTTGACCCCAGAATCATGTTTGACCTCAGGATTTTGAAAGTATGTGTTTTTAACTCCCAAACTCTTACTCCAAGAAAACATATTGTGTGTGCACTGGTGTGTGTGTGTGGGGGGGGGGGTGTTATGTGTACAGTGCCCTAAATTTTATTCAGCAGCTTAGTTCCATTTTAATGCCGGTTAATTTTTAGCACTATTAACGACACAGCAAATTACTCTCTAAAAATAAGTTGAATTATGTTTGTATTTGCGGCGTTCAGGCAATAATAATCTCACCCACAATATCCTTTAACAGATTACCATCCATAAAGAGATAACAGGAGCGTTCATTTGTTTTATCATAATAACTTCCCCACTACTCCTAAGGCGTGTGCTGCAGACTTGTTATTTCCACGCGGGCCAGCCCGATTTCAGCCTGTGTCAGACTTTCACCGCTTCTCCAGGCCCTCATGCATTATTTACTCTTCCAGGCTGCATTTTGATTATAATATTAAAAGATTCAGACTATTAAAATATAAAGATAGTAAATCATTTTAATTGAAGAGTCTACAGTCGGCATCTTGAGCTTGGATCGTCTGAACAAGGATCCCAGGGACCGGGGAAGGATTTCACACCTGCTAAACACGTTAGAAGTGACGATGGATCTTTCTGTTGTTACTTAAAAGCAGCAACAAATATCTGGCAGTTTTTACACACCCGTGTATGTGGCCATATCTTCACAGCGTATTCTCATATTCTTTATTTCATTATTATTTTTTTCTTTTTTAGGCTGACAGCTGGAAATAGATGTGGTTCTAGGAAACCAGTGTGTACCCCATGGGACTCAACAGCAAGTGTATAATCCAAGCCTCCAAAAATCATATTCAGTGGAAATATTTGGCTCTTGTGATGGGCACACCTGGAATTTAATCTACATGACTGGCATGAGCCATCTATTGATAGAGTATGAAAGAAACCAGTGCCCAAAAGTTTGAAAGCATAGGCTAAGGAATGAATTAGTAATTTTTAAAGAAAAAAAAAGCAGAAATAATCCATGGATTATAACTGTGGATAATAACAATGGCAAATTATAGACTCCGAGATTGAAGTTTCTGCCATGTAAAACCCTTTCACTAAAGGAACTGTCTCTATTTTCATTAACCCATTTATTTTAAGGCACTTATGACGCGTCTACACTGTTATGGCTTCCATACAACTGACCCACAAACACAAGAGCACGTTGTCAGCAGTGATTCGAATTGCAGTAGATAATCCTAACAGCCTAGTTAAAAGTCCGAATTCAATATAGCTAGAAGACGAATCCCAGAAATGTTTTCTTTTAAATGACACATTTTGCTTGTGATTGTACAAGGTGTGGTTACATTATCTGAAGAGAGATTATTATATTGTATGTATTAGAGAGAGAAGCAGCAGGGTCTGACGTGGAGATAAACTGAACATACAGCACAGAGAAACACTTTTTAATGAGCTTTCACGGTACTCAGTAATCACTGTCTAAATACCCTTGAAATAAATTTCAAATAACGTACTTCAAATTAAAGACCATGCAGAATAGGACATTTCATTACAAAAATGCATCCATCTAACGTCATATAATTGCACAATTGAACATTTGTACAAAAGCATTTAAAATACTTCTGGTTAAAACTGTACTCATTCTGGAAATGCAAGACCTAGATACTGTCTTTTGAGGGAGAGAACGCCTGAGCACGCATGCGCAGGGGAGGGACAGAGAGAGAATCTTAAGCAGGCTCCACATGCCCAGTCATGACCCTGGGATCATGACTTGAGCCGAAACCAAGAGTCAAACGCTTGACCGACTGAACCACGTAGGCGCCCCAGGACCTAGATACTTTTAAGAAAAGATTCACTCAAGATACTTTAGCTCGGACCCTGACAATATTTTTTTTCTCTTTTAGAATGCACAAAAAAAAACCCAGACTAGTATAAGCACTACAAAATACAAATATTAATACATTTTTAAAAATCAAATCTTGCGGTACCTGGGTGGCTCAATCGGTTAAGCGTCCAACTTCGGCTCAGGTCATGACCTCACAGTTTATGATTTTGAGCCCCGCGTCGGGCTCTGTGCGACAGCTCGGAGCCTGGAGCCTGCTTCGGATTCTGTGTCTCCTCCTCTCTCTCTGCCTCTCCCCTGCTCACGCTCTGTCTGTCTCTCTCTCAAAATAAATAAACGTTAAAAATCATATCTTGATGCTAATTATTCTCCTTCAGGCACTGCCAGCTCTTAGTAAATTATACCTCAGATAAAGATAAACTAACACAGCAGAAAGTGCCAAGAATTAAATAGGATTTTCCCTTGCAGGCTTCCCACCTCTTATCCGGGTGTCTGAGGTCTTAAATGTTTCTATTTCAGTGTCTGGGTAGGGTGATTTTTGATGAGCCTCTATTCATATAAAATAACAATAATGATCAGTAACATAATCTCTCATGGTCACTTCTACATTTACGATATGAAACTGCCTGCAAAAGCGCCTCTAAGCATAAGCAGTATGCCACCCAGTTTGTGTCTGCAAGAAAGGCATTTTCTATAAGCTTGCGGGGCAACACGGGTCAACTCTGGGAATTCATTTTCTAGCCAGCTTTCACTAGGATGAAAGGAAAATGCATACCTGCTATTCGACAGCAAGCCAAGGACAAGGACTACCAAAGGAGGGGTGGCCCATCTTGTGGGCGACGTACGACTCGAGGTCCATTTCTGTGTTCTAACAATATGAAGTTAATTTTTGCAGAATGGATAAACAGAGAAACATGACTCATGATTTTCTCCATCCAACCTCTTACCTGAGCACGTCATTATAATAACAATGTCTTATTTCTCTCAGTCTAAATAAATATGCATCAGAGAACATGTACATTTGTCACTCTCAGTTAATTCTCGTCACATGTTGACTATCCATTTAAAAGTCAAATGACATAGGGACGCCGGGTGTCTCAGTCAGTTAAGTATCCCACTTTGGCGCAGGTCATGATCTCATGGTTTGTGAGTTCAAGTCCCATGTTGGGCTTTGTGCTGACAGCTCAGAGCCTGGAGCCTGCTTGGGATTCTGTGTCTCCTTCTCTCTCTGCCCCTGTTCACTCTCTGTCTCTCAAAAATAAATAAACATTAAAAAAATAACATTTGAAATAAACATTAAAACAAAAAGTCAGATGACGTGTCCCAAAATAACAGCCACCATGACGGCCGGGGCGGATCAATCAGGAAAGACACACAGGCAGGAACCGACTGGATGTTAGCCCTGCCTTCTACCAGGCTGGTCCTCAGACAATGTCTCTTCCTGACTGCCATCCTCAGGAATGGGCGCTGAGAAAGTCGGGTGGTGGGGCCAGGATGCCTGCATTCAAAACCCAAAGCCATTTCTCTCTGTTGTACGTTTCCGGACACAGCCTGAGACTCCCCTGGTAAATAATTTTATGGGCCTGCTAGAAAGTACTACGCATCTCACAATGTGGCGAATAAGTGAGAGAAGGAATCGTAATTACATTGTCCTTAGGATATGTTTACCCGGACCAAGCAGTGGGAAGGCAAAGCTACATAAACCAAACCAAACGAACAACAAAAACATGAGCGAACACTCAGCACCCAAGGTAGAGCGCCATGCCCCCCAACCCCCGCCAGTTGTCCTGCACCTGCCTTCGCACCACTCGGCCACAAACATATTCTTTGCAGTACGTCTCTTGGCAGGACTCATCAAGTGGGAGACAGGACCAGAACCACTGCATGAGGCTCAGTGTGGCAGACACCTTCAAGGTCACCAGCGGCTGCTGAGCTGAACGTCCCCCAGTGTCCTCAAAGAAAGGAATTCCTGGATTCTTGGCATGCTAGGATAACCCTAGTTCATACTCAGAACTGGCCACAAAGATGGAAATGCACCTCGGTTTTATTGTAAATTCTGTCCCAAAACCTGTGTGAAGGCTCTTACCTAGGCAACTATCATCAGCATGACCTAATTCATAGTATGAAACAGAAAGGCCCTCGAGGCTTACCCGAAGGCTAAGGTTTGCGATGTTACGTGAGCACTAGGGAAACCCGAGTGCTCTGATAACACAGGGGACAGTCAGTGGATCTAAGAGCAATGAAAGCCGTGATCACAGTAACAACAATGAGTGTCTATTGGGGCACCTGGGTGGCTCGGTTGGTTGAGGGTCCAACTCTTTTTTTTTTTAATGTTTGTTTAGTTTTGAGAGAGAGAGCACACGAGCAGGGGGAGAGACAGAGAGAGAGAGGGAGACAGAGAATCTGAAGCAGGCTCCAGGCTCTCAGCACAGAGCCTGATGAGGGGCTCGAACCCACGACCTGTGAGATCATGACCTGAGCCGAAGTGACTGAGCCACCCAGTTGCCCCATGGGCCTCTGACTCTTGATCTTGGCTCAGGTCATGGTCTCACGGTCCATGGGATCAAGCCCCTCTGCAGGCTCTAAGCTGACAGTGTAGAGCCTGCCTGGGAATCTCTCTGTCTCTCTCTCTCTCTGTCTCAAAATAAATAAATAAACTTTAAAAAAGTATCTTTTGACAATTTATTTTCTAACATTTAACTAGAATAAGCAACAAAACCCTGCATTTTCTAAGCAATGCCCGACTGACCTCCTGGGTGAAAAGAATCTTCCTGGCAGAAAGGTCGTCACCATGACGATGGGGATAATCAGAAACACACCAGCCAGTATGGGTGAAGGGTCCAACTCACCTGCCGTCCACGGAGGACGTGCCTGTTCCAGGCCTCCGGCAGCACTGAGCAGAAGCAAATAGTAACCATTTGCAGTTTCATGGGTCCTCCTGTCTCGGCTACCACCCCGGCCCCTGCCACCGCAGTGCGAAAGAGGGTTAGGGAAATGGGTGAGTGTGACCGTGTCCGTGGGCGAGTGTGGTAGCGCGTGGCCCGAGGGCTGCGTCTGCCAGCGCTGGTCTGCGATGGATTTGAGGAAACGTGTGGCGAGGGGAACATCCACCCTTGGGCGCTTCCAGAAGTCACTTCATTAACATAACCAGAGACACCTTGGGGCACTTTTCCCTTAGGAGGTTCCGGAGGGGGGGTTTAGGAATTCTGTACCAGGAACAGGGTGAAGACCGAATGTATATTTCTTGTTGTAGATCACGACTTGGCCGTGGCTTTGACTTCCTGTAGCCTCCCAGCGCCGGCCGTGAAGGCAGCTCTGCTCAAGCTCTGCTCATTGGAACTCACGCCTTCTTCCCTGCGGCTACGCCCGAAAGCCGCCTCGCTCTCCCCTGCTGTGTGGACCCTGGAGGCCTGGAGACAGACATGCCAGCGTCAACCTTGCACATGACAAGAGTATCCCAGGATCGTGGTCCTTAAGGTAAGGTTCTCTGGAGGAGCACCTTCAGCGAAGTAGTGCTGAGAAGCACACGGTCTCTGGCCCTCCCTCGCGCTGACTGTGTGGGAAATTCCGGGGCTGGCCCGGCAGCGGGCGGCCTAACAGGCCTTGCAGGGAGCACGGGTCCCTTGTGTGTGAGAGAGAAATAATGGGCCCTCCCCTCTGTTCTCAGTATTGGGGTTCTCTGTCAGGGTCTTGTTGGGCTTTCCTCGCACTGAGACGCCTCGTGATTATGGTTTCCGTAAGAAGCTCCGTGGCTGTTTGCACAGGCGGCTAAGCCTCTCCTGGGTGGCTTCAGGCTTCTGCAGAGGCGGAGCGTGGGTTTGTGCGCATTTCTCAGTGCCGCTGTGAGTGCGGAAGGCTCCCGGTCTGCCTACAGGCGCAGGCCTTTGGGGCCAACAGGAGTCCTGACCCCCAGCCGCCTCCGTGTCCCCTGCCGTACCTGGTGTTCAGTAGGCGTTCGACATGTGTTTGTTGAGTGGATAAAGAAAAGGTTGTCAGGTGTGTTTTCATCTCGTGACCCTTCTGAGACCACAGCATGGCTTAACAGGTTTGGCCAAGCGTGTTTGTGCCTCTAGCATGCGTCCTAGCCACTGTTTCACAAAATTAGAGTGTGGTTTTGGTTTTGTTTTTGTTTTGAGAGACAGAGAGAGTGAGTAGGGGAGAGGTAGAGAGAGAGAATCCCAAGCAGGCTCCACACTGTCTGCACAGAGCCTGATGTGGGGCTTGAACCCATGAACCGTGAAATCGTGACCTGAGCCAAAACCAAGAGTTGGATGCTTAACTGACTGAGCGCCCAGGCGCCCCAAGAAGTGTGTTTACTGATTTTGTGTCTGTTGTTGGCATGTTCCCGGTGCTCAGGCTGGCGGTAGGGAAGTGGCGTTGGGCTCTGGGAACAGTGGTGTTGATGGAAACCCCTGTGAGGTGACCCCATATCAGCCCGAGAGACAGAGCCACAGATCGGAGGCTGTGTTCGGGGCCGTGTGAGTGGCCTGGGTCTTCTGTGCCCTCCACAGACTCACCGCAGTGACACCCCGCTGGGTTGGCTCCCAAGTCACAGTCATGTGCAGGAGGGCATGGACACGGTGTCCTCACTCCCACTCTGGACTCCACCCTCCCAATGTGGCTGCCCCCCCAAAACCTCACAAAACACCCACATGTCATGACGAGGAATGTGTTAACTCAGCACCCAGCAGCACCCACAGCGTCCAGCACTGACTGCAGCTGCAGCGGTCACCCTGGGCGGCTCTGGACACCATTCAGGCCAGTCTCAAGCCTATATGCCCTCCATGCCTCCTCCTGGAAGTCCCCCTTGCTCTACCTCCTCCTCCTCCCCAAGGAGGCACGACTGTCCCTCTGCAGCAGGCCAGTCCTCTGAGCTTCGGAAGGCGACTGCACACCTCATTTGACATCTCAGAGGCACTTCAAACCCCTAAATCCTAAATCTCCGGCTCCCCAGACGGAACCTGCTCACCCTCCAGCCTAGACCCCACCCCCCAGGTTATTGTTGCTCCCCTGACGCCCCTTCCAGACGCTGTGGCCTCCAGAAGCTTCTCTAAGCCTCCTCCCCAGCCTCCCACCAGGCACACTGCTCCTCTGGCTTCAGACTCGTGTCTGGGTTTGAACCACGTGTTCCGTCCAGCGGCCCATCTCAGTCTTGACCGTGACTCTAAGCAAACAGGGATCGTGTCTGCTCTTGCTCACCACTATGTCCACATAAAGTAAATATTCGTGAACAAAATTGAAAATGTAGATTATAGGGTTTTTTTTCACACTGATATGCTTTTAATGTTCTTGCCTATTATAGAGTAATATATACTCGGTGTGAGGAACAAAAAGTCTACACACACACACAGAAGTATAAACTGCCCACTGTATTAGGTCAATTTAAATTACTAACCGCTCCATCTTGCTTCTGTAACTTTGCTTGCTCGCTAGATAGATAACTTAGGTTGCGAAACATTCCCCCACCCCCTTCTACCGAGATCGGGCCTAGGCAAGACCAACATGTCAAAAGTCAGGTACTCACTGCCCCACGGTATCTTAGGCATCTAACGACGATTGGTCATTTTAAACCCTCTTAAGACAAAGAACTTTAAAATTGATAGGTTCCCACGAAAACTAACGTCTGTGCATCACAATATAATTGGCTACCATGAAATGCTGTAAATTGTAATTGCTTAACTAAATGATGGCGTACTCTGACTTGCTAAAATCCATATAAGCCCACTGTTGCCTTTGTTCAGGGCCATTCTCTGCATTTTCTCCTTGAGATCAGGAGATCAGGTTTGGCCCGGCATAAATAAAATTTTGCATCGCTTCTATTCGGCGTTTGGTGGTCTTTTTCGACAACACCCTGCAATACCCACCACCCATAAACATGCCACTTTCCAGAAATAATAACCTCAAACTATTTGACTTTTGCTCTCACCAACTCAGAATTGTCTGAGTGGTTTGATGTTCACAAGCGTTTAAAAAAAGAGAGATCATAGCACAATACTCTTTTGAAATCTATTTTGTGTTCTACTAGACCATGGCGATAATAACACAAAGTGTACACGTAGGTCTTAACACATCATATTTTATACATTGTGTGCACCTTTTGGAGACTGGTTATACCTCCATGAAGCTGGGAAATATTGAAAACAAAGCACAATGCACATGACTATGCGATTCAGATGCCGACAGGCGCAGATCCAGTCCACACGGCGGTGGCCGCACACCGCTCCTTTATCCCGCCGTAATGCGGGTCACTCTTGCCAATGACCTGCAGACGGACTTTTGGGTGGTGTGTTATACAGATCAAACTCAGAAAACAAAACCCTCAGAAGTAAAGTACCGCGGCTCATTCATTTCTTGCAGATCCAAGATCACCAGGCTAGTCTGTACTTTTGCTGATGAGTTTCTTGTGTCTCAGTTTCTCCATCGACTCGGATAGTTTTACAGTGCATCGTGTTTGAAACCAGAATGCATCTTGTAATCCATAGCAACTTACATGTAGCGGATTGCAACACTCTCCCTCCTTAAACCATCAGTGAATAGCTGTTGTCAATATGAAGCTCTCTTGGAGAGACATAAATAGGTATATGCATCCTGTCACCCCCCTCAGGTGACTAGATGCGTACACGTCTACTCCACAGCAAGACCCAATGGTCACCGGGCAGTGAGATGCTGTGTAGACAGAGGGGAAACAATCAGGGACTCCTGAGAAGGGAACACTAAAGAGCACGCAGAGGCCACGCAGCGGGCCAGGATTGCACCATGCTGGCTGGAGGGAGACCTGCCCCCAATGTCCCCTGTCGTTGGGCTTCTTTCTCTGTTCTGACTGGATTTGGCACGGTAATCTCGCATGCTTGGTGCCAAGTCACCAGGTCAACCAACGTCTTCTCTTTGGGTTTGATTTGCATTCTAAGGCTAAGAGAGTTGGTCAGCTTGGTTCCAAAGGACAATTATCGGGCTACGAGTTCCCTGGAGGTAATATTTACCAAACGTCACCGCTAATTCAAACTGTAAGTCAAGATCCAAACAGTATGTTGTAGAACCAGCTTCTCTTTGGAACATTACGTAGGGCAGAGTAGCCAACAGCGTGCTCTGGCAGAGTGGGATTGAATGTTCATTAGAGAAATTATAGATTTGGTGGTTGTGCTTGAACGGTGCCGCCCGGCTTCTAGAAGATGTTCCTCATCAAGGGTTATGCTAGTCAAAGCGCCGTTCAACTGCCCATCTCTGCCCCCTTCACATGCGCCATGCTGACTCTGGTGTGGCCTCCCGATCCTTGGCTACCCTTGCCTTTTCCAGGCCGGGTGCCCATGGGGCTGAGTGGGGAGTCCCCCTGCCCACCGTTGCTGGCGGGATAGAGATTGTCGGGCGTATCCCCTGCTCATTCCTCCCTTTTACGCCTTTCAAAATCATCATTTCATTCCATTTCCAGAGCTTGGTGAGAAAGCTTCAGGTACTTGAGGAGTGCTAGTGATTAAAAGAACACCCCCTTCTCACACTTTCACGTTGCTTAACTCGTTTTTCCCAATTTCTTTCCCCGCTCATGGTTCTTAAATCTCTCTGGAGTAAGACCCTTTGCAACCCCTAGCAGAAAAATGCAAAACTCAGAAAATACGACATAAAATTACATAGAGTTGGAGATTCTTTAGAGCTGGGGCAGCCCCACATCTATCGGAGCCACTCGAATCCAAGCTTCGGAACATTCAGGCTATTGAATTAGCCATGCATCAAATATGTGATACGGTCAGAGGGTAATACATTTAAAGAGGTAGGTTTGTTCTAAGGAGACCACTTTTCTTGTCTGCTCGCTCTGAGCACTGGTGTTTTACCTGTAATTTTCAAGTTGAATTCTGCCCGAGGCAGCACATTGGAAAAGAAAGTTCTGGAATTCGAGGTTTTAAAATGACATTGAAAGAAGAATCATTGAAAGTTCCTGAAGTCACGCTGCAGAAGGACTTCACCAAACGCTTGATTTAATCATGCTTTTTATAAGGTAATGATTGCAATGACACATGGGGAGTGCTCGGTACTGACTTTGATCTCTTCTGATTAAAGAATTGACGGAGCAAATGTTGATGTGGTTAATGGAAATGTCCCTAACCTCATTCAGTCTAGCTTCTCCTATTCTTTGATTGTTTTGTTTTTGAGTCATTTAATGATCCTAATTTGCACCCGAAAGGGCGTTTCATTGTATCAGAGACTGGTATTGTGTGGTATCTTGCAATCGGCAATGGACCCAAATCGGATAAGGTATAGCATTTTCATTAGCTCCACGCATTTTAATTAATTCAATTCAGGAATAAAACGTTCCTTTTCTCCTTCAGTGGGCTTCTGAAGCCACCTGTTGCCCCCTTTCCAAGACCTGTTCTTTTACCTGGCCTGTAGTGGACTTTTTCTTGGCATGTTTTAACATCTAGATTGTGGGGATGTAATGGTTAATTTTATGTGTCAGCTTAACTGGGCTCCTGCTAAAGCATTATTTCCGGGTGCGTGTTTTAGGGTGAAGTTAACAGAGTAACAAAGATGGCCCTCCGCAGTGTGGGCGCTTCATCCAATCCCATGGGGGCCTGGATAGCACATGAAGGCAGATGAAGGGGGGACCTGTTTTCTCCGCCTGAACTGGGACATAGGTCTTCTCTTGCCCTTGGACTGGGGCTCACACTGTCGGCTCCCCTGCTTCTCAGGCCCATGAGCATGACTGGAATGGCACCAGCAGCTTCCCTGAGCCTCCAGCTTGGCAGGCATCCATTTTTCTTAAAAAGAACAGAAAACCAAGGAACTATGATTCACAAAGATGAACAAATAATCCACGTATTTGAGGAAAACTACTGTATCTAAAAGGAAGGATCAAGATGAGCCAATAAAAGTATGGATCTAGAGAAAAACAAAGCTAACTTAAGGAAGAGAAAAGAATTTTAAAAAAAGAAAAAAAGAAAGAAAAGAAGACAGAGATAATGTAGTAGATATTTTATTCATAAACAGATTGCTGTGAAAACGAGCAAGTAAGTGTATTGAAAAATTCAAAACACAGTTACGAAAATTAAAAACATTCAATAGCAGGTTTCCACCCATTCTTGTACTCCAGAAATAAAGGAGGAAATACCTCAAAATGCATCAAAAACAAGAAGAAAGATGATGGATAGCATGAGTGAAATATTAAGACATATAAAAGATCAATTAAGAGGTTATGAATGTGAGAGCAAAAAAACAAGAGGACTTGAATGAACAAAGAAATGACAGAAGCCATGTTTACCATGGCTACAGACGGGCGACTGAGTCCAGAATCATCTATGAAGAATCCCAAAGAATAGGAATGCCAACAGACTCCCACCCAGGGTACCCTCATACAAATTTGAAAGACTAAGAGAAAAGCCCAAAACCTACCAGAAAGAAAGAACAGGTCAGCTTCAAGGCAGAATTAGACCTCCCTCAGACTTCCCATTAGCAACCTTAGGAAGAAGAAAAAACAGGCAGAAACGTCCACAGAAGTCTAGGGGGAGGGAAGAACTGATTTTGAACTTAAAATTCTATACCCAGTCAAAATGCCATTCAAGTGTGAGGAGAAACAAATACTTTTTCAGAAATGCCATGACTTGGGACGTTTATCTGTCACGTACTGCCTTTGAAAAATTTGCTTACTGATCTTCAAATAGAAAACGGGACCCAAGAAAGAAAGAGTGATCTGTTGGACTAAATTGGCATTGAGACTAGCAAGGTTGAAGGATTTAAAGGAATCCCAGGTAGATGGCTTCATAGGAAATCTAATCTCCAGCAGTGGAGGAGGGCAAGTGTTTTAAACAAAAGCAAATTCTCTGTAAAAAATAGGGTAGCTTTGAAACTAGGATCTCATTACTTACAATAATTACTACAAGTTGTAAGTTATAATAACTGCCTCGTACATAAGGAATGTGAGAGACGTACTAACTTAAACTGAGGAGTCAGGAAAAAGATGTTGAAGTATATTATTTAATAACATAATAATAGTCAACAAAGAATTAAAAATGAAAATAGGACTGGCAGGAATTTGGGGTTAGAATAAGTAGAAGGAAGCCAAGCTTCAATTGAAATATATTTCTTATCCGTTCATAAGGAGAAGCCAATAGATACTGTTTAAATTTAATAAATAAAACAAAATACCAAGTTATTGCCTCCGACAGTGGTTAAAAAAAAAAAAGTGCGGTATTTAAAACTCCAAGTCAAGAACTTCTAGGACATATGGAGAGCCCAGAATTCTACCTTTTTAGAAAAATGTTTTGATATTTATTTATTTTTAAGAGAGAGACAGAGTGCGAGTGGGGGAGGAGCAAATAGAGAGGGAGACACAGTCTGAAGCAGGCTCCAGGCTCCGAGCTGTCTGCACGGAGCCTGACGCAGGGCTTGAACTCACGAACCTGTGAGATCATGACCTGAGCCGAAGTCAGACGCTTAACCGACTGAGCCTCCCAGGCGCCCCTGGAATTCTACCTTTTTTTTTTTTTATGAGCATTTGGGGTGGTTCTAAGATAGGATGTCCATGGGGCACAGTTTTACAAACATTTTTCATGAGTCATATTCTACCCAACGACTTAGGCAAAATTATAAGAAGAGCTTTTACTCTTCAGTACCAAAGAAAGCAAGAGCATCCTTGCTTCTAAAGGTAAAAACTATAGGTGAGATGCTATGTTTCAAACTACCAATATCTGGAGGTTTAATGAGTGTAAACAACACGAGGTGGTAAATCCCATCCAAAATCCTATTCAAAGATCTTTTGTCGTATGGTTTTTGAGGGCAAGGCATATGCAGATCCTTTCCGGAACTTTCCTACCTCCTAGGAATGCCCTGGGTACATTCTTTCCTTTTCAACATAGATCATAGGTTTGAATTATAAGCATGCGATTCTAGAGAGTAATCATCATTTTTAGATTCTAAATCCTCATTTTCCACTCTTTAGAGAGTTACATGAAATGACACATGCAAAATTATTTTTTTTAAGTTCATTTATTTATTTTGAGAGAGAGTGTTCATGCGTGAGCAGGGTAGGGGCAGAGAGAAAGGGAGAGGGAGAATCCCAGTCAGGCTCTGTGCTGTCAGTGCAGAGCCCGATGTGGAGCTCAAACTCACAAACCGTTTAATCACGACCTGAGCTGAAATCAAGAGTCAGGATGTTTAACCGATTGAGCCACCCAGGGACCCCTGTATCCCCTCTTTTGAAATGACACACTTCTGTCCTGTGGCCCAGGCCTGACAACTTGAGGTCATCCTCAATATTGTTCTCTTTCAGGGCGCCTGGGTGACTCAGTTAAGTGTCCGACTCTTGATTTTGGTTCAAGTCATGATCTCAAAGTTTGTGAGTTTGAGCCCCATGTCAGGCTCTGTGCTGACAGCAAGCAGCCTACTTGGAATTCTCTCCCTCCCTGCCTCTTTCTGTCCCTCCCCCACTCTCTCTTTGAAAATAAATAAACATTTTTAAAAAATAATAAAATATATTGTTCTCTTTCTCGTCCCTCCTGTGCAACCCGGTCATTCACCTCTGAAATGGCCCCTCAGACCGCTTCATCCCTCACCTCTCTTTCCCAGCCACAGTCTTGCGGACCATCTCTCTCCCCTTATCTCTCTCTCCCTCTCTCTCCCCCCAGGATTATCCCTCGCCCTTTTCTCCATCCCCCTCTGCACCTGAGGTGTGAAGAATGATGCGTTCGTCCCCTCGGGGCTTCTCTTTGGGAGATGCTGGTGTTTTCCAGGCTTCTTTCCACCCTTTTATTCTTACTCATTTTCTTTCTTTTAATTCTTTTGATCTTGGTTCAGATTCATGTATTCAGAGGGGCTGAATGACATGTTTGCCTGTCATGACATCTTGTCTTTCCTCTTTATCTCAGTAATCAGATTTCCAATTACATATTTATTGGGCTGTTTGTTTTAGTTAAGTCTTTTCTTTCTTCTTTTTTTTTTTCAAAGGTTTATTTATTTTTGAGAGAGAGAAAGAGAACAGGGTGCGGGCAGAGAGAGGAGAGAGAGAATCCCAACCAGCCTCTGCCCTGTCAGCACAGAGCCCAACGTGGGGCTTGACCTCACCAACTGTGAGATCATGACCTGAACCAAAATCGGATGCCCACCCCACTGAGCCATCCAGGTGCCCTGATCACTCCTTCCTAAAATACGTGATGGCATTTAACTCACTGAAGTTTTACCTGCATGAGGGTGGGGCTGATGTAATGTATTTATCATTGGATACGTGGAAAAGAGCATAGGAATGCCAACACAGGACTCCATATTGGTCTGTCACACGAGTTTCATAAATTACTGCTTCTGCGCAGTAATCAGCAGTCCGCCAGATTAAGTGACAACTGCTTGTTGTTTAAGCCATGCTGAAGACCTGTAAAGTAGCCCGTTCTGCCCCTGATTGTTTAGAAATCTCACTGTATATTATGCAAAAAGACATTGGTGCATTTCTTCAGATGGAAAAACCATAGAGCAGGTCTAATCTAACAGTCTGCTTAGAAGTTCCAGGGTCTTGCCTTCTCGGTCTGAGGGCCCCTTTCTTCAAGCTCTTTTCACAGAGTATGGTCTCCAGTCGCCATTACACCCTGTTGCTGGCATCCCCTCCTGCGGGAAGCCAGGTCGGAAGAAGACACCACTCGCCAGGCCTGTCTCTTGGGAAGTGTCCTCCTGTTCTCTTAGTGTTCACATATAAGTGGCTGAAGTGGGGGTTATATGCATCCACAGACATGTTTCCAGCAGACACTACTTGGTAGGCACTTAGAAACCATAGGCTCCTTTGCCTGATACGATCGATATCATTTCATGGCTGTCTCAGGAGTTTGCCACCAAGTAAATATGTATTAATGGTATTTATGCACCAAGCATAGGTATTAAGAAATTCCACACACTGGTATTTACAAAAAACTTTGTACATAATAATTGACAAAAATTGAGCTGTACACTGCTAGAAACCCTTACAGGCTCCTCCAAATAAGTCGACTTTTTTTTTTTTTTAACATTTATTTATTTTTGAGAGACATAGAGACAGAGCGTGAGCAGGGGAAAGGCAGAGAGAGAGGGAGATACAGAAATCTGAAGCAGGCTCCAGGCTCTGAGCTGTCAGCACAGAGCCCGATGCGGGGCTCAAACTCACAGACTGTGAGATCATGACCTGAGCTGAAGTCGGCCGCTTAACCGACTGAGCCACCCAGGCGCCCCATAAGTTGACTTTTTAAAAAATTTGGAATAAACAGAGAATATCCTGAAATGCTAAAATTGGAGAGGCAAGGGTTGCTATTCTTTGAACAATAAGTTTCTAGGTAAAAGCCTTGAAGTTTTTCCTTAATGGATACATAAAAATGCTATGTAATTAGGACATGAAATGCTTTCTTGAAAAGGCTTTCTTTAAGTCACTTTTTTTCTTATGTAGTATTAGAATTTTTCTCTTAAGTCTGTTTTCTTTGTCACACAAACATTTTTTAACATAGCAAAAAATACGTAAATACACTTAAATATAAATTTACTATGGCGCATTTGGCTTCCATGGACTGCTAAGAACATATTATAACACATGAAAATTCTTTCTTAAATACAATATGCTTCTCTGTAGAATGCAACTGTAATGTGGATGAAGTTAGAATAATTACTTATGATTTCATAATCAAAACATAGATTGAATGTTATTGTTAAATTTTAAATTTGAAACCATTCTGATATAGCTACATGTACTTTCTGGTTTTATTTTTTGAGGCTTGAATGTTTCTATGAGTAGATATACAGATAAAGATATCATCTCAGAACTTGAAGAAATTCTCAGTAGATATTGATGTGAGCCTTGGTCTCGCACTCAATCAGAAATATTTAAGAACTGAGAATAAATCTAAACACCCTCTCCCGGGATGAAAACCGTCAAAATTGGTAACTCTCTTTAGAGCCCATCGATGCTGTAAAACCTTCAGTAATCTTCTGTTCCCTTATTTCTTCTCCAGAAAACTTGATAATCTCTGCATCCCTCCCAGTCCCGCTCAAGAAGCCCTCATTTACAATCATCATTTTTTAAACAGACTTCATGAAAGTGAATGTAGGGATTACATTTAGAAATTTGATTTTAGAGCACACCCGTCACTTGAGGTTGGACACAATTTCTAATTTTTGGTACTGCTGCTTAATTATTTAACTACCCTCCTCGAGAGCAAAGCCTCCTGGGATCCCTTGTCAGCTTCCAGCTGGATGACACAGACCGAAGGGCTAAGCGCATTCGCATTTGTTACTATTACTGTCATTATTATTATTATTTATTCAGAGCGTTTTTTATGCCTGATTAGTGACAGGTCCTGAGAGTTTTTAGACATGACGTGCTGTCAGGAAAGACAAAAGCAGCTGCTGTAGGGATGTGTTACAGGCTCACTGAGGCAATTTGGAAAAACAAGGATTGTCAAAAGCAATCAGGCTCACACCCAAGTCTCTATTAACTGCGAGGGAAGACATTTGGCAGAGCCAAGAGCCATGGCTGCCCTGGCGGGTGACAGCAGCGGGGACCTGGCCGGCATAGGCTAACCTTTCAGATCACGATGTGGACCAGAAGACTCTACCCACCTGGAAAGATCCCAAGATTCACATTTCCCACCAAGTGGCATCCATTTTAGGCAAAACCCAGGGCCCTGTTGGCTCAACCTCTGTCAAGGGAATGGTAAAGTCGGAGAAAACAGAAGACCAAAAAAACACTTTGCGGAACTCCCATTTGCTTTATGAATCTGTGTAGACAGAGTTCTCCTCTTGAACACGTTTTTGTTTCCTGGGGTGGAACATTGCCACAGGTCAACGCCATCATGATCCAGCCACAATTTGAGCATTGTGTTCTGGGACTGAAGTGAGATGATCGATCGTGAAAGTTAAGAGGGCGGCTGTCTGGAAAACAGCCCTGCATTTAAGCACAGACAGCGGCGGGCTGGGGTTGCAACCTGGTCAGATGCCCTTGAATGTGAGGAATGTGGCGGCAATGACGTCCAGTGCTTTGGATCAAGAGAAGACAATGTGTTGGGTTCCCTGCTTCCGTTGCCATTCCTCCACTTCTCACGGAGCCTCAGGAGCGGGAGGGGGGTCACGTGTGCATGAGCCTGTGGATAAGCAGAACTAACACGACATTAGATTTAGCAGCCTTACAGCTACTGCAGGGAATAATAATAACATCGTTTTGAAGAGCATTACATTTTTAAAGTCGTTAAAAGAATTCCTTTGAAAAAATAAAATTGTATTTCTCATTTGCTAATACAATTCTAACACATAATTTGCTTCATCATAAACATAAGCTAAAGTACACCAAGGGGTTTCTACTTGCAATAATTCACATATTATTTATAATTTACTCTAGATAAGGCTCTTTTGTATAAAATTTAAATGCTTCGTTTTTATCTAAAGAACACAAAACCATTTACTATTGCTATTTCACATTTATCCCCCTTTTCCAAAAATATATGACATATTTTTCTTGTGATGCAATGTTTCACATAGGAATAAAAGGTTTAGTTAGCAACGGTAAACCAGAAAACAGATTAATAAATTGTTTGGAAGAGGCAAGAAAACCCGTCTCCTCCTGGCTCATCCTCTCCAACTGCTGTTTATCAAGACACAGGATCACTGCATGACGGACCTGGGGACGCTGGCTTCCCTTCAGTTTATGGTCAGATGCAGGACCTGACACACCCTGTATCAGCAGGCCCGGCTCACCCACCCCTTCCGGGGGCGACACGGGCGGGGAGCTCCTCCCCCCAGCCAGACTGGGTCTTCCCATGTGAAAAAGCCCAAATGTTGACAATATTAAAATAGTTTTGCTTTTGTTTTTAACATTGGGATGTGCATTAAAAACATTGGGGGGTGAACCAAGACACTAGCACATGGCGTCCAGTTGCTACCTCAAGTACAAGGTCATAGGGTCTGCTCATACACTTCGTGGGTCAGCCATAAGGGAAAAGTCATAGCTTGAAATACTTTCCAATTCTTTCTATACTCCATCCAGTGTGTCTCATTTTATAATGAAAATTCACACTGAGAAGCAGCATAATATTTTAAAAAAACAATACTTTTAGACCTATGTTCTACCTCCCCCTCCCTTTTTTGGTAAGTTAAAAAAAATTTTTTTAACGTTTATTTATTTTTGAGAGACAGAGAGACAGAGCATGAGCAGGGGAAGGGCAGAGAGAGAGGGAGATACAGAATCTGAAGCAGGCTCCAGGCTCAGAGCCATCAGCACAGAGCCCGACGTGGGGCTCAAACTCACAGACTGTGAGATCATGACCCGAGCTGAAGTCAGTCGCTTAACCGACTGAGCCACCCAGGCGCCCCTGGTAAGTTTTAAAAGAATGCTAAAGACTCCCGGCTTCTTGAACTTCGAACATTTTCTTCTCCAGTTTTCATATCAAGTTAAATAAAATTAAAGGAGCAAGGGCGCCTGGGTGGCTCAGTCGGTTGAAAGTGTCTGAGTCTGGATTTCAGCTCAGGTCTTGATCTCGGGGTGGTGAGTTCGGGCCCCATGCTTGGCGTGGAGCCTACATAAAAAAAATTAAAGGAGCTCACTATTTAAAACAAAATCGCTCTCTTCATTAAAAACTGTACATTTTTTTCAGTAAGCATAATTACCTCTTTATCCAAATTCTAACTTTTATTTTGAATGTATGAAGCATTTAGTGACACATCTTTAAATAATCCATAAAAACCTCTTAATCAAACGGTGAAAGCTATTATTTTATTATTCCTTCAGCTTTTTCAAAGTGCGTTCACAATCATAAACCTCACAGGTGGACCATCATTGTGGGAAAGAGAGGAAGACGGGACTGTAGGAACAAAGAGAACGAGCTTCCTTGTAAAGAGAGGAGAAATTCAGGCACAGCCTTGCCCCTGGTAAATCAATATATTATCATCTGAAAGGCAAACACACCGTATCGGGGGCTGCTCTACAGCCCCGGCCAAAACACCAGCGCTGCTTTGAAGGCAGCAATGTTTATATGGTAAACATGCAATTGAAAGTAAAACTCATCTGTAATCAAAGGAACTTTTTATTAAGAAAAGAAAGAGAAGAATCACTCAAAAATAAGGTCCCCGTCTAAAACAGTAGGATGTCCCTGTGATTCTAAGGAGGCTTTGCAGGGTAATGTATAACGCAATATGGACAGTTTCTCAAATGCAACAGGACAGGAGCTAATTATATAATTAGTCTTTGTTCATTATACATGTGTGATATAATCAGATTTAGGGATAATATGAAACTATGAAACCACAGGTTTTGTCACGTTAAATTGATGAGAAAAATTATTGCTTAAAGAGACCTTATGACACATTAATAAATGGGTATAGTCTGTAAGGAATATTAACAAAACCTGTCTGAACGAGATTATAAATCTCCAGTGAGTTTTTAAATTACTCATGCCTCCAGGACACAGAAACACCAACTACTGGATTGGAGCCATGTCAGATTTGCAGCTACAAGGCTTAAAAAAAATAGGAAGATAAAAGGCAATGCTTAATTAAATGTGTCCACAGATAAATCCCAGGTTGGGTTAATTTTGTGCCTGTGCAATGCAAGTGTGCCTGCGGGCATTTCAAAATGGCATCGGTCCATCTCAAACCGTAAGGAAGGCCCGAGTGCACCCTCCAAGAGCAAACTCGAAGCATAGATACATCTAGTATTTATTTAATATCTTCTTAGACATATTTCTTGCCGGAAGAACAAACTTACATGGATGATTTACAGTTTCGGTGAGAAACTGTCTTCCCAGGCACTTTGTTGATTCTTCAAACACCAATCGCGGGGAACATATTTACGGCAGATACTAGAGATTTGGTTTGCTTCCACGTGCTTTCGATTTAGTAATTCAGTTTGTCTTTACAAACAGTGAAACTCAAGCCTGCACAGATTAAGTCCCTTGGACCAAGTCGTGAATCTGGTAAATTCTTCCTGTACCATGGGTTTGAACCCAGGCAGGGAACTGGCGGCAACTCAGTTTTACAAGTGTAAGCACACTGAGTTTCTCAGAAAAGTAGCTCCGTTGAACAGAAAGCATAAGCACAGCAAAGGGAACTTCAGCAAATCATCGAAGAACTGAGAGGTGACTTGCTTGTTTTAAATACTCCACGATGGCATTTTCCTTGGCTCTGCCGAGAAATAGGACGTCTACATTCCTTGCATGAATGAGATCTGTAAGAAAGCATGCAGTTCTTCTCAGCTTCTGTCCCACAAGAGTGGTGTGAAGAGGAGGCGCGATTGGCCAATATGTAGAAGAGGAAAGTTCGCAGTTGTGTAACATGGTGTTTCCAGAAACTTCTACCTATGTAGAAGTAAGAATCCCTTCTTACTAGGGATGGTGATGCTGATTTTCCTTTCATGGCTCTGGTGTGGGTGGCAGATCATGTATTCTGAGTGACCTGGCTGGCTTTCGCGGCCATGGTTGGTGAGGAAGGGTGGCTCTGATCTAGCTCCCGTCGCCTAGGGGAGGGCTGTGCACCCCTGGGCGGAAGCTGGGCTGTGTCCCTCGGCCATCCGCAGAATGCTCACGGCCCTAAATCCACCCTGCAGACCAGACTGCTGCCCACCGACCTAGAACGCCTTCTTGGAAGCCACAGGACCTACAGCTGGGGGACGTAATTGGCAACCTAGATTTCCTTTCAGATGGATTTGATGAATGTCCCAAGGAAGATACTAGCAAGATTCCTCTCATTCGTTCGTTCCTTCATTCGCTCTGAATTTGCATATGTGGAAAAAGCTTTCATTCGCTTCTTCCAAAATGTGCAGCCCATTCGAGGCTTTCCAGGATGATTGCTTGTCTTAAAATCGGTGGGCAGGGCTCCGAATCTCCATCCGGACGGAATTCCTACGTCCATTTTAGCCCATGTTTCGTATCGTGGCACAGCTTGAAGAAGCAAGGGCAGGATCCCTTCACCCAAATAAAAGTTTTTGCTTTTATGTTGTAAACAAGGACCCAGATTTTTCCAACCTCAAATCCAGGTTTAAGGATGGCACGACCAAACTGGTATCACTAAGGATACAGTTGCCAATACTATTAAAAGTGCTAGCATACATTTTTTTTTTTTGCACAGAAGTGTATTTCCTGGAATATTATTTACGGTTATTTTTTTTGTTCTATTTTCCTTGGATGTCTATTATGCTATATTTTGTCATTTCTAACCAGTGCTATTATATGTGCATTTGAATTGATGATATAATAGTCAAAATTATAGCAACTTAAAGTATTTAGGGTCACTGATTAGTTTTATTATTTAAAAAAACCCTGTTGATATTTTTGTCCTGGATATGTCAGGAGCAGGAATTGGCGAAGGCGTGAAGGACTATGGCATAGAGCTGAGGGTGGTTGACAAGGGCAAGAAGGAAGAATTAGTTCATGCTTTACAAAGATGTCTAGCACTAATTAGGCTCAACCTGGATAAAAGTTACCTCCATGGTTCAATAAAATTTTGAAATACTGTCCATCATGTTATTTTGAACCTCTCACTCAATTTAATGCTACCCTCCTCCATCACATGTAGCTTCCTCACTTTAAATAGTTTTTCATAGACCAGCTGTGGAATTTCATCAAACTCCCATAGTCAAGAGCGAAGGAGAAGGAGTCCATTATCTAGATGCCCTATGAGGACCAGGAAAAGCCAAATTCAGTTATTTAGATCTTAGTGCACTCTCTTATAAACATATTCCCTTAAATATTTCAACTACTTATATCAATGTTCCTTTCTTCATGAAGAGATCTACAGATTTTTCTAAACATTCCTGTTGTTAACAAATTTTGACACTCACTTTCCCTTGTGCTGGGAAGATGCAGGAGAATGTGTCCCTATATTATGACACTAGGATTCTCTGCACCCAAGCTGTAAGAAGAGTGAGGGTCCTGCCTACCTAATGGAGACCAAATTTCTCAGGTCCAAGAAATTAACCACAAATCACTGCCCACAATCTTTTACAACCAAAGCAAGTAAGTGTGCACTTTCATGTACGCCTGTTTATTGTCTATCTTTCCTCATTAGAATATAAAGCCCAAAGATAGCAGAGACTTTGCTACTTCATTCACTAACATGAGAACAGAATGGACTATAGTACCTAGCACATAGTAGCTGCTGAGAAACATTTGTGGGAATAACCACTGGTTGGCTAGAGGCATGGATGGAGAGATAGATGGATAGAGGGTGGGTAGAGAACAGACACGTATATAGATGGGTGGGTACATGAGTAGATGGACAGATGGATGGATGGATGGGTGGATGGGAGGGGAGATGGATGAATGGCATTCCCTGCATCATGGACTTTGGTTTGATGGATTACATTGACTGTCTTTGAAGACTATTTTGATGAGAGAGCCACTTAATAGGCAAAAATAGATGTGATTCTTCTAACACAGAACTCTGCTCAATTTGGGAAGAATGATGCACCAATATATTGGTCCTAAAATGATCTTACTTTTCAATAAAACAGATTTTATGCTAATTTTTGCAATGAAAAATAAATTGTAATTTAAATAACACTTTTGATTTTTAAGTAAAATAGCTCAACATGGTTGTCATTACATCTTCAGGTCATTTAAAATTAATGTTCAGCTGGGATGCTTGGGTGGCTCAATTGGTTAAGTGTCCGACGTCAGCTCAGGTCATGATCCCACGGTTCATGGGTTCAAACCTGGCGTCAGGCTCTGTGCTAACAGCTCAGAGCCTGGAGCCTGCTTTGAATTCTGTGCCTCCCCTCTCTCTCTCTGTC
Organism: Paguma larvata; assembly: GCA_030068075.1. NCBI lineage: Eukaryota > Metazoa > Chordata > Mammalia > Carnivora > Viverridae > Paguma > Paguma larvata. Next base: position 133,647,803 of record CM057828.1, read on the forward strand.
CCTCTCCGGCTTGTGTTCTCTCTCTCTCTCTCTCAAAAAGAAATAAACTTAAAAATATTTTTTTTAATTAACATTCAGCCTAATGATCTATCATGGAGATCTCAAGCTGTATCCTTAATGTTTTCATGATTTTATTTTCCAACCATTTTCCTGGAAGTCATCGTAATGCAGAGCTCTTCATAATGCTTACTTGAAAATCACTGCCTAATCAAGTTAGTGCTTGCCTCTACTTTGTAACATAACTGCAAATTATCTTATGAGATGTCTTTGGACAACCGGACCATGAAAGTAATGTCCACAGCCACTGCAAAAATGGCCCTGACTTTTGCATTTGGACTGTGATGGAAGATGCATTCAAATTACTCTCTTTAGTTAGTGATAACTTTATTTCTCTATAATGAAGTATTATATGCTGGGAAAAAGTAAGAGAAAGAGCTAAAGAGAGAAAGTGAAATGGCAAGTCTTGGATGTTAAACTCAAATCGAATCTATGTATTTTATTAAAGCCACGGCTACTTTATCTATGATTTTCGGAGAAAGGTATATTAAGATTTTCCATTATATTTGTTGTCTTATCAATTTGTCACTATGGTTCTTTTTAAAAATTTTATTGAAATTCCAGTTGGTTAACATACAGTGTAATATCAGTTTCGAGGGTACAATATAGTGATTTAACACTTCCGTGCATCCTCCAGCGCTCTTCACACAAGTTCCCTCCTTAATCCCCATCACCTGTTTTCCCCTTCCCCCACCCACCTGTCCTCTGGTAATCATCAGACTGTTCTCTACAGTTAAGAGTCTATTTCAAGGGGTGCTGGGTGGCTCAGTCAGTTAAACATCTGCCTTCATCTCAGGTCATTCTCTCTCAATTCATGAGTTCGAGCCCCACACCGGGTCCTATGCCAAGAGCTTAGAGCCTGGAGCCTGCTTCAGATTCTGTGTCTCCCTCACTTTGCTCCTCCCCTGCTCACTCTCTGTTTCTCTCTCTCGAAAATAAATAAACATTAAAAAAGAACAGAGCCTGTTTCTTGGTTTGTCTCTCTCTCCTTTTTTTTCCCCTTTGCTTGTTTGTTTTGTTTTGTTTCTTGAATTCTACATGTGAGTGCAATCATATGGTATTTCTCTTTCTCTCACTGATTTATCTCACTTATCATAAAACCCTCTAGCTCCATTCCTGTCATTATAAATGGTGAGATTTCATTCTTTTTTATGGCTGAATAATATTCCATTGTTTATATATCTACCACATCTTCTTCACCCATTCATCAGTCACCGGACACTGGGGCAGTTTCTGGAATTTGGATATTGTAGATAACGCTGCTATAAACACAAGATGGATCCCTCTGGATTAGTATTTTTGTATTCTTTGTGTAAATAGCTAGGAGTGCAATTGCTGGATTGTAGGGGAGTCCTATGTTTAACTTTAGTTTTTCTACAGGGGCTGCACTAGTTTCATTACCACTAACAGGGACGATAGTTCCTCCTTCTCCACATCCTCACCAACCCCCCGTGTTCCTTGTGTTATTGATTTAGCCCTTCTGACTGGTGTGAGGATATCTCACTGTGGTTCTGATTTGTGTTTCCCTGGAGATCAGTGATGTTGAAGCAAGGGAAACAAAAGCAAAGATGAACTACTAGTACTTCATCAAAATAAAAGGCTTCTGCACAGCGAAGGAAACAATCAGTAAAACTAAAAGGCAGCCTACGGAATGGGAGAAGATATTTGCAAATGACATATCTGAAAAAGGATTAGGATCCAAAATATACAAAGAACTTATAAAAGTCAACACCCAAAACTGAACAGTCCTGTTGCAAACTGGGCAGAGGAACTTGATAGACACTTTTCCAAAGAAGACATACAAATGGCCAACACAGACATGAAAAGATGCTCAACATCACTTATCATCAGGGAAATGTCACTATGATACTTGTAATTTTTGTTTGATGTGTATATTTACATGTGCATACTTTCGGGAGTTTTATATTTACCTGGTGAATTGTGTCTTTTGTCAATAAATACTTTTCTTTCAACCTAATATTTTCTTTTGCCACAGTATTTTGTTGATAAATAGCTTTAAACTTCGAGCTTATGTATTAATATATTTTAAATATTTTTATTGCAACTGTATATATAGTTGTTGTATTAGTCAGGTTTTTCAAGAGAAATGAGACAATACGATATAAATATATACACTTTATAAAGTGGAACTTGATGACGGCATTAAGCCGTCACTGGTAACATCAAGTCACTGGTAACATCTACATTATAAGGAATTGGGTGACATGATTTTGGAGGCTGGCGGCAAGCTCAGACTACAAGGTGGACATTAGGCTGGAAATCTAGAGCTGAAGTTCCATTTTGAATGCAGTCTACTAGAGAATTCCCTCTTACTCTGGGGAGGGTCAGCCTTTTCGTTCTGTTCCAGCCTTCAACTGATTGACTGAGGCCCACCCACACTGTGGAGGGCAATCTGTTTTACTCTGTGGATTGAACTGTTAGTCTCATCCAGAAGTATCCCTTGCAGTAACACCCAGAATAATGTTTGACCAAATATCTGGGCCCCCCATGGACCAAACAAGGTAACATAAAATTAACCATTACAATTGTTTTTATCCGTTGTAAGAATTTTTGTCTTTTAAGAAATGATCTTAATTGTTTACATTATGATTAATGGTATATTTGTAATCCATACAGTTTGTTTCTGTGATCTTATGACTGCTCTTTTTTATTCATTTTCTCTCCTCTTTTTGTTTCCTCTTTCCTTGCCTCCCTTTGGATTCTTCAAATTCCTGAACTTGTTGTCTGTCCTCTGCAGGTTGAGACAACCATCTTCCTGTGTGGGTGCCTATGATGAATTTTCATTGCTATGCTTTTCAAAAATGTCTTGTGGCATTTACTTTTTTATATCAGCGTGCATACTTGTCTAAAAATGGCTCAACTTAAATAGTATCTGTATCATTTTCCTGAAAAATGACAAGGTATTTAGACAACTTTTCCATTGAGCATTTCGATCACATCTTATGTGTCACTGTATTCACGTATTTTAATGCCATTTCACAACAAGGACAACCAAATTATTCATTGCCGTTATTGTCGAATTTCGTAACTAATGCTTATTCAGAATTACGACTGTATTTGCTAGTTTATTTGCTCTCCTTTGTTTCATGGGGCTGTATTAGAGCCTCTCGCTGTATCTTTTTATCTCTTGAGGTTGTTTTTTTTTTGTTTTTGTTTTTGTTTTTGTTTTTTATCTTTTTTAATCTCTGTGCTATGTTTTTAGCCAGGGATCAATTTTTTTTTTTTGCAAAGGGCCAAATAATAAATATTTTAGGGTTCTTAGACCATGAAGATCTAACATATTTTTATTTGTTCCTTCTTCTCTGGTAAATCCTAATGGTGAAATGCAGTTTCACCATCCGTCAAAGCCAAATGGAGGTGCGTGCAAGATGGTAATACATGGAAAGTCTTAGAGTACAACTTATGGACAATTTTCTTTAAAAAGAAATAAAATCAGTGCTTTTAGATATTACTGAAGACAAATCACCGGTAGTTATGAAACTGCATATTTACAAAAATGAGGGATTTCAATACAGTTGAAACCAACTTCATTCAGTTCAGCCAACTTTTTTCCTCATGGCCTGGTTCTAACATGTGCTTCATTGACACTTGTATCCTTTCTACTCTCAACTTTCTATGACCAAGAATCGATCCTGAGGGCCTGAAGCTTCTCCTTCAATCCCACGATGCATGCTAAGCACCCAGTGTGTCTCCCAGCCCTCCTTGAGCTGACGTATGTGGTCAGCCTCACATGAGCATATGTATACATGTGTGTTGGGAAACACTTGTCCAATGTCTCCATAACTTTTTACAGTAATAATCCCACCTGATGAACATCTACCTTAGAAAGTAGAACTTGTTAATGACATTAAGCTCCAAGTCATTAGGGTGCCTCTAGTTGTATTGTTTTGTAATTTGTTGAATATTGCTGGGTTTGCCTTAGGTTCATTCTCTGCAGCCTGGTCTAATTATTAATGATTAAGAAAAGCTTTGGCCATCATGGGAATTGTTGGATACAGATGTGCACTCAGATAGAAAGTGACAAACCAATCAGGAGATCATGACACTATCTGTTCATTCATTGATTAAGTCTTTCAAAGAATTTATTGAGCATCGCTGTTCCAGGCACTGATCCAGGCACTGACGGTAGGTCAGTGAATAGATCAGGCAAGTTTCTTGCTCTTGTAGAATTTTTTTTAGCTTCGAATCTACAATAATTACATATCTTGATCAAATAGTTGCCATATGGGTTTTTTCTGAGTACCTTATTTTTCTCAGGAATAAGAAAATGGGACAAAGTGAATATTTTTATTCATCTCAAGCATAGATTAAGTATATTTTCTCAAGTGTATATTTGATCAACCGATATTTGATCCACATATGAATGCATAAAATATTTTTAATACTATCTGAAAGTTGAATAAAAACAAAGATATAATTGCATAAAAAGGCAGTCTCAATGCTTTTAGAATAAATGAATAATATCTACTCTCAAAAAGCTCATTTGTAAGAACAGAACCAACTTATTATTTTCTAGGAGAAGGAAAGTCTTTTCTGAGGGCGGCTGATAAAATTTTCTTCCTCATGAGTTTTCCAAACTTGTCCGATCCATTTTAAAGTCTATTTTAAATTTATGAGTGAGTTTTCAATTTTATAGATAAGTAGTACCTGGCAAATGTATTTGCATCGGAGTGTATATTTTTGCTAGCTTTGACAAAAAAATTTACATTTGAACTAGATAAAAACACTTCCCTTTTCTTTAGGCTTTCGGTATGATATTCTTCCCACGTGACCCCGCAGACCCCTGTTGCCAGGCTCGAATTACTCTCTCTATTAGTCATGATGGATGTACACCTGTCCCTCCTCGTCACCTGCTTCCAAATAACTTAGAGGTTGTTTCTGGTGAAGGGAATGTGTGATGAATAAACAAAGCACAGGTTGCTACCCTTGAGTAAGCCGCCAAAAATCATTCTATTAGCACCTCTGGTAAGAGCTTTTTAACCCAATCAGCCAGTTGGTTTTAGTTCCACAGTTAAAAACATAAGCTGAATTTTTCGCAGATGGAAGAAGAGGGTTTATTATGAACTATGCCCTGGTCACTCGGTTGTGGAGGGAGGACGGAGAAGCCTGGGTATACACAGGATGCCTATGCCACATCCCCCCTGAGCCTGTGCTCCTGGCGCTCACAGCCCCGTGTTCACCACTGCCCAACCTTTTACAGCCCTCCGCACACAGCCTGCATCTCTGTAAGTGTCTTGCTCAGGAAGTACACGCATGCTCATTGTCTCAATTGCCATCTGAGTAGGACCTCTGATCCTCCCCATCTGCCCACCCCTGGGCTGTGGTACTTTACTGTCAATTTGGTATTTGGGTAAGAACGTCACACGCTCAGAGCTCACACATTCCTGCACAGCACTTTCTTAACAAACCTGGAGACCCTTTTTCCTTCCGTGGTGGCATAAACAGGACCTCAGTTCCCCCCTGGCAACAGTGCTTCCTTTTCTCCTTTCCTCCCTTCCTTCTTCCCTTCTTTCTCTCTTTCAGCTCTTCTCTTGACCTGCCACAGTCAGGACATAATCCTGTGCCATTTTAATATGGCCCCTGGGTTTCCACGTCTCTCCTAATGAGCAGAACATGGGCTCCTTACAGGCACATGCTCGTCTTTTTGTTTCAGGAGCCAACATGGTGCAAGAGAGAAATTAAACACTCAATAGTTGCTTCTTGTGTGGACTGATGAATGCATACAGAAGGAAATCTGCATATGCAATCGCCCAACTTTGTTCAATCATCCTTTATAATATTTTTTTGACTTTGTTTCTGGCCCTTCTGTGGCCATACCTCCCTGAAACAACTCTCGTTTGGATGATTACAAGTACTGTCATTTTGTGCCTCCTTCCTGCCAAAACCAACACCTAGCAGTCCATTGATAGAATTCTGTTGTGTACTATATCTTGTAACCAATGATGGCAATTAGTGTCTGGAGATCTCAGAGCGCTGGGCACCCAAACCTTGTCTGCTGGATCGCGACTACAGGCAGTGTGTTACCTGCCCATTCACAGGCAGTGTCCTTTAATGAACACGTTCACTGGGGCCAAAAGGGGGAAGACGGCAACCAGCTTCATCTTCCTTTCTGACTTAGTCATCAAGGAAGGCTTAAATCCAGTCCTTTTTGAAGAAATTCTCTCAGGAAAGTACACAGCTTGTCTGAGCTTCTCTCTTCTTCAAGAGAGTCCTAGAAAGTTATGGACCTGGAATTGACTTTTCAATTTTTTTAATGTTTATTTATTTTTGAGACAGAGAGACAGAGCGTGAGTGGGATAGGGGCAGAGAGAGAGAGGGAGACACAGAATCTGAAGCAGGCTTCCGACTCTAAGGTGTCAGCACAGAGCCTGACACAGCGTTCGAACCCATGGACCGTGAGATCATGACCTGAGCCGAAGTTGGATGCTTAACCGACTGAGCTGTCCTGGCGCCCCAGAATTGACATTTAATACTTCCAGCGAACAAGTGTGAAAGGTTATGCCTTAGACCGGGATTACGGGGCAGCCACATGAGGAGAGCTTCCCAGGAGCCCAGGTTCATGACGCTCCAGTGGACGCCTGAAAAGTACCGACTGAAAGCCTATTACAGATAATCACCATCGTGACCTAGGCACGCTGAGCTCTTTGTCTTCAAAGGTCTTTACGAACATGAACTGATTCTTACAGCACTGGCCCCATGATTACACATCAGTCTCCACTGTAGTATGTTTCAGGGAGGAGTGGACCAATATAAGAAGTAATATTTTCACAGAGAGAGAGGGAGAGAAGTTTTTTGTGAACGATCTAAAATCGAAACTCTAAGTAAAGGCGGACCTGAAGGCTTAACGATATTAACTCGTTGTTGCCAGTTCCTTGGAGAGTTACCAGTTTGAAGCAGAACTGGTTTTCCTTCGTATCCGATAAAATTCAGTTTTAATCTCTGCTCGAGATGAAAAGCAATAAAGCTCCTCCCAGCCCGCGGCCAAGGAGACGGTGGGCTTGAGAAGAGAGCAGGTATCGCGAGGGCACCTCACAGCCAGAGGACAAATGAGGTCTCTCCCTTAGAAGCCAGTTAGTCAGCCTGAGGGTCCTGGCAAGGCCTGGAGCCCAGGAGGGGGGGCTTCCGTGCCCGGAATTGTGTGCTGAGGGAAGGCATGCAAGAGGAGAGGTCAAACCATGTACATCGTGGTGACTTAACTTACATTTAGTGTGAAATGATTAGTACAATACGAGTAGTTAACATCTATGACCTCATATAGTGAAAGAAAGAAAGAAAGAAAGAAAGAAAGAAAGAAAGAAAGAAAGAAAGAAAGAGAAAGAAAGAAAGAAAGAAAGAAAGAAAGAAAGAAAGACAGAAAGACAGAAAGAAAGGAAGGAAGAAAGAAAGGAAGAAAGAAAGAAAGAAAGAAAGAAAGAAAGAAAGAAAAGAAGGAAGGAAAGAAAAGAAGGAAGGAAAGAAAGAAAGAAGAAAGAAAGAGAAGGAAGAAAGAAAGAAAGAAGTAAAGAAAGAAAAGAAGGAAGGAAAGAAAGAAAGAAGAAAGAAAGAGAAGGAAGAAAGAAAGAAAGAAAGAAAGAAAGAAAGAAAGAAAGAAAGAAAGAAAGAAAATGAAAGAAAGAAAGAAAGAGGGAGGGAGGAAGGAAGGAAGGCAGGCAGGCAGAAAGGAGAAAGAAAGAAAGAAAGAAAGAAAGAAAGAAAAGAAGGAAGGAAAGAAAGAAAAAGAAAGAGAAGAAAGAAAGAAAGAAAGAAAGAAAGAAAGAAAGAAAGAAAGAAAGAAAAAGAAAGAAAGAAAGGAAAGGAAAGAAAAAAAGAAAAAGAAAGAAAGAAAGGAAAGGAAAGAAAAGAAAAGAAAAGAAAGAAGGGGAGGGAGAGAAGAAGGGAAAGAAAAAAACGTGTTTTTCCTTATGGTGAGAATATTTAGGATTGTTTTAAGTCTTACCTCTGGCACTGAGGGTCTACATGAGGGCATTCAAGGGACACCCTGCTGCTCCTGATGGCACCAGAGGAGGAAGGCACAGCTGCCACCCCTCTGCAGCAAGGGGACATCACACATAGCTAAGTGCTTACATCCTTTCTAAAGCTGGGAGCCCCGATGTTTACCGTGAACTCCACGGCAGGCATCAGGGCAAGGCCGGCGCCAGCTCTGGACCCCTGCCTCTGATTCGCAAATGGATTCAGCATGAACCCAGAGAAGCAATCAACTCAAGGCCTCAACTGCGTAAACACGAACATCTGACTGAAGTAGGATTCTTGAAAATGCAAAGGTCAACAAGGGAACAATCATTTCCCCCTCAACCTGGAGGACGGCGTAAATAAATCACCCGATATTGGTAACAAAGCTCCTATCCATCACAATTGCACAGACTCACAGGTCAAGAGTCAGAAAATAATGACCCGGGAAAGCTTGTAACATTAGAGCGCAGTTGAAAGGCGCTGGCCAAGGTGCCTCCGTGTCAATGAAATGGGGTTGACCTAGAGCTGCTAATGGCTTAGAGAGTGGCACACCGGCAACGACGAATAGAGATGCTTTTAATTGCCCACAATTAAAAGCTCTAAGACCGCTGACAATAATGGGGTGTATGCTATGAAGAGGATCGCAGCAGTCCGCATCAGATACCTGCATTTAAAGCATTCATTTCTCATGAAGACATTTTTCAAAACCGTTTGAGGGAAGAGTCAGCGGTGGATGTGCTGTTGCTTTGCTGCATAATATTGGCACGTTGCCTTCCCTCATGAATATCTCCATGTGTCAAGCGCGAAGACCAGCCTGGCATTCCCACACTCACAACATTAGAGCACAACACTAGGAAATTATATGTGAACCCTAACATCTGACAAACTCAGCCTTTACAATTTTTATTTGAATCTTTAATATCACTTGTGTTTAGAAGATGGTGGTTTCGATTGTGGAATATACGAGGTGAACGAGAACTTGTCTCTCGCCTTATTTGGTTGTCCTTTTTAGGAGGGTCAAAATAAAGAAGAAAAAAATGAATGATTCATTTAGGGAGAGAGATGGATGGAATTTGTCTTTTTTTTTTTTTTCCACAGCTACCATCCATTTCATCAGCATGAGAGAAGACAAAATGCGTATTTAAAGATTGGACAAAACCAAAACATTAAATAAGGATCGATCTAGTTCTTTTTTTCCTTCCTTCTTTTCTTCCCAATGTTAACTAGTCATCCGTCTGCCAGGAGGGAGTTGTTGAGTGTTTGGAAAAGCGGGACCCCACCGTGCAGGATAACACTTTGCCGCTTGTGTGCACTGAATTAGGCTAGAGGTGGAAGGGGTAAAACATTGCCTTAGATTCTGACTGCAGTGTGCACTAATTTTCGAGGATTTCTCTGACACTTCCTAGCAGAATAGACTATTCAGTTGGCCATCAAGATGCGTGTTCTTGACTCTGTCTTGGAGCAAGTCAGCTCACCGAGGTATTTGCATATCTGAAATGAGATTCATTTTTAAAATGTATGTTAATGAATAGCATCATTAGCACGCCATTTTGCATTCTGATTGATGCTATTCAGGGGCCTACAAGTAGGCAAAGGAGAGCCACGGTTTACATCCTATTCGAGAAAAGAACATTTGATTATTAAATCTGACCATCTACAGCTGCCTAACTTTAGGGAGTAGTATTAGACTAACCATGTTTAATGAGATATATTAGTTAAATATGCAATTAGATATATTTTGTATCCAGTGAACTAATACTAAATATTTCAACATTTTTATTACTAAATACTTGAAATACCTTAAGATAATACTAATTCACATTGATATGCGTTTCTATTTTGTTGAGTCATTGCAATTAGATCAGTAATTGGAATAAGATAGCTACTCCCATCAGATAAAGACTGTACATTCAAATACATCACCTGCTTCTTACGTGCTTCGGGGAAGTATCTGATCCATTTTGATCTCTCGTTCTTCTCTGTGCAAGCGATGAAGACATTTCTGAACATGGTCAATTTTGCTGTGTAATGGAATTGCATGTAATCAGAAAATAAACGGTTAAGAAAAAAAGATTTGAGGGAGGGTAGGGAAATGACCCCGGTGAATATGTGATATGGGTACATGGGGTGGGGGCAGGATGAAAGCCAGGATTATAGGCAACTAAATGATGGGGCTGAGGCTGGCGAATCTTTCTGGTTCAGGATTGTTTATGTGAAACCTATTAATAGCCTCTCAGAGCCGGGAATCTAGCTTGGAAACAGAGGCTCCTTCCCTGGGGTAACAGGGTTGCTGGAGTCTGTCATCTGGGTGTCTGCCTCTGGATTTGGGAATTGGTGACTGAGAGAAGCGGTTGATGGTGGAAAGATTTCATTTCCCCACAGAGGCTGAAAAAAATGAAGGAGATGAAACCAGTACAGCCAACGCTCCCACTGAGATGGAAATCAGAAGCTCTCCTTCAGCCCATGCCTCTCCTGCTGATCTCTGGGGCTGTCTTTGCATCCCTCAAAATAACTCTGTAATTTGTCTCTGGCTTCTAATAGAGACTGAGTGGGTGGCTCTCAAGACACAGTCTAAAAATAGAACCTCCCATTTCAGAGAGAATGAAAAGAAATGCAGGCAATAGGTATCCCGATTTATTTGCAAAACAAAGCCTCCTACCTCAGACAGAGCTCTGTATCATCTTAGAAGAATCGCTCAGAGTGGATAAGATGTGTTTAAAATGCAGGAACAGATAGATCCCAGGTGAGGGGGTGAGGGAGGTTTGGGGGAGGGGGGGAGGGGAATGGAAATCCCTCCCAGGACTGGCAGAAAGTCCATTTCTTCTTGACCTCATTGGACCAGCTGGATTACGGAATGGTGCTCAGAACAACATTCAAAACAAAAAATTCAGGAAGAGTCAACAAGCTCTTTGCTCTGCTCGGAGTCATGCACACGGCAGGGAGTTTTGCTGACTGTTCCTAACATACATTGTGTGAAAGGCACACAGCTACAGCTTTTCACGCACTTACTCCTTCAAAAGAATTCCCTAGTGCCTCTTATTGTTTCATTTTTCCCGTGTTTACTCCAAGTTGGCATAAGTGAATTAGTAAAACAATTTGCAAATTGTGCATCTGTTAATGTCTAAGTCCTAGGCCTGGAATATATCAAATTGGCAGAGTCTTAAATTTTCAGATATTCCAGACAGAAAGAAAGGAGACAGGGAGGAAGAAAGGGAGAGAGGAAGGCCATAGCATTATTATTGAGGCGATACTCAATTTTATAAGTCTCAAGTTATACACAAACCTATATTGAAACGTAGCTATTTTAGACTAATTACGATGGGGTACAGTGGGAGAACATTCCTCAGTTTGGGACCTTGGGTGGAGATAGGGTCATTAACAGAGGTGACCGAGTTACAATGAAGTCACTTGGGTAGCCCTATTTCAGTAGGCCTGGTGTCCTTATAACATGGGGGAATCTGGACGCAGACACACACTCAGAAGAACGCCATGGGAAGATGAAGTCAGAGTTTGGGGTGGTGCATCTACAAGTCAAGGAATGTCAAGGATGGCCCTGAGAAGAAGCAGGAGAGAGGCGTGAACCTTCCCCACAATCTCAGGAGGCACCAGCCCTGCTGAAACCTTGAGCTTGGACTCCTGACCTCAGAACTGAGAGGCAGTAATTTCTGTGAAGTCACCCAGGGTGTGCTGCTTTGTGAGGGCAGCCCTGGCAGACTAATGTGAGGTGATTGAAAAGTTGATGGACTGTTAAGGAGAAAGCTTAGAAGCATTCCAGGAGCAAAGCAAAAGCTCACCGAGAGTGAGGATTATTGTTATTACTAGTGCAATGACTCAGGTCGTTGTAAGTTTTAATGAAATACATTCTTTGTCTATTTCTCCTAAGTTATGGAGCCGCCCTGAGTCAGCTCCTTCTAGATTGGTCAAACTGACAGTCGGACCCGACAGGCGGGTGGATTCAGTGGGGGGAGGTATGCGGAGCCCTCTGGGGAAACATTCCTAGTCCACCTGACTCCACGTTCTGTGAGGACTGATGGATGCTGCCCTCCGTGCCCGAGCCACCTGCTGCCCCCGTCAGCTGGCCCGCCCACCCACACAGACCCTGCCTCACGCAGCAGGCAAACACCAGCACTTAGATTAAGTCAACGCACTTTCCTTCTTTTCCAGGCAGTAAGACAAACAGGGAGACACACAAGAGCAGAGGGAAAGCAGGGTCTGTACCCGTGAGCACGAGGGCTACACAGTCCCCGGCTTACGCGGATGGGCCGGCCCGCTATTTTCCACTCTCGGCTGCATAGCATGAGCAGAGAAGCTTATTTCTAGACTTGCGTTTGGAGAGGCCTCTCGCATGCATCATGCTCCCAGCGGCGCATCCTCCTGGGCGTTGAGGCCTGGAATATTCTGTGGTTTCCTGCCTCCATCAAGGGTGCAGACGTTTCCTTAGTGGGCATAAGCCATTATTTCCTCATGCTCAGTTGTGGAGAGCTTACATGCCAAATACTTGTCTCAAAATCTTGGGCTGAATTCTTTGGTCTTTGGGATTCCCGTTTCTCACCTGCTCCAAATGTTAACTTGCAGATGAACTCTGTGCGGCCCGCCGCTGACACATGGTACATGGCTTCCTTAGGAGTGAATGGGAGCTGGGTGCCAGCTAGGCCAGACAGGAATTCTGTACCCTCCCGTGTCCCCACCCAAACACATGTAAGGACATTCCTGAAGAGGGCTGGGGTGGTGGCTCGGTGGGCGTCAGGCTTCCTGAAGGATCATCTGCTCGAAGTAGTGTCGAGTTTCCCAAATGCTTGAATACTGTGTTTAAAACATGCCCAAATAGTCCTCTTCTTTAAATACGTTTCCAGGCAAGATGCAGTCTAAACATGCCTGAGGGGCTAATTTAGATGTCCAAATAACCTATTGGCTTTCGTGGAATTTCTACTTGGTATAAGACAGCATGTGAGCGAGTTCTTCTTTGTTTACGTTATGGCCAGAAACTCCAAATATGCGGTTCTTGTGACAAGTCATTCAGTCTTCTCAAATACACCTGTATTACTGAATGACATGGAACGCTGTTAAATTTGCATATTTTAGACAATAAGTCAACATTTAACTTTTTGATATTAATAATTATTGGATAGATAGAAATACATACACATACAAGTCTACTTTAAAAAACACTATCAAGTAGAGTTCCAAGGGTTGTACAAAATTGCCTTTGCTCTTAAACAAAGGAGAATATTCCAGTGACATCCAAATAACTCCCAGGTTGGGGCGCCTGGATGACTCAGTCAGTTAAACATCCAACTTTGGCTCAAGATGTGATCCAAACGTCTTGTGGGTTTGTGGGTTTGAGCCCCGCATCGGGCTCTGATAGTTTGGAGCCTGGAGCCTGCTTTGGATTCTGTGTCTCCCTCTTCTCTGCCCCTCCCCTGCTCTTGATCTGTCTCTTTCTCAAAAATAAATAAACATCAAAAAAAAGTTAAAAACAGATAACTCCCAGGTTGTCATTGGTCAGGTTGAGTTCTTACACATACAAATGTTCTTTAAGTTTTAATGGCACACTTCAAACATGTGTTGAGTGTCACTATATGCCAGGCTTTTTAAAGATAAAAAAGTGAATAAAATACCTTTTGCCTTTCCGGAGTTCAAAAATATAGAAAATACAGCACCACCTAATAACGAGCTAATGAACGGTTATGAAATTAATTTAAAACAATTTACACAGGCACAGGTAAGGTTTTTCAGGAGCATTCGTGTTTAGTGTATAAAGAAAATTATGTGATAAGGTTGGTACCCAGGGAAACAAGTGTGTGCAAATCAATGTAAGACTTCATGAATTTCACCTATTAAATAGTTAAATTAATATTATGCTTTATTCAGTAGCCATCCTAAATATGTAAAATTTAATTTATAATGGGAAGTGAATATTTAATATGTGATCATGCTCTAATAGAAATATTTGTAAAATATTAAAAGAGCAGGGAAAAAGATAAATAATTTTGCTTGCGGGGGAAAAGAAAGACTTTAGAAAAAATGGCTTTTGAGCAGTGTCTTGAAAAATGAGGAAATCGTGAAATGTAGAGTTCAGGATGCTGGTAGAAGGGTCTTCTGGGAAAAAGAAGGGTAGTGGTCAGGCATGGAGTTGTAAAGAGAAGATGGGCATTCTCCTACAGTGCAGATAGTGCAGGCGAGGTTCTAACATGCTTCTACCTACCTACCAACCTACCCATTGGTCCATCTACCCATCTACCCACCTACCAACCTACCCATCGGTCCATCTACCCATCTACCCACCTACCAACCTACCCATCGGTCCATCTACCTACCTGTTTGTCTATCATCTGCCTGTCCATCTATTTATCTGTCTATCCATCTCTAGCTAGCTAGCTAGTAAAGAGGGTTGAATCATGAGTGAAGGGTTAGTGGTGTGGAGCACGTTAACGATGTGGGTCAAGTTCACCCAGCACTTGCTGGGCCTGACTGCTGGGCTCTGGGAATACAAGACAAATCCACCATCACGTTGCCCGTAGACACTCACTATCTAGTGATCATTTAAGAGGAGGAGGCTTGTCTGATACATATGGACTTCATTTATTAATAGAAAGTTAAAAAAAAAAAAGAAAGAATAAAGTACATTCAATTGCTCTTTGCCCCCTTCTCTTCTCAAACATGGTATTAGGCTGAGAGTCAGCTGACTGACCACAAGATCTTGGATCTACCTTACTACTCTACACCCCATGCACAAGGCAGAGTCGTAATTTTGCCTTGACCTTCTAAAGGCCTAGTCAGTACAATCTGACAGTCGAGACTAGGGCTCCGAGAGCTCCCCTGGGTCTGGTGCCCATCATGGTTGTGCCTGCTGTCTGCAAGACTGATAGTCTTGCTTTGCACCCTAGACTGATACATCTCTGTCTGGTAATTTGTGGTTCTATTTTTGTTGTCTCTTTTAGTATCATAAGTTTTTTTGTTTGTTTGTTTTGTTTTGTTTCTGTTTGTTTGTTTTGGTAAACCTAGTGAGTTTTTATTGAAGAATGGGCATCTTGTATGTAAAGAGATTGTAGAGGATCCAAAGGCTATTATCTTTCTCCAGAAGAGATCCCCTTATTTTCTGGACTAGATCAGGATAAAGGCCCAGCATCCGAATCCAGTGATGGGCTTCTCTGGCCTGAGGCCAGTTGCAGTTTTTATATGACTAGCACACTAGCAGTGTCCATAGGGGCCCCACTGAGAGTCACAACGTGTCAAGGCCTCTCTGCCTTCATGGATCTGAGCACCAGTAGAATGCCAAAAGGTCTGTCCACCTTTATGGAGGCCTTTATGTGCAAATCTTTAGCTCTTACCCTGTGCAAAAGTAGGCAAATACCTCAAGGAAGATACTGGTGCAGAGGGGGGTCCTTCACATTCTGATGACCCAAGCGTGTCTAAACTCTAGTTTTATTTTTGTTGTTTGCTGGCTCCCGACTCCTGTGAAATGTCCAAAAGTTCTGCTTTTGGACTTCTCCTTGGTTTTGCTTGGCTTCTTGGCCTCTAGGCTTGAGCCACTTAAAAACCAGCAAATGCCTCAAGGAAACAAGTCTGAAGAATAAATGGCTTATCTCCGCAAACACTCACTCTCTCTCTCTCTCTCTCTCTGAAATCTTAGTTTCTTGTCTCAAGTCCTTGGCTACTTTGGAAATCTCAAATGCCTTCAGATTTTATTTCTACATTTATCTTTCTATTACTTGTTTACTTGATTTGGGCTTCAGTCCAGCTTTTCTAGCTGTCTGTTGGGAGTCCAGTGATGCCAGCATGACCTAAAGTAGAATTCCCCTTCAGTGGAATTGAGCAGAACCAGGGAAGACTGCATGCTGAGGCCCGGAGGCAGAGGAACAGAGTGCACTCCTGGCTTGCCCTTCCCTAAAATCCTTTGGATGTTTGTGGACAAAGGGTCAAGAACCGTTTTTATTGGTTTCAGTGTTCCTGAAAGCCTCTCCGAAGTTGTATAATCTCTTAAGGACTCAGCCTGCTGGTGACCTGGTAGCTATGTTGGAATATTAGATCATACATGATATGAAGGAAATGTTTTAAAAGATTTATAAAGAGGGGCACCTGGGTGGCTCAGTCGGTTAAGCATCCAACTCTTGGTTTCGGCTCGGGTCATGATCTCACAGATTGTGAGTTTGAGCCCCGCATAGGACTCCGCGCTGACAGTGTGGAGCCTGCTTTGGATTCTCTCTCCCTCTCTCTCTCCCCTTCCCCACTTGCATGCTTTCTCTCTCTCAAAATAAATAAATCAACTAAAAAAAAAGATTTATGAAGATCAGGAATTTTAGCATCAGTGCAGCTTCTCTGGGATTCAAGTCATGTTTTGGTGACTTGAATTATTTTCATGCAGGTGCACTGTGCCTAAAGTACACTAAGGAGCTGGCACCCATCCTTTTGCCATGCCATTTTGTCTCCATATAAGCTTGTGGCTACGCACACAAACAAGTCTCATCAAATTAAGTCTCGTATGTGATTTCTAAATGTCAAATTCAGTTGAGAGGTTAGATTTGCTCCTTTTGAGCTGTAATACTTCAAACGAAGGTGGATTTTGGAGACTTTACTCTTTACTCTCTAATGCTGGTTGAAATGTATGTTGGTTTGGGTTACAAAGGTGATGTGGCCCAAGGGGTGTGAAGTCAGATGACGAAGGGCGGGAAGCGTGAGCACATGCTGCTTTCACCAGGACAGTCGATGCTGGGGCACTAGCTGTGTGAGGCACGTCCTTTCCTGCTGGTTGGGTTTCTTTGCTTCCACTCTGCACGTGATAACTGTGTGTCCATGGGGTGGTGTTTCCATTCGCATCCTGCCAGGGTGCAGCTCTGCACCAGGTGGGGTCGCCGCTAAAAGGCATCTCCTTTATAGTCCATCATTGTTCAATGTCTCTTTGTCCTTAGAACACCTGAGTTTCCCATCATCATACAAGGAAGCCACAGGTATCATTCTGGGAGAGATCGGCCTTGTTAGACACATTGCTGCCTTTTATGTATTAAGGACAGTGGCACTGGGGCGCCTGGATGGCTCAGTCGGTTAAGCATCTGACTTTGTCTAGGTCATGATCTCACGATTCGTGAGTTCAAGTCCATGTTGGGCTCTGTGCTGACAGCTCAGAGCCTGGAACCTGCTTTGGATTCTGTGTCTCCCTCTCTCTCTGCCCCTCCCCGCTCATGCTCTGTCTCTCTCTTTCTCTCTCTCTCTCAAAAATAAATAAACATGGGTGGCGCCTCGGTGGCTCAGTCGGTTAAGTGTCTGAGTTCAGCTCAGGTCATGATCTCACAGCTCATGAGTTCAAGCCCCATGTCGGGCTCTGTGCTGACAGCTCGGAGCCTGCCTGGGATTCTCTACTTCAGATTCTGTATGTTTGTCTCTCTCTGCACCTCCCTGGTTTGTGCTTTTGTGCTCTCTCTCTTTCAAGTAAATAAATAAACTTTTAAAAAATAAATAAAGGTGATGACACCTCTACACAGAAAACATATATAAAGCTTATAAGATGCACCCATGCACTGAAGAGGGACCTGTGACCTCTTTCCATGCAGGCTTCCAGCATGTTTAACGGTCGAAGGGGAATGACTACAACCGCATTTCAGTCCTGCCCTTGAGAAGCTTTCTGTAGTTTTCCCTCAATTTATACCTTTTTTACAGCTGGTATTTATTTTTAAAAGTAACAATTAGCTTTAATGGTTTAAGCATATGGCATCTATATTCTATTTTATTTCTTTGAAATGAGTTTCAGAGTGTTTTCAATTTTGAATTTTTTAGAGGATGCACGGGTTAATAATCTTTCTGAATCATTTAGTACTCCATAACCCGGTCCTGTCTCACGGTAGTATATTCTAATAGTACCTCGGTTTAATAATAAATGAACTTTGTTAATCTAATCCTGGGTAATTCAGGAAACAGAATGTCCTCCTCTTAATGTCTTTTTCTGATAATGATGGAGATTTGTACTGATATAATTGCTTCCACGGAAGATGAAGGCTTCCCGATGGCTTCTTTCAGTCTTGGAAGGGGCCAGGGAAGTGTATTAGGTTCCTGTGGGTGGATGGAGCGGGTACACTCTTATCAAGGGTAAAAACTCAGGCCACGATCACATAGCAGTTTCTCACTGAGGGGACCCCAGGCCAACGACAGGAATTGGAGGGCCGGCACACAGGGAAAGTGGGCCAGAGAGTTTGGGTTTCTTCAACCCTTTCATTCAAACAGCCAGTTGATAAATATTCACTGAATGCCCATCAGATATCACGTATTTCACTGGGCAGTGGGGCTAAAGAAATGCAAGGCACCCAGAAATCCTTGCCATTCTAGAGTTCACGTTTTGGTAGAGACAGTCAGAAATGACATACAAATAGATCAACAGGGTATGTAGTATGTTAGGTGGCGGGAAATATTCTAGGGAAGGAGCGAAGAACAGAGGGGCCAGTTTTCAATAAGGGGGGAGAGAGAAGGACTCAAAAGAGAAAATAACACTTGAGCCAAGTCTTGGAAGCAGTGAATCCAAGAAGAAGACATTCCAGACAATCATAGAGAAGACCAACTCCAGAGGGCGGCAGCCAGGGAGGACGCAGGTTCAGTCTCGGAAGAAGCGGGGGTCCTGCGGCCATCCTGGGGACTCTGCAAGGGGCCATGGGCCATCTGGGGTAGAGAACAGACGTAATGTGCATGTACTGCTTAGACCACAGGGGACGGCGGCTTAACTAGAGCCCAGCGAGGAGGTAGAGTCCATGGTGGCTTGGACCAGAATGGGAGCAGCAGAGACGGTGAGAAGGGGTGGGTAGGTTTTCAAGGTTAAACGGAGAGGATTCGTTCATGGTTCAGGGGAGGGTGGAAGACGGACAAGCGGAGGGTGAGTCCAGAATGTACTGTCTGAGCAGCTGCTGCCGCTGTGGAGCGGGGACTGAGCTCATGACAGAGGTTGGAGGAGGACCTGGGGGGCAGCTGTGGGCGAGGATCTACACTGAGTCCCTCACTCGCAGCGCGTGTCCCTGGCAGAGGAGGGGACTCTGTTCACTCACAGATGATGCAAAATCAAGACAGCAAACATCTGTGGTTTGGAAGCAAAGAACCGAGGGACAGGATTCAACCCTGACTGCTTGTCAGTGAGGAGAAGTATTTTCCTTCTTTTTTTTAATTTTTAAAATTATTTTTATTTATTTCTTTTTTGAGAAAGAGAAGCAGAGCAAGACGGGGAGGGGCAGAGAGAGGAGAGAGAGAGAATCCCAAGCAGACCCCATACTATCAGTGCAGAGCTGGATGCGGGGTTTGAACCCATGAACCATGAGATCACGACCTGAGCCGAAACCAAGAGCCAGAGGCCCAACCGACTGAGCCACGCAGGCTCTCCGAGACATGTTTTCCTTCTACATTCTTAGGTCCTCGGCTGGGGCTCCAAGGGACGAAGGACACATTAGCAAGAGAAACGCACACACACATTTATTTAACGGAAGTTTTACATGAATTGGGAAGCTTCATGAGGAAATGATGACCCAAAGAAGCATAATTGCTGAACGCATTTATACAGGGTTGGACGAAGACCAGTCAACTATGAAAATGTGACAAGACAGACAGGTTCCACTTAATAGTGGAAAAGTAACTAAGAAGATAGTGTATTAGTTCACCAAGGCTGGTTCGTACAGGTTTCTCTTGGCTCCCTTCCTTCCGGTACGGGGGGGAGAGGGGGGCACTCTTCACATGGGAGTTTTATCTCCTGCTTCCAGGAAGAAAAAGGAAAGCCAGTGTCCTTCCTGCATCTGCTCTTTTTCAACATTCTTAAGTCAAAATCCTATGCCAAATCATCATATCGTGGGGGATGCCGTGACCCAGCCCCTTCATACTCTACCAACACCGTTTGCTCAAGACCACAGCTTGTGGAGATTCGCGTCCTGCCCCACGTGTTGTCTATGAATTGTGAGCCACTGAGATCTGCCACCGTTTGAAGAGGGGGTGATGGGGACATACTGTTTCATATGGCTCAGGACTGGGCTCCCTCCCCTTGTGATGTGGAAGGTGCTGGGCTTAAAGGGCACTCATGGGGGCTGCACTCTGGCCTTAGCCACCAAGGACAGAACAGGGCTACTAGAGCGTGGAAGCCTGGAGGGAGAGTACGCTTCTGGAGCAGCAAGAGCGCCCCCTGTGGGATGCCCTCACGAATGTGCCAAGGACAGTCTTCTCAGGCTCTCAGACAGGGGACTGCTTGGGACAATGGGCTGGCCTTGTGAAGAGGGCTTGGGGAGGCTAGCTGGTCCTTTCAAACATCTCTTTGCCCTCCCTTAAAAGACTGTCTTGCTGGAGGGCCTGGGTGGCTCGGTCGGTTGGACATCCAACTCTTGACTTTACCTTACCTGATCTCATGGTTAATGGGATCAAACCCCACATGGGGATTTGTACTGACAGCATGGAACCCGCTTAGGATTCTCTCTCTCTCCCTCTCTCTCTCTCCCCTCCCCCTCTCTTTCTGTCTCTCAAAATAAATAAATGAACAATTATAATAAATAAACAAATAAATAAATAAACAAACAAACAAACTTAAAAAACAAAACAAAACCAAAGACTATCTTGCTGAGCAAAATGCTAGCATTATAGATTCATCCCTTTCTAAGTCTGGAAGGATTTATAGTTCGGGGGTGGGGAAGTTCTTATGAACATTATTTTGGGAGAAGAAGCTCATTAAACATTTCTCATCTAGCACCCCCGGTAGGCACTGATTTCCAACATAAGTTGGAGGTGCACTTGGAATTGGGCAAAGGCTGTGTACTTGCAATAGGCTAGGGTCAGCCATCAGGAACAGACAAAACAGGTGCTGGTGAGTCAAGTGATAGGGCCCCACGGACTTGTGTGAATGACTGTGTTTTGACTGCAGCCTTCCCTGGTGGGGGTGGGGAAGGGCCGAGCACAGTTGGACTCTCCAGCCTTGCTCTGTTTACTCGTCTTTAAAGCTGACCCAAGGAAATGCCTTTAAGATGGAATCGATTCCCTCCTGGATTTTAAATGCTACCAAGAGAAATAAAAGTCCTTTGTAACAGATAGAGCTGGAAGGAGCCACTCTAAGAAAAGCAAAGGAAAACGATCAACCATTACACATCTGCAGCTGTGCTTACAGCCGTTCTACACTTGAAGCAAAATATTTCTATTACGGAACATGGAGCTCTCTTCATCTGTGTTCCCTAATATGCCCCTGGCTACCTATTAACATCTGGGGCCAATTAAGGCTGTTGATTTTGTTCTAAAATCCTCATGCAAAATCGAGTTTCTGATTATCTTGGAGTTTACCTCTCCCCGGTTCCTCACCACGATCCTTTGCTCTCCACCGAAACTCTTGGAGAAATTGTATTTTTCTCTAAATAGGTCAGAACAGGATTTTGCTTCCCATCTGGTTCCAATTTTTTTTATAGATGAACTTTGGGTATTTTCACCTGCCAGCTACTGTCCCTGAGTCGCTAACAGTGCTGAGCACATCCTGGAGTAACAGAAGGTCTACCAGTTGCCCCACCAGTAGGGGCCCTGCCTGCCCCTTCTGCTGAGTGGGCCCGGGCTGACCCCGTGCCCTTTTGTCTCAAAGGATCAGTGCTGCCTCCAGAGGATTTCACTGTGGGAGGAAGATCTAGAACATTAAGCTTTACTTTTTTTTTTTTTTTAAATGGACACTCAAAGGACAGAAAGACTGACTGTTGGAAACTGAACTGGCCCCAAATACATTTATTCATGAACTGTGTGCCATCCTAGCATAGCCACAAGAGCACTGGAAGGAAAACTCTCGCTTCCCAGCTGGTCGGCTGTGTGACCGGAAACAACTCTAACAGGCTTTCTTTCCTTTTTTTTTTTTTTTTTTCTTTTTTGAGAGAAAGAGAGACAGAGAGAAAGAGGGAGAGAGAGAATCCCAAGCAAGCTCCAGTGCACAGAGCCCGACATGCCGCTCAAGATCATGACTCGAGCCAAAATCCAGAGTCAGACGTTTAACCGACGGAGCCCCCCAAGCACCCCTCAAGCAGCCTTTCTGAACTTGCTTCCCCACTTGGAAAGCATAAGCTTGAGGAGAAGTCAGTAGTTGTTCCATGAATTTGTGCTACCGATGCTTTCATTTCCTTTGTGTGTGGAAGCCACTGTGTCGCACAGGTATGCTGGAACCTGAGGGTTCTGGAGGGCAGAGTGTGAAGACCAGAGGACTGGGTAACTGCAGTTTCCAGAGTCTGATGGGTAACTGCAGTTCCTGGCAAAAAAGAGGGGGTAGCATTGGCGACTGCACTCCCAAAGCACTTTCTCCCCTAAAGGATGGCATATGTCATCTTATTTGCTGGGTGACATGTGCACCTTGGGTCACGTTTTGGAACCTCCATTTTCTCACCTGAAAAGTAAGAGTATTGCAGAATGGCCAGGAGAATTCAGTAGACAGTGTGCAGACCACGCACTCTGAAGAAGCAAAAATGTGCGGACGGCTCATCTGTTTTTCTGATGTGATTTTTCAGGAGACATTATATTGCATAAAGCCTGCTTAAAACCATTCTTCCAGGCTTGTTGCATTAGTCACCGATAGGTTTAAGCTAGAGGAAGTTTTTCTCGTTGGGATTTTCCATTTTTCAGTGCCTTTCTACAACAAATGTATTTTTTAAAAGTATTAATTTTAAAATGTAACTATTTTGGAAACTATTCCTACTTGAAAGCAGTTCTTTGCTGTAAGTCGAAGGCTTAGAGGGAAAAAGGCAGTCAGGGCAGCAGCATGCATTGTATATGCTTTCTAGAAAGATCTTTTTTTAAAAAGAGAACAAAAGAAGTCTAAGCTAAGGGCAGAATTTGAATTTGAAGCGCTCATTCAGCAGCCTTTATAAGGAGAGGGTATTGAATTGTGTCCAAAGCAAGTATCGGATTTCCAGGGAAAGCAGATGAGAAGTTAGGAACTGTGCAGAAAACAGCAGATATGTCTGGTAAAAGGTTACAACCTTTTAAAATTGACAAGACTCTTTGGTCAGATAACAGAACCAAGAGCTGGAGGTCTTAATTCAGGCATAGAGATGGGGAGGCAGGAGGCAGGAAGCTCACAGGAAAAAAAAGTGTTCCACTGCCAGGGGCATGTGAGCCTATATGGAGTTATCTGAAATCTAGTTTAGGCGAAAGATTGGAAGTCAGAAATCTATATCTATGTCACATATGAATCAGCAAAGCAGTGAGGGGTCGTTCCCAGGGTCTCTCAGATGGCAGGTTCCCAGCCCAGTAGGATTGCCTAGGGCTAGGGCTCTGGGGACCTCGTAGCTCTTCCATTGTCACACGGGCAGCCTCGACCCACAGGCTGACGTTTCCATCCGATGCTTGCGCATGACGAAGACCACCTCCTTGACCAAAGGAAGTAAGTGTCCGCTGCTCTGAGTCTGCTTCTCTACCCGAACTCTACCTTGGCCCCCATCCTTGCCAGGCCCATGCAGCTCAGTTTCAGCAAAAATCCCTCCACCCTTGACATCTGGTCACCCGCTTTTTTTGATCAGATTCTTCATCCCCCACCCTGGTGGCCTGACCACTCTGGCCTGCCCTCAACAAGAGTTCTAGTAAGTCAGCTCGGCAAGACTCTCCCTACCCCCATGTCTCCTCTTGGTAAGCGTCCATCCACTGACACCCCATTCTGTTTGCTGTGATCCACGCTGAGCCCCGGTCCTGCGTATTTGTGATGGCAACCTGAATGACTAGGGCAGTGTCCCACAGCCCACACCTCAGTGACGATGTAGTGTGAGCTTCGGGTGGTGGTGGTTTATTTGTTTTTATTGCAGCGCGGTAGGACCTAGATTGTATCAGTGGATCGTAAGACACAGACTCTGGATCACAAGTTCCTTCCTCGAAACCACGAGCCCATCTAACTTTAGTCACGTGTCACAAACATCTGTGTCTCTCTCAAGGCATTATTCCATCATAATTGACCAGAAAATCCTTTTTAAAAACGTGACTATGGGGAACTCTTTTAAGAATTGGGATTTTCTCTTTACCTAGTGTGGCATCTATCATTTCATCAGACCCCTCCTGCCCAGTCAAGGTTAATTATTTTGTGCTCTTTACACATGACCGCCACGCTCCTGGTAATAAAGCCTTTTCAGGCCCTCATTCCGTTATGTCTTCATGGTCTTTTGGGCTCATGTCACTGCTGTCAGACCTCCCGGCTCTCGGCACGATCTCCCCAAGCACGCTAAGCTGCTCTGGGACCTCCACCACCTCATCCGTGAAGGGCGCTTCCTTCTCCCAAAATGGGCCAAGGCCCCTTAGCTCTCTCCTGGCACTTCTCAGTGCTCAGATTAGCTATAGATTGCCAGCGGGTATAGAGGGGTTCAGAATATGCCACCCCTATAAATGTGGAATTCACATAGCGATATTTTGTGCCAAAGGCACTTGCAGGTGCGGGAAGGGCTCTCTGAGCTCCCATTTTTTAGCCTAAAGCAGGTCGCCAAATTTCCCATCAGGGAAGTGCCTTCTCTGGACCGGGCAGGGCATGCTAACCCATGCTCAAATGGACCCATGCACACATGCCTACTCATCATTATACTCACTCATTAGTCCTCACCTCCGTGTAGCTCCTAGTCCCTGATCCAGAGCTTACTGCCCAAGCCCTCTGTCCTTTACATGCCCTTGATTTACCATTTTTTAATACAAAAGGCATATAAACTTTTCGCCCAATGACTTCTTGCATCTTCATGTTCCTTATGCAGACTCTCCTGTACATGAAAAAATGTTGAAGAATGGTGTATGCTTTTTTCCTGTTTATCTGTCTGGTGTCCATTTTTAATTTTTTTTTAACATTTATTCATTTTTGAAAGACAGAGTGTGAGCAGGGGAGGGGCAGAGAGAGAGGGAGACACAGAATCAGAAGCAGGCTCCGGGCTCTGAGCTGTCAGTACAGAACCTGTTGCGGGGCTCGAACCCACAAACTACGAGATCATGACCTGAGCTGAAGTCAGACACTTAACCGACTGAGCCACCCAGGCGCCCCTATCTTGTGTCAGTTTAATTTTTAGGCCAGCCACAGAACCTAAGAGGGTAGAAAGAGGTTTGCTCTCTCACACAGGTCTTAATAACTGATGTCATCTGAAATTCTTCCAGGGCCTACAGTGCTGTAACTCAGGGGGAAAATGGTTCATCAGACCCTTTGAGAGAATATTAATCTTGTAATTTTAAGAAACTTCAGCCAGTTAGTAAGAAAAAGACTATTCTTCCCAAAGGGTTGAGTATTCATAGCACACATGCCTGTCTCTTTGTAAGACAGTCCCGGGCCTGGGAGACCTACTCTCAAAGTAGAAAAGGGCCGGTCTGTCATCTTCTGTGTAGAACATGGCAGCTTCAGGTGGGACAAATGAGCCGTCAAAGTTACCTCCAAGAGGAAACCAAACGGAGAAGCATCAGGTTTCTAAATACAAATTATAAGCATCCTCCAAGGTCAATGAAAATCCATCAGGTAGAAGAAGCACATGGGTGAGGAGCTTGGGTCTTCCCTTGGTCCTGCCATGGCGGAGACAATGCTGGGGAGAGACACAACTAGGAATTGTTCTGAGTGCATTACACCCCCCTTTATAAATTTTCCCATGATCACGCATGATCATTTCACTGCCGTTGCTGTACGTGTGTGGATACATCAATGGTAAGGAAAGGCAGGATCACAATCCTCATATCTGATTAGCGCGGCCTTGGGTAACACATTCAGTTCCTGTGTCTTTAACTAAGAAACTTACACTAAACTATCTCTATAATTTCTTGAAGCTCAAAAGGTATACGATTGCGTGAGCCATGATCGTAATTTTAAGGCAGCGTTTACCAAGACTTGTATGAATCATCACTCCTAAGTGATGTTAATACAATTTGAAAAACAGGATTGCTTGGTCAAATGACTTGGAGCAAGGATGAATACTTTTCTGTCCTTTTGAAAGATTTATGATACAACTTAATGTATGAAGAACTCAAAGATCTTGCTGTCAGGTGAATAGTTTCACATTGTTTTACCCAGTGTTTCTTAAGTAACAATATGCCTTTTTTCGAAGTCTTTATCAATTCTTTGAAATGAATACTCCATAGAACATATTTTCCAAAATTGGGATTAAACTTTTATTTCATGTCATATTGTGAAACAAGTGATTTAGATACATAAGGTTAAGAGATCTAAAAATAAAGGTATTTGATCCGTTGTCTTTGGCCACGGTAATCTAGTACTAACTGGATGTGATCTTTAGGCATTAGTGGTCAACACCGAGAGAGTGTCCCTTTGTACCAGAAGTGCTAGTCCTGGTGGCTGCTGATAAAGAGATGTAATAATGGATATTTATGATTACTCACTGCTTCAGGGCCAAATATCCTGTCTCTGAACTCTCAAATTCATCTGATGACACACTTCCTGTTGTTTGCACTTTCCATGTAGTCTTTCAGTAACTTTGATGTTACTTTGGCTCTTCCAGTGGATTGCAAGTTTCCCCCATAACTTTAGTTTCTCCTGCAATGTTTACTTGTGGACTCCAACCAGGAATGTAATATCAGTCACTGGAGAAGTTGACACACCCACTTAAGTAAATGATACAGAAGCACACAGCGGAGGCAAGTGGCGGGTCAGCTCTCCCAGTTGCTCGAGGACCTGGTGACATTATTTCCCCATATGTAATGCCTCAAGGACGTGTACAGAGTCCTCTATATCTTTACTGCAACTGATGATAAGGGTGGGAAATGGATTTGAGTCAAGTGAGTTAACTAGCACATGAGCGAGAATTCCAGTAGCATCTATGTCGTTCTTACTGTTTAGCATATAATCTCTATTTTATGATGAATAAGAACCAGAGGTTCCAGACATGACACCCGAAAACTTCACACAATATTGTTTGCTAGATGTCTAAACTATATTTTAGAATGAAAATATATACTGATTTCTATGCATCATGCTTTGGAGGACATCTAAAACACTCTGAGCCATTGTCTTACCATTTCTTCCATTTCGAATTAAGCCTTTCAAACTTTTAACTTGGTGTTCCCCCAAATCAAAGTATGTATTTGAATATATTTGCAATCATGTGTGTAAGATCTTAAAATTGTGAAGTGTTTGCTTTACTCTGATTGGTGGAACAGACATGGGAGAATGAAAAATATATAATATATAATAAATATATGCAAATATATTTACCTAACATATCTACTTATCATATTTTTCTACCTACCTACCTATCATATGTATTTTTCTCTCTTTCTTTCTCTCTCTCCTTCTGTCCTTCTCTCTCCTTCTTTCCTTCTCTTTCTTTCCTTCTCTTTCTTTCTTTCCTTCTTCCTTCCTTCCTTCTTTCCTTCTTTCTTTCTTTCCATATGTCTGTCTGTCTATTGTCTCAGAGAGATGTTTAAAAGTACCTAAAGGTAAAGGTACCAGAGTACCTTTTCCATGATCTGCATTTTCAGGTGTTCAGGCTTGTACCATTTTGTTCATCTTCTCTTATTTGGGAATTTGGGGAAATGGCATGTCAGATGTGTAATAATCCCAAAGAAATAGTTATTATGGCCAGGTATCTGATTTATATTTTCCACTCAAACTCAATCATCTATATAAGAAAAGAGACACGAGTTCATAATTATTTCAATTCAGTTTCATTTTGCATAGTAAGTGTCACTGGATTTTATTATGTCATTGAACATAGTATTTTTTATTAATATACATTAACAATAAAAGTAATATAAATAGGAAAAATAAAACAAATAAAGTTCATAACATAAATAGTATGCTTATTTTATATAACTTATTTATTATATATTGTTTATATCACTGGATTTCATTTATTAAATAGACTGCCTTTTTAAAATGAATTTAAGATAAAAATATATGATTTTACAAGAATTAAACATTATTTATGAATGTGGGTGGTGTTTATTTGGACAAAATGAAAATAAGGCATAGAGAGATGGTACTGAAGGCAGTGCACAGAATGTGTACCATAAATGTCAGACTTTGATCCTGGTGATTGTGGGGAGCCACAGATCTGACTAGCAATTTCTATTGAAGGCAAGTAAGAAACACGATGAGTTAAACGGTTCCGAGATTACATAAGGGAAAAGGAAATTACTCTAGGAGAGACGCATCTATTTCTAGTTCATTTGGAAGTTTTCCCCAGAGGCTCCCCCAAAGAGGAGAGTGTGGAAGGCACAGAGCACCAATCACCAGAACACCCTCCCCAGAGACCGAGCAAGGGTTTCCATCCCGCCCCTCAAGGCATGGCAAGGGCACCCTGCCAAAGCACACTATTATAGGAACAGGCAGGAGAGGGAGATCAGGGGGGGCTGTAGAGTGGCTGGCAGCCCGAAGGGCACTGTCCCACAGGACAGCCACCTGCCCATCTAACATGGAGTATTCTAGATTATAGAGTGGACTACATACCCGTCAAGCCATGTTCCATGTGTTTCTTTCAAGGAGTCTTTCTCAGAATGAAACTTCTAGTAACTAGTGCGCATCAGTCCGTTACAGGTTAGAGGCCACAGAAAGACCTAGAAGGCAGCTTTGCCCTGTTCCTGGCTCAGTGCTGATGGGATGTGCAGTCTCTTACATGCTTTAATGGGATGTGCATTTTGAGAGTATGCAGCTTTGTATTTACGTAGCTGAAGGCGGAGTTTACACAGAGGACAGAGAGCAGTGGGGCCTGGGCTCTGGGGACCTGCCTTGCGAACTCTTCTCCCTTACAGATTAAGAGACTTCAAGGGTACAGAGTCCATTCCAGTGAAAAGGCTATGATTCTTTTGAAGGCAGTATGACTGAGAATCCTCCTCAGTTTTACAAAACAAATAGAAAGCAATAACGGAGGCCACAGAGTGCATCGCAGACACGTGATTTTAAGAACCGACATCTTTCAGAATCGATTAATTGCGAAATGCATGTTGAAATAATGAAGTGGCTAAGTTCCCATATAAAGCTGCTAATTTATCTCATTTGGTTAAATGTTGGGGAATATTGGCCATACTTGATAAAGGTACTTAGAATAATTGGTCTATAACCTCTCTCGTGATAATGATTAAGAAAGAGTTGAGCGCCAAGAGTCTATGAACCCCCTCTTGGTCTATACAGGCAATACAGCCTTCTGGTCCCTGTAAACAAATGTCTTAAACTCTCTTCTTTGTGGTCAATGTAAGAGAGAGACCAGGGAGACTTCTCTTTACCCTGAAGTAATATCAATATTAGCACCAGTATACATGCTAGTATTAGGAAATGTTCACAAAAGGGGCGGGGATCAAGCACCTGGCTTTAACCCTCTGGGAGTTATCGTCACATCTGTCAACGAACATCCCTATGGGCCCAATCATGGATTGCCATGGTGTTGAACAGCAGGTATACATAGATGTAAATGATTGTGGACTATCACTAGGATAATAAGATCTATCTTGTCTCCATCTAAATTCCTTAAAAGTATGATCTGACTGGCCACCATTCTATACCGTCAGCTTCATCTCCAGACTCCCTCACATTTTCTGCTCTGATGAAATCAAGTTATTTTTAGTTCCCGTAATTCCACCTGCTTCTTCTGCATCCTTGCCTGCACACGAGTGACTTCCTCCCATCTGGAATGGCCTCCCCTCTGCGCCTAGCCTACCTCATGCTTCGAGTCATGCTCAGGCCCCACCTGTTCCGGAAATACCCTTTCCATCCTCCCTCCATCTTCTAAGAAGTATTGATTCCATGTTCCAAGCAAAAACTTGGAGAAGACCTCTCTAATATTCCTAATGGAAAAAATCAATAGATTTATTGTAGCAAGGGGTCTTCCTGTTCAGTACGAGGTCCTCTCTGATTGTGATTATAGTGGGCTGTATTCCTTCAGTTACAGTCACATCTAAATCAAATCATATTTTCTGGGTGTAATACAACCAATCCTAAATTAGGACCAAAACCTTATTGCCACTGCAAATTTCTCAAGGTCTAAGTGTGGGCATTTTAGGTACAAGAAACAATGCAGATTCAAGAAAAGTATGCTTGCCCCGTCCTGCTAATCTGCTGCACTTCTTCGTGCCATACTTTTTGTGCATAAGCAGGCAGCCTGGTATTATTCAACAATTTATACTATAATTCACTCTCTTCATGTTTCAATTGTATTCATCCCAAAGGCTCATTTCCTTGAGTGTCCTCCAGCTCGAATTCAAAATCTTAAATGAAAGTTTGGCAAGGCGACTCAAGAGGTACTGAAGAAATAAGTCCATTTTTTTTTTGAATGAAAAGACGGCTTCCAGGCAAACTCACAAAATACAGTCACACAGATATTAGTTGTTAATAGTGGTTGGGCTACTGCACATCGCCTCCCACGTGTTGGCTTTGATTGATGGGCCACACGGTGCCTAATATGATGTGCATTGAGCCCTTCCCTTAAAGGATTAAGACGCTGACATCTGGTGAATGAGAAACAGCTTTATATTCCACCAAGGATGCCTCCACTGAGATTCATTACAGGTAAGGTGTCATTTTCATAATCGTGAAATTAAAACTACGTGCCGTTCGGCAGTAAATGCACATACACTGCAGTCCCTCTTTTACGAGCATATCCTGAACTTCTATTAAAGCAAATAATTACTTAAGCCCAGGTGTACCCAGTGGCCAACAATTATTCTGAAAATATTTCCATGAGCATTTCTGCACAACAATGATGATTCCATCAGTGGTGATATTTCCTTTGAAAATGGCTGTAAGCTGACTCATTCTGTTCTGGGGAAAGGAAAGATCTAGACCAAAAAAAAAAAAAATGTATCATGATTAGTATGCACTTAGTTCACCAAAAAAGATAATAGACTGATATATAAAACAGGACCCACTGGGCTCAAGTAAATTGTGGAATGGTAGGGTCTATTACAGCTATACAGTTAGATGAGTAGTGCTTTTTTTAATAGTTATTTATCTATTTTGAGAGAGAAAAAGAGAAAAAGAGGGAGAGACAGCATGGGCAGGGGAGGGGCAGAGAGAGAGGGGGAGAGAGAGAGAATCCCAAGCAGGCTCCGTGCCGTCAGCGCAGAGCTTGACGTGGGGCTCTACCCCACGCACCGTGAGATCGTGATGTGAGCCAAAATCCAGAATCGGAAGCTCAATGACCTGAGACCCCCAGGCACCCCCACAGGCATCCTGATACAAAGTGTCTAATTGGAGGGGAAACATCCTCAGAAGCACAAGGTGGTTCTTCCGTTTTAGGTAATCCTTTCCAAAGCACTAGACGAGGGCTCTCTTCCTGTTTGGGCTCATCTGAACTAAGGTGAATGAGACAAAGCTGCGGAAGTATCACAGGAGAATTATGATCACGATTCAAATGTGAAAAGCAGTAAAGTTTCAGGCGTGCAGGCCGAGTTAAAGACGCTAGTGCTAAAGCCTCCGTGAAGTTAGTGACACTCTTACCCTCCCTCTTGTTTCCTGTTTCACAGTGGAAGGAGATAGAGCCGGAAAGGCCAGTTGTTTATCCCTGCCACACAGCGGGCAAACCCAGAAGTGGGCGGAACGCTCTTTCCTGCGCCGGCACTGTGCTTGGCAAACGTCAGTAGATGTAGAAGCGTCAGACCAGGGAACGGAAACCCTAAAACAATACCTGGTTGCCAAACACCTTTTAGGAGCAAGGAATGTAACAGTGACTCTGATGGAAAAGTCGGTAACTGTAATTAACAGAAGCCACGAGGCACAGCTGGTGTGACAATTTCCAAAGGGAACATTTTTAGGAAACCACCATATGGCTTTGTTTTGTCCTCAATTACTTAACCCGGCCGCCTGACTTGGCTGTGTGAAAACACGCAGGTATCCGGGGGCGGGCCGCTTCAGGATCCGTGGAAACCCCGGGCCCACGTTGGGGACGGGGACCTCCTCCCCTGGTGTCACTGGGCACACTAAAATGCACCCACCGACCGCATGGGCACCGAACTCCAGTGTGAGGACCAGCTCTTGGAATTTTTTGACCACTGTTAGGTCAGCCAGTTAGCCATTGGCTTTGATTTCCCAGAAGCCCGCGTAGTCCACTGCGCTCTCACTGCTGTGGTCTGCGGCTGCGTGGGATCGAGGAAGGTTCAGGAAGCAACAACACACTGAGCAGATTCCTAAGTGACAGGGCCCATGGAGGCATCAGCTTGCGGACTGGACGTGATGTCCCGCTGAGACACAGGTGCCCAGGCCTCCCCAGGTCCCCGTGCTCCTGCAGCACGCCTCTGCAGGCTGGCGTCTGATCTTGTCATGGCCACGTTGGGCCCCATCGAGTGCTTTCCCTTCAAATAAGGCCTTTCACAGTGCCTCGGGCTGCTCGGGCTGCTGTAACAAACACCACAGACCCGGTGCTTACAAACAACTCTTATTTATTTCTCGCAGTGCTGGCAACTGGAAGTGCAAGACCAAGGTGCCGGCAGATTCCGCGTCTGAATCCAGGTTCATAGATGGCGTCTCTCTGCTGTGTCCTCACATGGTGGGGGGGCGAGGGAGCTCTCTTCTGTAAGGACACTGATCCCATGATGAGGGCCCCACCATCATGGCCTCATCACCTCCCAAAGACGTCACCTCCTAGGCCAATGCCCCTGGGAGAAAGTGACCTGAGGGAAGCGGGAAGGAGGGTAGGAGGGATTTCTGTAGTCGGACAAGAGACTGCAGAGACATATGCATGAATATATACACGTACGGTATATATACAATTATATATATGGAGTTAAAGTAGCCAGAGTTAAGCTTGAATGAGGGCCAGCAAGATATGACATGAGATACAAGGAGGGGATGAGAACGGGAGATGTTCGAGGGGGAGGAACTGGGCGAGTGCCCACAGTTCACACCGCAGGGTGGGCTGGAGTGGAGGGCGAGCACAGGGGGGGAGGGGAGGGCTGAGGAGGAGTCAGACGTTCTGTCTCGGATCGTTCACAGCCGAAAGAGCTATAAAACACCCAACGGCCATCTGGAGTTGACAGAAATAGGTACTAATGCTTGTTTGGAGGACGCACGCTGGTCCCAGAGCGATGGACTTATCGGCGAAGACTTGGGGCACCGCAAGGACCCTCAGATTTCACGTTTGCCCACGCACAATTCTGTACACAAAGAACACCACGCAAGCGCAGAAAGCAGCGCCCGACTGAACCCAGCTCACGGGAACGCACGCAACTCGGCCTTCATGGCCAGCAGCAGGAGCTCACCCCCAGCAGCAGGAGCTCACCCCCAGCACGGCGTCACCTGTTCCATCCACCCTGCCGGTACCTGCCCAGAACCCACGGGCTGTGGCCCCCGGGACGCCCACTTCCGAGAGCGGACAGCAATCCAGCTCCAGGTTCATCGTGGTAGTTAGTTGAGCGCTCTCGGCCATCTAGCCCGTGTGAATGTTTCGTGAGTTTCCTGACATCTTTATACATCGCTGCTGAATCGTTGGAGCGTTGGGCCTCACTCGGTTCCCCTGTGAGCCTTGTGGTTTCGGCTGCATGACTTTACACAGTGCGGTGGTTTTTAGGACGCATACGCCGGGGGACTGCAGAAGTGACTATCGGCGAGCGGAGTTCAAGGGAGAAGGCGCACTAGGGCGGGGCCCTGGGGGCCTTAGACATCGGGCTGTAGGAAGGGATGTGGCTGTCACAGCTTCTCCCCGTGGGGTCCTGGGCCGTCATTGTCCTCGTGCCGGTAAACTCCGCTGGGAGCGTCTTGAAGGCCTGAACGCACCTTTATACACATCTCTCAACTTCCAGTGAAGGGCCTGCCTCTTAAGAGCTGCTTGACAATTTGCTAAAACCTAGCTGTTCCTAAAACAATGTATGTCATTCTTCAAAATCGTAATCATTATGAACAAAATGACATTTGCTGCAAGTTTGATGGAGGTGTGTCAACCGAGTTATGTGCCTGACTTAAGCTCATTGAGTTCTTAAAGCATGTGTACAAATGCTGGCTCTCTCTCTCTCTCTCTGTGGGGTGCACTTTGTCTCATTTTGGAAGCTCTGTCAATGCTTCCCCTGTGAAATTCTCCAGAATCGTTCCCACCTGCCCACTCACCCACAGGGGTGGTTCTCACACACCCTCTCAGGGGCCCCCATGGCGACTTCCTCCAAGCTAGTTCCCCAGGCGTCTCTGTGACCCACGGGAACCCTGCCACGGACCAAAGGTTTGTGCCTCTTCCCAAAGTCCGCGAAGAAACACGAACCCCGAGTGTCATGGTGGCAGGAGGTGGGGTCTACGGACGAGGGTCCTGACATGGGGCCTTCGTGAAGGGGATCAGCGCCTTTATAAAAGAGACCCCAGGTCGCCCCCTCACCCATCCCACCCTGTGAGGACACAAAAAGAAAGTTGTCTGTGAACCAGGAAGCAGGGCCATCAGCAGAGTCTGAACCACCAGTACCTTGACCTTGGACTTACCCACCTCCAGAGCCATGGGAAATAAAATTTGTTATTTATAGGGGTGCCTGGGTGGTTCAGTCGGTCAAGTGTCGATTCTTGATCTTGGCTCAGGTCAGGATCTCCTGGTTTTGAGGTCGAGCCCTGAGTCGGGCCCTTTCAGCATGGATACTGCTTGGGATTCTCTCTCTCCCTCTCTCTCTCTCTCTGTTCCTTCTCCTCCCACCTCTCAAAATAAAGAAACAAACAAACAAAAAAAAAAGGATGTGGTTTATATGCCAGGCAAGTCTGGGGTATTTGTTGCAGTGGTCTGAACAGACCAGGACAAAACTCACACATCGTTCCTACTTGTGTGGTCAGAATTCTGCCCCCAGGGGCACTGTCACCGCCTTCTCCCCAAGGCCCAGGAGTGGCCATGTCTCTGGCAGCTTGAGGGTGGTGTCGCTGAGAGGGTCGAATTTTCTGGGCGACAGGAGGGAGGCAGAATGGACTGTGACCTGCTTCGAAATTATATGCCCTCTCTCGAGTCATCTTGACAATCAAAGGAAGGAGGAGGGAAATCCACTCGGTTGGCTTTGTTAGAATTTTCCCTTTCAGAACATTTGCAGTAAAATGCCTGGCACACCCATGAGAAAGTTCAGATTCTGAAAGATGAGGCTTCAGGGTTTCTGTTCCCCCGCGGGCAGTTGGCGCCTTCCCGTCGGGAGCTAGGGAACATGGGGAGTGTGGGTGGAGGCAGAAGCACCTTTCCTGGGGTCCTTAAGGACTCCCACCTCTTTCTCTGCAGATAAATACGCCCGGGTTCCAGTCACACTCGCTCTAGGGTCTCTCAAAGCGCTGCTTTCTCTGAGTTCTGAAATTGGCAATTGCCAGTAAAGAAATGGCACCCTTTTCTGACTCATAATCCATTTCCTAAGACTTCTTAGCTTTGCACACTTCGGCACCCTTAACGGACTGGCGCAACAAGACTTTTATGATGGCTGTCAGGGTGACCCACCTGTGTCTGAAATCCTTCCCAAACGGGCCTGTTTGGCCGCCTTCCTGCCGTGGTACATAAATTTCCGTGTGTGTAAATAATCACACTCCCATCCGTTCACTGGAGGGAGGTTATTGTATTTCACACGCTGTGAAAAGCCCAGAGCGTCTAAAGTCATGCTTTATAGCATCACCGCGGGCAAATATATCATTGTCAGAAGGCTTACTCCAATAAAACCTCTTTATGGGTGATAGATTTTATTTGCGAGTTTATGACAAATATCTGAAACATCAGGTATTCATGTTGTAATCACCTTTTATGGGCTTTAGTTTTCTTCCATGCTTGGAAAGGGCACGCGTACCCATGTCTGGGACTTAGCAAGACTGATGCTTTGATGTGGATTCCTCAGGCGGCCTTCGACAAGTCGCTCGATCCCCCTGCGTTGCACCTTTATAAAACCTAACTTGTCTGCATGCCATGATAATTAATTGGGCATTAATTCTAATGTCCTTTGAAGATTTGAAAGTGCTCTGTGTGGCCATCACTTCAGCCGCTTCATGAGTTTGGGCCCTGTTTATTGGTTTTCACTGATTGCTTTATTATTTTTATTCATACATCAACGCCAATCCCGAAATACGAATGTTCCTATTGCATCTCCCTGTTTGGAAAGGAGCCTTCCAGTTTGGCAACGGGAAGTGGTGTGAGAGTATGTGGGGATGCGCCCCGGTGGAATTTGCTGCGTTCCTTTGTTCTCTAATACCGAATCGTGAGAAATCTGCCCTGTACAGACAAGCTTGAAATAGATTCCAAAAATGGCGTTTTCCAGGAAGTGCCGATTGACGCGTCTAACTGGGTGGTCACTGTGCTTGAGCAAAACCTGGGCTATTGAGGAGTGGGTTTACTTCCACAGGACACAGTGAAGGACTGGCCAGTCAACCACTGATCTTCGAGGAGGCAGATGTCCACAGTGTGGTCTGTCTTTCTGTGTGGTCACTGTGCTTGAGCACAACCTGGGCTATTGAGGAGTGGATTTACTTCCACAGGACACAGTGAAGGACTGGCCAGTCGACCGCTGATCTTCGAGGAGGCAGATGTCCACAGTGTGGTCTGTCTTTCTGTGCTGGGGGAGACCGGGCAGAGAGCAGATGGGTCTGCGAGCCACGGCTCTTCCTTCGCACTCCCTGTGGAGGTGCCAGACAGTGGACCACCCACCACACACTGTCGTAAACGCCACTGGGGTTCTTCAAAGCAGACCCCGTGAATGGAGGACAGTGGGTTTCCTCTGTGTCCACACAGAGTGAGGCAAGGCAGGCTTGCATGGGAGACAGAAAAATCTCTAGAAAATTCCAAAATGGTTCTGGAATCTAGCTCTGCCCACATACCTGCTACATAATCGTGAGTACATTTTATAAATTGTCATACCACCATGTCCTCACCAGTCAAATAAGGAAAACTGTGTCTCTTCCGGCTTGGAAATAGAAATGGAAAAATGCTCACATTGCGCATTGCATATTTTTAAGTGGAGGCAGGTAGAAAGTTAAGATTTTAAAAGTTGGACCTAGAGAGTATTACGCTAAGTGAGATAAATCATACAGAAAAGACAAATACTATATGATCTCACTTATATGTGGAATCTAAAAAACAACACAGGGGCACCTGGGTGGCTCAGTCAGTTAAGCGTCTGACTTCAGCTCAGGTCATGATCTCATGGTTCATGAGTTCGAGCCCCACGTTGGGCCCTGTGCTGACAGCTTAGAGCCTGGAAACTGCTTTGGATTCTGTTTCTCCCTCTCTCTCTGACCGTCCCCCACTCATGCTCTGTCTTTCTCTCTCTCTCTCTCTAAAAATTAAATAAACATTAAAAAATAAACAAATGAATAAACAAAATAACAGAAAGTAGAAACAGAGCCATTAATACAGAGAACAAACTGATGGTTCCCAAGGGGGAGAGATGGGCAAGATAGAGGAAGGGGAGGGGGGGGGTCCAGGCTTCCAGCTCTGGAATGAGTGAGTCTTGGGGATGAAGGGAACAGCACAGCAAGTACACTCAGCGACACTGTGATAGTGTCATATGGGGATGGATGGCGGCCTCATAGCTTAGAGAGATGTCGACTCGCCATCTTGTACACCTGGAATTAATTAATGTAATGTTGTGTGTTAACTACACTCAAGTAAAAAGATTTTTTTTTACAAAAGTCAACCATGTAACATGATGAGGAATATTTAAAAGACATAGGTACTGCCTGAAGGTGAGCTGGACATTAAATTAGATTTAGAGGTGACTCGAAATCACTCTGACGGCCTCTCCACTCAGCTTGTTTACTCCACCAGCGAACCAGCTCCCTGATTCCATTCCAGAAAAAGCATGCTTCTACCTAGCCGACTGTGCCCTCCCTTCAAAACCATGTATTTCCAGAGTTGATATTGGAAGTATACGTTTAAGTAGTCCAAATGCGAAAGCCGAGAAAAGCAGGGGTCACAGGTAAAGGCTCCTGCATTTCTCACACACCTGAAGGTGAGCCTCATTTGGTTGAACTCATTCCAGCAGTAAAACTCAGAGGAATTTCCAGTGTCGAATCCGGAATCTGCAGCCACTGTAAAACCCACCGTCATTGCTAAATTTAATAGTGCCACGTATGCAGACCCGAGGAATAAAGGTGTCTGGCGGTGGGCTCAGGATGTCTACCAAAAACGAAAACCCGCCTCGGCTATTTATTCGCATAGCATTTGGTGACGCTTGAGGAACTGGATAGCATTGTTAAAGACCTAAAACATTTTCGTTGTATTTTGCCTCTAGCCTTCTCCCTGCCAGTGTTCAAGAAATTGAACTATATTATTTACTTTGTAAGTTTTTACTCTGTATATAGATTTTACTAAGTGAAAGGTACCTGTTGGCACCGTCAACCAATTAATTTCCCAAGACCTATTATTTTTGTTCAACATGTAAGATAAGGGAATTTAAAATGCGATTCTAGCTTACAAGGGGCTCTGTGTATTTTAGGGAATGAGAGTAATCGCATGATTAATCGTTAAGTGGACAGCAATATATATGTAGTGGCAATTTAGGTATACAAATCAAACAACGGGCTGTCTGTGCTGTTGAGACCACTGTCAAGTGGAAATGCATTAAATAAAACCCAAAAGGTGAGAAGTTAAGGAGTGAATGAACAGGGCGAGTCAGATCCCAACAGCCTTGCGCTGTTAGGATACCAGCAGCTGAGAACGGAACGGCCGGGGCGAAGCCCGAGGCTGATTGGAACGTGCGGGAGAACAGCGCTGTGAGCCCGCCCTCCGCGCTCCTGCCATTACCGCTGCGTGATTCTCGCCCACGGGCGACAGGAACACGGCAAAACCCAGAGCGTGCAGTGAGCTGCTCTGAACGGAACGTGGGCTCGGTTTCCTGATGCTGATCACAGAAGAATCTCCTTTCCACCCAAGCTTAGTAAAAAAGAAAAGAAGAGAATTCACAGTGAGGAAGGAATTCGCGCTCAAGTGCGGAGAATCAGAGAAAACGTGCCCCATGTGGGTGTGCCATTTGGAGGTTCTCGGACTGCTCCAGGATTGAGATGGCTTCGGGTCCCAGTCTAGGAAGCTTGCCCTGTAGACCCTAACGTGACTCTTTCCTGCTCTCTCCTTTAGCGAACCAGCTCCTTCCTCCTGTGCCATGCCATTTTCTCTGTCCCAAGAGCTCCCCATCTAGCAACCAGTCCACCGGCGATCATTGGCTGAGTCCTAGTTTCTCTTTGAAATACCTAATGAAGCCTAATGTCACCTTCTTATGGTGGTCTTCAGACCCTGCCGGGCCTCTCAGTTCCAGGCCGAAAGACCTGGTTCCTCAGGCTGTCTCTGGCAGCATCAGCATCCCCGGGGGATGGGTATTTTAGAAATGTTGAATCCCAGACGCCACTCCAGACCGGCTGACTCAGAGCCTGCATTCTAACAAGGTGCCCAAAGAACTATTTGCACATTAAAGCTTGAGAGGCACTGGTTTAGAGCACCTGGAATCCTTCTTCACAACATGTGCCATTATTAACAGCTAAGCAGGCGTGGGCGATTTCACGCAGCGCGCTCAGAGCTCGTGGCTGACTCACTGGTGTTGTCTCGCTCCCCCCGTCAGCAAGTTCTGTGGAGCAAGGGACCTCATTTGTCTTCCCCTTCTTTGTGGGGCCTGGCCTAGCACCCTGCTGAGCATGTTGTTGAATGAATGGGTGAATGAAAGAATGAATGAATGAATGAAACATTTGGGAGAAATATCCCTCCCACCTCTCCGTTTCTGAAGCTGTGGCACCCACTGAGGGGACCGTGACACCATGGGCAGGAGAGGAGTGACTGTAGCAACCCCCCCCAAGAAGATAGGCAACCACAGGGACTTTCACCTCCCACCCTCCACCCCCGCCCACCCCACAGTCCCCGAGGCTCTCAGTGAAAGGAAGGACTGAGAGTCTCGAATCAGGTCTTGGACTGTTTCCCAAAGAAATAAAGGTTATGACTGTAAGACTTTCAGCTGCAATTAGCCACCTGTAGTATAAGAATCGCACTTCTGGGCGGGTCATTCTCTGGAAGCTCTCTCGACCTTCCAGAAAAGCTTGAGCCAGCTTTACCCCGTTGGCAGCGCCTACTGGAGTGTTTTGTACATACTTGTTTCTCGCCATACTTCTAAAATTAGACCTAATAGAATTTCTTGGTAGATCTATTTGTGATAGATTGTACCCTGTGGGAAACCTTGAGACTTCGGTCACTTCAGGGAAGCCTCCACATGACGCTATAAGGGAAAACATTAGCTTCATGTGAGCAAGACATAGAAAGACTTGTAAAAGTCACCACAAAATGAATGCACTTGAAGACACAATTAAAGCTCCAATATAAACACACCCCATGCTGACTTTACATCTATCTGCTTCTCCCTTGAGCCCCTCCCTGTGCAACTATCAGTATTTCAGCAAAATGCCTGTGGCTTCCCTTTTGGTAATACAAACCGTTCTTCTTGCCTGAGAAATTCAGTGGCTGTTTAGACTCAATGCTTTAGACCATCCAAAGAGTTAGAAGCGAGGTTTATTTGATCAAGCGAGTGTCAGTGATGTTGTAAGGATACAATATACAGAATACAGGGTAACCCATAAAGATGCCATCTTGTAGTGGAAATCAGTGTTTTCACCCACACGGCTTATTAATGAATGCTCGAGTTCGGGGGCAAATAAGACAAAGAAAGGAAAAATTCCTGGTCAAAAGGACCCTTCGCAGAGCATTAGGATAAATAAGGAAATAAGGAAATTTACCTTCCTGGGTTGTAGCTGAACCAAAATGTTATTTTCAGAAAGGCCTATTATTGCATAACCAAAATAACATAGGCGATGAGGTCTGATTAAACACAATCCGCGTTTACATCTTAGAGGTGTTAAATGTGAAAGATCATTATAATTTATCTTTAAACTGGAAATCGAACCAGTGGTTTGTTAAACAAATTCACATCTGCTTGGTCTAAATAGCTAACGGTTGCTTTGCTTCTGAAATCCGTGAGTCTGTCTCACAGACTCCTCTCTTTTTATCTTTTGTTTGGTCCTTTCTGGCTCCTAATAGCTCTTGAGGGCATGGCCGGAGCACATCTGCTAACGTGTTCGGCTAAATGGAATCATCATCTTCCAGAAAGCGAATACTGAAAACGCGCCTCTGTAACCAGACCTTTTCGGTTCCCTCTGACTTAGCAGAGATGAGTTTTCATCGCTGGTCACATGCTGTGCCTCAAAAACTAAAAGATGCACATGGCGCCGGAGGGCGAGGGGGTGTGTGGTAGAGATGGGGGAACGACATGTGGCCACCACAGAAAGATCTTCAAAGTTTATTTTTTCAGCTTTCTGGAGTTAGAAAGTCCTACGGTGCCATCATGAAAGAGGAAATTCTATTCTTTCCATCAAAATAAAAAAAAAATTCTCAAAGGGCAATTTTTAAAGGAAATGTTGACAGCAGAACTAGGTGGGCAGGTGAGCATTGGGGTGCATCGGAACCGGGAAAAAAATCCCCAGGAGAAAAATTGATAGAGAGATATGTCATAAACAAATGTCCTTTTGTTCGTTGAGGTATTCAGATACTGGGAGCTAAAACTGTTTTAGATTTCTTTTTTTCTTTGCTCAAAGTCCTATCAGCAATTCAGCAAGGAAAAGAAAGATAACAAGAAATTCGATCCTGTTTTTCTCGAGAATCGCACATTCCATCTATTTGGGCTTGCAGCCGTGCTCTCTCCTGCGTAGTCCCCTGAAAGCAGCCTTTCGGGGGATGTGGCTGTACACACTTTCACATTATAGACGAAACAGACCACACTGGAAGGTCCATCTTCCATCCCTGGGCAGAAAAAAAGTGTTGATAATCAGAGAGCTTTGGCGGTGAAATTAGGACTTCTTTTCAGAAGCATCGATTGGGAAACAAAGAGCTATTAGGAACGATGAATAAACAGGTCTTATTAGGGATTACTCTGGGTGGCGTTTGGCCTCACCTGCATTTTGGCTCCTTACACACAGTATAACGGTGGCGTAACTTTCTGCCAGAGATTTCGGTCCAGACATGACAAAATGCACTTTTTCTTTGCCAGGCTGGAGGTGAACACCCTACTTCACTTTTTTCAAGAGGTCAGGATGAGTACCGTCCTTTGATTATGGCTGAAGGTATGAGTTTGAGACTTCTAGCCTGTGCATGAAAGGATGAGACCAGAACACAGAGCAGAGCAAAAGGTCTCTGCGCAGTCGGCTCCCTACATTAAGGAGAGAAGAAACCCAGTTTGTGCATGCAGAGGAGACACTACTAGGGTTTACTTTCGTGCAGGAACACGGCGTTGGCAGAGGGGTCTCCCGGGTTCTTCGGAGGCAAAGCACCACCTCAGAAAGAACACAGGATTTGGAGTTAGCTACCACTGCTTTGTTCCAGGGTCACCTACCTGGGAGAAACCAAACCCAAGGTCATGGTGAGCAGCCCCCGGCAGCTGCATTTACTCATGCACCATTTCATCACACCGTCCTCCACAGACAAGGGCATCGTTGTTCCTACAGCCCTGATTCTTAAATATCATGAGAAAGACTTTCTAGGCTGAGTAACCAACGTGGATAACTTCATTCAGTCAGTGGGGATTCCCTGTAGGAATCCCAGGGGAGATATACAATACACACTCAGATAATGGATGACACGAAAGGTTTTAATTACAGAACTCCAACCCTGGGCTCAGCTCTGTGGCCGCGGTGAATATTGTGGGCTCAGCTCTGTGGCCGCGGTGAATATTGTCATGAGCTCCCCGTGGAATTCGATTTGGAAATTCTTACGGGATAAGCAGGGATTTACAACCAGTCTGCAATTCCCTAATCATGTGATTTGGGGAAAATGTAATCTGATGCAGGGGTGTTGCTCTGGCAACGTCTTGGATGCCGAATCGTTTCTCTCTAATTTTCCAGTTAACTTGGGCCATGGAGTGTGTCGTCTCTATGTGTCTATGTGTACGCAGACGACATATCGTAACCCATCTGTTTAGTGAGTAACAGACTAAGAGCAAAAAAGAAGCCAAACAATTGTATTAATTCACAAATTATTTTACTAGTTTATTATAGTTATTTTATTGATTACATTAATATATCAATTGTCTATATAATAATATATTATTAATATATTAAGGATCTAGAAAAAAATAAATCTATATCTATGCACAGGAATGACGACCATCGTTTCAAAAAATCTCAATATTATACGTTGTTGCCTTTTTAATAAAAGGTGTTAGATAAAATACTTGAATCATTAAAACATTACTTAAATGGGATAGAAACAGAAAGTCGGAGTTGAGTAATTACCTGAAATCTCAGAAACAAAATACAGATGATTCAAATTGTAAACACTCTCTAAGTGCAGTTACTATAGAAATGTCCGTAGTGATTCAACAATATTTTCAATAACTTGCAAAAGCTATTTAGCGTGATAAAAGCTTTTTGTATTCCACTTGAGGAGCAATTTGTTTAACATGTCCACAAGAAACGCTATCGCTTTTCCAAATTCAGGAAAATTCAAAACCCTAAGCTGAATGAAAAAATGGGAATGAACTAATTTCTTTAGAGAGCGTGAGTTAAAACAAAATTAATTGTGAGTGAATCAGAAAAGCTATCTTGTAGCTAGTGAATTTTTTGCCCATGTCGGAATTAGACAACACAATCCCCGCCAAGCTCCGAAATGGTCTCCCGTTGGGCACTCC
The DNA here is from genome assembly GCA_030068075.1 of Paguma larvata. Lineage (NCBI taxonomy): Eukaryota > Metazoa > Chordata > Mammalia > Carnivora > Viverridae > Paguma > Paguma larvata. Next base: position 133,691,315 of record CM057828.1, read on the forward strand.
CAGGATCTGGAATTGTTTTCTCAGACTAACAGGAAAGGGAGGAGAGTTGAACTGAAAGTCCCATCTGGTTCTCATTCCACATCCCAGGAAACGCTCCCGCACCAACTCCAGAAGACAAAAGCCAGGTTATAGCGGCATTACTTTGAGGAAATAAGCCAAATGACTCTAAAAGGCTTCAGCGCAGCTCTCTGGTCGTTGGGACATCCCTGCAGTGTGGGCGGCGTGGGTGGCCGCCTGGAAGAGGAGACACTGTTTTCAAGTGAGCATCCCAGGGTGTCCAAGAAATTTCATCATTCATAATACCTTGTGAAGCTCCTATCTGACTTGAAATACAGCCTCCTCAACAGGCATCCCATGGGAGTTTCCAGCACTATCAAGTGTGCTGAACACCTGTCAGCCCCCTCTTTGCGAGAAGCCCTTACTGGGTGCCATTACTGGACCTGCCCTCCCACGACCATCGCTTTTCCCATCCAGGACTGAGTTCCCTGTGTCTGTATTTATGCTCAAGTTCCACGCTGCCCTCGTCCCCAAGGTGTTTTCTAATTTTACCGGGTTTGGGGGGAACAAGATGAATTCAGGAAGGTAACAAGATTAAGGTCCCATTTGGTCGCTGGTGCTTTGCTCCCATGTCCATGAAGTTTGAGTTCGTGAACCCTCCAGTGTGGGCGCGGTGAAGGCAGGGATGTGTGCGTACACAATAGCTTGTAAGTTTTTGAGCCTAACCTAGTTAGTTACGTGTCTTTGGCAGATTAATGGGCCATCGAAAGACACGTGTCCTCGAGTGGCAAATAGATTACATTTATGTATCTATGTATAATACAGATTTTTATACAGACATGCTCTAGTGAGTCCTCATGGAATTGTATAGAAACAAGGGGCACAGTAACAATTTAAGGAAAGCAAGCAAGATTAAAAAAAAAAAAAAACGAAACAAGACAAAACTTGAATTTCACTCACAGGAGGGTATTGAATTTCTTTAGATTCCAGTGCCTGAATTGGCAAAGTAAAGGGAGCAAGGTGGTATAAAAGGCCTCCAGTTCTTTGGTGAATCAAAAAGTAAATCATGTTTTACTGTAATTGGAAAATGAAAGTTAGACTCTGTCTTGGAATCATATAAACGTCTATGATAGGGCAAAACCAACCGTAGACAGAACCTAATACTTACGGGTCCTCTGGGGTCAAGTTCATCAGATGGCATCTCTTTACAGGATATTGGGAAGGCACAATCCAATGCAGGCCATCGCCGATAAAGCTTCAAATGCCACCGCCCAGGGAAGAGGGTCCCAAACAGAGCTGTATCCATGGAGACCCTCCTACAGCTGGGTACAATTAAGACTAGAGCTAGCCAGACTTCCCCGATAGTTTCTGAGGTTTACTATAAATGAAGATAATATTCTAATGTTTTTCTGGGGCAGAGGAAGGGTATATAAGGAGGCTGATGGAGTCTGAATGGCATGTCCATGTGCAGTGAGGTTTTGACAATGAATGATGGGCAGTGTGAGAAAAATAGCAGAAGACCAGTTGAGAATAACACTGTAAGAAAAAAACAATTCATTGCCTGACTTTGCTCTGACCCCACTGTTGAGGGACTCGGGTCCCATTTGTTGCCCAGGTGACAGCGTTCACACAAAGATACCTCTTTGTAGGAATGTGTTCTGACAATGCAATGAAACATCAGTGATCGTGTTTCAGAAATTAATCCAGGCATTAGAAATCATTTACACGCACATAAAACCATGAGTAAGAGTGGAGAACGTCAAGGCAATGGGTTCTTTATCCTTCTTACTCAATGTACATCAAATCGCTGCCACTTTCGAGTTTACAAAATACAATGTAAGCACATTCCTAATTCCTTCAAGAAAAAAAAATGTGCACAAATTCCCCCAATGTCTAAACTCTTTTTTCTATGGTCAAATGACAGTGTGTTATTTTATGTTATCCTATTTTAATTTGTTCAGAAAGAAATAAATTCTTTTGTTGTTTCTTCTGAATTAGTTTAAATTTACCCCAAACATTGAATAGTTCTGAATCGAGAATCACTTTATTGCTACTTCAAATTTTACGCGTTGTGTGCACTTAGCATAAAACATGGGTAAACTACAGAATTTTGTCTTCCGTATAATACGAAACTGTTTTTACCACACAAGTAATGTCATCCCCACTGGCATCCCTTCGCATAAGAATACTAAAACTGGCAATATGTTATGAAGATTTCTGGCGTTTATACCATATTTGCGTGAGATATTGCTGAATACCACATTTCATTTTGTTCTTTCTCAAGCTTAAATAACACATAATCTTACTTTTAAAACAAACTGTACTTTTTTTTCCCATCAGTAAAGCAGTGCTTGTGTTGTGAGGAATTGACCTTTAGTTAGTTAGATCATCAAATATCACTATTTTAATGTAATTTTTAAAAATCTAAAAAAAAATGGAAACCCATTCCTTCTCCTCGAAAATAGGCAGTGAATACAGATGTTTTATGTTTCTTTTTCTTTTTCTTTTTCTTTTTTTTAATCACTTACATAGTTGAAAGCCTTTCGTAAACCCCAGTGGTTTTTTGGAAAGTGCTTTCATGGTCGTGTAAGAATATGTTCTCCATGTCGGTAGTAGATGGTAGCCATGGAATTCTGGAAGCCGATGTTTTAGCCGTCCACATGAAACAGGTGAACGTTCCTCTGGTTAGGTCAGCTCCTGTTACACTATGTTACCGCCGAGAACGATAATAGAATCCTCCCGTAGGGTTTGTGTGGTATAAAATATTGTATCTGTTCTATAACATTAAACAGGTGAGGGAGATCAGACAGTATTTAAAAAGAGTGGCTTCAGAAATGGCGTCTTCAAAGACATGTGTAGTGGGGGCTATGATATCTTTTATAAAAAATTCCCTTATTTTCAGCTCCACTCTGCCTCCTGTCTCAGGACAGCTGCTTTCTCAGTAGACCTGGAGATGCTTGGTTTTAATTGTCAAATGTACAATACTTAGCCATAGATTGGATCAAGTTCACCCTAAAAAAGAAAATAACGTACCTGCAGAGACAAGCCTAGCCATGCGATTAATATGTAATAATTCTGAAGGTTTGTTTTTTTCTTAAGGGATTAATTTTACTTGGCCAACGATGCTGAAATATGCCTCCAGCCTCTTGGCACGGAACATGCTTTCCCTCCAGTGTGGACCAGCTTCCCCTCCGCTCCCCCCTCAACCATGCCCCGGAGTCATGCGTCTACCGTGCTCTGTACCAGAGCACGCCAGGGTGATGTTTACACTGGCTGTGATGGTCTGGGGGACATGACGTCCTACAGCAGGCTCCGTGTTTCCAGGGTCACTTGGCAGCCCCCCCCCACACACGCACACACACGTGCATATGCACACAGACTCGAGGGCAGGCTCTTTATCCCACTTACTTCCAGATCCCTAAGGACCCCGTTCTTAGAGGTTGATTGATTTGGGCTAGATTTGGCTTCTTCATCAAAATATTTAAATGACTCATTTGTGTGCGCGTGTCTTTTTTCCCCAAAATTTCAGTTCCCCATTGATTGAGATCTGCGATTCTTCAGAAACAAACAAATCAACCACACTGCGTGTCCTCTCTCACCAGTTCTTGGAATCCTTCATCTGTTCACTGGAGACCTGGCAGGGCAACAACCTTTGCCCTCCCTGTGAGAACGAGGACCCTTGGTCCCCCCCTGTGTCTGTCTGTCTGTGTAGTCTCGAGCTTTGGAAAACAAGTGGAAAGGGAGACAGTCGGATTGCACCTGCTACCGCTGCTCCGAGCGGCACTCTGGCACTCCACTCGCTGGCCTTTCCCCTACTTTGTGTTGTTTGCTTCTCACTTTCCAAAACCCCCGTCAGTGCCCTGTGCTAAGACCTGGCAGCACATGGTCACTGTCACTGCTGCCTTTCATTCCCTTGCTCCGTGTCTACCTCAGCCCATCCTGCTGAACCGGAGTCCAAGAGGACATTTATTTCTGCTGTCCATGTCATGCAACCCCAGAGGAAGTCGAGCAGAGCCACCTAAAGCTGTTGTCCCCCTTTCCTCTCAAGACCCGGGGCCCTTACCATCACCTCCTGTCCATGGCAAGATGCCACCCAAGCCCACATTGAGATTTGCGGAGTGATCATGGTTCTCCTCTTAGGACCCTCTGCTTTTTGATGGCCTGAGAAGCTTCAGGGCAGGGGTTTCCACACTAGACGGCGTACTGGAACCCCACTGTCTGAGGCTGTGCAGGGTTCATGATCCTGATCTTGGTCTCCATGTCTACCCGTGCATGGTGGGAGTCACACGCATGATGGTGGGAGTCCCACACTCCTGGGTGTGAATTCTTGCTCTGCCCCATCTTAGCATGGTGGCTTTTATCGTGAGGTGACCACTCTCTGCGAGATGGTTCCTCCTCCTTGAAAATGAGACTCATAAACTCAGGAGCTACATGAGACATTTTTTGAAAAATCCAAAATGAGAGAAATCTAAAATTAGGGAGAATGGATTGAGGCAACACATTTAAAAGCACCTGTGTCTATGAACAGAGTTTCTACTAAGTTTCCTCTAATGCTAGCGTAGCATGGACCCAGAAGAATGTGACGAGAAAGGTCTAGGTGCAGAAAACAGGAGGCTGTCAACAAGGTTAAAGGAACAGACTTCGTTTCTCTAGGTTTGTGGAATGATCACTTTGGGAGAGATGTGTGAGGGTGACATGTGACAGAGAAAAAGCAAAAGTGCTCATTTTCTTGGTGTTCAATCTTCTCCACCAAAGAAAATAATCTCCGAATTGAAAGGTGACGAGAATTGTTCGGATAGGCGTGAGTGGGCGTGGGCTCCCTGTGCCTAGGAATGGCAGCTTCTGTTAGAACCTCCAGGTGTGACGGGACACCGCTGAGGACATGCCGCAGACTGGCTGTTCTCCTGGGTTTTGAGGGGAAACCCTGATAAAACTCTACAGCAGTTTATTAGAGCACATAAAACAATTTATTGGAGTTTGGAAAAACAAAACAAAAACCAGCAGGTTTTGCTAAAAATACATGCCACGCTGTCGTTACTTTCTGATAGCAATGCCAGAAATACAAGAGTAATCTCAGAATCCCCTTTTTACATTTTATTTTGGTGCCTAACTCAGAGGCAGCGAGTGTGTGGCGTGGCTCCAGGTCCAGTCCACTGTGTGGATAGACCACCAGCAATGGACTCGGGACACCAAGGGTCTCCCTGCCCCACCAAATAACGGCAGGGGTTGGTGGGAGGTGAGAAGGAGAGAATTCTGTTACAGTGACATAAATGTACATGATCTGAAGATGACCACAAGGCTGGGATTCTGTCTCATGCCAAAGTACCCTGATTTGGTAAGTGGGCCAGCTGGCCGCGGTGTCTAGCATGGTGATGACCAAGCCATAATCATTGAGTCATCTCTAGAGCAAAGTGTTTCAAGGAGGGAGTGAATAGGAAGGTGCCTATTGGATTTGGCAATATGGAAACTACTGGTGAATTTGGCGAGAGCCCTTTCAGGGAGCGATGCAGGGAGATGCCACTTGACCTGGGGTGAGGAATGAAAGAGACTTCCAGGTCGTGATGGCGGGATGAACACAGACATCGACTTCCCTATCTGAAACAAATTAAACTGTAAAGAGACTTTATTGGACAAAAACCCTTAACTTAAAGGATAACGTCAATGGCAAAGACAACAGCACAGTTTAGAAGCTTCAGAGCATACGGATGGCGGTAACAACCATTCCAGAAAACAGAATCTAAATCTGGCGGCAGAAAAATTATTTAGTTAATTCTTTATTTAATTATGACCAGACAGCAAAATTATGATCAGACAGAATCTTCAGACATCTGAGAAAAGCTTCTAACATGAAGATAATAGAAACCCATACAAAAACAAATTGCAAAAAAGAAAGCAAATGAACAATAACAAACATAAAAGGAAAGCCACTTGGAAGAAAGAGAGATAATGAAGGGAGAGGAAGATTTCCAAACATGTAAACAAACAAATCATTAATGTCCTCAGAGATGAAAGAAAATGCCACATCTATGAAGCAAGAATATGTGAGAAAGTTATATGTGTGTGTGTGGTTGTGTGTGAAATATTCAGAGACCAAAAGGAAAAAAAAAAGAGCATTCAGAAATTTAAAGCATGATATAAAATAATTAATCAAGAAAATGTTCGGAAGCCATGTTGGTGAAATGCATCAAAAAGGACAGCTAAATTGAAGACAGACACAAGAGAAAAGATTTTTTACAAACGTTGGAAAGCCAGTTTAGGGTGCTCAGCTTATCGTTAATAAGAATAGTAGACAAAAGGAAAAAAAGAGAATGTAGAGTTAAAAAATATCAAAGGAATACTCTGATCACATCTCTAAAAACAGAAGGATTTCTAGACCAAAAGGACCCAATGAAAGCCTACAATAAGAGATGAAAATAGACTTATACCAAAAAATTATGTTGTGAAATTTCTGCAAAGAGAGGATGCACCAAACATCCAGAGGGGGGAAAAAAAAACTAAAAATAGGTCACACGCAGAAGATCAAAGACCAGAATGACTTTGGACTTTATAACAACAACTCTTGAAGCTACAAAACAATGACCAACTTCCTTTACAACCCTAAAGACAAAGCAAAACAAACGAACAGAAAATGTCTAAGATCCTATACTCAATTATTAATTGGGAATGCTAGCAAGTCTAAAGAAAATGGTTTTCCCAGCACTTATCTCCAGGTAGTGCTTAGAATATGTGTAAACTAGGAGAAAAGCCATCGTGGAAATGAGAAAACATGACCTAACCCAGGGGACAGGTGAAGAAATTCACAAAGTGGGTTGCAAAGGGAAGACTCCGGGAGGAAGGCAGAGGACCTCACGTGGAGGCAGCCAGCTGAGACCGAATGGACCCAGAAGCTCCGGGAGAGGATTAGTCCAGAGGTGTACCTGATCATCATTGAATACACCCAGAGGAGAACCACTCTGGTGAAGGGTTTGGATGGATCTGTAATGAGAATTTAGAAAACCAAGCAACACAGGACCACAGTAATCACAGAAGAGTGATTAACTATAGGGAACAGTGAGAAGGGGAATGGATGGAAGAGGTGTAGATTAAATTCCAAGGGAGTTTTCCAAGAAGGGGAGCAGAGAAAGGCAGGACCTGGAGGAAATGGGTCAACTGAGTTTGGGGTTGTCGGCTGTATTTGGTTTGGTTTTGTTTGAAAGATGCTAAATTATGTGTATGAGAAAGGTCTGCTGGTGGTTGAGGCTGGCATTTCAGGAGAGACAAGTCACTGGAGCAATGGTCTCCTTGAGGGACAAGAGGAAATAAGACCTCAGGGATGCAAGAGGAGGCATCCTTGCCAGCGAGAGGCCCTCGCTTGAGTTAAGTAGCAAGCAAGCAGGTACACTGGGGTCAGATACACTTCATTCTAGAAATGGCAGGGAGGGAAGACGAAGATGAGGTGCTTCGTTCACGGAGCAGCGCGGTGACGCCATTAGGTCTTCTCTTTGTGTGTCACTTAGTGCTTACCCTGAGAGGTGAGAATTACGACTGCCCCGGTTTCATAAAAGAGGAAACCTAGGCTCGTGCAAATTATGTAACCTTCCTGAAGGCGCAGAACCAGTAGGAGGAAGAGCAGGAAAATCAGGCTGATCTGACTCTAGCAGGCTTGCTCTTGCTCCACATTAAAGCCTCACCTGGAAAGATCTCAGCTTGTCCTGGAGCTCCCCAGAGTCAGGGGCACGCAGGAGGCTGCCTAACGCCAGCACCTGCTGTAGATGCTGTGAGGTGCGCAACACACACACAGGGCGCAATCTGAGTTTGCTGTTCTCTTTGCGTCCCAGCCAGGACAGACGTGAAACGATATCGGGTGTTCTGTTTTTAGCAGAATGAAATTTCTAACAGATGTCCAGATCCGTGAGGTCTCTTGAGAACCCTGTTTCTTGTCGGCACGATACACTCCGTCAGAATCCGAGTTACCACCAACTCCATCCTCGTTCTGTGGTCAAAGTTGGCAATAACACGCGACGAAACACAGGACAGACATCTCAAGATATCTGGCATGTCTGCACAACATACTCAATGTGCCGGCTGCCTCGTCGGAGATAAGGGCATAGATACTAAGATATTTGACTGATATTGCCGATGAGGCATAGTGAGAGGGGGAAATGGAAATGGCTCACCTTCCGACAAAGGCTTTGGCAACTTTAGACCTACTTCCAGGGAGGGCAATACGGGTTCAGTGCTCCCTGAGACATTGGCAAAGACGGAAGACTCTAATCTGACTTTCTGCAGAATGAGGGTGAAGGGGGTGAGTCAGAGACTGAGGCTGGGAGAAGCCAGGAGGCAGACAATGGCAAGGTGCTATTTTCAATTGTCTAGAGCTGGATCAGAACAGAGCGTGCTCCTAAAAATCAGGTTTTGAGTTAAGTGCAGATGTGAAAAGAGAAGCATATTCTTTTGCCAATAATAATAATAATAATAATAATAATAATAATAATAATAGAAAGAAATAAATCAACACAGAGGTCCATGAGAACCGTCTAGAACAGAGAAGATGGAGTCAGGACTGTGATGGGCACGGCAGAAGGGACGGGAATGTTCCATCCTGGCTTGGCTCCGCCTGTGTCTCGGCCTCCTGCTCAGTGACAGAAACACATTTTCACCACCAACTTCAGTGGCTTTTGGAATTTAGGAAATGCATTGTTTTCAGGGCCTTGACTTCTGTCTCGCTCCTTGCTCACACCTGTTTACACGCACTCTGACTCCAGGATCATTAACACACCCTATCGCCCTTCCATTCTCAGGAGGAACAACAGGTTCTCATTAAAAAGCTGGTCTTCATTTTAGCACCAAGTCTGGACTCACGCCCTGCCCCCTTCCCCGCCACTCCTTCTTGCAAATTAGCAAAGCTGAAAATACGAAGATCTGGTTTCTGGGCAGGGTCCAAGCATTTCCTTGCCAAGGACATTTGGCTTAACTGCCCTCCATTAGGTCGTTTGTCACTCTGCTGAGGTTTTGCCTCCCTGCAGGCAGATTCTTGCCATTTTTTCTCAGCATGCCCATAAAACTTGAAATCACTCTCTGTAAATAGCCAGAAATTATATGCATTCAGATGCAGGTTATGAAAGCTGGACCTGCGGGCTCTGACACCTTACTCTTGTTAAAGACATGAGCAGGTGGTTTACATCAAGCCGTTTCCAGAAAATCAAAAACCCGGCAGGAAACAAGAAAAACCAAAAATCTTTGTTTACGAGCTCATTCTGCTTTTGCTGCCTGAAGAAAACTTAAATCTCCTTCAGGCAGTCTCTGCGAGTGCTGTCGCAGATTACAAAGGAGAGCATTAAACTCTTTCTTGTGTTCGCTGGTCTTCCCTCTAGAGGGACTCAAAGACATACAGGTGCAGACATACGGAAAGTTCTGTGACCAAAACCCGAGTGAGTGCAAGCACCATGTTGAGAATCGCCCATTCAGGCATGTCCCGCACGATGGCAGAAGTTCGGAGGCCATATCCAACCCAGCGACCCAGCCAGTGGATGGGAGTCCTGTGTCTGCCTGCTTCACAGGGGCCATCGGTGTCTGCCTACTAATCGGCATGGCTGATACCAGACATCCCAGGCACCATGGTGTCACCTGTGTCCCATCTCGTCGTCTTTACTCCACTGAGGGGTAGTCCCTTTCCTGCCTCTGCGTGCACGTGATGCTTGCACGCCTTCAGCAGAACACCTCAAGTCCCGCACGCAACAGGATAGGGAGGCAACCAGAGCTTTTGGGGCCACGATGTTTTTCAAGACAGCCCCCCTCTTTTTGTTGGCTTAGTCTGTGGTTAAGGATGGCGGAGAATTCCGGATAAAGAGAGTACATGTGAAGCCGCAGTTCATAGATGATTCTTCATAATTCTGTTTCTTGGTGCAATGTTGTCCTGCCTCCGTTTGGTAGGTAGAACACGATGCTCACGAGACAGTATGCTACTTCCCGTGGGAGAGAGTATTCTGTTGTGTCAATGCTTCCCCAAGGTGGAGCCTTAGCCCAATCGGGGCTTATTTCTCGCCCACCTCACTGGCACGGCACAGGCCAGAGGAAGGCTTTGCTCCTCACTGTCACTGAACGAGTCTGACGGAAGCTTCGGTCCTTCCCTTCAGAACATCGCAGCGGGCCAGGAAGCAGGAGTGCCCGGCAAACACAGACCCCGGCTTCTTGGCTTCGGGCTGCAGAGAGCCCACACTGCTGCTGCCATTGCCGGCACACTGGCCAGAAATGGTCACTTGTCCCCACGCGGAGGCGAGGGAGTCGGGACTGTGAAGCACGTGGCTATTGTCCAGGTGGTGAAGAGACCTTCACTAAGTCACGTGGGCCAGGCACTGCAAGGGCTTTCAAATATTAGCTCGTCTATTTCCCAAGTCAACTTCTAGCATCCTTAAATGCGTGTGTGACAAATGGATGAAATTTGTTTCACGTGACTGGAACAGAGAGAGGAACACAAAATGTAAGGTCAATCTGAATTCATTAAAAGGTCTAAATTATACGGCAGTGCAAGTATTAAATAGCAACATGGAAGTGGCAGGGACTTGGATGAAAATGGTTCCTAATTGTCCCATCAGGCATTCGTGAATGCCTGCTTTGAGCCTGAGGTCCCCTTATTTGCACGCACGACCTGTAGGGTGAGAGCCAAATCCCACAGACCACCTCCGATTATCCTGGAGCCTAAGTCAGGAGAGAATTGCTTATAATTCCTTACTACATAAGAGTGTTTCAGTTTTAGTTTTGTTTTTGTTTTTGTTTTTTTCTTTTTTCCCATTCTAATCTACCCTAGAAGCTGTGATCAGGCTATTAGAGCACACAGAGCCTGCTCACGTGCTTCGCTGTTTCTCCGGCGCAGCCTTTGGTTTCAGGCAGCAGGAAGAGACACTTAGCTTACAGGCGGGAGTTCGTTATAAAGACGTGACGGGCTGGATCCTGGAACCAGTGGGCAGGAAGGAAGGCCAGCTTGAGGAGGAGCCGGAGCACAGACTCCGGCTCTCCTCCTACTTCTCTGTGCACAGTGGCCACTCGCTCTCAGCCTCTCTCCCTCTGTCTGTCTCTCTGTCTCTGTCTCTCTCCTTCCATCCCTCTCTCTGTCTCTGTCTCTCTCCCTCTGTCTTTTCGTCTCTGTCTCTGTCTTTTTCTGTCTCTGTCCTATTTTGCTGATCCGTGTATCAGGCCCTGGCTACTTTCCGATTCTCAACTTCATTGCCTGTTATGGTTCTAACTGTTTGGTGAGACTGAATTCTCTTAGTTTCAGTTCTGAGTCCCATGGAGTGGGGATATGACAGCCCAGCTTGGGTGCAGTGGCCATTCCTGAGCCTATTACCCCAGTCAGGCCCACGGGACTCCCCCTGACACCTGCCCCTGGGATGGGGAAGGGCCATTCCCTGAGAAGGTGCTGGAAGACATTTGCCATGGCTACAGAGACCACGAGTGTTCTGTAGGGCACACGGCACGCGCACTGCCTGTAGCTATTCTGTCTAAGCACAGGGTCTAAGCCAGCGGGCACAGCTAACAGGGTTCTTTCCTGCATTTTTCCCAGTCTTTTATTTGTGAGCCTGCTGACACCTCTCCAAAAATGGGCCATCAAAACTGCCCAGAAATATGTGACTGTTTGCCCTGTCTTCAGCAAATAAAACGAGGAAGCCCTCCCTCATATAATGGTGCCCTGAACACCTGGTGTCATCCCCACCTGCGTTCCACTCTGGAATCACGATGCTTCCCCTGGCCAACCATTAAAATGTGACTCTTGCAGCAAGTCCAAAGTGGAAGATCACTTCTCCCCTGAAAACGTCCCCTGTGACTCCTTCTCTGTCCCCCTCTTTCCCCGGTTCCACCGTACCCACATTCCCACTCAAATTCTCACCTCAAGCATTTGCTTAGCTCCAGGAAATGTAAAGACCCAACACACTTCGCAATCAGATATTTCCTTTTTTCTTCGGAATCGTAAGGATGGCTTTTCAGTGTTTGGTTTTAGGAACATCTATTAGCATGCTCACACATGAGATATTCATCTCTACATCATAGAAAGATAACTCTCTCCCCTTGTGCATGACACAGCAGGAAAGCAGCACGCAGGCATGTCTTCAGTGCACTTGTGTGTGTGTGGAGTGGTTAGCAGATGTTAGATCTCCTACTTCCCACCCGAGACCCTTCGCCCATTCCCTCTTCATAGTTCTATCTGTAAACCATATTTCAGCCTTACAACAGAGCGATTTCAGTCCCTGGGGTTCCTTGAATTGTTTCTGGAAGGCAGACTGAATGGAGACAACACCATGGCTGCATATGGAGACCAAGCAGCACCAGCAACCTTCGGAAGCAAAAACAAAATAAATCCTTTATTTAAAAACCATGATTCCAAAATTAAAATGAGTAATCATGACTGACGTCTGACAGAAGCACAAAATGGATATTTCACTCAGAACGGTTATTTCTCCAAAGCGAAGCCTTTACTGGCTGCAGTGACAACCTCGTCTGTAGTTAGATCACCACTTCGCTGCCGGCCTGGCCATGCTTTACCACGCTCCCATTTCTAAGGACACAGAACCCCTGGATGGGCAGCAGCTTCATACTTGGAGCCCAACTTGATCTCACGCTGTTCTTTCTCCAGGAGGAGGGGTCCAAATTGCTTCTTTGAGGCACCAACAGCTGTGTGAGAGATGACCTCTGAGCCCTTTGAGTCTGGGAATCTGGAAAACCAAGGTGTAGTCTGGCTGCCTTGCACACTTTGTCTGCTCCGTCTGCACACAGTCTCTCACGTCCGCCTGCCCCACCCGTGCTATTGCCCTGCAGTCACGTGGCATGTGTCGTTAGCTCTTACGGTGTAAGCGCCTCCCTGGGTGACGGCCACACCCCTCTCTGACCCACTGCTGAGACCCAACCCAACCTCATGGCCAATTTCTCACCATTTGAACAAAAGTTCACTATCTTTGCATGGAGGAGAGGCTGTTTCCATCCCAGGCTCTATGTGAGTATCGAATCTACATCCTTTGTAAGCATGCACATCAGCCCGGGTCTCCTTACCTATCAAAGCTGCTTCTCTCCTTGTGTTTAAGTAGCAAACCTTCGAAAGATTAAATTAAAAATCATAAACCGGGCATAGCCCTTTTGCCAAATCTGCCAACAGATGGAGAAGGATAGTCGACCAGCTTTCATCCAGGACCTCCCATTTCAATGGAGGAGAAGCAAGATGAAGAATTCTCCCAGGGAATTATCAGATGGACAGATTTATAATTCCTAGGAATCAAAGAAGGGTTATGGCATGAAGTTTAGTCTTAGTGCTTCTACTGCAGAGGCTCTTAAGTCAAAGGAAACCAGCTAAGAAACGCCTCCTAATGTCTTTGCTGTTAGCTGTTCAGGGCTAGGGAGGAGGTGAAAGAGGGTAAGAAACGCTTGGGGGGAGGAGGTGGTCCTTTGGCCTGGCTCTCCTGGGAGCCTCTCGAGTCTAATCGTGGATAAATGGAAAATAACTTCTCCAGGTGGTGCCTCCCAGCACCAGTTGGGTTCTTGGGATTCTAGACTCGGCCTGGTCTCCCGTGTTAGAACCTACTTTCTCGCACGGATGGCACAGGTTTTGAAAAACCTCCTGTTTCCCTAAGCATCATTGGCATTCATTTCTCCCCGACTCTATGAATGCTTTACTAATGCAGATTAAAGAGTTCATAAAAATGTGGCATGGAGCCATTTAAGCTATATGATTCACTGCTAATATGTGATATTAACTTGTAGGATTTTATGGAGATTAGCACGTGTAATTATATTTGATGGTATATGATAATTACCTGTTTGGTTGCATTTAAAAGTATGATGACTTGAGACCGTTCATCAGTTCCTATAGGGCTCAAAGACTGATAGAAAATTGCAACTCATTTTAATTGTTTTTAAGGTAATCAAACTGACATCTTTGAAGCCTAGAGGAGACTGATTCATTTTATGGAGACCCTGTTAATAACACAGTGATTGGAATGCTAATTGAAACGACTTGTTAGACAAATGGGCTATTCTGATCAATATTTTCCAAATGAGCTAATAAAGTGTGAATGTCATGTTTCTGCATTTCAAATTAAACATACAAAAGTTCAGCTCTGGGTCCTCTGGCAGGCCAGGTACAGACACTTTCACGGAAAAGGTTCTGGAGTTGGGGAGGAAGATGTCTTCCTAGAGCCTGTCTTAGCAAAGCTTCGGCTCTTCTGCTCCCACAGACGGCTCGGCAGGAAATCTTCACGGCCGTCCTTAACACTACCCACTTCCTGTACCTTTCCTTGAATTCTCTCTGGCCTTTCAGAAGCTGCTTCTGTCTTTCTCCCGAAACAGAGTAACTGATTCACTTCCAGACACGTGACTCCCAATGTCGTGTGACTATAAGCTCTATTTTCCCCCTCTACCCATGCATAGTGTTAGCTGATATTTAAATTTAAAGTACTTGAAGCCTTTTTTTTTTTAACATCCCTTACTTATGTGTTTTTGCTGCCTCCCCCAGATGACTCACCTCAGTGTGAATCCTAAGTGATAATACACGGGTGGCCTACAGCTTCGCCTAAAGTATAAGTCCCTTCCAGCTTCGAGGCATACACCCTTCAAAGTTTGACTCCTGTTGACCATGTGAGTTGGGCAAGATCAAGCTCAGTAGTCTGTTATACATAGAATCCTACCTCCAGAATATCCAGGCACCCTGTCTTTCGCTTTTGTTACCTAACAGAGAGGGGTGAGCACATGGAGTCCAGAGACCCCCACGGGGACCCATACTGGGTGCAAGAGGAAGCAAGGGGCTCATACAGGTTGAGTCTGTCTACACACCAATGCAAGAGAAACAGTACTTGGACACTGGCCCTGGCAAGTAGAGGGTAGAGCTAGCCAGGCAAGGAGGACAGACCCACGCCCAGTATGCAGGGCACATCCACCAGGACAGACGCCCTTCCTATATCCTTAATCATTTCTCCTGAATTCTGATGGCTTTTCATATGTTTCATAGCCTCTGATGGAAAAAGCTCTAAAAAGGAATGCTTGGTTTTTCTGTAGTGTTAGTTGGTACTGTTTTAAGGTTGGTCAATGGAACCATGATTTCAGTGTCTCCACAAAAACTTTACATCCTTTCTAAAAAAAAAATCTTAAGTTGGGCCACAAACAGATGAATCATGTTCCATTTGCACCTACTCTGCTTTCCTAAGATGAAGTGAAACGTAACAGTGTGAATACTATTCTTTGGAAAAAAAGTTAATGTTCAGTTTCTAATTATTAACACAATTAATCTTTCCTGCTGTAGTTTTAGGATACTAATAAAATTATCAAATTTAAGACCAGCTTCGGCCGACTTAAGTGCTTAATTAGGAGGGCACGTAGATTTTATGTATATAATTGAAGTTGCAAGTGGAGGACTAATTTTCTTGCTAACCCTTCTGAGAATTGAGAGAGTTGATTATGGATAGCCATTGACCAAATTCAGGAATGTAGAATCTGAGTGGTAATCCCCCAAAGGGAGATGCCAATCCGAACCAATGGGATTTTAACTGCTCTGTGTAGAGCCCTTAAGAAAATATGCAATTTCCTCATGAGCTGAAGTGCAAAAGATGTTACTGCAAGCCAGAGACAGGATCATTGAACACTAGAAATGTGTTCAATACACCCTTTCTGGACTGTCGCTGTAAACCACAGAGACCGCAGAGCACCTGTGGCTGGAGTGGGCTGTGACGGCCGCCCTCAGGCAGGCTACAGTCTGGAGGGAAACCCAGCAAACAGTCTCATACTCTGAGTCAGTGCTGTCGCTCTTCAGGAGGGGTTCCGAGCTGCCCGATGCATGTCACACTTGTGGGGTGAGTGGAATCAGAATCAGAATGAGAACAGGAGGAACAAAGCCCACCGGTCGTGATTTATACAGAGCATTTAAGGAGAGCGATGTGACGTCAAGTGGGTTGACACGAGTGTTCACATCAAGTTTAGAGAGCCACAGTGCGATTGACGCTTTTCAAGACAGATTGATTGACTGATCGATTTTCGTCCTGATAAGTGTAGTCTTTAATCTCCATCTCCTAATTCCTTAATCCCCTCACCACTCCCCCTCTGGTGACCATCAGTTTGTTCTCTATAGTTAAGAACCTGTTTCTTAGTTTGCCTCTCCCTCTCTCTCTTTTTTCTTTTGCATGTTTGTTTGTTTCTTAAATTCCACGTATGAGTGAGGTCATATGGCATTTGTTTTTGTCTGAGTGATTTACTTCCCTTAGCATAAGACTCTCTAGCTCCGTCCATGTTATTGCAAATAGCAAGATTCGTTATTTTTATGGCTGAATAACATTCCATTGTATATACGCCGTATCTTCTTTATCCATTCATCTATTGATGGACACTTGGGCTGCTTCCATAGTTTGGCTTTTGCAAATCATGCTGCTATAAACATAGGGGTGTGTGTATCCTTTTGAATTAGTGTTTTTGTCTTTCTTGGGTAAATATCCAGTAGTGTGATGGAGACGCTTTGATTTTAGATTTAAAACACAAAGGATTTGCATCTTTTCCATAGATTGGTAAATTATGTAAGTGAAGACAGATGGGTGTCTAATGATCCTAATGTTAAATATAAGTAAAATCCTGGAATTTAAATTTTTCTTTAAAAACTCAGAGCAAGTTAGGAAGTTACACCCTGAGGTCAAACAGTTCAGTGCAAATGAGACTTCAGGATGAGAAGCGGAGCACACGGTGGGCACCACCATGAGGCCACAGTAAGTCCAGCAAGTTTGAGAGCAGGCTCCACGGGTGGTGACAGCACCCATTCCCAACCACCGAAACGAAGAGCCCACAGAGACAACCATTTGCCTAAATTTAGAACCCTGGCCCGACATCATGGGGTTGACAGTCCGAGTTCATGTTACCGCTGAGAAAACGGGCCGTGTGTCAGGAGGTAAAAATGGCCCAGGGCCAGCAGCGACCCCTGACATTCGGCAGAAATGTAATTCCTCACACACTCGACCAGAGTCTCAAAAGACATTTAGAGATAAAGTCACAAAGCTTCATCACATGAAGAGACGAGTTCTAAGAAGCATGAGCAGGTGCAGGGGGAGGAGGAAAGACTAGAAACTGATGGGCAAAGATGTGCTCGACACGGAAACATTGGACATAGAATACAAGTGGGTATATTTCCTGTTCTGACTAGATAGGGACGGCAATAAGAGGTTTAAAGAGGTCCCTCAGACTTAAAAGCTAAATTGAATTCCTAGCTAACTGAAGCTCTCAGACTTCTCAACGTATTGGACAAAACCAGAGAGTGAATAGTGAACCAGAAGGTCAGTCTGAGGGAAGTGGACAGAGCACCGTACGGAAACTTCAACAAATGCTTACCAGAATATCACATGACAAAGGGTCAGGAAAGGATTTTGTAAGAAATGAAATAAATAGCTTGAAAAGGCAGAATTTTGCTATATTTTACTATCTCGAAATGAAGAACATCATGAATAAATTTAACATTTTTATTTAGTTTTGAGAGACAGAGAGATAGAGTGTGAGCAGGGAAGGGGCAGAGAGAGAGGGAGACACAGAATCCGAAGCAGGCTCCAGGCTCTGAGACATCAGCACAGAGCCCGATGCGGGGCTCGAACTCACAGACCGTGAGATCATGACCTGAGCTGAAGTCGGCCGCTTAACCAACTGAGCCACCCAGGCGCCCCTCATGAATAAATTTAATAGGTAGATACAAAAATGAGAGAATGTACTAATAATGCCCAAAGTAATAAGTATTAAGGAGGAATTTCTGCAAATAAACAGGTAAAAAACAGCAACTTCTATTATATAAATATGTATGTATACACACATGTATACACATATACATATATATTTTATAACTTTACACATGCATACATATATATGGAATAGGAAATATATACATATATATTTAAAACTTTACTCATGTATACATACATATATGGAAAAGATATGGAGAGACAGTTGATAGAAAAAGAAACTGGAAGACAGTGGAGAAATGTTGAAAAGCCTTAGTAAACCGAATGATGGTAATAAGAAAAGCACGATGCCCCGTTTTGCCTACAGACCGCTTAAACTCAGAAGCTTGGCAATGGCAGGTGTTGGGGGTGAGGAGGTGTGGAAATCCCGCTCGCCGCTGGGGGCTTGTGAACCGGGGCAGCCACTCTGGAGAGCAGTCTGGCCCTTCCTGGTCAAACTCAGAAATCCGCCTCCTGGAAATTTAGCTAAAGAAATTCCAGCGTGGGCCCCTAAGGAACATACACGAGTGCTCCTTCCAGCATCTGTGGGGGTGGACGTGGAGGCGCCCATCATTTCTAAGCAAACAAGTAGGTAGGTGTGGGGACAGTGCCCCTTGCAGCATTATATAACCGGGAGCCAACAGATGGCATGCACGCGCAGCTACATGGCGGGGTCTTAAAAGTCCTTCGTGAAGAAAAAAGAGTAAGAAACAGAATGATATGTAAAACACGGTACCATTCCCTTACAGATGTATTTGCATAAATCAAAGATACACATGGTGCAAAGCCCATGCGAGCAAAATTATGTGCACTCACGATAGTAACATTCATAACAACAACGGAGCTGGAAACAACCCAAATGCCCATCACCACAAAATGGATAAAGATATTTTGGTAAAAGTATTTAATCAGATATTATATATCAGTGAAAAGAATGAATTCTAGAGACACACACAATGTAGACACACCTTATAGACTTTAGTTCCATTTGTATAAGTTTCAAAATGTGTAGCACTAAAGAATATACATCTTGGCATACAAAAATTGTTCAACCCCAAAGATGAGCAACAGACTGATGAGTTGGCATTCAGGAAAAACGTGGTGGGGGTGGGGCGCAGGTCAGGGGGTTCCCGAAGTTCAAAGGGGACGTGTATGTATGCACGCATGTTCTGAACTGAGCCTTGGGTTCGTGAGTATTTCTTGTACCATCATTCTTCATTTCCAAACATATATTTCATGAGTATGTTTGGAAAGATAATTATTAGTTTAAAAAAGCAACGCTTTTTTTCTTTTTATTTTGAGAACAAGGGACTGCCCGGGACAGGATATTATTGAAGAAAGAGCACGGAATCAGAGGTCAGACCAGGGCCAGCAGCCGCGAAAGGTCACACATTGTACGATCCCATTTATATGACATTTCCAGCAGAGGCAAATCCGCGGAGACAGAAGAAATGCTGGTGGTTCCCAGGGGCTGAGAGGAGAGGGATGAAAAGTGGCGGCTCACTGGGTACGGGGTTTTTCTGGAGTGATGAAAATTATTTCAGAACTCCATAGAAGTGGTGAAGGCACGACACCATGGGTGTACTAAATGCCACTTTAATACGGCTAATTTTTTTGTTATGTGGTTTTCACCGCATTTTTTTTAATGTCAAAAAAAGACCAAGGTTTTCGTTTTCAGGTTTATCGTTTCCTAACTTAGTTATTTCTTTCCGAGTGTGTTTTCTCGTTTACCTAACAAGCATACGGAGAGCTGCCCTGAGACCATCACCGTAGGAACATGGTGACATCGTACACACACCGTCCATGGCACATGGTAGAGGCCGAATAAATCGTAGCTCTGTCTTGATTCTCTCTCCAAACATGGAAGACGCTAGGTGTGCTGTGTGTCACTTGAAAAGGCCTGGGCTGTTGAATCTTTGACCCCTAACTGTGCAGTCTTTCCCCAAATCATGACTGGCCACTGTGGGGACAAATGTCAACTTCTCATGTAGATGAGGTTAAGCAGACAGAATGATGTGTATCTACCGTGTTTGGTATTTCAGGAATTAAGTAAAATGAGTTCATTTTTCTCATCATTGGGAAAATACTATGGAAAAAGAAGAAAACAGGCAATAGACTGCTGTGTAACGGAATTTCTTCACAGCGATTATTAACGGTGTATAGTACCGTAGGTCAAGGAACAGGCTCTTGGCTGGCATGTTATTGATCCGCACTGCATAGGAGCCGAGTGGGTAAAAATTAATGTCACGATACAGAATTCAAGAGCATTTTCAGTATTCACAAGCTAACGCTCCTTAAGTTCATGAAATCTGTGATACAAAAGACAAAAAGAAAGCACCCCTCTCTTAGAATTCCTTGCCCAGCAATTATTCAGAAGCTTCAGAACAAAGATATTGTTCCTAAAACAGCTTGAAAAAGGCCACCAGTTGAAGATTATATTTAGTAAGGTTTTGGATTTTGTTTTGGTGTTTTGTCATACACAATGACATGGGTCTTTGGGCCTAACTTCAGTGAACCAAATCTCACGACCCCACCTGTAGGTTTGCTTTGCAGATATTTTTAGCAGTGAATAGAATTAAAGAGATGCTAGCACACTGAAAATTCACTTTGAAAGTGATTCATATTTGACATCTATAAAAAAATTTTTTTGAAATTTATTTATTTTTGAGAGACAGAGTGAGACAGAGTGCAAGTGGGGAGGGGCAAAGAGAGAGGGAGACACAGAATCTGAAGCAGGCTCCAGGCTCTCAGCTGTTAGTACAGAGCCTGACATGGGGCTCAAACCCACAAACCATGAGACCGTGACCTCATCCAAAGTTGGATGCTCAACCGACTGAGCCACCCACGCACCCAATATTTGACTTATTTTACTGTATTTCTAAGCTGTCTTTTAAAAAATAACAGTGGCTTCTGGTCTGAAGCTAAAGAGCTTGGAAGCTGTCACTTCTATTGTCACACCAGGAAAAAAGCTGAGCAAACTAAAAACCAGCAAGTCTTCTTAGGTCCAACAGAAGTGAAGTCCCGGGGCGAATCCCCGTCCAGAGAGCTGGAAAGGGAGAACACCGAGAGTCAGAGCTTACTGGGCCCGTGTCCCGGAGCAGAACCCCACCCGCTGGGGCAAGACTGCTTTGGTGCAAGTCTCCAATTTTGGAAAATTCTCAGTCCTTTTTACTTCACGTGAGCAAGTAGGATTTACCCCAGGTAAACAGAGCTGGTTCATCATTCACAATTCAATCGACGCGATTAACCACAGCAGTAGGCTAAAAAAGAAACACCATACAATCACATATGGAAAAAATTAATAAAATCCAACACCCATGCATGATAAGACATCTCAGCAAGGTAGGGACGGAGGGGACTTCCTCGGCTTAACATAGGACACTTACACACACCATCATAGTAAATGACGAGAAACTAGTTGCCTCCCTGCTATGGTCAGGAACAAGGGAAGGACGACTGTTCTCAATACCACTCTTCAACATTGTGCTGGAAGTCCTAGATAAACAATAGGGAAAGAAAATGAAATAAAAGGTATACGTACTAGCAAAGAAATATAACACTGTCTTTGTTTACAGATGACACGATTGTCTCCGTAAAAAAAAAAAAAAAAACAAAAATCACTAAGAATCAACAGGAAAAGACCTGGAACTAATAAGTGATTACAACAAGATGGCAGGATACAGGATAATACACAAAATCAATGGTTTTCTATAAACCAGCCATGCACAATTAGAATTTGAAATTAAAAATATAATACCATTTATGTTAGCAACAAAAAAATGATACTTAGGTATAATTCTAACAGATGCCACAACAGGTGAGGAAGACTTCGAATTTCTGATAAATGACATAAATGGAGAGATACTCCATGGGTAGGAAGGTTCAATATGGTTAAGATGTCTGTTTCCTCCAGAGTGATCTGTAAATTCAATACAAACCCAATCTAAATTCCATCAAGATATTTTGTGAATATCAACAAAATGATTCTAACGTTTATATGGAAAGGCAAAAGACCCAAACTAGCCAACACAATACTGAAGAAGAACAAAGTTGGAAGACCTAATCCTTTTGACTTCAAGGCCTACTATAAAGCTACATTGATGAAGACAGTGTGGTTTTGGTGAAATAATAGACATATCAGTGGTATAGAGATCCCAGAAATATACCTGATCTTTGACAAAGGAGCTAAGGCAACTCAATGGAGAAAGGTGAGTCTTTCCAATAAGCGGTATTGGAAAACTGGACATCCACATATAAAAAGAAAAAAAGGGGGACCTGGGTGGCTCAGTCAGTTAAACATCTGACTTCAACTCAGGTCATGATCTTCAGTCACGAGTTCGAGACCCACACCGGGCTCTGTACTGAGAGCTTGGAGCCTGGAGCCTGTTTCAGATTCTGTGTCTCCCTCTGTCTCCACCCCTCCCCTGATTATGTTCTGTCTCTCTCTCAAAAATAAATAAACATTAAAAAATTAAAAAAAAAAACAGAAAAAGAAAAAAAAGAATCTAGACACAGAGCTTACACCTTTCACAAACATCAACTCGAAATGGATCGTAGACCTAAATATAAAACATAAATCTGGAATATAATATAAGAGAAAACTCTAGGTGACCTTGGATATGGTGATGACTTCTTAGACAAAACACCAAAAGCAAAATCCACGAAAGAAAAATTGAAAAGTGAAACTTCGTTAAAATCATAAACGTATCCTCTGTGAAAGATACTGTTAAGGGGGTGAAAAGAAAAGCCACTGGCTGGGAGTAAATATTTCCAAAACATATATTTGGAAAAACACATTATCCTAAATATGCAAGAACTCTTCTTATACTTAACAAAAAGAAAGCATACCACTCCACTTAAAAGTAGTTAAAAGGCATGAACAGACATCTCACAAAAGATTTACATACGACAAATAAGCATATGACACATGCTTCACGTGACATGTTATGAAGGAAATGGACGTTAAAACAACCTCGAGATACAGCTGTGCACCTGCTAGACTGGTGAACCCCAGACCACTGACAACACTCAGATGCTGGCGAGGCTGTGGAGCAACGGTAACTGTCAGCGCTGGGGAAAAACGCAAAATGGCACGGTCAGGGTTCCAGGGGCGGGATGAGTAGCTGGAGACAGGGGACGTTCAGGGCCATGAGACTCGAATGGTGGATACGTGACATTATGCATTTGCCAAAACCCATGGAAGACACAACACAAAGAGTGAGCCCCAGCACACGCCCACTGGGGATTTTAGTTCCTAATAACGTATCAGTATTGGCTCATCAATTACGACCAACGTAGCATGCTAAAACACAGTATTACTAACAGGGCAAATAGCGTGCTACAGCAGGGAAGTGGCTCTCTGTGGGAATGCTGGGTACTTTCTTTGCAATTCTTTTGTAAGTCTGAAAATGCTCTTAAAACATTAAGTGCATCAAAAGAAGTAACATCACCCTTTGCTTCACCCTCAATCATATTTTTCCCCCGCAATATATCAGTGATTACTCACCGTGGGCTTTGAAGAATATAAGGATTTTACCCATTTTAAATAAAACTGAAGCCTTGATCAAAGGATTTCTGTTGAGAGACAAGTGGAGCCCACTTAATACCTTTTAAAATCCGCGTAGACGTGACATCCCCTTCTATGCCTAGTGTAGTCAAAGAATAATTTCCGAGCGGCATGCTCAGCACTGCAATAAATACTTTAAAACTTCGAGAAGCGTGGAGAGCAGCTCCTGTGCTCAGTCTCAGGGTGGTGACAGGTCATACATTAAAAAAAGGTGTAAGAGATGTCACAAGCCAGCATAGAGAGCGTCAGGTACCAAACGAGGGTCGTGGAGGATGAGAGGGTGCTCGGAACGGTCCAAAGGCGCTTTTTCCGAGAGGCGCCCCTGCCCTCCCCCAGCTCTTACGAAATGCAATTGCTCTTTCTTCTCTGCGCACTTGAAAGCTGACTTAGCCAGCCGTCCTTAAGCCTTGCAGGTGGTGATGTTTAAGTGGTCCCGGTGAGGTGATGCATCACGAGCCACCTCGCAGAAAACCTGAATTGCTACGTTAGCATCCCAGCACCAGTTTGGCACGCTCTGAAAAGTAGAATTATGCAGGACGGGGGAAGGGTAACAAAACAAACGACAAACCCTGTCCTCCCGGTGGTTTTCTCTGCAGGTTCCAATCTAGGGAGACTTTGCACCCCAGAAAGAGAAAGATGTAGGCGAGTTCCAGCACTCTGCGAGGTCAGGTTCCTGCTCACGGAGGCCTTGCCTTTCTAACCTGGGACATGGGTCAATCAGACCCGCCTCAGAAGACTGTCATCAGGGTCAAATGAGACAAGCAGGCGTCTGGCGTGCAGACCGGGTTTCAAATATTCTTGTTTCCTTGTCGAACTAACTGAAGTTAAGACGGCAAAGCAATTTGAGCTGAGTCAAAAGAGCTGGAGTCTGACCCACGGCCCAGCCACTTACTGATTGAATAATTCCGCTTCAATTATTTAACTTCTCCGAGCCTCAATCTTCTCACTGCCCCCCACCCCGTCACCAAAAAAGAGAAGTACGTATTTTTAGAGTTTTAGGTAAATGAAATGACATCATTTATATACAGCCTTGAGTTTAGTACTGGGAGCAAGGTAAGTGTTTAATATATAATAGATGTGTGTTATGGACTGAACGGCGTCCTTCCCAATTCACAGGGTGAAGCCTTAACTCCCAAGGTGACTGTCTTTGGAGATGGGAAGTTAAGGAAGTAATGAAGGGGAATGAGGCCATAACGGGTGAGCCCCTAATTCAGTAGGACTGACATCCTTATAAGAAGAGAAAGACACACAAGAGATTTCTTTCTCTGTCTCCTATCCTCCCTCCCTCTCTCTCAATATTCATGCGCGTAGAGAAAAGGCATATGTGTGCACAGTGAGAACGCATCCGTTTGCAAGCCGAAGACAGAGGCCTCAGGAGAAAGAACCTTGCTGGGACTTTGATCTCAGACTTCCAGACTCCAGAATGAAGAAAGCAGATTTCCACATTTTATTATCATTATTGTTTATTTATTTATTCTTTCAATATTTGTCAAGTTAGCTAACATACGGGGTATACAGTGTGCTCTTGGTTTTTGGGTTAGGTTCCCGTGATTCATCGCTTACGTACGACACCCAGTGCTCATCCCAACAAGTGCCCTCCTCAATGCTCACCGTCCATTTTCCCTCCCCCCATCAACCCTCAGTTTGTTCTCTGTATTTAAGAGTCTCTTACGGTTTGCCTCCCTCCTTCTCTATTTGTAACTATTTTTTCCTCTTCCCTTCCCCCATGGTCTTCTGTTAAGTTCCTCGAATTCCACATATGAGTGAAAACATATGATATCTGTCTTTCTCTGACTGACTTATCTCACTTAGCATAACACCCTCCGGTTCCTTCCACATGGCTGCAAATGGCAGGATTTCATTCTTTCTCATTGCCAAGTAGTATTCCATTGAATATATAAACCACATCGTCTTTATCCATTCATCAGTTGATGGGCATTTGGGCTCTTTCCGTAATTTGGCTATTTTTTTTAAATGTTTATTTATTTTTGAGAGACATAGAGACAGAGTATGAGCAGGGGAAGGGCAGAGAGAGGCGGAGACACAGAATCTGAAGCAGGCTCCAGGCCCTGAGCCGGCAGCATAGAGCCCGATGCGGGGCTCGAACTCACAGACCGTGAGATCATGACCTGAGCCGAAGTCGGCCGCTTAACCAACTGAGCCACCTAGGCACCCCCGTAATTTGGCTATTGTTGAAAGTGCTGCTGTAAACACTGGGGTACACGTGGCCCTGTGAATCAGCACCCTGGTCTTTGGCACTTTGTAATGGCAGCTCCAGCAGGTAAAATGCTAAACTTGACACAGGGAGTTCTTCGCTCCTACCCCTTCTGTCGATCTCAAAACGTCCTCCACAGGGCTGGTCTGTATTCCAGCATCTACAGAGCAAGCTGTACCCTCAAGTGCAAGTGGAGCGGCGGCTCCACAGTTTAATTCAGGTCCCCAGGCTGGACTTAGTTCTGATTCTGTATTAAACACTGTGCTGCCCATACTACTCTGTCCAGGAAAAATAAAACCACTGTGTCGCCCGAGCGTAACACCCTCTATTCCTGGCGCACAACCTGAGAGTCGGTCTGCGCCGATTTGCTCCTACTTCCCGCGTGCGTCTACCGCAGAGAAAGTCGCCTGCTGAAATGTACAGAAAAGTGTCCGTGGTAGACGTCTCTGGGTAGTAGGACGTTTTCCCCTTTTGATGATCTTTATTAGGAGCTTCTACAGGTATGCCTGTTACAATTAGAACGCACATATTTAAAAACATTCACGTCACAACAACGGCTCGGCACTGGTGTCCTGTGGACACGCTGTGTGCAAGATAAAGTGAAGCGAATGCCCCAGTTAGTTGGCAGACCGCGTTCCCTCTCCCTCGCTTTGCGCTCACACGCTGAACCGGCGGGGTTTGTCCGTCACGGGGCCTTCTCCCCCTCCCCCGGCTCTTCGTCTCCAGACCTGCTGGCACGGCGGCGGCTTCTCGTCTTCAGAACACGATCCTGTTCCTGCCGGGAGTGAATTCACTTACGGTTTATCTCTACTCTCTCGTTTCGGTCCCGCCCACATCCAAGTATGCCGGTCCGTATGAGCACTTTAAAAATGAATCATTTCTTTACCCTCAATCATCTCTGGCTCCTCATAAGCTCATGGTCTTCCCAGGAGATAAATTTTAAGCCATGTTCCAGACTTTTTCCTTAGAATGTCTCCTCTGCCATATTTTATTAAAAGATTGATCTTCCTTTTCTTGGATAATAAGCGTGTAATCTCCCCCTCTCGGTTATCTGTTTCTCAGGAAAAGTCCCAGCGGCAGTGGGCCAGCAGCTGAGAAGCCCGAAAGTGATCCCAGGCTGATTGCTCTGGCTCCGTTCGTCCTGCCTGCTATTGTTGGGGGGTGGGGGGGTGGAAATGCAAACTAACTGCGATCCAGGGAAGCCTGGACAGCTCAGCTGTATTCAGAACTACGGTATTGCCATTAAAAGACATTTCCAGAGAGGTGCGCCTGGGGGGCTCAGTCGGTTAAGCATCTGACTTCAGCTTAGGTCATGGTCTCGCTGTTTGTGAGTTCGAACCCTGTGTGGGGCTCTGGGCTGACGGCTCAGAGCCAGGAGCTGCTTCGGATTCTCTGTCTCCCTCTCTCTCTGCCCCTCCCCTGCTCACTCTCTAAAACTAAACAAACATTAAAAAAAATTTTTTGAAGACATTTCAGATAACCGAACGTTAAAATAACAACACGGAAACAAACCTAAATAGAAAACAAGCTTTGAAAATCTCCCCTCCTGGCTTTTGCTTTTATCGCCTCTCCTAACAGCCTGGAGACCCGCCCAGCGGTGTGCACAGGACCCACGGCTCTGGGAGGCAGGAGCAGAGTGCCGCTGGCAGAACCAGCCGCCAGACGCTGTCACACTTGGTAAAAGCCGCACGAAGGGCAGGCGTGGCAGCGTGGACCGCCGGCCGGGAAGCGGAGCTGCCGGGCGGGGGGGAGCTCTGCCCGCGTGGTGCGGAGGCGGGCTGACAGTTGTCCGTCCCGGCCCGACGCTCGGGGCCACGCCGTCTCCCTGCTGATGAGCCAGCGCGTGCTCAATGTGGAGGCCGCGTGGCCTTGGCCTCAGGGACTCCGCATACCTTGCCTCACAATGAGTCTCCTGCCTTCCTTTATTTAGTTCGTTGAACCCTCTTGTCAACAGAGTGACAATCGTGCTTCTCTATTCTAAGAGCAGTTCAGGGAGCACCTGGGTGGCTCTGTCGGTTGAGCGTCCGACTCTCGGTTTCAGCTCGGGTCATGATCTAATGGTTCATGAGTTAGAGTCCCACGTCGGGCTCTGCACTGTCAGTGGAGCCTGTTGGGATTCTCTTTCTCTCTCTGTGCTCCTCCCC
Source organism: Paguma larvata (assembly GCA_030068075.1). NCBI lineage: Eukaryota > Metazoa > Chordata > Mammalia > Carnivora > Viverridae > Paguma > Paguma larvata. The sequence goes on from CM057828.1 coordinate 133,718,936, forward strand.
TGCTCGTTCTCTTTCTCTCTCAAATAAATAAACTTAAGGTTGGGTGTTTTTTGTTGTTGTTGTTGTTGTTGTTGTTGTTTTTGATTTTAAATTAAGAGGAGTCACACAGGGAGACGGGGAGGGGACTCTGCTCCGTTGATGGCGGCAGAACCTGGATTCTCTGCGTCCTTCCAGGCATTCTAATTCAGTCAAAAGTAAGCAATGTGGGTTTTCCTAAATAAAGTTACTTTTGGGGGAAAATACAACTCTTCTTCTTTAGTGGCTTAAACAGCAGAAATTTATTTTCTCACAGTTCCAGAAACTAGGAACCCAGTATCAAAGGTTTGGTTTCCCCTGGGGCTCTCTTGTTGGGTTGCAGACAGTGTGCCCTCATGTGGTCTTTGCTCCCCACATGTGTCCCTGGCATCCTCTGTGTCCAAGGGAAAATATAACTCTTAAAGCACTTAGTTTATGCTGCTGGAATGCAATCATTTTTAAGAGAGTGTCTCTGTGCACAGTCTTTTTGTTTGTTCTGTTTTCTTTAATTGCATCTTAAACCTAGGCAGCACGAGGGAATGAGGCACCGACAAAGGGAACGTGTGAAGGGAGCAGGGAGCAGCTTTCAGGTTGTCTGGTTTTGTTGCCTTGCACCCGTAGGTGGGTCACGGCACCTCTCTGGCTTTCCGTTCCTTATTCTGTGAGACGGAGACCTAGAGAGGAAGTGTGAGATATTGAAATAATAACACATGGAAAGACCATCTGAGGGACTTGGTTGTCAGCTGGCAAAGCTGAAGCTGGGAAGAGGGAGCCGACCAATGGGTCGTAAACACACCAGGGCACCCACACAGCTTGCTTCTGTCAGAGGAAATCACGTTGAGGGGCCCACTGTATCTGCAGGCGACATACATTCGTCTGCAGTCCTGAAACACAAAACATAAAATTGTAAACGACAAAACCAAAATTGCAAGTAGGCCCTTAGATGAGTCTGGTTTACGTTACAAGATTTCGTCGAAAAGGAAAAGTTAACACAAGCCAAATCGCCTGGCACGCTTGAGAAATTTTTGAACCACATGATGGAAGTGCTTTATCCTAGAACTGGTAGGCTGAGTGGCTTCTGCGCTTATGCTTTCAACAATGAGAATTGTTTTTGTCCACTGAAAAGAGCCGCACTGCTAAAAAGGATCACGACTCTGCACGGCTGCTCTAGATGCAACCGCAACAGCGCGACTAAGCCCTGGCCCAGGGCAGCCGTGCCCCTCTTTGGTCCAGGGCTCTTGTAACCAAGCCCATGATGGGACTGAATCCTCCACCCCATGCCCTCAGCATTTATGAAGAAAGCTGGTTCCCATCAGCTCTCTAGCAGAGACCCTACACTCTTCCGGCATTGGCTCCCCGTGCCCCCGTGCCGTATTGGAACAGTCTTAGAAAATGGGCGGATACTCAGTCAAAGCATGTGTTTGCCCACGTAGTCCTCATGAGTGGCCACTCAAGTTAGCGCTGTGTGTGAGTAGTACGTCGACAGGAACCATCTCTACGTGGTTAAACCCAGCCCACAAATGAGAGGAACCCAAGAAGGGTCAGGATTGGAGCTAACAGGAAATGTGTTCAGAAGAGGAATTTAGCTTAGAACACACTTCTTTGTTTTCCCTAAATAGTTTCACCTGATACTTTTTAACTATGTGTAGAGGGAAAACACAAAATATAAAATAGAGTGAGATTTTTTCAGTACTATGAAGGGAGGTTTGAAGATTAACTTAAACTAGAGTTTGAACCTCTTAGAAGTATATGGAAACACCAAAAGCCATTTCCTTTGAGGATAAAAAGGTAATAATTTAAAATAGAGGCCGTAAGGCATTCATGGGAGACAATCCAGGGAGATGTGAGGAGAGGATTCTGGGAGGATGCTACCTAAACGTGTCTCGCTGTCCCTCCACTACCACCTCGACTGCATTGGCCTGCTGTCCCATGTCTGTGGTCAGCACTGGAGGGAAGCACATAAAGTCTTGGGAAATGCTAAGGCTGGAGAGAGTTGGAGACCCCTGGGGAGCATGCTTAGCTGCCTGGCCCCCCACAGGTGAAGAAGCAATTCCATGGGGCAGGAGCCCTGTCGGCTCCTCAAAGTCCAAGCCGTAAAGACGGGTGGGTTGGAATGTGGTCTCATCCAGGCCTTTCAGGACACAGCTGAGAGACCGTGGCTCCTGAACTAGCTGCTCCTGGAAGGAGGAGTCATTTTGCCTCTCTCCAGTTCTAGAAGTGCCAATATTTAGGGAGCTACCAAAACCAGACCTGAGTTGCAGTGAGCAAGGAAAGCAAAATACCACCCATCTGAGAAGTCTGCCACAGAGGAAGGAAGAATGGTCACAACAAAGGCCATGCCTTCTCACTGAAAGGGAGCCACAGATTATGGGTCAAATAGAAAATATCCAAGTGGTTTCTTCAAAGCATTCTCTGAAGCTAAAATTTAAGATGTTTTCTAGATGGATTGAAAAAGAAGATGGTTATTGTCAAATGCCAACTTAAAAACCTGGGCAGCCAAGTCTAAGAAATACCTCCAAGCACAGAGCAAAACTGTGGAGTTGGAAATCGTGAGCAGAAAAGTAAGCCCAAGAGAAAACTATGAGCATAACAGCCATTCTGGATGGAAAAGAAGAAATTAGTGGATTTGTGGAAAAATTTGCCAGCTATGCCTCGGATACAGAAAATAATGAGACTTAAGAAATAAAGAAGCAAATAGAAAAATAAATAAGACAATGAAACAAACACGCTAAGTCTATAGATCAAAGGGACTCCTTTAAAGACACTGGAATAACATCTTGAGGCAATATATGAGAAATGCCAACCATCTTTCAGAACAAAAGAAGATGTGAAAATGTAGTCATTGGGAAAACATACCAGCCTCTGCTGCCACTGAAAGAACTCTAGAGGGAATCCTGACACCAGAGAGCAAACGCATTATAATTTTTTTTAATGTTTATTTATTTTTGAGAGACATAGAGACAGAGTGTGAGCAGGGGAAGGGCAGAGAGAGAGATAGGGAGACACAGAATCCGAAGCAGGTTCCAGGCTCTGAGCCATCAGCACAGAGCCCGACGCGGGGCTCGAACTTGCAGACTGCGAGATCATGACCTGAGCCGAAGTCGGCGCCCAACCGACTGAGCCACCCAGGCGCCCCAAATGCATTATAACAGAGCGCTCCAGGTGGGCTATAAATACTCCGCAAATCAAAACAAAAATGCAAGTTAGAAGGGCAATCTGGGAGAACCCGAACTTTACATTCAAAACACAAAGAATTAAAAAAGAGAGACGTTCTGTTTCTCCTGCGTACTAAACTATACAGACCTGAGTAAATAAAGCAAACACTAAACTGTTAATATTATAACTTTAGTGGGATATTTTAATCTGCTTCTTTGAGATTTGGGCAGGTCTGAAAGACAGAAGCGTTCCACAGAATAACAACACAATCGAATGAATAAATGTGGTTTAATTGTTATACACCAGATCTTACATTCCTTAAAAGGGATTTTTTTTTATTCACGTTGTCTATGGACACTTCACAAAATCAATCACTTTCTTGACCCAAAAGAATGCCTAAAGATTTTAAAGTGAGATCTTTATTGAGTTCATTCCATGAACAGGAGCTAATAAGGTCAGATATAATTATTAATAATAGAAAGGAGCTAAGAATTAGAATCCCTTGGGAAGTAAGAAGTACATTCCCAGACAGATAACTCTTGGATCAAAGAGAAAATCAAAAAGACAATTACAAACATGGGGAAAATAATTATGAAGAACATACTTCCTAGCTAAACCTATGGGACAGAGTGAAAGCAGCCCCCACAAGAGGAGACAAAAAAATTGACATGAAATATCATCACTATTTACAAAAAAAAGTAAAAGAATAGAAAGAGTTTGTGCTCGTCCTAAGAGTATAGACAATAATTTCAAAAAAACACATTAAGAAATGGAAATTCAAAACAGAAGCTAAAATTGATGACAAGTTAAGAAGGCAGCAGAAATTTTAAAATTAAATTTATTGTAAGTCATGAGCTCGTTTAAAGGAGAAAAAGAGAAGGCAGAGAGACACCAAATTAGGAGAGGCAAAGAGGGAATAACCGGCACTATAGACGTGATTGAAGTAGTCATAAAAATCCATGTCTATGAAACTTTCTGACAAGACATTTGAAAAATTTAGAGGAAATGGATGATTTCCCAGTGAAATATACATTGCCAGAATTTACCCAAGAAGAAAGGAAGAGGAAACTTAAATACATCACTTACCATAAGAGAGTTTAGAAAAAGACACTTGAAGATCTACCATTGAAAAAGGCACTGAGAACAGATGGATTCCCAGCTGAGGTTTATGTAACATGAATTTTATATAACCTTAAAGAAAGAGGGCTTTTCAAAGTTAAATTATTCCAGGCCTTAGAAAAAGGATGAAAGTCCTCCCTGATTCACTTTACAAAGGCAATATAGCTCTTTTAAAAAGCTGATAAAGATAGAACGATAAAGGAAGACTGCAGATAGCTCTGATTTATGAATAAAGGTGGAGCAATCATTATAATATTAGAATTCGTATCGCAGCATTCCTTTCCTTATTTATGGAACAAATTTTTTGTTGAGCAGCTAACATGTTCCATGGCACCAAACAAAATAAATAGATAATGTATACCTCCTATGTTAGATGGTGATACAATCCGCGGAATGGTGAAATGTGACAGCGCAGACAGAGAGACTCATCGGGAAGGACTGGCCATTCAGGCTCGCCTCTTCAGATGCGTCAGAGAAGGCAACTCATGGGTCATTAGTAAAGACCAGAAGCTGGTGAGAGTGCAGAGCATCAGTTATGGCAGGCTGCGGGCGGCCGAGATAGCTAGGAACGCCATTCCAGGCTGAGGGAAAAGCCATGCAAAATCCTGAGCTACCCAGGATGGTGTACCTGGATAAAAATAGACCAAGGAGGGGCGCCTGGGTGGCTCAGTCGGTTAAGCGGCCGGCTTCAGCTCGGGTCATGATCTCAAGGTCTGTGAGTTCGAGCCCCACATCAGGCTCTGTGCTGATGGCTCATCAGAGCCTGGAGCCTGCTTTGGATTCTATGTCTCCCTCTCTCTCTGCCCTTCCCCTGCTCATGCTCTATCTCTATATCTCTCAAAAATAAATAAACGTTAAAAAAAAGAAATAAATAAAGTAGTTTCAAATCTCGTTAAAAAAAAAAAATAGACCAAGGAGAGAAAGCAAACAATGTGATCGGAGAGGTAACGGGGCCCAGATCCTAGAGGGTGTCACAGGCAATAATGAGTACGCCTTTTCAGCCCCAGGAGGACTTCCGACATATGGCTGGCATTGTGTGACCTCCCTTCTAGCAATGTCACTCTGGCTGCTGCACGGAGATTGGGTTGAAGGGGACCAGGGTTGAAGTCAGGAAACCAAGGAGGAAGCTTTTGCAATAATCCAGGCCAGAGCTCCTAACATTAAGGAGGGTGAGAGATGACGCGACCTGCCATGTAACTGGAAGTAGAATCAGAAAATCATCCGGATGGATCGAAGCTCATTTGTGATGTGAGGGAAAAAACGAAAGGCTGAGAATACTCGAGATAGCGTCTGAGAAGCCTGCAGGAGAAAATAACCATAAAGCGATCTTAAAAGACTATGGGATCGACTCGAGGTGGGGGTGGGGAAAGGTTGCAAGCCAGAGTTTGAAGACCTCAACTTTACGATGCCTATTTGACCTCCAGATGGTTTCAGATAAAGGGCTGGGGACATGGGACTTGGGTTGGTGGGGAGAGTTCCTGGATGGAAATAAAGGCCTGGGAGTCTTAAGCTATCGTCACTTCACGCTGTGGCATTGGATGAGATTTCTGAGACAATTCAAGGGAGTCCAGGGAGGCTTTCCAAAATCGAGAGCTGTTTCAGCGGCATGCTGGAGAAACCTAAGGAGCTTGGTAGGCAGCTGGAGCTCAGGACATGGAGGACGAAATACAGACAAGTCAGGGCGGTTCACCATAAGAAAGAGAGTAAATGGTGCAATACGGGGACAGGAAAATAGGATAAAGAGAATGTCTTATTGTTTTTAATGATTGGAGAAGTAAGAGTATGTTTGTATATTCATGGGGAGATAAATTCAGAAGGGTGAGGTAGCATTCCTGGAGCGATGCCTCCACACCGGTTGGAGGAGAGGCAGCTCGGGGAAGAGTAAGGGGCCATCGGTGGTCGGGAGTGTGTGTGTGTGTGTGTGTGTGTGTGTGTGTGTGTGTGTGTGTTTGCGCATGTGTGTGTCAGGAGCTTAGTGGGAAGGAGAGCAGAGAGCTAGGGACAGAGATTGTGAATGGGGGACAGCTTTGAGAGGGCATCTCCGCTCTGTTTATTTTCCGCTGGCACATTCTGCCGGGTGGGAGTGGGCACGGAGCCAGCAGAAAGGTGAACCATTGCTTGGTCACACAGAAACCATTACATAAACACAGAAAATCAATACAAAGTGTTACAAAAGACATTGAACGAACTTCCCTTTAAAACCTGAAGCTAAAAAAGGAGTTGATAGGAACCGTTTAAGGAAAACAATAACTGTTTCTAGGAAATACCTGGAATTATTGTTCTAAATGGTAAAATGCAAACATCTGTTTTAATTAAAAACAGATATGAGACATGTATCCCTACCATTCCCGATATAACTCAAGATCGCCTTCAAGGATCTGGTCACTGTAATTAGATAAAGAGTTTAATAAGTGGTGCTGAGTTTTCAAAAGATACTAATATGTCCTTTTTTAAGACGTGATTTTATAACTAAAAATCCCAAAAGACTCTTTGTAAACTATTGGAATTAACTGAAGAATTTGATAAGGCGAATGGATACAAAATAAATATATAAAAGCCTTAGTTTTTTTTCCAGTGTAACAATGAGAACATAAGGGAAAATGGGAAAAAATTTTCATAATAATGAGAAAAGCGTGAGATATTAGATATAAATTAACAAGAAGGAAACAGAAAAATATGCTAAGAGAAATAGACTATATCTCGTTAAGTAATATAATATATCATATGAAGAAATGGAAAGACCGACAATATTCTGAAATGAAAGTTTTTGATATATAAAATGTTAAATTTTTCAAATGTAATATATAATGTTAATTACTATATCCAATTCTGCTTGAATCATAGGGCCGAAAAATTTATATGAGAAAATAAATGTTAAAAAATAGCCAAGAATAATTTTGAATATGAAAAGTGGGGAAGGATTGATTTGACTTACTAGGATCAGGGGGGAAAAAAGACAACTATAAAGCCATTAAAGTAAAATTAGCACGGCATTAGCATACAGATATTCAGATAGATAGATGAAAACTGTGACAGGCTAATATATAATAACGATAGTATTTCTGTTGAGGGAGGAAAGGACAGACTTTTACTAAATGGAGCTGGTAAAAATAGCTACATATCAGGAGAAAGAGAAACCGTGAACAGTATTTTGCTTCGTATAAAAATAAACTTCAAGCGCTGAGGTACTTGAATGAAAGCAGTAAGTAAGAGAGCTTATAAGGCACCCAGGTGGCCTTGGAGGCTTAGCTCCCCACTTTCAGCAGCTTATTGGGCTAACTCGGGGCTGCGCTCCCTCCGCCCCTCGGACCCCGGGGACCTGTCGCCCCCGTTCCCAGTACACAGGTAGGATGCAGGAGTCCACGTGCAGTCCACCCAACACAGCCCCACAGGATGTGGCAGAGTGGGGGGCCACCTACTTCCTCCGGAAGTTGCACACTACAGAAGAGAACCCCATTTCCTTTTCTCTGCTGTCTCCTTAGAACTGTCTGCATCTGTGTGCGCTTGGTGCAACTCTAGGGGATCAGGTATAATCTAGGGACTGGAGTATCTCCTTCAACAAAGATTGGACTCTCAGAAGCTATAAAGAAAATATGTACATCTTCTATGTCATAAAAATGACATATCTGTATGATAAAATGTATCGGGAAGAAAGTATAGAGAAAACCTATTATTTGGGGGGATAATTGCTAATAATATAATCATCATGCAAAGATCTGACAAGTTAATCTGAAGGAGAAAAACAATCCAATAAAAAGAAGGAAGCTTCGGTGTGAAGAGGCAGTTTCCGAAAGTGCAAATCTAAATGACCAGCGAATTTATGACAATATGCTCAAACTTACTAACAGACGCATGCGGATTACAGAGAGAATGAACTACCGTTCTGTACTTATTAGACGGGGAAAAAGGAATCACCGTTGCTGGCAGAGATATAGAAAGTGGATCCTCTGATTCGTTGGCAATTGAAATGCAAATGGTTATAGCTTTTTGGAAAACAATCACAGTGCCTGATAAGCTCACATTTATAGATTTATGTAAAAGCGTGTGTGTGAAGAGAATTTTAAAAGAAACGAAAAGGGCATCTATAGCTTGATGAGTCATCAGAAGCTTAAGGGTCATGCTCATACAAGATTCTAGATCTGGCATAGAAATGCCAATTCTAAACTGACACTATCTAACAGATGGCCAGATTCCGTGGGACACCTTTAGGAACTAGGCAGCAAGAGAGAAATAGCATATGTTTTCCAGCGAGAAGTCCAAGTTAAAATACTATCCATCACGAATTCCACTTCTGACCAGGATACAGAAAACTGGAAAAAAGTTACTCCTCCCTTAACAAGAATAAAAATAAAACAATCTATAAGATCATAACTTTCCTTGATTCCATCAGAGCTGAGATTGTAGCACCACCGAGGAGCCTGAAATCTAAAGAAAGAAGAACGAGTCATTCCAGGAAAGAGGGGCACAGAGGAGTGGCTGAGTGGGGGGGAGAAGGAGGGGCTGCGTGCCACACAGGCAGGTTCAAGACAGCTGAAATTCTAACACGTTGTGAAAGTGCGAATGTGGGCCAGCTTGAGACACATACAAGACGAGTTCGCACGCAGTCGTAGGTGCTTCTGCATGGCCCTCCCCTGGGTGCTTGGGAGAAAGACGGTAGGCAGGGCAGAAAGCGCTCATTGGTGGAGATGAGTCATGCAGCCTGAAGCTTCTGGGGGAGGAGTAGAAAGCCTAGTCACTTCAGGCGCAGACGCAGGTGTACTGAGGTTGAGGGGAGATTTAAAAAACAAAACCAAACAAGAAAATCCCCTAACCCTGGAGGAGGGGCAGGACAAGGTGAATCCCTTCACTGAAGCTCTCCGACCGTGACAAGGCGGGCAAGAAATTCTTGGATAAGGCCCACCAAAGACACAAAACAGCCTTGACTGCCACCAGGTCAGGCAGGATCACTGAAGAATTCCTACCTTTAAGACCCAGGCACACTTGGGGCCCTCAGAGGACTGAACAAGGGCCACAGAGAGCCCCCTTCCCGGCACCATCTGCATTGCCTGGCCAGCAAACATTAAGACTGCAGCAGAGGGCTGTCACTGGACGAGAGCAAGAGTGTGGAGACACCCACAGGCAGGCTCCGGCACATAACGAGAGCTGGAAACTGTGGGTGCAGCAGGAACAGGGTCTCCTCTCCTCTCCCCCTCAGCTCAAGGGAATCCTGGAGGACGCTGCAGCTGGTGGTGAGGAAGGGACCCCAACAGCAGAACCCCAACACGGCTCAGCTCCTGAGTGGGCTACCCCTGCCTTCTGCCCTGACAAGTCTAGCAGGAGAGGTGAGCCGAGTCCAGGCATGCATAGTATCTACCTCAGTCTTACTCTTCCCCCACATAGCATTCTATTCAAAGGAGTGAGCAAGAAAAAAACAAGAAAAAACAAACAAACAAACAAACAAAAAACACATGCAATGGCATTTTAAAGAGACAAACAGATCAACAGAACCAGACTCAGAGATGGCCCAGATATTGTGACTATCAGACATGCATTTAAAAACATTTTTTAAATATTTATTTATTTTTGGGAGAGAGAGAGAGAAAGTGAGGGGGGGAGGAGCAGAGAGAGAGGGAGACACAGAATCTGAAGCAGGCTCCAGGCTCTGAGCTGTCAGCACAGAACCTGACATGGGGCTCGAACTCACAAACTGCAAGATCACGACCTGAAGCAAAGTCGGACGCTTAACCGACTGAAGCACCCAGGTGCCCCAAGACAGACATTTTTAAATAGCAATGATTAACATGTCGAAGGCTGTAGTGGAAAAGGCGGCAGACAGTGTACAGGAAGAGATGGGGAATTTCAGCAGAGAGACGGAAATTATAAGAAAGAGTCAAATAAAATGCTAAACGAAAATTCCATGATAACATAGGTGAAGAATGTGTTTAACACTCACGAATAGACTCAGTGAAGCTAAAGTAAGAAGCAATGAACTCGAAGCAATAGGGGAATAGAAAGTAACCAAGCTGAAACACAAAGAGAGTAACAAGGGGAAATTTAATTAAGTTAATAATTGTTCCTCTATGGACGGGCTCACCCATCAGCCTCTTTGTGCCATGGCTTCAATAAAAGGCTCACTAAACACTCCTGTCCACTTCCCTTCACTTTCTTTTCTTTTCAAACGTTTGTTTATTTATTTCGAGAGTGTGTGTGCGAATGGGAGTAGTGGCAGAGAGAGAGAGAGGGGAAGAGAGGGAGAGAGAAGGCTCCACACTCAGCACACAGCCTGACGCAGGGCTCGATGGCCATGAGATCATGATCTGCGTGGAAGTCCAGAGCTGGGCGTTCCATCGGCTGAGCCCCCCAGCACGCTAGCTTCCCCTCACTGTGCGCCGATAGCGAAGCATGATGGCGGGAACGATGAACATTTTCAGATGTATCCTACCTTCCCTGTCTCCCAAGACAAGCAACAAAACATACGCTTCTCTGGCCCCAACACAGAAGAGTGAGCCGGCGTTTACACGAACGTGGTACGTTTTCACCCATCATTTGCATTCTCACCACACGTGGGTTCTACTTTCTGAAAGTCCATCAAAATCAGATCTGTTTCAGAACTGGCTGGAGATAATTTAAGCCTCCATTTTGTTAAATTTGATAAGGAAATTAAGATAAATATCTTTTTAAAGCATACTTATTTATTTTGAGAGAGAGAGAGAGAGAGAGAGAGAGAAAGAGAGAAAGCATGAGCTGGGAAAGGCAGAAAGACAGGGGGAGAGAACCCCAACCAGGCTCACAGAATCCGATGCAGGGCTCAAACTGAGAAATCGTTGGATCATAACCTGAGCCAAAATCAAGAGTCAAACGCTTAACCGATGGAGTCACCCAGGCGTCCCTAAAATTGTTATCTTTTTAAGACAATACAAAGAACCTAACGCAAATGCTCGGAACAAAATAGGCACCTCATAAATGGTCGCTCTTGTTACTCTGGGGATAGTTGAAGTTATTTTCATTATACATTCACATTCTCAAACAACTAGGGGTGGCTAACCATCACCAACCGTGTGCAAGTTATAAGATCTCTTTCCCCAAGAGCAGGATGAAAGTCCACCTGTCCGCAGCGGTTCAGGGGAACCCTTCCCCCTCCAGGGAGACTGAGCGAATCATCTCTGAGTGGCTCTTGGCCCTTTGTTTCTTGGGTTCTTCCCGATAAGCATTTGCGACCTCATAAAAGCCTTGTCTGTATTCCCTCCTGCAAGAGAGCTTAAAGAGAAGATACAAACAACCAAATACTGTGTGTGGAAGTAAATCACGCTAATATTTACCACAAAAATTTAGGAAAGCGCATACCGGCCCACCTGATTCTAAGAATGATACTATCCTATTAAGCTTCTGTGAGGACAGAAGAAATAAAATATTTTAACAACCTCAGCAGTTAAAAAAAGAATTAGCCAGCTAGACCTGAAGTCTAAGACATGTATAGTTAATGTTCTGATCTGATTCTCTCTCCTTCTTCATCGTCGCTGTACATGAAGTATATAATACTCTGTTGGAAATTGACTTGGGGCAGATGTTAATGGCTGGACATGTCAGAATCGGCCATGTAAATAGGAGTGTAATAATTAATTCCAACCGCAGAGTAGCAGATTAATCACTTGTGCAAACTTAAACTTGCACGTAATTTGTCAGTGTTTATGTCAGGAAAACTCTTGAGTAGCTTTAACCTACACAGCTGCATTACAATTATTTAATGGTATTTCAAATGATATTAATCAAATATGATTAATAGAGAAGAGAATTTTGGCTCCTACAGCACTTTCTGTGGTTAAGATAGCTCCAAGTGCTCAGCAAATTAATGACGAAGGTGTGCGGTGACTGGTAAATATTACAAGGTCACAGGCCCACGGCACCCCCCAGCCAGCCTTCGACCACAGACCTGCCTCGCCACTGCAGGACGGCCTTTCACTGGCCACGTTTGTAAGGGCCACGGAAGGAGTAAAGAGAAGTCTTAAGAAACCTCATTAAGAAAGGGAGGTACCGGGGAGCCTGGCTGGCTCAGATGATAGAGCACACGACTCTTGATCCTGGGGTTGTGAGTTCAAACTCCATATTGGGCACAGAGCTTAGTAAAAAAAAAAAGATGAATGGGGCGCCTGGGTGGCTCAGTTGGTTAAGCGGCCGCCTTCAGCTCAGGTCATGATCTCACACTCTGTGAGCTCGAGTCCCACATAGGGCTCTGTGCTGACGGCTCATCAGAGCCTGGAGCCTGCTTCAGATTCTGTATCTCCCTCTCTCTCTGCCCTTCCCCTGCTCACCATCTGTCTCTATGTCTCTCAAAAATAAATAAACGTTAAAAAAAATTTTTTTTTTTAGGAGCGCCTGGGTGGCTCAGTCGGTTGAGCGTCCGACTTCAGCTCAGGTCATGATCTCCAGGTCTGTGAGTTCGAGCCCCGCGTCGGACTCTGTGCTGACAGCTCAGAGCCTGGAGCCTGCTTCGCAGTCTGTGTCCTCCTCTCTCTCTGCCCCTTCCCCACTCATGCTCTGTCTCACTCTGTCTCAAAAATAAATAAACATTAAAAAAAATTAAAAAAAAGAGATGAAGAAAAAGAAGGCATGACCACAAAGAAATGTTCAGGCTGGTTCTTCTAGTCAGCCCTGGAACCCTCACTCCATCCCCGACGCCAAAGGAAAACATGTGGGATCTTCTCCATGGAGCGAGGTTACCGAGGCTGTTCTTTCTCCTTCCTAATAGCCAGCTCAGTTGGTTGCTTATAGTATTTCCCCTTCTTTGTTTAGAAAAGAATTCTAGAATTTTCATTACCATTGGACATTAAGCAACTAATTTTAGTGAATTTTATTGTAGTACAGCTTCCATAGTAAAAAGTGCACAAATCATGAAAACGCATACACTGAAGTGCCCAAAGCGAAGGGTTTTTCACAAAAGTCAATGTATTTCTGTCGCCACCACCCAAGTCAGGAAATGAAACCCTGCCATCGCTCCAGAGCCTCCCCACACCCCTCAAGTCACTACTCAGCAACGACAGCTGCTATCTTAATTTTAACACTCAGGGTCACCTTCTGCATGTTAAAATTGTTACGAAGCTATCCAGAATATTTTTTAAGTCTCCCACATTTTGCGTATTCACTCTACTCTTTAGACGACTTGCTTGCTTCGTCCTTGGGCTTGTCATGAAGACCGTCACTGTAAAGATTCTCGTATCTATCTTGTGGTGAGTGATTGTCCTCTGTTTGGTGGAGATGTCCCCCGGAGCTGCACTGCTGTGAAGGTACATGTGTGTGTTCCGTTAGAACGGAACAGGGCACGGCACACGTGGGCATTTCCGAGCTCCTCCCGCCTTCTTCACTGCCTGCCCCTGCCAACCAATCTCTTCCTAGCGATTCTGGTCGTGGGCTCTATAGTGGAAACTCATTTTGTTTTCCGTTGTGTTTTCCTGTGACTAATGAGGTGGGCACTTTTTCCTGTGTTTATTGGCTGTTTGCGCCGACTCTTTTGTGAAGGGGCTGTTCAGTTCTCTAGGGCATATTTCTGTGGGGTCATTGATCTCTTTTATTGATTTGTAGAACTTCTTTACATATCCTGGACACAAGTCCTAGGTGCCATCTGGATTGCGGGTATCTTCCCCCAGCCTGTGGCTCGCTCTGTCACTGTGTCAATGGTATTTTTTAACGGAAATTCTTATTTATAATAAAGGCGACTTTTATAAACTTTTCCTTTAGACTCAAGTATAAAGGAAAGTGCTTTTGATCTTCTTTTTAAGAATGCTTTACTCACCCTGAGGTCTTGAAGATATCCCTGTATTTTTTTTTTCGAGAAAGATTTTATTGTTTTCCTTTCACGTTTATATCTGTAACCCATTTGGAATTAATTTTATGTGAAATAGAGTCAAAATGGGTTTCATATCAGGGAAACATTAGTAAGTAAGTCACAGTGCTGACTTCAAGGACCTTGCTTTCTAATGAGCAAAGTGGACAATTGGACAATGCATTACAATAGAGCAGATATTTCTAAGTGATACGGTAATGAGGAGGAGAAATGGTTATTTTAGAGAACACGCTTTGAGTCGTCAGTGACAGGCCTCAGGAAAATACCGTTATTGGTCCATCTGTCAATGAGAGGCGAGGCTTCCTGGCACAGGGGATTTAGTCATCTTCAGAGAAACGGGAGCTGTATTGCTCTGCACAACAATTGCCAGGCTATCCTGTCTTCCCCCGAGGGGAGTAAACAGGAGGAAGGAGGTATCCTGAAAGAGTAGAATGAGGGTGTTTGAGCAGACACGGTTCCTGAGCAAGATGGCAGCCACAGGTGGAAGGAGGGTGGCCACCGCCTGGAGCGAAAATGGCGAAAAGGAATTTCGGGCAAGGATGTCTAATATTCCCTCCCTCTTCGGTGCTCCTGGCACAGGTCCCATGTAGTCTCCTCAGTGATTCTTAGGCCATTAAGTTAGTGTGTTATATCCAAAAGCCTCAGTGGTGTGTTTGTCTAAGTGTTCTTCTACCTTCATGCACTCTCTCCTCCATGTGGCTGTCACCTGTTTGTTTCGGCCACTCAGGTTCCTACTAAGAGGATTTACACAATGCCTAGCGATCCGTGCCTGTCTAATCCGTGTGTGCGATGTGGAGGGGAAACCACACAGGCCAGCAATGCCGGAGACCCCCACAGCTCAGCCGAAGCCGCCTGGCCATCGTGATGACAGTGCGATAGTAACATGCTGCGTTTCCTCCCTCATGCCCCCCACCCACGGCCTGGGCTTCGCTCCTGCACCTACCACCCCAGGCCCTCGTCTCTTCTCAACCGATGGTTGTGCTCTCTGCTTGACTGGGGAGAGAGAAGGAACCTCAAGACAACCACCACAGCCCCGTAACTGCCCACCCAGCCCAGCCTGAGCCACACAGTCCGGCTGCCATCCAGTTTGGACAGGCCGTCAGCGCCCCGCATGCCCAGCCAGCCAGCCCGCTTGTTCGGCCCCTCTTGCCAACGCAGGGACGTGGCTCCAGGAATTCATTCCTTCTCCCCCATCACTGCCTCTTCTCTCCAGGCTGGATCCACCCTACCAGCAGGCAAACGTGCCGTTGCCCACACCGTCCTGAAAAGGGCACATCCTCCAGGCACCTCTCCCGCCCTGACCGGGCTCTCCCCTGCAGCCAGAATCCCGGGTGGGGCCTTTGGGTCTGACCCCTCCCGAGGTTCTCCATGGAGCTCACTCCAGCCAGACCTTCCTCTCGCCACACCATACAACCCGCCCAACTCGCCTTCTTCCTCTGCCCCCTGTGGAAGGCAGTGGGCGGTTCTCGGTCCTCATGGAAAGAGTTGCTTACTCCTTCCCACCTAAACCCTTCTGCTGCTTCCCTTCGGAGCACCGCTCCGCGCCCGCACTGCCTTCTGGAACCCGGCGAGCTCACCCCCTGTGTTGTGGCTCGTTCCCGATTTTCTTCTGGGTCTCGTCAGTGCTGGTGGCTCAACAGCGGGCCTTCTTCCTCTGCCCTTTCAGCCCACGCACACCCCTTTCAAGACTTGGCCCAGTGTCATGTTTTAAAGAACATCCATGTACCAGGGACTCAAATTTTACCTCCGGCACAGACCTTTCTGGAGCCGGACTGGCATCTCCAACTCTCTGGTTGACTTTCCCACCGGGACTACCGGCAGACGCCCACCTTAACGGACCCCAGACCCAGCTGCTGATCTGTCCCTTCTGCCTGCTCCTTCTGCAGCTCTTATACACATGCTTGACTGGTCCCAGCTCCCTCTGCTCTTCCCGCGGCAGGGCTAAGGACCTTGGCATTGGTCTCACCTCTTTGTCTCTTTCCTATGACCCAAACTGTCGGAAATTCTGTTGTCTTGTCCTTCAAGATGCATTCAGACTCAGACCACCCCTCACGTTCTGAATGTCTTTGCTTTCGTCCAGGATCCTAGTCCCTTCCTCGCGGGTCATGTGACCTGGTCTCCTGGCTTCCACCTTTGATCCCCGTCACTCTGTCTCAGGATGGTCACCCGAAATGAAGTCACGTTATGGGATCCTCGGCTTTCTGCAGTCCGTGCTACATTCTAAATAAAATCTCGGTCTCTTACGGTGGCCCACGACGTGCTGAGGGCTGGATTCTCTTCACTGCCCTGCTTCCCCTCAAATGCCCTGCTCCCACCCCTCCCTGTTCCCCGAGTCTCCCCGCGCCTTTCCCAGATGTGCTCCTGCAGGAGGGCCGGCACCTGTTCCTTCCACCCAAAAGACTCCTCCCCCAGAGGCAAGACCCACCCCTTCACCTCTTTCAAGAGTTTGCAAAAACTTACCTCTTCTCAGAGCTCAGAGCTCTCTTCAACTGCGAGGCCCGCCATGAGCAGTTTATTTAGAATTGCAACCCAATTCCTGGCAAGCCGGGCATTCCAGATACTCCTTACCCTGCCGTGTTCCTTCTGAGCCCTTGTCACCGTCTAGCGCATCGTAGAATTTACTTATCATTTATTTTTACAGCTCATTGCAGAGAATATAAGCTTCTTGAGGGTAGACATTGCTGTCTATTTTTTTTTTACTATTTTTTCTCACAATTTTCTGGTATAAAGACCAAATCAGTAGGTGTTCAGTAATATTTTTATTGAATGAGTGTCAATCCCAAGACAGATGGCACAGAGCACACAGAAGAGGTTTGCAGGGTACCATGATAGAGAATGTTCTGGTGTCCACATGATTTAAGAACTATCAGCAGTTTTAGGGGCACCTGGGTGGCTCAGTCGGTTAAGCATCCAACTTCGGTTCAGGTCATGATCTCACAGTCCATGAATTCGAGTGCTACATTGGACTCAGTGCTGACAGCTCAGAGCCTGGAGCCTGCTTCGGATTCTGTCTCTCCCTCTCTCTCTCTGCCCCTCACCCGCTCGCTCTCTGTCTCTCTCTAAAAAATAAATAAACATTAAAAAAAATAAAAAAAAGAAGTATCAGCAGTTTTAGGAAAGGGAACAATTAATACCAGAATCCATACATCTTTTACTATATTAAACTGCATGTACGAAAAAAATTAAAAATAAATAAAAAGTAAAAAAGAAACTGCATGTACGTACATACACAAACACACACTCACAGAAACATGGAAAATTTTCATTCCTCTTCAAAAATGCCCATCTTTAAAAGTATCCTAAGGCTCGGATCTAGTGACAGAAAACTTTGATCCCGCAGGATGGCTAAATAAACATTTTGGCTTTTAGAGTGTGCATGACTCTTAAAAGAATCCCATTTTAAGTGGGAGGTGTTCAGCTTCAAAATGCCTCATATTTCACTTGGCGAAGTGAGGGTCACCGTGTTTCCCATCAAATCCATTTAGACTCAGAATCAATCACAGACAATAATTTGAAACTTTTCTAAACGGCGTCCACAGGCCAAATTGAAAACATTTTATTTAGGACCAGCTTCCCGAGAAAAGGTCTCTGCAGTCATAGTTGGTGTCTCCTTCAGAATCGGATCTTTCTTCTCATCTTCTGGTCCGTTAGCCCTTGTTTTTTTCACAATATTGTCTTTTCGAGGGTTAAAAATTTTTTGTATGTGTCTTCTCTGTGTGGTTAATTATTAAACTTCCCAGGAGAGCGATACAGACCACTCATCTTTGGAACCTTCCATTCCTACAGTCTACGATCGGGGCTCGATAAATGGATGTGCCCTTATTAATTAGTTAGAAACACTGAACTCACTTCTGTCCATCTGGCATCCAAACTTAGCACATTGTGGAAATCATACTTAGCTGAGGCTGGTCCACAGACAAACTGTGATCACTTATGGCTGGCTTCCAAAGTCATTCTCGGGAAAGTCTCCTTGAAAGTGGACTTGAAAGAGTTGATACAGTCACATGCCATATGCCGTTGACAATCTGCTCATCCGCAAGCCAAGCGGATGCACCAAAGCGCAGGCCAAACAAGCAAAGTCCAAATTATGGCTACCTAAACTTGATAGTCCTTCACTGGAGGATAAAACGATAGCACAGCAAATAATTTTATTGCGGCTCAAATGAAAAAAAATCCTGGAATCTTAAGAGCAGGAAGGTAGAAAACATTATTTTCCTTTCACTTTTGAACTTAAAATGGACTACTGTGTTGACTGGAAGCGCTAGGTTATTAGTGTTACCATAAAATGGAAGTGAAAATCATTTATCATCACAGGTCGGTGTGTATGTGTCTGTGTGTGCAGCCGTGCGTCGCTGGGTGTGCCTGTGCCTCTGTGTGTGTGTGTGTGTGTGTGTGTGTGTGTGTCTGGGTGAGTCTGTAGGTTTCTGTGTGTGTCTACATCTGTCTCTGGGTGTGCATATGTGTTTGTGTGTTGCCGTGTGCATCTGTGTGTGCCTGTATGTACCTGCGTACGTCTGTGTTTGTGTGTCCGTGTGTGGGTTTTCTTGAGGGCAGGCCATTTCATTTTGTCAAATTGCGAAGACTTCTTCATTTCTCCCTTCACACTGTCTGCAAATTTTAGCTGAGATCTAATTTTATTGTTGAAAGTGAAACTGTTCTACTAATATCCGATGCTTGGCGTTAGCCATTCTCATTCTTGGAATAATTTAAAATTCCACTAACAGTACAAACTTAAACTGCATTTTTTTTTTTTTTTTGAGGAACTCAAACAGGCAGAACTGAGATCTGAAATCCGCTGGTTTGTACAGATTAGACCCTAAAACAGGAAGTGAGGGTTTGGGTTGCTTTAATGGAGGGGAAATGACTCATGTCATGTAATAGACACCCTAAATTTAGCTTTCCTTTAGTATAAAACCGAACAGTGATAGAGTTACATGAAACTTTATTATACTAAACTGCAATTTTCTTGTTCCTTTTTCCTGTCATTCAATTGTCACGTCTTTCATTAAGCACTGTTAAGACCTGTTTAGTATATAAAATAAAGTCTTGTAAAACCCGAGTTGAATTCATACAGCACGTTGCTGTAGGAAACATTCCACACTCAACTAAGGAAGAACTAAGTGTCTCAAGTCCATTGAATTTGGAGACAAAACATAAAGAACTTTGGGATAATATTATGAATGAACATGCATCCGTTGACCCTTTTGGAAAGATATAGTTGACAGATAGATAGATAGATAGGGATGTAGGTGTGTCAGAAATAGAATTATTTTTGTACTCTGCATCACTTTACTTACTGTTATGTGCTAGAAAATCATAGAGCACACTTAATACTCTGTCTAAATAAATCTCAGTATAAAAGCTATAATTAAGTATTCTTGCTGGAAACTGAAGAAAGGAAAGTTGAAAGATTCAGGTCTGCATACGTAGAAAGACAGAATTTTAAAACTCCTTATTGGTCTGCACTAAATGTCCGTTAATTATTCCTGAAATTTACCTGGAGGTCCCTTCCCGAGTACACCTGAGAAATAAAGATTAAGAAAACAGAAGACCGTGTACATCAGGCAGTTTTGTTGCTCTGTGAGGTAGTTTAATGTTTGTTTTTGTTTGTTTTTTGTTTTGTTTTGTTCGAGAGAGAGAGAGAGAGAGAGAGAGAGAGCGTGTGCAGAAGCAGAGGAGGGGCAGACAGAGAGGGAGACACAGAATCTGAAGCGGACTCCAGGCTCCCAATTGTCAGCACAGAGCCCAGTGCGGGGCTTGCAACCACGAACCACAGAGATCATGACCTGAGCCAAAGTCAGACGCTTAACTGGCCGAGCCACGCAGGCGCCCCAAGGTAGTTTAATTAACCCAAAGGTAACCACGTTCCCTGATTTATAATGGTTCAATTTACAATCTTTTGACCTTATGATGGTGCAAAAGTGATCCACGCCCAGCCGAAGTCGTACTTGGAACGCGGAATGTGAACGTGGATCCCGCCCCGGGCTGGCGATGTGTGGTCAGATGGCCTCTTGGAGGCCGGGCGGTGAGCCATGGCTCCCAGGCAGCCAGCCATCCCCAGGGCAGGCAGATCCGCCGACAACCATCGTGCCCGTCCCTTTCAGCACGGTCCTCAGTACGTTACACGAGACAGTCGACACCTTATTATCAGACAGGCTTCGTGTGAGAGGACTTTGCCCACCCGGAGGCTGAGGGGAGCATTCGGAACACATTTAAGGTCAGCCAGGCTAAGAAAGCTGTGCCGTTGGTAGGTTGGATGTGGAAAATGCATTTTTGGCTTTTGGAGGGTTTATCAGGACATAACCCCATTGTGAGCTGAGACGCATCTGTGTACCAGGCATCCTGTGGGACAACATCCGACATGCCCCTAGCTATTAGGCACCTTTATGATGTTAGTCGCTTTAGAAAATGCAGTCGCCAGAAGCTTACACCTGGGAGCAGAATGTAAGTTCAGTTTAAGAAGCAAAATTATTACTCGGAAAATTGTCAGGGAGTGATAATTATTTGCCCTCTCCAGAGGTCTTAATTGGTTTGAGTAAAAGCACCATTGGGTATACTTTTGAAAAAAGTCTGTAATTAATCGAAACTTCAATCTAGTTAATATGATCCCAGACCTGCCATGCTGGAAGGGGCTGTGGAAGGGCCTCCGTGCCAGACGGGGAGAGGAAATCATTAAGGCCATAACCTGCCCAGATCCGCTCAGGCAATTTCGCAGAAGAACCGAGATTGGGAGTCACATGGTCTGTCCCCCAGAATAATTCTTTCCTCTTTATCATTCAAGTCGCTTCATAGAGCTCCTCCGAAACTACGTATGATGTGGGGGGATGGTGTTGTGAAATAACAAGACTTCCAAAAGTTAAAGGAAGGAGAAAATGCCGTCTGCCTTTAGGAAACGCCACCCTGCCCCGTGGTGCCGGCTCCGGTGTGAATCACAGGCACGCTCCGGTCCGCCTCCTCGGAGAAGCTCCGCTCTCATTCTTCTCACCGATCGTGGCAGAAAATTCATTTTCACATTAAAAACTATGGGTTTGCTAAAAACCTTTAAAAACAAAACAAAACAGGGGAGTACCCAGGTGGCTCCGTCAGGTAAGTGTTCAACTCTAGATTTCCGCTCAGGTCACGATCACGTGGCTCATGGGCACGAGCGCCATGTTGGGCTCTGTGCTAAGGGCACAGAGCCTCCTTGAGATTCTCTTTCTCTCTGTCTGCCCCTCCCCCACCTGTCAAAATAAATACATAAACTTAAAAAATATATATAAACTATGAGTTCTCCAATGTTGGAGGATTTGGAAGTTGCTTTTGTGAGGATTTTTAATGAAATTCCTAAAACTTTAGACTTCCAATTAGTAGACATGCCGTTTCTCTGGCATGGATTCTCCCCAAATCCTAATGGAATCCGAGCAGCAAAATATTCCAGAATTTCAACATCGTATTATTGCATTTAGCTGAAGCTTGTGGTTTGTGGTGTGATATCAGTACGATAATCGGTACCATTTATCTGATAGTTTAGTAGCTTGCTACTGCTGCATAACAAAGGGCCACACACCTAGCTGCGTGAAAACAAACACGTTCCTTCTCTCACCATCTCCATGGGTCAGGAGTCCACTCACGGTTTAGCTGGGTTCTCCGCTCAGGGTTCCACAATATGGCTATCGAGTTAGCCAGACTGTTTTCACCTCGATGCTCAACTAGGGAAGAATCCACTTCTGACACTATTCAGTGGATGGTTGATGTCATGTGTCTACCCGATTGGACTGAGGGATGCCCGGAGAGCTGGGAGAACATTTCTGGGTGTGCTCGTAAGGGTGTTTATGGAAGAGATTAGCACTGGAGCCCATAGAGGGAGTTAAGGAGATGGCCCTCCCCCATGTGGTCAGATCTCATTCAATCCATTGAGACCCCAAATGGAACGAAAAGGCAGAGGAAGGGCGAGTTTGCACTCTCTTCCCTTGCGCTGGGATACGCATCTTCTCCTGCCTCCAGATACCAGAACTCCTGGTTCTCAGGCCTTTGGACACCGGGACTGACATCACCTTATAGATGGTGGAAAACCAGGAAAGCCAGGAGTGTAATTCAGTCCAACTCCAAAACACCAGGGGAAACCAATAAAGTAATTGCAGTCTGAGGCCCAAGGGGAATGGGGGTGGTGAGGTGGCACTGATCTCAGTCCCAGGGTGGGACTTCTTGTCGTCTAAAACCATGTGAGCCAATTCCCATAATAAAGCTCCCCTATCATCTCTGTATATCCTATTAGTTCTGCTTCTCTGGGAAACCTCATGAATCCATTCAGGCTGTTGGCAGAATTTGTTTATTTGTGGCTGTATGACTGGTGTGTGTGTGGTGGGCGGTAGCTTCTAATTTGCTGTCAGCCAGAGGTTACCCCTCAAGTCCTAGAGATGATTGCCCATGACCTATGGCCCTGTCCAGAGGAATTCAAAACATGGCAGCTCACTTCTCCAAGGCTAGTAGGAAAGTTTGTCTCCAGTCTAAGACCAGGTCTTATATAGCATAGCAGTCATCATGGGGGTGACATCCAGCCCTCTTTACCACACAAGATAACCTAATCAAGACAATGACATTCTATCATTCTGTTGTGCTCTATTGGTTAAAAACAAGCCATGGGTTCCACCTACACTCAAGGGGAAAGCATCACTCGGCTGATTCACCGGGGTCACTAACAGTTTGTTGCTTAGTCCTGAGAGCACTGTCTACATTACAAGGGGTTCTGAGCCCCCACACTGCAGGTCTGCAATTGAATTTTGCCTTTAGATCATTTAGTGTTGAAGTCGAAGTGCCAAAATAAATGTTTTAAGTGTTCCATACAGATTCTATGGTATTTACTTTCCGATTCATAATCAAACCATTTCCTTATTGGATTATTATTATCTTGGTATAGTCCGCAAGTTTGACAATGCTCCACTTGTAGGTTTTTTCCTTTATGAAGAAAAATGTTCCAAAAATAACAACGAACACAAGGAATTCGCCAAAGTAGCGGTAGCACACTGGGTTACTGATTTGTCTCTCCTTACTGTGCATGGAGAGAATTTTACTTCTGTAGTGGATGCCTTCAGAGAAAGCCTCTCAATCAGTGAAAACAAACTTGTTTTTGGTGACAATTGGCCCAGCGACATGTGGTTGCAATATTTACCCTTTGAGCAAAACTTTGTGATCCAAAGCAGCATACTCACGTTATGTCCCTCAAAGGACTGGTGGCGCCCCTTGGGGTAAGGAGGGCTGCAGGTCAGGGATGGGAGATGTGTCAGAACAAAAGGTGTGGAGAAATGCTGAGTTAAAAAAGAGTTAACAAAGAGGCGCCTGGGTGGCTCAGTCAGTTGAGCGTCCAGACTTTGGCTCAGGTCATGATCTCACGGTTCCTGAGTTCAAGCCCTGCGTCAGGCTCTGTGCTGACAGCTCAGAGCCTGGAGCCTGCTTCAGATTCTGTGTCTCCCTCTCTCTCTGACCCTCCCCAACTTGCACTCTGTCTCTCAAAAATAAACAACCATTAAAAATTTTAAAAAATGTTAACAAAAACAACAACAACAAAAACAATGAGATTCCACTACACACCTATTAAAAGCGCCAAAAATCCAGAACGCCGACAACATCGAATGCTGGCAAGGATGTGGAGCAACAGGAACTCTCATTTGTTGCCACTGGGAACGCAAAATGGACAGACGCTTTGGTACAGTTTTGACAGTTGCTTGCACACAAAACATACTCTTACCATATGACCCAGCAATCAACCCAAAGGAGTTGAGAACTTACATTGACATAAAACTTGCACTTGAATGTTTGTAGCAACTTCATTCATAATTGCCAGACTTGGGAGCAACCAAGACGTCCTTCAAGAGGTGGATGGATAAATAAATTGTAGTCATCCAGACAATGGAACATTACCCAGTACTAAAAAGAAATGAGCTATAGAGCCATGAAGAGACACGAAGGAAGCTTAAATACATACCAAGTGGGAGACGCCAGTCTGAAAATGCTCTGTACTGTGTGATTCCAGCTCTGTGACATTCTGGAAAAGGCAGAACTATGGAGACAATAAAAAGATCAGTGCTTTCCAGGGGCAAGGGGGGATGGGGAGGGATGGACAGGCGGGGCACAGAGGATTTTTAGAGAAGTGAAGATACTCTGCCATACCATAATGGTGGATACACGTTACTCTACATTTACCCAAGTCCACAGAGTGCACGCCACCAAGATTTACCCAAACGCCAACTGCGGATGTTGGGTGATGATGACGTGTCAATGCGGACTCATCGATCATAACAAATGTCCCAGGCAGTGTCACTCTGGTGGGGGAATGTTAGTCAAGGGGAAGACCGTACAATCCGTGTACCTTCCTCTCAATGTTGCTGTAAACTTCAAAGTGCTCTAAGAAGCTAACCAGATGTCTTTCTGCCGGGGCTCCTCAATGACTTCAAACTACTGCTGTGCTTTATGAAATCTTCAAAGGAGTGGAGCTCACTCTCCATATTGATGAAAATTGTTTGAGCAACACGATTATGGAACACACTTATTAATACTTCATGGGAGAAGCTTCTGTACAGCAATCGCTTATGAAATGCTGGTCTACGAAATTTAGGGCTCCCTCCGGAAAACCCTTCAGAGAGCTGGCTGGAAAGGGCTCTACCCAGACGTCTGGCACTTTTCGTGATGCTGGTTATACATATTATTTATCGAAAATTCTAAATTAGAAAGTGATCATAAATATTAACTGGGCACTCAAGTCCGTTGGGCTTAGGATTTGCTCGCAAGCATTGAGGCGTCGGACTTCACAGTGAGTCAGTACTAACTGCATGGTCTGAGATACTGTCAGCCCCCTTCCCTGTTTTGTCGAGTCTGAACCAGGAAGCTGAAGTTTCTTCCTCTAAAATTAATGGCTTCTTATTTGCATAAAGGCCTCCTTTTGCTCACTTTAGATTGGCAGTTCATTACATTAGAGTACCCCCAATACAGCATTTATCTACTGGGTTAATAATACTCGGACAGAAACCATGACTTTCCCCTCTGATGTCCCTTGCTAATGACCGTGGTGTGTAGGAAGTTGGGTATTTGTGTGCGGATTTTAGAAGACAAGACATCACGACATATCATAACGTGCAGTCTTAAAGGTGAACTCTCGGATTGGCCTTGGGGCCGGATGATCTGCATCAGGAAAAAACCAATTTATCGACAAACTCCCAATAACAAGGGGCTTGGAATAAAGGTGGAAGTCGATCCCTGTCTCCCTCATTTAAATCCGGGCGTGGATGGTCCAGAGCTGTGACAGCAGGCCTGCTCCACCGAACCCCAGAACCTCGCAGCCTTCTGTCCCACGAAGTGGCGGTCTCTGCCTTCTAGGCAGCAGGAGGAGAGCAGGAAACAGAGGACAAAGCGTCCGCTCCTTTTGTCTCTTGCTTTAATTAAGCCTGGCTTCACAGTGGGTGCATCGGAACTCCATCGCTGCATAACCAACTACCACAGTGTAACAGTTAGAGCAACACCCACTTACCAGCTCGTGGCAACAGAAGTCTGGCAGGGCGTGGCTGGGTCTCCTGCTCCGGGTCTCCTAGGCTAAAACCAAGATGTCAGGCAGGCTGCGTTCTCACCTGAAGAGAGTCTTGTTCTAGGCCCATTCATGTTGCTGGCACAATTCAGTGTTTTGCAGTAATGGGACCAAGGTCCCCTATCTTTACTGGCTGTCCCCTAGTGGCTGCTCTCAGCAGCTAGAGCCCCCCCCCACCACCATATTCCTGCCATGTGTCCCTCTCCATCTTCAAAGCCAGTCATGAAAGATTTCCCGTGCAGTCTTTCTCCTGCTTTAAATTTTTATCAGGAGGAGCCCAGTTTCTTTTAAGGGTTCACTTGATTAGTTCAGGTCCACCCAGGATACTCTCCCTCTCATAAAACCAAAGATGCCATGTAACTTAACCTAACCACAACAGTGACACCCCATCGTTTTTATGACACCGCTGTTTTCCATCAGTACCCCACACACTCAGTTACATGGAGCCGGTATGCCAACCCCAGGCAGTCTTGGGGACACCTCAGAATTTTGCCTACTACCAGTAGTCTTTATTCTGGGTGGCTTAACACCTGGGATCCAGATTATGTGAAGAATCTGCAGCCTCCGCCAGAAAGGTTATTCCTGTGCCTGGTTTCATTCATCATTCGTGCTTAAAAGAAAGGGCAAAGATCTCTGCTATACCCGGTGAAAATTTTCATTAAAGGAGGAGAAGAGAAGAGGAGAGGGAGGAGGAAGAGGAGGGGGGAGAAGCAGGAGGGGGAAGAGGAGGAGGGGGAGGAGGAGGAGGGGGAGGAGGAGGAGGGGGAGGAGGAGAAAGAGGAGGAGAAGAGGAGGAAGAGGAGGAGGATGAGGAAGGGGAGGAAGAGGCGGGGAAGAGGAGGAGGGGGAGGAGGAGAAGAATGGGGAGAAAGAGAAGAAGGTGAAGAAAGGGCCAGGAAACTTGGGCCTCCACTAATCACAGAGCTGTCTTTCCCAGCACCAGTGAGGTTGAGGCAATGACCTGACTAGACCACCATTCTGCAGGA
This sequence comes from Paguma larvata, assembly GCA_030068075.1. Lineage (NCBI taxonomy): Eukaryota > Metazoa > Chordata > Mammalia > Carnivora > Viverridae > Paguma > Paguma larvata. The sequence continues at coordinate 133,745,583 of CM057828.1, forward strand.
GTGTCCTCCCGGAAAAGGCTCTGTCCCCTTGGTCAGTGCTCTATTCTTTTGCACTGTGCTGTCACATAAAGCTGATTCTCCTGTGGCATACGACAGTGTCTCAGTTAGGAAACGTGAGGATTCTCCACACATTAGTTAGACGAGTAAGTCACCTGGCTCTTCCTGAGAGGACACGCACATTTCCATGCAAGACCGACTTCCCAAACATGAGCCACACTGTCTTCTGGCCAATGTGTTCATGAACTGTGATTTCAGCTTCTGTGTTGATGAAGAGTGGAGACTATATCTGTCCCTGAATCCGGATGGACCTTAGCAACAGGTGATAAACTCACTTCCAGGGCAGGGGAGGCCATACCATCCTGCTGAGATCTCTGGGGCCCCTCAACTTTGGCGTGCTGGCCACCAGGTGAGATGTCCCACTGTGATGAAGCTGCCATGTTGCCAGGGAGCCCAAGCTAGTGCCTGTGATGGACCACGCAGAGAGGTTCTGAGGCACACCGGGAGAGCGATGCCCAGAGCTCCCTGTAGGCCGGCCTAGCTACCCGTGACCACAAACACGCAGAACATATATGCCAGACTGTGGTAACCAGGAGGGGCTGACTAGAATGTTCCTCTGGTTGGAACTGACTATGTGACTTCTCCAGAAGAGAGACAGGTAACAAGCATGTCGACTGCAAGAATTTTCAAACAAAATACAGGATGCATTTACTATTTTAGTCACAGACATGAGGTAGGTGTGAAGGTGGCTTGTGCAATCCTAGTTCTCAAGAAGACACAGAGAGCGGTCATCTCCATATCAACTCCAACTATATGGTGAAGGGTTATGGCCTCAACGTCCGGTCGGTGTATAAATAAATGTTTATGTATTTGAGAAAGATTCAAGTGATTTTGAGGTGTGACATAAGTATAAATAATTGTGAAACACAGGGTGATGATCATACGGAACTTTGATAAGTAGTAAGTAAAGTAAATAAAACTTTAATAAATGTCGGCTTCGGGGAATTTTTTAGACATAGTTACGTACATTTATTGTATTTTACAGTTTATTATTTCTCCAGGAGCTTGGGGGTCATAAGTAATTCACATTTACTTGTAGAGTCATACACTCAGCCTCTTATCCCTTGATAAATTTCTTTTTTAGGATATTTTTTTAATGAGGTGGAGGTTTTGCCATTAATATCTTCTGAGTGGCAGAGAGGATGGATTTTCCTGAGTACAGACCCTTTAACGTGTGCGTGAGTGTGAATGAGCCAGGTCTCCCTTGTGTGGGGGGGCGGCGTTCTCAGGGCAATTTGAGGAGCTTGGCAACGCTGTCTTGGCAACGTCCACACAACGGATAGGTTTTCATCTAAAATGACGTATTAAAAAGAGGGGTCACTTGGGTGACTCAGTCGGTTAAGCATCTGACTCTTGATTCCGGCTTGGGTCCTAATCTCACGGTTCAGGAGTTTGAGACCCACATTGGGCTCTGTGCTGACAGTGCGGATGGAGCCTGCCTGGGATTCTCTCTCTCCCTCTCTCTGCTCCTCCCCACTCACACTCACTCTGTCAAAAAGAAATAAATGAACTTAAAAAAAAAAAAAAACACATGAAAGATACTGTTCTCGAAGTTTAGTTCGAGCAGACTTTTTTTGAATTGACGTTACACAGAGGACTCATGACCAAATGTTACCCCTTTTTAAATACGGCAAATGTTATGTCCTGCACTTTAAACACAGAGGGGACCTAAGACCCCGCCCTCTCCGCCAGGGCCTGGGACACCAGCTGGATTCCACAAAGCCCCTTACTCATGCGAATATCTACTTCCTTTCTGATCCAAGGCTATGGAAATTCAAACTCAGCGGGGACATTAAAGGCCCAAAAAGAGATGTGGGGGAGGGGTGTGGGGAGGGGCGTGGGGATCTGAGGCTGGTCTGTCCCTGCAGGAGCCGCTGGGGTCACACCGGAGGTGAACGGGACACCCTCTTCACCATCCATGTCCTCCATTTCCATCGCGCTGCCAGGACACCTGACGTTCTCACGGATGTCATTCCCGTCCTTGCAGATCCGTTTCTCGGTGATTTTTTATTCCGGTTCCGATACAGGAAGGAATCATTCTTTTAGACTCCTTGAGTAACTAGGAAAATAAAGATCGATTAAATTAAATTTCTGAAATTGAAATTGAATTGTCCGGGAAGGACGGGACGGCCTCGCGGGCCTCCGGACTCGGATGCAGGCGCGGCCTCCCCGCGAGCATCCCTGTTAAACGTCTCCCGCCGCCCTGGATGAGAGCGCGACGCCCCGTTCGTCCCCGCCCGTCGCCGATTCCCCCCCTTCCGGTTTTGCGTCCGTCTCCTCTTCTCGGCTTCACACCCGAAAACACGAGACGGTGAATATGATCGGCTCGTGTAGCTTTTCCTTCAGTTACATTATTTTCTTTGGATCAGTTCCCAGAAACAGGATTACTGAGTCAAAGGAGAGCTTTATTTTTATGACTGAAATGGTTTTTCAAGGGAGTTCCACCAAATTACTATGACACCACCAGTGAATGAGAAGAATAGTCTCAGTGCACTTTTTCACCTTTGGTCGCTAAAAATCATGTTAAACGTTGGCTTTCCTGTGACTTTTAAAGTTTTTATTTCTTAATTAGTTCAATTAAGTCTCTAATTATTACTCTTGCCTGGCTCGTTAGCAAAACAAATGGTGTAGACACAGTAACCCTTTTGATTTTTTTAAGAGTGAAAGCACAGACTTTATTCCGTTTCTTTTTAGTCTACTGTGCTAACTTTTAACAAATACGTTAAGTTTAAATTGATTCACACATTTTACTGAATAATTTTGCTTTTCTCTACTTTTCAACTAAATCCTGTTGATTTCTCAGAGTAATTTACCGTCTGCCTTCAGTGCCCCATCTCGGGGGGAAATATGTTACCTTTTACCTAAGGAACAAGCTTACCTCCGCCCTGTATAAATAAAATGTAACTGACACAAAAGACAAATTGACTTTTTCGGAGGCAACAAATTCCTTGCAAAAAGTGTTGTGGCGCCTCCCAACTATTATCTGAGACCAACAAGGAAATGATCAAACAAGCCTCCTCTTCTGGCCTTCAGTGCCTATATCATATGTAACTTTCAAGACACTTTGTAAGGTGGATACTATTGTCTATTGCCTACCTTTTACTTAACAGCAGACTGGAAGCAGCAAACTAGAAAATCCAGTTGAGATTAAGTAATTAGGAGGACGCTTGGAGTGAAAAGTGATGATGGCTTCTTGCTGCTCAGAGGAGGGCCGGAGGGAAAGGCATTCAGATCATGGCTGATTAGAAAGAGAGGAACCCTAGCGTTTAAATAATGGTCAAGTTGATCAGCAAAGAAGTTTAAAATCTGTTCCAGCCCCACTTAGAGAAAAGCGTTTCTAACATATTTTAATGTTTATTATTTTTTAAAGAAAGGGAGAAAGAGAGAGAGAGAAAGAAAGAGCATGAGTGGGGGAGGGGCAGAGAGAGGGAGACACAGAATCCGCAGCAGGCTCCAGGCTCTGAGCCGTCAGCACAGATCCCCACGCAGGGCTCGAACCCACAAACCGTGAGATCATGACCTGAGCCAAAGTCGGACGCTCAACCAACTGAGCCACCCAGGCGCCCCCTACATATTTTAAAAGATTATAAAATTGTTAATGGGAAAAATATTTGTACGGAATGTATCTTTGTTCAACATAATTATATGTAAAGGAAAAACTCATGAGAAGTGAATTGCGTTTGACAATTTCAAGGTAGAAGTTAAAGTTTTGGCAAGTCTGTGACTCTTCGCCCAGAGGCTTGGTGCTGCCTGGAATCCCGTCCGCAGGCCTCTGACGATACATTTGGAGGGAGCTGACCCACGCACACAGGACCATCGCATGGAATAATTAGAAAGTAGAGCAGCATAGCATGAACTAATGGCTGTCGAATACAAGCAATCAGAAAATACGGTACTAATTACACATTATTGGAAATATAAAAATAAAGAAGGTAGACAGCTGTTATGGACTGAAAGTCTGGGTCCCCCCAAAACTCATAGGTGGAAATCCTAACCGCCAGGGTGATGGGGTCAGGAGAGTGGGGCCTGGTGAGGGATCTGTGGACTTACAAGAAGCGACCCCAGAGAGCTTGCTTCCTTCTCTGCTCCCGGCCATGTGGGAACACGGGAAAACCGCGTCTACGAATCAGGACACACCAGACCCCAAATGCGCAGGCACCCAGTCCTGATCTTGGACTTCCAGCCTCTAGGACTGTGAAAAATAAATTCCTATTGTTTAAACCACCCAGGCTGCGGTGTCCGGTAATAGCGGCCCACATTGACAAAGACGTGAGCTGAGAGGTAAATATTGACTCAAAGCAACAGAGAAATTTACAGAGGATGTGTGTTAATATCTTAAGATCCCTGCCTTGACAAACTTGTTACCGCATTTCATTTTCCTAACCTAGATTTTAATTCAATTAACTGGAAAATACTAGCCATACGACCTCAGCTTCAAGTGAGGGGAGACATAGAAAGACGATTCAGTATGCACCCTGTCCAAAAAAAAAAAAAAAAATTACACACTTTTTTGTTAACGTCTTTAAAATGTCTGCCTTTCTGCAGACACCCTGATCAGTGCATCTGAGCACGCCGCATGAACACCAAGACCATATCCCTTCTGCGTGAACATGAAAACTCTTCGGGCGAAAATTATGAATTTAAAAATCTCGTCCCTGTGTCATGTGGACACAGAACACTTACGTGTTGATAACGCCAGGGACAAGAGCAAAATTTGACCTTATTCCAATGTAGTCACCCATCGCCCAAATCCCGTAGAAGTTAGGAAAAATTCTACGCTGAAACCCAGCTTAGCAAAGATCCCCGTAAAATCAAAGCAGAGGACTTAAGAGTCTAGGGTTACCGCAGAGCTGGGGTCAGGTTGCATTGGTAGCTCCGGATGGACCACTACGTGTGACAGAGAGAGGACCAGGAGGCCGTCCGGTACGGCCCCTGCAGCTGCCGGCACCGTCCCTCACCAAGCCAGCTGTCCTCACGCTAGAGACAATAGCAGACGTACTTCCCATCAGACTCGTTTTGTAGAAAAAGAAGGGAAAAGGAAGGGAAAAGCCTCTTGATTCTGCTTGAACAGAAACACACCTGTATCCTGTCCTAATAGTGCCGGAGGCCAACAAATAATTGGCTAAACAAAGCCTTCCCCTGGGCCTGGTGCACAAACACCATACCTGATTTCCAGGATAGTCTTACGTTTATTTATTTTTGAGACACTGAGCAGGAGCAAGGGAGGGACAGAGAGAGACACACACACAGAATCAGAAGCAGGCTCCAGGCTCCGAGCTGTCAGCATAGAGCCCGAGACGGGGCTTGAACTCCCGAATTATAAGATCATGACCTGAGCTGAAGTCGGATGATTAACTGACCGAGCCACCCAGGCACCTCTAAATTGTTTTTAATTTCTATTTATTTTTAAGAGAGAGAGAGAAAGATAGAGTGTGAGCAGGGGAGGGGTAGGAAGAGGGGGAGACCCAGAATCGGAAGCAGGTTCCAGGCTCTGAGCTATCAGCACAGAGTCCCACGCAGGGCTCAAACTCAGGAACTGCAAGATCATGACCCGAGCCCAAGTTGGATACTTAACCGACTGTGCTGACGGCTCGGAGCCTGGAGCCTGCTTCTGATTCTGTGTCTCCCTCTCTCTCCGCCCCTTCCCTGCTCACGTCCTGTCTCTCTCTCAAAAATAAACAAACATTAAAAAAAATAAGGATAAACCATATCTATATTTTCAAAGCCAGTGCTCTTAACTATTAACCTATGTTGCTTCCCTAGTATGTTTGAAAATGTCTACGTGAGCCAGGCGAGTTACCTCTTGTTAACAGCTCAATAATTGGTAGAAATTAAGTTCTCTGAAGACAAAAGAGATTTTATGGCAGAAGAGACTTTCACACCTTAGCACGTTTCTCTAGCGGTGCTAACAAAAGCTTGCTTAATTTAGTACTTCTTAGGGTTACACACTAGCAGGGTGGTGTCCTCTCTTTCACCAAACACAGATACTGTACATCTAAATATTACATGAAATCTGCAATTCTTCTTCTGGCGTGACATTTCCTCTGCCCCCAGACAGAGCAGTAAAACCCTGCCAGAACACAGGATGTCGAAGAGAAATAAGACAGCGTCTCCAGTGCGAGAATGCTCTGATGTCTCGCTCACAGCTGTTCCTTTGCAAAGCAGATCTCAGCCCTGAGGACGTACTAAGTGGCTCACGCACTTCCCAACTGTGCCCCAGACGAGTGAAATTGTCATCACACAGAAGCTACAAATTGAAATCTCATAAAACAGTCAACACGGTTGGTGTGTCGACCACACACCCGAATCCCGTCCGTGTGCCCAGATTTCAGAATTTTAACCATTTCCCCCCAACCCGGAAAGTTTCAAGGTATCATCCAGTGCTTTCTTTTGAAATTTATGAAAATAAATGTGCGTTTTATTGTTTTCTCACCCAGAAAGTCTTGAACCATCCTTTATTCGGAAATCACCCAGACGCAAAGGTCCTGAAAGGAAATGTTCATAATACGCCAACTCTGTCCATTTACCAAGTAAATGAACAAAGAGGTATATTTAGATCTTGACCAGTCAACCCTTTAGGAAATAGCATCTACCTAAGTGTCACCACGTGCTGCACACATCTCGTGAATCTACCTAAAGTCAACCCGCATCTTTGGGGTCTGACTCCAGTTCTCCTTCTGTATGAAGCTTCTGCTACCGGACCTGAATGTGCTTCACAGCCCCAAATAATACTTTGGACACCACCCCTCTGTTTTCTAACCAGCTTTAAGCTTTATTTAAGCGATAGCATTGCATTCCCGTTGTTTCTATTCCAGCAAAAATGGTGCACAATATATGCATGTTCACTGACCAAATTAAGGAACACTTTTTAGTTGAAAGTGCTAATTGTTGGGTAGTATAGTGTCTCTAATTCTTATTCGGCAAAGTGTAGGCTTGCATCTCTCTGTGGGGGCACACTAAGAGGGGCGAAGAGACATGAAACACGAGTTTATTTGCACCTCTTGATGTATATTTAAGACTCTCTGATCCAGAAAAGCCATTTTTAAAATTTATCCTAGCCCTGATTTCCTATTGTGTTCTTTGTCTGGCTTCCGCTGGAAGGGTAAGGAGAAAGGAAAGGATCTTCCAAAAGAGTCTCCTCTTCTTCCAACAGTTTATGATTTTTCACCATTTTGGCTCTGCCCCATCGCCAGCATCACGTGCAAATCATATGGCAGCCAGAAGGGACGCAGGGCTGTCCTTCGTTAGTGTGCACATGGGACTCGTCTCAATTCGGACCACGTGTCGTCACATGTGCTAACATCGTTAGGTTTCATTTGCCTTCTTCGGGGAAATATTTCAAAGGATATAAACTTCTGTCTTGTTCTCCTGACTAAAAAGTGAGGTATTTCGTAATGCTTGCAAAGTCAGGTGATTGATCCCAAAGGGAATTGAGTGGTTAGAATTGCAATTTCCTCTAAAGGAAACACCCATGTTTGGAATCTTTAGTAGCTGTCTCCATGTTATTAACAACCCTACTTCTCTCTGACAGACAAGTAATAATGTGGCCATCTATCTCGAAGACAGCAGGGCTGAATATATTTCTAACTTTATAAATGAACTTTAAAAGCCCTACAGACAAATTTCATTAAAGTAAAGAATGGAAATCTGGTAAATGGAGTCTTTGGATTTTATTTATGAGTAAATCTTTACTTTTCTACGACTGCTACTAAGGATCTGGGAAGTTAAATAAATAAAATAAACATTTCCTGTGTATGAGATGTAGTGCTCGTGAGCAAGTTGGTGTGGAATGCTTACGGGTAGCTGTGCATATACAGAAGGATTCCATCGTGTCCCACAAGGAGGGTGCCATGGGGGGTTCTGGCCCTGCCACAAGGAAAACCCAAGAAGGGTTCTCCGTGTTCCATCCTAGACCCTTCCTGCTACGTAAGGATATACAAGATCAAGAGAATAATATATTCTGGAAGCTCTTCTTGATGAAATCATGTTCAATATTGTACCTCTGGTATTTTAGTGAGTTAGGATGATGTGGTTGATTATTAAAACCAGTTCTTTCTTGATACGATGCACACATTACCTTTCTTTCTTTCTTAGAAGGAATCATCCATCTTTCTCCCAAGAAACAGAGCTGGCTACATTTGTGCCGTAAGTCAGAGGCTTCAAGGTGTTTTCGAACATTTGCATGTGGGACAACTTTTGTTGTCAACTCATCTTCAAGGATGGCTCCAATGTTTTAGAGCATGCTGAAGTTTGGTAAAAACATGTGGTCCTACTAAAAATGTTGTTTCGCTTAGTGGTGTCTTCAATTCTTCTTGTTTTGTGGCATGTGTGAGTTACCTGGTGAGATTTACCAGAGCTCCTGGTGTGTGTGTCGAGGAGACAAGAAATTGATAGACATGGACTTTCATTTCAAAGAATTTTCTGGTGTTGAAACCAACTTAGAAAAGACTACCTTACATGACACACTCTGTTCCACACACACACATGCAGATTTTTAATAGGTTCACAAGATACCCAAGGTGCGTAAAACTTTAGGCACCCAGCAGCCAGGCTCTCGACTGACTGGAAACTACTTTTCAAGGCACTATGGTCAATTTAAGACAAAGTATTTACTGATAAATATTCTTTTTTTTTAATGTTTATTTATTTTTGAGAGAGAGAGAGAGAGAGACAGAGCGTGAGCAGGGGAGGGGCAGAGAAAGAGAGGGAAACACAGAATCCCAAACAGGCTCCAGGCTCTCAGCTGTCAGCACTGAGCCCAACACGGGGCTCAAATTTGGGAATGGTGAGATCAGGACTTGAGTAAAGTCAGATGCTTAACCGACCAAGCCACCCAAGTGCCCCATATTGATAGATATTCTGATACTGAGAAAATGTGCATCAAACGGGTGAATGATTACTCTCTCTTTCCACAAAATCATGTGTTCATTTATTATTTATTTCATATTCTGAGTTAAGCCCCTGGGACTCTGAGGCCTTGTTACCCAATGATAAAAAAAACCCAGGCTGTGCCCTCGGGAAGCTCAGTCTTTTGAAACAGAAACCACTGAAACACCAATTCAGCAATTTTCTTTTCCTCTTCAACCTCTATGTAGATCAACAGAAATAGAAATGTATTTTTTTCTAAAATACATCTGCACCCTACTGCACGTAGTTCCTCAGCAGTGACCTCCACGCGCACTAAGTATGTGGCACCGCCATCGTGAGCGCTTAAGCGATAACCCCACCAAAGAATTGTAACCTGACTGAGAAAAGGTGAATCAAAGGGAAAAAGTGAGGATGACAAAACTAAATGACTAATGATGAATCAATTCTGTTATGAACCAGTAAGCTGAACAGGAAAGTTTATCAGTTGATAAAGTATTTGGGCAACTATTGAAACTGGGCAAAATATTAACCCGGGTCTCCTAGAGGCATTGGAGCCGCGTGAGAAGTCTGAATTACGATCGGGGCGAGCTATAACTCTAGCCAAAATTTTCATCAAAAGATATTTTTGAGCACCAAACCCTTTTGAAAATCTACTGAGTGCAAGATCCTGGCATTATAGGAGGAGAAAAAGGGCCTGGATCTTGGCTAGCTAATCCTTGCCCTGGGACATGGGTACTACAGGTGCTATTTAACAGATTAAGAAAAGGATCCTCCGGTTGGGGAAGTAGATCTGAGCTTTGACCCAGGCCCGTGGGTCAGACGTACAGAAGCCCTGTTGTTTTCTCTTCTTGCTGTGCTGACTTTATGTCAGATCCGTGGAGAAATAGACTGTGAAATGAAGCAAGTCACCAGGTCACAAGGTAGGAGGACTGAGAAAATGTTAAGAAACAGACTGCCAAACAGGCCAGGGCGAGTCACTCCATATCGTGGCAGGAAATCATACCGGAGCGTGGGAAATCCACCACTGCATGGGGCTGGCTGCGCAGTCCAAGTCCAGTCACGATGACTCAGAGACGGAAGAGGCAGCCTGGCAGGGGTTCCCGGGCAAGGAATTTAGTAAAAAGTCAGAGATCGTTGGAGGCGACTATCATCTGGAAAGGTTTCTTGGCAATCACATTGTTTCCTCCGATGTAAAAGGTATGAAGAATTCAGGTAGGAAATGAACAGAGGGGTGAACTCAAAGCGAGAAGAGTAAACGATTCAAGGATGAGAATGTGCAATGGCCTGGCGAGAACAACAAAAGACAGAGCCGAGCGTCTCTCTGCTGGTCGAGGACCGCGCACTTCCAAGGTCATGGCTGCCTATTACTCACTGCAAGATGCTATAAAAAAACAATGCGTATTAATTTGTTAATCACTTAGGAAACTCTCGTTAACATTCTGCGCCTTTGAATAGTTCCTTCCCTGTAATGTCTTGGAATGATATTTAAAAATGGCTTCAAATAGAAGCCCCATACTATTTATATAAAATCCATTTTCAAAATTCTTTTCAAAGTAATTACAGGAAATTATCGGCCTTTGTATCTTGCTGGCTGACACATCATATAAATCACCCAATGTGTCACTTCTGATAAAGCCCATGTAATCATATTACATGACAGGAACGGACGGTCATAAATAGACATGATAACCTAATTTGGAAAACTCAGACAAATGCAGTTTCTTTTCAACTTTAGTTCAAAAACACTGGTGAAGCTCTACAGAGGATTGGCATATTGATGTGACTTTGAAGAATATTTGTAACATTTTCTTCTTTCGAACCTGAAAGCGATTTCAGTTTCATGCCTTAGCTCTAAGCTCATAAAAGTGCGTAATATAAAATATTTATAGCAAACATTAAAAAGAAAGAACGATGTGATTATTTGACTCAGTCAATTTTTACTTAGTTCACTCTGTAATTAGAGCCTTCTTGAGGAGCGGGGCACAAACAGGGGTCTCTTGCCTGAGAGAGAGAGCAGAGAGCAAGAGTTTGCCAATGACTCCATATTTAAAAAAGCAATAGTTCAATAGCAAGAAAGAAGATATACTCAAAATTGTGTCTACCTGGTTGTTGTTGCCAAACTGAATTTTACAAGAGAGATGAACAGCCCACAGGCAAGATAATGTATCTCCTGGACCATGTAGAATATTAATTGGAGAAGCTGACCCGCTGATGGTGGTAGCAGATTGGAAGTTCTCAGTTCTTAGTGGAAGTGTCCAGCCCCTGAGAGGCACAGGCCAGAAGCTATAAGCAAGATACGGATGGGGAGCCTTCCACAAGGCTTGGACCAGCCCGGCTCTGATGGTTGTCCTGAGTTGGGCAGGTCACTCCTGGGTGCTCGCTGCCAACCCAGAGCCCCAGAGAAATAGCAGATGCCGATGGATGTGGATTCTGGCCTCTTCTCCCCAGCTTACTATATTCAGTTGACTCAATGGAATCACAACGATCATGCCTGTCACATTTCCAGCCTCACTTGCTTGCAGTCCCATAGGTTTTATCCTTGTGTACAAAAGTGGTGAAGTTTCAACCACAGTGAAGGATGCTCCTTTCCTACAGGCTAATTTATCTGTATATACACACAAGAATGCATAGAATGTGTAAATACCATATTATGTTGTGGCAGGAAGAACCTTATAATTCACGTTTCTAGAAGTATGAAGCCTGTTTTTGTGAATCAGGGCACAACTTACTCCTTTCTATTTTCCTTTCTACACAAATTAAAAAATGAAATTCAACTCAGTGCCTCTGAAGGGAATGTCAAAGTGGGGATAAGTGTGCTACCCACAAAACTTCCCATGTTCCTCCCAGTCAGTGGAGTGTTATTTTTTTTGTCAAAAAGGGAGATGATGAGTGATGATAATGTTCTTTTCGAGAATATTGACGTGAGGCTTTCTTATGCTAGTTTATTTAATCCAAATCATCCCTTCCCCCCAACATACACCAAAGAATGAGATTAATTATCTCTAAAAGTTATCTCAAGTTAGGAAGATACAGTTTCGAAAAATCTAATAAAATGTATCGAATAAAAAAATCACAAAACTGGCAACCTAATGAGTCATATTCTTGTGCCTGATGAAACATTCAATTAATAAAAACAAACAAACAAACAAAACAAAACAAAACAAAAGGATGGCCATCATGGGAACTGGACAAGGAAGAATCACGGGGCAAAACAATATGGCATTTGAACAACTGTGCCAGAGAGTAAAATGATAAACCTAGCAGATCTAAGTCTTCCCGAAACTAAAAAAGACATTCTATTGTGAAGCAACAAGAATATTCAGGTCTATTTATGGCCTAAAGAAAGTATCTTTTTTCAAGAGCACCCATTTCCTGTTATCATGTAACATTACTTTGGAGTTGTAGTAAATGCAATAAGATAAGAAAATTAAATATAAATATAAGAAAGGACAGGTCGTAAATACATTTTGATGTCTGTCTTTCAAACATCTCTCTTATAAGACATTTAACCCACTGACACTTTGACACCCTGATCTTGACCAAGAGATTCAATCTCTTGAATCAGAGATTATTGATCAGGTGTCCTGGACATCTCTCTCAAGAGTAATCCACCCACAGCCTGGCTTGCTAACATCTAATTATGTGGCTTGGCTCAAAAAATGATTGGGCCAATCACATTCACTTTCCAGGAAAATGGGATGGTTTGTTCACTAAACGTAGGGAGAGGAAAGGAAACAAGAGAAACAAGAAGGGAGAGAGTCCTGAACAGAGAAAGGCAGAGAAAAAGTGGGAATGCTCCTCAGAGAAAGCAGTCCAGTCACTTGGCTGACACCTTTCCCTGGGAAATAAGCAACTCTTTTGCTTTTCGTTCTCAGATTCCTATGAGAGCTTTTGGTAGTCTTGAGTGGATGACAGTCTGTTTCTTGAGGCTGAAAGGGCTCTGAAAATCCAGGGTAGATAAAATGACCTAAAGCCAGTAACGATTATCGAGTGTACATGATGCGACCAATGCCTTGCTCACATTTCCTCATTTGCCTTCTCAGTAATTCAGACTGTAGGTGTTGTCCACACCAGTTAACAAGGGGGAAGATCCCCATTAAAACAGCGCATTGCTAGTGGTCATGCAACCATGGACGGTGGAGACAGGATTCAAACCCAAGCCTTCTGGCTCTGGCCTCCATGTTTTTAGCTAACAGTAGGGCTGCCCCATCGCTGCTGATGATGTGACAATCCATACACAAAACTGAAGAGAATAAAAAAGAAAACACTTAGGACTACCATAGTTTCTTGATTCTAAAATGTAATCAATTTGAATATTTAAAATCACGTTAGTAATAGCAATTTACAGAAAATATAAAACACTGAAATAACTTTATACTTTTTTTTCTCGGGGGCAGTAACAAAAATGTTATCAATGCAATTATATCCTGCCTTCCTCTGCAAGATGCAATCAATATTTGAGTTCGAGTGATCTTCATTTCCCAGTCTAGAGATTTTTCTGAATGATGTTGGACCGGTTATGCATGGGGACTCGTTGGCTTTGATAACCTGCACTCATGATTTTTAGGCTTGACAGTATAATTTCAAGGATTTTAGAGAAGATTGGAGTTTGGTCAAAATTGTAGTCTTATTTGTTTTCTTAGTTGACTTACATAAGGATAAAAGTCAATAAATATATTCTTGGAAGACATGGGCATTTAAAACAGATATTTAATACCTAGCGATCATCTCTCATGATGCATAAATCTGTTACAACAACCTCTCTGAATTTAAAAATCGTATGATCTATTGCAGATCTTTAAAAATTAGTGGTACATTAGACTGGTGTGCGGAAACATCGCCTGTACATACCATAAATTTTTGTTTCAATATTTTATCAATGTGTAATCATTTCTCAGATGACTGACAATTTCTGGGCCAAATTTAATTTAAATTTCGACTGCATCCAGTGTTACCAATGTGAATAGCTTGTGTGATGGCCAAAGGAACTTACGTTTCCTGTGCCCAGATGGAAGCCATCTACCAGGAATGACAGCCCTGTCAAGACTTATCACCTCCAGTGACAGCTGGAGAGAGCACGTTGTTGTTGACATTGATTCAGCTTTGATTTCAAAGACATTTAAATGTGAAGAAACCATGCATTTACAGATGATAGAAATGGGTGATGAGAATTCAGTAAGATGGCTGGTTACCAAATAAAATGAGAAAAATCAGTATTTCTCTTATATACCAGCCATAAAAAAATCATTATATGTATTTCCCTTTGTGGCAGTTGAGATAATATATATTGGAAAAGACTATGCTGTTATAATCTTTATGCTCCTATAACAGTATCCTCATGGTCACAAAAATTACCTTGCAACAAGTGAATTGATTGAGCAACTTTCTGGAGTGACAGGAGGGGCATGCTGGGAAGTCCTTGCCTTCTGCCCAGAATCGTGCCGAAGGCTGCGAATCCGCCATCTCATTGAACCACCACAAGAACACATGCGGGAGCTGCCTTGCTTATGAGAACAAAGTGAAACTGAGGCTCAGAGAGGAGTTGATGAACTGTGAAAGGCCACAGCAGAATCAGACTGAGCTATTTTGTCACTTGCTACATCACATCTTGAACTTCAAATCTATGCCTCTCTAAACCCCAAGTTCCAACAAATTCTCCATAATTATGTGGTTTTAACCCAAGCATTTTATCTCAGGGGCACCTGGGGGGCTCAGTCCATTAAGTGTCCAATTTTGGCTCCGGCCATGATCACAGTTCATGAGACTGAACCCTGAGTCGGGCTCGGTGCTGACAGCCCTGCTTGGGAGTCTCCCTCCCTTTCTTTGCCCCTCCCCTGCTTGCTTGCACTCGCTCTCTCTCAAAATAAATAAACATTTTTTTTTAAGTATTTTATCTCAGAGATAGTGACCAGAATAAGTTTTTTAATAACAAAGGACTATTTTAGTTACTAGATTGTTTTTTTCATGTGGTTGAACATTAGCCATGAATGGCAAAAAAAAAACACAAACAAACAAACAAACAAAAAAAACACCAAAAAAAAAAAACCCAAGTATATGAAATTTTATTGTAATATTTTTCAAATACTTCTCTGAAACATATTAGAACTTTCTGAGACCAGAATGATAAACCAGAATCAAAAGCCCCTGAGAAACTTTTACATTTTCCTGTCCTTGAATTCAGGAGGATTCCCTTAAATCCTTAAAGGTTACACCCTTAAAAATTATCTAAATTAGTTCATCCGTCTCAAATCGCTGTGGGTAGATGTAACCAAGGCACCAAAACAACACCAAATGGCCTGAGTCCAGCCTTCAAGTCAAGATCATGCGCAAATATGGAAATACAGAAAACTGATAAGATGATGACAAAAAGTCCTCTTAAGTCAGATGACACAAGTTCTGGGGAACGCCTTCACTTTTTTTTTCCCCCTAGTTTAAATGAGATCCCATTAGAGCCTTGATTTGGGCAACTACTGCTTTTCTACATTGTGTTCCTCGATGGCAGTCCGTTCTCAAAATGCAGATTATTGAATTACATGTTTACTGAAACGGATTTGAAAGCAAAACTACATATGGCAAAAGCACGAATGAATTAGTGGTCTAATCAGCAGCAGGCGGGCTAGCTGTAGCGGCTTGGAGGAGAGGCAGAAGTCTCCCTGCATATCCACCTACCGCTGAGTCAGTGCGGACCTTACCCAAGTGAAATTGTTTGCAAAATGCCTCCCTTGACCCCTGACCAGGGGCCCCATGTGGCAATTACTCTAGCGATCATAAACGTGTCCCTCCCTGTAGACTTTGAAGCCCCATAACCAGACCACCCATGTTCCCCTTGAAAATAAAATAAAGAGTCCTCGTTCTCTCTACACACAAACTCTAACCAGGTACCTCGAAAGCCTTTGGGGGAACTCCAGCTCTCGGCCGCCATCTTCTCCTCGCGGGCCTTCCCCCCGGGACCCCACTGTGGGCTGCGTCTTGTCAGCACAGCCCTGCCAGCAACTCCCTTGCAAATCAGTGAAAGTTCCAGGCTCACCTGAGATCCGTCCGCTGAGTGAGAAGTCAGCTAAGAAGAGGAGCGAGAAACCGATGTGGGAGCCGCTCCGGCCCACGGAGGAGGCGGAGGGGCTGGGACCTGGAGCCACAGCTGTGGCCACCGACGGTACAGAGGTGCTGTCTGACCGCCCTCGTTTGTCTGGGGCATTGGCTCATTTCACCACTGTGTATGTGGCACGCCTCCAAGGCCTCACCGCTGGGTTACATCCAGTCTGTAGGGGAAGAGGCCCATGACCTAGAAATGCCATCCCAATAGCCACGGTCAAAGCCATCTGAGAGTAACGACGGGCTGTTTCTGTTTTGTCCTGATACCACCTTCCCATGATCAATCGATGCAACTAATTGACTGTATCGCTCACACGGGGACTTTACATGCCTCCCGGAATCAAAACAGGAGTCCCCTGTTCGTGCTGCAAACATATCAGAAGCACCTCCTGTATGCCGTGAACCAGACAGACACAGATCCCTACCACCGCTGAAATTCCTCTCTGGTGCCAGAGACAGACAACGATCGGAAAACATAGTAAGCAAGCAAATTGTATGGTGTGTTAGGTGCTAAGTGCTAAGGCAAAAAGAAGAACTTAGAGTGGAGAAAGATTTGGAAATATCAGAGCTGGGTGACGTAGGGAGGTCCGAGCAGATGTCACGTTTGTAGAAAAATACATCAAATTAAAAAAAAAAAAAATCACCAGCAGGCAAACCATGGTTTTCAGTTCCGAACAACACCAGTGAAAATCTGGCTGTCTCCACCCCACCCCAGGACAGCTTGGGGTTTCGTCACCACTGCGTCAGTAGGCAAAGAAGGCCCAGTTCCGTGCCGAGCCACCCGGCATCTGCTCTGCCCTTACAGCGCTCTTTCCAGAAAACTTGAAGCATATGTCACTTGCAGCGAGTAGGAATTCAGACCGTCCCCAGCAGGAACCACCGCAGAGATAACAACTGTCCTTTGGGGGAAAATTAGGTGATAGTAGCTGGGTTTCTACCTCAAAATCGACACGTGGCGGGTTTTTATGTGTCCAACGAAGCTGAGTTTTCAGCCGAGCCTCCAAGTAAAGGGACGCTCTCTGTACTAGAAACAATGAAATCACACGCATCCATTTCTCTTGTAGTGAAGAATCTTACACAAATTCTTTATATATATAATGTATAATATGTATAATATATATTATACATATAAATGTAGCGCACCTGAAATTGCAAGAGAAAGAAGAATTTCAGTTAATTCGTGAGGACTGGATAGCAAGGGAATAACTATAGGTATCTTAGCCCATATGGGCTCCTGTAAAAAAATAAAGAAATGAAACATAGACTGGGTGGTGTATAAACAATGGACATTCACCTCTCACGGCTCTGGAGGCTGGAAGTCCAAGGTCAAGGTGCTGGTAGATCCGGAGACTGGAGACAACTATCTCCTGGTTCACAGACGTCACAGGGGAAAGGGCGAGGGGGCCCTGGGGTCTTTTCTGTGAGGTCGCTGATCGCATCGTGAGGGCTCTGCCTCAAGGCCCTCTCACCTACCACAGGTCCTACCTCCTAACACCACCATCTTGGGGGTTTAGTCTCAACATCTGCATTTGGGGGGACACAAACATTCAGTCTATAGTAACAGGACACACTTTTTGGTACCTGAGATAAATATCAGCCTTCGGAGTGAAAGAGCATTTTAGTAGAGATGGCCGTAAGCTGCGTCAGACCAGGGATGAAAGGTTTTGACTGACAGGGAAAGGACAATCCCCACAGGGAGAAGGGGGAGAATTTCTCATGTCAGAAATGAAGAACCACTCCTCTATGCGACGGATGACAAAGCTAAGTCCCTCGGTAGCTGCCCAAGGCTGGCTTGTACCAAGTGGCGGATTGAGTAAGTGTGGGAGCCACCATTGAGGTCAGGCAGGTCCCGAGATTCTGGGAGGCAATGGCCGGGTTGGCTCAACATGTGTCCAGCCAGTCAGCTGATGAAGGGCCACGAGTCCCCACAGCAGGCAGCAAATCTTTCTGCTCACACGGGTTCTCCTCACCCTCAGTTCCCATGAAGGAGATACAAGGTGTGTCTGAACCAATGTCACACACCGAGGTCGGGATCACTACAAAGGAGCCTGCATTTAACAACACTCCAGTCTTATACCAAATGCCCCATTTTCCCTCCAGAGAGACACAGTCTCTTCGAAAGCCGGGAACGGAAGGCCTTGTCCGGGAAGGGGAAGAGGAAGTCTATCTTTGCTCTCCAAAATGTGAATTGCTATCGCTGCCTACAAGTGAAGACGTTCAGAGATTACCCCCAAAAACCGACCCTGGCTCCTACCCTGACTTCTGGAAAATTTCCGACTCCAACAGCTGTTCCGATGAATCTGACGAAAAAGAGTGGGGCCAGATCCATTCGGTTTGTCTACCAGAGCTAATGCACAATCAACAGGATCACAAAAAGTTGTAGGAATTCAGGGTAATGGATGTACTTGGCATGGATATGAAAGGAGTTCCACAATGTTTGGCGAACCGAACTGGTGTTTTACTTTGTGAGAGGGAGATATGCCTGTGTTTAAGCTGCTTCTACTCAATTAAACAGAGTTTTTATGAAACTGACCTTTGCCCATATTTCATAACTTCATACGGATTATCTTAGCCTACTTACAGAGTGATTACTTATATTAAACCATTCCAGGCTGGCTTTGAGGAACGCAAGGCCTACAAATCAGTCTACATATTCATTCCACAAGTATGTATTAAGAGTTTACAGTGTACTAAGTGCATTATAAATCATGTGAATTCCTCAAAACTCTCACTTACTTTATGTTTATATACAGGCACAAAGGCAATGGAGGGAGTAAAACAACAGCTTATAATAGGAGTCAGTAGCACCCCCAACCCCTCGGAGATCTGCCCCTTTTCTGGTCTCCAGCACACCTACCTCAGTCCTTACCTGAAAGACACTATCTCTGACCGCATCACTCGGCTCTACTACTTCTATTTAGCACAAATTGTCGCTTATCCAGCTTAGAAATCTCTTGGGGGCACCTGGGGGACTCAGTCAGTTAAGTGTCCGACTTCGGCTCAGATCATGATCTCACAATTTGTGGGTTCAAACCCCACATTGGGCTCTGTGCTGACAGCTCAGAGCCTGGAGCCTGCTTCAAATTCTGTGTCTCCCTCTCTCTCTGTCTCTCCCATGCTCGTTCTCTCCCTCTCTCTCTCTCTCTCTCTCTCTCTATCTCTCAAAAACAAAAGAAAACATTAAAGTATAAGGAAACACGCAGTATAGTAAGAGGTCTTCTTACTTACATGGTAGCAGACAGCTTCCCAGGTTTTTCCCCAAAGACAGTCTCCCTTTCTTCCATAGTAATGGGATTTTTAATGGGACAAGGGGCTCCCCATCTAGAGATTAAATGAGGGGACATCCCTTGAATGGAACTGTGTAGGTAGAGAGGTCTGGGTGAGAGAAATCAAGCAGAAGACACTATGAAATGTTGAGGTCATGTCCAACTCTGCGACAAAGCACGTGCCTGAAATTCTGCCCCCTTTCTCTCTTGCACCTGGGAACCCCCACATGCCAGTGACTCAGATTTGGTGGGACGCACCGAAGCTGCCAGAGCAAAAGAAGAGTGTCCGTGGATTCCTGGAGCAAAATCCCCTAGGGCACGAAATGGAGAAAGATACTTCTTCCACAAGACACTGGATCTGGTTTCTCTGTCGTTGTGGGGAGTCCATTTCTCGCTGGATCCAGGAGCAGAGCAGCGTCCCTGATACTCTAGACGAGTCTTTATCTAACCTCCGTTTGAAAGCTTCCAGTGATGTTCCCTCCCTCCTCTTCCATTGTTGCAGACTCCAGGTCTCGCAAAGTATTTCTTTATAGTTAAAATGAGCTTCCTTATAATTTCTGGTAGTTAGGTCAGCTCTATGGTCTTGAGCTGCGCAGATATGCCTACTTTCGGTGTGTGAAGAAGGATGTTATTTTGGCAAGAGCCTTCACTTTTGGTACTCCGAGCCATTTCTCCTCTGAGAAGAGCCTCCCAGGCCATTTTTACTTGTTCTCCAGATTTTTCCAAGATTCGCAGTTTGTCGACATCTATCATTAAGGGATATATTCTGGAACCGATATAAAGATGGTCTCAGTTGGGCACAGGAACTGATAGGACCACGCTCATACGTGACGTTCTGCAGTTTTTCATTCCTTCAAGTGGAACTTACAGAGTGCCTAGTGAATGCTTGGCATTCCTTCTGGTAGTGGAGATGAATAAGATAAGTCCTGCGTTCTAAAAGTTCACAGACCACACACAGAGCAATTTTCCCGCAAAACCGTTGGCCGTGGTCATCCTGTCTCCGGTCCAGCAGACCACTGCTTAAGAGGGAAGCTTCGTCTGCCCATCCCACTGCCCATGGATGTCAGCAAAGCTCAACTTTTAAAGCCTAAATTTCTCCCATGGAGATGAGGGCACCTGTAAGCCCAGCCCCTCCTGCTGTCCATGCCCCAAAATAACGGCGTGCTGTCAGCATGAGTTCGTGAGTGAATTGCCCAGGGAAACCAGGCTGCACTGGGACAGGGTCTCCTCGCCTCTGACTTTCACTGGAACACGGAGTGACTTGCGACAACTGTCATTCTCAGGAGAAATGTTCGAATCCCGGTCACTGGGAGGAGGGCAAACAAATTCGCATGAGGAGACTCAAGGCTTTTTGAGAGGAAAAGCTTGAGGGCCCAAACCCTTCCCTTGCGATTCAGAGTTCTGGAAGCCTGCAGCGGACACCGCTGGCCCACACGAGGACCAGGGTCCAGGAAAGCTTCTCAGATAGGGCCGCCGTGGAGCAGAAAGACACAGGGCTGGTGAGGCCGGCACACTGAGAGTCTGGTGGTGAAGGAGGACCCCTCTGGGACCTGTGTGGGCACACAGGGCCTCCCCCACCACAGTCTCTCCCCAGCCCAGCCATGGAAGGGGTTGCAAGCCATCAGAAGCCCAAGCTCTCTTCCCACGAGAAAGGAGACTTGATGAAGAGGAGAGGTAACTTGTCCAGGGCACACCTTTCTCTGGGGTCAGCGGCCGAGACCAGGGAGGAGGCTTATTCCGGATGCGGTCAGGGGCCTTGTAGTAAATAAATTTTACTGGGGCCTTGTAGCCAATGACCAGCACATGCTGTTGAGAAGCATCCATTTCTAGCGGGGCTGGGAATGCCCTCAGCTTCACTGCAGAGTCTGTGTCCCAGCCCCCTTGGAGCAGGAACCGAAAGCACACTGGGGTCTCGGTGAGGCGGTGGGCCTTGGGAAAGAAAGAACGTCCTCCAGTCGATGAGATGAAGACGTGAGGGGCACGCTGCTGGCACTGCTCCCGGGCCACCAAGTGGGATGTATCCGATGGACATCCGAAGCTGATTTCCAATCAGCACCTCCACACGTTACTGAGTCCCTCTTCGTGTTTTTAGAACATGTTTAACAAGTCAACCCACAAGAAAAAGGGGTCCAGAGAGTAAAAACAAAACAAAACAAAACATTAAAATCAAATAAAGGAATTGACCGTCCCTCCCCCTGAATTGCCTGCTCTTTTGAGCGCCATACAGATAAAGTCTAAGAGACAGAGCCGAGGCAGGAATCCAGACACACTCCGCCTGGCTGAAATGCATTACTTGCAGGTAAATTGAGTGTTTAAAAATTAAGGTCATATTTACTATTTGGTCTTGTTCACAGTTTTACAGTCAATTTAGCCTCAATTAACAGTACTTATTAACAATTTTTCGCAGCCCCGAACGTTCAAGTACAAAGGACTTGTAGAACTCCTCAGTGCCCCGAGGGATCTCTTACCTCACCTACGAAATGAGGGGCTGTATTTCAGTATGAAAATGACTTCCACTGCTCTGTCTCTTAAGATGTTCATATCATTGTTATTTTTTTTACTGTTTATTTTTGAGAGAAAGACAGAGATAGAGCATGAGCAGGGGAGGGGCAGAGAGAGAGGGAGACACAGAATCTGAAACAGGCTCCAGGCTCTGAGCTGTCAGCACAGAACCTGACATGGGGCTCAAACCCACGAATCATGAGAACATGACTGAGCTAGAGTTGGACGCCCAACCGACTGAGCCACCCAGGTGCCCCCATATCATTGTTCTTTTAAGAATTACTTTCATTATTTATAAAGTAATATGTAGTAAGTTTGGAAAATATAGCTAACTCCCAATATCCTCTACTCCAACACAAGAGATGCTGTCGTTTCTGAGCATTATTCCAGTGTTCTTCTTCCTTATAGGCTCAAATTTATAAAGTTAAACAAACCATATAAAAATAGATTTGCGTTGTGATTTTTTCACTTCGGGTGATTTCCGTTCCGCCACGCCCCTTGTTTACAAGCAATGGAGACAAACTCTGACTTGTTCAGAAGAAGAAAATAGAAATTAGGATTAGAAGGTCAGGGCTCAGAGCTCATGAGCGGAGGGGCTGTCCAAGCCCAGCGCACTTGCTCCCCAGCTGGTGGGGGCTCAGCGTTTCTTCTCTCTGCTTCTCCTGCTCAGCCTTCCGACTCACCGTCTCTGCAACTTGTGATTTCAAATGTAGATAACACTTCCACAAAACTTAGCCTCATTAACCTGTCCTGTTTCCCTACTGAATATTTAAAATATTTCAGATTTTCATAATACAAGATTTGCTTTATTCTCTGTCTCTCATGTGTATATATGATATATTATATATATATTAGATACATACATGCGAGTTAGATACATACCTATAGATATCTTGATATCTCTTGTATGATCTCTTATATCTTTAGATATAGACCCATATGTAACAGATATGTAATAGACATATAATAGATATGTGGATACGCAAATACATAGATGTATCTAGATGTATCTCTAGAGACAAGGATGTGTAGACATCTCTCTACAAATAGACAGAGACATCTAGCTACTTATCTGTGTGTGTCTATCACTATCCTTACATGTCTATCAGACACATGGATCTACACCTGACATGAATGGACACGATTTTGTCTACGTCGTAAGTAAATCTAATGAAGTGAGTGGCATAATGGGCCTTGAGTATAAGAAGCCGAGAGGGTGGGAGTCCTCAAGACCATATTTCAAAGCCAATTATTTCTGTGTATCAAGTTCATGCATTCTGCTGCATACGATTCAAAACCACAAGTGAGACTTCGTCTCCGGCTAGACTGGGCTTGCTGCTAGACCTGCGTGGGGCGGCTGGCGTGACAGCGCTCCCACCTCGGATTCGTGGAAAAGGAGACCGAGCACGGAGGGACAGGGGACAGGCACTCTGGGTTGACCTAGGGCAGGAGTCAGACCCCAGCTACATTCACCTCCGCGTAAGGATGGGGAAATGTTTAGTTCCCTGAAACTGGTTTCAGTGCCTATAAAGTTAAACAAGGAGTAAACAGCATCAAACCCAAGGAGTTGGTGCAATTTACTTTAGCCTATTTTCTAGAAACAGTGTGAGATCTATTTAAAAATGCATAATAAAATTTCTAATTCATACCAAATGTTTAAAATTAACCAAACCGATTCTTAAAATATCGTCTTTCTAGTCTTCATTTTTGCATGTTTTGTTTTTAAAGCAAGAAAAGAAGGACAGTATTCAGCTCACTATCAGGCGGACGGAACACACCACGGCTTTGACAATGTAACACGACAACATCAGCAAGCATCAGACAACGATGCTTCCTACCTCCAGTAGGAACATATATTGTGGGAGGGAAGGCCTCATTTAACAGGTCATTAATCCTCATGCATATTCATAACATTTAACCTGAATGTTGCATCCTTCAAGTTACAAATAAATACACGTACATATGCCGGTGAATTTATGACATGAATAAGACTGATAAATAAAACTCTGACTGCTGGGTTACCTCTTTAGGACTATGGCACCCTTCTAAAACTTATGGCATATATAAGACTTCTGGTCAACACGTACTTCGGGTCTTCAATGCAGGAATGTGTAAAAATCTCTCCTGCTATAGGTAATGGAAGAAACTGGGTTATTTCTCAGGACATATGCAAAGCCTATATTCCCTTCAGGGACAGCTGGCCAATAAGACACATTTTAATTAGCATTAATTTCTTGGTTAGGCCAGTGGACTTTTCTGTTCTTTCCTGTAGTCACGACACGGTACTGACAGAATAATAAAAAATATAACAGTAAAGAATGATTGACTTTATAAAACATAAGCCCTAAACTTATTAACGTCCAGATTTGTACTCATATTATTAAATATTCAACAATGAGCTTACTGGCTGGCAAGTGAGTTAAGGAAACCAAACCAACAAATATGAACGTGAAGGAAATCCAAGAGTACGTTTGTTGTTTTGTTGTTTAATAAGAAACTTCTCGAGCAACCAAGCATTTGGTGACGATCTACTATAAAACTGTCACATTGTAAGCCATTGGTGAAACTTAGTCGCCCTGGGTGAATTTTCTTTTCTTCCAATAAAATCTCGTCATTGCCCACAGACATTGCAAAATGTCAGCCCCGCCTGCTAGGAAAGCTCTTCAAATGAGCAATGCAATATCCAGGGAAAGCTGGGAGAGGAAGATGATCATTGCGCATCTCGCTGGCAGAAGCACACATACATGAGGAAATCTGTTTATCTGAGCTCGTTGCTCTGGCTCTGTGAATGAAGCCAAAATATATCAAGAGCCGTGGAGACAGGACAGTAGGCTAAGCAAGTCAGTTACTTCGGAATCCTTGGGTCGGAGCTCAGCTTACCTCAATCCACATCCTCAAACACTTGCAAGACACAATCCTCCTGCACACGCTCAGCTCTTAGAGCTCCCTTCGGCACCGGGGAGGAGGGCCCCCTTCAGCTTGCCAAGAAAATGCACTTTCAGAGAAACATGATTTCCACTCTCATTTCAAAGCTCGGGTGCTTATGTCCTGGCCCACTGCCTAGAGAACATTGTGAGTTCCCATAAAGACATATTAACACAAGATATCAGAACGTGCTCCTCTGAAGGCATCTGTTATTTGTCATCTGTCATTCCACACTAGTTCCTCATCGGGACGTCGATGGCCAGTGATAGTGGCAGCTCCTAAAACCAAGATCCCAGAGTCAATGACAAAATCCTGACCGCCAGCCACTTCCTTGGATCCACGCTTTGCCCAGCGCCTCCACTTCGTAATAGCGCACCTTCGAAGTCCATTCCACTGTGAACCATATGCCCAGATGAGACACACACATCGGTATTCAAGGCCTGTGACCGCTACTGAAATTCCGCATGCATTTTTTCTGAAGAGCAACAATAATCATGTAAATATTACTATTGATACCTAACATCCTTTGCCCCATCTGTGGTGGGTTTGACTTTCGACTCACAAAGGCTTTCAGATTTGCTTAGAAAATAGAGACACATCAGATTTTAAAGAGAGAGATTGCATCCTATAACTTCCTGAAGGTAAAAACTAAGATGCAGAGGTCCAGAGACGTGCGTGATCTGGCAAGAGCAGGTCCACAGTTCACTCCGTAACTCCTGATATCAGCCATGCCACGCTTCCGGCTCCAAATCAGGAGGCTTCTTTCTAGGCAGCAGTCACTAGGTGAGACCCTAAAGCTTTGAGACAAGACAGGATGGGGCCTGATCATTAGATGTTCCTTAAAACACCACGAGAGATGGGCACGTCAGCCGGCACGGACGCGACGCACATAAACACCTTCGCACACAAACGTGTCCTTCAAGAACTCGTCATTAAGACTACACGTGTATTCGGAAAACGGAAGTACATACGACCTTTCCAAAGATGTACCTTAACCGCAGAGAAATACACAGAGCAAGCCAGAGCTTGCTAGGGACCATTTTCAAGATTTCAGCTTTATCTCTCTTCTGCACAGTAAGCTGCTAAATACACACTACGGATGCCTGGGGAGGGTCAGTAGGTTAAGTGTCCTGCTCTTGATTTCAGCTCAGGCCATGATCTCACAGTTTCTCAGTTTGAGCCCCACGTCGGGCTATGTGCTGACAGCACAGAGCCTGCTAGGCATTTTCTATCCCTCCCTCTCTTTTTGCCCCTCCCTTCCTCGCTCTCTCTCTGAAAATAAATAAACTTTAAAAATAAATGAATACGTACATACATACACGTTACTCTCCTGGGGGCTGTCTGATGTGGTGGAGAGCATTCCGGAAACTGAACCAACATGGTTTTCAAGCCTGGCTGTGTCCAGGGTGGTGTGCTCATGAACACGGCAACTCTCAACCGAAGTGTCTCCAGGATAAGAAGGATTTTATTTATCTCATTGCCTTATTGTAAAAAATACACATAAGATATAAATATATCCCATTTGGGCTGAATCATGTCCCCTAAAATTCATATGTTAAAACCCCAGTACCTCAGAATGGGACCACAGCTAGAGACAGGGTCTTTAAGGAGGTAATTAAGTTAGAATGGGGACACTGGGGTGGCTCTAATCCAATCTGACAGGTGTCCTCATAGGAAGAGGAGATCGGAACACAGCCAGGCACAGAGGGACGACCATGTGAGGACCCGGGGAGGAGACGGCATCGGCGCGCCCAGGAGAGAGGCCTCAGGAGGAAGCAGGCCTGATCTGGATCCCGGACTTCTGGCCTCGAGAGAACTGCGACACAATAAAGGTCTGCCGTGTAAGGCCCCATCTGGGGCGCTTTGCTACGGCAGCCCTTGACAACTAGCACAGAGCCTTCGGCGGAGTAAGCGCTCGACAAATGGCAGGTATCTTCATAGTTATCGCCACTCACGCTACGTCAGCGCGGGAGAGGGTCAGCTCTGACGTCCATGTTTCATGAGCAAAGATGAGCGCTGTGTGCAAGTCACATCGTTAACTGACTTTATTCACTTCCTGTTTATCCCTTTGCAAAGGGGTCACGTTTTCAAGCTTCCTGTTTTTGCAGAAGTTTTAGTATTATCATCTACAGAGGTATTTTTCTTCAACTTTTATTTTTCTCTCTTTAGAGAGGAAGGAAATAAAACTGAACCAGGAAGACAAATATCACGCACAGATTATATAGGAGTCTGAGCCAAGAGATAAACAAATCAACTGTATCATAAAAGCATAAAGTCAGCATGTGAGCCATTGTGATCTAACTCACAGCTATCACAGAGTAATTCCAAGACCTTAGTAATTCATTTTACTGTAATGGACTCTGGCTTCCTCATCTCTGAATTATGGAGTTAGGTTTAGTCTCTAAAAATCCCTTCATCCTCTGAGTCCATGCCTCAGTATGTCAGATCTCCCTAAATAAAAATATCAACCAATACTTCTTTTTTTTTAATGCTTATTTATTTATGGGGCACCTGGGTGACTCAGTCAGTTAAGCATCTGACTTCAGCTCAGGTCATGATCTCACTTGTGGGTTCGAGCCCCACGTCAGGCTCTGTGCTGATAGCTCAGAGCCTGGAGCCTGCTTCGGATTCTGTGTCTCCCTCTCTCTCTGCCTCCCCTCCCCCCGCTCACGCCCTGTCTTTTTCTCTTAAAATAAATTAACATTGAAAAAAATTTAAAAATGCTATTCCTGACTAGTGAACTTTTCCCTATCAAATACATACAACATACACTTAAGTGTCTACATTATACATATATGTACATAAACGTGCATATGTATATATAAACATACACAGTTCTATGCACATACACATAATATATTAAGATTGGATTATCACAGACATCCTAGATATAATGGTAAAATAAATTATATTACATACAACAATATACATGTGCATGCATTAGACAATTGGCTCACACTTATCCTCATCTGTAAAATGATAATTAATACTGCTTAACACAAATGCATTTGTAGAAACTAATTTTATCTGTGTAGCTACAGTGATTTTTTAAAATCTTCCCATGAGATCTACTTCATATTAAAGGGTAAAGAATTCATTGCTCTCCAATGTTCGTTCTACAAAACTGGCTCACAGTCAGTTATCCCAGAAGCGTTCTCCCCACCCCCACCTCTGCTTCCCTTTTGGTGATAGATGGTCTTACGACTCTGCACTGTCCAACTCACTAACCGCTGGATGTATGTGGCTATTTAAATTTAAATTAAATAGCATTTAAATATTCGGTTTCATTGCTGGTGTTCCATAGACACAAGGCTAGTGGCTACCATATTGGAAAGTGCATGTATGAAAAGTTCCCACCTGTGCACAAAGCTCAACCAGGCAGCCCTGTTCCAGCCTGTTTGGGCTCTTTGGTAGGAATAGAGCTTCTAGGTTGAATATGAAATGATGAAGTTGCTTTTACAGTGACTGAACTAGCCCCTGAACTGTGCAACTTGCTGATTCCAGATAGGGAATTCCTCTCAATGGTTGTAACTACAGATCTGCCCAGGTTATATTAGTCATTTCAAGTTCAGTTCAAGTTGACTTTGAGAAGCGTATAGCAGAATCCTCTTTCCAAGCCAGAGCCTGTGGGAACTAGACGAGGAGAGGAGGTCTACCTGCTCCATCGAGCGTTCTTCCACCCCAGGGCAGGGTTGCTCCTTCTCAACAGCAGAGTCTGATCCGAGCCCTGACTCTGAAGCACGTCCAGAGAAACAGGCTAAGGAAGGACAGGGAGCTGTGTCCCCCAGGATGGCTGAAGGAAATCTAAGTTTTCGATCTGGAAAAGAGAAGAGTTAGAGACACAAGCTTAAGACAACAGACAGTGAAGTAGCCTATCCAAGGTCACACAGCCAGTAGGGATAGAGCTGGGATTTAAATGCAGGCAATCAGGCTTCAGAGTCTACGCTCCTCAGCACGACTTAATGCTTTCTTGAGACTGACTACTTAATTTATTTCCAATTGTTTTTATCTTTAAAAAAAATCACGACCATATCAAAATCGCTTCTGGTGCTTCATAAATTATAATTCAATTATAGTAAGTATCTACTTCCCTTGTAGGGCATTTGTATTTCCATTTGTCATTGATGAAGCTCTTGTGATTATAAACACTATGGAAGGTTCCAATAAAGGAGTTGACTTTGACCTTCCACAGGACAAAAAGAATCTCCCTAACCTACATATTTTTATGCAGTCTTTGTGACGGGAACAAAGCGTGTCTGGAGACTGCAAAGATACAATTATTACTGAAGAGGTCATCTAGGAAGAGTTAGAGGTAAAACAAAAGGATTTTGGTAAAGCAAATTAAATTATCTGTCAGTGACGGAGTGGGACTGAATTGCCCATTGTCGTCGGCCGAGGCCAGCCCATCCTTCTAGAATAAAAGTAAGAGAAATGATTACGTTGTGCAATATGAGTCATGGCAAGTCAAATGCATGAGTCGAGGGCCCACAGCATCAAAGGGGTACGGAGAGAAGCCCAAAGTAGGTCAAAGCCACACCCCAGACAGCCCCTGTGGCCAAGGAATACCGCGCTGTGAATTAGCATTAATATTCTTCATGTGGGTAAAAACATCCTTCTTCCTGGAGAGTCGTATCAACTGGACCTGTCTTTCCCATAGAGGCCAGGCATGCGGTCGCCGGGCAGGAGGCAGCGTAGGGGGGCTGTGGTCCTGCTGCTGAGGTGGGGCCATCGGCCTGTGATTTAAGGACCAGAGAAATAAAATCCATGAGTACATCTGATCACTTCTACATCCTCCTCTTTCCTAGGACACATTCCTAACACACAATGGCATAAACGGTTTATACAGGGATGGATGTGTGACACACACATATCCACACGTGTAGGTGTCTATGCACACGTAGGTGGTACGTGATATGTGCGTGTGTAGTGGATGCAGGGTGTGTGACCAAGATGCCCACCCTCCACATCCCTGGGCACCAAAGACTTGCTCCAGGGCACCGAGAATCCCCCACAGCTGCAGAGAGCCCCCTTGCCCAAGATATGCCCACTATTCAGTACTCCTTGCATCCAACAGCTGGTCAGCGCTAGATACAAAGGCATCAGGTGAGAACACCTCTCAAGGGCATCGTGCCTGAGTCCCAGCTGAGACCTGCTGGGACTGAATCCCGGTTTCCCGTGGCTCATTTACTTCCTCCCTCTACTCCCTGAACCCCCACAGCCCTGTGCCTGAAGCCACGGGGGACGGAGAGGGAAGCTGTAGACAAACCTCCGTATCTCAAGGTTTGTTCCCCAGGGAAGCTAACAGAAGACCAAATATGAGTATGGATTTATAGTACCCCCCACAGGGAGGCGGGGAAAGATGGGAACACACTCCCAACTGGGAGGATTGTGACTGCATTCTCCTGCCTCCTCTGACTGTGGACACTTACCTGGATCTTCTCAACCTACAGAGTTCATACGGCTCGGAATTCTAACCCCTAACCTGTCCCTGATGAAAAAAAAAGGACAAATTATCCTTGCTAAACTGTGGACAATCTATGGGTAAACTATTGCTATTTATTTATATTTATAATTATAAACGTGTATATTAGAATTATTTTTAAAATTTTCGAGTGGAAATTAAATAATTTCTGCTAATATTTGTATTACGTTGTACCTTGATAGACGATATCTTCACAAAAATATACTGTTTCTGTTAATCTGCATTCTTTTTAGATTGAAGTTATGGAACTAATAAGACAAGTTAATTATTATTCCATGATTTTTAAAGCAGAAGAGCCCCCTAAAGTTTGGAAAAGATACCAGGGCCAGAAAAATGGATAAGAAGTCAGTCAGAAAAACAAGACAGGGAGTGCCTAGGTGGCTCCGTTGGTTAATTGACCAACTCATGATTTCAGCTCAGGATCTCACAGTTCGTGAGTTCGAGCCCCGAGTCAGGCTACATGCTGACAGCATGGGGTCTGTGAGATTTTCTCTTGCTTCCTCTCTCTCCACCCCCTCCTCTGCTCATGCACTCCACACATGTGCTCTCTCTGAAAAATACATACATACATACATACATACATACATAAAAACAAGACAGCGGGCAACAGGCGTCATCAGGTGGATGTACAGATGCCCAGATGCCCTTTTGAAGGAGAGAAGGGAAGGAAGATGAGGGGAGGTGGGCTTGGATCCCTGTGATGGTCCTTCCCTGACATGAGGGGTGTGTGGACTCACACACTCGGTGGGTATGTATATTCTTGTGATTTTAGAAAGTGGGACAGTTTGCTTCGTTATTCCCAGTCTTCTTTTAGCCACACACACATTTGCGATCTGTCCCAGTCACTTTGGAAGCCTGTGTTCCAGTCGCTTCTTGGACGCTCTTGGGGGGTCGTTCTTGGGTTGGGGAAGAAAACTGTCTCAAGTATGATGCCCAATTGTAAACTTCGATGGCTGCCTTTCAGAATACAGCAGAAGAAAATGAAGAACTCCAACAGTGGTGTCCTGAGAGTGAGGGTCGTGTTTCTAGTTCTACAAAAGGCTAAGGATTTGTGCTGGAGAATTTTAAAGGCCAAGAGGAGACCGCCATATGCTATCGGCATGATCCCCGGAGGCAGGATGAAAGGCCGCACACGAGCTTTTCGCAACTCACGCATCATGATAAGGAAACCTTCTCGTGAGTGGAGCGCTTCCCCGCTCTGTCACTCTCCTGTACTTTGCAGAGCAGGGAACACATCTCGAACGAGAGGCTGACATTCCCCTGGAGCACTCCATCAGGGCGTGGAAAATAAAGTAACCCAAAGGAGCTTAAAGCGTGTGCGCGCACACACACACGCGCACACACACACACACACCACACACAGTAAACATGGAAAGAATCTCTAAAGAAAATGTGGGAAAGAAATGTATGCCTCTGGAATGTCTCAACAAGATGCTTTCTATTGTTGGACTTCTACTAAGACCTGAAGAATTCCCCGGCGACTGAAGCCCTTGCGGCACCGCCTTCTCCGCAGATCCCATCAGAAGCACGTATGCAGGTGTGTCATGTAACCCTTTCAGTCTCGTGTCGTCTTTTGACTGTCAGATGAAAAGAGCACTGGAATGTGAGTCTGGATCTGAGGATTTCACATCCCGTCGGCCAGAGAAGCCCAGAGAGGGAGACAGGAATGTTGTAAAGGGATACGGCCATTGCTACCACTCGCACAGGAACCGGCGGTGGGGGCGGTTAGTCACGTGACCACGACCCAGCTTCAGGGGGTTCTTAGACAGATCTCCCCTTGCTCTAGACTTCCACCAAGAGCTTCCTGGGGGGCAGCCTTGTCTGCTCTGATTAAAGACCCTGTTAAAGCTTAAGAATTTCATTAGCTTGGCTTTCGACACTGCGAGGAGTGAAAGGTCATGGGGCAGAACCCAAGTGCGGCACATGAAGGGCCCCGGGCTGGCCGCAGAAATATCTATGAGCCCCCGCGGTGTTTATACTGGGAACGCAGGGGCATTTTTCTGGAGGAACGCCACCGGGCCACTTGGCATGACCTCTGGGTCAACACAGCTGTCTGTCTACTGCTTACACCACCTATGTCCCAATCTGTTTTACATCAAAAGCAGATAAATTGAGAGGGAAAATGTTCTTCAATCAACTCCAATAACTGGAAAACAAGAGGTATTCTCGAAGGAGACTTTTCTTTCTGGGCGAGTTTTCCTATTCTGAAATGTCAAAGCATCTACAGAATACTTAAAGTTTCCCCTTAGCAGTATTTGATTAGTCCATATTTATGATTTTAAATTGCCCCACTCTTTCAGTATATATTGTACCACAAGTTTTTATTCACAAATCATTTGCTTTAATAAAAACATGAAGGGAGGTCTCCATGGAATAAGTGAGACATTTTTAGTCATTGGAGAGAAAAACTCAATGGATATTTTCCCATGTTCACTACTTAGGACCTTGGATAAGGTCCAGGGTTTGAAATCTTGCAAGTTGAAAGGGAGAATTCTTGACGGAATTTTATTTTGGAAAGATGTATATTCACTCTCCAATTATCAATCGTGGCCATGTGCTGACTTTGTCCAATGATGGGCATAATTCAGAATCCTTATTTGCTCTTAGAATTGTTATCCCCACTTTTAAAAAGTGATTATAGGCAACGGTCAGAGGAAGTTAACGACGGCAGATGTTAAAACGAGAACCAAGAAATGTTACGCCAAAAATAATAGACACATTGCAGTGGCCAGTGAGCAGCCCCAACAGAGACCTGAAGCCAGGGTCTGGGCACGGCACAGGGTGTGGAGGTGCGGGAGGTGGGGGGAGGGGAGGGGATGGGACTAGGAGGTGCGGGCTGCCGGGAGGAGCGCAGGTCTGGCACCAGGTCACCCAGGTCGCAGTCCACAGTTGGGGTGCATGGAGCGTGGGGAACACTGATCAGGAACCCTCAACCCTGCATGGCCGCCGGGGGCCTGGGTGTATGCGCACAACTGCAGCCAGGAGCCGGGGGGCGGAATATGGGGTGTGAGGGCAGGAGCTACGGAGAACCCCCTGCATTTCAGCCTGAGGAACAAGGAGGGGAAGGTTGAGTTTTCGGAGATGGGGAAGAACATGGAAGGAAGAGGTTTGGAAAACTGGGACTTGGTCTTTGGACGTCATAGGTTTCAGACACCGATCGGATAAGCAAGAGGACAGTGAGGCGGGACCGCCTGGCTTTCACGGAGAGGTCTGGGCTGAGAGAGCAGGTGAGGGGCCCTAGAGCAGACGTGGACAGCACTCAAAGCAGAGGGGCTGGCGAGGTCACCCGGAGGAAGCCCCCCCAACCCGGGGATGGAGCCCAGGGTGCCGGAAGTGAGAGGGACCAGGGATAGGAAGCAGCCCAAGACACCAGGAGGAAGACCAGGAGAGTACCTCTCCCACGGCTGGGGGGGTACGTGTCTTCAGAGGAAGAAGTGACCGTCCGTGCCCGATGGCGATGCTGATGCCGGTCAAGGTGAAGATGGAGATGTTCTCTGGGTTAACAAAGGATGTGAACGGTGACCCGAGTGACAGCTGTCAGGGAGCCCTTTCTGGAAGATTCTACAGAAGGAGAGGAATCACAGGAGGCTAGGATAGCAGGTATGACTGTGAAGAGCGAAACAAATGAGCAGCCCGTAAAAGAGAATGAGATAGTTTGAAAACCCGAGAACATTCATCTGAAGTGTTGGAAAGAACCAGGAGCCCGGGGTCTTGGACTAAAGGAAGGCGCAAAGGGGGAGCCGTCAGCAGAGTCCCCTGTGCCGTGGCCTCTCGAGGCGTGGCCTAAGGATTCGGCCGTTGAAACAGGACTGGTGATACTCAGGAGAGCGATTTCCTGAGACGAGGGAGGCAGATTGTAGACAGATAAGGACGATCTGGGACGTGGGAAGGCAGAAACGCGCTGCTTGGTCTATTTCAAGAAATTTAATATCTACAGGGAAAGGAAGATTAGGAAGTGTCTTGGCACTGAGCTCACAAATACCATTACTTTTTATATTATAAGATGCATATTTTTTCATATTTTAACAGCTCTCAAAGCAGAATGCCTCTTGTAATTGATGGCACTCCTCCGCGTTAATTGGCAGCATTTTTTTCCTTCTATGCAGTGCATAACGTAACGGTGCATTTTATGATCGCTACGGCCGCAGGTTTCATAAAATGTGAGCGTATAACGAGTGTCTGAGCCCAGGAGAGGACGCGATGGAAGTGGATGGAAGGGCGCGAGGGAGCACGTGGAGGCGGATCGCTGCGAACAGCATCGTCATTCAGTAAGTTCTTGCTGAGTGCGTGAGGTCGCAACCCTAAAAGGAGTGAGCGGCGAGAGTGGATTTTTTATTACGGGCCCGTATCCGGGCCTGGAGCGACAGAGGCGGGCAAGCCCGACCCGCGAGAACGGAGGGTGATCCGGAGCCTGGACGTGCCTCGAGGGGAGGCACGCTGCCCTGCTTGGGGAGGGCGAGGAAGAGGAAGGAGAGGAGGGGGTGTGTCCGTGGACGGGGCGTTTCTGGGAGTGAGCGGTTCCTGGCCAGCAGCTCCCGGGTGTGTCACCTGGGAGGATTCTAGAAGTGAGACAAAGGTGAAGGTTGAGGGAGTGGAGGAAATCCAGGCGCCGTGAACTCGGGTGTTGGGAGGGCCATCCACGCGGACGGTGGTGGGTAACAGGTAATAGTGAATAAAATGTTGGAGGAAAACCAAGGTCTCAAAGTCCCCCGGGCCACAGAGGGGTGACCCCAAACGGGCAGCAGTAAGAATGGGTGACAGGTGTGGACTCTGAGAGAGGGGAAAGCAAAGAGGTGCCGGATAGCGTGGCCACAGCAAGAAAGCACGGCCGGGACGCAGGCGCCTGCTGTGTGTCCTGGTGGCACCTGCTCCTCACGGACACCTGTGGCCTGCCTGTCTCGTTTGCAGGTGAGACAGAGGGGAGCTTGGAGACGCTGTGCCAGCTAACACCACGTGACAACCAGCTAATTCCATGTGAGAACTCGGCATTGGAGACTTCCCTCGCGAGGAAGTCTGTGCACCCTGCAATCTTCGCCACTAAGTCAATTCCGGAGTGAGAGAATCCAGAAGAGGGGCGGCTGGGGGGCTCAGTCGGTTAAGTGTCTGACTTCGGCTCAGGTCAATATCTCAGTTTGTGAGTTCGAGTCCTGAGTCAGGCTCTGTGCTGACAGCTCGGAACCTGGAGCCTGCTTTGAGTTCTGAGTCTCCCTCTCTCTGCCCCTCCCCTGCTCTCTTCTCTCTCTCTCTTTCTCAAAAGTAAATAAACATTTAAAAGATTAAAAAGAAAGAATCCAGAAGAGTCAGGAACCTAACTCGGAGACGGGGGTCACAACATCTTCTCGAAGGGGCCTCGTATCCAGGGACGGAGCTCAGGCCACCACCTGCTCAGAGCCCACTGCCACGGGCTGCTGAGGGCCACCCTTGTCTTCAAGGCTCCCTTGTCTTCAAGGCTCCGAGAGCCTTCTCTGCGAGCTGCGTGCATGGGGCTCAGAAGGAAGGAGTGAGTGCAGACAGTACCGCCCCCTCCCCGCCCGTCCTTATTAGGGAGACCTCCCTCTGCAGGGCAGACCCCTGCTGTAAGCATCTCTGAGAGTCCCGGGGCCCCAGGCAAGGGAAGTGGAGTAGAGACCACTGCCTAGAAACAGAAAGCCGACCGTGATGGCGGGGCGCGTGAATATTTGGGGGTGCTCGGTCCCCCGAGGCACTGAGCAGCATCGATGCTGACTACAGGGAAACGCTCGAGGTGTCCCCGTGCGTGGGAATTTGCTCTGCTGTGGTCAGTTCTGTCGCAATAATGCAAAGATGCTACAAATCATTGAGGATCAATTATCTCAGCGGTGGTGTGTCTGCTTCGCTCGTAACCCCCAAATATTGGGTTCTCTCTGGCACGTAAAGGTTTGCACTAGTCAGCGTTTGATTGCGACGTTTTCCGCGTTATCCTGAGTTTTTACTTCCGTTTCTCAGTCAACCCCACAACTACGTGTGAGGGAGATCTTTCCAGGAGTCCCGGTTTCAGGGGCTACAAAGGAAAAATGGATCCATGCACGCTCGTGTGGACAGTGTATGGCAGCACTGGAACATGAACCTGGCTCTTTTTCCGTCCACAGCCTGTGGACTTTGGACCAGACGGTATTGCCTTTCATTGATTATGGTCCAGTATCATTTAACCACACCCCATTGCTCCGTCGAGTCGTGGGAATACAGACGGTCGAGTCAAGGAAATAGGAAAAACCCGGTGGGGCTGGGTTCCTGCACGCTGGAAAGTCGGGATGCAGTCATCAGAACTTCCAAGTTCAAATTAGTGGGGAGATGAGAAAATAAAATGCTCTGTGCTATTTTAGCCGAAAACCGTTCTTATTTCTAGTGAACTGAAGCCAGCCTAACTCAGACTCACATCTAATGTTTCCCCGTGAGTCACACTCAGATGCGAAAGCCTCAGTTACACATCCGCAGAGACGGTCTCTGATGCTCATTTTCCCGCTCCCACGGTTTTCCGTGGTCTCCCTTCTGTAAAATGACGTAAGGAGCCTTCGCGTAGAACATAGCTAACCCTCTATGTGGCGCCTCCATTCGGATGCTCACGGAACCCACCGTCTGCTCAGTTCGCTGCATACAGAATGTGCCCCAGGACCTTGGCAATTTCTCAGATGCCAGCCTGTGGGTGGGCAGCCGCTCTGGTAGACATGCGTGGAGGGCGAGGAGCTCGGTTCTCTCTGGGATTCTCTCCCCAGGCGGCCGAGGCGCTGGGCCCGCAGGTGGCGGTCGGAGAGTGAATACATAGATGCTGACGTGATCCCACCTGGGTTGGGATGCCACGTGGGTCACCGGAGACGGCAGGAGCAAAGGCTGAGGCCGGGGAGGGAGCGGGGAGGTTAACAACAGAAGGCAAGAGGGAGAATCGTCGTCGGATGAAGGCCCAGCCTGTGTCCACCGGGGACATGTCGGTCACCATCTCACAGACTCTCAGTTCCCAGAGGAGGGGCATCAGCAGGGCAAAGAGGGGCCCTGAGTACAAGACCCCCAGAGAGGAAAGGGTGGGTAGGTTGGTTTGCCTATGAAAGGTGCACTTGCTGGAAGGGGAGGGTTCTGCTCCCTTTGGGAAAGAGCTGGCCCTGGAAGGGCAGTCTCTCTCCCAGGTCCACAAGAGCCAGCGCCAGAAAATACAGAAAATAAAAAAAATAAGACATGATTAATACGAGACCCTCGTGCCTTTGTGCAACGCGCCCCACCATGATCACAGTCGAGGAAAATCATTCTGCTTAGTGCCAGGGATTCAGAAGGAAATAAAGATTCCTTAATTTGCATGAAGCCAGAGGGCCTCAAATTTTATTGTGCCTATAAATCACTGAGCGATCTTGTTAAAATGGTTTCTGATTTAGCAGGAGGGATGGGGGCTGAAAGTCTGTATCTCTAATAAGCCCCCAGATAACGCCAGGGCTGCCAGTCCGTGGGCCACCCAAGCGGGAGGGCATTCAACTGGAATTCTGTGTCCCATTTTTTCAGGCACGTTCCCTTGTTAAGCAAAGACTGGGAATATTATTTTATGTGCACAGATGAGCTGTAGCCTAAGACTTGCTTGCACGAAGGCAATTACAATTAAGGGCTTTTTTCTATACAAGCCAGTTTCGATCCCTGAATAAGATGTTTTCTCACCATACAGTTCATCCGGTAAGAACTGGCCTGGCACCTTATTAATTCCCAAGAGAAAAGTGTACCAGTCGGCCACCGAAAATCATAATCTTCCAGGCTCTGGGAGGGGCAGGAAGCAGGTCTTTGAGATGGACAGATCCGAAGGAAGTGTGAGAGACTGTTTGTTCTGGCATTAAAACCGTGAACGTAATCAACCTCGGGCTGACTCAGCACAAGGAGAAACCCCAGCATATTTTGAAATAATCCCAATAATCCCAACCAGACAGGACCTAGGCTTAGCCAAGAATAGGGAAACCAAACTCAGCGTGGGGGATAAGTTCACCGGGAGGGACTTGGGGAAGGAGAGGAGAATGGCAGGGGGTTGGGTCCCCATGATGATGGATTCCTTGTAGATTTGGGATGAGAAAGAGTTAGCGTTCGGACAAAGACTAACTGCATTGGAGAGGACAGCGACGTGCACACCACCCAGGAAAAGAACATAAAGTAGATGAACTGATCCGTGGGGCAAGGAGCTCGGCGTTACTTGAAGTCGCCGGTGACACCTTGCGTCCTTGCTTCCAGCCAGAGGCACTACATTGTCGTATGTAAATAACACATTTTAGGGATGATGGGATGGCAGAACCTTCCCTCGTGGGAAAGTAACCCAGCTCAGAATCCTTAGAAGATTTTTCAAAACGCTTCAGCAAAACAACCTGCAACTCAATGGCTCCATGACCAGAGAGAGATTTCTCTACCTGTCATTAAAAGCATAAAGGTTGTTTGCAGAGAGAGAGTCAGCATGTGTTTCTCTCCATCACCAGTACCTAAGCACGTACTCAGCAACTCTGTCGTTCCCGTGTCGAATCTTTCTAGGGTAAGAGCCATGCCCCACCTTGGCACACCCACTTCCGCTGAGCCCTGTCCTTTGTGGACCCTCTCCTGCCCCCGCTCTGTCAGGCCACCTGCCAGAAGCAAGAAGGATGCTTCCACTTAACACATGGCAGTTCGGGCAAGACCATGGGAGCACAGGGGGATGTTCCAGGCAAATGTTCTGAAATGAATTCACAGGCCCGTCCGCCTCACAGAACAGGCTGTTTCCCTGGGGGGCTGGGGGGGCATCTTCAGACCGGTGGTCCTGGAACCCAGCTGGTGGATCCCACGCGCTCTGGAAGGGGGCCGCCCCGTCAAGGTGAAGGTCAGCTCTCCTTCAGACCCTCAGTGGGCGATGAGGGTGCAGGGTCTGTGTGCAGGTGCACCTCCTTCATAAAATAGTTTTGTCACGTGGCGCACAGCACACCCTTCTTTGTGCGCCAGCTGAGCGCTCTCCGATGCCGAGCAATTCATTCCTACTCGGCCTTCTAGACACAACGTAAAGGCCGTGTCGGTACAGAGCGTCCTCGGAAGGCTCCCGTCACAGCGGGACTTTTTGGTAGACCAGCTGGTCGTATCTGGCCTCTTCCTTCACAAAGTGTAACACACTTTACAACAATATACCCTCTGGGTATATCACTTGTTTGATGCCTGACCTCCACTCGTCTGTAACCTCCCTCAGGACAGAAACGTATCCTGGTCTTTCTTGTCATTTATCTACACAAATCACGGTGCTCAGGACCAGAAGTCAGCTAACGTGTGTTTGTTGGGTGAAGGCATGAGTGGGCGAGTGAGTGAGTAAATTAAATGATCCCATATAGCCCAGAAAATGTTGCGATTGTCCCCGTTACTGCTTTTATCGCCGCCATTCCAATTTTGGGTTCGGTTTTTGTTAATATCTTGCAAATGACATTCTCTAAATAGAACAGCCACCAGCAGCGTTTATTCGCTCTCAGGAAGATTTCTAAACTGGAAGGATGATTTCTTCCTATTCCAAGGAAGTTTCTGGTTCGTGCATGACATTTCTCTAGATGTATGCAGGGACACATTCTGTATTCCATTCAATTTTGGCTAAGGATATTTTCAATCTCTAGTCAGTCTGACGTTCCCGGCGATGCTGGATGTTGAGAACCGTGTTGAACGCTA
Organism: Paguma larvata; assembly: GCA_030068075.1. Lineage (NCBI taxonomy): Eukaryota > Metazoa > Chordata > Mammalia > Carnivora > Viverridae > Paguma > Paguma larvata. The sequence continues at coordinate 133,785,420 of CM057828.1, forward strand.
GGCTCAGACTAAATCATAAATATGCATTCGCTTCCGACTTCGAGCTGCATCCTTGGCCCTGGGCGGAATGAGCGGTTCGCAGTGCCGATCCAAACCCCCTCCTGCTGGCCGCCCCCGGGGGCTCCTGCACCCCTTCCCAGCACCTTCTCTCCCCGGCTTCCCCAAGCCTCCCCCGGGAGGGAGCTCAGCCTCAAACAACACAAGCAGTGCGAACGTGTGGGGGCAGGGAAGAAGATACAGTAGCTGGAGGCACAGGAGAACACGCCCCGAAGCGCAAGACAGTCTGAGCTCAGTGACCCCCACTGGCTGGCGCTTGGACACTAACCCAGAGGCTTCAGGATATGACGGCCTTCAAGATGGCGGAGGAAGATGGAAACCAAAGTGTCTCTTTCTCCTTGTCTCGCCATAACACTCCCAACTCACCACTGCCCTGTCCACTTCAGCTGAGCTGGGTTCGGTCACGGGAGCGTGACACCCCAGGTCAGGTGCTCGGGGACATCTCAGGAGCTTATTACAACCAGGGCAGCGGGATCAACGTTGGCCATGCACAAGCAGGAAGCAGGCTTCTTCCGGGAGACGGTCTGCTTCATGACTTGATTGGTTCTGTGCCCTCCCTCCTCATCCAAGTGGATTCATCACGGTTGGCCTCGCTCAGAAGCTGTGGTCCCCACCAGGGCCGCCCTGGAAAGCTCTGGAAACTCTCAGCAGAAAGAATCCAGGAGGTATCCGGCACCAGCTACATCAGAGCCCCTTGGGACCTCGGGATGCCAACCGTGAAAGCTTCTCGGAGTCCAGAGCGGTCACGCCCGACATCTACTGAAAAGGAATTTATCATACGTCCAATTCCTCTCTTTTTCTCTTAAAATACGTTTTGCTTTATTGGAGCGAAGGTAACATCAACCGCTTCACTCTTTGCGGAAATTCTGTTTTCCTACTCAGTTTTACGGCGCCTTTATTACTCCAGCTATAATTTTATACGATGCCTTCCTGGCATTTGCAGAGCAAAAACATTACATGTAGTTTCTGGTGCCAAAAGGTGTAGAAAGTTTTGTGAAACCGTGGAAGTGGGGAGAGCAAGAGGTTTATTTTAAGATCATAACACTTTTATTTGATTCTCCCCCCTCCTTTACGCCGGCTGCTGTTACTTTAAAAGTCTTCTGGCATTTAACTGGCAATAAACAGGGCAAAACAAACCGTTCCTTCCTCTAGATTGCGCAATTTTTATTGCTCTGTTTTAGAGCAACCAAATCTGCCTTTTAGAAAAATACCTGTTTGGCCACGGGGTATCAGCGGGCGACCTCGAGGGTGAAGTCGTGGTTTTCCACATACGTCACGTTTTTCAAACACACTTAGAAACACCTGACGTTGAGTGACATTGGCGACGCCAGCTCCTAGGCCGGGGAGTCGCAGGGAGCTGAACCAAAGACGGCTGAGCTCATCAGGAGCCCAGTTGTTCCGGACACTTAAAGCAAACCCAGACATCTGCAAGACCACGGTGGCTCTCCCACAGACGTAACCCGAGGGGTCGGCATAGAACGTAGATGTCATAGCAGCAAATATACTTCAAGGCAAAATTGGAAGAATTGGGAACATTCTTATTCTCAGGGCATCCGTCATTTTCGGCAATACGTTTCGCCCCCGAGGCAAATGGATGGACAGACTCCGCGATCTGATAGCTTTCTGTGTGTTTCCACAGTTCTCCACGGCCTGCTTTAATTGTTTTGTGGTCTTAGCAGCAACCCGAAATGCAAGGGTTATTATTTGCTGTTTGGGGACCACTCGAAATCGCTTCCGGATTTACCTCGTCACCCTTTCCTCTGGTGTCCTGTCTCCCGTTCATTATTATGCAGTGTCATTAGAACTACTTTTCTCTAAGAGGGCCGTCTTGCGTTGCCCCCTTCACTGAGAACATTATAATAATAATAATATTTCGTTTTATGACATATTTCCTGCCCCTACTTTGCTAAGTACATTATCCAGGCTATTTATCTTACACAGCGTTAAGAAGCCTTTATTACTTTATTGTACCATTTTGCCATTAAGAATCACAGACGGCTTAAGGGACAGCCAAATGTCACACAGCCTGAAAGTAGAGCCCGGCCGTTTTATTAAAAATCTCTCCTAACAGAATGTCGAAACCGGTCAGTTTCTCCCTGTAGCTTCGACAATGTTTGCTTTTAACACTTTACTCCTAGGTGCCCCTAAATTAGTTACATCTTCCTTGGAAAGTGGACACTTTCATGTTATGTGATAACCGTTTTTATCTTTAGTAGTGATCTCTCTCCTTAAGTCTCTTTTGCTTGATAAAAGAGCATCACACCGGCTCCCTGGCGTTGAGATCTGCCTAACGTGAGTGTGTACGCAGACCCTTAAAGTAAATGCAAAAATACATATATGCGCGCATATGCGTATGCATATATATGTGCATGTATACGCTTATTTACACGTTCCTATACATGCATCAGTTTACGGGAGGAAACATTTTCAGCCCCCCAAATTTTCTAGATTCTTGTAAGTTGGATGTGCCTCTGATAAACAGCAACTAGCTAGATGTTTTTAAATCCAGTGTTAAAATATTTACATTTTAACCAGAACGTTGGGTCCGTTTACACTGAACATGACAGCGGAGAGTGCTAACTGCCTGCAGTACCCTTTCCCACTTCTTCCTCTGGGCCACGGGACCGTCTGCACCGCCTCGTGGAGCTGAGCGTCCCAGCGAAGCGGAACTGAGCCCGGGAAATCAGGGTGTGAGCAGAGGGACACAGCCAGCTCCCGGGCAACTGGGTCACGGCCTCAGAAAGGAAGCCGTGGTCCCACCCCCTGCCCTCACCCCTGCCCCGCCGTTCTCGTTGACTCCGAAATGCTGATGGCTCGGTGTACCTTGGAGCCTGTGATGCAAGCCAAGACAGGAGGACAGGGCCTCCCACCAGTCCCACCAGGAGGACAGGGTCCCCTCACCCAGGACCGCCAGGACGGAGAGAGACACACTCCTGCTTTGCTACAGAATCGTGCCCTGACCTTCCGTCAGCGTGGCTCGTTACGGGCGTGTGTGAATCTGCTACCATCTCCTTTCGTGCTCTTCGGTTTTCGCCATTTGTGCTATCGCTCTTGTTTCGCCTTTCTCTTTCTTGAATTCTCTTCAATGCGCAAAGGTTTTTGACTCCACTCGAGTACTTAAATTTCTACCAAGTATAATCTACAACGCCGATTTCTATCGTTGCAGTGCCATTTAATGGCTTTCGTAAAGAAGTCAATCGGAGCATTTTGTTTAGGTCTCCTTACAATTAGGACCGTAAGATGGTGACTTCTCGCTGTGTTCTCACCTGGCAGACGGGGAGAAGGAGCTCTCAGGTCTCTTTTATAAGAGCAGTAATCGCAACATGGGGACCCACCTTCCAGAGGCCACATCTCCTAACACCATCACCTTGTGAGTTAGGTATATCGTATGTGCACATGAGGGGACATGGGCATTCAGTCCTTCCTGCCACCTCTTCCCAGAATCTATGCAGTTAACATAGATTCCTTCAAGGAGAAGGCCAAGTTTGGTGCTCAGTCTACATCTGACTTTCAACTTCTACTGCAGGTGGCAGAGCTGTGATCTTTAATTACTTACTGTCAGCTCAGCAAAAGTGTGTGTGTGCGCGCGCACGCTTTTGGTGTAGCACTGTGTGTTTTGAGCTGGATGATTGCTCAGGATTTCTAGTCTACCTCCAGAAAAAGAAGTAAAAACTCATGTTTTCCACCACTCTGTGCATCTGGCTCTTGGTTGCTCTTCAGATTAAAGTCAAATTGCGCGATTTTGTATGAAGCAAATATAAATCCGGGGCTCTTTCCTACACAATACACTGAGCTTTCCGAATGGCCAGTCTCTGAACGAGTCTCACTCAGGCTTTGTTAGGTCCCAGTAATTTCGTGAGCCGTCATGGGCATCTGGTGGGATTCCCCCGGGTGCCCTCTCCTCCCACGTGGTCTTTTAATCTTTCCAGTTGCCCAGCACGGGCTCCCCAGTGGTCCCCTCCACAGTTTTGACACAGCCACCTTCCACTTCTTCCCTGAGCGCGTGCGGCTCACATTGGCCACACCTGAACTCTGAGTCTTCAGATCCTTTGTGCTGTTTACACGACACGGGCTCACCCTGGTGAACTGGCAGGGGGGAGACCTAGCTTTAAACCCCAGCTCCATCATTACCCAACAAATCACCTGCCCTAGTCCTTTCGCAAATGGGAATGGCCTTTGGGCCTTCCGATTCCTGGGGGGAAAGATCAGGTAGGATTGTGTGTGTGTGTGTGTGTGCGCACGCGTGTGCGCGCACATGCACATGCGTGTACTAATTCTTTCAGGAGCGGTGGAAAACTGATGAGTGGCAGGAAACTGATTATTTTTTCTGCACCTGCCGAAGGTTCTGTGTTGTTGGTGATGGCGTAAATAGCAAACGTTCTGAAGTGGAAATGCCATGTGGTCCATCGGCGCTGTCCATCCTTGCATGATCTGTGTGATCTGGGGAGCCCTGGGAAGGTTATCACGGCCAAGGCGCCCTGCCACACCTCACACACGCTGTCACGTGCCCACCAGGGCATTCTGTCGTAAGGGTACCGGGTGTTTTATTCAACGTGGTCACAGGCAGATCAGGAAAGAAGAGTCTCTGTGAACGTGTTTCTAGTAAGCAGAAAAATATAGAAATCAATGGATCGTTGTTGTGATGGAAGACTTCAGCCTCAAGATGTCTTTAATAACCAGAAAACTACCCGCGAACATGCCCAGTTAAGAACAGGAGGGAGAAACACAAAGGAAGCACCCCTCAGTCCCTTGGTTCATCTTCCATGTGTTTGTTTTCAACAGTTTATGAATAAAGAGGTTAAGTACTGTCCAATACTCATCACGATTAGAGAGTAACTTCTCATACACATAAATAGTAAATATATATACTTCTACTATATATGTGTGCATATATATGCTGAAAGTTATCATCCCTTTTTCATTATGAAGAACCACCTGTGGTTGGGAAAAACAGCTAGAGATCAGTTCCCGGCTGCACAGGTCACGAGTCCTGTGAACTTGGAAAGTCACTCCAACTCGGCTTGCCTCGTCGATAGATTAGGAATCACGGCAATACCTACCTCAGGAGGTCTTGAGAAAATTCAACAGTAAATGTCCATAGAACTTTCTGTGGAGCCCGGCACTTAGGAACCACAACCACACAAACGGTTGAGGTAATCTTTGGTTAAAACAATATTAAATTGATCAAGAAAGATACAAACAAGTGGAACCACCAACAATTTCCAGTTGGAAATCTTTTCTCTCACTGCACCCCGGGTTTCTTGCATTCCCCAACATCACTTTCTCTGGCGTTCATGTTCAAGGGTGTAGTTTTGGCTGTAGGAAGGGGCTATTTCACCTAAGATTTATTACCTCTTTTTATCAAGTAACACTATGGCGTGGATGTTATTATATGTCAATAAATATGGTTCTTGACCGGGTGATCATTTTTATTGGGGCATAACACCTCACCACGTGGTATGACGGGATTTATCTGGCCAATCTCCCTCCTACTGATAGGTCTTAATGGCTTTTATTTCCCCCTTTGCTATTCCTTTTCTGTAATGACCATGCTTGTGTTTCAGTTTCTGTGACCTTGGCCTTTTATTTCTGTAGAGTAAATTCCAAGAAGTATAACTGAGCAATCAAATGCCCTACCTTTCTAAGATTTTGTATCATTGCTGCCAAATTGTAGTTCAGAACTGTTGTGACGATTTACACTCCCACAAAGAAAGCAAGAAAGCAACCACTTCCCCAAAGTTTCTCAACCTTTGCCTATTTGATGACCAAAAAAAAAAAAAAAAAAAAACAAACAACACACACACACAAAGAAAGCACAATCTCTCCGTTGCGATAATCCGTGTTGTTTTGATTGCTGGTAGAAGAGACGCAGAGAGGCCGCAGTCGTAGAATAATGTAGCAGGTTCTCGATAGCGTGGAGGACAGCAAGCCACGTGACAGACACCCAGCGATTCTCCGAGTTCCCTGAAGGAACTTTTCCTCCCTGAACACGGCGTGCACGGCCGTACAGCTTGGAGCACCTTGCGTTAGGAAGACAAAACCTTCTGGAAGGCACAAGCACTGAGAACACATCTCCAACCAGTATTCAAAGAGAAGAAAGCCTGCCCACGTAGAACAGGCACGGGGGGGAGGGGGGGGGGCGGGTTAGGACACAGAGCCAGGCACACGGGGAGGACGATGCCGCGGAGCGTGCGGCTGATGCTGGGACACCCTTCGAGGCAGCCGCACAGGGCCTGAGCCATGACTGTGAACTGAAGGGGTGACGACGTTTCAGGCAGGCCAGCGGGGGTAACGCCTCCAACCCCACAAACATGCGGGACAACAGAGCATCACCGTGACTCACCCGTCACCGCCGTGCTTCCTCTCTTTGCCTGACGTTTGGAAGCAGGACAGGTGCCCTTTGGACCGTGGAAGCCCCAGGACCCCTGGATCACTGGAAGCAAGTCTCAGGACGGAGGGAGGCCGTGCCCCAGCTTCCGTGCATGTGAGCACGTCGACCTATGAGCAATTTGCTGGGGAGCTAAAAGAAAAAAAAGGACCCCATAAGCTAACAGTAAACCAGGCTCACTGAAAGACAGCTTCTCATGTTTTCTGGCACTTTGGAATTCTGGCTTTGAGACTGTCCTATTTATATACGTACTGTCTCCGTGTTTTCCTTTGGGTACTCCTGTTTCTCGGGGATATGAGAGTGTGATTCTACATCAGCGATATTAACTGCTGTCCTAAGTGTTGGAAATATTAGCGACAGGGAAGAACCACGGGGAGAGAAACTGAAATGGCAAGTGAAGTGATTTCTGGTTCTTTTGTTTCTAACTTGTTTTTTATTTTATTTATTTTGAGAGAGAGAGAGAGAGAGAGAGATCCCAAGCAGGCTCCATGCTGTCAGTGCAGAGCCCCACTCGGGGCTCGAACCCACGAACTGTGAGATCATGACCTGAGCCCAAATCAAGAATTGGACGCTGAACTGACCTAGCCACCCAGGCGCCCACCATTCTTGCCAGTACATTCTTAAGTCAATTAAGCAGAAACATTGTAACATTTCGGAAACCTTTTAAAGCTTTAACAGGGCCTTAGAGGGAATTGGCAACATCCAAGGTATTCGGGGCTTGGGAGTTCCAGAACGGAGCTGGACGTTGGGGTGCAGTGAGGGCAGCAGGAAGGGCAGGATCAGAACTGGCCGCGCCGCGGCGACGCCGCAGAAGGAGGCCTTGTGGAGCCGGCACACCGCATGGGGTCGGAGGACTCCCGACCGTTCTGGCAGCCTGACCCACACTCATCCTCGGAATTGAGACGAGACGGGATATGTCATGCAGAAAACAAGTTGACCTGTTGCAGACAAAAAGTAAACTTTGAAACCGCATTTCAAAAGCAGCAAAAGCCCAAAGGCTGATTTCAATTTGTCGCATCAACACTTGTGAGTCCCGAAGTCTTGAGCAGCCTCAGCGTTCCTGTGCGGCCCCGTGAGCGTCTACCGAACACCGGCTTTGCGCCAGGACGCCGTGTGGGCCCCAGAGCTCTTAAAACTCTGAACGAAACAAGTGACCTCCTTCCAGAAGCTCGACCTCTGGGAAGGACGGCAGATACGAAACAGACAAGCGTAATTCAGTATCAGATACAGAGATACTAGCACCAGAGTCGGCGTTCAACGGAGCTGTTGAGAGCAGACACTCTGAGGAACAACGAGTATCTGATCATCCGCTGTGTGACCCTGGGCAAGTTGCTTACATTCTCTGTGCCTCATGTCTTCATCCATAAAACCTGACACGGTAACAGAACCTGCGTCAGGCTGGTCCGATCTGTGGACAATACACTCGAGTGAGTGAAACAGAGGCTGGACCGCAGTGGCCGGGGACCACGAGCTATTCCTGTGTGGTTAACAGCTCCGAATCCCGATCCCCTCTTGTAACGTGGGGCAATGATCACTGCCTGCCTGGGGGCTGAGCAGGATGCTTACGTGGGACGAGGTGCTTGCCAAGACCTAGGCCGCCGTAAAGTCTGTTCAAGGGCAAAATGTTACGTCCATACTAAAGTTCCCCACAAAGTCTCCTGACCACATGAAAATAATATGCGAGTTTCTGAATGACGTAGCAGGTGCCCCTTCCCTCGACTCCTGACAACGAGTCACTCGCGCTTTCACAAGTCTCCACTGGCGACGAGGCCAGAGTCGCTGTTTGTAGTCCACCGAACGCTCTTGTGCGTGCCGTGTCACACGTCTCGTTAAACAGAAGCGAGTAAAAGGCCCGCTCCCGCAGGACTCTAAGCAAAATCCTCTGGGCTTCCTGAAGGTCAGGAGCACCCCCGGCGCACGTGCGCCCCCGCTAGGCAGCCAGAGGAACAGCACGCAAACAGCAGGCAGGCAAGGATTAGGACCCTAATAATGGATTTTTGTCCATCACAAGGTAAGGGCGAAAGCAAAGGCCTCCCAACCACGCTGAGGATTAGTATGAATGAAGCCTCGGAAGCGGATTTGCTGACCCTCGTCAACTGCGTTCGTCATCTGGTCTCCTCATTAGCCAGCTCAGCGGGTTCGGGAGAGAGAAGTCCGATCTGGTGCATAAAATCTAAGCAAACTGACAAATGAGCTGCTAAGGAGACCTGACCCAATTAAAGCGCGCGGCCCGTCCTTCCTCGTTCGCAGATGCCCTCTTCCCGGTCCTAGCTCGTCTTTTCCGACCCAAACCACTCGGGAAAACCCACTTAGTGTGCACCTAGAGAAAGCTTGCAAGCCTGAGCTCGTGGTGGCTCGTTGCTACAGCCACGCTAATTTGTGTGCCTGAAACTTTATAAAAACAGTGGACAATAGGCAATGAGCATAGATTTCTTGCTAGACCCGGTCAAACGCAGCCCCTGCTCTGTGAAACAGGATTCTAGTTAATTCCATGTCGTTACACCATTTCTGTGTTACTAATCCCTCATAAGTAAGACTAAGGATTTCTATAGAGGTCAATGCCGTTGTTCTAAGAACCAGATTGTGGCATGTAAAAACAAGAGAGCAGAGAACGCTTTTCCCGTCTCCTGTGAGCGGCAAGCCCCAGGCTGGGCCTGCGATGTACTAACGGCTGCCTGATAAATAATGCGATGGGCTAGCTCTGTCTCCAGCCCGTCTGGTAGCTTCTCTCTAGCCTCACATTCCGTAGCCTTAGGGTGTGATAGCCTATTACCGACTCTGCTACAAGAGCCCTCAACGAGGCTGGAGAATTGACAAGGTTTTCCCTTCATTTTTTGTGGCCTCCCAGCGGCTGGTCTTGAAATGTTACAGGTTCCGGAGACGATCAGGCTGACCCAGCTCCTATGTGTCGAACCGAGGGCCCGAGGAACGCCTCTTCGGGCCGTTCTTCTCCATTTGTGTTGGCGACACTGAAGAAACAAAAGGCCGTGGTGTCTTCTTCCCAGGCGTTTAGCACTCAGAGAGGGCGCGGGGAGCCGGAAGCCGGGGAGTAAGTCGGGGAGCCAAGACAGTCCAGGGCTGCACGAGGAGGGGTTCCCCCGGAGCTGGTGGGCTCAGACGGAGTCCTAGACGGGCGTCCACGCTGGCCGGACGCACCTGGACGAGAAGAGGGCGCACGAGGGCACCTGGGAAGCGGCTGGCCCAGAACAAGGGTCCCGATCTCCCGAGCGCCGGGGGTGAACCCTGGAGGGCACCGAGAGGCAGGCCGGCGGTGGGACCCAACCCACGGTGATAGTCACAGTTCCGGAAAGTGCGTGGGCAAAGAGACGCACGGAAGAGGTGTGGAAGGAAGATGAACGCGGCGGGGTGCACAGGACAGGAAAGGACGGGGACCTGAGGGTTCGGCCATTCATCTGGGAGGCCGTCACGAGGTCTGGGGGTGATGGTCACAAGCTCTACTGGAAACACACACCTAGAAAAAACTTGGAGGGAAAATAATCAGACTCGGTGACCCACGCAATTGGTGAAGATACTTTTTTTGCTTGGAAAAAGCACTCGCTTACAGGGCCGGGGAGTGAGTGCTCACAGCCTTGTTCACTCATGCATGGAAAATGTGTTTCTGGGCCCTGGGGCGGCTCCCTCGGCTGATGTCATGATCTCACGGACCATGGGTTCGAGCCCGGCATGGGGCTTGTGCTGACAGCTCCGAGCCTGGAGCCTGCTTCCTATTCCATGTCTCCCTCTCTCTCTGCTCCTCTCCCACCTGCACTCTGTCTCTCTCTCTCTCTCAAAAAAAAATACATCAATGATTTTAAAAAATAATAAAATGTCTTTCTAATGAAAATAATCGTAATTTTTTTTTTAATAAATGGAGAATTTTATTTTGGTGCAGTTTTGGGCCTTATAATGTATTTACCTGCTGAGACAATTCTCAGGATCCAGGTTAATGGTAGTTTCTAGAAGGGCCACGCTTCTGCTTCCCGTGGGTGAGTGCTGGGAACGTGGCAGGCTACACTCCTAAGCCAAGTGCTAGGCCTTTGCTTCAGGGCCTTGTGTGGAACGATAGGACAGTTAATTTTTCACAGCTACACCTCCCTTAATGAAAATGGAGGAATGAAAAAAAAAAAGGTAGAGACTGAAACTAGAAAAAAAAAAGGGAAATCGTTTCGCTTGTAATTCTGCTTTTCTGGCTATTCTCGTTTGGGAATTTAAATGTGGGTGGTGGGCACAGAGGAGGGCGCTCGTTGGATTGAGCACTGGGTGTTGTACAGAAACCAATTTGACAGTAAACTATTAAAAAAATTAAAAAATAAATAAATGTTGGAGGCTTCTAATCTGGCCTGTCTCCCTATAAATTCTCAGTTCGGTGAACCCTTACCTAAGTGTTTGCAGGAACAGGTTCAAATGTCTTAGTGAGACTCTGCACCAATTTCTATTTCTTACAATCAAAATGTAAGAGACACTCGAAAATATAATACAAAAATCTGCAGAAAGGTCGTTTGGATTTAATTTTCATCTTTTTTTGAGATGGTTTCTTTGGATATTGCAGAAGGACCCGTTACACGGAAAGACTTAAACTTCAGTGAAAGCGATGGTCCTCTTCTAAGTCAAAATGCCTATAAATTATTTTGAAAACCTGTGTTTCAAATCAGTTACATGAGCTTAAATTCGAATTAATTGCTGCTTTCTAAAAGAGCACGCATTAAAGCACAAAGGGTGTTTGCCACATGCAGGGAAAGGACGGCACGTAGAGTTGAATCACTGATTCGAAACCTCAGATACCCTATGATGTTCTTCTGGGGCTTTCCTGAGCTGACTGCGTGTGGCCACTGGCGACCCAGACAGCGTCAGACGCCAGCCTGCTCACGGCGCCATCCTTCCATGCTGTCTTCCCTGTCTAGTCCGCCTCTCTGTATCCCCAGCCCCTACCATCACGTGTGGCTTCCAAGGGGCACAGCCTCTCTGGACCTGCCCAAGCCCGGGGTCTTCCCCGCATCGTGTGGGACGGGTCACGAGGCATGCAGCTGCAATAGGACCCCCGGTGGATGCCGGAGAAGGAAGCTCAGAGTCACAAAAGCAGGTTTTTCTACTTGTTCAGGAGGGTCTGGAGACCATTTCTGTGCCTGGGGGACCCCCCACCTCGCCCACTCAGAACAGATCCCGGTCCGCGGTGAATGAGCGGCTTTGTGTTCCCAGGGCGAGATCTTAGGGCGTCTTCCCATTCTCTCATAACGACTACACTGTAAAGATAAACACTGCATGTGTTTATTTCATCCCCACAAGCCGCTGATCGAAAGCAGACATACCTTTCAAAATGCTCCCTGTTTGTCAGAATACCGCCATCTTGGCCTTCCTTCAGAAGGGTAAAGTAGAAAAAAAACAACCACCATGTTTCTAGACAAAATGGAGATCAGCTGTTGCATCTGAGACCACGTGCTGTCACAGAAAACCCCACCTGGGGACTGAGTCTGCACAGAGGGCTTGTAGTCTGTGAGGTGTCGTCAGACCCCGGGCCTCCTCTCCGGCCCGCAAGTCCCACACTGGGCCCGCTTCCCACCCAAATGGTTCGGAAGGGAGGGAAGAGGGTAGAAGGTTTCGGTCCACTGTACTCAATCTTTTTTTTTTTTTTTCTTTTGGAATATAATGTGAAGGTCAAGCCATCATCGTTCTTTATATAAAAAAGGGCTTTAGGGGTACCTGGGGGCCTCAGTCAGTTAAATGTCCAACTCTTGGTTTGGTTTCAACTCAGGTCGTGATCTCACGGTTCATGGGTTCGAGCCCTGAGTTGGGCTCTGTACTGACAACATGGAGCTTGCTTGGGATTCTCTCTGTCTCTCCCTCTCTCTCTGCCCCTCCCCTGATTGCTCTCTCTCTCTCTCTCTCTCTCTCAAAATAAATATGTAAACTTGTGAAAGAGGGACTTTATGTCAGTGGCTAAGTTAAAACCTTTTCAAATTCAAGAGCGTCAGCATCTGGAGGAAAGGAACCGGCCGGGACAGTACCTTTCTCATCTCCGAAGCGGGGAAAAAGGAGAAATAAGAGATTTCCTCCAAGGCGACGTGAGCTCCAGGGGAGTGTGACATCTTCCCACGGACCCTCCGGACTTTGGGACTTCAGCGTGGGTAAACCCTGCTTGCGGCACGCCTGTTCGCGTCTCTCCCTGACCGAAATTCTACACCCGCTTCCAGTGTTGAGGGCAACCAGGCCAGAGACTGTCTTTGTTTTTCAAAGAACTTTGGTTTAAAGGGACCCCTGATGTTACGGCCTGAGTTCATATGTTGAAGTCCTCACTCCGGCACCTCAGAATATGACCGTCTTTGGAGACGGGGTTGTTGCAGAGGTAGGTTGAAATGAGGTCACCAGACAGGCCCTAATCCAATCTGACCGGTGTCCTTCTAAGAAGAAGGGATTAGGACACAGACCGCACTGAAGGAAGACCATGGAGAAGACGGCCATTTATAAGCCCAGGGGAGAGGCCCCAGGAGACACTAACCCTGCCCCCGCCTGTATCTCAGACTTCCAGCTTCCGGGACCTTGAGAAACCAACCTGGGCTGTTGGAGCAGGCCAGCCTGCGGTATTTGCCACGCAGCCCCAAGATAGCACACCTAGTACCAGTGTGTGTCCACCCAGACCTCACTTATCCTGCCAACAAGAGGGTTTTCCTTATTCTGGGCCTGATAAGTGGCAGGCGGCGTGACACAAATCTGGCAGAGGTGTAAGCATCTGAGCCCGCTGAGTCATTGAAGTCTGACTTCCTCCACCTTCCTGCCAGAATGTGCTGAGGCTCAACCAACCAGAGGAGGTAGAGCAGGAGACGAAGGGAGGCAGGCGTGGGGTGCTCACTGTCCACACGAGCCCCCGTGCTTCCTGGCCAGAGATGGTTCTCGGGCTGCAAATACTGTGGTGTGGGGAAAATGGGTCAAGCTGATTGGTCAGAATTCAGGGCCTGGAAGGAAAGATTGAACTTGATTTATGGAAGAACACAGACACTTCGGTTTTTCAAAGACACAAAAACCTTGGGAAGTCATATGCTAGTTTTCAGCCTTATAAATAGAATTGAAGTGTCATTTCCTAGCACTGGGATGGGTTTCTCTTCTGAAATCAAAAATGTCCCTGTTTATAATCAATCTTTCATCGTCATAATCAACAGATGAAAATTTCAGTTTTTGTCTCTTTGCCTCTGCTCGTCTGAACAATGCGTTGCTTTCTTTTTTTAGTGTTTTCTGAACTTTCCATGTATCCTCATTCCTTTTAAAACCCAAGGCTCAATAGTTTTAAATCAAGATGGTAAGGGAACATATTGTTTATGGTGAAAGGGCTCCTAGATATTTCAAACTTACTGATACACTCTCGAGCAACGTATTTCTATCGGTTTAAATATGCCAAGCATTTATCTATGAAATCCAAGTAAATCAACATGACCTCATTGACCGACACTGATTTTTTTGTGGATGTCCAGAAAATGCTGATGAGAATTGCAGCTTTTCATATTTCCTCCCGATGAATGAAGGGAGACAGAAATAGAAATTCTTGGCAATTGGTGGTATGTTCCAACACATGCAATCACTTCCTTCTATTACAGAAGAGGAAGTGCCCATACAAGTTGCTCCAGAAAGATAAGCTGGGGGGCTTTGTGAGGGAGGAGGGAGACAAGGTGGAAGAGTGGTAAACAGAGTGAGCGTGGACGGTGAGGATGGAGCGAGCCCTACTGAACGTGTCTCAGCCAGTAGCTATCGACACGCTGACACCCGTCAATAGTCAATAGTTCGTACTAGATGCTGCTTCTGTTCTCATACGATGGTGTTTACTATCTCGTGGCTATTTCGTCCTGTCCTCGTTGCTCCAACAGCTCCTCATCCGGAATCTACTGGAGGCCAGGCAGTGAGCCAAGTAGTCAAAAGTCTCTGTCCCTGCAAGCTACTCTGAGCTTCCTATACCATGGAGTCTTTCGAAATTAGATCTTCTAATCAGTCTTCCCGCATTTAAAAATTAATATCTGGGCTACGCTCTGACCTCATAAGAACCCCTAAATGACAATAGAGTAAATAGTGTACGTTCCCCCCTCAAAGAGTGGTAAACGCAGCAGAGGTGATGGGCATCATTCCAACCCTGGGCAAGCTCTGTTTCTCCAGTCTCATCTGGGACCTCCAGGAGAGAAGTAGCATAGGATGCAAATGCAACTCTTGGGGATTTGGAGCCATTTCATCACCAGAAGGGAAAAACAACATGGCAAAGATGAGCCGTGGCGTTAGGCAAAGCCAAGAGAATCACAAAGAACTAGAGCCAGATTCCTGTTCGAACCATAGTTGAATGGTGCTCTATCTCTGGGCTTAGCTGCTGTGTGAGCCCACAGATTACACAACTTGTTGAGCTGTTATGTGGTGGCTTTCAAATATGTACACAAATGATTTGACACTTGTCCTTTGGTGTCCAATTTCCCCTTCCCTTGAAAGTGGTCCACACCTAGTCACTTGTTTCTAACAAACAGAATGTGGCAGAGGTGATAGTGAGTGAGTTCTGAAGGGACACTGCAGTGATATTGTCACTTCCCTGTTGTCCTCTCTTGGATGACTCACTCTGGATGAAACTGGCTGCTTTGGCCACAAGGACACTCAAGCCACCTGTGGGGAGGAACTGCTGAGGCCTCTCACCAACAACCAGAAACACTGAGTCATCTGTTTGAAAGAGCAACTGTGGAGACTGATCCTCCATCCCCAGTCAGACCTTCAGATGAGGCAGCCCTCACCCGCAACCCGACAGCAATCTCTGAGAGACTGCAACTAAACAGGCCCTCGGAAGCTGAGAGGAAAATAACGGTCTGCCGCAGTTCTAACCGCTGAGTTTTGAGGTAATATTTTACGCAGCAATGTGTGACCATTGCAGACCCAGGGAGTGGAAAGAAGCTGGAAAGATACCGGGGAGGGTGCAAGTGAAAACCCAGAGTCTTAAAGACCCTGGCAGTAGACGCCTGCTGCCCTGTGAGGCACCCAGAGGAGAAAGCTTCACATAAAGTGGAGAGAACACTCTCGAAAACAAGAGGAAAGGGATCCTCACGATGTTGGCAGAAAGTTTAGCAGTACTGTTGACTACAGTAATGTGGAAAATAAAAACTATACCTCGTGAATTTGGTCATCAGCCAAGGAAGTTTCCAGGCAGGGTTTCGGAGGTGCCCCCAGGCTCCCTCTTGTTACGAACAGTGAAATGTGAGAAGAGACATCAGCTAAAAGAAATAAGGATAAGCAGAAAAAGAGTAAGGACTTGCTAATACTGAAATGTCCCAGTGTCTCCTGATGGTGAGTGATGAAGAAATGAAAAAAAAATGGCTCTCAGGCAAAGAAAAACTCCAGAGCACTGTCGGGAACACATGACAGACAGTTGGAAGCAAGGCGTGATTTCAAAATCCTCTGTTAGGACCTCAGAAATATCTAAAGTGATGTCTCCACGAGCCACACAGTTCACCAACAGGACTTTGAAGAAACTTATGGATGTGTTTCCTCAGAAGTTCCAGCAGGAACTCAAGGTGACACATGAACTGTTTTTCCATCTATTTCTAGGTGTGGTTTTCATCCAATGAAGTATATCTCAATAAGATTCATGGGAGACACACACAATTTTTCAGAAGAATTACAGTAACAGAAAACCCACCAACTTAGAGGAAAAAGGGCAGAAGCTACTGAAAAAGAAATGAGGCATCTGAACCCCAAACTTGCATTGGCAAGAAACAGCTAAGAAAACCACACGGCTTGACACACGGGTCACATTTCATGGAAAAAGGATGACTCAGGGCAAAACCAAGAGCCAAGAGACCAGAGTCCGAAGTCATGGAGAATTGCCCACACACCTTGAGTCCTCGTGAAGGAAGAGCCAACATGTGTCCTAGGAGAACCGAGGGTTGCTACGTGGCAGTGACTCCTACGTGCCTCCGTTGCCAACAGACTGTGCTTGCCATGCCATTTTATGATGGGGTTAAGTGGATTGTGTAACCACAGGTCTTCAGAACCCAAAAAGCTGAACTCAGCTACCACCACCAATGAGATAGGAAGGGAACGAGTTGAGGGTGAGAAAGTCGATTTTTTTTTCTAACCATGGTAAGAAATCACTGTACATTTTAATCAAATTTCATAAAATAGCAAATCTTCCATTTGACCTCTTGAGCATCTTGTTGAAAGACATTTGTGGTATCCGTGCTGCCAGGGACTGAATTGTGTCCCCCCGCCGAATTCGTTTGTCGAAGGTCTCCCCCCTATACAACTATTTGTGGGTGAGAGGCCTCAGCAGTGCCTCCCCACAGATGGCTTGAGTGTCCTTGTGGCCAAGGTAATTAATGTTGAATGAGATCATGAGAGTGGGACCCTGACCCAACACAATTAGTATTCTCAGAAGAGACCCCGGGGAGCCTGCTTGCTCTCCGTTCTGTGTGAGGACACCATGAGGAGGCGCCCACTTGCAAGACAGGAAGAGAACGCTCACCAGGAACTGAACGGGCCAGAACACGACCTTGGACTTCTCGCCTCCAAAGGTATAAAAAAATAAATTTCTGTTTAAGCCAGCCAGCCTGTGGTATTTTGCTATGGCAGCCTGAGGGGACTAAGACACAGGGTATCATTAATTTAAAACCCTAAGATCTTTGGGGTTCCAAGCATTGATGTTTTGGCCTGATTACGCTTCTTTTATTAATTTTGAGGCCATTGTTCCTAATCTGTATGACTTTGGCAGTCTCTAGGTCTTACCTGGGAACACTAGGAAAGCAGAGGTAAGCTTACAGAAAAGCTATAAAGCTTTAGGCATTTTGAGGACTCGGCGAAAGGGAGACTGAGCTTGAGGCATGTTTAATTTGGATTTTCCAGGGTATAGCTGTATGGTTCTTTGTCAGATCTAGCAAGTTAACGGAGGCGTGCCCTGCTGGCTTACACCCCTGTCCTCCCCACCACCGGCCTCAGGTCCAATACCCTGGCATCCGCGATAGCAAAGTCTGGTGCCTCTTTTGTATGCCCAGCTCATTTTCCGGATCCTTTGGGGAAAACCAGCTGCCTCCGTAGGTTCGGAAGTTGTTGACCTCATCAGTATTTTGCAAGTTGTGTGTTTTCTTTTCAGGAATCTCGCCTAAATGTAAACACACACGAAAAGTTTGATTTTTCTTAAGATGATATCAGCGAAACAGCAAGGTTGAACCGCTAGTGTGAGAACTTTGAACACTGGGTGCCATGATGTTTTAAGGGATCCAAGGCAAATATTTGAAGACTCCGAAGAGAAACCCAAAGACAAATGAGAGGCGATAAATTTATTTAAAAGATTGAGGAAACTTGGATACGCCATTGCTAACAGCAGCGTGACAGAATGTTTGAGAAGTTTCAATCACATTAGAAATTGCCAGCTCCTCATTTATACGCACACAATAGGTATGTTTCTATTATTTTCAAATGTATTATTAAGTAGAACACGAACGAAGCGCAGGCAAAAAAAAATAATGGGATACGAAACAAAACAGAAAGACGGATACTGAAAATAAAACCCTTATTCTCACATTGAGTAGAAAATGCGACACACCAAAAGCCGTAATTCATTAAGGGTAAGAAATGAGGCTCACGCAGAGGCTGCCAAAGGCTTTTGAATTTTCTGATAATACCAATGGAGAGATGACATCATCTAAACCCAATGCCAAAAGTTTTAAAATTCTTGCTGATCTGACACAGAACCCTGGATGGATGATGTTAACCTGACCATTTTTGAAAAACTGGTTAATGAGTATCGCCAACCTAGTCAACTAACTATGAGTCAAATTAAAAAAAAAATCTTGAAATACCCTGCAATCTTACAGTTTACATAAGAAGCTAGACAGAGATCTTCACACATTTTATAGCAATCCCATAAATGGACATGCCACTACCACTAACCTGTTGTAAAATTGAAAGATATTTTTCTACACTATTAATTTAAAATTGTTATGTTAGCCATTCTAGAGGAAGGAATGTCTCTTTGTTCTATAAAAATGATAGAACAAACTTTCCAGCTGAATCAGGTATGCTACCAAATATTTTAAGGGTTTCAGAGTTTATATTGGGCAGCTAATTAAAAGATATTTATGTTAATTTTTTGAATTTTGTAGCCTTTGTCATATATGCAAGCTTTTATAAAAATTGCGATTTCATTTGTTTTCTCATTCTGATTAAAAACATTATCGTTTATTTTCTACTTGTTTTGTAATTCTTAAGGAACGTCCCCCAAAATGTATGCTTCGGGCCCTCCGACATGGGACCATTGTGCTGGGGAACTGTGACCGCCGTCGCTGCATCACTTTCAAGATCTTGCTTGAAACTCTTGCTTTCGAGAGTAAAGGAAAAAGAGGGAAGGGGGAAATGGAGTTATTTTCATTTTCTCCTTTTTACTTGACTCTTTGATGGCTTTTAAAAGACGTAATTATGATTTTTCCAAATAGATAACATTACGTTAACCCCATTAAAAAATTAATAAAGACAAAATCACTAAGGTTCACATCCCTTTAAATAAGAAGAGAAACAAAACTGATGAGTCATGTCATCTCAAAGGTAATGTGCAATTCAAGAACAAAACTCTGCCAACAGGAGAGAAAAAATACTTCCCGAGTAGCTACGTCCGGTTGGAGGTCTGGAGGCTCCCGGAGAAAAAGAGGCGGAGATTTGGGAAGATTTTCTCAGTCCCCTCAGAGCTAAGCCTCATCTTGCAAACGTTCTAACCTTGAGAGCCTTGGAATGCCATTTCCTGTCCCAACCCACAGGGATACAGAGGGAAGAACAGACCATGACATCAACGGGGGCACTGGCAGACTTTCACATGTGGGTCAGGTTTGGTCTCTGATTCATGTATTTAGATAAAACTCTTTTTATGGATCTTTCTACGGAATTTAACGGAATGATTGATCCCCACGGCAGGGCTTCTAACCGTCATTAAAGAGCATACACACTGTGAATGTAACAACAATCTCCGCTTTGATCCAGGCCAACTAATTGATCTTCCCATTAAATCGTAGATACAATAAAATATTTTTAAAGTGAGTCTGACACACTGTTAGCATCATGGTTGGAAGTTATCAACAAGAGCTAATGCATGGTTTTCTAAAAAAGGCTCTCTTTTTTGGTAAACTGCAAGTAATTCTCTTTCGTGGTTTTGTTAACGTACTGAATGCTTAAGACCATCCACGCTCTATCAAATGCATTACAAGAGGAAGCATTTTAGAGAAACATGAAGCAGAGCTGAGTGAGAGGGGAAGGAGAGAGGGAGACGGAGGCTGTGAGCCTGTCCTCGCGGGTTCTACAGCATCACAGAGGGGGTCGGGCAGGTACCCGCTCGATGACGTCACAAAGCAAGTAACACACCAAGGACCCGAGGTAGAGACACGACAGACGCCAGTGGGTAGGTAACACACCCTCTTAAGTCGTGTGGTTTCTGATCACTTGGTTTTCAAAGAGAATGTAATTGATTTGTCAGCTGATGGATTACATTTTTCTACAACAGATTAACGATATTTTTCATATAATTCAGAAACGTCTTAAATTCTTCAGTGTGGGGCGCCTGGGTGGCTCGGTCCTTTAAGTGTCCGACTTCGGTTCAGGTCATGATCTTACCGTTCCCGAGTTCAAGCCCCGCGTTGGGCTCTGTGCTGACAGCTTGGAGCCTGGAGCGTGCTTCAGATTCTGTGTCTCCCTCTCTCTCTCTGTCTCTCCCCTACTCATGCTCTGTCTCTCTGTCTCTGTCTCTCTCTCTCTTTCAAAAATAAATAAAAACATTAAAAAATTAAATTCTTTAGTGAAATTCCATGACAATTCTGGCTGCTCTCAGGTCCTACATCAAGTAAAAAAAAAAAAAAAAAACCTATAAAGAGATTTAAGGCTACACTTAACTTATTCTGTCAATTGAGTAGTAATTACACAGGGATACATAAACTTATAAAAAATATGTCCAGTGATTTCATTAGGCAATGAATTTCTAATTAAATTCTATTTGTTTTCAGTTTCTCAATATAAAACAGTACAATATATTTGTGTAATTTTGATCAGTCTCATACAAATATTAATTATAACTCGGTATAGAAAAATGTAACATTTAGAGCTATGTGGGCAAAATTAAAATACCTCATTTGTAATTTATGTTTTCTTCACAGAAGGAATCATGACACGGTCAATAAAAATGTTCAAGGAGAAAATATTACATTAAGATAAAATTCTATGGAGGGATACAGTTGAAAAACAGTTCACAGAGAAAAAGAAACAATTCCTACGGCAGAATGGCCCTCGGTGTGTGCAATAAAGGCCAGGGGGCGCCTGGGGGGCTCAGTCGGTTAAGCACCAACTTCGGCTCAGGTCATGATCTCACCATTCGTGAGTTCAAGTCCCCATCGGGCTCTGGGCTGAGGTGGCTCAGAGCCTGGAGCCTGCTTCGGATTCTGTGTTTTCCTCTCTCTCTGCCCCTCCCCAGTTTGTGCTCTGTCTCTCTCTCTCAAGAATAAATAAACATAAAAAATTTTTAAATAGATAAAGGTCAGTACCAAACCATTTTATTATTAAAAGTCCACTGACCACAATTTAAGAGAGCAATTCCCTAGTTTCGTTTCTGTCTGTCCATAATACAGTGTGCTGAAATGTGCACAGTTTGCTCCTATCACACTTAGGAGGAAAAATTTGTGTCAGCTTAATAATGATTGAGAGGCTGCAGTTTGCAAAATGTAATATATTAATATAAATATAGTACGATATAGTGGTACATGAGTACACAACACAATATGTAAAAATATGTGAAGATCGCCGCTCTAAGGCATCATGAAACATACTTTCTGAAGCAAAATTATCTGAAAATTGACTCTTTTTTAAACTCATCTGAATAACTTTGCCATTTTTCTCAAAACAGGGATCAATGAAATACGTGTTTCCTGTCTCTGGTGGACTATGTATGACTTTGCCGAATTAACTAACAATTTCAGTGTCATTTCCAATGATTTTCTTTCACGAAGCTGTGTCTCTGCTGATGTTCATTTCATTTAGATTTTTAAAATCCACTGAGTTATGTGTAATCTTTTGTTAATAACATGGTTTACACACGTGTTCTAACACACAGCATTTTAGCAGAAACTAAAGTACTCGCACGCACTTAAAAGATTCTAACATCTAGGATGTTAGAAACGGAGAAGGAATTCCTACTGTCTTAAATACTGAGTTTCTCTAGATGTGTGAAAGAAAATAAAAATGTGCAGCAGACAGTAGAAACTTCTAGTATGTGGCACATAGATTAACCACCTGGGCTCGTACGGAGACGAGCAAAATACGGCTTCAGCCGGAATGTTCTGGTGTGAGCAGATGCTCCCAGCCCACGCGGAGGGTACGGATCTCCGAAAATAACACACCATTTCCAGGGGCGGCACCAGAATGAGCGGCGACGAGCTGCTATCCACTAAAACCGGCAGACGCAGAAAGGCAGAAATTTCTGAAGTGTTTTATCAGGGAGGGGGCCTCGCTACGCCCCGCAGGGTGCTGTCTTATGCGTGGTAGGCGCCTTCCAATACCGAACGGGTCTCCGGTTGAAGCATCTGGCCTGGAGGTCAGCCCTTCACGCAGCAGAGGCCCACCGCGGGGCAGGGCGCTGTGTCCCAATCAGAGCGTCCTGCGCTCCCCCCACCCCCAAGTTTTTATTTAAATTCTAGTTAGTTAACATACCGTGTAATGCTGGTTTCAGGTGTATGTTCGGTGATTCCATACTCACCCGGTGCTCCTCAGGACAAGTGCATCCTTAATCCCCATCGCAGAGTTCAGCCATCGACCCCGCCCCCCCGGCCCCCGCACTGCCTCCCCTCTGGTGGCCAGCAGGGGATCTCTGTAGTTAACAGTCTGTTTCTTGGTTTATCGCTCTCTCTTTTTCCCTTTGCCTATTTGTTTTGTTTCTTAAATTCCACATATGAATAAAATCATATAGCGTTTTTCTTTTCCTGGCAGATTTCACTTAGCATTACACTCTCTAGCTCCATCCATGCTGCTGCAAATTTATTCTTTTTAATGGCTGAATAATTTTCCATTGTGTGCGTGCGTGTGTGTCTGTGTGTGTGTGTGTGTGCCAAATCTTCTTTATCCATTCACCAATCAATGGACACTTGGGTTGCTTCCATAATTCAGCGACTATAAATAATACTGCTCTAAATTAAAGATGGGGTACATGCATCCTTTGTATTTATGTTTTTGTATCTTGGGGGTAAATACCCAGTGGTAAGAATACTGGGTCATAGGGTAGCTCTATTTTTAAGTTTTTGAGGAGCCTCCATACCGTTCTCCAGAGCGGCTGCACCAGCCTGCACTCCCGCCAACAACACAAGAGGGATCCCGTTTCTCCACATCCTCGCCGACACTGGTTGTTTCTCCTGTTGATGATTTTAGCTGTTCCGACAGGTGCGAGGTGACATCTCTTTGCGGTTTTGATTTGTAGTTCCCTGATGATGAGCGAGGTTTTCATGTGTCTGCTGGCCATCTGGATGTCTTCTCTGGAAAAATGTCTGTTCAGGTCTTCTGCCCATTGTTTAATCGGTTATTCATTTGGGGAGGTATTAAGTTGTGGAAATTCTTCGTATATTTCGGATGCCAGCCCTTTGTCTGATCGGTCACTTTCAGATGCGTTCTCTCGTTCCCTAGGTTGCCTTCTCCCCGGGCTGAAACTGAGAACTCCTTTCAGGACTCCTAACGAAAGCGGAAAGGAGGCGGAGATGCTGGCGACCGCG
The DNA here is from genome assembly GCA_030068075.1 of Paguma larvata. Lineage (NCBI taxonomy): Eukaryota > Metazoa > Chordata > Mammalia > Carnivora > Viverridae > Paguma > Paguma larvata. The sequence continues at coordinate 133,808,598 of CM057828.1, forward strand.
AGTCTTGCCAGCCCCACGAAAACCCCGCCCCGGAATGCAGTGGGGCAGCTCGCAGACAGTTCCTGTGGGCCTCCGACTGTCCCCAACGCCGGCCCAGCCCTCCTGCCCCCTCCTGCCTGAACCTGCATCTGGTTTGAGTCACATTCATCCCCGTCTGTCCACTCCTGGCCTAACAACTACTACTACTACTCCTATTAATTCTCTAGTTCAAGAGAGACGTACGGACAGTAATTCTATTTATGAAAAGGTGTCCGTTTGACAGCCTCCGGCCCTACACGCTGCGTGGCATCATGTGAGAATAAATATCACAAAGTACGTAAAATGTTCGGGTGACGTTTTATCTCTGCACGATTCTCTTTTCTGCCCTCATTCAGACCCCTCTGCCCTCCGTAATGTACATCTGGGCCCTGACGCGCCCGGTGGCCTCACGTGCGTCTGTGGGTACTACCTCTTCTCCTTGTGATATTCACGTTCTGTGGACACGAAACCCTTTTAAGCAACAGATAAGCAAGATTCTCCAAGTATGTGCAACTCAGGTTTCTGGAAGTTGGGTAAAATGAGTCCCTAAGACTGAGTATCCGACTCCAAACAGGAACCAGCACCGTCGAGCTCCCCTTGGATCCTTGCTGAGTTGGATTCTCCAGTTTCCTGGTAGAAAAGCACACACAGCACAATTTTAGCAACATGCCTGAAGTCTTCGAGGGGAAAAAGGCGGTGTGTTTTGACCTCAAGCAGGTAGTAATTCCCAACACCCTCATCTCTCCAACTTGATTCACTGGCCTCCTGAAAATCCTCTTTTGGGCAGGCCGTGCATCTCGGTGATGGAAGGGTCCATGTTCACACTTGTAGATCTCTACGGATGAAAGTGATTAGGACAGAAAGAGCGATTTTACCCTGACTATCCAAGGAAATGACCAGAAGTGGGTATGTTTCTTTGTGCAGAAGTTAGAAATGTTGTGACATATTCACACGTAACATGTTACGATGTGGGTGTTTAATTCATGTGGAGTAAAAAGAGAAACAAAAGACAAAATGAAATAAGGATTCGCACGTAGAACTACAAGCCTGAATCCCTTTTACATTTTTCCGAAGAGATGAACAATCAACAGAGGAACCTGGTTTCATATGATCACAAAATCGGAAATCAGGATAAATGGTGTCCTTTTGAAAACAACTAAGAATAATTTACCTTCAGCGATTTTAATATTCTCGTCTCTTCTATACTCACCACAGAATGCTGTCCCCACTGCCTACCAGGATTAGATCAGAGGGTTTTCCTTCAAATTAGGAAGTACCTATCATCTGTTACTCATGCCCAACAGATACAGAAAATCAAATGGTTCAAACACAAAGCTCGTTGCTTATTTTTTGTTAGCTTCTCCTCTCTACCGGCAGCAATTAGGATTAAGTGTAGAAGCACCTAGAAAAAAGACAAATAACTGAAATAAATTAAATAACCGTATCGTCACTGTTTGGAATTAAAGTTTGACACAGGATCTCCGTGTACTTCATGTCATTTGCTTGAGCATGAAAAGGGGAATATTTTGTACCTAGAATATATCAAGAATTACGTTATCTTTATGACTGTGAATAGCACATTCCTTCTTACCAGCATGAAGGTGATCTCATTTAAAGTTATGAAAAGAAGTAATTCAAAACTTCTATTTTCCTTTTACAAAGAGCTGTCTCTGCTCTACTGGTGCCCCTGCAGAAGGCAAGAATCGGCTAAAATAAATGAGGTTTCCAGGGAACTGAGATACAACATAAGCCTGGTGTTTCATGGTCTGGCCAAATATTTGTGGTGCAGATTGGAGTACAGACTTGGGGATACAACTTTAAATAAATAACTCGTTATCTGGAACTCCGAGGCCTGCAAGACACAGTGTGGACTTTCCCATAAACAGGCAACAGGCTTTCCTACAAGAATCTGGTCGTAGGTCTGTTCTGGGGCCGTAAATCCCAGGAGCCTGCTGCGCCAGGCTGCGGATTCCGCCGACGGTGGTCTTGCCTTTCTCACTATCACCAGACGCCGATGGGTGACCGCGCTCTGCTCCCGGCCATCAGACACCAGCAAGGGAGGCTGCGTCCGAGACAGAGGCCTCTCCGTCTCACCGCTGCCCGTCAGTCTCGGAAGGTTTGTGCAAGACAGCCTCCGCTCTTACGGCTCCTTGGCAATTATTACTGACCTACGAGTTCCTAAAGCTCGAAGTGGTTCAGAACGTGCCACCCCAGGACAGAACACTTTGGCATGCTGATTATCTCGAGACGCAGGCCCTGGAGAATCAGCACGTGCAGGATGGACTGGCGACCTCCCCTCCTGGGCCTAAAAGCAGGCCGTCACATTTTCCACGAGAAAGGCCCTCCCTGCACCGGGAACAGCAGTGTATTCTTACTGACGCCAAAATGAAACCGTGTAAACGTACCTGCTAAGAGAACCCGAATCCTCCATGAGAGCTCCCCATCTTTGTCCCACGGTTGACTGCCCCAGTCTCAGCCCCGTTTCCTGTGACATCCCCACAACTGGCCATTCTTTGTGCAAAAGCTTCGGGGCCAAAGGGCTTCCTCAGATTTTCATTTTCCTTCCGAAGACTCCCCTTGTGACGGTGTAAGTCTTCGGCCACAGAATCTGAGAGGCGGCAGGAAGTTCCTCCCCCCCACAAGCTAATCTTGCAAATAGACGACACCAAGTCAAAGCTCGGTGTCGTACATTCGAGACGGCTTCTCGCTGGCACGTTCCTGACACTGTTTCTGATGTGGGGGGGCTTCGAGGCTCAGGGAATGGAGAGCGAGACCTCTCCTCTGACATCCAAATTACGACACGAACACGCCTTCGAAGCCCAGGGTTCAGTGCCCCGTCGGTTTGGCCAAGCACATGGTAGAAGCCTGGCAAGTACTTGCTGAGCAAAGCCATGATCGGCTAGTTAATTAGTCTTCCATATGGGAAATCAGCCGAGATAGGGAATCAATCTGTGGGCGATGAAGCAGTTTTTAGTGGGCCTTTCTCTGTGCGAAGTGCTGCCTAAAATGCTCCTTTTACGATGAAAACGAAACTTAATGAGGTTATTTATTGACTGCACAATTTGCTCCTTCAAAGTGATACTGTGGAATTTTTTTCCTTGAATTTTCTTAAAATTAAAATATATATGTGAAGAAAAAAGAACAAGAAGAAAAGTGTCCTTCTCTTGAAAAGAAATGCTTCGGTAATAATCCTGAGTTTGTAAGAAGGTATATATATGTTTCGCCCCCAATATCAATATGTTTAAAGGTTTTCCAGCTTCTATTTTGATGCACCGAGATATTATACAGTGTGAAGTACTCAATGCTCAGGTGTCCAGCTCGGCAGATAGCAAGCGTGTGACACTGTCCGATAACGTGGAAGTAGCTAATGCCTAGTCCGTGCTTATTTAGGCTGGACAAGCGCTATTATAGACACCACGTCCCTCCATCATCCTCAGGACCGTGTGAGCTTCAAAGAGCAGCGTGCCCGAGGTCATCCGGCAAGCCAGCGGCAGAACCCTCCGGGTGAGACCACCTCTCCGGAAACACCACTGCTGTGCGTGTCCACTGCGACGGGGCCATCAGACCTTCGTATTTCATTCGTCGTCACGGATGAAACTGGTGTTGGATTGGGAGGGTGTCACGCACAGCAATAATGAGGAATGACAGGGTTCTCCTCATCGGACGCATTGGCAGCTCTAGACCCGGCCCCAAACCACCGTTTCTTGGCGTGCAGCACGCTTCGGTGAAAACGGCTTTCCTGACGCTCTCAGGTGGCAGATCTTTAGGAAAGGAAACGAAAGCCCCTCGGCGAGGCACACGCTGCCCTTTCAGGACAGACAGACACAGAGGGCTGGCTTTGCGCTGAAAACATTCACGACGGTGCCAGGAACTCAGAGCTGGAACTCACTCTCATAAAACCCTGCATCTTGTTGCTTACGAACGGATGGGCCAAACCAGCACGGTCATTGTTTACACAGTACGTGTCGTTCCTCCCAGTAGTGAAACCCGACAGGCCGCCGGCAGCGGGAGGAGAGTCCGAAAGGTGGAGGAAGGACTCCCGGAGTCGCTGCACGCGGAGCCCCGGGGCCCTCGGGGCCTTGTGACTGCGAGGGTGTTAGTCAGAAAGAAATTGCATGCACAGCATGAAAACACAGCTGCATTGTCATTCTCTCCTGAAAAATATCTCATTACTCAACTTAAATCTACTTCCTCCTGGGGAATTTTTGCAATATGTACATACGTAGATAATATATGTAATTAAAATACAATTATAATTAGACATAGATCATTAATATTGTTACATTAATACAATTGATTATATTTTATTATAATTATATAATATACAAAATATAATATTTTATTAATTAATATAATTTTATTATAATAAAATATAATCATTATATACATGTTATATATAGATATGAAGTATGTTATATGTTATTGTGTTATATAGTATATACTCTGTGTTCTTATTGTGCTTATATAATTTATATAATATTTCATCATACCATTATAATGCATATACCATAAATTAATACATTATATATTTTAATGTTTAATTATTTATTTTGGGAGAGAGAGCAGGGGAGAGGCAGAGAAAGAGGGGGAGAAAGAATCCCAAGCGGGCTCTGCACTGTCAGCACAGAGCCCGACATGGGCCTCGATCCCACGAACTCGGAGATCATGACCTGAGCTGAAACCAAGAGTCAGATGCTTAACCCACGGAGCCACCCAGGTGCCCCTGCCATATTCTATATTTTAACATAATGTGTGTCATGTATTATAATATATGAGAATTTGTAAGGTAGATGACCTACATATTTTATATGAGATATGATGTGTGTCTACTGTGGTGTATACTGTATATCACAACACAGCTCATCTACACCACATTGGCCACACACTGTCTATGATGCATATGTGTTCTACAGTCGCATGTGTGTTATGGTGCGTGTGTTTGCATGTACAATCCCATATCTATGGCGTATGTGATTAGACACTCTTATAATAGTCCACGCTATGCACACGTCACCTCACGAGAGCCCACATGTGGCCGACCATCCCACGGAAGCCGTTGGCCTCTTCCCCCTGCTTCCTGCCAGGGCTATTGCTGTGCTTCCTGTAGTTCGGTCCCCCCCCACGACAGACGCACTGTCGCACCCCGTCTCCCCCCAGCCTCACAGAGCCTCTGGAATCGTCCCAGAGCAAGTTTGACTTAGCGCTGCAAATCCGGTTGAATTTGTGAAAATTATCGCCGCCGACCTCGTCTCCGTGAAGTCCTCACATCTCTGCGTCCCTTCCCTCAGCGCATACAGATGGCTGTCGCCAGTCCATGGAGAGACTCTCGAGTTGGAGGCCGGAGCAATGACTCGCGTCTTAATAACCATGAAAAGCCCCCTATTCAAAAAATTAATATATTTTCAATAACCAAGGTCTAAACTATACTAAATCATGTTTGCCCACTGGCGAAGATGGGTATTAATGTCACAGGGAAACTAATTAGATGTGAAGGTTGAAACGATGAGCATGAACACGGACTCCGGGGAAGAGCTTGAGCTCAGGGCACGTGTGTCCACACCTGCCATTTCTGACTGCCGAGCCAAGGAGCCGTCGTGTGACTGTTTCCTGCAGGTGACAAACTCCAGGGCAGTGCCAGCCCCCCGCTTCCACGTTTCGCCCCTGCAAAGGGGTTTTACCTTCTTTGCCAAAAAGTATAGAATCTTACCTAAAGCGTCTCAGCTTAGAGTTGAAATCTCTTATTCTTATATATGTGTCCAAAGAATTTACCCTTGACACTGAACATATTTAAGCAATAGGGCAGAACATGAAAAGAAAAGAAGCTTCAATCCACATTTTTAGAGCAGGCTGAGGAGAGCAGGCTAACTCTATGGGCAAGTGAGCAGAATCTCAGAGGAAGACGGCTCTAAAAATACCAACTAGACTTTCACTCTTCATCTAAACCTCGCTAACAGGCTGTTAAAATTCCATCCAAGTGACTGACATATTTGCAAAGATTATTATATTTCTCAGCCTCATGGGAGGCCCTGACTGGAAAAAAAAACAGTGAGGAGGCTGCTTTTGAAATAAAGCCTCAAACCCAACACAGGCAACTGCCGTGTACGCAGGGATCCACGGTCCCTGCGAGGAAGGACAGTCTCCCATCCCTCCTGTCGCATCCCTCCCAGAGGCCGCCGGGGAAGCTGGGGTGCAGGGCGGGCAGCCTACCTCGTGATCTAATTCCTGTGCTTGACTCTGAGCCACTTGGCTTCTGCTCCCGGCTCTCGAATTCTGCGCCGTCCTCCGCCGGTTCAGCCTGATGCCTTCACATAATGGTTCTTGAAAGTTGGCACCCGTGGGATTCCTGCCATGGCCGCCTTATTCCCGGGGAGAGTCTTTTGACTATGTCGGGAACCTTTCATTGAGTAGAAGGAAGGAGAAAACACAGCTTCTGGGCGCCCCACTCTGTCCTGGGCTTCCCTGGGCTTTGGAGCCTTTCCCTTCCACAGAACAGTGGCCAATGGCCCCGTGAGGGGGACCGACAAAGCAACCACCCAGAATGACGGACACGCTGCCTGCTTACATGGACTGACAGAGAGCTGACATTGCCCACAGGGCTGCAAATTCAATCTCACGGACATCAGCACAGGTGATCGATCAGCGATCGGCCAAGTAGATGGGTCTAATTTAAAAACAGAGGGCCAAGACGTACATGACAGAATTCTGGGCCCCCGTGTTAGGAAAATGGGTGTTCCCCACCTGTTGGACACTGCCTTCTTATGCCCCCACCAGGGTTAAGGCACTAGGTGGGGTCTCTGGGAATGAAGGATGAAATAGAAGTGCTGATTGAAAGAGCTGACAGCGCAGTGGTGACAGCGCAGTATTCGGACAAGAATAAGGGCTCAAATAATTTCAGCAAATAATTGGAAGGTACGTGCGGAGAAATGAAAAAGGCTGGCACTCTTTCTCAAACTACAGGCACGCACGGGTTTTCTGCACTCAAGATACTGGTACCTGATGAAGTGTTTCGGCTATTTAATAATATGGTTAATTTATACAGTGCTAATAGTTGTCTGTGTGATCATACCTTGGACAGATCACTTATAATCTCTGGTTTCTCTTGCCTCCTCTGAATATGGGAGTTAAAAGAGACAAGCTCTAAGTTCCCGGATGACATTATGATTCTAAGAGTCTAAGGCATTCTGAGCAGAAATAATAGAAATCCAAGTAATTATCCTGATCTAATTACCAGTGTAATTAGGAAGCAGGTAATGGGAGAGCGACGGCGGACTGCTGATTTGAGCTCCTATAGGAGACTCCAAAATGGATTTTGAGTTTGGATCAGCAGAGCAATCGCCAGACATTGTTATTCTGTACCCCACCGGCTGCTAAGTGGCCTTCAATTAATTGCATCAAACGCTGACTCATCGGTTGCCGAAGTCCTCATTCAGAAGAAAAATGTCCACTCCAGTCAAATCAACTAAAATTCTTCACAAAATGGTGTTCTGGGTCTTTCCTTTTAGAATAGAACACATAGGAAATCAGGAGTCCACTTAGTGAACATCAAAAATTTAAGGATTTCGTTTTGTTTGTTGGAGGCAGTGTGCCTATATTTACTCGACATCTGTATTTAATGCTTCGATTTAGTCGTGATGATTTCATCATATCAGGACGTAACAGGATTCTACCGAAAACACCGCAACTCTGGGGAAAGAAGAAACATCCTTTTCCCGCCTGAGAATCACATTTGGGAAAGATATACTTTTCGATAATAAAAAGGTATCATTATTTTTAATAGTGAAAAAAAGTTAGGATGCAAGTTTGCCAGAAATATTAGGACAAAACAAGAAACTCCCAGAACCTATCTCTTGTGACAGAGAACCCAAACAACTTCATGACCTACTGAAGATTTCTGTTCATTTTTGTCAGTAAAGCCATTTTGATAGAAAAACGTGAGAGGCACGGTTGATCTACTCATTAAGAATAATAGCGTGTTTGTAATTGCCAAAGCTCAGAAGCATCCAAGGTGCCCTTCAGCGGGTGGATGGATGAATCAACTGGGGTCCATCCAGACAAAGCAGCGCTAAAAAGAAATGAGCTATCAGGTCACGAACAGGCATGGGGGAGATGTATTTGGATCTTTCTGATGAAAGAAACCACTGTGAAAAGGCTCCGATACCGCATGATTCCACATGTAAGACATTCTGGAAGAGACAAAACTATGGAGAGAGTAAAAGATCAGTGATTTCCACGGGGAGGGGGAGGAAGGATGGATGGCGGAACGCGGGGGATTTTTAGGGCATTGAAACTACTCCATATGGTACCATAACGGTGGATAGATATTATTACACATTTGCCCAAACCCATAGAATGTACATCGCCAACGATGACTCCTAACGTAAACCGCGGACTCTGGGTGATGACGTCCATGTAGGCTCATTGATTGTGACAAACGTGCTACCTGGTGGGGACAGTGATGGAGGTTGGGGGGCAGAGGGTGTGTGGGAAATCCCTGTACCTCCCCCTCAATTTTGCTGTGAACATAACACTGCTGGAAAAAAAATAAAGTCTTGATTTAAAAACAAAAAGCAAGGAATGTGATGCGTAGGGGCACGAGAGCTTCGTAGTGTGAGGTCACAGCCCTGTGACCTTCCGGCAGGTGGACGCTCCCGTCCTGACAATGGCTGGGGAGACAAAAGAGGGGTGTGACTCACCGCTGTCGGCTGGAGCCAGCGTTCCCAGTGTGGATTCGGAGGCACCCATGCTAAGGCAGCATGCTAGGGTAGAGGAGAATCTTCCAGGGCCTCGTGAGAGCAGCTGTGCTCTGCCTGCGGGCCCAAGACGCTGTCCCGCGGTGGTTCTCCAGCTCAGGCAATCGGCCGGGCCACACAGGCTGACGTCCCGTGCTGCACGGACCCCACCACACGGGGGAGGAAATAAACAATTCGCTTAAGAGATAAATTATGTTTAATCTTCTCAAGTAAGGCCCATACCATTGGTGGAGGGGATTTTGACCCCTCAGTGATAATGACCTAGATCTTAGCTGCAAGGTAGATACAGGAAATGTCAGTGACACATCGATGGAGCGGATGACAGCTGCCGGCTGGAATCAGTGTGCTTGTGTCTGGTGGTCCCTAGTTAGACACCTGCCTGCCCTCTCTGCGCCCCCAGGACAGGGCGAATGGAGTCACGGTGACACGGCGTCCCAGCCCCTCATCTCCTCGCAGACCCCAGGCATCCAGGGAAGGAGAGGCAGGTGCGTGAGGTCACCGCTTTGGCCACATGTCTCCTATCCCCCGGTGTCTCTTCTGGGGACAGCTACCTCTTCTCGGCTCTTCTCTCCTCGGAGCCCCTCCGCTGCTAAGAGCTCCTCCCCAGGCTCAGAGCCGGGTTTTGCTCTGTTTGTGGTTTCCAGTCTTCGCCCCCATTCGGTGGTTCCAAGGACCACTTCCTGGATCCGCCTGCCACTTGCCCTGGCCCAGGCCCTGCTCTTAGGAATGTGTCCAGACGGCCATGGTGTCTGAAAGGCTGCGTGCGTCCTGGTGGTTTTATTAATGAGCAAGCCTGTACTGTGTTGGAACGTGACCTCTGATTTTATTTCCAAGCAGGCGGGTCCATTTTGTGACATGCGGCTCTGGGAAACACGTTTGTTCTGTGACAGAAGGAGGTGAACTGGGCATTTTAATTACAGATGCCGAGGATCCCTGCCAGGTTCTTTCCAATCACCGACTCACTCTAAAACCGGCCTGACTGCGTAGGAAGCCGCAAGCGAGGGTCTGGGGAAGGTGGGAGCCACCGCGGGTCCCTGGCGGCTCCCGCCCCGGGCAGGACTGAGAGGTGTCCAACAGAAAAGGGGAACCAGAAGCAAACACAGCAGGAAAGGCAGGGCTTTAAAAAAAATTATTGCTAGAAATAAATTTGCTTTTTTGAAACTGTTGCTAAGAAATGGAAAGGGGTTTAGAAGCCTTCCAGCAAAGTTTACTCTAGAAACAGCTCGGGGAGCAAAACCTGTCTGAGACTGTTCTGTCTGGCGTATTATCGGTCTTCTAGTCCCTGCTGACTGCTTTCCTTCAGCTTTCCCCACTCCCCGAGTATTATCCTAACCCTTTGTTTATAAAATACATTTGGGTTTAGAAAGTACCTTCCTACATATATGGGGTGTTTTTAGTTGGATGATCCTTATTAGCCTCGTTTTGTTTTGTTTTATTATATTTTATTTTTAATGTTTATTTATTTATTTTTGAGGGAGAGAGACAGAGCGTAAGCAGGGGAGGGGCAGAGAGAGAGGCAGAGACACAGAATCTGAAGCTCCAGGCTCCAGGCTCCGAGCTGTCAGCACAGAGCCCAATGCGGGGCTCGGACCCGTGAGCTGCGAGATGGTGACCCGAGCCGAAGCCAGACGCTGAACCGACTGAGCCCCCCAGGCGCCACGTGAGCCTCATGTTAAAAGTGAGGAAGCCTCCCAGGCTCAAACAGCTGGCAGGTGAAGAGGCCGAGGAGGGGTCTGAGCTTCTCGGGAGCAGTCTTCTCTAGTACTTTTACAGGACTCTTTTCTGAATCTTCTTTGAGCCTAAAAAAAAAAAAAAATCTTATACTTCTTCTATTCTTAATTCCTGCTTTCTGGAGCATTAGGACGTTTGGGTTATGCGGAACTTACTTGTGGATCCACAGATAATTGAAAGGAGGTGCCAAGTCTCTCCCCCTCCTGCATCGTGTGTGTGTGTGTGTGTGTGTGTGTGTGTGAGATATACGTAGGCATATATACCTATTCCTTATGTATGTTTGTGCATGTAGATGTATATCTGCATATACACATACCTACATACTTGTGTATAAACAGATACACACACATAATATCACACACACAATATTACGCATACACACGCACATCAGGGTTTCTCGCTCTCAGCTGCTGACATCACTGGGAGCCGCGTGGCTGCGACAGGGGCTGTCTCGCATCTTGTAGGACGTCACCAAGGCCGCTGGCATCCGCCTGCTAGGTGCCCATAGCTCCCGCTCTCCCGGTTCTGACCGTCAAAACTGTCCCCAGACATTTCCAACTCTCTCCCAAGGAACAGAATCTCCTCTGCCTTTGTTGAGAACTTGACATATACGCATACATTTTTTCCCCAAGAAATACACATAAAATGCAGAAAAGCTTTGTATCCTAAAAATAGATGAAAACATTATTTGATTTTATTTGATTTCTCTGAATCTGCTGTTGGGAAATAAGAAACGGTGGGTTTAAAAATTACTTTGTCACCCCACTTCTCACCGGCCCCATCGCAGCCAGTTTCCACGGACAAGCCACCCGGCATTTGACCAGGTCTTTACAATTCCGAAATCACCGCTGGATCCATGTTTCAATAAAAGCAACAGCCCCCAATATAAAAAAGGGAATACTGTTCCACCCGTTATCTTCGGATTTCCTTCCAACTCTTTTTGGACCTCAACCAAGTACACATGACTGTCTGATGGCTCTTTTTTTTAGCGTACCACTTCATCTGTGTCTTGAGATTATATAGGAAAACATCACTTCAGTCGAGAGACTTGTGACTAGTTTTTTCAAATACAATCACAAAGCCCCTATGGTTCCCGGTCCCTGCAGTTAACAGCCCCGGGGGCGTGCAGTGCGGTGGCCGCGGGCTGCCGGTTGTCCCTGCAGACTGGAAGCACCTTCGCCAAGGGCAGAATTAACGCTGGCGGGCACCGGCCCTCCTCCCCGAGGCCCCTTGGACACCAACAGCCGTATCTTTGCCTTCTCTGTCACTCGGCCGCAACCCGGGCATAGTGTCCCCATGAGGACAGACATATGCGGTTAAACGGTCCCATTAAATAATTTCTGCCCCCGCAGTGTCTACTCGCGTGGCAGAGAAGTGATCAAGGTCCAGCCTGCCCGGAGGAACCTCCCAGTGGACATGGCATTGACCTTCTACACCATCAAAGTCCCCCAAAGTCATGGTTTGACCCAACCTTGTAACTAAGTCCTGTTCAAGAGTCTGTGATGTTCGAGGCTGCTAAGCAAAAGTGATATTCTTCTAGAGTTACGAGAATAAAAACAACCAAACAAAACATCCCAGGTCGTTTATCAACAACGCTGGCGAGCTCCAAAGTTCTGAAAGAGAACGTTGGCCCAAAGCGAGTGGAAACAAAATCACCCAAGTTTATTCTAAAAACAGGCAGGGTGTGGATAACAAAATCAAGGTCAAGTAGACCACGGTCTGTGACCCAGGATGTGGAGGAAGCACCCGAGGAGCAACGAGGAAGCGCTTAGCGCAGAGCGGGCCCCGGGTCAAGGCCAAGAACTGCCAGAGGGAGGCGTGGGAAGCAGTGTAACAGACGTGGCTTTTTACCTGAGAGACCGTCGTGCCTGTTGCAAACTCAAATGCCTTCAGAGGCCAACCTGGCAGTGTGAGTCAGAGTGAGAAAAATCAAACGTCTCTCTTAATCTGTATTTCATTTTAGCAGTCTGGCTTACCAGCCGGACACTCAGGGAAAGAGTTCTACACTTAACCGACATGAACACGGCAGCTCCATGGCTGTCGGTGACTCACATGGGACTTTGACGTGGGTGCCAGAGGTAGGTCCTGGAGAAGCCCCTCCTTCCACCGGGTGGCCCTCACTCAGTCCCAGAGCCTGTCGGCAGGGGGGGAAGGCAGGTTCCCCAAGAGAGCCGGAACTGGGATTTCTCCATGTGTAGCTGTTAACTCAAAGTTCTTTGCGACTCCCCAGGGAGAGCAGGTCTGCAGGCGTCCATCAGAGAAGCCCTGGGGCCCTCCTCCTCAAGTAACACAGGAGAAAGCCCGGGGCAGTGGAGGCTGTGTGGCGCCTCCACCTCCTGCTGGAAGGTTGCCAATCAGAGACCCTTGTCCTTCAGCTCCAAAGCTGGGACTCTTGCCTCTGTGTCCCCAGACGGCACATTGAGATTCATTCAAACTGTCGAACCGATTGCCTCCTGAGAAGCGGCAAAAGCTTGATTCATCAAAGATCCTTGCCTTTCATTTGCCCCAAAGCCACAGGAGTGCTTCAGCACATGCGCTGAGGCCTGCTTGTCCAGGAAGCCTTCTCGAACACCTTCACTTACTGAGAATTTGGAAAATGCAGATTATAGAAGTTCAACTACTGTGACTCCCTTTATCTCAGCTCCATTCTCTAGCTCTGCGCACACACACACACACACACATACACACACGCACACCTCTTGCTTCCTCACTAGAACTACATTCTGTTTAAATTAAGAAGCCTGGCACACGCATGTGTGCATGTGCAGTGTTTAGAATGCCCACGTGACAGTGCAGAGTGAAGAAATCCACGTATCGGCACTGAGGCGAGGCCGTACATGCTGTGTGACCTAGGGACTGTGGCCCTGAGATCAGCTCATGCCTAATTAAAAGCGCAAACATTTCTCGGGAAAATTAGTATTTTGAAAGTGTCGTATGCCATGAAAACGTAAATTTCACTCTAACTGGGATAAAGATGGGAGACATGACGCTTTCTTGCATCTAAGACTGAAAGTTCAACGTTTGAAACTGAAATAAGTCCTGCCTCCTGCCGCTGGCTGATGAAATGAAAGGCGCCAGTTGGCCCGGGGAGGCAAAAGCATCCGACCAAAATTCCGGGGTTCCCTAGCCCTGTGAGCGACAGATCCATTTCACACGCGTTAGAGAACACGAGATTAGTTTGTGTGCTAAAATCTGACCGTGATCCTTCAACTGAGGCCTTCGGGCAACTCCGCATGTAGAGTTACGATTTTTAAAGACAAGGGTTTGGAACAGGCAGGATGATTCTGTGCTCCTGGGGAAACTGAAGTCTTTGGAATGTAGTGCGTGTTGGTTTTTCCTCGTGGACAATGCGCAGGAGCTAGGAAGTGGAATCTGACCTTTCTATCCGAGTTGCAGATGCGAGCTGGGACAGACGGACCGCTATTTACACTGATGACGCACCTGCGCGGGGCTAGCGACCGGCAGCTACGGATCTTGATTCTCTTTTCTTTGCCACAAACAAGTTGTGGGACTTTAGAAGATCGCTCGTTCTCTTTCTGCCTTCCCTGTCTAATGGGCATCGTTGTGCCCAGACCACGTATCTCACGATATTGGTATGGGAAGAATATGTCAACGACACTAGAAATAGCAAATGAATTGGTCTTAATTGAACACTGTGTGAGTCTCATGCTCTCGGAGGTATTAAAACGTTAGAGAAATCATATTTTTATGAGTCAAGAAACAAAGTTCCAAAGGAAGAATGAAAGTCAATGACCGAGGTAGGCAGTCTGATTGAGAGTAATAATTGTGACCTATTAGAACACTTGTTACTTCGAGCAGTATCTACATGCGTGCTCACTTTGGCCCAGGCACTTGGCAACACAAAGCAGGATATATGTTTATTTATTCAGAAAAGGCACGCCCATTAAAACACAGTTGTTAATCGATCATTTGTATATATCATATTTCATCACCTTAAAGAAGTCATCGATTTCACTGTCTAACATTATTTTATATGTCATACAGATCTTTAAGTGGTCAGCATAGATCCACCTTTGTTGAAACTCCTGAAAATTTTGAGTGAGGTTTCCCTCCAGTACATAAGTCCCATTTCTGGGACTGCTGTTTCGGATAGTTTGATCCTGGCTTCATCAGGGGTTTGGTAGCTCGGGGCCCCATTTACGCGAAGCCACTGACAGTAAAATTACCGAGCCAGCCCTCTGCCGCGTGGAGGCGGTCTCCCGCCATCCCCCCCAGAGGCTGGCCCAGACGCCTTTTCTAATTTCTCTCCTGACCTGACTCACTCACTCACACTGGTTTCCCTGCCAGTTCTCGTTTACTTCTCCACCTATGAGACGGGCTTTGTCAAATGTACAACCTTCGCTAAATCCTTACGTCATCATACACTCAGCTCTGGTGGCTGACAAACAGCCCGACGTGAGCTGCCTGAAGCAGGAGGAAGCCTTCGGAAAGCAGCCCCTTCCAACCACTCCTGCCCGGCAGGACCCGAGCTGGGGACACAGGGATGGCTTCCGTCTGGCATCGCCCCAAAGCGGCTTCCCATGCCCACGTGGGCAGAAAGTGCAGGAGTCTCTCCTGACCCCTCAGTGTCGCGTACATGGTAAAAGTATTTGCCAGGTCACCTCCGCCCCTCGTGCTGGAGATGGGATGGGTTGAAGCTGCCGGGGAAACAGAAGGGGTAACCCCGCCGGTGTTTGCACCGAGGGGTGTTGTTCCCACGGCCACACCGCAGCACCTCATCCCCAGCGTCGTTTCTAACAGGGACATGAAGTGCACCAAAGTGCGGAAATCCGAAACCGCTTGTTTTAGGAAAGCCTGCCTCTGGGAACTACTCTTTACTATTGTCTCCTGGAAACAAGAATAGATTCTCTAGTGCATCCAAAGATTTTAGGCAATAACCGCAGGCTCGATTTCCATACCCCAAAACCAGAACCCAGGATGAACTTGAAGGTGAAGTTGCTCAGGCACACTCCTGTACCTGTTGCAAACAAGGGAAGAATGGAGGGGAGGAAGAAGGAAGGGTGTTGGGACAGAGGAAGAAAAGAAAGGAAAGACAGAAGAAAGGAAAGAAATTGCACTATAAGAAAATATTAAAAATATATATTTTTTAAACAATAAAAAATATGGAGAGGGACTTTTGTAAGGAAGTACTTGACACCTAACACCCGTTGCAGTTTATTTCTTTTTTAAAAATTTTTTTTGTATACTTTTGAGAGCAAGAGAGGGAGAGAGAGAGAGACAGAATGCAAGTGGTAGAGGGGTAGTGAGAGAAAGTCACAGAATCCAATGCAGGCTCCAGGCTCTGAGCCGTCAGCACGGAGCCCGATGCGGGGCTCGAACTCAGGAACCGCGAGATCATGATGTGAGCCGAAGTCGGACGCTTAACTAACTGAGCCACCCAGGCGCCCCTACCCCTTGCGTTTTCTAACCCTAACACCTGTAAATAGCTGTGATTTCTTAATGGCTGCACACGCATCATCGGGATCACTACAAATTTCTTCTTAAATTTGGGTCGAGACGGCTCTCTGCACATTTTTCCATTTCCTGCCAATCTGTCCAAAAGTAATCTGTGACAATACTGTGTGATTATCACTCAGTGACTGGACGTCCCCGAGGCTCAGATCACGACGGGCAGAAATATAGGGAGGAAACTTGAAGGATCATTCGGTCCTCTCCGTTAAGAACGTTTTCTCACGGGCTGAGAGCTGAATTATCGGAAATAAGTTCCGTACTGCGCCGGCAGTAAGAGTGCCGGAAGTGAAGTACTTGTAGAGTATCGATCTGGCGTAGGATCCTGAGAAATGTTAAGTGGATAATCGTGATGTTGGTGTTTACATTTTTAAAAAACAGGTTAGTCTGCGTCTGACCTATCCAAGAGAGTAGCCACCGGCTCTATGTGGCTACTCAAATTTTCTAAAATCTTAAAAATGAAATGTTCACATTTCCTCAACTAGCCACAGGTCAAGGGCTCCACAGCTGCACGTGGGTCTTGGCCACCATGTTGGGCGCTGCAAAGGTGCCACTGGACAATACGAGTCTGTATACTGCCTCTCCAGGTCCCCCACAGCCCGTGAGACCTCCACGGCGGCCCTCTGACATTATATTCCTTATTCTTCTTACAGATAGTCTTATTTTTTTTTTTATAACCTGGCTCCTCTTAAGGTTTGCTGTAAGGACAAGAAAAAAAAATGCAGGGGCACCTGGGTGGCTCAGTCGGTTAAACGTCCAACTTCGGCTCAGGTCATGATCTCATAGTTCGGGAGTTCGAGCCCCATGTTAGGCTCTGTGCTGACAGCTCAGAGCCTGGAGCCTCCTTCAGATTCGGTGTCTCCCCCTCTCTCTGTCCCTCCCCTGCTCATGCTTCATCCCTCTCTGTCTCTCACTAATAAAAAACACATTAAAAAATTTTTAAGAAAAAAAAATGCAGCCCTGCGAGATACTGATATCCAATTGGAGTTTTCATCATCTGTGAATATAGAACTTCTCAGTTGGTTCCAGAAGGTCCTGACTCTCCCCATCGACCACCCCTCACCCCAGACTTCCTGCTTGTAATCGGTTTGCTGGCCTGTTGATGTTTTTGGTTTGCTTGTTGCTCGCTTGCTTTTTATAGCCAGTGTTTTCTGAGGGCCTGAGAGTGACTTCCAGATCAGAAAGTGGTACCGTAGATTCCAGAACCTAGGAGATTAGGTTAAATCTCCTGTGACTTCTGCCTTTCATTATGATTTAAATAATTCCCTCAGATGAGCATTCGTGTTATTCAGGATCTTGACTGTGTTTTACATGATTATCACTCTTGTGAAGTAAGGGATTCCTTCTTACCTTTTCCTCAGTGCCACTAGAGAATGTATTTTAGTACCACCTTCTGTTGCCGGCATCGCACTTATTTTTAACTTCCAAAGCAGTAGCACATACATTATTCAAAGCTTTTGCTAGAAGATCTGGGACAGACTCTGCTCTGGTGACTGCCTTTGAAAGCTATGAGTTGCCAAGCACTGAGCAGATCTCTTCTCTGGTTTGCTAGTGTTTTTATCCATCCCTTCCATTCACCGAGTAAGTGTAGGGATTATGATTGCCAAGGATCATTAAGCGTGACGAGGCAGAGGAACTGGTGCTAATCATTAATTCGTAGCGTCTTGTTTACTCTTCTGATTTTCTCACCCAGTGCTGCTGGGGGTGAGCGTTCTCGTCTCCAACCTTTGTCACGTTGGGACTAGCTGAATGGCACGTGCGTGAGTGTGTGTGTGCTTTCGCCTTCGTTCATGATTTTATCTGTGGGATAAACTGAATGTAACCGGTTTCGAGGTCTACTTCCGTTTTCCCACCCATAAAAAAAAAGGTGATTAATCAATATATTTGTTTGCTTTCATCCCTAAAATATCTGCCAAGTAATGGAAACGGCAACATATCCATGGAGATGTCTGGTGACGTGAGTTTGGTGCTGGACATCGGTCGCTGCAGTGGGGGCACCCCTCCCTCCTGCCACCGTGTGGTCTCCATAGAAAGTCACTGATCTGGGATCGCCATTTTGATGAACTTCGCCACATTCTGAGCGCTCAGATCTGGCTCTTACCCACAGCAATGATTACACGTGTGCTTTTGAAGCCTCCGAAGCAAGTCTGTCCCTTCATCGGTTGTTATTTTAGTTCTCCTGTGGATCACGGTGACCATGGGGAACAGCCTCTAACAACATGATCTGGTAGTTTTCACTAGTTTAGTTGGGAATGTATGGCTTTCTATACAGAAAGAAGTAGTTCTTTCTCATGAGAGTTTTAGAAGATGAATATAAGAAGCGCTATAGACAGAGTTTATATGGATTTACCAATGAATGTCACACCACACACACACACACACACACACACACACACACACACACACGCGTGGCTGTATACGGGTTCTTCTCATTGCAGACTGTCTCTAGGTCTAGAGTGAATGCTGATTCCTTGTGGCCTTCTTGACCTATTTTCCGTGAACGCTTTGGGGGGCCCATCCTGGTAAAGGCCGCTGTCAGAAACGTCCCTCAGATTTTCTGTGTGTTTTCGCATCATCTGTTGTCAACACTTCAGGTTTTGAATCACGGCCCTTTCTCCTAGGATTGTATTATCATGGAGAAGTTATTTAACTTTGATGAATATTGAAGATCAGTTTGCCCATTTGTAAAATGGGCCTCAAACGGGACATAGCGTGTAGGGTTTAGTCACTGAGACTAAAGGAAATAATGCAGTTCCGCGACCCACAATGAAAAATGTGAGTGTTATATTACCGTTTTTATGATCATTCGCAAGTTTTCTAATCCCGAATTTAAAGAACATTCTTTGATCGTGCAGCAGTTTGGTACTTACGTGCCATCTCCGGGGTCTGACTCACGTCTGCCACTTATCCTGTTGTGCCGATTTCAGTGAGGGGGTGGAAGCAAAGTTCTCCATCCAGATTTCTTCAGTTCAGATCACAGCTCCAACGGCTGTTGGCTGATGGCTGCGATGACAGATAAACTCCAGAATCCCAGCAGATGCACAGAGTTGAAACCTATGTCTTGTTCACACCATGTCCAAAACAAGAGGTCCTAATTTAATTGGCAGGATGTTTCCTCCCAAGCAGTCATTTGGGGACCGAGGCTCCTTCCATCGTTTGTTTCCGCCTTTGTCCACGTGTGGCTATCAGTTCAACAGGCTGAACTACATCACATGAACAGAGCACGCCAGCAGGCAACGTCTCTCAAGGGAGTTTGTGTGGTCCAGACTTGGAAATGGGATCTATTCTTTCTGCCTACATCCCCTGGGCTGGAACTCGGCCCTACAGCATATCTAACTACACACCACAGGAGGTTCTGGAAACACAGCCATGTGCCCAGAAGGAGTGCATGAGTTTCGTAATTACCCGGCATCGCTGTCCCGTAGAATCTTCTGGGGTGATGGAAACAGTCTGGATTAGTTCAGTTGCCCCTAGTTTCACGTGGCTATTGAGCACTTGCAAAGTGTCCCCTGCAATCGAGAACCGAAGCCTTACTCTTATTTAATAGTGATTCGCTTTAAATACACTTGAAGGTCCACGTGTGCCAATGTTCCCATATCGGACAAAGCAGAATGACTCATCAACTTCCTTCTGAATCTCCTTATCTACAAAGGACTGAATAACAAGCGTACGCATTTCAAAAGTCAACTGAATTGAATCCAGTCAGTGCTCAAGCTCACAATCCCACTACACGGCAAGCCTCCTTTGAAGAGCCTTTTCTCTCATTAGCCAATCGCCGCCATTCTCAGCGCCCCTGTCAAGTATGACGGTCAAAAGCAGCAAACTGTAGAGGGAGACCCAAATTTGACTCCTGGGCTCTCAATGTATTAGTTGGGCTTTACTGAGCAAATGACACAATTCTCTATCTGCCTATCCATAAGGGATACAATACTCCTTACTTATTGTGTTTTTTTGAGGATTAAACAAGATTATATATATATATAAATCAGCAGAGAATTTAGCTCTTAGTTTTCACTCCACGTAAAGGCCCCTTATTTGACTCAAATCATACCAGTCGCCTGCATAAACTAACTCCCAACTAGTAACTGCTTCAACAATTTGCAAATAAAGGCCAATATTGGCTGCTTTGATCTGAATCATTCTGCACTGTTCACTCGGGATAGTGACAATGGCTACTAATTTTTAACATCTGGAAGGCCCTATGTTTTCAGCAGGGCCGTATGTTTTGTTATTTTTTTTTTCCCAGAATTGTCTCTCACTTTCCAGGCTCACAGCCCATGAGTCGCCCACTGAGGATGGCACGGAATAGCTGTTAATTATTTCTTTCTGCCGCACGTGACTGGTAATGCCTGGATATTTCTGCAGCCCCCGGTCTTGCTCTCCCATATGCCAACCACGTGGTCCCCTGCACGGCCATAGTCTCAGAAGGTGGGGTGCGTGTTTTCCGTCATGAGCAAGCCATGCAGGAAGGTGAAGGGCACGTGAGCCATGACGCCTTTGCGAAGGTGAGAATGAGCAGATGATCACACACTTAGAATTCGAACCAGGTGCAAAGGCCGTTTTCCATCACTGGGCACTGAGCCAAATGGCTTTCGGGAAACGTTCGGCAGGGCTCTGGGGAGACATCTGGGGTGAAAACTGGCAGGCAACCTCCGTGCAGCGGGTCCCCACCGCCACGTACAGCCCTGCTTCATCCAAGCAGGCAATTCGCAGAAGCAAAGACATATCTTTAAAGTCCGGATCTCGTGCCTCTCGTTCCGTGTGAATGAAGTTCATGATGACATGAACAAACATTCCTGTGACCAGCTGAAGGCAGGCAATTTATCCAAAGTTTCAGAACAATTTTACTGATTCTGATGCAAACAGTAACCGGCTTACCATCCAGGATCACTGCACGTCATCACATATCCCAATCGCAGTGGTTCGTGTTATAATTGCATGACTGCATGTATCCGGAGGCGAGTGTGTTCTATGATATAATTACACCATTAAGGTCGTGTCCAGGTAATTGTTCCTTGAGCTTCTCCCTGGGATTTTTGTGTCATCGCCAGATGACTATTTGAATTGGGATGTCTATTACGAGATGTGCCGGATTAGTATCTTTCTTCAACAGTGTCCTCTCTGTCCTAGTCAATAAGTAGCTTTTTAAATACAGGCCACTTAAAGAATTCAGATTGAAACTCACCACAAGAGTGAACGAAACTTACACCTGCTTTGGTTCCAAAGCATGCTTGGCTTCAGGTACTACACACAGCTGACTGGGCTTGCTGGGTGGGAGGGGAAGGAAAGAGCCTTCAGAAGACATAACAGCAAGCAATTCGAAATAGGATCTGGAGTGAGAGCTTCATGGCTATTTCTGGAAAATAAAATCAACATGTCCAGCCAAGGAGAAAAAGCAGAAGTCTTTAATGAAAACTTCAAAGCCCTGTAGAATGAGCCAGGAGCGACGTACGAGACTTCAGACTCAGTAAATGCTTTTTCTGAAAATTTTTTTAATGTTTATTTAATTTTTGATAGAAAGGGGAGGGAGGGACAGAAAGAGAGGGAGACATAGAATCTGAAGCAGTCTCCAGGCTCTGAGCTGACAGCACAGAGCCCTACACAGGACTCGAACTCACAAACTGCTAGGTCATGACCTGAGCCAAAGCGGGAAGCTTAACCGACTGAGCCACCCAGGTGCCTCAAAACAGTGAATGCCTTTGCACGTGATTCGGTGCCATCTCGATGCTGAGACATTTGGAAGTAACATCGGCCACTGGTTGCAAATATACTGTAGATCTATAAATGCGATTTTTGCTGCATTGAAGATAAAAGAAATTATTTACTGAAAGAAAAGCTGCACAGCTTTCTTGTGGCTGAGGCCTTGCAGTCTCGTGACCCTTTTTTCTTGGTGGCCAGGGTACCACTAATAGCACCGTGATCCGCCAATCAGCGTCTTACCTTCTCTCTTCCTGTTCAATCCATATACTGAGCCAGGTGCCGCGATTGGCACCAGGGGCCAAACAGGTAAGCATCGTCTTTCTCCTCCAAGAACCTACAGATCTGGGCAGATATTTGCACCTTTTACTATTGAAACTCATAAGTCCCAAAGCACCAAAGGCTGTGTAATTGAGTTTCACACGTGTACCGCAGCTCACTCAGGAGAGCGGGGATGAGCTCAGCCCTTGCCAATCTCTGTTAGAGAGCGAGGCCGTTGCGAGACCAGGGCCCTCACGGCCACTTGGCTTCTCCATCTATCACTGTCTGCTTTTATACATCAGCACGGAAAGGGAGGTAAAATACAGAGAGCATTACCTTGGAGGACATCTGAAGAGCCGGTCACCCAACTTAAAGAGAACTTCTTCATTTTCCATGATGATCTTTTAGAAAATATTTCCACAAGATGATCAAAGTCTATCTTCAGAAAATTATGAAGAAAGTGGCTTTTTACTCTGGAATCTTCATGTTTACTCTTTCTCCACCCTCCACGCCCCAGCCTCAGTCATTTCATTCTATCAACAATCTCCTTTTGAGCACCTTCGGGGAGCCTGGCTCTGGGAAGGGACCCAGCTGCTGCCCGTGAGGGACCACTAGCCAACGTGCCCTTCCCCTGACACTTCCCTTGTATCCATCCCATACTTGGTTCCTCCCCCCGGGACCACACGCTTCCCAAAGCTCGTCCCCTGTGAAATTGTATTTATCGACGTAGTTTTAAAATCTGTTTGCATACATGTGTTCTCTTACTCCCTTTGTGTCTAGATTCCAAAAGAATTTAAGGAGCTCCGAGTTCGCTTATTAGTGTCCCATCCCACCAAGTTCCCATATGTGCTCTTCATAATGATCTTGACAATAATAATCAGGAGGGCAGAGATCACTATTGTTGTTGTTTTTTCAGTGACTCCTCTGTATGAATCATTATAGAAACATGATGTTTAAACCTCGCTATAGCTTGGTAAAATGAGTAGAACTATTCTTGCTTAAGAGCAAAGAGAAAGAGAGAAAGAGAGAGAGAGGAAGAGAGAGAGAAAGAAAGGAAGGAAGGAAGGAAGGAAGGAAGGAAGGAAGGAAGGAAGGTAGGAAGGAAGGAAGGAAGGAAGGAAGGAAGGAAGGAAGGAAGGAAGGAAGAAAGGAAGGAAGAAAGAAGAAAGAAAGAAAGAAAGGGAAAACGTGCGATCTACCCTCTTAACAAATTTTCAAATACAGAATATCGTATTGTTCACCACGGGCTCTGTGTTGTATCGCTGGTCTCTAAAACTAACACGCATGTAGAACTGAAATTCTGTACCCATTGAACACCAGCTCCCCGTGTTCACCACCCCCCAGTACCCGGCAACCACTATTCTATTTTCTGCTTCTCCAGATTTGAGTATTTTAGGCTCCACTCATAAATGGGATTGTGTAGTATGTGGTGATGGTTCCATGGGTATATGTAAGTCCAAAGTTATCAAATTATATACATTAAACAGATGCATTTTTTGTACACCAATTACTCCTCAATAATGCTGTTTTTAATGATTGTTTATTTTTAAGAGACAGAGAGAGATAGAGCACAAGCAGGGAAAGGACAAAGAGAGAGGGGGACACAGAATCCGAAGCAGTCTCCAGGCTCCCAGCTGTCAACACAAAGCCCAACTTGGGGCTTGAACTCAAGAACCGCGAGATCATGATATGAGCCAAAGTTGGACGCTTAAACAACAGAGCCGCTCCAGCACCCCAATAAAGCTGTTTTTTTAAAAAAGAACATGACACTAGTGTTCTACTCGAACCAGTTTAGGGAAACACTAAATTGGCCTCATGGTCCAAATTCAATCTTTAATGTAAGTGTTTGTTATTGAACTTCAGGAAAACATCAATAAGTTTAACGATTTTTAAGAACATTCGTTCTGTTTTTGTCTATAAGAGCTCTTTACAAGCAAATGGTCTAAAAGAATTGAAAACACACTATAGATAATGTTGGTCATACAGGAGATAACATTAGCACTAAGTACATTCAAGTGCATATTTAGGGTGAATAAATCAAATGGTAAAACTGGAAAAAAATGCTAAATTGTATTTCTAAGATCATGCACTTGCTTCTTTGGCTGCGAATCTGATAAAAGTGAAGACTGATAGGATGATATACTTTCTTTGTTTAAAATGTTTTTAAATATGAGGAATAGCAAACCAAGGCAATCTGGTGGTAGATATGGGGTGTGGTGTTTCCTTGGATCCTTGAATCTCAAGTCAGAGATTAAGTGGCTGCTTCTTCCAATTTAGCTAGAGTTAGTTATTATTCCATGCAAATTGGGCTTTTTTCCCCTTCATCCTGAAAATACACCCATCCTTTCTGATGAACGAGACTTGACTTGAGATGTTGTGGTCACCTTCTAAGTGATTCCTAGGGTCCCAGCTTTCCACAGCCGCAGGACCTATGCCATGCACGTGGTTTACCTCGGTGGGTAAAGTGCAGGATGATGGACGGGAGCTGGTCTGGCTCAGTGACAGGGGTGTTTGGAAAAACAGAGCATCAACCCAGGACAAAAAGGTCGAACGCTCTTGATTCCAGCTGAGTAATTCTATGTGAGTATGGAGGCCAGAGACTGGGAAGCCAGAAATCCATAGCTCGATGTGAAATCTCATGATTTTTTAAATGTTGGTGTCCAGCCTAGATTTAAAGCTCTGTTCGGGCCAGCAGTGTGAAAAACACTGTTTGAGCCAACAATGTGAGGCCAGAAATCATTGCTGGGCCTGGCCTTGGGGCTACCAGTTTGTGACTTGGATGTGGGCGCTCTGGAGGGTCTCCTCACTATACGTGCCATGGATGAAACATTGCTCCCGGGAGTAACCCACTCAGCAGTCAACCAGCACCCAACAGCCAGAGACGGTCACCTGCACCTGTAGTTGTTAACTTTCCTTGGCCGTTAGGGAGGAGCACGAGGCCCAGGTCGGGGCTGATGGCTTCCACGTCACTTCTCTTCAGAGCAGCTTTGGTCATAGCACACATCCCTGTGCATGCTTTCTGTCAGAATGCCCTGGCATGGAACTAAGCCATGACTAGATTTTGTACATCTTTTTACCTATCCAACAATAAAGCGGAATAGGTCATAATGTTTTAAATGCCATAATTGTTAAAGCAAAGTATCTAGTCATACCTGATGACCTCAAATGCAGCCAGACTGAACTGAAAACAAGCCAGAGAATTCTCTGCTCTGAGGGCAGTTTCTCACAAAGTCAAAGAAGACTAAAATAGGGAAAGTTAAGTGAAAATGCCTTCTCGGCCACCCAAGTGATTAAGTCTATAACACGTTGCTTTTGCTTTAAGAATGATAGGGTTGAGTTGGCTGCATGTTGGTTTTTATTTCTGCCATATAGTTCAAAATGCCAGATATGGTGGCAAGGTGCCAACTTTTGTTAATATCTTCATTGATTATGAGATATTATGTATCACTTAATTAAGTTTTAAGGAGAAAGCTAAAGACACAAAATCAGATAAATGCAAGATTTTGCTATCTGGGACTCCAGGGATGTAGAAGAGTTGACTAGAGGGGTCAAGGAAGGTTCAACTCCACTTAATTTAGCAAATATTATGTGAGTACTGCACTGATACAAAAGAATTAAGATTCTGCACATTAATTAGGATAGCTTATAACATAGGAGTAGAGATCTCTTTTTCATAACTTCCAAACAAAAAAGACAGACTAGAATCCCAGTATCATGAAGTTTCCATGGCCAGAGGCAAATTGCACTACACTTGAAGGTTGATGGGAATGTCCAACTCTGAAGCAGCTCAGTAGAACGACTGATTGTGAAGGACAAATTCAGTCTTAAGGCTATTTCCTTGGGAATAGTAGGACCATTAGTGGAAGCAGGAAAGTCAGAGGTGTGAGGAGGAGATCCTGGAGGAATATTTGATTTGGACCCTGAAGAATCTTAGGGTATAAGCAGGTCACATTGGAGCAGATCATTGGAGGTGTGCAGCTTAAGCTCAAGAGAGCCCAAAGCTGGAAATTTGTACTAGAAACCTGTCTACGGAGAGGAGATAACTAACATCCTTTGCTTGAAAGTTATTCCGAGGTCAGGAGAGAAGGTTGAAAAAGAA
The DNA here is from genome assembly GCA_030068075.1 of Paguma larvata. Classification (NCBI taxonomy): domain Eukaryota; kingdom Metazoa; phylum Chordata; class Mammalia; order Carnivora; family Viverridae; genus Paguma; species Paguma larvata. The sequence continues at coordinate 133,834,623 of CM057828.1, forward strand.
AGGGCAAAAGACAGCTGAAGTCAGAGTTTTTGAAAACTTTTTATTAAAAGCATAGAGAAAGAAAGCCTTCAGAAGCTATAAAAATGGAGGAAAACCAGGAAAATATGTATTTTGATAGAAGCTTTCAGAAGGAAAGATATCCAGAAGGATGTGGAAATCAAAATATGTTCTATAATGTCACATGCTTCCCAAGTTCAAAGACAGCAGGACTGTTTGCTTTAGTGAAGATAAGTCAATTTAGCAGCAGCACAGGGAGATTAGATATCAAGGGACAAATTATAGATAGGAGAAGTAGGCACAGTAAGAAAAGAATAGCCAAGCTGGTTAGGGAGCATGACATTGAAGAGAGTTTGTTATATTGAATGATTAGTGAGGTCAAGAGAAGCTTTTGTCTTCTTTTTGGTGGGAGAGAGAAGACAAAATGGAGAAAAAATAAAGCACAAAAGAGGAAATAATTTATGGATAAAGATTCTGAGGATTAAGTAAACTTATTAGAGGAAACATGGGAAAGAGAAGGATTATTTCCTCTGCTACAAGACACAAGGAAGCGAGAGGGTGAGCATACAAAAACACAGGGATCTGAAGTGGAGATGAGAAACATCAGCAACACTCAAGACAAGATTGAGGCCGTGTATAGATGGAATGTCTGAGAGATGGTGGTGTGATTGGACAGAGAACAGGGCAGCTCGAGCAAGAGCAAGAAGTTGGTGAGTGCCACTCTCACAAGTGAGAGAGGGTTCTAGCAAAGAGCAGGTATGTGTCATTATATTCTCATCACTATCTTTTCCTTTTCCCAATGAAAAGACAAGACACAGACTGAGAGAAAATCTTTGCAAAAATATACGTGATTAGGGACTGGTATCCAAAACTGAACACTTAAAAGTTGACAAGAAGAACCCAATTAAGCAACCCAATTAGAAAATGGGCAAAAAAAAATCTCACCAAAGATGTACAGATGGCAAATAAACATATGAAGAGATGTTCAACATTATATGTCATTAGGGCTTTGCAAAGTAAAGCAACAATGAGATACCCCTAGGTTCCTACCAGAATGGCCCAAATCCAAAAAACTGACGACACCAAATGCTGATGAGGATGGGAAGCAACGGGAACTCTCACTCATGGCTGGTGGGAATGCAAAATGCCATAGCCACTCTGGGAGACAGTTTGCCAGTTCCTTGCAAAATTAAACATGCTCTGACCATATGACCCAGGAAATCCTGCTACTTATCTGAAAAGTTGAAAACTTACATCTACATACAATCTTGGAATGTTTATAGTGGCTTTATGCATAATTGCCGAAACTTGGAAGTAACTCAAATGTCCTTCAATAGATGAGTGGATAAGAAAACATAATACATCCATGGAGTGGAGCATTGGTCAGCCACTTGTGCATGAGCAGGTAGTGTGCAGGGGATGTCTAGAGAATCAAAAGCACTCTGTGTGATGCAGTAATGGTGTGTGCACTTCCTTATACGTTGATTAAAACCCATGGACTACATCACGTGAAGAGTTAACCCTAAGGTAAACTATAGACCTTGGTTAATAATCATGTGTCAATAGGGGCTCATCAACCATAACAGATGCATCTTACTAATGCTAGACAGTAATACTAGGGAAAACTGTGCAGGTATATAGGAATGCTCTGTTTTTTTCCACTCAATATTTCCATAAACCTAAAACTATTTTAAAAAAATCCATGGGGTGCCTGAGTAGTTCAGTCAGTTGACCATATAAGACTTGATTTAAGCTCAGGTCATGATCTCAAGGTCATGGGATCGAGCTCCACATAGGGCGCCACGCTCAGCATGGAGATTCTCTCTTTCTCCCTCTGTCCCATCCCCTGCTCACTTTCTCTCTAAAAACAAAAACAAACAAACAAAGAAACACAAACAAACAGAAAAAACATGAATTTTTAAGTCATAATTGCAATTTAAAATCGATGACAAAATTGAATGAAAAGCCTAACTTGGGAATTCCCACCAATTATTTACCCTGTCTCCAATTGTTTTGTCTCCTTCATCCTTAATTTTTGTGTGTATATGCTCAGCTTTTGAAATGTAAGTGAGAAACTAAGGGGGAGAGAATTTCCAGAGGAAGAAGTTGCACTATTTTCTTTTTATGAGCACTTGTTGTATAATATAGCAGGAGATTCTGGGAGTAATGGACAATCTCTATTTTTTTATTTAATCTATTCAACCTAGAGTCTGTATTGCTCTTACATTAAATTTTCAGTTTGAGGAAATGAGAGAATAATCGTCACCTATTTTTCACAATCTGTGATAATGTAGGAAGCCCTGCTTACATATTAATTGATATTTCATTTACCAGAATGCTAAAATCAATAATATCTAACTCGTTTCAGATTATAATATTAAATAAGGCATAAAGTTGGAATTTGGGAAAATGTGTTTTTAAAAATATTTGTAAAACAGGGGCACCTGGATGGCTCAGTGTACTGAGCGTCTGACTCTTGATTTCAGCTCAGGTCATGATCCTGTGGTTTGCAAGTTCAAGCCCCACGTTGGGCTCTGTGCTGGCCAGTGTGGAGTCTGCTTGAGATTCTCTCCCTCCCTCTCTGCCCCTCCCCCACTTGCTCGCTTGCGCGTGCGCGCACACGTGCTATCTCTCTCTCTCTCTCTCACACACACTCTCTCTCCCTCAAAAAAAAGCATAGTTGTAAAATAAGTAGTCAGTTTGAAATGACAGAAATGGAGTGGGCTTACAGAAATAAATGGCATGGAAGAGAGTAACGGAAATGGATGGAAGTGGACGTGAGGGAGGTAATGGGTTAAGTGAAGCTGATTTAGGTAGAACACGTTACACTGGCAAATTGGTAAGCAATCATCTTTTGTATACCATGAGTTACCCACATCACCACTGTCTCTCATGTTCAAGGAAAGTGCTGAGAACTTACTGCTTATTAGGGAAACAACCGTGGACCAGACCGACACTCTACTTCAGACAATATACGCGGTCAAAATTGGAACATGAAAAACATTTACAAATCTGTCAATTAATCCTTTTCCCCCCCCATGACTATATTGTCCGCTGATTACAAATTAGTCGCCAAAACAATTTTTGCATGCAGAATTTGTTTTTCAGGAGTGTTTGTGTCAAAGCATAGAAAGACAGGAATTGCACTTGATTTGGCCAGACCTGGATGGTACACACCAATCTCGGAAACAAGGCGGCTAGGAAATGAGTAAATGTCCTCCGAGGGACTGTGGCTGATTTGCTCAGGTTCGTCCCCAGGAGGATGGTTAAATAAACTCGGCTGTGTCCACGTCATGAGCATGATACAGACATTAAGATGTTATGGATAACAAATGATAGTAAAGAAAACGTAGGGGGAATCAGGAGAATATCACCATAGATGCTGTATTTGTTTATTTGTGCATCGAAAAGGAGACAGAAACACACCAGTTATTTGAACACAGAAAAGTGAAGTAATTGCTGAGTGGGCATCAGGTTGTGGACTCAGCAAGGGGGAAGGGGGCACAAGGGCAGCAAATCCCTTTTGGAATGTAAGTGAGAAACTAATGTGGCCCGCCCCTTGTCCTGTGGGGTGTGAGCCCTGCAGTGTGGAAGCACCGGGTCTGGATCTGTCCCCCACCCCTCTGCAATCTCCCTGGGGACGGAGCCCCACGTGTGGTATTTTGTTACGGCGTAGACAAAGACACATTCCAAAGACATTGCCAAGTGGTCGCTGGAAACAACAAAGGAGCAAACCCTTTAAGAGAAAGAGCTGGAAGAAGCCTCCTGCTCTAAGAACACGTCACTTGGAGTTGGTCTTGGTCCATCTCTAGAGCGAACTCTTCAGGCAAATGGCTTTGTGAGGTAAATTAACACTGATGAGAACAGATGCCATGACCCCCATGTCTGGGTGGAGGCTCCCACAACCTTGGGAGTCTGGGGCTCTGGCATGTCCATCATGCTATCGGCCTAAATCATTGCCTTGGAATGCCCTTCTTTTGTAACCTAAATGCTCTATCCTACATTTCCACTGTGTTTTCATTAGTTCCGTCCCCAAGGCAACCTTCCAAGGCCATTGCTGATTGCCTACCTGAAGGTCAGTGTGAGTTACGTAACTGGCTTCTCTTCTCCAAGACTATGTGGTGGAAGATGACTGGAAAAAAGAGAGTGAGCAAAAATGGAGTCACAATGGATGTTGAGCCTCACCGACTTCCAGCCACACCTGGAAATAATAACAAAACAACACTCCAGCCCAAAATAAGCCCAGGGTCCCTAGACCCATGTCAGTTCTGCCTCTGCACCAGAATTGGGTTTTATATAGTATTGTTTCAAAGGTCATACCATGTGCAACTCAGAAGTTGTGTTTGCAGATGTTTTATCTTTGCAACTTGAGCCTTTATTTGATCTTTTCCTCTGTCATTCGCACCGTGTAGACTGGTCTTGGAATAACGCGGTAGATCCGGGTATACTGGTTGTGAAGTGAAACATCCACCAAAAACGAATTAGCACAGACTCTCGGTGTGACGTGGGGACCAAGCGATCGTGAGCAGAGCTGGGTCCGAAGTCGAGTCAACACAGAAATCGGGTCTCTCTCAAAATAGCCTGTTCAAAATCTGAATTAGGGGCAAGCGCCCCGATAGGAGCAGCTGGCAGGCCACAGGGCCGAGAATCAAGAACGAAATGATGATGGGAAAAGAGAGGTAAAGAAAGAAAAAGTGGCAACAGCACAAATACGAATTGGTGAAGAAGTGCCCACGAGAGAGAAGCTGGGAGAAGGCACAGCTGGAAAAGGAAATATTTAGGGTCATAGTGGCGTACACGTGCGGAGACACAATCCGGTTTAAACAAGATGTTCACACCCTCTGCCCAAAAGCATCGTGAGAGTGGGCTCCTGGCACTAAATAGTAATCTTTCTGGGGAGGAGGAACCAGCAAATTTACTATCGTATTTAAAATCGTCCTGGGGAAGCAATTTTTAAAAACCCCACTGAGACCTGTAACTCATTGGCAATGGTATCAAGCGGACAAATCGTTTCCGGTTTTAATTTCACTGAGCTGGTTGAGGCTCTTGTTTTTATTCTCTATATTACTTATATTTCACCACTATCTTCTGAACTTTAAAGGAGGGGCTTCAAAAATGGGAGGGAAGCGCCAGATGTCCCTGAAAAAGATATCCACGATTTAAGATTTGTCATCCTTACATCACAAATGAAATATCAAAGACCAATAAGGCTAACAGAAAACCGATGCCTTCATAAAATCGGGATTAAGGAAGAATCTTATTTTAGGCATGCACAAAATACACACCGCCCGTGTGTATTTGTACCTGAAATACCTGCTCTCTTACCTCGCGGAGGCATGCTGGGGATGGAACGGAGGATTAGGTACCGAGCGCTGTCCAAACAGCTGAGGAACTCTCACAGGGCACAGGCCAATTTCATGTGACTTTGGAAGAAAGACACCAAACCAGAGAGTGACAAAATCTCATACGGGATTATGCGCCCGGAAGTTTGATACCCATAGTGAGTGCTCTCGGGTTTCAGAAAACGGGGATCTCCCGTAGAGACTGAAATGGGTGAGACCGTACACCCCCTCACGACTCCCTCAATACCTTGAGGCGTCCTCTTCTCTCTGACCCAAATCCTTCAGGCGACATTGTCAACCTGTTTGCATTTCTTCTGTCCCCCAGTTGACTCTCCAAACACTTCGCTGTTACTAAGTCATTCCTCGGCCTTTCTGCCTTTCTGACCTGGGATCCAGCACTGACCACAGAAGACTTGGTTCTAACTGGTTGTGTTCCACTGGTCTCAGTCCTATCCCCCCAAAAATATTGCTCTCCCCCAACCCTAAAGTTCTGCAATTCTCTGATTCCCAAGACTGCTCTCTGAGAAACGCTTAGTGTACTTCCTGAGCAACTCTGTCACGCTCCGTGAGGACTGCTGTTTCTGGCCCTCGGCAGAGCCCTCCAGGTCCCTGGTCTCCACCCCTTCCCTGCCGCATCCCAGCACCCTCGTTTGCAGTGTGACGCCTTCTGGATGGAAACCACCCGTCCACACTGCATCCACCCGACTTCACACACTTGAAAACTCCTTCGGGTTTTCCTGTGGATACCTTGGGATATGCTATTCCAAATACTCTTACCTTTTCCCTGTAGAATATCACTCACTGATATATTTAAGGTACAGTGACCTTCATCACGAACCAGCCAACTTACCATCTGTGTTCTAAGAAGTGCCCTCCGACCTCCTTCTGTGCTATTTAAATAAACGAACTTCCTTGTGCTTCTCATTTAGGATGATTGGTGATGGTTACAACTGGGTGGCTATGGAAGCATGATCAACAACATAAGAGAAAGGCAATTTGGAACAACTTCTTCGCTCATAAGGATGTTGTCCCTAATCCCCGTATCAGCTGATGTGGGGCGGGCGGTGACCTTGGGGGTCCTTGAAGGGTGTGAGAATGTGACAGCTAGAAGATTCTCAGTGTGTCCACGGGGCTCAGGTGTAGCTAAAAAGTGGATTGACCTCCCCTTCTGTTCAAGGACAGGTCACGTCCCACCTTCTCCCAAGTGTCCCTGCTCCCCACTCTGAACTGGTGGAGCATTTTGTCTCTTTGCCCCTCGTTTCCCCACTAACGTCTTAGCATAGACTGCAGCAGGTTAATTATAAACCTATTTTTAATGGCTGCACATATTCGCTCTAACCAAATAGTTGCAAAGCCATGGAAGGCAGAGCATACACTGCACACTTCTTTCCCCAGGGTCTGACGCTGGACCCTGTGTTCTGAGATATACTGAGTGGGGACTTGGGTAGTGGGTAGAAGGTATGATCCACAACCAAACAAGGGAGATTGCTCATCCAAAAGTAGGGCTATCCATTTCCTGGGCAGTTCCTCCATTCTCCATGGATACCTGCCCAAGAGCCGTTCTGAGCGTTAAGTGAGCAAATACGTGAACCCACTGGATCCAGCCCGGGCACGGGGCACGTGTTCAGCCGAGCTCGTGATTACTCTGCTTGCCCCGGGGGCTGCTTAGGGTGGAGGGCATGTCTCTCGTTCATCTACACATGGGCTTCGAGAACCACGCTCCACCCAATGTGGGAGCTCAGAAAATATTTGTGACTGCAAGGGAATTGAATTGGTAGTAAAGATGCCACAAACACTTCATATGTTTGATGTTTAGAATAAATGATCAAATTCTACCGAAGCAAATGGCAGGAGACATTTTGCTTTAGTTGTAATAAAATTTCATTGCAAATGCGCTCACGGTAATCACAGTGAAATATCGCAGAGATTGAAGACCAAAAAGAACAAATAATGGGGAAGAAAGGAAACAGTCAAGACTGGTTCAGAATCTAGCTCTAGAAGAGGGAGGGGAATTTCCTTTTTTTTAAAGATGTCACAAGCACGCTTAAGTTTTTATTCTCAAGCTAGTTATTGAAACTGTGTCGTACTTGGTGACTTTGTTTTGTTTTGTTTTTTTTTTTGATTGGAGAGAGGGATTATTAGGAGTAATGTTGATATAAGGGGGGAAACACTACCCTTCTGTGTGTCCTCTCCCAATAAGTCACCACAACACTGTCCTCTGACACAGGGAGTGGTCCTGCAAGCCCAGCGGGATGTGCCATGAGGGAACTCAACCCTGACACAACTACCTGGAGACGGCCTCGGGCCCCATGCTGGTCTCCCGCCCCCACGTCAGACACCAGCCACAGGTCCAGGTCGTCACCTGTGCCTCTGGCCTCCTGGCTACAGATGGGAGGTTCCCATGACTTCCTCTGCAGATCTAAATAATTTGCTGGTGTGGCTCACAGAACTCAGGAAAGGAACTCATTTTACTTATGGATCACTAGTTTATTGTGAAAGGAGGTAACACAGGAACAGCCAGATGGAGGAGATGCACGGGGCAAGGCATGGGAAGAGGGCGTGGAGCTCCAGGGGCTCCCCAGGGCACCACTGTACCCAGTCTCCATGTGCTCTCCAACTCCGAAGCTCTCCAAACCCTATTATTTGGGGGTTTTGTGGAAGTTTCTTTACATAGGCGTGATGATGGACAGCTGCTCCAGCCACCAGCCCCTCTCCCCTTCCAGGAAGTCCAAGGTGAGACTGGTGTTTCCAAACCTCCCATCGTGACTGGTTCCCCCCGCAACCAGCCGCCATTTTTAATGCTCTCCAAAAGTTAGGTTAGTCATGTAAACTCCGGTGTGGTTGGAAAGGGTTTCTTATGAACAACAGGACATTCCTTATACTTTTACGACTCCAGAGCTATTTCAGGAACCGAAGGCAAAAGACCAAATATGAGAGCAAAAGATGCTTCCATTGCTCTGATCACTTCGGGAAGTGCCAGGGTGGAGGGAGCTCTGTGCCAGAAATGGGGAGGAAGATGAAATATGTATTTCTTATAAATCACAGTATCGCAGCTGAGTGCAAATAACTTGAGATACTTTCAAATGCGTGGTGGGGGAGGGGAATGCGAGCAGTTCCTGTGTCCTGAGACAGGTGAACAAACACCCTCACTTTCTCTCTGGCCTCAGCTAAGAGCATCTCCGAGGCAAGCTCTCTGGGCTTCCCAGTGCTGAGGGCGGGGGGCGTGGAAGCCAACCACCCTCCGTGGGGGATGAGCCACTTTCTGGAAACTGAGCTTCCCTGATTCAGGCCAACACTCCCTACTGAGGTGACAGCGAGGGTTTGATAAAAGGCTCAGGACACGCCACTCCCAGGACATGCAGAATTGGTATATTGACCATGAGAAAGGGTTCTCTGGACTTCCTTCTTTCTACTGAAAGGAAGCCATCAAATTTCCCCAGGAGAAAGGTGCCCACCTGTCCCAGGACGAGCACAATGTTCTTGCCGATGCCCAAATAGATCTGTGCAGACATACCTACTAAAACAACCCTGAATTCCCAGTAGTTCCCCATATAGCTCCAGCTTTTGCCTCTGGTCCACGCCTCTTCCTTCCCTCTTGCCAGTCTCTGCCCTGTTCCATTCTTTGTTAAAATGGTACACAAGCTTCAGGCCTCTCTGCTTCCTTGGGTCTTCATTTCTTATATAGCGAAGGCCTCCGTGTACGCAAAGATTATTACCATTTAATAAAGCGTATATGCCTGCCTCCTGTTCGGTTGTGTGTTTTTGTTTTGTTATTTTTGTTTTTGTTTTTGTTTTTGTTTTTTCAGTTTAATCCCAACCAGCCACAGAACTGAAGCGGGCAGAGGAAAATCCTTACCTCCTCTTCAGTTCCAAGGACGAGGTTTCTTGACCAGCAACACCAACGAGGATTTGGAAATATTCCTGTCATAGTGACATTTCTTTTAAAAGCATCCATCACTGATAGCTCCCTAGCAAACTTTTTCCTGATTGCCATACTTTATGCCCTTATTTTAATTTGCTTAAACAGGCGTTATGATTATAAATTGGCTCTTGATTGTCCACAGAGGTATTATCTCCCAATACCTTCTGAAAATAACTAAGCAGTAGCGGTAACCAAATTATTTATTTTCTTCCACCTTGCTCTGCCTGTGCCTTTACTTTCCTGACCCCTGTGCCTGGCGATGTTATAAGCTGAAATGCGCGATTACTTCCCCCAAGCCTTGAAAGACGGATAGAATCAACTTGGGAAGACAAGAACTGAAGGGCATTTTTGCTGGAAGTGACGGTAGCGTGGATGTCAGGAGGCTCACAAAGAACAAATTCCGAGCAAACTCAGGCAGGCGGGCATCCGGGGACGTCTCAGCAAGCCTGCGCTGGGCTCCAGGTTGGGGTCAGGCTGGGGTCCCTTAGCTGTGTCTTTATTGTGTCATGAATTTCCAACGCACCTTCCAGAGGTAAACAACTTTTGAAGATTCTTTTTTCTACCATCTCCTCAATAGTGTACGACGCAGGTAACCTGTGTTCTGTGCTTACAAAGACTCACGACATGACTCACAGTGTCACTGCTGGGGGCTTTGTCTTAGTCAGCGCCAGCTGCTGTAACAAAAACACCACAGGCTGGGTGCCTTATAAAGCCTGGACATTCTCTTCTCACGGCTCTGGAGGCTGAAGTCCAAGATCAAAGTATCTGTTGAGGGCTGCTTGCTAGTTCACAGATGCCGCCTTCTCTCTGTGTCCTCATCTGGAGGCAGGGGTGAGATCCCTGGGATCTCCTTTTTAAGGACTGTAATCCCACCTTGGGGCCCCACCTCGAGACCGCATCATCTCCCAAAGTCCGACCTCCTGACACCGTTGCGCTAGGGGTAAGACTTCAACATGTAAATTCGGGGGATGCAAACATTGAGTTCACACTGTGCCTCGAGACCCACAGGACCTGCGCGGGAGTTCTGGAAGCTCCCTGAGGTGCGAGGAGAGGACAGAGAAACCAGACGGTTCGGAATGGGCACTGCCAGGGTGCTCAGAATGACAGCGAGACCCTGGACCACGGAGAGGCCTCACAGGGGAAGGCCTGGGAGTCTCCTCCCAGGACGCAGTGACACTGCAGTCATTGCAGCGCAAGCCCTCCTGACCCCAGCCCTGCTTATTTCCAGAGAAGCTGTCACCTTTCTCTTCGAGGTCAGCCCATCATGCTTCAGGGCTGCAAACATAGGATGGGGGGCACAGGCTGCAGAAGCAAGGATGCAAACCCCCCGATGGGCACGAAACAAGGCCGGGGGTCAGGCTGAGCCTGAGGGGCCGTCTGTCCTCAGCGGGAAGACTAGGTCAGCAGTGTCGGCCAGGGCCGGCAGGTGCACTCCTTGGGAGAGCAGGTCATCCATCATCCTGGGTCGCACCCCGTGTCCCCGGGGCTGTCTCCACCCGTGCCTGCTGAGCCTTCTGTGACAATCTGCGTCCCTGACCTCCTCCTGGGGGTCTCGGCAGGATTCCTTCAGGCAAAGAAGGTCCACCCAGGAGGAGGGTCTCCCTCCAGGCCCAAGGGGGACTGTCAGGAGCCACCGCCCCCCCTTCCTCCCACACTCAGGAAGAGAAGACGTGATTTGTGTGGTGTTCGGGTGTTTATTTACTGATGTGGGGGTGGGGCCAGCCTGAAGTTCAGAGGAGGCGAGAGAGAAAGCTCTGCAGACAGAGAGAGCAAGAGAAAAGGCCAGCACCAGCCTGGGAGGGTGGAGGCTTTTTAAAACACAGTTACCTGTTTTTGATTTTAATTTCCCAAAGCTGGTGAGTTTTCCACAGTTCCTAGGATGGAGTCAAGAGCCTCCTTCTTTGGGGCGCCTGGGGGGGACCCATTCGGGTAAGCATTCAACTCTTGATTTCAGCTCAGGTCACGATCTCATGGTTGGTGAGATCGAACCCCGCATGGGGCTGTGCACTGACAGCTCAGAGCCTGCTCCAGATTCTCTCTCTCCCTCTCTCTCTGCTCCTCTTCCACTCTCTTTCTCTTTCTCTTAAAATAAATAAATAAACATTTAAAAAAAAAAACAGCCCCCTCATTTGGATGTCAAGTGAGAATGAGGTCAGAGGCTTCCGGGACGTACGGGCCTTTGGACTATGTTTAAGTGTCAAGTACATAGCTGTTTAGGGATGACCAAACTATGACAATGCACTAGCTGTATCCCAAATAACCGTCAGAAAAACATCAGCCGAGAGAGGAGGAGGGAGAGGGGAGAAGCAAAGTCCCTCCTGGGCAGAGCTCCCCCCCCCCACAGCAGATTAAGCCCCCAGGGCTCAGGAGTGTAAGGGAGCCCCCACCCCCGAGGTGCCGAAGTGCACTTCTGAATCCAGTCCCCTGGGAGAGGGGATTCCTAAGTACTCAGCTCTCTCTCCTGCAGGCACAGAGCTCTAGGGGTGGGGGGTGGAGGAAGGCAGCCCCAGTAGAAAAAAAAGGAGGCGTTAACTAGAAGAAGCAAAAGCCAGAGACTTAATTTTATAATCATTTCATGACATTTATTTTTTCAAGTTTTTCTTGTGGAATGGAAAAATTATAGAGTATCAGGGAATCTTTATTTTTAAATATCATTACATAATCACCCAAGATGTCAAACCTGAAGAAGGAAGGGAACCATTTCATCACAATAGGGTGTGGTTTTTTTTTTTTCAGCCTTTAATTACTGTAAAGTCACCTGACAGGGTTGAGTGGCATGTGGGTTCGGTTTCACTAAGGATCGAAGAAAGCAGAGGGATTAGAAGCTAGGCGCAGGAGAATTGTGTTAGAATCTGGTCGTACCTCGAGAGACCTGCGCACTGGGGTCACATAAAACAGGCCCAGTTATGTACAAACACACATGGCCTTGTTTCCAAGGCAGCTCTGAGGTGACGACTGAAAACAGGTTCCCGGGTGCAGGACCGCCGGTCTCCCTGTCCCGTCCCTGATTTGTGCAGGCCGAGAGACCTCCAGCAGCTCGCTGACCCTCCAGTGACTCAGTGGCCCCATCGGAGGGTGGATGTAGCAATTCCCACCTCAGGGCGGAGGCTGTTGAGAATTAAGCGAGAGAGCATATGTAAAGCACTAAAAACACACGCACACACTCAAGGAAAGAATGTGTCTTGCCCACGAGCCAGCAGCGCAAGGAAGGTGTGATAAAGTGGGGTCTCGCATCTGGTTCTCATTAGATGACGTCCCAACCAAGGTCACACATAAGGGGTTCTTTCCAAGGCCAGACGGGCTACTCGTAACGTCGGACACGGTGATAGGAATCTCATATCAACTGTGTCTGCTAATCCTCACAACAGCCTGAAAATGGGGGGCCGCGGTCTATGTAGTTGTGAGTCAGGAAAGCCGTCGTCCAACAAATGGGTAAACTAGAACTTTAAGCCGATTTCATAATCTAAGATGGAAAACGAAATATTGATACTTCTTCAAAGAGAGGGAGGGAAGGACCCTGGGCACCCTCCAGAAAACCTGGGCACAGCTCAGACGAGCAAACAAACCACAAGGATACTCCCCACACACCTGACGTGAGACCTCGTTTTTGTCCCAAGTACCCATGATGGGCAGAACATGGGGGACGAGCATCGACAGCTGGGGTGAAGACTACCAATGTCTCTGTGAACCTCAGATTTTAATAATTGCATCACTTCCTGTGCAGAAGGTAGATACTGTCAAGTAAGAATTTACACGTTGAAGGGGTACTAGAACAATCTACCTATTTGACTATAATTCTCAAGGCATAGTGAATATGTCCAAGGAGGCAAATGCTGGGAGTCTTCGAAGTCTGGTCATCTGGTTCAGATTAAATTCAGTAGCCGGAGAGTAGCATCCATTACACGCTAAAAATGGGCCTAACATGATTAGTGTGGAATACAGGGAGGCCGATCATGATCTCCTTCCGTGAACTTAGGTGACCTCCGCTCCAGACCACCTCAACTCACCCCCCAGGGGGCTGGCGTTGTTACAGAAAACCCCACTCAGTGCCCACAGGCAGGGGAACTGCTTATGCACTTGATAAATCCCAAACATGTTGGAAACCTGTTTCCCGTTCTGACACCAATTCCAAGGTGGGAGTCTGTACATGGGTTCCCCCCACATCACCAAGCAAGTTTCCACCACCCGCAGGGGGCCCGGCAGGTCAACTCAATTCTGACTCTGTCCACCTGGAGATGGTCGGATAACACAGGCTGAGGGTTCAGTCCCATAACCCTGCCCCCGACACTAACGCATCAGACGTGGGCCAAAGGTCCCAGGTTGTCATCTGTGCTTCTGATCAATGACTATAGATCGGAGGTTACGGCTGTCTCCTCTTAGGTTCCATTAATTAGGGGCTCAGAGAAGCAGTTGGCTTACTGAATCGCCAGTTTCTTATAAACAATGACACTCAAGACAGGCCACATGGAAGGGATGCATAGGACAAGGTATGGGGGCAGGGCATGGAGTTCCATGTCCTCTCCCTGCAGGCCGATGTCCCCAAATCTCTGGGTGCTCACTGGAAGCTCTCAGAACCCCACCCTTTTGGGGTTTTATGAAGGTTTCATCACACAGGCATGGTGGATGAACTCATCAGCCGTTGGCAATTGGTTCTCCCTCCAGCCCCCCTTTCCTCCCTGAAGGTTGGTGGAAGCTGTATCTGAGAGCTCAAACCCTCCAGTCCTAGGGTCCAAACCCTCCAGTCTCAGGCAACCAGCCCCCACTCTTCTGGTGCTTTCCAAAAGTCACCTCCTTCACATCACAAAAGACACCCCAATCTCCCTCTGCATTGAAGAGATTCCAAGGGTATTAGGATCTCTTCCAGAATCAGGGGAGAAAACTGAACCTGTATCTCTTGCTATAAATCACAACATCACAGCCTCCTTAATCAAAGGCTCTGAGCCCTGGAAGGGAACAGTCCCTGTCTGTCACTCCCCCAAATGTCTGCTCTGCCCCCGACCTGGCAGTGCACTAGAGGACTCCACAGTCCTCGGTTTCCCTCTCCGTAGTCCTCGGTTTCCCTCCCTGCGTGAGGGACTGCCGCCAAGGGTGAAGGAGATCTCTTGCCACACCTGACCCAGTATTGGAAGCAGAGCCGGTCCTTATGCCATTAAAATGGCTGCCCCTTGGTGGCCATTTCCTTCCTCCCTTCGTGGTATCCTGTCTTACTCAGCTGTCCTACTTTTCATGCTATAAATCTGGTATCTAACCACAGACAGCAAGTTCCATCAGAGTCTATATCTTATAGCTTGGTCTTCATTCCAGCATCGTCTAAAGCCGCCGCAGCACACAGAAGTGTTCCATAAATCCCCGGGGAATTAAGGGATTTTTCACGTTAGTAGTGTTAGCACTTACGTATTTTCTTTGTGTTGGGCCCTGCGCTTAGTGTTTCAGAGGCTCAAACTCACTTAATCTCCTCTAACAGCTTTGAAATGCAAATACCCTATGAATGAAATACACATTTTGATGAGTCGTGAGGATGCGGCGTTTGTTGCCACGGCAACAGAGGTCTGGCGCTACCAGTCCGATGTGAGGAGGAAGTCATTGTTTCGTTAGTCTCTTCCGTCTCCTCGCTGGCTAAAGGCATTCACATGAAGACAGTGCGGCGCGAGGCCTGCCCCAGAGAGACCTTTGTCATTGCTGTCATTGTTGCCCACGACTGCAAACGGATGTTCCAGAACCTCGACCCTGCGGTTACTGTATGGCACCACTTTGTGAGCTCAGACGCACAGACCGAGGTCCTTGGAACACGCCTTAGACATAGACACCAGAAGGAGAAAGTTGGTGTGTATTGGGGGAGTTTGGCTTTAATCCAGCTGCTAAGTGATCGAAAGCCTTGGTGTCACAGTAGAGCAGCCATGGTGGATGATGAAGAATCCGATGTTGGCATGAGTGCCTGGTGTACATTCTGAGCGCGCAGCAGGCGGCTGCCTCTCGGCTCCCGGACATCGTGCTTCCTGCTCTCTGGCACTCCACGTGGGTCCCAGGAATCTTTGTCACGGGGCCAGCCTCTACTTGAGAAGAGACTGTGTTCACAGATGTCCTTACCGAGAGGTAGGAGCTGTCTCCTAGGTACCCCTGACGATGCCTTGTCCACTCAAGCTCACACAAAAGCACTAACGAGCATTCCACTACGAGGAATGAATGGATGCCCCTGAGTAAAAAAAAAAAAAAAAAAAAAAAGATGCAGAGACATATTTATAGACATATATATGTATATACGTATGTGCTACAGCTTTCTAATTTTTAAAATATTCTTAAATGCTAAAATACAATATTTCATTTTTTTTTTTACATTTTTGTTGTGGTAAAATATATATATGGGATAAAGTTTACCATTTTAACCTTTTTTTAAGTGTATTTATTTCTTTTGAGAGAGAGAGAGAGAAAGCACGGGCAGGAGGAAGGGCAAGAAAGAGAGGGAGAGAGAGAATCCCACACAGGCTCTGTGCGCAGGCTGAGGCGGTACGTGACCCCACGAACCTTGAGATCTTGACCTGAGCCTAAATGAAGAGCCGGACGTTTAACTGGCTGAGCCACCCAGGCGCCCGGCCATCTTAACCATTTTGAAGTGTACGGTTCAGTGAGGCTCCACGTATCCACATGTGGACAGCCACCACGGCCTCTGTCTCCAGAACTCCCCTCGTCCCAGACTGAAACCCCTCACCCATGAAACGCACACCCACTATCACGACACACCCATGACAGAGGATGCCTCCTTTTTTCTTGCTTTTGTTTCTTTTTTCTTTATGGAAGTATACTTGACATACAACATTCTATTCATTCCGGGCATACAGCATACAGATTTGACAATTGTATACATTCTGAGGGGCTCATTATTATAAGTGAGGTCACCATCTGTCACCACACGACGTTATCACAATAGTACTGACTCTATTCCCCGTGCTGTGCTTTTCATCCCTGCAACTTATTTCTTTCGTAACTGAAAGTGTGTACCTCTTAACCCCCTTCACCGGTTTCGCCCAGCTCCAACTCTTCTCCCCTCAGGCGACTACCAGCTTTTTCCCTGTATTTATGAGTCTGTTTCTGTTTCTGGTTTGGTTTGTTCATTTGTTTTCTCTCTTAGATTCCATATAGAAGTGAAATCCTGGTGTTTTTCTTTCTCTGCCTGATTAATGTCACTTGGCGTAGCATTCTCTAGGTCCATCCATGTCAACACTAGCAAGATCTCATTCCTTTCTGTGGATAAGTAGTATTCCATTCTGTGGAATATATATTATATATAATATGTAATATATGATATATATTACATAGTGAATATTATATATACCCACATACAACTTTAAGATTTTATCTTTTTAAAAAATTTTTAACATTCATTTTTGAGAGAGAGAGAAACAGAGCATGAGTCGGGGAGGGGTAGAGAGAGAGGGAGACACAGAATCCGAAGCAGGCTCCAGGCTCTGAGCTGTCAGCACAGAGTCCAACACGGGACCCGAACCCATGAGCTGCGAGATCATGACCTGAGATGGAGTCAGATGCTTAACCAACCGAGCCACTCAGGTGCCCCAAGATCTTATTTTTTAGTAATCTCTACACCCAACATGGTGCTCAAACTCACAACCCTGAGATCGAAAGTTGCATACTTCACTGACTGAGCCAGCCAGGTGCCCGCACCCTGTCTTCTTTATCCATGTATCTATTGACAGACACTTAGCTTGTTTCCATATCTTGACTATGGTAAATAATGCCACAATAAACATAAGGGTGCATGTATCTTTTTGCACAAGTGTTTTTATTTTGGAGGGGTGAATACCCAGCAGTGGAATTACTGGATTACATAGTAATTCTATTTTTAACTTTTTGAGAAACCTCCATAGTATCTTCTTGAGTGGCTGCACCAGTTTGCATTCCCACCGACAGGGCATGAGGGTTTCCCTGTCTCCACATCCTCACCAACACCTGTTGTTTCTTGCATTTTTGATTTTAGCCATTCTGGCAGGCTGTGAGGTGATACTCACTGTCATTTTAATTTGCATTTCCCTAATGATGAGTGATGATTAGCATCTTTTCATGTGTCTGTTGGCCATCTGGATGTCTTTTTCGGGAAAATGTTCAGGTCCTCTGCCCATTTGAATCAAATTATTTGGTTTTCTTTGGTATTGAATTGTCTAAGTTCTTTGTATATTTTGGATGTTAACCCTTAATCGGATACATCTTAAGCAAATATCTCTCCCATTTAGTAGATTGCCTTTTCATTTTGCTGATGATTTTCTTTGCTGTGCAAAATCTTTTTTTAAATTTTTTTAATGTTTATTCGTTTTTTGAGAGAGAGAGAGAGAGAGAGAGAGAGAGAGACAGAGCACGAGTGGGTGAGGAGGAGAGAGAGAGGGAGACACAGAATCCGAAGCAGGCTCCAGGCTCAGAGCTGTCAGCACAGAGCCCGACGCGGGGCCAGAATCCATGAACTGTGAGACCATAACCTGATCCGAAGTCGGATGCTCAACCCACTGAGCCACCCAGGAGCCCCTGCTGTGCAAAATCTTTTTAGTTTGATGTGGTCCCAATAGTTTGTTTTGTTTTTGTCTGTCTTGCCTGTAGAGACAGATCCAGAAAAATATTGCTAAGGCCGATGCTTAAGAATTCACTGCCTGTTATGGGGTGCCTGGTTGGCTCAGTTGGTTAAGGATCCAACTCTTGGTTTTGGCTCAGGTCAGGATCTCATGGTTTGTGGGTTTGAGCCCCACATTGGACTCCATGCTGACAGTGGGGAGCCTACTTGGGATTCTCTCTCTCCCTCCCTCTCTCTGACCCTTCCCCACTAACTCTGTGTCTCTCTCGAAAATAAATAAATGAACTTTAAAAAAAAAGAGTTCACTGCCTATTCTCTTTTAAGATTCTTATGGTTTGAGGTCTCACATTTATGTCTTTAATCCATTGTGAGTTTATTTTTGTGTATGGCGTAAGAAAGTGCCAGGTCCATTCTTTGTCATGGTACTTGTCCAGTTGTCCCAACAGCAGTTATTGAAGAGACTATCTTCTTCCTATTGAATATTCTTGCCTCCTTTGTCGAAGGTTAAGTAACCATATGGTTGTGGGTTTATTTCTGGGCTCTCTATCCTGTTCTGTTGATCTATACGTCTGTTTTCTGTCAGTATCAAAATCACTACAGCTTTCCAGTATAGTTTGAAATCTGGGATTGTGATCCACGTGCGGATTCTTAAAGCACGTGTATATATTTCACTCTGTAGTATTATGGGACATTCAAGTCAGGAAATGTATTTTGAGTTATTTGACATTCTCCGTGGAGATATCTGTCCTATAAAACTTAGAACAGGGAAGTGCCTAAGACTTTATTAATAAGGAAACGTGCTGAACTTTATGAAATTAACACATGAAATTGGAGATGAAGCTTGAAATTCGAGCAAATATTGCATTACTAGGAAAAAAAAAATAAAGGAAAGGAATTATGTCTAGAGAAGCCAGAAAAGGATGTAGGTAAAACTGCTTAAGATAATAGCATCCAATAGAATATAGTACAGGTTAGTGGTTCCTGTGCTAATCTTAGGTCCACAGGGAGTTACACGGAGTTACTACTGTTACATGGATATTATTACTGTTAGTATTTTATGTTCTAATCTTCTCACACCTCACTTACCCCTGTGGACTGGTTTTATCACTTTGTGGATGATGCCGTAAGTGGAGAGAGATGGGAACACCAAAACGATGGGTCTGTATCATGGTGACAATGGAAGCCACCCAGGCAGGCTCCCAGCACTGACCCTGCGTTCGACACAAGCCACTGTATGAGGAACCATGTCTAAAAACTCATAGGGACACCTCGGTGGCTCAGTTGGTTAAGTGTCTGACTCTTGGTTTCGGCTCAGGTCATGATCTCACGGTTCGTGAGTTCGAGCCCGGTGACAGGCTCTGCACTGACAGTGTGGAGCCTACTTGGGATTCTCTCTCCCTCCACCTCTACCCCTCCTCTGCTCCTCTGCACACACACTCTCTCTCTCTCCCTTTCAAAATAACTAAACTAAACTAAACTAAAATAAAAACTCATAGAACCAGATTCAATATATAGATTTGAAGAAGAACTCTGATTCGAAAATTAAATTTGCCAATTCTTTTTTCTCTTGCAAGTGGAGGGTGGACTTCTCAACTTGCCGAAAAGACTTTTCAGTCCCTATAGGTTCATTGTCCCCTCTTCTCCTCAGCACAGTCCACGGTAGTTAGAAAGAAGGGCTTTGCATTACTAAATATCACTGTTTTAACAAGAGTATGTCTGGGAGAACATCAAAGCTAAGCTATTGACCAAAAAAAAAAAAAAATGATTTAGCATTTGCAACCAAAGTTTTTTAGTCTGCAATATCTTTTATTATATTCTCCACGCGGGCAAGTAAACATTCTGCATAATGAATGTTTATTACCCTGTGTTCCTGATACAAGCTTTATATTCTGACCTACATTTATGTGTATGACACCAATATATAGATTAATAATATAAAGCAAGGGTCTACAGAGTTACTTCCTCTTTGGTGGATAATACCTCATTTACAGAAAATGGTCCCTAAATATTTGCCGGGTAAAATAATTCGAGAATAACAGTATCGTTTTGGCTAAAAGAAATCCTGTAAAGGAGTTTTGCTGTCCAATCTACATAGCATTCTCTAAACCTAGAACATGGCTTATGCTTCTGATGTTATTTCAATCATAAAAGAAGAAACAGGAAGTTGAACAGAGCTGAATTATCAGATTAAGGTCTTTGTTTTTAATAAAACCATATGAAAGATAAAAGAGAGGCTGTCTATAAATTTACTATCACCAAGTAGCTGTTTTCAAATATTTTTGAGAATTGTTTTAGTATTTTTATAGCTATTTTATATAGTAATTGTAACTGTGCTTCTTCACCAAACGCAAACACATTTCACATTGTAGAAACTTTACAAACATTTGAATGAATTTTGGCTCTTTTGTTGCCTAGGCGTGTCAAACTGTAATTATTCATTTTTATATTGTTGACAATAAATTGTCTTCTCCTTTCTTTCTGTTACTATTCTGAGCACACAGTGATAACGATTTTGGTATATGTCTAAGTTTTCCACATATGCTGAGATTATTACCTTGGAAAGATCCCCCAAAACAGGAATACTGAATCGAAGTTTGTGAACCTTTAAGATTCTTGCCAACATGCTTTCTCAAGAAAATAATTTTCTCAAATACACAAGGCTTGTGGTTACTCATAGTCATATCAGCAACATACCTACGCATTCATTGTTTAATTATAAGATTTAAAGTTTAAAAAATACCTTTCCTTTTTCATATGTCTTTTGAGTCAACGTGATGGTTAATTTCGTGTGTCAAATCAACCAGATACCTGGTCAAAAATGACCCCAAGCATTCCGTGAGGGGGTTTTGGACTGAGGTTGATATTTCAATGCAGGCAAGGCCAAGTAGGTTGCCTTCCCTCATGGGGGTGGATCTCATCTAATCAGTTGAAGGCTTGAAACGAACAAAAAGCTGACTTGTCTCCACGTAAGGGGGAACTCCTCCTGTCTGACAGCCTTGGAACTGGGACGTTGGCTTTTGCCTGCCTCCGGACTTGAACCGAAACGTCAACTCTTCTCTGGGTCTTGAGCCTGATGGCTGTTGGATTAGAACTACTTCTTCAGCAATCCTGATTCTCCAGATTGTAAAGCCCTTGTGCAGATAGTCAAAAGAGCTGATCCCTCACCATCTATCCATCCATCCATCCATCCATCTACCTACCTATCTCTCTACACGCTCACACATGCAAACACATGTACGGCCTTGTGATTCTCTGTCTCTGGAGAGTCCAAGACAGTAACTTTGACCAGTTTATTGCATATTTGCTGATTCATTGTATTTCTTTAGTTTTGAATGTTATGCTCATGTTCTCTATGTCTATACAAGGACATTCTTATTGGCTGCCATGAACTAAATTCTCTACATTTTTATAGTATTGTTAGTAACCCTTCAACTGTCCTGACCAAAACGCCTGTCTAAAATCTCAAGAAATTCTATCAGAAACACTAATTTTAACTAACAATGAAAGAAATTCAGATTCAGAAAAGAAAAGAAAAGAGTAGAGAAAAGAAAAGAATGAATAATGAG
This sequence comes from Paguma larvata, assembly GCA_030068075.1. Taxonomy (NCBI): domain Eukaryota; kingdom Metazoa; phylum Chordata; class Mammalia; order Carnivora; family Viverridae; genus Paguma; species Paguma larvata. The sequence goes on from CM057828.1 coordinate 133,856,022, forward strand.
CGTATGTACATGACTTTCCTTCCTCCTGGTCAAAAAAGAAAGAAAAATGAAAGGCAAATCGCACGTTTATTCACTAGGAATTAGTTGCTCTTTGGGCTCTGCGGCCTGGTGGAATCCCAGAGACTAGACACATGTTCTCCAGCAACGCAGAGTGATCTGATAGAACCACGGAGTTAGTTTTTACTTGTACGGGGGAGGTCCGAAGGCTCGCGAAGGGGATCAGCGTGAGGCATGGGGACAGGGGCTGGTTTTGGTCATGACCCGCCTGCCTTATAGCCTCAAGCTTCAGGTAATAGGGACACCACTGCTCTGTCTGGCGCCTTCCTGCCTGTCCCTGCACCAGCTGACAGGACATTTCTGCTGGCCACTTACTCTTTTCTCCACCTTGGGAGCTGAAAGAGAAGTCAGACTCGGCTCCCAGCAGGAGCAGTTCCCGACCTCTGCGGGGGTTCGCAAGAATTCATTTAGCTGCTTCTGGTCTTCTTGGTAGAATTGTCTTGAGACACTAAAACTACCTCCACTTTTCTATAAATCAGACCAAAACGGTCTCTGGCCTCGCTTGCTATGGTTGTCTCCATGGCTGACCACGAGGTCTGCATGTCAGGGACCTGCAGCCCATGGCCAGGGGACTGTGACCAGGGTACATCCTCCCTCGCTTTGTCCTGGGCCCTGACCTACATTAGCGACATGCAGGGAGAGGGGCTCTACATTAAAAACCCCTACGCCTGGGTGGCTCAGTTGGTTGAGCGGCCGACTTCAGCTCAGGTCATGATCTCACGGTCTGTGAGTTCGAGCCCCGCGTCGGGCTCTGTGCTGATGGCTCAGAGCCTGGAGCCTGCTTAGGATTCTATGTCTCCCTCTCTCTCTGCCCTTCCGCTGCTCACACTCTGTCTCTATGTCTCTCAAAAATAAATTAAAAAAAAAAACATTAAAAAAATAAATTAAAAAAAAAAAACCCTAAACCCTATCCAAACTAAAAAATCTCTGCATTCAGGGGCACCTGGATGGCTCAGTCAGGTAAGCATCTGACTTCAACTCAGGTCCTGATCTCATGGTTTGTGAGTTTGAGCCTTGTGTCAGGCTCTGTGTTGACAGCTCAGAGCCTGGAGGCAGCTTCAGGTTCTGTGTCTCCCTGTCTCTGCTCCTCCACCATTCAGGCTGTGTCTCTCTCTTTCTCTCTCTCAAAATAAGTAAAATTTTAAAAAATATAAAAATAAATAAATAAAATAAAAATTAAAATCTCAGCATTCATTGCTGCCTAACATTCACTTACAGGAAGGAAAAAAATGAGATTAGGAGAGCAGGAGGAAATGGAAATCCAGCCGTAAAACCCAACTGGCCAATAACCACCCACAGAAAGTGTGATCATTCATTGTTTTTTCCTAAGACTGAAATTAAAACACTTACTGTTTCCCCCCCCCCTTAATGGCTTAAGTTTAACCAACAGCTGTAAATATTTTAGCAGGCAAAAAAAGGTTTTCTTTAATAGGGGCTCATTCAAAATATAGGATAGTAATTAAAGGAAACCACTGGTGTTTATAGTTTTATACTCCCCCTATTAAAATGAACTATGTATGAAGAAAAATGCGTACATAAATGGAGATTATGGTTGGGGGGAGAATTATCTATTTTAAGCTAAATATAAATAATTCATATGTTTCCCATAATAGCATGTGCTGTCTTAGATGTTTGATATAAATTCATAACACAAAGATGCTGATAATATTACTAAAAGACAGTCATAAAAATATTTCTAGTTTCCATTGCCTACCACAAAAATGCTGGTAATTATTTAGGGCGAGAGCTTTTTTGTTGTTGTTTTCTGAAATGATTCTATCAAAACCACTTCCTTTAAAGATACATGATGAAGTGCAGGCCACCGCTCATTGCAAACACATCTGTGCAAAGTGGCTAAGGAACCCATTCGAACGTTTCATTTCTTTGTATGGTGCATATCTTGTGCTGTAATGGTCACTGGACAGTGCTTCCAAATTTGCAGGAGAAAATTTTGTGTGGAACATGACTTCAGGTAGAAAACTGGCTGAGAGGAAAATTACTTAAACCCTTAAAGAAAGATTTTACACTAATATAATTACATTTATATGGCCTCAAATATTTTCTTATTACTTACTTGTACCATAAAAGTAAGGGGCCGGCGGGGAGGTGTGGGGTGGGATGCCTGCCCTCACCATCACCTGCCCACCTCACCCTTTTCCATCCTTCTTCCTTCCGACCTGACAAAGGCAGCTCCTCAGATACACCAAGCTGAAAGAGATCTCAAAATTGCCAGGTCCAGAGTGTTCGGATCATTCTGGGTCTTGGGTCGCACCCCGGTTATTAATCTTAGCAGGTGACCAGACAAGCCCTGTGGAGAGCACCGCAGGGTGCCGACCCCAGTCCCATTCCAAGGTCTGGTGGATACTCATGAGCAGAGTGGGGGGAAGGTCTCGCTGGGAGGTCTTGCGGGGTTGCGTCCGCACAGCCATGCATTTCTCCCAAGACCTGCTCACCATCAGCCTGTGTGCCTCGCAGTCTGTATTCCACACCTGTGAGCTGCCTGGCCCACAGCTCCCCAGCCTGGCCGGTCTGACCCTGGACGATCATACCTCAGTCCTGCCTCAGCCTGAACCTCTCCCTGCATCCCAGGGAGAAGAACACTGGATTTAGCGAGGAACATTGTTGACCCGAGGAGAACAGTTTCCGGTGAAATCATAGGAATAGTAGCCCCGGCAAGGTTAACTGTTTAATGATATCTCTGTCTATCTATCCATCCATCCATCCTTCCATCAACCCTTCTTTCCTCCCTCCCTTCCTCCCTTCCTTCCCTTCCTTCCTCCCTTCCTTTCCTTTCTTCGTCCCTGACTTCCTTCCTTCCTTCTATCATCCATCCGTCCTTCCAACCATCCATGCACCATCCATCCATCCACCATCCATCTATCCATGCATCCACCATCTATCCATCCATCCATCATCCACACCATCCATCCATCCATCCATCCATCCACCATCTATGTATCCATCCATCCATCATCCACCATCTAACCATCCATCCATTCATCCATCCACCAGCCAGCCATTCATCCATCCACCAGCCAGCCAGCCAGCCAGCCAGCCATGCCTCAGGAGAGAGTACTAGCTTAGACAATGATGTCTAGTCTCCTATTAGGCAAGAATTATCTGAAGTAATGGCTACATGCCCAAGCAGATATGGCTAATAAGGAGAAAAAACTCAAGGAAGACATTAGCCTTCATATAATGATATAGACGACTGTTAAATCCGTAAAAGTGGGTGGAATCACTGAGGGAAAGACCTACTGAGAGGAGAGGAGAGGTCTGCAAGGGAAAGCCCACTGGTCAGGGAGAGACAGAGTGGTGCAAGGGGCCAGAGGGTAAATGCAAGCTTTCGCCAGAGCACTAATTCAGGGACCAGGCTGACAAACTGCAAGAGCACATCACAGAGCTTATTTGAGCGACTTCAAGGAAAGCTGCAGGATGCATGAAGTGAAAGTGTCCCCTGTTGTGACTTGTTATTGCAAAAGAATCGTCACATGCCTTCAGGCTGCAGCCTGGTCGCACTTACGCACACCAGGTGACCCAAATGTGGCATCCTCTTGCTCTATGGCTATGCCAGGTGGGGGGGACTTTCTGAGCTTTCCAGCGGCGTGACAGCCCCTCAGGAGGCCTGACCTGCCTTCTTTCTGGTAAATGATAAGCCGGTCTCCTCCTGAAAGATCATAAAGGCATGGGATGAAAAGTGCCCGGAGAGGTACTTCAGGAAGCGACTTGTGGTTTTTCCTCTAAAAAAAGATGTGAAGTTTGGAAGAAGAACTAACGCCCCTCCTAAAAGTTCTACTTTTGGGTGGGCCAGAAGAGAACAATTGACCAGAATAATCATCGAGTTGTCTTGCCCGTGGGAATGAAAGCTCTGCACAGCTCTGGAGCGCAGACCCCCAGCCGCCCCTGCTAAGAGCTCCCGGGATCACGGGCGATACCAAGGGGCAACGACAGCCTGCATCTGTCCCGGACCCCAAGTCACAGCCACCTGGGACCGGGTCCCCCCCCTCCCCACACCAGCATCCCTTCTAACGCCTTCCTCCAGTCCCTGAGACATCCTGCCTCCAAGGTTACCGTCTGCAGCACCTGCCACCGTCAGCTGGGACCCTTACCTGTGTCCCCCTGCTTAATGCTTCTAGTGTTCCTCCACTCAGGCCATGCACACAGAGGGCCACGGGCTTGCGTGAGGTTGAACGAGGGAACAGAGAAGTAGATCACCAGTTAATATCTCAAAAAAATCTGCAGCGCCACATAACGTATCCCAATGTCATCAACGTCCCTTTGGCTAAAGATGACCGTTGTCTTATCCTCACACTGTGACCAGATTTGCACACTCCTTCCAACTTCATTGTACTTCTGCTCAGCCACCCGAGTCATTTCCTACCACCCCGCCCAACGACGCTGTCTCTTGCTCTCGTCCTGCCATGCCACGTCTCCTGAAAACCCACAACTGGGGGTCCCTAGACACTTCTCTGGAAAAATACCATTTTACCCAAAGAAAGATTCTCTTCCCCCGTAAGGCTGATTGAATAAACACGAACAACCGAGAAGTCACTGGGATATATAGGTCAGTTAGCAAGTCACAACTGAAAACAGATTCGATGAGAGGGTTTCACATTCAGAAGTAAGATATTGTTTTAAAAGCATGCCTGAGAGCCAGTTTTTCCAAATCAGACTCGCTTTTTAAACGAACTTAGATGATACGAGTGAAAAGTATGCTCATTAGCAACCTCTAAATCAAGGCCGATGTAATTATATGGGTAACAGCTCTGTCTGAACACCTCGAGCTGCCTCGGTATTACTCCATCAGCTGGAAGTGGAGGGGCGTGTGGAGAAGCTGCATTTAGCTGGAGAAATGGGTGACTTTTAGAACTAGATAACTGAAAGGTAAAATTAATTAATTTTAGCATAAAATGGAAGAATCATGTCCTGATTCCCCTAGACACTAGGGCAGTCACTTTCAAAGAAAACTGACCAGGTGTGTCATGCCCCGATTACCAACTACTCAGATTTCTAGAATGTTCTTCTGGACCCCTGTTGTTACTGTCCACCTTTCTAGCTAGCTCACTGGCCCTCAGTAATGGCTTAAATATGTTTTGATAAACATTAACTGATATGACTGCAAAGAAACGTATTCATGGGTCAAAAACTTGGACATGAGTTTTTGTAAATGATGGTCGCATTTTAGAACCTGATAATTAAATGGTAAGTGAGATTAAAAGTTCTTATCATGTTCGAACGTTTTTTTTTTTCTGTTTTAACTCAGATCTTGACTAAACTAATATAGAATTGATTTAGTCAATGCTATTCTATTTCTTAGAACTATAGCAACTGGAAATTTTCTTAGCGGAACAGGATTTCCTGGTTTTCGAGAAAGCCGCAGAGATCAAACACGCATCTGGATCCCGGGCCCTCATCTGCCCGGTAGTGGCGCGATCAGGCTGATGGCTTTGTTAGTGTTTTGTTTTCACGGATCTCTTTCTTTCTTTTCCTCACTTACTGGAGGAGTGGCTGGGACCCTCTGGGTTCCCCCCAGGACACCCAAGACTGTTCTCTCCGTGGGCTTCTTTGTGTGTTGGCTTTGATTTTGTCTCTGATTTGTCTCCTGTTGCTTTTCTGTAATGTAAATGGCAGTTTTAGACAGAACTTTTCTGTTTTCCACGAAAGAGGAAATGTGTCTCCTGCTCCTTTGGAAATTTCTGCTTTGTGTTGTGCGCGAGCAGTCGGCCGCCCCGAGGGAAGACTGCAGGGGGTCCCGGGGGCTGGGTGCTCCCTAGCTGGGGAGAGCCCATTGCAGTGAGCAACCGGTTGTGGTCTATACTGTGTGTCTTAAGGGGAAGTGGGCTCCTTTATCTCTGATTCACTTTGTGCCTCTTTCCTGGTATCGTGTGAGCGCCGAGCAGACCACGTTTCAGTACCGCGGACAGTCAGAGGCAGGTCCATACCCGAAATCCCGTGGGAGAGAGCCATCTAGGCCTCCGGGCTCTTGATGGACCTTAGCGTTTCTCTCTCAAGTCCGACTCCAGTGGTCAGCGCCATCGCAGGGCCGTGATTAATAACCGTGCAGAACTGCCCCCGGAAGTGCTGACAGGTGTCAAACATGTGTCTGGTCTTCCTAGGAAGAAAAAAGCCAAATTTGGCTAAAAATTGTTGACTTTTCCATTGCAGCTTTCAGTGGCACGGAAAGTCTAAGCCGCGTTAGGATGACAAGGTGCCCAGCACGCACGCCTCCTTCATTTCCTTTAAGCACTGACTTTGGACTCCTTAAAAGTAGCTTCCTTTCCTTAGTTTTTCTACAACCTGGTGGACACGAACGCCTACAGTACAGCCGAATGTAGACCCAGCCGGCACCTCCCCCTCTAGAGGTGTGGGTGGGCACGGACAGGCCAGGCCTGTTTTCTCCAGCAAGGCTTCCTCGCTGACTTTGCATTTTATTTCCAGGTGACAGGTATTCATATGGGGGGGTTGGGGCGGGGGGCTCTGACCTGCATTTTGTATTATGTTCGGTCAAGATGAGAACAGTCATTTGTTGAAATGAGACTTGACAATGAAATCCAGGTTCCTGACAAAGGAACCGGAGAGTCTCTCGTAACCCGGACTGTCTCCCTCTCTGTGGAAAGCATGATGGGTGCTGTGAGCTCCGGGAAGTGGGCCAATAGGGAGCTTGTCCCCATGGCTGCTCGCAGGAGAGACAGGGACACCGCAGACTCCAGGGAAAGGGCCAGCCGGTGGCAAGAGAGTGATTAAGTTCTTAATCCAAACTGAGGCCCCGTTTAGGACGATGACGTCCTAAATCCCATCCCTGGAGTATGGCAGATGCCAGAGATTACAAGGACTATTTACATTATAATTTGCTGCTTTTAAGGGCACCTGGGTAGCTCAGTCGGTTAGGTGTCCAACTTCGGCTTGGGTCATGATCTCATGGTTCGTGAATCTGAGCCCCACGTTGGGCTCTGTGCTGAGAGCTCAGAGCCTGGAGCCTACTTCAGACTCTGTGTCTCCCTCTCTCTCTGCACTGTCGCTGCTCTCTCTCTCTCTCTTAAGAATAAACATTAAAAAATTAAATTTGCTACTTTTACTGACAAAAATTGCTACGCTTAAAAAATCCTGGGGATGTCCTTTTGTTCTGACCTAGAGAGCAAAATCCTAACGCCAAGAACAGCCATGTCTTCCTAACATAAACTTAAACTTGTCAAAGCCATGATCAAATATGTAACATTTATTGACCAAATCTTTTTTTAAAAAAAATCTTCATGGGCACCTGGGTGGCTCAGTCAGTTAAGCATCCGACTTCGGCTCAGGTCATGATCTTGTGGTTCAGGAGTTCGAGCCCCACATCGGGCTCTGTGCTGACAGCTCATAGCCTGGAGTCTGCTTCAGATTCTGTGTCTCCCTCTCTCTCTGCTCCCCTCCCACTTGCGTTCTGTCTCTCTCTGTCTATCAAAAATGAGTAAATGTTAAAAATGTTTAAAAAAAATCTTCAGTTTACCATTTATACTCTACCGAAGACACAGAACCCCGGACAGATGATAACAAAGCCATTTTTAGGATTAAAAGTCATATTAAATAAGTCCCAAGGCAAAAACCTTCATGCATAAATATGTCACATTTAGCTGATCATTAGAAAAGTACAGAAAATACTATCTCTTCACCCTGACGAAATTCTGGGAAGACATAAAATTTACTTGAACCTCTAAAACCTTGCCAAGATCTGACCCAAAATGCAAAATCACGGGCAAGCTGAGGGCTTCTTTTGTAGCTCATAAAATGGCCAACAAGCGTCGCCAAGTGTCCTAGCTAATTTTATGCTTCTAATTTTAAGATTAAGTGTCTGGATCCCCATAGTGGACCAAGGATTCGGAGAGAGGAGGGAGCAATATGGCCTCTGGATGGCCAGCAAGGGATGTGTTGTCTGTGGAAAATTCAAAACAATGAGAACACCGGCTAAACGTCTGTTTGCTGTCCATCTTCCCCTGATCAAGCAAGGGCACATAGTACCTGTGACCCAGCTCTCGTCACGAACGGGGCCACTCTACACTTCACCGCCCCCCTCCACCCAAGTCACTAGTTAACCTCTCTCCTGCTGTGAAATCCGTCACAGGGAGGGAAATCCCAACAACTTTGGAAACTTTCACCCACACCATCACTTGCCAACAGTCACCAGCTGCTTAAATACACGTAGAAAATCTCCCTTCACGCAAACAAATAGAAAATAATACCGGATCACAGGTATGCGATATGTTGGTTGCTAGCTCCTGCTGTAGCTCTGGCCTGGGTGACATACTGTCGGGAGGACTAGACTAGGAACTTGAGCAGGTAGCTCCAGAATTTAAGGGGAGCCTGACATTCTGTAATTGTATACGTTCAGAATTTCCGGTGGACTTGGTTTTGAATACATCATTGGAAATATTGCCACGACGCTCTTCTCTGCTTCATTGGTAAAAATAACTTCTGACGGTCGTCAGCCACTAGGGTTGGGAGACACCACGCATGCTGTGATAACGTTGTTGAAATCTACCGAGTTAAAGCAAGTCAGGAACATTTCGAAGTGCTGATTTTTGCAGCTGATTCATTCACTGTGATATGTGCAGACACGTGTCCTTGCAGGTTTTACATGACACATGAAGGGAAGGGCAACATGCCAGGTATGCCATCGTGGGCCAGATAAGATGGCAGACGAAGAAACGCATCGCACGGAGAGGACGTGTCCAAGCAGCCTCTGCACAGAGTGCCCGTTAAAACACATTCCGTGCGGCTTGATGGCATGCATAGAATCAGAGCTCTCCCTGCAACTACTCACCGCCTGCGTGACATCCTGCGTGCAGACACGCATAAAAACAGAGAAGGACCAGTCTGTGGTGAATGAGCTGCTTTTGCTGTTGAGAAACCAGAGAGAAGAGAGAAAAACGGGGGTGGGTCATGCAGGTAAAATGGCTCTCACACTTAGTCCTGTGTGCCTGAATGCTCCTTCGCCCTGTGTCAAAGCTCCAGCCCTTTTCAGACAGAAATTTGCTCGGTCTGGGGTTCCTGGGGGGCTCAGTCGGTTGAGCGTCCAACTCTGCATTTCGGCTCAGGTCGTGATCTCACAGTTCCTGATTTTGAGCCCCGAGTGTGTCAGCGCAGAGCCTGCTTGGGATTCTCTGTCTCCCTCTCTCTCTGCCCCTCCCCTGCTCTCTCTCTAAATAAATAAATGAACTTTTTTTTAAAAAAAGAAATGTACTCTATCCCAAAGCAAAGGAAGGAAGTAGATCATAGAGCAAAGGTTTCCACAGACAGACAGACAGACAGACAGACACACACACACACACACACACACACACACACTGAATTTACCTTGAACTTCATACAGTCACCGTCATTCGGAATATTTTAGGACACCCTGCCTTGAGTCAGGCAGGGTGCTGGGCACAGGAGAGAGGCAAACAGAGAGAGGCCCAGGCCCCACCCCGAGTCAGCCTGTCTTGGGCACTGAGGGGCCCACCGGTGGTTCCAAAGCCAGTGGCTTCAAGCCCCAGTTAACGCAGGACGGCCCACTCAGGTTCCCCAAGGCTGGTGAAAACACTCGACTGCTCGGTCAGGGGGATGTTCTCCACCACTTGTCCCCAAACTCTGTGGCGAAGGACCAGCTCAGATTGCCCTCGATCGCTTACCAGCCTTAAAAATCTGTGGCCGGGTACTTTTATAAATAAATCGCTTGAAAAATTAAATTCCAAAAAAGAAACCATACAAAATGCAAGCCAAGCTTTTTATTATTACATTCACTGACATAGAATCGCTTTGTCCAATTACTACAAAACCTTCTGAATGCTATGTGTCTGTTTCTGTGCTTCGCGTGTGACAGACCGGGGACAAAGCGCTTACAGACAGCCTCTGGTGCGCGCGTCACCCGCTAAGTGGCCCCACTCTCAGCTCCAAAAGAGGATTGATTTGTGGATCAATGTAGGTCTGAAAACAAGGTAGTAGGAAGCTCGATTTTAATTGCCGGCAATAAAGTAGAAGGATGTCTGGCATGTAATAAGCACTTAACAAATATATGCTGAATGAATGAAGAAATAAATACGGGAACTGTCAGCGGCAGCCAACGTGGACAGGAATGCGGAGACGGAAGGAGGACCCTCAGTGAAGGGCATCTGGAGACATCGGGATGCCCAGACGCAAACATAGGAGGGCAGACACGGCGCCGTCCCATAAGCAAATGAAGACGCAGGGGCGCCCAAGTGCCTCAGTCAGTTACGCATCTTGACTCTTGATTTCAGCTCAGGTCATGATCTCACTATACATGAGTTTGAGCCCTTTGCTATAAGCCAGACCCTGCTTGGGATTCTCTCTCTTCCTCTCTCTCTGCCCCACCCCTGCTCACTCTCGCTCTCTCGCTACCCCTTCCCCACTCTCTCTCTCTCTCTCAAAATCAATATATAAACTTAAAACAAATAAAAAATGAAATGAAGGCACAAAAGTTGTGAACCTTTAGAGATTAATCAAATGAAACGAAACAGAAGAAAATGTAGATTCCGTGCTTCTAGAAGAAAGTGGGCCGCATACCAACACAATGGCGTAAAGAAGAGATGAGGCTCCAGGCATCAGCAAGCCAGACAGCGAGTCCAAGCCGCCCATCCGAATTTCACCAGGACGAGCACAGAGTCCAGAAAGCAATCCTGTAGCCCTGACACACTCGGTTCAGGGTGAACCATTTTACAGAGGTTTCGACAGAGACGGCATACATGCATAGGCGGGACAGGACAGCAAAGATTTGAAAATGCAGCGAGTGACGTGGAGCCTGGCGAAGAAGCCCACGATGCTTAATCTAACAGAGCTCAACCTTGGCGGGAGTAGAGGGGGGGTGGCGGGGGCAGGAGAGAGGGCGGAGAAGGAGCTCTCGTCTGATATTTCCTGTATGTGCCCTTGGAGAGGGCATTAAGTCTGGTTTCTTGATGGCGGAGGCAGAAGGGAAGGCTGGACACAACTAAACGGTAGCGAGGTTTCCCTGTCCGTAGGAGGAAACCCTTTTTAATCATAAAATCAGCCTACGACAAAAGTGAGAGATGGCCTTCGGAAGTGGTGAGCTCTTCCCCGTCGCCGAGTGTTGAAGGTAAACGGGGCCGATGCATGATCGGATGTTGGAGAGAAGGATCCTGACTTGGGCAGAACCCGGGACACCCGCTGGGCAGTTCTTCCAGGATGGAAGCCTGCCTTCCACTGAGGAAACACTGAGTGAGCACCTGCCACGGGCCTGCGTGGTTCTGGGTCCCGGGGGCACCGTGGGTGGAGAGCAGATGGTCCCCCACATCGGAGAGCTCTGTGTTCACTGGGTGCTTGTTGAACATGCACCCAAACAGGCCTTGCTTCTTGACGGTCAAACCCTGGTTTTGTTGACACCAGCAAGAGCGTCCTCAGAGGCAGGACTTGGGGAAAGAAGACTTTCTAAAGGACCGAGGCCTGTTTTCACATGCTGGGAAGCAGGTGTTGCCATTCGCAGAGATGGGGCCTTCCTGCAGGGTGAGAGGGAAGGAAGGCTCTGGTTTCCGTGCCCATGGGAAGTGCAGGGGAGACCACGGATTTGTCGGGTGCCAAATTCCTGAACGACCTTCTTTCTTGGTGGCAGGTAAAAGTGACTATCCAGGGAGCAGTGGAGGCTCTGAGGACACGGACTCTTGACAGACGTCCCCGGAGGCCCCAGATGGTAACCCCTGGATGGTCAAGACAGTGTCCTCGACCTCATAGCTTCCCCACGGCCACGCCAGCCAGACGCCACTAAGGCCACGTTCCTGTTTCAGACTTCATGATTCCAGAATGGGGAGATAGAGTACTTGTTTGGGGTGAGGTGAGAAATGTGAGCAACGAGCACTGAACACACCGACTCACCTGAGAGAATTCAAAATGGCAGAGTCAGACGTGGAAGAGAATATTTGGAGCAAGTGCGGAATGAGCACATCTCGATTTTTCCAAAAGCGACCAATACTAAAGCCTCCAGAAAAATAAGATATTTTTATTAATGAACTACCTGACACATTTCCAATTCTGCTGTTCGTACCCTTTCCCTAAGTGTTCTTTGATCAGTTCTTCACGTGGTGCTGAATTATAAATATTTCTCTCTAAAGAAAATAGAAACGTCGGTCTCTCCTCTAGGATAGTTGGTCAAAATGTTTTGATTATGATTGATTGGTGGGAAAATTTCTTTCTTCTTCGTAACTTGCTATTGGCTGAAGACTGTAGTATCTAAAAGGTATACGGAGTCGCTCGGGACTCGATTAAAGCAAGGAGAAAAAAATCTGGCTCTACCAATCTGTCAAGATCCAAAGTATCTTCAAGTGGATAAATGGGATTTCTAACGCAGATGGAACCGAGTTCTTGAGGTCGACTAAAACTAACGTGTGACTTGAAGACTAGTCAGTCACCAGGCTGCCATCAATAACCTGGTGAGCAGACAGGAGGGGAAGGCCAGAGCTAGTCTGAGCTCTGCACTTGAGCAAGAGGGGCAGAAAAACAGGCCATGTGCAAAGCCAGCCAGATTCAAATGCCCGTGCCCTCACCAAAGCCTCTGCTGGGGCTGGGAAGCTGATCCGAGTTCCATATTTTTATGAAATTACTTTCTCAGTAGAGTTGCCAAATCCAGAATGTCCAGATTCTCATTATTTGTGTGAAGACCTCATTTCACCCTTCTCTTAGTATCTTTTTTTTAAGTTTATTTATTTACCTTGAGAGAGAGGGAGAGAGACAAAGAGAGGAAGAGAGAGAATCAGGCTCTGTGCTGTCAGCACAGAGTTGGATGCAGGGCTCAATCCCATGAACCACGAGATCATGACTTGAGTTGAAGTCAAGAGTCAGACGCTTAAGTTGATGGAGCCACCTGAGGCACCATTCTTAGTATCTTCTAAGACAAGTTACATTCGGGGGCTGAAGACTGTGGTCAAACAGTTTAACGTGCACCAACAGTTTAACGTGCAGCAGCATTATTTGTACGTCGTCCTCCATAGCCTGGAAAGTTCAGGATAGCTCTGACTTGTACCAGCAATGTCAGAGAAGAAACGGAGATGACTCTTCCATGCTGCAGTGAGTCAGGATGACTCTTGGCAGGAGCCTGCCTGCCGGTCATTGGTCCGACACTATAATGACACGGCCGTGAATAATAATGATCCCAGTTCCCAAGGAGCAACACCTGTGGGGCGGGGGACGTGCCGTGCTGGCCGGATCACCGCTCAGGATGGAGGCACCCATTGCCCACACCCTAGTGCGGCACCCACTGCTGGCTGTCGGCTGAGTCCCTCCCCAGGAAGTGCGCTGACCCCCAAGGAACCGACTCACTCAAAGATCATGTCCGTTCCTGGGGACAACTGCATCTGACTGTTTCAAAGAGGTGACAGAAGCCCGGGTCTTTTGCCTCGATTCACAAGACCGTGGGATCCCAACTGGAGAGTGCCCACGGGATTAGTAGCCAAGGCCTCTACTACAGTCAGAGCACAGCGTCTGCTTCAGCCCATTGTCACGCCTTCACTCCCCTACATGTGGTGTTCTTGAGCACTCACCCCAAAAATCTCTGTCTTGGAGTGCTTGCCAGAGGCTAACCTAGGATGCTCTGCGCCAGGCCCCTGCTGACCACTTCATACGTATCGTCCGTTGTGTGGTCACAGCTGTATCTCACAGAGAGATGTTGTAGTCTCAAGACAGATATTATTAGATCCATTTGACAGAGAAGAACAGCGAGCCTCAGATACCGCGGAAAACTAACGTCAGGGCACAGATCCAAAACCAAGACCTCGCTCATCCACAGCCCCAGCAACTGCTCAGCTCACTCCCGTTTCCAGAAGCTCCTTTGGAATCTCTCTGAAATATGTCCGTCATAAAATTCAGTCATGTCTCCTAGAGAATGTTGGTATTTTAAAACTTCAGAGTCCACTTAAAGCAGTAAATTATATTCATCAGCAGGTGTGGAGTGGTGGATCCTGGCGAAGCAGTTTCTTTAATTTTCCTCTTGATTTAATTGATCTCTTATAAAATATAGGTAAGAGAATCAGATTGCTTTATGAGATCTGAGTGCCCCAAAAGTGCGGATTTTGAATCTCTGCCATCCAGGGGTTACCCTCCCCCGTTGCTCAAGAGGCCAAGTCTCAGAGTGCAAAGGGAACAGAGGATCGGGTCAGTGAGTACGGGCTACAGCCTGGGCGCCATGCCAAACCCTAACCCTCCCTGTGCCTCCATTCTCTAAGGGGGCAGGGATAACAGCTACCCCTCGGTGCTGCTGTAGGGATTCAATGAGCTATGTGTGGGGCTTTTATTAAAAGGGTCCTCACCTGCTTTTTTAAGTCATTGATTCGAATTTATGAACTAAAAGATGCATGGCCAATCATAACAATTTCTGCCACAAATAAAAACGAAAACATTGACATACGTGATCGGGAGTCTTAGAAGTGCCCTCAAAAGTTTAACTCAATGAAAAGTCCCTCAGGTTGTGGTCCCAGTTGGCCTCGATTCAAACTCCCAGAGAGAGCTGGCATCAGGACGCATCATCACAAGCAGCGAGCATACAGCTGGAGAATAGAAGCCGATTCTGGGTGTGCAAGGTACAGCAAAGAACTTCTCCAGCAGATGCAAACAGACGCTCCTTGGTAACCCTGGACGTTTAAATTATCTTCCATTCTGAACAATCTTCAATAGTACTCCAGAGTACATGCATGTCAGGTGTCTGTATTTGGGGGTGCCTGGCAGTTGGGAAGAAACCAGACAGGCATGCATTTACTATTTGTTCCCATTTCGTGACGCTTGTGTGGAGCTCGAGGTATTCTGGTATCCTCTCCTTGAGGGTCGAGCCATCTCCCACTAGAAATAATTTTGAGTAACCCCAACTATTTTCATCTGAAAGCTCAGGAGCTAATGTTTGATTTCAGGACAAAAGAATTAGAAACAGTATTTAAAAAAAAAAAAAAAGACAGAAAGAAAAGAAATGTCTGTTGTATGTTTTGAGTTTTTTAAATTCTTTCTCCGGAGGCAAGATTTGCTTAGTCACGGGAACCAGAGTTGTTCTCCTAAAAGTTTAACCTGCAGAAGAACGTTGTTAAGGAAAGCGTCAATCCAGCGTCACAAGGAAATAAAACCGACAGTGACAGAATTCAAGCTAACTCTCACAAAATGGAAAGCAGACGCAATCTCGCCAAGTGCCGTCCGCAGAATCTTTGTGGCATAAACGGATGCACGAGCGTCCCAGACCCTGCAGGGAAGCGTTCTGCGGGCTTCCGGCTGGCCTCGGCTTCCTCCGGGCTGTGTCTGAGAGGACACGAGTCCCACGGGAATCTCGGGAGGGTCTCTGACAAGGGGCGGGGGTCAGGACAGGGGCCCTCGTGTCCAGAGAAGAACCCCAACATCTCAGACACCTGCCCAGCTTGCAGAACAGGCGACTGCCTTCTTCTCTTCACGCCAGGGATGGGTTACATGCTTAGTATTTGTGACAGAAATGAAGACCAGCAAATCTCTGAAATCTCCATTCAGAGCTTCCTTATGGCCCAAGACACCGAATTGCGTGTTCCCCAAACATGCCTTTTTTCTAAAAGTAGCATAGATGAAATTCTAATGAAAGAGGTCCCTGAGAACCTAAATATCTAATGTGTTTTTTTAAATTTTATAATAGTTTATTTTCAAATTGGTTTACATATAACACCCAGTGTTCATCCCAACACGTGCCCTCTTTAATATCCGTCACCCCCTCTCCCCCCTCCCTACCTCCCTCACCTCCCTCACCCTCAGATTGTTCTTAGTCTTTGAGAGTCTCTTATGGTTTATCTCCCTCCCACTCTGTGTCTTTTTTTCCTTTCCCCTTTTCCCCTCCCCATGGTTTGCTAAAATAGTAATAACAATGCAGCAAAGATAATAATGATGATCTTGTTGACTTTTAAAGTTTGTGAATTGGGACTGCGGTTACTATGCATGCTATTTAAAAAAATTGTTTTAATGCTTATTTATTTTGGGGAGAGACAGAGACAGAGCATGAGCAGGGGAGGGGCGGAGAGAGAAAGAGACACAGAATCTGAAGCAGGCTCCAGGCTCTGAGATGTCAGCACAGAGCCCGACGTGGGGCTCGAACTCACGAACCGCAAGATCATGACCTGAGCTGGAGTCGGAGGCTCAACCCACTAAACCCCCCAGGAGCCCCATGGCGTGTTATTTTTTTAAATTAAGATGAAGATCGACAGCATTACTCATGAGATTTTGATGGTGGTAAGATTTTAGTTCTGGCATTCTTGGCTTAAGAAGGAGTATCGCAGGCAAGCTATCTGTTTTCAATTTATTGATGCTTTCTTATTCATTTTGTTTTTGTCCCCTGATAGGTAAAATATCACCATTTCCTGCAAATAGTACAAAAAGTTAAAAAGGACTATGATTTCACGAACAATTAGACTATATTTAAAAAAGACAAATATTATCTTGCTCTTTTGGTTTCTTCCCTGTAGCTTAATTATACACTACAAATCTCTTGCATAAGTAGCCTATTAACTAAATACACAGAGCTCAACCCCACAGGAAAATAGACTTCGCAGTGAGTTTTCCTAAACTGCCTTGCTGGAGAGTACGTGTTATCATAAAATACTGTGGCCCTTGATTTGAAGAGAATGGCTTCATGTCAATAGGCAGCATATCTGTCTTCTAGAAAGATCAACATTCCCACTAGGGAAGCTGTGTCTTCCTCCCAGAGATGAGCCTTCCACCTGCTACATTCGGGTCCCCGTGACACCATACACCTCCCACCTCCCACTTCTGTCCACTCCACGTCCTTCTCAGGTTCAGAGGTGGGGAGCTGGCTTCCGAGGGCTGACACAAAGAGTTTTCATAGTTTGAGCGGATGGCCCTTCATCTTCAGTGTTTGTTCCAAAGCTGGAAGGTACATTTCCGGTAGTTGGGCCATAGAGTCAACACAGCACATTCTGAGATGAGCCTTTGCTTCTCGAAGGGGCAGCCACAGCAAGTCAGGCTTAAACCGTGTTGAAGAGAAAAGGTCACATAATTCCATCTGTCCTTCCAGGACACTGGATCGACCTGACGCTTTCCAGTTCTCCTGGGTTTAGTTAGTTATTTATGTGCTACAAAGTGTGTATATTTAAGGCATGCAATGTGATGGTGTAATATACAGATACGTAGCTAAATGACTACCACTGTCAAGCTAGTTCGCATACAATCTCCTCACATGGTTAGCCTCGTGTGTGCTTGATGGAGCACCTAGTCTGCTCCCAAACTTGCAGATATGGTCGGCATTGTTAGCAATAGTCGCCATGCTGCACTTTAGCTCTCCAGACGTCCTCAGCCTGTGTGACCCCAGTGTGTGCCCTTTGACCTACATCTCCCCATTTGGCCAAGTCCCTGCCCCCCCTGGGATTCAGCAGGCTCACTCCTGGGTGTCTACCCGAAGGAAGTGAGATCTGTATCCTGAAGAGATATCTGTGCCCCGTGTTCACTGCAGCACTATTCACAGTAGCCAAGACATGGAAATTCCCTAAGTGTCCATTAGAGGAGGAATGGATACAGAAGAAGTGGTGTATGTATACAAAAGAATATTAGTCAGCCATAAAAAGAAATCCCGCCATTTGCTATAAGATGCATGAACTTGCAGGACATTACACTAAGTGAAATAAGCCAGACACAGGGAAAAAAAAAACCTACATGATCTCACCTATATGTGGAATCTAAAAAAGACAGTTCCATAGACGCAGAGAGAAGAAGAGTCATTATCACGTGTTTGGTTTTGATCGCTGGCTCCCAACAGAAAGGATCTCATGTATGTGTTTAGTGGCTTATAAGTCAATTTGCATATTTAGCATTGCCTATAAATAATAATCATGTTTAAAGAATTTTGACTGGGGTATCTATTCTCTTTTTTGGGACTGTGTTAAAACATTTTTTTAAAGCTGAAATAGACTGGGGCACTGGGTGGCTCAGTCGGTTGAGCGTCCAACTCTTGATTTCAGCTCAGATCATGATCCCAAGATCATGAGCCCCAGGTCAGGCTCTGTGGTGAGCACGCAGCCTGTTTGGGTTTCTCTCTCTCTCTCTCTTCCTATCTCTTCTTCTGCCCCTCTCCCCCACCTCTAAAATAGAGGGGGAAAAATAAATTTAAGAAAAAACTAGAATATGCTTCCCCGATACATAAAATCTCTGTAGCCTGATGACTATCTGGGCCAGAAGTAAAAGATAACTACAGGACTTTTAAACAGGATTTCTCCGAAAGAGCCTTAGGAAGGAAAGATGAACTTCATAAGCTTTGAATAAATCCACTCCTTCACAAGAATTCAAAGTTAAAAATCTCCTGCTCCCCTCCCAGTTCAACCAGGCGCGGAGAATGAGCTGGGGAAATGTCTGAACCAAAGGGTAAGTCATACTCCACATTTTGTCCTCTCGAGGCCAGTGTATCTCACCCAGTACAACACCCTCCCACTCAACCCTAGAAGGCACTAACAGCAGGATCTTTTAAGCCTGAATGACATCCCATAGTATGATAGTACGTCTATCAAAACATCAGGTTGTATACTTTAAATATGCACAGTTTCTCTTTGTCAAGCATACCTCAGTAAAGCTGGGTAAAAAACAGACAAGAAAAAGATCAGGTTACAAAGTCATTGGTCCTACCAAGCGTTCTGGCGACAAGGGCCCCCTCAGAGGAAGCATTATTCCTTTGGATTCCAAGTTGTGGTGCAAGCCAAGGGTGCAGTGTACCATCTTACTGTCTAAGAAAAGGGTCAGAAACCTATTGGCATCTTGGTATGTGGACACGTTCGTTGCATTTTGATGAGAGTGCTGAATGGCTGCTGGTAAAATGTAAGCAGAACAGCGGGAAATACGTGAAGATTATCAACGTCCCAACAGACACCTTTGCAATGCATTCAGATGACATTTTTAAAGTCACTGATAAGTGAAGCATCATAACGAATGGAGAACTCTGACAGAGAAATGTCGTGTGATTGGAAATTAAAATAACACAAATGTGCCGGGTCTCTCCGTCTCTGTCCTTCCTCCAGAAAGTACAGTGGAGCCCTGGGCCCAGCCTGGCAGCAGTAAAATCAAGGCCACAGTCTCCCGACCCACCCTCAACCCAAAGGTTGTAGGAGCACAGGACCCCACCCGGGCTCCCCAGGCTGACCTGCTTCTTCTTCCTTCACTCAGAGCACCCAGCTCACGCTTGTCTCCTCCCCCAAAGGCAACAGCGCGACACGCCAGATTTTTACTAAATGAGGCAGAACTAATTCAAACAACAGACTCCCGATTGGGAGGATAGTTTAACAAGGTTATGGGGACACCGTTCCAAGGGCCATTGACTAACGACACGAGTCCCCTCCCTCGTGTGTGATTTCAGAGCACAAAAGTCAGAGATTCAGCCAGAGAATTCCTAAGCCTTCTCATGCTTCTAAATCTTATGAAAGGTAGCAAGAAATGATTTTGCAGAAATGACATTTGATTTAATAAGCACTCATCCACACTTTTGGTCACTTTTGTGAGATGAGAAGTTTACGACTACCGGTCCTCGCTTGTAGTGAGACAGTGCAAGGCAAGCTCATCTCCTCTGGGGGGATTGGCTATCTTCCTCCATGGGGTCCTCTGTCCAACTCCTGAAATACAGGCCACAGAACCCACGGGCTTCCTCACCCATGAAGCGATGCTGTTCATAACAGTTCCCGCTCTGAGGGCTCTTGTGTGGATTAGCCAAGGCACAGACTTTGATAGGCTTGGTAAATGTTAGACACTTGTAGTTAACAACTTGGGATTTCGAGGAGGTGCCAACAGATATATGCATGGACCCACTAAGTTAAGATCACCTACAATGTTCACTAGGATTTGGGGTATTAAGTATGCTGAAATGAAGAGGTGGCTGTAACATATTCAATAAGTAACCACAACCTTGCCTCCCGTAAACCAAGTTTTCCTGTTTCCAGGATTCTATTGTTTTTTAAACTGGACAGCCCACTGTTTTGTCCAGTGCTTGAGTATTCTTTTAAAGTACATTGAATGAAAAATGCATATCCATAGCACTTATTTAAATATTACTATGTGATGTTAAAGGAAGAGTAATGTCATTTTGTTGTAAAATGACAAGTCTCAGGGAAAATATTAAGAAAAAGCATTAGGTAGCAAGCGGAGAAGAGAATTCTATATATATTAAAAAAATGGCCGTTTACATTAGATTGAAGTAGGATTCTGAGAAATAATTCCTAAATATATAGTTTGAAAAGATAGATGGGTAAAGAAACACTGAAGATATAATTTAACACTAAAGTAACATTTATTTGAGCAATTTTAGCCTCGAGTGAAAACTAAATTTCCTAAAAAGTAACTTGTTGTCTCTGTGTATCCCCAAATATAAAATGAAGAGATGACTTACTGCAAATCCAGAAGCAGCAAAGGATTTTGCACTGTTTTTGCCAGGATAAAAACTAGAGAGAGAGAGAGAGAGAGAGAGAGTTAGATAGATAATGTATGCATTTACTATTCTAATTATTTGCCCAGGACACACAGACACAAAATATCACATAACTCTGGGAGGAGGTGAATATTTCTATCAGATTTGTTTGTTTGTTTGTTTTTTGAGAGAGAGAGACAGCACATGTGAGAGCAGGGAGGGACAGAGAGGGAGAGAGAGAGAATCTTAAGCAGGCTCCATGCCTGCCACAGAGCCTGACGTGGGGCTCAATTCCAAGACCTAGGGATCATGACCTGAGCGGAAATCAAGAGTCAGACGCTCAACTGACTGAACCACCCAGGTGCCCTTTTATAATATTTTTAAAAATACAGAAATGTGTTGTTTGAGTTAAATTCTATCACAAAAAAAAACTAGATTTTTTTCTAATCAGAAAAGTAAATTACATGTTCCTTGGTATTTACCCCCCAAAAGTTGAAAACTTATGTCCACACAAAAACCTGCACATGGATGTTGAAAGCAGCTTCACTTATAATCACCAAACCTTGGAGGCAACCAAGATGTCCTTGAGTAGGTAGATGGATAAACAAGCCGGTCCATCCAGACAACTGAATATTATTCATTACTAAAAAGAAACAATCGTTCAATGACAAGACATAGAGGGAACTTAAATGCGTATTACTAAGTAAAGACGCCAATCTGGAAAGACTGCTTTCTGGACGCTTCCAACTCTATGACATGCTGTAAAAAGCAAACAATGAAGACAATAGAAAGATCGGTGTTGCAAACGGGTGGGGAGACTTGAATAGGTGGACGACAGGGGATTTGGGGGCCGTGAAAATTCTCTGTGGGATATCATTACGGTAGATACATGTCATTAATATGTCCGAACCTATTAGTCCAAACCCAGGGGAAGTACAAGACCAAGAGTGAACCCCGGGTCATGACAATGTGTCAACTGACATTCATCCTTGGCAAACAGAGTTCCACTCTGGTGACTGCCATTCGTAGTATGGGAGGCTGTGCGTGGGCAGAGTTGGAGGGTATACAGGTGTCTGTGCTTCCCTCTCAATTTTATTGTAAACCTAAAACTGCTCTAAAAAGAAATAAAGTCTTTAAAAATAGAAATAAAAGCATGCAAAAGAGAAATTATAAATATCAATAGAGGAGTTACGCTAAGTTCCGAAGAACAGACAATTCTATAGAACGTATCTTATAAAAGGGAAATCCTTAATCTGTAGATGTGCTAATCATCTCCAAGGTAAGATGAGGCTAGCTGCTTGGGCATCAAAATTCGAGAAAGTAGTAGGAATTATCTGGAATATGCTTACCTTGGAGAAACATCCAACACTAAGCCTCTGAGAAAATGCATTTCGCAAATTAGAGGTTTATTATTCAGTCTAGACCAATTCAGGTGCCAATAATGGGTGCTTTCTCGAAGCCAAGCGTAAATTAAACAGCTCTCCTTGGCACTGAGAAAAGACCCTCATAAAGAGAGAAGAGGCTTTCTGTGTGTCCTTGAGTACTTGACTGAGGCATCTTTGTCTCTATTTCTGCATTCGAAAAGTCAGAAATAAAACATGCTTCTAAAATTGCTTAAAGACCCCTGGTAGAAAGGTGAGGAATTCCACTGGCATCTTTATGGAGCAGTACATCAGAGGCCTAAAGGCTGTGGAGAAAAAGGGCATCGCCTGGCAATAAATGGTTTCAGACGCAACAGCAAATTAAATGCAAATGTAATATTAAATGTAATCTTAGTATGTCAGACCCTCCAAAAAGCCATTTCCTTGGGTATTTGAACCTGGAGGTCACATTCATTTTGAGAGTATATGAATGTTTTAAAGCTACAGTTATTTATAAGTGATTGGTTATATACTTTAAAATGTTGCAACTTCAGCTCAATGGCTTAAGTGACGGGACATAAAACCTTTGGAAGAACATGGGTGAGTTATAGTTCGGGAGGCATAAGGTCAAGTTTTAGGGTTGATTCTAATTTTACTTCAAAGATGAGGAAACAAGGTCACGGAGTCGACCCCTAGTTGGGGTGAAATCCTTAAAATTCACATGTCTTTGAGTGGACCACTGTCACAGAATCAGAAATATAGGCATCAGCAGATGGGTTAGTTGATTTAATTTTCAAGTTCTCGATGCCTACTCTTTACTTTAGAAGGAATGACATGATTTAAAGTGGCCTTTGTTTTTAAAATGTGTAACAATTTCCCTGTTGTTGAGGGTATCATGCTCTCAAATTCAATAAATAAGATATTTTTTAATCTTTTGCCTTTTTTGAAGATGATGTTAGTTTTAAAACAGAGGCCCCAAGTCCTAACACTACTCCCTTCCAGACTTGGGGTATCTGTCCACTCCCCTTGAATCTGGGCTCTGCATCTAGCCTGACCAACAGAATATGGTAAAAGGGACACTGCTAGGTGCTAGGCCCGGATCCTAAGAAACTGTCATCCCCAACGTTTTCTTTTAGGGGAGAAAGTCCAAGTGCCCAAGAGAGATCCGCAGAAAAGCAACCACAGTCTTGAGCCCTCAACCTACAGCTGAGCTCCCAGCCAACACCCTCATCAACTTGCGGGCCACATTGGGTGCCATCTTAGAAGTGCGTCCACACAGATCCGGGAACAGAATAAATTATTGCTCTCATTGGAAGCCATTCGATTTTGGGATGAAGTCTCCTGTAGCTACAGGCAACCAGGACAGATGTGGGTACGCGGAAGCAGGGTGCAGCCATAACAAAATACAGGCACTGGTTTGAGGACAGCCGTGTGTAGAAGCTATAATGGCCTTGGGAAGAGTTTAGCAAAGTCTCAAAGAGCTCCAGCACCAGAGAGGAGAATGGAATGGCCTCAAGGAGACTGTCCACGGGAATCCAAGCCCTCAAGGCCGCTTTCTCTCTCTGAAGCAAAAAGAAAAAGGGGAAAGAAGTTGCAAAAGCTTGAGGAAGGGCACTCAGGTCACGGTGCAGCAGAAAGTGTGGCAAATCTGTTGCCTGAAATCGTGTGAAATTGGGAACGTGCTCTTTCGGTCGGCTCGGCCACCCTGACACGGACATTCATCTCTCCTGGGTCTGGAGGCAGGAGGTCCGAGAGCAAGATGCTGACAAGGTTGGTTCCTGGTGACACTTCCCTTCTGGTCTTGTAGACGGCTCCCTCCACACGTGTCCTCACAAGGCCTTTCTTCTGTGTGAGTGGAGAGAGAGGGGAGACCCCTCTTTGGTGTCTTCTCATCTTTCTCTTGATTAGGGCCACCCCCTGATAACTTCATTCCGTCTTAACTAACTCCGTAAGGGCCCCATCTCCACATACAGCCACATGGGGAGTTGGGCTTCAACAGACAGATGTGAGGAGGACACAAGACGGTCTATAACATGAAGATAATGACCTGAACGACCTAGCTGAGGAGAATCCCAGTCAAAATAGTAAAAGAGCCAAGGGCATTTGTCTGTTGCCCGTGATAACATACAAAATGCAATAAAAATGCTGAAGCAGAAACTCTTAACTGTGGAGGATCCGTGACTGGCCGAGCTGATAAACAAGAGATGTTCTCCCTCCCAGCTTCTCCAGATGATGGCAGACCACGCGGTGCCCGGTCTTTGCCACCTCTAGCAGGATGTGATGCTGCAGTAACAGGGTCAGGGTTTCGGCCAGTGGGAACGGACTGGCCTTGAGGCTGGAAATGGGAGGTGGATTCTGGGATCAATATTCTGACCCGACGGTTGATATGGTTTGTGGGTTTAGAGTTCGCCCTCCGAGAAGTTTCGCTTGTTTTTTCTTACTTACTACCACAAGTCATCTTTCTTGATAAGTGTTTTTTTGTGTCAATTACAAGAATGGTTCTTGATGCCCCCTGACCGAAAGTTTCTTTGCTTCGCATCCGTCCTATGACACAGCCAATAAGGGACCCAGAGTGATCGCCTTTCAAAAGTGCTACGTAACTAACAGACAGGCCATCCCTCCACGTGAGCAAGTTTCAGAATCCCCCGAATGTGCAACTCGACTCTGGGATTATTTTTACCGTAGGAAGAGCAATGACAGAGTGGTTCGTCCGTGCCACAGTGATGCTGAGAGCCACCGCCATGACACCAGCTAACGCGTGCTGGTTCTCAGGTGGGCCAGAGCCTGACCCAAGCACACCTCACGCATTCGCCGATTTCACCCTCGGAACAACCTCTGACTTAAGTACTTTATTTATCGCTCACATTTTGCAGAAAAGTAAACTGAGGCACAGAGTTTCACTAACTTGACTAAGTTTATGAGGCCGGTAACAGGTGGTTGAGCCAGGGTTCCAAACCAAATACTCTCCAAGCTAAGAATATTCCATCGAAGAACACAAGATACCTGGGGAGACAAAATTAATTCCATCTGGTACCGTGAGCTTAGGCTCACAATGGAATTAGTCTCAGTGCTTGGAATCTTGTATTTCATGAAAAAACAGAGACGCTGAAGTCCTGCTTGGGAGCCAGAGTATTTTTAAATGGCTTTATTTGCAGCACTCACATTTCATTATAAATCCTCGTTTCCGCGTGTTTCTATCTCATCGAAACATTATGTCAGGATCGCGACTTACTCCAGGTTAGTGTCATGAGCAGGTAGCATAGTGCCTGTAGCAAGTATAATATTTTAATTAATTCACAGTGAAGCACAAATGAGGTAGAGTCACGAGCCGAGGCTAGCTTGGGCTGCAGGTGAGGCCACCCCAGAACCGAAGCACTGAGCTCTTTATTGCAGTGACTCGGTGCTGCCTCACGCCCTCCCTCCACGGCCGTCTGTGGCTCTGCTGTTTGCAGAACCTAGCCACACCACTCTGCCCTTGACGCTTGCGAAACGCCTAGGCCAGGCTGACTTTTTTTTTAAATATTTATTTTTGAGAGAGAGACACAGAGCATGAGAAGGAAGAGGGACAGAGAGACAGACAGAGACACAGAAGCCGAAGCAGGCTCCAGGCTCTGAGATGTCAGCACAGAGCCCGACGCGGGGCTCAAACTCATGAACTGAGATCACGACCTGAGCCAGTCAGACACTTAACTGGCAGAGCCGCCCAGGAGCCCAGTCTAACTTTTTAAAAAAGGATTAAGCTTGAGCGTGCATTTCCATAAAGCTCCAGACTGATGAGGAGAAGGAAATGTGTTTTTTTAGCCACAACAACTCAGAGGAGTGAGGAGACCAGCGTCCGTTGGGAAGATGCTGTCCACCCTCCTCCCGCCAGCGGCCCTAGTCAGAGCAGAGCTAGCAAAGCAGCCACAGCTTGGGGAACAGTGCAGGGGGAAGGAGAGCCGGGCTCAGGGGCAGAGACCCCGGGAGCAGGGGAGAGCCGGCCTGGGGACCAGCAGCTGCAGGGGTGGTGTGAAGGTGCGAAGCGTCCCCCGTGGATACAAGGACACCCGGTGACAGGAGAGGACCCTGCCCACGCCGCAGGTTCCCCGCTGTACTTGGCTAGGTATTCTGTACCAAGCCCATCCCCACCTGCCCTGCAAAGACCGTTACCCGGAGCAGGGGCACTCAGATTATGGAGAGCAGCATCTGAGTCTCCTTCCGTCTCCAAAGTTTATCCCCACCCTTGTTCCCCGGTTCCCAAAATACTAACACACAGAGTCACTTTCAGCATCGACAGAGGGAGTAGTGCGAGCCCTCTCCCTCTGTCCATCTCACTTAAGTCTTGCCACCTGGACTTCTCCGGCCTGTTCCAAGCCCCTGACCAGCCCCCGTGGGATACTGGAACGCCTCACCTTACGCTCCCCGAGAGGGCTGACAAGCAGGGACGGACGGGCTCGTGTGGGACCACGTCGGAGGGTGACTGGAGAAGACTCGCACCGCTAACGAGACCCGCAGGCGGCCCGGGGGGCGGGGGACGGCAGGGCAGGGTCTGAGCCCGCGGGAGACCCGGCTTCGGGGCCCCCGCAGGGAAAGGCCAAGTGCGTCCCGCGGTGAAGCGTGGAAACCTCAAACACTCGTTCGCTCACTGGCCTAGATTCTGGGTTTCTCTATTAAGACCAGGATGGCGTGCCCTGGCAGGCAGCTAACCCTTTTTCCTTTTTTAAGAAATAAAAACGGATATAGAGAAAGTGGAGAATCCGAAAATAGGATCTGTCTTCTAATCAGAAAGAAATCCCACCAGCCCGGCTCGGGCCGCATACACACAGTTTGCCTGAAATGTTTAAAAAAAAAAAAAAAGGAAGAAAGGAAGGAAGGAAGTGAAAAGTTCTTTTATTTTGGGTTCGCTTCACTCTTTCTGAAGACCCCCCCCTAAAGTTTTAAAATAAGATAGCATTTTGTGTGCCTGAGGTCTTTTAAAAATCACCCCCTATTATTTGAGAGCAAAATCGGCTGGAAGCTTTTTTTTTTTTCTGCAAAAAGATATTTAGTTTTATCCTCGGGGCGGCAGAACCAGCAATTATGAAAGTAACCACCGCTAGACAAAGGGAAATTTATCAGCCGAGGTGATTCACAGAGACTCAGAAGGCAGGTTGCGTTTGCTGAACTGTCCCTTACTCAAAAGCGCCTTTCAGCATCAGAGATACTTTCCTAATATATTTTCTGAACTCCAAATATGATTTCATGAAACCTTCACGGCAAAATTCCCTCTATGTGTGTCTCCTTGTGCTCCTATTTTTTTTAATTTTTTTAATGTTTCTTTTTTGAGAGACAGAAATAGAGCATGAGCAGGGGACGGGCAGAGAGAGAGAGGGGGAGACACAGAATCCGAAGCAGGCTCCAGGCTCCGAGCTGTCAGCTCAGAGCCCGACGCGGGACTCGAACACACGAACCCTGAGATCATGACCTGAGCCGAAGTCAGATGCTTAACTGACTGAGCCACCCAGGCGCACCCCCCACCTTTTATCGTGGTGTGGAATCGCGTGACGGTGCGTGTGCGTGGTAAACACTCCACCTTCAAGACAGGATTTGCAAATGTCCGTCATCACCAGAGCCGATGCCCAGACGGCCCTTGCCGCTTGCCGGCCACTGGGCACGCATTTGATGCCTCTGACCCGAGTTATGCTTCGCATGAAGCCAAGAGTAGCACCGAGGTCGGCCTCCCCGGTGTAGACGAGGAGCCCAAGGTGGCGGCTGTTTCAGTCCCTCCCTCGGACTCAGAGCTGGGGTGTGCGTGGCCGGGCGAGGATTCCCACTCGGAGATTGTGGTGGAGAGCCAGCCTCCTCGTAACCCACACGCGCCCCTGGCCACCTTGCTCTCCCCTTCGCCATAGGAAGCTCTCTTCTCCGGCTCACTGTCGAGCTCCTTGCCTCCCTCCAGTCCAGACTCCATAAGAAGGCCAAGTGACTCTTTCGGAAAGAAAGCCTGGGCCTCGCGGTGTGGGAATCATACCATGTCCATGCCGTGTGTGCGGCTTCTCCTGGTCGACACACCACCTCTGAAATCCATCAGCTCGCGCTGGTCAGCAATCGGCTCCGCACACGATTGTCCGATGGCGGCGAGGTCGCAGCAGCGTTAGCCGGGGAGGGGGGCGGGGGGCGGGGACTGGGAGAAGGCGGACGGTCCCCGGGGTGATGGAAGCCTCCATCCTGATCTGGGTGGTGATGGATGCAGTTACACGTGTAAAGAGTGGCTGCTCAGTGCACCTCTAGGCAGCGTGTGCCTCAGGAACCATGACACAGCGGGGGGGATGCTGTTGAGAAGAAGCCAAGGTTATCACAGCATTTCCTGGCTCCAAAGTCTTAAATAATTTCCCACCGGCATACACATAAAAGTCCTTCTCGAGCTTCTCCAGCCTGACCCGGCGTGGCCTCCTCCCTCGGGATCATGTCCCGCCTGCTCCGCTTTCTCTGCAGCGGACCTTATGGGAAAGGGGGGTTCTCCTCCTCCTCAAACACTCCCAACCGCCCCGTCCTCCCTCAGGGCTCTGGACGTGCGCCCTTCCGTGCAGAACGGCACCTGTTTGCCTGCGCGGCACCAACTCTATTTTGACCTCAGTTTCTATGAGAAAAATTAGTCGCCACAAAATACCCTCTCGTGGCATTGGGTGCCTCTCCATGTTAGCATTAACGCGTCGTGATTTTTTATGGTTTCGCTGCTGCCAGTTTTCTTTGTTTTTTTTTTACAGACTTTATATTTTAGAACAGTTTTGGGTTCACAGCAAAACGGAGCAGGAAAGGAGAGGTTTCCCTGAGACGACGCTCAGTCCCACGCGCACGGCCTCCCCCGCCGTCCACGGTTGGTACCCTATTTTCGTTTTATGATTCTTCCACCGATGTCTGCTTCCCTTTTGGAGAGCCAACTCGATAAGGGCAGGAACTTGACCTACTTTTGTTCAAGTTGGTTTCGGCCACTCCGCTGATGCACACTTGCTTAATAAGTGTTTAACGAGCCGACCGCCCGCGGGGCTCTTTTTGGACCCAGATCCCATCCTTGATCTGGCCTACTCTGCAAGCCAGGAGATCCGACTCAAGCACTTGCTAGTGGATATGCGATCGGAAGCTTTATTTCTTTCTGAGGAGGAAAGATAAAACTCAAAGGCGACTTTTTAAAATAAATATAATGTTTTGTCAAGTTACTAACACACAGCGTGTACAGTGAGCTCTTGGTTTTGGGGGCAGATTCCCGTGATTCGTCACTTACACACAACACCCAGGGCTCATCCCAAGAGTGATTTTTTAAAGGCGTACGTTTCCGTAAAGGCGATGGTGCCAAAGGCAGAGTGACTGGGAACTTCCCAGTCTGTAAATTTACCCTTCCTAATTAAACGGAAGGAAGTTCACTTGAAGCTGCACTTACCTGCTTCTGACAGGTCACATGACTTCTTTAGAATTGGAAAATAGAGGGGCGCCTGGATGGCTCAGTAGGTTGAGCATCTGACTTTTGATTTTGGCTCAGGTCATGATCCCAGGGTTGTGGGATCGAGCCCCGCGTCAGGGCCCATGCTAAGCATGGAATCTGCTTGGGATTCTCTCTCTCCCTCTCTCTCTGCCCCTCCCCCACTCATGCTTGTTCTCTCTAGCACTCTCTCTCTAAAATACAAAAAAAAAAGGGCCCACATAGGTGGCTTGGATGGTTAAGTCTCTGACTTCGGCTCAGGTCATGATCTCATGGTTCGTGAGTTCGAGCCCCGTGTCGGGCACAGTGCTGACAGCTCAGAGCCTGGAGCCTGCTTCGGATTCTGTATCTCTGTCTCTCTCTGCCCCTCCTCAGGTTGTGCTTTGTCTCTCTCTGTCTCTCAAAAATAAATAAACGTTTAAAAAAAAGAATTGAAAATATAATTCTGAATACAATAATTATCTTCTCTTCTGTTTACAGTGAATATCTGAGGGGTATCTTAGTGGCTATGACCCAAAATAAAAGTGGAGGGAAAATAAACAAAAAAATAAAGTATGAAAGCAAGGAAGGGAGGGAGGAGGGAAGGAAGGGAACGTGCATCACCGTATAGAACAGGACCAGGAAGACGGTCTATCGCTCCCCATTCCAGGCCTGCCCTGGTCCTCAACCGCTGAGAACCTTGACTTGCCCACATAGCTTTATAAAACCTTTCTCACCTTTATCGAAGCCATAGTCCTTGATATTTTCTATTTTATTCCATCGGATTCAGTTCCATTATACTCCCTGACACTTGAGTCTATTCTGTTCTCTGCTATCCTACTTCAGAACTCTGCTTTGCAACCCGCCAAATTAACTTGCCAGGGTGACATGCCTTTCTGAGAAGTCGGCAAGAAGCTGGAATTGGTGATTTCAAAGTAGAACCAACCGAGATAAGACAACAAGAACTCTGGTCAAATTGGCCCGCAGCCTCCGTGGAAATGGGAGGCCTCATTTTCATTGTCTGCGTTTCCGTTCGTCAGGGCCCTGCCTCGTTGGTGTGCCTCTTCTTCCCCAGAGGCAGGAGCTACAACAATTGTAAAGGCTTAGCAGAAATCTTGTAAATGAGCACGGAGGGAATCTTTCCCGGAGTTTCCCTGAAGTGTGCTGGTTATCAGGGGTGTGGAACAGAGGCACGTGGTCCTAGACACCTGTTCAGTGAGGAGAGGCCCCTTTGCGGTCAAGACCTGCTCGGAAGCTTGAACCTAAAGTATGCACCGTTTAAAAGTCCTGAAATGAATTGAATGCCACACAAATCAACCACCGAGTGAAAACCACACATCCATCTGTTCAGCCCTGTGACTCAGACACTCGCGTACACCTCCAGTCAACTCTATACCTTTCAGAGGCGAGGATGTCTGGGTGACTCAATCAACTAATAAAAGCGATAGCGCCGTGCGTGGGTCTAGACACATGTATTTACTACTTTCTGGGGGATCTAGAGAAATCGACGGACTGTTTAGCTTGGCGATCGGTTGTCACGGCAACGCCTGTAAACGAGTTTAATTACTGGCCAGAGGACAGGTTGAGATCATCCGTGGAACTGGCAACGCGTGTTAACGAGTAGAGGCAGAGCGTCTCCTGTTAGCAGATTTCCAGGGACCGGCCGCGGATTCCCAGCTCAGTCAGTGTCTGCGAGGGAATGATTGAAGGCGTGATTCACGTTTGTTCCGAGTTTTTCACGAGACGTCAAAAGAAAGGAATCCAAACTTTGTAACATTCTGAGCACCGATAGCGACAGCGAGACAGGCGTCCCCCCCTCTCATCTTTCTGGACCGTCTCCATCAGGTTCCACACGTCTCTTAAGCTTTAATAACTTCCCTTCTGTGACTCAGAAAGCAACTTCCAAAAGGTCGACTTTTGTGGTTGACCTGCCCACAGCGTCCTGTTCTTCCCGGAATCTTGTCCACCAACATGAACAATTTTTTTTTCCATTATTTCCCGTGTTCGTTGTCCACAGGCGAGCACTTTCTCCACATCAGTTGTTCTCTTCCGTATCATCCTTCGATATTCTTTCTCTCGAAGGTCCATAGAAATACATGCCCTGAATTTTATCTTGACAAATGACTGCCTGGAACAGATCCTCTAAACTGAAGCTAAATGTAAAGGAAAGGGCCACGTGCCACTCCCGGGAGTGTTGCTTAAAATGTTTCTTTTCGTATGCCCCCTTCTCCTGCTAATTGGAACACGGATGTGATGACCGGTACTCCGGTGCCTTTTTGGACCCTGAGGATGAGGGCCACACCCTAGCGGTGCCAGAGGATGGATATCTCAGGTCTTCAAAGAACTGAGCTGTCCTGCTATGTCTGGGTGCCCCATGTCCAGGCCTTTGTGTGAGACACCACTTCCGGCACACCTGCATTTTCGGGCTACGGGAGGAAGGTTGAATGGCAGTTCAAAGTGCCATGCTATGGGGGCACCTGGGCGGCTCAGTCGGTGGAGCATCTGACTTCGGCTCAGGTCATGATCCTACGGTTTGTCAGTTTGAACCCTGTGTCGGGCTCTGTGCTGATGGCTCAGAGCCTGGAGCCTGCTTCAGACTCTGTGTCTCTCTTGCTCTCTGTCCCTCCCCCACTCATCACTCATGCTCTGTCTTTGTCTGTCTGTCTCTCTTTCTCAAAAATAACTGTTAGAAAATTTTAAAACTACTAAAGTGCCATGCTATCTAATAGTCTCCGAGGTGCAACGGGGTTCTCTGGGCCTCGGGCGAAACACAGAGAGGGAGCGGGCCAAGGGCATCTCTAGAAACCAAAAAACAAAAGACAGTTGTCGACTGTGTTCAAATACGCGCTCCATGCCAAGTTTTGAGGCACATCCAACCCACGATGAGGTACCACCATCCCCCCGCCCCGTCAGCATGGCTAAAATAAAAGAGACAGGGGGTAATAGGTGTTGGGGAGGGTGAGAGAAAAAAGAACCTCATGCCTTGTGGGCGGGAACGCAAACTGGCTCAGCCGCCTTGGAAAACAGTACGGAGGCTCCTCAAAAAATTAAAAATGGAGCTACCCTATGGTCCAGTAATGCCACTATTGGCTATTTACCCAAAGAAAATGAAAACACTAGTTCGAAAAGACACATGCACCCCTGTGTTTATAGCAGCATTATTGACAATAACTGAGATATGGAAGCAGCCCAGAAAGGTCCATCGGTAGATGAACGCGTAGACGAGATGTGTATACACAATGGAGAGTGAGTCAGCCATAGGGAAGAATAACGCCTTGCCACCTGTGACGGCACGGATAGACCTAGAGGGCTTTAGGCCGAGTGAAATAGTCAGACAGGAAAGACACATGCCGTATGATCTCACTCATAGGTGGGTTCTAAAACAAACCAAATGCATAAACAAACTAAAAAAAAGCAGAAACAGACGCATAAATACAGTGAACAAATGATGGTTATGAGAGGGGAGGGAGGAGGTCAGCAAAACGACAGATAACGGCCGCCCTCGAGGTGAGCATGGCACCGCACGTGGGAAAGTGACATCACGGCGTCGTGCCCCTGACCCTAATGTAACGTTGTGTGCCAGCTATGCTCGAATAAAAACAATTTTATTTTAAAACGACCCATGCCCTTTCCATGTTAAAGACGGTAAGTCTTACCCGAGGTCGGGGTTTGGGACTTGAATGTGTTATCTGCTGGTCTATGTTCCTTTTGTTCAACTGACATTGAAAATTCGTCGGCGCCCATTCAGTCTACTCTCACAAGCACGCTTGCCACGCGCAGCCCCGTGGACCCGCCCAGCTCCATCGTGAGCCTCTAACGCTTTCAAGTCAGCTGGGCCTCTTTCTTGCTGTGAACGCTTTTCGAAGTCAGCGCTGAAAGAGAAACCAGCATCACTTAATCAAGTTGTCTCTTTTATTGAACTTGCCTTTGATGTATGAAATCTTTCCAGATGAAGGGGAACGTTTTGTTTTATTAGAGATTAGCTCCCACTACTGTTTTCAGAGAACTTTCTGGCTCCTTTCCTCGGGAACTTGCTTTTAAATCAGCCCCGGAGACTCCAGACTCGGAGGCGCTTAGCAAAGGGCGTGCGGAACAGCGTCCGCGCCGCCGCCTCCAGAGGGCTCCTTCTGACGTCTCCTCGCTGGACAAGCACTTCGAAGCTCTCCGAACACCTGCCGCCCGAGGCCCCGCGAAGCAGCAGCATCCTGGGAGAAACCATGGGGAACGGAGCGATCACCCCCGCTTAGAAACGCGAGCAGTCGCGTCTCCTCAGTGGAGTAATAGCGGCGTCTTCAGCTGGACTTCTCGGGCTCCTTCTGTCTTGATGTTCTTCCAACTTGACAACACCACCGCTGGGTGTACAGTCACTGCTGCTAGGGTTGCAAGAATTTTCTTTTCTTTTCTTTTCTTTTTTTTTTTTCTGAGTGTGAGCAAATAATCCAGGAGACAGTAAGTATGTCATGATATTTTTATTTTTTCTTTTTATGCCGTTTTATTTTTCGTGCTTAAGAAATGGAATTGTTTTGCGTTTTTGCCGAAGGCTGGAGGAGAGCGATGAGGCGCTAAAGTTTGCCGAGATTGACATGCGTGGAGATTCGGCAAAACGTTTCCTCGGGTGCACGGACACCTGCTGTTCTGTGGCCAGCGTTAGGGTCCCCACGAAATGCTTTCTGTGCTCAGGATTCTTCCCTGATTAGCTCCACAGAAGCCGGGAGCCAGAGCAGCGGAAGGTCGCCTTACAGAAGCCCTGACTTTGCAGGTGAAGAAACAAGGCTCCCGGCAGGTGGCGGCGCGTGCGGTCAGGTCGCGCTCTGGTCGTGAGCGGCAGCCCGGGGAGCTGGGATCCGGGTGTACCCTTCCTCCTGTTTAGGCGGCTAGTTCTGCCCAACGCCCAGCTCTCTTGGGTCCCAGGCAGGGTCCTCCAGAGTCTGCCACTGTGACCCAGGGACCCCAGACCTGCAAACTTAACAGGGATTCCAAAGCCAGCCATAATGAAAGGGGCCTTGTCCTCTGGGGACCCCCAGGAAGTCAGATCCTCCAGACCCTGAGCACCGTGGGCGGAACGGTGGTCAGCAGGGTGTTCATGGCAGTTCTGGCCTAGCCAAGCCCCAGAAGTGAGGCTCACAGATCAGTCTCTTCTCTCTTCTTCGTATCAGTTCCATTTAGTTCAGCGTATTCTATTCTATCCCACTTTATTTACTTTTACTTTATTTTATTATATTTGACTTTTTTATTTTCGCTTTATAGGATTCACTTCTATTTTACTGAACTTTTAAACAACAGCAGAGACCCTTCTGTGGAGACGTGCCCACAAAGGGTGTGATTTCCACTGTGCGTCTCCCCAGAGGGCCTGGGCAGGGCTTGAACTCCCCCTTCTCCGTCCCCACCCCTCCCCCTCACCCGGGGAGGGTAACTGCAGCTGGACAGGACTCTTGCTTCACAGGAGCATCCTTCAGTTCAAGAGATAACTGAATCCATCAGGCCAAAAACCAAAAAGCAAACCTGCCTTTTCAAGGAAAAGAAACAAACTATGAAGATGTGTTTTCCCCACTGCTCTGCCGTGGGCTACAGACCTGGTTTCTTGAGGGGTCCGTGGGTATGGGGTGAGGACCCCTGCAGCCCTCTGGGGGTCCAAGCAAATCCTTGGGGCCAGCAGAGTGTGCCTGAGCCACTGTACAGCTGTTGGAAGGGACAGTGGGGCCAGGTGAGTAGGAGGCGAAGGGTGATGAGCAGAAACTGTAGGACATAGGACCTGGGGCCCAGAACCCAGGATGCAGGACCAGGACACAGGTGCTCTCAGCCCTGGGCTTTCTGGGCACAGCCTGACCCCTCGCCGACCTCCTGAGACTGGGTTCCCAGGGGACACAGCCAGCCTGGCTTTTCTGTGAGCATCGTTGTGTCTCACTCAGTCCTACACTCCCGACTCTGGGCATTTTGCCCTGCAAGCAGGAGATGTTGGTTTAATAAACATTTATCTCATTCAACAAAGATGTATTGTGGACCCTCTGTGTGCCATGGTCCTCAGAACACACGAAGAAACAGTAGAAAGTGTCCAGACTCTTGTAAACTTGGCATTCTAATCAAATTTATGCTCTGATTAGTACGTAAATAACCAGGCCACCAATCTCAGCTATGACCGTGATGGCTGGAGGTGTAGGGGGACATCTGGACAGGTGGGGGCTGCTTTCCATGACCCTCGGGGGAGGCATGTTGGAGGCAGGCCGCTTTGACCTCAGACCTGAGCAGCAAGAAGGAAGCAGGCAGGTAAGAGACAAAAACGAGCTCCCGCATGGGGGGACAGCCCGGCTCCTGAGGCAGGGGCTTGCTCGGCTGTGGCAAGAAGATCAAGGGTATTGGTCTCAGCTGAGCTCAAGGGCTCGCATGGGGTCTGCTCCGGCTGCTGAAGCAGAACAGCGCAGACTTGGGGCAGACATGACTCGTCACTGTCTGGAGGCTAGACTTCCAGGATCCAGGAGCCTGAAGGTCTGGGGTCTGGGAAGAGTCACCTCCTGGTCCATCGATGGTGCCTTCTCTCTGTGTCCTCATATGGGGGAAAGGGCAAGGGCCCTCCCTGGGGGCTCTGTATAAGGACACTAATCCCATGAGGGGGTTCCAGCCTCATGACCTTATCACCTCCCAAAGGCCCCTCCGCCTGACACCATCACACTGGGCGTCGGGTGTCAACACATGAATTTTAGGGGCGTGTCAATCTGGTCTGTACCAGGGAGTGGTGGGAGGTAACGAGTCTCTACACAGAAGGAGCAGTACCTGCTGGCTCTTGGGGCCCCAGGGAGGAGTGGCGTGTTACTCCAAGGAAGTGAGAAGCTATAGGCAGGCTGGTTATGAGCCAGGGAGAGACGTCATCTCCTTGGGGTCTCACAGAGAGCTTGCTGGAGGCAGCATGTCGGGAGAGAGGCTTGTTGAGTTGAATGCATATCGCTGAACTGATTCTAAAAGGAAACGTTGTTTGGTCCCTTCCTACACGCCTTGATGGATACTCAATGCACACACGGTGAACACTTGCATCCTGAAATGTTCAAGCCCCCCTCTCCCCTCTCCCCCTGCCGGAGGTGCAGGGGGGCTGAGGGCCGCCGGACAGCGATGAGCAGCCACTTCCCATGGAGCACGGAACTACTTGCGGCGGTGGCACAGGAAATGCATGAAACGCCTAAATGGCTCTAATGGGATTTCAGGAATCAAATAGCATCGTTTGTCTATTTTCCACGTCACGGTGGGAGCACTTCGGAGCCAGGCTGTTTCCCTCCTGCCCCTGTTTGATCTTATTCTTGGAGTAAATCCTCACGGGTCCCACCTGACCCCTCAACCAGGTTGTGTCTGCACCCCCATTATAAGCCGTGTTTACCGAAGGTTTATAACTTGGCTGCCAAAACCAGTTGGCACTGAAACTGGAAACTTGGCGTGAACGGTTTGGCATCAACATTGCCCGGAAGCAGTTTTTCTATCTAAATCTGAGAAAAACAGGCTAGGTCATTTTCAAGTTATTTGTGTTATTCATGCATAAATAAAATGCAGCCTGACGGCTTCAAACAGTTGTTTGCTTTTGCACTCTTCAAAAATAGATTCGATCCAAGAAAAGTAACATTTGGTAAACAAATACTCCATGACGGACTGTTAAAAAGAAAAAAAAAAAAGAGAGAGAAAAAGTGGGCTGGAGTACATTAAATAGAAAGGGAAAATGGAAGTGTTTCAAAAGTCACTTTGTGTCAGAAAGTAGGAACTTGGTGAGGTGTTGGGGACTAGGGACACAGAGAGGCCCATGGACTCCAAATTAAACGTGTAAACAAGCCAAAGACAGGCTTTCAATCAAAATAAAGTTCTATTAAAATCTTAGGCGAAGCTCATCCCAGAACACTAGGGAACTAAATCTACGATGTTCCAG
Source organism: Paguma larvata (assembly GCA_030068075.1). NCBI lineage: Eukaryota > Metazoa > Chordata > Mammalia > Carnivora > Viverridae > Paguma > Paguma larvata. Next base: position 133,893,122 of record CM057828.1, read on the forward strand.
CAAGAAAGAAGCAAATGCGGGGCGCCTGGGGGGCTCAGTTGGTTAAGTGTCTGACTTCAGCTCAGGTCATCATCCTTCGGTTTGTGGGTTCAAGTCCCGCGTCGGGCTCTGTGTTGACAGCTTGGAGCCTGGAACCTGCTTCAGATTCTCTCTCTCCCTCTTTCTCTGCCCCTCCCCTGCTCACGCTCTCTCTCTCTCTCTCTCTTTCTCTCTCTCTCTCGAAAATAAAATAAAACATTTTAAAAAATTGAAAAAAGAAAGAAATGATTTTTAAGCAAGTTTTCTAAGATCAGTGGGCAGAAGTTAAAAGGAAGAAAAGAAGATATGAATGTTATGTGAAAATGTGCTGATTTAAACACACACACACACACACACACACACACACACACACACACACACACACTAATGATGTTTGAGGCCCCTCTGCCCATCTATGTGCTACCCTGAAAGTTTAGAAATGCAATTCGTAGGCTTCGAATTCCTGCAGCCAGCACGAGCTCTCTAAAAAGAGAACGTGACGGTCTAGACCTCTCTCCAAAGAAAGCCTTTCTGGCAAATTTAAAAGTCAGCCTTGACGTCAGGCACTTCTTGACAACACTGGCTTTGAGCTCGGCGGCGCGTGGGCAGAATGGACTTTCACTCTGGCCTCCCTATCAGCGGATGACTGCAAAGACCATGTAGGGCAAAGTAGAACCAAGCCAACTCAAACAGAAAGTAAAAATAAGTCAGAGAGGAAAAAAGGCGGAATGGAGAAGGGACAGCGTGCCACGGGCCCCACGGTATCTCTCTGCGGAAGGAATCGTTTTCACGGGTTTGCTTTCAGTGGATATGCCATTCAAATGGGTTTTTTGGGGGGATTTTTTAGCTGTTGTTACTGTTCAGATCAGATGCAGGAAAATCCATCCCTGGTAGTTCTCGGTTTAAAAAAAAAATAAAAAATTCATGCTTTTAGGGAGACCGTAAGCAGCACAACATAATTCTATCGCTTGTTGGCGGAAGAGTTTGCCACTTGGTGATTTTACCCAAGGATGCCCTCTGGCCATCGCTTGACCTGCAGGATCAGAGCAGTTCGAGCCTGCTGGGTAATTCCAGCGTCTCAAGGCTATTTTGCTCCCTAGGACCGTCACACTCCCCAGAAAGTCTCCAAGCGCCCGACCGTTTTCTCGGGCACACGCTGCTGGTGCTCCCCACTGCGGAGAAAGCCTATGACATCATCCGTTTCCTCTAACACCTAGGTCGTTCCCATAGCAATGACGTGACGCGTAGGATTCTGACGTGCCCAGCAGATTTCTGCACCGTCTAGATCTCACCTTCTTCACCGAGCAGTGTGAGCAGTCGCGCAGATCATCCAACAGAGAAAACTCCCGAATGGAAAGGTAAGAGTTGCAGGGACCACTACCTGCATCTCGCAGGCCGGAGACAGAACAAACGCCCAGCCGATAGGCCTCACGGGAACCGGCTGGTAAGACCCTAAGTGTTTTCTCAGAACTTGGGATTATTTCCAGCTGTGTTCTTTAGAGGTACACAGTCAGCCTCATCTGACTAGTTCTAGAAGTCAGTTCCTGGAGGCCTGAGATGCCTTTTATTTCTGTGTTCTCGGTTCCTAGCACAGACTCCGACTGTTAACAGGGCCTCATTAAACATCTGCGGAGTGCATGAGCCGTCCGGCTGGGATCGATGCTGCCGGTGAGGGTTTACACCCCCAACCGGAGAGAGACCTTTTGCTCTTGTTTTATTTCTTTATTTTTAAATGTTTATTCATTTTCGAGAGGCAGAGAGAGACAGAGAACAAGTGGGGGAGGGGCAGGGAGAGAGAGGGAGACACGGAATCCCAAGCAGGCTCCAGGCTCGGAGGTGTCAGCACAGAGCCCTACGCGGGGCTCGAACCCATGAACCGTGAGATCATGACCTGAGCCAAAGTCAGAAGCTTAACTGACTGAGCCACGCAGGAGCGCCTACATTCTTGTTTTAAAACTGGGGGAAAGGTTTGGAAGCTGAAAGAAATGTGTACCACTCGGCAAAAAGGAGTGAGTCGTTCTGATATATGTTTGTCCCACATGGACGTGAGGCTGAGGCCTGATCAAGGATCGGATCGGAGGGCAGGACGGGAGAGAACTGACAGTTCCTGGAACAACACACTCTCTGGCTACATATTCTAACACTTTGGGGTCCAACAACGGCAGGCGTAGCCGGCAGTCACGGCTAGGAACGGAAAGCCCAGGAGAGGCGGGCGCAGGGCGGGGGAATGCCCTGGAGAAACTTCTCTATTTCCTTATACAGTTTCTAACTGGGGAAAAACACTATATTTTTCATCCAACCTAGAGGAAGAAAGAAAGGAAACTCCACAGTCTCCGGCCGAATGGCCTCTGCACTTACGAGTCCCCTGCGCTTACGAGACAGAGCCGCCCGGGGCTGCCGCATGACGCCTGTGCGGACAGGTGCACATGTCACCTTGCACGCCGGGGGTGTCGAGCTCGGAGTCACCCACCGCTTTGTGGCTGCAGAGATGGGCGTTCTCTGTACTGAAACCGGAGGGGAGGAGACCCTCACTTTGGCCGGGAGTGAACCCGACCCGCACCCGCGTCCCGAAGGAACACAGCTCCCGCTCCTCAGCCCTGTGTCCTACACCTCGGGAAGTGAGAGAGGAACCTGAGTGGAGTGCCAGCATCCGTTCTTGGAACCCAAACAAGGAAGGAGCCTGGGGTGGGCTTCCGAGAGCCCTTTCCTCCCTCTGCACTCGCAGGATCTGTGACTTCACCCATCTGAGCCCCGATCACCTTGAATCTAAACTGAGGCTGCTCACACGCCCTTGCAGAGAACTCACCGGAGGGGACGGTCCGAGGGGACCTACGAGGTGCAGGTGTCCAGAGGAAGTTAGATTCGACCCCAGTCTGTCACAGCACGCGGCCACATGGCGGGAGAATTGGGGGCACCCTGCCTCCACCTCCAGCCTGATTCTCGTCCCTTCCTCCTCCGGACCGCAGTCAGGCCCTGCCTGGACGCACGCGCCCTGGAAACACGCGTGTGCTCTCTGGGGCCGCCGCTCCCCCCTCCCTGCCCCCCCAGCCCCAGGACGGCTTCACAGCACCCCACATAAAGGAACGGGTCAACCCCGAGCAGAGCCGGCCTGGCCAGGTGGCTGCCACTTGCCCTCGCCCTCTCCCTCTGCTCCTCCTGGCCTCCTCCTCTTCCCTGACTGCCAGGCTCCCTCCTGTTCTCGGGCCAAGACCCCCCGGCTTGACCTGCCCGGAGACCTCCCCCGCCTGGACTGTCCTGACATCTGGTCCTGATGCAAGAGGTCACTTCCTCCAATAAATACAGACTTTTGCAAGTAAAGGAGGCCCCGAGCTTCCCAAACCCTCTGGGAACCTTCTCTGTCGCACTCACTTCAGGTCTGTGGCCTGTGCCCTCACCCGCTCATTCCCGCCGCAGCGAGCTGGGGACTGTGCCGACAGATACCCCAGACAGCAGCCCTGGAGGCTGGGATCTGGGGTCAGGTGCTGGCTGACTTGCTCCATGGTGAGAACCCCCTTCCTGGTCCCCAGACGACCCCTTCTCGCCGCGTCCTCACATGGAGGGAAGGGCTCCCTGTCCTTTCATAAGGACACTGACTGCCTCATAAGGGACGCTGCCCCCTGAACTCCCAAAGGCCCTGCCTCCTAATTTCATGACTGGGGTTGGTTTTCAACATACGAATTTGGGGGTTGGGGGGACACAGTCCGTAGCGGTAGGTCTACATCAGCCCCCCCAGAACGTAAGCCCCGAGGAGCATGAGACCACTGCACAACGCCAGGGGGCGCCACTCCCGGGAAACACTGTTCACACATGCGGCCCCCGCTGGGCCCGACATTCTCACTCCCTGGTGCAGTCTGGGGAGATGGAAGTCACCGGACATATTTGAGATCGAACATATTACAAAGTAATTACGGGGGCGCCTGGGCAGCTCAGTCGGTTAAGTAGCCAACTCTTGATTTTGTCATCACCGCGCAGGTTGCGATCTCAAGGTTTGTGATCTCAAGGTTGGGACTCTGTGCTGACAGCTCAGAGTGTGTTTGGGATTCTCTCTCTCTCTCTCTGTCCCTCTCTTTCTCAAAAATAAATAAGTAAACTATAAAATAATGATATTCTTCCACTATAAAATTACAGTCGTACACCGGCTCAGAAGAGGAAGGTTTGGGGGACGTTGCATAGCAGGCTATTGATCTCAGCAGAGGCTCCGACATGCTGCCCCACGGTCCCAGCTCAAGCGGCCTGCAGAAACTAGTGACCGTGCTTTATGGACACTTTCGGCCGTGCTGCGGCTGGGTTGTATTTTAACAGCTGTATAAATTACTTTCTTCTTTTTCAGGAGAGCGTTGATGACGTGAAGGGGTCGGTTACATTTCAGTGATGCTTTATTGCGTTGTATGGAAAAATTATATATTACGGTCGAATTTGCAAGGTTGGGTGTTTTCAAAGGTCACCAAATGTGTGATTCGCAAATGTGAAGGGGACGCTGTTAGGCAGATGCTTTACGAGCTGTCTTAAGAATAACTTTTGGTCTAATATGCACTTTTCACTTAATCTTCAGACTTGCCAAGGAGTTGGCCTCACTTTCTCTTATTGCAGGCGGAGACTGTGGGCACAGACCCGCGGCAGGTGGCCACGTCTCTACAATGGGGCGTTCTGGGACCTCCCCGCGAGCCAGTGCAGAGACAGCGGAAGGCAGGAGGGACCCGTGGGGGGGCGGCAGGCATGACCCAAAGGTGGGAGCCCCCCTCCCCACTCCACAAAACGTAGATGCCGGGGGCTGGTGCCAATTTCCAAAGTCCCCAGTCGGTCCAGTGTAGAAGTCTTGGGTCTCGCTCATTGGCACAAGGGTCAGATCTACCTTTTATTGGGGTATCTGTCACGTAGAGTCACTGGTCCCCCTGCCAGGCACGTCATACTTCTACAGCTGCGCCCTCCCGATAGAACACAAGTTCTAAATGTTCAGAAATTTCTCCCTAAATGTTCAGAAATGCCCCCACTGAGAGCAGCTAGTCAGCAGGGACGAGAATCAAACCTAGGCCTGCCATTCTTCACGACGTGATCTTGGTGAGCACAGTGGACATTGATTGAGTGCTTGCTGTATACATGGGACACATACATTGTAGAAGTAGCACTGGTGTCACCCCTCTTGTCCAGGTGAGGAAACCAGAGCTCCCAAGGCCAGAATCTCGGCGTGGGAACGTGCTGTCTGCTCACAGTCCGCTCCTCTGCAGGGCCTGGCAGCAGACGTCCCCGGGACAGGGGTGCTGTCCCCACAATCCCCACCAAGGCTCAAACCCTCAGGGGCTGGGACACACCGGGATTCCTGGGGGAGCTCTCCACTGCCGTCAGACTTTCCCCACGCTCAGTGCTGGTGCACAGGGGAGGCGGGGGGGGGAGCGCCACTTCTCAAAGCTGAAAATGGGGCTGCTTGGGGAGGGCGGCCAGCTCACACTCCTCCTCCTGAGAGCGACATGGAACAGAGGCATGAATAAGGTTGATGGTGTGATGGAATTTTCTGCAAAAACGTGCCCCACGAGGAGTGGAAGGGTGTCTATAATGGAACCCAGTCGCCTTGCCCTGCGTGGACGCCCAGGGGACACACCTGCTGTGGTGCCCAGGTACCCCTAGACTCAGGAGCCCTGCTCTCTTTGAGTTCTGCTACCTTTCCCTGGCTGTAAAGGCTGTGGATTCAGAGAGGTCTTTCCCGATCTTCCCCTGGAACGAACATCTGCCTTTCGCCCCCTGAGAATTCCTCTAGCACCTCTACGGTAGCACTCATGTCCCTCTTACCATCACCGAACTTTTCCTTCTTGGACGCTGTTCAAGTGCCTTTTCCTCCTGGAGTATGGATCCCCTGGGCGCAAAGACCTGCTCAGCCCATCCCTTTCTGCACCTCATGGGGTGCTGAGTACAGAACCGTCCACTGAGGAGGAGGAGGTGGAGCGTGGGAGAAGCTCGTGCCTCTCTGGGACTCAGTGAATGCATTCCCCCTGCCCCAGGAAAGAAGGATGTGTGTAAAACTCTCGCAACATGGATTCATCGAGCTGTTATTCTGAGTCTGCGTAGCCCCTCCTGGAGAGCGCAAGCACGTCAAAGCCTTGCCGCCGAATCTAGGAGGGCAAGGCGTCACCCGTAGCTAAGAGAGGCAAACCCTCCAAAAGAGAACACGGGTTTTTCAAACCTCCTCCGTGTCTCCCCTCCCTCCCACCCAGCTACTTCTGGTGAAGGCGCCGGGAAGAAGCAGGCATTTCTATATTTATTTGGAAATCTACGGCTACAAAAAGCCCTTTATTTTGACGCTAGCTAGGCATATGTTATATTTAGACTCTATGGCTGCAATTTTTCTGCCAGTATCCTTTTCTGTAGTCGGTGTGACATCCTTGCGTTACCCAGAGTAGAGTGGCCAGCTACTGAGAATCCACGTCACTGTGAAATACCTTCTATACGTAAACGTATGCAGGATGCCAGGTACGGTCAAGTTTTTAGTGTACCGTGGTCAAGTTTTTAGTGTACCATGGAAATTATTTAAGTATTAGAAGACATAAACACGCATTCAACAATGCTTTTCTTTGTTGTTTACCTTGGTGGCTTCTCTCAGACTTTTCATACAACTGATGAGTCTCCTGAGTGGGGTCAGAGACTCATGAGAAAGCACAAAGGAGTCGGGGCTCGAGTAAGAAAAAAATCTGTTACATTGCAAATAAGTGGGTGAAAGAAAGCCAAAACGCAGCTCGTGGGTAATTGTGGCCATTACTAATGACCCCTGGGCGGGGCCTCGGATAACGGGTACTCAGCAAGCTCTCTGCAGATGGACAGTTATAGTTAGGAAATGGTGGATTTAAATACTGCATCGAGAATGCGTACGTGTGTGTGCCATTATCTTGCTGGAAAGATAGTGAAAAAGCGGTGGGGGTGCCTGGGTGGCTCCATTGGTTAAGCGTCTGGCTTCAGCTTAGGTCATGATCTCACAGCTCGTGGGTGTGAGCCCCACATTACGCTCTGTGCTGACAGCTCAGACCCTGGAGCCTGCTTCGGATTCTGTGACTCCCTCTCTCTCTCTCTCTCTGCCACTCCACTGTTTGTGCTCTGTCTCTCTCTCTCTTGAAAATAAATAAACATTAAAAAAATTTTTTTTAAAGATGTAAAGGGTAGACATCTGTTGCCTTTTGGAATGAAAACTCTTAAAGATTAAGAGCAAAGCTTATCTTATTGGATATCTGCCCATCCTGCTACAATGTTTCACAGGAAGGTCAGTTCTTTCTCATTATCAAAAATCAGCAGAAGTTTTCTTGGTGGTAGAGTCAATGCCTGATCTCCTTATATATCTCTACATGAAAAATAAAAGCAATTTATTTTAAAATAATCAACTCATGGCACTTTTTGGACTTTGGTCGCTAGATAACCGTATCAAGGTGGAGAATGGACTTGGATCTCGCACACTCTCTATATGTTTAAAAGTTGAAGGCAGTGTTTTAACACGTTGCTTACGCTTCCTAGCTTGGCATCACTACTACTTTCACGAACTTGAAAGCATTTTCTGCTGTGAAGAGCAGACTTCCTTTATGACGGTCTGAGTTGGGGGCAGAGGCCCGGAGTCCTCACCAGGAGACTGGGACGTGCTTGGAGCTTTCGGAGTAATTAGATCCCGCCTCTTCCGGGAATCACAGGGAATTATGGCAAATCACTATAATGGGTTGCCAGCACCTTTATTACCTGGTAATTTGATAGTTTGTGTGATAAATGCTCCAAAGCTTATTCTCATTTCTGCCCTCATGCTGCACATCCACCACGTCACAAACGCGTGAAGGAAAACAGGAGGCCAAGTGCATGGCCAGGTTAGGGAGGCCGCGGCGCCTGCTGGCAGAGCGACATAAAGATGTAGCTTTTCCAGTTAAGTTTTCTCCTCGTCCACAAGCACTTCAAACAGTGAGGTCCGGGAGGCACTCACACAGGGGAAAAGATGTTGTTGACACATTTTGGGGGGTTTGATGAAGAGCGATCTTGTTGAGAAACACCCCGTTCACTGGGTGTCCTATAACACTCCCCGCACTGAGGAAGGGGGGATTTTTCTTCCGTGTCCAATCCCCAAAACACATCATATCACACTGTGTCCTTTCTCAAAATGAAGGTCCGTATGTTGGCATGTTTTAGGATGACACGATGGAAGGAGGTCGAGAATTTCGCCGTTTTGGTAATCTGTTATTTCTTAGAAAAAACTAATATGACGTTTGAAGCAATTATGTTAACATCCCTCCACTTAAGTTTGCTAATGGCTCGTCTGCCATTGTGTGAGTCCTTGAGCACGGGACTCACCCGGATTCCACATTCTAGAACCAAAGCCTCTTCCTGTTCCTCTGGGTGAGCTCCACGCCACTCCACACCCAGGTACCTACAACTCCTTTGGCTCCAGTGTTTTCTGTGACCCATACTTATGTCGGGGACCTCAAAGGAGCTGGATAGACTTCTCTACCAGATTCTGAAGCTAACAGCCCTTTGCATGTGCTCTGACAGAGATCACACCAGTGGAAGGGATAATTCAACAGCCAGAGCAAGCCAGAGAGATGGGGCTTTGCTCCAACTGATCTGACTATCGAACAAAACACATCCTTGTATTTAGACTTTAAATCATAGCCCAGAAAAAATGCTGTATGTTCACAACAATATTCGGGGCCGATAATCAACATTGTGCATGATAATTCTATCATAAACGGCAGCCTACGGACCTACACCCCATTTATAACTTTGGGATTTGGGAAGAGTTTTGGGTTTTTTTTTTTCCATAGAAATGTTAACATATTTATAATGTAAACTTTGTGCACAATTGATTTGTACGTTGGAAACTGATCTCCCATAATTCCTTTTACTCTGACTGGTGAGTCAGAAGGGACAGTGTTACTTCCCAAAGGCAGGTCACCGATGGCTTGTTTGGCCAGGCCAGAGCAGCTGAGACTTTGATTTTGCGGATGGCCAACCAATCGTGCTAATGTTGGAGACATGCACACTTCTTAAATCCAGTCTGCTGTCACCATCTCCATGTCTGTCCTTCCAGGCTTTGCCACACCTGACCCGGGTTCTGTGAGTGGCTCCATCCAAGCTGTAGTCACAACTTCGTCTTCTCTTCTACTTGTCTACCTCGGTAAGAGGAGGAACAATGATGTTGGATAGTGAAGAAAAAGGATGTAACTAGGGACTGGATGATAATAGATTCTGAACCTTTGGCCAGAGGAGACCAAGATGCCTATATTGGGCAAATGTTCTTCCTTTCTCTTCTTCTTGGTGGTTACCAACATCAAGTTACTACTCCCACAGACCAAGAATAGAATAATGTCTAGGGAAATGTGCCCAAGAGTCTTTACACGTTCGCATGAGTCCTAAGACAGCTCATAGAGAGAGTACATTGGGATTTCAGTCTGAACTCCAACCAGAAATAAGAAGAACATGTTTCTGGAGGATCCTGTTTCAATGTACCCCTCAAGAACCTCCAGAAGATGATCAAGAAGTTGAGTCTTCTGGGCCCTGACCAATTTTATCAGCTTCAGATAAGACCAAGAGATTCTAATAAAATCCTGTAACATCCTTAATAAACGTGTAAACGCAGCAAAGTCGGGGCCAAGGTCTGCATGCACCATATACACTGTAGATACTGTGCCGATCTGTGCTGTCCATGCATGTTTTGGAACATCAATTCTAAAACCTTCTCATAAATGAATAGCAACGCTAAGATTAACACCAAGTTCCAAGGTCTCCAAAGCACCAGACAAATCCAGCACAACACAAGTGTCCATTCTACCAGTGACCAAATGTGCTCCTTGGTCCTAACCTGCATCTTTCAAAGCAACCATCTGTGTGTGTGGCTTTTTCCTCATTGGCTGCAGTCCGGGGACGGGACAACTTCCCTGATTCATAAGGACGAGCTTGTGAATCAGGGTGGCCACTCGAGTCACACTTATATGTCCCCAAGTCAGCATTCAACCCTCACGGGGCCAACACAAGCCCTGCGATGGGTGGGGATTGGCAAGGAAGCAGGAAGTATCTCTTTCTGAGATCCTGAAATCCTAAGGAGACCTCCCTTTCCACCAGATGGGCAAAACGTATCTAAAATGAATTCTATGAAGCAGAATTAAAAGAAACAAAGCAAAGCTCCAGTAATATTATCGAGCTCCCGGGTCTGGTCATACCTGAAGACTAGTCATTCCTAGGGCTTCTGGTCAAGCGAGGCTGCATGTTTCCCTTTTGTCTCCTCCAAACTGAGCTGCGTGTCTGTCGCAGACAACTTTAAGAGTTCCGACTAGTGCCCTGTGATTTTTTTTCCCAACAGTATATTGTAGACATCACGTGAAACAAAAAACAGAGGCTGCTTTCACAAAGGGTCAATATCAATCATGCAAACGGCTTACTGTCCATTTATCATTTCTTAAATTCATAATATAGAAAATCAATATCCTATTTTTAAAAAAACTTGGAGTTCTTGTGTGTGGGGGGGGTCTTCTAATTAAATCATTATTCAGTTTAGTTGAAACACCAGAAGCACACTGATTTGTCAAAAAGTCAATGTGCATTATTAGAGCATTAATTTTTTAATCAGACTGATAACCTTGGCAGTTTGCTTTTTTTATGTTTATTTATTTATTTTGAGAGAGAGAGAGAAAAAACAAGCTGGGGAGGGGCAGAGAGAGAGGGAGACAGAGGATCCAAAGTGGGCTCTGTGCTGACAGCATAGAGCCCAATGCAGGGCTTGAACTCAAGAACCGTGAGATCATAACTTGAGCCAAAGTCAGATGCTTAACCAACTGAGCCACCCAGGCGCCCCTGAAGTTTGCTTTTTAATAGAAAAATTAGCAGATGAGATCCCTGTATTTCTAGAGTGAAGCTACTACATTGACTGTTAACCTCAGCTGGCATCTAGGCACCTATACTCACAACTTCTAGAATTTCAGGTGCTTCTTTCAAGTGACGCTTCATCCGAACACAGAAATGGGTCAGTATGGTCTTCAGAGAAAGGGACATTTTCTATGTAGCCCTGGCATATGCCTGTCTAGAGCAATGCCAGAAGATGGTACCAATTTGGAGCCTGCTGGGAAACATCCTATGGATGGGAGCAAGATATAGACAGACAGGAGAGTTCTCATGAAGCAACAAACGCAACGGGAATGTGTGGGCTCCGAAGCAGAGTATTATGTTGGTGGAGAAAAGGCAGATCTTCTCGAGATAAGACGGAAAGACAGAAGGAAGAAATATCTGGCTACGCTGGTTAAAAATAAAATTGAAGGGATTAGAGGTAGATTTCCTCTATGGAATTTGAGTATCAAGGCCCCATCAGCCCAACAAATAATTCACACGTGTTGCTGGAGATTTGACACGTATGCCACGGAAGGGGGAGGCTGGATTGCAGGGGGATTGTACGTCCACGTGTAAAACACAGCTGAGTGGGCTGTTTCATGCAGAGGCAAAAAGGGAAGAGAATGCATAACGATCTCATTATTTTTGTTGTATCCATAGCCTCAGATAACATTGTTGAAGCTGGTTTAATAATTTTGCTATTGAGATAAAGAAAAACACTGCTACACGAAATCCTGTTTCAGTGGGAATAAGTTCCAATTTATAAACACAGTTCATTCCACCAAAACCCACGCTTGGAACTTCTTCACGATGAGAAGCCAGCAGGGCAAGTGCTTGTGGCTAAATGGGCCTCACTGTCTATGTCCTGGTAACCCCAGTCAATGTCCGTTACACGAGATCCCTTCCCAACAGAGTGTGAGCCATCTACACTCTTACAGACATAGGCCTTAAAAGCTGGAGAGTCATAAAAGCTGGAGAGTCATATAGCCCACGCACGTGTTTCAAAAGAGAAAGTTGACTTGCACTTTTGGTTAATAAATATTTTGCTTTTCCTAACATGGGAATAGTAGAAGGGTTGAGGGAGTGATGGATCATTCCACGGAAGTTTTCCCCCCTTTATTTATACCCATGCAGGTAACCATTTCTATTGAGAAATCTCTGCTTTGCATTTATGCAGAGCAGCGAGAAAAGCTACTATAATACTATTTGCATACGCTGTGTGCAGCCCCGTCCCGGCAGCCCTAATAATAATAGCAGAGTTTCCGAAGCTTAGGTATATTCTTGGAGTGACCCAATTCACTCAATCACCCTCCAGACACAATGCCAGGCTATTGAAGGGTCCGGGACCCTGGCGGATTTGAAGGCTTTGTCCTGGTTTCAGGATGTCTTTGTTTCGATAACAATAGGTGACATCCCACACAATGCAATGCCATTTGTACCACTGCCTGCTGAAACTTCCTGTTTCGATGGAGCAGAGAGATTTCTGAAAAGCCTGGATAGGTTAGCGAGAAAAGGGGCCAAACAATGCCGGATTTCCAGGATTTTCTCTGGTTGGAGACGAAACCCGATGTATGCCGGTCAAGGGGAGTGACGGTGTTCCAGAGGGTGGCCCACCAGGGTTAGAACTGAGTCGGCACATCTGTGAACTCACCAGAACTGCTCAAGAGAGAGGCGTCCTAACGTACAGCCCAGGGTGAGGGAGCCCAGGCGGCTCCTGGAGGCTCGAAGCTAGGCCTCCAATCAGCTTTCCCAGGCTGCCATTTATGAAAAGTTGCTTCGAAGTCTTGAAAACATCTTCGCGTGGCTTAGGCTATCGTGGGTCTTTGAAACCTACCAAGTAAAGAAGAGAAAGCAACACGTCTTCTCGAAAGAGAAGAAGATACACGATCTGGGACCTGCTAGCAGGGATGACAGAAGCCTAACGTCGGTGCCCCTGCTCCTGCCCATCACCTAAAGCTTGTGGCCGATGGGGGGTGGGCAGGTGGGGGGCCCTGGCAGAAGGACTTTGAGCTCCCAGCCAGGGCCAGAGGTGGACTCGAGCCCCGCCCTTTCATGGCCCTCTAGCCGGTGGGCCCCCAAGCACAACCGCCTCCCAGGGCCTCTCCTTCCTCTACGGAGGCAGCAACGTGGCCCTGCATGGTGGTTGTGCAAAGGAACAAATGGCAGAGCACATGGTGGTCCCTCCCTCTACAACTGGACACAAAAGACGTTTCTCCACACTTGGAGCTGGTTCTCGTTGGACTCTGGGACCAGGGTTACGTGATACACCCACAATATCTGGTTATTTCCAACAGAGCTTTCCAGAAGAGCCTTTGAACGGATCGAAATCCTTTTGGATGGTGACCTGTATCCTACAGTAGTGTCTGCCTCTGGCGTTCGGCGATGGAATACAAAGAAGCTAGAAATTTCTTTGGCAACTTTTCTCTGAGGACGTAACACAGTTAGGATGAGAGCCCGAGAACACGCTAATGGTACGGAATGTTCTCGCTTATTTGCTACAGGTAACAGCGCTGACATTTACTGAGCGGAGAGTACGACACCGGCACTCTTGTTCGTTTTCTATGCGACCTCATCCATCATTCCCCAGAGGGAGACGCCATTATGAGCTTGATACAGCAAATGGGAAAACTCAATGAATTGAGCTAGTGGATACTTGATCTTGAACAAGACAGAAGAGAATTTTAGATGTTGGCTACCAGCAGGCACTCCGATGAAATATTTTGATTATGAAATAATACTAATACTCACTCTTCTAATCTGATTGCCCAGGAGTGAGTCACTTCGAGTGACTCCATTTAGCAGATGGACTAATGCAAACTTGGCTACACCAAGTCATTCCTGGCCAGCTTTTGTTTCCTTCTCTGCTCTAACTGTAGCCCCATGTCTGTTCCAGAACCCCGTGTAATTCCTGCAATAACCCAACAGCAGGGTCACCTTGGACTAGCGATTTAACCTTGGTGTTCCTCAAGTGCCCCATCTGTAAAATGGAGTAATAACAACAGACCACTCTGGAATGGGTGTTAGGACAACTGGATTAACTGAGTTGGTGCCTGGCACCTAATAGATAATAAATGTTAGTTAGCGTAGAGATTACTAACTATCACTCTTTCGTCTGTTGTGTGTGGAGCTCTTAGCTAGGATAACACAATCACAGATCTCAAGCACTTGAGTGAGCTGTGAATTGCAGTTAAGTGCAAACTTCCATCCTTCAGGAACTGACTGGCCCCCTCTCTGGCACAGACCACTCTCACTGAGATTCTTCCTTACGCTCCACTCCTGTTTTACCTCTTTCCTCCTGCTCAGCTCTCTGTGGAGAGGGGAAGTGGTGAACAGTTTCCCTCCGTGACCTCCACTTGCCTGGCCCATGCTCTCTAGGCCTCCAGGTCAGCCTATGTCTTGATGGCTTTCTCTGGAAATCGTGGACTGTCTCTTCTCTTCTCTTTCAGTATTCACACCTCACAAATTCTTTCTTTTCTCAGATTTGGACCGTTTACCTGTCATCCAGAGTTCATCTGTGTTCGTTTTACTGTAAAAATTCTATTTTACCGTGTACAATTTTTTTTTCTCCAAGAACATTGCCTCTAAATAAATGGCAGACAGTGTGCTGGGGCTGGAAACATAAAGGGAAATAATTCAAAATCCTTAAGCCGCAGCCCCCCCCCGTCTGGTAGGGGAAACAGACATTTTCACAGACAATTGCAATGAGCTAAGTCCTGTGCATGGAAACAAATGTCCAGGAAACACAGAGAGGGAGGGCAGCAGTGACCCCACAAGACCCCCACCTCACCCCCACGGGGGCTGTGGCTGGTGGGAAGTGGGGGAGGGGGGGACTGTCCCTTCTTTCCACAACTGGAGAACTCCATGCTGCGGGCTGGTAAACTGGGTCTTGAAGACTCTTCAGAGGAGAAGCAGGAGAGAATGGATCCCTCTCCTTCTCCTTCACAGAAAGGACCCAAACAATGACCTGCCAGGGAGTGCAACTTGGGGAGGGGGAGGTGGTGAGCAACCACCTTCCTGTAGCTAAGAGCAGCTCAAGAAAAGTCCCAGTGGCCATGTTGAGTGGTACCATCTCGCTGTTGAGTGGGGCCATCTCGCTCTTAAGTGGGGCCATCTCTCTGGGAAGGTGAGAGAATAAGGAGGAAGCACACGAATCTCTCGATTGAGAAACGCCCAGGGGCATGTGCTCCATCCCCATGTCCACCATATCGCACCCACTGCCTCTGTGAGTGTAGCCATCACCCCTCGGGAAGTCCTGCTCCAGATATCCTCACCTGCTGACTAATTGGAAGCCATGAGAGTCAGTAGGGAAAACAGAGACAATGCTAGAGGTCCCCGCCTGTGTTTGTCCTCCCACCCGAAGAAGGATGAGCCTTCACAGGGGCTGAGACATGTAAGAACTCGTCTTGTGACTGACCTCCTAAACTTGAAGATAGTTCTCATAGTTGGCCAGGAGAAAGGAGGCACCGAGAACCCACAGCATTGCCTATAGAACCTACCCCTCCTCCCTTCTGCCCTCCCTCCCTGTAATTCCCTCCGGATAAACAGGGGAGAAGGGGATGGAGAGCTATGACATTTGGAGGTGTTGAGGGTCAAGTGGAGGATGGATGGTCCCCAAATGACAAAAGACTAGACCTTCGAAGTCAAGAGTTCATTTTGAATGTAGGCATATAGGTGTAAGCCCACACACCATGAAATAATTTTTTATTTATTTAGAGAGAGAAAGAGAGAGAGACAGAGCAGGGGAATGGCAGGGGAGTGGCAGAGAGAGAGAAAGAGAGAGAACCCCAAGCAGCCTCCACACTGTCAGCCCAAAGCTAGACGCAGGACTCAAAGCCATGAACAGTGAGATCGCCACAAAACAAATTTTAAGTGCTGATTTTGAAGCTGAGTGGAGAGACCCTAATTCAGGTAGATGTGCAGTGATCCCCCAAGGCCTTTTGAGCCAGTCAGTCTGAACTTCAATAGCCTGAGGTTCGAAACAACTTGTTTTAGGTCCCAAAGACACACAGGCTCCTTATCACCTGAAGGTGTCCCCCCCACCCTCCACAGATAAAGTGCCTGCCCGTACCCTCCATGCGCGATTCCATCAGTAGCTGGAGGGCGTGTGATGTAAAGGATGCCCACAAGGGAAGAATCATCTTTTACTAGCAATCTGTGAGCACTACTGAAAAATGTTCTTCTGTGATCAAATTATTAATGCTTGCCCATCAAACACAAACGCCTTGCCTAAGCCCTGGGTGAATATCGGATGCCATTTTTTTTCTGCTTGGCATCTTTATGTAACCATGCGATAATGTCCAAATAATTCCATGTCTACATATGCCAGGTGACAAGTCACATTTGTGGAATTATGGCATTTAGTAGGGGGTATTAGAAGTATCTAAAGCATAATGAAAACTGTATATTGAAGCATAATTTTTCTTCTACAGTTTTATATGCAGTTGACAAAAAGTAGGCATGAAAAATTGTGCCAATAGCCAATCGTGGAAGTATTCCTTCCCCTCCAAAGACGTTCTCCTCAAACCATTTTCCTGTTTAGGATGAAGTCTAAGATGAAAGAAGAAATCACTGGAGAATTATGTAAAAAAAAAAAAAAGAGAAGAGAGAGAGAGAGCACAATTACACAAGTGTTGTAATTAATGCTAGGGAAATCATTTCTGTGAGTGTAAAAAATTAATATTGACACTTCTATATGAAGACTATAATTTTAAGTCAAGCTGGTCTTTCAAAGACAAACTAATTACCATTTTGAACAAAAAGATAAACTATGCCAAATGGCATAATATGTGCTCAGCCTTTGTTTAATTAAAGAGGCAAAATGGACTTGAGCAATGATTTAATTGACTCGACTCAACATAGCTCATTTAGACCTAAAAGAATGATTTCCTAACAGGTTATCGGTCTTAAAATTATCTAGATAACTGCCTTAGATCTCCACATTTCTTTGCCGTTAACGTCCCGCTAAAGAGCCTGCATATCTAATTAAACCAACAAATGTAGATTTGGTGGATTAATTCTCTTCTTCAAGAAGTTTAATATAAGTATTTATTGAGTATCTATTTTGTGCCAGGTATTAAAGAAGCATCTTAGACGAGAGGTTTTTCCTGATAAAAACTAAGATTTTTGAAGAGGCGTGCCAAGTCTTCTGAAGCCCAGGTTCATCTCCAGTTACCTCTCCTGCCCAGTAAAATCTTGCCCCTCCTCAGAGCTCCTCACAGTTTGGACTGTTCTTTCTGCTCTACACACAGCAACGGGTGCTAAATCCTTCAAGCCTCAGGTGAAAAGCCACAGCCTTTATGAGGTCCTCCGTGGTATGGCTCATCTATACCTCCTCCCTTACAGCAATTTGGAAGAATGAGGTGTATCCACATGTGCTAACGTGGAAAACTGCCTGAGAGAGATTGGAAAGAAGTCACTAGAAGCATGTGCAGGTTCTTTCTTGCACGTGGCTGCCTAGATCCACCTTCTGCCCGTCCTGCGCTTACAGCCCTGGAAGGTGCCGGCCGGTCCAGTCTGGCCAAGGCGAGACGCCAGTGCTGGCTGAGCGTGAGAAGGAAGGCATCGGGTGTCCCTCCCCTGCTTGGACACAATGCCTGTGGCAACAGCTGGACTCCTCCTGAATTCACAGATTCAGTGACCCCTTCTCCACGGTTCTGCCTCTCGGGAGGCTCCTTCTCTGCACTGGACTCTGCCGTTTGTCCCTCCTGTCACTGGGTGGAAGCGGCTCTCTACCACTTCCGGTCTCAGGTCACCCCGCCTCCTTCACATTCACCACCAGGAGTCATTGGACCCAGTTTTAGCTTTCGAGGTTTTAAAAAATGGTTTAAATGGGATCTCATGACTTTCATCCTCTCTTAGAGGTCTTCCAAAAACCAAAGGTAAAATGTACTTTCTCATTTTAAAATAGAATAAGGCCTTTCATCTTTTAACTACCATACAGCTCCATTGGATTCTCCTATAAGGTCACCATCACCGTAAGACACCTTCTAAGTCTCAGTGACCTTATTTTTCTTGTACCTTGACATGCTTTGCTACTTATAATCTCAGAGACAATATCATCATCTCTCATCCTTAGTCATCAATTATTCCCAGTAATGTTTTTAAAAAAAGAGCACATAATGGAAACCAGAGGGATGATGGAAGAGCCTGGAAGATGAAGCCACTGTGAAACATATCCTCAGCCTTCCATCTTCTCCTCACTCAGCCTGAAGGACTGCACAACCTTCAGTAAACATTTAGAGACTTGGGGAGACAGTGAGAGTTCAGAACTTTTCATGTCCCATCCCTAATGGTACAGAGGAAAACTTTTCACATTCATTAATCAAAAGGTGAATGAAAGAGACGGAGATCAGCACCCTACACTTTAATCATGATAGTAACGTTGATGCACAAGTAAAATCTTAGATTATAAATCAAGACGAATATCCTTAAACTCAACAATCATTGACTGATGGTTACCAGAGCCATGGGAAAGGGGCAGGGGGAAATTCTAGGGGGTCATGGGAATGTCCCATATGTTGGTTGTGAGCATAAGTATGTCCCCAAGAAGACTAGAACTATTAATGATCTATCGCTACATAACCAATGACACCAAGACTTAGCACCTTGGATCAGCATGCATTTATTATCTCACAGTGTCTTTGGGTCAAGGATCGGGCACAGCTTAGCTGGAGCTTCTACGAGGTAGTCCTTCAGGCTGCAGCCCAGTGGTGCCTGGGCTGTGGTCACCAGGAAGCCCAGCCAGGGAAAGAGCCATGACCAAGTGGTTGTTAGTATAACTCTATTCCTCAGAGGCTGGTGGAGGGAGACTGCCCTCAGTTCCTTGAAAAGTGGGCTTCACCGTCATGGGGGCTCACTTCATCAAGGCATCAAGAAGGCAAGGGAGGTGCCAGCAAGACAGAAACCACAAATTTTGTGACTTACTCTTGTAAGTGAGACCCTAACACCTTTGCTGTGTTCCGTTGGTTGGAAGCCAGCGGGTCACCAAGCTCAGCCGCGGAGCAGGAGAAGGGATTACAGAGGTGCGTGTGGGTGGCATTTATTGTGGCTGTTGGGAAGTCTGCCTGCCATGAACACATTTCTTTCTTCCCCCAGCTTTACTGAGATATTATTTACATGTGATATGTGTACGTTTAAGATGCACGATGTGAGTTGTTTCTTCACTAAGATCTCTTCATTTGAACCATGTAGCCTGAATTTTGTTTCCTTCCAGAACCCTGATTGACATCAATAATACTTATTTTAGACACATTTGTGTTTAAACATGCACACAAACACACATGCAGTGGACCGTGCAACCAGAGCAGCCACCCAAGGACATCTGGAGTGGGGGACCTTCAGGTCACTGCTGAGTGCTTACTGTTGCCCTAAGAGAATCACTTCTGAGCTTCACAAGTACTTCCCTATACCGTAGCCTCTGTTGCTAACCACTTAATCCTCTCCAAGCAAAAATCATGCAACCTGAACACACGTTCTGGTGATCAACGTTGTAAAGGAAAAAAGAATCCACGCTCTCCCTGGAAACGGATGCTTCCTGGCTTGCTTGTCCCACACTCACGCCTCAGCTACGGTGGGAGTGTTTTCCCGCATGAAAATCCCGCTTTCGCCCAGCACCCCTTTGAGGTGTTTTTCTGGTCCCCATCCTTCCACGTGCTGCACACAGAGACAGACCCTTCCTCTCTCTCTCTCTGACTCGGTTTGAACACCGTCGCAGGTCGTGACTCATACATTCCTTAGGAGCTTGTTTTTCATGATGACACAGATTCCAGGCAGGTAGAGAGAAAGGCAGCTGGGTCTGGAAGAATAATTGACCCTTAGCTCCAGTCTTCATGAGTCACCGTGGAACTCCCCACGATGAAATCGTGGCAGATCTCTGAACATTTAGGTAAATAATGCCATTCTTCAAATACGGCACAAATTCCTAAACTAAGGCCACATTCCATGCAATGACCCAAGGCACCGTTTTCACCTTTGCCTCTCCCAGGCTCACTTAGAGAGCTGCCTGCTTGAGTCCCCTGGTGCCTAAGATGATGTTTTGCTTAGGGCAGGACACCAATACCCATTTCTCAACTGTACTGTCATCTGATGAAGCTGAACAGATAGCTTCTAACTTCAGTTTTTGCTCTGAGATCGGGTCCACTTGTGACATGGGTCTTATCTTCACCCAATATGCAACATGCTTTTATATACTTGTATCTAAATGCATGTCACCTTTGCTCAGATATCTCGAAGGGAGTTAAGAGAGCACATGTCCATCACTAAACTTTCATTTCTGCAAACAATGCCACTTCTCATGTCGGCAGGTAGCACACCTGCACCCCCCCGTTGAGGGCAGAAAACCAGTCACCGTTGACAGCCCTCCTCTCAGACTCCATTGGCAAGAATCATCTAGACAGTGTTCCACGTGTATGTAGAATGGGAGCATTTCTTACGGTC
The DNA here is from genome assembly GCA_030068075.1 of Paguma larvata. NCBI lineage: Eukaryota > Metazoa > Chordata > Mammalia > Carnivora > Viverridae > Paguma > Paguma larvata. The sequence goes on from CM057828.1 coordinate 133,913,408, forward strand.
CCACAGCTGCCGCCATTGGGAGACAAGCCTACACCGTCTCTTGTGTAGTCCCTGAGATTATGGCCCCTAACTGGAATTCCTGCTTCCACCCGGGACCCTACAACCCCTTCACTGCCTAGCAACCATTGAGCCCAGTAAAATAACAGAGAGGTTACTTCCCTCGAGAATCCCTCCTGCCTCTCCTCTTAGGTAAGCTCACCTCCTCCCTCTGTGCCCTGTTGTTTATTTAGTATTAGGGCTGTGTGTGTTTTCACTGGCACTTACTGCTTCCAATCTTGTATATGGAGACGGGGACTTCATCTGACTTGCTCGCCGCTACACTCCCACTAGCTGCCACATAGCCGTCGCTTAACAGATATGTACTGAATTAATAAATGACATAACTCCTTCTAAACTGGGTTCATCCTTGCAACCACCAATCTCAGCCCCTGCCAGCACCCACACAAATCCTGCTGCCCACGAATGCCAGCGCCGTGGCCTGTCTGCGTGGCTGCGTGCACATTTGTACTTCCCCGATTGGATTTCCTCTTCTCTCCAGAAGTCTCTTCACTGCCATCCATCCAGTCCCGACTCCAGTCCCACTTCTCTGGGAAAATTCTTCCCCAATCGCACTGGGCCACAGTGATTCCATGCTTCACTGGCGTTCTGCTCCCCGATTAAAATTCCCCTATTTCCGCTCATGAGTCACATGCTATTTAAATTCGATGTTCTTTAAAAACTATTTTCTATTAAGATTGAATTGTCAATAAAAGCTGAATCAAAGGCTGGAGCCCATTCATCCACTGCTAAGAAATCCAGGAGAAAAGTATTTATTGTGAAGACTTAGCAATTATTTCAAAGGAGCAGAATCCACCCTGCCTTTTAAATACTCAGAAGTTAACTAGCTACCAGGGAACGGTCATTACAAAGGTGTCTGATGCAGCATGACATTGCTGTCATTTAAGAATTTCTCTCTACTTCTGTTTTGCTACGAACCATAGACAGGGATCAGGGGAAGTAACAAGAGAAGGGGCTTTCCAGGAAGAAGGTTTTCAGAAGAGGCTCAGGCCGTTCCTCTCCTCGCCCAATGACCCCTAATGGCCCCTGCCTTTCACCAACACTGACTGGAAAGTGCGTTTCCACTTCAGAAAGTCACTGAAGGCACTCATGGCTTGTTGGATAAACTGGAGATTATGATGATTTTACAATGTACGGATTCCTAAACCTAGAGAAAGGGGTCCACTGTTCTCAACATATGCCTGGAGTATCTTAATACGTCCTCAAACTGAAAAGAAAGAAACAACAGCACAACAAAACAGCACTGAAAATAAAGCTACGATGCGTCACTATAAATCAATCACAAAACAGCATACAACCATCTTGTTCAAGGTTTTATTGCCCATCTAACTTAAAAGTAGCCAATAAACCACAAAGTCCAGGAAATCCAAAAATCAGGTTGGGGGTGGTGAAACTAAATCTGGAGTTTGGTTTTGATAAGTGATTTTGACGATCTCTCTGAGGTGGAAATGTCAGGTAGGTGACTAGAGGTACAGAGGTGGAGTTCAGGAGACACCTGGTTAGTGACAAAACATGGAGGGATTGCCAATCTTATATGGAATTTAGGACCAGGACCATGGGGGAGTAAAGGCAGGGTAGGTGGGAAAGGCTTGATAAACAAAAGATAAGGCGAGAGGAGGGAAGGGCGATCTGATTCCAGGTTACAGCAGGTCAAGGAAAGATGGGGGAAGGAAAATTGTGCAAGAATCCAGCTCCATTACCCTCTCAATATAAGTGATATCTACAATCCCTAACCATGAGTCAGCCTTATTTTCTCCAGATGGTGCTTGAGCAAATGGTTTAACACAGTTCTCCTCTTTCAAACAACTTCTAGTATTAAAACTCTATTGATCATACAGACACCTGTTAATCAGTTTCTTTCCGAAATGGGGAACTGGGCTCACCAGCAACAGCCACCGTATTCTTCAGGAATTAGTACCCTAACCTTATGAACAGATGAGAGCCTACAGAATCACTTCGAGTCTCACCACTTCCTACCAAAGCGTAAACCCCTTCCCGAGGAAGACTGGTCTTTACGAAAAATCTCCTAGGCTCCCCAAACCCAGGACTCATTGCCTTAAGCGTACCAAACTGATGACTGCCTAGCAGGCAGACAGGCAAAGCAACGGCAGGTTCTGTAACTTGAATTCTTTGTGAGTCTATCGGCCATCCAGTTGAGTCAATGTTCAAGTTCCCGTAGTAGTCCCGTCATCTAAAAGACATGAGGCCCAATTTCCATATTCGCATTTTCTTCCTTCTTCCTCAACCACTGTTCTCTTCTAAAAGAAATCTAGTCCACACTAATAAAAATGGAAATCTCCTTTGGAAGAGAGATGAAAGTTTTTTCACATGGGTTTAAATGAAAATTAGCAGTCAGTTAACTAGAAGACTGTGTAGCAGTGTAAAAATCTCTCAAGTTTGTGGATATGAGACAATGCATTGAAAGTTCAGACCTCAGAAGTCTGAAATCAGCCAACCAGTAAAACAGATCCGGGCGCGCTTGGGTGGCTCAGTTGGTTAAGCATCTGACTTTGGCTCAGGTCGTGATCTCACAGCTCGTGAGTTCGAACCCCGCGTCGGGCTCTGTGCTGACGGCTCAGAGCCTGGAGTCTGCTTCAGATTTTGTGTCTCCCTCTCTTTCTGCCCCTCCCTTGCTTGCACTCTGTCTTTCTCACTCTCAAAAATAATTAAACTTTAAAAAATCAAAGAAAAAAAAGAAGGCAAAATCCGGATATAAAAGTCAGAGTGTAATTGGAAAGAGAAACTGAAATAAATGATAGATGTTGTAAAGCTGACAAATGCCTCAAACATCACAAATTCCAGGAGAATCCATAATATTTGATTATTTAGCTTCCTGACAGATCTAACACACTTCCTCGCAATTTTTTTTTTGTCCCCTACCTATTCTTTGATTGTCTCATCATGGCAATGGTTTTGTGACCTAATCTTCCCCACATACAAGAAGGATAATTTAATCTTCCCTTCAGCAAAACAAGACCAGTTTTTTTTTAATCAGTCATACTTGAAAGAATCCCTCCCAGCTTTACAACTCCTTGTTGATGGTATCAGTAAATGTTTTAGATTTCTTGTCAAACTTGAGAAACCTCTATTGACTTCTTTCATCTACAAACTGTAAAAATGGCGTCTTACATTTTCCTGCTGAGTAACTAATTGTAAATCACTACCTGGCACTTCTGTTAGAAACGTACCTCTTCCTTTTAGTACATTACCATTTCAATACGACTGAAAAAATGTTACACAACTTACTTCTCAGCATGAGAATCATTTCCACCAATGTCACTGTTCATATTTATTGTTTTGGTTTCATATTCTATTGATTTTTATCTCAATTTTCCCCCGCTCAGTCCTTTTGACTAGATGACTAGAAAAGGTACCTTTTCGATTCACAAAATTAAAAGTCTGGAATTTCTTGCTTCATTGAAACATTCTAAAATGACTTTCCAAATTGCTATCAAAATGGCATATTCCCAACTTAACTTCCCCTTAGCACCGTCTCAAAAATTCTTGTAGCTTCCCACCACCGGCTGACACCACAGAGCTGCAACAGGGGACATTGATGGGAGGCACAGGGGGCCCAGCCAGTACGGTTACGTCCCTTTGGGAAAATATTCTCAAGGTCTGACCAAATTGTCATTGCGGAAGCCTGAAGCTTCTGTAGCTTCACGGAAAATCCACCTCTGCCCAGGTTTCCTTTCACAAAACAGAAAATCTCAATTACCAAATTCTTCTACCTAGAGATGAAGAAGTCTCGAAAAATGTCACAGAACTTCCATTAAAATTCCACATCCTTACTGTTTCTTTTTTAAACCTATAGCAAATCAAGCCAACCGCCACATTGCCCGTCAGGAAAGGATCGTTTACATGACATGCAGTTTTAGAAGCACCTTGCCTCCAGCACAAAGCAAATGCATAATTCACTCATTTAGTGACTCACTCAATTTTTTTCCTTCTCTGTGCCTTATTTGCACTAGATTCTGACAGATGGAAACAAAGGACACGCTTTCTCCCTGAGGCTCAGACTCTAGCCGGGGTGACAGGAAAGTCAGCCGTGGACACACGTCAGAATGAGCAAGTAGAGGAGTCAGCACGGCACAAGTCACATACAAGTGGGACCTCGGAGGGAGGGTTCCACTCTGGGACTGTCTCCCAAAAGTAGGATGTCTAACCCATGCACTAGCAGATGAATAAGGCTAAGATAGTCAAAGAAAGGTGTGTGAGGGCGGTGGGGGGCGGATAATTACTGAAAACCTAATAGGAGGAACAGCATTCATTAACAGTTAGCATTTATCACATAACAGATTTATTGGGTAATTTGCCCACCGTCACGTGCTAGTACACCACACATCCAGGATGAAAGCCAGACAGGCTGGGTAGAGAGCCATCTCATTGCCTTTTGGAAATAAAGTAATGCTAATAATAACAGGGTAATGACAATAGAGCTGGAGGTAACAACAGTGTAAAGAGGGCGTTCATACAGAATGCCCCTTCCTGCATCACACACTCCCAGATTTATTTTCATTGAGTTTTCTCCTGGAATCATCTCCCTAAATACTTCTATTTCACTCCCTTCTTTCTCTTGTAGAAATTTCTAATTCCGTTATTTGACCTGATAATTTTTCGTTTTCTCAAAGGTATACTATCTCCCTTGAAGTAAATTATGACAAACTTGTAAGAAGATATAGCAATGGATTTTTTTATCTGCTTACAGATAAGAAATAAAACTCATGGCAAGAAAAGTATCCTATACCAAGTCGTTTCAGAAAAATCACACCCAGGTCCCCAAACCTCTTGATTCTTAGCCAATGTACCAAACTCATTTTTCTGGTTACCCATTTCTGTAGCAAATTGCCCCTAATACTCAGGAGTTGAAGGTAAGTATGTCAGGGACACCTGGGTGGCTCAGTCGGTTGAGAGTCTGATTCTTGGTTTCAGCTCAGGTCATGATCTCGCAGTCACGGGATCAAGCCCCATGTCAGGCTCTGTGCTGACAATGCAGAGACTGCTTGGGATTCTCTCTCTCTACCTCTCTCTCTGCCCTTCCCCTACTCATGCATTTTTACGCTGTCTCGCTCTCAAATAAATAAGTAAACTTTTTTTTTTTTTAAGTAAACATCTCATCTTGCTCACTTATTTTTTGGGTCACAAGTCTGAAAAAGGCTTGATTGGGCATCGCTAGCTCAGAGTCTCTCTTGTGGTTGTGATCAGATGGATGGGCCTGGAAGAGCTGGCAGAGCAGATCAGGACTGGACAGAACCCCGCTTAGTTTCTCTGTCTCTGTATCTCCCCCTTTCCACCCTCTTCGTGTAGCTCAGGGCCTCCCCATGTGGTTTTTCAAAGCAAATATTCCAGAGAGCAGGTAGAAACTTCCTTATCTTTTCTGTCCTAGCTCCAGACACCATGCTGTACCACTTCTGCAGCTTCCGCTGTTACGAGTGAGACATCAACGCTATCAGAACCAACAGGAGGGGATGTGGCCCCACATGCTCGCTTCCCCGACCCCAGTCCAACCCCCTCTTTGGGGTCCAGCTGGGGTGGTTTTCTCGATCTTGTGGCTTTAAAGAGAAGGGGATGGAAGAAAAAGGAGGAGGGAATGATAGAAAGTAAGAAATGAGGTAAAACAAAGGGAGAAAGCAGCAATGGAGAAATGGGTCGACTGTCCACAGGAACTGAGGGACATTGGGAAGGTAAACAGTTGTTGATGGACAACCCCAGCAGACACCATCTCAGGTCACTTGATTCCCTTTTAATTTATCTTTAGAATGTCAGGTTGCAGCAATAAATTATGTAATTTAAATTTCCCTGTTAGAAATTTCTGTTCCAGTTGATAATCTTAAATGGAGTTTCAATGGTGAACAAAAGTGAATAAGCTTTTTTTTTTTTTTACTAAAATGCTATTTTTATGTAATTTACTGCAATAGTAAAAAGTCCCTAAAAGTAGAACTGGAACAAACAATGCAAAAATTTGTATGGAACCACGAAAGACCTTGAATAGTGAAAGCAATCTTGAAAAAGAAAAACAAAACTGGAGATATCACAATTCCAGATTTCAAGTTATATTACAAAGCTGTAATAATTAAAACAATACGGTACTGGCATAAAAATGGACACACAGACAATGGAAGAGAAGAGAAAACACAGAAATAAACCCACAATAATAGGGTTAATTAACCTTCAACAAAGCAGGAAAGAATATACAATGGAAACAAGATAGTCTTTCAACAAATGGTCTTGGGAAAACTAGACAACCACATGCAAAAGAGTGAAACTGGGCCAGTTTCTTTCTCCATGCACAAATACAAACTCAAACAGGTTGAAGACCTAAATGTGAGCCCTGAAACTAAAAAATTCTCTGAAGAGACCACAGTAGTAATTTCTCCGGCATTGGTCACAACCACACTTTTCTAGATATGTCTCCTGAGGCAAGGGAAATAAAGGAAAAATAAACTACTGAGACTTCATGAAAATAAAAAGCCTCTGCACCGTGAAGGAAACAATCAACAAAACTAAATGACAGCCTACTGAATGGGAGAAGATACTTGGAAATGACATATCTGATAAAGGGTTAGCATCCAAAATATATAAAGAACTGATACAACTCAACACCCAAAAAGCAAATAATCCAAATAAAAATGGGCAGGAGGGATGCACAGATATTTCTCCAAAGAAGACATCCAGATGGCCAGCAGACACATGAAAAGATGCTCAACACCACTCATCATCAAGGAAATGTGAATCAAAACCACAATGAGATACCACCTCACACCGGTCAGAGTGGCTATCATTAACAACACAAGAAACAACAGGTGTTGGTGAGAATGCAAAAAAAGGGAACTTCTTGCACTGTTAGTGGGAATGCGAACTGGTGTAACCACTCTGGAAAACAGTGTGGAGTTTCCTCTAAAAGTTAAAAACAGAACTATCCTATGACCCAGCAATTGCACTACTGAGTATGTACCCAAAATATACAAAAACATTCATTCAAAGGGATATACACACCCCCATGTTTATTACAGCACTGTCAACAACAGCCAGGTTATGGAAGCAACCCAAGTGTCCATCATTGACAAATGGATAAAGAAGACGTGTATGTGCATGCGATGGACTATTAGTCTGCCATAAAAAAAGAATGAAATCTTGCCATTTGCAATGACATGGATGGAGCTAGAGAGTGTAATGCTAAGCGAAATAAGTCAGAGAGAGACAAATACTGTGCGATTTCACTAGTGCGTGGAATCAAAGAAACGAAACAAATGAGCAAAGGAAATAAAAAAGAGAGATAAGCAAACCAAGAAACAGACTCTTAACTAGAGAGGACAAACTGATGATTCCCAGAGAGGAGGATGGGGTAAATAGGAGATAAGGATTAAAGAGCACACTTATCATGAGGAATAAATAAACAAACAAATAAATAAATAGATTTTTTTAAGGCGCTGGAAATGAATCACTTCACGTTTAGTCTAGATCTGAACACCAATGAATAGGGCTTACAACCAACTCTTCCCCATGGTTTTGGAGCGTCTTACAGTAATTCCTTACAAATGTTTAATTTTTAAGGATGGTAATATCCCAATGGAAAGCCAGCTGGTGGGGGCTGGAGGATGGGCTTGGGCCCTGCAAAAGAGTTATACAACAGCCCTAATGTGCTGATTCCTGAGACGAGAACACTGGGCCACCAGAATGCACCATCGGATTGGGGGACTTTGTGTTTGCAGGCTAGAGAGGAGTCTTGCAAGAACGTTATTTCTCTTTGAAATACGAAGATAGGAATCAAACAGGAAGTTGAGATGGATGACTTGTTCTCTTGTGTAAGACAATCGGTTGGTATCAATTCAGTTTCCAAGAAGAAATACACAAGCATTAATTAAGCTACCCCATTTTTTGGATTCTATCCAAAACCATTATCCAGAAATGAACTAGGTCACAAAGTACGGGACGGGAATTCCATGAATCAAGTTTTCCCCTTTTGTCATAAACAAATTTTGCAAACTATATATTTTAAATATTTGAAACTCATCGATATATGTATGTTGAAATAAAGAAATCCTCTTTAAAAACACAAAACCTGAAAGCATTGCCATTCTTAGTTATGTTGTGTTACTGACAGTAGTCTTCGTGTGAGAAGAGAAAGCCCTCCGATGTGTAAGTGATAATCCCCAGGAGGAGCGGGAACTGACAGGAAGCACACCTTTTGCTTCTTTTGCTTTAGCAAAAGCTGCTTTAGCAAAAAATGACCACGTCGGTTAACATATCAAACGGCATTTCTGAAATGTCAAAAGGAAGGGAAGTATCTCTACCACATGCAACTGGGAACTAACACAGCAGGGCAGAGGGTCTCAGTAGGAAAGATCCACGAGGAAGCTATTGAGCCCTCCTGAAAATGGGAGGGCCTAGATGTATCTGGAAGATTTAAGCACATCACACCCACTTCAAGGGACCGCCCGTCCCGTCGAGGGTGGTGGTGCTAGACGGGGGGGTTTTAAGAGTTCCCTTGGGGTCCTTGAGCCCTGGAGCACAGCAGGACAACAAAACAGGGGTCAGGGACGCACACGTAGGACTCCGCACTCCAGCAACTAATTCCTCAGCAGTACTTGGCGTGGGCCGAAGAAAGACAGTTGAGTCAGCGTGCTTGCACCACCAGTTAGCAACCAAGTCTAGAGCTCACCAGGAAAAGATTTAGATGACACCTTCTGTTACTCATTCCAAACCTGATAACTGGAAAGTAACCTTTATCTCACACCATCAAATAATGAGTTGCCTGTCCAAATCACAGGAGAATAAATGTGGAATAGGTTATACAAAAATCCAGTCAGTCCCTTGAAAATCATAATAGTCTCCAAACCCAGCAACCACTCACTCGTGGTTTCTCTCTCTGCCTTGTTTTCAAATATTCAGTCTTGGTCTTCAAAGACATTCAGCTGGAAACTCCAGGGGGTGGGAAGGATCTGCCCTGTATGTTTATTGGAATTGACAATAATGGAAGAGACTTCAAATTGTAAAGCCTGGAACTTACGAGGAGACAGCATCTTTTATGAAAGAGGGGGTCTGGAAGCCAGGCACTCTGGACTGCACTTAATTCTGTCAGTTACTAACCGTGTGGCCTGTGGCCACATCTATAAGCCATATCCCATCTACAAACAAAAGATAATAAATCTCCCTTTCAGAGCTATCTCAAGATTTAAATAAGTCCATACCTGGGGAAAATCCATTGTAAAATATGAAGTCCCAGGTAAATATCATCTGCCTGACATGACATAGCGACTTCTAGCAAGTTCTTCTGTCAGGTGTGAAAGGTAATGCCACCTGGCCCAGCCTGCTCCTAGGAGAAGACGCGGGAAGGAATCCTATTTAACTGTGAAGGGTTAAGGGAAATCAACGCTGTTCATAAAATACTATTTGCCATTCAATTGGATTATGTCTACCAAAACTCCCAGAGCTAAGGTTTTATGAATAAAATGCTGTATAAAATAGAGCTTATAAATTAAAATGCCTACATGGCCAAGAAAGTCACAGAAGAAGAAATGCCGACTGAGAGTAAGAACAACAGACACAGAAGCTGAAGAACGATTGGCAAGAAGCATTTAGCTTCAGCAGGGGGACCTGAGGGTGTTCTAGAGACCTCGGGAAAATGGGTACAGGCATCCCTTAGTGAAGGCAGTGTCGTCTCAGGGAAATTTCAGTCTAATCATGCTGGATTTCCCATATTTTGGGGGAGAAGATGGAAATCTAGATGTGTCATAAAAATCTTCTCATTTTTTAATGTTGGCTCGTATTTTCACCCCAAAATACCACATAGATCAAAATGAGGGCCCAGGAAACCCACGTGCCATTGCATCTACTTGCTAATCACGCTCCCTTCCGAAGTGAAAAGACGCGAGGCAGAACGTGGAAGGGCCAGAGGACGAGTGGCTATCTTACTGAAGTCGAAATTCACTGAAATTGTTAACTAGCTAATGTGGAATGGGGACACTCTCAAAGAAGGCACTCATAAGAAAGTGAAAGCTGAAGTCATGGCCAGGTCATTTATGGGAAATGACTGCTGAGATCATCTGGCCTCATGTGAAACTGACCTTTTCTTTTTTTTTTTTTTTTTTCTCTGATGCTGAACATTCCAGAGGCCAACATACATGGAGACGAAACCAAAACATCTCCCTCTGGCCAGAGGGCCCTTAATAACAAACAGGGTGCACATGACAGATGGCCAGGGATAAGGTGGCTTGGTGGCAAAAGCTGGCCCCAAGTAGACCAGCTGAGCTCAGGAAATGGCACGTTGACCTTTGGAACACAGACTTCTAGAGAAATGTGAATCCGGGAGTTCAAATCAGTCTCATAGCTTTTACAGCAATATTTTTATGACATCTTAGATAACACACAAAAAAGAACAATATGTACAAAAATAAACACCACCATTAAAAAAAAAAAGCAGCCTCCTGGAAACAAAGACTGGCTTTGATCTTGGCAAGAAAGTCTCATTAGTTTGTTCACTAGATGAGAATCTTAATTCCTCAAGCCAGTACCTGCCAAACAACCTGGGAACCTAGAGCTGAATAATATTACAGAAAATTGAATTTATCAACCTGTTTTAATTTAAAATTGGATGTAGAACTAGGGTGTGTGTGTTGTGTAGAGGGACTAACAATCAATTAGAAACTGTTAGTCCCAACTTTTTATTAGGTACAGACTTCTTGGTATTTTTTGTATCATGATAAAAAATGTATTTTTTGATTGGCTCAAAATAATTGATTCAATCAGTAAAGTCACAGGATCCAAAATCAATGTGCAGAAATCTGTTGCATTTCTATGTACCATACACAAAGCAGCAGAAAGAGAAATTTTTTTAAATCCTATTTACAAGTGCACCCAAAGTAATAGGGTATGTAGGAATATACCTAACCAAAGAGGCAAAAGACCTCTACTTTGAAACCATAAAACATTGATGAAAGAAATTAAAGACGACAAAAAGAAATGAAAAGACATCCCGTGCTCATGGGTTGGAAGAACAAATATTGTTAACATGACTTACAACCCAAAGCAATCTAGAGATTTAAACCAACCCTGATCAAAATACCAAGAGTATTTTTCACAGAGCTAGAATAGACAATCTTAAAGGTTGTATGGAACCACAAGACCTCAAATAGTCAAAGCAATCTTCAGGAAGAAAAAACAGGGCTGAAGTCATCACAATTTCAGACTTCAAGTTATCTTACAAAGCAGTAATCATCAAGACAGTATGGTCCTGGCACAAAAATAGACACAGAGATCAACAGAATAGAATAGAAAACCCAGAAAGAAACCCACAATTATATGGTCAATTAATCTTTGACAAAACAAGAAAGAATATTCAATGGGAAAAAGACAGTCTCTTCATCAAACAGTGTTGGCAAAACTACACGCTACATGCAAAAGAATGTTAGTGGACCACTTTCTTACACCACACACAAAAATAAATTCAAAATGGATGAAAGACCTAAATGTGAGACCTGAAAACATACAATTTTAGAAGAGAGCACAGGCAGTAACTTCTTTGACATTGGCCAAAGCAGTTTCTTTCTAGATATGTCCCCTGAGCATGGGAAACAAAAGCAAAAATGAACTATTGGTTCTTGATCAAAATAAAAAGCCTCTGCATAGTGAAGGAAACAAAACTAAAAGGCAACCTACAGAACGGGAGAAGATATTTTCAAACCCACTAAAGGGTTAGTATCCAAAATATATCAAGAATGTATACAACTCCACCAAAAAAATAATCCAATAAAAATGGATAGAAGACATGAACACACATTTCTCAGATACACACATGGCCAACAGGCACATGAAAACCTGCTCAGCATCGCTTATTATGAGGGAAGTGCAAATTAGAACTACAATGAGTCATCACCTCACACCTGTCAGAATGGCTAAAACCAACAATATGAGAAACAACAGGTGTTGGCGAGGAAGTGGAGGCAAAAACGAATCCCCTTGCACTGTTGGGGAATGCAAACTGGTGCAGTCACTCTGAAAAACAGTATGAAGATTCCTCAGAAATTCCTCAGAAACTTCCTCAGAAAGTTAAAAATAGAACTATCCTAAGATCCAGAAATCACACCTACTGGGTGATTTCTATTTACTTACAACACTATTTACAATATCCAAAATATGGAAAGAGCCCAAGTGTCCATCGTTTGCTGAAAGGATAAAGAAGATGCGGTACGTATACACAACAGAACATTACTCAGCCATATCAAAGAATGAAATCTTCCATTTGCAACAAAATGGATGGAACTAAAGAGTATTATGCTAAGTGAAATAAGGCAGTCAGAGAAAGACAAATACCATATGATCTCACTCATATTTGGAATTTAGGAAATAAAACAAAAGAACAAAGGAGAAAAAAAAAGAGAGAGAGAGAGAGACAAACCAGGAAACAGACTCTTGACTATAGAGAACACACTGATGGTTACCAGAGGGGAGGGGAGGGGGGACGGGTGAACTAGATGATGGGGATTAGGGATGCGCTTGTCGTGGTGAGCACCGGGTGACGTATGGCAATGCTGAATCGCTTTATGGTACACCTGAAACTAATGTTACACTGTAAGTTAACTAACAGAAATGAAATAAAAATTTAAAATAAAAATTAAAAACTGTTTCCATTGAAATCAGTTACTAGTAAACTAGTAATTTTCTTGCATAGCTTCAGTGAGGTCAGCTGTGGACACGGCAATAAAAGGGAAATTTGCATGTTTATTCCTCGTATCAAAAGAAATTCAGCATTTCCGACGGCAGATATACACAGAGAGTCTGTGTCTATTTTTCTACCCATAGTTCCTGGATTCCATCCCTTCATCCACCCATAAACCTGCTGACCACGATGCAGCTTGGTCCATCAACACCGTGGTTCACAGTGAGAGTATCTTACTACCTTTGGTCTCATAGCAGAGTGACTGTGCCAGGAGAGAAGTGCCCTGAAATATAGGTCCCTATCTTGTTGCTCCAATTTGCTCGCATACTTAAGTCACACATATTTATAGAGCGGTCAGTGTGCCGAGCACAATGATAAGCAGGCAGCCTGCAAAGCAGGTCACCCATGACCTTGCCCACAGGGACCTGTACACTCTGCCTGCCTCTCTGACTGTCTCAAAGCAGCCGCTTATTTTGTTAATTCCTTGAGGATTGAATAAAAAAATGACTGGATTCTTACTGACCAGCAGATGAATGTGTCACTCGTTTGATGAATAAATGAGCTAGTAGCACCGGGAACAGAACTGGAAACCATTCGAAGAGTTTGAGGAGACAGGTTTGTGTCCGGTGCAACCCCAGGCTTCGGAAGCTCGTCCGCCCCGACCCCAGAACCGCCGTGACAATAGCTGACCCCAGGCGCAGATATGCGAGCCCCAGTTTTGCCAGAAAACTCTCCTTCCTGGAAAGGGTGGATTTGTTTTCATTTATTACTTCACCTGCCTCCCTTGAGTTCACAAAAGTCTCTGAAGACGTCTGGAAATTTGGGACGATGGATAAAATAAAATGGGGAACAGGGCAGATCGGGAAGATGTAAATGACTAGTATAAGGGCTACCCAACAAACGAGATAAGGTGTTTTACCACTTGTCTGGCTCATCCAAGTAGGGTTGGGGACGGCACGCCCCCACAATAAGGCAAGTCCTGGACTTTAGCGATAAGCAGAAGGGGGCCGAGTCCCCTCTGACCCCGTAGAGTTCACTGTACATTAACTAGTACGAATGAGTCATTTCATTCCCTAATTATGTAGTTCAAGGAGGAACTTCATTCTGACTCCTCGTCGCCTGTTGTTGGACCTTGCTATTGAGATGAGATTAGGCCGCTTGCATTTGTAGTCACCCTGCCCTCCACCTTCCTCTCCAACGCCAGGCACAGTTCACTGCAGCTTGGAGTCCCCTGTGACGTCAGTAATAACTGACCTATTTATCTGTGCCCTGGGCTGTTCATCTGAAAGTGGAGGCTTAAAGAGAGGACCAGAAATTATGACACAGTTAGTAATAGGAAAAACCCCGAGAGAGAGACATACACACACCCGAGGGGCCGGGGGCGGGGAAAGCCTCTGTGAACCGCGAGACAAGGAGAAATCCCTTGGAAAGTTAGAAAATGCCTTCTTCGGAGCCACAGGGGTATCTCTGCGAGGCACCAGCAAACTGTTGGGCTGACTGGGTCCTGCAGTGAAAATCCTCCCCAGCAAGTTCCTTAAGAATTACAAGGTCTGCTCCACCCATCCACCCGTTAAGTAAAACATCACCTCCTCTGCAAAGAACTCCCATTCACGGTTCAGACCCCGGGGGTCAAATTCTTTCTCTTGGTCTCTGGATGTTCCTCACTTTCGAAGCAATTACCGAAGTGACGGTTCTGGCACCTGAGGGCAGGCAGTTCAAGGCAACAGCCATCCTGATCAGAAAGGGAAAGGAATCTCGAGTCACTGAAATCTCTGGAAGACAAAAGCAGCTATAATTTTTGGAAAATGCCACTACAGAGGTATATAAAGATAAATACGACAGAAAAAAAAAATCAGTACATATTTCAAGGAAAAGAAAAAAGGGTCTAAGACCCATTTCTGCAAAGAGTTGATGTTTCAGAGAACGCAGACCACCGGGCTTCCCCGTCTAGTACGAGCTGCCAAATGATGCTTAGCACAGGGTCCTGTGGCAGGTCGGGGTGTGGGGGGGCCCCCAAGGAACCCAGCCTGCTTCTCCTGCGCAGTGCCGGGTAAATCGGCAAGTCTTCCTCCTCTAAAGGAAAAGTATCAGGAGAAGACTTGGAGGAAGCCATGGGGCCAAGATGGGGGTGACCATCCTGAGCGGTCCCCCTGAGCCTGAAAAGGAGTCAGTCCCTGCGGGCGGCTCGAACACCCTGACTCAGGGCAGCGGGGGCCTGGCAGGCTCCAAGGAGAGGAGGAGGAAGGGGGCAGACGGGCTCAGCGTGCCCTCTGGGCTCCGTCCTGCGGGCACCGTTCAGGGTGAGGGGTGGCTGAGCTGCCCTAGGTCCCCCAGTGGAAGCGAGTCCCTTAGTCCTGACTCTGGAGGGTCAGCCTGGCTGCTCCCGTTCTTGTGCCTTCCAGGGAGTGGAGCGTGACGCCCTCGAGGGCAACGGGGACCAGCCTGTGGCTCTGTGTCAGTGGGGGGGGGGGGCACCGCGGGGGCAGCCGACTGGCTCGAAGCGCTCAGAAAGGTGGCACGCAAATATCATTTCCATAAAGAGAACTTGGCAAGGCGGGGAAGCAGAATGACAAGGCGTCTTTCCCTGGAAGTGGCCCACCAATCACGTACGCGGAAGTGTCCGTCTCTGTTTTCTGAGACGAGTGGTGTCAAGGTTCTTCTCCGGAAAGCCTGCGCCGCGTGGGGTGCGCGCTGGGGCTGAAGGCAGAAGAGGGAGGGGGTTTCCTTGTGGTTTTTTTCATTCATCAACTCACTCTGTAACTGTCGGGCTGCGTCTCCAACTCTTCGAGTGAGTAGAACTCCTCAATCTGCCCCCAAATTACATCCCCAGGGGTTCCCCACAGAGACCGTATCTCTCCTGGTTTGGGCTGGTGACTTCAACCTCCTCTGTTTCCTATTGTCTTCTCCCTCCCTCCCATCAAGTTGGAACCCGGCCCATCACGCCTCCTACCTCCTACCTACCTCCAAAGTCCCACCTGCCTCACCCTGCCGGCTGCCATCAGCCAGGTCGCCCCACCGGCTGGCCCCCCACCGGCTGGTAGGACGGCTGGTAGGACGCTGCTGTTAGCTTCCTTCCGCACTCCCTTGTTGCATCTTCTGTTTCTGGCTCCTTCCTGAACCCAGTTATCTGAAATTTCCCCGCGTCACGACAGTCTCCGATTTTTATCTGATTTGCAGGCATGTTAGAACCACATTTCAAAATTTCACCAACTTTTATTAAAGACATCAGTGATTTTTTGGCAAGACCATCACCTTACAAAATCAAACACTGAACAGGGGGCTCCTGGGTGGCTCAGTGGGTTAAGCGTCTTGACTTCAGCTCAGGTCATGATCTCACGAGTTCGTGAGTTCGAGCCCCCGGTTGGGCTCAGCACTGACAGTGCTTGCTTCTGTCTCTCTCTCTCTCTTTTTCTCTCTCTGCCCCTCCCCTGCTCTCGCTTGTGTTCTCTCAAAATGAATAAATACACTGAAAATAAAATCAAGTACTTCCTGTGAAGTGAAGAAAACCCACCTAACACCAACTCTTGCGTCCTCAAAGTTAGACCCCTTGTCAATCTCTCTAAACCAGAGACCAAGGCTCCCGCTCTCAGTCAAAACAGTGTTAAGAAACTGGCATTCATGTGAAAAGACTATTCTATTTCTCATTTGGCAGCAGGGACACCCAATGCACCATCAGTCGTGTTGTCAGAAAGCAGCCGCGGATTCAAAGCGTGCGCGGTGACTGGTCCTTACGATTTTTACTCGGGGAGGACGAAGCAGTGTGTCTGCGGACTCCGCTCCCCAGGATCAGCCGTCAGCCTTGCGTCCCAGCTCCGCTCCGCCGGCCCCGGGCTGGCCGATGCTGAGCCCGCCTGGGCTTGGGGATGAAGAGGCCCCGGTCTCCCTCCTTCCTGTGTGGTGGCCTCTGGCCTCTTGTGCCTCCTGTCTCTACAGCTGTGACCCTAGCGACGCTGTTTCTCCGGGCCAGCGGGAAGCCCTCCCTCGAGCGGCCGCTGCCCAGAGCGGTCTTCCAGCGCCGAGAACCCTCCTCCTCGCCTCCCTGCTGCGTGACAGCTGCGGCCCCACACCTGTCCTTGCAGAGACCGGGTCCTGGCTCCGGGCGGCCCTGCTCTGGGCCTTGTTCCCTCGGCCCGGGGACGGGGCTGCTCCCTACCAGGACCTTGGTTCTGTCTTTCCCTCTCGATTGTCCCGTCAGCCACCTGCCCTGCAGTTAGCAGCTCTTCATGGTAAACGCTCGCCGTCCCAATCCCTGGAATGCTCTCTGCCTCCGAGGGGATCCTTTAGAGCGACCTTGAGAACCGCCATTCCCGTTCAGAGAAGCCAGTGTTGGAGAAGTGGGCCCCAGGCTCCACGCACGAAGTTTTCCCGCAAGGTCGTCCTTACCGACCACTACAGTCCACAGCGGAACGTTCAGAACCGACCGATCGAGTCCCCGTGGAGGGGGGACCGGGCTCGCTGCCCAGCCGCTGCTCAGCGTCACCCCCCAGCCCCGTGCAGGGAGGGGGTCCTGCCGAGGGTTCACAGCTGAGCCCTCTGGAGGTGGCCCTGCACCGGCGGGAGCCGCCAGGCCCCAGATTACAGCCTGTCGCTGGGAGCGGCCGGGGGTCTGGTGTCTGGCCTGTGCCGGCCACAAGGTTGTGCACCCTAAGTTTGTCTGGGAACGGCTCCGAGGCGGCACGCCTGTTTCCCAGCAGCCGGGGGATCCGCTGAGCCCTCTGCGGCAACCGCATCCTGGTTCACCTCCCCCCTGCCTGCCCTGCCTCACTCACCCCTACCAGGCGCTGCTCGAGCTCTACACAAGCCTATGTCTCCGAGTCAGCTTCCTTGGCGTCCAAACCACACCGGACTAGTGTCCCCACAGCTTGGCAAGTCTCGGCCTAATGACCTCAAGGATACTTTGGGAATGTTAACAAAGGCTGACACCAAACTCACATGCTGCTACTCAGAGAACGACACCCTCTCAGGGAGGAAGGGAATGAGCGGGGCCCTCAAAGCCAAGAAACACAGGCGCCGGGGGGTGGGGCTCAGTTGGTTAAGCGTCTGACTTTGGCTCAGGTCATGATGTCACAGTTCATAAGTTCGAGCCCCGCATGGGGCTCTGTGCTGACAGCTCACAGCATGTAACCCGCTTTGGATTCTGTGTCTCCTTCTCTCTCTGCCACTCCCTCACTCACACTGTCTCTCTCTCTCTCTCTCTCTCTAAAAATAAATAAACATTAAAAAAAGTTTTTTAAGTATCAAAATAAAATAAAAGTTCTCAGGGGCACCTGGGTGGCTCAGTCGGTTAAGTGGCCAACTTTGGCTCAGGTCATGATCTCACGGTCTGTGAGTTCGAGCCCCGAGTCGGGCTCTATGCTGACAGCTCAGAGCCTGGAGCCTGCTTCCGATTCTGTGTCTCCCTCTCTCTCTACCCCTCCCCTGCTCATACTCTGTCTCTATGTCTCTCAAAAATAAATAAACGTTAAAAAAAAAACTTTTAAAATAAAAGTTCTTGGACAGAAGAACAGACAAAAGCCTCAGAGTGCACACAGGCTCCACCTGCCACATAGCAGGGCCTCGGACGGGGAGAAATTCTGGGTGGGGACGCCCAGGGGCCACGGGCAGGAAGGGGCGTCCTGAGAAGAAGCACTGGACAGAAACACTCTCATGTTATTCTAGATTCACAAGATGTCTGCAAAAGAAACACACCTACGGATTGGTGCTGGGGACTGAATGTTTGTCTCTCCCCAAAATTCATTTCGTGAAGCCCTAACCTGCAATACTCTGGTATTTGGAGACTGAGTCTTTACGGAAGCCAAGTTCAGGGAGGGTACATGGGCAGGACCCTGTTCCAAAGGGTTAGTGGCCTTGTACTAAGAGGAGAGTAGTCCCGTTCTCCTGCTGCCCCTTTCCAAGCACTCGCAGAAGAAGGGCCAAGTAAGAACACAGAAGACGCCGTCTGTGAGGCAGGACGCAGGGCCTCACCAGACACCGAATCAGCCTCTGCCCTGATCTCGGACTCCAGCCTCCAGGACTATGAGAAAATAAGAGTGTTGGTTAAGCCGCCTCATCTGCATATTCGTGGCGGCCAACTTGGCTAAAACCGTCGGTTAATTGGTTACTATTGTCATTCTGTTGATATAGTTAAACCCAGAGTTTAAGAATTATTGAACATCCAACCATCTGGACTTTATCTTAAACGTCCCGACCTCCACGATCTTTCTGGATGAATAGTACCTGACTGATTACTGAATTCTTTCTAGAATTTGAGATCTTCACGTGACTTTAGAAGCTTCAGGCTGGCTAAGTGTTAACCAACATTACATGATCAAACTGTATTAAGTCTATAATCAGCTTTGACAAAATAGGAAACAACTGATGAAGCCGTTGTATATGACTAATGGTCTTTTGCAAATTGTTTTTTAACATTTATTCACTCTTCAGAGACAGAGAGAGACAGAGCTTGAGTGGGAGGGGTAGGGAGAAGGGGGGAGACACAGAATCTGAAGCAGACTCCAGGCTCCGAGCTGACAGCACAGAGCCCAACGTGGGGCTCGAACTCACTGAGCTGACGTATGACTGATGCCCTTAATGGCAGTTATAGGAAACAGGATTCGCTTTCCAATAATCACTAACATGTATTGATTACTCTGCATAAGGCACTGCTCGAATCCCTTTATGTACCCCGTAATGCTCATTCCTACCATAGCCTTTGGGAATAGGTACTATTACATCCTGAGTGCAAAGATGAGTAAATAATCTGAGGCACAGAGAAGCCAGGGGATTTTCTCCAAGTCCGACATGAAGGGTTGAGCCTGGAGTTGAACCCAAGCACCTGACAGCCGAGTTAGCGTCTGTGATCATTTTCCTGGGAGCCTCCAGCTGCTATTCTTCCAATGAGTCTCCCTAGGCTCTCGTTCCATTGCTGCTGTAGTGTTTTAGCAAACCTGTGTCTATCAGGATGCCCCTTTATGCAGGGAAAATACTACGAGCATCACCTTGCACAAATAAATTATGGAAAAGCCCCACCAAATAGTGGAGAATTTCCTTGTGCACGCCACTTCGTGAGTCCCCAGAACAATCCTAAGACAATGACTTAATGGTCCCCAGAGGAAAGAGCCATCCATCGGATGGAATGGTTGACTCTGGTGCTTTGGAATGGTAGACTGACTTCACCTCCCACTGTTGGCTATGTTTTCCCCCCTCTTCGTTCTGCAAAAACAGTACCTTAATGTTAGTACTTTATAGCGGAAGCAGTCATACAGCTGGGTAAGATTAATTTTTAATCAATACACTTAGAGGAAAAGCATAATGCCTTTCTCATCGAAGTATGTACGTACGTTTGTGTGTGTTGCGAGCATAGATTATTTTTTCTCCATCGAGATACGCTACTCTTTTATTTGAAAAAGTTTATTTATAAATCACAATCTTCCCTATGAGTCTATGATCAGACAACCCTAAGTGATCTGTTGGAATGGGATGTGCAAATTATAGTAATCGTAGACCTTCAGAGAATATTTGCATTAGCGCCTTCCACTGTGCTGTGTCGGGTTTTCCACAACTATCCGCAATCATCATCTCTGAAAGGGTCCTCGTTCATAGAAATCAAAGTATAGACACATATATACAATTCATATCTTAACATACGCATAGAGAGTTGGGGACAGCGTCGACTGCCAAAATTCTGCTTGGTCTCAACAACGAGAAGAGACTATAGACAATGAGTTCAGAGTCAGAAATAATGGCAATAAGTAATAAGTAATACTTACTGAACACTTGGTGTATGCCAGGTAGTAAGTACGTAATTTTCATGAACTCTCTTGTCCCTCGCTGTGTGAGTACGATGCTGTTTTCATCCACAGTTTTTATATGTTTATGTGATTTTTTTCATTGACAATTGGAGTTCTTTTCCAGAGCCAGCCAGCCACTGTGCGAAAACCGGCCGCCTTCTTTTCCGGAGGGAATTGATTTTGTTACGATTGTATTGTTCTTTTGGAGAAGGGCAAATAGATTCGTCATGATTTATTATGAGGTCAATGCCAGCTGAGTGAATATATTTGGCATATGAATAAAAATGAAAACAATTCTGTTTGCATCTATTTATTAGAAACCACAATCCACTGCTTCTTAGAAGCGTAAACAGTCCTGGACAATGAGATCAGAAGCAAGGAAAACGCAAGTGATAAAATCCCCTAGAAAGCCCTGGTGGGTTTTTTTTAGACCTTTGAGATACAATTTCCTTTAAAAATATAATCTCGGAGAAGAGCGAAATGCCACGAAAAGGTTCATTTTCAAGAAACACTGCTGTTAACATACAACAAATACAATGCCAACAGGGTTCTGAAGGAGAAGAGAACAGAAACCAAACACAACATTATCTAAGAAAACTTATGTTACTCTGTCAACATAACGAAAAGAAAGGAGACTGCACTTTCTCAGAGAATTCTGAAATATCAATTATATTGTAATTTTGTTTAATTTTTTAAAATGTTTTTTTAGTTTATTTTTGAGAGAGAGAGAGACAGAGTGTGAGCGGGGGAGGGGCAGAGAGAGACCGCAACACAGAATCTGAAGCAGGCTCCAGACTCTGAGCTGGCAGCACAGAACCCGAAGCGGGGCTCGAACCCACGAACTGGGAGATCGTGACCGCTTAATGGACTGAGCCCCCAGACGCCCCATTGTAATTTTTGATGATTACATAAGACAGCCAGCTTCTAAATTCACTCATAAATAAATCCCTGAATTTCTGATCAGGGTATTAAACTATCTCTGATAATCAGTCCTGATAGAGGTAATACATTTTTCCTAATACAAATGCATCATGGGAATCCTTATGCTCCTAGAAGACTCAAATCGGCTGGACAGAATTTGGCTGCTGACAGTCTGCATTCACGCCATTTTTGCATCTTCCCTGATTCGTCCCACTTCTGAAGGAAGGAAAGTGTGCCTTGTCCCATCACTGAAAAGCACTCAGGAGGCTCCAGGCAGCCCAGTCTCCCCACCTTACGATGAAGCCAAGTTCAATGAAAATGGCTGGTTTGGATCCTGTCCTAGAAAAAGAACCCCAAATGGGCCCGAGCCAAAGTAGCTTGAGGGCCTGGTGTTATGGGAACCGGCCCCTAAGTGGGGTCTTGACAGATTTGAGAAAATCTCTCATGCGGGGAGTTCGGACCCTTTGCATTGAAGACGAGTCCCCTGGACCAGCCGGCTGCTGTGTGTCACCTGGGAGCTTGTGGGCCACGCGGAAGCCCTGCCCAGATCCGCAGAACCCAGATCTGCATTTCAGCAAGGTCCCCAGATGACGGCTGTGCCAGCGGGCTGAGGGACCCTGGGGTAGATTCACCGCAGGGATGGAGGTCAGGAGGGACCCCTTCTCTGGGACTTTCTGTGCCACAAGTCCGCCACTCCCCGAGGGGACCCACCCACCCGACAAGGCAGCTCGGGGAAGGCTGAAGGTTTACCTGCTCTGAGCTGAAGACCTAAAGCTACGCGCTCCGGGGTGGCAGGAGCGGGGAGAGGGCTGAGGAAGCCCGGTGGCCCGTGCTGGGTGTCACCTGGACCTTCTGGTGGCCCTACACATGAACCAGGCTGTCTCTGGCCCCAAACTTCAAATTACCAAAAAGTAAAAAAAGAGGCGGGTTGGAAATCATGGAACAAGGGCTACCACTTAGCAAGTGTTGCTCCGCTGTTTCTTTGCAGGGTCCTAATCTCCCCAGGACGCTGCAGGGTGGGTGGTATTTTCTGGATCTTATAGGAGAGGAAGGGAGGGCTCCGAGAAGCCAGGTGACGGGGACCACAGGAGACACCCCATAGCAATTCCTTCTCGTGCTGACATCGGGAAGAGAAAGTCCTTTCAACACGTTCGTAAAGGAAGGTGTGCTCAGAGGGAAAGTGAGGGCCAGGCTCCCCAAGCGTCTGGCTAAGGGGCCTGAGGCCTCGGAGACTCGGATTTGCAGAGCTGAGCAGGCCTCTGCCAGACATCTGACAGGAAATGGCAGTGCTGGGGGACTTCTGTTAAATGACAGCCGCCTCCCCACGCTGGCCGGCTCTGTCCCGCACCCTGGCACCCCTCTGCCTCAGTGCTCCCTAAGAAGACTGCGTGCGGGGTGCTGGGCTGAGTCCCACTTCAGAAAGAGTCCCAAGGATTTGCTCCCGAGAGAAGTGAAGGGTTAACGGGAAGCAAATTTAAAGACCAAAGCACAGAACCGTATGGATTTCTCTCTTTCTCTTTTCTTTTTCTTTTTTTTTTTTCTCAATCGGAGAAAAAGGAAGTCATAAAATTCCCTTGAAGTGTATTTCACAGCTGTTCCTCCCGGGGCCACAAAATAAAAGGCAAAACGCGGAGAAATTACTTAAAATGCAAAAGTGGCAGAGAGAAATACTGCTGTGGGTAGGTTATAAATGACTTCAGAGATTTGGGGAGGCGAAGTCTTCCAGGCCAACTGAAAAACTGTCGCTTTAATCTGGAGATGGTAAGCCTCTCCCTGGGTATCGCTCCTGGTTCCGAACACCCTCTTATTAAATTAGGGTGTTTTATAACGAGTGAATAAAATTGGTATCATGTTTGCTCTGCAAAATCCCCACTATTTTTCAAAAGGATGTGCTTTTTAATATGAAATTGAAATTTAATATCGAAAGCACCAAGCAATAAACCCAACCCACCTCATTTCAAACCCTGCTTAAATTATTTTTTGAATTTTGTATCTAGTAACATAGTACAATAACACTGAAACGAGATTAACACTGCGATACTATTTGTTTAGGAAACCCAGGGCGTCGCTATGGAAACAGACATTCTGCATAACTATGGAAACAGCGAGAGTGTTGTAAATAAAGATACTGAAAGGGGAACCATGTAAACTTAACATATGAATTCTAAGAAGAAGAATAGAGAGTGAGGAGGTGGAGGGAGGAGGAATTCTATTTTTTTTTTTTTTTTTTTGTAAAGCAAGCATAGTTATACATTTTCTGTCTCCCGGTAAGACTTTTACGCTAAGTTTTCGAAACCTTCACCGTGTTTCCTATAATCTTCTGTTAGTGTCTCTTCTCTCATCAACTGTCCAGATGACTGATCGTCTTGTTTCTTTGATTTTTTGTAACCAATTTATACCGATCGACAAAATTCACTGAAAACTGGTTTTGATTTTTGACTCTCCTTTATCCTGACAGCATTTTATAAGCCAAATGCCTTTTTCCTACAAATGTTAAAATGACGGGGGGTGGAAGGCAGAAGGCATATGTTTAACTTATTACATTTTGAGGTCTTAAACTCATACTTTTTTAAACGCTGTACATAATATTTGATCCCCCACAAATTTTTTTTAATTGGGCTATTAAAAGAAAATTAGTTTTTTTTTTTTTTTTAATGAGATGACGATTTGAAACCATAATTGGGAGACGGGTACTCTTCCTCCATTTGTGACGGATTCCCTGCTCCCCGGCGTCCTCACGGAAGGTAACGGTCGTGTCTCACTCACCTCGGCGAGTCCCCTGACCTTGATTGGTGCCCAGGAACCACTCCCCGACTGTGGCAGGAGCGGGTCCATCACTAAGGCTTAAAGCCTTAGTTTAGGGCACAACATATAATACATTAGAAACAACGGAATGCCTCAGGACACTGACACCTGGCCGTGATGGTAGAGTTTGCTGGGTCATGAATGTTCGAAACCTGATGTGACCTCCTTCAGCTGGCAAGGGATGGCGGTCATCGCTGTCGTAACAAGGTGGGGTGGTCGGAGCGGGGAGGTGCAGGCCGTTTTCACCGGGGCAAAGCCCGACACCTGCCAGGGTCCCCTGGGATGTCGCGATCTTCCAGCTGCCCACCACCGTCGCCCCGGAAAGGTCAGACGAAGTCGGATATGACAGTCCTTCTGGGGCCGAGAGCCGTGTTCACGCCTCAACCGTCAGTTCCCGGTTCTTGAGATGTGAGCAAACTGACGTCCGTGTGCAAACATGACGCCGCGACCTGGCATTTTTCAAAACCCCAGGACAAGGCCTTTTTTTGGTTTGTTTTAACTTGGAATTCTGTCATTTTTGAAGATCCCTAAGAGGGCAACAAATAAACAAAGATTTAGATAAGCGCTTCCGGCCAGATCACTGGTGTGCGAATTATGTTTCAGGGAAGGAGAGGCCTGGGGGTGGAGGGGGAGGGGTTCTGCCCCACTTAACAAGCTGCGGCCTTCAAACTGTCCCTTGAAGAATCGCCTCTGCGGCTTGCAAAAAAAAAATATATATAAAACCAAAGCGAGCTTCGAAACCGCCAGACAGAAAATGCCTTCCAGCTTGATACTTCTGTGATTCTCTGGTTGCTTTCTCAATAAATACGGAATGATGAAACAACCACTAAAAAAGCGTTTTTAATCAAAGAACCTCTTTAAAGCCGAGCGGGGAGTCAGAGACGTGTTGTACACATCACATTACATGTTATAAACGTGGGGCACGTACTGAACACCCACCACGTGCAGGCGCGCTTCTCCGCGGGGACGAATGAGAGTCATCAAAACCCACGTGTCTGCGCCGTGGACACCCCCGAGCTGGCGGGCGTCGGGGCCGGGTCTGCAGGCGGGAAGCCCGTGAAATCACAGGGGACCCCCCCCCAACCCCGCCCCAGCTCGGGAGGGCCCGGGCTTGTTTCTGCTCCGCTCCTGCCGTCCTGAATTCTTAATTATTTTATCTTTGAACTTAGGCCTTTAAGTGAGGTCTGATGGGATCTTGAAGCGTAAACATGAGCAGATGCAGGGGGGGAGGAGTGGGGGGCCCTATGCACACGGGGATTCGGGAGCTCAGGCTGTAGTAATAATACCACAGACGAGGTGGTTTATAAACAGCAGGCTTTCACTCCTCGCGGCTCTGGAGGCTGGAGGGGCCCGCGGAGGGCAGACCAGCGTCCGGTGCGAGCTCTCTTCTGGGTTTGCAGACGACCGCCTTCTCGCTGGGTGCGGGGAGGGCGCTCTCCGCGGTCTCCTCCTATCCCATCAGGGCCCCACCGTCCCCCTCATTTAACCTAACTCGCCCCAAGTACAGACACACTGTGGGCTAGGACTTCAGGAGATGAGTTTTGAGGGGACACCGTTCAGTCCATAGTAGCATATTATCCTTGCTCTGTTCTTCGTGGTTAAAAATAAAGGGGGGGGGGGAGGAAACAACAACGAAAAGGCAACTGTTCAACTGGTCTACCCACTTCATGGAAAGTTACACTCTCATTCGATTCAATTACGTTTTTCAAGTTTCTTGAAACTTGAAAGGGCCTTGGAAACATGAGAAGAGAGAAAACTCTAATATAATGTACACAGCATATTGACAGCCTCGTGAAGAGAGAGTCCTCTGCCCAGAAAAAAGGTAGCTGGTATATTTGACGACGTTTCAGGGGTGACTGTGTACGTCGGTAGAGAACTAATACAGATTGCAGAAGACAGAGGACAAGCAAATCCATTCTCCTAGAGGATCTTGAAATGTAACCGTCGTAAGCACGTTCTTGCCCACTCAACGAAAATAAGGAAACCAGGGTAACTTATTTTAAAGCATGCTTTGGACGCTTGGATGTAATTACAGTGCCTGCTTTGTGCTGGTACCGCCAGAACAACCAGGGATTCGAGGGACCCGTCCTGCGGATGTGTTCACGTGAACAACACCTACCGCCTTATCCATATGATATGACGAAACCGGCTGGCGAGGCCCATCGCAGACAGTGGCGGACGTGGAAAAAAACAAAGACAACAGCCCAGGGAAAGTAGCCGTGGAATTGGAAAGGCCTCTCCCACGCTTTGCTGGGTGTGACCATGGCCGAGTCGCTAGACCTCTCTTATCCTTTACGTGGTAAGGATACTGATGCCTAATCGTCTGTGTGGCTTTGACAGTTATATGAGACAGACAATAATAGCACATGCTATGCACCAAACATTTCACATAAAAGCTGCACAGCCCTATGTCTCTGAACATATTTAAGCCGTCGAGAACCTTAATCCGTGGCGGGAGGTAATCCGTGAACCTTGGTCTTCTCTTCTCCCCACAGAGGAGATTTACGCACGATCGTATGTCCGTGGTCTCACTGCTGTGCCCTAATACAGAATCCATCACTTCCCCTGTGTCATTACGGCAAACATCTCGTAGCTGCGCTCCACCTAGAAGAAGATAATTCATCCTTGGCGATTTCCAAGTCATAAACATTACAGTGAATCATACTAATGAATATTTAAGAGTTACTTTTATCCAGTGTAGCTTTACTTCGGTGGTAGAAGAAACATCCTCACTCAGGCTGGGGTCACAAAGAGGAGATGGATCCTTTCATTTTCCCCACGAGCACCTCACTGAAGCCCTCGGCTCTCCTGTGAGCTCCGGGGTCTCACAAGCGGGGTGTGTGCCCACACGGATATGTGTTCATGGACGTGAACTTCCCTTCGTGTATATGCTTATCTGACTCATGTTTTAATTTGATGTTTCTGTATATCTTTTAAATTTTTTAAATATGTATTTACTTTTTAGAGAGACAGAGAAAGAGAAACAGAGTGTGAGCAGGGGGCAGAGAGCGAGGGAAACACAGAACCCAAAGCAGGCTCCAGGCTCTGAACTGTCAGCACGTAGCCCAACGCAGAGATCAAACTCATGAACTGTGAGATCATGACCTGAGCCAAAGTGGGATGCTTAACAGACTAAGCCACCCAGGTGCCCCAGGATGGTCATTTTATTTGTTAATTTGTTTGTTTAACATTTATTCATTTTTGAGAGACAGAGAGATGGAGCACAAGCAGGGATGAGGCAGAGAGAGAGGGAGACACAGAATCTGTCCCAGGCTCCAGGATCTGAGCTGTCAGCACAGAGCCTGATGCAGGGCTCGAACCCATGAACTGGGAGATCATGACCTGAGTTGAAGTCAGATGTTCAACCAACTGAGTCACCCAGGCACCCCTCCGTATATCTTTTTAAATACTTAAGATATATTAGAAGATTTCCATCTCTATGACTTGCAAAGAAAAACAATCAGTGTCTTTGGGTATTTATGATCAAAAACGTTTTACTGATGGGCGCTGTCTCCCCAAAATGTTTAGAAACCTCTGCTTAGAGTGTGTTAACATTACAGTTGTAGGGGCGCCTGGGTGGCTCAGTTGGTTAAGCGGCCGACTTCGGCTCAGGTCATGATCTCACGGTCTGTGAGTTCGAGCCCCGCGTCGGACTCTGTGCTAACAGCTCAGAGCCTGGAGCCTGCTTCAGATTCTGTGTCTCCCTCTCTCTCTGCCCTTCCCCTGCTCATACTCTGTCTCTATGTCTCTCAAAAATAAATAAAACGTTAAAAAAATTTAAAAAAAAAAAACAATTGCAGCTGCCACTTAGCATTTGTGTGAAACTGGGACTAATTATGTCACCCAACTTGCAACAAACTCGTTTCACAAAAATATAAGAAAGAAAGTGACTGGATGTAAGGGCTACTTCCGAATTACAGGTAAGGCTTGATTCCTTTCAGATAAGCTCTTCCTACATCAGCGACCATGAGGGGTAATGAGCAGGGAAGAGTGACCACGTGGAAACGGCTCCTGACCCAGGTCAAATGTCAGGTTACCTGCACTACCGTCCACAATGCCTCCCATCTCTGCTGCTCATTGAGCAGAGCCTGGAGTCTTCTGACAGAACTCCAGAGTAGCTGGTGGTTGCTTAGCCTCCGTGTTCAAAATATCGCGTGACAGAACCCCAAACGCACAGGCAACGAAAGCAAAAATAAACAAGAGAGACTACATCAAACTGAAAAGCTTCTTCTGCGGAGCCAAAGAATGAATGAAAAGACAACCTCCAGAACGGGAGAAAATATTTGCAAATTATATGCTGGCGAAGGAAGGCGTTAATAGTCAAAGCATATAAAGAACATTTTTTGAGTTATAAGCTACTGACTTATAGCTAAATAAATAAATAGCCCGATTAAAAAGCAGTTAAGGGAGTGGAATAGACATTTCTTTCCAAAGATGACAAATGGTCAGGAGGTAAATAAAGAAGTACGAGTGGCCAGGAGGCAAATAAAACGATGCCCAGCATCCTTCGTCATCACGGAAATCCAAATCAAAACCCCAAGGAGACAGCGCCTGACACCTGTTAGACTGTTAGCCGGGGCGCCTCAGTCGGTTAAGCATCTGACTCTTGATTTCAGCCCAGGTCATCATCTCACCATTCGTGAGTTCAAGCCACACGCCATCCCCACGCTAACAACGTGGAGCCTTTCTGGGATTCTCTCTCTCTCAAGAAATAAATAAACATTTTTTTAAAGACAAGAAATAACTGTTGGGGAGCATGTGGCACACAGGGAATCCACTATTGGTGAAGACGGGAAACCAGTACAGACATCATGGAAAACACTGGAAGTTCCTCAAGAAATTAAAAACAGAACTTCCATAGGGTCCAGCGCCCCGAATTCTGGATGTACGTGCAAAGGAACTAAAACCACTGTGCTGAAGAGTTCTCTGCATTCCCATGTTCATTACAGATTTATCCAGAATAGCTGAGGCCGTGGGAGAAGACCAAGTATTACTGATGGACGGACGGATAGAGAAAATGTGCATTTATGTGCAGTGGGATCCAACTTCGGCCATAAAGAGAGGGAAATTCTGCCATTTGTAATGACACGGATGGACCCGGAGGGCAGAGTGCTGAGAGAAATAAGCCAGACGCACCGAGGCAGATACTATAGGATCTCACCTGTATGTGGAGTCTGAAATTCCTAGAAGCAGAGAGCGGAGCAGTGGGTATCGGGGCCTGGCTGTGGGGAAATGCGGAGATGTTGTTCAAAGGCTACAAACTTTCAGTTATAAGATAAATGAATTCTGGGTATCCTGTATACGGCACGGTGGCTAGGGTTAACAACACTGTTTTGTATAAACAGCTGAAATTTGCCAAGAGGGTAAATTTTAAGAGTTCTTACCACATGCGCGTGCACACACACACACACACGAGGTAACCGTGTGAGGTGATGGATACTTTACTCAGTTAATTCATCGTTAATTAATTAATGACTGTGGGAATCACTTTACAATGTACACGTATGTCAAATCATCATGCTATAGGCCTTAAATATACACTTTTGTTTTCATTTTTCCTGCTATCTTAAAAAATGTAATTCCAGTATAGTTAACATGCAGTGTTACATTAGCTTCAGGTGCACAAAACAGTGATTCAACAATTCTCTACGTTGTCAGTCAGTCCTTGTCATGATAAGTGTGCTCTTAATCTCCTTCGCCTGCTTCACCCATCCCCCACCCACCTCCCCTCTGGGGACCATCGGTTTGGTCTCTGAAGTTGAGAGTCTGCCCTTTTGTTTCTCTTTTTTCCTTTGTTCAGTTGTTTTGTTTCTCAGCTCCACATGTGAATAAAATCATATAAATACACACATTTTTACCCATCAATTACACGTCAATAAAACTAGGAGGGGAAATGAAATAAACTATGTCATGGATTCTGAAGCAAAGGTGGGCAGTAACATGGTACTCACCATGACAAACGGTATCCCTCCTTAATTTGTATCAAGGCACATATTCCTACGGAACTGCTGACAAGTAGACAGAGTGGATGTTGCCCAAATGGCGACCTACGTCTTGGGGAAGGCCAGTTCTGAACAGATGATAATTTGCTGTCGGTCTTCTCAGTGGTACAGGATGTCTCCGACAGACAGCCGTACATTTCGTTTCATTAGTTTGAGGATCTACATGTGAACTAAGCAGATTCTTATTTTTTAATATTTTACAACAGCTTTATTGATTTATAGTTCGTATACCATACGATCTACCCACATGAAGTATAATATTCAATGATTTTCAGCATATGCAGTGTTGTGCAACCTATAGTCAATTTTAGAACATTTTCATTACCCTAAAGAAACCCTACATTCCATTTTTTTTCTAAATATAATTTATTGTCAAGTTAGCTATTTATAGCAGCGCTTTCAACAATAGTCAAATTATGGAAAGAGTCCAAATGTCCATCAACTGATGAATGGATAAAGAAGATGTGGTTTATATATACAATGGGATACTACTTGGCAATGAGAAAGAATGAAACCTTGCCATTTGCAATGACATGGACGGAACTGGAGGGAATCATGCTAAATGAAATAAGTCAGTCAGAGAAAGACATTGATCATATGTTTTCACTCACATATGGATCATTAGAAACTTAACAGAAGACCATGGGGGAAGAGAAGGAAGGGAATAGTTACAAACACAGAGGGAGGCAAACTATAAGAGACTCTTAAATACAGAGAACAAACTGAGGGTTGATGGGGGGAGGGAGAATGGACGGTGAGCACTGAGGAGGGCACTTGCTGGGATGAGCACTGGGTGTGGTATGTAAGCGATGAATCACGGGAATCTACCCCAAAACCAAGAGCCCACTGTAAGCACATTCTTACTTTACCAAATCTCTGTCCACTTACTCCAATGCCCATTTTAAAATATGACCTCAACCTTTCTGTCTATACTTTTAATCACTGCAATAGCAACAGAATTACCTGCTTTTCACTCTTAACTTACTAAGTAAAAGAACACAACGGATATCCTTAATTAGCACACGTGGCCTAGATGAGGCTCCCCTTTTCTTCCTGGTGCAGATGAAGGTACCCGAGACAGGAATCAAAGTGTGGCCACAGTATCCACCAACTACAGATGCCACCTCAGGTGCCCACTGGTCCCAGCAAACCAAGACATTTGAAGAACAGTGGAGTATTTGCTGTGTATTTCACAATCACAGAACATCTAAGAAGAAATCTTGCCAAGCATTAAGGACAACTAACTATTTTCACGGCATATTAAAACTTGTGAAGTTTCAGGATGAGTCAAATTTCCATCGTGGTCTTACCCCATTAGCTTTTCTTACCACCTTTGATATTTAGACTTACATGTTGGGAATTTCCTTAGAGGAAAATAAAACTACAGGGATGTTGTATTCTGCGCCATTAAAGATTTGAATGAGCTGTTGGACTCTAATCAGTCAGAGCAGATATGAGCAAGAGGTCATGTTCATTGAGAGAAAACCAGCAGATAGGAAAAGCTCTCAAAAAAACAGGTCAAAGCCGTATTTATGGAAAGTCTAAGTCAATTATTAGATAGTTTTTCCACATTACTTGTGATCGTATATTGAGAATGTATTTGAATTTAGATCAGCTCTACCAATGGCAATAAATGGTCTCATCTTCATGGATAAAATCCACTTTCTTTAATGACTGTAAACGAGGAAGGCATCGCCAAGAAGGAAGCTCCCCTGGGTATTTCCTACATGGTACTTTACATCTTTACACCCATTATAGAGTTAGAAGGAAATAACAGAAGGAAATTTAGCATTTTTGCTTTTCTTTGATGTTTAAATGAGTATATAATGTAGAGTAAATGCACGTCCTCCTGGAAATTTTGAGTGCGACCCATGGCGTTCTCCTCCACAACATGAAAGCACCTTACCTACGTGGGGATTCGTTTCTACCGAGTTTAACCCTCTTTCCATTGCCGGTGAGGACACGTGATGTGCTTTGCCTCGGCTTTTGTCCCCACCTTTCGTCTCTGAAACCCTGGGCTCTGCTTTCATGCTCTGAACCATGCCCGTTGCTTGCCTTACTCTTTCACGCAATAGCATGGCGCTTTTTGGAGGCGTCCGTCTCTACTTCTCTCCTGTCGTGTGAATCCAACAGCATTTGTTTTTTCTGAATTGTTCTGGTGACCTTCAGAGCATGATTTCCCTCCTGTCGTTGCAAAGTGTTTCAAGGGGTCCCTCACTGTAGCTCTGGATGGAACAGGACTACCTCGAGTATGACTCGGCTCCTAGGTATGCCTAGTGAGCTAGGTTGCTGCGGCGGCTGGAGCAAAGGCCCGTACACTGGGTGGCAAAAACAACAGAAATATCTTGTCCTGCACTTCTGGAGCCCAGAGGTCCGAGATCCAGGCTTAGTTCCTACTGAGGCTCTGAGGCAGAACCTGGTCCGGGCCCCTCTCCTGCTTCCAGGTGCTTCTGGCAAACATCGGCATGCTTTGCCTCACCCCCATCTCAGACTTCATCTCCACTTGGCCTTCTCCCTCTGTGCGCACCCCCTTCTTATAGGGACACCACTCAACTGTTCTGCGAAAAGACCCTATCTCCAAATAAGATCACATTCTCAGATAGTGGGACTAAGACTTCAATTTATGAATTTGACACAATTCAACCCATTACGCCTCATAAAGCGTATGCCTAGGAGATGTCCCCAGATCCTACAGTTCACTGAATTCACACCCATAGAGCCCTGGCTGACCGAGATGCCAGCATCTTAAAGGCAAAATGGACAAGAGGCGTGTCTTGACAGGTTTCAGACAATCTCGAATTATCTGAAAATGCTAGCTTGTTTGCATGTTTTGATTGCGACTTGGGGGTTCATCTGTGATGCTTTCTTATCCCCTTCCTTTCACCTTCCTCAGGAAGGCAGAGGCAGAAGCTCTCCTTCACGGTTGCCGGTTTGACTCAGAGCCTAGAGGCAGGCTTTCTGCTCTGCTTCTAATTTTTTAATATATATTTTGAAAGAGAGAGAGTGTGTGAGTGGGGGGAGGGACAGAGAGAGAGAGAGAGAGAGAGAGAGAGAGAGAGAGAATCCCAAGCAGGCTCCATCCTCAATGCAGAGCCCGATGCGAGGCTTGATCCCAGGATCCTGGGACCATGACCTGAGCTGAAATCAAGAGTCCAACACTCAACCAGCTGTGCCCCCCAGGTGCCCCAGACCCCAGACTGTCTTAAGCAGCCAGTGCGGCAGATCGAACCCCGAAGTTGAGGCACAATGCACTTCTCATTCTTCCTCAAAGTCATCCCATCACGCAGAAGAAATTCAAGTCTTTGTTTTTTTAATTCCAATTTTTTTTTTATCTAAGAGTTAATGGGTTCACCTGGGTTTAAGGAGATTTGTAATGAATTTTCAAATCCTTGCAATTATTATTTTTTTATAATGTTGGCTTATTAATACCAAGCTAAAAATGTCGCTCAATATGCAAAACGAGGCGATAAGTACCACTTGGCTTTTAGGAAGTACATTATATAAGCAGTCCATTATGAGAATAATCTCAGGTTATAGCCAGCTCTCAAAAGACCCGGCAAATAAGGTTTTAAAATCAAGGCACTTGCAGGCCATTATAACAACTAAATTGGTAAAACATACTGGAGTCCCCACATAATAAGTGTCCCTGAGAGAATAATGGCAAATAACATTATATTTCAAAAAGAGTGAAACAATAAGGCTCAGTCGAGGCTAAAATGACTATGTCCAATGATACCAATGCAGAAAGTATGCAGCATCTGCCCCTGTTACTCAGTCGCAGTCCCTTGAGCCCGGTCATCACCTGGTGGCCATTCCCTCACAGTCCACACAAGAGGCCAAGTGCAAATCATCTCACAGGGCTGTCCTCACAGTGCCAGGAAATGCCAGTAGGCACTCTCTTATCTGCAAAGAAGCAACAGGGTCCAATTACCAGGAGTGGAGAGCGGGAAATCGGGAAGGGCCAGGAGGAAACCGTAGGACTAACAGAAGCAGGAAAAATGTGGGGGACTGGGGGCAGGGGGCGTGGAGCGAGGCACAGGTGCAGGCTAGGGGCCCAGGGCTGCTGCTCAGACAGGACGTTGGCAGCTGATGCATGAGTTGCTTGAGCAGGAGGAAGAAGTCTCCGGATTCATGGGTTTATTGTAAGTCCTGTGACGTTGTCATTTGCTTCAATTACCTCCAATTATGAGGACACAACTAAAGGGATTGAAAGTGGCCTCTGACCTACACCGTGCTCCAAAGGGCTCATGCCTCATGCATAGGGGAGGGGGGCAATTTCCCATTGAGTGAACGGTAGCACTTCCAGTAGATATGGGAGTTTGCTGCCTAGTGCAGTGGGTTGCCAAGAAAGTAAGAAAATAAAATACACATGACTTTTTGCATCCAAAAGTGTGTTTCCTCCTGCAATAATACAAAGAAAGTCTTGTGTGCGTTTGTGTGTGTCGGAGAGATCGGTCTATATGTAATCCAAAAACATGCTTCATTTTAACCTTAATTTTTCATTATCTAATATCATCACATAGTTCAAAATAAAAAAAGATGTAACGAAAAAGAATCAGGAAATTCTTCTTTCGGAAGTGTGTTCAGATGGAGTTCATTACACAAGATGGTCCGTCTCATGACTTGAGAATCATACTTCAATGTTTTGTTTGTTTTCACCAGAAGCAACATTCCCCGGATTAATCACCAGCTACCACAAAGAAACATCCACAGACTGGGGTTATCTCAACAGGTTGGAAGACTCAGGCAAAAGCTGTCATGAGACTTCTAAATTTAGCCTTTGGAGACATCGATGGTGCCGTTAATTCAATTCGCTGTCACTGGTATTGCATTATCCACCGAGTTACTGGTTTTTTGGATGACCGTCTTGATTGCGCAACTGAAAGTAATAAAACACTCTTCGGCTTTTTATATGTTCGGGGGAGTGAGAAATCAAGACAATTATTAAGACAATTCATGTTAAAATTGGATTTTGATCTCAAGTGTTGGCTTTACGTGGCTTACGACAGTGGACAATCGGGGCAGGGATCCACTTGAAGTAATTTGCAAAACTTTGCTCCAATCTATTGATGTGAAGCAAGGTGGTCCCTCCGGTGATATGCTATTTTGTCTTTCCTCTTCCCTGAGCTCCGTGAAATCCCAACAGAGGAAAAAGAATTATTCCTAAGGATCGTTTAGAAATGAGTTTTCAGGGACGCCTGGGTGGCTCAGTCAGTTAAGCATCTGCTCCTGATTTCGGCTCAGGTCATGATCTCACGGTTTGTGGGATCGAGTTTCGTGTTGGGCTCTGCACTGACAGCATGGAGCTTGCTTGGGATTCGTTTGCTCTCTCCTCTCTCTCATTCCCTCTCTCTCTCTCTCAAAAGTAAATAAATAAACTTACAAAAAAAAAAGAAGAAATGTGTTTTCACCAAAGAGCAAGAAAACTGGACTGGGGGAGAATGTATATTGTATATACAAACACTTTTAAAAACAAAAGCAGGTATTCATCTTAACTGGCTTCTAGAAAGGCTAAACACAAATTGTCTGAGTTTTTAATGGCTTAAAAGACTTTATTATAGGCATTTAAATACCATTATTTTTAATACATATAATTTTATTTCTGCTATAAGTTCTTGGCAACACTAGGAGAATTTTGCAAAGGAAATTGTGTCCCTGCTATATGAATCACATTAGACTCCGAAACTTTTCTAGGACTTGAAGGCTAAGTGACTTTAAGGGCCACCTTGATCTCTACGACTTTATGCTTCAGGGACTTTGGCATCAGGCAGAACCAAGTTCAAATCCAGATTCTGCTGCTTTTGGTAGATCAACAAAAAGATTTCTGAAGCTCTTTGAGCTTCATTTTATTCATCAGTTAAATTAGACTAATAGGACGTACCTTAGTGGGAAGACTGGGCTCAAGAAGAAATAGGATTAAATGGGATAGTGGGATAAAATAAAAACGAGAATAGCTCCTTTAGTCAGAATGTTATGCCTCCTGACTCGTCATTTGTATCAGCCAGGATGAGCTGCGTCATGCTGTAGTAACAAAGAAACCCCCGGTCTCTGTGGCCAGGCACACAAGCTTTGGTTTTTCACTTTCTGGTTCCACCGATGTTTGAGTTCATGTCTGGAAGGGCTCACACTGTGTGCAGAGCAGGCCTTCAGCTGTGTGGGGGGCCTGGATTCCCACCAGTTTTAAAGTTCTGTGACCTTGGAGAGTGACTTACCATCTCTGAATCTGGTTATATTACCTATAAGGTGGAGAAAAATAAAAGGACTTACCCTCACACGTTGCTTAGGAGAAGAAAAAAAAGTACCAAATGCATAAAACACAAGAATCAGTGCCTGGCCTAGAGTAAGCACTATCTGCTTGCCAGCTCCAGGAAAACCTGGTTTGCGAGCGTAATTCATTCCGGAAACATGCTTGTAATCACAGCTTATATATCAAAGCGAATTTCCCCCTAAGACATCATGGAAACTCAGATGATTCGTTCCATAACTCAAAAATATTCATATAAAAATGATTAAAATACTGTAATACAACACAAAATACTAAAGAAAAAAAAAGAAAATACAAAATATAAAGAAAAGTAAACAAATTAACTTGCACTTACATTTGAAAACCTTTGTGGCTGGTGTGAGGGAGACAAGAGCGAGGAGGGTTATTGTATGGGATGACTTTCACTCTCACTAATGGGTGTTGACTACAGTACAGTATTAATAAACTCTTGTCATAGACTGTATTTAATGTAACTGGCAATAAGGCGGCACAGGAAATGGTCTCCATCTGCAGGCAGCCTGACCTAGAAGAAAGCAAAGCGTTCCTAAGCTCACTCTTACTTGGAAAAGCAAAGGACTGTCCATAAGTGACAAAAAATACGCAAGTGCTAGTTGTGGGCACCTTCCAACGTTCTGAAAAATCACGGATTTCTACCAGACGCTGCAGCCTGAGACTGAGAATCTGAGCATGAGAGATGGTCACCCACAAACTGGCAGTGAGAGAGAGAGACAGAGAGACAGAGAGAGAGAGAGAGGAGAAGCTTTGGCCTAGTTGCGATCCTGTGACAACGAGCATCATGTACTACTCATATTGCAAGACATGGCTTCTTTATCAAGTTAAAATTATGAGACATGTTTGCTCGTCTCATGGAACACTCGCAGAACACGTTCCTCATAATCCAAGATTTTAATGTATTTTATTCTTTTGCTTTAGAACAATACACATCTTTTATTCACAAAAATAACTTTCTGTTAATACATTTATTCAGGACCTTTTGGAATATAAGTCAAGGGAGACTGGTGGCAATGGTAACAATCGAGTCTCCCTTCAACCTCAAAGTGAGTTTTCTGCAGAGCATAAGTACATTTAATTTCTCTGCCAGCCTCTGTGCAAAGAGAAAGAACTTTGGGTCTGGAATCAGGTAACGGTGACATCAAATCTCGGCTCCACTACTGACCAGAAGGACAGCATTAGACAGGTCAGGAAATTTCTGAATTCCTCTCCCGTTCTGTGTCCTTGTCTGTAAACTAGGGTGGGATCAAACTGCCTCATAAGGCTACGGTAAGGATTAAATCTGAAATTGCTTTGGAAGTGCTTATTCTCACGTCTGGAACACAAGAAGTTCTCAACAAATGTAGATATTAACAGTATTAATAGCATCGACATTTTTGAAATATCTCCCTCCATTCAAGACCCTGATCAAGAGATACATTTTACAAAGTGTCCTCCGAAAGCCTCCGCTATTTCCTGATTCTCTGAATGTTCACTTATTTAACATGTTTCATAGAGTCGGGTTCCTTATTGTTTATTTATAGCCTAGGGTAATAAACGCATTGTTTCTTTGTCTTTAATGGATTAGCCAGGATATAATCTTCTTAGAGGAAAGCCCTACAGCACACGATGCTAAACAGATGGCAGGTGTTAAGACAGCATCTTCAGAGTTATTTTTTTTTCTTCTAATTGACAAGTCCTTTTCACGGATCTATGGGGTACAATGAGAATAACAATGACAACAACAGTAACAACAACCAGTATTTCTGAGTACTTGCTTTGTGCCTGGGATGTCACAATCTTTGCAAATCATCCCATTGGAAAGTTGGTGTAAGTCGCTAACCTTGTTCTGACACAGAACTTAGTGACCTAACCCAATAGTGCTGGCGATTCTTTAGCATATCTGTGGGTTTATTGCTCAGAGCTTCCTCAGGCCTAGCCTGTGTTTACACATGCAGCTGCGTTTAGCTTGCAGGCTGGCAAGACGTTGGGCCCAGCGAGAATGGCTATGATCTGTGCCTGT
Organism: Paguma larvata; assembly: GCA_030068075.1. Taxonomy (NCBI): domain Eukaryota; kingdom Metazoa; phylum Chordata; class Mammalia; order Carnivora; family Viverridae; genus Paguma; species Paguma larvata. The sequence continues at coordinate 133,951,899 of CM057828.1, forward strand.
CTTTCCAGAAGGTCCTTGCTGCCAAATGTCTTCACAGAATGGAATCTCCAATGCACCACCCTCGCCCCCTGCATAAGCTTGTCCCACACGTGTTGTGTTCTGTTGGCCTGTCCCATGTATTTTGATGTCTGGTTGGCCAAAGAAAGTCTGGGCAAAGCCTATATTCAACGTAGAAGAGGAATTCATGCCGGAAGAGCGATGCACAGGGCTATTCCTGCAGAAATCTACCAAACGCGTCATCTCATTTTTACCAACACAGAAACACATGAAACATCTTGTCTAGATCACACAGCCAGTGGGTGATAGCACAGAATTTGAGCCCCGTATGGCTTCTTTCATTTTAGTCTTAGTTCTAGTAAATTAGCAAAAATCAACCGCCATTTTTTTTTCTGTTGGTATTTTGTTTGGGTGAAGTCAACAAAACAATGAGAAGAACCCACAACTTGACTTTCTGGGATGCCCCTCATTACACACACACACACACACACACACACACACACACTATGACAGAGGGTGGGATTTGATACCCAGAAACCATGCAAGTCCAGATCGGGAAGCTGACTCCAAGTCTCCTTTGAACCGGGGATGACATGTGGCAAAGTTCTCAATTTTGAGAGATAGTCAGAGTTTTCTAGGAGGACTGTACTTTCCCAATATGTTGAAAGAAAGAAAGAGAGAGAGAGAGAGAGAGAGAGAGAGAGAGAGAGAAAGAAGACAAAAGATAAAAAAGAAACTTTCTTCAAAAGAAATCTTTGGAGTCTTATTTTCTTTTTAACAGCTTTATTGAGTTATAACTGATAACTCAATTATATAATCAATTACCATCAAGGTAATGGACATATTTATCACCTCCAAAGTTACTCAGTGCCCCGGTTCACCCGTTCTTTCCCCCCCCCTCCTCCTCTCTCTCTCTCCCTTTCTTACTGTCTTTCTTATCGGTGTAAGAACACTTAATGCAAGATCTACCCTCTCACTTTTTTCAGCGCACGATACAGTATTTCTAACTACAGACATAACGTTGTATGCAGGATCTCTAGAACTCACTTACTTTACTTAACTGAAACTTTATGCTTTCGAACCACAATATCCCCCCTTTCTCTGAACCTGACCATGGAGCTGCCCGGACAGGCAGCAAGCGCCCCAAAACCACGAGAATAAAAACTACAAAGCAGAGACGATGAATCAGAAATTGAAAAATGATACTGGATCTTTGAAGATGTTACTAAGAGATTCCTTTAGCCCCAAATCCTCCTCCTTGGCACTTAATTTTATGTGAACTAAATACAAAGTCGATCGTGAATCTCTTTATTAATTGTACCTGCTGTAACTTGCAGTCAAATGTCTCCCCAACTGCATTAAGTTATGTAGAATCACTTCAAAAAGGGGAACGGTGACAACACAGAGGTTTTACAAAGAATTAACTAGGTAAACAATCCAAGCAAAACTTTTATAATGTCAACAATCCTGCCATTTTGCAAGTGCCAATTTGGCCTTGCTGACGAAGGAGACGGTCGCTGTAATTACTGAAACAATGAAGTCATTGCTTTCCCTTCCTTTGCTCTGCAGCCTGAGTCGAAGTCACTGGGCATCCCTGCGGTGGGGCTCAGGCACGTTGCATCACCCAACTAGCTTGCTGTGTGGCCGTTAGACCCAGATGTAATTTAATGAAATAATATCAGAACGGTTTTAAAAATATATAGCTTTGCCATGTTCAGACAGAACGGGCTAAGATAAGAAAGAAATTTCTGAACATCACGTTGAAGAAGCAAAATATCCTTAACACATGGTCTGAATGAAAAATCACTTTTGTAATTGAACAGAAAGGTAACTCAAGCTTCAGTGGCCTACATCAAGCACTTAGGTCACGCACGGGGTCGCTTTAGGTTAGAAATGCAAATGAAAATAGTTTGGGGGGTTGTGTGACGACGCACGTGCACTGTCTCTGAGAACAATTAAAAATTGTTCATCCTGGGTGGCTTCAGCCCACGTGGCTTTATTTTCTGATCCGGTCCAAGTTATTGCTGTTAATTGAAAATGTTGCTATTACACTAAATCCTGTGGCCCACGCTGAGGAGTTCATCTCCTTTCTTTGAAATTAATTTCATGCAGAATAAAGAAAGGAACGCCATGAAAGGGAAGGGGATTTTCCCTTCTTTTTACTAAGAAGAGATGAAATAATTTTAAAGCAAGGGTTTCAGGATGAAGGTCCCTGGTCAAGTACCAGAGAATATAATAGGGTTTTAATTTTATTGATAAAACACCCTCCATTCAAAGAAAATTAAAGTGAGCCTTTTGTAGTTGGCGTCTCCTGCCCTATTTTGTGTTTACACGCCAGCTGGAGGGCAGAACTAAGCTAGCTCTCTGGATCATTCCAGGAGAAAATAAACAACTCTCATATCTCAAAAGAGCCAGAATTGTATGCAGAATATTCTCAATATTTCTTTGCCGATCCCAAAACCAAAGTAAAAGCAAACTATTTCGGCACACCCAGGTACATCTTGGCTAGTTATCTGGCAAACCAGTTAATCAAACAACTATTCCTTTTCATAGTGTGAGGAATGTATTTGGCTAGTCCCCGAGGGGTCAAAGTGATTACACCACCCATTTCTGGAGTCCTAACAACAGGGATTCTGTCTAATCAAGGTGAGCAGGTGAGAACCCACACAGTGTTTGGCGGGGGGATCCCAGAGCACCACGGAGCAGAGAGAAAGAGGGGAAACCATTGCCAGGGCCCTCCTTGTGCCAGTGGTTGAAGACACCTTGTCTTCGCTTGAGCCACCATAACAGAACCCCGCGGATGGGCTGCTTAAACCACAGACACTTGTCTCCTGGGGCTCCAGAGGCTGGGAGTCTAAGATCAAGGTGCCGGCACGGCCGGGTTCTGGGGAGGGCTCTCTTCCTGGTCTGTAGACCACCGCCTGCTTGTTGCATCTTCACAGGGAGGAGGGTGAGAGAGAACTCTCTGGTGTTCTTTCCTCTTCTTGTAAGGACGCCAGTCCTATGGGATCAGAGCCGTACCTTTGTGACCTCATTTAATGCTAATTATACCCTTAGAGGGTCCATTTCCAAATATATATAGTCACATTGGGAATTAGGGCTTCAACCTATATTTCTTGGAGGGACGTGATTCAGTCCACAGCAGTCCCATGGGCTGGCGGAGGCCACGAGAGAGCTGGGCCAGTGTCACGTGGACCTCCAGCAGAGGTATGAAGTCCGTGTCTTTCGGAGGCCACTACCGTCACACTGCAGGGTGTAAAACCCTCAGAGTCTGACTTCCAGTGGCCCCAGCCCCAGAATTTGTTACGTGCCTTCAATAAGCCTTTGCTTTTCATCCCAACAATTAAACATGACACCCCAGGAAAGATGAAATAGACAGGAGTTAGAGTCTTTGTCTTCACACACACATGTGATTTCCAGAGACTGCCTTGTTAGTTACGAGCTACGGGAAGTGACCTTTTTCTTGTCGTTCTATATTATTTGATCGCTCTACAGAAGAGATCTCCTGCAGAGGTTGATGCGCACGTAGAAGACAGACGGGGTTCTCCCCTCAGCCCTCTGCTGAAATACGCGCTCGCAGGAGCCGGGGGTTCGCTGTGTTTGGACAGAGCCCCTGGCACACAGCTGCTCACTCTGGTTTGAAGGAAGGATGGCTGACGGCCGCTGCAGACTTGTGCTCTAAGTACCTCCTGGTCCTTGTCATCTAGGAAGGGCGTCGTTGGCCCTTATATTTAAAATGGCTTTGTGCGTCGAGTTAAAATGGCTGTCTTCAGGCTGCTCCGTGCCCACCGTGGGGGCTTGGATATTCATTGAGTAAAATAATAGATAAATCAGTCAGCAGGACTTGAATACCCTGACCCTTGATTTTTATTAGAAGAGTGACATTTTCAAAGCAGCATTCAAGGCCCCATCTGGCCGCCATGTGAAGCATTCATGAGAGCCGGAGGGTGGAGTGTGGCCCAAGCAAGAAGACATTGGGAAGACAGATGGGCCTGACATAGGGAAGGCCCAAAATAGGACAGTGGCTGTGGGGACGGGCAGGCTGGGACAGACAGATCTGAGGGTCGCTGAGAAGGCCCTTCCACCCTTTGGAAGGGGAAAGGGGTGGGGTCAGGAAGAGAAGAGAGTCAGCTCCCAGGATCCCGGGCTTATGGGCCTAGTAGAAAGAGGTCACCATTCACTTCGAGGGGGAGGTCTCACTGGGAGAGACTACACCTGCTGCCTTCGCCGTCTCCGTCACAGAAAGTTGGATTCCTGCAGAGGACAGGGGTTCAGACTCCACCTGGGCATACCAGGGATCTGCACAGGATCCTTCGGTGCTGAGAATCCAGAGGAACTACCTCAACGGACCGGCACGTCACCCTCCCCTGACGCCTCTTGTGATGGCCAGATGAGGCTGCATCAGCCTCTTTCTGTGTCTGCCTTGACATTCCCTTCCAAACAACCTTGCAACGCATGTATTTATCCTCTCGTGTTAGAAAGAACTCTTGTACGAAGGCAGACTAAAGTAGAGTTGCCCAACTCATCAAACAGATAAACGAGGGAGGGGAAGTCGGGACACGCGGCATCCCACCCGCCAAGCTCCTCGGTATCCTCCCTGGAGACCAACGAGATGCCTCTGCAGGTTCTCAGATTCCAAATACTGAGCCATCACATTGTGATCTGTGTGCCAGGAAGGAGAGAAATACCACGTGACGAATCTACCCTAGGCCCAGAAGTGTCTGAAATCACCCCCACCCCCACCCTGCCTCACAATATTTAGATGGAGCTCTTTGGGAGAATTCATTGCAAAACATAGAAAGTACTTTTGAAAAAAATAGAGTCCCGTGGATTTCCCGGGACTAAAAATTCCAATAGCCTTTTATCAGGAAACCAAGAGGAGGCAAGAAGCGCTAATAAAAATTCTTGTTAGGAGAGCTCATGTGGACATCCTGCAATGAGATCTCTGTCCCCTGGGCGGACCTTTGCAGTTGCTTTTCGAGGAGTGCCGGGGAGCTCTGCTGGGACCCAACAGCACACTTTTGCAAAGTGGTTGGCTAACATTCTGGAATGTAGTCTATGGCTATTCAATGAATTCTTTCCTCTGAGCAAACAGCCTGGCTCTAGAGGTATTCCACACATGGTCACTGATTCCCAGCAGCCACCCCAAACAAGCCAACGGCCTTACCCAAACGGCAGAAAAGGCAAGGTTATTTTTAAGTGTGCTCCATTTAACACGTTTCACAATCTGTGGTTTCCCAACAACAAAAAGAAGTGTACACCCTTTGAAATTACATGAGAATTCGAAAGAAGGCATACAAAGTAGGGAAAGAGGCAACTGAGGGCAATTCGCACATGATAAATGAATGAAAATAACAAAATTCTATTCAGAGAGCCCCATTTCCGTTTTTGCAAAGTCCTAGTAAAATCTACTCCAGGAAGGAAAGAGTTAGGACTTTAGAGGAGGAATGCATTGATCTAATGTTTTTCTCCCAACAGGCTTCTCGTAGTTTTAAAAATAAGTATGCTCCCAACTAGCTTTGAGGAATGTGTTTGTAAAGGCAACCTGATTATAAAGCCCAGGAGATTACGGCAAGTCAGGGAGGAGGGGGGTTCTTGGTTTCCCATGATGGCAGTGCCTGCCGACTGGGTTCAAGTCAACAGGACACGGCTGGAAATCACACAGCCCCCGTACGACTGGAAGGTCCCTGCATATGGAGGGGGCCGTCCAGCACCCGCCCACAGATGTCCTACACAGATGTCCAGGGTAATGGCTGCGGCATCACCCGTGAAACATGTCTGGTGGGAAATAAAAAGAAACTACATAGATTCCACATTTTTATTTTCCATTTTCAACCATCTTTGCACGTGATTTGTACAAGCTTTACGCAAGCTCTTTCTCGTGAATATTGTCTGAAATCAGCCTTCCTCACATAGTTAAGGGCAGAATGGACCTGGCTTTTAACCTCTGCCTTGATTTCATAATAAAACGTCCTTTTCAATAGACCTGATAACTGACAAGCCGAAGTCATGGTCAGCCTTGCCTGAAAAAGACTCACCACGCATCACCTGTACCTGCGAGAGAGTCATTTCTCCAACAATCCCTTTCATCCGTAAATGAGGAAATGAGTCAGCCTTACTAACTGTTACCTCATCATTCAGCAGGAATAGGAACACATTCTGTTACTCACACAAGCCTGGTATCACCAAGCATACAGGCCCTGTGGACACCTCCTCACAAACAACCCCAGGTTCTGTTGTCAAAGATCTTAACAGTCTCTCTGATTGGGAAAGTGCCCGGCCGGTCACAAGATGACATGACTCATTGTCGCTGCTCAACTTCAGCTCAGCGCAGAGCTCAAGGAACAGAATCTGCTCTCTGATGTCATCCGTTTGCTATGTACCTTTAGCATAGTTTAGATATGGACCTTGTTGAGTAAGACCCAGAGCTTTCAGATGAGAAGAACGTGGCTCCACTGCTTAGAAGAGCAAACATTCTGGGGTTGTGTTTGATTACAAACACCACACATGCTGCAGGAATCTGGGTGTGTGGTCTCAGCTGATATGAAGTGTTCCGCAAGGTTTTAACCGCTCACCTGGGTTGGTCAAAGTTTAACCCGACTGAAATATTTGGGACTTCAATAACCATTCTGTTTCCAGAATAGACGGAGAAGTGTTCTCATTTCTGATTATTTGAAACCCTCAAAAATAACTTGCAGAGAGGTCCTACATGGGTCTCAAAATCAAGGAAAGTATAAAGAGTCTGTCTGTAAGCATGGGGATCTTCAGGAACTTCTTTTTCTGCTTTTACAATTATTTAATCAGTGGGCGTGGCTTTTATAGTGACAAAAATTAAGTGGAAAAAAGTGTCGCGCCTCCTCAGGGCCCACTCAATACGATGAAAAACCCAAAAGCCAAAACCAACCGAGAAAGCAGACTGACGGCTACCTCCTATCTTGTCGATACCTTTCATTATGCTCTTAGGAAAACCGCATGACCAGCAATGAGATCACTGTTTACCTAACCAAACTCCTGGTCCCCAAAGAGTCCATGTGAAACGGGTTTCCGTAGCCATCAGCTCTCGTAACACCAGCAGCAAAATGCTTCTAAGAAGCTGAATCACTCCTTTTGGAAAAATCCAGCCAAAACGCAGAAAGCCCACAGGTCGCTGTACAGCCAAGATGAAGGAAGTATTTTTAATTGAGCTGATGACACCACTTCCTCGGGACGGCTCTGGCTGGAAAACTGGAGAACAGAACAGGGCAGAGAATGTTGCATTTGGGAAAGGTTTGGGATCATGTGAAAAATGAGGTTTCTTTCAAATTTAGCAAATCATTGTTTAGCTTCCTCCTCCCCCTCCCCCGCCCCAGCATTGTCTGTTTGCTTCTGGGAGATCTTAAGAAAACATAGCTTTGTCAGGCTCTAAAGAGGAAGCCAAGTATTGTGATAAGTAATACCCCCCATATATACAGCTTGTGTTTGAAAAAACTTGCTTCCCTACCCATTGTCCTGCTTGTTTTATGAAGGCTGTAGGGTTAGAATCATGTGTGTCTGTCACTGAATTGTCCTTTAAAATATCACTTAAGTGAGGGGCACCTGGGGGGCTCAGTCAGTTGAGCATCTGACTTCAGCTCAGGTCATGATCTCACAGTTTGTGGGTTCGAGCCCCGTGTCGAGCTCTGTGCTGACAGCTCAGAGCCTGGAGCCTGCTTCAGAGTCTGTCTCTCTCTCTCTCTCTGCCCCTCCTCCATTCATACTCTGTCTCTTCTCTCTTTCTCAAAAACAAGTAAACATTTAAAAAGATTTAAAATATCAATTAATTGAGAGCTTTTCAATGCCCAATTCTATGCTGTCAGAGAGTTCTGTGAATCTCACCAGCCCAGTGCTGCAACTAGGCTGGGCTCCAGGACTCTGGGTGTCTGTGGCCGCATGGGGGCCTCCCCTGGCCGTGTGCCTCCTGGCTTCGGGGCCGGTGCAGAGCCTTGTCTCATCTCGGATGTGTCCACGGACGATGTCCACAGAACAGTATTGATCACATTGACCTTGAGTAACTCCTAGAAGATATACCGCATCAGAACCAAACACTGGCATCTTTAAAGGCCACAGGCAGTAACAAAAATAATATATGGACCCCAAAGGTGATTCCTAAATAGACTATTTCCTATGGATGTCGTTCTGGGCAGGTTTCAACAGTTAGTGGTGACCAGATAAATATGTTTTTCAATAATTTGGATTATTCTGAAAAACTACGAAAGTGGTGCCCCAGCTCTTCTACAGAAACTTATCTTGGACTTGGAAACATTTGGTGTTAAGGGTGGAAATGACAAACTTAATTTTTTTCTTGCGTCTTATTTAAAATTCATCTATTCTGCTAGACTAACATACTAAGATGCTCCCCGTGATGTAAGGATTTAGTATTATTTTACCCAGGCTGCAAAAGGACTCCATAGACCAGAGGTGCTCCTCACCTTGAGGTGCTCAGGAGTCCTGGGCACCCCAACCTCTCTGGACTGCCCCTACGCCACCACACTGATGCCGCACCCTGTCCCACTCCTCCAAAGTCAGGCGCGTACGCAGGGTGTCTTCATCTTCAATGAGACAGGTGATATGCTCATTCAAACCAGAGAAGTTCCCATGTGCATCAACATTTCAAGCAGTAGATGCAAAGAAGAACACGTGACTGTCATACATGGAAATGAGAGAGCCCTCCCAAAGCCCCCTCTGCCGCTTGAAGGATCACGTACATACTTTCTGAATCAAAATCAAATTAACGACCTGACCTATGGTTTTTCCAGATTAGTAAGTTTACATATACATGAAATGTCATACACAGTTATACAATTTACATTACATGTGCTATGCTTTCAATAATTTTCTTCCAGCAAATGGAGTAAACTCGCTGGAACTCAGGGACCTTGTGGAAAACATAAAACTCCTCGTGGCCAGTAAGACTGGATGGGCAAGCCAAGGGGACGTGACGGTCAGTCATCAACGGCGACGTTCTTGTGGTTTTATTGCCCCCTCCGTAAAACTGTACGTGACACAATCTCAGTCACACTTTCTCCCCTGGTCTGTGACAGCCCCCACCAACATCTCCTCCTTGACAAACGCTCATATCTTCAGTTGTTTAACAAACATAGGGCAAGATATTGAAGGTCTTGCTGAATTTTTGTTTGGGAGCTCTTAAAACTAAGAGCAAGATACTGAAGATTTATATATATATTTATATACATGCTTTTAGTTGACATTTTAAGTCACATTCTCAAAGTATTTGGCATGGCAATTATATAAGTGAGTGAGCATTTTTTTAAATTTTTTAATGTTTATTTATTTTTAAGAGAGAGAGAGTGTGTAAGCAGGGGAGGGGCAGAGAGAGAAGAAGACACAGAATCCGAAGCAGGCTCCAGGCTCTGAGCCGTCAGCACAGAGCCTGATGGTGGAGCTCAAACTCACGAACCATGAGATCATGACCTGAGCTGAAGTCAGATGCTCAACTGACTGAGCCAACCAGGTGCCCCTAAGTGAGTAAGTAGAGAGATTAACCACTACAGGGAATTTCAGCTAACAAATGTCCCAAAAAGGAAATTACTATTTCATAAAAGTTACTGATATAGTTCATTTCAACTCAGTAGGAAATCGTTTGACTCAGTAAATTTGCAGTGAAATTATCCAGAATCACCACGGCAACTGTTCTCCATTCGGGCTGCCTTATATTTTTCATTGAAATTGTTTCAATTAGTATGGAACAGAGAGGATAAAAGTTTATATATATAATATAATATTTTATTATTACGTTAATATTGTATTGATATTATATTTAATAATATATACTTTTATATATAACTATATATTTACTGCATATATTTTACTATGTATAAAAATATGTAAAATTACATCTACTTTATATATAATATATATATTATACAGAGTTACAGTTATGGATGCACTTACACATACATATACACATGCATTCACACATACATATACACTTAGGGAGAGAGACGTCCGGTGTCTCTCTCTGTCCTGAGTTAAAGATAGTAGCATAACTATCATTCTGTATTTGAAGAAATGGCATCCTGTCATTCTATGACACCAGTTAAATATTGTGTCATTGTTTTTTCAGTAGATTTGAGACATCTGACGATTATTGATCTGTTTCCAAATATCTTAGCATCGAGATCAAACAACGCTGCAGAGAAGCAATGATCCAGCAATGATAGAGGGCTGACTCTTACCCAGTCATTTCTGTGTTAAATCACAAAGCTGACCGCCAGCTCAAGAGTATGTTTTCTGGCTTTTGAAGCACATGGAGCTCAGGTAACTAAAGACTCTGGGTTTTGTAGAAATGAGAACCCGGGCTGAAAAAATAGTCAAGGTAGAGAAACAACCAAAGTCTTTGAGGATTTACTACTGAGCAGTGAGTGTGTGCAGTTTTGTATGCAGGGGGAGATGCTCTGAATTTATGAATCACTTGGGAGCTCTAAAAACTTAAGTCACCGAAAGCGTCCTCTTTACCACCTCACCTTCTTATGAAGTTTCTTAGCGGGATGAAAATGTTGTTATTAATAAGTACAGGACACGAGATGGATGGGCCGCAGAAGTCACAACATCCATGAAACAGGTGCAACGCTTATCTGGTCATATGGCTGGCTTAACGATTAGGAGTCCGCGTTTGAAATAACACACTCACCATGGCCCATCTCTAATTTTTTTTAATTTTTTTTAATATTTATTTTTGAGAGAGAGCGAGACAGAGCATAAGGGTGACAGTCAGAGAGAGAGGGAGGCACAATTCGAAGCAGGTTCCTGGCTCTGAGCTGTCAGCACAGAGCTCGACACGGGGCTCGAACCCACAAACTGTGAGATCATGACCTGAGCAGAAGCTGGACGCTTAACCGGCTGAGCCCCCCAGGCGCTCACCATGTTCCATTTCTAATTAACAACAACAACAAAGAAACCTATTTGATATTTGCTCATTTGTAATGACCAAATCTGGTTAGGATATTACTACTGAAGAATGTTAGCGGCATCACGTATGGTAAAGCAATAAAATATCCCACCATGAAGTGTAGCTCTAAACTTAAGGTTCTTTGTTATATGAAGAACTAGCTCATCTTCTAAAAAGGAAGAAGATTGATAGTCTATCTGTGCAGCTCATGTAATCTCAGATACAAGCCTAGGAGAGCTGGTGGGGTTAAAGCAGGAGGCAGTGAGGGGAAGAGGAAGCACAGCCGTGGTCGTGCTGAGGCCCTGAGCGTAAGCAGAACTTTCATTAGTGAGTTTTTCAAGAGAAGTGTCCTCAAGTGACTTAAAACCCACAACATTCAAATACCTTTAATATATAAGCACTCTGATCAAAGGGTTAATTGAAGAATCTGATTTGACAGACTCAGACTGTGTATTCAAATTCCAATGGGAACTTAGGCACCACATAAAGGAGAAAACTCTCCTCCATATGGACTTACAAAGATGAAATACCCGGTTCTTCCAAGTGCCGGCCATATTTGTTTGTTCCAAATTAAGTTCAAATCTTTCCATGCTATGAACAGTTAGATGAGCAGATACAGAAATCTGTCTCATCAGCATCGTTTTAGGAGAAAATGAGCTGAAGAGGAAATACTGGCCCCAGCGTTTATGCTATTTGAGAACTCTACTGATTAACACAGGCCCACCCGCCAAACAGGAAAATACGTGACCTGTAGGGAAGAAGAAATTTCAATAATAATGAAAATGGTATTTTAAATGTTTTGATGACTCACGTCTCTAAGGATAATGGAATCTTTATTGAAAAGTTTGCAAGGCCAAATCGACAGGGAGAAAAACATGCTTAAAAATCATAAGCAAAAATAAATAAATTAATAATGAAAATAAAAACAAATCATTTACAGTGAGACATTATCTCAGATATACTTCCACATCAAGAATCAGGAGTCCCTACTAATTCCCGGTGAACAGTAACATCTGATAGTCCAATGTTTCTGTAAACTAGAACAGTAATTAGTTATTTGGCATATTTAAAATAACCCTCTAAATCCCAGTTCAGTTCAGTTCAACAGTTACGGCTAGTTCAATAGCAGAGTTGGTTATTCTGAGTGTTTCATTAACCCAGATATGTCTCAAGAAATGAAAGAGAAGGAAGAAATAATTCCTAAAATGAAGTACCCCTCAAGGGACTGATTAGACAATAATACGTGTTAAAATTATGGAGTCAAATAGTTAAAACACGATTGCAAACAATAACTCTGCCAGTTGTACTGAAAATTCCGCTTAGAAAAAAAAACACAACAAAAAAGTGGAAGAAGAAAGATATTTTTATAAATGCCATCGAAACTAATTTCCGTCCCTGGTGTCATGCAGCTTAAAGTCTGGTGATCACTTCAGATAAAAATAGTCAGACAATTCTGTATCCGAAGTCAGGCTAAGGAGACGACACGTGAGAACAAAAATGAAACTGCGAGTTCTATAGCACCTCCAACACCATCATCCAGAAAGCTTGTAAAACAGCAAACTTCTGGGCCTTTTCCCCAAATTTCATCGAGTAGGTCTCTGTGTGCACCTTACCCTCCCAGGTGCACCTCAGACTGCGAGACTGAGGACCGTGCAGTGAGGCTCCCCGGCAAGGGACCTCCGGCTCCACGTCTGCGTGCATTTCCTTAGAGACTAATGTGTGTGTGTGTGTGTGTGTGTGTGCGCACACTTATTCTCTGAAATGGTTCTGTGTATACACACCAAAAAGTAAATAATGTTTTTCTTAATCTTTGTGAACTTTTAAATAACACAATGTTATTACTTAATACGATTACTTAATTTAAATAAGGCATCGTCACCATGACTTTGTGCACGCACACGAAGATAGTTGAAGATATAGATGGGTACAGAGATGTGGTATGTAGTTATGGATACAAGTAATGATAACTCTCAGGTTATAAACTTCCTGGAGGCAGATATGACTTCTGTCTTACCACCCCGGTCCCAACATCTAGCAAACTGCCTGACACACGGCCAGGAATCATTCCGTATGTTGGAGTGAATAGTAATGCGTTTACGGCACTCTTAGACATTTCAGCTCTCCTACGAGTGGGATCAAAGTTGCTCTGCAATCTCCGTAGAACAACTAGAACAATGTCCAGAAAACCCGCCGTCCAGCGCACTCCCAGGAGGCTTCCTGGGATCAGTCCGCACTCGGGCTCCCGTCGGCTCTCCCGGATGGGCTGCGCAGCTGGGGACAGCGCTTGAATGCGGGGCATCGCACGTCTCAGCTCCGCTTGACTGTAAGTCAGGTACCAGCGCGACCAACCTCCAGTCTCCGTGCGCTTTGGCACCGAATTCGATTGGCGTGGTGTCAGCCTCATGCTCTAGCACCTGACTGGCCAGAGCGGTGACCCAAACCCCCACATCTCTGGGGCTCAGCCCGCTCAGCTCTGCAGGGAGCAGGGGTCCAGGCTGTGCTAATGTGATTAGGGGCTGAGGAGAGTCCCTGCTAGAGGACTAGAGGACGAAGAATGGATTCGTGGGTCAGTCCCTGAGGACTACGGTTAAGGAGTTAGGGCTGAAATCTTGGCCCTGGATAGAGCATGTGGCACGGAGCAATTATACACTTAAGTTCATCTTTCAAAAACCAACAGCATTTTGGAATTAAAAATTAATAATAATTGGGGTGCCTGGGTGGCTCAGTGGGTTAAGCGTCCGACTTCGGCTCAGGTCACGATCTCTCAGTTCGTGAGTTCCAGCCCTGCATCGGGCTCTGGGCTGACAGCTCCGAGCCTGGAGCCTGCTTCCAATTCTGTGTCTCCCTCTGTCCCTGCCCCTCCCCCGCTCACGCTCTGTCTCTCCCTCTGTCTCGAAAATAAATAAACGTTTAAAAAAACCTAATAATAATTTAAAAACCAACAGCATTTCCCACAGCGACCATCCAATTCACTGGCCCTTTCAGTGAACAATTACGTGTGAGCCTTCTGTTCTGGGAACCCTGAGCGTCACGGGTGGAATCCTTGCCAAGAGCGCGGCCCTGTTCTCCCTGCCTGGGGGCCACCACGGTTTGCAAACCGTAGCCCTCAGGATAATTCCAGCCGTTATCCCGTTATCTATTTTTGTGTGACCGTGATCTCAGAATAATATTTACATTTTTCAATGGCTGGAAAAAAATCAAAAGAGGATTAGTCTTCTAAAAAAGTGACCGACATATAATAACATGATTATCAGTGGCATGTCATATAAGAGGGACCGCATTGGGTTTGCCTCTCTCTGTCTGACTTATTTCGCTCAACACGATGCCCACAAGTTCCATCCAGTTGTTGCGATGGCAGGATCTCATTCTTCTTTACCTCTGAATAGTACCCCATTGTGTGGAGACCCCCCCTCTTCCTTATCCATTCGTCCAGCAGTGGACTCCTGGGTTGTTTCCATATCTCGGCTGTTGTAAATCACACTGCAGCAAGGACAGGGGCACCCATCGAGTTGGTGATTTCGTTTTCTTCGGATATACTCAGTAGTAGAATTAGTGGATCGTATGGCAATTCTATTTTTAATTTTTTGAAGAACCTTTATAGTGTTTTCCGGAGTGGCTGCACCACTTACATCCCCACCAAGAGTGCACGTGGGTCCCCTTTCCTCCACATCCTCGCCAACGCTTGTCATTCTCGTCTCCCTGGTAACAGCCGCTCTGACGGGTGGGAAGAGATCTCTCATTGGGTTTTGACTTCCCAACCGCTCACCGTTCCTTCTGTCTGAACTGGACCCCACTCCCACGTCCTTGATTCTTCCCTTCCCCCTCCACTTCCTCCTCGTCTTCAAGGACATTTGTCGAACAAATGGGGGGAGGGCTCCAAACCGATTCTGCGGCTTGATGTAAGGGGGCCTCCTCTGAGATTAACTGAGCGGAGATACACAATAAGCTTCCAGACTCTCTCTAACACTCGCTAAACTGCTTTCGTTGCTGGTATTTTTATTTTTGCTGTATTTTCCCAGTCTGGTTACACAGTCTCTCTATTTATAATCCTGCAGCGATGCCATCCACCACCTCCAAGACAGTCTGGCCTTTCTTAGTGGGCCAGGCACACCCCCCTTTCCAGTCTCACCCCTGGCCTAGGGGTGGAGCACCATCGAGCAAGGACACAGATCTCTGACCCTGCCACCACCTCCGCACCTGCCCGGATAGCTCCAGACCCTGCCCTGCTCTCTCCAGGGGCCTCGCTGGATTCCGCCCAATGCCTCTCCTGTAGAGACACTGCCCCCGGCCATGCTGGCCTTCAATACCTCTCCCGGACTAATCTTACTTTGTTTGAATTTCTTCCATTGGTCAGTCCATTTCTAGCACACGCTTCCATGTTGAATGAAGGAATATATTAAAACGTGCATAATTGCAGCGTTTAAATCTTCTCAGTCCATTTGGGTAGGTACTGACAAAATTATAGTAACACAATATAAGCACGGTGAACATACTAGAAACCCAGTATAACTCTTATTAGACCAGTGTTACCATTGCCTTCAGTCTCTGGACTGAAGTTATCTGCCCCTCCCTTGTTTGAGCTCCCTACTTATCAGCATGGGGGGATTTGTGACACATTGTGTTTAGAAGGAATAATTTTTAAAGCAGAATCAAATGCAGGAATGCTCTGATCCAAGACAACAAAGGAATCATTCCAGAAGAGCTCATTCCAGAACCAGACCCTGAATCCCGCTTGCCCAGCCTAACCCAAAAGGGTGGATGAGCGGCAGGGGGGATTCTAAAGGTGACCCCTGTGACTCCACTGTCTGCGAGCCAGAGGACTACAGAAAATTCCCAGAGAATCACTGAGGTGTGGGAAATGTCAAGAAACCACTCCAGGGCACTATTAAACTAATAACGATGATTGAAACCACTCACACATGCTAGAAAGGTACCATCAGTCATAAAATTTTTGCCATTAAAAATTAAAGCAGATATGTCACCGAAAATTTGTTCAAGTGTTATGATTTACATTTAGTGTTTAGACTTCCTGGATAATTCGGACATGATGATTTCGTGATTGTTATCATTGGAGGGGTGAAAAGTCAACACAAATACAGGAATTACTGCATGCCAGGCACTGTTCTAATTGCTTTATGGATTAACTCACTTTACAAGAACCCTATGAGGTAGGTACCATATCTTGGAAAAGTAAACTGAGGCACAGAGAGATTAAGGAAAAACCGGCGAAGCAGGAATCAGAAACAAACTTGTTGGTCTGAGTTCCTTCCCTTCTACCCGCCAAGGCGGCTCTTGGCAAACGGTAGGACTAGTTGGGAATGGTGACCTATTACTGCGCTAACTCCCTGTGGCCAAAGCAAGACTGATCATTTGTCAATCATCCAGTGAACCTGGTCAAAGAAAACCCAGTCAAAACGTTTGACTCCGCGTTATTTTCCTTGTTGCGGGAAAAAAGAATACCAGATTGTTTAGGTCGGCTGCTAAAAAGTATGAGCAATAACAAATAACCGTGCATTACTAGAATCACACCTTCGCAAGCTCTGGCAAAATGGAGTAGCTAGTTACCGCCGGCCAAACTTCGTCCCAAAGGTAAATGTACCTCCATAAGTCTGTAGGTAAGATGCCATTCAAAGGGAAGGAAGCTTGATTTTCCATGTCAGTTTGAATATTGCAAAGCTGACAGGTCATGAAAGCGTCAGTCGGTGTGGGAAGACTGTCTTCTTTCAGAGGCACACTCTGTAATTTATGAACTTCTATTCCCAATTGTAATTTATAAACTATTATTTCCCAATCGTAAGAGCAGAGAGAAACTTGACAAGCTGAGTGGCTCCAGTTTCCAAGTTCCAACAGTTGGATCAAATCCAGAAAAGGTGGAAATGCCATCCTCCATGCAGCTCAGATTGAAGACTTCCTACATATACGCAATTGTCACACAACCAAAAATGCGGGATGATTTCGGATTTAATTTATCCCCAGGTGTAGAAGCTTTACAAAAAATTACAGATATTCATATAAATAGATGCTTTAAAAACTAGCTATGAGTTTTCTAGAGGGTTTTTGGGTAGAGTGGAAATACATGAACAAAAATGAATACCACGCGATAGCCTACACACATCAGTAAGGAAGAGTTAGTGCCGTGTTATAATCTACATACACATATAATCTACATACCTAGCTGACATGTTGGAAGTCTCTGAAAGTCCAGAAGTCACATAACTTTTAAAGACCTCATGAGTTCCACTGTGTACACGAAAACCTGTTAGGAGACTTAACAGGGCATTGGTGAGCTCCGCGGGCTGTCTTGTCCCAGGGGCTGCCCGGGCACAGTTCGTTCTAGCCAACGGCATTGATTATTTAAATACAGTAGAGTGCTAAGCAATAACTCAACAAAACTGAACCAGAGTGCAGTGGTCTCGGGCTGGAAAGCCCTGCAAAGGACACAGAGTGGAGCCTCCGTGTGTATCTACTGTTACCAGAGCCGCTTCCCTCTGCCCCGCTGTCTTCAGCCAATAACGTGCAAATTTACTTTTGCAAGTAGCAAGTGCAGTTGTCTGTAAAATCAGTTCCTCCTGCCAACAGTCCCAAGGACGTCTGCCTGCCTTCGACATGCGGCTAACCAATTAACTGGCTAGTTTCGTTTTAATTAAAAGGTATGATTCCGTAACTAAATAATCTCCAAAAAAATGACTTGAGAAAAATCAGAAAGCAGTTTGGCTTAAAAAACAAACAAACAAACAAACAAATTCTGCGTGTTACAGACCCAAGGAAGGAAGGGGCTATTTCTCTACATTTACTTAGAACTCAAACAGTCTCAACGGAGTCGATGTAATTTTCAAGCCCCTCATAGAGAAAAAACTTGATGAATGGTTTAATATTCCTCAATAAGTCAGCGTATTCAGAGAGCTACTAAATTGTTAACAGAGGTAATAAATCGATGCCTTTATTGAGAGATCTCATAAATAACTGGAAACTTCTTAATCATTAAATTGAACAAATTTTCAAATTCGCTTTACAAATGTATGACTCACATTAAAATAACTAACGAAGATTCGATCTCACACGTATGTTTTCATATGACAAAATGTTATTATGTAGATAAAACACTCATCAGAGAAAAATAGGTAAGAAATATGATACCCCTATCCTGGAAAATCTTCAACTAAGTATCTTGAGTGTCTAAGACAGGCTCGGCTCATTAAAATTTTATTCATTAGATAAAAAAGGTGTGTTTAATGGCAAATGGCATGGTTAATTCAACCGACTCCATGCAGAATTAAAGCAATTTTTATTGCTTTGCCCACACATTGCTCAAAACTTTTGACGTAATTCATCAATTGTTTTGTCTTTCTATACCTCAGCGGGGTACTCTGAAACTTTTGGTTTTATTCATTCTCTTCAAAGACCACCAACTCTGGTTCTTTTCAATAGATTAAATGTAATCTGATAGCAGGAAGAGCTTTTGAGGGTCCACATAGAAAAGCAAGCACTGTGTGTTACACGGTTGCTGAAACAGAGACGAATATAGCCACTCGCTTCCCTCCAGTAGATTATAATTCAGGCTGCAGAAATCGATAGCTCTACTATCAAACAGGTTCGATGTTAATTCATACAAGGTTCTTACTGCCTTGCTAATGCATACCTTTAAATCGAAAGAAACATTTTTCAGAGACGGCCAAGGAATGATAAGATCTGGCTCTAGAAATTGTCTTTATCCTCAGTGAAGGCTTGTTTGGCATCCATCAAATGAGGGCACAAGGACTTCGCGCTGCCAGCCGCTGTCCTTGGCGCACAGATGTGACGGGGAACAGACCTAGCCCTTCCGTGTGACAGAATTGAAAGATGAGGGGACCGAGTCATATCACAACACTTCCTTCCCCACTCAAACTGAGAAGTGGGGTTCCAGCTTTCTTCTCGGGCACCCCATCCGTGTTTTTCCCACAAAACAGATCCGGCGCGAGTGGGGGTGGAAGAGTTTCAAAAACTTATGCAGTCAGTCAGCCCCTCTCAAAACCTCCCTCTCACCGCGTGCTCCCACACACCATGGCCCCGCCAATTTCTAATGTTCCTGATTCATTTCAAGGGCTACCTGGAAACTCCCTTCCGCTCTCCAGCACTGCGAGAGGTCCGGCAGCCTGGGGCCTCAACGACCTCGCCAAAGCAGGAGCACGCCCTCAGATGAGACGTCGATTTTCTTTGGGTTGCGGATGCTTTCACACTCCCTCCATCTAACAAAAGTGATGATTTTACTAATACGACCGAGGCAGCTGATAGTGACCACTCAGGAAGTCCAGGCAGAGAGCCGGGCCCTCTACATGGATTGTCCTCACGGCACCCCACCAGGTAAGGAGCCCAATCATCCTCGTGTTGAGCTGGAAATGAGTTTAGATGGATTAGGTCGCAGGCCCTCGATCACGCAGCTAGGAAGGGACAGACGATCCCCATCGGGGCAACCTGTCTCCAGAGGTCAGGCTCTTGGTGTCACCCTCCAACAGGCACTGGGCCGATGCCTTGGCGGTGACACTGGGCGCTTAACAGGTGCTCAGGAAAGTCTGAACCCATCCTTTTTGAACTAGGCCTGCTGAGTGTCATTCCGGACAAACATGGGGCCTCCCAGCTGGGGTTGGGTCTGACCCAGGGCGGGGATGTTGGAGGGAACCCACCCCCACTGGGCCCCGGGCCCCAACCCTGACAGATAGTGCTCGGCCCACGGAAGGAATTACATCTGCTCTGACAGGCACAGGAGAAGACCAAGGGTTTCCTCTCCACCCGCAAGTGCCATTGTCTGGCTCTCCCTTGCAGGGAAGGTGCTAGAATGCTCTCCCAACTGCCCCCCTCCCCACGTGCCTACAAAGCTTTATTTTCTGTCTCTGTGAAGAGTCACCTCTCCCTATGGGGCTCCCGGGACATGTCTCCTCTCTCGCTGAGGATGAGCCAGCCTCGATACTCAGACAAATCCTTTTTCCCATTGATTTCAAATGATGCTTCACACTTGGATAAATAGCCTTAAAAAAAGAATTCATAAACTAGAGCTCAGACTCTAGAATATTTGCCAGTGTCTAGGGAAGAAAAACCACAGGAAGAGGTTATCGTAGTTGTTTTTAGTTTATTTATTTTGAGAGAGAGAGAGAGAGAGAGAGAGGGAGAGAGGGAGAGAGGGAGAATCCCAAGCAGACTCCATGCTGTCAACACAGAGCCCAACATGGGACTCGATCCCAGGACTGTGAGTTCATGACCGGAGCTGAAATCAAAAGTCAGGCATTCAAGAAACTGAGTCCCCCAGGTGCCCTGGCAGGAAGAGTCTTATATTTCAGTGATGGTCAGCAATCCATGACATATTCTTGTCTGCCTGGCGACTGAGATAATAATCCCTGTTTGTTTCATTCCATGGAATATTGATATTTAATCAAGGGAAAGCAGTAATCAAGAAGGCATGATACTTGGGCTGTGTCTTCATTGAGAACATTTTATCTAACCTTAGGACACTTTTAAAACCTGAGTCTCGGTCTTCATTCATGAAATGGGAGGTATGACGCATTAACACCCT
Source organism: Paguma larvata (assembly GCA_030068075.1). Lineage (NCBI taxonomy): Eukaryota > Metazoa > Chordata > Mammalia > Carnivora > Viverridae > Paguma > Paguma larvata. The sequence continues at coordinate 133,972,367 of CM057828.1, forward strand.
CCCAAAGTGATTTCTGGGAAGTGATTAGTTTATATAAAAATTAACGAAAATGTCAATATGGTCGCCAAACTTCATAAATAAAGTTCCAACCTTCTTTGAGTTTTGTTTTGTTTTGTAATATTTATTTTTTTAGAGAGAGAGATACAGAGCACAAACAGGGGAGAGGCAGAAAGAGAGGGAGATACAGAATCTGAAGCAGACTCCAGGCTCTGAGCTGTCAGCATAGAGCCTGGCGCGGGGCTCGAACTCATGAACCATGAGATCATGACCTGAGCCGAGGTTGGACACTCAGCCGACTGAGCCACCCAGGCGCCCCCTTCTTTGAGTTTTTGAGGCAATTGGCTGTATGGTCAGTTTATCCCAGTTAAAGCCTCCCTCCCACATCACCACCGCCCCCCACACCTGCTAAGCGTGTACTCCACTCTCTGCCCAACAGAACTCAGCTGTCTGGTTTCGATGGCATGCAGAAGCTCTTCAAACGCACACAAGAGATCCAAGACCGTTCCAACCCCAACGTCTCTGGAGGATATGTTTAGTTCAGGTGACATTGGATACAAAAGGAAATAAGGAACGTGATTTTTCATATCTGGAATTCTTTGTGCAGTTACATAAATTCTTGGCAGGGTTATTAGGCCACCAGCGAGAGGGGAGCACTTTGCATGTGCTGAGACAGAAGCTTCCCGATCCCAGGCACGTTCATGGTAGACTCGCTGGTACCCGATTGCTTCACACGTCCAAAGAAATGGCTCTTTTGGAGCCAATGTGATTTCTCTCCATAAGAATGACACATTGAAGGAATTTCATTAATGTAGTGCTTAATGCTCTTCCAAAAACGTCCGTGTGCATGTCGTTTCATTAGAAAATGGGAAATTACCTTCCTTCTTTTTTTTATTTTTTTAATGTTTACTTATTTCTGAGAGACAGGGTGCGAGCAGGAGAGAGGCAGAGAGAGAGAGAGAGAGAGAGAGATTCAGAATCAAAGCAGGTTCTAGGCTCCGAGCTGTCAGCCCAGAGCCCTATGCGGGGCTCGAACTCACAAACTGCGAGATCATGACCTGAGTTGAAGTCAGACACCTAACCGACTGAGCCCCCCAGGCGCCCCTTTCTTCCTACCATCCAAGCCTGAGGATGCCTTTTCCAAGCCTTGGTTTCTCACCCATTTCCACATTGTGGTCAACCCAGGTCAGTGTAAATACCACATAAGTAAAATTGATTTAACTTCTGAAAGAAAGTCGATCTCAGACAGAAGGATCACATTTGCAACCTAGAGTTGATCTTCCCAAATCAGTGGGATGAACCAAGCTGTACGTTTTCTCCCCAAATGTTTCCCTCCCTCCACCCCTGCCTCCTGTAATATCACAATCAGCCAGAGTTCAGAAGACATAAGCAGTCAGTCTTCACGTCTTTATTTAGGATGCAAATAAAATCGCTAAGGATAAGATTTTAAGTAGAAATGGGCTTATAAATTTTGTTTGCACTTACAGAAAGAGCTTTCCTTTTGTCGGGATGGAGTTATTTCTTTCATACAAGTTCAAACGCTCTGTCACTTTGAAAACAGATTAAACTCTAATCTCCCTAATGGGAAATTTGATGACCTGACCTGGACACTCTGCCGTCTTTGTGTCTGGCTCACAACTGGTATCAGCCTCCTGTTTTTGAATTCGCCTCTGGAACCTTCTGAGCGCCATCCAACGCCTGGAATTTCAAACGAGTGTGTGGGGACCTGTTTTCTGGAACCTTCTGTTAATCGGCTCGCATGTTCATTGGAATCGATAACAGAAAAGTAAATCATTGCCACGGTTGTATTTTTCAAGATAGCTCGTATTAGAATCCTAACCGAAACCACGGGGATTTAAAGGCGCTTGTGTGAATCACCAGGCTGAATGTCTTAATACAATTGTTTTCTTTTCTTTTTTTTTTTTTTTTAATTCTTTGCCTCTTTGATCACGTAAGTGTTAGCATTTTCCGCCGTCCCAGTTCGTGCTGGCTCGCATTGTATTAAATGCTCACTGTGTTCCAGGCATCTTCCCTGTTTTGTTTCTAACTTTGGATTTGGAGAAACGGCCCGGCACGCGGCAGGTCGCACAGTACGTGAGGCCCTGCAGTCCCAGGACTCACAACAGGCCTCGGCCCCAGACCTTCGTAGGTGGCATCATGTCATCACTTCCGATCATTTTCACGGGAGCTGATTCCAGGGGATGTTAAGGGATGTTGGTATTATTTTGTACAGTGTCCCGGGTCAGCCAAGTCTGGGAAACACGGACTAACACAACGTTTAGCAGACTTTGCAGCTGTAGGAATTCTTAGCCCTTAAAATGTGCCCACACCACTGTGAACTTCCAAGAGAGGAACACAGTTTGGTTCTCTCCCGGTAACTTCGAGATGCCCCAAGGGGGACACTCTTTGTAGAAGTGAGCCGTCCTTGCAAGCCGGGTCCAAGGAGCGCTGGGACACGTAAGTGGCCTCACAGCCAGGCCCCTGGCCTTGATTAATTTGACCACCATTGAGCCACGGATTATCGACTTGGCTTTACCTCAGTCACGGAGGGTGTCCATAGAGTCGGCTCCTGTTTTAGGCCCTGTTTAGGGAGCCAGAGCTGAGGGATGAGGCTCTCTTCAGGGGTAATGGGGACAGAGAAGGAGCCCGTCCCCTGGCTGGTGGAGGAGAGCCCGAGCTACAGAACAGGGGAGCACCCATTCTCCGGGAGCACAGCATCCAACGCTTTCTTCAAAGTTCCCATCTTCAGCCGAGCTGAAGTCCACACGGAGCACAGGAGGGGACACAGAGGCACTGCTGGCAAGGGCTGGGAGCAAGCGGCAGACACTAACGAGCACAACGGAGCAGACCTTCTAGAAACTTCCACGTGGGCATCACCCACTCAGGCAAAGGGCCACAGGGGAGGCGGCCTCATTTTTGTTTCTGCTTTGTTTTTTGAGGAGAGACTGTTGTTTTGTGTGTGTGCTCAGCCAAATGCAGGAGGTTCAAGCTTTCTCAGCGCCCGGGGGAGAGAGCTGTGGCGACCCGAATGTCTGTTTCCGTCTCACGGTGAAGCCACGGTGACATCCTTTCCAGTACGTCCCTTTCTTTAGGCTTCCAGCGATACGAGACGCACCCCCTTTTAAAACCAATGCGCGTTCATCTTAGGTTTTATAAACAGAAACTGAAAAACCTTTGATGCCAGGTTCCGCTAAAGTAATTTCTTCTTAATGATACCATTTTGTTTCTTGACTATGTTTCTCCAGGGACTTGAAAGGTAACACAGGAGCTTTCAGTCTCTCTCATTTCCCTTTCAATTCTGATCGTGCTGCAGAAGGGAAAGGGAAACTAGCCCGTAAAAGGCGTGTCACTCAGTCAAAGGCCAGAGGACCCAGTAGTAACCCAAAGAACGTGGACATAGGGACACGGGAATGTCCCAACAATGGAAACCCCTAAGGCACGACTGTTCCTTCAACCCGCTGTTCCAGGATCAACGACGTCATTTGCAGCTTTGCCTGGTCCTTGTTTACAAGTCATTTCAAAACAGATTTCTGTGAGTGTTTAGGAATTCGTTCACTAGTCTGTCTGTATTTCAAGGGGAGATCTGTGCCCATACTTCGCAAATAGCTGTGCCTCGTGTGTGTCCGTGAAAATGTGGGGCAGAGCCGTTCCACGCGTCCAGAGAGCGTGCGTGTCCAACATCGGGGTGCGTGTGTCCGCCTGGGAGCGCGCCAGTGCCGGGTTAGCACACCGCGGGGCCTCGTTTCCTGACTCTCTCTCTCCCCCCACCGCGCAAGTGCACATACATGCACGCATTCACGAATACTCCCACGACACACACGTGCACCCACGCATGCCCACGTAGACATACAGAGACGTGTATATATATATATATATATAGTTCCCACATAGACACATCCATAGTCACACCTGTACACACGTGCTTAGGTGTAAACACATGCAAATACACGGATCCGTGCGCACTCCTGCACGCAGGGACACATATATGCATGGGCACACACATCGACATACACACATGCACACTCCACATATACATAAGACACATGCTCGGAGACACACGTGTGCACATGCAACCTGGACATATACATAGATCCGTACACACATGTGGAGATACACATAGACATGCATGTGTGTTGCACATGAATATATGCACACACATGCACACAGAGATACACACATAGACATGTGCGTGTGTTGTGCACACAGGTGTGTGTGTACATATATGCACACATGTGTGCACACGCACACACAAACACACAGAGAGATTGGGGGTGGGGGGAGGCGAGGAGAGAAGCTCACCTTTCTTCTCTCTCCCTGCCCAACACTCCAGCCAGCACTTCCCCTGCTCGGGAGGGACGCCCGGCAGATGTCAACCCCAGTGACTCCGAACGAGGCCCCCGTCGCTGGCGTGCCGGAACAGAAGTCAGACAAGCCTGGCCAGGAATGAAGAGCAGGGGTCGGGCGTCAGATAAACGCCGCCTTGGCGCTTCCTCGCCCGGATCACAGGGCTCCTAACCGCAGAGGCCTGCCCAGGTTTTAGAAGAGCCTCTGTCTTGAGTAACTAAAAGCAAAGCTGTGTTAATAAGGTGATTTCTCTGAGGCTGTGACCCTGGAGCTCGACTGGGGTCATCCACAGCCGGCCTGAGCTCTCCCCCCACCAGCGAAAGCTGTGTGGCCCCTGGGACACGACCGCTCTTCCGGCGTGAGTCTGGTTCCACGTCCCGAAAGGGGCAACGGGAGCCCCTGCCCTCCTTGCTTTACCACTCACCCCTGTGCCCCCCAGCCGGTGTCTCCAGTGAGCCCACTTCCCCACCCACCTCGCGGCCTTGCCTTTGGCCACCTCCTCTGGGACATGGCTCCTGTCCCATTCCCTGACGCCTCGCCCGTTGAGGCCACAGATTGAGGTTGGGCGCGTGTGTCGAGCTGGGGGGAGTGGAGGGGAGAGAAAGTGTCAGGCATCGAAGGAAAACACAGTGCTTCCCGGGAGAGAGGCACAGAATCACTCCTCCTGCGGCCAGCTCAGGCCCCGGGCATTTTGTAAACCTCTGTCACCATCGTGTGATTGCACGAGGCCGCTGACAGGTCCCACTTTCTCCTCTCCCTCATTATTGTCATCAAAGTGTCAGCAGCGGGCTTCAAGCATTCTTTATCTGTCAGGATCCTGTTGGGACAAGAGCTGTTGTCATGGGCCTTGTGGTGTTTTGTCGGATTTTTCAGAGGTTGTGTGACACTGAGGGCTCCAGGGAAGCACCATTTGGAGCCAAAGCTGGCCAGACCCGGGCTTAGGGCACACTCTTCCAACCAACGGTGGGGTCGAGCCTCAGAAATAATTTTTTTGATTAAAAATTTTTCATGCATATTTATTTTTTGAGAGAGAGAGGGAGAGACAGAGTGTGAGTAGGAAAGGGACAGAGAGAGAGGGAGACGCAGGATCCGAAGCAGTCAGCACAGAGCCCGACACGGGCCTCGAATTCACAAACCACCGGATGCTAACCTGAGCAAAGTCGGTCACTTAACTGACCGAGCCACCCAGGCGCCCCCCTCAGAAATACTTTTGAAAGTGAATCTATCCTACACAAGTCGGGCCCAGTCTCTTGAGAGAGTCCCAGCCCTCCAGAATACTCTGGTTTCACAAGTAGCTTTTTAATTCCCACTGATATATTACGGAGATTTCCAAATCGGAGACCACTGGGAGATATCTAAATAACGCCCCCTGCCTAGGATACCGTCTTAATATTCTAGCCTGGTCTCAGTCCACATGTCAACTGGGAAAACGGGAGGCGAGCAAAGTTGACAAAGCAGCCCAGTGGGACCCCGTGAGAATAATGGGATGCTCTTCGCTGCCCGGAGAGCCGAGAGCTTGAGCTGGTCGCCCCTGGTCAACGTTCCACACGTCTCAGATGAGGCCCTAGTCCACCAGCGACCAGCAGGTAATGGAAAGGAGGCAACAGTGAGACTCAAAAGCGAGTGCAGTGGGGCACCTCACTGGCTCAGATGGTGGAGCGCTCAACTCTTGATCTCAGGGCTGTGAGTTCAAGCCCCACGTTGGACGTTTAGCCTACTTAAACAACCAAAACCAAGTGCTCTGTGGCCCCTCCATGCGTGAGAAGCTGTTCCCTCAGTGTGACTTCCGGTGGGAGCAAGCCAGATGTGATCTCTGCTGTGCGTGCATCACAGGTTTCCGAGAAACTCAAGTTGGGGCACCTGGGGGGCTCAGTCGGTTAAGCATCTGACCCTTGATTTCAGCTCAGGACGTGATTTCACGGTTCGTGAGAATGAGTCCGAGTTGGGCTCTGTGCTGACAGTGAGAGCCTGCTTGGGATGCTCCTTCTCCCTCTCTGCCCCTCCCCTGCTCTCATTCTCTCTCTCTCTCAAAATAAATAAATGAACATTAAAAACAGAAATAAATAAGAAGTCACATTAAGCCCCAACATAGATTTCTGTGCTCCGGCAGCACACAATCCGTACGATTCCTATGGCGTAACACACCCACGTGAAGGTCAGCCTCATTACCAATGTCGTCCTGAACCCAAGGTTGACGCGAGGTGGCCGCGTGCGACCTCAGCCCTCCCTGAAACGTCCTGTTCATTTACATGGCCGTTGACGGAAATCTTCTTCACATACAGTTGACTTGGTATAATTTTCCTGTCATTAAATTTTTCTGTTCTATGCTTTTAAGTTTTGTTTTCTTTTTGTTTGTTTGTTTGTTTGTCTTTAAGCAACCCCCGCCCCCAACTGAAGTACATTTTTCTCTTCGGAGAGGCTGTGACAAGGGCAGTAGCTTCATTCCACTCTGGAAGACTGTCTCAGCCTGCAGGGTTTCGCCAAGATTCGTTCTGCATTATTCAAACACTTTAAGGTAAATTGAATTGTCCCAATACAGCCTGAGGTCAAATGTCTACCAAAGTCAAATTGCTTGGGCTATATTCCAAAGGCTTTTCATAATTCTGTACCCCTTACCCTGCAACCCCCCTCCCCCTCCCGCAAGTAACACAAACCTTATTTTCGGAGTAGAAACTCCCCCGTGAGCTCGCCGCCGGGGCAGTCTGCTCCTGGGGCTGTGAGCATACCGTTCTGGCGGCCAGCCCTTCCACATCTACCCTAAATAAAGGCGTTCTCACAGTCAGATTCCTCTCCCGAGTTATTTTTTGTTGCTCGGGGATCGAACACCAGCATGGTGACAGGAACCACCCACCATGACACACAAAAAATACAGTATATTTAAATCACTTTGTAACTTTCCCGCGGGTCTTGTTGGACACATATGCCACTCACCTGCTATTTTTTCTTAACTAAAGCCTCTTTCCTTAAAGAAGACTCGGCCTACGTGTCTACTAGCCTGCTGTCATATTCAGCCTGTCCCTAAACAAAGAAACGAAAAAGTCATAAATAAAAATTCTGAGTTTTTAGCCAAAATGCCTTTGGAGAGGTTGGATTTCTCTGGGGAAAGCAGGCTCGGGGGAAGGCGTGAGCGCTGTATTTCAGACTCTTTCTGGAGAGATTTTTCACCTTAGCTGAACAATTACCATTTTTATGTAACGGTGTTCAGAACTGGATATTGTTCTCATGTAGAATACTTAAATATAAAAAAAAAAATTGTGACCTGGATCCCTGAACCACTAGATAGATTTATAAAGTCAGCAACACAATAATATTAAGCATAGATTTCAACAAATCTGCTAAGTATGCTAAAGTTAAAAGGAAATCACCTTTTCTTGCAATAATACCTAGCAAGTAGAATATACGTTTTAAAATTATTTATACTGCGTGCCACTCAGAGAAGAGGGACTTGGTACACACACTTAATCTAGCCCCAAGCCACACTTTCACTAGCAACCAGCCCCAAGAAAGTCACTAAACTTCATTAAGTTCTGAATTCTCTTCTGTCTTAGGGAGACGTTAATACCTCTTAAAGGTCCATTATCCGTGAGATAAAGAACCTGAAACACCTTGATAATTGCATTCTAACGTTTCACCTTCATTCCTAAAAACCTTCACATCGTGCCTCGAAAAAGGAAATCGACATTGAAAAGACGAAGCAAAGTTATTCCTTTCGAGATGTCAAGACTTTCCAAGCGTCGGTGAGCATCAGTCAAGTGGGTTACAGAAGAAAGATGATTCGCAGTGTCTGTTAAGACTCTTTGCCGTGACCTAATTTCTCTCTCAATTACACGGCAACACATCCTCACCAGGATACCTCCACTTTCTAGCAGGACTTTCCCTCTCTTTGAAGATCACAGGGAGCGGTTCTAGCTTGATCCTGAGCAGGTTTGGCCAACTATCTAATCAGTGTGGCTGATAGCCCTCCATCGCTACCTTGATAAACACGAGGGGGGGGCGGGGGCTGGGTTTCCCAGAAACCAAGGCTGATGAAAATAAAATGCTTAGCATTCCTCCTCTCCAAACAAAGGCCACACAGAAGAAGTGGTACTTTTAGAAGGAGAAGCACCATCAGGCCAGGCTGTCAGGAGAGGGAATCCTACACTGTGCGCCACCGTGATGTTATTCTTGACTGATACTCTTTCTTTCCGCTATGTTTCAATTGTAACCATGCCACACTTCAGGGTCTCATTGTTGTGGTTCACGCTGAACGCTGTGTGTGTCTTAATTGGCCAAACGTAGATCAAGGAACAGAGTTGCTACTGAGAGAGAGAGAGAGGAGCGAGAAATTCAGATATTGTCACACCGGAAGCATAGACGCACACGGAGGGGATTCGAACAACTTCGTATCAGCGGCAGACGAAACCTGATGCGTTCCCGGAAAGACAAGGCCTTAAGTGTTTGTTTGCTTTGAGGTGGGGGCAAGGCCTGCACGTTTTCAGCTAGCCCTAACAGTTTGCCTCTCTACCATCATGACGGCAGGTCCTAGAAACAGCAGGTCATCCTCGAAGCAGACGGTTGGATGACACACACAGATTCTTTAGGGCATGAACCTTAGATGCTTTGAGTGGGATTCAGAAAATGAACGTGCGATGTTTTGTGAAATCTCATGAATGCTGAAGGCGCCGCAGAATGGCAGAATTGCCGTCTTCCTGAGTAGTGTAAGGTAATATCTTGCTTTAAAATAAAAACCGCTGCAGTGATTTATCTGCATGTGAGTTTTAACTCACTCGCCCTATGACTCAGGCCTCTCTGAGTGTGTGCTTCCTGACTGTGTATTCATGGGCACGTCAAAAAGGAAGTTGATTTATAAAAACATCATGTCAGCATCCGTACTTTATAGTATTTGAATGTGTCGTTGGGGGATGTTCAAAGATTAGTCATGAGAAAAACATCTTCATCCTATTTATTGAATGTGTAGTTTGAATGTCCATTTAATTCCCCACAGGGGTATTTAGAATAATACATTTCAATGGGAGTCATCACGCCAATTCCTGAAACAGAATTGCTGGGTCGACCAGGATCTACAGAGAGCATAAGCCCAAATCAGCCACCTCTGGACTCCAGTCCTTGGTGAGCCCAGGGACGATAATAATCAGTTCCTTAGCCAGGAATCCAGATTCTTCTGATAACCTGGTTGCTGGTCTTTCTCATAAAACGAAACCTTTCTGGAGTGCTTGGGTGGCTCAGTCAGTTGAGCATCTGACTTTAGCTCAGGTCATGATCTTGCAGCTGGCGAGTTCGAGCCCCGCGTCCGGCTCTGTGCTGACAGCTCAGAGCCTGGAGCCAGCTTCGGATTCTGTGTCTCCCTCTGTCTCTGTCCCTCCCCTGCTCGCACTCTGTCTCTCTCTCTCTGTCAAAAATAAATAAACATTAAAAAAGAAAAAAGAAAGAAAATGTTCCACCCTAAGAAGTTCGTGGGCGTGGCCTAAGGATTAACGATGATGTTAGACGGGGCTACCGGGTGCCAACCTCTAGGAATGACGCAACTTAAAATGACAATGGAAGCATGCCTCAGCCTTGAGAAGAAGGGAATCCCACATCTGCAATAAGGTGGGTGGACTTGGAGGACACGATGCCCAGGGGGATAAGCCAGACACGGAAAGACACACCCTAAATCACCTCACGTATCTGTGGAAGTGGAAAAGTTCCGGGGACCTCATGTGTAACGTGACGACTGTGGTCAATGATGCTAGATCGTACATGGTGACTACAGGAGGCGATGGGTGTTCGTTAGCTTGGTTATGGGGTTCCTTCCACAACGTCACGTCCTGTACCCTGACCACACACAATTTTTATTGGTCAATCACAAGTCCACGGAGCTGGAAAAAATGGAAGTATCCTAGAGTCAAATCTACTTTTCCAGAGATAAAACGTTTTTAGAACCTATATGCTCAGCACTGGAGGAGAGAAGGTAACTTTGTCACTTGACTTCGAAATAGGTGAAGTTCGTGCTCTCTCGGTCACTCACTGGTTCATGAGCACCTGCACAGCCTACCAGATGCACCTGTGGCCTGGGGGGACACGGAAAGAGCAGCAGGGGCCCTGGAAGGCTCTAAACCCAGGGTCCTACTCCCTCCTCCTCAAATTCTCAATGACACCCCAAGACCCGGAGGGTATCCAGATGTTTCCTGCAGACGTGCACGTGAGGAGATAGATTTGAACCATCCGAACCTGGAGGGTGTGAGGCGGGGTCAATGCGGCTGAATGAGGATGAAGACTTTCTCCTCGCACCTGCCCGCGGCCTCCAGGAATTGGACCCCAGCCCGTCAGCGGGGCCGTCCCTGCCTTTTCCACCCGCCTCCCCCCACAGCCAGCTTCCCCAGTGCAGCTGTGTGGACAAGGACTCAGCTCGGTGAGGAAAACGTGTGCAGGACGTGCTGTGTCCCAAGCCCCACGCCTCGCACGCCACGTCTCATTCGATCGCTGTGACAAACCCGGAAGCAGGCATTGTTTCTTAAATCAGGTTTCCGGAAGTGTGATCCGCATACACTGAAGTGCACCCGTTTCAAGGGCTCAGTTTGGTGACTTTTAACCACTGCAGACCCCTGTGTAGCCACAGGCAAATCGACGAGAGCATCTCTGCGAACACATCGTCGCACCCCGTTCGGTGAGATGGAACCACACAGGGTGTCTCTCTTGGGTCTAACTGCTTCTGCTCAGAACCTGATAGGTTTCGCTCTCCTAACACGACACGTTCTGGGTAATTTCCCCACCAGATATTTCTGTTTCATCAAACAGATACTGAAAACTTGAATGAAATTCCAATTCCATTCATGGTTTAAAAAAAAATGATTTAACAGAGTAGACGCTGGAGAAAACTTCTAATTTAACTTGTTAGAAACCATCAGTGAGTAATCTTCCCAAAACCGTGACGCGAACGTGCAACACTCGACATCAGAAATCACCAAGTAAGTGTTAATGATATAATATCTGCTGAAAACCAGAAGTTTCTGATTATATATACAACTTGGTACTCTTTTATTAAGTTCAGGGAAAACCTGAAGTTAAAACACATGTTTTTTAGAAATACACGTATACGGAACGAAGTGGTTTCAAAGTCAGAGGAGGGAAGGAATGATCTCAGGATTCGGCACGACCTTACCCTGGGTGGAAAGGACCAGAGGGAAGGTTTTCACTCTCGTGTTACACAGGAAAAGTCACCTGCTGATAGTTTAAGCGTCAGAGCAAGATCATCAAATAAACGTCAATGGACAATCGCACAAAGTCTTCCTTGGGAATCCATCGTGCTTGCCTGCGTGCGTGGACGTGCGCACGCATGCACAACTCTGTGGGAGAAGCGGGCTCCTCTCATTGAAGCTCTGAGTAACTATGGAAAGAAGCAGGGACCTCTGGAGGCAGGAATCATTGGTTTCCAAACCGGACATGTTCCGTAAACCGTGTGGGCTCTGGAGAGCCCGGGCTCCCCACAGCTCCGGGGGCTCCCGTGAGGCGGGCAGCTCTTCCCGCCCTTATGCCCAGCATCTTCCAGTATGAACTCCTGCTAGCTAGTCTGTTTGCTTATTTTAACACACTTTGAGTAGTTTCTTTTCTTTTCCACCGAATACCCCAAACCAAGCCGCAGGCCCATCTGACAACGTGATTTCCTCGTTCTGAGAAGTAAGGCCGAGTCACGTCTGGACTACGCTGCAAGTTCCCTGTGGCGAGGAAATATTCCGTAGAACTGGGTATCTTGCTCCATCTTCTACCTTCTCCAGCCCCGAGGGGCTTGCTAATGTGGCGGGTTCGGGTTGCTGGTTCGAGTTATGACTCTGAAACCAGGCCTCCCTTGGGAATTCCAGAAAGAGCACAGCGCTGCACAGAATGTTGTAGAAACGTCACAAAGACCAGGGGCTTCTGCTCTCGAGCTGCAGGAGAGCTCAGGGTCACTGCACGAAGCCTGCTGTTTCACTCACGTCAGCCCTGGGAGCCCCAGCTCACATCTGTCCAGCTCGTGACTTCTCCCATGAGCTTAGAACCGTGATTCACCATCCCGTTGCGCCTACGGCTGTTATGCCAGAGCCAAGTGCAGAAGGTGACATCGGATGATAACTGACGAGACGACGGTCAGCTCCATGCAGAACAAACATGGTGATGAAGATAAACAAACACAATTAGCTGCGATTAATAATATTTCTCTGCACTTGTCCACAAAGCTGTACGTTTGATTGATTCCAGTCAATTAAGAAGTGATAGTAACAATTTCATTCCTTTTAATGGCTGAGTAATATTCGCATCTTTATCCATTCACCGTTTGGTGGACACTGGACTGCTTCTGTGTCCTGGCTGTTGTAAATACACTGCAAAAACACAGACATGTAACCCTCTTATCAAATTAGTGTTCTCGTATTTTTTTTTATGTTTAATTATTTTCGAAAGAGAGAGATAGACAGAGTGTGAGCAGGGGAGGGGCAGAGAGAGAGGGAGACACAGAATGCCAAGCAGGCTTCAGGCTCCAAGCTGTCAGCACAGAGCCTGACTCGGAGCCCAGACTCATCAACTGTGAGATCATGACCTGAGCCCAAGTTGGACGCTTAACCGACTGAGCCCCCTGGATGCCCCTATGGTAATCCTATTTTTAATTTGCTGAGGAACCTTCATACTGTTTTCCGTAATGGCTGCGCCAGTTTGCCTTCCCACCAACAGTGCGTGAGGGTTCCTTTTACTACACATCCTCACCAACGCTTCTTATTTCTTGCCTTTTTGATACTAGCCATTCTCAGGACTGAGGTCATATCTCATTGGGGTTTTTGATTTGCATTTCTCTGATTATGAGTGATGGTGAGCACCTTTTCATGTGTCGTTGGCCATCTCGATGTCGTCTTTGTAACAATGTTTATTTAGGTCCTCTGCCCATTTTTTAATCAAATTGCTTTCTTGGTGTCGAGTTGCATAAGCTCTTTGTATATGGATATTAACCCCTCATTGACTATATCATTTGCAAATATCTTGTCCAATTCAAGGGGTTGCCTTGTTTTGTTCTGATGGTTTCCTTTGCTGTAAAGAAGCTTTTTGTTTTGATGTGGTCCCAATAGTTTATTTTTGCTTTTGTTTTCCTTGCCTCAGGAGACAGATTCATAAATATGTTTTGTAAGGCTGATGTCCAAGAGATTACTGCCTGTGTTTTCTTTCAAGAGTTTCATGGCTTCAGGTCTCACATTTAGTTCTTTAATCCATTTTCAGTCTATTTTGTGTAAGATGTAATGAATGGTCCAGTTTCATTCTTTTGCATGCCGCACTTCAGTTTTCCCAACACCCTTTATTGAGAAGATTGTCTTTCCCTCATTGTACATTCTGGCGTCCTTTGTCACAGATTAATTGACCGTGTAAGCATGAGTTTATTTCTGTTCTACCAATCTAGGTGTCTCTCTTGGCATTTGTGACAACACAGGTGCACCTAGAGGGTATTATGCTAAGTGAAATAAGTCAGACGGAGAAAAACAAATGCCATATGATTTCATTTATATGTAGAATCTATAAAACAAAACAAGTGAATGAACAGACTCTTGAATGCGGAGGACGAACTGGGGCTTGCCAGAGGGGAGGGAGGTGGGAGGGTGGGTGAAATAGGTGATTAAGAGGTACACACTTCCAGTTGTAAAATAAATTAGTCACAGGGATGAAAAGTACAGCATAAGGATTACGAGCAGTGACACTGTAATAGCATTGCACGGTGATGGATGGTGACTGTACTTATCGTGGAGAGTACTGAGGAATGAGCAGTGTTGAATCACTGTGTTGTACACCCGAAACTAACACAACGCTGTGTGTCAATTATATTTCAATAAAAAAAGAATAGCCATGACCCGGGCAGCCTTCCCACTGAACATTAGGGCAGCAGATTTACAAGTGGGATATGAACTGAGCGTGTTGTATCTACTTTAGGTCTGACAGAACACCTTTCTCGAACCTTCTATCATGCCTCTGCTCATTAGACTTTCTCAAGACAGCCAGCCCAGGGCAACCCCTTCTACTTTCTACAAACTGAGCTGCGGAATAGGAAGTAAATATTTTTTAAGGGATAATAATGAGTTGTAGAATACATTTACCCTGGACATACATACGCGTGAAAGGGCACTTTGGCAACAATTGTGACGAAGTTGGTAAGCAGTTAGGTGGGACGGGGTGTGTGATATGTTCCAGCAATGTCCCTGTGCAGGCATTATGCACCATATGCATATATCGAACCGATGTGCTCCGGGTATCACCCAAGCGTGCTTCCTAGGGAGGGAGCTTTCCCATAACTAACTGAAATTTCCATTAATCCGTATTCTCGAGTGACCTCTGTTACCTAGTGGTGTGTTTACAGATAGGTCCCCTAATTTCGGTGGGACGACAGTTCCTTTTTTATGTCCAGAGCCCCCGAGACCACAGACAAAGGCGGGCGGTAAAGAATGAAGTCCCCCACATGTCCAGCTGCTGGTGTCCACTGGGTTGTTTGGACTCATTCCTGTCCTGGGAGGGGACAGGCTCCGGAATGGGAAGTGACGTCACAGTGGCCTCAGCCGGCTTGGAGATCTTGGGGTTTGGAAGCTTGGCTTGGGGGCGGGACCATGCTTAATGCAGACATGAATGAACTCTTCTCGTGGGTCGGAAGTCCACCCAAACTGCATTCCCCCTTTGGCTTACTTGAGCTCTGTTGTTTTATTCTTACGTGCTTCTTGGAACGCAGGATTCTTCAGACAGAGGCTTGGGTATGTGCTTCCCCAAAGGAAGATCCCCAGTTTTCTCCTCCTCTGATGTCACACAAGGACAGAGAGCAATCCCTCCGCTGCCTTCTGGTTCAAAGCTTCTTTAAAACTCATGACTAGAGGGGCGCCTGGGGGGCTCAGTCGGTTGAGCATCCGACTTCGGCTCAGGTCATGATCATGTCGTGGCTTGTGAGTTAGAGCGCGGTGTTGGGCTCTGTGCTGACAGCTCGGGGCCTAGAGCCTGCTTCAGATTCTGTGTCTCCCTCTCTTTCTGTCCTCCCCCCGGCCCCGCCCCCACCCCCGCTTTCACTCTGTGTCTCTCTTTCTCAAATAAAGGTCTTTTAAAAATGAAAAAAACAAAAACAAAAACAAAAACCTCACGCCTAGAACTGGGCTTGGAACACTCTTCGGCCGATTCCTCAGAGGTGGTGGCGGGCTGGCAAGTCCCCCTCAGAGCTTACATCCCAACAGGAAACTGAGCCTGCGTCGTCAAGGGTATTTTCCCCTGAGCCGAACTATGGGAGGAACCATCTGAAACATCCCACACAGCATCTCATTGCAATTAGCGAATGCCGACCCCCCATCCGCCACGTCTGTCGCGGGGATCCCGTGTGTGACAATTCTGGGAGCAGAACCCTTCCGAGCGCCGTGCTCTGCAGTGTCTAAGCAGGCCCGTGAAAACACGGGGGATAAGGAAGTATGAGCGTAAGGTCCATCTCGTCACCCGAGAAAAACCCGCATCGTTGAATTTGGAAAGCGTGTAACTCAGTGCTGATTGGGGCTGTGTAAAAACGGCGCCAGGGCCCCTGGGTGGTTCGGTCGGTTAAGCAGCTGACTTTGGATCTCAGGATCCTGAGTTCAAGCCTTGTGTTGGGCTCCACGCTGTGTGTGAAGCCTCTTAAAAAAATGGCTCCAAATTCCCTGACTCTCTCCCACTGCGGGGTGAAGGTCGTGTCCCCCCGCTTTGACTCTGGCTGGAGGTGGGAGGAAGGGGGCTCCAACCCACAGCTTACAGTGGAGCTGCGGCTATGGGTCGGAGAAGCCCGAGGGGCTCCGAGGTGGTCTCTGCTTGAGACGCTCGCCCCAGGGAAGCCAGCTGCACGTGTCGTCCAGCCGCCCCGATGCCGCCTGCTGAGGGGTCACCCGGCAGAGCTCCCAGACCGCAGGCTGCACCAAGTGCAGGAGGGACCCTGAGACGAACCGCATGCCTGAGCCGCTCCCAAACTTCTGGCCCGCAGAGTCACAGAGAAAATAAAGCAGTTGTTTTCAGCTGCTGAATGCGGAAGTCACTTCCACGGCAGTGGTGACAGCACGGTCTATATCCTAAACAAAACCAGACTTGAGGGTTCGGCGGGTGCCTTCCCCCGGCTGAGGCGAGTCCAGAGCCGCAGGGAGAGGGGAACGCGCCCATCCAAGCCCTGGATCTCTTCTAAAGAAACCTGGGAATTGGGGAGGAAGCAAGTAAAGAGAAGAGCTGAGGTGCCATCCCCAGAGAGTGCCAATAGACCCCCGGTTTTAATGCGACAAGCACGTGTCATGTAGCATCCGTGTCCAAGGGACACGGTGTGGGATCGGGTTCTCTTTTTTACCCCAACGGTTACAGTTTGGGGCCGCACCCTTCTGAAGGTGTGACGACACTCAGTCATTTAAAGCTTCTGGGAGCGATCGCTGGCAGATGCTCACAAAACACACACAGATGTGCCTTTTTCACCGTGGGACTAACACTGCACTCAAGTGAGGAAGCGTGTATTAAAAACCAGATTCGTGGATGCTTTTAAAATAGTCTTTCCCTCACCCCTGTATATTTATGAAGCCAGAAAGGAAAACAAAGGAGACAGAGCTATTCCTCTATCACACACACACACACACACACACACACACACACACACACACGCAGGACTCTCTTGTAGCAAGAGAGAGGACTTAGTAACGGGGAATTCGTCACAGTAGGTCCCCGGATGCCTAAAATGCTGCACCCAAAGTCACATGAAGAAGGAGCTGATGGATTTAACTTCTGAAGAACTGGCGAGCATTCGCATTCAGAAGCTTCTAATACGCCCCGCATTAAAAATGAATACAGCAGTGATGTCTTAAGTGCTTGTGTGAATCCGGCTAATGGGACCAAATTAAGTGGTGGGAGCTTCCACAATCTAAGGAGCAGGTGGCCCAGGCTCAGACTCCTGTAGGTCCTGGGGTGGCCTGGGGGCAGGAAGACATCAGAGACGAGAGACAATGGGGAGTAATTAGGCTCCTGGGCTGGAGAGCCAACTCAGCTCGGGCTTGAATTCTGGCTTTGAAAATTACCAGTTCTGTGACTTGGAGATTTACCCAAATCCTGTAAGCCTTGGTGTCCCTCACGTATAAAGCAGGAACGATACCAGACAGAATAGGAGCATCTTCTGATTCCAACAGAGGGGGTTTCTCTCTAATCCGAGGGAAGCGGTGGCTTGCGTGACCGCTGTGGTATGTCCTCTTTCCAACGTTGAAAGCTCAGAGCGAATATTTCGTCTTTAAATGCCAGTAGATTTGCAAAATGTGTGCCGTATATCCTCTCCAAAACATAGTCTGACGAGAATGCAAATTGGTAGCACTTTTTGAGAACATAATATTTTTAATATTTTTAATGATTATTTATTTTTGAGAGAGAGAGAGAGAAAGAGAGAAAACATAAGCAGTGGAGAGGCAAAGAGAGAGAGACACATACATATACACAGAATCCGAAGCTGGCTTCAGGCTTTGAGCTGTCAGCACAGAGCCCAACGTGGGGCTCGAACTCACGGACTACGAGATCATGACCTGAGCCGAAGTCGGACGCCCAACCGACTGAGCCACCCAGGCGCCCCCCTGAGAGCACAATTTGGTGAAATATATCAAAAGCCCTAAAAATGTGTCTACCTCGTAATCTTAGCCCTTGAATCCCAGCCTTCCCACTATTAGTACAGGGGTATTCCCTGCAAATTAACTATGTATTTATATAATGTTTTATTATGTAGAGGTTACAACGAAACAAACAGTTATTCACTGATACAGAATAATACACCTAACACATTTTTAAACACATCTAGCAGGTTCCCAAACACTGTGGTAACTATCATTTTATCTTGAGAAGTCGAGGACATGTGTGGCTGTGTGAGTAGATACACACGGATGAGTGACAATGCAGCAGGTTGAACAGGCACTGAAACTCAGCCGTCCGAGCTTCCGCGAGGGGACACAGCCCTCTGTCCCTGGAGAAAGCTTTTCCCTCACCCCGACCGCCACTGTCCCCCACTCCCAACCCGCGACCAGGCTGGGCAGGCTGACGGCACGTACCTCTTTGCTCATTTCTGTTTTCTAGTTTTTCTACCCTGCTAAGTATTATTACCTTGTTTTTTAAAAATCGGGCCCCGAAATCCCTTGCACCACCCAAAACCACCATCCCCGCCAGCCCACCCTTCGCGCCCAGAGGCTTCGTAGGTGCGGGGTTGTTGGCTGTGGGGGTGCGGCCAGGCGCCCCCAAAGTCCACCCTGCTGAGTTTGCCAATGCGGGATCTCTCTGGGCGTTCCCTCCTGTCGGCCCCAATGGTCTCAACGACGTAGAATCAACAACCAGACAGGGGTCAACAAACGGCGGCTTGGGGCAAAGAGAAAAATAAATGAGGAATGTCTCCACCACTTCCGTTTCTTATGACTTGGTCCATTTGGGATGATTTATATTTAAAATAGATGGTTTTTGTCTTCCTCTGAGTTCTTCGACTTGTAACAATAATACCTCTTTTTCTTTTTCTTTCGGCCTATGCCTATGGCCGAAGAGATACGAATAAGCTGCCTTCCTGCCCTCGACCGTGCAGGAAACACGATGTCTGTGACAATCGCCTAGACCAGAAATATGACCAGCCTGCTGGTGCACGGTGACACTCTGCCCGGGGCGGAGGCTGGAGTCAGAATAAGAACAGGCCATGGCGACACACCCCCGCCAACTTCCCAGTCGTGCCAGCCTCAGTCCGTCCTTCCGAGATACCCAAAAATCCACTCAGGTAAAGGACGTCGTAAATTTCTGGGCTCTCCGCCCACCGCTCTGGATTCTAATGGCGACAGCCCTCTCCCTCGTGGGCATCTGCTGATATGAAGCAAATCGTCCCCAAACCTAGCGGCGCGAGGCAGTGAGTATTTGTTACGAAACCGTCTGCACCTCAGGAGCTCCGGAGCGCCTCAGCCGCGGGGGCTACTTGGGATCTCCCAGGAGGTGGCACAGAGATCCCGCACGAGGCTGTCGCCTTTCGAAGCCTTGACCGAGGCTGGAGCAACCACAGGGAGGAGAGTCCGCTCACGCGGTCCCCAGCGAGGGCCTCTCCCCAGGATGGCTGAGCCTCCCCGAGGCAGGTGATCCGAGGGACTCAGAGGGGACACCGTGCGCCTCCTGAGACTGGTCACACATGCAGTCAAACTCACTTCCGCCACATCCTCTCCATGAGGGAACACTCGCCGGGTCCAGCCCACACTCAAGAGAGGGCTGGCCAAGAACCTGCGGACATATCAGGAACCACCCCCGAACCTTCCTAAACCATGAACATTCATCTTTTATTTCTGACCTAGGACTATCTCAGAGCACATTTTTCTCTGACTTAACTCAGTAAAGTATAGACGTTTTCCCCAGACACCTGAGCGATTGAAGCGTATTAACTCTTACTGTCTGAACCTCAGATATTTTTAGGAAGGTAAGTGAATTTTAATCTGCTTCCAGAAAACACAAAAACCGGTTAAGTTGGGTCGTAGACTCAAACCTTGGTCAGGATTGAACACATGATCCCTGAGGTAGACTGTCTGTGACCACGTGTGGCCACCATCCTGGGCATTCCCACTTTTTCCCGGGGAACAAGCCAGCGACGTTGGGGCCGGTCGAGAAGGGTGGTGCACGCAGGCGTCTGTGGGAGGGAGGATGGGGTGGCTACGCTGGAAAGTGACATACAACTCCTGTTATTACTGCCAGGCTCCTTTCTTCTCTCTCACTGCCTTGGAGAGCTGCCGGAACAGAAAAGGAGATGGGTGGGGACGTGGACGCAGGCCCGGGGAAGCCAGGAACAGGGGGGCAGGACGTAAACTTCACACGTCCCCAGCCAAGGACTCCTCGACACCGCTTCTTGTCCTCAACCGCCTACCACAGACGCACCGTGACTCCCCACACCGTGGCCTGCGGATCGTAAAAGTCGGCGGCAGGAGAGAGACCTGTTCGAGGGGCGTTCTGCCGATACGAGTGAGCGCTAATCCAGGAAGGGCGGTGAACAGCCGTGGTGCCTGTGGAATCACCGTCCTCATCTGAGCAGCAAGGGTGCTGTCTTTCTATGGTGCTCGGTACACCTCTCGGGCGGAGCAGAGAACCAGTTCGTGAGCCCACACGACAGGAAACCACGTCAAAACTCCGGAGAAGGTGTCCCCGTGGGTCCATCTTTGAGTTACGTCCCAACCTCCGTCCCCTGGTGCAAGTACAGAGCTCAGGTCTTGAGGACTTCTAAAAAAAGTAGAAATGCTAGCTCTTGCCACCTGTAGGTTTTAGATTTATGGGCAAAGCACTTCTTCAAATCAACGCCCGCTGTCGTATTCTTCATAACGAGCCACAGTACACCGTGTTTGAGGGCACAAAGTAATACACGTACAGAGCAGTGCCTCGGGCATGGCAGAGTTTCGGGAGGGGTCACTCTGGGACATTAGAGCCCCATGTGGATCCTGCCCAGGCCTCCTGCAGTCCCTACCGTCCTGACAATCGCTGCGGCAATGGCGAGCATTACCACGATGACATAGGACACGTGTCAATAAAATGGTCACAAAGCCAGTGCTCTGGAGGAAGACCAGTTTTTAAATATCTCCTGATAACGCTCTGCACAGCAGCTGTGTGACGGCTGCAGGGAACTGGGGTGCTCACCAGCCCGGCCGTGAACCGGCTGGGTCACGCGTGTCCTCCGAGATCCTCCGGGCTCCCCAGCTTTTACTTACTCAAAAACGCCCGGTGCCTATTTGCTGATAAGTCAAGGTACTGGAGTGTGTTCTTTCCTCTCCAGCTGGAAGAAAATTGGTGCACTTATACTCTATTCTGCCAATCGCCGTTACCATAAACAAGTGAACCCTACTTTCGAAAGTATATGATACTTATCTACTGAGAAGGTCCAAACCGATTGCCTTTGTGACTCAAGTTTCAAAGCTGATCGTATCTACATTAAGGAGAAAAACTCAGATTCCCAGGAAATGTTTTAAAAGTTCTGCCTCTTTACAGGATTTCAAGAACACAAGGGAAATCTCCTACTCCCACTCCCCTCTCCAGGGAAGTTTGTGGTCTGTAAATTGTGCACTTTTACCCGGAACCGAAGCTCCTCCAGACTTTGGATAGGCGGCCATCTTTGATAGTCTGAGTTGAAGACGTGAGTGTTGACAGAAGGAAATGCACGGTGGGCTCAGGAGGGGAGTTACATTTGGGATGTGGACACAGAAGAGGTTGTGCTGTCCTGGCAGGCACCGTCCACACAGCTGCTGGAGGCAGTGGCAGAGAGAGGAGCCAAGGACTCCGCATGGAGAACAGTTTCAGTAGTGGGGGAAGCCGACTTCCACTGACCAAGTTGGAGCGAGTGGACATGGGCGCCGACCGGATGGGGTGCTGGTCGAAGACTGAGCTCCGTGGGCCTCCTGATGTTCCCAGCACTGGACCCCTGCGGCATCTCCCGGAAGGGAGAACTGATGTTGTGCAGAAACTTGCTCCTAAAGGCCCCGTGTTCTCCCTCTCTTCCAACACGGGCATCTCCGAGTCGACGATCTTTGACATTTTGACAAGACTGACGGCAAAGAGCCAACAGCTGGACGTTGACCCTTGTGACGCTACTCCACACCTGAATTTCCGAAACCGATCCGTCCCCGAAACGTGTGGGCGTCACATCCTCGGGACGGCATCCCAGCTCACAGCTGCCCCCGTGCCCTCCCACCTCAGCCCCTGCACATTGGTTGGCTGTCTGGAGACTGGGCCTAACACACTGGTGCTTCAGAGATATTATTATTTTCATTTCTCAATATTAACAACAACGGTCTCCTGTAGCCTTTCTTTCCACGGTTTTGCATCATGAGTTTGCCCAGACTGGAGTGTGTCTCTATAGCTACTGGCTGAAGGATTTTCTCACTAGGAGTTTAAATTCCTAATAAAGAGTTTGCTTCTCTTGGCTGCCCTTCCACAGTGCTCTTTCGAAATCAATGGGACCTTTAAGGCAATCATTAAATATGATAGACTCCTGTAATCTCCTTCGAAACGTCAAGTTTGGAATGCTTTCTGGACTCCGACCTGGTTGCCAAGAGTGCCAACTGATGAGTGTAGGTGATGAAGTCACCTAACACCATGCCAGGGAAGGCCACGTCACAGGACTCGCTCTCAGTACCTGCTCCCAGGTCTGTAAGGACGGCAGCGTGCGTCCAGACGGCAGAGAGACACTTAATAACTAGCATGGATGAGTCCCTATCGAAGTGAGTTCACTCTCTCTGCATTTCTTGACATATTTGTGTTTACCCCGGAAAAGCAAAAACACACCATATTAGTAAGGATTTAATTTTGCTCTTTGAGCAAAGTAAGTTATGTAACCAGCTAAAAGGAATGCAAAAGCAATTTGCAAACATGAAATTGCTTTAAGGGGTAAATGTAAAATGGTGCTATTAAGATTATCATCAAAATTCAATTAAATGTTCACTGGTTTTTCGTTACGAAACGGAGAACACATACAGAGAGAAACGCCGGCCAGTTGTTAAATAATAATTAGTGGAAGCCATGTTTCCTGGTTGGGCCCCAAAAGTCAGAGAAGCATTTCAAATATATTTTATAAAAGCAAAATTTTAAACTTCCTAGAGTGTCACTAAGCCCGTTGCAGAAATCTGACCTCTTTCACGAATGAAAGTTTAAGTAGTTTTCTGTTCTGTGCAAAAGTTTTCCTTTTTTTTTTTTTTTTTTTTTTTGCTTCCTGTTGAAATCATTACTTTCACCCATATATGGCTCCAAACATACAAACTGTTTCAGAGTGGCTTTCGAAATCATTCCCTTTTGGCCTATAGCTAGCTCTGGTTTTCACTCCCAGGAGCATCTTCCGGGAAGGCTGTAAGTGAAAATAGGATTATCACGCCAGTATGAGAACTGGCATTCTTCACCAGAAACCACATATGTGTCTTTGTTTTTCTGTTTTTGTTTGGGGCACGTCTGTTTATCAAAGGGCAGCTCGTGGTGATTCGGAAACACATTTTTCAGTGTGTGTGTGTGTGTGCGCGTGCGCGCGCGCGCACTGCTGGACTTTGAACGCGCTTGCTGATTCAAATCAAGGCAATATCCTTTCGATGACATAAACTTCCACTCCCCAGTACCGGGAACTCACCGTTCCCTGAACTCAGGGTTGGAGGTTGGGCCAAAGGGTGTCTCACCTGTGAGTGTGTCTGCTGTGAGCCCGGCTGACTGTGCACAGGGAGCCGACCGGTTTTGACAGTGAAGCAAACCTCTTCGGTTTTTACATGCATCATCCTCAAGACTACTTCCTCAGGAAGTAGTAGGAATCCATCATTTCTGGATGATGGAAAGTTCCACATAGAATGACCACACTTACCAGCCTGCCGGGGTCCTCACATGGCGGCCCAGTCCCCTGAACGACATGGAATGACCAACACAAAGTACTCTGACCCTTGTGAGCAGGAAGTGAATCTCGTCGTTTTTAATAGGTGGTGTCAAGTTGTGTTAAATACCCACAGCCCAAACTCCCGACGCCAGTCCTCGATTACTAGACAATCACATGCTACTGCTCTTCGGGACATGCATGTCAACAGACTTCTCTGACGGGCGTAAGGAAAGCCTCTCTCCTGGGATCCCAGGAAACATCCCATTCAGAAAACACGGAAATAGATGAGGAATTTCACCGCCAACACACACACAGAGACTGTGATGTATGCATATAGACGTTCTAGAATGTTCTTTACAATTTCTGTACAATTTCTTTCTATAAATTTGCAATTTATAGAATTTCTAGAGTGTTCATGACACAGAGGCTGTAATGTATGCACATAGATATTCTAGAATGTTCTTAACAATTTCTGTATACAATTTCTTTCTATGAATTTGCAATTTATAGAATTTCTAGAGTGTTCATGACACAGAGGCTGTAATGTATGCACATAGATATTCTAGAATGTTCTTAACAATTTCTGTATACAATTTCTTTCTATAAATTTGCAATTTATAGAATTTCTAGAATGTTCATGACACAGAGACTGTAATGTATACATATAGACATTCTAGACTGTTCTTCACATTTTCATATCACTGGGTAAATCTGATTTTCTTTAACTCTATGCATAAAAACAAATTTTAAATGTTCTAAGATAGCTCTCCTGTTTAAAAAGATACTTTTAAAACCATTCTGAGGGGCGCTTGGGTGGCTCAGCCCGTTAAGCATCCGACTCTTGAGTTCGGCTCAGGTCATGATCTTGTACTCTGTGGGATCAAGCCCCCCATCAGGCTCCTGCACCGACAATGCTGAGCCTGCTTGGGATTCCCTCTTTGTCTCTTTCTCTCTCTCTGTCTCTCTCTTTCTCTCTCTCTCTCTGTCTCTCTGTCCCCACCTCTCAAAACCAAATAAATAAACATTAAAAAGACACTCTGAATGAAAGATCATTGTTTTAACATTTCTCATCCCTTATTTCTTCCACGGATGACTCCTCACTACGTAAAACCAGATGGAGACTGTGGAGGAGCCCCTGGCCACGACACGGCCTGCCGTTCAGAGCAAGGTGGTGCCAAAATAGATGCTGAAGGAAACGAAACCCTGACTGAACACCACCGGCCCTAAAATAGCAGCAGGGTTTATAACCACCCCGACAGGAGCAGCTGCTGATCACTCACCAGGGCCCTTTATTCAGCTCGTCACTGTTGAGGGGTGTGGGGGGCTTGGGGCTCAGAAGCGAGCGGGCCACCCAGCACACAAGCTCAAAACCACAAATCAGAAACTCTAACAATAGCACCTTTCTGGTGAGCTTTCAAAGGAGTCAGCTTCCCCAGAGACGGGGGGGGGGGGGGGGGGGGGGGGGAGGGGTGTTGCTAAGTGATGTTTACCTCGCACCGGCTCTGTGCCAACGGCAGACCAGGCCTTCGCCCTCGCAGAGACACTGCAAAGTCCGTCTTAGGGTCCTCGTGCTACAAATGAGGAGACCAAGGCCAGCATGAGACTGGCCCAAGGGCCCACAAGCTCTTTCTAGCAAACCACGGATCTCCGGGTGAGCTGGGGGTCAGGGAAACACTCACTCAAGACACGCCTTACTGAAGGCAGCCTTGCGGATGGAGTTATCCACGTCCGATTGTCGAACAAGCCAGACGACGCGGGACCCTGCAGACGTGCACGAGAAGGAGATCGGTCACACCAGGGGTGGCTGGAGGAAGGGAAGGGACACCTTCGCAAAGCAAAGCAGGGTGGGGGCAGGGGCAGCTCACAAGAGATGAGCCCAAAGAGAAGACGTGAGTCTGCAGGTCTCTACCGCGTGTAGGCCGTCAGGCTTGGAGACCAAGAAGCTTCCAGCTTCCGCGGCCAGCGCCAGGCCTCGGGCTGGAGAGATTCTGAAACCACACTGTGGGAAGTGAGAGTGACATAGAGAGACACATTTGTCCCTTTGCTGCAGGAGAATCAAAGTCCCGAAGATGTTCGAGTGAGGGAGAAGGACAGGGCCTGGCGGGAGACCACAGACGACCCGCCTGCTGCTTTAACTCGAGCAGAAGCAGGAGGTAGCCAGCCCCCGTTGATGCCAGGCCCCTGAGCTCTTGATAAGCAGAAGCAAAATCAGGGGTAGACTTTGTGTTTCTTCCGTTCTTCATGGGACCCGGAGATCCCAAAGCCTTCCGAAGGCTAGCGATGGGCTGAGTCATTCTGGAACAGGTCGAAGCCCTGCAGTGAGCTCAGTCCACATCAGCCCGGATTGGGTCTGACTGGGGCCCGAACCCAGGCCCACAGCCTGCTAACAGACTGTGGGCTCCGCTCCTGAGGACGATACCCTCCCCCTCAGGAACCCCAGGCTTTGGCAGAAAACAGGAGTATTCGCGTATCGTCCACAGTTATGGGGTGGCATAACCTTAAACCGCGTTCATGTGACTGAGGCCCGAGAGAAGCGCAGTAACGTTAAGAGTGTTGGCACCGATCATGGGCACCCAGGGACGTGCGTGATGCGTTGGGCCGACGGCGCGGTTCCGTCAGACGCAGGGCCACTCACACAGCACTCGTGCCGAAGGCCACCTTGGGCAATCAGGGACAGGCAAGCAGGGCCGTACCCATTTTATTCATTCTTTGTCACCGAGAGCAAATATTGACTGAGCCGTCATAAAATGCCTTCCACCAGATTAGACACTTGGGTAGAAGTCTACTGAACGTAAATAAGACGTTGATATTAGAACCTAACGATGCCTTCAGAGCGAGGCTCCGGGTGAATTTTTAACACACGCTTGAGAGAGCGACACGGTCATAAGGTAACCCTCTGCGGGGATCTTGAAAGAGAAATGGTTAGGACCCAGATGCTGCCACAGAGGCGGCGAGAGTCCAAATTGGGGCAAAACCATGACTTTGTGTTTGTCTGAAGTTCCCTTTCTACCACAGAAGACCGCTCCCCTCCGAGAAGGCCTTGCTTAATTCTCTCTCTCAGGGCAGCCTCACTCCTCATGAGTCACCGAGGTGGCTCCCTGATGGGAAAGTCTGCGAGGGCCTTGGAATGCGTCTCAGCGCACAGAGAATCTGACCCCAATCACGTTAACGTCCAAGCAAGTTAACGATACCATTTCAGAAGTGGTCAGACTAGACACACAAATTCTCTCCCTCCCCCTGCCCCGCCGCCACTGGCCGTGTCCTCAGAGCGCAGGATGCTGTGTCCCAGCCCAGCTGCCCTGGGCCGGCGCGGAGCCCTCCAGCTGTGGAGCTTCGGTGATTTGCAAAAATGCTTGCACCGGGGCACCGGCCGCCTTGTCCTGAAGGCGGCGTGGCGGTGAATCACACAGGACAATCATTGCAAATGTGCCCGGTGGACATCTCGGGGTGGGGAGCGGGTTCTAAACTCGGGGGGCACCAGGCACCAATCGCAGGGAAAATGCCAGCGCTCTCTCGTGCTTCTGGGGAAGAGCCCCGCGGTCTGTTGCTGGCGGAAGCCCGGGGGGACCGAGCTACTGGACGCCCGCCTTCATTTCACAAACGTAGGAATGGAAGTCCGAGATCAAATGGTCACTTGATGGCCAAGCCAGGCAAACAGTCGGCCCGTGGGCCTTTTCCTCTGTCCCACAGCTGGGGCCCATCTCTCAATCGGGGGGAAGTCATTGCTCATTTGTGTCAGGACTTTGAGAACGGGAGTAAATCACCACTTCGCCGGGCAAAGTTACAACCCTTGTTGACGCTGCCAGGCAAGCATTCTCTCCTCCTTTAGGGGAGTTTTGGCTTCCCCGTAAATAATAAACAAGGGAGCAGCCGTAGCCGAAGCTACTCACCCAAAGTTTCTTTTTTGGTATTAGAGTGATGAGTGTATTTTCCCTAAGAACTTTCTGGCAACGCGTATACATAAAGCCACACACACAATGACAAACTGTGCTGGTTAGCATTTAGCTGATGACACTCTTGTTATTGAAACAGGAAGTGAGTCAGCCACGACAGATCATATATTTTATTCCGTTGTGTTGGCTCCCTTGAAAAAAAAAATAACCTATCGCAAGGCAACAGTGTTTGTTTTCCAAATAATGCATTCTTTGGACGAAAATGTAACGTGGAGATTCATACTTTGAAATCTTAATTAATGGTTTCTAGGAAATTAAGAGAGATTTCCTCCATCAATAGCTCGTCACTAAAATATTGCAAAACGGGTTTCACGAGTATTATAATAGAACCAAGTGAGTGTTTTTTAATGAAAGAGAAAGCACGTTTAATACTTTCAAGGGCGTGGGTTCTGGTATTTGGTACGCTTTGTAAAACCTTCTACGAACTGAAGCATAGTGTGGCCACTATTCACTGGAAGCTTAGCATCATCGGGGGAAGTTTTTAAGAGACTCAAAGGTACTGGTTTTTTTTCAGGGCGCCTGGGTGTCTCCGTCGGTTAAGCGTCTGACTTCGGCTCAGGTCATGATCTCACAGTTTGTAAGTTCAAGTCCCACATCGGGCTCTGCACCGACAGCTTGGAACCTGGAACCTGCTTCGGGTTCTGTGTCTCCCTCTCCCTCTGCCCCTCCCCTGCTCACAATCTGTCTTGCTCTCAAAAATAAAAAATTAAACTTTAAAAAAATGTTTTAAAGGTACTGAGTTTTTAGATATTGCCAATTTTAGGATTTGTATTCGTTGTGACCAGGGCCGGGATAAAGTCTTTGTCCATTAAGTCTTTGCATCTATACGGTTTAAACTGGCAAGATAAAAAAATATATTTCAGAACAAATGCTTAAAACACTGAAGCACAATTCTGCATACATGACGGGAGCCGTCTGCCTGTTGAACCCCGAGAGCCCATTTGTAGGGTGTGGGCCATTCAAGAACAATACCTCTACTACTGAAATAAATGAAAAGGGGTTTTAAAAATTCTATGATGAGGTGTTCACAAATTTCCCAGCCCAGCCTTTCAGTGATTCAAACAGAGAGGCTTCTCCAGCCTCGAGGTAGAGGGGTGGCCTTCTCGTCAATTGCTGGCTTTGCTGGTGCGAGGAGTCTCCCCCTGACACGCCACTTACTCCGAAGGACATCTCCCGCAGGAGGCCGAGCACGGGCCCTGGGAGGCAGGGGGGTGGAGAGCAGGGCCAGCACCAGCGCACGGTCCCCGGGCCTCGCTCCCTCCCCACGCCCCCCTACTCCCTTCGGGGGACCGTCCGGACTGCTCGGGCTCAGGGACCACAGGCTGCTCCGGCGGTCAGAGGACACCGGCTCGTCTCACCTCGGGTTCTGCTCTCTCTCCCGCTGAAATCTCACAATGAATAATTCCTCTGTGTAATTATCAGTTTTCTATTTTTAAATAGCGAATCAAGAGCCCTGCCATCGACTCTGAAAGGACCCGTGCACCCGAGGCGTGCGACCGTGGGGATACCCCCACGGCTGTTGTTTCCCTGTAGGGAGGGGGGTTTGTGCTTCCAGAAAGTCCCCCTAAAATGCCTGTCTTTATCAGCTCCGTGTCGCCTGTTAACTGCTATTTCCACATGCTGCATACATCTAATTTAGGTACTTAAAAAAAAAAAAAGACACCCCAGACATTACCCCGGATTTCGAACGCTGCATGCGGTTTCGAGCCTCCATTGCAGATCTGAAACAATTCTTTCAGTAAATGTGTGAAAAATCGACTTTCCTAAAAAATGACTTGCGATCTGCACCAGCTAACGCCTGTTCAGGAAAACCACAGGGCCTGCCATTTCCTCTCCATTGCTTTCCTCGAGCCACGAAGAGTCCTTGATAATCTTAGCGTTCTAAAACGACAGATTCCGTCAGTTTGCTTTTCAGAGGAACGTGTTTTCTTGTGCCGTGTCGTGTAATATTTTACCTGAAAGCATTAGGAAAACATCTCTCTGCCGGGCCACCGTCTCCCACCGCGGAGTTCAAGTCCTGCGGTCAGAGAGACGGTCACACTGTCACACTTCCACGCTACCCTGACAACATGTTATTTTAAAGTACAGCTTTTTTTTTTTTTTTTTTTTTTTTTGTCAGCCAGTTCCAGGATTTAACTCCTAATGAGATGCTGCCTTTCAACAGGGTAACCTTTTAAACTAGTGTTATAAATCGCTCATCATTCAGAGGGTTTTCTTTCAATTGCACTGTCTGAGGATAGGTAATTCTAGCCAAATATTTGCCACATACTCAGTCCCTAAGACTAATCATTAAAATACTCTTGAAATCTGGCTTTTGTTTTTTAATGAATTGGTTGATCACAACAATACTATGCTTTATTCGCAAGTAAATCTAAAGGTACTCTTTCAGACTGTAAGTCGCCTTAGGTCAGATACAAAGTCTAATAGCCCGTGAATTAATTGGCTACAATATATCCAGGGTACCCTCGCTTATTTGTGTTATTTGTGTCTGTGTGCGTGTCTGTGTGTGTGTGTCTGTATGTATGTGTGTGAGCAGTGTGTCTCTGTGTGTGTGTAGATGTGTGTGTGCGTATGAATGTGTGTCTCTGTATGTGTCTATCTGTGTGAGTGTGTGTATGTGTGTACCTCTGAGTATGTGTGTGAGTGTACCTGTGGGTGTCTGTGTGTGTGTGTGAGTGTGTGTATCTCTGTATGCGTGTCCATGTGTGTCTCTGTGCGTTCCCCAACCAAGAGTATTTCTAGGAGAAATAAAAACTCAGTCGGTTAAGTGTCAAAGTTTGGCTCAGGTCTTGCTTTCATGGTTCATGGGTTCAAGCCCTGTGTCAGGGCTCTGTGCTGATAGCTCGGAGCCTGGAGCCTGCTTCGGGTTCTGTGTCTCACTCTCTCTCTGCCCCTCCTTGTCCCCTCAAAAATAAATAATCATTAAAAAAAAAAACCAAGCAAGCAAACAGAGAGAAGGCAAGCAAACAATGAAATCGAGGACGACAGTGTGCATTTGGACCATGGTCACAAGCATGGCTGGATGGAAATGCCACCAACACCCTATTATGTCTCGGCCATTAAGGACCAGGAAGGTGGCACGGTGGTGGGACATGGGGACTTTCCTGTGGTCAGTGTGTGACCAGACATCAGCACAGCTGAGGAGAGATGGAAATATGGGGGGGTAAGAAGCCAACAAAACAAACATTCCTCCTCCAAGTATTCACCTGACCCAGGGGCCCACCAACCTGGCTGCCCCTGCACCCCAAAAGACAAAAACCAAACCTCTACAGTCTGTTAGCAAATGTTCCCCCACATTTCACATCTGGGGAAGCTGCCCAGGAGGAATGCTGGATTCGTCTCTGTACCTTACACAGAACTGCGTCTGTAACTGTGGGCTAAGCACGCCTTATCTCATTTCATCCCAGCCAATCATGTAAAGGAAGCATGTTTGTAACTAAAATTCGGAGGAGTTGAGTCCATGGCCAGTTAGATGTTCGAGACTAGGTAGAAAGCCAGGTTTGGGTCCCTCTGCTACGACACCATGAGAAGTTAAATGAGATGAAACCAGCACTCTGTGTTCGAACTCCACAGACGATGGCTATGTTACCAGAAGTTAGCCATCCCAGGTCACCCCGGCCGGCTTCCAAAGTCTTCAGTAACAAGGAGGGCGCAGGGAAACCGCTAAGCTCCTTGCTGTTAAAATTCCACTTCTGCAACTGGCGCTTAAACGTGTTATCGCAGGGACGCTGCCCAGAGCCCCTCACAGGCACCAAGGACCGTGCAAAGTGGCCGAGTGCCTCAGAATCAGGCTGATCCCTTGACGTCACTTCCGGCTTCGGGGACAGGTGGTGTGGCCCGCCAGGCTGCCCAGGGTTTGTGGGGGACACAGGGCTCCGAGCTGAAAGGTTTCCTAGTCTGTGACCACTGACCCCAAGAGAAGAAAAGCATCACTTATTAAAACAGAAAAGAAGTACCTCCGAGTACCCGGCCGTGCGAAGAGCCCGATGGTGCAAAAGGCCCAGCCGTGCGTGTGTCCCGAACAAACACTGTCACTCAGAAGACAGCTCACATTTGCCCCACTCTTGGGAGTTTTGGCTCCACAAGATATAAACCTTGCAGAATATTCCAGGAAAGAAGCCTGAGGCACTCGGGATAGTGGTGCTTCTAGAAGTCCTCTATGTGTCTCAGGCTATTCTGGGCTCTTTATCAGGTCAACAAAACCACAGAACAGAGATGCTATACCGGCTGCAGAGCTGAGGGGCTTTCAAAATGGCCTCGTCCTCCCTGGGCGGTGGGCGATCTGGTCTCCTACATTGAATTCAGATAGTCTTAGAACATATTCAAACACAAGACTTCCTAGGCACACACTTCCTTTAGGTTTTTCAGTACTTATTGCCCCCAAAAAGTTAAGCACAGGTCATCGTGACCTCCTCGAAATTTATATTCGAGATTGCCTCAGAAGAAACATCGTCTAACAACAACCAAAAAAGCAATAGGTAAAGAAGTCCTACAGTGATAGGAAATCCTTCAATATCTTCTGAAATCATGGCGGAAGAAGAAAGATCGCCACTTGACTATTCCATTCTGCAGGCACTTCCTGCCAGATAGCGCCCTGTGTCACTTTCACTTCCCCACCTTCCCCGTCTCTGGGCACAAAGGCGCCTCGTCTAGAACCATCCTAAGGCGGCACTTACTAACCCTCCTGCTCATCGTGTCCGACCCCACCCCCTCCATGGTCCTGTCATCACCTGAGGTGTTCTTTGTTTACCTCTGGTCCCTCTAAGAGACCACGAGCTGGGTGGGGTGGTAGTCTGGGACGCCGTTGTATCCTGAAGGCATAGACCAATGCCCAAAAAGAGAGAAGCGCTTGGAAGTAAACTGGGCTTTTCTCTGAGCACTTGGGTTGTTTCTGCCTCCGCGCAACGGAAGGTGTTGCCGTAGGAGATACAGGTGTGAGCGTCACCAACAATGCGAACGTTTCACGGAAATGATGCTGTATGGAAGGGTAGACGACCTGCCGAGCTGAGCGAAGTTGGAGAGAGATCACCTTTATTCAGGAGACTTCTCTTTTCAGAGAAAAGTGTCACAAAAATTTGGCCTGCGTCCGATTTGCCAAGTTCCCAGTGTGGTCCCTCTGGTTATGGGAAGTTCATTTCGGTTCCTACTGAAATACCAAGCAAGCAGGGTTCCGGGTGCTCTGCGTCTTTTCCTTCTTTCTTCCCATCCTTTCTCCCCCCAACCCCTCATGGGCTCCCCCTCCCTCTCTCTCTCTCTCTCTCTCTCTCTCTCTCTCACATCTTAGACTTATCAAGCATTACAAAACCCAGTACATGAAAACGGAAAGAAACTAGATTCTATCATTGGCAGAGTAAGAAAAAAACATAACCACGAGCATTACTGTGAGTGGCTAAACTTATTATTTTTTTAAATGAAAGTCATTCCCTTCGGTTTCAGCTAACAGACCAGGCCCATAATGTTGCCTCCATTCTCTCTGGGCACCATTGAAATAAAAATCCACCATTACAACCACAAATATATAAGAGGGATGAAATAGGGAGATATATAGGAGATCTCAATAAGGCCTAGGGAACAAAGCCGGCGACAGTGGGCGGAGCGTGTTAGACCGAGGAGTCTGCAGCCCAGAGCACAGTGAGCGTGGCTTTCAGACGAAGTGAGAGTCAGTCCATGCACCTGAACCCCGGAGACGCCTGCCACAGAGGGACGCGCAGCTGGGTGTGGGGGTGAGAGGTGGGTGGAGGTCTGGAGGGACGACTGGAGCCTAGCTATGGGGCAGGGCGCCAGGCGAAACCCCAGCCCCCATCCCCCTGTTCCGCCCATCCCCACAGCGCTCGGGCACTTACCTCCCAGCCAAACAGCAGACCCCGCCTTCCCAATGACACCAGGGAAAATGATTCAGACAGCGGCTGGCCTTGGGCAAACACACAGCCTGTGGGGGCTCCCTGCCCGCTTACCCTAAGTGGTCTGTCCCTCGGAGTCCTGGAAGGAATTGCCACCAGGGGACATCTACCTGGAAGCATTGCCAGAAATGTAAAGGCCGGTAAGACCGTAGGTGTCCAGGTATCCCCAGCCACGCGAGAAGAACCAAGAAGCTACTGGAGGATACACTCCAGAGAAACGAGGAATGAGCACAGAAAACAGGAGACAGGGGAGTCCACAGGGAGCAGTGCCATCCGGGGACGGCTGAGTACATCAGTGACACCGGCTGTTCGTAACCTAGAGGGTCACCCTGTCCAACGGTTCCTTATGTCTTTTCTTCCTTCACTGTCTCCAGCAAGCAATAAAATTTTCAAAGTCTCTCTGAGTTCTGGTGTCCTTTTTCCCATGGACGTGCATGTATTCAGGGCTACAACTCATATAGTCAGTTCCTAAGCGCAAAGCCATTTAGGACCTAAAATAAAACAAACTATGACTTCTTTAGGATAAAAAGAGTCATCCCTTATTTTAATTTCTAGAAAGGCAAAAAGAGGGGAGAAAGGTGAAGTAAAATCAAGAATGAATTAAAGAACCAATTCTATCCCATTTACTAACATTAGAAAATACTTTGAAGTGACATCGTTCACCTAAAGATACATCCCTCGTTTGTACAGTTGCGTGCAATGCTCACAGACTCGTTCATTCAAGAAGTGTTTATTGAGTGGCTGTTAGTTCAGGCATTGTGTTAAATGCTGGTTAAAAAAAAAAAGAAAAAGAATAAGTACACTCTTTGTGTAGCCTGTTAGAGGAGACAAAGGCCTAAACCAGTGACGGAAGACGTGTCTGTGGCGCTCAACGGCGGAATAGATATCCTGCACGCATGAGTGAGTTTATCTGTTTATTTAACTCATGTATTATATATTTGCAGGGGCCAGGGGCCGATACCTGAAGGTCATCTGTACTGTTACCTGTATATGAAATTTAATTTCCTTGGGAAATGCTTAGCAATTGCTAAGTTTTTAGGAGGCACTATTGGTAGTTCCTTTTTATTTAGAACAGAGCAGGTGAGAGTAAGGTGAAAGTCATTCACCAGCGAACATAATCATATCTTATTTAATTTACAAGAGCAGGGGCGCCTGGGGGGCTCAGTCGGTTAAACGTCTGACTTCAGCTCAGGTCATGAACTCATGGTTAGTAGGTTCAAGCCCCACGTCAGGCTCTGTGCTGATGGCTCAGGGCCTGGAGCCTGCTTCGGATTCTGTGTCTCCCTCTCTCTCTGCCCTTCCCCTGCTCATGCTCTGTCTCTATGTCTCTCAAAAATAAAAAAATAAAAACATTTAAAAAATTTAATTTACAAGAGCAGACTTTAATTGTACTTGCAGTCCCCAGTCTGCAATTCTTTTCTTCAACTGTAATTTTTTTTGTGTTCTCTCTCTCTCTCTCTCTCTCTCTCTCTTTTTTCTTTAACAATTTAATGCTCAATGACAGATTTTGGGTTTATATCAAATGTATCAATCATTAATTTCTGGCAATCTTCCCTTTTCCTTTTGCCTTCTTGCAAACTCGAGCTCTGAGTCTTAAGTTTTAGAGGCTGCCTGACAGAGTTCACAACACTCCTGCCTCTGGAAAATTCTCTTAAGATGAGTGCCTGCTGACATCTGTGGAGAGGAGAAGGATGGTCGCACTCAACTATCACTTCCTGGAAGCCTACAGCGTCCTGGGGAGAAGAAGCACTCACGAACCACTGTCATCCCGACAATGGCACACCTCCGGACAGGTGAACTCGGAAAATTTGCCATCTAAGCACCATCTCATGGGAAGTTAACTGCGTTACATTTCTGACTCGAGCCACAAACCCTTTGCACCGTGCCAATGAGATATGGACACGGCAGTCAGTGCCCTTCCTGGGGGGGCTCGCAGACCTCGGGGAGACAAAAGCATGGCAAGCCACAGTCACAGCCCAGGGCTATCAGTGCAGAAGTGACAGAGAACAAGACGAGGTGACTGGCACGTTGATGGGGTGCTGGGACAGGCTTCTAGGGGTGCATTTGGGGGGAGTCTCGAAGGACATGTAGGGGACAGTTACAAAGGGCTCTCAGGTATTGAAAGGTGGAACACACACCTGGCTGACCAAATTGGGGGAACTTGGAGGAGGCAGTGACACCCAAGGCGACAGCCCAGCGCTCCTCAGCCAGGTCCAAGGGAGCGAGAAAGCCATAAAGGCTGACGTGTAGGCCCCATAGCTCACCACCCTGAACCCGAGATGGGATTACAGTGTGCCTCGCTCCCCTGCAACCGAATCTGGTGATGTTCCTCAGAAACAGACCTGCCATCTTTTCTCTGGGACCCCATGGCAACAGTCACACAGTGTGGTGGCTCTGCCTTTGGGCTCGGCTCCTCCTCCTCTGACTCAAAGCCGCCCTGAGGCTGCAGAGCTTGTGCTGTGAACTCGGGAACATTCCCACCTCCGCTCACTGCCAGGTTTCAACCTGGGTCAGCCACTCACAACCGAGTGACCGCAGGCAAGGGATCTGCCTCTCCTCACCTGAGCTTCTATGAAACAGTAATGGGAACATTTCTCTCAGAGGTTTCTACTGCCAAATGCATAAGAAAGATCACGTTTTCCTAGCTGGGTGATTTTGAATGAGTCACAGAATCTCTGGTGCCACTATTCCCTTTTCATTCAACATGGTGGCGCTGGGGGCTGGTCATGAGGATTAAAGTGGATAATCCATGCAAAGCGGTTAGCGGAGGAACCCGGAGAGGATACGGCGTCCAGCTGTTTTTATTCAGCCTTGTATGAGATTTGCTTAGTGCATGGTGGGGGACAGGCAAAATCGACAGAAAGTTAAATGCACAAGTCTTTTTTTTTTAAGTTTATTTTTAGAGAGAGAGAGTGGGTAGGGGGGCAGAGAGAGGGAGAGAGAGAATTCCAAGAAGGCTCCTCACTATCAGCACAGAGCCTGATGTGAGGCTCAAACCCACAAACCACAAGATCATGACCTGGGCTGAAATCAAGAGTCAGATGCTTAACTGACTGAGCCACCCAGGCGTCCCAAATGCACAAGTCTTAAATGTGCCCTGGGATTGGTTTAAATAAATGCAGTCACACGTGTAACCACACACCTATATCCAGATCTAGAACAGGGCCATCATCCAGCAACCATCATCACCACCATCACCACCGTCAGCAGCAGTATCCTCACCATCACCATCCACACCATCACCAACACACCACCACTGTCACCACCATCACCACCATCACCATCACCACCACCACTATCACCATGATCACCATCCTCATCACCATCACCATCTTCACCAATACCACCATCACCATCACCATCACCATCTTCACCATCACCACCGTCATCACCGCCATCACCATCATCACCATCTTCACCATCACCACCATCACCATCACCATCTTCACCATCACCACTGTCATCATCACCATCATCACCGTCATCACCATCATCACCATCACCACCATCATCATCACCATCATCACCATCATCACCATCACCATCACCATCTTCACCATCACCACCGTCATCATCACCATCATCACGGTCATCACCATCATCACCATCACTATCACCACTATCACCATCACCATCATTGCCTCCACCATCATCATCACCATCATCACCATCATCATCACCATCATCATCACCATCATTACTATCATCCCTTTCACCATCATCATCATCGCCACCATTGACACCACCGTCACTGTGAACACCAGCACCATCAGTCTCCACCGCTGCTTACCAAAGGCAGCCAAACACCAGTTTCAGCTTATCTAGAACTTAATGTAGTCTGAATCTCTCAGCAGGTATTCCTGTGTGCAAGGCTTCTTTCACTTAGCCTACTATTTCTGAGATCCAGTCATTCTGCCGCATGTCCTGTCGATCGTGCCAGATGATACGGAAATGCCATGGCTCCTGCCGACGGATACCTGGGTGGCTTCCAGCTTCTGACCGTTACGGCAAAACTGCTGAGTGATCTTGCACAAATTTCTTTGTGAACATGTGCTTTCAGTGCTTTTAACTAAATGCCTAGAAAACAGGAGCGCCGAGTCATAGAGTAAGTAGGCATCTGTTTGGCTTTATTAAAAATGGGCAGAACCTTTTCAAAAGGGGTTGTAGCCTTTCACATCTCCACCGATCAATTAGGAAAGTTCTGGTCACTCCCCATGCATCTTCACCAACTCTCAGTCTCAGTGTTCCGGGTCTTCTTCACTGGAGCTATTCTAGTGGGTGTGATTTCATATTTCCCCGATGACAAATAAAGTCGAACGTGTTTTTATGTGCTCATTAGTCATTTATCTATCTTTTTTGGTTAAGTATCTGTTCAAATATTCTGCCTATTTTTATGTTTTTGAAAAAACTTCATTACTGACTTGTAGATACCCTGAATCCTTGTCCAACACAAGGCTTGCTGAACTGTCTATTCAGTTTCTTAGTGGTGTTTTTTGATGGAATCTTAAATTTTGATGAAGTCTAATTTGTCGATCAGAAAAAAGTCTCCTTTCTCTTCATGGTATGGCTTTCTGTGTTCTGTCCAAGAAGCCCTTGCCTCCCCTCACATCAGGATGATTTTCTCCTATGTTTTCTTCTGGAAGCTTTATTGTTTAGTCCTTCGTTTACTCTTTAATCTGCCTCAAACTGACTTTTGTGTAAGACGTGAGACTGGGCCGAGGTCTGCCCCGCCTCCCGCGTGGAAACCCAGGCGTTTCTGCCATTTGTTGAGGACCTTCTGTGCCCATTTGGATTTCTCTTCACTCTGCTTCTGCCTAGTATAAGAAAGTCATAGGGAACAGTGTTCCCTTATACCCTCGTAACAAGAAAAAGCCAGATAATCTACAAATCCCTCATTTCCTTTGGCCTATTTAAGAGCAGAGGGCAATGGGCCCCCAGGGGAACTGAATCTCTAAGGTGCCCAGACACACCGAGAAGAAATCGTGCTGCACACCGGCTCATCTTTGGCAAACTGGGGAGGGGCACCCGCCGCAGGAGGAAACACTGAAACTGTAATCGTTTGTTAGGGCCAGTATGATGGTCTAGAATAAATGGGAGCCTGAGACACAAGTCCACTTGCAAGCTCTTTCCACAGGCCCGCACCGGGTGTTCCGGGGGCGATGGGTGGGCAGGGCAGGAGAGCAAAGACACCCCTCGCCTCCGCCGCTGCACCCCCAAGTGGAACCAAGGCATGAAACCCCAGACGCTCCTCTCGAAGGAAGCAAAAGTTTTCAGAGCTGGGGCAGAGACCAGCAGAGGGGCAGGACTCCCCCACCTCACACCCCCTCCTCCGACAGGTACACCGACGCCTCCTACCCAAGGGGAAGAAGCGGGAACACGGAGGAAAGCACCCCAAAGCGCAGGTGCATGGGGGCGCTTGCGACAGCAGTTAGATCAGAGCTGCAAACACACCCCGTCCTCGCCGTGAGCCCAAAGCTCCCTTAAGAGCTGCAGCAGCCACTGCCGGGCAGGACAGGTGTCCCAGGTCCCTTCATCAGACTAGGGAGTTCCCTTCCATTTGGAATTGCTGAGCGTTTATATCTTGAATGGCCTCTTAGAGCTTCACCTTCTTTTAAAGGACATTCCTTTAGGTCAGGTCCACCCGGGAGATAATCTCCCTTTTGATAAGCCCATCAACCAGTGCTCGAGAGGAGGGGGTTGCAGGTCCGGGGCCCCTCGGCCCCCTTAGAGCGCTGCTTGCCACGGGCTCCTCGTGCACCATCCGGCGTGAGAACCCGGCTTGCAAAGGTCTGGGCAGGTGAACCGGGGACGTCTCCGGAAACGAGAAAGACCGGGATAAAAACACTAGCTCTGCCACTTAGCAAATCGCACACTTTCTCTGAGCTTTAAATTTGTTTTTGTTTTTGTTTCAACCGTGGATTATAACAGCTACTTCGCGGGGTCCTCTGGGCACTAAACGGAACAACGTGGAAAGCGGTCGGCGTAGTGGCTGACGTAGGTCACGTATTTATCAAGGTGGGTTACGTCTCTTCTTCTCCTCTTTCCATTTCCTTCTGTACAACCCTGATATATTGCGACATATTTTCCCACTGTTCTCGAACATCCCAGAGTTCATTATTGTGTTTTAAAAAGAGGGCCACTACAACTGAGACCTTAAATCGGTATAAATTCTCCCTGTTTGATGCCCCCCGCGCATCATGGCCGTAGTACTGGGCACACTCCATATGTTGATAAATTAAGTTGCACATCTATTAAAAACTACCATAGAGGGCGCCTGGGTGGCTCAGTCGGTTAAGCATCCGACTTTTGATCTTGGCTCAGGTCATGATCTCATGGTTTGTGGGTTTGAACCCTGCATGGGCTCTGCTCTGACAATGGGGAGCCTGCTTGGGATTCTCTCTCTCTCTCTCTCTCTCTCTCTCTCTCTGCCCCTCCCCCTCTCATGCTGTCTCTGTCTCGCTCGAAATAAATACATAAATTTGTTTAAAAATGCAAACTTTATTTTAAATCATGTTTTTCTAAATGTGGCAAAGAGAATGTAGGGGCACAAAACGTCTGAGTGGAACCCAAGTGTGACCAGAGAGGAAAGTGGAGGAGGGAGGGGGTGTGGGTGGGGGCAAGTAAGGAAGTGGCCCAGGGCCGCCGAGTGGTCAGACACCTCCATCATCCAGGGACGTGAAGAGCCTAGGGCGGTCGCAGCGAAGGGTCCTGGGCCTCTGAGGAAGGTGGACGGTGTGACCGTGGGCAGAAACGGGAGCAGAGGGCGGTGGGAAAGAGCAGGGGTGGAGCTCACCAGGTGGAGTTTAGGATTTCCTCTCCTTGGGTTAGACATAAGGAAGAGGTGGGGGGGTTGAGAATCTGCGGGGGGGAGGGGGACAAAGAGGCTCTTCGGAGTTCTCGGAGCCGACTGGGGGCCCACCTTTGCCTCTGGTTGGCAACGTCACCTGCAAAGGGGGTTTCGTTTTACTGTCTACATTCATGCATCCATTTAAAAAGTGGGGAAGGGGTGATTATAAAATGAATGTCAACAGCACACAAGAGACGGATGGATGTTGAATAAGTGAAATATCGTCTTCAATTTATTAAACGACTATTTGTCATAAACCAGGGATTTTAATGCATCGTTTCCCTTCTACCAAACTGATTGCCACAGCCGGACATTTCCTATTTCAAGGATGTGACCAAGACCACACGTGTGGCGTGGATAGCTAGAGTCTACATGCCACACACCCCTCCCTCCCCAAATGACTCTGGCCTTCTCCGATTCTTCCATGCTGATCGTCTTAGAAGTCAGATGTGACCAGTTTAACTGAGATCCCACAGAGACTCTTCCCATAGGAAGCCACACCGTTTCCCCACCAAACAGCCACGTGTACCAGGAGCAGCAATCTGAGTTAAGACGCGGCTCCCGTCCTGTGTATCTCCTGCCTCCCGAGTACCTGGCCGGTCACAGAGCGTGAGTCGTATGTGCTGGGTGGCTCATGGGTGCGAGGGGAAGACACAGAGCTCATTCTCTCTGAAAATCAGTCTACATATCCTGTTTTTATATCATTTTTTTTGGCTGAAAATTACCATTTTGAGTGTATCTGCATCATGTCCAATTAGGTTCACTATTGTAAAAATAGACTATACAACCTTCTACGCATTTGTCAGTGCGTGCAAGAGACAAGGACGAATCTTTGTTCTATGGGAACGTAGATAAGGAAAATATCAACACGATGAATAATTAATTGCACGAAGGTACACGGGGCACCATAGCCACGACACCCGTACCCACTGCACCGAGAGACATCCCCTCATCTTGACTCTGGAGAGGATGCCCTTCCCTTTGCCGGACTTTCCCCCATCTGCCAAGGACGCCAGCTTTGGTCGCCTTCGTATTCCCCGGACTCTTGCTTCCTTTGGCGATGACTAATTACTGAGAAAATCCTATCCCTACATTCTTGGAACCATCTCCCAAACGTGACGGGCTGCTGGTCACCGGGGCGGGCTCATCCTGCCGGTGGTTCAAGGCCAAACCGTCTCTGTTCCTGGAAACAGACTCAGGTACATGTCTTACCCACAGAAGGCATGTCAGTCTCTTCGTCTCCGGGGTAGAATGAGGCGGAGGCAGGCCAGTGGTAATTTCTATCAATTCGGCCTGGGTCACCGTCACAGACTCCGTGTGACCGTACAGTATGTGGACGGTAACCTTCCCTACCTTTGGATTCCCAAACAGGGTCCCTGCCTAGAGTCTTCCCGGGTCATAATCCTGGTATAGTCTGGTCTGCTCTCGTCGGTGAAAATCCAACCTATAAAATCCTCTCAACACTCTCTCACACGCCCCATTTTTCAAAAACTTTAGAAGGATGTTCATTAAACTGTATCTTGAGACAAAAATGAAAGTACTAGTTATAATTCACTTTTCCATTTCGAATTTTAAAATGCACATTCTTCGCGGTCTTGGCATTTGTCTTGAAAATGAACATTATGGTATATTTTAGGACATAATTCATACGGGAAGAAACACACGGAATGTCAGCACCGTCCTAATTTAAACGGTGTGCACATTCGGAGGAAAAGCAGAGTTGCCGGCCTCGGCGAGGGTCTTGAGGTTTTCTGCAGGCCTACCAGATAACCAGATCCTGCCCGGCTGGCAGTAGACCGTGTCTTGGTAGGATGAGGGCCTGTGGTAGGTCACGAGGAAACGGACACCGAGGCCTGGATCCCTGGCAGGGGGCTTGTGGGACAGCCCCACCCCCACCCAGCTTCGGATTCTGCACGTTTGGGCGCTTGACCCTGAAAACTGCATTTTTAACAAGTACGTGATGTGGACACTGTTCTAGGCCTGGGACCTTCCTGAGAACCAGTTCCAAGGCATCACTAGGAAAGGCCCAATTCTTTCCCACGGAATCCGAATGTAAAACCTACACTTTATCCTAAACTATCCCAAAGCCGGCAGATCCAACAGCAGCCTTCCACGTCTTTCTGCCCCTTTTCCTGCTGTGTAGGCAGGTGTCCCAGGCGTATAGGTGTGTGTTCCAGACAGGGAGTCGGAACGGGGGACTCCGAAGCGCTACCAGCACTCGGGCCTTCTGGACTCTCACCACACAACCAGGGGTCACCAGCACTATGGGCCTGAGGCCCAAGGGGGATGGAGGGGACACGGAGGGGAACAGAGGGGAGGGTGGCCCCAGAGTTGGAGGGGGGAAGGACAGGGGCGGCAGGATGGGGGGAACAAGCAGAGGGGGATTGGGGGACAGAGAAGGATGGGGGACGGGGTGGGGGTGAACAGAAGAGGACGGGGCGCAGAGGACGGACGGTGGGGGACAGAGGAGGACAGGGGCGGGGGACTGAGGATAGAAGAGGACGAGGAGGGACAGAAGATGGACAGGGGGCAGAGGATGAATGATGGGGGGCAGAGGAGGACTGGAGACAGGGGAGAAGCGGGGGTGCAGGAGATGGATGGGGAACAGAGAAGGATAGACGGGGACTGAGTGGGTGGGAGGAAGATGGGGCCAGAAACAGACAGTGGACAGAGGACAGGGGGGTTGGGGGGAGCAGAAGATGGACGGGAGACAGAGGATGGATAGGGGACAGAGGGGGGTGGGGGGGCCAAAAGGTGGACTGTGGACAGAGGATGGGGGGTGGTGGGCAGGTTGATGGGGGGACGGAAGGTGGACAGTGGGCAGAGGATGGGGGGTGGTGGACAGGTTGATGGGGGGACGGAAGGTGGACAGTGGGCAGAGGATGGGGGGTGGTGGGCAGGTTGATGGGGAGACAGAAGATGGACCGTGGACAGAGGATGGGGGGGTGGTGGGCAGGTTGATGGGGGGACAGAAGATGGACCGTGGACAGAGGATGGGAGGACGGAAGGTGGACAGTGGGCAGAGGATGGGGGATGGTGGACAGGTTATGGGGGACAGAAGGTGGACAGTGGACAGAGGATGGGGGGTGGTGGACAGGTTGATGGGGGACAGAAGATGGACCGTGGACAGAGGATGGGGGGTGGTGGGCAGGTTGATGGGGGACGGAAGGTGGACCGTGGACAGTGGACGGGGTAGACAGATTGATGGGGGGCGGTGGACAGAACATGGACGGGGACAGAGAAGAGTCAGAGGAGACGGCAGCGGTCGGAGGGGAACAGAGGGTCTGGAGGGGGCAGGGCGCCCGAGGTTGGAGGGACGGAAGGGACGGAGCTGAGGACGAAGGAAGGAGGGGAGCAGTAGGGTCCTGGGGCTGGAGGCGGGTGCACAGAGAGGACAGGGGGCCCGCTTGGCTCCGGCTCTACTCGGCCCGGCCGCGGCGCACGGAGCCGCTCGGCCGGCCGGGGAGCAGGGGACGGGGACCGGGTGAAGGGGACCAGGTGACCGGCCCGGGAGGCGGGACGGGAACGATAACGGCCGGTCTCATGACCGGGACGGGGCCTGAGTGACAAGTGACGAGGACCGGGGGGACGGCGATGGGACTGCCCGCCCGAGCGCCGGGACCGGGCGACCCGGACGGGGACCGCGACCCGGGCACCGGGGCGCGGGGACCGGGGGATGGGACGCGGACCGGGGACGGGAGGAGCGGCTCCCTCGGCCGGCCGCGGGCGCACTGAGCCGCTCGGCCCGCACCTCCCAGCGCCGACTCCTCCGGCGCGCGGCAGCCCGCGCCTTATATACCCTGCTAAAAATAGCCTGCGAGGACGCCTCCCAATCAGAGCCGCCTGAAGTTCGAATTGAGCCAATGGCGAGGGCCGTGATGGAGAGGCTCGGTCACGCCAGGCGGGGCCGCTGTGAGTCACCGCCTGCCATTGGCCGGAGCTGACATCACCGGCGCGCAGCCCCCGGGCCGGGCGCAGCGTGATTGGGCGGTGCACGGGGCGGCGCGGGCGAGTCACGTGGGGGGGAGGGAGTGGGGGGAGCCAGGCGGGGAGGAGGGGGAGGCTGGCAGCGGAGCTTTGAATAGGGAAGTTTTGCAGGGGTTACGTTTGCAGTCAGTCGGGTGTTTGCAAATATTGTGTGGGCTCGCGAGCGCGTCTCTGGGCTCCGGCAGGATCCGAACCCGCGGCGCCTAATTGCTGTGCACTGAGTTTGCATGAAACTTTCCCCGGCGCTGCAGGCACGGCTGCTGCGCTCCCGACTCCAGACCGCACACCTCCCTGTTTTCACAACAGCAGTGACTGTCTTTTCCAACCCGACATGGATGTACTCCCAATGTGCAGCATCTTCCAGGAACTCCAGATTGTGCACGAGACTGGTTACTTCTCGGCGCTGCCCTCCCTGGAGGAATATTGGCAACAGGTAAATTGGAATTTTCGTGTGCCAGGTGCCCGGTGCACCGAGGAGGGAGTGCATGCACGCACGGCCAGGCTGGTGTGTGTGGTTGGAGGTGCATTT
Source organism: Paguma larvata (assembly GCA_030068075.1). NCBI lineage: Eukaryota > Metazoa > Chordata > Mammalia > Carnivora > Viverridae > Paguma > Paguma larvata. Next base: position 134,017,254 of record CM057828.1, read on the forward strand.
ATTTTTCCTCTTCTGCTTTTTTTTTTTTTTTTTCCTTTTTCAATGGTTCGGGTGTATTAAAAAAAAATTTAAAATAATTAGTCCTAAAACGTACTTCTGCTGCCTGCGTACGGAAGGCACTTTAAAGGGGCCTTTCACGGCGTGGAGCGGAGTTGTCATATGAGTGGGGCGCAGCGGCGCGTTGTCTCTCCGACTGTTTTCGCCCGTTTCTGGGGCTTCTAGGCTGCATCCTCAGAGGGCAGCCCCAGCCCCGCGGCCTGATCCCGGCCCGAGCCCTTGGCGGAAGTTTGGTGTTTGTACCGGCTCCAGACCCTGCAGCTGGATCTTGTCATAAGAACTTGTATGGGCTGCCAAGGGTATCTTTTTTTTTTTTTTTAATGGGGAATTTGTTTTTATTTTGTTTTTGTTTTTTGGTGTCTGTACATACAGTTGTTGTTGTTTTTTTTAATTGAAAATGTCACCAGGGACACATCCACCAGCTCCTTTTCTCTCCTGGGCCATTTTCAGTGTCTTTTTCCTCTTTGGAATCCTTAAGATGGGTTTCGATCTGTCTTGTTTTTCTTACCTGCTTCTTTTGTTGACCAGAAAAAAAAGAAAAAAAAAAAAAAGAGCCAACAATGTTTGCACAACCAGTGACTTATCAGTCATATGACAATGAGCCCGTCCAAATTGCTTCAAGTCTGAGTTTGAGAAGAAGAGTCCTAGTTTCCGGCATTTTTTTTTTAGTGGAACTGGAATTTTTGACATTGGACATTTAAGAAAGTTACCCGCCCCCCTCCCCAATTGGTAGGACTGCCTGAAGGGAGAGAGGAGATTCTGACACTCGTCCCATTGTCTTTAAAAAGACAGAAGGAGGGGTCAGGGCTGTCTCTCTGCCCTGCTAGGCTGTTCGCTTTTTGTCACTAAGTGAATTAGCAGATCAAATATATTCTGTGGGTTTCAAAGCCTAGAAAGCTTTTAGAGGGGATGAAATGCAAAGTGTTGCAACCTTCACATGCCTGCTTAATTGTTCCCAGCCCTGTCCTGCCTTCCTCTCCCCCTCCCCCCTTTTCCTCCTAAAGTAGCTGCTCCCTGGGACGTGATTGAAATTGATCTAAGTAGTTTCCTTCGGGCATTTGGGATTTGGGCCCCAAGCCAGGCTGAGCTCCCGGTGGCCTTCAGAGGCTTTTAAACTCTCTGAGAGCTTCGTTTAGGTCCCCAGTGCTTATGGCATAATGGAGATTTTAAATCAGCCAGATTATTAAAGTTTAGCAAGATCTCCTAAATGTGCTTTCCTTTCTCTTTGGAACATCAATCAGTCCGATACCCTGCCGTCTGTCCTCGCCCGGTTCCTCAGAACGCTGTCCTGTGCCCTGTAACTCAGACGTCTGATTTTAGGGGTAAAGTGAAAAGAATGATGGGGTTTTTTCTTCCCCCCTTTGCTTGCTCATGCTGGCTCTGTGACGAGCCTGTGGGGAGGGGGAAGGGGCCGCGCTATATTCTAGCAGGCACATTTGCTCAGTAAGCAAGCGTGAGCCCTTTGGGTAGGCTTTGCGAGTCCTGAAAATGATTTGCAGAGTTTGCTGTGGAAACTGGAATCTGGGGAAATGCCTTCGTGTAGCCAGCCGTATATGGGCATGCAGGCAGCTGATCCAAGTAGAGATAAGGGCAGACATCATGTAATCCTGAGATGTTTCCTACCGTTTTTCTTTTCCAGTGGCTAGAAAGTTTGAGTTGGTGGGGAGAGGGGCTGCCGGTCTCTCGGCAGTTGTAGCTTCTCGAAAGGTTGGTCGTGGGGCTGGGGAGGGGCCCCGTCCGTGACACCTGCATGTCTATTTGAACCGGGTCCTTTCCTGGCCGCTGGTCAGAATTTCAAAAGGAAATCAGTCTCCTTTGGCATTGCGTGAAAGAAACAGAGTGATGACTCATACAGTTGTACTCTTGGCCAGCAGATAAAGTTCTTGTCCATTGTGGGACTCCCAGCAGGGCTGGGGAGGAATTTCCCCTCGCATTCTTTACAATAGCAGATGGCCCTTCTGGAACTGTTTCTCCACTCCTGTTGTTGAAGCTCTCGGTTTCCTCTGACCTCTGTGGAAGTCATTAAAGTTGTGTGCGGGCTCGCCCGGCCCTGCACTTGGGAATGGCATTCTTTGGAAGCCTCCTGGGTCGGGGCTCTGAGAAACGGGGTGGTTTTTCTCGGCAGCTCCACCGAGGTCCCCGAATACAGCCCAGCAGCTACCTGCGTCTGCTGGCCGAGTGCGGCCCTGTGCCCTCAGCTGTGTCTCTAAAGAAAGACAAGCTCAATGTCAGAGCACATTGCGTTGCGGGCAGGGCAGCCTCTCCGTCCTGTGCGTGAGAAGGGAGGGCAGCCGGGGCATTCCTTACTGCACATGGTGCTGGCGACTGTCAGATAATCTGGTTAAACCTGTCGGGGGGAGGGGGGTACTGTCTCAGCCCGGTTTCTTTGTGTGGCTTACGGAAACTCATTAGTAACGTCAACACCGGTGACTGTCACCAAAATGGCTTCGTGCACATCAGTCCTTGTGGCCACCGGTCCGGCCTGGGAAGGCCAGGGAGGCTCCACCTCTGGTCTTTCGTCCGAATGAATGCAGACCCGTTCCTAGAAACAGCCTGCCCCTCGCCCTCCTAGAGACGCGATTCTTAGCGGCGCCGCGGCCACGGTCTACCTGCCCTTGACTCCTATATGGTTTTTGGCAACTTGCTTTCGGTTCCATTTTCAGTCGTCACAATCACGTGCCTTCTTGTGGTTCCTTCCGCACAGACCTGCCTGGAGCTGGAGCGCTATCTCCAGAGCGAGCCCTGCTATGTCTCGGCCTCCGAGATCAAGTTCGACAGCCAGGAAGATCTGTGGACCAAAATCATCCTGGCTCGGGAGAAAAAGGAGGACCCGGACCTGAAGCTTTCCTCCAGTCCCCCCGAGGATGCGCTGAGCAGCCCCGGCTTTGCTTACAACGTGGAGACCAGCAGCCTCCACTCGGACGCGAGCAGCGAGTCCTCCGACAGCTCCGAGGAACTCTCCCCCACCACCAAGTTCTCCTCCGACCCCATCGGCGAAGCCTTGGTCAGCTCGGGGACCCTGAGCTCGTCCGTCACCTCCACGCCCCCGTCTTCTCCAGAACTGAGCAGGGAGGCCTCTCACCTGTGGGGCTGCGTGCCGGGCGAGCCGCACCCGCCCGGGAAGGCGCGGGGCGGGACTGCGGGGAAGCCGGGCGACAAGGGCAGCGGGGACGCGTCCCCGGATGGCCGGAGGCGGGTGCATCGGTGCCACTTTAACGGCTGCAGGAAAGTTTACACCAAGAGCTCGCACTTGAAAGCCCATCAGCGCACTCACACAGGTCAGTCCCTCCCTCCTGCCACGCGGGAGGTGGGCCGCTGGCGGGCACCGCTGAATCGCACCAGCCCTGGGAGGGGGCCGGGGCCCCACCGAGCGGACGCGTCCTCACCTCATGCCTCCCCCGAAAGAGGTGGGTCTCTGGGGAGGACAGAGTAGGAGCGGAAGGACTGGACAGTGTGCCCGATGCACGGTTGACACTTTGAGATTAACCGCATGAGGTAAATCCCATTCTCTCCCTGCACCCCACACCCCTCCCCCTCGCTCCAGCCTCCCCTGCCATCCGGGCCCCCGGTGCCCGGTCTGCGGCGTCCCTGCAGACCGTCACCTGGAGGGCCCTGGGAGTTTCTGAAAATGACCCTCAAACTCAAGGGTGGGGAGGAAGGGTGGCCAGGCAGCAGGCCGGTGGCGGCCGTGCCGCAGGGACGGGGCTCGGCCCGCGCACCCCGTGGGAGGCAGTGTTGTTCTGTGGGTACTTCCTGAGAATTTCTCTGTGTATCACGTGGCCTTTGTTTTCTGAAACCAGTTTAAAAAAAAAACATGACTTTGTCACGGAAGACCACAACTTAGAGGACAGTCGCATTCGAAGTTACGGTGATAGTCTGGGGTCACCAGGGGCAGAGTCGCACACGGCCCAGAGGCGGGAGGGATCTTGTGGATGGAGTCGAGTAAACCGACCCGCCCGCTGATGAGGCGGGGAGCCTGGAGCCCCCGAGTCAGGGTCCCCGGGTCCCCGTCTGTCCTCACCGACGTCACACTTGAGGACGGGCCGTGGCAGAACCTTCACCACCCCCCGGGCAGCCCTCGTAGCGAGTCCGTGTTTGCTGTCTGAGCCGCGGGTGAAGGCAGTGTGGCCGTCGGGTGGGCATTTAGAAAGCGCGTGGAGGCCTGAGGACGGGGTTTCCCAGAAACTCATGACCTCAGTTGTGGAGAAAAGTCGCTTCCCGGAGGAAACTACAAAGCCTCATTCCACTGGGAAGTGAGTAAGGAACGAAACCGTTGCTATGGAGAGAGCTGTGCAAAGCCTGCCCCCGCCAGGGCTGCGGGTCCAGCGGGCTGACACGTCAGCCCAGAACTATTTCGCCGGTCTGAGTAATTGTCATTCTTACACGTTAGCTCTGATGACGGTCACGTGGGCCTGCCAGGCCCGGGGCCCTTCCACAGGGCTCGGCAGCCCACGGCCCGGTCGGGAGGGGGCTCCGTCCCGAACCAAAGGGGGACCGCGAATTCCCGAGGAGGCCGGCCCCTGGGCTCTGTCCCGGCACACCGCCTCCCGTCAGTGCAATCACGGTGTGCCTGTCATGTGCTCTCTTCCCAGGAGAAAAGCCTTACAGATGCTCATGGGAAGGGTGTGAGTGGCGTTTTGCAAGAAGCGATGAGTTAACCAGACACTTCAGAAAGCACACTGGTGCCAAGCCTTTTAAATGTTCTCACTGTGACAGGTATGTGTTCCCGGAGAGCAGGGGCGCAGAGGGCTTCGCCGGCCAGGGACGGGCGTGCGGTGGAGAAGGCAGGCGTCTTCCTGTCCCGTGATGGCATTTGTCATTTCAGCCTGGGACTTCTTAAAAGCAGCTGTAAGCTGCCAGTTGCCCAAATTAGGAAGAACTGTGTTCTGTGCGCGTGAGAGTAGAGTGATTTCATTCATGGTTTCTGAAGGCCGGCCTCCGACCGTTGGAGCTGGAAGTTCCCGGGTCGTAGGGTCAGGAGCCGAGGCGGTCCTTCCTTGCCATTCCGTGGGCCGGAACCTCCGGGGACTCCGGGGACTCCCACTGCCCTGCCGGAGGGGGCGCGGGCGGGGGCGGGGCGCAGGGCAGGCCCGGAGGTCTGTAACCCGGGCGGAGGCCAGGCGCCTAACTTGTTGGATGCCGATTTGCTCCGCAGGTGTTTCTCCAGGTCCGACCACCTGGCCCTGCACATGAAGAGGCACCTGTGAGGGGCAGAGCGGCAAATCCTGCGGGCTAAAAGTCTTCCGGGCTGAGAGACAGCCGTGGAAGGAGGGTGCGCGTTCCAGCCAAAGCATGCCATTTTGCACCCCACCCAGCTGCCTCCGGGACCTCGACTTGGAAGGTCTCTCGAGGGCGAAACACGGCACGTCGGAAGCGGCAGAGCACCTGCGGTGTGTGGTGTTTGGGTGGCCCCGACTCACCACCGGTACCTACCTTCCGAGTGGTCCCTAAGCCTTTGGCGTGAGCATGTGCACTGAGAATGTTACTGGTTGGGTGGACTGTGTGTAGAGGACCCATTTCTGACTGTGTGATGAGGCCGAGGCTCCTCCCCGGCGGTGGCAAGGCCGCCAGAGGCAGCAGACGCGTAGTTTGAATGTTTTGTGTGTGCGGAGTATAAACCACGAGAGGAGATGACCACCAGACGTTTCCTAGGGGGTGGGGTCTGCGCCTTAGAATAAAAATTTTAAAAATTTAAAAAAAAATAAAAAAAGAAGGGAACATTTGGAGGGCGGGAGTGGGTGGTCAAGACCCCCGAGTGGCAGTGAGTGGGTGTGGGGAGGGGCCCCCCTTCCCGTGCGCGAGAGAGAGCATTCGGTGTCTGGTGCAGCTATGAAACGTGCAATGTGTCAGATAGGTTGTTTACTGGCTACAGTGAGCTCATTTGTTACCCGTCGTATAAGCTGTGTATCTACAAATATAACACATTGATAACTCTTCCTTATAAGACACAAAGTAATGCATGGTCTGGGAACTATCTGCTTTTCCATTCTTCAATCGGGACTACGATGTCGATTCCAGTTACTGAGCAGCTAAGATATGGTTGGTGAAATTCAGCGCTCCCTAGCCATCTGGGCCTGGCCATACACAATCCTCCCCCCCCCCCCCACCCCTTCGATTTTGTGACACTCCCTTTCAGAAAGGCGTGGTGCAGCGTAGGGTTATTTTTTAAATGATTCTGAATCCGAATTCCCTTTTCGGAGAATTCCACGATGCCCTTTGAAGTCGTTGGGCGTATGTTGGGGATCAAGAAAGCTAGGGCTGGGAATTGCTGGTCTAATGTTGCATTAGACCAAGAACCTAAAATTTTTCTCAGTTGGGTGGATAAAACCACTAAAGCTTAGAAACTGTTTTCTCATGCAGCTAAGTTTCTCTTATTTATGCCTTGAGGACTAATTTCTGGTTTTCTAGCTGTTTATGCACTGTAGATCTTAATAATGGTGCCTTATGCAAGTGGCCCCTTCCGCGGGGGGGGGGTCTCATACAGGGGTATGGGTGACGCATGCTTTATTAAGGCTCTTTTTTTCACCTGGCATTGTACTGTATCAATATATAATACAGAGAAAAAAGAATTTCTTTCAAAGTCCTCCTTCACCAAGACAAAGAGAGAGCTAAAACTCCCCAAACAAGTCAGTATTTACTTGATATTTTCGACAACTTGACTGTCAGTGTTAAAGTGAAAACACAGGAAAATTGGAAAATCGGACCATTTCTGCCACCATGAGGCTTTCTTATAGACTTTGCACAAGCATCGTGTATAGACCACACACCGGCTGTATTTAATATGTAACGTTTTCACGCATATTAAAGACACAGAAGTATAAAAAACAATGTTCATGTATTTGCTTAAAAGGCACAAGTTCCACACATGTATCTGTTGGTAATACTGAAAGTATATTACTTTTTTAAAAAAGTGGGCGGAAATCTTGTGTGTGTATATTTGTGTGTAATGTATGTGTATGTATGTGTGTGTGTGTGTGTGTGTATATATATACATATATATAGATAATATATAAATATTTTTTTAAGGAAAAAGGAGAATGTTTAGCTAGAAAATTCCACAGCCTGTGAAGAACTATTTCAGAATGGCCATAAAGGAGGTAAAAATGAAAACTGTAACTTTTATAAAGGCTTTATCTGTAATTTAAGGATTTGCTACAGACTCTTGGCATCGGGTCTCTCCCGTTCTGCTGACTTCGCCCGTCCTTATTGGCAGGTCCAGCATAAGAGACCTTCGCCCTTCAAAAGTGGCTCAGAGGCGAATGCTAGCCCACTAATTGGTCTCAGACACACCAAGGTTTTGATTTTGAATTTCAGCCTTATTAGAACATCTAACCTAAGACGAAGCTAATCACAGGGGTTCTTTTTTAGAATACTTTTTATGCAGATGAAGCTATTTTTTCCAACACATAGATTCTTCCAACGAGTCATTTCCCCGAATTGGCATACCACAGCATACCTGACATTTCAACCGGCTGCTGGCTTGCGGGTGTGGGTCTTGTCTTTATATATATATATATATGTATATATATATATACATATGAGTCTGGCTGGCCTGGTATTTTGTTTGATCTTCCTGGAAATGAGCGATGAAGTAAGCTCACATAACTGGTTTTTCGTTTTGTTTTTCAATCTGGGCTGATGATACACCTTCCTGAAGAACTCATTTCATTTTGCTGAGGGGTTAAAAAAAAATGCACTTTTCTTTTGGCAATTCCAAATCCAGGCGCTTGATCTGCTGGGTTTGGGGAGACTCCTTTTTTGGCCCTGCTCTGTTGCTTAGCCATAACAATTCCATTAAGCAAGAAGGTAAACGAAAGACAAAAAAGGAAAGAAGGAAAAAAACACAATAGCTTGCTCTGGCTTGTCTCACTTACGAAACACCATGGAGTTGTTTGATTGGGTGGGGCTCGATGCCTTGTGTGTCAATGCCTGTAATTTTCATAATAAGCAAGTACATAAAGAATTACATTCTGTTCAGGTGATAACTGAGCCTCAATCAAGCAGAAACCTTATGCTTGACATTAAAAAAATTTCTATTAGTGAAATTTCTTTCTTTTTTTTTTTGAAGCACCCTGTTATCTAAAGAATCTTTGTAAGAGTTTTGTAAAATTTTGTTTTACAAGATTTTATTTGAAATTGTTTTTTGCAAGATTGTTATATTTCTGTATGAATGTATTTTTTATTGGAATAACATAAAAGAATTCTTATCAGCATCTCGAGTCTGGTGGTTTTTGGTGGGGGGCTGGGAGGGGAGGGTGTCGAAACAGATTCCTGTTGTATTAATCACCCTCCTCCTCCTTGGGAAATATCCCTTGTGCAACCTGACGGCCCCGCCCCCTGCTCCCCCACACCACCCTCCCCCCCTTCCCCCCCCCCCCCCCCCCCCCCCGCGCTGACTTTTCAATTCGAAGCCTGTCCTGGGAGCTAAGAAGAGCCTCCTGTTGCTCTGAGGAAGGTAGAAATGACAGAGGAGAAGCAGCCGGCCCAAGAGTCACACCCTGGCCTTCAACTCACTCTTTTATATAAAATATATATTTACTGGGGCGCTTGGGGAGGCTCAGTCAGTTAAGCGTCCGACTTCAGCTCAGGACATGATCTTGCAGTTCGTGGGTTTGAGCCCCTCGTGGGGCTCTGTGCTGCCGGCTCGGACCCTGGAGCCTGTTTCGGATTCTGTGTCTTCTCGGTGTCCCCTCTCCCCCCCCCCCCCCCCCGCCACCCACCCGCCGCCCCAGGTTGGACTCTGGCTCTATCTCTCTCATTCTCCCTCTCAAAGAATAAGTAAACATTTTTAAAAAGTGAAAAACAAATAAAACGCATATGTACTGATTAGCCCAGTAAAATAGGGCAAAAAGTAAGAGAGTGTTCACGTGATCGCCGCATGGTTTTGTATGTTTGTTTGTGTTTTAGGGCCAGCAGGATGTACTGAATGTAGTCTCTGAGAAAACACAATAGCTTTTCGTTTTCAGAAATGTGTCGTGTGAGTGCCTCCGGATCTTAGTCTCAGTCCTACTGTGTGACCCGTAGCAACTCCGTACGTGGTCGTCCTAAGACTCAGTAGAGACGGGGTCAGTTCGACGTGCTCCCCCACGATGAGCTGTGGGGCTGTGGAAATTTCCGTCGGGATGACCGTCGTCCTGTCCTTCCTAGTTTAAGGAAGTGCTTGACTTGCAGTTGCTCGAGCGGAGCTTCATTTTGCTACACGAGCGGGGTTTACACTAGTTGGCTTTTAATTTTATAATTAGGGAGGGGAAGTCTCAATGCCTCTCCAGATTAGGAATGTTAAGTAGTTTTCTTTCTAGAACTGCAGTAAAAATATCAGCGATTTGCAAAGAGCCGCCGTGTGGGCGGCGGCAGGAAGCAGGCGCGATCTCCGCCCGGGCTCATGGGTGTGAGGGGCTCGGAGGCACATGTCAGGATGACTAATAGTTGGATCGCCCTGACTGTACGGCTAAATAAAGGCTTGATCGTACATTCTCGGCTACTAGTGGGACTCGACCACTCTGTCATGCGGAGACTATGCCGAACAGCTCAGTTATGTTCAAATAAGGCTGTTAGGAGGGCTGTCATGTCGGGAATCGGCTGGAAACCGAGAGTATTTATAGAAGGAAAGACAACTTCAGCACGCTTAACGAATTTGTTGCAACCCAGCTGAAGAGAAAGGACGGGTTCCTGTTGGAACAGGCTGTGTGCTTTCGGGCAATTCGCTGTGTGGCCCTGGGCCTCCGTCTTCTCGTTGCTGAAATATTTTGGGGCGAGTCACATGTGTCTGGCATTTCATACAGCACTGCAATTCTGTGGTCCGTGAGTATAGGGTGGATTTCAAATTACACGTTCACCCTTTCCAGAAGGCTCCGCTCAGATCTAGAGAGAGTCCTCTTCGCTACAGTAGAAACTATTGTTGAGAAAAGTTGCCCTGCCTTAGAATGGAAAATGGAACGTCCTCAAATCGCCCTTTGCCGCTTTAACGACAGTTAAGTTATTCAGGCATTTGGTGCTTTAGGGCCTACCGTGTATATTTATTTACTTATTTATTTAAAAACCTCTTTGAAAAGCGCCATTGTAGCCACGGTGGACCCAAGGTGTGTCAAGTTCTCCCAAGGCCCCAATCCTGTTCTGCCCGTCCCAGCCGACCGACCGGGGCGCTCGAGGGGCACTGGGGGGGGTTGCTGTCATGTGGTTTACCTTCACACTGTAATTGCTATGGAGAAAGAGCATAGTTTTTCTATGTGGTTCCTTTCTGAGGATTTAACCTCGCGCTACTCTGAGCTGTTTTTTTTTTTCCACCACACCCCTTCTCAAACTGAATCACGCCCCTGCCGTAGTCGGGTGACGATGAAGGTGATTGCTACTTCTCACACCTTACCCGGGAGTTGGGTAGGAAGTATGTGCCCTCTCTCCCTCTCTCTCTGTCTCTCCGTGAGTGTGTGTGTATCTACACGTATTTCCCAGAGCACACTGCATGATAGGGGTCATCCCCGTTTCACGGATAGACATACTGAGGCTTCTCGAGGCTAAAGCTCCTTTCCCAAGATGGCCCAACCAGCAAACAACAGGCTAAGCATTCAGTCCCGAACTTCCGAAAGTCAAAGACCAAGGTTTCCGTCACCACCCACCCCTGCTTTTTCCTGTCTAGCCCAAGCTCTCACGAGAGCCTTCTGCTCGCTCCATGGAACTCGCTCGAAAATGAAGTTACATTTATGAAACGGAGACAGAACTTTCTTACAATTCAGAGGCACTAAAGCTATAAACTGTGCTGTAATCCTGAGCAAACAAAAGTAACCATTTTGAATTGCTTTCAAGATCTGAGACAGATGGCGTGTATTTATTTTTAATGTTTAAGAAGATAGAGAAAGCAGTTGGGATGTGACGGTCTGCATTAATTGGCAAGCATCACCTAATGTACATGGTTAAGACACAAAGAGAAGGAAAATTAGGTCCATGCATCACACAAACGAGGCAATACAACAAAGTGTATTTAACTAGGTTTATTTTATAACGTGGTCTCTCTGTTTCACTCTAAGTAATTTTAATGAGGATGCTCTGAGCGTCTGTGAGTAAAAAGAGGCTGGGAGGAAGAGTCTGGATCCCACATGTCCTTGTGGGAGCCGTGCTGGGCTGAGCGGTCACTGCAGAATTTTCGGTAAAAGCGGATTTGACTAGAATGTCACACTGTCCCTGTCGGTTCCTCCAGACTTGGGTTTCCAGGCCTTGAACTGACTTCCCTTCACATAATTCATACCAAAAACAAACAAACAAACAAACCCAAAGATGTCATACGATCTGGAACAGTTCCTTAAGTTAAGAGCCCCCAGTTCAAAGCTGCCATAAACAATTATTAACTTTCCAAAAGGCTCGGCGACCTCGATGATGGAGAAGTGCTCCCCGCGCCGCGGGTCAGCACTTTCTGGAGCTCTGTGCAGGCCGGGCGCCCCAGCACGCTCGGGGGTGACTTGCATGTACTGACTAAGCATAGTTCTGTTCTCATCCATTTCTTAAGTTTTACATTACCACACTTCGTCTTGGTTGTGCAAGACTTCCTTCCAGACGTGCAACAGAGGTGATGGTGTGAGCTGGCTTTATCAATGAACTCCCTGTGGAAGAAGGCAGTGTGGTTGGGGTTGCTTTTCCACTTGTGCAGGTGACGGGATGGGAGGGGTGAGGGGATGGGAGGGATGAAGAGACGGGAGGGGTGAGGGAATGGGAGGGGTGAGGGAACCAGAGGGGTGAGGGGACGGGAGGGGTGAGGGGATGGGAGAGGGTAGGGGATGGGAGGGGTGAGGGGATGGGAGGGGTGAGGGAATGGGAGAGGGTAGGGAATGGGAGAGGTGAGGGGACGGGAGGGGTGAGGGGATGGGATAAGGCAGGGGATGAGAGGGGTGAGGGGATGGGAGGGGATGGGAGGGGTGAGGGGATGGGAGAGGGGAGGGGATGGGAGGGGTGAGGGGATGGGAGGGGTGAGGGGATAGGAGGGGTGAGGGAATGGGAGAGGGTGAGGGATGGGAAGGGTGAGGGAATGGGAGGGGTGAGGGGATGGGAGAAGGCAGGGGATGAGAGGGGTGAGGGGATGAGAGGGGTGAGGGGATGGGAGGGGTGAGGGGATGGGAGGGATGAGGGGATGGGAGGGGTGAGGGAATGGGAGGAGTGAGGGAACCAGAGGGGTGAGGGGACAGGAGGGGTCAGGGGATGGAAGGGGTTAGGGGATGGGAGGGGTGAGGGGATGGGAGGGGTGAGGGAATGGGAGGGATGAGGGGATGGGAGGGGTGAGGGGATGGGAGGGATGAGGGGATGGGAGGGATGAGGGGATGGGAGGGGTGAGGGGATGGGAGAGGGTAGGGGATGGGAGGGGTGAGGGGACGGGAGGGGTCAGGGGATGGGAGGGGTGAGGGGATGGGAGGGGTGAGGGAATGGGAGGGATAAGGAGATGGGAGAGGTGACAGGGATGAGAGGGGTGAGGGGACGGGACAGGTGAGGAGACAGGACAGGTGAAAACAGCCCTGAAGGGATTGCCTCCTCTCTCGACTTTGGGACGGGAATGTGAAAAGCTCTTCGCTATCGCCCCCCGTCCTCACTCTTACTGGTCACCGTCCTCCCCCAAAAGGCTCATTTCTGCACAGCTCTGGAACTGGAGCCAGCTGGCTCTCCACGAGACATACTTAATGCACCTATATTTTAACTGTACAAATATAACTCCTTACGGTAAAACTGCCTTCCGGGGGAATTCTGATCCCTACGTCGTTTAGTTAAGGTAAACGAAAGAACACTTGTGTTCACACCGAACCGTGGCCATCCTGTGTTCATGACATATCTGCCATGGTGCTTCCCTGGAAGGTAGGGACGGGCAGCCGGAGGCACCATAGGGCTGCTGAGCATCCGGCTCTGCGGGGGAGGCTTCTGCAACATCCCCCAACCCCGAACGATCTACCTAAGGGAGCAGTGAGAGCAGCGAGGGCCCTTGACCGAGTGGGACGGCAGCCGGCCGCCTTGTGCTTGGGCTTCTCCAGCCTTGGGCTGCAGCGCACCCAGACCTCAAGTGTGTCAGGAGCAGGGGCCTGAACCGCTTCCAGGCCCACTGTGACCGAGAAAGTTCATGGGGTTTGAGAGGCGAAGGCAGCCAGCAGCTTCTGCTTCCCGGGAATCAGTCATGCCCCACCCACGGAACTTCCTGTGCTTAGGTAACCAGGACCTTGCCTTTTAAGGACCTACGTATTCCAGTGACAGCCGGAGGGCACCTGCCGGTGAGGCACCGCACGAGAACATGGGAAAGCTGCTGTCCAAATGCCCCACAGCCCTTTCTCCAAGCTGTGAGTTTCCCTGGAAACGTTTCACAGCGACCCAGTCGAGGAGTTACTGTGTTTTAAGGGAATCCTAGCAGTACTATTTACCCTCCTGTGTTCTGGGGAACCAGTGGTGAGCTTTCCCACGCAGAACTTTACAAATAAAAGGATTCATTAGTCCCCAGCTTGTTGTGATGCTTTCTTAAACCCTTTATTTTATTTTATTTTTAGCATTTTTATTTTGTTTTATTTTTGAGAGACATAGAGACAGAGCGCAAGCAAAGGACGGGCAGAGAGAGAGGGAGACACAGAATCTGAAGCAGGCTCGAGAGGGAGACACAGAATCTGAAGCAGGCTCGAGAGGGAGACACAGAATCTGAAGCAGGCTCGAGAGGGAGACACAGAATCTGAAGCAGGCTCCAGGCCCTGAGCCATCAGCACAGAGCCCGACGCGGGGCTCGAACTCACAGACCGAGAGATCATGACCTGAGCTGAAGTCGGCCGCTTAACCGACTGAGCCCCCCAGGCGCCCCTCTTAAACCCTTTAAACTTTGTTTTTCTCATCCCCAAAATGGGACTCTTGTAAATCTTCTTGGCGCTGTTGACGGACTAGAGAAAAGTGATGCTGGGGAGCCCAGCACGTGGTCTGGCACCTGACGGATGATGGCTAGTTGATGGTCTGATGATCACTGTCTTTGTGGGATGGGTATTTATTTCTCAAGCAGGAAAATAACTCTTGCTTTCCCCACCGAACTGATTTAAAAAGAGATTTTTGTAGGTCAGCGTTAGGGAAATTTCACTCATGTTTTTTTTCCACAGCATTTTCCAGTGACTCCGGTAAAGGACAAGCTGGGGCTTGGTGGGGTGTTTTTATGACCAATAACGTAGCTTCCTCTTGGAATTCTAGCCATGCTGCTCAGATCTTTAAGGCAAACACTTTCCTGTCGGAAGCCGGGAACGTGCTGACCAATAGCAGAGTGGACGTGACCACGGCTTCAGTGAGCTGAATTCACAGTGTTTTTGACAGATGACTGGGAACCAAGATGTCCGAAATGTTACCGCAGTTTCCAGGAGCGGCTGTGCATCCCGAGGCTGGTCCCGGTGTTCTGAATCGGGTGAGTTGTGCTTCAGCTACCGTTACACGGGTGTCTCCGCAAAGTCCAGTGGAATTATCACGTTATTTAACTTACTACATTCTTCCCGATTCCATGGATTGGGTGCGTGGGAACCTCGTCCATCACCAGGTATCAGCATCCAGGCTAGAAGCCACCTTAATCGGGCATATGCTCTATCTGATTAACATTCCTATGCTTACAATTCAGGCACACATGTTGGTTTGTTTCCTTTCTTTCTTTATTTCAGTTAAACTGATGTTTGCGTGTTTGCGTGTTTTTTATTTTCACCCCCTTTTTCTATGCCTCCATTACTTTTAGTGAAAATAAAATACCATATGTTCGCAGAGGTTTGGGTTTTTTTTTCTGCATTGTTTTCTGTTGTCGTTGTTTTGTTTTAGTGTTGGTGTTGCTGTTGTTGTTTTCTGTAAAATAGTCTCGCTGGCAATTATCTTTTGACAAGTGAGAACCCCGTGGATTCCGAGGCAGGCCACCCCTCTGGGGAACAAAGCTGACCCGCGAGAGTGTGAGGATGGCCCTCCTTTTGCGCCTCAAACCGAACCACCCGTGCTGCGCCGGCGCCTGTGACTGTTCTCATTTCGCAGACTGGACCTGAGGCGCCGTCCATTAACCGTCTTATTAATGTCAGGAATTAGACTCCATACAAGTAGCAGGTGCCCCGGGGTGAAGTGTGTGGGCTCCTGGTCAGATCCGTGTTCACCGTCGCAGCCCACCCACGGCTGAGGTCCACAGGAGCCAGCGACAGAGCATCTGAGGACAAAGCCCATATTTCATTCATTCATTCATTCTCTCAACAGTCAGGGGTGTCAGCAAGGGGATGGGCACCCTCTAGGTGCCCGAACATTGCAGAGAATCGTAAGACCGAGTCTGGACCCTTTCCTTCAAGCCTTAGGGGATAAGCTGACCTGTTCCACCAGCACCCCAGGCCACGCTGGTCCGCAGGTGTCTTCTTCTCGGAGCTTCTGTGCTTTGCTTTTTATTTGCCTCGCTTGATACTCAACGCAAGACACCTTTGTGCTTTCATTTGTCCTTTGTCATTCGTGGCCAGGGAGGCAGGCCTGTTAGAGCAGCCCTTGAGTATTTGCGGTCCCGGCACACGAGCCACAACACGACGCGTCAGCTCCGCGCTCCATAGACGCCTGCCAGCCTGGCAGGGACGATGAATGCGCACGGGCCTGCGCGTGCCCACGGCCCCTCGCCAGCGCCCCCGAAGCCCCCGTGCCTCACGCTGGATCAGATCTGGGAACAAGGACCACCGCTCCTGGCCACACGGCATCCCCTGCCGTCAGGAATTCCTGCGCACCCTTATTCCTGGGCCCGTGGGGCAGATTCTGCCACCAGACGCTGAGGACGGACCGGAACAAACACACACGTGGAATCCGTTTTCGTTTCTACCACGAGGGCGTTGAAATGTATTGAGAGAATGTCTTGACACCCTTCCCAAGGCGTAGTGGCATTTCGGGAATGGACCACGGCGTCCTGGGAGAGCCACTCAGGAGTCCCTCCTGGGGCGTGTTGTCTGCTCTCCTGAACCTCTGTCACCTGCCTCTTCTCTGGGCTTCGTCACTTTCTCTCTCGCTCCCCACAGCAGGAGTCCCTTTGGGCCGTGAACGCTGTGGTTGCCTCGGAGGGCTCAGGCCCCTAGTGTGGGCGTGCTGCACCTGCCTGCCCACGAATGAATGATTGCATGAATGAATGCATGAATGCTCTGTCACTACTAAGCTCCTTTTGCCAGCAGCATGCATAACTTAGTTCTATTTTTAATTTTTTTAATGTTTCTTTTTTTTTTTTGAGAGATAGAAACAGAGGGCAAGTGAGAGAGGGGCAGAGAGACGGAGACACAGAATCCAAAGCAGGCTCCAGGCTCCAAGCTGTCAGCACAGAGCCCAATGTGGGGCTCGAACTCACAAACCGCGAGATCTTGACCTGAGCCGAAGTCGGAGGCTTAACCGACTGAGCCCCCAGGCGCCCCCATACCTTAATTCCAAATAAAACCCAAGTACTCATTCGATGTAAAACGTCAACCTCTTGTCCAGTCCGTGTTCACTCTTTTCCTTCCCGCGTCACCTTAGGTATACAAGCTATTGCGGGGCACCCGGGTGGTTCAGTCCATTGAGCGTGATTTCAGCTCAGGTCACGATCTTTAGATTCGTGAGTTCGAGCCTTGCGTCTGGTTCTGTGCTGACATCACGGAGCCTGCTTGGGATTCTATTCCCTCTCTCTCTGCCCCTCCCCCGCTTGCTCTCTATCTCTCTTAAAATAAAGTAAACTTTAAAAAAAAAAAAGCTATTTCATAAGATGAGGCTGTTGAAGGCGAGGGGAGAAGAATCAGGGAAACCCACGAACCGGCCCGAACCCGGCCCGCTAACACTCCAGAGGTCCCTTTCTTCAACTTTCCATGAATTAAAAGAACTTACCCCTCCTACAAATGCACTGAACACTCCAGAAAGAGCCACAAGCCTCCGAGCAGAGCGACTGGGGGGGAAATGAAAGTGAAACTTTGTAAGCGTGAGTTCTGGGCTTGCCATTCAGATTTAAATAAATAATAAGGGTTTTGACATATCGCTTCTAACCTGAACGCAAAGCCTTTTCAACTCCGAATAAGCTGGGTGCTCCCAGGTGGCCGGTTTAAGCGTCTACAAACCCCGAACCTCCTTCCTCGCAGCCTGCTGCCTTTGCCCGCTGCCTGGCTGCCAGCCGTTTGAGGCGGATTTCCCTCCCTCCCGCCAGAGCGCCCTCTTCTTCTTCAAGGTCCACGGACGACTGAGCCGCCGCCGCTAACCGCGGACTCGGCCCCGGCGGGACCCGCCAGCGCAGGCGGTCTCTTTCCAGGTGTAGGTGACGGGGCTCGTGGCCACGGCGGGAACGTCGAGTCGAGTTCGGATCCCTCCCTGGAGCACCTGCTCGGCCTCAGCCGCCCAGCAGGACTGAGCGCCAGGCTCATGCCCGCGTCCGCCCTCCAGTCCCCGGAGCCGAGAGGCGGCGGGAAGGGAGCCCCAGTCCTGTTTTCTCCCGGTGGCTCCCTTCGGGGCAGGCTGCTTCTGTCCCGAGTCCATGGATGGAAACGTTCTTGGCCGTCCTCCCGTTTAATGACTCTTCATTCCATCCGTCCACCTCTGTGAAGAGTCACCAGGGAAATACCCTCTCGGGACGTCTCGGGAGCGTATGAAATGCACCAGCGTCCGAGAGCCTGGTGCCCCGCTGGCTTCCGCTGCGGCTGGTGGCTTTGGCCGAGACGCTGCCCTTCTCCGTGATGAAAAAAACACCCGTCCCCCAAGCCCCTGAGACAGGGGAGCAGCTCTCAAGGGCTACCGCACGGGAAAACACCGTGGGCGGGCAGGACCGTGCACCCGTCCCGCGCTGTTGCGGCCTCGGCTTCGGTTTGTAACCGTAGGGGCCGGTGAGCACGCCGTGGGGACTTGCTGGGACCACAAATGACATTCGTGGGGGGCGTCTCCTGGGACCTGGCGCCGAGGCAGACAGTTTACAGCACAGGCCACTCGGGCTTGGATGATTACTGTACTTTCTTCTCTGAAAAACAGGAACCAGGATTTTAAATTTTTTTTAATGTTTTATTTTTTATTTTTTTATTTTTTTGAGAGACATAGAGACAGTATGAGCAAGGGAAGGGCAGAGAGAGAGGGAGACACAGAATCCGAAGCAGGCTCCAGGCTCTGAGCCGTCAGCACAGAGCCCGACGCGAGGCTCGAACTCACAGACCGCAAGATCATGATCTGAGCCAAAGTCGGACGCTCAACCGACTGAGCCACCCAGGCGCCCTAGGAATGAGGATTTTAAAACACCCCCCTGAGGGTGTTAGTGCGTCCAGGGGACTCAGAGATACAGAAGCGCTTTGGGTGGGTCACAAAGACTCATGCAGACCCTGCCATCACTGTCGGGGGCTGAGCCTCTGCCCGTCGGCAGCACGTGCCCGTGCGTGGGTGTCCCCGCTCCAGCAAGTCACCCGAGCCGACGACCACCGGCCCGAGGACTGCCGCCCTCGGACGCCAGAGCGGCCGCCTGCCTCCCGCCTCCGGGTGCGCACGCCGCCAAGGACAGGCCTCATGGGCGCTTGAGGGCCAGTCACGGTTGCTACGATCCGCGGGCTCTTTTCTTACGAGCAGGGCAGGTATCGCCGGTGGACAAGCCCACTCGGAGGATGACGTCACGAGGCACCGGGGGAACTCCCTGGCGGCCACCTTGCTCCGACACGCAGCTCGGGAGCAAGTTCAGTGTCTACACGGGACGCCATCATCCCGCGTCCGCGGCGGTCCCAGGACGGAGAAAACGTCGGGTGCAAAACGGCCCCAGGTCAGCGGCCACAGAACGGACGCAGGGATAATCGCGGGTGTGTCCCCGTCACAAACAGGGCTTGTCTCTACAGAGCGAACAGGAGGCCAGGGTGCCTGGGCGCTCCAGGTGGTTAAGCGTCTGACTCTTGGTTTCAGCTCAGGTCAGGATCTCACGGTTCCTGGGTTTGAGCCTCGCATGGGGCTCTGCACTGGCAACACAGGGCCTGCTTAGGATTCTGTCTCTCTGCCCCTCCCTCGTTCATGCTCTCTCTCAAACATAAATAAACTTTAGAGGCACCTGGGTTAGTGGCTCAGTCGGTTAAGTATCTGACTTTAGACCAGGTCATGATCTTGAGGTTCGTGGGTTCGAGCCCCACATGAGGCTCTGTGCTGACAGCTCAGAGCCTGGAGCCTGCTTCGGATCTGTGTCTCCCTCTCTCTCTGTCCCTCCCCTGATCACTCTGTCTCTCTCTCTTTCTCTCTCTCTCAAAAATAAACATTTAAAAAATATTAACAGGAGGGTCACGACCTTGGTCAAATGTCCCTTTTGCGCTCTAGATGTGTCCCCTCCCGGCTCAGTGGCCCACGCTGGCGGCCCGTCCCTCCATCCCATTCCTACAAGTGCAGCAAAAGGAGTGACAGACGGAGTCCAGCGCCCTCGGGGACGAGTCTGTGGCACAGGCGCTAGGTGAGAAGGTGGAATCCATCACAGCTCCGGAAGTCACTTAAACCCTGGGAGCATCCACCTGTGATGTCTAAACTGGGGATTGGGGACATGGGACGTGTGCCTCTCAGACCCCGGGAGCCCCGAATGGCTCTGCCGGCAGACGCGGGGCAGGAAGAGTTCACCTCCTGGCCGGTGCTCCACTCCCAGCACACAGCGAGGGTTTTCTGCTTCCGGTCCTGGTTCCGTCCTGAATGGGAACGTCGTAGGGACAAGGACCGGAACCACCGGGGTGTCTGCGAGGCGTGGGGAGCCGGTGGGGTGAGTGCCCCTTCATCAAGGGG
Source organism: Paguma larvata (assembly GCA_030068075.1). Taxonomy (NCBI): domain Eukaryota; kingdom Metazoa; phylum Chordata; class Mammalia; order Carnivora; family Viverridae; genus Paguma; species Paguma larvata. Next base: position 134,037,018 of record CM057828.1, read on the forward strand.
GGGCAAGCTGCGCAGGACGGTGGAGGAAGCGACGGTGATTCAGTCCTCCCGGGCTCGCACCCCGCGGACCGCCCGTGACTCAGAACTTGGGCACCTGGGGCGGGCAGTCGGGCGAGAATCTGCCCTTTCCTTGCCCATCCTCGCTGTGCTGGGAAAACCTGTCAAGCCCAACACACTTCGGCGGACTTAGCCTCCTAGGCATGGGCCCGAAGAGGAGCTGCACCCTTAACCTTACAGAAAGAGGAAGGGCCTGGGCGAGACTCCCCGAAGAAATGTGAGGCGTGCCCTTGAAAAACCGGCTCGGGGGCCATGACTTATCCCGTGGGAGTAACAGCCTGCGGCGGGGTGGAGAACCGAGTCCGAGCCCTGCCTGGCACACCGAGCTGGGTGGCTGTGGGCAGCACACTCCACCTCTCTGAGCCTTGGGGGCAACAGCTGTGTACGACGGACACTGTCCTCTCAAACCTTCATGGGGAAAACAAAACAAAAGAAACCTTACAGGCTTCAACAAAATACGTATTTGGCTAATACTGATTCCATTCTGTCCAAATGTAGGGAATGTCATTCTCCAGGGGTAAAGACAGGGAGGGCCAGGTCGAGGACAGTGTCTGTCAGGCGCCGTGGATTTAGTGTCGCGTGGGCTGGCGCACTACACGTGCAGAAGTGACAGGTTTTGTGTGTTCGCCTGACTGATGACTGTGGGCCAGAATAATTTATTCTCGAAATAATTATCTTGGGGTCATTTTATATTAGCTTAAATAGTATTCTCTAATGTTACTTTATTCCCCAGAGTTAATCCAACAACGAAACTATTATCCTCATTTTCAAGACAGTTTGTGGCGTGCCTCAGAATCTCAGGCTTCAATCCGTCCGACGGCCACACGTGCCTTTGCTAAGTCCTGAGGGGCTGGATGTTTGCTTCAAGTACTCTCCACTAAAAACAATGAAATCCACGAACAAATTTAAAGGAGCATCGGGTAACCTGTCCCAGGCTTAATAAGTAACGAATGCTTATTAAAATACGTGGACATGGTAACATTTTACCGGGCACGTTCACAAATGAAAGCCTGGGTTTGCAAATTTCTCCTTGTTTGAAATCTACCTACTGGCGGCGCCCTCAATGGAAAGAAAAACAAACGCACGAACAGATTTTGACAAAGCCGTCAGCTCCAGCGAGCAGCTTGCTGGGCAGGTCGAGTGCAAGGCCTAGGGGCGAGCTCTGCGGATGCTTCCCAAGAACAAATGCCGGAGCGTAGCGTCAGCTCGTAAGAGAATTCCGAAGGCTGGTAACAACGGTCGGTTCCCTTTTACCCCCCAAAGTGCAAAAACGCCTACGCGTCTGGCCTTCTAGCGCTTTTCGGGACGGGTGTGGATCAAGAGCTAGACTCTCCAAGATGGGCAAGCACTCGTGCGTGCGTGTCCCGTTTGCTAACTTTGGGGAATCAGCCAATCGAAAGCAAGAACCCGAGGGATGAGAGGCGTACGCAGCAGGAGCAGAAACCTTGCACAGATCACCTTGGCTGGCAGCCGTCCACGACGGCTTTATCTCAATAGCCTTCTTCAGAAAGCCCCAAATGTTTGGCCCAGGAAGAAAACCGAAGGTCAGCCTCGGGACGGCTCTCCGCTTTCCCGGACGTCCAGGCCCGAAGGTCGAGCTGCGTGCAGGTAGGCCGGGCCGGAGGAAGCATCCCCGAGCCGGAGAAATGCCTTCCCTGCAGAGCCGGGAAACGCGGGGTCCTTACTATTTCATTTCACTGTTTTCCAAGTCCAATCTAACTCAGGGGACAGAAACCGAGGTGACTCCAGAGCTCTTGAAAAAAGGCACGGCCCTTACAGAATCGCGTGTTTTCAGGCAGCTTGTGCAGCGGGGAGCGGAGGAAGGATCCGTAATTTTTATTTGCAGACTTTCGGTTCTGCTCTCGCTTGGTGGAAACCATTGGTTCCCGCTTTCGTTTCCTGTATCAGGGGCCTCACGAAAGAACAGCCTCTCGCCTCCCCGCGTGGGCATGCCCACCTCTGCCGTCCGGATGGAGGGCCCGACCTCATTCTGAGGAGCTTCCCTCCTAGGTAGAGGCGAGCTCGAACGGTAGAGCGTGCGGAAGGAGCACCACGACTGTCCCCACGGCCGCGCACGGAGCCCAGGACTTGACACTAGATGTAGAAGTCACGCACCCGAGAAAATGCCGTTTCCACTGTGTGTGGAGCTGCGGCTTTGAGCCGGTATAAAAATCAGAAGAATCAGGGGGAACTTGAAAGTCGCCGGGACCTTTGGCTCAGAGATTAAAACTTGTGCTTCTCTTTTAAGTGTTGTACAGATCCGGACGCCCGAACATGCAGCGGAAAAGAAAAAAAAAAAATGGGCGTGTTTTGGGGCACTTTGGAAAAGGACAGACCGATCGTGGTCGGCCTTCAGGGTTCTCCTTAATGCTAATAACAACGTAGCTCCAATTCCTTAGTTAAGCGTGAAAGTGTTTTGGAAGAAAGGTGTCCGGGGCCCGGAGGTGGAGGGGTGGGACTCTTGCCGGCCTCCCCTGACTGAGCTGGACACACTCCCTGGTTCCTTGTCATGATTAACCATGTCCCCCCAGCTGTGCACATGTCGGATGTGTGAGTGGACACTCGGTGTCGCTCGGGGGCATTCAGAGAATTATCTAGAACTTAGTCATTGTCATAATTATCTCACTTTGGAGAAGGACAAGGAGAAAAACATCCTGAAATGTTACTTCTGTCATCTGGCCACGGAGCCTTGCCCTGCCTGAGGTTTGTATCTCGAAAGCGTGTCGAGGCTGCACGGTGCGTGCTGGGTCTGAGGCCTGGGGAACGAGCCGGGGGAGGGCATGGCATCCCGGCACCCGGGGGACTAGGCAGCAACCCGACGCCCGGACCTTCTCCACCTCGGATGGGTGGGCGGGCGGTGCGCACAGCTCCTCGGCCCCAGAGAGAGGAGGGGCCCGGGGGCCGGGGCCGAAGGAAGAACAGGCTTGCATGGATTGTACCCTCTTCCTTCCAAGTCACGTCGGGAGGTTCTTGGTGTCTTGGAGGGAGTCCACCTCCGTGCTGTTCAGAGTCTGGGAGCTGGCTGTGTCAGGAGGGAGCGAGCAAGGAGCTGGGCTTGGGGCCCCGCTCTGCCACCGCCTGGCCCCTGGCCCTGGGCAAGGCATTTTGACCTCACTCTTCATCTGGAAATAAGCGTGCTTCTCTCATACATGAACATCGGTTGCGATGATGTAAATTTGTCAATGAGCACGGTTTGCTGTTTTAACCGCACAACGTGGGCTGCTGGAGAGGGCAGCTGCAGGAGGCCTGGGTGGGGGCGGGTCTCCTGTAATGGGAGACCCTCTTGTTGCCTATGTTCTCAGAAGATGCCCTCAGGATGCTAATTGCAGTGCTTCTTAGAATCTCCATTTGCTGCTAACGATGAGAAACCACAAGCTTCAGAAGTAACTGGTTTTCCCCTCATTCCAAAACCTACTCGGCTGTGAGCAGGGTGCACAGGACCGAGGGGTGCAGGGACACGCCGCACTCTCCCGCGGACCCTCAAGGACCTCAAGGCATCCTTAGATAAAGTCGTATCGAGATCGCCTTAACACTCCGTGGAATTTTCTCTTTGTCCCTATTCCGCCTGCAGACAGACAGCTTATCGACAACAGACTTCATTCCCCATGGTTCCGGAGCCTGGATGCCCAGGTTCGAGCACCCGCAGGTTTGGTGTCTGGTGAGACCCGCTTCCTGGTTCACAGGTGTCCTCACCCGGGGAGAGGGGAGGGGGCTCCCCGGGGTCTCTTTCTTAAGGACGTTAATCCCAAAGTGGGGGCCACACCCTCACGACCTCCCATAGACCCCCCTGCTAACACCGTCGCCTTGGGGGTCAGGCTCCAACACACGGGGGCCACAACATCCGGTCTTCACACAGAGGCCCCGACCCGGCCGTGCACAGTGCCGCCAGGATCAGTTGGCTTCGGGCGTCGTTCCTCACGCCCTCCTGCAAAAAGGCAGCTGCTTAGCCAGAAAAGCGTGCGTGCGATGCGTGTTAGCACAGGTATCGCGTGCAGGACTTCCCGGGGGCCGCCCAGCAGGACCGGGTGCTGGAAACGGGCGCCCGCAGGGAGGCGGGTCCCTGCAGAAGCGGGAGGACCTCGCGGAGACCCGTCCAGAGAAGACACCTGGCTGTTCCTGCGCCCGGAAACCACAGGGTTCTCTCTCTGCGTCGCAGTGTAGTTATTTATCACATTTTCTACGTGATTCCATTTGCCTAACGTTTCAGGGAACGCACGGGATGGCACCGTCGACTGAAATAAGGAAACGAAGGCCTTCGGTAGAGGCCAGGCCGATACCTCCCCCCTTGGGCGCTGGCTTCCACCCCCAACTCCGCCCGCATTTCTTGACTCCCCTTCGCTGCTGGAGGCTGCTCTGCGGTGATGGAGAGGGTGAGCAGTCGGGGACCGGTGCTTCTCATCAGACCGCGAGCCGGAGCAGGGTGCCGGCCAGGCCCTCTCCTGTGACGGGGACAGTGTCCCGCCTCCTGGGGTGGTCACCAGAGTTTACGCACCTGCACGTGAGGTGTGGGGCGCCCCGAGGGCTGTGAGGTCTGCCTTCCAGTAAAGAACGTTCCCTTACTCGGGTGGGACGTTAGAGAATCCTGCTCTCCGTTCTCCGGGACGCTCCTCCCGTGGGAAAAATAACAACCCCTTGCCCGCACCATCGGGTCCTCGAGGTCGCAATAGAGAAAGAAGGACGCATCCCTGTCCCGTGTGGAACGGGGCTTCCCCCGGGCAGACACGGAGGCCCACAGCTCCAGGGCCCCTGAGCAAGCGAGGACGGCCATCGGTTTTCGGTCCCTTCCAGCAAAACGGTGTCCACCAATCACAGAACAGAGCCGGGCCCGTGGGCAGCCGGAAGACGGTCCCTGTTTCCAGGGTGTGTGACCTTGTTTGCTGGTGACCTCTGCTCGGCCGTAAGCGGGAAGCGAGGCAAGAGGCTCCCGTACAAAACCTTCAGGTCGTTGTTGGCCTCCGTTGTCTGCTTTTGAGTAACCGAGGCACTTTCTTCTCACGCGTCCCTACTTCCCCAAACACAGCACCGGAACTTTATTATTATTATCAATATTGAGTTTATTTAGTTATTTTGAGAGAGAGCGCGCACACAGGCAGGGGAGGAACAGAGAGAGAGAGGGAGAGAAAGAATCCCAGACAGGTTCTGCACTGTCAGCACAGAGCCCAGTGCGGGGCTCAAACCCACAAACAGCGAGATCATGAGCTGAGCTGAAATCAAGAGTCGGATGCTTAACTGACCGAACCACCCAGGCGCCCTAATACTTTATTACTTTTTAATGTTTATTTATTTTGGGGCGCCTGAGTGTCTCAGTCAGTTAAGTGTCCAACTTCGGCTCAGGTCACGATCTCAGGGTTCATGGGTTGAAGCCTCGCGTCAGGCTCTGTGCTGACAGCTCAGAGCCTGGAGCCTGCTTTGGATTCTGTGTCTCCCTTTCTCTCTGCCCCTCCCCTGCCCCTGTTTAATAAACATTAAAATAAATAAATAAATAAATAAATAAATAAATAGATAAATAAATAAATGTATGTTTATTTATTTTGAGAGTGAGAGAGCAAGGAAGGGGCAGAGAGAGAGAGAGAGAGAGACAGAATCCGAAGCAGGCTCCAGGCTCTGAGCAGTCAGCACAGAGCCCGACACAGGGCTCAAATTCATAAACCATGAGATCATGACCTGAGCCAAAGTCAAGAGCCGGATGCTCAATGGACTGAACCAGTCAGGCACCTCCAGCATCAACATTTTACAACCAAAGTGCCAGATGCTTGAAGGCCTGTTGTTTCAGAAGGAAATGGTGGTTGTCTGGGAACTGTGTGCAGATCCCCTGAGTTGTTGGCAATGGCCTGGGGCTGCAGCCTAGACCAGCACGTCTGTCCGTCCGTCTGTCTATCTAAAGAGCAGGACTCAGAGAGTATCTGGGTAAACAACAGAGGAACTTCCATCGCTAGGCCTTCCGAGGGTCTTCAGGAGCTCAGCTGGACCTTCACGAGAGATACGTGTCCCTTCTGTGAAATTAGGGACCCCGTCACACAGGTCTTGGTTTAGGGGCGACCCCAGCGGGGAGCTGTCCAGGGTCCTAGGGAAGATAAAACCACTCCACCCCCGAGTATTTCTACAGGGACGACTACAGATAAGCCACCCCGTTGCTGTGGGCAGCGTGGACGTCCCCCTCCCATGCATCAGACACGGAGCCCCCCTTGCACGTGAGAATTCAGGCAGTTACGGTTGCCGACTACGCGGCTGAATCTCTGGCAGCCCGGGGGGTCAGAGCTCATACAGGGCTTGGGCAAATCCTGGCTGAGTCAGCCTCGGGGGTCCCTCTCCAGACAGACGGTGATGGAAAGGCTCGTGGCTCCAACAGCCTCCTGACCCCTTCCACCTGCAGGCGGGAAGGTAACACCTGACGCCAGAGCCAATGACTCAACCGCCGGGGCGATTCATTAGGTTCTTTTTTTTTTTTTTAAAGATCTAAATTGCTTATTTATTTTTGAGAGAGAGACAGAGACAGAGCACAAGCAGGGGAGGGCCAGAGAGAGAGGGAGACACAGAATCCAAAGCAGGCTCCACGCGCTGAGCTGTCAGCATAGAGCCCGATGCCGGGCTCGAACCCACGAACCGTGAGATCATGACCTGAGCTGAAGTTGGCCGCTCAACCAACTGAGCCAGCCAGGCGCCCCTCGATCTTTTAGATTCTGGGGACCGCGGGTTAGCAGTGGTTGGCTGGCACACAGGCTGTCCTTCCTGAAGATCTCAGCCTGCTACGAAGTGAAGTCGGTTCTTCTGCAAGGTGAAAGACGATTTTCAGAACCTCTCGTGCCGTTCCAGGTGGGGTTCTGTCAACGGATGCCCGCGTCACGCACTTCACAGCTGGGGGCCGGGGCTAGAAAAGAATAGTTCTAATCGAGAATTTACTTGATTTTATTTATTTATATTAACCAACCTGAACAATCCTGCGCTGATGTATTATTTTTGTCAGTCACTCTGAATTTAAATCTGTCTCCGTGTAATAACTCAGGTACAATGCCAAAAACTGCAAAATAATAGCAAGTATGTATTCTGGTTTATCATGCACAAGACAGTAAGATGACTGTTTTATATTGTTTCATCCTCTGGGGATCTCTGAAGGAGGTGCTATTTTTATCACGCTGTGACAGATGGGGAAACTGAGGCTCAGAGAGCTGTTTGAGGTCTCACAGAGCTGGGACACTGATTGCGTTGCTATGGCCTTTCTCTGCAAACGGAAGGTTAGCTTTATAATACAGCATTTCCTGCCTCTTCAGGGGTCTCTGGGGGGCTCTGTCAGTTGAGCGTCCGACTCTTGGTTTTGAGCTCAGATCATGATCTCATGGTTTGTGATTTCAAGCCCCGCATCAGGCTCTATGCTGGCAGTGTGGAGCCTGCTTGGGATTCTCCCTCTCTCTCTCTCTCTCTCTCTCTCTCTTTCTCCCTCAAAGTAAATAAATAAACATTACTAGAAATTAAGGAAAACAACTTTTTAACTTAGTCAAGAAAATACTGCTTTATAAGATCTGGCTAAGTTCATACAACAGTAAGGTTCATTTAAAACCCTATGACTAGGGTAATATATACAGATATTGATAGAGAAACATTTCTTGCATGCATGAAAGAATTTATGTAAAACTTACATAATTGAAGATATCAGACCCCTTTCACTAACGAACACTTTCGACTATGTTTTCTGTTGACATTTCAGCCCCAATAATTCTGTCGTGGGGGCTGCCTCGTGCGCTGTGGCAGGTTCAGACTCACCCCCGGCCCGAACTCACTAGATGTCAGTAGCACGCCCCCCCTCACCCCCTGGGGTTGTGACAACCTGCATGTCTCCAGACACTGTGCAGTGTCCCCCAGTGGGGGCAGCGGGAGGGGCCCCAGTCACCCGCAGCTGAGAACCTGGCTGGGGAGCTGCAGGGCGGTCTTCTACGCGAGGCCCCATCTGAAACATAAAATGCAGGGGCGACAAACCTTCCAACAGCGGCTTGCTCGTCGGGAGGAAACCGGACGGTCTCCTGTCCTCGCATGTCACCGCTATTTGGCCTGAGCACACTTCTCACCCCGGGAAAGTTTCTTTCCTCTTCTCCAAGACCGTGCAAGAGAGTCTTCAACCGGCCACCAGAACCTGGCTCAGAACCCTGCTCTGTACTGCTCGGGACTCTGCCCCCGAGAGGTCCAGTCTTTCCCGGGATCTGATTACATGGCATGACCTTTGGCTCCAAGTCTTCAAACTGCTTCTGATTAGGTTTGTTTTCTTCTTCTCTTAAAAACAAAACAGAAGAACCCAACAGCATGAGCGTTGGCTCGCCTATCACCCCTGGGCTATGCTAACTGCAGACTTCTTTCTTCAGAATACCTGGAAGAACATCTCGCAAGGAATTGACTTTAACATCTTACGGTTGTCTTGAGTCCTTGGGATGGTTTTTCATCATCCAGACCACCTGGGGATGAGAACTTTCGCATAAATGACAGAAGTACCCTAATAAAGGTACATTTCGACAGACACTCGCATTGTGGCTGCTGGTAGATCGTCCCGCATCAGGCCACGGGGTCGCAGGTACTGCGCTGACGATGCCTGGCCCCACGGGCAAAGCCCCTCCATCCTTCCTGAGGCCCAGGGTGGTGAGCAGGAGTCTCTCCACGAAACTAGGCCCCTGTAGCTACGCCTTTGTCTGCACCTGCAGCCCTGGGTCCCTTACAACATGGATGCCGGGGACGTCTCTCCCACGCCCTGCTTCATAGTCTGCAGTTTTCTGGGTCACTTTCTGCCTCTTTCCAGTTGCACGTATGTCTGAGACCGCGGTGATATATTCTTGAGAAACCTGACTGATTCCAACCTCTGAAACCTAAACTTAGCCTAACTGCTCTGGTTTTTAAATTGTGGTTGTCTGTTTTTTGGTTTACAATGAGTTCCTATTCATATTAAGGGTAAAAAGATGAGATCGAGTTCAAGAAGATGCAAGGCTTATTTCTAAGAGATTTACATATTCTAAGATTTCTAAACTCTTTTACAAGGGAGACGAATCTTAAGTAAGGTATTCTGTGATACTTTTAACTGAGGTGAGAAAAAGTTCCTGCTATTAGTTTCTTACAATGGAGAATGATTTTTTTTAATGCTTATTTATTTTTGAAAGAGACAGAGACTGAGCATTACTGGGGGAGAGGCAGACTGAGAGAGAGAAAGAGAGAGAGAGAGAGACAAAGAGAGAGACAGAGAGAGACTGAGCATGTGAGTGGGAGAGGGGCAAAGAGAGAGGGAGACACAGAATCTGAAGCTCCAGGCTCCGCACTGCCAGCACAGAGCCTGATGTGGGGCTTGAACCCACGAGCAGCGAGATCATGACCTGGGCCGAAGTTGGACGCTCAACAGAACAAGCCTCTCAGGCGCCCTTGGGAAAAAAAAATTTATGAAAAAGACTATATGAGTAAATTTAATGGAAAAAAAAACCATATTCTAAAATAATGCCTAAAATTCTCTTACCCTGCACCAAATTTATTATTGGTTCATAAAAATCAGGGAATAATGTGACTGAAATACACCACAATGTGGAAATCTGTCCTTGCACAAGAGAATCGACAGTATCGGACATCTTGGCCCACCGTGATAACTGATGGCTGGAATCTTTCAAGCTCTACCACTCAAAACTATTTTAAATACTATACAATTCACAGTACCTATTTTCCTTAGTCCCCTACGCAGTGCTAACTTAGTTAAATATGGTATTTGTAGTCCTACCACAGACCTGAGAAAGCACTTGGCCCCCAGCTTAGTTTCAGTGTAAGACCCAGGCGGAGTTTTCTTATAAAACCAAAACAATATGGCCTCACGGTCTTTGCTCCAACACAGCTCGATAACGCGAATTCGCCTCCCCGTTTTTCCCCGTATGAATGAAAACACCCAGAAATGCTCGAAACAGAATCGGATTCTGTGGACTTCTTATCGGAAAGCTTCACGGCCCGGCTATTTCAACTGATCTCAGATATTGAAAGAAACCCAACTCCAGGAAGTAAACTCCAGGCGACCAGCAAAACACAGCAGGCCAGCCCGTGCCCCGGTCACCCTCTCCTTCCGGGTCAGAGTTCTTGCAACACTGGTTTCCAAACGGAGGCCTCAGTTTCGCCTCCGGGTGGTGGGAGTTGGTCTCTTTGTGTTTGTGTGTGTGTGTGTGTGTGTGTGTGTGTGTGTGTGAGAGAGAGAGAGAGAGAGAGAGAGAGAGAGAGAGAGACAAGCGTGTTTTCTTTATCAGAAACCATTTCCTCCATGCACTTGTGATTTCTGTCGGTACCTGCAGCCTGAGCTAAGTTTGAGGCAGAGAAAATAATGCATAGAAAGCATTCTCTCTCATGTTTAGGGATAAAGACTTTGTCTAGCTATGTCGATTAAAACGCCCATGTTTTTTTCTCTCTCTCTTTCTCTCCACTCTGACCCTCCTTCTAATATCTTGCTACAAGGATTGAACATTCACTGTATATTTAGGTTAAATACTCTAGTTCATGTAGTTGAGAATTTAAAATATATTAATAGGAATGTGAGTGAAGCCATCGACTTACAGCTTGAAAACTCCCTATTTAATTTTTCCATCCCTAGACAGACAGACAGACAGACAGGAGGGTAGGTAGGTGGTCAGACGTATCGACTGAGAAGCATAATACTGTGACTAAAAATTAGCCGGAAGAAAACCAAAAAACAGTAGCAAAAATAGAAAGGAAACATTGAGCTTGAACTCCCCTTAGAGTTGTGCGTCCTGTATTAATCATAGGAAGTTCTCAGCATACAGACCTTAGGCAAATATTCCTTAAATTTTCAAGCCCAGGGGCGCCTGGGTGGCTCAGTTGGTTAAACGTCCGAGTTCGACTCAGATCATGATCTCGCGGTTCATGAGTTCAAGCCCTGCGTAGGGCTCTGTGCTGACAGCTCAGAGCCTGGAGCCTGCTTCAGATTCTGTGTCTCCCTCTCTGTCTCTGCTCCTCCCTTGCTCGAGCCCTGTCTCTCTCTCAAAACTAAAACATTAAAAAAAAAAAGAAAATCTTAAAAAAAAATCTCAAGCCCAAACACACAAAGAATTTTAGTTTCTTTGTTATATATTAATGTCAGCTATCAAAAAAGTCCTTGGAGGGAGCTGTTTTCGGTCATTGGACAAGGGCCAGATAATCTATGATTTGCACTGGGGACAAAGAAAGGCCAGCCTTTCTGTTTCCTTCCACGTTATGCCATCAGTACAGTGCCTGGGACTTGGAGAAACCCAAATTTCATGACCGCTTGTGGCGGAGCTGGTCCCCCGGGGGGCCCTGACCCCGTCTCGGTGCTGCCAGCTGGGCCAGGGGTCAGCTGTCAGCCCTAAGTGGGTCGCTTGCTTTAATCGGCTCTCTGCCGCCGCCGAACTCCGGCTCAAGAGGGGAGGTAACACAATTTTAGACTCAGTCTTAAGCCCGAAGGAGGCGTCCGGCTGCCTATCACTTTATTTCTATCCTTAAAACATCTTTACAAATCTAATTAATGGGAAGTCTGCTGTTACATCCTTCTTTCAGAAATCGAATCTCGGGTGGCCGGATTCAATTTAGCCGTGTATTTCCTGACAGTTCAGGCTTTGCTGGATCGTCCACCGCGTTCCCCTGCCCCTGTCCCCAAGCTCGGGAACAACTATTTTTAGAGCCAGGCGAGCCCCGGGGCGTCAGACGGTAAATTATTAGCTGTGACTTTAAAAATAGCCCTCGAGCCGCTTTGGGAACGTGTCTTTCCCGCCTGGCGTGCGGACTTTAATTTACATCCTACCGCACCAGCAGTCCAGTCCCTGCGAATAGAAGAGGGCCAGCCAGAAGCGCTGCCCGCAGCTGACGGCTCCCAGCGGTCCGAGCTATAAACTCCTCCCTGGGTCCTGCGGGGGCCTCGCCGGGTTTAGCAAACAGACACTCCGGGCCGCGGGGGCCGCATGCCTCTGGCAGGTTCTTTAGGCTGCAGGAGCGCAGGGCGGCGGGCGGCCGGCCCGCGGTCAGCGAGGGCTCGCGCCGGACGGTTGCTGTGTTGTACATCTTGCTTCATATTTGTTTCCGTGAAGCGATGTCAGCTGAGGACAGAGCACGGGCTCCGAGAACCAGCCCCGTGTTCCCCGTCTACGCCGGCCGGGGCCAACACTCCGGCCGCCAATTGTGGCCTCCTGTCTTTCACGGAATCGTCGACTGTCAAACTGGTATCACCCAGGGGCGCCTGGGCGGCTCAGTCACTTGAGAGTCCGACTTCGGCTCAGGTCATGATCTCATGGTTCACGAGTTCGAGCCCCGCGTCGGGCTCTGTGCTGACAGCTCAGAGCCTGGAGCCTGCTTCGGATTCTGTGTCTCCCTCTCTCTCTGCCCCTCCCCTGCTCCTGCTCTCTCTCTCTCTCTCAAAAATAAATAAACATTTTAAACTATTAAAGGATAATTTAAAAAAGGGAAAAGATTCCATAGTTGGCATACCTCCTCATCTTCTCCCTTGAAAGAAAGAAAAAATAGTGTCATTCCAGATTCCTCGCTTTGCACCCAGGAAACTGAGGCCAGGAGGAGGGACGTGACTTGGAGCGTAGTGGCACACCACAGGGCCCCTGAGGCCTCCCGGCTCGCCGGCGACCACGGTTCCGACAACAGGACCGCCGCCCACCGAGGCCAAGATCTGTTTGGGGTGCACAGGGCGACACGGAAGCTTTCACTCTTCAGAGCGTCACTTCCAGACAAGTCGTGGGAAAGGAAGAGAGAAGGGACAGTGAGGGACAGGTGGGAAACTCACACCGCCCGGGATGGCGTGTCATACACTCCCGCAGGGTCACGGATCCTGTCCACACTCGCACCGGGGCGGGGGGCGGGGGGCATCCTGCTCATTCCAGAAAAGGGAGGAAAAAAGAGTATTAGTCAGAAGCTTTCATTCGGGTAGGCTTTTTATTTTTCTTCGGTGGAGGGGGTGGGGGCGGGCAGAGGACACCCTTTCGTTCCAGATCTAAAGAAGGAAGGCATTCTTGAAGTGACAGGTGAGACCGTCGGCCACACTGTTTGCTCAGCTTTTGCCGAGTTAGAGGGCCGCCTCCGGTTGGTGTTGGGGGGCGTGGGGGGAGGACGTCTAGTGAGCAAAATACCTTATCATTAAATACTCTCTTGCAAAAATTACGAGGGGGTAAACATAGAACGTCGTGCTGATGCTGAGACACGGAATTCAAAACTGCAGCCAACCCCACAGAACAATACCCAGGAAAAGGCCTCGTTTTCACGCGCCCAGTGTGTGCGGGCGGGTATTTAAGTTAGCCTCCGGCCCCAGTCCTCGCGTTCCTCAACGACCACCGGGCTTCTTGGCCAAATAGAGTATTCTTTAGGACTCCCCCAGGCTGAAAGTAAAAAAGCTTTCAGTTTCCATGATAAAGTACGCGTCGCTCCTGAAAATCAAGCTGGGTTGCCGTCTGGTCCTGTTTGGGAGGACATTCTTACTCCTCCGTTGGTGCTCATCTCCGTCCCTGGGAGCCTGGGTGCGTCCGAGACCCCTCCTCCCCAGCGAGGAGGACCTGTGCAGCGGGGATGAGGGGGACTTGGGGCGGAGGGGGAGGCGGATAAAGTGACCACTGTGTGCCCCAGGAGCTCAGAAGCAGCAGTCTGGACGGACTCCCTGCTTGCACACGGCCCGCCTGAGCGTGGACCCAGGGTGCTGGGGTGACCATCCGCCTGGTGCTGCGAACTCACCCTATGCTCAGTCCGTCTTGCCTAGATAGCTGCCACGACCTCCTGGCTGAGCCCTGGGCCAATAGTCTCTGTGCCCCATTTCATCCCGCCCCCCTGCACCTGCTGAGCCTCCCCCTACCAGTCACCCTGCAGCTGGAGAAAAGTGGAGCCTCCCTTTGTCTGCTCCACCGTGCTCTCCACAATCCGCTCTGACGGCGCCCCGGGTTCCCTGTTCTCAGCGCTGCGCCCTCCTCGCCTGGGAAGCAGGTCTCCGGGCCCCGCCCTCTCAAAGCTCCCTCCACTTTGACGCCAGAATGTCCACATGGGGTCTCTCCAGTGGTCTCTGAGCAAAGCACCCCCGACAGATCCTAAAGTACTCCCCCCCTCGGTAAGCACTGTCCTGAGCCAATAAGATCCCGCCCATGACTGACCCCAAGGCGGCCATCCATTTGGCCCTCACTGCCCACAAGCAGGTGCCCGCCCACCTTTGCCTCACATTTTCCGAATGTAAACCCAGAAGTGTGTGCAGTACCTTGGAGATAGTCAAAAATAGGCAAACATCTATAGTTGACACAATGAAATGCAGAAGCATTAGGGGTTGGGAGTGGGGAGCCCTGGGCTGCCAAGAACCCCCCAGTGACGCCTTCCATGGCAGTCACCCAGTTCTGCTGGGCAAGGTGCGTCTGAGCCTTTGACAATGTGTTTGGACAGTGTAGGCTAGGTGGGTAGATAATAGAGTGAGATTTAAAACATTTAAAACATTTACAGAGGTTTAAAACATCCATCAATCCAAATTTTCCAGCCATTACTGAACTTAAAAACATATTTATTTTTAAGGCGGAGAAGCTCAGGCTCACGTGGTTACACGATTTGCCTGAACACCTTGGCAGCTGAACTAGAAGTGGGACTCAGGCCTCCAGGTCCCACCCAGGGCTGCGCCCCCCCGGCCCCAACGCCTCTGCATTTCATTGGGTAAACTATAGGTGTTTACGTATTTTTGACCAGCTACAAGACATATATTCATTGTCATATCAGTGAAAAAAATAAAGGAAAAAACAGAAAACAACTCACCAGGTGATGTTAACCATACTCACAGGTCCTACCGGGCTTTCTATTTGTTTTCCTTTTCCTGGGTTTACCACACAATCTCATTTAACTTACTGTTTGGAACCTGACTTTTTCTCATAAAGTATCATGAATATCTTTTCAAATCAATAGATGTGACTCTACATGGCCATGCTTTGGGACTGAATGGCTATTGTGAGGATGTGATTTGCAAGAGGAAATGTATATTTGGTCTTCCAGTTTCTGCCACCCACTCTCCAAAGTCCCTGGGAATTTCCTAAGGGATGGGAGCAATTGAGGTGCCTTTTGTTAGGTTAATGAAGTGACTCTGGACCCTACCTGAGGTTGGGGCTGCTTGCCAGGGGAATCTACCCTGCGATTAGAACTTTCAGGCCTACCCCCCCAGACCTCTGTGGAGGTGAATCCATCACCAACGGGCAATGATGTAATCAACCATGCCTACGTAAGGAAGCCTCCATAAATCCCTGAAGGAAGGGGTTAGGAGAGCTTCCGGGTTGGTGAACACGTGGAGATTGGGGGAGACGGGTCTCCCCTCTGCAGAGGGTGTGAATTCCGTGTGTTTTCCCCATACCTCACCCCACGCGTCTCTTCCATCTGGCCATTCCTGAGTTGTATCCTTTCATGATAAACCTGTGATCTCGTAAGTAAAACATTTCTTGGAGCTTATGAGCCACTAGCAAATTAAATGAACCCAAGGAGGGGGTGGTGGGAGCCTCCAGACTATAGCCCTTTGGTCTGAAGCACAGGTGACAGCCTGGACCTTTGATGGAAGTCTGAACAGGGTTATGGGACTGAACCCTGAGCCTGTGGGATTCGACTGTCTCCAGGTGGACAGTGTCAGTATTGAGTTGAACTGTAGGGCACCCCGCGGGTGGTGGAGACTTGCTTGGTGGTGTGGGGGGAACCCATACATACATGCCCTGGAATTGAGACCAAACAGATAAATCTAGTGTGTTCTATCATCTCCATGTTGATGGGTGTTTATACTATTTCCAATTCATTATGCTTTTACGGTAAACGTTTTTCTCACAATTTTATATTGGTGTTTCTTCCGCTTGTGAATGAATTCCTGAGACGTGGGTATCCTGCTGAGTGCGGTAGTGATGTAATATTTATTTCATAGGTTGGTTTCTGGAGTCTAATAGACTTTTAAGCAAAAGACTGCTGCGGCACGCCTTATTAAGGTCTTAGTTACACTGCTGTTTGTGTATTCTTGTACATTACGTGCTTGTCTTGTTGCCCAGGACCCCTGCTCTGCGTCACCGGGTGGATGTAAGGAAGGAGGGTGGAGGAGGGTGCTCTGCTTTTCTCTCACCCCCATCACCTGTTTGAGAATGCAACTAACATAAAAATCGAGACGAAAACCACGGGCCCAAAATGGAGTCACTCCTGCTAGCTCGAGCCACCGAGCTGGGACTTTCTGCAGACCCCAACTGCGATTTCAACCTCCTCCCGGAATGTAGTCTTAACTGGTCTTTTGGGAATTCTCTGGTCTGTCCCTTGAGGTAATCTGTCGTCATCTTCATCGGGGGCCCTCACCGTCCTCCCCACCCCCTACCAAAGGAGGGTGAGGGCGCCCGCATTGTAGACCCTCTGCCTCTCCGCCTCTGAGAAGGTGATCTCCCCTGAAACCTTACTTATCTTTTGCTAATAACTTCTTGCCCCACCCTCTTTCCTATGAAAACCTTGTATTTTTATGCGCCTCTTCTATTGCTAGCTGGGAGGCTGCCCTATTCGCGACTCCCTTAATAAAGCCAACCTCATCTTCAAATTTACTCGGTTGAATTTTTGTTCTTAAACAACAGTGACAAGATTGTTATGAGAAATGAAGAATTTTGGGAAATAATTTAACTTCGAAGATTAAGAATGTTGCAGTTCACGGAGTCCCAATTAGCAGAGACTTTTCGTTCTAATGACGACGACTGGAAAAGGGACAGTATGTTAAATGTATGGTGAGCACGACGCGGACTGCCAGCTCTCGGGTGTGTGAATGCCCAGTGCACGTGGATCCCTGCGAATGAGGTCTCATGAACCAGGAGAAAATGACAGGACACAGTCCTTTGTCACCTGACTAGCTGGTGATAAATATTCTGGGGATTATAGGGATGGGTAGTGACTGCAAGATTTTTAGGAGGAAAACAATATTTTTACATTATAATTTAATGAAGAGCTTTATAGAAAGCCTGGAATTGTTTTAATATGACAAAGAATGGCAGGATGAAATAAGTGTTTCGCTTTCAGTGCTGGAGGTCAAGGGCAAAGCCTTATTCATCCCGAATGAGGAATCCCTGATAGCTAGCTCAGTGGGCGAGTGCCCAATGAATGTTCCTTGGTGTTGCTGGGATGGATAATTAATTGTCCTTCCTTCCTATTCACTGCAGCTCCTTTATGGCTCTCCTTCTTGCACATTTAATCCAATCAGCATTATTGATAAAGATATTATGCGAGGCATTGTCATTGTTTCAACCTTCCTTCTCCTCCCATAAATCCTACTTCCTATATGATATTGATGGTACAATTTCAAAATGTCAAGATAGGTCTTTACAGAAGCCTGGAAGTTAGTTGAGAAAAATAGAAAGACAAAGAAAATGACACGAATAAGTAAAATAGACCACTAATTCAGGAAAGATAAAACAAATAATAAAATAAATCATTTTAGCTAAAGAAAAGTAAATACTAAAAGTTATAAAAAGAAAACAATATTTTCAAGTTTTTTTAATTTATGTTTTGAGAGAGAGGGAGTACAAGTGGGGGAGGGGCAGAGAGAGAGAGAGAGAGAGAGAGAGAGAGAGAGAATCTTAAGTAGGCTCCATGCTTGATGAGGGGCTCAACATTGGGCCGTGCAATCATGACCTGAGCCGAAATCAAGAGTTGGGATGCGTAATCAACTAAGCCACCCAGGTTACGCCCCAACGTAATACGCCCCAACGGTATTTTTCAAACCTATAGAACATGAGCCTTTAGACCAGAAGACCCACAAAAATACCAAACCATTCAATTAAAAGAGCCACATCGAGACACGTGCTTGTCTTTCATGTAACCTAAATTAAAAGGTGTTACTAACATATTCAAGATGGAAAAAATAAATCACTAAGATAAATAAATAAATACATTGCGTTGGCAGTATTGGATACAAAAATGTGATAAAGCAAAGCTGTCAAATCATTGAGAGAAAATTATTGAAGTATTTGTCAGATATAGCTACTCTGTCTTTTGTGCCGACACTAAGGATATTTATTCTATGTAATAATAATTTATTAATCAACACACTTAGACGCTATTGCTCCTCGACCCATTTCAGATATTTTGAACTATTAGAAGGGAAATCCTAAGCAAACGATTATGTTGGTTTTCTCTTAAAACTTCATCAACAGGAGTTAGTTTGAGTAAACAAGACGCACACTCTGAATTTTTTTGTCTCTGCCAAATTTCCACTCATCTGTTGACATAAATAGCCAGTGACAGTCTTCCTTTAAAGCTTTACAGATTTTCAGGTTTCTTTCCTGCAGGTTAAAATATTTGTACTCATTCATTCATGCATTTACTGAACAAGCAGTTATGGAGGGCATGCCGTCCGCCGTGATAGGCTGTAGGTGGGTGAGTCAAATACCGTGCTCGTCTTGTCTTCATAGAGCTTATTACCTACAGCCTGAGCAGGGGTAGTTTCTCTGAGAGCCACGTAAGAAAATAGGGGATTAAAATCCAACTCGATTAGAGCTATGATCTAGTATGAAAATCGGGCTGAAAAGCTCCTGGGATGGCTGGCTATCTCAAACAGGAAATAGGGACAGCAGAGGGATCTTCTGGGAGGGGCTGACGTGTACAGCCGTCTGGAATTTTAAAAAAGGGGGTATCGGACTGAAACGAAGCTAAGAAATAGGAAGAACTTTCCACACGGAGGAAGCCTCATATTCAAAGTCTAGATGCCAGAGGCTTGTGGTGTTTAAGGACCCCCTCTTGGGTGAGGGCTTAGAGACAGGGAAGAGGAGAGAGAGGTCACCAGGGGTTAGAATCAGTAACAACCTGACTAACATGCTAAGTAATTTGGACTTTCTTTCTTTTTCCGTGCTCAGCATAGAGCTCAATGCGGGGTTTGAACTCATGCCCCTGAGATCAAGACCTGAACTGACATCAAGAGTCGGATGCTTAACTGACTGAACCACCCAGGTGCCCCATAAGTAATACGGATTTTATCTTGATCATAGAAGCATCGAAATGTTTTAATGGGAGGGAGACATAATCAAATGCATGGTTGATTAGAAAGACACTCTAGTGAGCATAATATTTAGCATTAGGGCAAAGAGGTCAGTCAGACTGTTTCCATGGAACAGACAAGAATGATGGCAGAATAATCTCTAACACGAAATCAGAAAACAGAGAAATAGAGAGTTTGAGAGAGAGATGGCAGGGGTTACTTTGAGAGGATTTTCATGGTCATTTGTATTATGGAGCTTGGGGAGAGGAAGAGGGCAAGAATAATTCTGGGGTTTCTGGACTAAGCAGTTAGGTAGGTGGTGGCTGATTTTGGGAAAAAAAATAGACCCTGGTTAAGGAATAAATTTCAGGGTAGAGGGAGGAGTTCATTTCCTTTTTCAAAGAAAAGGGCTCATATTTATTACTGAGCCAGCTGAAGCGGAAGCATAGAAACAGAGAGAAATCCTTTTCCCCATAAAACATCCAGTGCTCAGGCAGTTGCGCTGTTTACAGAGGGATTCGGGGCGAGCAAGTGGCCTGGATGGAGCATGAATATGTGTGCCATCTCCTGTGCGAGCCCTGACAGCCCGGCCTGGTTCTCGAGCGTTTCCATGGAAACAGTTGCTGACAAAAGTATTATCGGGAAAATCACCTGGGAAAATGTGTGAGGGGTCACCTGGGGAGTTCTAACTCTCTAGGGGGAGCGGGGAAAAGGATTCCAAGGGTGAACGAATCTATGGAAAACCAGAGAGGGAGCCTAGAGTTCAAGGGTAGGGAAACAGGATAGCGTTTCAGAACAGAGACTGGCTAGCAGTATTTCATTCTGCAGAGAAAACTAGGAAAGATAACGATAGCTTTTTTTGTTGTCGTATCTTGCAAGGAAGAAACCATCTTAAGTCTTGCTTAAGGGCAAGTTCCCATAAATAATTCTACGTTTGAGAACACGTTGTAAACGGTTTCAGGATACAGCTTTTGTCACTTTTCACTTTTGGAATATGATGGCTTCTGACGTGGAGCCCATTTTGTCCGGATAAGTGAGGAAGCACCAGGCTACACGTCAAGAGTTTTCCTCCCATGGGGGAGGGGGAGATACCATTCCATGTCTGTTATTTGGTGGCTTGTCCTGGCCTTGTACGATCATACAAAACCTCCCAAAGAGATGCCGAAGTAGACATCGTCATCGCAATGCCCCTGGTCCCTGCCTTTCCATATTAAAGACCATCTTAGTGTCTGTGCTTCCTGAGGTCCTTCCCGGCCCTCAGCTAAGACACTGTCATTTTCTTAGAACTCTTGTATTGTGCTGGAGTTATTTTTTCTCCCTTCTTCTAATTCTGTTATGTTCTATTATTCCCAGACATTTGCTGGGAGAAAAAACACAATCATGTCGTTCGAATATTCATTTTGTTGCTCATTTGGCTTTTCTTCTTCTTTCCTCCATTCCTCCTGCCCTCCCTCCTGCCTTCCCTTTTCTTAACTTCGTTTTCTTCCGACTTCTTATTCTTTACAGTTCCATTATTGAGTTAGTGAATTTTAGATTCTCCTAAATTTGTTCTAGGATCTCCAAATTTGTTTTGCCTTTTCGGTATACAACTCTTTATTTTACCAATTTCAAAACTCAAAGAAAGACTCAGGATAATGGGTACTAAAGCAAGCCATTCTCCATGGAAGGCCTTGCTTTGAACAGTGGATTTAGTCGGTCATGTATTTGCTGAATGCTTACTGTGTAGACTGAGGAGGGACGATATTAAAAAATGATGTGGAGGGGTGCCTGGGTGGCTCAGTCGATTGAGCGTCCGACTTCGGCTCAGGTCATGATTTCACGGTCTGTGAGTTCGAGCCCCGCGTCAGGCTCTGTGCTGACAGCTCGGAGCCTGGAGCCTGCTTCAGATTCTGTGTCTCCCTCTCTCTCTCTCTGACCCTCCCCACTCATGCTTTGTCTCTCCTGCTCTCAAAAATAAGTAAAAACATAAAAAAAATCCTTTAAAAAATGATGTGGAATTCTCCAATTTAGTGGACCAAATACCACTACTAAAACTTGTGAGATAATTAGCGAGCATTATTCAGTTTAGCATAAAAGTATATTTTATATATTAAAAATATATTAATACATCACTACATACATTTATATTTTATATTATATTACATGCAAATATATTAGATATAATTATAATCTATAAATATTAAATAATATATGTAAATTATTAAATTTATATAATTTATCAATTTATATGATATATAAATAATAATATATGTAATAATATGTTAATATATTTTTAAAATACTTAAAATATATTTCCATGATATATATATATATATATATATTTTTTTACTTTTATTTAGATTTGAGAGACAGAGTGAGACAGAGCTCTAGCAGAGGAGGGGCGGAGAGAGAAGGAGACATAGAATCTGAAACAGGCTCCAGGCTCCGAGCAAGCATTCAGCACAGAGTCTGATGCGGGGCTCAAACCCACGAACCACGAGATCGTGACCTGAGCAGAAGTGGACACTTAACCGATCAAGGCCCCCAGGCGCCCCCTATGCTATATATATTTGTAATTTAAAGTCGAATACTCTGGTTTCCCTTCGTTAGGCGTGAGTTCTTGGAAAAGAGAACACGTTATTTAATGAAATATTAGATTGTGTCACCATGTATTAAATTTTACTCATTGTGATGAGATGGAAAATTCTTTGGATAGGATCCAAAGCTCTTAATATCCAAATTGCTTCTACCATAGGCTTGGCGAGTGGTTGGTTCCCAACGGAGGACTAAGTCAGGCAGAGGACGAGTGTAAATACACACTCTTACCGCCGGCTGGTGTTCTGGCCTGGAAACCTGACCCGCTCTCTTGGAGATCTGGATTTATCGCCCATGAGACAAAGCGGATTTCGTGAGACCAGGCTGGCCTGAGTGGCCTTTGAACGGCTGCCTTCCTCGGAGTAACTGTACTTTAGTCTCGAAGGGAAGTGGGATCCCTTAGAATCCCTCCCCGGCGGGATGCGTTTCTAAGTCACAATAAAGTGTGGAGGAGAAAGCCTGAGGGGGCACCTCGAGACTCGAAGCCAGGCAGAAACTCAGAGCCTTTACCTCACGGTGTGAACACAGAAATCTGCTCCTTGGTTGTCAGGGGCCAGGCATCTTTGACCCTTGAGAACACACTTTACAATCCTGATTAAATGATTAAATTATTTAATCATACAATCAGAATTAAATGATTACTGTGGCTCAGGAGCTCAGCACCTGCACGACACTTAGTAAAGTTATATAAGGTGGGCTTGTTATCAAGCTTACTCTTGACCGTAGGAGGCTTCCCCGTTCAGATGGTGTCGGGACGTACCCAATGGGGGGTGTTTTTTCCACCATCCTCACGTGCGCTGTCACTGCGACCCCACACACATCACGCCTGGATACAGCTGCAATCTGAATCTTAGGAATTGGGTGATTCCCGGCTGATAGGAAATAGGAGAGACATTTTCGACAACCGCGAGGTTGCTTTCCAAATGGCGTAGAATACATTCTACCCGCTCCGTGCAAACATTTATTCCTCTATTCTGTCTGGTAATGCCTCAGGTCACTGAACCCCCATAGGAAGGTTGGAAGGAACTATTCTTCTAAAAGTTAAGAAATTTGGTTTGAAAAAAATGCAAAAGGTGAGAGAGGGACTCTGCCCGGGTACAGTTTGGAACGGGAAATAGCTGTAAGTTCCTTGAGTGCAAAGACCGTTCTGTTCACAACAATGTGCAATGCTTATCATAACCCTTAACGTATAAGAGAAAATTTCATAAAGGGCTGGGGTTTGAGGGAGTTTCTTGAGCACGTATTTATTAAAATACCTAGTTGCAAAGCTAGATTTTTCGAAGATGTCTGATGATTGTTTAAGGTCCTTGAGGGCTGAACTTGGACTTGACATCAAGTATAGATCCACTCTGCTGATGGCCTTGAGTGAGTCGAAGGCTTGGACTCAACAGAAAGGGACACTTGCCTACTGAGCCCTTCCCCTGAGTTTTGTATTTCCGTTATCCTATTTTTCAGTTCTATAATTTCCATTTGGTTCTGTTCTATTCATCCGCTAAAATTTTTCTGTTTTGAGAGTACTTTGTCATTGACTCCCGGATCTTTTTTACGATGTCTGCCATCAAATTCTCGTCGATAATTCCAACGTCTGAATCATGTTGCATCAACCGCTTGTCTTTACTCCTCTGGGTGGTGGTTTTCCTGGTTCTTGCTAGGACAGGTGATTTTTTTTTTTTTCCCACTTGCTTCCTGGAATTCTGTCAGGGATCTCCCCTCATTGCGTTTTTGCAGTCTGCCAGTTCTGGTTCAGCCCAGGGGTCCTGGCTTACTTTTGTGGGCTGCGGTCCAGGATCATTCAGTTCTCAGGGCCTGTGTCTCCTGGGTCTGTCTGGTGCTTCCAGAACGCCCGCTGATCCCTGCCGGGGCCACCAGGCGGAAGGAGCTAACTGAGGTGGGGAAGGGAGGTGCTTTCTGGGGCTGGTGCTTATGTGGGGTTCCCCAGGGGCAGACGGGTTCCCTCGCTCTCTGGATTATCAGCAACCTGCCCCTGTGTTCACCCCCTTCCCTGGCTGGACAAGCTCCCGTCTGGGAGGGGAATTTCAACCACCACCCTTCTCTCCTCTCCTTGGTCAGGAAGGGCGCTGGGTGCATGGTTCAAGGTATCCTTATCAAGAGATGGACAGATAGCAGGAGCATAAACGACTTTATCGGGGGCAAACACCTCACCCTCCAAGTGTTTTCTTTTCTAGTTCGTGCTGGCTTTTGGGCTCCAGTGCTGCCCAGGGTGTGTGTGGATGGGCTGAGAAGACCAGGGCGGTGAGCCCTGCTGGAACCTGGCTCCTCATTCCTACAGGCCAGGGCAGCCATGTTTCTTCATCCTGCAGGACTCTGATGGTTTCTGTGCATTAGCTGAAGCAAGCCTTCTCCCAGTCAGGAAGGAGAGGCTTCCTGGAGGAGGCGAACCTTACCGGTCAACCTGTCTCAGTTCTCGGTTTGCCTCTCAAAGCTTGTTCTTCTCCACTGTGGCCTTTTTTTCCTTCTTTTTCTTTTAAAGGAAGAGAGAGAGGAGAGAGAGAGAGAGAGAGAGAGAGAGAGAGAGAGAGAGAGGGAGAGACTCTCAAGCAGGCTCTTTGCTTGGCTCAGGCAGGGCTAAATCTCACACCCTCGAATCATGACCTGAGCCAAAATCAAGAGTTGGGCACTTAACCGACCGAGTCACCCTGGCGCCTTTAAGCCTATTTTATTTATTTTCTTTTTTTAATTCAAAACATGTTTTTTTTAAGTATTTACTCATTTTCGAGAGACACATGGAGAAAAAGGCAGAGAGAGAGGGAGACGCAGAATCTGAAGCAGGCTCCGAGCTGTGGGGACAGAACTCAGGTGAAGTTGGACTCATATAACCGACTGAGCCACCCAGGCGCCCCCACACCTATGTTACATGTAATGCCCCCCAGTATTTGAGGGTCCCGGGCGGACGGAGGGAGAGCGGCGGCTCTGCGGCTGCGCAGACGCGGGGGCAGGTGCCGGAGGCGCGGAGCTCCCTGCGCGCGCAGACTCGAACCCGGGCCGCGCGCAGCTGCCCCGCGCGAAACCCGCGCCTCAGGAACAGAAGCTGGGGCAGGACACGGAGGACAAGCCCGCCCAGACGTGACCTGGGGCCAGAGGGAAAACCCGAGGCGAGGCCCTGCCCTGAGGCAGACCAGCCCGACGGGACCCCCTGTGGTGACTCGGCCCTTGAGCAGGGACAGCGCGGCGACTCGGTGACTCGGCCCGTCGGCTCGTCCAGCAGACGCAGCCTGGTGAGTCTGCCCGCGGGCCGGGTCTCCTGCTCTAGGTCTCGGGCTGGGGGACCGGGCGTGGGGTACGGGCCGGGGTCTCCGGATGGGGGTCCGGCCTCGGCGCAGGCCCGGGGGTGCAGGCGGGGCTCCAGGGGGCCCTCAGGGGCGGCGTGCACAGCCGGGGCCCCACGTGCGCGCAGAGCCCCGCGCTCCGGCCCGCGTCCCTCGCCGTGTCCGCGCTCGTGGCCACCCCTGGCGGCCTCTCCTCCCTGCTTCCGGTCGCCGGGTGCGCGGCTCCGGGGCCCTGCTCCCCCCACCCCTGCGTCGCCGTCCGAGCCGACCGCCCCCGCCGGGCCCTGGGGAGTCCGGCCGCCCTCGCGGCCTCGGAGCTGGGCCTCGGCTCCTGAGCGTCGGGTTGCGCGTCCCGGTTTCGTGCTGACGGGTTCATGACCCCGGGGCGGCCGAGGTCGCGGGTCGGGGCGGCCTCGGGCCTCGGGCCTGGAGACGCCGAGTGGCGGGTGTGGAGGGGTAACCCCCAGGGAGAGCGGTCGCTGTGAACAGTCGATGGATGGAGGACGTGACCATACGGTAGGTGAAGGGCGTGCAAACCCGGCGTCGCCAGCGAAGGTGATTCGATTGTGACTGTTTATGAAGGCTTTTAATTTTTCCGAAGAATGTTAGAAAAAAATTTTTTTTAAGTTTATTGTGTTTGAGAGAGAGACAGAGCGTGAGCAGAGAAGGGGCAGAGAGAGAGGGAGACGCAGAATCCAAAGAGGCTCCAGGCTCTGAGCCGTCGGCACAGAGCCAGACGCGGGGCTCGAACTCGCTAACCGTGAGATCATGGCCTGAGCGGAAGTCGGATCCCAACCGACTGAGCCGCCCAGGCGCCCCCTGCAAAGAGTGTTTTCGATCTAGACTTCTTGCAACGGGAAAGTCTGTGTGCGCGCTGGTGACGGGCCGGGACGCCCGCAGTGCGGAGCGGGGTGGCTGTCCTTCCCCGCTGGGTCTCTGGCGGGACACCCTCCGCGGAGGCGGGTTTGGGTGCTTTGCTCCCGTCCATCCACACGGCGCCCGAGGGAGTCTGTGCCGGGCCTGCGTTCACAGTCCCCGAGGGCGTGGGTCGTTCGCCGATATCCCCCCACGGGTAAGAGCTGCTGCGAATTTTCAGCTCGCCGCTCCGGTCCGGGCCGCTGGGACAAGGCTGCCCCCCTCTCTCCTGCCGGGGCTCAGCCTTGCGACTTTGTCTGGATGGTGTTCCTCCGGCCTGTGTCGTAGTCGTGCAGTGTGGACCCTTCTCGGCTAGGGTGGTGTATCGTTGCTGGATGGATTTTGAAAGGTAATAACCTGGAGGGTTTGGAGACGGCAGGTTGGAATGGAAGAGCTAAAGACAGCCGCACTTCCTGCCCCATGGAGAACTCGTTCTTTCTAGATGCTCAGGTTCGTGAGGGCGGAGCAAAAACTTGATCTCTCGACACCCTGCCCCTGGTGGAGAGCAAACTCACTCCGTCTTTATCTTATCAGAGATTTTGGCGTGTTCCTATTGATCCAGGGAGGAGCTCTGTCAAATACCTAATTGGGAAAAAAGTCTGTTGACGTGGCTGCTCTGAAGTGTGGTGTTGGAGGTCTTTTTCCGTGCAGTTATTGCCAAGCGGAGTGTGTATAAACTCAACTGAGGCGTTATGCTGATATGTTTACTGTGTATATGGAGCGTACCAACTGTACGAATAACTGGAAACTTCTTCTGTCACGTGGGGCCACGTTACACTTATTTTCCAGATCATAAAATACAGTTTTTTTTGTAGTGGATTTGGGAAACACAGAAAGGAAAAACATAAATAAAAACCGCTTGAACATCTACCCTCCACAGTTGGCTTTTAGGGCTATTTTGTACTTCCTATGCCCGTATGTCTGCTTTAGGTGGATGCAGTTTAGGGGATGACCCCTCCCCCACCCCTTAACATGAGATCATGAGATAGTCCCTGGTTTTGCTTTAACACTTTCTGAAAGTTATTCGGTGTACCTGTAAAGTGCATAGGACCTGGATTGAAAACCTGTTTTCCTGGAAAGCAATTGATATTCTTTCTCTTTTAATTTTTTTTAACGTTTATTTTTGAGAGAGAGAGAGAGAGACAGAGACAGAGCACAAGCAGGGGAGGGGCAGAGAGAGAGGGAGACCCAGAATCCGAAGCAGGCTCCAGGCTCTGAGCTGTTGGCATAGAGCGTGACTCGAGGCTCGAACACCGGAATCATGAGATCATGACCTGAGCCGAAGTCGGGGCCTTCACTGGGCCATCCAGGTGCCCTAGTCATCAACATTCTTATAGAGAAATTAGGCAGCGAAGACAAGAAGGAAGACGAAAATAAACACCCCATCATTCTGTCACCTGGACGTTAGGACTGTTGTTTTCCTTACTTTGTATACATTCTCATTCTTCCCATGCAAGTGAGTATTTTTGTTCTTTAATGGCATAATTTTATTACAAGTTAATATATCATGGAATAACTTTTCATACCAAATAATTATATCGCTTCCACTAATTTCCCCTAAGAACATTTATTTTTAATCACAAAGGAAGGAAAACATCTTTCTTTTCGTTTAAGAAAAAAAATCTAATGGCATAACAATATGATTATTAAGGAAAAAATAATCCCCTTAGGTTATCAGAGAAAAAAATACACTATTATAAAGTTCTACCATTCTGAAATATTCTCTTTGCTGTGTATACTTTCAGTTTTTTTTAACCATATATACATATAAATTTTTTTCTCACAAAACTGACACTGTAATATATACTACTCTGTTACTAGATTATTCAAGTATTTGATCACATATTAATAAGAAACATATTTGAGGTTGAATTTTTGAGTATATGCATAATGATTTTATTGTAATAAATCCTTTAAAGTGGGATTATTGGGCCAAAGGATTTGCTGTTTTTAAGGTTTTCTATAGGAATGAGCAAATTCGTTTGTGCAAAGATAGTATCTGTTTGTTTTCTCGCGGGTGGTATTTGAGATGGCTCACTTCTGCGGATCGGGGACAACATTGCGTGCTGTAATTTATTCTCCACATTTGACCATTTGATAGGTGACAACAGTGCACAATATTTGTGTTTTCTCCTTCTAAGTGACCCGTTCGTGTCTTTTGCCCATTATTCTATGGAGGATGTGTCTTGTCTTTCCAAGTGATACCAAGCAGCCATATATGAAAAATACTAACTCTTTGCAGCCATATATGTTGGAAATATTTCCTCTGACTTTTCATTTGCTTTTTAAATTGTTTACGAGATCTTGAGGGTAGGGGAAATCTTAATTGTGATACGTCCCAATCACTTCTGATAAGTCACCTTGAAAAATCAGCTTGGGAAGGAGGTAAGTTTGTTTCAATCTTTCAAAAACCGGGAAAAGGTCAGTGGCAAATAACGGATCTCCAGCCGAAAGTTTTGTTGTTATTGTTTTACTTTTTAACGCTCTTCACACATTTTTAGCGGAAAGAAAAAATCAGATAAACTTCTCTGTTGTGGGAATGGCAGAGGGGTTTTCTGACTGTATAGATGGAAGCCTTACCTCTGTTTCAGTCGGGAGAATGGCCTTGTTTCTCCATGGCTCATGCTGAATCAATCAGTTATATCTCCAGTAGGGTCTGTCTCAAACTTTTCAGAGAATGAGTCTCGTTGTTCCATTTGGATAACTCCCAGTGGGCACGGACTGTGAAACTGTGAGTGTGTGTGTGTGTGTGTGTGTGTGTGTCTAAGTCAGCACAGTGTGACACAGTCCCAGGTTAATGGGATGTCTAAATGTGTTGCTTTGTGGAAATGATTTTAATCACAATTTCCATGTCACTATATTGGTATTATTATACAATTATTTTAGAATTTTGTTTTTAAGTAATCTTTACACCCAGTGTGGGACTTGAACTCACAGCCCTGAGATCAGGAGTCACATGCTCCACTGGCTGAGCCAGCCAGGTGCCCCAAAAGTATTTTAAAGATTTGGGGTGCCCGGGTGACTCAGTCGGTTCAGCGTCCGACTCTCGATTTCAGCTCAGGTCATGACCTCACGGTTCGTGGGTTCGAGCCCCACGTCAGGCTCCGTGCTCACGGTTCATCAAGGCAGAAGAGGCTCTTTCGGTTGATGCCAATTTGGGAGTGATTGCTGATGCAGGCTGGCCCACCCTTTCCCATCATAAAGACTTTAGAGCCAGGGCGGTTCGCTGGTTAGTGCCAGGAATGGATTGGAGCCACGGTTGTAAAGTCTAAGAATGGGTCGAAATGGGGGCCTTCAGTCCCGTTCCATTTCTGTAGACTAGTTCTGTTTGACAGTATTTTCATACCTTTGAATCTAATTATTTAAATCGCACATCATCTTGCCCGAGGCCCGACCACTCCCTGTTGCCTGGTGCCCAGACACTTCTCTGAGTGAAGTTCAGTCTTCTGGTCCAGAGGACAGGTGTCCAAAGAGGTGTCGAAGCCCAAGAGACGAGTGGACAGGTCAGAGCAGGTGATTGGAAAAGGTGAGAGGGGCAGCGAGATGGGCAGAAAGCCCCTCGCCACGACAGACAGATGGCCGGGAGCCGCTCCCTGAACCAGCGAGTGGAGACTGGGGAGAAACTCTCTGGAAGGACAAGAACGGGGATCAGAAGAGGCAGGTGAAGCAGAGACGGCTGCGGCATGGAGCCGTGGAGGGGAGGGGTCCTGGCAGAGCACACTGCGTCCTCAGCGGTTCCCCACGGCAGGTCTGGTCCGCCCCGGCAGCCCCAAGCTGAGGTGGACCACCTGTGCCTTGCAAGCCCGGGCTGTGCTCCAGGGTCAGTGTGCGTGTCCCTGCGCCACCGCCCGCCAGGATCTGTGGCGTGAGCCACACGGAGCCGTGAAGGCACAGCTCCTGGTCGCGTTAGGATGGCTCTCCAGTTGTCAATTCCCAGCTCTTCTCATCGGGCCCAGGGGCACTTCCTCTGTGTTCCGTTTGTCCTTCTCAGAGCCCAGAGTCAAGATGAGGCCACCAAAGCCTGCCTCGCGATGGGCCAAGAGACAGAGAATTGTGGAGTCACTTTTTATACTACCACCGTAGGCTGAAAACTTGGTTTCTTCTCTGGAAAACATTAATATTAATTGTAGTCAGCCCATAATGGCACGGGAGAGTTGAGTTAGGTCTTCTCGCAGACGTGCTTGGGACGGTACCCGAGCCATGGTAAGCCTTCAGTAAATCTTCACCAAGCCTGGCCATTTGGTGGGGGTTTATTAGGGACGATAATACACTGCTCCACGAACAATCTTGTGGCACCGGGACGCAGGATTTAGGCGAGGCGAGCTGACGTGTGCTATTTCTCTTTCCTGAGCTGGGCGTAAAAAAACGTAGTGACGCATAAGCTTCTTTGACAAATAGGTGTTCGAGTGAAATGAATCACCTTGAGATTCCGTATCGTCCAACTCGAACATGTTTAGTTGTGTCATAAAATTCTCAGAATGTTGGCTGGGATAATTCTCTGTGCACGAAGCTGAAAAATGATAGATAATATTTCACTTCACACAACATAAAATTGCTGTACGTTTTGTAGATTCTCTTATCTGAAACTGTGGGATGCACCATCTAGGAGAAATGTATTTCTAGCTAAAATGGTCGTCGTAAAGAACAATCCCAAACCTGTCATTCTAAGCCTACACTTCTCCGGAAGGCTAACGCGCGGTCAGATTTAGCTCCTAACAAGGTGGTCGGTCATGACCCGGCCTTAGGACGGCTGGTGAAAACTGTGGTGAAATTTCCTGAGATTTACAAGATCATTTCACTACAACTCCATATTTTCACGGGAACCCTCCTGCGAAGGTGAAGGATGACCGTGATTCTTTGCGTGGAAACCTGGACAGCGCCGTGTTGGGCTAGGGCAGCCATTCTTTCTTGTGTTTTATTTTCTAAAAAGGCCAATGCTTTTTATTCACTCTTAAGAAATACAAGGTCCAGGGGCGCCTGGGTGGATCAGTTGATGAAACTTTGGACTCTTGATTTCAGCTCCAGTTGTGATCTCCTGGTCGTGAGTTCGAGCCCCGTGGTCGCCTGCTTAAGATTCTCTCTCCTTTCTCTTTGCCCCCACCCCCACTTGCGTGCTCACTCTCTCTTGCTCTCTCTCTCGAAATAAAGAAATAAAATTAAAAAAAAAGAAATACAAGAGAAAAAATGTTCACAGAAAATGTTTGTCGATTTTATTATTGAATTTTTGTTATAAATAAAATTTATACCGTGCAGTTATATAGAAATGATCACACTGTTTGTATTGTGATAATCTGTAGTCTGTGAAATTTATGAGAACTTCCTACAATCTGTTGGATAATGAGGTGGTCCTAAATACACAGAAAGCTTCTTTCCCAACATTTGGGAAAATTATATTGACCAACATCCCATCCCTTAGGGAGTGATGTAGAGGTGACACAGAATACAGACTCTTGTTCCATCTCTCCGACTTCGTAGCTTTCCTAACGTTACACGTAATTCAGCAAGAAGCGTTAAGTAAACTAGATGAAGAAAATCCAGATTTTATAGAGGATTTTTATATTAAGTAAATAACAAATAAAACAACTCCAGGATGGAGACTAGATATTATAAAAATATTATTTTCTTCCATATTAATTTACAATTCTGATATAATTCCAAACAAAATCTAAATGAACTTTTTTGTGGAATTTCATAAATTGATTTTATTTTATTTTATTTTTTTAATGTTTATGTATTTTTGAGAGAGAGAGAGCACACACACACACGCACACACGCACACATGAGTGGGGAGGGGCAGAGAGAGAGGGAGACACAGAATGTGAAGCAGGCTCCAGGCTCTGAGCTGTCAGCACAGAGCCCGATGTGGGGCTCGAACTCACAGACCGTGAGATCATGACCTGAGCCAAAGTCGGACACTTCGCTTAACCAACTGAGCCACCCAGGTGCCCCTCATAAATTTATTTCAAAATAATAGCTTAAAAAAAACTGGGCAAGAATAGCTAAGCAAATCTGTGAATTTTGAAAAAGAAGAGTAATAAAGAGCATTTAACCTACCAGAACACACACACATGCATGTGTGCGTATCACCCCCACCCCACAGACGCTCTTTTGTAAGGCTCTTTAG
Source organism: Paguma larvata (assembly GCA_030068075.1). Classification (NCBI taxonomy): domain Eukaryota; kingdom Metazoa; phylum Chordata; class Mammalia; order Carnivora; family Viverridae; genus Paguma; species Paguma larvata. The sequence continues at coordinate 134,068,933 of CM057828.1, forward strand.
CCAAAAATGTAATGTAACGCATTACCCTGTTTTAATGTAGTTCACAGTCCCCAGATCAACCCTCGTACATGTAAGAAATAACTCCTTCCTTTTAGGATTGTTCTAGTAATAAGTCCAGATGTGCATTTTCCATGAATAGGCTTAATCTTTGATTAAATGTACCCTAATGCTAACACATTCATAGTTGGGTGTATGTAGTATAAAAGTACAGTTTTCAGTTGTATGAGTAACTAGCAATGTGTAAACACACCTTTGAGAATGGGAGCTTAACAATAAAGCAGTTAAAATCACCACTCAGTCTTTCCCAAATAAAATGAGTCAGTGAGTAAACTGCTTAGTCCTACTGTGTTTGGCAAGCTGGGTTACTGACTTTGTCGTGTACAGCACATTCTAGAGAAGATGTTGTAATCGGGAGGAGCCTGTGTAATCACTCTGGCCTTGAAGCTCTCTGGTTTCCTCCCAATTGTTTGCGTAAATGTATACAATACAATAATAACATAGAAGTGCTATAAAGTTATTCATTCATAGGCCTACGTTTCCTTATTTGAGCATATAAAGGTGTTCGATTCGGATTTCTTGACCACAGTCTCTAAAGTGAAAACTCAGGGAAAGCGGAGTGTGTATGGAATGTATTGAATTCTATTTTAATATTACATAAGGCTCTTCGGAGCCCAAGGAGACATTAAAAAGGCAGAGGCACGGAGGCCCTGGTTCACTAATTGGCCGCCCTGGCGGTGGGAGGGCACATTCGAAATTGTTTAATGTACCCCCAGGCTGGGATTTGAGTACAAGAAATGTCTGGCTCATTACGGGTGGTAACTAGCTGAAACCGTCCGAGTCCTGCTTCTCTCCTTATCGAAGGGAAGTGCCCCCGTGGCCACACTGCATAAGCAACATGGCAGGTGGGACCGTTGCACACATGATGGACACGCCATCGGATAACGTGGGCTGGCACTATTAATTGACCTAACCACGGATAACGGAGACCATCATTGTTTCCTTCCGTCCACTTACTCCCCTTTGCAACAACCACTTCTAAAGGTTGAATCTCTTCCAGCTAAGAGCTGATGGTGCAGAAGTCAGTACGACTCTCTCTCTCCCGGGGCACCGACAGCAGTAACTAAGGACTGTTCTGAGGGCAGGGTAGAAAGCAGGGACACCTGGAGAGTGGCTGGAGGTGTGGAAGGGGGCAGCTGGTGAGGCTCCCAAAGGAGCGAATGAACACAGGACTGACTCCGGACAGGGGGTCAGGAGAATCTAGTGGTCCAGGGAGGAGGGCGGGGGACGGCACCCCGGTGCGGAACCCAGCCATCGCGTGTCTGTGCCGGGACTTCAGGTGCCTGGTTAGAGAGACTGCGCCATGACCCAGCTTCTCCCTCCCTTGCCCTGGGCTCACCTTGTTGTGGCCACATGTCCTGCATTCCGGCTGGCAAGGGCTCTTTCCTCTTGCACGGAACTGGCTCAAGACATCCACACGGGAACTCTCTCCCTGCTTCAAGCATCCTTTCAAATCGCACCTGCTCTGTGAGTGCAAGCCAAGCCCTTGCTTACAGTTGCAGCCCTCACTCAACTTTGCCTTGCTTGATCCCTATTCTTGGCTCTGTCTTTTATCTTTCCGGATCACTTTCCACCTTCTCCTGTCCTCTTAGACGTATTTATTCATCCTGTTGCATATTTATATTTGTCTTCACCTGCTAAGACATAAGCCCCCGGGAGCAGGGTCTCTGTCGGTTTTGTCTGCCAGCATATTCCAAACACGTAAGTGGTCCTGCTCACGTAGTAGGAGCCCTGCAAGTATGAGCTGATTGAACAAAAACATTAGGCAGGCCAGGCAGTCTTCTGAAGACATAGAAAAACATGATTTTAAAAGAACTTGGCTTGGACTCAGAGGGGAGACGCCCATACCCACTGCAGTCACAGCACTGCTGTCACGGCTACTGTCATTTGACTAGGAACTGGGTCCTCACTGTCCCGCTGAGAAGACCCCTTCATCACCGTCTGTGCACGGAGCCTCTGGGCTCTTTGTCCGTCACTCACTCCTCGATGGATTTTGCCTAGTCGGCAGAAGGCAGGTGGCCGGAGTAATTTTAGTGGCAGGAAAAGCTGTCAGTGTGCTTTCGGAGTCCCTGAAAGTCAAGACCGAAGGGGGTCGGAATGGGAGCGAGTAGGCCGGTTTGTGGGATCTGCCCTAAAGGACCCGTTCTGTTTCGTTGGCAGAGTCCTTGCTCTGGAGGGGTGCGTCTGCCAGGCGCGTTTCATCTGTTTTCTCGTTAAGCTTTATACCAACTCTTGAAGCTCGAATGCATTATTACTAGCACTTTAAAAATAGGGACATACAAGAGCGTCTGGGTGGCTCAGTCGGTTAAGCATCCAGCTTCGGCTCAGGTCCTGATCTCATGGTTTGTGAGTTTGAGCCCCACGTCGGGCTCCGTGCTGACAGCACGGAACTCACTTCGGATTTTCTGTTTCCCTCTCTCTGCCCCTCTCCTGCTCTCTCTTTCTCTCTCAAAAATAAATAAATAAACATTAAAAAAAAGAAAATAAAGAGCTTGAAACTGAAAGAGGTCAAGTAATTTCCCGAGGGAAAGTCATTTAAGTTAGTAAGTTGTGAAATCAGGTTTTGCACGCAGACAGTTTCATTTTAGGGTCCGTGCTCTGACTCTGCAGGCTTTTGTTTATGCGTAACAGGAGAATGGAAGCTTTCACTTGTGTCTACCAATCAGGCTTAAGGCGCTCCGAGGTTCTCGTCCAAACAATGCCATTCAGGGCCAATCAACTCTAGGCAAAGTATTAAAGGTGGCAGAGTTTATTTGCAAGCATTTGGGTGTCCACGGACCTCTGATCAGTTAAGAGGGAGCCCAGCTGTAGGCTGTGGTATTGACGAAGGATAGACAAATAGACCATTAGAAATAGACTTCTCATTTATAGACTGCTGGGCGCAGAGTTGACACAGCGGGCCAGTGGGGGAAAGACTGACTTTCGGAGTAAATGATAACATTCGACTTCTGGTTATCCATCCAGAAAACCCAAACCCAAACCCGATCTAATTTGATCCCACCTCACACGTACAAAAATCCATATCCGATCGATAAAAGTCTTAGATGTGAAAAACAAAACTTAAAATTTTAGAATGATGCAAAGGAGAATATTGACAGAATCATGAGATTGGGGAAGTATTTTTTAGAAGAAAAAACAAAAACAAAAAACACACCTTTAGGTAAAATATTGAGATATTTGATTACATTTAACTTAAAATATTCTGCTTCTTATACAAAAATTAAAAGACAAGTCATAAGTTAGAAGAAAATTTTGAAACACAAAAATTTGTTGATTTTTTTGAAATCAACAAATGTTGAGAGTCTAGGATATCTATATATTGTTGATAGAACTATATATACAGATATGTTTGTGTGTGCGTGTGCACACGTGTGCGTGTAGGAAAAGGACAAAGGGTGAGGGCATAAAAGACGCAAAGAAGCATTGCGTAGAAGATTTCATAAGTTTCTATGAACCTCAAACTCACTAATAATATCTAACACCTGACAAGATTTTAAAAACTACTGCGTGAGGGCTCTGGGGACATGAACAAGCAGGTTTGGAGGGAGTTGGATATGAGCCAAGTGACGGGCAAAGGACACGTTTCCATTCGTTTATCAGTCTTTACAGTGAGAGAAGCTTCTGTCGAGCCCTCAGGAACCCTGAATGAGTAAACCTCTGGCTTGAGGAATCAGGGAGAGAAGCCTAGAGCAGCCAGGACAGCTGGAGAAGGACAGACAACCCCAGGAAGGAGGGGTACAAAAAGGGGACATCGATTCTGAGCATAAGTGCAGGCCACGCTCCTGCTCAACTTTGAACCCCTCATGCATGGGGTAATCTGATAGCAGCTGCAACAGAGGCTGAAGTAAAATCTGTGTGTCTTGGGTGACAGAGTGATGCTCTGTACACAGTCTGGTGAGGTCCTTGGCTTGCAAACCCGAGAACACCCACCTACTACCGAGCAATGAGAAGATACTTGGAATGTAAACAACGTAGTGGATCCATCCCAAATTATTTCACCTTCGGAGATCCAGGGAAATGTGACCTCCTCTCAAAGGAAGAGAAAAGTAATTGATGCCAGCCCTGAGACGGTAACTTTAAAGCAGTATTAAAACCACACTTGCCGTGGTGAAGGGAAATATACTCCTAACAAATGAAAGGACAGAAAATGCCGATAGGGAAATAGAGAATATGGAAATGACCAAATGGAAAAATGTAGAACCGATAAATAAAATACCTGTAACAATAAATTCACTGGAAGAGCTTACTTGCAGATTAGAGATTACTGCCAAAAGAGCTGTGAACTTGAAGATAGATCAATGAAAATATCAAATTGGAAGATGGGAGGGAAGAAAATTGATGGCATCTCAGGGGACAGTGTAATGGGACTTCTCAGAAGGAAAGGTGACAGAACAAAAAGAGAGTGAGAACGAGACAAAAATACTTGAGGAGATGATGGTCATAGCTTTTCCAAATTCAGTGGAAGACGTAATTGACAATTTATGAATCTCCGTGAACCCCAGACGGGACCAGATCAGGGAGACCCGTGAAGACGCACATCATGGACGGACTGCAGCTGTTCCGCAGTGAGGGGAGCCTGGGTGTCAAGGAGAGAAAGGACAGCTCCCGTAAGGGGGCGAGCCCCAGCAGGACACACTGACCGTCAGAAGCCATGGAGGCCACGGAAGGGCGGAGACAAGTTTTAAATTGGTGAAAGAAGAAACAACACACATGTCAACCCAGAATTCTATGTCCAGTAAAAAGAACCTTTCAAATAAAGACGATTTTCAGAAGAAGTTCAGCTCAAGGAATTTATTTCCATGAGACCTGCACTGCAAGAAATGCTAAACAGAGTAGCTCCCACTGAGGGAGTCGTGCCGGAGGAAAGCTGTGTCTTCAGGAATGAATGAGAAGCACTGGAATTGGGGAACGTGGGGACAACCGTGAAAGGCGTTATTTCTCAATTTCTTTAAAAGCATATGTTTTTTAATTTTTTGCAAATGATTTTTTAAAGTAAATACAATACTGAGTGGGATTTATAAATATGTATGTGATATCTAGGATAAGTAGAGCATAAAAAGTAGCTGGAAAGGGTAATTGGGTTAATACAGTTGCAGATTTCTGTGTTTTATGGGTGGAGGGCACTTGGGTAATCTTTTACCATTATTCTTTAAACTGCACAGATATGAAGTATGTCAAATTAGTTTAGTTTATGGAAAAACAAATCTATCGATCTTAAAGTATCATAAGAAAATGTACTATGTCCAATGAAAAGAAATGAGAATAAAACTTAATATCAGATCTAGGAAACAGGAAATGATAAATACAAGTTTTAATATAATTTTGATTATAATACAGGTATTTGTGTCAAATTCAATAAAATTACCAACTTACAGATTTGATGAAAGAAAAAGATCTAGCAACACATGACCTATAACTGACATATAAAAATATTCAGAGAGGTTGAAAATTACGGTATAGAAATATACAGGTACATTGGGCAAAAATTAAGCAAATGAGTGAAAAATGAATTTTAATTTTTTAATGTTTATTCATTTTTGAGAGGGAGAAAAAGAGAGAGAGAGCAGGGAAGGGGCAGAGAGAGATGGAGACACAGAATCTGAAGCAGGCTCTGGGCTCCGAGCTGTCGGCCCAGAGCTTGATGAGGGGCTTGAACCCATGAACCTCGAGATCATGACCTGAGCTGAAGTTGGACGTTTAATTGACTGAGCCACCCAGGCGCACCGAAAAAGCAATTTTAAAGAAAAATAAAATTTAATTCAAGATAATCACAAAAGACAAAGAAAAAATATAATATACTGGAAAAAATGAATCAAAGATACAGTACTTATGAATGATATAGCCTAAAAATTCAAAAACCAACACTTGATGTAATTATAGAGAAAACAGATTTTATCCAGATTTGTTGGAAAATTTTCAACTCAAACGTATAAAAATACAAAAGATACTAATCACCCAATACCTACCAGTTGCATGTTTGCCTGTGTGTATATATGTATGCACACATGCACATGTATGTGCACTGTCTATAACTTTACATATGAAACCAGAAATTCATACTTCTGCAGCCCATCTGGAACATTCACCAAAAAAGTGGATTCTGTAGTAGGCTACTATGCATATCGTAATACATTTACAGAGAAAATCAACAGCCTAAGTTTACTACAAATATAATCAGACTAGACCTGATTAATAAATGAATACAAAAAGAAAACACCCTTGTTTCAAAAAGCTAAAATCCTACTGCCAGAACACTCCTTGGACTCAAAAGGAAATCCTAAGAACATTACTGAATGTTGAATGACAGAGGAAGTATTACATGTCCAAACGTGAGCTGCCGTGCAAAAGCGATGTCCAGATGGAAGGTTATACATTTAATGACCCATTACAGAGAAGACCGAAAACCAGCTAAATTTTCAAGCCAGCATGAAAAAATGAGTGTCAAAGCAAAATCAAACAAGAAAGAAAGGAATTGTAAGGAGAGAAATCAATAAAATACAGAGGTACGACAGAAGGCGAGTCTTTGAAAAGATTAAATCTTTTCATAGATAATTAAATCTCCAGTACAGCTGATGAGAGAGACAGAGAAAATGCAAACAAAAAAGCCTAGTGAGAGGGGAATTGTAATCACAAGGGTATTTAGTCAAGAATGCAAGGAAATTTAAAAAATTTCAACATCAGCAAGTCTATGAAATTATGAACCTTGAAAAACTACAGGACAAGAGCCTGAGTGTAATCCCTACAGATGAAGAAAATATATTCAAGTCTATTTTGCATTTAAAAATCCTGGGAGGGGCACCTGGATGGCTCAGTCGGTTAAGTGGCCAACTCTAGGTTTCAGCTCAGGTCGTGAACCCGTGGTTTGTAAGATCAAGCCCTGCTTCGGGCTCAGCGCTGACAGTGCAGAGTCTGCTTGGGATTCTCTCTAGTCCTCTGTCTCTCTGCCCCTCCCCTGCTCATGTGCACACTCTCAGTCTCTTTTACACACAATCTCTCTCAAAATAAATTAAAAAAAAAAAAAAACTTAAAAAAAATCCTCAGAAAACTAGAGACGGTTCTTAATTCACTCAATTGATACTTATTGAGGTTCCTACTATGTTCTAGGCTTTCTTTGTGTGCCGAAATATAACTTGGCCTTTAATCCTTTTATTTTCATGTGCTATTAGAAAGACCTGTAGGGAAGCTAATGCACCCACTTACAACTATTATGTAAACATCTTATGAATTGTTAAGTTATGTAACCACCTGTCATTCCTTCGGATACTGATTTCATGTGTCTCCTGTTTGCGTTTATGGATGTCAGCAGAATTAGCACATATATTGAATGTTGTATTGGGATCCTAAAACGAAGACCTGCAGTTATCAGATGAATGGTAGAGCCACAGAAGTGTAAATTTCAAAGGGCGGATGGCTCGTGTGTATGTGTGTAGTTTGTAACTGACCTTTCCTTTCCTCGAAGACCCGGGAGGCATTTCTGGACAGGTTCTTTGTATTTCCTAAGATCAAAAGTGGCTCAAATCTAATTTTTTTGCAGGTGCTAAATAAAATCAGGATGAAGTTAAACAGATGGTCGCACCCCCCTCTTCTCATCTCAGTTAGTCAGCCTGATTAAAATGGTCATTCTTCCAAAACTTGTGTATCTCATGCAAATGTATCAAATATTTCCACAAACCATATGGCCAATATCCTAACTTAAGCATGAGTAGATTTATGTGAGGAGTTGGTATTGGCATCCACTCTAAGAATGTGCTCTCGGAGAGTCTCAGAGGAGTTCTGATGAGTTGTTTTTGTTTGACACACACCTATAAAGTGTAGATACTTTTATTCAGAGTATTAAAAATATTGTCATAATACTGGAAGAATTACTAAGGAGCCATCTGTGGTCCGCACCCCCAAGACTAGTTCACTGTGCCCTTGGCAAAACTGAGAGACTCTGGCACGCACGACAGATTTGTAGTTCAGCTTTAACTAAAATTTTAAAATGTCGTAATAGCTTAAAAATAACTATAATTCTTTTTCTTTGCTTATTTATTCTGAATTTAACCAAACCCCATTCTTTGCGGGGATCTGTGTTGAGCAAGCAGGTGTAGAGTTTTGAATGAATGGGTTGTCAGTTTGTAGTTTGTGCTTCTGTGGCTGACATCTGCTTGAGAGGAATTGAGTACTCAGTCGTCCTAGGCCAACATAGATAGAGCTGTGAAAGTTGAAGAATAAAAACACCGCTACCCCTTCCTTCTTTTCAGACTACAAATTATATATATATATACATATACGTGTATATATATGTATATATATCTCTCACAGACACTCATCTGTGTGATTAGTATGCACGCCCAGGGAAGAGTATTTCACAACTTTACAGCTAGTTTCATCATATTAACCTATTTTAATATTCTAGATCATTTTAAATCTACAGATCTTTGGGAGACTACCAAGAGCTCGTAATATGTTCCAGTGTGGAACATAAATTTGTTCAGCACCTGTGAAAATTGTTTGAATTGCTTGCTGTTGTTTAAAAAAGTCTATTCTGTTAAATCTATTTGAAGTAATTTTGGAGTACAAAACAGGGACTAATTGAGTATGTAAATAAGTGAACTTTTGCACAGCCCTTTGAAACAGGCTGGTGGGAGGAGCCAAGCTGTGGTTCCAGGCTAAAGGAATCCTGGCATCCCTAGTCATTCTGGACAATTCCTTGAGCACTTGAGGTCTGGGGTTCTGTGAAGTTAGGGAGGTGATGAGATCTCACTTTAGGGTAAGGAGTAAACTAGATAACTTACATGTGTAAAGAACTTGTCCCAACAAATGCCTTAGAAGCTCAGTAAATTCCCCCTATCTGTAGGATTGTTGATAAAATACTTTGATAATTGACCATTCATGGAACATTTACTCCACTCATGGAAGATGTGAAGATGGTGTACGTGCCTGGGGGGAGATGGTGTCGCTGAGTCCGTGGCTTTCCATTTCTGGACATCGTTTCAAGATGTCGATGAAAGTGGCTGCCCACATTCAGGAAATTCTTGAGTGAGATCTCTGCGGTATGGGGATTCTTGATTATCAGGTTAATTGAGACTGTCAAATTCTCCCTTAATTGCTCTGAAATTAAATTAACAGTGAATCCCCAGGCAAAGCAAATGTTTAGTTATTCACACAAACATAGGTCACAGGTTCAGTCTCCACCTGACACCCTGGCACACCTCCCTCCTTTGATGAAATTATAAATATGCTCCTACTTAAAGTGTTTAAAGGCCAATTACTGGTCCTTCTTGATTTAAAATGTATAATTGTAAAACAAATTGATATTTAGTCAAATATTTTATTGAAGTAATTTAAAAATGTTTTTTAAAATATACGACTAATGTATTAGAAATGTTATATAATGTCCAGGTTTAAAAAAAATATTTATTTATTTATTTGGAGAGAGAAAGAGAGAGAGAGAGAGAGAGCATGTGCACAAGTGGGGAGGGGGCAGAGAGAGGGAGAGAGAGAGACTCTCAAGCAGACTCCATGCTGTCAGTGCAGAGCTCAACACAGAGTTCAGGCTTACAGACCTCGAGATCATGACCTGAGCTGAAACCCAGAGTCAGATGCTCAGCCGACTGAGCCACCCAGGGGCCCCTCTGAGGATTTTTAAATGCTAAACAGACTTGAATATATTTTCTTCAGCTGGCCCAGAGCTCGATCTCACAAGGAGAGATCATGACCTGAGCTGAAATCCAGAATTGGATGCTTAACTGACTGAGCCATCCAGGCACCCCTAATGTCCAGTTTTATTAACTAATCACGTAGTCTAAGTTCAGTGCCCCTGTGGCTACTTTCGAAGCATTCCAAAATAAAAAATTTAAGACCTTCAAAAGTCAGTGGTGCAGAAAAAAATGTAGAGAAACCACACTTTTCAGGGTACTCGTCTTATTCTTTATCTCCCTCACGTCACTAAGGTTCTACAGCGTCATCTTGATCATGAAAGTTATCAGCAGAAGAAGAGAATATTTTTCTGATGCTCATATGTTGAGTCATTTATTCCTGCCATCATATAGATCCTATATCAGGCCCAAATCTCTGGAGTTACTTCTGATTTAAAGGGGGCTCAGTAGGTTGAGCATCCCACTCTTGATTTCGGCTCAGGTCATGATCTCACATTTGTGAGATCGAGCCCTGCACTGGGCTCTGTGCTGAGGGTGGAGCCTGCTTAAGATTCTTTCCCTCTGCCTCTCTCTTCTTCGAGCACACTCTGTCTCTAAAAAACATGAATAAATAAATACATAAAGATTATAATCAGTTTTTCCTACTGGGACTGAGCCCGATGGCTCACTTTATACACACCATTGCCATGTAACTGATGCATTCAGTGCAGTTAGCCTGTTTCCTCCGAGGGTCTTATGTTCAGAGGCAGAAAACTCTTACCTCGGGCTGCTGTAACAGAAATACCATGAACTGGGCAACTTGTAATGGCAGACATTTAGTTTCCATGGTTCTAGAGGCTGGAAAGTCATAGATCAGGGTGCCAGCGTGGTGGAATTCCCACAAGAGCTCTCTCGTAATTTGCAGAAGATCAGCTCATTTCACGTGGCTGAGAACAGTGAGAGGAAGCAAGCTGTCTCCTGACTCATATAGGGGCACTAACCCCATCAGGAGGCTCCGTCCCCCCAACCTTATCTAATCCTAATTACTTCCCAAAGTCTCCACCTCCCAGTACTATCACATTGGTGTTTTGACAGGAATTTGGGGGGACACAAATACTCAGTCCAAAGCAAGCACCTTTCAAACCGTTGTGGTCGTATGTTCTGTCAAACCATCAAGCCGTTGTCCCCTTACCTGATTCACGGTCCGTGGAGATCCACCATTTTGGTCATTCAAACCCACTAGGTGGATAGGAGCCATGAGCCAGAATAGGCGCATTGAAAATATCCTCAGTCATGTGATGGTGGTACCTCGAACCCTGTGGGAATGATATTGCTGGGGTACCCAGTTGCAGATTTCAGGAACTGACTGTTCTAGAAGATACAAAAGTGGTGTGGTGAAGATAGTGACAAGGAAGGCAGTGCGTGCTGATGACTTTATCCTCCGGGAAAAGTGGAGGCTCTTTAGGCTCAAGGCGATGCTGTCATGAGGTCATCTTAGCTGCAGTTTAGTTACTGACTTTCTGACTTACCCGAGGCTGGGGGACTGAGTCTTCCTTCGTTATCAGGAGACCAGAGCTCCTCCTGAGCATATGAACCATCTCCATCGACAACTGACTCAGATGAATCTGGCTGTCCTGAGCGTGCATCCTGTCTACCTCGAAAGTTGACTCAACTCTACCAAGCCATCTGTCTGTCTTCCAGGTGATTTCCGTGTTTCCATCAACGTGACCCAGTCTCTCAGACTTTGGAAGTTCCAAAATCCACTTTCCGGCTCAGTCCCAACCTGAAAAGCAGCGTGTGCAGGTGGCCGGCTTCCCCAGTCAGGGACTCTAATCTTTACGCATGGAGACGTGCTCATGACAGGATCTGGAACCAGTCATCATCATACGGGCTGCCGACGTTCGTATTATTTAGAAACCCCTGGGCGTGTGAAACAGGAAGATAGCCACTCAGGTCATTCAAACTGGCGCATGTCTGTCACGGGACATTTTCTCTGCTTCCCGAAATAGAGCTCAACCCCTCTTCCAGAACCCAGTGCAGAATATGCGACTCGCGTTGGGAGAGTCAGCCCAGAGCACTTCCTAACTTTGTTTTGGTAAGCTTGTGGTACCACGATTCATGTCTTTTGCAAGCTATGAGCTCGGGGTGGTAAGCAGTGTTCACACCTCCTATCTGCTCTTCATATCGCATGACTGAACCAATGAGCGACCTCTCACACCCTTCGCAATAGTAGATTAATGCGAGATAAATACGGTTCAGAATAGGCTTCACTGAGCTGGAGGAGCATTTGGCTGCAGTTGGGAGTTAGCCGGTCACCTGTGGAACCCACAGAGGGACACCTCTTTCAAAGCCTGCGTGCTTTCCTGCACGCATCACGAGACCATGGCGACTACGTCTGCTTTTTATTTCTATTTTTATTTTTTATTTGTTTATTTTTTAAATGACAAGAATAATAAATCGGTCTTGGGGATGAGTGGTCATTTTAATCATGAACTTTCCAGATCCTGGATGGAGAGTTCTGAGTAGCGGAGCCTAGTGGCTCAGTGCAGCATGCCCCCTTAGATGGCCCCTGTCCCCCTGGGGAGCCTCCTCTCCTTTCCCTGCTGGGCCCCTTCTTGTGATCAGTCTATTGTCCAAACCCGGGGCGTGGCTCCTTTTTCCTGCTCTCATCACTCTGAGGACTGGTCCCAAGCCCGCTTCCCACGGTGGGCTCCACTTTCCCTGAGAGCTTTGCCCTCCCCTGCAGACTGGACCCCGCTATGACCGTTAACTGGGTTGTCGTAATGGTTGAGGGAGGTCCTGAGAGCAGGTGTCCCACTGTAGAACGTAGGTCCGGGGTCAGTGAACACAGCTGACTTTCCTTTTTTCCGCCTCCTGCTGGCACCTCCCCTCCTTGTGGACGCCAGCGTCATAGGTGCGCACAGCTTCCGCTTACCCCACTGAATAACATTGTCTGCGTGTATCCATTCGCTCGCTGAAGAATATTTTGGTTGCTTCCAAGTTTTGGCAGTTATGAATAAAGCTGCTATAAACATCTCTTTCATTTCTTAAAAAATTTTGCAGCTCAAGGCAGGTGGCATTTAATTCTTTGCGTCCCTCCCCACCCCCACCCCCCAGGCGTGTTCTCTTCTGCCTGGGAACGCAGCCCCTGGATTTCGAGCGCTATAAAAAGACCTCTCAGAAGGAAAGTGGTTGCGCAGGGTTCCTGACGAATGGAAGGGATGATCCCGTTCCATTTGGTCTGGAAGACAGGCTTCTCCTCTGAGGCCCCAGGACATCGCCTCTGCCCCCTGCGGGGTGCCAGGTCCCACTGGAGAGACGCTTACAGCAGGGTCTCCACTCTGCTCTCGGCCTGGGCGGAACACAGCCACGAGTGTGCGAATCTTGGGGTGTCCCCCAGGAATATCTGACAGCTGACACGCAGAAGGTATAGGCGTGCATATTTTCTGTTTGTGTAGACGCACAAGATCTATCGCTCTGTTTGTGCACAGTTTCACATTCCAAGAGGAGCATCGGCCGGGTACCCTTGTAGGACCCGGCTTTGCAGGCCAGCCTGACTTGTGTCTCCTGATTGGGTTTCTGATACTCATTCCCCATGGTCCCTGCTATTCTTAGATTGAAGCTGGCCTCGGCTGTAGTCGGTCACTGTCCACTCTGAGTCTGTGAAATGTATTTCTTGTTTCACATTTTCCCATACTAATCATGATCCTCTGTTAAAAACACAAAACCATCAATACGTGCTCATTGCAGACAATTTAGAAAAAAATAGTTTAAAAAGTCATCAATAACCTATAACCGTGCTCTTATATAATGAGGTTCTGCACCTCTGCGTATCCACTAAACGAGGGTCCTGTCTGTCTTTTGTGTCATTGGTTCTTTACTCAGGACACAGTCATGCTTATGATATTAATGATTTTCATTATCAGCAAGAAAACAATTGCTTGGTTTCCCTCCCTCCTGAAGCTACAAAGAAAAGCTATAAATAAATTAATCTTGAAAAGTTCGGGATAAAGTGCCAGCGTCGTCGGAACATTTTCGGATACTTGGTTGGCTAACTGGCAGGTTGGTTTAATGATCTCTCATTGCCTCCCTTCCTCGGAGGAGTAGACATGCCGCGCTCACGAGTTGGTATCATTATCGTCTCTCAAAGGTGAGGGGCGTGTATGCATTCTGAGAATGCTGGTGTTTTAACTGAGGAAGAAACGTTTGAGCAACTCCTGAGCATAGAAGGCATTCGTCGTGTTCTTAAAATAAAACAAAGTACCTCTTGGTTTAAACTTCTTTCCCCTCTTCTGGAGGCCGGTTGCATTCTGTTCGACTCTCCCTTTACCTGTCAGTAGGCACGAATGTATATTCCAAATGTGCTCTGAGCTATTGAATAAAATATATATAGCACATTAGGAAAAGAGTGCTACTCTTAGGAAATTCTTTTCCTTAAAAGGGAAATTGTATATAGGCACTTTCTCGCCTCTACACACCTCTACTAATAGGCATTTCCAGGCGCTGCTTTGGAATCTTCAAAAGTCTCCTGATGAGATTCTTCTATATATGGTTTGACTTCAAGTCAGATGCAGAATTTCTCTCTTCCTTAAAGGAAGTAGCTTCAGGGAAAATGAAGACCTAGAAGTACAAACCAGCACTCTCATCCAGTCCTGGGCAGACAGCTGTCTGTCTGTCCTTAGCAAATGTCGCGTCTTTCCTTCCTTCTCCCCAAGTCTCTTCCATTCAGCAGCAAATCTGACCATCGCAAAGTTTTTTTTGGGGGGGGCATAGTTGTTTTGGGGAGTTTTTGTGGATTATTTTTTTTAGGTAGTACCATTGTCATTTTTTAAACAACTTTTATCAGAGCAGCAAAACCAAGCTTAGGCTAATCTTGTGTTCTGAGAAGGAATTCAGGACACACCTGCTCCGTGACTTTCTGGTCTGTTGTGCAGAATTCTCAAACCCGGCTCACAGAAAACCCAGTTGCTTTCCTCATTCTTAAATGAATTGCTCTGTAATTTGTGTTGGGGGCAGAAAAGCCAAAAGCAGTACCCTCTGTATCTGCAGGTAAACCCTCATGTGTTTTAGAATTTGCCATGGTCGGTTGTTGCACTTGGTGAGCCTCCCAGGTTTTTTTTTTTTTTTTTAATCCGGTTCTGAAGACACGTACATCCCGGGAAAACCAGCTGGGAAGACCCGCAGCCCCTAAACCGGCCAGGGGTCCAAGCACGCCCCTGAGCGGGCTTTCCGTGCTTCTCTTTCCTCTCGAGTGCAGAAAGTCACTGCATTTCAGCTAAAATCCGTCAGCCTTGGAAGGATTCCCACAACTTCTGAATGTCTGCTCTGCGATACCCATCCATCTTTCACTTTGGATAGTTTGAGGTCAAAATACCCATTTACCAGTTACACCAATATTGTACTGCCTCAGAATCAGAAGAAAGATGGATAGCGCTAAATGTTCTTAGAGGAGAGGGAGCCCAGTGGTTATTGTATCCCTCCCCAAATTTACTTTCCTTGATCTTAGATCAAAAGACCTATAGAGTCAGTTTCACTCATTCTTATTATGTTGTATTTCTCTCATAGATAAAGTATTCCTTACAAATACTGTGTCCTTAAACATGGTGGGGTTAACTAATCAGCATATAATATGAACACAATAATGCTAATGATATTAACAGTTTAGCATTGCTTTATTATCATGAGGATGACAGTAATTTTTGATTATTGATATGTGTAGAGTTTTTATATACTATTGTAAAGAATGACACACAGGACATTGTCCCTTCATAAATAAGGCATAAAAGTCAGCCAGGCCACTGTCCCTGCCATTGATGTTGTACTCGAGGTACAAAGTTTGTTCCTGGTCCTATTTCTGCATTTTCTTTCTTTCTTCCTTCCTTCCTCCCTCCCTCCTCCCCTCCTTCCCCTCCCTCCCTCCCCCTCCCTCCCTCCTCCCTCCCCTCCCCTCCCCTCCCCTCCCCTCCCCTCCCTCCCCTCCCTCCCTCCCCTCCCTCCCCTCCCCTCCCCTCCCCTCCCTCCCTCCCTCCTCTCCTCTCCTCTCCTCTCCTGTCCTTCTATCAGCATTTCTTGGAAGAGAAGATCCCACCTTCTGGAGAGATGGTTGTAAGAACCTGCACTGGTTGGTACACCTGATTCGGAGAGTGAACCCTTCAAAACTATGAACACTTTGTATGACTGTATGTGTCTGCTTGCTAATGTACCTGTGCCTTTTTATCTGTATCTATATATCTATATCTGCATCTATATGTATCTATCTACCTGTCAATCATCTACCTGGCAGAAATTGATCTAAGATTTACATACATTAAAATAATGAAGAATCTAGGCTATAGGAATGCCCTCATTGTAAACATATGAAAAAGACACAAAACAGTGCTTTGCAGATACTGGACAGCTGTCAGCATAGTGTAAAGATCCTGGAGGAGAGAGAAACAAACAAGATAAGACCTAAAATTGCCTCAGATCACAGCCTGGAGGCAGTTTCCAGAGCACTCCCTGCAGGGAGAGGAGACTGAAACAAAGCCCGGAGGTCTGGCTGAATTGAGGAAACTGGAGAATGGAATTTAGGAGGCCAAGGTGGCTAGAATCCTCGGGGCAGAGTTCTGTGGAGAAGGGGCTGCGCAGAGCAAGTTGCTGAGGTCTTCAGTGGGTCTTCTGTGACCTCGGGCTGAGAACCGACCTGCATGTCCGGAGTTGGGAGAAACCACGTCCAGGAAGCGGCAGACCCAGCATTTCTGGACCTGGCTCGGTGCTGGTAAGAGCCTGTGCTCCACCGGCCCGAGTGGAAAGCACGCGGAAGAGATGGGGGCTTGGTTAAGTCCTAAGAAGGGTCACGTCTTAATTGTGGGGCTAACAGTCCTAGTGTGAAGGCTGTTATCGGCCCTGGCCCACCAAAAGCGATTTCATAGAAGTTAACATGGCTGCAGTAGTGTAAATGCATGTCAGGACTCAGGCACATTCTCTTTAAAAGAGTACAACAGAACCCAGCACTCAACAATGTGAAGTTCTCAGTGTGCAGTGACCAATGAAAACTTAGCAGGCATAGAAAGAAGAAAGATATGAGTCATTATAGGAGAAAAATTAATCCGTGAAAAGAGATCTTGACATGACAAAGATGATGGGAGGAGCAGAAAAACTTAATACAGCTGTTGCTGATCCTGAAAATATGTCAGATAATGCAAAGGAAAAGATGGATATAATGAAGACAGTGATGGAAGGCTTAACAAGATCTAATTGGAACATCCAGGGATCAAAAATTGTAGCCTTTGAAGCTGGTTTGCAGGAGTGAGAACATAATACTTGTACATCTTTCTAAGACAAGGACTAAAAATCCTAATATTGACAGAGCAACTAAACTGGCTCAAGCTGGACTCTAAATATTCTAGTTTTAGATACAACCTTTGACCTTTCACCAGACTCCTTCTCCTCAGAGAATCTGGCCCAGCAAACCCACCGATTGTTAGATACTGTGTTCTTTTTTTTTTTTTTTTTAAGTTTATTTATTTTGAGAGAGAGAGAAAGAACGTGAGAGGGTCAGGGGCAGAGACAGAGGAGAGAGTATCCCAAGCAGGCTCCACACGGTGAGCACAGAGCCCCATGCATGGCTCAATCCCATGAACTGTGAGATCATGACCTGAGCAGAAACCATGAGTCAGATGCTTAGCCCACTGAGCACCCAGGCGCCCCCATTCAAGTTCTTTCCAGGCAATGTTGTCTCTCAACTTGCTCCACACATGCAACGTTTTTATGTAAGGTTAAAGCGTTCCTTCCCTCTCACCTGTGTGTGTGTGTGTGTGTGTGTGTGAGTGGTGTATGTGGGGCATACGTGTGTGTGGTGTGTGTGCGTGTGCACACGTGTTGTATGTATATGCATGTGTATTGTGTGTGGTGTGAGTGGCACAGGGCACACATGCATGTTACATGTTGGTTTGTATGTATGTTGTGTGTATATGTGTAGAGTGTGTGTATGTTGTGTGGTGTGTGGGGAGTTGCATATGTGCGTGAGTGTGTCGTGTGTGCTCATGTATTGTGTCAGTGGTCTGCGGCATACCTGGGTGCGGATGCGTGTGCATGTATGTGGCGTGTGCACGTATTGTGTGTGCATGTGTGTGGTGTGTGCGTATGTGTCTGTTATTCCCCCCGGCTAGCTCCTGCTGGCTCCCCCTGGGCCTCATGAGAAGCGTTCTCCACTTAATCAGAACTCCTCGCACTTTCTTTTAAATGCTGTTCATGTGTGTGCAACACACAAGACTGTGATCCTTTGACAGAAGGGTCATGTTTGTCGCTGTCCCCCAGCGCTTGCTGTCTTAGGTGGAACATGGCATCTTCATGCCATCGTTAGTCACCATGAGACTTGGCAAGACACAGCTCAGTTTGGAATCTCGAACCCACCAAACCATGAACAAATCCCAAGTCCTGAGCCATGTTAACATTCACTTGGGTGGTGGTGTCCAAAGAGAGGGGAGACAGGGAGGGGCGGAACAACCTTCCCGTGTGGGAAGTGGCTGCGAAAATGTCAGTGATACTCTGTGCAGGATGACCTTTCTGCTTTTTCCTAATCACCTTTTCTCATTGAATATGCTTCCTTTTAGTGGTAGAAATGATTAAATCTTGTAGTTTTACTGAGGATTATTTTAGTTTATTGTCTCATGACCCAGATGGGAGGTTTATTGTGCTGCAGTATTTCTAGTTTGTTTTGAAAAATAGTTGGTTCAGCCAAAATATGATTTGACAGTGCACTTTGGGTTAAAACAGTTTCTTTCTGGGCTTTGCTAGTTTTCTCCATCACAGGTCATTTATAGAGGTCTCTTATTTAGGCAGTGACTTTTTTTCTTCTTAAAGCACTGCTGTCAAATTCACATTATCATTATCACCACAAACTCTTTCTGTCCAGGCTGTTCAAGAAACGCTATTGCCTGAGGCAAAGAGCGAGTTGACTGTCTTTCCCGAAGGAAAACACCAGAAAAATCATTTATCACTTCATCCTTTTCCTTATCAAGGATTTCTCCTCACAGACTGAGGCTTGTCCCTGAGGCTCTTTGGAAATCGACAATTCAGGAAGAATCGATGGGGAGCTGCATTTTTGATGGATGGACCATTAGAAAATTCTCTGGCATTCTTCCCATGACCTTTTCTGAAGACAGATAAATAGCCTTCCAAAGGTTGCATTTTATTTTATGTTCAAAAAAAAAAAAAAAAAACAAACCTAGCCAGTCAAAGTGTGTTAGAAACAACCGAGTTACAGTCAGCTCTTTCACAGTATGAAAAAAAATAAAGGAGAAAAGAGAGTGCAACTTAGGGATGTCTTCTGGAAGAGAGAGATTTACAAACTCAGAAACTTCAGTACAACAGGGCTCTGACACACAGGGTGCGGAGAAGTCACAGAAGCTCTCCGTTTGCGTGACGGCGATTTCTAACACCATATCCGCCCCATTAGCTACTTTGTGCTTGATAAATCTAATTTTAATGTCGCCCTGCCTGTGTGTATCTAACACTGTGCAGTTACCATTGGGACGTCTTTAATTTCACGGCCTGTGCTATATTACAGAAGACAAAATTAAGGACATCAAAACAACACCATACCGAGAAGATGAAGCATGGCCTCAGGAAAGTCTCAGGATGTACATTCACTGAGGCCAGAGCAAACGTGAGGGGCTGTTACGGGAGTCGGGAAGAAGTTCGTACAGTTTCTTACAGGATTCAAATATGCAGATGGAAAAAAGCATCTTGAAGAATGTAAATAATATAGAAAACAGGTGGACCTGTAGAATGGGCGGAACCAAAGCATGGTCAGTGATGGAACAGATGCTTCTGAAGAAGCAGAGAAGAGGTGACGAGGTACAACGAGGAAAACACTGGGCTGTCAGTGAATCACATTCCCAGATTCTACCCATAAGTCGGTCAGAACTAAGACATCTTGAAATGTTTAAAGTGTAATTTTATTTAACTGTTTTTTTTTGTTTTGTTCTCTTGTGACGTGTTCTGTAGAATTGAGGCAAAGTGGAAAGACGGATTCTTGTGTTCCACCACAGTGAGATTTCACATGGATTTGCCACATACATTAATGCCTTTAACCAAACCAATAGTAGATCCTGTGTCTCGAGTGTTTACTGCGTTATCCACTTTCCATGCTGTGCCTCCCTTCTTCACTCCCTTGATAATCCTAGGGTGACTGAGTCGTTATTTTGTCCACTTAATAACGTCACACGGTGATTGTACTGATGACTGCAAGAGTTTTTAAGAACGCTTCAGGAGGCGGTTTGATCATAGAGCATCTCAGATGCCTATCTTGAGAGACTTGCTGTCAGTGTTTTTCATGTCACCTATTGTCTTCATAAATTCACCAACAAATCCCCAGCCCAATTAAAGATGAGGAAATAGACAATTACAATCTTCTGGTAAATAGTCTCCGTTGCAACAAAAATTGACGCAAATTATCTACAAAAAGTAATGGAAGCTATGGCAAAAAGCACTTTACATAAGAGACACTGGCTGTGTCTACAAAATTCTGCAACTCAAGTGAAAAGAAAAACTAGCAAGCTTTCCAAGAATGAGATAAAACCCTAAACATAATATATTTTTGGCAAAAATCCAAAGAACAAGAAATAATTTTCCACTTGCGACACCTGTAAATAAAACTCTCTATAACCCTGAAAGGGTCTTCACTGTATTTGTGATGAGTTAGTTGAATGGTATAAATGGGGAAAAAAATTCTTTCCCACGTATAGGTGTTCATTTTTTTATTGATGTTTTCTCTGAGTCACTAATTAAAGTGAAACATATTTTCCAAAATGAAAGTATTTCTTAGAATTTCAAATAGATTTTGCAAATTTTAAATCATCATGTTCCAGCTTCATTTTCTTGAAATCATCATTAAATGCAGATTATGGGCTTGGCACTGGGTAAAGGGAAGGAAAAATATTACAAAAGGAGCTGTTCACAGGACTCCAATGTAATAAAAAGGCAAGTTTGCAACGGAAGGGGGTTAGAGACACATGACAATATGAAATGCTACTTGTTATGGGAGAAGATTACTGCTTCCCTCATAGACCGTCAGACATTTTCCTGTGTCCTGAGTGTTGAGACCGTGATTATTTGAGTCTTTTTCTGTAAAGATTTGTGATTACAAGTAAGAAATTTAGTAATACTAACATTTTACATGACTGAAGTTCAGAACACCTGGAAATAGTATTTTCTGCCCTAGAGAAGCAATAGGAAAGAAGAGACTTCACACATTATATAGCCTCTAGCCATGGGTTCAAATGTTGTCAGAGGCTGTTTAGGGAGAGAGTGAGCTCTCTGTTATTATTTAGAGAGATTCATAATTCCATCACATTGTCCATATAAAAATACATCCATCAAGAGACTGGTAGAAGTAGCAAAGAGGAAAAGGGGGTGCCTGGGTGGCTCAGTTCGTTAAACGTCTGACTCTTGATTTCAGCTCAGGTCATGATCTCACGGTTTGTGAGTTTGAGCCGTGCCTCAGGCTCTGTACTGACTGTGTGGAGCCTGCTCGGGATTCTCTCTCCTCTCTCCCTCTCACTCTGCTCCTCTGCTGCTCTCTCTCTCTCTCACAAATAAATAACATTAAAAAAATTTTTTTTAAAAGAGGAAAATATAAGAGAGAAAAAGAACCAGACCCAGTTAGTCCTAACATGGGGAGGGGTTAGGTCAAGGCTGTGGCTCTCGTGCAGGGTGGGCACGGGGTCTCTTGTTAACACGTGGTCAGCGTGTGTTTAGAGAACCACCTGGAGCAGGAGGATGCTGGTGGCACTAGTCAGTCTGCCCCACTAATCAGTCAGACCTTTTGTGAATCAAGCCCCTCTCGGGGGATCGCGCCTCCCACCTCTAGCGTCTCTGGCTATTCCTTCCCGCCCTGAGGAACCTTCTCTTCCCAGGAAGCTCCGGGAAGCAGAGCGCGGTGCTTTCCTCTTCCTGCATTCCCAGGGCTGATCCATGGCCCCCGTGCTTTCTCACCTCGCCCTGCCGCACCATCCCCACATCTATCGTTTTATCCAGCTCTGTTCTCGACAAAAATCCCATATTTTGGAGCAGTGTTTTCCAAAATGTAATCATTTGAATGTTAGTTTTATAAAAGCTCAATGCGTCCTTGCTTTCCAACAACAGACAAATGAGTTCTGAATAGTTCAGTGCCTATTCACAATGTATATTCACAAGTTCAAGAGTCTGAGAACTCGCTGGGCAGAAACATACTTGGTATCTTAAATTCTTCCAGTTTAAAATTTTTTTTTAATATTTTTTAATGTTTTATTTACTTTAAGAGAGAGAGAGAGAGAGAGAGAATCCCAAGGAGACTCTGTGCTGTTAGCACAGAGCCCGACTACTAGTTTCGATCTTACCAACCATGAGACCATGACCTGAGCCAAAACTACAGAGTCTGACACTTAACTGACTGAGCCACGCAGGCGCCCCCATTCGAGTTTTTCTACACAGTTACGTGGCCGTGGACGGACTCAGCCCGAGTGCTACAGATTGCGGTCTGGGAGAAGCCGAGTTCCAGTTCCGTGATGCTGTCGCCATTCACAAATCCTCATGAGAAACACAGAAGTCCTGAAGCCTGGGGGAGCATCTTCAGGTTTCTGAAAACTTAGTGATACCAGTAAAGTACTGAGACCATAAAACACCCAGCTTCCTTTTCTCCGTCGGCGCTTTCCTTTCCAGCCGCTAATGTGTTTGGAGGATGTGCACGACCAGTGTACGTCAGAGGCTGTGTTTGCGGAGGGGAGATGTAGAGGCGTGATCAGGTCACCTGAGATATTGGGGGGTACGAGCTGGGAATAATGGGGAGCCCCAGCAGGCTAAGAGAAGAGGCCTCGAGAAAACATGTCAGAGTATCTTTAATCAGTGGGATGACAGTGGCGGTGGGCTTTCCTGTGGCGCCAGGTGACTCATGTAGCCTCCCTGGCCCCGTGCACTCAGAGAAAGTCTCTAATCAGCCAGGAGCAAGTAAAGACTTCGTTTCGTCCTGCTTCATAGAGTGTGCGTGACCGTGAGGCTCCTTGGGGCGAAGTCCGTGCAGGGAGGATGATGGAAGCTGGGAAGGCCCCTCCGGTTAGGAGGGCAAGTAGTCGTGTCTCGTTGAGCCTATTGAAATGCACCAGAGGCGGTTAGTTTCAGGTGCTGTTTCATGGGATGATGACTAATCATCGTCGTCACCAGGGAGCAAAACACAGCTTTGTCTTCACTGTGGTCTCACTGGCTCAGGAATGAGAGGGCGTGCTGGGGCCTCGCTGGGTGAGGGCTGGAGGTCAGCGAGAAACGCCCATCGGCTCGCCGAGAGCACGGAGAACTGCGCCCCGTGATTCACTCGTCAGCACTGACCAGAAATCTGCTCATTATCCCGTAAACGGCTCTTCCGGTGACTGCTGGAGCGTGTTTTCAGGAAGGGGTGGTGCGCGTACGGTGTTCTGTTTTAAATATTTATGGCATTTTGTCGTTCAGGCCGTGGCGCCCTTTGGGGTCCAGTGCGTCTCTCTGTTCCTTTACAAAGCTCTTTAGTGCTCGTGCAGCGGTACTCGCTGAGCACTTACTATGTGCCCTCAAGTGCAGTCTCTCGTTTGTCCCTCACACGGCTCCGAGGAGGGCAGTACCGTGATCGTCACGATCTTACAGGTCAGACGGCTTGTGCTGGCCCGGCTCATGCCCGTCTCCAGGCCAAGGATTCTTTTCCTGCCCTGTAAAATACATCCTCAAGAAAGAAATGCATAACTCTCCTGCGTCTAGACCCTGATGTCGCCTCATTATTTGCCTGTGTTTTGCACAGAATGTCTCCTCAACCAAGTCCCAGATTGTTAAAATGTGAACGTTAGCCAGTGGCTAATTTGTTGAATAATTCTGTCTAAGGTTGTTAATAATAAAACACATCATCAAACATTTGGAAAAATCATTCATTAATCGAAAAAGGAAAAATAGGAGAAAGAATATAGCAGTGTTTTATCATGGCCAATTTGAGACAGCTTGTGGCTTTTTTTTTTTTTTCATCTCTAGTATAGCTCCAATTACTGAGATATTTAAAAGGCCAGTTTAAGAAAAGTCAACGTATTGAAAAGAAAGTAAAGAAAAACCATTCAGGCCTGTTCAAACAGTATCCCTTTGCAAATGGGCGTCTGCAATTGTTAAGCCTTATGAAAACAGCAACTATTGAATTTATAGTTCACTTCAATTTCAGAATTTGCTAAAGCAATGACACAGAACTGCTTTGCTGTGTGTTTTAAAGATCTTAGTTTCTCTTGTTTTTCGTGGTGTTTTGCGTACAATACCGTTAGACATTAAATGGCAAACAAAAATTATGCCTTTGGGGCACCTGGCTGGCTCAGTCGGTTAAGTGTCTGACTTCTGCTCAGGTCATGATCTCACAGTTCATGGGTTTGAGCTCCACGTTGGACTCTGTGCTGACAGTATGGAGCCCACGTGGGATCCTCTGACCCCCTCTCCTTGCCCCTCTCATGCTTGTACACTCTCTCTCTCTCTCTCAAAAGTGAATAAACATTAAAAAAAATTACCCCGTAGTCTAAAGAGGCAATCCAGTATGGTGTTTATGGCTGAGCTCTGGGTGGCACCCGGGATGGCATTCCCGCCCAAACACCTGTCATTTGTCTGTTGAGGGGTGAGATTCTCCTCAAACCTCAGCACGGAGGGCAATACCGCTTCGCAGGCTCTAAGGTGAGCGGGAGAACGCCCCGGAGGGACGACCTGCCCTGGCCGGCTCGCCGGCGGTCCTTGCGGCCTTTGGTTACTGCAGGGACCGTTCGTCCGAGCACCGGAACTACGAGTGACTAAGATGGCACGTCTCCAGGGCTGTGCCACTTAGGAAGGTCCGTGACGGTCCACTTCTTGTAAATACAGTCATTTCAACGTCGTATAGGTAGAATTGAATGACTGAAAATTTTTTGTTTCTAAAACTTCATGCGTGTTTAGAATGACACATTTCAGAAAAAGAAATCGAGAAGGAAAAACCCTGTGCACGCCATCCACTCTCCACCATCCTACATGTCGACGTCTTCTCGGGTTCTCTGGTGGGTGGGGCATTCCTCGACACTCTGGTCTTAGTTTAAAGTTTTCTTCTCTCTTTCCTAGCTATGGCTCCTTCCCTGAGAGAAGTCATTTTGCTCTACTTTCCTTCGCCTGACACATCAACGCTCACCTTGAGAAAGAAGTTCAGGCAGCTGGCCAGATCACGTGCCGTTTGTCTATGTCAATATTTACGCTGCCTCTTCTCTGAGTCTACTCAAGTTCGTCTCCTCCGGAATTAATTATTAAGTTCTCAGAGGGATGTTTCATTTGATAAGATTGGTATTTTTTTTTATATAAAACTACAGGCTTTTTAATTTAGAAAAAATCATCACATAAACGTTCTAAAATCTGTAAAGTCCATATTAGAGATGGAAAACTATATGTTCAACTTCTGCCTCGCTAGGTGTGAAAAGTACTTTTTCTACGACTGGTTCACCCTGGTGTGTTATTTGACAGAGTTACAAACACAATGTAGATTATTTCTAACCCAGAGATCACTTTCAATTCCTCCACATCCCCTGCAGGTTTGGCCAGTGCCTGAAGACGCCGCGGAAGAGGGCCGGGGATCCGGAGATGGGACGGAAACGCAGGACACCGCGGAGATGATGTGTTAGGGGACGGGGGTGGGGTGGGGGGGCTGGTTCCGAGTATGGTT
This sequence comes from Paguma larvata, assembly GCA_030068075.1. Lineage (NCBI taxonomy): Eukaryota > Metazoa > Chordata > Mammalia > Carnivora > Viverridae > Paguma > Paguma larvata. Next base: position 134,094,301 of record CM057828.1, read on the forward strand.
TCTGGGGTCACGCCGCGAACTCGGGGGCCACCCTGCTCCGTAGCTGTGAGTGTCACCCCTCCGGGCTTCAGGTGCGTGTTCACTGAAGGGGGGCTCTGATCTCCACTCGCGGTGCTGGTGTGAGGATCGAATGAGGCCCCTGCATTCGGAGCAGTTAGCGCACTACGGCGCAGCGATTATCGTCAGTGTCACCATTACCCTCCTCCTGCAGTCACTGCCCACTGTTTGTCCCCACTATTTACAGAGTGCCGTGTCTGACACGGGGGCGGGGGAAATGACAGTCGACAAATCCTCGCGTGCTCCTAAGTGTGGCCTCCACAGAGAGTCATGACGTCAGGTCATTGCCGACCAGCTAACCGTGTCATTCCAGCCTGCTTATTATTCACTGTCATTTCCAAATCTGTCGGAGGAGTCTCTTCAGACTTCTGTCCTCCGTGTGAAAAAGAGTGCTTCTGTTTCCCGCGCAGGATGAAGAACCGTGTCTAAAAAGGAGTCAGTAATGGGACGGATTCGTCCGCCCCGCTACTGGCTAATCCACGTGCCAGGAGTCAAAACATGGAACCAGTCCGGGGGGGATTTATATCGTGTGTAAATTCGTATCACATGGAAACAGTCTGGGTTTACAGAAGGACCTAACCACTTCTGCACTAAGTGACGAGATGCAGAAACGAGGAGAATGCCGCGCACATCCGAACGGATGACGTCTTCTCAGCCTTGGGAAGGCGTCTCTTCAGTAAGTGTTCTCAGTCGCGAGGCAGAGAGCGGTTTCAGTAGACTCCTGGTGCTGTGGGTCAGTGTCTGGTTTCCTCAGGCTGGTGCTGTCTTGGGGTCACCTCGTTCACACAGTGTGGGCGGTTAAATCCCCGGTTAATGCTGAGGTGTCACACTCTCCCTGCTTTGGCATTAATGTTCTTTACAAGTAAATACTGAGGTCCCATCCACTCTGTAACCCTCTGTCGCCCGTGTCTCCTCTGCTTTGTCTACCTTTTTGGAATAATTAAATTCCCAAAGGAACTTAAGACATCGATTTCATGTCCGGTGGAACTCAGCGATGAATCACAGTGTAAAAAGTCAGCTGGTATAGAGATCACCCGAGTCTGCACAGACTCGTAGAAGGGAAGAGAGGTACCCTGCAAGGGTGAATATTTCAGAAGCAAAATAAGTGCCCAGGAAAGCTGGATGTAACAAAACGTGCAAATTTCTGAATTTCTGGCTACAGTTAGTGGGAGGAATTAAACGCTGGGATGTTTGGCTTGAAAAATCTCGGGCTGGTTTTTCTTTGTGATAGATTATGCTGTGTTAATGACGAAGCATCCCCTTTAGCGTGCTGAGAATCTCACAACAGGCTCCCAGCTTCTTCTGTTTTATCCTCACGAAAGCATATGAGACAAATACATAACTTGGGAAGTTTCACCCTTGAACAGCCCTCACGGGTATGTGGCAGCGGCCTGAGTCAGATTTCTGTTGGAGCAAGCCAAGCCAGTGCATTGCCAGTGGCTGATCCTCGCTGGGATGCAGACCGTAAGAAGGCAGAGCGGAGGAATCAGAATCAACGCACGGAAGGGCAGCTCAAAAATGTGAAGCCGTTTGCTTTTGAAGGACAGAATTGTTTGATATAAGCAGTGTTTTGTTGCGTTGGTGAACACCTCTCTGGCTCCTGCCCTCAGACAGAAATAACTCTTGCAAAGGACACTGGTTATCTCCATGTCACTAAATTAAAAAAGGTATTTTTTTCCTCCTCCTTTTTTTTGAAGTTCTAGCAACATTTGATGCAATAGACCAACTACTCCCTACTTCCTGAAAACTTTTCTTCTCGCGGTCTCTGCAATATCCCATTTTTCTGTTTTTCCTGTACCACGCCCAATGGTCTGTCTTAGACCTCTTTGCTGGGTCTTCTTTCCTGCCTAAATCTTAAATGTTGCCTTTCTGCTAAGTTCCTGTCCAGGTTGATGGCTTCAGTTACTGGTTAATCGCATTAGCAATCCCTTCGAGATTCCTGGCTCAGGCTTCTGTATCTGAGTGTTTTTTAGACATTGCTGCTTGGCTGTTTCCAAGCATCTCTGTTTCAACATGTCACAGTGGGGACTCTGGGTCTCTCTTGCTTCCTCCTCTTGCACCCGCCCGTTGTGCCCAGTACTGCCCCTCTTAAAGTCCCATAGCTCAGTGAGGGGCTCCTTCATCTCCCTATCTTCACCAGATGTTTGGGAAAACCTTGCCACTTGTCGAAGAGGCAGACCATGGCTCTTTCTCCAGACATCCCCAGAAAGACCTGTGATCCATCAACGGGACCACTGTACATTCGGGAATGGACGTGATCCAGATTTTTGAGGGATTGTAAAATAGTGTCTCTGATAGGACGTTAATCCCCAGAGACACAAAATACCATGATGGTTTGTTGGCCAAATAAGTAAATAAATAAATGAGACAGCAGGTGATAGATAGAGATGCGGCATGCATCCGTTTCCCAGAGGGTTCCAGTGAGGCCGTGAGCTTATCCGTAGCTATTTACAAAGTCTTGGAGACTGTAAATATGTTTAACAACTATCAGAATCCCTCCGGGCTCTTCTTACATTGGAGTGAGCGCTATTATGGTAGGAAGGACCCAAACGGAAGTTCCTGGAAATGTGCTCATCTTCAAAGTAGTAAACCGAATTCCATGAGAGAGTAACAGAGATTTGTGCCTCCATCAAGATGTCAGGGCGCAGAAGTGGGGACTCCCGTCACGTCCTTGTCTTACTCACTCATTCGCTGGTAGAAAAGCCAGATGGATCTTGCAGAATGACTTGGATTATCACAAACTTAATCAGTGATGATAACAATCACAGCTGCTGTACCAGATGTGGTATGTTCATTGGAATAAATCAACATAGCCTCTGGCTGCTGATACGTACCATGCACCCATCGATTGAGTAAACTTCCTTTGCAAGGCCCATCAGTAAAGATAACCAGAGAAGTTTGCCAGAAACGTTTATTGCCATACCGCAGGGCAATGCCCGCCCTCCTGCTTTTTTGGTACAATTCTGGAGGAGCCTTGACTATCCCATATATTCTTATCATGCTGGTCTGTTCCATCAGTGACCTCATGCTTAATGGACGTGGGAGACAGTATTTACAAGCAACCTAATTGCCAGCAGGAGGGAGTGATCACCATGGATCTCCAGACGTCTGCCAGGTTGGGGAGCTGGCCAGGGTCCCCTTGTCTCCCATGTAAGGATGTCTCCTCCACAGTAAGAGGCCAACTGCAGGGGCATAGCTCTCAGAGGATCTCTGGATTTGGGCACAACATAGATCATGTGGGATATTGCTGCCGTGACTCCAGGTACCCTTCAGTTCTTAAGCTTTGCAAAGAATCTGGAGTAAGAGAAGGCCGTGCACAGAGCTGAGGGATGGTGGAAGCCATCTTACTACCCGGGCCTTACTCCCTAGTAGATTCGGTGGTGCCTGCAAGTGCCTCTGGTTGAGGGAGTCGATGCCCTGTAGGGGTTCTGGCAAGCTCCAGTAGCAGAGTCACACACAGGCCTAGGGGTTTTGCATAAGACCCTGACCACTCCTGACCACAGTATTCTGCATTTGAACTGCTGCTCCTGCTTTGCTCCTAGACCCAGGTAGAGACTGAATATCTGACCTGGGAATATCAGCAAGTATGTGACATAACCCGTCAAAACTGGGATTTGTACAAAGCATAGGGTCTTAAAGTTTCATTTCGAATAGCCCAGCAGCGTTGTATTATAACATCCATGTTATATGTTGTATGTGCAAGACTGGGTGTGAGCAGGCACGATCGACTCCCACGGGCCTGCTTCTGCGGCTCTGCTACCTCACCTCATCACGCATGAAGAGGCCTCACAGGGAGCTCCCTATGAGTTAACAGAGCGGGGAGGACGTTTACCTGGCTTACAGGTAGGCTGTCCTAGCACACCCGCGCCAGCTAAGAGCTGATGGCCACTCTGCCCCAGCGCCCTCGGGTGGTCAGGAAAGTTCGTGCACACACCTGCAGCGGTCTGCTGGCTGTCCAGTTCGTGGGAGGGGAGATGGCCTGATGCTCTGTCTGATTCTTGGACAGCGGTGACCTGGAAGATTGGGGACCAGGAGGCCTGAGGAAGAGAGGTGAGGAAGGACATCCCAGAACGTGATAGAGAGTGAAGGTCTTCTGCCAGCTAGAGGTCACGTACTTCACAGGACGCCCTCAGCAGTCAGTGGAGAGTGACCTCTCGTGTGAAGATTGGCTTTTCCGGTAGGTGCTCCGGTTGCCCTGGGCACCTTGCACAAGTGTCCCTCACGGCAGCAGTGGGGATCTTGTGCTAGGATACCAACGTGGGCGTCCTTGTGCCAAGCCCATCATGGCTTCGGCCACTTCTGAGTGGCCAGTTGCCTACACAAGAGACCAATATCGAATCCTTGATACGGCATTTCTCGGGAGGGGGGGAAACTTGGCCACATATTGGATATCAATTATATTAGAACTGTTTCATCATGGAGATAGCTGTGATTTGTCTTTGAAGACATTCCAAATACTCATCTGCCAGCCCTGCTCATAAAATTTATGCTAACATCATTTGTGGACTTACAGAAACGCCTTAACTCGTGAACGTGTCACCGCAGAGACTGTTGCCTCAGACTAAGGAACTCATATTTTGACAAAGGGACATTGGCAGGGGTCTCCCTGTCGCTCAGAAGCATGCCAGCTGCTACATTATGGCACCAGCCAGGAGGAAATACCCTGCAAAGTTAGGACACTGTCCTTCAAGACACAGTACAAACCTTTAAACCAGGAGCCAAGCTATGGTATTCTTTTCCCCAGCAGCCGAATTCCGTGGGTCCAGGAACCAAGGGATGGAAGCAGGAACCCTGTCTCCCTCATGATCATGCCTTGTCACCCACTTTCAGAAAGTTGCCTCACATCTTTACACTCCTGCGTTTGCTGTGTCTGGAGACCTAGTGTCCACGGGAAGAATGCTTTTGGGAACACTACCATGCTTTTGTTGAGTTCCAAGCAGAGGCTGCCCCTTAGCATCTGGGTCATGGAAGGAGTGTAGGAGGCCACTCGCCTGCCCAGCATGGTTAATCACAGTCACTAGAGGAAACGTGGGTTGATTTTACGCAGTGAGGCCTGGGGGACTGTGAAACCCCACATTCCCTGAGTTGCCCCCGTTGCTGCCGACCATCATCGTGGTCGATGGGAAACAATTGTAACTCAATAAATACATATCCATTGATGATTTGTACCCTTTATTGAGAAGATTTAGGCAAAAACAAACAAACAAAACGTCTTGTGAGCCGGCATGCTGTGCCAGCTGAAGGTCAGGGGAGTGTGCAGGATCAGTGAGAGAAGGAAGCAGGGACGGTGCATTCAGGCCTTGTTGCAGAGGCTCTGTAGAGTCCGTGTTGTGTGCTTACTTTTCTCCCCTCCCCCATGCCTTTCCCCCTCTGCTCCCTTACACAAAGGACTCAGGATATGGATAATATTATCATTTTGGTTCTTCGTGGAAGTATTATTAAATCGGCGGCATTCTATGAGGAGCCAGTGGTTGATGGGAAATGAGTTTCCTTTTGTTGGGCGTGCAAAAGTTTCCTTTGAAAAGGCAGCGAAACTGCATGGTAAGTGGTGAAAAGGGCAGATTATCCTGGTGATTGTCTTCGTGTCCCTCCAGATCCATGTCCTGCGACTTTCTGTCCTGTCTGTGCTCTGCGACACTTACCCCCATGGACTGTATCTGGTCTTTGTGGCCTCCTTGTTGACCGTGGCCACAGAAAGGCGTAGAAGGAAAGATGGCGGGGATACTTATCCTCTTGTTCCCTGCTGCTGGGCCATGGCATTGGCAGTGTTTGTGAACTTCAGCTGCAGCTCTGTGGAGACCCTCCTCCATGGAGGGGGTCATTGCTGGTCAGGGCAAGGGTTCATAACCGCTTGGGTTCCCTACCTCACTGTTGGTTTTCTTTACACACTCTACACTGTTGTAAATATTCTTTTTATTAATATCCTCAATTAATCCTTGTTATTGTGCCATCTGTTTCCTGCCAGGACACTGCCAGATATACTTCATAAATAGATCCTAAATCTGTCTGCTTTTCTCAGTCTCTACCTGTAATGGTGAGCTTGGGCTGCTAAAGCAAGGAACCACAGGATGAGTGGCTTACCCAGTGATGACTTCTCACTCCCCGTGTGAGAGGCCAGGACACCCAAGATCGATGTTCCTAGTGACGGCTCACTTCCTGGCTTGCAGGCAGCCACCTTCTCGCTGTCCTCACATGATGGAGAACATGAGTTCTGGTCTCTCCTCTTCCTATAAGGACATGATTTCCATCATGGGGCCCCACCCTCGTGGCCTCCTCTGAACTAATCATCTCCCAAAGACTTCACCTCCAAATACCATCACATTGGGGATTAGGTTGGACACACACGTTTTGGGGGACACAGACATCCGGTCCATAACCTGACTGTTACCAACCTACCGCTACATGAGCCACAACTCTGGTCTTACTATTACTGCTAAAGGCACCTTCCACCCTTCTTGCCTTCCCCCTCTGAGCATGTGCGGTGGATGGTTAGTGGTTCCAGAGCATCACTCCTCCAGCGGTACTGTCAGACATCCCTGCAGTCCCGCCCGCAGGCTGTGCAGAGTCCGCGTCCTGCCTCCTCGGCTTCGCTTTGACCGATGGAAAGCTGTAGGATGTAGCGCTTGAGGAGACGCCGAATGTGCTCCGATGATTCGATCTGGCCAAATGCACTTCTGCCCTCCGGGGAGAAGAACCAACCCTGGGTGGCTATGGAATGGGAGCTCAGACGACCCTGAAGCCTGGGGACATGTGTAGCTTATGGTAGCAAAGTCCAGTAGACATCCTGGGTTTTAAAAGTTGGTAACTGAGAGGCACCTGGGTGGCTCTGTTGATTGACCGTCTGACTTCAGCTGTGGTAGATCTCATGGTTCATGAGTTTGAGGCCCATGTCGGGCTCTGTGCTGACAGCTCAGAGCCTGGAGCCTACTTCAGATTCTGTGTTTCCCTCTCTCTCTGCCCCTCCCTCATTCTCTGTCTCTCTGTCTCTCAAAAATAAATACACATTAAAAAATATTTAAAAGTTAGTAACTGAATGTTAACCTAACTTCCATCAATCTAGGAGTATTTAAGTAACCTATTAACCTGTGTGTAATAGTCACAGACATTATACAACAACGCAAAGAAGGTCATAATGACGCTAGAATGACCTGAGATGCACCGAAAGGTATACCGTGAAGTGGAACCAGTAATAAATTACATACAGAACACATCAAAGGCCACACACAGAGGACAGGTTGGAAAGGAAAAAATGCTAATAGCCATTTTCATTTTTGAAGAACAAATATTTCACAATCTCTTCATATTTGCAGCAACTTAGTGGAGCAAAAAGAGAAGAGGTTTTGAAATCACACAGTCCTGAGCTGGCACGTAGTCGATCCTTAGCCCTGTGATGCTGGAGGTTATTGAACTGCTCCGAGTCTCTATATTCTTATCTGCTCTCTTGTCTTTATCTAATTTATCTCAAAAATCTACCGGGTGGATGGGTGGATGGGTGAGAAGAACGTATGTGAAACACCTGTGACTACTTCTATATTTCTTCTTATTTTATCACTTAGTATTATTTATAGAGAAAAAATAGAGGAAAGGGGGAGAAGGAAGGAAGGAAGCAAAGAAGGAAGGGAGGGAGGAAGGAGGGTGGAAGGGAGGAGGGAAGTGAGGAAAGAGGAAAGGAAAGAAGGAGGGGGAGGAAGAGAGAAAGAGAAGGAAGGAAAGGAGGGAGGAGGGAAGAGAGGAAGGGAGGGAGGAAGGAAGAGGAAGAAGGACTGAAGGAGGAAAGGAGGAGGGGAGGGAGGAAAGGAAGAAGGGAAAGAAGGAAGGGAGGAAGGAAAGAAAGGAAGGAGTTTCCCTTGAACTAAATAAATTACTGTCTTTCTGAGAGGAATTTACCAAGTGAACACCAATGCAAAAATATTCCCTCTCTCCAAGCAACAATAAAAATATAGATTTTCTTTTGAATTGGAATGTCTGATAGTGACACCCACCAATATATAGATTTTTAAAGTTCCACAGGAATCTCGATTAGCAACTTGGGTATCACAGATGCAAACTCAGGAGGAACTACCATAATCTTGTAGAAAGTTCCAGGCAAATTGAATAGTAGGTCCTGGAGGCTGGCTGAAGTGTGTGTGTCTGGTTGTCGTACTTCAAGGCAGTTCGAGTTTCTAAGAAATGTCTAAGAAACCAGACCAGTCCTTTTCCATACGTCTATTTGTGAAGATGAAGACAAAGGAGAAGAAAGAGTAAATTACGAATGCATTCAAAAGGCTGTAATACCCATCCAGTTCTGTTTAGGAAACAGACCCAACAGAACAGATGGGTCAGGTTGGGCTTTCATCCCAGCAGCTGCCTTTTGTTGTTCATTTGCTGTGCTCTTTATATAGACAGGAAACAATGTCATTGCACTAAGGAACCTATCAACCAGATGTTTCACGACTGAGTTTTCTGATGTATAAAGCTTCTGGGACCACTGGGCGAGATGTCACCTGAGTTCTGGGTGATGACATCTGACCCAGAGCAAGTGTGTTCAGGGTCAAGAATCGGTCTGCCAATGCCCTTCTGCATCTGGGGAGAGTATGCTCATCGTATGTCCATTTGCCAGGGAGCACTCCAGAAAATGCCAAACATCAGGGAAGGGGTGAGTGGCTCGTCCCAGCTGCCCTCCGAGGGCCTCCGTTTGTCAGGCAGGATGAAGCGGACGGCACGGCTCTGAACAGTGTCCGTGAACAGAGAGTTACTGACCAGGCACAAGCACTCACACACAGCCCCAAGCACAGAACAGGCATGGGAGGAAGGTGTGAGTGATTCCCAGAGCAAAGGTTTAAATCCCCAGCAAGCCAGAGACAGACCTTATAAACAACAGATTTGGGGGATCGCAGGCTCTGAGTTTTTGTAGCCCCACAAGTCCCTATCTGTTGGAAGTTGTCAGAATTACTACAACTGTGTAAAGGACACACGTAGAACGTGTAATGTGATTTGAATAATTTGAATAGTTGTATATCACCCTCTTTATATTTCCTATTTTGAGGAGCCTGTTACATTGAACATTATTAGTGAAGGGGAGGATTTGACTCCTGATTCTGCCAGCTAAATTTGCAGAAACTTTGTTTTAGACATTAGGGCTTAAATAATGCAGTAAGTACCCAAGAAATGTGATTAATTTATTAACGATGTGCTAGAGGTCACAAAGAGCATAGATTTCTCATCACTCAAATTTGCCGTTGCTGTGGTGAGCTGCCTTTACTCGACTGTGTTAAGAATGAACGTCACAAAAAGTGAAGTCAGTGGTTTTGAGATAATAATGACCTCTTGAGAGAGACATTCATCTCTTAAGCCTTAGTCACCTTCTACAGTTTCCATCGCTTGAGGAGAAACCGAAAGTCCCCTGATCTTGATGGACTTCCTTGGAGCTACAATTTTGTTCCGGAGGCTGCTTTCTAAGTGAGACAAAGCCTTTTAATTTCTCCTTTGAGAGAATTATTGGGCTCCTTGCCTTGTTTTGCAACTCCCTTGAAGACAAAAGTTGCTGTGACATTTTTTATCACCCTCGCCCCTGGTGAGTATTTATCTTCAGTTTTAAGAAAACATGGAAACCTCTCTGCAGAATGTTCTGACCTCACCACGCCTCTCGAAGCGGGCTTCAATCTTCTTGCTGCCCGGCAGGCTGCAAGACTAAGGCTTAGCTACCTCTCATTTCCATGCCCCCCATTTATTTTCTGTCTCCTCAGCTGAAAGGAAGCTTTATTAATTGTGTAGAACATTACCCTCCGATATAAATACACAGGCAGCTGGGACCAGAAGTCTGACTGAGAAGAATGAGGACTGGACATTAGCCAGAGTGAGTCCTCTTCGAGCATCCATCAGGCTGCGTGTCCCCAGGACAGTGACATGTCCGCACATTTATTTGAGTAATGGAGATTGAGGGACGGAGAGGAGTGGGCTGCTGTTCTGATCGTCTGGACACACTATCCTAGGAAATCACCTAACTTTATTTTTTCACTGTAGACAAAATACTTGACTTTGGAGGGAAAGTAAAGTGTTGCCGATAACCCCTGAACGTTACCTCCGTCTCATCTTTAATGATCAGGATGATAAAATACCAAATCGACCTCAATAATCGATAACTTTATTAATTTATTTTGAGAGAGAGAGAGAGAGAGACCGAGCATGTTTGTGCAGTAAGGGCAGAGAGAGAGAAAGAGAGAACCCCAAGCAGACTGCACTGTCAGCACAGAGCCCCACACGGGACTCGATTCCATGAATCATGAGATCATGACCTGAGCTGAAACCAAGAGTCGAATGCTTAACCGACTGAGCCACCGAGGCGCCCCAGGAATCTTGTGTTTTAATATTGACTTTGCTACCATCTTCTATATGCTCAGAATAAGTCACCTTACACCTCTTAGCAAATTTTTTTTTTTTTTGGTAGAATGGGATGATGGGGTAGGTGAGTCCTGAACTCTGTCCATACTTCTCTTCATCCTGTCCTCATGGTTTTTAGAGCTGAAACGGAGCAGCATGTACAAAGCATTCTGGTAGCCCTTTTGACATGCAGATAGTAGTTCCCGCAAGTTGTTTTCTCTTTCTCCTCCTAAGACACACATGCATGGCATCCCGTGGTCCTGTGCATCTCAGTGGTAAGGTGTTGGGGGTGGCTCACGTTCATTGCCGTGTGCCTTTTGTGCAGGTCCTCTGCTATTCCTGGGACGACTGCCTCTGCTGTGCTTCGACAGGTATCGAGCTAGTGGCGGGAGAGATACTCAGGCAAAAGAAAGTGCGAATAGGCAGCGAACGGAGTTAACACCTAGCATTTCACCTGCTCGTGCGTTTGCTTTATCTTCTGCCTAACAGGTGTTTTCTTTCCTTAGAACCCATTTAAAGTCTGGCCTTATTTGCAAACTATATGGCCTACTCATCTTTATTTCACCTCAAACACTACTCACATTGTGTTGTTGTCCTTTGGCACATAAGCAGATATTGAAATGTTTGTGTCAGAAGCATCTTCTACCTGGGAAGTACCCTTCGTCGCTTGCCACTTTGATGAATGGTGAAATGAATAAACGAAGTCATTGTTAATCAACATTTTACGCCTCTTTAAATGTTAGTGCATCAGAGTTTGGAATCCTTCCTATCACCAAGGACTTTAATTAAAGCTAGTTTTTAGGTGTCTCTTTTCTGAACAAGGGAGTTACTCTGTCTCACACATTTAACAACATAGCCACTTATGTTTTTATCATCCAAAATAGACCTTTTCTGTATATAAATTTTAGCTTTAAGAGCTTAACCTGTTTCTAAATTTTTTTAATGTTTATTTATTTTTGAGAGAGAGAGAGAGAGAGAGAGAGAGAGAGACAGAGCACATGCGAGGGAGAGGCAGAAAGAGAGGGAGACACAGAATCCGAAGCAGGCTCCAGGCTCTGAGCTGTCAGCACAGAGCCGGACATGGGGTTTGAACTCACGAACCTCAAGATCATGACCTGAGCCGAAGTCGGATGCTTAACCGACTGAGCCCCCCAGGCGCCCCGAACTTAACCTGTTTGTAAAGCAAGGGCACTTTTATCCTGCGCGTCACAGTTCTTTACGGGCAGCATTGGGGATAAGACATGCAAATACACTGGGGCTGGAAGTTTGGATTTCAACCCTGTCTCTCTTGCTTATAAACCCCTCTAAGTCCTAGCTTCTTGAGAGGTAGAGTGGAAGAAAAATTCTCCTCCTACCCGAAATACCTCACAGACTTTTTTGAGAATCAAATTAAAAAAATGTGTGAATGCTTTGAAAACTATGAGGAACTGTCGAGTTATAAATTCTCATTTGCAAATAAAATTAGCTGCAGAGAGGAGATTCATCAATTGCATGGGAAAGGTACACAGTTCAGTTTCCTATACATGAATGTGACCCTGCAGTTGGATTGTATTTGTCTTGTTATGAAACTATGTTACGAACGTATAGTATATTTATTCCAAAAATTTAATTAGGAGATAATTGACAGAACAAACCTATTCCACAGACACCATTAATAAAAGCAAGAGTATTTTTAGAACAACCGAACAGCTATTTTCATTTTTTTTAACGTGCAAATTCTTTAACAGAGTTCTGTTTAAATCTATCCAGTGATATCCTAATGACAAGCCAAGCAGGAGTGATCCGTATTCCACTCAGGGTACTCAGTATCGATGGCATCTTTTCCGCCTTCTGGCTAAGCGGAAGATGTCAACAAAATTGGATTCTCGTGGGCTTTCCTCAGGTTAGCTACAAAAAAAGCATTCCACACAGACCATAATACTGCGTGACCATTTATTCAACAAATATTGGCTGTCAGGTGTATTCTGGATTGAATTTAGGACCCAGGGATTCAACAATAACAGCCACACAGCCTTTGCCCTCCAGGAAGACTCTGTGTCCTGTGGAAGGGTTGATGAATAACAGATAAACAAGTAAGAACGGCACCTTGCAGCAGACCTCGCGATTCGAGGGTGGAGAGAAGGTGGGTGGGAACGGTAAGGACAGCTTGTTTCTGCTCTTGAGTCTGGATACAGATTTGCCCGGGAAGGCATAGACCTTACCTGGAAAGGAAGGGAGAGGAGGACATTGCAGACGGCGGCGAGGTGTGGGGGGCCCATTCAGAGAATGATACGAGTTCACAAGACTTGGTAAGATTTACAGAATAAAATCCACCCTATTTTCATAACGAAAATATTTTGAGATCATTGCAGACACAACTGGTCCATCCCTCAGCCTACAGTTTTTAGCAGCCATGGTGAGCTGGGGGCCTATAACTCCATCCGAGTCCTAGGACTTTTATCCGATCTGGGTAAAAATCTACTCATTCAAAGTTTTGTCTTAAAAAGCAAACTCTCCAGTGGATCCTGACCGTGATGCTGTCTCGTGTTACGGAGCTTCATGTTAGCTGTGGAATTCTCAGCAAGCATTCTTCATGACCGTCGCAGCAACTCTTGCGAGCAAGTGTGTGGACCTGCTTGAGTGACATTAAGCCAAGGAGGAATGAGGTTGGCTGTAAGCAACTGCCGATGTATCTTAAAGCACCGTGACAGCATTTCAGAAAACTATTCAAAATACAGTCTCTCACGTGATGAGCACCGGGTGATGTATGGAAGTATTGAATCACTATGTTGTGCACCTGAAACTAAACACTGCATATTAATGAACTAGAATTAAAATAAGAAAAAAAATTTTAAAAGACAAAAAAAAAAAATACAGTCTGTTCTCATCGGCTGCTTCCTTTCCTCCCACCCCACCCAGACCTCCGTGGAGTGAGTTTGAGTTTCCTTGGCATGACATCCTATGGGATTATAGGGTGCATGGAAGACTATCAAGGAAATTCCCATTTCAAATGAGGAGTCATGGACTCTTAGGATCAAAACAGAGCTGTTTAGACCTCATTGTTGCTCTGAGAAGCAACCTCTTTTGTAGCAACACTACTCACTACAAGTTCCCCCTGAGAAACCGGTGATGGCCCTACGCACCTCAGGCAGCCCCACAGAGCATCCACTGTCTCTTCTAAATAGCATCCCTCAGGGTATCGAGGACAGTAGGTGCGCTCCAACCTTTTCTTCCCCAAACCCCACATCCCCAGTTTCCTCAATGTATTTGTCTAGCGACTTGATTTACAGATCCTTTTAGCCATCCTAGCACTTTTAATAGGTTCTTTTTTTGTTACTTTTTAAGAGCTTATTTATTTATTTATTTATTTATTTATTTATTTATTTATTTATTTATATAATCTCTACAGCCAGTGTGGGGTTTGAACTCATGACGCCAAGATGAAGAGTCACATGCTCTTTGTACTGAGCCGGCCAGGTGCCCCACTATGTTCTTCTAAATTTACTAATATTTCCTTTTAAAACGCAGTCTATTAAGAATATCAGATATAAACGATGGAAACACAATTCAAACTGATAAAAGTAAACAAAAGCCAAACAAAAACCAGGGTAGGAGATACATTGATTCGTGAAGAAGCCACAAAGTCAAAGAGCGAAGCAGTCTTTGGCCACGAGTAAACCCAGGTGCTCTAATGATGTCATCAGGAATTGATCAGATTTTGTATTTCTTCTGTGTAGACTGATTCTCAGGTAGGCTACCTCCAAGAAGTAAAAAGATGGCTTCCAGGAGGTCGAGACTGGCATTTGGCACCCCCCCGGACAGAACACTTGTTTCCTAGGAGTTCCAGCAAAGGCCCTGGGATGGAGTTGGATTGCAAAGGATTGGGTTGTTTGCCCTAGGAAAGGAGGCCGGGGTCACATGCCTACACTTGAAAATGAGTTGGAATGAGTTCTAAAGCCCATGGATTGAAAGTTGAGAAGGAGTACTTTGGGTTGCTGGAAGAAGGTAGGCTGAACGCTAATAAGGCAGAAGCAACAGGTGTCAGTCACATACAGCACTGCAGGTCCGACCTCATCTCTGGTCCTCAGGGCAACAACTGTGTCGGACAAGCATTCATGGTACCCGGGGTGGTGGCAACTCTTCCCGGATTTGAATTCCACGAATCCACTTACCTCGTAGTCCTCAAAATCGCTACCCTGGCAAAGAACTAATCTCTTGCACTTCTTTGCAGAGAATTGTACACCACAATAAAAATGGCTGAAATGATAGAGAGTGGAGAAGCAGGGGTCACGTAGGTCCCCATGTGATGTTTTTAATCCTAGTTCGAAGGTTTTGAAAGGATGTTTAAATACTTACTCTATTGTTTCTGACATTCAACAGTCTCTTCCCATTGTTAACCACGTTTTATTTAAAAGCATTTTAATATTGGGGCTCCTGGGTGGCTCAGTCAGTTGAGTGTCTGACTTCAGCTCAGGTCATGATCTCTCGGTTTGTGAGTTCGGGTCCCACGTCAGGCTTTGTGCTGACAGCTGAGAGCCTGGAGCCTGCTTCGGATTCTGTGTCTCCCTCTCTCTCTGCCCCTCCCCTGCTTGTGCTCTGTCTGTCTGTCTTTCTCTCTCTCAAATATAAAATAAAACATAAAAAATTTTTAAAAAATGTTTTAATATTGAAATCAGAGTTCTGTCTCTAACTTCCAGGTTTAACTAAAATTAATAATCACAGGTAATTATATCGTGTCTGCTTATTTAATATTTTAATGTTTCCCTTCTTTTCTTGGGCCCTATTAGGGTTCCTCAAGCTTTTTTCCCTTTTACCTTGGAGAACACAATTATTTCCAGGGGTCTTCTCCATGCAGGTTATTATGGAAAAGTTCATTTCCAGCCTACGGACATCATTTTTTACTTTATTTCCAGGTAGAGTGGCCCCGAACACAAAAAGAAAAATGAAAGGCACCCAAATATCAACCTCTACTGACAAAGAGAAAAGTCCCAGGGAAGACGAGAAGTTCTGTGCATACAGATACTGTAGGCAGCCTCGTAGATGTGAGTCAGAGTAGACCATTCACCATATTGTAAACGCTGGAAGATTCTCAGTACAATAATCGAGAATTTACAGCAACAGAAATCGTGGCTAAGTTGAGTTTACCTGTCTCTTAGCTGCCACCAGAGGATTTCCTGAATGAGTTAAAATAAATCAAAGCCAGTAAAATGTTTCAGCTATTCAGAGAACAGACTTCTCCAGTTCTCACTTCTGTAGATGCCCCACTGAGAAATAATTGAAAGACTGCATAGAACTAAGGTCTGTCTTCTCTTAAAACATGAATAAGGGATCTCTTTGTCCCTGGGGACCAGAATTCATCCTCTGTTCGTTCTTACCTGGTGTGCAACGTAAGAGTTCTTCTAAGCAGCTTCTGACAATATACTTTTCCTATTGCTGGGGCTTTCCCAGGCATACCCCTTGGAGCAGAACCTCCGGAAGCTTCTCTGAGAAGTCGAAGGGCCTGGTTAGGTGATGATGAGTGAGGCTGGTGAAGGGCCAGGGTCACAGATGACAGGTTATGCTGGCACTGATGCCCAGGGAAGCAGAAGGGTATTGAAAATCACATCCATCTCTGGACTTCAGAGCCTTGACTTTGCTTCACTTCTCTTTCTGTCTGTCCTCTCCTCACCTGTTTCTGTCCTCAGTTTATTTCTTCAACCATTTCCTCGCTACTTGGCTTTTAAGCACAATAATATGGAACAAAAGTGAATATAATATCCATCATATGGGTTGAATACGTCTTACATTACCTGCTTTGATTTTAAACTTCAGTTTAATTTAATATTTAATTACAGTTCGGAAAAGCTGTGTGTGTTTGCCTCTTAATTTTTCTCCTGTGAGTTGGTGATTTTTAGGATGGGCAAGTTCCTTAAAATCACTAACATCCGTTGCTTAGACTGGTTACATTTACTGTATGTGTCTGAAAATAGCATGGATTTCTTTAAATAACTTACCATATGGGCATGAAATAAACTCAGGCTGGCTTCCCTCCACATTCACCTCCAGTAGTACGATCGGTTTAGGGGAAAAGGCAGAATAAAATGGAACAGATTATTAAAATCTTGCCCAAGGTGATCTGAAGTGGGACAGAATCCATCCCAGTGACTGATGGAGACCAGGTACGAGGTGAAACAATTGCTAAAGGTTAGAACACTTTTCCAGTGTTTTTCAAAGCTAGGAAACTCTCCAAGGAATCTTACCCAACAGCATAGAGCAAGGTCGGTAAGGGAGATGGGGCAGGACCCGACTGGCTCTTCCTCCCCCGACCCCTACCTGCCCCCTCCCTCCATGCAAGTCCCCATGTACTCCCCGAGGTGTTTTGGGCAGCCAGGGAGCTCTGCAAAACAGTTTGCGATGGACTTGCTGGTGTCCGGTGATTTGACTGAAGCACGAGGAAGCTGGAAAGGGTCACCTGAGCCCAACCTTCGTCTTCGCATCATTCACAGGATAGAGTAAAGCAGCAGGTCTCAACACGGAAAACGTGTGGAAAGTTCTCTCTGACGTCTCATGAGCGGTGCACCTTCGGGGCCCAGTGCCTAAGGCCGTGGTGTTTGCTGTGTGCTGGAGCCGTGGAAACCGCACGTCACAAGTCCTGGAAGTGATCTTGGGCAGGTCCTACCCACACTGCCCGTGAAGAAAGATACTGAAGTTTCTTCTCAACTGGCCCTCGGCGTGACTTCTTTCATTAAGGACAGCATCCTTGGTCCTTAGATTCACTTTCTTGTCTCAGGGTCTTCAGTGGGATTTGTCCTTGAGGCACCACTCACCCCGCCACACAGAGACACAGGCACAGACACAGGAGACACACCGCCAGGCGCAACAGCCTCAGTCTGCGGCTCAAGGCTGCGAACTATGTATACATGAAGAATCTAGTAATAGCTGAGGGCGTGCCGTGTCACCGTCCCAACCCTGCCGAATTGTACCGCTAATTGGCAGTTCCTTGGAGGGAGCGTACAGTGTTCTTTCCCAGAACCTAGTAGTTTAGATTGAATTTCCATAAACTCGTCTTGAGGAATTTGCTGTTATTTTCAGTGACAAACAAATATGCCCACCCGACAGTTGTCCAAAGGAAAACTGGTTTAAAATCCTGCCAGTTCGCTGTTGTCAAATCATCCCATGCTAAGAATACCTCAGTTTCTGCAGAGAAGGTCGTCATTCCTGAATATATATGTAGCTGTACCATATGGATGGAAGGAATACCAGTTAATGTCCATGGGAGAATGATTCGGTCTATAAGGTCGACACTGGGTACATGTCTGGTGATTGTTTTGAGTAGTCGAAGTTCTGTTAAAATACAACTGCAGTGCTAACCATTACCGGTTTCATCTAAAGCTAGAAATGACAGCATATAAATCATATTTTCCAGGAAGACCTACTGTGTGAGCTATGAGGGACAATCTCCATAAATTAGAAAGATCCGCTGAATTAAAATGTTCTCTTCTTTTTTGGCATTGAAAATATGTGAAGGTGAAATCACAATATGATTTTAACACAGCAAGGTGTTTTCTGAAAAAAATGCAAAAGATTGTTTCCCTCAGTTTTGCTAATATATTGGAACATTCTTATCAACCAGTAAAATCAGTCTTATTTACAGGTTTTGGTTTCAGCTGTAGTGCGCTCGAGCCTCCTAAGTACCACTGGAATTGAGGATCAGTTAACTTGCCTCCGTAATCTTTGCTTGGTACATTTGGGTCAAGGAAGCTTTTTTCCTTCAAGACTTGAAGCTTTTAGACTAATTTTAGGTTCACAGCAAAATTAAGGTGAAGGTGAAGAATTCCCCTTAATTTCCACGGGCACAGCCTTTTTGTTATCAACATCCCCATCAGACTGGTGTGTCTGTTAGTTACTGAATGTACGTGGACACCTCGTTATCACCCAGAGCCCGTGTTTGACAAGAGGGGCCGCTCGGCGTTGTGCATTCTTTGGGTTTGGACGAAATGCATAATGATGTGTGTGTAATTAAGGCTCGTACAGAGCAGGTTCACCGCTCTCAGGAAGTCCTTTGTGCCCCACGCCACCTGTTCTCTCCCTCCTCCAGTCCCTGGGACCCACCCATCTTTTTACGGTCTCGATAGCTTCACCTTCTCCAGAATGCCATGGAGTTTGAATCACAGTGTGGTGCCTTTTCAGTTTGGCTTTTTTCACTGAGTCATAAGCATTTAAGGTTCCTCCCAAGTCTTTATGGCTTGAAAGCTCATTTCTTTTTGGTGCTGAGTAATATTCCCTTATCTGCATGGACTGCAGTTTATTTTTCTACCCATCTGGGTAGAGGCCTGGAGGGCATCTTGCTTCTTCTGCGATCTGGAAATTATGAATAAACCTGCTTTCTTGTGTGTGGACATAAGGTTTCAGCTTCTTTGGGTAATACAAGGGGAGTGACGGCTGGGTCGTATGGTAAGGATGTTTAGTTTAGTGATAAACCTCTCCACTGTCTTCCGGAGCTGCTGTCCCGTCTCGCATTTTGTATGGCTTTCTTCACTACCCTGGAAACTAACCCTTGCTGTCAGTCCCGGGGCCCAGATGCTGCTGCCCGTCCTGTTGGCAGCAGTGTCTCAGGCTGTGTGTTAATATGCAGACCGTTACCACTTTGCCGATGAGACCGGCTGCCCAGGATCGATCTGTCTTTGTGCCTGTCGGCCCTGCATGCCCCAGGGAGGTCTGCAGTCCGCCCCTGCTGTGTGAGCAGGAGGGCCTCTTATCTCCGTATTTCCTGTGACAGAACCTCGGGCTTCAAGATAGGCTTTTCCTTTGGTTTTCCCTGCCTTTTTTTTTTTTTTTGCAAATAAAAGAAGGGGAAGATATAAAAATGCCTCATTGCTTTGACCCCGACACCTGCGGTGTGGCTGGGCAGGCGGGACACAACGCAGCTGCTCAGGGCCCGGGCCTCTGGGCAGCTAAAGAACGATGCCACGGTACAAACGTAGGACCCAGGCCCGAATTGCGGCTCAGAGCCAAGAAGAAGGAAGAGGAGAGGGAGCCAGCGTGAAGTGGGGAGGAAGGCGGTGTTTATCTTGATCTGTTTCTTCACGCCTCTCTTCTTAACTTTATCACCGTTATTACTCCTAATATGATTAGCCCTGCTCACTTTGTTCACAGATGCGGCCCCGCGACGGTCGACGGTCGGGGTGATGGCGAGGGGGACGCGAGCTCGCTGCATCGGCAGCCTCTGCTGGCACCCCAGTCTCTTAATTACACACCAAGCCTTTCAGACAAAAGCTTGTTTTACTACAGACCAGTCCGTTGATATTTTACCAATGACAGGGCGCTCTTTCTTTTTCTTCGCGAGGCCATGCATCCTTAATTACAGTCTCCCTAACGTTTTCACACATTAAGATCCTTCTGTAAAGGTTACAAATGCAAACCACCTTGTGATTTTTTTTCCCTCCTGCGAGTTACCACCCTGATTTTAAATTTAGAGCGAATGAAATCAAGAGGACAGCAGTTCGTGGAGGCCTGTGGTGTCCAGCCTGGTCGCTGTCACCCTCGGTAGCCGTTTCCGAGAGGAGTGTCAGCAGCCTGCAGACTCGTCAGGGGTCCGGGCAGACACGCAGCCTGCTTGCACTACCACCTGCCCCGGCCCGTTGCGTTTATCATAGAAGAGTCTGGGGATGGTATTGTATTTCTCAAGTCAGCTAAGGGAGGAAATGTGGGTGTTGCCTTTTAGAACCTTTTCTCCTGCCCCCGATGTGCTTTTCCTGGCGTGGGGCAGGGAGGGTCAGAGTGAACGGCTACATCGGGGCGCGGGGCTCTGGCGTAGCAGTAAAAAGATGCATTCGGACGGATTAGGGTTCCGGTTCAGGAGAGCATGTCAAAAAGCAGCCAGGTTACCAGGCAGCCCAGTGCCTGGCGTTCGTGTGGCTCTGCGATGTTAACATGGGCTGGGGCACGCTCCAGCCAAGTTGCCACTGAGAGTGACAGCCACGCAGAGAGCTGTGTTCGTGGCCCGAGAGGTGTGATGCACTCAGGGAAACCACTAAGTGGCTTCTGAACTCTCCTGATAAATCTGCAGTGACTTCCAGAACTTACTCCTGCAAGGACTGACCTGTCCAGTTAACCTTGAATGATGATTCTGGAAGGGTGGACTGTGGCAGGAGGCAGGGATGGGACTCTGTGACAACATTTAGATTTCGCTCTGGGTATGAAAAGCAGGGTGTTCGGTATTACTTTAATTCATTCCTGGGGCGCCTGGGTGGCTCAGTCGGTTGGGCATCCGACTTCAGCTCAGGTCATGATCTCACGGTCTGTGAGTTCAAGCCCTGCGTCGGGCTCTGTGCTGATGGCTCAGAGCCTGGAGCCTGTCTCAGATTCTGTGTCTCCCTCTCTGTCTGTGCCCCTCCCCTGTTCATGCTCTGTCTCTCTCTCTCTCAAAAATAAATAAACATTAAAAATTTTTTTAAATTTATTCCTAAGCGTGCACATGGGGTTGGTACATGAAGGTAGGTTACGACGTCTTCACATTCGTGGCCGCTGAGATGGCACTGGATCTGTGAGGGGTGGCATCGCGTGGCCAGTCGCTTTGAGTCACTTGTTGTCATGGTCCACTCATGATGCCGTAACCAAGTCCCGTAGACCGACTGGCTTAGAAAACAGCAGACGCTGGCTTCTCCTGGCTCTGGAGTCACCTGCAGATCTCGTGTCTGGGGAGAGCCCGCTTTCTGGTTCGTAGATGGCGTCTTCTCGCTGTGCCCTCCCACAGGGGAAGGGGCGAGGGAGCTCTCCGGGGTCTCCACAAGGACACTAACCCCATCGTGGTGGCTCCAACCTCATGACCTCGTCGCCCCCCAGAAAGTCCCTTCTCCTAGTGTCTTCATACCGTGGGGTAGGTTTCAACATGCCTTCAGCAGAGACGCAAAAACGTAATCCGTAACACTAATACATTCACTGAAGAATAGCATTTAGTAGGAGGTTGGTCTATACTGAACTTTATTCAAAGAAATTCATCATTCAGAATATAGTTTGAAGCATAAACAGTGATGTGCCGTGTGTGAGGAGCAGCTCGAGCATTGTGTGTTTGCCCATGGCTTACACTTGAATTGTCCTTGACCGTCCCAGGTTGGGTTCTCTGGAAGACGGCATTTGGAGTGCAGGGTGTATGTTAGGTCCCAACACCTGCGAAGGAAAGGGGTGGGAGCAAGGAGTCGGACGGCCGTGTGTTCAGGACTGGGAAGAAATGGCAAGCCGGGGACTGCCCGCTGATAGCACTCTTTCCCAGAAGGGGCACCCAGGTGCTGCAGTGTCCACCACAGTAAATAAGGACCAGACAAGGCAGGAGGTGAGGAGGAGCTCGGGACAGTCCAGGCACCGGGACGGATGAGGAGTTAACTCGGGCCAGGTCTGGAGACCCGGGAACAAGCGGTTCATGGAAATCCAGGATCTCCCTGACCTGTGAGGGAAGAGTGAGATCGGAGAAGTGGAAAAGTGGACGCAGGGCACAGCCCCGGCAGAGAGGGGCCTCAGCAAAAGTGCGGAGATGAGAGTCACACTTAGGGAAGGCGAACAGTGCGGACCAGCCCACACGCATCCCCGTATCTGAGAGGAGAGGGAGGGGCCTCGAGGGCTTTCCTGTCCTAGCGAGAAGGTTGGGACCTCTCGTTGGTCATCGGGGAGTTCTGGAGGGCTTTGCACAGCCGAGTGTCGGGAGTGAGTGTTAGGTTGGCTGGATGGGGACGGCAGTGCCGGTAACCAGGGTTTGGAGGAAGCGCGTGTGAAATCATAAAGCATCTGGATTTACCTCCTGTGGGACGATGCTCCGTGTGGACCAGGCCTTCGTTAGCGGTTCTGGGTCTCCGTTCCTTCATCCGTACGTGGCACTTCTGCAGCCTCCCTGGGCTCTCTGGGCAGACGATCTTTGTCAATATCGAATGCGAGCGTCTGTAACGGGGGGACTGGTACGGGTGGGGCTGTGCTGGTCTCGCTGCTGAGCCTGGGCACGTGGTAGGTGCCGGCCAGCCTGTCCTACGCGGGAGGCCGAACTGAGAAGGGAAGTCAGGAGGGTCTTCAGGAGATGATCTCAATGGCTAAGAGGTGAGGTGAGCAGGCCCTAATCCGGGGGGAAGGTGGAGTCTCGGCTGGTGAAGCTGCCCTGGTTCTGGCAGGAGCCTCCTTGTTGTTCCTGCCTAACCAGCCCTGCCACGTGGTTGTCACGGAGCCCGGAGAGCCCACACGGCACCCGCTACATCCTCACAGATGGGGGTGCCGAGCAGCGGGCCGGGCTGCATGGGGACTACAACAGCTTCATTTCAGGGACGCTGTTTGGGGGTGCTTCTGGAAATGCAGGCTCGAGTCTCTCATGAGAGGCAGGGTCCACCAAACCGACTTGCCACCCTCCCTGCAGACCTGAGGCCCAGCGACTGGGCCGGCTTCCAGACGGTTGCCACGCATCCTAGACTTTCTCACTCTAGTTCGAACCCCGTCGTCCTCTGCGGATTGCCGTAATGAGTGCAGGCGACGTCTCTCAGTCTCCGGTCTTCCCTCCCTGAGGCCGTGCTCCACTCGGCTACCACAACGACCTCTCCACGCCATCCGATGACGTGTCTTCCTGGTCTCCTGTAACGCAGACTGTTCATCATCCTTTTCGCGGGTACTGACATGTTGGAGACACCACCAGGTGAGTGCTCCCGGAAAAGCCCCACGTTCTAGATTTGTCTGTTTGTGGACTTAAATTGTCCCTTTGCCCCAACATTCTGTCTCCAGGTCACACACAGGAATCTCCCCGTGCCCCAGAGCAGTCATCTCCTGCTCTGTGTCATGGCCGCCTCAGACCCTTGGTGAAGCCCAGGGTCATTAGAGCGAGGACCAAGACTTTCACCCGGCACCACTCAGACCAGTATGTCAAAACTAGTCTTTCGTTTCTGGTGGAAACCCAGAGGCACCGACAATCAGGTGCTCGGAAGATTCGAGTTCCAGATCGCGATGCCCAGCGTGGGTTACGGGAGCCACAAGAAAACAAAGCACGTGCTGCCCAGTGGCTTCTGGAAATTCCTGGTCCACAGGGTCGAGGAGCTTGAAATGCTGTGGATGTGCCTTACTGTGCAGAGACTGCTCCCGGCGTCTCCAGCAGGAGCCCGGGGCCGCCGTGGGAGGAGCAGCCCGCTGGCCGGCAGTCACCGTCCCAGCGCCAGGCTGCGCAGCAAAGGGAGTGAATAGACAGCTGTGTGCACCTCATCTTTGTGTTCATAAAACTATTAAAAAAAGCCACCTGGGGTTGACCTTGGTCTACTCGTCAGTGTACAAGGTCAGCGCGGGTTGGCAGGCGGGGTCACGAAGAGGGGCACCGCTCAGGAATGATGATCCCAGAGCTGACTGGCAGCGTCAGGCTCACTAGGACCCGGATCTGAGCTTTCTGCTGTGTCCTGAAGGCCACCCCACAGTCCGAAAAGGCTGCTGGAGCACCAACCTTTGCTTCTGTGTCCCTGCACGATGTAAGAGGAAGAGGGGGGTTGTGCACCTGTAATGAGTTTTCTAGAAGCTGCTCCCCAAATGACCTCCTCCTCCATCTCTCCGTCACGACCACTTAGGGTGGCCGTGTGTTTTAATTGTCCAAACGGGGGACACTGTCGAAACCGCCACACGGAACAGTATGGTTAGTTAGGTCAGCCAGTCAGGCCGGAAAAGGGAACGGTGGCAGGCCAATTTGAACTGGGTTAACATCACTCCTCGGAAGGTGGAATAGGTAGTCTCAGGGTTGAGGGCTTTGCTGCCCCACATAACCATGGGCTGTATGAATAAGGGGGAGAGAAAATGGCCGTTGGGTGGGTGGCAGGAAGTTCTGCCACAAAGCCCGCCTCCCGCAATAGGTTTCCTACAGATGACTGCAAATCAGCTGCTTAGTATCATTCATTGTGCCCTCCCTCTTTCCCTGTTAAGAAAACAGCCCTGTCAGTCCCTAACACTTCAGTCTGAATGATTAGAGCGAAGCATCATCTATCAATAGCATGCATGAGAATATCCTGAAAGCATGGCCTTTATAGGGATCAGAGAGGTGGGATTCTTCTGGTGCCACCTGGAGTGTGTGCATAGCGGGCCCTGGCCAGGGAGACCCAAATGGAAGGGAGGATGGTAGTGTTATCTACCCCAGCAGGTTCTGTGGGGAGGAGACTGAGGCGGTAGTCTGGGACTAAGCAAGCCCGATGGCAACAGCAGTACAGACATTCAGGATGCTGGTTTAATAGGAGTGCCGTGCGGAACACCGACAACCGTACTTGGAAGTAAGGAATCAGTCAGTTGGATCTGTATCCGTCAGAAATGACTGTTACCCAGCCCGTCTTCTCGCCTGCTCAGTGGGGCCAGTGGATGCCCTTTGGTGGACAGCTCAGTGTAAAAAGCGTGAAATGCAGCACGGAGAGTGTGCTTGTGTTTCAGTATGGTGGGGAATTCTCGGCTCCCGGGACTGGTAGCCCCGCTCGCCTGGCAGCTGAGATGAGACACTGGGGACCTACACTCTCCGTAGTCTGGCTCCGACACTGAGTTGGAATCTTTGCTGAAGAGGTTTTCTAACTAATTCGGTATTTGTAGGACAGACTGGGGACCCAGCATGCGGCACCAGGTGTAAAACATTCTGACCACGACGGCGAGCCTGAATCTGATTAAGGCCCGACAGTGACTTGAGTTTACGGGAATACTGGGGTCAAAGACAAGAAATACCCACCTCGAGGAAACAAACAGAGCAATCTAGAGTGTGGGCTTCTCTGACATGTCGATGCCAAGAGAACTAGAGGCGACCAGTGTCAGGTAGAAGGAGCAAGACTCGTGTCCACCAGGGAACGGTGAACGCGTGGGCATCTTTGGACCGTGGTGTGTGTATGTGTGCGGACGGAATCTCCTAAAAACCATTGTTGAAGCCATCCTTAAAATTGGAATAGTGATTCTGTGTTAGCTGCCACCCAGGAATTATTGTTAGTTTTGTTAGGTATAAAAATAGCATTGTGTTTACATTGAAAAGACCTGTTTTTAGAGGTGCATACTGAAGTATGGGGGAATTAAATGCTGATGCCTGAAATCTGCTCTCAAACACATCAGAAAAGAAAGAAAAATAAAGTAAGAATGAGTTTAAACCTGTCCGATGCCACTCTAGGAAGTGGCCAATCCGTGTAATAGGCTCGCGTGGGTTCATTAGGCCGTGTGTTTAACGATTTCTTATTCTTTCGTATTTTGATTTTTTTATACTATATCCCTAAGGGGTATCTTTAAACTCTGGGATTCTGAATGACTCAAGGGCTGTCTGTCCTGCAGAACTCAGACAGTACTGGCAATGCAGCGAGAGAAGGGCCTTGAGTTAAAGGGATTTCTGGGGCGCCTGGGTGGCTCAGTCAGTTAAGCATCTGACTTTGGCTCAGGTCGTGATCTCATGGTTTGTGCGGTTCGTGAGTTCGGGCTCTGCACTGACAGCATGGAGCCTGCTTTGGATCCTCTGTTTCCCTCTCTCTCTGCCCCTTCCTGGCGCTCTCTCTGTCTCAAAGATAAAATGAAAACATTTAACAATAAATAAAGGGATTCCAAAAGTCCACCTGGAAAATTGAGTGGTTGGAGGTGTGTTGATTGCTTCACAGAATTCTCTACTTGGCCTATCGTTGGTGGCTTGCCAATAATGAAATAAGAGCATATATATTTATATAATATGTATGCACCTGTTACGTGTACACACACACACACACACACACACACTCTGATACCCTTACAGGAAGCCTGGAATGATATCTGATGCTCAGGTAACTTCCTAGCAGAGCCTGTCATCTCTGAGCTTCTGCAAACACCAGTGGAAAATCGCCCTGGCTTAGCTCTGGGGAGCTTTGGAGTCAGACCAAGAAAATTAAAAATATCTATGCTCCTGCATCCCGGCCCACTGTCCCTGGACGACCTCTGTCCTTGCTGGGCCTCAGTTTGCCTCTCTCCAGTGTAAGTATGGTAATGCCCACTGATCTGTCTTGCCACCTTTGGTGGTTAAACATACGTAGAACACCTAGGGAGTGTCTGCCCTAAGAGTGGGAACTCTTGGGCCAACCAGGGGGCTCAGTCTGTAAGGGTCCAACTTTGGCTCAAGTCATGATCTCGCAGTCCGTGAATTCAAGCCCCGCGTCAGGCTCTGGGCTGACAGCTCAGAGCCTGGAGCCTGCTTCGGAGTCTGTGTCTCCCTCTCTCTGCCACTCCTTCACTTGCAGTCTGTCTCGCTCTCAAAATAAAAAATGTTAAAAAAAATAAATAAATAAAAAACAAACAAACTAATGCAGAATTTTAAAATTGTGATGAAGTCAAACATACCCTTTTCTAAATTTTATGGTTTATTCTTTTGTATCCTGCCCGAGGGGTCTTTGCCTCTCATTGCGTCAGAACAAAGTTTTTCTCCTAGGTTTGCTTTCTGAAGGTTAATAACTTCAGATTTTATGTTTAGTCCCATGGCTCATTTGTGTGTAATGTGAAATGAGTTGAGTTTTCTTTTCCATTCGATTATATAGCTGATCCCGCACGACTCGCTGAAAATACCATCTTTCTCCTTTGAATTAATTTAGTACTTGTGTTGAAAATCAAATGGCTACATATGTATGTATGATGTACGTCTATTTCTGACTTCTCCATCCTGGTTCACCATCCACATTTATGTCCTCACACGAGCGTCATACTTGGCTGATTTCTGCAGCTTTATAGTAAACCTTAAAATCAGTCTGGTGAGTCGTCTGGCTTGGAAACAAGGTAAAGATAGAAAGACTGGGTGGGGAGGGGATGGGGCGCCTGGGTGGCTCAGTTGGTTAGGCGTCTGACTTCAGCTCAGGTCGTGATCTCATGGTTCATGAGTTCAAGCCTCACATGAGTCAGGCTCTGTGCTGACAGCCTAGAGCCTGCTTCGGATTCTGTGTCTGCCTTTCTTTCTGCCCCTTCCCTGCTCACATTCTGTCTCTCTCTCAAAAATAAGTAAACATTGAAAAAAATCTTTAAAAAAAAGGAAGCAGGAATGGGGGTAAGAGCATTGTGGTCTAGAACAGCCTCTGTCACTGATGGGCTGTGTGAACCCGACAGGATCACATGGCCGCTCTGTGGTTGAGGTAACGGTTTAAGACTTGGACTTGGGACCTGCCCTCGTGTCTTTACTGTTAAGTAATGATGACGATGGCAAGCAGTAGGCACGTAGCATTACCTAAGTGCCCAGTACGGCTCCCGGCACTATACATACATTATACGACGTACCCTCCACTTTCCTTCTTCGAGCACATTCTGTTACTTTTTCGGTGTAGAGCGGAAGGCCCTGGAACACCGAGAGGGAGCACTTTGCCCGAGGTCACTTAACTAGGACGTGATCAAGCCAGGACTTGGACGCTACCTTGTAAAGTTCCTGTGCACAGCTTATAAAGACACAAGTGACTTTAGGGTTTCATGACATGTGCTGATACACAGTGGGTATTTACACAACACGGTAGTTTCTCAAGCTGTGATTTAGCAATACTAGATGCGTCTCTCTGATAGAGGTGAGAGCAGGAAAGAGCACATGAAGAGATCCCACACACGTTTGATACGCCTGCAACCAAAGTGCGTCTCCGGAGGCGGGGCAAGTGTGTGACTATTTAACTTAATATAGAATTGATATTCTGTTAGTTACAGATATAACTTAAAGATGTTTTTAATGTTTATTTTTGAGAGAGAGACAGCACGAGCAGGAGAGGGGCAGAGAAAGGGAGACACAGAATCCAAAGCAGGCTTCAGACTCCGAGCTGTCAGCACAGAGCCTGATGCGGGCCTGGGACCCACGAACCATGAGATCATGACCTGAGCCGAGGTTGGAGGCTTAACCTACTGAGCCACCCAGCCGCCCCTGCACACAACTTTTTTTGACTCAAAATGAACACGCTTATTTTCTGGGCTGTAGTTTGACCAGCCTGTGATCTGAGAACGGGATCGCTGAAAGCCAGTCCCAGAGTCCCTGCTGCTTGTTCTTGGCCTCTAAGCATGGCTCGTAGGACTACGTGGGGCACCGCAGGTCTGTGCTTCCAGAAGGCCTGTCCTGGCACTGCATTCCCAGAACAGAACAATCAGGGTGCAGGTCGGCAAAGCGCGTGGGCTCCTGCTCCCAGGCGTCTAAATGCCGAGCAGCGACTCTCTCCATGTGCTGTGCAGCTTGCCGGCAAACCTTCCCAGCTCAGAGGACACGAGTGAGACTTGACCGTGTAAAAAATACCTTTTCTTCTCCAGTATTCTTGGTCTGTTCTAGACTCTCATCTGCAGCAGCTGCGTGGGGCGCTGTCCTCCGACTGCGCTGTCTGTGTCTTCCTGAACCAGAGCCCATCTGAGAACAGGGAGCGGGATTGCAAACATCGCAGCTAAATTCTGGGATTCTGATTGGACGCTGGTCCATGTACTTTTATCTGATTTTCCAGTTCTCCGCGTCATGGACAAACAGCCCAAGACCTAATTTGCTACTCATGTAATGGAAACCGGAGTCAGGCGGCAGAGGTGGTGAAACCGGGGGGAGGGGGAAAACTGGACAAGAAAAATAAAGGGGAAAATTGTTTAAAATACTAAAACCTTGGAGGCGCCTGGGTGGCTCAGTCGGTTGAGTGTCTGACTTCGCTTCAGGTCATGATCTTGCATGTGAGAGAGTTCGAGCCCTGCGTCGGGCTCTGCGCTGACAGCTCAGAGCCTGGAGCCTACTTCAGATTCTGTGTCTCCCTCTCTCTCTGCTCCTCCCTGACTCATGCTCTGTCTCTCTCTGTCTCAAAATAAATAAACACTAAAAAAAATTAAAATACTAAAACCTTGGTTCGTGAGCATAATTCGCTCTGAAAACATGCTAGTAATCCAAAGCCCTCGTATATCAAAGTGCATTTCAAGAACCATTGGCTCGGTTGTGATCCTGTGACGTTCAGCATCATGCACTATTGACATCGCTTGTTTGTCAAGTTACAATTTATTAGAAATGTTTACTGGTCCTGCAGAACACCCACAGAACAGGTTCCTCGCAATCCAGGGGTCTGCTGTCTTTGCTTTGCTGTGCGCCCCAGTCGCGGCCTCCATGACACCTAGGAAGAACACCGTGATCTCCTGTCGTGGGTTTTTGTCGAGCTTCTAAGTGCAGACACCCCGCAGTTAGCGCTCAAACCTGGGACAATAAAATCTTGGAGTCTCCAGTGTAACAAAGACAACAACGAAAGCTTTTATCTATCGGTTAAATTATTAATCATTGCAATATATCCCCCTTGACATCAGCAAAGCCAGAAAAATCAATTTGTCTCGGTCCCGTGTGTGCTGGTGGCTGCCTCGCTCTGTAACGTAGGCCAAGCTTGAACCAGAAGCGTGGAGTGGAACACAGGATCGCGTGATGGAAGGTGGAATTCTCGGGCGCCGGCGCCGCGAGGTCCTACGCGCGAAGCAGTGGCAGTGGCGGAGGCCCCCAGGACGGAGCTGGCAGCCCCGTCACTGCGTGGACATCACAGCTGTGGCTAGCGGACCATTAGGTAGTGCCCGAAGGAGGTACGTAACACACAGCATCTGTCCCCTGCTGCTGTTCCCGTCGGGAAGATGCCAGCCAGCGAGGGAAAAGGAGATGAGGCAGTGTGTGTCGAGATCGGTTGTGCCCTTGCGGTCGGCGAGAACTCAGACTTTTTTCCTCAAGAGGGAGCATCCGAATAGAAGTCGTGCCTCCTGCAGATGTTTCTGAGAGGGAGAGAGGAGAGGGAAGGATGCTTGATCCATTTTTCTTAAAAAAAAAAAAAAGAGAGAAAAAAAAGGCCAGCAGGCTAGTGTGGCTCAAAACAGACTTCAGCTGGGTTTCCCCTAGTGTCTCGCTGCCTCTCACTTCAGTAGAAACCAACTCTTGGGATAAAACTCCCTGGGAGTGGCGTCTGTTCCTGTTAACCAGTATGCCTGGTACGTAGCCCATCTGGTTGGGAAATAAGGTCAGGAGACCACACCTGGGCTCTTCGTGGGCTGTACAGGGTGGGTGCCTGCCTGCACCCAGCGGCACAGCGTCCCTAAGCGTGTCCTCAGCCGCCGGCACTCAGGGCTCCCCGGGCCTCTCCGAATGTGCGTGCATCTGTGGAGAGCCAGTCAGTCTGTGAGGAGGCCTGGCAGATGCCAAGGCTTGCGGTCTTGCGCTCTGGCTGCTGCTGAAGCATGTGCCATGTGTGCACCCATCAGCCGTGGGGACACGCCCTCGCTGGGCGTCCTCCGAGCCCGGTAGGCGTCTCTGGAGCTGGCCAGGCATACAGGGCAGGGATGCTCGCTCATCGAAGCCAGGGAAGACCAGGACTGGGCTGGGCAAACCAGGTCAGTCGCTGAGACTGAGTTCTGGCGCGTCATTCCAGACCTACCCCAGAGGGAGAAGGGCAGGGGGGTAAGTTCCCCATCGCCACTGAGAAGGACGGGGGAGTAAGCCAGCCCAGGTTCAAATTCCTCATCACCACTTAGCAGCTGGAGGTCTCGCATGCCTCAGTTTCCTCACCATCAGATGTGCACCTGATAGACATAAAGATTAAGAGGACACATGACCCCTCCCCAAGTATATTTCAGTTGCTATTGTTAAGGAAGAAGCCACCCAGGGCCCCAGAACTCAGTGGGTAACAG
The DNA here is from genome assembly GCA_030068075.1 of Paguma larvata. NCBI lineage: Eukaryota > Metazoa > Chordata > Mammalia > Carnivora > Viverridae > Paguma > Paguma larvata. The sequence continues at coordinate 134,125,282 of CM057828.1, forward strand.
ACGTGTCTTGTGCTCACGGATTCTGGGGGTCAGGAGTCGACATGGCCAGCTCACCTCTGGTCCTTGGTGTGTGGGTCTGGGAGTGATGGCTCGAGGCCAGGGCCAGAGTCATCTGGAGGCCACTTTGTTCCTTCCTCCCAGGCTGCAGCCGACGCTGTTGGCTGGGACCTCGGCTGGGCTGTTGGTGGCTGCCATGGACCGAATTGTGTTCCCTCCAAGTTCATGTGTCGAAGCCCCAACCGCAGGATCTCAGACTGTGACTGCATACGGAGATGGGGTCTTTAAAGAGGAAGTTAAGTTAAAATGGGGTCATGTGGGTGGGTCCTAGTCCGGTATGACCGGTGTGTTTGTAAGAAGAGACTAGGACAGACACGCACAGAGGGAAGCCGTAGGGGACACAGCAAGGTGACCTTTCAGCACCGTCGGAGCTGGTGAGAACATCCAGCCTGCCCCCTCTCCTGAACTCAGGTTCTCACGCCCACTGATCTACTCTCCTTTCCTCTTGAATCGTATGTGTGTCAAGCCAGATACGTCCAAGACAAAATCAGTCTACTGATGTATTTGTCTGTCTATTGCTGTGTAACAATACTACGACCAGTTTATGTATTTTTTGAGGGTTTTTCTATTTATCCCACCAAGGTAGAGGCTTAAAACAATGCTCAGAGCATCTGCGGGCCAGAAATCTGGGGGCGGGTTGGCTGTGTTCTAATCCACGTGTGGTTCCCGGAGGCTCAGCAGGGGAAGGGTCTGCTTCCCTCATACCTGGTTGTTGGCAGCATTCGGTTCTTTCCAGACTTCTGGACTGAGGGTCTCCTTTCTTGCCGAGTGTCAGCTGGTGGCTGCCCCGCGAGACTTGAAGGAGAGGGGCCCGACCGACAGCACAGCTTACTGTCTTAGGCGCATGATCACGTGCACACAACTGTCTGCCTCCTGACGGCTTTGCCGTGTTCCGTTGGTTAGAAGGCCCGTACCGGTCCCACCTGTACTGAGGGCGGAGAATCGCGCAGGGTGTCACACTGGGACGTGGCGATCACGGGGCCACCCTAGCATCTGCCGTTACACCCGGAAAGCACAATGTCTCGGTTCTGAATTCAGCCAAATGAAGCCCGAACCCATCAAAATCCCGAGGCCTCTCCGGCTCTCAGATCTGACGTCAAGCCCAAGGGTGGCTGGTACCACTCTGGGACTGGGTCTCGCACCTGGAGGTCCTCTGACCTGCTGTGGTCTGAGTCAGCCGTCTCCCACCGGTGGCTGAGGCTGCTTCCTGACTGTCTCTCGCTCTGCTCTCCCTGCTTGAGTAAACGCTGCAGAATAGCAGGTAAATGCCATAAAACACAAATCAAAAGTAGATGAAACCACTCGCTGTCCAAACCTTCCAGTGTCTTCCACTCAGACTCAAATTCCTTGTAGAAATAGGGAAGCCCGCTGCATTCCCACCCCACCCCTACCTGTCCCCCCTGGGCTGGCTCCACCCCTCCTCCTGGTCTGCACAGAGCCTCCCTCCTACTGCTCTGTGTGCCACCTCCCCAGGCCTTTCCTGAGTATCCTGTTTAAAGGGACAGCACCCTACCGGTCATGCCCTGTCCTGCTTTGTGCATCCTGCCGGCTCCATCACCACCCCCACCCCCGCCCAGCACGTGCTGTGTCTCGGCTGCTTCTCATGGCAGAGGTTTGCGAGAAGGTAAGGTCACAGCTGCAGACACGTCTTTCCTCGGTGCTCAGCGCCAGAGCCCCGGTGTCTGGGCAGGGCCCGGCACTAAGTAGGTGCTGAATAACTAGCTATTGAATAAATCATGTCAAGTACATAGCTTTATAAATTAGATACGGCTCTTGCGTAGAAAGCAGAATCCTGGAGTCACGTCTTAGGTGGTCTTTGGAACTGACAAAATGGTGTCACGCGGTAAAGAGTTAGCCTTTGAACTCGGGCATGCCCGTCGTCACACCTCATTGGAGGAAGTGTGTAAACACTTGGTCCGCCCATGTCTTCTCTCCTGGGTCTCTGCGAGAGACGGCCAACGGGACGCGGGCTCAGTCTGGTCTTCAGCCCAGCTTCATCCCAGCCTCCTGAAATGAGTGAGCATTTGAAACGCAGCATGATCTATCTGCCTTCTTCGGTGCACACACGTGAGCGTGAGGATGCGAGGCTGCCCCTGCCTGGGTCTCTGGCCGCCCGAGCCCCGCCAGCCCCAGCTTTATAAATGGCCTCTGTTATTCACTTGACAATCTCCTTCTCCTTTAGGGCACTTTCAGGTGTGACCCCAGGCTCTCGAAGCTGAGGTTAGGCTCTCCTGGACGTGTTACCATGAGTGTCTTTTGTGATAAACTCTTCTGCACCAAACTGTGAGGTCACTGAGGAATGTAAATTAAAATGAGTCACTATTTGTAATGTGCATAAAACCGTGCCCGCAAGCGGGAAAACTGATTTAATTGTTAAAAAATGAAATGATGAAGCTCCCAGGGGGCTCAGTCGGTTGAGCGCCCGACTTCGGCTCAGGTCATGATCTTGCAGTTCATGAGTTCGAGCCCTGCATCAGGCTCTGTGCTGACAGCTCAGAGCCTGGAGCCTGCTTCGATTCTGTGTCTCCTCTCTCTCTGCCCCTACCCCGCTCATGCTCTGTCTCTCTTTCTCTCTCAAAAACAAATAAACATTAAAAAAATTAAATGAAATAAAACTACATATGGTTTGTCTTTTTACCCTATCCTTGGGGCCTCGCCCAGAGCGGACAGCCAATGAATAATGGCTAAGGGAATGAAGGAACCTGGCAAAATGTAGGTTAAAATAATAAGAAGTGGAAGTCATTGCATGAGTCATAAAAGGCCTGATTTCTGAACAGACGTTTCAGTGAACATCACCTTCCACGTCGCCAAGCCCCCAGCCCCCACCCTTCCCCAAGATTTCCTGAGAAGTGTTCTCCGGAGCCCGTCACACGCATTTCTCCATGATGTCGGGTCTGAAGCCCGTCCCAACGTCTTCTGTTTTGTAGACGGCCCTTTACTTCTGGCAGGTTTACTTTTTTATTACTTTCTATTAAAAATTTTTTTTAAATGTTTTATTTATTTTTGAGAGAGTGCAAGTGTGGCAGGGGCAGAGAGAGAGAGGGACAGAGGACCCAAAGTAGGCTCCACGCTGACAGCAGTGAGCCCGATGTGGGGCTTGAACTCCCGAACCATGAACTCGTGACCTGAGCCAAAGTTGATGCTCGACTGACTAAGCCCCCCAGGTGCCCCTTCTGACAGGTTTCTAGTGAAGGCTTCCCAAGTGCTCAGACACGATTCTCCTAAGCGTGTTCAGTGGTGCTCCCATAACCCTGTTGACGTATTTGTTGGCTTATGTAATCGTTTTTGCCATCCAGGCTTTTCTCGTTGGATTGATCACAGTTGGTGAGTTAGCGGGGTCTGAAGTAACAAGGTTTTCAAGTTCTCTAATTATAGGTAAAGGTGGGGGGATAAGTGCCTCATTTAAGGCAAGACAAAGGGAATTAACTAAACGCGAGAAAGTGAGACACAGAGGTCAGGTATGAGAAAGGGTTAACTGAATGCAGATTCCGGTTCGGAACTGCACGGAAGGGCGGGTCATGGCCGGCGGAAGTCTCTGCAGATAACCCCTCTTTACGTTTGCCTGGCCCTTGGTGATTTCTGGGTCCTGGGGGTACAGGTTAAGGGCCCTGTACTGGCTGGGATGTTCTGGCTCTGTGACTTTATTAGTCATTTTCTGAAGAGAGAGACCTCGAGGTTGCTTTTATGCTAAATTTGCTTAAACACACACACACACACGGCTTTCTTTTACATCTAAAAATGCTTTCTAGTCAGTGTGAGCTATATTTTTTCTCCATTCTTTTGATGAACTTTTTTTTTTAAGATTTAAATTTTTAATGTTTGTTTATTTTTGAGAGAGACAGAGAAAGCGGCAGTGGGGGCAGGGCAGTGAGAGAGGGAGTGAGAATCCCAAGCAGACTCCACGCTGTTAGCACAGACCTCACTGTGGGGTTCCCACTCATGAAACTGAGAGATCATGACCTGAGCCGAAACTAAGAGAAGGAGCTTAATGACTGAGCCCCCCGGGGAACCCCATCTTTTGAAGGACTTCTGTGTCCACATCAGTCATTAAGAAAACCCTGCTTGTAAAAGAAAACAAGGCACCGCTACAGCGATCTTGGTCAGTGAGATACTCTTGACTTTGCCAGGCACACGAGGCAAGATGGTTTCTTGGGTGGTCACTCCTATCTGCGCAACCTCTGGGCTCAACCCACGGCTGCACTGGCCCCTGTGGACTCTGGAAGACCCATTATGGATGGATGTCGTGAGCAGATCTGTTCAAGTATGAAATTGGGAACCTGAAATTGGCCACAGTGGGAGCTTCACATTGTGGAAATTGGCAAGTGCCCCAAGGTGGAATCTCCCAGCACCCCCAGAGCTGGTCTTCAAACACCGGTGCCCACGCTGTGGCTGAAGCCCACGGGCATGGTCCCATCCCTGAACATTCACCCCGAGTGAAGACCGAGGAACTAATCTTCTGGCGTTAATCGCATACGTGTGTTCCTGCAGACAGTCTTTGCTCGCAGGAAAAAGGAAGCAGTTTGAAATTGCTGCAGGTTATCATGTATACACTTCATTTTCTGTTACGATAAGATGATTACATACTACTGCTAAGGAGGGATGACACCTTCACATTTGACAGCTGGCTACAGAGACTCAAAATCCTCCATAAGAAATGAATTGGTTGAAAGATTTAGGTCCAAGGGTGGACACGCTGGTCTCAAAAAATGACTTAAACACATAAACCGCAGACCTTCATGGAGGCCAGGCTTTGAGAGTCTGTGTCCCAGTGCCTTCCCAAAGCTGACGTACATCCTCAGCCAGCACGACCTCTTGGACCAAAGCAGGCACGAGACCGAGCCGGCCAAGGAATGATTTCTGTAGCTCTTTTTAAACCACATCAGCATTCTGCAGCTAAGTTAGCAGGTGACTTTATCTGCAGGCACCTGTGTAGTTTGGGACTGGGTTTATATTCTAGTTCGTTGGCCCCAGGCCGGTTTCTTTCTTAGAGAAGGAGACAAATTCCCATTCATGTCCATAAAAGTCCACGTTTACCTCATCCTTTTTCTCTAAATTTCTACTGCATTTTTCATCTGTTATTTGGATATTAAGTACGAAATAAGAGAAGCGTGACTTAAGCTTCCGTTTGTCCAGAGGCGGCTGCCAGAATGTGGGACGACGGCTGGTTGTTGATCACCCCACTGCTCCCTCACCTCCACCTCCGTGTGGCAGCATTCATAGTCGTTCAGTTCCTGCAAAGACCTTTTTTTTTTTTAGTGAACGCTACGCCCAGGGTGGGGCTCGAACTTACAACCCTGGTATCAAGAGTTGCCTGCTCTTCTACTAGGTTTTACCCAAGGGATACAGGTGTGCTCTTTTGAAGGGGCACATGCACCCCAATGTTTATAGCAGCACTATAATAGCCAAAGTATGGAAAGAGTCCAAATGTCCATTGATGGATGAATGGACAAAGAAGATGTGGTATATATATACAATGGAGTATTACTCGGTAATCAAAAAATGAAATCTTGCCATTAGTAGCTGCGTGGATGGAACTAGAGGGTATTATGCTGAGCAAAATTAGTCAGTCGGAGAAAGACAAATATCATATGACTTCACTCACATGAGGACTTTAAGATACAAAACAGATGAACATAACGGAAGGGAAGCAAAAATAGTATAAAAACAGGGAGGGGGACAAAACATAAGAGACTCTTAAATACAGAGAACAAACAGAGGGTTGCTGGAGGGGTTGTGAGAGGGGGGATGGGCTAAAAGGGTAAGGGGCATTAAGGAATCTACTCCTGAAATCGTTGTTGCACTGTATGCTTCCTAACTTGGAAGTAAATTAAAAAATAAATTAATCTGAAATTGAAAACAAAACAAAACAGAGTTGCTTACTCTTACTAGATGAGTCAGCCAGGCACTCCTCGCAAGACCATTATGAACTTCTGTGCAAGAAAAAGTGTTAGTTCACTCTAAAGGGGGGAATAACTCCACCAATACTCTGTAAAAATATTACCCTGATACCTAAATTAGGCGAATTTTTCTGCCTGTAATAACTTCCAGAAAGATTAAACAAACAAAAACCTGATCTCCATCCAGGTGAAAAAAAAAGGGGGGGATTAATTTTGAATTAATTTCAATCACTTCTGAAGGGTTTGAGGAAAATAATAATGTATTTGGTATTCTTATCTCCTTTCGAATGGGCCGCACCTCTGCTTTCTGTTGGAAATCTGCATTAAAACCGGTATTTACTGCCACTGGTACATGCTAGATTTGCAAAAAGAGACCCAAACGTGGTATGAAGAAGGTTGACAGGGAGGTATGTAAATAAACATGCCTTAGTATCACACCGTTTACAAACGAAACGAAATCTGTGTTCAGATCCCTTGAAGGCCTCCAGGGACTCCTCCGCCCGAGGCCGCCTTCCCCGTGAGGTTTCCGAACTCATCCTCATTCATAGCATCCCTGCTTCCTCCTTCTACCGCCTCCTGGAGCAGGTCCAACAAGCCGCAGGAGGCGGTAGAGGTCCCAAGCAGGACACTCGCTGTCCTAGCCTCGTGTCCTGTAATTTCTGAAACGTTGGGCACGACTGCCTGCCCCTTCCCTCTGAAGCCTCCGCTTCTCGGGTCCGTTTCCTCCTACTCCTGACCGTAAATGTTGGGGGACCTGGAATCCCCATCCATCTCCATTCGCCACTTAAAATTGTATCGAATTCTATGTTTTAAGCACTCCAGTGGTTTGCGATTCTCAGATTTCTATCTCTACTCCTAAGGTTTTCCAGATCCGACTTTTCCAGTTGCCTGTTTGGCAAATCCAAACTTCCCAGAATGCTCTTGACTTTCTCCGTTGTCCCGTCTCACAGAGTACATGGGTATCATAGTTCCTGAAGCCAAACACCCGGGCGGAAGCAAGCTGCCTCTGGAGCATCTCAGATCGTACTTCCTTCTCTATCACACAGTCATCCGCCTGCACCGTCACGTTCGCTGCCTCTGTGGCCTCCCTTCTTCCTTCCTACGCCTTCCGATTACTCTCCCCTTAGCAGTGAGGGGGAGCTGTGAGATAATCAGATGGCATCACCCCCTTCTCATATCCTGCCTGGCTTCCACTTGCCCTAAGAGTCCCATACGGTGCCCCTGTCGCCCACCTTTGCCCTCCTTCGCCCACCTTTGCCCTCCTTCTGCCGCTCCCTGCCCCATCCTGTCTATCCCACCGCATCACACTGGGCTTCTCTGTGTTTCCCAGACCACTCAAGCTTGTTCCTGCCTCAGGGCCTGTAAATGAGTCCCCTTCTCTTCTTTAAGTGATTTTTTTTTTAACATATCTTCCCACACTGACTCTTGTCCTCGGGGCCTCACCACACAGGTCGCTCGTCAGAGAGGCACTTTTCGAGGACGCCATCTAATGTGGTCAGCTGCGTGTTCATCATCACATGGCGCTGCTTTGTTGTCATTGTGCCCCCACTCTCCTTCTGATGCTAAAGGTCTCACGCGTGTGCAGTCCAACTTTCTCTTTGCTAACGGAGGCTCCGTGAGATAGACGTGTCTGCTCACTCATCGTGGCGTCCCTAGAGCCTAGAACACTGTCTGCTTCTTATTAGGGCCCGGATCACTGGTAGAGGAGTGGATAAATGATTGACGATTTCTTCAGCTCAAGTGGAACCCTAAATTGGAATAAACGTTGGAGAGAAGGGTAATCCTCACTAATGTTCAGCTTTTGTCGAGAGACATTCAGTCCCTAGCTTAACCATATTTATCGTATCTCTGTCCCTCTCTTATGTATATGTACACACACATATCTGTGTCCGTGTGTGTATTTGTGATAACTTCCTGTGTCTTAAGTACGTTAAGACCATTTTTCAATCCATGTCCTGGTTATTTGTAAACTTAGAAGAGTCATAATATATGAAATATGAACAGGTTAGGGGGAGAAGGAGAAGGAAAGATTATAAGAAAGGGAAAAAAAGAAAATTCTTGCTTTTCAAAGAGGAAAGAATGAAATTTGTCTGCCTGATTACTGGTTCATTTCATCTCCTTTTTCTTTCTAAGAGATTTCCAGAAACCATGGAATTTCAAAGTCATGTTTCGGAGTTGGAAATTCTGAATGATACAAATAATTCTCTGTAGGAAATAAAAATGACCAATATACATAAATAGGAAAGAAATGTTCTTGGATTGATATTTCCAAAAGTTTTCCAAACCAGCTTTCACATCCTGGCCTAAGAACATATAATCAGAATTCCCATCGGCCAACTTGGGCCAGTTAGGGCAAAAACAATGGCAGCCTCTTATTGGCAAAACACGTAGATGCTCTCTGGGAATTTGGCAACATTAGTGGCAAAGGGAAATACTCCAAACACAATACATGTTGTTGCAAAGCTCTGGAGGAGACAGTTTTTGAACGGAGTACTTCACCATGATAAGGTCAGCAGAAAAAAATATAAAAATAATGATCAATAGCCTAAAAAAAAAAACAAAAACACAAAACATCACAATTAGATTCGGGGCTCTTCCGTGGCAGGCTCCTTCTGCCAGAATGGAAATGTCACTTCTTCCATAGCAGACAGAAGTACTGGATGAGTAAGTAAAAATTAACAATAGGTGGAAAAGACTGTATTTTCCTTCCTTAAATTTCCCTTATAATTCAGGAGTTAGTCTTTATGGCAAAATACTATTCTTAACAAATGCTTCACTCGGAAACTTTGAAGTTAGAATTGGAAATAAATTCTAGTTAGAAAATAAAAGATAAGAGCTCTCTCTTCATGTCTTCTCTGCAAACACCATTGTAAGTAGAGAAGTGTTATTTCAGAGGAAAACATAACCTATTCTGCAGCTCTGTCCCCTACATGGGTATTTGGTATTTGGTGCCTGGGAGCAGTCAGATAATACCTCCAAAAACTACCTGGAGTGCAGTTGACTGTACTAAATCTCATTCTTGCCTTCCAAGTGATGTTATCTGCTCTTTTTTAGGGAACTTTTTAAAAAAATTTTTTTTTGTGTGGACATTGTCACTGGTTAGGTTTATTCATGTATAGCTCTCAGGCTTGTGGAACATACAAGGAAAGAGTTTTTAAACCAAAGTCTTTAATTATATTTGCAACTTTGGGGCAAATAGCAGCCCGGGAAGTAACAGGCACAGGGAAGTCTTGGTTAAGAAGAGCGGCATTACGGGACGCCTGGGTGGCTCAGTCGGTTACGTGTCCAACTTCGACTCAGGTCATGATCTCATGGTTCGCGAGTCATGGTTCATGAGTTCGAGTCCCAGGTTGGATTCTGTGCTGACAGCTCAGAGCCTGGAACCTGCTTCGGATTCTGTGTCTTCCTCTCTCTGCCTCTCCTTTGCTCGCACTCTCTCTCAAAAATAAAGAAACATTAAAAAAAAAAAAAAAAAAAAAGAACAGCAGTGTTACAGCAGCCTGCTTGACCTCCTTCATTGTCTTTCCCGGGGTGGGTTAAACTCGTGGAGTCAGAGCACATACCTGTTTTACCAGGAAAGCAGCTTGGGTCAGTGGGTGTGCCTGATCTGGATGAGTCGTGCCCATTTGGACTCTGTCCCGAGGATATCGGTGATCGGAACTCTGTTCATCCTCCCCTCACCTGGCCTCTGCCTAGGACCTTGGCAACTCTGTGTTCGCTGGGACCCCACTGCAGTGATATTCCTTTGTGACTCCAGTCTGTTCTCAGCAAAGAGTCATTGTTCTCCTTGCCTGAGTCCCTTCCCCAATGCCTTTTAGTTGGATGGCCTCCAGGTCTTGTTCACCCCAATATGCTCAATATTGCGCCCATCAGATCGTGGTTAGGTTGAGAGATTTTCCTAAGTTAGGTTCAGTAATGGTCTATAGCCAACATGGAGAGCCAGGGGGGTTGATAGGAGCCAGCTTTCCGAAAGTTCCTCCTAAATGTTGTTTTCTATGGGCTTTGGTAATTCTCAGGTAACTGCTGTGAGCAAGTGGGATGCTTGGAATATATTAAAATGTCAATGTTTTGAGGAATACTGTATTTCCTGTCTCCCCAACCGGTGGCACAAGCTTCCCGTTGTACGCTAGGGCTGTGCTCATTCTGCTGACTTTCCCTTTCACAGAAGGAGATGCTGGAAGAGCCATTGATCACAAAATACTGGGCAGTCAGTCCTCCCTCTCCACCGTGTGGAAATACATCTTTTCAAAGAATCACGGCCATTTGGTCAAAACAAATTTATGATCATTTTCTTAGTAACGCAAAAGAAATAGTACTGGCACATTTTCTAGGTGAAAGAAAGGAATTCAGTAAGTCAGTTGAATCTTTTTGTTTGTTTGGTTGTGCTTTTGGTAAGGTTCGCAGATGTTTATTTCTTATGAAATGGATACTCTGTGATTCCCATCATGGCTGATTTTATGTGTCCAGCTGACTGGACTGAGGGATGCTCAGATAGTTGGTAAAATGTTCTTTTAGATGTATCAGTGAGGGAATTTCTTTTTTTTAACTTTTAAAAATGTTTTATTTCTTTTTGAGAGAGAGAGACAGAGTGTGAGCAGGGGAGGGGCATAGAGAGAGGGAGACACAGAATCCAAAGTAGGTTCCAGGCTCTGAGCTATAAGCACAGAGCCCAATGCAGGGCTTGAACCCACAAACTGTGAGATATGACCTGAGCTGAAGTTGGACGCTCAACTGACTGAGCCCCCCAGGGACCTGTGAGGCAATTTCTGGAAGACACGAGCACCTGAATCAGTAGGCTAGTAAAGAAGATGGCCCTCCCCGATGCGGATGGGCCTCCGTCCAGTTAGTTGAGGGCCTGACTAGAACAAAAAGGCAAATTTGTTTTTGGTGATGCTGAACTTGACATCCATCTTCTTCTGCCCTTAGATAGCAGTGTTCCTAGTTCTTAGGCCTTTCGGATCAAATTGAATTACACCCTTGACTTTCTTGGCTCTCCAGCTTGCAGAGAAGATCATGAGCCTTCTTGACCTCCATAGTTATATTAGCAAATTCCTGTAATAAATTTCTCTCTCTCCCTCTCTCTCTATATATACATATGTGTTATACAACATATATATATATTGTATAACACATGGTATACACACATTATATAACATGTATATTGTATAACACATATGTATATTATGTATTATACATATGTATATTGTATGTATCGTGTAACACATATGTATATTATGTGTCATACTATATATATGGATGTTATATAATTACAGGACACATATTTTTATAATATAATTTTTATATTACAAATATTATATATATATAATATATATTATATAATTAATATATATATATTATATATATATATTATATATTATATTTGTAATATAATATACCCCCCTCCATTTTTATTTCTGTTTTTTTACAAGGAAACTCAGTATTTTGGTTGTGGGGGACACCCTTGTAACCACATGGAATTATTGGCATCAAGATTTTTTCCTATTGCAATGCAAGAACGTGTGTGTCAAAGACATCGCTAAGGTCATAAAATGAAGCCCATCCTCCGTAACCCATTCTAATGCCACCATCCTCTAGGTGGGGGATGCCTTGTAAGAACCAGGTGAGCTCTTATTACCTTAGAAGCAAGGAGTCAGTGCCCTTCAGATAGGTTCCCCAAGTGTAACCAGGATCGCTTCATCCAGATAAAACCAGTGTATGAAAACAGTGTAGGTGGATCATATGGGCAGAACTACCTGCATGTTGTAAAAAGACTTCCTTTTATTTCTTCTAGGCTGTAGTAAGAAATAAAACGGTGCTGATATTCACAAGGCACTCAAGTAGCTTTGAAGTTAAATTATTATTTTGAAAGACCCTTATCTCAGAACCATATGTGTAGTCGCTTGAGTGAATTCTAGGCAAGGAAGTCTAATAAGAGAGGTCAGCAGCTCCTAAGTCTTTTTAACTACCTGATCAGATAAATAGGGCAGGACACACACACACACACACACACACACAGGTAAAAATCTGGACTTTGAGGTAAATGAAGAGAATCTTGAATGCCGTGTTGGGACACATCAATTTTCTTGTCACTCAGGGTAATAAACACAAGTGTTAAAATAGGAGAAATGAGATAACAGATGTTTGGCGGTGGTGGTGCAAGGATTTGCTAAGATGTGAGGCTGAAAGTTTTGGGGCATTCAAGCAGTTATTTTTGCAGAAGTTGGAGGCCCGAATTGCAAAACCGGCAATGGGAATAGGAATGGCAGAGAGAACTGATGGAGAATCCGTGGGACCGACAGTGTGTTGTGTTAGGATATTGGTCAAAAAGAAGAAGGGAATGACCCCGCGCCGCCTGTCTTGGTAACTCCATGGCCGGCGCGTTGTTGAAACAGGCTGGAAAGGCAGATCGGCACACGTGGCATATCCATTGGGTATTATCTGGTGGGCAGATGAAAACATGGTGTGGATGTCAGGAGAGCCACCAGTGCTAGCAATGTAAGTGATTTTCTGAGCCTCAGGAGTTGTGGAAAATGTTCCAGAAAGGCTGAGAAGGGGAAAGGAGACCTTGAGAAAGGCATGCCTTTCAGGAGGAGGTAGAAGTCAGTGGAAGAGTCGGGAGAAGGATGGGAAGGGCGAGGGGCATTTCAGAAAGTGGACACTCGAAGGCAACAAGCACGAGGGTTTGAAGAGGGTGAAAGCAGTTGCAATTTAAAATAAATAACAAACTGTAGGGGATGATAACCAAAGACCAGGTGTTGACCCGATGACTGGGGTACCGACGGAGACCTCTTGTGGAAGAAGGCACAGTGCAACAGTAGGGACCGAGGGGCGGGCGGACGGCCAGGAAAGAGGGCAAGGAGATCTGGTGCACTCTTTAGAACAGGTTGGAGAGAAGGAAGAGTCAGGGCAGTAAACTGACAGTAAAACTGAATTTTTCATTTATAAATGGGGGTAATTACAGACACTTTGAAGGACTTTCGTGAAGCTTACCTAAGAATAATTCTTATATGACACATAATATAGTGGCCAGTGTGTAGTAATTTATAAATTTCTGTCTTTATGAGTTTCCTGTTTTTTTTCTATTTTAATATTGTTAGTTATTAATAAAATTAACAGTGAGTTAAAAAAATTGATGATGTATAAAAGGAAGCAGAGGAGATCGCTGCTGATACTGTGGAACTGGGGGTGTGTGTTGGGGTGAAGGGCTTGTTGGGGAGGGGAGAAGGAGTTGGAAAAGAAAGTCGCTGAACTGGTTTTATGCTTCACGACCCTTCTGACCCCAGCTGTGTGGGTTTTCCACACCAAGCAATTCTCCAGCTGTCCGGACACCCACTGGGTGTGCTATAATTCAATTCCATCCTGACGTTAGGGACATTAGTCCGTGCCAGGACTTAGCTTAGACCTCACAGGGTAAGGACTCAGTCCCACAAGACGGCTCCCCACACCAGATGCCAGTCGCCAAGTATTGGGTGCCCAACCGCTTCCGTCCAACATGGCTGCTGGTTGAGTATTCTCAAAACATCCCCTCTTTCGGCTTCCTGATTTTGCTGGAATGGCTGTCAGAACTCCAAAAAGCACTTTGCTTACTACTGCTGGCTTACTACAAATGGATACAGCTCAGGAACAGCCCGGTGGAGGAGATGCCGAGGTCAAGGTGCGGGGGCAGAGGCCCAGAGGCTCCAGGCCCTCTGTGAGTGCGCCCCCCTCCCAGAACATTGAGGTGTTCACCAACCTGAGGGTCTCCGAATCCCATCCTTTCAGGGTTTTTACGGAAATTTCATTCCACAGGCACGGCTGATTAAATCACAGCCTACTGGTGATTGAACTCCCCAGCCGCTCTCCTTTCCCAGTGGGTTGGAAAGGTCCAGTCCTGCAGTCATGCTTTGACCTTTCTGGTGATCAGCCCTCCTCTGAAATTGTCAGGAGGGCCTCGGCTATCAGTCCTCTCATTAGTATGCAGAAGACACATCACCCCGGCGATGCCGAGAGTGTTAGGGTCGGCATGCCAGGAACTAGAGACAAAGGCCAGCTGCGTGTTTATCACTGTCCTTAATTGGGGAAGGAAAGAGCGTGTGTGTGTGAGAGAGAGAGATGGCGTCACGTAGGGGTAGGGGCATTTGAATCAAACAAAATGGAGAAGGGCTTGTTTGCAAAATTGAGGGAAAAAACAAGCTAGCCAGAAGTCTGAACAGAGTCCTGTTTTTTTGACAAACCACTCTTCTACTTAAACCAGAGTGTGAGGTTCATGAGTATTGATTTGGGGTCCTGTGGTAGCTCAGCGTAGGCAGGATCCTACAATTAAAAACCGTTATATGTGGAAAGACATAAGTTGCCCCTGAAGTGGTCGTGTTGCAGCAAATGCCGTAACGAGAGGAGACAGCACTTGGAGGTCTCTGATGTTGTGGCCTCTTCCCCCTGGAGAGTGTATGAAGCTCCAGCGCTAATTCCTTTAGAACCACGGGTGACCTGGTTTCCCCTGGGCTCCCGTGTCCTGAGGATCACGATTCCGATACCCGCGGTGAGTGGCGGTTGTCTTTCGAGTCCCGGCATCATGCAGTAGCCTCAGAGGCAACTCGATGCCCCCGTGTGTACACACGTGCGTGTGAGTGTGTGCGTGCGCTTGGTGTGTGCACGCAAGGGCCGGCTCCGCAAGTAGGCTGCGATCTCCACTGTGGGCTTCTCAGAAGGACAGCGGAAACCAGCACCACCCGGCCTTTGAGCGTTCGGGCAGAGGTAGGATGGAATCCGTGCGTTCTTAAGAGGACCTCGGCACTTTCCTGAGCCTTTTTTCTTGGCTAAGCATAGCAGCAACTAAACTTGGATTTCTTTTTAATCACATCGGATTAAATAGGACACAGGCCTCACGCTGGGAGAGTGCTCTCGCGCCCCTCACCTGCTCTCGGCAGGAAGCGCTATTTCAAGAACGCCGTCAGATTTACCTCCATGGGCCACGTAGATCTTCTAGTACCGAAACCATTTAGTGAGACTGGATTCTCTGAGGTTCTTTTTATGTATGCCTCGGCCTCACGTCTGAATTAGGGAGTTCCCCAAAATAGCTCCGTCTGTGAGCCTCTCGCTCGTGCCTCAGTGAGAATTTTCTTGCAACAGAAAGGGCTGGCAGCTCGATCCAGGATAATGCGATCTCTAAATAACGTTTTAAAGTAGACTTCCTGTTGAGATATAACATAACTTTACAAAAAAGTGCATATATCAGCAAACCTGTGTATTGTGAAGTCTTTCCATTCCCGGCTTTGTCTTTAGCCTTTTGGGAGGTCTGAAAACACGATTCATTATAGAAAATAAATTTTCTTGTACATAGCAAATTATTTTATGACTTCCTTCTTTCCTGAAGAGTAGCCAATATTTCAGCCCTCACTTTATAATATCATAACTTAGCACCTTCCATACTGAGAAGGGTAAGTATGGGAACATCACTCAACTATCTTATATCCTGTCTCCCCATCAATATTTTAAGTACATGAACGTATATAATACTTGTCAGCATAAAAAGAAGCTTTTAGTAACGATGGGGGGCTGATTCCTCTTCCAACAAGATGATGAGAATGGGGGTGGTTGGGAGAATGGCTGGCCAGTGGCCAGGATGGATGAATGGATTTGGTGCAGAGAACCGTTCATTTCTACCTTGTTTGCATCTTTGTGGCCCACAGACTGTGCTTATCTGACTGACCCAGAAGTGGGCTATGACCCAGGGCATTGGGGGCCATCTCATTCCTTAAGGGATGGGGACTCATCTTTTCATGACCCTCCATCCCAGCCCCCACAAGCTCGTCTCTTCTTCCTTTGTCTCCTTCATCCCCTTGACAATGCCTCCAGGCCTCTGCACTTCCCCTGGCTGCTGATGTCCTCTGACCCCCACACCAGCCTCTCCACATCCCACTCCTATAGGTTACCAGCCCCGAGTTTTAGTCCCTGGAAACTAGTCTCCCATGTTACAAAGAAGCAGGTGGGCTGATGGGTCCCCGCAGCTCATGTACCCTTTCCAGCTATTAAGGTTTTTAATGATGGAAAACTTTATGAGGGCATTGGCTTTGCTACCAGGAGACCCGCTCTGGACGCGATGCCCAGCAGACTGTGTCTCCAATAAAATGTCATAAGCACCCTTTCCTGACCTCCTGTTATATACCCAGAACATGTAAGAAACTTAATTTGTTTAATTCGACAATAGCCCTGTGACATGGGCATTATTATGACAGTTTTCATAAAAGGAGACTTAGGGTCCGAGTGGGTAAGTGACTTGTCCGAGGTCACCCAGCATGGCTGTGACAGTGAAAACATACCTGAATTCGAGTTCCCAAGCAGCAGGAGGTATTGAGAGACAGTGAGGCCCAGGTTGTACCTGAGGGAGGTGTCTGCGGTCACCGAGGTTGGGAATTCCCTCACCTCCTGCTACAGGCCGTCCATCGCCCAGAAGCACACTCCCTCACCAGATGTTACTGTCACACCCTTCTCAAATGGGAAGGAAAAACTAGGCCCGCTGAAGAAAAAGAACAAAAGATCCGTGCTATGTCACAGACTTAACAAAGTGGGAACATTTACGGAAACCACGAAGACAGAGAAACCGTCCTTCCTTCCACCGTTTGTGCACAGACCTTGCACGGGAACCCTGCGACTCAGGAACGCTGAGGAGCCTCAGTGGTGGCCGATCGCCCCCTTGCTGGTTCCTGCCTGCTCCCGTCATTAAGCCCAGATCCCCCGTCACGCAGAAAGCCCACCTCAAAGTGGCTGAGCCTGCATGTCCAGCCTCCTGTTCCGTCCCTCTGCACACACCCTCCTGGAGCGTCTGGCCTGGGCGACCTTATTTTTGTTTTCTGTATATTCACTATTTTTCAGTATTTAGGATTATAACATGAATTTCCAGACTTCGATGCCTCTGATTTGAAATCTCTTCTGACACCTTGCAAAAAGCACTCACTTTTTAAAAAAATTTTTTGACATTTATTCATTTTTGAGAGAGAGAGAGTATGAGCAGGGGAGGGGTGGAGAGAGAGAGGGAGACACAGAAGCCGAAGCAGGCTCCAGGCTCTGAGCTGTCAGCACGGAGCCTGACGTAGGGCCGAAACTCACGGGCCACGAGATCATGACCTGAGCTGAAGTCAGACGTGTAACTGAACTGAGCCCCCCAGACGCCCCGAAAGCACTCACTTTCTAGGATCCTCATGCATCCTGTTTCAGCACCACCCTGGACGTCCTGGGCAGGCTGGTGGGGTCCCCGCAGCTCGTGCACCCTTTCTCTCACCGGTGAGAGTTCCCTGCCACGCCCTTCCAGAGCTCCTCGTGTGCACCATGCACGTTTAATTTTACGTGACAGTGTCCCCGGGACACACTATTATCCCTACTTCATGATTCTGAAACGGAGATTTGAGGTGGGGGGAATGCTTAGTGTCCCTTTGGTGACATAACTAATAGTTCCAGAATCAGGATTCAAACCCGAGTAGTTCCGATTCTAAAATCGTGAAAACAGTGAGCGATATTCTCCAACACACACCTCATCCCGTTTGGCTGGCTCCACAGCTGTAATGTTAGCAGACCACCTGGTAGTACAGGCTTAGGGTAACCGAGGGGATTCAGGATCTGCTTCGCTGCTTTTCCCTGATTAGGACCTTCCTGTCTAGGCTGTTATGTGGCCAGACTGAGAGAAAGGGGGCCAGCTGGAGCCGTGGGTCCCAAACCCCAGCTCCCAGCCAGCAGCCTCGCATCAACCCATAGTTGGTTCTCTATCATTAAGGGCCTCTGTGGGGCGCCTGTGGCTCCGTTGGTTAAGAATCTGACTCTCGATTTCTGCTCAGGTCATGATCTCACGGTTCGTGGGATCGAGCCCCACATCGGGCTTCACCCTGGCAGTGTGGAACTGCTGGGGATTCTCTCTCTCTCCTCTCTCTCTCTCCCTGCCCCTGCTCTCTCTCTCAAAATAAATATATGAACATTCTTAAAAAGTCTCTTGTGGTTCCTTTCCCTCTCTTCTCTTCTACCCCTCCTCCTATCTGTTCGCCTGTTTTATTTCTTAAATTCAACATGTAAGTGAAATATGATATTTGTCTTTCTCTGCCTGACTTATTTCACTTAGCACAATACACTCCGGTTCCATCCATGGCATTGCAAAAGGCAGGATTTCATCATTCCTGATTGCTGAGTAGTATTCCATTGTATGTATATATGCCGCATCTTCTTTATCCATTTGTCAATGGACATCTGGGCTCTGTCCATAATTTGGCTGTTGTTGATTTTGCTGCTCTAAACATTGGGGTATGTGTGCCCCTTCAAATCTGTATTTTTGTATCCTTTGGGTAAATGCCTGTAGTGCGATTATAAGGTAGTTCTATTTTTTTTGAGGAACCCAAGTTTCCTAATAGAAGGTTATAAATAAACCTCCTGTCACTAAGTAAAAGTCCTTTTCTTATTCACCAAGACTAAGGGTTTGCCTGCAGTTACTATGGTACCTCAGCAAACATACACGTGCGTGCACGCATGTAGGCATGCACACGGTGAGACACGTGTGCAAATGCTCTTGCCTTTATAACCACAGAACCAGATTAAAATAAAATTCGAGACCGATTTTAGATTGGGAAGAAATAAGAGCATGGCATCCTCACGTCTATCTGTGGGTAGGGGGAGATAGGAAACAAGGCAAAAACTAGATGTTGGTCCTTCATCTTGTTCGAATAGGAGCCACAGAAGCAAGATGGAACCTCCCTTCCTCTGCTCTTCCCCTCCTGACAGGTGGTGGGTTTGTCTGTTTCCTCTCACTCCTAAGTCAAGATCAAGCAGTGGTTCCCTAACTTTTGTACATACCTGGATCATCTGGGAGTGTATTCAAATGCAGATTTCTTTCTTTTAATAAGCTCTACACCCGACATGGGGCTGGACGTCATGACCCCAAGCTCCAGGGTTGCATGCTTCACCGACTGAGCTGGCCAAGCGCCCCAAAATGAAGATTTCTGATAGAGCGTGTCTGGATAGGAGCCAGGCATGTATCTGCCTCTCCAAGCCGCTTCAGAGATTAGGCTGTGTGTGACCCTTTGAATAGTTTAGAAACCCAGGCCACGGGTCTTGTCTGGATCTTTTGCTCTGTTCTGATGCTGCGTTTGTCACTTCCTCATCCCAAGCAAAGGTGGAATGTTTCAGATTAACCCCAGGCTTTTCTCTTTTTACACTTTTATTTTCATGGTTAACTCTTCCCCCATCACATTAATTTCTGAATTTCATATTTCCCCAAACTTGTCTCCTATTCTTTTAGGTTTATTTATTTATTTTGAAAGAGAGAGAGAGAGGGAAAGAGAGAACACGTGCGCAAGTTGGGGAGGGGCAGAGAGAGAGAGAGAGAGGGAATCCCGGCGAGCTCCGCACTGTAAGTGCAGAGCCCAGTGTGGGGCTTGAACTCATGAACCATGAAATCATGACCTGAGCTGAAGTCAGATGCTTAACCAACTGAGCCACCCAGGCTCCCCTTTTGTCTCTTGTTTTTAACTTGGAAAAAATTTACTACTGGGGGACAAGCTGATGAGTCACAAGGTGGGCTAAATGTTCTGGCATTACCTCCCTCACTGGGCTTATTAATATGGCTGGAAGCCTTGGCAGTGAAGACTGAGATGTCTAGGGTCCTGTCTATGTAACTAGGTGAACCAGGCGTTAATGACTTTGCTTCCTATTGGCATCAGCAGATGCTTGCTCTAATAATGAAGTAATGAAGAAGAAGCATTCCTGGTTATTGCTGAGAATTGTATTTAACTCTGAAAGAGCCTATCAATAAACAGTTGATAAAGAGAAATGATCTTCCAAAATTGCATCCTTCTGTTGCTTGCTTTATTCAGGATCAAGTCTATGTCTTAGTTTGTTGTCATAAGATAAGGGCAAAAGTTTTTTTTTGTTTGTTTGTTTTGTTTTGTTTTTGTATCATTTTCTTCGTTGGTATTAGGAAACTCTCTTGTAATCTGCTTGCCAAGCCTTGCTTTATGGCTGGCATAGTTGATCTATATTTCCCTATTTCACATTGGTTTCTATCCAAGAGTATGTGTTAGCAGGAAATGGCTTTTGCAAATGCAAAGTATGCAGCTATAGGAGCCAAAATTCTCTGGAGATTCCTAGTATTTGTCTAAATCCATGAAAATGTCTGAGCAAGAGAGCTTCATCTCTGGTTCTCACTAGAATGTGCTTCTTTGAGATCCAAGTGCTGCTTGGAGTCCATCCTGTTTCAGGGCCTCCCTGGCCTCTAGCACAGTGTCCAGCAAATAGTTGATATAACTGCATATTTATTATGTAAGTAAGTCTTGACTACATTTATAACATGAATATGGACATCACATTTGGGGCAAAAAGAAAATCCTGCTATCTTCCAGAGAGAAAACAAACAGATCGACATAAAGCAACAAAGGTGGAAAATGTTCAAAGTTCTCAACCAAAACAGCGGAAGCTGAATGATACAGAGAAATACCTTCCAAGTCGCAAAGGAAAGTGACCTTGAACCAGGAATTTTATACCCAGCCCAACTATTGTTTAGTAATGAGATTAAGGGGCTCCTGGGTGGCTCAGTTGGTTGAGGGTCCGACTTCAGCTCAGGTCATGATCTCGCGGTCCGTGAGTTGGAGCCCCACGTCGGGCTCTGTGCTGACAGCTCAGAGCCTGGAGCCTGCTTCGGATTCTGTGTCTCCCTCTCTCTCTGCCCCTGCCCCACTCATGCTCTGTCTCTCTCTGTCTCAAAAATAAATAAACATTAAAAAAAAAAAAACAATGAGATTAAATAAATATGTGTTCATGTCTAAATATACAAGTACTCAGTATTTACCTTCAAGAATCCTCTCTGAAGTATACTACCCCAGAAGGAAGCAGGCATAGATCAAAAACAGGAATTCCAGTTCATCAGAGAGTTAGGCTACCAGGTGCTGGTGAGGGAACCAGGGTGTGACCAAGCACGAAGCGTGGCCAATGCGTACTGGGGCAGGTCAGAGGGCTCCAGGAGGTGTCTTCAGCAAGACAAAACTGACAAGATACCTGATATATCTGACACAATAGGGAGATTTGGACAATGAGCAGAGTGTTTGCAGTTAAATTTGTGGGAAGCATAGATAGGTAAGCAATGAAAAAAAGGAGATAATTATTAATTATGAAAAACAAGGATAGCAAAATGTCCAGGAAAGGAAAGGTCATCATATTATACTACTTGCCTCACCTGTGGATAGCGTTCACATAATTATAACAACAGAAACAGAATACTGATAAAACCAAAATTCACTATATTAGGAAGAAGGAGGACAGATAGGGTGTGTTTAGATGGTCGAACAGAGAGCTAACCCCTGTTTTCCAGAGTGACTGGTTCGTAGATTCTGCCTAAATCTAAAAAACTGAGAAGTAGCAATATAATCAACAAGCCCACAGAAGAATCAGCCAAAAGACACTGAGATTGGTTGCTCCAGAAAGTAGGGAGTATGCTGGGGTACTGTTCTTTTCCTAATAAGCTTTGTAGAAATCTTTATAGTATTAAAATGTAAACAGCTATTTTTAAAAATATATAAATAAAAACCAAATCAGCATCATATGGACCACTTTTAAGACTGCACACGATTAAATTTTTTTTAATGTTTACTTATTCTTGAGAGAGAGAGAGAGAGAGAGAGAGAAAGAAACAGACAGACAGAGCATGAGTGGGGGAGGGGCAGAGAGAGAGGGAGACACAGAATCTGAAGCAGGCTCCAGGCTCTGAGCCGTCAGCACAGAGCCCAACATTGGGCTTAAACTCCTGAGCCCTGAGATCATGACTTGAGCTGAAGTCGGACGCTTAACTGACTGAGCAACCCAGGTGCCCCAAGACTGAACACAATTATAGAAGTCCCTTCAAGGTTCGTGTGTGGGGAGCTATGTCTCCTTTTGCAGCTCCTGGGCATACCCTCCAGAATCGTATGGCCTCTCTTCAGAGGGTGGTACATGAACAGTTAGGAATAAACTCATCATATATTCAGCTGGATGAGCATGATGTTTTCAACTCTTTTGCTACCACCGTTGAGCCCGGGGACATTTTGACATAACCTAAAAAGATATCATTAAGCGTTTAGCTATTTTATTCCAAGTAATGTGTTCAACAAACATCCTCTCCACTCCCCGTGGGCTCAGCCCTTCCTAAAACTCCTGAAATCCTATCTAAGGATGATTGCAGGGAGAAGGTCAGTGAGAGAAAAAAGACTCCAGTTGTCTTACTGGTAATACGTTCCGTGTTGACATTCCATAGGGCAGCATGCGGACACGGCATGATTAGAAGGAGCTCTCTGAAAATGGATTACCAACAAACACACAAGAAGCACACACAGGAAGCAGCCGACATAGGAAAGCGTCCCTGACACTGAGGCGTAGTGCTTTTGGTGCCTTGTCATTCGAGAGCCGTTCGGAGGCAGAATGGAATAAGGGAGAGTGTTCAGCTTTGGAGTCACATCGTATCCAACTCCTTTAGCAACTTGTTCTGTGACAAATTCTCTGCCTTTCGTTTTCCTCGTGTGTGGAATAGAAATCAGGATTTTGGCACAGGATTGCTCTAAAGGTAAAATGGACCCCCTGCCATTAATGGCTGAGACCCACATCTTACTCATCTCCGAGGACTTCTAGAGAAGACGTTGCGGCGGACTGGAGATGGAAAATAACCTGTCAAATGAACATGCGTTGAATCAGTGAACACAGAGCCGGGCGTTGGGGGGTGCGTGCCAGCGCCCATCGCCTTCCTCTCCCTTAGTGGCCCCACCGTCTTCCTTCTGGCCACAAAGAGACGGAGAGCCTGCGACGTTAAATGGTGTGTTTGACCTAGTGGTGGAAATTGAATTTGGACTAAGGTTGCCAGATTTAGCAAAGGAATACCACAGGATGCCCTGTTAAACTTCAGCTTCAGGTAAACAAGCAATAATGAATACCTGAGACCTAACACTAAAAAAAATGGGGTCTGCCTGAAATTCAGCTTTACCTGGGCATCCTGTATTTTATCTGACAGCTCTGATCAGTATAAACACCCTTACTCCTTCTATGCTTGTCTAGGGAAGCAGAGCGGGAGCTGGCCGGGCTGCAGGACCCGGTGT
Organism: Paguma larvata; assembly: GCA_030068075.1. Taxonomy (NCBI): domain Eukaryota; kingdom Metazoa; phylum Chordata; class Mammalia; order Carnivora; family Viverridae; genus Paguma; species Paguma larvata. The sequence continues at coordinate 134,148,305 of CM057828.1, forward strand.
GTGTGCACACAGCAGTGCGATCAGAAGACCTGGTCGTGTGTGTGCACCTAGCAGTGCAATCAAGTGTCCTGTGTTGAGGCTCGGAGCACTGCCGGATAGTCCATTGAAACCCACAGGACACGTGGCACACCCCTGCAGGACGGGAAGAGGTGCGTGTGGATAGCAGGAGCACCTGACGCACTCTGAAAAACACGCAGCTGACGGCTCAGTCCCCAGCTGCTCGGCAGCCCGCCTGCCGTTCTCTCGGGCGTCGCGGAAAAACTAAGCTCAAGACGCCTCCGATGTCACTGCTGCTTCCCCTTCGCTCTGGGGCCCCTTTTACCAGGGTTTTGCCTCCCACATCTCATGTTGGTCTGGATCACTCACGGAGAGCACGGCAGCTTCCATGGAGGGCATTCCGCAGCCCAGGCGGGGAGGCCGCGTTTTCCCTTTGCTGTTCAAGTCACTGCTTGTTGCGTGGGGAACACCGGGCTGAGAGTGTCGTTGCTGTGGGGTGGCTGCAGAATCCGTCTTTTGGGTCACCATGGTGAAACGCAGTGGGAGACCACAGAGGACATCTCTTGTCCTTCCCCAGCGACACACACCTTCCATTAAATTCAGACCAGCAAAGGCACAGGAATATGCTACAAGCCCTTTTCAAACTCCCCTACGAGTTAGTGCCCAGGTCCCAGGTACAGTGTCCTCTGCTCAGAGACACACCTCGCTCTGTGGAGCTGCAGGGGAAGGCTGTAAAACAGGGTTATACTTGAACCGCAGGGAAGAAAACAAGTCCGTGCGGGAACAACCGAAACTTCCCTCCTGCCAGGAAAGATCAGCAGAAACTATGAGTAGGAAAAAAAAAAAAAAAAGAAGAAGAAGAAGAACTTCAAGGTGAATGGACCGGTTTCAGCTTAAAGAAAGGCTGATTGTTTTCACAAAAATCCCCACAGACCTGGGAGCGATTATTAAAGAAGTGATTGCTGAGGATAAGGGCATGGAGATTTCAGGTGAACATACAAACCACCAAAGCCACGTTCAATGCAGGGAAGTAAGCAAACAGTAGAAGTAATTAAAAGCTGTCACGGCATATGTCTGTTGGGCTGACACATGTTATTAAAAACCAAGAGAGTCTACAGCCAGTTGCCTCTAAGAATCTGTCTTTGCTACAAACCATTTCCGGGGGTAAGAGTGTGTGATACTATTTCACATACCTGGGGTGCCTTTTATCAAATACATCAGGGTGTCTACTCCGTCCCGCTCTTCAGCGGACACACATGCACCGCACAGGTAACTCACCTCTGGTCGTTTCGAAAGCCTCTGGCTTTTGTTACCTGCTCCAGACAACTATTAATTATCTACAGATGAATGATAGGACACCCAGAGACCCCTTCCTGCCACCCTGCTAGCTGGACACCTGGCTCGCCTCCCCTTGAGCCCCTCCAGCTGGGAGGAAGAAGGAGAAGGAAGGGATGCCCGCCCCGATGAAGGCAGTTACGGGAAGCTGCACCCACTCCCTGCTCATGCAATGGGGTGGCGCTTAGTCACCCGGCCGCCCCTGGCTAGAATGTGGTCTTTATTCTGAGAGGCTTTGTAGTTTCTTAAAAACTAGAAGTTCTGGTACTAAAAAAGAAGGCACAAATATTGAGGAACAACTACGTGTGTTTGCAACAGGGCCTCCCAAATCCTCCAATTAAGTCTATCTGCCTAATTAACTTAGGTATTGATACGTGATGATTACCCTTTGAGTGTAAGGACATTAATGTAACGCTATGCCCAAGGTGAAGGACCCGTTTCATTTTCTCTGTGAGACGTGACAAATATAAACTGCTGCAGCTTTAGACGATACACTCAAATAGACATTTCTAATCCTTGGTTAATGAATTTGGTTAATAATTTATATTTAAAATCACCTATATAAGGTAATGTATTAATTTAAGTAATGTTATTTTCCACTTCCCTTTTTTAAATGTTTATTTATTTTGAGGAAGAGAGAGAGCATAAGCAAGGGAGGGGCAGAGAGAGAGAGAGAAAGAGAATCCCAAACAGGCTCTGCCCTGGCAGCACAGAGCCCAACACGGGGCTCAAACCCATGAACCGTGAGGTCATAGCCTGAACTGAAATCAAGAGTCGGACACTTAACCAACTGAGCCACCCAGCCACCCTTATTTCCCACTTCTATTTTGTAAAACAATTGTTAAGGATGGAGCTGGCCATGAGTATGGTTGACATCTATTGATCTTGAGCTAGAGTTTCTAAAAGTACCTATGAAGGAAACTTTGAATTATCAGTGAAATTTCCACTGTCAATTGTTTGAATCATCACCACAGTCAACATAGTGGCCTTACCTGTTGAGGTCTTATGTGTTGAGGTGACAAACATGAATTCTTGATGTTCCTGAGTGAGTCAGGAGTCCCCGGAGATCAGAAAATCAGTTCGTTCAAGTAGCCATGTACCATCCGTAACTCGGGATCTGCCTTCCCTGCTGCTCTCAGGGTTGGCGGAGTTCATCACAGCCGTGGTATCGATGGGACCGCCCTGGAAATGGTAGAGCCCAGAGAAGCAGAAGTTAAAAATTACTAATTTTATTAATTGGATATATTTTATTACAAACGTAATCTAAAATTACACCTTGGCACTGTTCATTAAATATTCTGGAGGAGTGATTCTTCCATCTGGCTGGTTATCGTAGTCAGTTGGGCAAATCTGTTTTTAATTACAGACTTCTGGGCCCACCTAGGCATACCTACCCTATTGCATAGGGATTTCTGGGACACGACTCTAGAATCTCCATTTTTCCAAAGCTCCTGAGGAGACTCTGAGGCAGCCGGCCTGACATTATTCCTTGGAACAGGATTTGGGAAACATTGGCTTAAACTTTCAAGAATGCCCTCCTCAAAGTTTGGAGGGCGGGGTCAGGATTCAGGAAGCGAGGCTCTTTGGCGTAAGTGTAAGAAAGGACCCTGGAATAAATAGGATGTGATTTGGAAGATTTAGATGGGTCTCTTCTGTGTTCTGTTTGGTTTTACTACGCAAAACATTTTCTTTACAGCAAGCGTATTCACAGCGATGCCTCTAGCTTGAACGCTTCCCAGTATCTGATGCCTTTTTCTTTTCTTTCCTGTGCCCTCCCGCGTTCTAGTGGCTCTTGGAATAAACAGCCTCTTAGTCACAGTGGATCATGCTGTCTCCCTTCACCTTTATAAATGCGCGATTGAATCACTGGGTCTTGATTTAGGACTGAAATTTGGCAGAGAGTTCAACCGCTCATTTATACAGTGTGCAGGTTGTCCGGTAAATCAGTTACTTCATATATCAAAATCTTGGAAGGTCCTCCCACCAACGCCCACCTCATGCCTGACTTACTTGAATAGTAGATCACAGTTCCAAAACGAAAAGGTTCGACTGACTGAATGGGGAATTTATGTAAAGTGATCTTATTCCTTCCTCCGAATTAGAGTTCACTTAGAGTAGTATCTAGAAAACTCATGATGGAATTTTTACTGTCAGCTGGGGCACAGAATTTGTCATTTCATCTTCATCTGGCAATAAGTGTCCTTTTTTTTGAGCGACTGTCAGGACAGGCAACAGTGAAAATGAGTGTGGTGTGGTGTGGACGCTCAGGAGACCTCGCTCAGGCAGCTGGTGTGAGTGGTGCAGCATCACCTCACTGGGATGTTTTCCTGTTTGCAAGAAAAAGGAAGGCATGAGTCTACACTCGTAAACCATTCCTCTTCGTTTCTCCCTCAAAACCCTCTGCTTCCGTGAGGTATGTGATACCATCTCCTACACGTTTCTCTCTCTCCCTGAAGACGGGCTCTTCACTTGGTAAGGTCTCCTTCTGGTTGAGCCCGACCATTGGCTTTCTCCCTGGCTGCTCCCTGTCTGTTCGCTGACAGAAAACTCACACTGGGCTTCCATGCGAATTTACACTCGTAAATCCCAAGTGGGCAGTTCCCCCACCCAGCAGTCCTGGTTTGTTTCCTACTGTTTGTCTTCTAGTCTGGAAGATCTTCCAAATCACATGACCCTTCCTTGCTTGTTTCTTCCTTCCGGCCCATCCCTCACCCCACCCCACCACTCAGTTATCTTGGAATAGGTTGTCTAATCTTGCCGTCTCCGATTTCTTGCTGACATCTCCAAGTCACCTTCTGGTCCAGGCGGCCTTGCGTCCTCATTATCACAGAGACCTTCTCCCCACGCTGTGTTCGCTCACTGTGACAATGCCGGTGTTGAGTGCTTGACCACCGCCTCTGTCAGGAACTCCCTGGGACCTGGTTCTTCTGTCTCTCCTGCAGGCTCTCTCCCAATCCCAGAGCATGGTCCTCCCTCTTTCTTCCCGACACTCTTCTTTTCTAAGTGATTTCATCCTGTTCCCTGTGCTGATGATCTCCAAACCCCTGTCTTTGGCGTAGGCATCCCCAATTTCATTCTTGACATCTCCTTCCCTATGACTGATAGACATCTCAGAAATGATATTCCAAAATGGAGCTCTTAGTGGATAGCCTCTGCCCCCAAATTCCTTCCATGTTTTTCTTCATTTTCCTTATCTACAATCAAAGCCAAAGTCACATCTTGATGTCACATCTTTCTACCATCGCATATATATTTTAAGGGGAAATTAAGATTATATGTAATGAAAATGTTTGAAATTTTTAGGAAAAAAGTATGTCAAACTAAGATAGAATGAAATGAACACTCAGAAAGCCAGAATACGTGGTGATTGATGTGGAAAGGGGGTAATGCTGACAATTCATATCGAATTAAGAGAGTAAACATTTTGCAGTGCACACCCATGTGCAAAAATAACAGAAGCGGCTCATTATGCCAACGGGGCATTCCGAGTGAAGAAACGACCACGGCTCCATTTAGGTTTTCAGAGGTGAGTTTTGCATAAAGAACCTTGAACCGAACCTTCAATTGCATTAATATGCTCAAATCACAAGAGAGCACCGAGCTTTGTAATGGGATATGATTAAGTTTCTTCCTTCAGGTTCGATGATGCCACTGGGTTGATGCTTTTCTCAAACAATCTGTCTTCAGATACCTTTCCCCCTTCTCATTCTAAATGCAAGATTAAATAACAATGAGGGTTGCCTTTTCTATCACCATAAATCATCTTCAGGATGATAGGATGATGGCAGGCGAGGGGAGAGACTTAGAATCACACACTTTGGCTTGGAAGAGACTGTGACAGTGATGGCCAGCCTGTAGGCTGCAGATGCCTGGTGGCTGAAGGGGATGTGTGCGGGGGGAGAGAGAGAACATTGTGTTGTCAACAGGAGTCCACAAATCCCCGTGTCATGTTACTTCTCTCACAGGTGTGAGGGCCTCTCCTCTCCGCGTTTGAAAGTGCTATATAAAGTTCAGAGCTGAATTGGGAAATTGTGAATTTTTTTTTCAAATGACAATTAGTAAATAATTGCAAAAAAAACACAATGTAACTGCTCTCTGGAGGCGGTTCATGAGATTTTTGAACCTCCACAGGTGAATTTGAATTCATATCTCATGCTTTGGAGCAGAATAAATTTCAGATGAATCCAAGACATAAGTATAAAAATATAAATAAGTCTATAAGTAAAAGCCACAGGAAGATATTTTAAAAATAATCTTGGAACAAGCAAGACTTTTTAATATGGTCTACAACCCAAAAGCTGTGAAAAGAAAAAGAAAGAAAGAAAGAAAGATTGTTAAATTATGCTCCATGAAACAAAACTGAATGTGGAAAACTACCAGAGTCAGCTACATTTGTGACTTTTATTACAGAGGGCTTTTTTTATCAATATATAAAAGCTCCTAACATTGATAAGAAATTCCCTTTTACTCCATAGGTAAAAGGGAAAATTTTGTGATAAGTTTAAAGACAGGAAAACAAATAGATCTTAAATAACTGAAAAGGTATTCGAGCTCATTTAGACTAATACAGGTGCAGATTTAAAACATCATGGAGATATTTTCTGCCAGTCCTATTGTCAGAGAACAAAGGGTGTAATGTACATTCTGTTGGCAAATGTATTAGGAAATAGAAACTCCCCTACATCCCAGATAGGGACGAGATGGAAACGCCTCTACAAAATGAGATTTAGCAATAGCACGAAGGTTGCAAATGTGTATGCCATTTTACCTAGCACTTTCACTTTTGAGAACGTGCCCCATCAATGTAATCCACACACTTGTGAAATAGGTTATCTAATGGATTACTTATTACAACATTATAAGAGAGAACAAGACGCTGGAAATCTTCTCAAAGTCCATCACTAGGTCAGTAGTTAAACAAGTTGGGAAAATCCATATCGTGGAATACTAGGTAGCTATAAAGAAGGGTTACGACTCTTTTCATAAAAAAATAGGAATTATCTGGGCACCTGGGTGGCTCAATCAGTTAAGTTAAGCTCTGACTCTTGATTTCAGCTCAGGTCAGGATCTCACGGTTCATGGGATTGAGCCCCATGTCAGGCTCTGCTCTAGTAGCGCAGAACCTGCTTGGGATTCTCTCTCCCTCTCTCTCTACACGTCTCCTGTATGTGTACTCTCTCTCTCTCTCTCTCTTGAAATGAATAAATAAACATTAACAAAACTTTTTAATGTGGAATTATCTCTTCTTTTACACTGTTAAGGGGGAAAATAGCAGTATGCAAAATAGTTAACACATGGTCTGTCTCTGCAAGAGAGGAGAAAATAACACATCTTCTTGTATATGCATAATATAGCTTGGAAACATTAAATGAGAACTCCTGATTCTGCTTGCTTCTGGAAAGGAGAACAGGGTGGAGAAGGGGATTTTCATTGTGTATCCTCATACACATTTGCATTTTTAAAGACAAGGAGTCTTACAAAGCAGACCAGTAAGGGGAAGAGTTTGACAACTGCATCTCCGGCGGTTCCCTCTTCTGAGGCACAATGTTGAGAGCTTGGGAGGGGGTGTAGTTTGCTCAGGGTCGGGAGGGTCAGAGGTGGGCCTGCTTAAGGGGCTTTATGCTCAGTGTAGGCCTCTCCCCTGCATCGACCGTTAGCAGGGATGGCGACAGACTCGGGATGGTTAGTTCCAGGATTTGGAAACCACCAGAAAACCATGACCGCAAGTATGGAGGTCAGAAAACAGGGACCACGTCCAGGACCTAGCAAGTGAGAGGAGTGGGCAGCATGGTGTGTAAAAGAAATGAAAATAAGAGAGGTGAACTCACCATGTAGTGAGTGTCGTGCAGGGGCAGTGGTGTGAAGGGAGAGGAAGGACTAAAAGGTTCTCCCCTGGGCTTGAGGCTTTCTCACACATGGACAGCGGACACCTGAGGAGGCCTTTTCACACATGACCAATATGAACAAATGTGGACTTGGCTTTGGAAGCGCTGTTGTTTTTCTTTTTCTTTTTTAATTTTTTTTTTAATGTTTACTTATTTTTGAGAGAGAGAGACAGAGCATGAGTGGGAAGGGACAGAGAGAGACACACACACAGAATCTGAAGCAGGCTCCAGGCTCCGAGCTGTCAGCACAGAGCCCGATGTGGAGCTCGAACCCACAGACTGTGAGATCATGACCTGAGCCGAAGTTGAGTGCTTAGCCGCCTGAGCCACCCAGGTGCCCCTGGAAAGCCTGTTCTGATTACAGCGTGAAATAGACTCATGACAAAATCACCCAGCAGGCGGAATTACACGAGAGGACAGGCAGGGCTCCGATGTGGCAGACGTACTTTTCAGCAGCAGATGAAAGTTCATCTTTCTGTACTGTCTGTACTGTCCATGGTTATGAACAGTCGAGGGTTCATAGCTACATTAGCTATAGTAACACCTCTAAGGAACTACTGAATTGCTGCATAAAAGCTTTGCGTCTCTGAGAATGACTTGGTTTTTGAAGGATTATTGCTAAAGCTTATCTTGAAGTCCGTAGGAATCAGTACTTCCCAGTGCCCACCCTCCCGTCAAGTTGTTTTGTTTCTTTATTAATTGTGTGGTGTTGTGATGGTTAATTGTGTGTGTCAACTTGGAGGGTGTTTGTGGACGAGATTGACATTTAAATCTGTGGACTCTGAGTGAAGCAGCTCCCCTCCCTAACGGGGGTGGGCCTCGCCCAATCAAGCGAAGGGCTGAGTAAATTAAAAGGACTGGTTTCCTCAAGCAAGAGGGAACTCAGCCGTCAGGCAGCCTTTAGAGCTTCGTCTGCACCACTGGCTCTCCTGGGTCTCTTTGTCTGTTGGCCCACACTACAGATTTGTGCTTGCCAGCCTCCATAATTCTGTGAGTCAACTCTTCATAATCAATCATATATCAAATCATATTTCTAATAAATCCTGTAAAAATTCTATATCCTATTGATTCTATTGGTTCTGTTTGTCTGGAGAACCCTAATATAGCTATAACACCTTACAATTCCTGCATCTCTGATAAGTACATTTTGTTTTTTTACAGGTAAGTAAAACTCATTGTTTAAGCACCTAAAAAATACCAAAATGGATGAACATCGAGGCCCCTGGGTGGCTCAGTCGGTTAAGCGTCCGACTCTTGGTTTCGGCTCAGGTCATGATCTCACAGTTCTTGGGATCAAGCCCCACGCTGGGCTCTGTGCTGACAGCACAAAGCCTGCTTGGGATTCTCCCTGTATCTCTACCCCTTCCCTACTTGCACTCTCTCTTTCTCTTCTCTCAAATAAACAAGTGAAATTTAAAAAAAAAAAACTAAAAAACAGTAAACATCAAAACATATGGAAAAACATGCCCAAATCCTAAGCATATAGCTCGATGAATGGTCACATGTGGCTGTGCCAGGATAGATGCCTTCCAGCAGGAGACAGAGCATAACCGCACAAGCCCAGTGCCGCCTTCTTGCCGTTTGGTTCACCTGGCTCCCCAAGTGACCTCTATTCCAGATCTCTAGAACCCTGATTAGTCGTTACCATTTTGAACCTTGCATGAACCTCACCTCACAGGATAAGACCTTTTCATCTGGCTTCTTACACTCAGCATCACGCTTGTGAGTTAGTCATGTTGCCGTGTAGACTTCTGCGTCTGCTTCTGATGGGCATCTGAGCTGTTTCTGTCTGGGGGCTGTTACAGTGTTGCTATGGACATTCTTGTATCTGTCTTTTGATGACTTGTGAGCACGTTTCTACTGCCTGTATTCCCAAGTGTAGAATTGCGGGGTCAGGAGATGTGAGGACGTTAGACCTTTGCAGATGGTGTCAATATGCTTTCCATGGTCCTTGTACCAACTTGCAGTACAAAAGGCAGAGTTTCAGCAGCGACACATCCAGGCCAACACCCGTTACTGTCAGTGTCTTTATTTAAAGGCATTCGGGTAAAAAGGTAGATATATAATGTTATAGGATGCCTCATGATGCTTAATTGTCAGATAAACAACACTGTTTATACTTTTTAGCATAAGTATGCCCCGAGGTTTGCATGGGACATACTTCTATCAAAAATTAATTGTTGAGACACCTGGGATGGCTCAGTTGGTCAGGCATCCGATGCTTGATTTTGACTCAGGTCATGATTTCACAGTTCATGAGATCGAGCCTCATGTCAGGCTCTGTGCCGACGGTGCAGAACCTGCTTACGATTTTGTCTCCCTCTCTCTCTGCCCCTCCCGCTCTCTCTCTCTCTGTCTCAAAATAAATAAACTTAAAAAAAATGCTTGTTTATCTGAAACTCAAGTTTAACCGTGTCCTGTATTTGCATTCGTGAAATCGGGAGATCCTACCGTAGTAGACCTACAATATGTGCTCACAGATTTTTATCTAATATATGTGGTTTTCATAGTGCATCTCATTGTTTTGAGTTGTAAGGCAGGGCAGAAACCAGATAGCTGGGTGTTGCTAGAAAAAGAACTCTGCTCTTTTGATGGAAATTTTGATGGAAATTTTTAACTCACTTGAGAATCTGGAGGACTGGACATGCCTCATTTCACTCCTGTTGCCCTTGTGCCTGACATGCTAAGACCCAGAATAAATATTGCTCAGATGGAGAGGAATTAAACAGTCCGCTTTATATCGGAAAACACACCCATCTCACATTGCCATTTGCCTGTGTTGTTAGCTCATCGCAACATGACTAATCTCTGTGAGTGCGACATGACAAATCCCCTCCGTGAGTGACGGACATCGGTTGCCATCTTGAAGTGAATAGAAGAATTCTCCTTGGATGCTTTCAGCCGATGTGTCCATTTTTCCCCTCTGTATGTCCCAAGACTGGGAATTGTTGAGTTCTTGTTTTTTTTTTTTTTTTTTAATAGATTTTTTTCTCTTTACTCCTTGCGAACTGGCTGGCTTTCTCTTTTTGCTCAAGGAGCAAGTCTAGAGATCATTAGTCCCACTTACTGTTACCTAACAGAGTGAGAACTGTAGGCACATGTTAATAGTCTTGTTAACAGTCGTCGAGGGCAGCCGCTTGGGTCATGCACAGTGTTAGAATGAGGGTTTGGACAGCCCAGGCTATTTTATTGTTCTGAAGTCATAATGGGTTGAGGACACTTTACTGCTTAAAGAATAGAGTGATCAGTAGCTTAATTGAGCTGAACATAAACGGCCCTATTTAAATCTCTTAAAATCTGCAGAGGAAACAAATCTCTCCCTTGTTGAATGTTAAATTGAAACAAATTGTTAAGGGATTTCTGTACGTCCTTTCAGCTTACCTCCCCCCTTTACCAAATCAGAAAAGAAATAAAATAAAAGAGCCTTATAATAAGGGGCAGGGGGCTCTATAAGTAAAATATGGGGTTTGATGCAAAACTCGAGGTACGTGTTCTTAAAAATAAAAAGAATTTTAGCTTAAGGAACTTTTTTGAGGTCTTGAAATACCAAGTAATTAAAATTAAAAGGAGAAATTAGTATAATCCAATAGGTGCTGTTTTTGTATTTACAATTAATTAATCTGGCTTTTCTTCAGCACAAACTACTCCCAGATTGCCGTATTACCTTTTTCTTTAGGACACATTGCAAGCTGTCAAAGACTAATTAGGTAAATCATCACTAGTATTTTAGAATAATTTATCTCTTTATTCTTCCCTTAGGTCATTAAGTGATAATCTCCATTCCTCCATCTCACTCATTCTCCTTCACAAGTTTCTAAGCTACTTCTTTAAAAAATGCAAATGCAAATTTAGTGCTCCGAAAGAGTGACAGGATTTCTCAAAGCGCCCGCCTCTCCGCAAGTAGACTCCGGACTGTTAATAGAGACGCAGACGCGCGCTCAGTGCCATGTGAAACCCCCCAAAGGGTCTGTCTGACTCCAGAACGTTTACTGTCTCAAATCTGTTACCTGGAGTATTTACAATAATTAGTTTTTACTTCTGTGATTTTAAAAGCCTTTTTCTGGGGCGCCTGGGTGGCTCCGTTGGTTAAGCATACAACCTCGGCTCAGGTCATGATCTCAAGTTCGTGGTTTCGAGCGCTGTGTCGGGCTCTGTGCTGACAGCTCAGAGCCTGGAGCCTACTTTGGATTCTGTGTCTCCCTCGCTGTCTGCCCCTCCCCTGCTCTTGCCTTGTCTCTCAAAATAATAAAAAAAAATGTTAAAAAAAATATTTTAAGCCCTTTTCTTCCGTGAATAGTAGGGAACTGGTTTGAGAATCAGCACCTCGATGACATTTCTCAGGAGTTCGACGTTGATGGAGGTGCACAGTGTGTGAGTCCTTGCGTGCGTTCACTGCCTGCTTCACTACAGTGTGACATTCGAACGGCATGGAGGTGGCAGTGTGGCGGCGTTTCCATCATGCTATAACTCGTCATTCCGAGGGCTGGTCTGACAGCTCCTGACCTCCCGCACCATGCCAGGACCTCCCTTGGGAAGTCGTATTTGTGCCGATGTGCTCCTGTGCCCGGCAGTCTGATGCCCCTGTGATCACATTTTGTAACCTGCAGTGAGTTCCCATCACCAGTAGCTCAGCGCACGGGGAGTGGGAAGGAGCGTGAACACAGGAAGGTCTCTCGTGTAGGGGCATCATTAAAGCGTACTTAAACAAACAGAGGATGGCTTATTCTTATCCTCCAATTTTTATTGTATTCGCCACTTACCACCCCTCGTGTCATTGCGCATTCTGAATTTTAACTCTGTCTCTATACTAGTACGTGGTATTGCCGCCGCTGAGTTCTCCATGTAGGAACTCTCTTAAGAGCGGGAAATGAGGCGTGCTCTCAGTGTGTTCTTTGTTGACTCTCCTAGAGTGAAACTCATGTTCATGGAATTGGATGGTGTCTTGTAACCTTTTTCCCTGTCCCTCTATTTATAGTGTACACATTTTTGCCAAGCCTGGGTCAAGAACTATGTCAAAAATTCAAGCAATGTTGCAGTGTCGAATTCCTGAACACAGATCGTTTCTCCTCGGCTTTGGTTTCGTAACTGCCGTGTCCCCATGAACTCAAGGTTTATGCTTCTATTTTGAACCAATCTGTTAGACTCATTAGCATTCCCGGACGCTTGCCCTACATAGCTGGCACTGTTTCCCTCTTTAGGTGTGAGAGCAACAGCTGCGGAAAATATTCAAATTAAACTGGTGACCTTGTTAGTGAGGAACCTGTGAGCACAGTTACCTCCGTCGGCACTGTAATTTATAAAAATATAATTTGGCCTCCACGCTAGTGAAATGGGTTCACAATTATTTTTATCGTCTGGGCTGTTTTGTTGTGTCATTCCATATTTGTTATTCCAATTGCCATAATAATAGCACAGTGTTTTACTGGTCCCGTTACAAGCCATGTAACGACTAACCCAAGCAGTGATTTAGAAGAAACGTTGGAGTGTAGGAAGTGGTAATAGCAGTTAAGTTTCTTTTATGAGTAAAATAAACAGGAGAGACGAGCCATTTCCACGCCGTCCTGGGGCCTCCTCACCGCTCCCCCCGATGATGGTCCCCCAGCCCCCTGGTCTGTCTAGAGGCCTTGGGCCAACGCTCTGGAAGCAAGGTCCTCGATCTCCAGGCATTAACTTGGGTTCTAAAGTTCACGCTCCTGGGTGAGTACTCACAGAGAAGGGAGGAAACTGTCCTACACACAGAACGTAACGGACCTCCTCTGCTCTGAGGCGCGTCGCTGCCACAAGCAGGACGTGCTTCGGGCTCTCTTGCTCGCTGGTCTCTTCCGCGGGATGGTGCTCTTTCTGCGGTTACACAGTTCTACTCCAGCCCTGAGCATCCTCTCCCTCCCGCCCCCTGAGGCTGCTGGTCCGGGATTCCATGCATTCAGGCTGCGCATGGCACCTTGGCTCACCCACATCTGTCTGTGCTTGCTTCTGCCTCCACGGCCACATGGGCCCGGCCTCGATGGGCACCTCCTCTCCACTCCGCGTGGGCCCCTGCACCTGCCGCGCTGCCTGCGTCCCCGCCAGAGGTCTCCACGCTGCTCTCCAGGGTGCTGGTGCCGTTCGCGGGGCCTCCAGACTCAGCGGCCTGGGCGCCCGGCTCTCTCTCAGCCTGAAACCACTTAATCTATACTTCTGTTTCTAAATATTTTCCCAGGTGCCTCAACGTGCGGGTGTGAGGACATTAATAGAACTTCATTGACCGATGAAAAGTGCTGAGAAAGAACTCTTTCTACTATCGGTTTGGTGCTTTTTCAAGTCATTTCAAATTAGCTTTGACTTCAGATTTACAAGATGCTGAGCACAAATTTCAGCAAGTGCAGGTGACGAGGGTAGATTCTAAGGAAAATAGATTAGAAATCCTGAAAATCGCGAAGCTGCACATTCATTCGGGAGATGGTGCACATACGTGTAACTTTTTTTTGTTTTGTTTGTTTGTTTGCTAGATTCCTGCTGCTGATACCTTTATGGCCGCTCACAAACCTGTCCAGTTTCTCTCTCTCCCAGCCAGCTCCAAGCGCCTTGTGGGTTCCCAGCAGAGAAAGGGGAGCCTCGTGCTTTTATCCCTCCACGTCCTCCCTCCACATCTCAGCCCTTCATCCCCTCTGCTGCTCTTGTCTGTTCCGGTGTCTCTCAGAAATGCCAGATGGCAGTCATATAGACCTGCTTCCAGTCCGTATCCTAACACGCGCAGCTTGAACGTGAACTGCCAGGTGGCTACTTCTTTCCCCCCTTTCCCTTTTCTTTTCTTTTTTTTTAAATTTTTTTAATGTTTACCTTTGAGAGAGACGGAGAGACAGTATGTGAATGGGAGAGGGGCAGAGAGAGAGGGAGACACAGAACCTGAAGGAGGTTCCAGGCTCTGAGCTGTCAGCACAGAATCTGGTGCAGGGCTCGAACTCACGAACTGCAAAATCATGACCTGAGCTGAAGTTGGATACTCAACTGACTGAGCCACCTAGGCGCCCAGACTTTTCTTTTTTTTAATGTATTATTTACTGTTCTTTTTAATTTTTTTTAAATTTGGCCTTGAGAGAGCACAAGTGGTGGAGGGGCAGAGAGAAGAGACCAGAGGATCTGAAGTGGGTTCTGTGCTGACAGTAAGCCCGATGTGGGGTTTGAACTCATGAACTGCAAGATCATGACCTGAGCCAAAGTCTGAAGCCTGACTGACTGACAGCCCCCCAAGTGCACACCTCACTTTCCCTTTTCAGGGTGTATGCGTGCACATGTGCGTGTGTGAGAATGTGTGTGTGTGTGTGTGTGTGTGTGTGTGTGCTGTGTGCCCTTGTATGTGCAACAACACAAGTGTACATTCTGGGCCAGTGCAAAGGGACGCAAATCTAAAATGTCAGTGACACACGCAAGTGTTTTTTAAAAGCAGAGGGGTCAGGGAATAGTTCTATGGGTGGTAGAAATTAGTAAAAAAAAAAAAAAAAAAGAAACAAATTGCTAAATTTGGAGTGACCTCTTAAATGCAGTAGTCCTGGGGTGCCTGGCTCAGTCGGTTGAGCGTCTGACTCTTGATTTCTGTTCAGGTCATGATCCCAACGTCGTGGGATCGAGCCTCGTGTCAGGCTCTGTACTGAGCAAGGGAACCTGCTTAAGATTTTCCCTCTCTCCCTGCCCCTCTCCCCAACTCATACATACTTTCTCTCTCTCTCAAATAAAATAAAAATTAAAAAATAAATACAGTAATTCTAGTTAGTTATCACTAATGTCGACCTCAAAATATTAATCTAAAGAACATTTCATAAAGTGTGTCCACCTCCTGTTAATAAATGTAACCAAAATCTAAGGAAATATTTAAAAATAAGTTCAGTGACAAAAACACTTTGTGAAATCTGAGGTTGACCATGACTAAGTGGGTTCTTTTCTGCAGAGTTTGTCAGGGCTTCTAACCTGCTGGATTCTTCCATGACTCTGTAGGGCGGGGGCTTGGGGCCAGGCTCTATTATGGACTGCAGCCCATAATTATTTAACCGTGGCATACTTTTTTAGCGTGTGTTAATAAAAAGTGCCACTCTGGGAAACACAAGGCTGGAGAACCCAGGACCAGTAAGGGTTATAAAGGATTCGTAGGGGGGCATATTCTGCCCTTCCTCCTGCCCCCAGCTAGAAGCTTTGTACTGTGTTGTGTGCCCATCCGCATGACAGCTCAGCCCTGCTGTTAATTTATGCCCCAGATGTTTTCTAATTCCTGTCTCCGACTTTAAAAGGTCAACATTTTCCATAATGTAAAGCTCTTTAAGAATATATCGTAAACCCCCCCCACCCCCGCCGAGGGAAACTGTCTGAACCACACCTTCTTCTCTTGTTTAAGTGCCTCCGACAGCTGCATATATCCTTCCTTTCTCATTTTATGGAGTATTAAAATGGAATATACAAATTTGCAATAAAACCCACACAATTTATGGTCACCTTTCCTACGAGAATTGTTAAAGACCGTTGTAAATCAAGGATGTTTCCTTGCGGCGGGAGCTCTCGCAAGCCGCCGGGAGCCAGGCGCTCTCGTGGGCCTCCGAGCCATTGCGATTCAAGGCCATCCTCACCTGGGCTTAATAACACCTTGTAGGAAAATTAATTTACTCTTAAAATTCCTGTTGCCATAACAACTTGGTGCTGCTGGTCCTGTGACTTAACGAGATTCTAGAAGCAAGACGTTCTAGAGGGAAGCCAGAACGAGTAGAGATAACCCACCTTTAAGTGCTTGTATTTAGACATCAGTTGAGAGCTGGGTAAGGAGAGGCACAGACCTTTGTTCTGGTCTTTTCTTTGTTCTTTAGTCCCAAGGCAGCCGTTGTTTCTCCTCTCCTCCTCTGTCCGAGGTTTTCCATGGGAAGCCGTGCATTTTAACTGTGGATTAATGCAGGCTGCAATGAAGTGGAGATTGTTTTGATTACAAAAAATAAAGATTATATCAGTGTATTTCTTCTTCTATTACACAGCCTGCTGGAATAGTCCAAACACGTTACATTTAGAATAGGAAATATGTCTGCGGTAAATTTCACTTACATTTTTCTTTTTTGTTGTTGTTGAAACTGTACATACTGTCCTAAAATATGATACATCAGCTAAAAATCCTGAGTTTGGGTTGGTCTTGTGTTGGGCCACGCAAACCCAATGTCACTTTTCTTTCAAGTTTGGTGACCCATTCCTCCAACAGGGAATAAAAAATGGAACTTTAAACATGACAAAAACCATCAAGAGAGTTTTTGTTTTGTTTGTTTTGTTTTTTTTAGCAGTCTAATAGGAGGTAAGATCAGGTGTAAATCCTTTTTTGTGTGTGGGCCTCAGTCTGATATGCTTCTTTAATTTCTTAATGAGTGCAGAGGACATAATGTGATTGAAAATTTGGAAAATACAGAAAAAAAAAGATGGGGAAAACTTAATCTCATCATCTGGAGATAATCATGTTCTATAATATATTATCAGTCATTCTGGAAGAGAACCTGTCCTTTTAACAATGAAACAAACATCCTTCCATGGTGAGTCTTGTAACGGTGGTCCACATTTTGTTGTGTCATTGTGTAGTAAATATTCTAGTCAATTTCCTTTATTAAACATTTAGAGTATCTCCATCCATTGTTTTTGTGAATAATTCTGTAGAATACATAACGTCTCCAGATTTTCAGTGAATCTCCGTTCCTGCAGCTGATTTCCTAGGGATTGAATCTTGAGTCAACACACATAAATAGGTTAAGTCTTTGAGAAACACATTGCCAGATTCCTTGTACAAAGACTGTACCGGTTTTCTGTTGCGCCAGCCTCATGGGAAAAGGCTTTTTCCCCCTCCTACTCACTACTCACACCCATGCTAGATATTAGCATTAAAAACATCCTCTTACACACTTATTAGAATGGCCCCAATCTGAATACTGACAGCACCAATTGCTGGATAGGATGTGGAGCAACAGGAACTCTCATTCCCTGCTGGAGGGAACGCAAAACGGTGCCGCCACTTTAGAAGGCAGTTTGGTGGTTCCTTCCAAAACTAGACATTCTCTTACCTTGTGATCCATGATTACCACGCTCCTGGAGTTTACCCCAGAGAACTGTGAGTTTATGTCTACACAAAAACTTGCTCATGGATGTTTATAGTAGCTTTATTCTTTAATTACCATAACGTGAAGAGACCAAGATGTCCTCCATTCACCAGGTGAATGAAGCAAACTGTGGTCCATCCAGACAATGGAATATTATTCGGCACTAAAAAGAAAAGATCTTTCAAGCCGTGAAAAAAACCTGGAGGAAACATTACTAAGTGAAAAAACAATCTGAAAAGGCTACACACTGTACGATTTCAACTCTATAACATTCTAGAAAAGGTGAAACTGTGGAGACAGTAAAAGGATCAGGAGTTAGCAGGGGTTGGGAGGGAGGGAAGGATGGACAGGCTGTGCACAGAGGATTTTAACGACACCCACGTATGATATATAGAGTGTTCATTTCTGTATGATGCCGTAATTATCGAATCATGTTATTATACATCTGTCCAAACACATAGAATGCACAACATGAAGAATGACCTATAATGTAAATTATGGACTTCGGGTGGTGATGCTGAGTCAGTGTAGGTTTGTCAGTTGTAACAAATGTACCATTTGGTGGGGGGCGTCGGGGAAGGGGGTGTAAGGGAACCTTGTACCTTTCCCTCTGTTTTGCTGTTAGCCTAGAACTGCTCTAAAAAATAAAATCTTCAAAAATGTTTTCCAATTTGATAAGTGAAAAATAAAATCTCGCTTCTGTTGATTATCAGTACCAAGTTTAACTTGTTTTGGTGTGTTAGCCCCCGAGATCCATCCGCGGGTCCTTTGGGTTCTCAGTCAGTATGGGGGGAGTTTCACCCGGTCCACATAGACGTGAAGTTCAGTGTATTTTACGTGGTCACTTCTGGCTGGAGCTCCAGCCTCTCTCGAGTTCTTGGGTTCGGTGCACACAGACCCAAATGAGGAATGCAGATCCCGCCTCTGGTTATATATGCGCTCATAAGAAGTAAACCTGGGATGTCGATGTGGGTCGGAGAGTGTGTGGAAGGGCTGGGGAGGAGATTTACACTGCGAAAGTATAAACGCATCAAGGAGAAGGTCATACCTCCCTGTGCTAAAAAGCGTTTCAGCCTCTCGCTACTTTTCGTGGCCAGCATGCTCTTCCCGACCTCTCCTCTTGCCCTCTTTAAGGTTCCCAGTTTCTTCCCAGATTCGGTATGCCATGCACTCCATACTCCAAACGGCTGCAGGTTGCTGCTCCTCTGTGCCCAAATATACTCGCATCCACGGGGACTACCTGCCCCGCACATCACCCCTTTGACCCGCCCAGCCTCAGAACAGGGAGCGAGGACGGTGGACATTTCCTACATCCCATGAAATACTGCAACTTTCTTAGGAAACAGAAGCAGCTAAGTTTGTAAATAACAAAGGCCACTGACCGGGGTGAGGACAGGTTGGTCATCGAGAGCTACCCCAGGGTCAAGGTCCTGAAACAAAGACTGGGCCGCTTTCCAGCAGAGTAACCCTCAGAAGGAGCTGTGATTCAGGTGTTCCAGTTGCTCTAGACATTTTCTTATGTTGCGATGAAGTCTCCCTCATTGTGATAGTGAATCACCAGGCCTCATTTCGCTCAAAATTTTACAGATAAAACCGCAGTGTTCAGAGATCAAATCTGTACATTTACTAAAAAAAGGAAAAGATTTGCCTGTACCTCTGAGATAGAGATTAAGACCAGCACTTCCACGTGGTGCTTAGGATATCGCGTCTGTAGGATGCTAGTACCAGGAGCAAAAGACAGTGCCAGCCGTGTGCTGCCGCCACTGTGGCAGGTACTGGGCTGAGCGAGGCACACACAGCAGCTGTGCTCAGCCGTATGACGACATCACTATGTGTACTTCCAGGATGGGTTTGACCGTGTTGTCTCTTTCCAAGGGGGATCTCATGGGGCTTAGTTGTCCACAGAAAATACTTTGGGGAGAAGTATATATCGTGGTTAGTGGAGTGTTGAGCATAGTTCCGTGTTCACCAGCTCCTTTAGCCTTCAACGGCCTGACAGACAGACCCTCCCCCCACCCCCAACATCCCCATCTTCAGGCCCTGCCTCCTCCAGTGAAGTACGCCCGTAGATTTTCCAGATTCCCTGCAGGCCCTGGCCCTGGCTGGCTTACTTCCTCCAGCACTCCATAGCCTGATTCCATCGGCAAACACAGGTTCACAAGACACTTAACGGCACTCTGATGGTTGAACGCTCACCTTATAACTTCACATAATTATATTTGGTTATTTCTATTCATAGTCATTATCCTTCAGGCTCTGCGATTTGACCTGCATTATGAATTTATCAATGTAATAATGATCCGGGTTACAACAGTAATCTATTCTAATTATTTTGGTCATGATTTACTATTTTCCTATTAATAACCATTCACCCAGGAGGTTAAAATGTTCCACACAGCTTATGTATGTAATATGTTCTGTGACGTCCCCATATATAGCTTTCAGATTGTTCAGTGTGCCTGGGAATTAATGTTTACAGAACCGCCCCCATGCCTAATTCCCATTTTGTTTTTAAAATATTTCATGTAGCTCCCTACATGTCAATAGCATGAAAACAGATGTTCTTTCCTGATATTTTTCTCCAGGAGAATTTTATCTGTGTTATGTACATTTCTCCATCGACTGTAGTGGAGGTTGGAGCCAAATACCTTCCCTCACACTGTGTCTAAGTCATAGGAGTCTTAAGGAATGCTATGATTCGGAGCTGGGGGTGGCTTCTATCCCTGGAGGAACAGAGACTGTAAACAGAAACTAGACTTGATGGTAGGGAAAAATAAGACATTTCTCTTGCCTCTGAATTGTATGCCTGTTACTCATACTTTCGGTGTCAGGGGCCACCGGGGCCCCTCTGATTCTTTGTGGCACCGTGCCTCTTCTCAGCTGATGAAAAACTTGGTTTGAATTGGAGTCAATCTTCAGGCAGCGTTCATGACCACATGCCCACCTGGGGACACAGAAGGAAGACGGGGGTGGGGACCACCAGAAGGTGAGCTCCGAGTACTGCACCTTTCTAGATTTGAAGGGTATTCTGTGGAGGAACGAGGAGCCGCATGGACACGCTCTTGGAGCCTGCACATGAGAGTCGTCTGTGCCACGGAGTTTTTGCTTGCCAAGGGATTTCCACAAGAGAAAAACACGGCTACTGAGCCCATACCATCTGCCTCAAAGTGCCATGCGCTCCAGTCCGCACCAGCAGGAGGTCCGGGGTGCTTTCAAGGAGCCTGGGGTTAGGTGAAGACGCTGGCCTGCCCCGTGTGGAAGGGTGACCTGACACTTGTGTGCTGCTCGGAGAGAATGCAGACTTTGCCCAGGATAGAGCTACCCATGGAGAGACCTCTCATGTGGTACAAGGGGGGCCAGGGCGCCCCAAAGCTGGAGAGAGATCATCGGATGCTCGCAGCCAGTCAAGGCCCAGAGGTGGGGGGATCCCCAGAGCAGGCAGGAGGCCTTGCCGGGATTGGAGATCCAGGCTTTGTAACCCAGCGTGTCATGATCGATTCAAGTGCCAAAGAATCGGCTCATTCCCGAGCCCCGCGCTGGGCGGTTTGGGAATGGAGTGCTTGTCGCACAGGGCGAAGCTTCTCCAGGGGAGGCTAATGAGCCCAGCATGGGGACGGGGGACTTCTGGGGTCCTGGTTCCCTCAAGGGCTTGCTCGTCTGGTGGAAATCCCACCCTCATAGCCTTATACTCTGTGCGTCAGCATTACCATTTCGGGGACCTGCCAGGGACAGAGACCTACCTGCCATCCTCGCAGAGCGTGCAGACTGGAGTGGGAGGAGGGCTTAGGGGATATGAAGGTTCATGGGGAGGAGGTGTGCCTCTGGTCAGAACATTCAGTGGTCACTGACCTCAAAGAGACAGGATCGAGGCTTCCGACTTCTAAAAGGGATGATCTGGTCCAGAGAGGTCAGACTGTGGTCAGACCAGGCGCCTGGGTGTGAACACGGCCACAGTAAAACAGAACTTTCGGATTATCGACCATGGAAGGCAAACGGGCCCCATGAGAAACTATCTGGGAGAAGGGGGCAGTGTCTGCATACTGCGTTTCCTTATTGGGCCATTATTAAAAAGGATTCGGTGGGAATTTGCTGCTTTGGTGGCAGGTGTAGGGGCAGAATGTTACCTGGAGTCCTGAAATAAAGATAAGAAGCATCACTAGAGAGAGTACTGGGAAGTATTCAGTGGCTTCTTAATTCTCTTTGAAAGGTAAGATTTCTTCACAGTAGCCTACGCATCTGTGTGCTTATGTCTTAGAATATTAGTAAGATTTAATGAAGTAAGGAAATACTGTTTGATAGTCAAGATTTGTGACATTTAAGTAAGCGATACATAAGCACCTGGTTATTTAGAGCTGGGGTTCCAATAGTGAGCTAAAGCCTCCTTGTTCCAGAGAAAAAGAAAGAGAAAGGGAGGAGAAGAGGGAGGGAAAGCGAAGGGGAGGAGCGTTAGTTCTCCGTGGATGTTTCAGAGACAGGACCTTCGTCCCCTTTCCCCCACACTCCCATCTTGGCCTGCGTCTCGGTGAAGGTCATCTAAGGAGACGTGATTGAGAGGTCTTCAACTGCACACTTGTACCCAGCAACGTGCACGGAGTCGCCAGCATTTCTTCAGTGTCCAGGAGGGACAGGCAAATACTCGTAAAGGAGATACTTTGCATTTACAGGAATAAGGACAAGAGTGTGTGGGACCCAATGGCTGGAGAAAGAGGAACTTAAAAATCTCCCAAAATATTAGCGTAGATGAGAAACCTTGTCCAGTGACCAGATTCCTCCCTCCCCACCCCAGACTTTGGCAGTCACGTGTCCCTGAAATGTGGGCATAAACCCAGCTAAAATTAGCTGGGATCGTCCTGAATTGGCCAAGCTCAAGTTTCTATCATTTGTTGAAAATGAGGCTCAATAAAAGGAATTCAGTTGAGATTCCCATGTTTGTGCTTGAAAAT
Source organism: Paguma larvata (assembly GCA_030068075.1). Lineage (NCBI taxonomy): Eukaryota > Metazoa > Chordata > Mammalia > Carnivora > Viverridae > Paguma > Paguma larvata. The sequence goes on from CM057828.1 coordinate 134,170,553, forward strand.
TCGTACATAAAAAAGTCTAGCTATAGAGTAACTATTAGAGAGCTCTTGGATCCTGGAGATTTATTGGCATACACCCATGGTTTTAAGCACATCTCTGATGGAATCGCGGTCCTTATAGCCCGGTTAAGAATCACTCAAGAGGGGCACCTGGGTGGCTCAGTCGGTTAAGCATCCAACTTCGGCTCAGGTCATTATCTCACAGTCCTGCATCGGGCTCTGTGCTGACAGCTCAGCTTCGGAGCTTGCTTCAGATTCTGTGTCTCCCCCTCTCTCTGCCCCTCCTTCAAAAAATTAAAAAAAAAAAAAAAAGAATCACTCAAGAATTACATGCCTGTTCGAGTGCTCTGGAGTAGAAGAAATGGGAGCAGGGAGAGGAGGGAATATTTAAGTAGGTTCCTGAAATATTTGGGTGGGTTTTAATAGTGTGAATGCCTGGAGGAAAGGCAGAGACATCCAAAGGCAGCATGGGTCCTCAATGAGAAGAAAAGGAAGCAATTTGCCATCAAAGGCCCTAGTTTTTTCTCGTTGTGGTCTCTTCCTCTCTCAGACATGCACTAAATCCACCAGGATTACATTGTCTTCTTCCTCCTCCCTAACTGTATTTCCTTGTGTCCTGTGACCACACAGAGGCGGATGACACAATGGAACGCACTTGGATGTCTGGAACGTTGCTATCATAATGCGTCTAAATCTGGCCCCGTGGCATTATTTCCCTCTTCTTGCTGTCATGTAATGACTTCATTACCTAATGGAAACAAACCTATGGAAATATTAAAATATTTTTATGTAGCCTTGCACATTGTCCATCAGAAGATCTGATTTAGTCCAACTGTGGCAAGAAGAGGTTAAAAAAAAACAACCAAGTTCTATACATTAACTAGAGTTTAGTGTTTACTCATTTTCTCCTCTCTTTGGAACTCGGGAATATAACACAGCAACTTGGCACTTTACATTTCAAAACATATTGGAGTATATTTTGATTCATTAGCATGGAGCAGAACTTTAAGAAAAGAGATGTATGATAAACTGTGATATGTTCCTTTTTATAATAAAACAAACCACATTTTCAAGTTTGGAAAATGTTTAAAGACACATGGTTATTACGAATTCCTAACGTTTCACTTACCGAAGGCAAATTTGGAATGTTTCCAAATTCTCAAGACATCCTGTGTGATCTTCGCACTATAGAGCATGAGAAAAGTCCAGAAGAAATGGTGTCTGCATTTCTACTGGAGATTTCATGGTGATACTCTTTGCTGCAATAATGGTATGTCTTGGTGTTTCATTTATTATTTTCCAAAGGCTCCTTTGTAAAAAGATATAACACAGCCCACGTTCAGCCATGTTGACTTTAGAATCCCTGGTCAGTTAAGAGAGAAATCCGGCTGCAGACTTCCGACTTATTATCGGCGCTTATGAAAAATGGCGGCATCGGGCAGAGAAGGGCTTTTTTTTTTCAGGATGAGCTGGCAAAGAGCCTCCTCCCACGTAATAATCTGTTTTCCACCTCTCCTTTATGGAATCGTGTCTCAGATTCAGAGAGAAGATATTGAGATGTAAGAATATGATCATTCTCTCATTTTATTCAACTGGTGCCTTTGCAGCTCACATGGATAATAGAAATTTTCAAAAACGTCCTCAACTTGTACCAAACGCTGATCTGCTGGCTCAACTGACAAGTGCTGCGTCCCTTTGGGTACAATTCTGTCATGAAGGAGATGGTTCCAGCATTTCCTTTCCACCTGTCTAGCGGTGAATGCCTCGCCATCCATTCACTCAGGAAAGGTTTCCGAGTGAAGCTCCCACATCGAGAAACCATCACCCTGCTGTGAGCCTCCTATCTTTGCAATCTGGTTATCCCGTGATGAGTCGTAACAAATCTCTGGGACCTACAGGAAGTTGGATCTGTATAACCAAGTGGAAAGTGGATTTTATCATATCTTCTCAGCAAATGCTTAGTACAATTCTCTGTCTCTCTCTCTCTTTCTCTCTCACAGGCACACACACACACAGGAGTTATCCTACCATGTTGTCATGGCAACAAAACCACTAAGCACACTGGGAGAGAAAACACTTGGAAAAAATTTTAAAAATTGGGCATAATTTTAGGATGACTTAAAATTATATGTGTGTGTGTACACACATATGTGTGTATATATAAAACTTTCTTGTTTTTTTAAAGTGAGGGCCTTAAATAAATGCAAATGAAATGTATAAGTTTAATAAAAAACAAAAAACAAATACCCTTTATTCTAAATCTGTGATTTCTGTAGCTCTTTAATTTTGAATGCTTCTTTCTGTAATCTAGTTTTCTGGGAATTTATTGTGCTTTTATCTTTGGCCTTCAACTCATCCAAATGATTACTGTAATTCCATTCACACTGGCAAGCATCTGGCCCTGACTTTGCATTTTCTATTTTGTTCTCACTTTTATGAATCTTCTCCTGGTCTCTCATGCATTTCCTCACCTCAACCACCTGACATTAAACAAATCTCTACTCCTAAACATTGAGCACAAAAGGCAAGCCAGCAGTCACCCTCCTCCACAAGCTTTTAGTTGGGTGCCTGACTTTTTAAAGTAATTAACTCTGTTGTGCTGTATCTGTTTCATTCCACAAATCCAACCACATTTTTTTTTTTTTTGAAAAAGGACACTAATACACTATTGAACCTAATCTGCCAATACCTTCCTGAGGCCAAGTCAGATATATCAAACAAGATGAAAGATGAGTAAACAGAATGAATTTACAGATTTCCCTTTTGTGTCTTTGCTGGATTCTAAAGAGACAACTGATTAAGAATTCAGGTAAATCTTTGCAAAATGTTTCACTCCACGGTCACAGAAATCAGAAACCATCACATGCTCGGAGGGAATCAATGGAGTATAATTCAGAAAGTGATAGGATCGGAGGCGCCGGGGGGGCCCAATCGGTTAAGCATCTGACTCTTGATCTCAGCTCAGGTCTTGATCTCAGGGTCATGAGTTCCAAGAAAAAAAGTGATAGGATCAGACTTGGAAAGGACTTTTAACAAACCTGATTCTAAACTAGCTTCTGGTCATTAATATTAGAGGGTACTCTAACCAATGAGGTCACTGTGTTTGTCTGGGCATGGAAAGATGTATCTGCTACATTTTCTTAACTGAGGCTTAAATTTATGTACAAAGAAATGCATAGATATTAAACGTGTAATTTCATTTATTTTTTAAGCAAACTCTTTGCCCAACGTGGGGCCTGAACTCACCACCTGAGATCAAGAGTCTCATGCTCCGTCAGCTGAGCCAGCCAGGTGCCCCTAATTTCATGTGTTCTGATGAATATATATGTTTGTGACCAGTAATCCAATCAAGACACAAGACATTTCCATCATCCCAGAAATTCATTCTCTGTTCCTTTCCAGTAAATTCCCACTCCCTATTGGCATCAACTGTTCTGATTGATATCACTAGAATTAGTTTTGTTTGTTCTTGAGGTTCCTATAAATGAGACCATACGCAGCATTTCCACTTGTGCCGAGCTTCTTGGAGCAGCGTGTCTTTGTGACTCATCCATGTTGTTGCATGAATCAGCAATTTATGCATTTTATTGCTGACCCGGGTTCCATGATATGGTTACAAACAGATCTATCTGTTCCCTTGTTGGTGAATTTTGGGTGGTTCTCAGTTTGGGGCTGTTAGGAATAAAAATGCTAAGAACAGTCTTGTGCAAGTGTTGTTATGGACATTTGTTTTCCTTTCTCTTGAGCAAATACCTAGAAATGAAATTGCAGAGTCATAAGGTAGGAGGGTGTTTAGCTTTGTAAGAAAATGCCAGTTTCCAAAGCGGTTCTACTACTTGACATGCTTATTATTAACATATGAAAGTTCCTTGTTCCTCACCCTCCTCATCAGCACTTGATGATAGCACGCGTTTTGACCTGACTAAGGTCAGAGCTCCTCTTTATTTGTGTTTCCCTGATGGCTAATGATGTGGAAAGCGTTTTGAAATGTTTGTTTTGCAGGATTTTGCCCCTTTTTTGTATTTTTTGGCATTGCTTTTGGCAGGTGTATGGATCGTGATATATTCTAGTTTGTGGCTCACTTTTTCGTTTACCTAACTTCTGACGCCTAGAAGATTTAATGATGATGGAATTTGTTTTATTGGTTTTCTTCTCTTTTAGAGTCGGTGCATTTTATGTCTCGTTCCAGAAACTTTTATCTACCCTGAAGTTGTGAAAATAGTCCTTATGTTTTCTTCCAGAAACTTTATCTCTTCACTTGTATGTTTTTCTCTGTGGGATGAGCTAATATCTGAGATTCATTTTCTCATGATTGCGTTGCCTCAGTTATTCAGTGGTGTTTGTTGAAAGACTTTTCTTTCCGACGTACACTGTGAAGGTGACTTCGCAGGGATCAGGACCTGGAATTTCTACCAAGTTTCCATAATCTACTTTTTATCCTTATGCCAATACTAACTGCGTTGATTATGGTAGCTTCACAAGTCTTGAAATCAGGCAGTGTGGGTCTTGCAAATTTGTTCTTCAAAAACATATATTCTTAAATTTAAAAGACCAGTAATTATTTTGGTATAAGGAAATAATATATGGATAGGTGTATAAATAAATTTATATATGACCTCCCTCCCCTGTCGGCAAGGCAAGAAACTATAAGCCATTGTTTATCCTTTGGGAATAGATATTGTTATTGGAGTGGGGGCATCGTCTTGCACTTTTGATTTTACGCTCTGCTAAGGTATGTTTAATTCTTGTAAATTAACTCATGAATTGCTTTTATACTTAGTGTGCTCATAGTGAGATATGAATCTTCTTTCCTTAATATTGTGCTGCATTAAAAATTTTATTTTAATTTTTATTCCAGGGTAGTTAACATGCAGTGTAATATTAGTTTCATGTGTACAGTAATATCGTGGCTCAGCGTTGCCATACATCACCTGGTGCTCATCACGACAGGGGCATCCTTTATCCCCACCATCTGTTTCCCCCATCCCCCGACCCACCTCTCCGCTGGTGAACATTGGTTTGTTCTCTAGAGTTAAGAGTCTTTGTTTTGGCTTGTCTCTTTTTTCCTTTGTTCGTTTCGTTTCTTAAATTCTATATAATGAGTGAAATCATACGATATTTGTCTCTCTCTGACTGGTTTATTTCACTGAGCAGTATACTGTCCAGCTCCATCCATGTCATTGCAAATGGCAAGACTTCATATTTTTATGACTGGGTAATATTCCATTGCATGTATTTACCACATCTTCTTTATCCATTCTTCAGTCGACGGACACTAGGGCTGTTTCCGTAATTTGACTGTTGTAGATAATGCTGCTATAAACATGGAGGTGCACGTATCCCTTCATTTTCTTGGGGTAAATTCCCAGTAGTGGAATTACTGCATCATAGGGTAGTGCTATTTTTAACTTTTTGAGGAAACTCTATACTGTTTCCACAGTGGCTGCACCAGTTTGCATTCCCACCAGCAGTGCAGAAAGGTTCCCCTTTCTCCACATCCTCGCCAGTGCTTGTTGTTTTTTTGTATTGTTGATTTTCACCATTCTGACAGGTGCGAGATTGTATCTCATCTTGGTTTTGATTTGCATTTTCCTGACGATGAGTGATGTTGAGCATCTTTCCATATGTCTGTTGGCTATCTGAATGTCTTCTTTGGAGAAATGTCTGTTCCTGTCTTTTGCACTCTACTTAAAATTCAAAAAGCACTTTTCTCCAAACAAATTTACCAATTTTCCACTGATGAGTAGAGCTAATAGAAAAAGGAAGAAAACTCTTGTTTGTGATTGCCTGGTGGAGATCTTTGCTTATACATACATTCTCTCAACAAGAAGATATTACTGACTTGGAAGGTGTGTCACATGTTCGAGGTGACTTGGTTGGTAAGTGATACAGGTAGGACATGACTCTTTGACATTTCAAAGTCACCTCTTTTTTTTTTAACCATATTACCTCTTTTAAAAGAAAAAGACTTACTTTGCATTGGTACATGGACTTGAGAGAGACAATGCTTTTGCGGCCTCGTGTGCAAGATGGCCGGAACTACGCACAGTCCCCAGGGAAGGGCTTTCCCATGCTCGCCGAGACCCACGGATCTGAGTGGTGTCCGGCAGCGGGAAGGGGCCCAGCCCCCCCAGCACTGCCCATCTGGCTGCTCAGGATCTCCCCAGAAGCAGCTTCAGATATCTGCACTAGGAAACCAGCCCAGATTTATGAGAGCCCAGCGAGGCAGGAGAGCATTCTTTACATTCTGAGAAGACCTGCTCCTGGCTTTCGAGGCCCCCGGGGAAGGATTTTCAGGGTGTGAACGTGTAGCCCCCGTGAGCCATCAAACGATGGGATGCTACCAAACCATGGAAGGGGTTAGATGTCCCCCAGGGAAGAAGAAAGTAAGACCTGGATTGAACACCCAGCGAAATACCACACATACCAAGTACGTAATGAAGAGATTTTCCAAAAAGCTACACACAGAGCGAGCCTTTGTCTCTCATCCCGGAAGCTCACGTCTCTGATGACTCACTACACAGAAGCTGCCGCAAAGGAACGTCCTGGGCTTCCCATGACCCATGACCAGCATGCATGCCGCCCTCCTGCTGAGAAGGACAGGATGTGAGCTTCTGCGGGCGGCCAGGCTGGACTGGATCTCAGTTTCTTACCAGTGCACGTGCTCGGTTTCTCCAGTGGAAGCCTGTCTTCTCCCATCCTGTCTCCCCCTCCCCGAGGGGCATCGTCCTGAAGCAGGGTGCACTCTCGAGGCCTCTCCTGTGGCTTTTCTGGCCAGAGCCCTTGAGAGCTTATGCTCTGCGCCGCTGCTGGCCTCCTGCCCCTGCCCCTGCCCTCAGCCAGGTGCCCTCACCTCCCGCTGCGATTTCTCTCCGCCCCTGCCCGTGGCTCAGACCCCCCTACATGCCCGTGACGCCACCTCCCTCTCTCTTCCAGACGGGTGGTCTTGATTCTCACCTGCGACTGCAAACTTCTCATCTTCTCTTAGATTTTTTCTCGTGCTTCTGCAGCCTTGCTCTTATATAACTCCACGTCAGCCGCCTTCATGCTGCGTTTGAAGTAGAAGCCGGGTATGTCTTCACGAAAATGAAAATAAACACGAATGTTGTCCTAAAAAACATAACTTCCCCCTAAACGTATAGGATCATCTTGAATATCAATATAAGAGCAGCTTAGGAAAAACCACCTCAGCTTGTCAAGCCGTGTGTCTTTTCCCATTGCTCCTAAACCCAACAACGTGTGTCTGGAGTGCGAGCTGTTTGGGATGACCTCATGGGTCCGGCCTTACCCACCCAAGTTTCCACGGAGGGTGTCTCGTCTGGTCAGCCCCCTCCACGCGCCCAATCTCGATTGCAGCCGTTTGTTGACTATTGAACTGGATCGCATTCCTGTCTGGAAAAACCCTCGAAGCCACTTCGCTGTTAATTCGTGGTTTCAGGAGGACAACAGAAACGATTCTGCGGTGGACTATAAAATATGTACCCCTTTGTGTTTCTACACACTTAACAAGGAAAGCTCTGTGCGCACAGTAGCTACATGTGTTTTCACTAGGGCACTGGTCACCACACTCGCTTGTGGCCCGGGAAATGTGCGCCTCTTCCTTCTCTCTGTCCCCACGCCTGCTCCGTGTGCTCCTCGGGTCCCGTTTTGTGCCGATTCCACAGACTCAGCCTGCGCTCCGTGGCCTTCATGGTGATGGCTGCTTTTCTGACTCTGGGCTTGATGTTTCAGACTTGAAGCCAGAGATCAGGAGCCAGGGGCAGGGGTGTCTCAGGCCAGCTACGCATGCTCATGTCCCCATCTTTGGTGCCACACCACAGTTTATTTCAAAATTGTGAATGATTTGTGAAGTTAAAAAGCAGGGTATTTCACCCAAGATGAAATTTCCGGTTTCTTTTGTAAGCCCAGGACACCTAGTCCGGTGTTTCCCTGCACACAGCGGTCACGGACAGGTGTCGTATGCTAGCTCCCAGGCCTGCCCCGTCGCCGCCATGCGGCTCCCCGCTGTGATTTTCTGGTCCTTTTTCCTCTGGACCCCTTCGGGCACTTGAACCAATGCGTTCTGGCCCCTGCCGAGGGCGCGGGTTCCAAGTCTACCCCCTGTCGCTCGGCACGTCATGAGTGAGGGACAGGCACAAGGCTGCCCCTGTTGTCCACTCCCTGTCTGTTCCTCCTTGTCCTATAAAACCCTTGGGCCGGGCAAGGGTCACCTCATCCATTCTGCATCTCTGGTCATCCCCAGCTGAGGGTGGTTTCAGGTTTGCGGAGAAAAAGAGGCTTATGGAGTCTTGACTTTGGGTGGGAAGGAAGCGCTCTTGAGAAGGTCTACCCCCTTGATGGGAGCTGTCCCTGGGCTCAGAGCCACGGCGGGGGCAGGGGGAATGCTTAGCTATTTCATGCCCTACGTGTGTCTCTGAGTGGAAAGCAAGTGATCACCCCAAATGGAATTACCTGGTTGTCCGTGTCTTTCTTTTCCTCAGCAAATTTGACCCCCTGGGAGATAAAGGAACAGTGTGTTTTTATTCAGGTTACCTTGTACTTACGATGGCGTCCTGCCATTCAGGTGTATGCTGCGTTAGCCCGGACATGTGAAAAGAGCGTGACTATCTACTCCTATTGATGAAAAACAACGTTTTTGATTTTTCTCTCTGTGAAAGCGTCGAATTCATTCTGAATTTGTGAGACGTATGTTTGGAAGATATTTTAAAAATAACCCCTTCCCCCACTTCCTTACTTAGATGGCACGCACATTATTGTTTTGAGTGTCTTGAGGTGTAGAATTAAGGAGTTTACATTTCTGTCGTATAGTGATATTATTTTTTTTTCCAGGAAAGACAGCATTTTTGGCTTCTAAACATGCTCCTTTAAGTACGCATAGCCCGCAAGCCAGTTTTTATTAGGTCAGGCTCTAATGGCTGATTAAAGTTGATAGTGGCCGTCCCATACGGGTTTCCTAAGTGCTGGCTGACGGGAGTGCACAGCGCTTAAATTCCCCAATAGGAAGGAGTTATAGGCTTATTGGAATGTGATCAGCACACATGCCTGTGAGTATTTAGCCTTCTAACAGCCAAAGCCTGGTGAGAAAACATGACCACACTTGGTCATAAATCCTACCACTGTAACGGTGTCAACCCGCCTTTTCATTAATAACTCAGCAAAGAGTGTGTGTCTTTTGTAAACATTTCAGACGGATTTCACAGAATAGCAGGTTGATTCAATGGGAGTGTTGGAAGGAGACCAAATCGCAGGCGCTAACTCCCCTCCTCTGTCAAAGAGGCAAACTAGTCGTGGGATTAGCCCTTCCCCTCCTCTGTCCCAGTGAATCTCTGTTCTGCAAATAACCTCTCAGCCGAGGGCATAGGACTAAATAATAGGATGAAAAAACCCCACGGAAACAAAAAACCAGAAGCCTGGTCCACACTGAGTGTGTGCTCATTCCATCCATCCTCCGCTCCCTCGTTTGTAATTGCTCCATGAATTCCAATGAGTTGTAGTTCAAAAACATGGCAAAAGGGTTTCTTCTCCATCCTGGAGACACATTTAAGGTTCACTCGGCTCAGGAAGCTGGCGGGTGTGGCCCTGGACACGGGGCTGGGGAGTGCGGCCAGCTGCTCTCTGCTCCCCACTCCCCCACAGAAGCTTGCCACGTTTACAGAAACGCGTTCCGCTTATGTTTTACTCAGTAGTTATTCTTATTGGCCAAAGAGTACAATTCCTGGGCTAGAGGGGGGTCTTTCACATTATTTTATCTGATTATTTGTAATTTTTCTTTTTTTTTTCCATCCAGAAAACTCTTGCATGTCCTGTACCTCACCTGTCTTATCACCCGTTCCTTTTTATCCTCAAAGGATGTTGTGAAGCACATTTTTATTTTATTTTGTTTTCATTTTTTAATGTTTATGTATTTTGAGAGAGAGAGAGAGTGAGCAGGGGACGGGCAGAGAAAGGGAGAAAGAGAATCTTGAAAAGGCCCCATGCTCTCAGCACAGGTTGCAATGTGGGGTCGAACCCACGAACCCTGAGATCATGACCTGAGCTGAAGTCAAGAGTTGGGTGCTTAACCTAGTGAGCCCCCCGGGCGCCCCAGCGAGGCACATTTTTAAATTGCCTACACGAGTCACTCCTGTTTCAGAGACATTGGAGTAAGGTTTCCACAAAGAAAAGACTTTCTGGGGTGTATCTTTCAGGACGGATCGGGGTTTCCTGCAATAACAGGTTAGTTTTGAAGCCCCCTGCTTTCCACACTCCTTGATTAGCAGTGGGGGAAGGAGGAGATGGAAAGGCCATGGGGCTTCTTTATTCACTCAGCCAGGGGTGACCGAGCACCCCTGCTCCCATGTCACTGACCGGACCCGATTACAGAACCTCTCTTAACAGCAGGGAGGCTAAGCGGTCTATTCCGTGTGTGCACAAAAGAGAAAGCATGGGTTGAGATATGGGGAATACATGGTGGCCAGCGGGTAGTGGTGCTGCGGCCGGGTCTCTGGGCTCTGGCCCCAGTGCTCTCTCTAGGACACGATGCATGCCCTGGTGCTGGTCTGACAGCCCATTCCAGAGGTAGATGCCAGTGTTAATGCCGGGTGCACTGTCAGGATGGATTCGTGCGTATGCTCACTTGCACTGATCACGTAGGTCAGAGTGACTGCTTGGTTTCGATGTGGCAGGAGGAGCCTGGCCAACAATTACAGCTTTTAGTTTGGTAACGTGAAACATTAAACTAGTGACTGCAACCCCTTAATAAGAGCTGGGAATTTAAACATTCCTTTTAAGAACCAAGCCGGCCGGGGCGCCTGGGAGGCTCAGTCGGTTAGGTGTCCGACTTCTGTTCAGTTCATGTTCTCACATGGGTTTGTGGGTTCGAGTCCTGCGTCCGGCTCTGTGCTGACAGCTCGGAGCCTGGAGCCTGCTTCAGATTCTGTGTCTTCTTCTCTCTTTGCCCCTTCCTGGTTCGTGCTCTGTCTCTCTCAAAAAAAAAAAAAAAAAAAAAAAAAGAACCAATTGGTTACCAGTTATATAATCTATAGCCTCGGACATATGTATTTGAAAGTTAGAGTTGAAACCAAAGGCAGAAAAACGTCCCTTGTGCTCAGTGAGGCACCTGTAACTCTCCCCATCCTGGGTAGGTACGTAGGTCAGTCTACAGCCAGCTCCGTCTGACTCTCTGCAGATCTGTTAACCCTTCCTAAATCTCTTTTCCCCAATTTGTTTTCTGACCATAAAAAGGATGCCTATTTATTATGATAAATTTGAAACTTTTGACAATTATAAGGAAAATAAACAGAATAAAATTCCCTTAACATGTGGTGTTTGCCTTCATTCATGTATGTTTGTGTGTACGTGTATCCATACAGAAGTATGTATTTAAACAAAACTGGTACTTATTTATGTCATGTCATCCTGTCTCATGTTTTACTTAACATCAAAATATGAAAATTAGATTTTGGTGCTATGAACTATTCCTTTAAAACATGGTGTTAAAATTTAACAGTACGGTACAGGTGCAAACGGCTAACACCCCTGTTCTTGAATCATTTCCCTGTTTTGGGTATTTAAGAAATTTCCATTTCACAGTATTCTATATAATGCTGTAGGAAGTATCCTTATAAATAAATTTTGTTTACATCTCTGATAATTTCTTCTGAAGACACATCTAGAATTATAATAGCGGAAACACAGCTACCTTTAATATTATTTACATATGCCAAATTACCCTGGAAAACTCCTGATACATCACTATAATTTTCTTTCAAATCTTTCTTTTAAAATAGTTTTAGGGGCACCTGGGTGGCTCAGTCGGTTGTGCGTCCAACTTCGGCTCAGGTCATGATCTGTTTGTGAGTTCAAGCCCTGCATCAGGCTCACTTCTGTCAGCCTGTCAGCGCAGAGCCCGCTCGCGATCCTCTGTCCTCCTCTCTCTGCTCCTCCCCTGCTTGCACTCTCTCAAAAGTAAATAAATATTTTAATATGGTTTTATATAGTTGCCTTATTAATATAATTTAATTTTTCCATGTATGAGTGAAATCATATGGTATTTCTCTTTTCTGTCTGATGTAATTCACTTAGCAGTGTTCAATTTAGATCTATCCATGTTGCAAATGGCAACATTTCATTCTTTTATTGCTGAGCAACATTCCACTGTATATATACCCCATTTCCTTTATTCATTTATTGTAGCTGGATGCTTGGGTTGTTTCCACGTCTTGGCTATTGTAAATAATGTGGCAATAGCCATAGGGATACATATATATTTTTGAATCTGTGTTTTCATTTTCTCTGGGTAAATACCCAGTAGTAGAACTACTGGATCATATGGTATTTTTATTTTTATCTTTTTGAGGAACCTCCACACTGTTTTACATAGTGGCTGCACCAATTTGCATTGCCACCAACCGTGCCCTGAGATCAAGAGTCACATATACTCTACCAATGGAGCCAGCCGGGTGCCCCTCCATATTTGCTTCAAAGCCTATTTTGTGCATCATAAGTATTGCGATCCCAGCTTTCTTCTCACTGTCCTGTGCACAGTAAGTGCTGTTCCATCTCTTCGCTTTCAGTCTCTTCCGTCTCTTCGCTTTGCGTCTTTAGATCTGAAGCGAGTCTCTTGTAGGCAGCACGTAGACGGACGGGTCTCGCATCTGTGTCCATTCAGTCCCCCTGTGCCTTTTAATTGGAGCGTTTAGTCCATTTACATTCAAAGTAATTATTGATAAGTATGTACATAGACCATTTTGTTACTTGTTTTCCAGTGTTTTGTTTCTTTGTTGTTTTGTTTCTGTTTTTGTTTTTGTCCTTCTATCTGTCTTCCGTTGTGGTTTGATGGCGTTAGTGATTCCTTTCTCTTTATTTTTTGTGTATCTATTACAGGCCTTTGAGTTAAGGTTATGATTAGGTTCAAGCATAGCATCTTATGCATATAGCAGTCCATATTAAGTTGATGTTTGCCTAAGTTTGAACCCATTCTAAAAGCACGACATTGTTCCTTTCCCCTCACATTTTATGTATATAATGTTGTACTTTACATCCTTTTGTTCTGTGAATCCCTTGACTGATTTTTGTAGATGGAATTTATTTTACTGCTTCTGTGCTTTAACCTGGTACTGGTTTTGTAAGTGATTAATCTGCTAGTTTTATTATGTTTGTATTTACCTGTGAAATGTTTTTCTTTCATAGCTTTTTACTTCTGCCTGTGGTCTTTCCTTTCCACTCAAAGAACTCCATTTAACATTTCTTGGAAGGCTGACTTTGTGGTCGTGAACTCCTTTCGTCTGTCTGGGAAACTTTTTATGCCTCCTTCTGTTCTGAGTGGTAGTCTTGCTGGAGACAGTCTTGGCTGCAGAGTTTTCCCTCAGCACTGCAAATATATCCTGCCATTCCCTTCAGGCCTACAGAGTTTCTGCTGAAAAATCAACTGAGAGCCTCATGGGGTTTCCTTTGTATGTATCTGTTTTCTCTTGCTGCTTTTAAAATTATCTTTATGACTACTTTTTTTTTTTTTTTAACCTTTGTAATTATGTGTCATGGTGTGGACCTCCTTGGTTGATTTTGATGGGAGTTTTCTGTGCCTCTTGGATCTGGATTTCTGTTTCCTTCCAGGATTAGGGAAGTTTTCAGCTACTATTTCTTCAAATAAATTTTCTGCCCTTCTTTCTCCGTCTTCTCCTCCTGGGATCCCTATAATTTGAGTATGATGATGTTTGATGGGAGTCACTGAGTTCCCTTTACCTATTCTCACATTTTTCATTCTTTTTTCTTCTCGATGTTCAGCTTGGTCACTTTCCATTACTCTGTCTTCCAGCTCACCGATCTGTTCTTCTGCTTCCTCTAGTCTACTGTTTATTGCTGTCGAGTGTATTTTTAATTTCAGTTATTAAGTTCTTTATCTGATTGTTTCTTTTTTATATGTTCTGACCTATAGGTTTTACTGAGATCCTCCATTCTCTTCTCACACCCAGTGACCGTCTTTATGACCATGACTTTGAATTCTCTATCAGGCATGTTGCTCATCTTCATTTCATGTAACTCTTTTGCTGTGGTTTTGTTCTGTTCTTTCGTTTGGAAATCATTCCTCTATCCTATCTTGTTTAACGCTCTGTGTTTGTTTCCATGCATTGAGAGTCAGTGATCTCGAAAGTAGTCTTCCTTGGGAAGACGTCCTGTAGCACCCTGCAGTGCGATGTCTTCCGTTTCCTGGAACCTGGGACTTCAGGGGCGTCCCCTGTGCGTGTTGCATGCACGCTGCTGTTGTGCTGAGCCATGTTTGCCTTCCGTCCAGTTGGCTGCAGTCTCCCACTTTGCCTCTTGTCAGCAGGGTGTCGATCCCTGTGCCCTTGATGGGCTGGTTTGGGGCTGCCGTGGATTTGTAGTTGGGTGGTGTCAGCAGTTAGACCGATGCCTGCCCTCAGCCTGTTTGCCGCGGCTATGGTTGCTTGGAACTGCAAGGTGCTCTCTCTGCTTTGTCTCCTGGGAGGCTTTTTTGGGTAAGTGAGGCTGGCATACAAACCACATGGCTGCCTCCAGTCCGTCTGCCCAGGCTGCAGCAACCCTGGGCTGCCCCCGGAGAGGTTCCACTGGTGAGCAGGGCTGCAGTGAGACCAAATGCCTACCCCCCAGACCATCTGTCCGGGCAGGGCTGTGGACACACTGATAGGCTGGGCACGCCCTCCACACGGCCAGTTATAAGGTTGGGCTACGGTGGCTGCAGTCGAACCGGTGTGTGTGGCTACCTTCTCCTCCCTTGAGGAGGAGTCACTTCAGAGTGATGTGGTCCCTGCCCAGGGCCACCTGCAGGATGAGAGGTGGCAGGAGCCGTTTTGGAGGGACTCCTGCTGGGTGGGGCAGTCTGGACGGGGATCCACGGAAGGATTGCAGGGCGGTCGGTGCGCGTGCTGTTATGTTAGCCAAGCTGGCGGACAGGGTTCACACTGGTTCCCGTAAGTGTCTGGGTGTCTAGGCTGGTGGAGTGGGGGGCTGGTGCCTGCCAGCTCTTCTTGGAGAAGTCTCCGGAAGATCCCTGTGCCTCCTGCACACGTTCTGAAATTAGCAAATAAGCCTCCTTCAAGTGGACCCCAGGCAGTGTTCAGCCTGCTGTTTCTGTGCTGTCTGTGTGGAGGGCGGCTGTTTGCTGTACTGTCTCTTTAAAGGTAGAGACTCAGTTTCCTGTCACCCTCAGGCTCTCCCAGAGCTAAGCCCACTGATTTTTAAAGTACTTGGCGTTAAGGCTTGCTAATTGTAAAAGCTGGCAAAGCTAAGCCCTACTAGTTTTCAGAGCTGAGTATTAACGGGACCTGTCTCCCCAGTGCAGGTCCCCCGAGTCTGGGGTGCCTGGTGTGGGGTCTCCTCCTCAGCCTTCTCTGTGATCCTGGGGTCCCTCCCGTTTGGGGTGAGTCTCGTTGGAAGCTCGGCTCCCGACGGCCTCCGGCCCTTCCTACCCTTCTTGTTGTGGCCTCGTCTCTGCGGTGAACTGTGGGAAGTCTCTTCTCAGGGTTCGGGTCACTGTTGGGGCGAGCTTAGGATCCTACTCTGTCGCTTCCCAGAAAGCCCTCAGGCCCTTCTTTCTTGACCGTGACGTCTCTGTTCCTAAGGAATCTCCAGTTGTTTTCTACGGTTTCCCTCTCAGTAAGAAGCAACCCCAGTATCCACGAAATAAATGCAGTCATACTCCAACATTGACCTCACCTTGCTAATTCGGCAAAGATAATGAACACTTTCATTAGTAGAATTTGGTAAAGAAGATCGTAGAAATTGCTTAATCGTATTCAAGCCTTTTCAGCATCTAATTTCAGCAAGGTACAGGATAAGATTAAGTAAAGAGAGGAAATAGAATAGAAATCTCAACAGTATTTGTTCTTTTCATTTTACTAAGGAGGCAAAATACCGCTTTGCAGAAGCGTCAGGGCGAGCCGCACTTCATGAAATCCGCCCCGAAGTTGGCGTGTCTTGGTTGAAACCATAACAGCTGCACACAGTTACTCCGCACAGTATTCTCAGAACGCCTTTAAAAGGACAGTTGTCACCTTTTAAAAAAGAGAAGCCTTTTGGGGAGTAGAAATGGCTGAAAACATGATCGGTTTTCATACACTTGAACCTGGGCTTGCTGTTGGTTTTACTCAGAGCAGATCTGACACATTCTTGCAGTGAGGGCCTGCTCCTGACCCGCAGCCCTGGCCTCCGAGGGACCTGTTGACCTGCGGTGTCCCGACCTTTCTCTGGGGCGCGAGCTCCCGCCTCACGTCCTCATGCTGTTTCAGTCCTGTCCCTGTCCCCTGGGGCCTCACAGACCCGCTCGCTTGCCCCCGCCCCTGTGCACTGGAGCGGCACTCGGTTTTGTCCGAGGAAATCTTTGTTTTCTTCCTAAGTTCAGGGGCCGCCACCTTATGGGTACATGCGCACACACAGACAGGCATACACGTACAGATGGACATGCATACGTAGAGAGGCATACACACGCATGCACACATGGGCACACGTACAGACACGGGCCTACACACATGCACACACAGGCAGCCACACACGCACACATACGTGAAGACATGCATATACACATGCACATACATACAGTCACACATACAGAGGCACACACACAGACACGCACACACGTACAGACAGGCACATACACAGATAAGCTCATGCACGTATAGACAGGTACATACCTGAACAGACAGGCATACACACAGGCATGTACATACAACCACACATACAGGCACACACACATACAGACAGCCACACACATGTAGATAGGCACACATGTGTAGACAGGAGCACACACATGTACAGACAGGCCCACACATATACAGACAGGCATACACATGTACCGACATGCACACGTACAGACAGGCTCACACGTACAGACAGGCTCACACGTACAGACAGGCACACACACGTACAGACAGGCACACACACGTACAGACAGGCTCACACGTACAGACAGGCACACACGTACAGACAGGCACACACGTACAGACAGGCACACACATGTACAGACAGGCACACACGTACAGACAGGCACACACGTACAGACAGGCACACACATTTACAGATTGGCACACACATATACAGACAGGCTCACACATGTACAGACAGGCTCACACGTACAGACAGGCGCACACAGGCTCACACGTACAGACAGGCACACACGTACAGACAGGAGCACACAGGCTCACACGTACAGACAGGCGCACACAGGCTCACACGTACAGACAGGCACACACGTACAGACAGGCACACACACGTACAGACATGCACACACACGTACAGACAGGCGCACACAGGCACTCACAGCTAACCTTTTTCAGGGCTCTTCTTCCGCATCCACGGGGACTGTTTTGTAGACCCCCTGACCTGGAATTCAGAGTTGATATCAATACAGAAACAGCGTAATGAACAGCTGGTCTGGTAAAGCTATTTGGGCAAAGGCTGCCTTGAGACATCTTTGAATAAATACTTTAGTGAACAAGTTGTCAGTTTAAAAAAATTTTTTTAATGATTTTATTTTATTTTATTTTTGAGAGAGAGAGAGACAGAGTGTGAGCGAGGGAGGGGCAGAAAGAGAGGGAGACACAGAATCCGAAGCAAGCTCCAGGCTCTGAGCTGTCAGCACAGAGCCCGACACGGGGCTGGAACCCACGAACCGTGAGATCATGACCTGAGCCGAAGTCGGACATGTAACCCACTGCACCACCCAGGCGCCCCCAAGTTGTCATTTTAATTGTGTCCAGACTGCTCCCCACATCAAAGCACGTGGTGACAGGGCGAGGACTTAGCAACGTGGTAGCTACTGCTGTCGATCTTCCTGAGAACAGGTCTTGATATTTGGGGATACGAGATTTCTGTCCTTCCCTAAAGGCTCGTGTTTCTGCTTCGGAATACGTGGGAAGTCTCAAGCCTTGCAGAGATGGACGAGAAGCAGGTGGGGCGTTACCTCAGCCCATCCCGGCTGCCACTGCCATCGTCTGCCCCTCTCAGACCCCAGCTCCGTTTTCCGGTGGGCGCCCCAGCCAGGTAGCTCGTCCCGTCTGGCCCCCCGTGTCTCCGCCGGAACCAGGAACATTCCACGAGAGCAGGGGTTGGAAAGGGGAAGTGCACGGTCTGTCCGAAAGGGCTCCGGTAGGCGAAGTGCCCTCTCCCTGTCACTGTCCGCCTCGGTGCGGCTGTACGCGCCCTCCCACGTTTCACTGTGGAGCGCCCGTCTCCGGTAGGCGAAGTGCCCTCTCCCTGTCACTGTCCGCCTCGGTGCGGCTGTACGCGCCGTCCCACGTTTCACTGTAAAGCACCCGTCTCGCAAAGACACGGGGAGGGAACGCTGTCTGTGCCGAGCGAGCATCGATTATGAAAACCCAAGTGTTGTGAAAACGTCAAGGCCAAATTGTGACTCGCCCCTCCCCAGCCCTCCTCTGAGGGTTTCCGTGTGTAAGATGCCTGACTGACCTCCAAGAAGGTTCTGGTATTTGCGGAGATGGCTGTCAGCCCTGACCTTAACAGGTGAGTGCTGTCATTTGATGAGAAGGTAGGCATGGCTCGACGCCCAGGGAGCTGGGGCCAAGTGTGCCAGCGCTCGGTAACTGCTCGTGCGGGCCTCTCAGGCGGGACGCAGTGCCCACCACACGGTCCCGGGGAGCGGGTTAGAGGGTCCCTGTTTCAGGGCCGCTGTTGCGTCCAGATCTCTGGCTTGCTAAGGTTTCCAGGGAGGGGACGGGGGACTGTTCCTAAAGGCGATTCAAGAAGCAGGGCGGGCTCTTGGCTTGCTCCGGGGCGTTTCCCCGCCTGCCCTCAGACCAGGTCGCCCCGACTCTGGAGGCTGGGAGAGAGCCGCTCCCCGGAGGGCTCAAGTGCTGCGCTCTCCTTTCTGCCCTGAGACAAGTCCGCGATCCCCAGCGCGTGTTCGATGCCTGCTGTGTGGCAAGCCTGCCCGCGGTAACCTGTCCACACGCGTGACCGTTCGCCCTTACAAAAGCTTCAGCAAGTAGTTTTTAACCTGCATTGTGCGGACGAGGAAACTGAGGCTGAAGTGTAGAGCATTAAGGCAGTTTGCCAAAGGATTCAGTTTATTAATGCAGATTAATCTGTGATGCTTGGGTGATTTCATTTTTATGACGAATGGTGAATTATGATTTGCATAAAAAATAGTATTTTAATTTTCTACTTATTTATTTGTTTCTTTCTACTTTCTGTCTCCATGGAGATCCGAATTCCTTCTGTGACAGTCCTGACTGTGACAGTCGCAACCTTAGGCCCCTCTTCCTTCCAGCTTTAGAACGGCAGGTCAGGCGTGGAGGTGTGTCTCCTTGTATATGGAGGCGGCCTCCTAGGGTCATACCCAGTCAGGCTTCCAGAAGACAAAGGAACAAGAAGTCAGAAGGAGGGAGATGAGGCAACAGAAATGCCAGGACCGTCCTCCCTCCTTCTCTCTGGCCTCCCCACCCCCCTCATTTTCTTCCTTCTCCCTCCATGTCAATGACAGCGATCACCGAAGTCGGTTAAAACCGGTAGAGTATTTCCGTATGGCAGTAAGGCAATGAGTGTGACCCTCTTCAGTAATAAAGATTCATACCACGAACCAGAATTTCCAGTTCATTTTAAGACAACAAGAGAACAAAGCAGACAAAGAAGTATATTCAAGGGGCCCCCGGGCGGCTCCGTCGGTTAAGTGTCTGACTCTTGATTTCAGTTCAGGTCATGATCTCGCGGTTTGTCAGTTTCGAGCCCCATGTCAGGCTCTGTGCTGATAGTGTGGAGCCCGCTTGGGATTCTCTGTCTCCCTCTCTCTCTCTCTCTCTCTCTCTCTCTCTCTCTCTCTCTCTCTCTCTCTCTGTCCCTCCTCTACTCACGTGTGCTCTCTTTCTCTCAGAATAAATAAATAAACCTTAAAAAAAGAAGTATATACAAGGGTGTTCATTGTGACGTTGCTTGTAAGGACACAACATATGAAAAATGGCTTAAAACAGCACGAATTTACTATCTTACATTCCTGTAGCTTAGGAGTTCCTCGGGGCCCTCCCTGGCTCAGAGTCAAGGGGTGGGCCCGGCTAGTTCCTCTCTGGAAGCTCGAGGGGAGAGTCCGCCGTATCCCTGCCTTTTCCAGCTCGTGAGGGCCACCGGGTCCCTTGGCTCCTGTCCCCTCCTCTTGTCTTCGGGCCGGGCAGCGTCACCTCTTTCTGACACTATCGTCTTCACAGTTTTCTCTGGACACGGGTGGGAAAAGCTCTCTGACGTTTAGAGTCCGTGTGCCGATCTCGGGCTGAGCCGGGCGATCGGCATGATCTCCGGGTTCAAGGTCTTTGACTGGATCGCCTCTGCAGGCTTCAGGGTGAGGAGGTGGGCATTTTGGGGACCGCCGTTTTGCCCTCCCAGACGTTGTCTTCCATTAAGAGAGTTTACCTTTATCCTCTTACTATCGATAGCGGGAACTAATTCTGCCATATGGTTTTGTAATTCCTGTGCTTTCCTTCCACTTTAAAAAATTTGGCCCCCTTCATTAATTGATGTGAGTTGATAAAATTAATTCTCCTTTTAAAAAATTTTTTAAGTTTATTTATTTATATTGAGAGACACAGAGAAAGCGCAGGTAAGGGAGGGGCAGAGAGAGAGAACAGAGGATCCCAAGGGGGCTCCGTGCTGACAGCAGAGAGTCCCATGCGGGGCTCGAACTCATGAACTGTGAGGTCGTGACCTGAGTCGAAACCAGGAGTCAGATGCTTAACCGACTGAGTCACCCAGGAGCCCTATTCTCTTTTTCAAAAATTATACAATTCATTTTGTTTTATTTTAGAGAAAGAGAGAACAAGTGGGGGAGAGAGGCAGAGAGAGAGAGGCAAAGAATCTTGAGCAGGCTCTGTACTCAGCACAAAGCTTGACGTGGGGCTCAAACCCGTGACCCTGGGATCATGACCTGAGTCATGGGATCGTGGCCAAGAATCAAGTGCTCAACTGACTCAGCCACTCGCGCGCCCCTCCTCTTACTTTTGACTTCAGCTGTCTTCTTTATTTTTTTCTTAAATTTTTAACGTTTGTTTATTTTGAGAGAGAGAGAGAATGAGCGTGCACACGCTCGTGCATGCCGGCACAGGTGGGGGAGGGGCAGAGAGAAAGAGAGACAAAATCTCAAGCAGGGTCCACGGCATCAGCGCAGAGCCCGATGCAGGGCTCGAACCCACCAACTGTGAGATCATGACCGGAGCCGGGTACCTGAGCCTGGATCAAGAGTCGGATGCTTAACCGACTGTGCCACCCAAGGACTCCTTTCAGCTTATGTTTCTAAGAATTATCTACCATTGTTGTCATTACTCTACATATAGTATATATTTTGTAATTACAAAAAAGTTACAAGATGACAAGGCATATTAAATATTATTTGAAAACCAAAAAAAGCAAAAGCAATATATTATGGTAATAGCAAAATCTAACATTTATTAAGCTTTTTATATGAATTAATTCATTCCCTTCCCTTGATGATCCCTAGAAGAGGGTGAAGGCCCACAGGTTGGAGTGAGCCGTCAGAGGGGCCCGGTAAGAAAACGGCTGGGCTGTCTTCTTACACAGTGCTACACTGTCTCCTGCTCGCATGGACCCTCGAGCAGCGCAGGGCTGAGAGGCATCGGGCCCAGTGCGGTTGAATGTCAGCTCCTAGATTTGACTCCTTCCAGACTTTCCTACCAATAGCCTACTGTTGCCTGGTGGCCTTACAGATTACATAAACAGTCAATTAACACATTTTTTGTGTGTTATATATATATCATACACTGTATTCTCACAATAAAGTAAGCTAGAGAAAAGAACGTTATTTTAAAAATCATGAGGAAGAGAAAATCCATTTACAGTACATACTCTATTTTTTTTTTAAATCTGTGCTTAAGTGGACCCACACAGTTCAAACCCTTGATTAAGGGTCAGCCTTACTCAGGGTATGTGGAGGGTGGGGACCAATATGTGAAAACAGGTTCATTCTGGATGGTGGGAAGAAAAGTTTGCTTTAATTTTTTGTTTTATTTTTTACGATTTTTTTAATGTTTATTTTTTTTTGAGAGAGACAGGGAGAGGGTGAGGGGCAGAGAGAGAGGGAGACATAGAATCCGAAGCAGGGTCCAGGCTCTGAGCTGTCAGCACAGAGCTCAACGCGGGGCTCGAACCCACGAACTGCGAGATCATAACCTGAGCTGAAGTCTGACGCTTAACGGATTGAGCCTCCCAGGCGCCCCTCCTCTGTGGCTTTTTAGACCACACCTTCTACGTACACACAATTCCGTTCTCATTTCTTCTCATGTCACCTTGTAGACATGAGACCATGGTCCCCATGTGGATTTTAATGAGTGTAAGTCGCACAAGAATGGGAAATGTTGCATTTACCCAGGATACAGAGTGGCCTTTTTCTACATTTCAAATAGCATCATTGCCATAGAAACTGAACACTCTGGAACTAAAATACACAGAAAGAAGGTTAGTTCACCACCAATGGGAGAAGGTGCGCGGAACCAAGCCCGAGAGCCAGAAGGGGGCTCAAGATGGTTTCGAGCCTGGATTTAGAACCAGCATTAGATTTATACTGAAGAGACCCTATGGCTGCTCGTCTCGGAGTAGCGCCCGCCCCCCAGTCTCACGCTCCGACCCACACTGCGGCAATTTGGCTCTTGGCTGGCTTTACCCCTGGCTGCTCTTCTCTCAGTAGTTACTTGGAGAGCAGAAGGCATTGTTTGCATTGAAAAGACGTAGAGAAAAATAACTTTTATTACTGTTTTTTTTTTCTAGTTACAAAATCGTTACAGGTTCAGTGTAGAAAATTTAAAACTTTCTAACTAAAATAAGAAAATAAAGCAAGCTTTTCTTCCCACCATCAGAATGAACCTGTTTTCACATATTGGTCCCCACGCTCTGCGCACCGCGGGGTCTGGTTGGCCCTTGTGGAGCCAGGCCGCTCAGAGCCAGGGCGGTGCCTCTCGCAGAAAAAGCCCCAAACGACGATTTGCCTGTGACCCTTCTGGAACTTCCGAGGCTGTTGTCTCTTTGTTCTTCAATCCAGAGAGCCCTGATCAGGTAACAGTAGAAAAAATTCTAAGGACCCGCCATGAGTTAGCAAGAAATCATTGCATACGCCCCACCGCAGACCCGTGGTGGCCACTACAGTTGTGACACAGAGAGTGTGTTATTTATGACGCATAGTTTACATGCACGAAGCTACGTGGCCTGCGTGTTTGGGAGGATGGATCGCAACATACGTCTGTACGGTCTCACTCAGTCCCCAGCCTGGGGCGGCAGTCCCTCCCCTTCCCCCGCATCGCCTTCCTGCTGGCCACCTGCAAGCCTTTTTAAGAAGACTTTGACATCCGAAGTTAAACTCCCTGCTCTTCCAAAGTAGGCGATGGTGTGTATTGCTGTCAGAAATGAAACTGACGCCAAAATAATCAGGTCCATGCCTTTCCTCTTTTAAGTCCTGCTCATCAGAGAGAAGGCAAGCATACATGTCCTAAAACTTGACAAAGAAAAGCAGAATTTTGCCCTTTTCTTCTGAGAATATTTTTAAAAAAATGGTGCAGTCCTGGGGTGCCTGGGTGGCTCAGTTGGTTAAGCGGCCGACTTCAGCTCAGGCCATGATCTCACGGTTCATGGGTTCGAGCCCCGCATCGGGCTCTGTGCTGATGGCTCGGAGCCTGGAGCCTGCTTCAGATTCTGTCTCCCTCTCTCTCTGCCCCTCCCCTGCTCATGCTCTGTCTCTCTCTGTGTTTCAAAAATAAATAGATATTTAAAAAAACTAAAAAAAGTTTTAAATGGTGCTTTCCTTAATTGAAGCAGGTGGGTTTTGTGTCATGACCTTGGTTTACATCAGACTGACACAAATGTGTCAGTTTTTTAAAAACATTTTTATTTAGTTTTGCAAGATAGAGAGACAGAGCATGAGCAGGGGAGGGGTAGGGGGAGAGAGACACACAGGATCCGAAGCAGGCTCCAGGCTCTGAGCTGTCAGCACAGAGCCGGACACAGGGCTTGAACCTACAAATCGTGAGATCATGACCTGAGCCGAAGTCGGACGCTTAACAGACTGAGCCGCCCAGGCGCCCCACAGATGTGTGAATTCTGTCAGAAACTTGTGGATTGCCTGGAGGGACGTGCCGGTAAAAGGGAGCAACCTTTCTGCTAAGAATCAGTAATACCCAATGACAACTACCTGTCGAGAGGGAAAAGGAGAAATAAAAGAAGTTTAGAAATGTCACAAATTGATAAATCATAATATTAGTAACTCTCAGCATACGATGAACTATAATTACACCTACATTGTGGGCTGCCAGCAAGATACACGAATGAAATGTTTTAATTCATTGTCTTTGAAAAGTTCCTATTAGTGTTTTCCAGAGGAGTCTTCCAATCTGTCAGGTTTATCCACGACAACTCGGAAGTTGACTTTTATGCTGCTATAAATGTTTTTTACAGTTGTCATAAACTCCGAAACATAATATGCTAGGTACCGTAACAGCAAGGGCCCCAATTAAGGTGTTCCTTGCCTGATATTAAATAAACATCAGTTTCTAGATCGTTACTTCCTCCTTTGACTTCTTTTTTTTTTTGTCTAAGAAAAGAAAGGCATGCATGTGGCCATGCAATGATGTACAATTTCAAATATCAAAATAAAATATGGCTGAGCCGCGTTTGACGTAGCGCACAAATGAACTCAGAGGCAATTACCCAGAATTTCTACATTCTGTGTAAAAACGGCTCGAGGAGAAAATGCAGTGAGTTGTATGGAGACATTTAAGTCACTCTTTTTGTATCTATAATTTTTTGGCATCTGGAAATTTGCTAGATCATCATTTGCAATGATATATGGAGAGCCTAATTTGGACTCTACAGAAGTCATTTTGTATTCTAAAGTGTGGACTTTACTTTAAAAAAATAAACGGGTTTGAGAGTAGGTCCTGTTCAGTCAGAATCAGATGGTATTTTCGTTACAGATGTCTCCAGAAGCCCTGGGTTCTGGCTCCCCTGATGGCGTCCCGTTCGGCTGTCCATCAGCTGCAGCAGACATGTCGTCGTGATTAGGACTTTTGAAGGTCGCAGTTCTCCACAGAGTGCTCGTATTTATGTTAACTTAAATAAGTTTGCTGATCTCTAGGGCACGCGGATCTGTCCCGACTTCTTGCGTGCCTTAGCTCCTCCCGAGGGAGCTGATACCCCGTGGTGCTCTGAACCCCGACATTAGAATAAATTAGGGAAGCAGGGGGCAGCCCTGGTCATAAGTGTACTTCTCGCATCCAAGGGGCCACCGGACAGCAGTGCTCCTTCTGCTGCTGCTCCCCAGCTCCCTGCCTCCAGGCCCCCTGGTCTCTGCTTCGCACCAGCCAAGTCTGACAGCTGAGCTGTATGTCTCAGTGACCTTTAGCCCAGAGACCCCCCGAGGAGAAGAAGCATGTTTGCACGTGTAGCTGAGCTTCAGTAAAACCGGGTGTAGCGTTCCTTATCAGATACATCTCGTGTCATATTTCGTGATGCGATCCCATCCTATGTCTTCCACTTAAAACAGTTTGGAAGACAAGCGTGGTTAAGTGGCAGTCAGTGTTCGTGTTATAGAACGGACGCCTATAGGCTCATAAAAGGAATACAGTGGAAACCTCTTCTGCGGGGTCCGGAAGATGAGCAAACATTTCTAATAGATTTTAGCCTGAGAAACGAGCGCTGTCTTGCCATACGAGTAGTACATGACGCACAGCGTCCCGCGATCAGTCACACCACTGGTTCTTGAAATTGGCTTGGGCAAACGAATGCTTTGGATTACAAGCTTGTTTCCGGAACCAATTATGCTCACAAACCAAGGTTCTGCTGTATACAGGACACAAGTAGCCACGGTTCTCAGAATCAGAAAACTTAGATTCCAGTCATCACCTTGTTGTTACTAACTTTCTCACTGACCCTGGGCAGGTCGCAGAATTTCCCAGTCTGAATTCTCTTGTTGATACAATGACAAGGGTGGGATTAAATGCTGGGTGTTTTTCTTTCTAGCTCTGTTGGGATCGCACTCCATTCTTAAGTTTATTCAGTGCACAACATCCTGCCAGATGCAACGAGGTGGTGCAGACTGGAGAGTAAGCCTAGGAGTCTGTCAGGTTCACTGTTCAGTTGGGGGAACGAGCCGTGCATGCGTCGGGAACGTGGCAGAGGGAGACAGGACCGTTCATGGATGAGTTCTGGCCAGGAGTCTGCAGTTGAGGTGAACTGTGCTGCGTTGGCTGTGTGGAAACGAGGACAGAAGCGGCGCCTGGGTGGCTCAGTCGGTTAGGCATCCGCATCATGACTTCGGCTCAAGTCATGATCTCACGGTTCGTGGGTTCAAGCCTCGCGTGGAGCTCCATGCTGACAGTGTGGAGAGTGCTTGGGATTCTCTCCTCTCCCTGCGTCTCTCTCTCTCTCTCTCTCTCTCTCTCTGAAAATAAATAAATAAACTTTAATAATAGAAGTGAAGACAGAAACGAGACGTGGCCAGAGCAGGCTGAGGTAGCAGGACACAGGGTTTGACTCAGGGTGAAGAACAGCAGCAGCTAGCCGCAGAGACATGAGGCGCTCCCCCGAGCCTGTCACCCGCTCACCACCCTCACACTGGCCTCAGTGTAGGGCACCAGCCTCATTATAAATCACGGGGATTTGGAAACTGACCGACACAGGATGGCATTCCTAGCGGAAGTCTCAGAAGAGATGTAGGGAGCAGACCACATGCTCAAGAGAGTGGCCTTTTCCTGGCTTCCCTCACCGACGGGCTCCTCCCCATCCTAGGGAGGAGCACTCACACCCCAGACCTGCTGCCGCTGGGGGCGGGGTCTCAGGAGAACGTCCTGTAAAGCGGCTTTGCTTTTCCCCTCGTAACATGTTTTGTGTTACTTCTTTGAAATGTCATGCAGTTTGGACAAACGAGCTCCCATTTGTCACGTGCCACGGGGAATTCTAGAACCCCAGGAGAACAGCGGGGGCCAGCAGGCTGGACTCCAGCGAGGGCGTCTGTCCTGTGCGGATGGCTTTCCTCACTCCGCAGACAGCCGTCACTCCCCACAGCCACACGGGCCCCTGGAAGTTAGTCCTTTGACATGGAGCCTTGTTCCCGCTTACCTCCTGACCTCCGTCTGGGGTCTTCATGCCCTTCCACGCTTGGTTTTTGCCCCTGGTTTTCTTGTGATTGGGCCCAGCCCACGGAGCCGGTCTTGAAGTTCCTTCCGAAGAGGCCATTCTTCTGGGGAATTGTAAGCACTTCCTCCTGTCCTGTTTCCTGTCTCGTTCTGAGATAACTTTTTGTGACACGTGGTTCAATACATGGCTCACTTACAGTGTTCCCATCACGTTCCTCGTCTTTTCTTTCTTCCAAGGATAATCGAATGCTTGGTACATATAAAGGACTTTATACTAGAGCTAGAAAGTGTGCAAAAGCATTGAAAACATTGAGCCTATTCTCAAGAAACAAGGTTGTGTGTGATAATGTAAATAAATATAGCTCGATCAATGTCACACGGTAAGCGTGTTCTAAAGGTTCCCTCGAAAGACTCTCAACTTTCTCTGACTGTCGGTTAATCTTCTGTATTCTGAGTATTTTATGTAGATTGGATTTCTAGCTGACCTGTATTTTCTTTATCAAATCCACTTGTAACGGAGAAAGCGTTTTCATTACCCAAGAACTTAAGATCATGTCATTGAAGTGCTAAAGGCAGTTTAGAAAAGGAAGCTCCAAAATTATTTTTATTAATGATGGTCTAGGATGTTTATGGCCTTCTGAGTGGATTTTGAAGAAAATAATACTAATCTATATGTATAAATGATTGTAAGTTTGAAAGACTAATTTGTTTTGTTTGAATGTTACTGTGTAGGAGGAGGGGAGGGGAGGAGGGAGAACAAGAGAGAAACACAGAGTTAACAGTCAAAATTAGGGCATTGAAATATAATGATGCTTTAGACAAAAATATTTCGTCTATTATTTTTCTTGACAATGCCTTTTAAATCTGATAATATAGCATTTTTGTTGTAAAAAATGGAATGACTTTTCCTATTCTCAGGAAAATCACTTGTTGAACTTTCGCAGTGTTGCTCATTGGCGAGTTAACCAGATTGAGACCTAAGACTCATACAAGACGGGCAATGTGGACTCACCCAAGGCGGGAACTGCCCCGGGGCCACGGCGGTGGGGGAGGGGGTGGGGGAGCGGGTGGTGGAGGGTAGGCCTGTGCTTTGGAAAAACTTTTGTAGAGTTAGAGAACCTTCGAGGAGGTGCAGGTTAAACAGGGCCGTTATCTTCTCATCGAGGGGCTCTGACAACAGATTTCTGGGCCAGAATGTTGTGTTCTCATGGAGGGGAGGAGCTGAATGCCTGCTTGCAAACAAGTCCTTCCAGTGGAAATCCGAACCCGCCCCACCCTGTGAAGTAGGGACCCCAGATTTGGTGCCACGTGGCCAGCACTGTCTCTGCATTGTGGAGACAAAATTCATTGAAGGGGATTTGAGAGCCCTGCTGATCCCAGTGGTTTCCCTGGGCACGCAATGAAGATGGGAAAGGAAGGGGAGATGGGGATTTGGCTATAAGCAGGTTTCAAGCTAATCAGAAAATTGATACACAGTAAAACCTTGGATTGCAAGTAACCTGTTCTGCGAGTGTTCCTGTTCCGCAAGACAAGCAACCATTTCTAATAAAATGTAACCTGATAAACGAGCCAGGTCTCGCAATACGAGTCGTACGTGACGCCGAACGTCACAGGATCACAACCGAGCCAGTGGTTCTTGAAATGCACTTTGACATACGAGGGCTTTGGATTACTAGCATGTTTCCAGACAAATTATGCTCATGAACCAAGGTTTTACTGTACGTGAAATAAAGAACAATGCAAAATAGTGATGTACATTATAGAGATGGTAACAGGACAGCTGAGGAGGGGATCCACACCAGAGCGGGGAGGAGAGCCAGGTGAAAGAAAAGAGATTGGTGTGGATGGTTGGGGGTGGGTGAGGGTCTGGGCGGGCTGACGGGAGAGGAGAACGGGAAAACATGGTGAGCGGCTCTGAGGATGAAAGAGCAAGGCCAGAGGCTCCAGAGCGTCAGCTGGAAGAAGGAGGCCCGCACAGAGACCCCATTGTGAAGGGTGTCGATGGCTAAGCCAAGGAATTTGGAATTCTTCCATGAGCGGTGGAAGGCTCTAAGAAATCCTTCTTCAGAATTTTAGGGGGGCTATTCTCTGTTATTTATGTCTTTGTCAGTCTCCCTGCTGTTCACTCCTTGCTGGAAACTTTTAATCGGGAGAAACATGGAACAGGGCTATTGAAGGAGAAATGAATCTAGTTCCATAGGAAGAGAGGGTGGGTGAGGGCAGAAACCAAATGTATGGAGACCGATGAGTCTACCAGAAGCACACCACTGTGCTCTGATCTGTGATAATTTTAAGAAGATAAACGCAGAAGACGAGATGTTAGGGCTTGGGGGCTTGCATAACCGCAGGGGCTACATGAGAGAGAAACAAGCAGAGGGGATCTGAGGTTTACTCTTGGAGGAATAACTTTACTGTGCACAGAAGGAGGGCCAGAAAGAACCCTCCAGCCAGCATAGCCCATCTCCTCTTGCCATATAGTCCAGCAATGTCCAGTAGGAATATAATGTGAGCCACATATGAAATTTTGAATTTTCTAGTAGCCACGTTCAAAAACTGTAACGGAATGGGGGCTGGGCGGCTCAGTTGGTTAACAGTCTGACTCTTGATTTCGACTCAGGTCATAGTCTCTTGGTTCGTGGATTCAAGCCCCACGTTGGGCTCTGTGCTGATGGTGCCCAATTGGGATGTTCTTTCTCTCCCGCTCTCCGCCCCTCCCCTGCTCACACATGTTTCTCTCTCTCTCTCTCTCTCTCTCTCTCTCTCAAAAATAAATAAAATTGAGACAGAAAGTTTTTATATTAATAATATTTTATTTAACTGGATGTATCCAAAATGTTATCAATTGTACATGTAATCAACATAGTTACTAATGAGATAGTTTACAGTCTTCTTTTACATTTTTCTTTATGTTCTTTCTCTTTGAGAGAGATAATGCTCTCTTTATGCTCTTTGAAATTCAGCATGCACTCTACCCCGACAGCACACCTCATTCTGTGTTCAGTAACCCCTTCGGACCACCGTCTTTGCCATGCAGCTCTAGACTTTGAACTCATGGTGTCATAAGGGGTCAACACCACCCCCTAAGGGGTGACTTCGGTGTTTCGAGGGTCAAATGTATAGATGGCGCATGTGCACAAATGCTGCCACACTTGGACTCTTGATTCATGAGAGGACTTGAGAATAAGAGATCCAAGGAAGCGTTCTAGAACATTCTTCAGAAGAGCCCATTGCTGTCATTTGCAAAATTCATGGCTGCTCACTTGGAAAACCTCCTTTTGAGAAAAGTAGCATATATGATGGAGAATTGCCTGAAGTACTCATCCTTTTGCCCAGGCAGGGTCATCAGTGGAAGTCCTGTGACCCAAAAGTAGCCTGAAGCCTGTGGCTCGCAGCTGGCTTCCGCCTGGACAGCCCAGTATTTAAAACAGTCCCAGCACAACAACTCTGGCTTTGAGCATCTTTAGGCAAAGCACGTACTCTCCACGCTTCGTATACCATTGCCTACAGCCAGCCTCTCTGCATGTTCCCATTACCTGCTTGCCTCTGACGGTGTTTCTACTCTGGCTATTCAAAATTTATGCCTGTGTAAAGCCAGACAAACAGGGAGCAGAAAACCAGGGTCCTGACACATGGGTTCGCTGGTTGACTGACTTTCACGGAATTGCTTTGTGCCTTCAAACCATCAGCCCAGATTATTGCGCTCACCCTGACGACGTTGTTAGTGGCATTTAATACACTCTACCCTGACGCCTTCTGGAGCTGAGAGAGAGATTTTCTCTTGTTTCGGTACTGAAATAGCCGAGCTTCTCTGGAGCAACTAATTAGGAGACTGAGAATCATTTCCTCTTCTATTTACATCTTGCAAAGCTGCCAGAAAACTGATGGCCACTTCTGCTCATGAACACAGAGGGCAATGGCATAGCTGTTTTCTGTTACACTCGCTCTTGGCTATAGCTTATCTTTTCTACACTTACTTTTCTGTGGAAATTTCCTGAGATAATTATTTAATGTTTATTTTATTTTGTTTACTTGTTTTAAATGTGGATGTTCTATCTATCTATCTATCTATCTATCTATCTATCTATCTATATCTATATCTATCTAATCATCTCAGTCCACATACCACATTTCTCAAAAACAGTGCTTGACCCCACTTCATTTATCAGTTTCCTAAGCAGCATCCGTATTCTTCACTTATCTGATGCTGAGTCACGTCTGATTGGTCTAGAGTTGGCCACTTGATTCAGCGCTGGGCCAGTGAGTCTTTCCAATTTTTTTTGGATTTGGGCCTCAGAGCAGTGTCTCACCAATGATTGAATTTGCAATAGCAACACTGAAGTAATAATAGTTACAACAGAATGGTATAAGGAGGGGTGCCTGGGTGGCTCAGTTGGTTGAGTGTCTGACTGTTGATTTCAACTGAGGTCATGATCCTGGGGTGGAGGATCGAGCCCCATGTCAGGCTCTGTACTGGGCATGGAGCCTGCTTGGGATACTCTGTCCGTCTCTCCCTCTGCCTCTCCCTCACTCTCTCTCTCTCTCTCTCTCTCAAAAAAAAAAAAAAAAAAAAAAAAAAGAATGGTGTAAGTAAGCATAGTACTATGAAAGTAACATAAGAATAGTACTCTTAATGGTAGTGGTAACACTAGAATAGTAACACTACCATACCAACACAACGTGGTACCGTTGGCCCTTGAACAACGTGGGTTTGAACCATGCTGTGCGGGTCCACTTCTATGTGGATTTTTTTTTGATAAATAACAATACAGCACTGTACATGGATTTTCTCTTCCTTATGATTTTCTTAACATTTTCTCTTCTCCAGCTTATTCTTTTGTAAGAACACAGTATATAATACATATAACATACAAAGTACATGCTAATCAACTGTTTATGTCATCGGGAAGGCTTCCAGTCAACAGTAGGCTATTAGAAGTTAAGCTTTGGGGGAGTCAAAAGTTAAATGTAGATTTTCACCTGCGTGGGGGTTTGGCACCCCTAACCCCAGGGCTCAAGGCTCGACTCTAACTGCAGTAGTAGCCCTGGAGTAGCAATACCAGGGCGGTATTGTCACACTCAGCCGTGCTTTGCACCATGCACAGACCTCATTCTGGAGAAAGAACTGAAACGCTGGAGTAGTAGAGGATGACGAGTGGGGAGGGGACTTGAACATGACGTTTGTTCCCGAGGCTTAGCATAACCTCACATGGGTGAAGTCGGCTGTTTAATTTTGGTTTGAACTCTGTGAGACACCCACTACCTTTTCCAGTAAAGGCCTTTCTGGTAAAGACAGTTACAGGTGGAGAAGGGCTCTGACTCTTGCAATTTAAGTGACAACTTACATACTATTTTTAAAGACAACTTAAGAAGCAAAGAGGAACAAATAGATATTTTTTTCCTTTGGAAAAATTGGCAGAAAGCAGAAAAGACCCTAAACCTGTCGTTACCTTTGGACTCATGTGCACTGCAGATAACCCAAACCCAAACCGCAGACTTTGGCGCTGCGCTCAGTCCTGAAGCACTAAGCGTGTGCATCGGTGAGACCTCTGCTGTTCATGCGCAGAGTCACTGAGATGAAAACTTCTTAACGTTTTTTTAATGTTCGTTTATTTTGGAGAGAGAGATGGCCCACGAGTGGGGAAGGGGCAGAGAGAGAGGGAGACACAGAATCAGAAGCAGGCTCCAGTCTCTGAGCCGTCAGTACCAAGCCTGACTCGGGGCTCGAACCCACGAACTGTGAGATCGGACGCTTAACCGACTGAGCCCCCCAGGCGCCCCGAAAACTTCTTTTCTTTAATTTTTTTTTTAATTTGAGTATAGCTGACACATAGTGTTACATTAGTTTCAGGAGTACGACCTGGTGATTTGGCAAGCCCCTGCATTGTGCTCGGCCCACCAGAAGCGTAGCTGCCACCTGTCACCATACACCGTATTACAGTATCATTGATTATATGCCTTCTGCTGTGCCTTTTATTCCCCTGACTTACTCATTCCATAACTGGAAGCCTGCGCCTCCCTCTCCCCTTCACCCTCTTTGCCCCTCCCCCACTCCCCCCATGGCAGCCATCACTTTTCTGTATTTGTAGGTCCAATTCTGCTTGTTTGTTTGTTCGTTTCCTTTTTTTGAATCTGTGTATAAGTTTATCTGGAATGGTCTTCACCGTCTCATTCTTATACAAGGTTACAGTATAAGGCCAGTGCATAAGAAGGAATTGTGTACACCGATTCCTCAGGAGGGTGCCATTTTGGAATCCACTAATCCCTCTGACACAGTTTCCCCTTCCACTGTTGAACAGGTACCAGTTTTTAATGGATTGAGCACCAGATGAAGCAATTGGGTGGTATAGAGAGGATAATGCTGTGTAAAAAAATAAACAAAACCATCAAAGACATTAAAGATACAGTGATAACAGTAAAATTCTCTCACTATGAGAGGCACGTAAGACCTTAAATGGTTGAAATAGTAGATATATACCAAAATACTTCATGCTCATACTTATTTCAGACAAAAATTCACTGACGGAATGGTAAATAGAATTGTCTATGTTGACTAAACTGTATAAATTAATAAATTATTCTCTCTCTCCCCAAAATATGAATTAATTCTTAATAAATTGAATGAACATATCACACAACTACAATATAAAATTTTACTGTGTACTTTCCATGTACCACCAAAAATAATACCCGCTGCATTTAATAATATTAAACCTTACATGGATTTTTAAAATTTTTTTCTTAATTTATTGCTTGATTATGCCCATAGCATTGGCTATTAACAAAATTGGAAGTAATTCTAATACCACAATGGAATGGTGTTTTCATGCGTCTCCTTTTTAGTATGATGCCACCGGAGAAATGTGGAGTGTCAGGTAGATGCCCGAAACGGTGAACATCCATCAGGTTAAAAAGAAAATACTCAAGAGGCGCCTAGGTGGCTCACTGAGCTGGGCGTCCGACTTCGGCTCAGGTCATGATCTCGCACTCCACGAGTTCGAGCCCCAAGTCCAGTTCTGTGTTGACAGCTCGGAGCCTGGATTCTGCTTCAGATTCCCTCTTTTTCCCTGTCTCTCTCTGCCTCCCCCAGCCCCCCACTTGCATTCTGTCTTTCTCTCAAAAATAAACAAACATTAAATTTTTTTTTAAATACTCAAAATTTTAGAATAAAACAAACGAAATTTATAACACTATACCTGGTTCTTATGAACTGTGTGCCCTGCTTCGATTTACAATTTCCAGTTATATTCCCAAAGGCTTCTCTTTCATCTGATCGATAAAGTTAAAGATTTCGAAAATGATTTCCGAGCATTCTTTTTCACCAGACTCGTTCCTAATGAGTTTGACACCTTTTGATATATATCTATACAATATAATGATACTTGAATAAAAATTTGAAAGTACAGCCAAAAGCATTACATTTTTTTCTTCTCAGTTTGTGTATGCCATAAAACAGGTTTAGCATACGCCCAAAATGAACCAGTTATCAGACTTGTCAGGTTACCGCTTTTTGTTTGTTTGTTTGTTTGTCATAATACTGTGGAGACAGAAATCTTAGAAAATGCTGGGAACACACTCAAGTTAAGTCTCTTTAAACGTATTTCCCCCAAGTCTGACTCTGGCTTGCTGTCTTAAACTACATACTTTCTGAATTTACATTCCTGCCCAAGTCTGTGCTACCATACATGGAAAAGATATGATTTTCTTCAAATGTCCCCTCTTCCCATACTACGACATCGACATTGCCCTGGAATTACTGTTTTCTTCAACAAAACTACTGAACAATAACTTGAGAAACATAGCCACAGTGTCAGGATAGCCTCACTTTCTTCACATTTTCTTTTTCTTGCTTAGTCAAAATAAATATTCTATTTATTGTCTAGCTCAAGAATGTCATATATCTTGCAAATTTCCCATTATTGATA
Source organism: Paguma larvata (assembly GCA_030068075.1). Lineage (NCBI taxonomy): Eukaryota > Metazoa > Chordata > Mammalia > Carnivora > Viverridae > Paguma > Paguma larvata. The sequence goes on from CM057828.1 coordinate 134,205,564, forward strand.
ACTGTGTTAAAATAACATCATAATATGGGGCGCCTGGGTGGCTCAGTTGGTTGAGCGTCCGACTTCGGCTCAGGTCATGATCTTGTGGTCTGTGAGTTCGAGCCCCGCGTCGGGCTCTGTGCTGACAGCTCAGAGCCTGGAGCCTGCTTCACAGTCTGTGTCTCCCTCTCTCTCTGCCCCTCCCCCACTCATGCTCTGTCTCTCTCTGTCTCAAAAATAAATAAACATTAAAAAAAAGTTTTAAATAACATCATAATACACATGGTACATCCTTCATAAAGTTTTCTTACATTTCTTTTAAAAAATTATTTTATTTTTTTACTGAGGTATAATTAACATACAGTGCTCTACTAGTTTTGGGTGTATAATACAGTGATTCAACAATTCTATATATTTTTTTATGATTTTATTTTTAAGTAATCTCTACACCCAACATGGAGCTCGAACTTCTAACTGGCAGATCAAAGGTCGTGTAGTCTACCAACTGAGCCAGCAGGTGCCCCTGTGTTTGTCGGTGCTCATCAAGACTCATGTGCTCTTGGGGGCGCCTGGGGGGCTCAGTCAGTTGAGTGTCCAACTTTGGCCCAGATTCACGATCTTATGGCTCAGGAGTTCGAGCCCCACATCAGGCTCTGTGCTGACAGCTCAGAGCCTGGAGTCTGCTTGGGATTCTGTGTCTCCCTCTCTCTGCCCTTCCCCACTCTCTCTCTCTCTCTCTCTCTCTCTCAGAAATAAATAAAAACATTAAAAAAAAAGACACGTGTGCTTCTAATCCCCTTTATCTAGGGACAGCTCGATCCAAAGTCTATTAAGCATCTGACTTTGACTCAGGTCATAATCTCAGTTTGTGGGTTCGAGCCCCACGTCGGGCTCTGTGCTGACAGCTCAGAGCCTGGAACCTGCTTCAGATTCTGTGTCTCCCTCTCTCTCTACCCCTCCCCTGCTCACACTCTGTCTCCCTCTCTCTCTCTGTCTGTCTGTCTTAAAAATAAACAAACATTAAAAACATTTTAAATAGCTCCCTTTATCTATTTCCTCTACCCTGCCACCCTCTCCCCTCTGGCAACCACCAGTTTATTCTCTGTATTTAAGAGTCCATTTTCTTGTTTGTCTCTTTTCCTTTGTTCTGTTTCTTAAATTCCATGCATGAGCGAAAGCATGTGATATTTGCCTTTCTCTGAGACTGGTTTCACTTAGAATTATACCCTCTAGATCCATCCATGTTGTTGCAAATGGCAAGATTTCTTAAGAAATGTTAGATACGCACTTTGAATTTTAACAAGTATTTGTTAAATGCTCATTATAGGTTGGACCTCTTCTTGTCTTTGGAGCCGTGAAATGCATATTTTCCATTTGTGCCCATGAAAAATTACATTCTAAGAGTCGTGGGTTTTTATAGAAAATACATTTTTTATAACCCTTGGGTCATTATACTTTGATAATATTCCCCTCTCTTTCCTAGTAGACATGAGCGTGGTGAGGTCAAAATCCACTTTCTACCCAACATAGTTTCTGCCCCTCAGTAGATATTAAAAAACATTTGATGAACGAATAAAGTGAATGGCTCTTGTAGCCTAGTTACTCTTCTTACTACACAGCCTAAAAGATCCAGACATTCTGAACAATTGCCATTATTTGTCACAAGTCCACTTTCTTCACTTCTAGTCCCATTGTAGTCTTTACTTCATTTGATCCTCTATTTTTTTGTTTTGTTTTGTTTCGTTTTCTTAAATACTAAGCTCATGATGAACATGACCGTACGAGACAGAAATGGCTACAGCCTGGTTGATTATTTGAAATTTGACGTATTTTGAAGTTCGTATTCTCACTTCAGTTAATTTTTCCTATTTTTTTAATGTTTATTTTATTTTCGAGAGAGAGAGCACAAGTGGAGGAGGGGTAGAGAGAGAGGGAGACACAGAATCTGAAGCAGGCTCCAGGTTCTGAGCTGTCAGCACAGAGCCCAATGCAGGGGCTCGAACCCACGAACAGTGAGATCATGACCTGAGCTGAAGTCGGATGCTCAACCGACTGAGCCCCCCAGGCGTCCCTGTTTTAACTCCAGTTAACACATAGTGCTCTATTATTTCAGGTATACAGTATAGGGATTCAGCACTTCCATACATTGCCCGGTACTCATCACGACAAGTGCATCCTTAATCCCCATCGCCTAGTTCACCCATCTCCCCTGCCCCTCCCCGCCGCCCCGCCTCTCCCTGGCAACCGTCAGTTTGTTCTCTGTAGTTAAGAGTCTGTTTCTTGGTTTACCTCTCTTTCTTTTTCCCTTTTACTCGTTTGTTCTCTTTCTTAAATTCCACATATGAATGAAATCATGGTATTTGTCTTTCTCTGACTGACGTAATCATTTAGCATCATACTTTGTAGCTCGATCCATGTCGTTGGTAAAGGCAAGGTTTATGACATATTTATATATATATACATAGAATACATATATACGTGTGTGTGTGTGTGTGTGTGTATACACATACCACATCTTCTTTATCCATTCATTGATCAGTGGACACTTGGTCTACTTCCATATCTTGGCTATTGTAAATAATGCTGCTATAAACATAGGGGTGCTGAAATCTGATTCTTATTTGGGCTTCGGGATTTGGTGAACATGTCTTTGGATGCATAGGAAATAGACAAATTAGGAAGAAACTCTAGTATGGTTTCAAAGAGCTGACATGTTTGTGTACCCGTCTCAATCCATTTTTATACTTTAAATGCTCAGTGTTTTGGATAGCTATATTTTATTTGTTGGCTTCTCCATTTGTGAGAAACATTTGACTCTATAAGAATATATAAAAAGACTACTTGTGGAGTTTTTTTCTTCTTTAATCTTTTATTAATATCATTGTGTGTGACTGTTGTGAGCAATTATTTAAACTGACTGCTCACCTATGCTTTTTTTTTTTTAACGTTTATTTATTTTTGAGAGACAGAGGGAGACCGAGTGTGTGCAGGGGAGAGGCAGAGAGAGAGGGAGACACAGAATCTGAAGCAAGTTCCAGACTTGGAGCTGTCAGCAAAGAGCCTGACTCAGGGGTTGAACTCATGAACCGTGAGATCATGACCTGAGCCAAAGTCGGCGTTTAACTGACTGAGCTACCCAGGTGCTGCTGACAGCTCACTTATATTTTAGATTGAATAATTATAAGTCACATGTATCATAAAGGACTTGGAAATTTGATATTTTATTTACCTGTTGCCTCAAAAACTTGGTGATGAGGCAGGGAAAATAGGAATTAGTGCCCCGTTTTGCAAATGGGAGGTGGAGAGACATTCAGGAAGCTGATTCAGAATCAACCCAAGTCTTCTGAGCGTGAGGCTCAGACACTGTCTCCCGAGAGTAACTTTGCCCAAGTCCCTGGTCACCAGTTGACTTGTATTCTAAGAGAAAGAAAAACCAGTTGACCAGGTGACCAAGGACCTAGGTCAGAATCTGGAAGTTTTTCCTGGGCTTCATTCCTAGGTCTGGAAAATGTTTGATGGACTAGAAATAACTGCCGTCTCAGAACTATTAAATTCTCTGCAGCAGGTGTGTAAGAGAGCATGCCTCAGAATGCCCAGGACAGCTCATGGAACCTGACAGGCTAGACGCGAAGGCACCTCTGGCTGTGGACAGGCCGCTAACGACCTGTGGGAGGAACTCAAGGATGGCCTTGCGACCTGCAGCCCAAACGTGCACCCCCAAAGCCTCAGTGTGTGGTATGCACAGATGCTAGATTCCTGCCAGACCACACTCGACCCATCACCTGTAGACGCAACCTAACCCATCCATGTGAAACTGATAAAAACCGAAATGAGAGGCTCGTTGAAGAGAAATACACACCCTTTGAATGGTACAAGGAAAAGTGGTTTTATAATGGAGAATCTCAAATAACCAACCAACGGCTTTGAAAGGCTGTACCTTCCAATCTAAAGAGGGGACATAATTTCCTCCCGTCTCTACAGAATTGCTTTGACTGTCAAATAAAATCACTCCCTCTTGCACTCTGCAGAGCACATAGATTCTACTTTATACACAGTAGGCACTTAGTAAGTACTTCCTTTCTAAATTAAAGTTTCTGTGTTAAGGCTCCTATTTTAAAGTGATTTGTTGTTGGAAAGAGGGGATGTTTTGTCAGAAACAAAAGATGGAGTTGGAGAAAAATGGGATGTTCTCTGGTTAAAATACGAAGAGAGAATTTTCTAGAAGTATATCAGTAGATCAATATTTTAAGTATATGTTATGACTTATCTGGTGTCGGAGAACTTTCTAATTCAGATTCGGTCACCAACATTCTGTGTGAACTCAGTGAAGACACGTACCCTGTCTGGGCCTGAATGCCATTGTGTGGAGCTGGAATTAGCAGGCTGGGAGGTGGACCTACCCCCTAACTCTTTTCTTGTTCTTTTATCGAACTGTTTTTAGATCTGGGTCTCCCCTGTGCTCACCTGCCCCCCCCGCCCCCGCCTGGTATAAGCTCTTGTTTGGGACCAGGGATCAGAGCATTAGCCAAGGGCATGCCAACTGCTGGCTTGAGTGCATCTGAACACCCGTCACCACTGGTGGGATCCAAGGGCTGATGTCCTCTGGAAAAAGGGCCTCCCAAGCATGGACAGATGCATGTTCCGGGAACAATCACCCTTTCCACTGAGGGTGCAGTGATCGTTCTGAGCTCCTGTTCCCCAAATGTTATGAGAAGAGTGGGCTAAATGTTAAAAACAAAACAAAACAAACAAACAAACAAAAAAAAAAAAATGGGAGTGAGAATAGCATCATCAGCTAATGGGGGAAAGAAGATTTCTTCGTGGTCGCAAATGAGATCTCTCTTAGCCGCCCGAAAATATCCAAGGTGCCAAAGTTCCTGCGCGAACAAGTGGAGTGAGGCTGTGGAATTCGTCTATCATTACAAACGTCAGTGGAAGAACCCCGAGGCCAGATAAAACCCGGCTCACGCTCCTCCTTGTTTCCAGTGCTCACATTCGCTCTCAGGGCCTAGAACTGTGTCGCTTCCATACAGCACGTCTAAGCAGTTCTTAAAATTAAATAGTGTTTCTTCTGTCTTTGATTATAAATGCATTTATATTTTTAGTGCGAGGCATAAAACTGTCACGAGTTATCAGAAGCTAATTTTTCTTGCAAGAATGAATAGAAAAAATGGCTTAGACCTTTGATGTGGGCAGGTGGAGGGAAGGTTCTGGGAAAAAGGAGCCCAGATTGTGGTCTTCAAATGGCATGAGTCATGGGCTTGTACTACACACAGTCAGGAAATCGGTCGAATGTGTCACTACTTTAGGAGAAAAGGTTCACGGTTCTTAGAATGATGAACTCTGATGTTTAAAAATCTAAACAATGTGCTTTCCTTCTCTTCAAAAACGTATTTTGTCTGTGTGTGAAATGCTCTGTATGTGGGTGATTTCTGTTCTGACTATGCACAGAAATGGGTAGGCGGGTAGACAGATACACTAATACCATCCCGAAGGGATGGGGTGCAGATGTCACTGTGCTGTGTGGAATGTCTTCCGTGTAATAACCAGCCAAAAAAAAAAATGAGGGCTCTTGTCTGAAAAAAGAAGAAGCCTGAGTGAAAATATGATCAAAGCTGATAAATTTTATAAAAGCCATCGCTAATGTTATCACAGACTTGTTAACCAAATTTCAGAATATTTGAACTATAGGGTTGTCTTTGAAGTTTGCACAAGAGTGGTTTTAAGACAGATGAAAGGAAAGTACTCTCCTACAGTGACAAGGAAATTTACGGAAGTTTTATGACATTCCAGGTTGAAAATGCCAGATAAACATTTTCAGGGGGAGTGATGGATCCATGTAAGATTTATTTATGGAAGCTTAGGGTAACGCGCAAAACCTTTTAAGGTAAGAGAAAGTAACCATGTTCTTTAGAACATTCTTTCAGTTTTACTTTCTAAATCATAATGTATATGGAGAAAAATTACTTATTATAAAATGCGCATAGTCCTTAATGAATTTTCATATATGGACTCAGTGCAAACATCCTCAGATGCCATCAGTCGGGGTCCAATTAGACCACGATTTCTAAAGTTCCTCATTCCCGAAGAGATCAGCGTTCCCTAATTGGGGTCCATGGAATTTCTCTCTCCAGAGACACGACCTCCTGTCGCCTTCCGCCCTTCAGCTTCAGCCCGCGGACATCGACATAATCAGACCTCCTCCTTCCCCTCGGGGTGGGGAGGGCACAGCTCCTCTTTCACTCCATTCGTCTTTCACGTTCTAAGCCCATTCATTGCATGTGAACAACCACTTCCGAACAACACATTCTTCTCACACATGGACTTCGCGTCCAGATTTAGAAGATGATTTCTGCAGAAATACCTTTCCTTCTGCCCTTCCCATCTGTCTGACTTGAAAAAGCGTTCTCGGAGGCTCCATTGCTGAGCCAGGCACAGCTCTGCCTTGGGGAAGGCATGGGGGGGCTTGCCTGTCCTCACAGCCTGGGAAGGTGCACGGGCGGGACTTCCTGTGCCAGCCCCCTGCGCACGTGCCCTGTCCCCAAGTCCGGGACGGCCCTGTGCTGGGTTATTAACCCTCTGCCGTCACGGTCTGGGTGTTCTCGATCCCGTCCGCACGTGGAAGCTGGTTCTCACGTTGCCCCGGGCACTTCGTGTCATGTCACTGGTCCTGGAGAGACGTGCTCTGATCCTTGTCGGTGAACGGACGCCATCACCGTGTCCCTCTGGGCGTGTAGCCCTGCGGAAGGAGCCTCTGTGCGCAGGGCAGGTTTTCCGGCTGGTGCAAGGAAAGCACAGCCCCTTGACACTTTTCAGGTCAAGACTCGCTTCCTGCGGATGACCTCGGACTGGCCGTGGCCTGAGCACGGGAGAGGACGGCTGAGTGGTTGGAGGGGCGGCGAGGGGCTGACGATGCTCACACACACAGCCCAAGACGTCCGGCTCCTATGAAATGAGGCATTCTGGCTCGCTGGGCAGCAGCGCTTTGTGTTGAATGATGTTTCCTGTCTGCCCGGGGCCCCTCTTGTTGTCCCCGTGCCCCTGCCTCCGCCGGGGGTGAACTGGGGACCATGACCCAGCCGTGATGTCACCGTTCAGGCAGCCACAGCCCCAGGCCCTGTCGTCCAGAGCAGAACAATGATGCCATTTTCCTCCCAAGCCAGAAGGTCTTTTTTCAAAGCCAAATAAAATGTCTGAGGCCCCACTGCCTTTGTTTTTTGCTGAGATGCCCCCCTCTCCCTGCGGCCTCCTGTAGAGGTGCTGCCGGCTCGTCTCCAGGGACCGTGCACGGGGACCCACCCGCCTTGTGGGGACAGTGTCAGGTGCTGGCCAAGGCCATGGTGTTCTTAGGACGCGCGTCTTCAGAGCACCTGTGGGTGACGTGTCCCTTATCCACGGTGTCTGTCTCTCACGGGTCATGCGTTTGAGCCCCACGTCAGGCTCTGCACTGACAGCTCAGAGCCTGCTCGGGGTCCTCTGTCTCCTCTCTCTCTGCCCCTCCCCTGCTCACGATCTGCCTCTGTCTCTCTCTTTCAAAATAAATAAGTAAACTTAAAAAAAATAATAAGTACCTGCTGCCTCTGTTCATGTGAATGAAAAAAATTAGCCTTTTTTTTTTTTTTTTTTTAATGTCGTTTAACTCAAGGCAGACACATTGAAGCCAGATGGCAAGACATGGGTACCGGTGCAAACAGTTAAGGGTCCTGGCAGACAACAGGCAGAGAAACAGTTTTCCTAAGAAGAGGAGGGGGGCTTGCTTTAGACTGTCCCTGGCCTGGCAGGGAGGCAGTGCAGGGAACAGCTGTGCGGGGGTTCCCCAAAGTGGACCCCTGCCTGTGGGCCCCAGAGTCTCTGTGCTGTGTTCGGGAAGAGGGTCCCGGAGGAGGAAGACACCGGGCAGCACCAGCCTCATGGACTTGGGACAGAACGTCGTTTCACCGTCGAACGTTTAGCACTGGACACGTCGGGGGAGAGGGGCCGGGCGCCCGCAGCCCTCCCTCCTCTCTCCTCATCTTTCCTTTCTTCCCATCTCCGCAGAACAGAGGTTTCCAAAGCCAATCTAGTTTCCAGAAAGTGAACGTTGGTGGGGGGCGGGGTGGGAAGGAGAGAGAGCGCGTGTCTGTGAGTGCTGGATTGCATATTATCGTTATCGGAGGGCGGCTCTCTCTGTGCGAGTCGCTGCGGGTGTCCAGCCCGTTCAGTTTTTCCAGTCGTCCTGGGGCATCCGAAGGTTCAAGAACGAAACGCATGAAACAACACATGCGATGTTTCTTACTAAACAGGCCTGACCGCTGTAGCGGTGAAATGTCCCCTCCCCCCTCCCTCCCCCCTCCAGCCTCAGAGAAGCTGCCCCAGTGTGGCCCCCGCCCGCCTGCCCGGAGGCTGTGTCCTGGGAGACAGCGAGCCCCACCGCTGGGGACCCGAGGGCAGTGCGGGTGCCTTGCTCAAGCCCACAGCTTCTTCGCTGAACACAGAGTGTCTTTTCTCCCACCTCACGTACTCACCTTCCTACTGACTCAGCTTTGCTGTTTCAGAAAGAATAATATTTTTTGTTTTGTTTTCATTTTTTTCACGCTTATTTATTTCTGAGCTGTCAGCACAGAGCCTGACATTGGGCTCGAACCCACGAACCGTGAGATCATGACCTGAGCTGAAGTTGGACGCTTAACCGACTGAGTCACCCAGATGCACGTTTTTTAACTTATTTTTTAATGTTCATTTATTCTTGAGAGAGATACAGACAGAGCATGAGTGGGGGAAGGGCAGAGCGAGAGAGGGAGACACAGAATCGGAAGCAGGCTCCAGGCTCTGAGCCGTCAGCACAGAGTCTGACTCGAGGCTTGAACTCATGAACTACAATGTGACCTGGGCCGAAGTCAGACGCTCAACAGACTGAGCCACCCTGGCGCCCGTTTTGTTTTTAAGAGAAAGGATTCAGTGTGAATGTGGAGAGAACGAACACAAAAAGCTTTACATGGCAAATGTCACAAGCATGGGCGGTTGTGTGTGTGTGTGTGTGTGTGTGTGTGTCCATATATATATATATATATGGTAAGCGTACTTGGTGTGCAGAAAACAGGTGTGCGTGTCTTCAGGAAAGGTCTGGAAACAGAGAAGCTGACTGCTTCATGATCATTCTTACTGTAAAGCTCAAGTGTAAATGAAAGTGGCATTTAACAACATTATCCTGCCGATGGGCTGGGCACCTGCTGTCACTGCCTTGACCTTAGTAGTGTCATTCCAAGGGACCCCGTGTCCATGTTTCTCTGCCCCTGCTCATCGGTGATTTTCCACCAACTCTGTTGCTCACCACTGATTCTGCCACAGATCCTTTCCACGGTTCTATGGGGTCACTTGGTTCTCTGCTTAAAACTTGAAGGGTTCCGTGTGTGTGTTTGTGCCCATCCGTAAGTATATGCGCATGGCTCTTTATAAAGAGTTACGTGTGAATCAGAGAAACTTCCCCAGGTGTATTTTGTTGTTATTTTTTTCTTTTACTCCTTTTTTAAATGAATATAATTTATTGTCACAGTGGCTTACCTGCAACACCCAGTGCACATCCCAACAAGTGCCCCCCTCAGTTTCCGTCACCGGGTGTATTTTGAGTTAGAAATAAAATAATGGTGGAGACGCCTGGGTGGGTCAGTGGGCTTCCGACGTCAGCTCAGGTCATGATCTCATGGTTCGTGGGTTCGAGCCTCACATCGGGCTCTGTGCTGACAGCTCGGAGCCTGGAGCCTGCTTCGGGTTCTGTGTCTCCCTCTCTCTGCCCCTCACCTGCTCATGCTCTGTCTCTTTCTGTCTCTCAGAAATGAATAAATGTTACAAAAAACTTTTTTTAAAGAAATAAAATAATAGAACAGTTTTTGAGTCAACATCTGTTCCTGGGTGTATTTGTCCCCTCTGTTCCAGGTGACTTAATACCCGTCACCTTCCCCCAGGACCTGAGGTTCTTGGATTACCCTTCAGTTAATTCATTTAACACGCCGTACAGTGGGTGCCCCTGCGCTTTAGGCGCGCCATATTGGACTCGAGGTGCCTCGCTCATACTCAGATATCACACCTCTGACCTCTAGTGTCAGTAAGCCAAAGGCTCACTCTTGTGTAAGTTGTGAAATTTGGTAAGTTTACTTCAGAGGGGTTCCTTTAAAGGTGTTTAAGTCTTACTGTAGCGAGCCATTGCCAGCGCAGTCTGTTTCAGGCAGGACTGTTTATTTTATTTGGCTTCTAGTTACAGGAGACACCTCAGGTTTTAGATACATGTACATAACGGAATGGCTGCCTCCGTAATTACAAGAACGAAGAGGCCAGACGAGGACCTTAGAAAGCTCAACCACATGAAATTGCCTGAAGGGAGTTTGGGATTTGACGTCCTTCTCCATGTTTATTGAGCGCTTCTGGAGTTTTCTTTGCAGCGTCCTATAACGGAGGCTGACACACTTTTTCTGCACAGTGGCCGTACATCTCTGTTACGACTACTGGGCTCTTCAGCTGTCACCCGAAAGCAGCCGTCCTCAGTATGTAAACAAGTGAGCAAGCTGTGTTCTAATAGAAGTAAAACAAAGGGGGGCTGGCCCGCCGGCCGTGGTTTGCGGGACCCTGACGCAGACATTTCCTTCGTGTGAACTTCTTCCGCACTCTGGGGAGACAGGGTGATCTTCCACAGGCCGAGCGAGGAAAGACCACACTCTCTTCACTTTCCATTCTAGCTTTAGGAAAAGCGTTAACACACACACACACACACACACAGGCATGCACAGAAGTAAACGGCAAACAAGGCTTAGCTTATCATCCTTGCTGAGGCATTGATGTCGGGTGTGGTGGTGGGGGGTGCGGTAAAGGGATTGGGAAGGTCACAACGAGACGCGCTCCGGTTTGGCTTAGAGCAAATGAATGAAGCCCAGGTTTGTAGCCAACAGTTTGGGGGAGGGGCCTGGGAGGCCTTTCCTGCCTTGTCTTCGCACCAGGCCGACCCTGACAGTTACCTTCCACCCAGGACTTGTCAGTGACCTCTCCGGGGAGTGGAAGGTGCTCCCACACGGGGACTCTCTGAGAAGACCCGATCTACCAGATGGGGAGGCAGACAAACCGGATTTGTCCGGGTGCCATGGAAAAAGCAGTTCCACTCCTCTGCCTGTCCCGCGGCTGCTGTCTTCATCTCTAGTGGGCCAGAGTTCAGGCGGGTCCTCTAATGAACCTGCTCGCCTTCACGGAAATGAGTGCAGGTGAATGTATTATTGGGGCTCTCCAGGGAAGCAGAATCAGTAGGAGGGAGAGAGTGGAAGGGAGACAGAGACAAAGAGACAGAGATTTATTATAGGAATTCGCTCCTGTGGTTACCGAGGCTGACTGTCGCCTGCAAGCTGGGGAGCCAGGAAAGCCAGTCCAAGTCCAAAGGCACTGATACCTGAAGGCAGAAGGAGGTGGTTTCAGCCCAAGCAGAGACCCTGTTTGCCCTTCCCCTGCTTTTGGTTCTGCTCATGCCCTCGGGGCTGGGCGATGCCCTCTATCCCAGGGGCGGGGGGCATCATTAGTCCCCAGATTCACATGCTGATCTTTTCCAGAAATGCCCTCACAGACACACCCAGAAATAACATTTTACCAGTTACTCAGGCGTCCCTCAGTCCGGTCAAGTTGACACATAGAAGTAGCCATCTCGGCCTTGACCATTGTCTCATGCAGTGTTGTCATGGGACGATGCGGGTGGGTGGGACCATTGGAAAGGGGACGCCTGGAACCTCCAACCTGTCTACTGATCATGGGCTCACCCCTACCAAGATGCGTATCTTGGGTATTTCCCCAGATGGAGGAAGAAGGTTCCGGTGCATGGCTAGAGCAGAAGAAAGAGACAATGTCTCTCACATGCTCATCCATCTGTCTTTCTTGTGTCCGTACAAGTTCCTACAAGTTGATTTGCATTTAAAAGGTGGGAAAAGGGAGCAAAGGGGAGTGCAAAGCATGTACTGAAGCTTTTCTCTAGGATTCTGATAGAATATAGACTCAGCGTGATAAAAATGTGGGCTTGGTGAATGTGCCCGCTGAGGTGTGCTGGAGCAGGTGTACCCTGAGGAACCTGTGGGAAAACCATTTTTTCTTATTCCTGACAGAACAAATGGCACACACTTAAAAAATAAAATTTAATTTTAACATTATAATCTTACAATCTTAATTATAAGTACAAGTTTGTTTGCAGGACAGAGGGCTAGCCATGTGCTGTCTGCATCGAAGTTGTATATGCATTTCAAAATTTGGCGATGTTTGCAAATCTCTTACAAAAAGTTTATACTAGTTTACAGTCCTACCAGTAAGGCATGAAAGTTCCGATTTCTCTGCTCCCTCCAAACACTGGATCGCTCCAAACACTCCGAAACTGTTCAGTTATTCAAGCAAAATGTTTTTATGAGGAGCATGAAAGTTCCTCAGGAAAGTCCTAGTTGGAATAGCCTAATCTCGCTCTTTCTGAGATTTTATATACGTAACAAATGCAGTTTCTCTTAAAACAACAAACACTAACATTTTCAAAGAGAAGGACAGCTGTTATGATGCTAACAATTTACTTTAAATCTTTCATAAGATTCTAAATTTACTCCATAGTGTCACATATGCATTAAAAGACATCAGAATATATTATTCATGTACGCACGTGTATATGTGTGTGTGTGTGTGTGTGTGTGTGTGTGTGTAACGCTGAAAAGTATATACAGTATATAGTTATATATACATAAAGAATATAATCAAGCTAACTTAAGATTATTTTTCCCTGTGGTGAGCTCAACTTGCCAGTTACTATGAAATGTATGAATACATTATATAGCTAATATACTTCAGCAAAGAGGGATGAGCTCAGCACGGTGTTGATGCCCAGCAGGGTGTCTGCACCGAAAGGCAGCCTGTAGTGTTTTATTGGTACCTCACTGAGGATAACACGTTACACATTTGGTCTACGTTTCCTAAAGGTGTAGGAATAAATAAATAGTATTAAAAATAATAAGGATGAAAGTCTGCAATCTAAAAGTGTGAGAAAGACTGGGGTTTAGCAAAATTAAACAGATTTCTTTCTGCAGGGTGTCCACATGCCTCAATATGCCTCGATAGTTTAATCTCCAAATGGGGAAAATAAGGTTTTCCCCATTGATAAAATATCTCTCTTATCATTGGACTACCTCTGCTTTGGGCTCGTGTATTACAGTCCCTGGTGTTAGAGCAGCTTGAACACGAGAGCATTCATTCGGCCTGTGTCCTGTTGAGGACAATAGCGGTGGTGTTCTCCTCTACACAGACCCCCTCGATCAGGGGTGCTCGCTAGGGCAGTTTCCTACTTAACGAAAATACCCAGAATGCTGGACTGACTGGATATGCAAATGGATTCATTAATTGCATTTAATTGGAATCCAGACAACTGACATTCTCTGCTGACTTCGAGTCTTGCCTCGTGCCGATGTTGGTGACGTCTAGAACCAAGGCGAACTTCGTATTTGCATATTTATTATCTTCAAAGTCCCCTTCAGTCGAGCAGCCATTGTTCAAATATAACTTTGGCATTTTATATTTCAGCCCCATCTTCTAACCTTATGAAATGTTATCATTGCTCGAGGACATAAGCAGCTTCTGCGCTTTCCTCTGTGGGCTTTTCGGTGGAGATTCGGAACGGAGATTAATCATAGCACTTATCTGTGTTATCTGCTTGCCTGAGTCGTTGGGTCACTGGGTGATGATGTCTTCATATCCTGTCTATGCTCAGTGTGTGCGGAGCACACTTCCCATCATGGCCGCCCACTAAACACGACTTACCTTTGAACCCAGTCTTTTCACCAGCAAGATGAGCGTCCATGGCACTCTGTACCCCGTCCCACAACCTTATTCATCAGACCCGTGGCACCTGTAGCGTGTGGCACGCGGTAACATCTCAGTTAATGCTTGTTAGACAAATAATTATGTGATTGTGTTGATAGTTCTGCTTACTAGACCACATTTTTCTTTGGTAAAGTTTGTTGTTTCTGAAAATGCAGTTCTAAGTTCAACTGAGTACAGCTAGAAATGACTTCCATAGCTCATTATTTCTCCAAGTTGGGTCATACAAACATGCATTTGAGGAAAGTAAGAGTTCTCACAGACTCATAGTGCTGATGTAAGCAACCGATTGTACTGTATAAGTGTACACAGACTCTAAGCTAGCTATAAATGCTTTATGCTTATGAGTCCAATGAAACAAAAAGGCACACATTTATACCTGACTATAAAATTAAAAACCAGTAAAATTCCAATTAACATTACTTACTATGGCAAATTAGGTTTGCCATGAAGAAAGTGCCTTTGAGATGTAAGTACGATATTCATACTTAGGGAAGAGTCTTCTGATCTCTGCATGACTGTGGTAGCTGCTGGGTGATGCCTTAAGGCTTCCCTATATTCAAACTTGTAACTATAAATGTAAACCAAAGTTATCAGTAAGTACCCATACTTAAAAATAAACGCATTCACTAGCTCTGTCCATGAGAAAAGTCTAGAAATAACATCTCACCCAGAAACACTCAGCACCTTTAGCATCCTAATTATGATCCCTAACTTCCATTTCCCACTAAAGGAACAAGTTCTCCTTGGAGAAAATGCTGCTTCCAGATCTCTGCAGGAAACGTACTCATGATCCTAGGCCAGCTTCTTGTTCCAGAAAGTGACAAGTCTTCCTGAATGACTAGGGTCTTAACAAAAAAGAATCAGAAGCCAGGGTACAAGGATTCCCACTGGCCGCACTGAGACAAATCGAGCACCAAAGAAGTAATAACCATGTGTGATCACATCTGATCACCCAGATCCACGCGAGCATAATGCTAACGCTACATACACACTGAGACAGAACGTGAAAGGAGAAATATTTTCACCTCTTCTTCCAGACTAAACTATGATTCTGAAAACTAGTCACCATAGGGTACAAAACAAGCACTTATCCCACTTCACTGTATGAACTGCGCTTCTGGGTTAAAAAAAAAAAAAAAAAAAGGAAAGTTCTTTATAGAAGAAATTTGGGCAACAGAAGAATCGGAGAGCTAGAATATCACAGTTTTATAGCCAGTAATGACCCCAAGGTCAAGTAAGAGTTGTCAGTGCTGCCCAGACCAAGAGGTGAAGAGCTGATAGAGGACGTGAGATGGACGTGCGGAAGGCTCGCCCAACACACCACGAAGGGAAACCAGCAGAATCCTGGGTGTCATACAGCCCGCAGATCATTCTCGTCCCAAAGCCAATCTCCATCTGATTCTGTCTCTCCATCAGCGCTGCTCGGTAGAAATACAATGAGAGCCAGGTGAAAGCTTACATTTTCGAGCAAATACCTTAAAAGGGTTTTTTTAAAAAAAAGATAAGAATTAATTGTATTTATTATTTAACTCCGTGTATCCAAAATATTTTAAATTCATAATCTTATCAATGGAAAAAAGATGGATGAGCTATCGTACATTCTTTTTTTTCATGCGAAGTCTTTGAAATCTGGTGTATATTTTGTACTCACACGAAATCCTACTCGGGTTGCTAAATTTCCATTGGATTTTACAAAATTTACAGTTAAAAAAGTAGATTCACATATCAAAGCTGTTCCAAACGTACTTGAAAGTTTTCCAGTGACTGAATAGAGTATCAGTTTTTAAATTTGCATGAATTTAAATTAAATTAAATGACACTAAAATAAAATCCATTTCCTTAGTCACAGAAGCTACACTCCGAGTGTTCAAGGTCTATGAACAAGCGGCAGCTAGCGCTCTTGGGCGTGCGAGTTTCCAAGAAAGCGAGAGCACGTCACAGGTATACAGGCACCAGAATCCGGAGTATGGGGAACTCTGCAGGAGAAGAGATCCAATTTATTGCAAGTAAAAAAATAAAGAAAGAAAAGGAGGGAGAAGCAGGAGATTAAAGAGATTTAAGGGATTCGTGAGCCAAATGGAATGTTTGGAATGTGCTGGATTCTGATTTTGACAAGTCAACCAGAGAGATACATATTTGTAAACACAGACACATAGATACATGCACATACAGATATAGACTTGCCATTAGGTGATTTGAATGATGGATCTATTTATATGTAATACATATTTAATGGAATTGAGTTATAGCCAATTGTTATTGTGGACCCTGGTATTGTCGTTAGTAACTCTGGGATTTCCTTCAAAATATTACTGAGGACAGAAAAAATGATTTTGTGAGATCTGTTGGTCAAACAAGTTGGCCTATGTGCATACTGTTGAAGCCGAGTGAGGGGATGTGGGGGTTACTGTTAAATTGGCAGTGCAGCAGATAACATCAAGAATGCCGAAAATTTGGTCAAGTGTAATAATGGCTGTGTGATAACTTGGCGGGGGCGGTTCTTACCTACAAGGAACATGAAAGCATGTGAAGTCTTAGACTGGCTGGAAATTTTTCCAGAAAAGACAGTGGGTGGGGGAGGGTGGAAGCATGGGCACATCCCTGAGCCTGGTGTGGGAGGCATTACCCCGGCTCCCCAGGGCACGGCTCGGGCACCCCGGCCTCCCATGAGGGAACCCCCCCACACCCCCCGAGCATGACACATGGCTCAGGACCAACACAGACATCAGAAGGGCAGGTCCTTGACATCGCTCACTCGGAGTCACAGCTCAGTGCTCTGTGTTGTGGGTTTGCTTTGTTTTCTGAAGATCTGGACTTCGTTTCTCAAACTTGTGCATGCACGCATGTGTGTGTGCGTGTGTGTGTGTGTGTGTGTGTGTGTCCTTTGCTGAGCCCGGCTGAGGGCTCCTCATGCTGGACAAGAAAAATGACTTGAAAAGTCTATGCTCATTACATTAGTTCCCCAATAAAAGGGAACGCCGGGGTTTGTTTACTGTTATTGCACGTGGGGCTCATTAAATCCAAGAGGATGAATGCCGATTACAGCCTGCGTCCTTCCAGAAATCTCAACCTGGGCTATGACTCTCCCTGCCATCAATTCGAATTACTTCCACAGTGTCAGCGCTATTTTAAGAGGATCAATGAAGGTTTATGAAGAAAAAAAGCCTTGTCACCCACTCCAAAATAGACCAAATTAATTAAGTTTCTGGAGCCAAGTCTATGACACTTTTTATATATTGTTACTTTTTATGGGCCAGAGGCTGACACTGATTAGAACAAAAAGACGCATCTTTTCCGCTGAGCACAGTGGATGTTCTTCAGCCAGCAGGTATTCGTAGCCGAACTTTCTTCAGCTACCAGGATGGGGTATCTGTGGCGTATTTCTTATAAAAACAGGAGCAGCTCCCAGGAGTTACGGAAATGCGCTGTGTGAAGGCTTTATTCTCTAGGCCCAAGTAGGTTTAAAACAAATTACAAACTACAACAACTACCAGTTCTTGGTAAGAATCTCCCCAGATCTAAGGTTCTGTATGTCCCCAGCAGGAAGGCTTTCCTCC
The DNA here is from genome assembly GCA_030068075.1 of Paguma larvata. Lineage (NCBI taxonomy): Eukaryota > Metazoa > Chordata > Mammalia > Carnivora > Viverridae > Paguma > Paguma larvata. The sequence goes on from CM057828.1 coordinate 134,222,954, forward strand.
TCCCCGTGAAGACGTCTGTCGTGTCGTTCTTCCTGTTGGGTTTGGGGCCCATCCGCGCCAGGGAAGCTGCAGCAGACCGTGCAGCCCCACCGTGTGGTCCTGGGCGAACCAAGAAGGCAAGACCCGCCTGTGTTTGTATTTCTTCACCTCACCTTCCGTGTCCTGAGGTTGTCCGTCGGCTTTCTGACAGGCAGTGCAGTGGACAGGGACGAGGCCGAATCTAGGACTTCGAGTTGCTGCCACGGTCCTACCACCCAGACACAGAGCAAGCCGCAGAAGCCCTGGCGCTCCCTGGGCCTGTCGCTCGGTTGGCGCACTGATCGAATGGAACTGCCTGGGCAAGTTGTCTGTTAGCTATGCAGACACCCGCCTGCCCTCGCCCCGCTTCTGCCCTTCAAGGCTCGTTCTGAGTCTTTACGCCGTAGAGAGCTAACCCCTGAAACCCATCCAAAATGGAACACCGGCGTTGACAATTAGCTTCTGTGGTTTGTAACAAATTACTGTTTCCCCAAGAGTAGATATTTGGGACACAGTGGAAGGCCCCCGAGGGAAAAAATGGAGGGCAGGGGAGTCCTTCCAAAAGTCCCCTCAGGTGTGCCTGGTACGACCCCTGACTTCCTTTTTTCTTTCTTTCTTTCCTTCCTTCCTGCCTGCCTGCCTGCCTGTAACATTTATTTTTGAGAGAGAGAGAGAGAAACAGAGCACAAAGGAGGGGCAGAGAGAGAGAGAGAGACAGAATCCGAAGCAGGCTCCAGGCTCCGAGCTGTCAGCACAGAGCACAAGCAGGGCTTGAGCCCACATGCTGTGAGATCATGACCTGAGCCGAAGTCGGATGCTTAACCGATGGAACCCCCCCAGGGTCCCCTTCCACGGCTTACTTTAAAGCAGGCCCTGTGTGCCGAAAGTGGATGGAAGACCCTGGCAGAAGGAGCTTATTTTTTTAAAACATGGTTTCCTTTCTGCTTCCACCGCTTTGTAGCTGAGAAGGCCGGCCCAAGGGGAAGCACAACTCCCCCTGCTTTGTACCCCATGCCCTTTGCCACCGTGATGGCACTGCTGTGGGGGTCTGTCCACGCAGGGCCATGGGGACAGGTGGGTGGAGAGTGTGGTGAGGGACCAGTCATGCATGAAAGGACTTGGGACTGGAGAGAGGAGACCAGCACGTGCCCTCGGAGCCAGCCGGCACCCGGCACCTGGGAATCGCCCTGTGCTGTTCCATCGTGTGGCCCGGGAGCTCCCTTCAGAGTTTCGTCCCACTGAGGCTGGGCTTCTCCTAGTTGCATCCCAAAGGGTCTTCCTTGACATGCCCCCAACCAGCTGGTCAGACCGAAGCTTGTTGCAGCATAAAGTGTCCCCACGAGGGGGACACTTGTGGACGGGTGGCACTTTCTCCCCTCATCATGAATGTGTGGCATCTGCAGACACTAGGTGCTGTAATGCCCACAAGCCCGCATCCGCCACGTTTCCGTGGAGCGTAAGTTTGCATGACTTGTTCAGAACCTGGGATCCTTCCCAAGGAGGAGAACGGAAGACAAGGCGTCCACCCCTGTGTTACAGTTTCTGGGCCATCCGTACATCACTTACACCAAATAAACAGGGATTTGGAAAACCCAGTGTCCTTCATCAGAGAGTGAGAGTCTGTCTGTGGATTGTGAAACACGGAGATTCGATTCACCAGCACAGCCTCTGGAAGATGCTGGCAAGACGCCAGGGTGCCTCTTTCCTTTGGGTCCTCAGCCCGATGAGGCCCCTTCTGGGTTGTGATGACATTTACCTCACACTGGCTCCCTGTCTACGCTTGGCAGGGATTCGCAACACGGTGCTTCGTCGATGCTCTCCTGGTCTGCACAACGCCCTGAATAAAGTCGGAACCCCCACACGTCCAAGTCCTGAGGGAGAAGGGGAGGACACGAAGGCTCTACTCTGGAAAAAAACACACTCATGCGCAGTGGGTCCCGGCGCGCCAGAGAAGAAAGACGTGGAAAACAAAGTTCTTGGTGGTGGTGCCTAGAAGGGCATGTGAAACTGCACTAACGTTACCGTCTCTGCCCTCACGGTGACCTTGGCAAGGTTCGACTTGGTGCCGCAAGTCACATATAAGCACATCTAGCTCAAGAGACGTGCAGTGCGCCATTTCCAGAATCAGGAAGTCTGTCTGTCTGGGAATAAATTCCAAGACACTGCGAGTGCTAGTTCTCTAGCTTCTTCCTGGAACCGCCGTCTTTGGGGGGCTGTGTGGTCTGGAATAATGAGAACATTTTTAGGATGCCTGTGTCACCCTGACGGCCAGAGTTCCCCAGCACAATTGTAATCACCGAGGGATAAGAGCGGCCGCCCATCTCCAGCCAAGAACGCGGGTGGTACACCCACACAGGTCCGAGGTTCCGAAGAAGTGAATGTGGAAATTAAGAAATCCTCAAGTCCACCACAGCCTGCACTCCTCCACTCCGGGCTTACGTCCTGATGGAGTGAGCCTGCCCTTACCGACAGCACTTCCTCTGTGGCCCGGTTGACTAATCAAGTTCGGAAGCACCCGAGTTCCCCTGAGGGCTCCTGAGTGACCCTGGCTGCCCCTGCTCGTCGGTTGGTCACTGCCACCCACGAGCGTCTGAACAGTTTTGCAGAGTTCCCAAGACACTCACACCCATGATTGTGTCTGGTCGTCATAAAACTCTGAGGTAGGAGGACATTTATGATTATTGCGATTTTCTAGACGGGGGTACTGGCGTGCCGAGACATTCGGGGGTTGCTTGCACAGCCCGTCAGGCTTCTGTGGCTTGAAAACCTGAAGCCAGAGCCTGAGATCAGGATTTTGAGATCAAAATGCCACGTGCTCTCTACTTGGGTGGAGTTCCCGCTCCGAGTGGGTGTGCGGGGAGGGGCACCTTGCAGAGGACGGACAGGAGGAAGACGCCGGGGAGCCAGGAGCCACGTGTGCAGGCTGCAAGAGCTGCTTTGTGTTGGAGGTAGATTTGGTCGTCTCTGCTAACCTTGCCGGTGAGCTCAGGCACGCATCCCTTCCCTCCTGCCGGCCACAGAAGTGGGTCACGGATGCGGGTTCTACCTTAACAAGTCGCTGGGACCCGCGGTTGCCTCACAGGACACCTCTTCCTCCCGCCTCTGCTCGTAGACTCTGGCTCCTCTCGCCCGGATGTGTTTGCTCAGCGTCCTGCCGATTTCACCAACCCGTCCACACTCTCCCATTTCATTCACGAGTGTCTGGCCACAGACTTCTGCTGCCTGACACGGGCGTCACCATCGCCCTTGAGCTCAGCCCCAGGTAGGCGGGCTCTGGCAGAAAGCTCTGCGCTGACACCGGCCCGGAAGAGGATTGCCGGCCGCCCTCACGGGCTCCCGAGTCATTTATCGTGGCTCTTCTGTTCGTCCCCAGGGAGGTGGTCCTCCCCCAGCCGAGTGGGGAGAATCCCATGTGAGCAAATGGGAAAGAGTACTGATTTAGTTTTCTGTCAAGTTTAAGAGGCTTAAATCAGTTGCATCCTATAAACAAATCTGCTTCAAGTCACAAAAGAGGCATGGGAGGCAAATTCAAATCGGGCTTGCACGAGAATGTTTTTTGTCTCTACTTAAAAATGTCTCAGGGGTCGCCTGGGTGGCTCAGCCGGTTAAGCGTCCGACTTCTGCTCAGGTCATGATCTCCCAGTCCGTGGGTTTGAGCCCGAGTCCCACTCTGTGCTGACGGCTTGGAGCCTGGAGCCTGCTTTGGATCCTCTGTCTCTCTCTCTCTCTGCCCCTACCCCACTTGCACTCTGTCTCTCTCTCTCTTTCTCAAAAATAAATAACTATTAAAAAAGTGTTTAAAATGTCTCAAGAGGAACTGAGCAGGAGAACTGTGTATGGAGTTGCTCATGATAAAAGAAAGCACCAGCATAAATGTGCAATCATTGGAGAGACCTCCTGTCTGTTTTAATGACTCCTGAAATCCACAGCAAACAAAACTAACTTCCAAATCATTAAGACTATTACAATTAAGTGTACATAAAATGATTATAAAATAAAAGAAATACTTATTTGTAGAGTGATGTTTTGGGCGCCTGGGTGGCTCAGTCAGTTGAGCGTCTGACTCTGGATTTTGGCTCAGGTCATGATCCCAGGGCTGTGGGAAGGAGCCCCACATCGGGTTCCGTGCTGGGCATGGAGCCTGCTTAAGATTTTCTCTCTCTCTTCCCCAGCCCCTCTCCCCTACTCATGCTCTCTCTCTAAAATTCATTCATTCATTCATTCATTCATCAATATAAAAATAAATAAAATTAAAATTAATTAATTCATTAATTAAAAATGAAGTGATGTTTCTTAAAGCAACCAGTTTAGCAACACAGTTGGATTGTTTATGTGGCAGAGAAATGCAAGAGGGAGAAATGAGCAGAGACAGAGGATGGTTTACTGGAATGTAACACTCAGCCCTTTCTGCCTCCCCAGGGGCAAAGTATGTTGTTCCGGAAATGTGGGAGGCACCTAATCCAGAAACCTGAGCTGGCAAAAGAGCCTCTCGCTCACAAAGCCCAGAGTTGAACAGCACAGAAGGCAATCCTGATGGCACCAACAGAGAGTTCCAGTGGGTGAGATTTCGTAGTTTCTCAACCTAAAATGGAAAGTGTGCGTCAGGAAGAGTAGATTTTAGTCACGTTATTTCTAACGAAGTGGAAACATAGAGACTTTGCTCTTCTGTGCACACGAAAGCTCCATGAGCTTCTACACTTGCTAGACACCACCTCCCTTTACATTGTAAGGCCCCCTCCAAAGGGCCGCCTGCGAGATGGGGGGTTCCCTCTCCCCATTCCTGGTGATCCCAGTGGCCGGCATCACAAACAAACAAAAACAAACCAATAAATAGCAGAAGCTCCATTGGAAAATCCATCTTCTCAGTAGAGACGTGTGTTGAACGTGTGTTGAACAGTCTGGTGGTTCTGGTGGAGGCAGGGGTCTCTCCTCTGTCAAAGAGCACACGACTCGGCCAGCTGGGAGCCGCAAGCAGGCCAGGCTGGCCGAGGGTCCCAGGGGAGGCTGTGGCAGGTGCAGGGCACACGTGGAGGAGGCTTGAGGACGTGGCGGGGTGCCCGGCCAGGTGTCAGCACCCATTCACGCGCCATGGAGGTTGGCCAGTGCTGAATGTAGGTGCTAAGTCCACAGGTGAGGCTTTTCTCCCGGGAAGGTCTCCAAGCCGACAGAATGGGGACCACTGAGCTGATGTCTCCGGTCGCTCGCTCAGCCACAGCCACACTCCCTGGCCTCTTTCTTACTGATCTTTCATGTTTGGTTCCTCTAAGTGGTTCTAAGGCATCAAAGGGGTAGATCTCTTTCTTTCTTTCTTTCTTTCTTCCTTCCTTCCTTCCTTCCTTCCTCTTTCTTTCTTTCTTTCTTTCTTTCTTTCTTTCTTTCTTTCTTTCCTTCTTCCTTTCTTTCTTCCTTCCTTCCTTCCTTCTTCCTTCCTTCCTTCCTTCCTTCCTTCCTTCCTTCCTTCCTTCCTTTCTTTCTTTCTTTCCTTCTTTCTTCCTTCTCTTCCTTCCTTCCTTCCTTCCTTCCTTCCTTCCTTCCTTCCTTCCTTCCTTCCTTCCTACCTTCCTTCCTTCCTTATTTTTGTGGGAGGTATTTGTGCAGTTTGGGCATTCTGAAAAAGTTCTTGTTGTTTAAGCCTCCACATCCCTGACTTTTTGGATCTTTGACAACATAGTCTGATCGTTGTAATCGTGACGGGCATAGTAAATAACTACCCACGAAACTTGGTGCAAAACGGCATCTCAGAACACTTTCTCTTTTCACCGCCGCAGCGCTCTGGGGGGCTCCGGTGTGCGTTCCATCCCACACCCCAGGACAAAGTCCAAGCCAAACATGGCACTTTCTGAGAATTTTGCGTTTCTCATCCCATGGACCAAATAAGCAGGCTGACATTCTAGAATACGTTTAGCCACATGCTGACTTACTTGCACCGTAAATGAGAACGCTCCGTGCAGGGTTTTGGTGACTCAGAAGCTTCCGGCACAGGGTGGCAGGCCAGGATCTAGTGATGTGCTCATGGCCCCTCCTGCCCTGCATCTGACCAGGCTGGGTGCAGGGGGAGGGAGTCCTCTGTCCCCTGGGGCTCTGCAGAGCTGCCCCAGGGTCGACCTGGTGTCCGAACGAAGATCAGTCAACAGGGCTCACTCGGATCCCCTTCCGCATCCCTGCAAATGCGCCCTCATGAGTGACCTCTCGGCGGACGCGTCAGTGCCCACGCCTGGCGCCTGTCTTCTCATAAGAGCTCATATGGTTGTCTGTTAAACTCCACTCGGAAAGGAAGGACCCAATTTCAGACGGACCCAAGGGTATCGTAAGAATTTCGATTAGAACGTGCGTGGTTAAATTTTAACTGACATACTTTTATTGACTTCAAGCCCACGAAACATGGAGGTCAGCACACCACCTTCATTTTCTCCGAATAAGTGGAGAGGAACTTAAGAATTCAGAATTCACACAATGAGAAGAGAAATTTAAAATTTAAAACATTAGCTCATTTTTAAATCGCTTTGCATTCAGTATATTTCAATGACACAAAAGAGTTTTTGTTGTTGTTGTTGTTGTTGAGAGACATAGAGACAGAGCGTGAGCAAGGGAAGAGCAGAGAGAGAAGGAGACACAGAATCCGAAGCAGGCTCCAGGCTCTGAGCCAGCAGCACAGAGCCCGACATGGGGGTCGAGCTCACAGACTGTGAGATCATGACCTGAGCTGAAGTCGGCCCCGTAACCGACTGAGCCACCCAGGTGCTCCACACAAAAGAATTTTTACAGACATATCCGTTGGTCCCTCCCTGCCCTTTTTTTTTTTTTTTTTTTTTTTTTGCCAGAAATAAGCAGTTTTTTATACATGGACTGAGCATGTCTGAGTGCAGTTAATGACCACTGTTTGTGACTGTACTGTTGACCGCATGTATCTCTGTGTGCACATGTGGTGACATATATCTACATTATACACGTGCATATGTATCCATTATATACGTACTCTGCCTCTTCGCTCACAGTAATGACATCTTTCTGTGTAGAATCTGAAACAAGACTTCAGAACACGAAACTGGGATCGGTCGCTCAGTGGAAACCCTGGGCTTAGAATCCGCAGTGCTGAGTATTTTTACTTCTTCCCTGCTCTTCCTCAGAGGAACCATTGGCACCTCAAGTCAGACAATGCTTCCTCCAGGGGAACACGGGTGCACCTGTCACCACCCGGTGACAGGAGCCTGAGCTGACCCACAGGCAGGCAGCCCGCACCTGCAGAGGGGGCGCTGGAAGGAGCAGGGGTGAGCGGTCGCGTGAGTGCCCACGATGACTCAGCATGTCTCCAGTGGAATTGTATCGCAAAGTCCTATCAGACTGGAAAACCTTTTCTTGTAAATGCCACCATTCTTGTCAAAATCTGTTCCGGGTTATAAACATCTCAGGTATTTTAGGATCGTGTGAAGATTCTGTGAATATTTAAAAAGAAAACTACGATGTAATTATCATTGGCAAATCTCATGGGTGGAAAGGAAAGCTTCCGTCCCTGGATCACTGAGGCGGGGTCCTCAGGGACCAGCCTGTCCGAGAGGGGCAGCGTGTCCAGGAGGGGAGGGCAGCAGGGGGTTTGAACCTTGATCCGGCCTGCGTGTGAGGACCCGAGGGAAGCAGGCATTTTCTGAGGAGGTTGAGGGATGGAACCCACTGGGCTCCTGGGACTCTGACGGCAGAGGCACAAGCAGGTACCGTGGAGGAGGGACCAACCCTCCAGGGCCTCCAGGCACGCTGAGAAGTCTGTTTCTTTCCTTAAATGCAGCAGGAAACTTCTGAGGGACTTGAATCGGGGTGGAGGTTAAAACCCACTGTGGCCCTGGAGCCAGAAACCCCGGAGGCAGGGAGGACGTGCAGGGAATAAGACAGCACGTGTCTGTTTGCTCAGACACGGGGCTCTGAGCCTGAGCAGCACGGTGGCCACCGAGGACAGCACACGCACGACAAGTCCGGATATGAGGCAGAGAGGACGGGGACCCAGGACGGGTCCACGTGTGAGACAAAGGGTCAGGGAGGCTCCGTGGCCCCTGGATGTGGGGAGCAACCGGGGCAGACTGTCTTGGACACGCATGCTGGACTTGCTGGCTGGAAGTACTGGTAGCTGACATTCAGGGCCGGATTTCAAGGAGAGATCTGGTGGGAGAGGCAGATGTGGGGTGAGTTGTGACCACACGAGGAAATCGTGGGAGCAGAACAGCCCCCAGGACACGTCTCTGAACATCACAGAGAGGTGACTGTCAGGGAGGCAGAGCAAAGGGAGGGAGAGCATGGCGTCAGCACTGCCCTCACCCTGCTCAGATGGCGTCTCAAGGAGGGAAGGGTGAGCAGTCGCACACAGCTGCGAGGGCCATCAGAGTGAAGACGCACGTCTCCGATTTAGCAGAGAGACCCGGTGAAGGTCCTAGGGCGCTTGGGGCAGCGAGGTGGGGAGACACGCGGGATGGGGAAGGTCTGGGCACCCGTGGGCAGCGCCGGACGTGGACTCTCGCGTTCACCTGTGCCTGCAGAGGCGCCCTCCTCACCATCCACCCTTCGCTTAGTGCCCCAGCCGTGCCTGGGAAGGTTGTTAGGCTTCGGCGAGCCACACCTGGGACTCTGCCCAGCTCCACAGGAGAGTGGCTCCCATCACCCCCACCACAGGACACAGGACGAACGCACCCACCAGTTACTGGAGTTGTGTGTGGACGGCTCTGTGTAGAGACCAGGCAGTGGGGTTGGGATGGGGGCCAGCTTCACACCGCATCTGCCCACGTGATGGCCACTCGTCCCGTGTGCTTGTTGAAATTTAAACAGTTGACATTAGAGCAAGTGACATTCGGTTGCATTAGTGGATGCAGATTGTAGGGCCGTCTGCCACTTCGGGGGTTCCCGCTGACAGCACCGGGCCGGAAGCAGGAGGCGTCCCGGAGTAATTAGACGAGCTTAAGGAGCATGACAAGACCCAGGGGACACCGGGTGGGACTATTCTGAGGCAGTCGGCGGGAAATCTGCAAGGTAAACAGAAGCGTGTGGTGCAGACCCTGTGGCCACGAGTGCTCAGAATCAATGACAGCAGGGCCCCCCAGAGCAGTGGTTCTGACGTCCCCCCCGCAGCTTCAGCCAGGGCCCCCGTAAGCCCAGGTTGGGCCCCCTCCACTCAGAGGCCTTGTTTTCTGCCAGCACTCAGCCAAAACTTTTCCCATGTGTTGTCAGAAGGCAGAGCCATGATCACAGACAACAGAATGACTCACAGGTAAAACCCAAGTTTCCAAGGAAGATTCAAGAAAAACAAATAGAGGAACATGAGTGAGTAATGAGAGCCGGTCCTCTTAGAGCCTCAGGAAAGAACATTCCGTGGCACCCGCAGAAAGGGAGGCATTTTCATCGCCAGAAGAGATCAGCTCTCCCAGAAGCAAATGCTAATAGAGAAAAACGTAGCAGATAACAGAGAAAGATAACCAGTTCAATAAATGATGAAAAAACTATACGCCTGGTTGGTGGGGGAAAAAAATCAATTCAGACCCTTAATCAGACCATATATAAAAATAAATTAAAAAGGAATTAAGTGGAATATATAAAAAGCCGAAACTCTAAAAATAACAATTAAAAAAATTCAAGAATGTTGAACTATGTCAAGAAGAGAAGAGGACGTTCCAAGAAGAAAATCAATGGAAGAAATTACCAGCAAGATGCAGGCAGATTCGATTAATCTTCAGGACTGGAAAGGACATCACGAAAGCACAAGCCTTCTCCTCCGCTCCCTGAGTTTTATGGGGCTGGTCCTGGCTTGTCCTAGAAGCAGTCACAACCCAGCCGCTGCTGGCCAGCCTGTCATCTCCATGGGCCACCCTGGGTTTGCGGACATTTGGATGAAGTGAAAACCATCAGTAAGTCAAAAGACATTCATCGCGAGAGAACGATGAGGTCTGTGAGAGGTGAGAAACCATATGCTACCAGGATTCCTGGCAAGTTGCTCCCGACAGCAAATAGCTCATGGTTGCTCAGGGAACGAGAAGTGCAGAGACCGAAAAGCAGAGGAAAGTCCTCTCGACCTTTCCAGGAACGAAAAGAAATTCAAATTTTTGAAAACATTGAGATTTCTTTTTTTTTTTTTTTGGCCTAACAAATTTGCAACAATATTTCTTTTCTTTCTTTTAATAAAACCCCATTTCTATTAGAATTTCTGGTAGACAGACAGTCTCATTCACTCTTGGTCGAAGTCCGCATTGATATAGAATTCTCAGAAGGTATTTCTCAATTTATAACAATAGACTTCAAATCATCCGTGTCCCATGTATGGGCTACTCTGTTCCCAGGAAGTACATCCCTAGTAATAGGGCTCACCTGTCACGATCCACATAGTGACGTGTACCGTACTTGGGCAGAAATGTTTCATATCAGAAACAGTCAAGACCCAGAGAATGACCATATCATTTTGGCATATTATTCAGATAAAATGTGATGTAGGCACTGACATAGTTGAAGTGTATTTTAAATTACTTGGAAATGTGTGTTTACGCAAAGCACTATCATGGTGCATAGGCCACCTACTCTCCAGGGTATGTGGATAAATGCTTATTTGACTTGACAGACAAAGGGGGTGGCCTGCTCACATTGTCACAGCCACAAAGATTGGACTACACGCCCCACCCCCAGAATAACAGTGGTCATTGGTGTGTTTAGCTAACACAAATGAGTTCTGTTTTCTCCTATGGGTTTTGTCCATATTTTCCAACTTTTTTCAAAGGACCATTCATTTGTCATTTCCACCGAAAATGTCCATACATAGATTTTTAAGAAGAGATTTCGATGAGGGGCGCCTGGGTGGCGCAGCTGGTTAGACATCCAGCTTCAGCTTGGGTCACGATCTCGAGCTCTGTGAATTCGAGCCCCACGTCCAACTCCGTGTGAGAGCTCGGAGCCTGGAGTCCATTTCGGATTCTGTGTCTCCCTCTCTCTCTGCCCCTCCCCTGCTCATGCTTTGTCTCTCTCTCTCTGTCTCAAAAATAAATAAACATTTTTAAAAATTAAAAAAAAAAGAGGTTCTGATGATGAAGTGGCTTGAGCCTGTGGAAGTCCCCCTTACTTTCATTTCTGTCCTCCTCTGAGGAGCCGAAGGATGTCTCATTTGGTCAAGTGTGGGAGGGCACAGGGAGAGGACCAGCATCCAAGGGTCTCTGCCGAGATGAGGAGTGAACACAAGTCCATAAATCATGACCATGGCAGGAGAGGAGACCCGCAGGGAGGCGGGGCCCCTGTTTGCGGGTGTCTGTGGTGGAGACCTGCATGGAGGAGGGGTCCCTCGGGATGAAGGCTCTCCTGTGGGGTGTGTTTGTGGAGATTTTGATGCCAGGCAGGTGTTGGTTAGAAAAAGACAGGTAGAAACCTGTCCATATTATAGGCTTTTTCGACATTTTACATATTGCGTAGGATGTCAGGTTTGGTCAACTATTCTGGACTTCTTAGTTCAAGAGAAGCCAGAACACAGACTGAGGTTTCAGGAAACCTAGTTTTCTTAGCCAGAATATTAGTCCAGGACCCAGGGAACACAAGGCAGATGTAGCTCTTGAATATTCAGGAAGAGAAAGGTGAGGTTCCGAAGGAAGAAGGATCAGAGGGAGCAGCTGGCATGTGCCCAGGCCTGAACTGGAAACTCGGAGGAGCCAGAAAAAGCAGCCCTCGATCTGCTCATCATCCCGTAAACTGATATTCAGAGACAAAAACAAAATGTTTAAATGGAGGTACAAGACTATATATGGCTTAGAAGGGTCAATCCCAAACTCTTCAACTGAATACTACTTCCCGAAGTTTGGAAAGGACACGTGAACATGGACACACACTGTAATGGGCTGAGTTGAGTCTCACCTCTTCCCCAAATTCAGATGTTGAAACCCTGACCCCCAGGACCTCAGATATGACTATTTGGGAATGGGGTGTTTACAGAGGTGATTAAGGTAAAATATGGTCACTGAGGCGGGCCCTAATCCAGCATGATTGGCGTCCTTCGAGGAGATCGGGACACAGACACACACGGACGGAAGAGCAGACGAGCTCGGGGGAGAAGAAGGCCATCCCTAGGCTAAGGAGAGATGTCCCAGGAGACAGCAGCCCAGCCACCATGTTCGTCTTCACCTCCAGCCTCCTGAGCTGGGGGAAGATGGGTCTCTGTTGACTAAGGCACCTGTGATGGCTCATGATGCCAGCTTGCTGCAGAGTTAGCCTGTCATTTGGCGCCACTCTTCCAATGGATGTTCAACGTTCTGATTGCTTCGCCTCCTTCCTTCCAGTAAGACAGCTCTGACCTCGGATTTAACCCCTGCCCCCAAAGCGGGTGGTGTGCGTTTTTACATATGGAGAAATGGGTATGAGAGGGGCTGAGCATGTATTTTTCATGCAAAAACAGAAGGACTGGGCATCACGGTACTTTTTCCCATCTCTCTCCAGGGTCCAGTTCAGATTCCACACCAAAGACATTAAAGAAAAGTCTCTGCGGTTGGTGGGCCTGGACCAGAGCCCCCCACCCCTCCTCCCCGGCTCACTCTCCCGATTAGAGTCTGGCTGTTTCCTTGAAACCAGACCCACCATGTGCCAGAGGACCCGGGCATCCTCCCACACGAGTTTCGGAACTCTGTGTCAAGGAAGAGGGCAGAGAACACACAGCTTTCTCTTGGACCCGTGTGTCTGTGACCCCAAAACACTCGAAAGCCACCAGGAAGCTTCGTGCTCACCGGTGGAGCGTACAGCATTTCAGCTCTCCCGGGTACCACGTTCTGTTTTTCTCTTGTTTCAACTTTACCTCCTGGTGCAGCCTTGAGAAGTGGAGCTGGAGGAAATGAATTTCACTGCAGATGGGCCTTGCTCAGGATTTCCAAGTAAATGATAGTGTCATAAGAAGTGGTCAGTGTGGGTTTGTGGGTTAAGCCTCTGGTCACCCAGGGTCTGCATCTGCATTTAACGTAAAGCTTTTTCTAGGAAGGAAGTGTGCAGGGGGAGGCCTCCACGGCCTTGTCTTCTGTCGAAATCTCCCCCGTGATCAGCTAGGGTGACTCACCGATTCCAGCTCTGACGCAGACACCTCAAATGAATGCCAGCCAACAAGGAGCAGAATGACTACTTTCTTTAAGTATATTCCAGAACGTTCTGGCAAGTTTGGGAAAATTGCGATGCCATTAGGTCATAACAGTACAACACGGTTCTGACTGAAGCAGAAAACAAGCAAATGGAGAGAGGCCGTAGGTGGACAGCAGGGTACAGAGGAACCGGTTTGCAAATTGGTTCCCTGAAGCTGCATGCCCTGCACGGTTTTAAATTCTGTGCAGCTTTTTGCTAAGAACTTGCATCAGCCTCTGAGAGCAAAACGGAGCCCTGATCTGACCTCCTCGTGATGGAGAAAGCAGGTGTAGGAATCTAGAAGCAGCTAGACCTTCTGAGTGGTAGGCTGGGAGTCGGAGCAGGAAGGCAGCCATCTTATGGGACTTAGTCCTGGGTCTTGCATTAATTGGCAGTACCCTGGGGATTTTACAATTCCAGTAGAATTTGGTTGCTAAAAAGAAACAACAACCCCCCATTGTTATGTTTGTTGTCCAAATCTGTGTCTTTTTTCTAAAGAAAAAACAATGTTCAAAATGAGACCGTTTCTCTTATAATACAGCGCTGTTTAGTCAGAATTCATCTCCATGAAGACCCGCTGGTCTAATCAATAGGCATTCACTGAGCTGGGAGATGAGCACACACACAGAGCGCCGTATCTCTGATGTAAAACAATAGTAAACGTGAAAAGCAAAGTCCTTCTTCTGGTCGTATTATATGCTAATCGTTACAGTAACAAAACCTTGTCTGTGTCCCTCTCGACAGTTTATAATTCAGTGAGATGACGGAGTCACATACCCGGACAATCCGGAGCTAAGCTTTAGAGCAGCTAAGAGGCATGCCAGGACCAAGGTTATGGACCTCAGAATCAGGGCCAGATGCCCGTTCGGTGAGCGGCCAACGTCTCATGAACACACGCAAGGCAGCAGCAGACCGCCAACAAACACATCCAAACCGCCATGCAGAATTGGCCGCTGGGCTGCGCTTTGGGGGCTGGCGGTCCCTGCGTTTTGCCCCTGCTCTACCACCTACCAGCGGAGTGGTCTTGGGAGGCTGACCACTCCGTCCAGCCTCAGCTTCCTCTTTTCTACTGGAGCAAAGAGTAATATACGCCAGGGGGTGTTGACAGGGTTTTATGAGTCAGTATATGCAAAAGGCCATCTGGTATCTAGGAAGCCTTCACCTTGAGGGAAGGTGCAGAAATAGTTTGCTGTGACATGAGAGACAGATAGTCAAGGATAGGGAATGTTGGGGAGGCAACCTGGTGTTTGGAGCACCAGGAAATAGGTGATCGAGTGAACTGTATTAGAACTGCATAAACCACACCAGTCTTTAGGAAGCTGTTTCTGGAAATTAGACAAGTGTCTGGTAAGTTCTGTGTCCCACAAGGTGCGAGGCGTTGTGAGGACACAAGATTCTTTATATTCCTTACCTTGGAACAACCCCGGAGGATGGGACTATTCTTTATAGAACAGATTTACCTTAGAGCAGCCCACCTTTCTAGTAGTGGGAGGACTAGATAGATTTTAGACGGCATGACACGAACCCAGGAGAGGTGCCGGAAAACGGCTGTAATTGCTAGAGAAGCCTTCTTGGAAGAGGTAAAATTTTAACGAGATCTTGAAATATAAGTAAATATTGTGAAAGAAAGTAATTCGAATAGGCGTAAGATCATACATTAGAGCACCAGATCAAGGCAGTCCTGGGAATTAAATTTCAGAAAAGCCTAAGAAGTGGCAAGCCCAAAATTGAGGATCAAGTTAAATATTCACAATTTTGCACTGAATCGACAGGGAAGCATAATTTTTTAAAAAGGATTTAAATTTTTTCCCCAAGTTATTTTGTCCTCAAATGCCACCATATTGCTGACACAAATTCGATGCTTCTATTTTTGACTAAGAGGAGTGGGATATTTTTAACCAAGAGCATTCAGACTTTGAGGCTTCAAATTGCCAATTTGAAATGATCTTGTTGGTAGCTCAAAAAAAAGCATATTAAGTTACACAGATGCAATTAAACGTAGATTAAGGCTAGGAATTCTAGACTCAAAGTACTGCCACCGCTTTTATTGTTATTGCTTCGTTGTCGTACAACTATACGTGTCTTGTATTTATTTCCTTTGCGGGAATGCCTCTGTTTCTGAGAGTTTCTGTATTTTGAGCACGTCATTTCATTCATTCTTCAAACTGTCTCAGGAGGGTCTTAAAGGAATGAGAAAATCTACATTATCATAACAAGTGGTTATAAAGGTCTATTTTTTAGTAGACTTAATTTCTGAAAGAAGATTTAGGTTCCCAACAACAGCAAGAGGAAGGTACAGAGATTTCCCAAACACCCCCTGCTCCCCACGTGCCATCAACATCCCCAGCAGAGTGACGTGTCTGTCACGATCCATGAGCCTACGCTGACACACCATCACCACCCAGAGTCCATAGTGGATATTAGGGTTCATTCTTGGTGTCGTGCGTTCTGTGGATTTGGAGAAATGGATAATGTCATGTGTCCACCATTATGGTATCGTATCTGCATGCAGATCTATTTTTTTGTTTTTATTTTTTATTATTATTTTTAAAATTTTTAAATGTTTTTATTATTTATGAGAGAGACACACAGAGCATGAGTGGGGGAGGAGCAGAGAGAGAGGGAGACACAGAATCTGAAGCAGGCTCCAGGCTCTAAGCTGTCAGCATGGAGCCTGACATGGGACTCGAACTCATAAACCATGAGATCGTGACCTGAGCCAAAGGTGAATGCTTAACCAACTGAACCACCCAGGTGCCCCTATTTTTTTTAAATGTTTATTTTGAAAGAGAGAGAGGGAGAGAGAGAAAGAAAGAGAGAGTGAGTAGGGGAGGGGCAGAGAGAGAGGGAGAGAGAGAATCCCAAGCAGGCTCCACACTGACCATGGACATGGGGCTTGATCCCATAAACTGTGAGATCATGACCTAAGCTGAGATCAAGAGTCAGTCACTTAACTGACTGAGCCACTACACGGATCTATTTTTAACCTTATGTATTTCATGTTTGAATCAAGTCGCCTTCACTATACCATTCACCCATTGTCACCAGGAGCTTTGGATATGTAAAGAAAGAAAGAGGCATATACAAATAAGCACAAAATATGCAGTGTTTCCATTTGTAAAATTTAATACAAAAGTTAAATCCAGTGATTCAACTGAATTAGTTTTCTCTTCTATAAAATGGGGACAATAATAGCTTCTTCTTCCCAGAACCACCACTGGGATTGAAAGTCAATACATGAGTGGCATTTGGGACTAGCCCCTGCAGAAAGTTACAAATGCCAGCAATTATTGTGAAGGGACGTGGGTTAAGAGAACAGAACAGCACTTACTGAATCATATTTTCATTTGACAAACATTTCATAAGTGAGTACATAGCAGGAGCTATATTGAAGGCCTAGAATTAAAACATAAACACATGAATGCCTAAGAATTTCATTGTTTATGGGAGTCAGATGACATATATAAGCAGTTCATTATAATATATGGTGCAAGGCAATTAATAAAGTATCTTTAAAGTACTCTCCATATACAGGGAAAGAATTCATTCTGTTTTTTAATTTTTTTAATGTTTATTTTTGAGAGAGAGAGAGACAGTGCAAGTGGGGGGGGAGGGGACAGAGAGAGAGAGAAGGAGACACAGAATCTGAAGCAGGCTCCAGGCTCTGAGCTGTCAGCACAGAGCCTGATGCGGGTCTTGATCTCAGGAATAGTGAGATCATGACCTGAGCTGAAATAAGGTGCTTAACTGACTGAGCCATCCAGGGTCCCCTAAAAGAATCCGTTCTTAACTGACATGAAAGTAAATTTGTGTCCTTGCGGAGGAATGACTATTCGATCATGGTTTTTTTTTGTTGTTGTTGTTGTTTGTTTGTTTGTTTGTTTTGATAGAGAGCCAGAGAGAGTAAGTGGGGGAGGGGCAGAGAGAGAGGAAGAGAGAGAATCCCAAGGAGACCCCGCACCGTCAGCACAGAGCCCAACATGGGACTTGAACCTGAAAACTGTGAAATCATGACCTGAGCCGAAATCAAGAGCCGATCACTTAACCGACTGAACCACCCAGACGTCCCCGGTCATCTTCTGTAGGAGGAGTTCAGTATCAGAAACACCCAGCTAGAAATCGTTGGTGTTCATTCGGGCTGCCGTAGCAGAATTCCACAGACTCGGTGGCTTCTCCACATCAGACGTGTACTTCTCACTGTCGGGGACTAGAAGTCCAAGATCAGGGCGCCAGCAGATTTCTGTGGCAAGAGTTTCCCACTGCTTTTCACATGGAGGCAGACACAGGACCCGGTGACAGTTATGCAGCCCCGGGGGGTATTTGTGTACAGCCGCTCCCAGCGGGAGGCCCGAGGGCTGGGGGTCACCGACACCTCCACACATCACTGCCAGCTCGCCTGGGCGCGCGGCTTTGACCTCTACGGCGGGCTCACACGGGTTTTGATCTTCTTCATCCCCTTTTAATTTTCATTTTAAGCATTTTCACAAGGCTTTTTAGACAATTTCTGAGAGAGAACTGATATGCAAATAGCAAAAATTGAACAAAGAGCCCCCACACTCGACTCCACTTACAAATATCAAAAAGGTATGGGCAAAATGGGTCTGGAGGGAAGAGGGTAGAGGATGAGCTACGACCCCCCCCCAGCTCTCGCATTTCTGGGTCCTCGGTGGTGGGAGAGAGAAAAACATCGGCCACTCTGCATTGACCCATTTCGCTTAGTAGCTTTCTGCCCCTACCCGCCCCCCTTTGTTTTATTAGTGAAGAAATTCGTCTAACACACAAGCTGCTGTCTGTTTTGAGTATGATAACTTGAGCCACTGAAGCATCGCCGTGCGTTAATGAACTTGCAGCCAGCCGAGGAGCTTGGCCCGCGCACGCGGTTTCTGTCTCGCTGGTTCCAGGGGGTGGCCGGTGGGCGAGCCGCTGGGCACGGCAGGCAGCAGCCAACCCCATGGAGCCCGCGGCCCCTCCACAGAGGCAGCTTTGCTGGTTCGGTTTTTGGCCTGAGCACAACTTCTGATGCGAATGGGTTGTTGAACGAGGCAGGAAGGAGTCCAGGAATACTTTCCTGCCGGTGTTTTCATCCTGTCCCGTCCCGTCCCAGTGGGCACCTTGGGCCCACTGAGAGTCTGGTGCCTTTGGGCCGTTCCGGGGGCTCAATACGACACTGTTCAAACCCTGGTCTCTCTGAGGCCCGCCTCTCCCAACCCCACACAATGAAGCTTCCCACCACTGGTTCCCGCACACGTCGGGCTTAAGTTCTACTATTTTAGAAAGAACGCTTTTTTTTTTTTTTTTTTTTTTGTGAGTCCATTGTTCTAAGAACTCTCCTTCGCTTCAGCAGAAATAGAGGTCACTCTTGTCTTCTTAATGAAGTACAAATATAAGACGTTTTGTCTTTATCGGCGTTTTTTTCCCACTTGTGTAATACAAATATAAGTAGGTAAAAAAGTCTAAGATTAATCCAAGTGGCTGAGAGATTGGGAGGCCTTCATCACTCCTCATGTGACTTCCCTCACTGAGGGCCTCTGACACCCAGCAGGGCCGGGCTGACGGGGCAAGGGGACACGAGGCGGAATGGCCCGCAAGGCTCGCCCTGAGTGAGCACACGGGTTCGTGAGGAATACACAGCCCAGACGGTTGGAATTTTTCCTTCAGTGTCTGCCGAGAGTCCGACAATGGTGATACATCAGGCAAACCCGGTGGCATTGCACGGACCTAGCAGTCTCCTCTGTTTATTCAGTGTCTGCTGATGCGTGAAGTCAGAGCAAAGCACACACGAGGGAGAGGAGAAAGTTCATCGGGAGGGTCAGAGAGTGGCGGGCACGTCCACGTGTGTAGACACATGTGTGGAAGGATGCACACACAGCCACAGGCCGCCTCCAGAAACGGTTCTGTGTGGATTTTTACATTTCTCTGAGTCTTTGCAAAAGAGCCCGGGCTCTGCAGGGTGTAAAACACTTCCAAGTGGGCCGCGTGCAGGTGGAGAAGCTCAGTGTGGAGAGCCGCACGTTTGTTGGAGGGAACGCTCCAGGCTGTACACTTCGAGAGCTCCGTAGGTATGGTATTTCCCGTTCTTAGTCACTGGTATACATGGTATACGTCCTTTTAAGTGTTTCACACCCTGCTCTCCGCGGCATGCAGCATCCATCATGGGAGCTGGCCGACACCACCTTCTAGGACTTCCGGCCCCCCCGAGACCCGGCCTTTCTGACCAAAGCCCACTTCACTTATGTCTGGTGATGCGCTCTTCCTTCCCTTTCCACGACGAAGTCCGTTTATAGCCGGTGAAGGTTTTCCTCTCTGACCCTTCCATTGGGAATGAGAGGGGAAGTCTTAGAGAGTGGGGAAAGAGAAAGTTGGAGCAGAGTCCTGCCAGGGTGATCCAAGGAGCCCCAACCCCTCTGTACACAAAGGAAATAAATGCCTCCAGGAAGGGCAGCTCAACAGGCCTGCGCTTGCTCCCGGTGGCAGGAGGAATGCATGAGCCGTTTCCTGAAAATGTAGGTGGTGAGAGGGTGTCAGTCAGTTGAGGGAGCCCAGCCTGCAGACAGCAACCCCTTTGCATGCAGGGGAATCTGGCCCAGCTTTGAAGTCTGCTGAGGGGGACTGTGGTTACCAAATACTCCCTGAGTAAGACGAGAAAAGGGGCCTCAGGTGCCATATTGGATGAGGTTGGAAAGGGGCAGGTGGCAAGAAGCCCTTAGACACCCTGTGGACCAGCCACCCAGAGGTTTCCGGAGTGTCCGCTTCGCTGGTAATTCTGGGACCCAGTCACACCTCAACAAAACAGGGGGACACCAAGCACACCGAGAAGGGAGAGACCTCCTCAACTGTCTGACGTAGACGTAGCCACGGACTACCTCCAGTCGGTGTTCATTCCAGCCCGGAAGGGTGGATTCCCGGAGCGCTGAATAACTGACCCGCTGCTGTAATATGTGAAGGGTCCCTTTCTGTCACACAAATAAGCAGATCACTGCTTTGTGCAGAATTAGATCATGGGACTCTTTTCCCCCATACAGTGGACATTCTGCTGGAAATAATAGCAAGCAAGGAGCAGCACTTCCTGAACTGGAATGTGAAACCTCACGATGCAGATCGACTGCGTACCGTGGACAGTGCAAAGGAGATCAGTCATCGATGGTGTTACAAGGGTCCTTAACAACATGTGCGTCAGTTATTTCAGTAGTGAATCCAAGGCTCACCTGGGTCTTCCCAGGACCGACTGCACCGCTCTCTGAGAGGCGCGAGTGCTAAGTGTTGACAGTCTGCGCAATGACGGCAAAAACCAGAACAGCTGGCTGATGTACATCAAAGATTTATCTGTTTAAGCCTCTGCAAGAGAAGATTTTGTTTGTCTGTCTGTTTTTTATTTTTCCCACAGCAATGCATGCTGATGCACAGATAAACCAAATTTAAGTTTCAGAAAGAAAGAGATGCGAACGGAACTGCCGTGGATTGCGGAGGGATTGCGTCTGCCATTGTTTCCTAACCGGAGATGGGGTGCACTTGAAGATATTTGAGGAGTGAATTGTCCAAACGAAAAGCTGAGTAGCTTTGGAAAGCGTGTAAGATGCACACACATGGGCATCCGCACGCGCGCGGGCCCCTCCCTCACTAGAAAGGTACAAGGGACCGGAGGTGATCGTGCAGCCACCCTGAGGGAGTGGAGAAAAAGACAGAAGCCGCCTACACGCTCTCATCTGAGTTCAAAGGACAGAAGCGAGAGGGTTCTGTCGTATCAGAATTTCCCAGAACAGAAACGAAATCGAAGAGCACCATGATGGTGTTGCCTCCAGACAGAGTCAGCGCTCCGACCAGCCCGTTGATCAGAAGACATGCAAAGCTGCGGCTGTCCCTCCCCTGTTTTCCAACCCTGGGTCCCTGTGTTTGTGCCAGGATTCTTGTACATGAGCAAGAATAGGCCTTTTATGTGTGAGAATGTGTCTTCGGTTTCAGGAAGCGTTGTACGGAGGGTGTCCAGGAGCGACTGTCAACCAAGCGGCTCCAGGCAGGAACCAGCTTGCACAGTGAAGGGTCTAGAAAGCATTCTGTGCAGCTAACAGAGGGAGGTCCAGAGGGCGTATCACGTGAAATGAACTGATGTAGTGTGCAAACTGGTAGCTCCCTTTGAGTATTTTAAGAGATGTCAGAGGGAAGAGGGTGTTGACTAATATTTTAAATCACCTAAGGAAAGATCTCGAAACAAGAGGCGGAAGTCACTTAGAAGCAGACTATCATTCGATGTAAGAGAGAATTTTCAGCCATAAAATTGCCCCAAAGTTTTGTGAATGCTGAGCTTTGTGTCCTTGTGTAGCTTGAAAATGAAAATGAGGGACACCTGGGTGGCTGAGTCGGTTAAGGGTCTGACTTCAGTTCACGTCACGATCTCGCAGTTCATGAGTTCAAGCCCTGCATCAGGCTCTGAGCTGGTAGCTCAGGTTCAGGTTCTGCTTCAGGTTTTGTGTCTCCCTCTCTCTCTCTCTGCCCTCACTTGTTTTCTGTCTGTCTGTCTGTCTGTCTCTCTGTCTCTCAAATAAATATTTAAAAAAAAAAAAAAAAAGAAAGTGAAAATGAGTAACCCCATATAACACCTTTGCAAATCCCACCACCAAGCTTTAGGATTTGCTCAAAAGTCTATCAAAGAAGAGTTGCTTTTACAGGACACATAAGTGTTTGGTAAATGCATTAAAGTCTAGTTAAGAAAGTGAAATAATTTGTTGTCACATACCCGGAGCATTAAGTGAATCCAATTGGCCAGGTCACTATTAGATAATATCTGATGATTAAGGAAAGATGGACAGATCCCTTGAATTTCAACTTTAAAACCTGACAGAGCTCACGGTGGAATTAATGAACCTAGCACTTCCGAGTTCTGATGCAAGGCTCTGCCGTCCACACAGCAAATGCCACATTCTTGCTGGCTGACCATCGGGTTGTTCCGGGTGGACTACACACTGGTGGGCCAGTGTGGCCTATTGGGATGAGGCTCGGATTTACCACATTCTCTTCTGGGAGGGCACCAGGCGAATGGCCTCACACTCTGGGCTTGACAAGAATTCTCTGGAGTCAGACAGCAGGGCAAGAGAAGGTGCAGTCAATAAGATTTCTGTTCCAAGGGCAGTCTGATAAAATTTCTGCAGGATACTGAACCAGGTGCTCTGAACTTTAAAAGAATCTTGTCAGGAAAAATAGGTTCTTAAAACATCATTGAAACTAAAAGCCAACGGCATCATGGACCGATGCTGACTTTTCTAAATGTCCGCTCAGTCAGCTTTCATGAGAGAGATGGTCCAGCGCCAAGCCCTGGCCGTAAATGATACGGTGACAAAGCGACAGGGAACAGAGCCGACTCTGGCAAATCCTCATGTCTGTATCGAGATTGCCGATCCAAGGATCCAGCTATGTTTGACATCAGCACAAAATAGGTGGTGATGTTTTCATTGTGTTCCCTGCTTTCGATAGTTGCGGACACGTGAGCACGGGTCTCAGGACTCTGCTGAGAGTCTTCTGTGTCTGATCCAGGGGGTGCTGGTGTGGGAGGGGGCCAGAGTGGAAGACCTCGGTGGAATGTCTTTGTATCAATAAGACATATGGCACAAGGCTTTGAGGCCCGGGCCAGCTGAGGAAAAGAGGAACAGGAGAGAGGGGGAGCAGCCAAGAGTGCCAGAAACTCTAGAATGTGCTGCCCGCCCTCTTCCTGGCAGAGAGTATGGGTCTGTGTTAACGTCCATGTCAAACTTGGAACTAGATCTGGGATGAATAGGTCATGATGATCATGCTCAATCATGGAACTGTAACAGTTGGTTCTTTTTAACCTACCTGTATCTTAGGATCCACAGAAAGAGGAAAGTTAGAAGGCATCTGAGAGCTGATAAAATATCAGGAGGAAATGTGTGGAAAGGATTAGTGAGGAGTTTCAAGCCCTGATCTCTTACTGGCTGAAGAAGAGCCTTCAACTCTTCTCAGTGACTTAGGGATGCTTCTGCCTCTCTGCTCTTATCCCATTAATTTTTCATAGGAGGATGAATTGGCACATCTGGTGGCCACATGCCGTTCGTTCCTGGGGCGCTGCTTAGAAAATGTCATCACTTAAGCTTTCTGTTAATTGGTTCCTATAACCATTGTATAAATTAGTTGATACCAATCACTTGCCTTTATGGTGTCTATTCTGTGTGTGTAAATTATTAGTAGCTGCCAATCTGCATCTACCGCTTACGTTCTGCTTAAATGTGCTATCAGCTCTGGCTTTCCTTCAGAACAAATTGCTGGTCTATCACCCACATGCCTTCATTTGAACCTTTCCCCAAAACTGCCTACAAGTAGACAGGATATCCTAATTCAGTGTATCAGTTGGACCACGAGATATGGTGAAGAAATCATTTGTATTCAGAACAAAGGAAATATTGTATGCGAAGAAAAAACAAAAATACAAATTAGGGAAAACATACATTTTGCTTCCCCGTTCTGATAATACACTTGTTCGTGCAAAAAAACCCAGCTAACCTCAGTAAAAAGAAAGAGCTAACAGAGCAATTCAGGGAAACAAAATGTTCAAGGGAAGAAACCAAAGAAAAATGAGTTTTAAATGTATAATTATACTTGGACTTTAAAATATCCCAAAATGTCAGAAGTAATACCTTGTAACGTCTTTTTAATGAAGGAACGCCAAACCCCAGGAAACCTGTTGTGAGGTGAGAGATCTCTATCTCAATAATTCAAAAGGGGAGGCCACATGGAGCCCCAACGGTGTGGAAAAACCCCAAATGGCCCCCTTGCACACACATTATCCTACCAGTCACACTCTCCCACAGAGATTTTCCCTAGAATTATGTGTTGTTGTTGTTGTTTAAATCATTTTGGGGGCACTAGGCTGGCTCAGTTACAAGAGCGTGAGACTCTTAATCTCCAGATTATGACTTCCAGCCCCAGTTAAGTGTAGAGATTACTTAAATAAATAAAATTTAAAAAAATAATTTTGTTTACCTTTCATTAATGCAGGCTCTAGGAATGATGAAGTTAGCATTATGTCACGGTGACAGGGGAATAGACCAATTCACCTGTGTTCCAGAGTCAACGCCTGCTTGATTTATTTTGCGTTTATTCATAGCACTCTTATCTGCCTATCATGGCAGAAGATGATCTGAGAAATAAAATAATTTTTTGTTTCCACTTATAATTTATGCTCCAACTGCTCCTCAAATGAGCGTGCAGTCACAATGGTCCTGGTTAGTTGACCAGCTGGGAACTAAATTATTAAAATACTTCTATGAAAATTAAAACGACTTCTTTTTATCCATCTCTCCTTTTTCTATGACTTGCTCATTTTTAGTGTTTTTCATGACATTTCAAATTTTGATCTCAATAACAGCAATAACTATCTTCAGATTCCCAAAATATAAACCGACAGTTACTGCACATGACATTATGTGGGACTCGGATGACAGAAACCACATGTGCAACATCTAATGGGGGCCCACGCAGCCAGGCAAGGAAGCAGCACGCCTGTTAGGGGCCCTTGAAGTCTCTGGAAAACTTAGGAGGAGATCAGTAAGGGTAAATGTAAGACCGCTCTGTGGTGTCAGAGGACAGACACATTCTGAGAAGACTTATAGTTGGTGGGAGATGAAGAAATAGAAAGAGCAGCACTAGCTTAAAGGATAGATGTGGGGCTTGTGGTTTTCACCGATGCTCCAAGTTTGCGTCAGCTAACAAGAACAGGGTAGAGACAGAAAAAAGGAAAGATACTTGAGACAGGATAGAGCAAAGTTTGAGCTAAAAGCCAAAGAGCCAGCTTTGAAAAGGATTCAGAAGTCATGATGGAGTTAAAAAAAAAATTCTTCTTCTTTGACTTTGAAGCATTCATCTTATTCCAGGGAAATTAGAAATTTCTTAGAAATGAGCTCTAGTGGAGCTGTGACACGGAAAAATATCTTTACCACAAATAAATCCATTGGAGACACAACTCAAGTTTCTCAAGTAGCTGAAGCCATTGATGCAAAATGCATTTGACTCATCGTTGGAGGGGAAGGTTTATTTAGCTGTGAAGTGGGATGATATTTTTAGAAAGAGTAAAGTTCATGGAATTTTTAGAGTGTTGATTGCCTGTAGCAGATGACATTTTTAGCGGATGTGCAGAAGTGGCCATTCTGGGCTGGGAGCTTTCGCTCCTGCCCGCCTGCCCCTCCAGGCTGCTGTGGCTGTAGGCCAGCTGAGGTTGGACCTGGGGTGGGGCTGAGGAGGACCCAGGGCTGCGGTGTGAATTCCCTGGAGGTAGCCGGCTCCTGAGTTCTTTCAGATTCTCCAGGAAGACTTGGTTCCCTGGAGAACACCACGGCAGAATTTCAGAACTGCAGAGGTCCCTACTGGTCCATCGCCATGCCTTCCAGTCTCAGCTTGAACCTGAGGAAACTGAGGTCCAAAGTGCAGGGAGCTTACCATGGTCAGCCCAGAGCATCCCCACCAAATACATGCTCCTCAACATGGCTGTGTCTAGTCTTTCACCAGATGAAGTAACAGAGAAGGCTGCCCAAGAAAGGGCATGCTCTCACTGCCTTAAGAGAATAATTCGATTTGGGCTGGAGCCGGGTTGTGGCTACCTGGTAATTCTGTGTTTTTCATGGAATGGACGTAAAGAAGTATCATCCTTCCAAGAACTCGATTCAGCCAAACATGCACCTGTCCTCACCCTTCCAAGAACACTCCTGGCCTCCCGGCTTTCTTCTCGACAATTTCTGTTTGCCTCTTGACTATCTACAACTCATGATCCCATTGACTGGTGTGCCCTGCACTTGCCACAGCTTGTCACAGATGACCTGTAACATTCTTCCACCTCCCACCACAGCAACAAGAGGGAAGACAGGACAGAACCAAAGTAGAACCCATGTGCGGAAAATACATCTTTTCATCCTTCTGAAAAAAACCCTATTTCATCCTGACTCAACAAAAACTCATAAAGCAGAGGAGTAATGATGGATTTGAACATTTGATCTCTCTTATCAATGTTCCATGTACTATGAACTGGGCTTGACAGAGGTGATTCATGTTGGGTCCATAAAAACCAGGCCCTGGGCATAACATCTGGCCACAAAACCGTGTGAAAGATTTACTTTAAAGCTGCCCCTGAGCCAAGTGGCACAGACATGATACTTTGGCATCCTTTTCCTCATTTCCCCCCATTCCATTATAATCATTGAAAGTGTTTTTTTTTTCACACAGCTAAGATACGAGCATATTAGTGTCTTTGGAATTTGTTTAGCTCTCTGAGGCTTAAATAAATATTTTGATCATTAGGAGTTGCTAAAGAATGTGTGAGCATACGCAGGACATTGCTTTGTCATGAGAGCTTTCAGACAGGGAATGTGGAGTCCCAAATTTCTTAACATGAAGAATACAGTGTGTTTGCCGACAGAATTCATCCAGGACAGACCTCTGTTTCCACTTGGAATTCGAAGTTGGTGGTCAGGTCCGAGCACTGGTCACATGCAGAAATGAGGGACAGCAACCCATCTGTGGGCACCTGGGCTCTCGGACCCTGTACTGGGCATATATTTTACAAAATCCCCTCAGAATTCACATTTTTGGAAATTCAGACAAGTAGACAAATAACATATTTCAGTTTTATTTCTGAAATATTAGTTCAGGAAAAAACAATCACTCTCAACAGACATTTTACCGCACTGTTTTACCTCCATTGTGAGGACTTTCTTCCTCCTCCTCCTCCTCCTCCTCCTCCTCCTCCCCCTCCTCCTCCTCCTCTTCCTTCCTTCCTTCCTTCCTTCCTCCCTCCCTCCCTCCCTCCCTCCCTCCCTCCCTCCCTTCCTTCCTTCCTTCCTTCCTTCCTCCTTCCTCCTTCCTCCTTCTCCTTCTCCTTCTCCTCTTTTTTTCTTTTTTCTTTTTTATCTCTCAGCCCGTGGGATAAAGGAGCATTATACACAGAGGACTCAGCTATGTAAACAAGACTTGACACATGCATCCAATGTATGGGACCAGCTTCTAGATTGTACTCAGGACCCCACTAAGATAAAGCCGCCCCACCCCACTCTCCAAGGGGTCTCATGAAGAATTCACATTAAATCCCTGGGAAATCTGGGGCTGGATTAGTAATATATACAATCTGGATGAGAGGGGTCATTTAAATTGATGCATGCAAGAGAGTTGGTCTGGGTCCTCCTTGAAATAAGTTTTAACTCGTGATAAAGCAGGAAAGAATGCGGATGTCCCGAGAGCAGGACCACTGAAGGCTCTTCAGACCCCTCTTTTCTCACTGCGCTTTCTCCCCTGGTGACGGGGTACAGTCTCATGACTAAAGCGTACATGCGTAACTGCCACACATACATTTTAACCCTGGACTTCATCCTCACTCCGGACAATATATCCAACCACCTACTCTGCACTGCCGCCTGCTCTCTTGGTATCTCAAAGTCAGCATGTCCAAAACTAAGCCGGCGGTTTTCTCCTGCCAAACAGCTCATCTCTCAGCCTCCCTGGTGTCAGTTGATGGCAATTCCATTCTTCCAATTGCTTGGGACAGCTATCTGAAGTCACCGTTGTCTCTTTCCCTCCCGCTGCATGTCAGAAGCATCAGCAAACCTTATAATGTGCCTAGACCTGACTGCTTCTCACTGTCATTGAGTCTCACATCTGAATTGTGCAGTAATAGCCTCCTAGCTGATCTTTCTGCTTCTCTCCATGCTCTTTTTAAAAAATTTTAAATGTTTATTTATTTTTGATAGAGAGTGTGTGCGTGCAAGCGAGGGAGGGGCAGAGAGAAGGAGACTGTTAGCACAGAGCCCAATGTGGGGCCCAAACTCCTGAACCATGAGATCATGACCTAAGCCAAAGTCAGATGCTTAACCCAGTGAGCCACCCAGACGCCCCATCCATGCTCTTTTATAGTCTGTTTTTGACACAGCAGCCAGAGTGAGTCCTAAGTTCAAAATAATATCATCTCTGAACTCAGAAACTTCCTTCTTCTGAGTCAAGGTTAGGTCCTGCAAGCAAACATCCATTGTTATCTGGAGCCCTGCTCCCTCTCTGCACTCTGCTGGTCTGTTAGAGGCCACTTTGCTCCAGCCACACATGCATCCTGGTCAAACATTTTCCCCAAGAGACCATCCTACCCACCCTCGCTCCTGGTCTGGCACAGCCCCACCGGTATCTCTTCTTCTCCCACTTCACTCATCACCTCATGACAGAGTGCCACCAACCGGCATGAACTTCTGTTTAACGAATGCCTTCCGCCACCAGAATGTCATTGCCACAAGAGTGGAGATCTTTGTTTCTCTTGTTTGCTAATTATCTCAAGTGTCAGGAAGAGTGCCTTGCACACAGTAGGTGCACATTTAACATATGTCGAATGAATGCATGTATCTATGTGATCATGTGTGCCCTGAAGGATGCAAGGAGTTCTGTCTCCACACACAAACACACACACCTCCTACTGAAGCCCATTCCTGTGTTTCCATCTCCTGCTGGGACACAAGGTTCCACATTCTCATGATGATTATTCCACTTTACTCATTGGTCCAAGCCTTGTCTCCCCTTTCAGACTACAAGCAACAGAAGTGCCGACGGTCATCACGTGTTCCCCCTTGCAATCTCCCCATCCTTAAATATAGTAATGCTTTTGGAAAAAACTTTTCCTGATTACTAGGAATTTCGTTAAAAGTTCAAAAGCCAAGGTCGGATATAGTAAGTATCTCCAAATTCTAGTGAATTCTGGACCATTCCATAAAGAATGCTCAGAGCCTCCAGAACTACACCCTCTCTGCCAGATTAAGCTGTGGGTATCCTGACCTTTGGCACTCTACAACCCACAACCCGTCTACCCCTACAAATCCTATAAGAATGCATTTTGCTTGAGTTGAGGATTTTTCTTGAGCTCTTGGTTTCTGAGAAGAGAAGTGTTGTAGCAAACAGGTGCTCCGTGGCCCCAAGGCCTGCATTCTGAGAGAACTGATTCTGGAGATTGGGTGCCTGGAAATCCGTGCCCTGGCCGAGCACTTGTGAAGAGCAGAACACTTCCTAATGTGACCTCTGCATGGAACATGGGAAAAGATTCTGAGAATTCCATGTAGACACAAGTACCCTCTTCTTCCTGAAATAGGAAGCTGGCGGAGTGAGAAGAGAGGAACGATGGGCAGTCCATGTGTCCAAATGCCCCCTCCACCCTCAACATTTGGTGTGGAAATGAGCACTAAAGGGACATTACTCAGAGGGTGGCCTTGAATGATAGCCCACTTCCCCCGGGAGTCTTCTTATACATGGCAGAGTTTTTTAAACGGAGGACATGGGTGGATTACCCACCATGTTTTTATAACTCACACAAAATACTCCTGCTATTTGATATGGTTCTTTCTAACTTAGATGATTAAAACAAATAACACAGAAAAGAGGAAAATGTGTCTGGAAGACTGAGTTTCAAAGTCAATGGGAACAAGACAAATTGCTACTTGTGGGTAATAGGGCAGCAGTCTCTTTCTTTTTATCCATTTCCCTGGGGCACTGAGGTGTGATTTTTGCAGTGCAATCTCATCTCCATAACACGATACTTCACAGAAAGGATGCTTTAGCACTGATTCATGTGTATTCAAGCCATTGCGTAAGTAGAGTGTCCAGAAGTTTTATGATTGAGGGAATGGATCTTTTTCAATAAAGTGCTATTTATAGGACATCTCATTGTGCGGGCATCCAAAGTGCCTAGTATAAACACTGAGGAAAAATAAACACAGCCCAGTCACAAAGCAATCACATGTGATGAGTTGTAATTAATTAGAAGACTAACTGTAGATAAGGCCATATTCTCCTTAATTTTATAGCTTCGTAGATAAATGCTGTATCCAAAAGAGCTCCAAATGCCTAACAGAATATGAGAACATCTATTCTCTTCCAAGGACATTTTTAATGAGAAAATAAAGGAGCAATCCATGTTAAAAATAATAACTGTATTGAGTGCACCTGGTTGAATTATTAGAGGCAAGCTCATTTTGAGTTGATTTTAATGATTTCTCCATCACTTCTCCATCTGTAAGAGACTAAACTTCGGACTCTATTCCCTTACTTAGAGTAGAATGTTCAAGAGGAAGGAAACTCAACAGCCACTTGGTTCATCTCCCTCATCGATATGCTGCTAACAGTTGGCATGTTCTTCTCAAGTGTGCAGAGCTGCATAGCGCTGGGTAGGGTTCTTGTCCCGTGTCAGCGCCTGCTATGGGATTCTCATCATCTTTATTAACACCAGCCTCTGTCATTTACTAATGTGTGACCCTGGGCCTCAGTTTCCTTATTAGATGAAAGAGTTCAGTTAGGTCATTTCTGAGATGTAGAATCTCTAAGACTCACAAAGCTTCTAGTAATGAACGAAAATCCCCTAG
The DNA here is from genome assembly GCA_030068075.1 of Paguma larvata. Taxonomy (NCBI): domain Eukaryota; kingdom Metazoa; phylum Chordata; class Mammalia; order Carnivora; family Viverridae; genus Paguma; species Paguma larvata. Next base: position 134,253,451 of record CM057828.1, read on the forward strand.
CATCTTGGAAGTGTCCAGTCCAAGAAAAAATTAAAGATTCATTGTGGGATGTATTTCTTCTTGTGATTGCCACTTGGCAATCAATTACTTAACCAATGTTTCATGTGTTTTTCTTTTTCAATGGCTCAGATATTGTATTATTCTGTATTTCTCATCCATGTACAGGCACCTGTTGGAATTGTGCCATGAACAGCCTAAGTGGCCACCCACAGAGGTCCCGCAAACTTACTGGGTCAACTCAGTTCCTGGATAGTTTAGGAAGCCCTCTTTGTCTGCTCTCCCACCACCTCTGTTCATTTCTCTTGTAAAATCATAGTGAGGCACAGTTCATTTGGCGTTTGATATGACACTCAATCCTTTGCAGTGCTGACCTTTATCGTATGCAACTACTGATGTTGTGTATGTTTGCATGTTGTACTTCGTTTTGCAGGATAGGTTGTGAGATGGGGCAAGGTGTTCTTGTTTGCTGGGTAGCATTGACCTCAAGGCTCAGAAGAACTCAAGTGTTCATTGAATGGCTGGCAGAGTGGTAGCCACAGCACCCTGAACGTGAGGTGAGCCAGCATATTAGAGATTGCCAAGGAAGGTGAGCCCTTCAGTGAAGAAGTCTCTTTGGGGGCTTGGCATTGATTTGCCATTGTAAATTTTCCATAATTCAGGGTCTGCTTTTCAGCCATGTCGGCCCCCAGATTTGTCAAGAATGATGACTTACACGGCACTTTAAACAGTTCCAGCTTCCAGTACAGCTCAGAAAGAGAGACACAGTCAGGTGACTCGGAGGGGCCTGTTAGGAACCATGGGTCACAGCTACGTTGGTTGAGGGCTGCGCGACGTTCCAGGGTACTCGCATCAGTGCTTTCTGCTAACGGGGTTTCACAAGACAGCACTGAAGATGGGCGATCTGATAAAGTTCTGTCTCCAACACCAAAGCTCAGGCTTTCTCCAGGACTCCCCACTAGGTCCTCTATCAAAACCATCAAGAGAAAATGTAAGCTGTCTTGGTGAAGGCACTGTTTCAGTACTTGTGAGGGCATAGTATAGCTGAGGTATTTTCATATGCATTATTTCACTCAATAACGCAAGAAATTAGGATTTCCCCATTGTAGAAATGAGATAACCTTCTCAAAATGACACAGTCAGTAAGTGGGTTAATACAGAGTGATGAATGCAGGGATTGTCAGAGCTCCAGATGTCGTCAAAGTGGGCCACGCAGGGATCATTAACAGAAATAATGCAGTCATTATATCGACTTAAAATGCAAGTAGAAACTGGGAATGAAAAACACCCATTAACTTCTGTGAAGGAGAGTAATGCCCACCCTCGAGATAAGACAGAATGTCTCAGAAAGGAAAATTCTGAGAAAAGCCCTCAGAAATGTCTATTGTGTGTCTGCTCCTGCAGACACAGTGGAGATGGAGAGAGTCTAAAGTGAATCCCTTCTATTTTGTGCCCAGCTTGAAACTGCATTCCCAACCTTTTCCTGGACACTAGCTTGGAAACAGAGAAGCCACGTAGAGGCCAGCCCTGACATTTTTGGCACTGATGGAGCAAATCACATCAGGCGAACTTGATTCCTTTTCCCCAATGGAATCATAAAATTGATAGAAGTGGGGATGACAGTAGATGCTACTTATGTTTATTCTAGCAAAATACTTGATACCCTATTTTCATGACATCTTCCTTAAAAGAAATACAAAAGGTTTTGGAAACACTCACGGTCATCTGTGTTTTGAAAGATGCTAGCTATGATGTGGTAAACAAAGAGGAATAATGGACGATCCCATAGAGCTCAGTCTCTCCCGGGTGGTGGAAACCAATGGTTGGACTCCAGATTTCCTAACCCTTAGGAAGAGACAAGGGTGAGAAGGCACAGGTGGTTTGGAACAATGATTTCAAACATAATGAAAAGCAGATAAACTCTAGAAATAACCGTTAAGAGACAGAATCAGAGATAGTTCACCAGATGAGTCCAAATCCAAAGGTGTCAGAAGGGACCTGCAAGATTAGAAGCACGGTGAAAATACAGGAACACGGCAGCTGGCCGGTTTCCAGCCTCCTGACCGTAACTCTGCTGCCTCTTGCTAGAGGACACCTAGGAGGTGTGTCGGGTGGGTGCTCGCCACAGAGTCGCAGGTGCTGGGCATCTGTCTCCAGATCCGCTGCTCTTCCCTGGCACACCTAGAGCAACTCCAGCCTGGTCTCCAGGACCCGTCTGACTGTATCAGTATAAACAGTTAAGTGTTTTTCTTTTTTTTTTTTCTTTTCCATTTTCACCATTACTGGGGTGCCTGGATGGCTCAGCCATTTGAGCAGCTGAATCTTGATCTCCGCTCAGCTCTTGGTCATGGGTTCCAGCCCCACATCGGACTCTGCACTGACAGCATGGAACCTGCTTGGGATTCTCTTTCTTTCTCTCTTTCTCTTTCTCTCAAAATTTTTTTTTTCTTTTACATCACTTTTATTTCTTCTCTGTCCATTCAATACTCTTTTTTATCTTTCTACTAGAAAAAAATTTTATTGGAAGATTTCTATTCTCATATTAAAAAAAATAAAAATAATTATCCTTGAGTTTCAGTGATTTCTTGGAAAGTAGAACAAATAGGAAGAAACATGTCAGTAGAATTTTTTTTAGGAAAAAATTATTCAAATGATTCACTTACAAAAATATCTACATTTCGTGCTTTGAATATGCTGCTAGTATTAGGGTTCTCCAGAGAAACAGAGTCTAGATAGATAGAGAGATAGAGAGATAGGGAGATAGATATGATAAATGATGGATGGGTAGATAGATAGAAGAGAGATTGATTGATTGGCTGACTGGCTGATTGATTGATTATGAGAAACTGGCTTCTGTGATTATGAAGGCTAAGTCCCATGATCTGCCGTCTGCAAAGCTGGAGACCCAGGAAAGCCAGTGACATAATTCAGTCTGGACTCCGAAGCCTCGTGAATCAGGGAAACCAATGGTGTAACTCTGAGTCTGAGAGCAGGAGTCAAAGATGAGATGAGATGTCTCGGCTCACTTGCAAGGCAGGAAGAAGGGGCAAGTTCCTCCTTCTGCCTTTTGTTTCTCTTCAGGCCCTCAGTGGATTGGAGGGCCCCCACCCTGCATTGAGAAAAGCCATCTACTTCGCAGGGTTCACACCCTCACACACACCCAGAAATAATGTTTAATCTGGGCACTTTGTGGCAGGTCAAGTTGACACATAAAATTAATCGGTGTAGCTACTTATCTGAACATCTCCATCTTCATCCTTTGAAATCAGTGGCAAAAGTTTTAACATTGAAGGACCACCCACCTCCTCCTCCCAGATATGTTAAAGTAGAGGATAGAGTCTCACACATTTAAATCTGGAAGAATTCTTGGGATCACAGGCTAAGTGATAGAACTTAGCCATTGATTTTGGTCTAATGCAGTAAATGTATAGTAAATTTTAGAATCTGAAGTCAAAGGGGGCCTTGTATAAACAATCCATGGGACACTGGCTAAGTCGATGCCATGACTCCCAGGGGACCAAAGTCTCTATCTCTCTTGTAACAGTCAAGGCAGGCAGGCTCCCAGTGTTGTGGGCAGCTCTGTTCCTTGAGGTCATCCAAGGACCCAGATACCTTCTCTCTTGTTGCCTCACCTCTCCCAAGATGGTTTTTTCTGCTGTTCACAGATGAAGCTGGCCCCAGTCCATGAGATGAGAAGTGCCTGAAGGCCAGGGGAAACTACACATGGGTCTGTGATTATTCTCTTTTAGCTGGAAAGTAGTCACGTGCTCGTACCCAGCTATGGCTGCTAAACTCTGGGAGGAAGCGAGAAGGCACAGGCCTCTACTAAAGGGAAGAGGCAGAAAGGTGTGGGGTGACAGAGCCTTTTCCACACTCACCACCCACAGGCAAACGCCTGGTAGATGCAAGATAAAAATGACGTAATTGGGACCAGCCAGAAACAGGGATGAACTAACCACTCCAAATAAGTTTGTATTTTGTTTTTGGATAAAATACAGGAAACTTACTGAAAACAGAAGGCAGAAGAAGGATGGGCATTCACAGTCCAGACCCTTTTTATTTATTTCTTTTATTTGACAGAGAGAGAGAGTGAGAGCGCCCGCACATGAGCGGGAGGGGGCAGAGGTAGGGAGAAAGAATCTCGAACAGGTCCTGCGTTCAGCACAGAGCCCAACGTGGGGCTTGAACCCACAACTCTGGGATCATGACCTGAGCTGAAATCAAGAGTCAGACGCTCAACCAACCAAGCCACTCAGACACCCCAAGACCACAGAACCTTTTTTCTCAGTGTAGGTGAAATGCATCCCTTGCTTTCCAGCCAAAGACACCCCTGGCCACTCGTTGGTACCCGTGAAACACACGGGCTCCCTCTGGTCTCCTTGCCTCCTGGCTTCTCACACACAGGACCTCTGCCCATCTCGGCACCCCCCACCCATCGAGGCAACAAGTGGCTGTGTCTTCACGATTCCGGCCAAAGTGCAGCCCCCCATCCTACTTCTTGTCCTCCACGACCTGGCCCCACTTGTGAGGTATCCTTGCCGTCCCTGCTCGCCGCCTCCACAGACGTGCCCGCAAACACACCAGCGAATGCTAGGGCTCTTAATCCTTTTATCCTTTGTTATGAAATGCTTTTTATCCTAATGCCTTTATACTTGCTCTTTGCATTCGAAGTCCTTTTCCTGTTAATGACCTCACAGTAGATGTTTCCCTAATGGAAAAAAGCACAACAAAGCTTTAGCCATCTCCATCCTGCACCTCGTGGCTGTCAGTTCCCTATTAAAGTATCGTACAATGCACAAACAGCTGTTGTCAGAGAGCTTTTGACTTTAGGCTCCCGAGGTAAAGAAAGAATACTGGCAGATCACTGGGAAGGGCCCCAGCCAGCAAACCGAGTAGCTGTCAGGAATAATCACTCCTTCTGGGGTCCCAAACAATATATGTATATTTAAGGAAAGAAATCGCTTAAGAACATTTCTTTTTGACCCGTTGGTGAGACGGACTTAACATAATGACTTTGGTCCTAAAAGTTGCTGCCCAAACCTTTCATCTCAATTAGCTACTGCACCAGCCCAGGCAAAGCCAACAAAAGCTCCTTTCATAAGGCCAGGTCCAAGGGCAGAAGGTAAAGTGGTAATTGGATGCCTCTCTGTGGCAGAGGCCGCACTGGTAGAGAATGGGGAGCCAGCTGGTGGCGGGCTAATCAGCGGACAAGAGCACTACTTGTTCCGCCACGCTTCCCCGTGCCCGAGCTCTGTCGCCGTGTTTCATTATATATGCTCAGTGGTCAAAGCCCATCTTTGATCTTCCTCTCCTGCTCTGCATGGGGCACTTTGTTCCTCCCCTCCTGAAACCTGATTAATATTTGTTCTTAGGAAACCAGGGAATGTGAACAGACTCTAATTGCGGGTGAATCAGATCAGAGTGCCACCTTTTCAGGAATCGTTTCTTCCAAAACCTCATCTGATCTTGCGGTATGGAGGCTGCGGCCCCAGGTTTGCAAACTTTTGGCTCTCTGTGAGTTAGGAGCAAAGTACTTTTCTAAATAGTAATAGTGATAATGAAAAGAGTGTTATTCAGTTGTTGGATTAGACGAAATGAGAGGCGATGACCTCCGTGAGTCTGTGATAACGTTGAAACCGCCGGTGAGGCCCAGCCAGGCAGGGATGGATTCTACGAGTGATAAAAATAACATCAAGAGGAAAGACTGAGAACCTGTTTAACCACGGGAGCGCCGTGTCCGTGGTCGGTGCCAAGGACTCTCATTCCCTTTCCCTCAAAGAGCTTCACGATGGAGGCGAGTCCCTCCGGCTCCAGCCTGCAGGCACCTGCAGAGACGCAATGAGCTGAGAAAGCCGCGAGGAGGGTCAGCTCTCCCCCGGAGCCTGCCTGTGACTTCCCGTGACCAGCTAGGCAAGCGGCCTGTCAAGGAACGGTCATTCCTTTCTAATTCTTCGGTTTGCTTTTTAACTAACACCGGGTATTATAACAAGGGCACCTTGAAGTGACCTGGAAAATCGCATCCGTGTGGGTATTTGCTCACTTTGTGGGGAGGCATAGGGAAATTCAGCAAAATTCTTGAAGACCAACATAGGACATCTTTTACCTTGGCTTTTCAATGGACCTCTTCCTGGGGTTCCTCGAATATAGACCGACAGGGAAGTAATGCTTTCCGTTTCGCTATTTTTTTAAATTTTTTTTTAATATTTATTTTTGAGAGACACAGAGCACAAGTGGGGGAGGGGCAGAGAGATGGAGACACACAATCCGAAGAAGGCTCCAGGCTCTGAGCTGTCAGCACAGGGCCCGACATGGGGCTCGAACCCACAAACCGTGAGATCTTGACCCGAGCCGAAGTCGGCCGCTTAACCAACTGAGCCACCCAGGCGCCCCTTGCTATTGTTTTTTAAAGCTCAGTGGTCTCATGACATTTTAATCCGTTGAAATGCAGGCTCTAAACCCAGTTCTGGCGAAGCAAACCCACCTTGAGTTCAGGAACGTTTTATAATTGCTCGTGCTGCTACCTTGGCCCGCAGTGACTGTCCCCCAGCCGCTGCCCGTCTCCCCACTTTTGCCTCAGGAAAGCTTTCTGTTCTGCAGGAATCCCTTCCGTGGGACCTCCTCCATGGATAGTCTGCCCCCCGTTCCCCTCACTTGGGCCTCCCACGGCTTTCCTCCCCTGGGCAGTCTTAAACTTAGGTGCTGCACTTCACACATCTCGTCATGGGTCAAAATATACATGTCTGTCTCCCCCGGAAGTCTATGGCTTATTCATCTTCATGGTCTTAGCACCCGGCACAGCAGTACAGGGAGCGTCCGACATCCCCAAGTAGACGCGTGAGCAGAAACAAGGAGCTGTGCGTGGAACACGCTAGTTACTTGGCCAGAGAGGTGGTGGATGAAGGAGTCCCCCTGTGACTGTGTGTGAACTCAAGTCTGCAGCTCACAGTCTGGGAATCGCTGATCAGAACGGGTCCGGAAAAAATAAGAGGCAACACATTAATTCCTGAGGCCCCCACACAGCTGAGCGGGTTCTGTGGAAATCTCTGTCTGTGAACCTCCTAAAACAAAGCCTCCCAAAGTGGAGACTGGACAGGAGCTTCGTTGAGTCTTTAGCGAGATGCCCTCACCCCCACCTGAAAATGCCAGCACAGAATTCACAACTCTTCCCTTGTTTACAGGAGACGGCTGGCTCATGGCGGAATAATCTGGGAGCTCCCACCCAAGTTAGACCCTGGGTTTCTAAAGGGGGAGTGACCACTCCCATTTATCCAGTCATCTAGTGATACGAAGGCACTTTCTGTATTATTTTATTTAGTCTTTGCAACAACCTCATGAGACAGGTGTTATTATAATAATAACTTTGCATCCGTGAACACTGAGACTCACAGGGGCTCAGTCGCTTAACCTTTCCTGATGCAGCTGGAGCTTCAGCTTGTGTTTCTCCTTCTCCAAAGCCTACCTCTGTCGACAGGGGAGTAGCCGGTCCTGGGAAAGCGTCCAGCTTTGCTGCCTGAATTCCCCCAGGACCACTGGGGGCCTCTCGTCGGGGTGCTCAGACTCCGCAGTCTCCTCAGAGAGTTACACCGTCTGCTCTTTCTGGCCATCGTCATTATCCACTCGTGCCCTTGGTCTAGAAGGAGGGCGACTGGTCTGGAAAACAGGCGACCAGCATTTAGGATGTGCCTCGGCTGCAAGCTTGTGATACGAGCGTGGGCGCGTCTCTTAATCTTGTTCTCCAAACAGGAAAATACGCGCTGAGAACTATTCCCAGGCTCCCTTGAAGAACTAACATTCTACTTTAACATTAGTAGTCATTAAAAATAATGATCCAACTGGTTTTGCCATTTCTTTTTGTTTTACAGGAGCTTAATTTTGAAAAAATCAAATCAAAAACTAAACAGTAAACCAGAGTTGACTGTGCTGAGTGTTTACAACAAGGCTTCCCCTCGATGTTTTGTGTCACATGGCCTTTGCCACGGAACACATACAGTGTGCCTTTCTGTGAGGGTCTAGGTTAGAAAAACCCGTGGTCTCCTCCGGGCTCATTGTCGATGATGGAGTTTTGGGGTGATGGTGGGGTTTGGAGCCAATGGCCAAGAAAGAATTCTCAAAGACGTCTTTGGTGCAAAGAGGTGATTTTATTAAAGCACAGGGACAGGACCCGTGGGCAGAAAGAGCTGCACTGGGATTGCGAGGTGTGACTGGTTATGTGAGTTGGGGGAGACAAAGTCAAGACGAAGTTTCTTAAAGAGATTTCCATACTCTAAAGAAGACTCCTACATTACTGGAGACCTAGCTATTGTCACACTAAGGTTGTTTTTCCTCTAGCAAAGCATTAACATTAAGACAGTAGGGAGCTTCTGGACTTTAGGCTATTGTTAAGATTGGCTTTTTCTTCTAATTTTACTAAGATATTTGTAAACTGAAGGAGGCTCAATCGGTTTCATCATTTATTTTCTGTCCTTTCCGTTGTTCTTGGGCAGCCAGAGTGCCTGAGCAGCAACACACACATCCCACCTGGGGAGGGGGTGCTAGCCTCTGCTTTGCCCCCAGCCTTCTCCGTGCTTCCTTGTCATCAGCACCCAGCCTAGAAGAAAGACCTCGGGGTGCGCACAGTGTGGGTCACTTCCCAGGGAGCTGCCTGAAGACTTTCACAAGCAAGTGCTTTTTAGCTCCCTTTTCCCCGTCGTTTTCGGTAAAGGAATCATGTCACATTTGAGATTTTTTCCATCATTAAATGAAAATCTATGGCCTTTTTACCTCCTACCCTCACTCGTCGCCTCAGTGTGAGTCGGTACCGATGGCTACGATATCACCGTGGTTTCCCGAACCACATCTTATACTTAAGCAACATCTTAGGCTCTGAGGTGTCTCCATTATTTTTCTTTCTTGTCTTTTCAGGTTTAATCCTACAGATTTATTCTACCTTCACAAACAGGAATACCTTATGTACATTCGGCTTTCCACTGATTCTGCGTCAGGCTAAAAAAAGATACCCTCCCGTCCTCAGAATTTTGTATAATTAGTCAGCGTTTCAGGTAGCTACAGCTCGAGACCTGTTGCATCTTGTTTGTCTCAGAGCAGAATATTAATTGGATCCGTTTCCTTCACTAGCTGCCTGAGCGGATCCAGCCAGCGCCCTACATACCACGGTAGATTCTCTCACGGATCGCTTTGTTTTTAGGCACTTGTGTTGGCTCCCCCCACCCCGTGCTCCCTCTTGGATCTCTGAGTCCGCAACCCCCAGATGTGGGCTGAGAGGCACTGATGCTCGCCAGTGCAGCTCAGCACCAACCTCGAAGTGGTTTCCTCTCCCTGTCGATGTCTGGTGAAATGCGGCTGCCGTCAACCTACTCGATAGCCCTTCTGATCTTTGAGTCGGTCAAAGAAATCATTTATAAGAGGAATCGTTTCTTGTACAAAGGTTAGCACTCAGCAGATCTGTTCTGTGGAAGAATAGGGGCAATCAGGACAGCCACGTGCCCAACTGGCATTAAGCGTTATTGACAATTCTGCTTCAGTGACCCTGCCTTTTTTTTTTTTCTCGCCTATTGCCGATGTCGCAGGAGCATAATGCGATAAAGCAAGACAGACGTGTCGTCCTCCAGTTCCGGAGGTCAGAGTAGCCAGTGGGTCTCACGGGGCTAAAATCAAGATGTCAGCAAGGTGCCCTCCTTTCTGGAGGCTCCAGGAGAGAGTCTGTTTCCTTTCTTTTCCAGCTTCTAGAAATCACCTGCACTTCTGGGCTCATGGCCCCTTCCAGCTGCGGAGCCAGGAGGAACGCCAGGCTCAGTGCCTCCCCTGACGGCATCTCTCTTGTTTCTTCCTCTCCTGACTCCCGCTCCCGGTGGTAAGGATCCTTGTGATTACCTCAGGCTTGCCGGGATAATCCCGGATATTCTCAAGATATTTAACTTAATCGTGACTGTCAAGTTCCTTTTGCCATGCAAAGTCACGTATACATGGGTTCACAAATTCTGGGATTAAGGTACGGACATCTTTATGGGATTTTTTTCAGCCTGCCAAAGTCTGCCCTCTGCTTGAGACAGGAAAACTCAAGGGACTTCATAAGAGAAAAAACTAGTTTTTTTTTTCCTTTTCTTTTTTTCCTGCTTCTGTTCTTGCTGGGAGCTGCAACCCCACCCCACTCTACAGACCTGTCATAATGCAAGTAGCAGATGTCTTCCTTGTAAGGGACAGGAGTTAGTATTACTCCAGAACAGGCGACATCTTAGGGAGGACCAGGTGAGAATGAGGCCGTCATACGTGTGTTCTAGACCATTGGTACTGGACATCTTGATGCCACGACCCCTTGGCTCCAATGACTAACACCTGAGCCCTCATCCTTCTTCTCACCAGTTCCAGATGCCGGAGAGGACACAGACACTGGACCAATGTCCTCAGTAAAGACCCCCAGACCCCAAACAAAGACAAGACTCCTTCCTTTCCTTTCTGACTTTCCCAGACAACCATCTGTACCTGCTGTCTCTCTCCATCTTTAGTAATCCCTGCTTTCACCTCCTGCTGGCTCGTGTCTGGTTTCCATCCTGGGTGAAACCAACGACCCTTTTGGCTGGTCCTGTGGGCACTTTGGGTCCTCAGACAAGCCCGTCGGCATCATGTTCCCCAAGGCTTCATGTCTCCCACATGCATGTGTTCTCATCCCAAGGCCCCTAGAAGCCACCACCCAGTATAGCATCAGGTCCAGCATCTCACCTCGCTGTCAAAAGTCCCAAATCTCATCATCTAAATCAGGTCCGAGTGAGGCTTTTGGTCTGATCCACCCTGAACCAAAGTTCCTCTCCAAGTGAATCCGTGAAGCCCAAGAAACTCAAGAAATTGCTTCTGAAATACAATGTTGAAACAGGCATGGGACCACAATTATAGCGAGTAGACAAAGAAGGCAAAAAGGAACCCCGCCAGTCCCAAGCAATTCCCAAACCCAACTGGGCATGCTCCATTGGGTTTCAAAACCCGTGAAGAGTCCTTCTGCTGGGCTGGCTGAGAGACATCCTTCCAAGAAACAACGAATCAACACCAAAGCACAGCCTGTACGGAAAGCTCCATCAGGGTCAAATCCAGGTTACCTAAGTCTAAGCCGGGGACGCTCAGATCAGTGATGGGGTAGAACCCCTGTGTGTAGCCTGGAGAGAATTCTCTGCAGGCCTCAGGCTGGAAAGGCCGGGACCATTTCAAATCCATCCCCTTGAGATCTAGAGGCAGGTAGGGCGATGTTTCCTACAAAATAAGATGAATATTTGCAGGGAAACTTTACATAAACATTAATCTTCTAGAGTTTGATACTTCCCGCAGAGTGAAAAAGTCTTCTTCCAGACATCAGAGAATACATTACGCTCCCCTAAGAGAAAACGAAGCTCCTGTCTGTTCTGAGTTAATAGTGAAGCCAAATAAATCACGTTTCCTAGCTTTACATCGGTTTCAATGTTGGGCGCCACATAAGTCATGTAAGAAGGACATTGGTTTCCCATTTGTACTCAGAAAAAAACAGATGCAAAAACGGAGAATATGTATTAAAGCCAAACTGGAAATATAATTTATAATCTAATCCACTATTTTAATGCCTGAGAAATCACTTTGGTTCATGCCTAAGGAACCTGAAAACTTGTGGAAGGATTTTCATTTTTAAGAAAGTGGACTATGAGTGCCAGAAGCTAAGCGATGCCCGTAAGACTGTGTCTCTAAGGATCTCCTTTGCACCTCTGTGATTGTGTACAGACGTTCTAGAATGTAGCTCTGCAAGTCTTTGGTGACCGTATGTATAATTAAGGGAGAGAACGTGGGAGAAATCACAGTGCACGCTGCATCCCTTGCCCCATACGCTACAAAGGCAGGCTCTTAGAAAGGGAGAGGAACGGTGCCACCAGTGTGTTCCCACAAACGTTGACGGGCATTCGTCTGAGCCTAAGCTTAGGTAGCGATTGGCAGTGAGGCCAGAATTCGGTTCTTGTGCATTCCTTCTCTGCCTGCATGCACTAAGGAAAAGCTATACGTCTTGGTAACCTTGTCTGTATGGTCTTCCTTGTGGTACAGTGGTCTGAGTCCAATGCGTTGGTGACGTCATATTTTCTACAAACACCTAGAAACACGCACACGTGCACATAAACACATCCTGATAATCTCCAGCAAGTTCTCTGTGGTTAGCCCAGGGTGGGGCCACATGCCGCTCCAGCCCTCTCCCCACCCAGGAAGAGCCCTCCATCTAGGGTGCCACCAGGGCCTGGAGATGGGATGACAGACCTACCTGCATGGACCCCTCCTTCCCCGGGACAGCCGTGCCTCCGCCTGCATCAGGCCGCACCCTTTCCATCCTAGGCGGACGGCAGCCTGGTGTGCACATGCCGCCGATTCCCCCACGCGCTGGGACTGAACATGACTTAGGATAACCTTTGGGCTATATTTTGGTATTGTGCCAAGCGCTTCATAAACACTACCTTGTAGAGTCCTCACAGCTGTCTATGTGGGTGTCACCATCGTGCTTTAATAGATGTGGGGAGGGGAAGTGACTTGCTCAGAAGAACGACCCTGGATCTGATAGCAAGGACGTGGGAAGGAATCCTGAAAGCTTATCGCACCTCCACCTGCATCTCCACCTGCAAATTGCTGGAGTAACACAAGACCCATGGACACCCGTCCTATTAGCATAACAGAGCAGCAAATCAGACAAGACCATCCCTGCAGATGGGGTGCTCGAACTCACTTGGGAAACACTGGCATCCAGAGGAGCTGAGTGCCGCGCCCGCCTCACGTAATTGCTCTGAGGATTCCGAGGAGGGGTGTAGAGCCCACGTTCTCTGAGGTGCGTCAGGCGCAAGCGGTATCCAGCAAACGTTCATCCTCGAAGCTCTAATTGGGAGGACAGGTGACCACTGACCACCAGCGTGCCCGACGCAGTTCTTCGGCCACCCTCCGCCACGTGCACAAATACCCTTCGTGAAATACGCATTCCCCTCCACCCGCTTTTGAGGGGGAGGAAGAGGCGCATTCCTGTCGCAAAGGGGGCGGCTGGCACACGTCCGCAATAGCCAGAGTTTGCAGAAGAGTAACAGTGGGGCCCATCGCCGCTGGGCCAACTCCCCGAGGTGGTCCCCCTGACAGGTTACAGAGTCACACAAATTCCACATGCCGTCTCAGAGCCAGCCAGGGGCAGAATAAACGCTGATTTGTGTTTGTGATGGTGACATTCAGCAGTCCAAAAATTGTAGGGTTGTTTGCAGAGGTGGACTATTATAAGATAATTGCACCCAGCTTTGTATAAACATAAAAGAAAGTCATCGTGTTGTGGATGGTTGAAAGAAAAGGTTTCCTTAAAAGAATGGAGCAAATCAGACTCTGTTTCAGACCAAAAAAAAAAAAAAAAAAAAAAGTCTTCAAAGGCTATCAGGAAATTCAAGGAATTTTAAAAAGAGAATCTCACTCAAAGAATTCTCTAAAATTTCCTAAACTTAAAAGCATTATTTTTCTTCAGACATCTAATTGAGATTACAACCCTACAATAAACCTCCCACCAAGAAATAATAGCAGATCATTTGCATTATAGATGTTCTGTGCTTGCCCCATTTAAATACAATTATTGACCTTGTCCCCACAGTCAGGATGCCAGCGTTCCATAGCAACAGGAAAGAGAGGTCACAATAATGATTTCCAAGGCAAGTTTTGGCCCTTAAGGGGGGTTCGCTATTATGTTTAGAGGCCGTGTCACCTGAGAAGCAGTGAGTAATGAACAGATTTCTTCTCGAGCTTATTTTTATTTTCTTTCTAGTCACTGAGGCAGCACAGAGGTTCCCGTTAAGATGCCTTCGGGCATCACGAATTGCATCAGTCTGCCCAGAGTGCGCGTGCGGACGGAATGGGAGGCTTTTGGTCTTTGAGGTGTTTGAGTTCCATTAATCCCAGAGACAGTGTATGGAGAGAGATTTTAGGGCTTTGCTTCTGTGATCAGTAGACGCCGTTTGCCACCCAGGTCAGCCTGTCTCAACCCGCCAGTTCACCCATCTCTGCTCAGTGAATGGGGAACAACCACGCTCTTAGCGCTACTGGGAGGGTCACAGACGACGGGAGCCCTTCGGGAGCCCATCGCCCCAGTGCCTGAAACGGCCTGGGAAGTCAGCAAACGCGGCCGTCCCTATTACTGGTCCACACTTACCTTAATTATCTCCGTGCTTGGTGTGCGCCACATTTTTAGGAAGTGTGAGAATGTAGGAGCATTTTAAAATATAAAATGCGAATGCATTACTTTAACAATTCTCCTTGGCTCACATAGCTTGACACTTACTATTTTCCGAATTTTAAAGTTGAACGAAACATATTACCAAGTTTTTATGTATCTCGTAGGAATGATCTATATTATTACGCTATTGGTATCGATATACATAATACATATGCTCACATGTATGTATGTATATAAATTTAGTCATTCTAGAGATCTTGGCATATACATTGATGTTGGATTCTTCAACATCATTTGTTCTGAAACGCAAATATATGACATAAATAAAACCACAGTATCAAAAGATATCATCTTAGCAAATACGGAGCTTAGAGTAAAACTGTCTCTTGTAGGCTAAAGTCAATGCATTCCCAGTGGTTGAACTCAAGAATCTGCAAATTCAACAGTTGTTACAGTCCCTTCTAGGTTACGGATTCCCCTTAAATCAATATCTCGTTTTCACTATTAAATGTATTCAGAAAAAGGAGAACATGGAATCAGTTTCTCTGGCTAACGTATCACATACGATACACCCACGTACGGAGGATTGGAGGAGGGCCAAAGAGGGACCTCGGGCTTCTAGGGCTTTCCCTGGAAGCTGGGGAAGGGACATCCATTTCTACTTGACAACTGAGTAAGAATTTTTGTAAGGTCTATTCTCTTTTTTAAAAGCCCGTAATATCAAGCATACTTCAATAATAATTTTTTTAAAAAAGAAAAAAATTTGAGGAGACCAAGGAATTTCTTAAAAAATTACAATATATAATTTCTAATTTGTAATCTATCTTGAATTTCCAAAATATATATTAGAAATCTATGCCATTTACATCTTTACAAAACAGCCCTTGACGCCCTCACTTACACAGTCAGAATTATTTACTCCCTGTGAGGGGCCAAAGTCACAACATCCTAAGGATGTGTGGGCAAATGAATTCTTTTGTCTTGAATTTCTTCTCGACTGCATATAAGAGAAAAATAGATGTTAATGAAACCAAAGGAAAACCTTATTTTCTATGTGATCTAACACATCAAAAGAAACCCTGACTTCTAAGCAATACCTGTCTTCTAAAAAAATGGATTGTTTACAGTTCTCGAACTTAAAAAAGTTACACAATATGTACATATGCACGCAGCCCTATTTCTCCAAGATGTTTCTCCTGCTGGCTGGCCGGTCCTCTTTTGTTTTATCATTCAAGGCCTAGCCCTGATTTCTGAGGTTACATGACAGCGTTGCTATGGGAACAGTGGCTTTCTGTGTCCCTGAGGGAACAAAGGGTGATTTCCACGTGAGGATTTCAGAGCGGGCTTGGTTCCCTGGTGGTAAATGGTGGTGGTCACCAGCATATTCAATATTATCGGCAAAATTCCATTCATATTGTACACATTGTCTTTCCAGCAAACCCTTCTTTGGGCACCTGGCGTTGCAACAGCCCTGGGACACAAACAGGAGGTTTTGTAGGGTCGGGAAGGCTCATCAGAAGCAGGTAGCAGGATTTCAAATCCTGGCTTTTGTCTTTGGAATCCCAAGGCATAGCTGTTCTGGGAGAATTCAGATTCTGCTGTCACTTTTTTGTTTTTTGTTTTTTTAAATCTCGGTACCCATATGACTAATTTTAAAGTAGATTAAGAGTTGATCAGAGAGTCCTCTGGCTTTCCCAATCCCGCCCACAGCCAGTTGGCTAAACTCAAGTACAGTAAAACCTTGGATTGTGAGTAACCTGTTCGGTGAGGGTTTGGCAAGACGAGCAAACATTTCTAATAAATTTTAACTTGATAAACACACGATGTCTTGCAATACAAGTAGTACGTGACGCCAGATGTCCCATGATCACAACTGAGCCAATGGTTCTTGAAATTCACTCTGATATACGAGTTCTTTGGATTACAACCATGTTTCGGGAATGGATTATGCTCGCGAACTGAGGTTTTATTGTACTTGATTTATATGCGTAGACAACCTTATTGAAAAAGCCAGAAAAATTCAAAATTTTTATTAAAACAACATTGTAGTGATTGAAGTTATAGCTGTTATATCAAACAAGTTCTCTCACTCAAGTAACTGTATAATTGTTTATGGATATAATGTGCTTATTCAACACATTCTTTTACTTGTTTATTCTTAAAATATTTTAACTTGTTTTCCTTACAATGTTCATGCTATAAAGTATACAAATCATTAAGCGTACAGCAGTCTTCCCGATCAGTGGGGGATATGTTCCAAGACCCCCAGTGGATGCCTGGAATCAAGTACCAAACCCTACATATACCATGTTTTTCCATCTACATACGCACCTATGGTAAATTTTAACTTCCAAATTAGGCACAGTAAGGGATTAACAACCACAATAATAAAATAGAACAATTATAACCATATATTGTAATAAAAGTATGTGAATGTGGTCTTTCTCTCTCAAAATATATCTTGTGCTGTGCTCACCCTTCTTGTGATGATGGGAGGTGATAAAATCCCTATGTGACAAGGTGAAACGAGATGAGTGATGTAGACAGCGTGATGCAGGGTGAAGCTACTGCTAACCTTCTAGAACAGTTGTTAGAAGGAGGATCATCTGCTTCCTCACCGAAGTTCACCACCTCAGTAACTGAAACCAGGTAACCAAAACCTTGCAAAACAAAACCACGGGTAAGGGGGACTACTGTAGAGTCCATCTCTTTTTTTAAAAATGTCTTTATTTTTGAGAGAGGGAGCAAGCATGAGTGAGGGAAGAGCTGACAGAGAGAATCCCGAGCAAGCTCTGCACTGATGAGTGGGACATAGGGCTCAAACCCATGAACATGAGATCATGATCTGAGCTGAAACCAGGAATTGGACACTCAACCGGCTGAGCCACCCAAGTGTCCCTCCGACACTTTTTTTTAACAAGTGCACATATAACCATCCAGATCAAATGATAGAGTATCATCAACAGCCAGAGCCTTCAAATCATTGCTTTTTAGAAGGTAACCACTGTCCTGACAGCTACCTTTATGCGTTTATTTTACCAGTAGTTTATGTATATAGAACATACAGTGTCACACAGCACGTACTCTTTTGTGTATAACTGTAGCATGTCAGATGGGTGTGCGTACATACTTTGTTAGGTCTGAATTCCACTGTGTGAAGACACGACCCAAATTATTTCACATTAGACGGGTAAGGGACATTTGAGCTGGTTCCAGTTTGGGGCCCTTGTGATAAAGCTGCAATAAACTTTCTCATAAATATCTTTTTTTTGTGGATACCTGCACTCTTTTCTCTTGGGTAACATAGTTACGTTCACTTATTCTAATTGTTTATCTGTATAGTCTACAGAATTTTCTACCCACACGAGCATGCTGCCTGTGCAAAACGATAGTGTTATTTCTTTATTTCCAGTTCTCATGACTTTTATTTCTTTTGCTTGACTTATTGCATTGGACAGGGGTCGTGGTCTGTTACTGAATGGAAATTGTTATAACAGACACTCATTCTGAAGCAGAAAGCTTTCAAGTTTTTGTTATCAAGCGTGATATTCTCTGTAGGTTGTTTTGTGTGTGTGTGTTTGTGTGTGTGTGCGTGTGTGTGTGTGTAGACATCCTCTTGCATATAAAGGAAATCTCCCCTCTACTCATAGTTTGCTAAGAGTTTTATCATGAATGAGTGCTGAAAATAACAAGTGCCTCCTTTGCATTCTACTGATGATCTCACGTGATTTTTCTTCTTTCATATGTTAAGATGATAAATTACACAATCACAGAATAAGCCTAATGTGGTTGCAACGGGCTATTCCTTTTATATTGGTTTGACTTGCTAAAATTTTCTTAGGATTTTGCACCTGTGTTTATGAATATGATCTGCCTTCACTTTCGCTTTCCTGTTAGACTGTGGGAGTGAAGTCACGCTGGCCTCACAGAGTCCAAAGTGCTTCCAGTGTCCCATTGTCCAGTTTGTGGGAGATTAGTATGAGTTCTTCCTTAAGTATTTTTAGTGACTTAATACTGTTAGTCCTCTGAGACCTGAGTTTTCTTGCTGGGGATGGTTTAATTTATGGATTCCATTCCATTCATAGAAACGAGGCGGCGGAGATTTTCTGTGTCTTCTTATTTTCATTCTAGAAAATTGTGTTTGTAAGGAATTGTTCATGTCCTCTTAAATCTCAAATGTATTTGCAAAACATTGTTCAAGGTACCCAGTGCCCAGAGCTGGGGACTGTGTTACCTTCCGGATGTAAGTTAAGGATCTTGAGATGGAGAGGTTATCGTGGGCTATCTGGGAGGGCCCGGTGCAATCAGAGGCATCCTTTAAGGGCGAAGGGGGTAGCTGGAGGGGCGAGCTGTGGCGGCAGGGGCGGAGGCCAGAACGCCATGAGTCCAAAGGTAGGACACGGCCCCGGGAGTGCTGTGAGCTGGAGAAAATAAGGGTGCTTCTCCGGAGACCCCAGAAGGAGCACATGCCTGCCAACACCTCCGTTCTCGTCCCCCCCCCCCCAGGACACATCTCCGTCTGCGGACCCGAAGGTCATAAATCTGCGGTGTTCGGGCCGCTCCCTGTGTTTGTGGCAATTTGTTTCCCCAGCAACGAGAAATGCAAACAACCGGCCGTCGTTTGTGATGTTGTGAAATTCTGCGGGGACGCCGCATCTTTTCCTTCCTCATGTTATGTGTTTACACTTTGTTCCATTTGTTTCTTGATCGGTTTTGCTAAGTTTTGCCCCTTTTATCAGTTGATTCAAAGAACCAGGGTTGGGATTTATTGATTTCCTGTACTGTCCACTTTATAGTTCTTTGGTAACTGCTTTCATGTTTAATATTTCCTCACTTCCAATCTGTCGGGCTTTAGTCGGATTTTCTTTTCCCGTCTTCTAATATAGGCTACTCACCCCTTTGACTTTCAACCCAGTCGTACATCCAAAGAAACACAAACATACAGGTACCGAAGGGTACGTGTGAGAATGTGTATAGGAGTCTCGGTGCAATCGCCCAAACAGGAAGTAACCTAAACGCCCATCGGTGGCCTCGTGTATTAAACTAAGGAGTTAGACTCTTATCCTGAAAGACAGTGGGGTAGGGTAGGCGGGGCTCTGACTGGTTTTCAGCACATGAATGACATTATCAGCAGGTGTTTTTGAAAGATCTTCTCCAGCACAGTTTGGAGAGGAATTGGAGAGGGCCAGGCTGGGTGAGTCTGAGCCGAGTGGAAGTCTGTTTAAGAGCCTAGGAGACAGAGGCAGAGGGAGTGATGAGGACGGGAAGGTGAGAGCAGTAATATGAATATTAATGAGATGAAATCTGTGGCTCAGGGTTGAATCCAGGGTGAGTGACGGCCACAGTCTGGGCTGTTTCTGAGGCTGAAGCATCTGTCTTTTCCCTCTCCCTTTGCCTCACACCCTTGAAAGCTTGCTTCCCGAACCTTCTCCGTAGGTGACCTGTGGATAGCCAGCTCCAAGGACTGTCTGCTTCCCTGGGCCATCTTCTGTCTCTTCAGTGTCTCTTCTCAACCTTCGTTCCAGTTGTTGGGTTTTCAGAGGATAATTCTAGGCTTTTTCTGTTTCTGTCTACACTCCACCCCTAAGTGCACCACCTTCGTGAGTGTAAGTACCATATACACGCTAATGTCTCACAAATCTGTAGTAATCCAACTCTCTTCCCTCAACTACAGAGCCTGACCCCCCCACCCACCCCCACACACAGTCCCCCATATCCAACCAGAGGTCCTAAAGTCACTGCATGCCCTGTGCAGAGAGCTTTGCAGTCCCTTATCTACCCCATCCCTTTTCTTTCTCATACATCTTTGGCTCAGAAGATTAGGTTATTGTCTATTCAGTTACTTAAACCAAACCTGGGTCCATTTTCTCTCTCATTTTAGCCCTTTGTTTAAAAGCTTCAAATTGGGGCGCCTGGGTGGCTCAGTCGTTTGGGCGGCTGACTTCGGCTCAGGTCATGATCTCACGGTCTGTGATTTTGAGCCCCTCGTCGGGCTCTGTGCTGACGGCTCGGAGCCTGGAGCCTGCTTCCGATCCTGTGTCTCCCTCTCTCTCTGCCCTTCCCCTGTTCACGCTGTGCCTCTCGGTCTCTCAAAAATAAATAAACATTAAAAAAAATTTAAAAAAAGCTTCAAATTATACCAAAAAGGTGGGGGGGGAAGCAATCCTTATCAAGGTCTGCAAAACCTTCAGACCTGACCATACCATCCACCTCTCAGAACCCATGTCCTGCTCTCTCTGGGTATTCAGTAGGCTCCGGACCCCATGGGTCCCTCTCTGCTCCCCAGGTGAGCCACAGCCTCTCCTGCCTCAGGCTACTGCCGTGAAAGCTCTTCCCCTGGTTCTCATCCAACCGGACCCTCCCTGGCCCTTCTCTCCAGGGGTGCCGCTCTCCTCCCCCTTTATTCCTCATCCCGGCGCTGAGGCTACCTGACTCTTGACGCTCACCGTGGGCTGGAATGACGCTTGCATTTTCTGTTTCCTGATACATCCCCCACTGGGCTCCAGGAAGACGGGGAGCACACCTTTGTCTTCCCCCAGAGCGAGACTAGCTTGCTTGATTCGGGCAGGGAAATGTTCAGAACCGTCTTTACTGAGTTGAAAGGCGATGTTAAGGATGATTTTCTCTGCCTGTGGATGGAGAGGTTTCTGTATTCCTCGCTGCACTTTGCTATATAAACCAACTTGAGCTGTATTTATCATTTATTACTTTTATGATCATAAAAACAAATGCAACATAAAAAAGACATTTATGATGTGGAATAATATCATTAGAAACTTGTTTGGTGCACAGAAGGTTTTATCGTTGCCTAATTGGAAAGCTCCGGCCACTCAGAATCACTCACAACACTCTGTTTAGTTGGCTTTCCTATCTGGGTTTTGTCAGGGAGACTATGGCTTCTATGCATCCGGCGTGTGTAATGATGCGTGTGTAACAATGTGTAAGTGTGTAAGGAGGAAGGGAGAGCCCGCACTTGTAGCTGCTTTTTAGTCTTGGGTCTAAATCAAGGGTTTTAATTGCTAATAGTTGTTCTTTTTTTCTCATTCCCCCTTGATTTTCAGAATGAGGTGTTTTTTTTTTTTTTGTTTTGTTTTGTTTTGTTTTGTTTTGTTTTGCATCTGTGCCACGAAATTTCAAATCGGCTTAAAGGGCATGTGGTTGGCTAGAGCTGCCTTTCTGCCCAGAGGGTGTAAGCTTTTTCTTAGGCAGACCTCCCCACTGACTTCCCAAAATAACGTGAGTCAATGTGGTTGAACATGTTTTCGGTCCCAACAGATTTGTTTATGTGGATTCATAAGTGGGTCACATCTACACGGTTATTTTATTCCAGAGCAATTGGCAACGAGCCGTTCTTTTGACAGCTGTATGATATTCCCGAATGAAAAGTGTCTCGGGCTGGTGAAAGCCCTGCTCATGTCTGTTGGACACTGACTTAGTGTTAAGGACGAATGCACTTTTACAAGTCAATTGTCACTGTGCTGTTTCACAGGTAAGGGAATTAAGACCTGGGGGCGAAATTGCTCATGTGTGGGCTCGGGGTTGGTATTAGGAACACACCGGCTCTCTTTCCCTTCTCACGGCTATGTGGGCCTCCCTTCCTCTCCCATCAGTGTCCCCCAGGCTTCGCCCCTAACGTAGGAAGGAAATAAAAATAAGGCCAAACCAGTGTGGTGACTCATTTGTAAGCCGAGCACAATTTGACTGCAATATTGCACAGCACATGAAGCTGATTTTGAGACAGCTTACTTTTTCCCCTGCGGAATCGCATGATAAAGTCACTTTCTGGAGGAAATACAGATGCTCCAAAATAGACCAGAAACCACTTTCCCTGTTCCGATTGCCCACTTGGAGCTTCGCGAGTGAAGAAGCACTGTACTACAATTCTTCCTTTCACACTTCCTCCACCTAGAAATACCACATGAGTCAGAATCATGAGGGTGGCTTCAGCCACAGCCTTCTTTCTCATGGCTCGAGAATGTGCTGTTACTGGAAAACACGCTGATAAACTCCAGAGGTAAATACTTAGAATATATTTTTATGTAACAAAACAGAACATGATGGTAATCACCCTCTCAAAGTCGACCTAGTCTGACAGTGTGACCAGGCGGGATTCACAAATTCTGCCTTATATGCATGTACTTCTGTTTTATTTTAAAATTTTTTTATTGTTTATTTATTTTTGAGAGAGACAGAACACAAACAGAGGAGGGACAGAGAAAGAAGGAGACACAGAATCCGAAGCAGTCTCCAGGCTCTGAGCTGTCAGCACAGAGCCCGGCTCAGAGCCCGATGTGGGGCTCGAACCCATGAACTGCGAGATCATGACCTGAGCCCAAGTTGGGCGCTTAACCGACTGAGCCCCCCAGGCGCCCCTGTTCACATACTCTAACAAGACACAAGATAGCTCACACTTGACCCAGTTGCTTAGGCAGGTCTTGATAGAGCAAGACAGGGCAAAGCAGTGGAACCGTGCAGAACGCAGCCCCAGGGGTCAGCCCACTGATGGTTTCTGTGACGCAGAAGAGAATCCATAGTACATGCTCTGACTCTTTGAAAATAAGATATAATCCATTTCCAGCCCTAACGGGGACAGGGACAATAATGTTCATCTATTATTTGATCGTCCATGCCTTGAGATATGAACGGGATGCCTAAGAATCCTGAGCTCTGGAATAAATGATTTCATGAGGCAGGAGAATTCACGCTGTGGTCTTACGTAATTATCTCTTCCGTGATGGAAGTGTTCTGGAGGGTAATCCATTCCTCGGCAAGAAAATGGACCCTGGAGTTGACCAGAAAGATTAGCCTCCTCATCTACACAAACAAACAGGGAGCTGAAAGCCCTAATAACAGGTTTAGAGGAGCAGGGTTCACGGGTGGGGGCACCAGAGAGATGCCATGACCTCAGGCAAGTCACTCAGCTTCTCCAGGCTCTAATTTACCCACACGAAAATGAGGATAATGATACCTGTGCTGACACTGCCGTTGTTGTAAGACCCAATGAGATGCATTCTGTGAAAGCGCTTTGAAAATGATAAATCACAACCAACTGTAAGATACTATTTACCTCTGTTGCAGTGACTTCCATTCATGGAACTTGGTGCAGAAAATAGTTTTTCCAACAGAAATCGATCAAGAACAATTAGTCCTTGAAATGTACTAACGTAGAGTTTATTTGTATGCTCTTCCAAGTCCTCAGGTAGAAATGACTTGAAATTTATTTGTGTAGACTTTGTTTGCATTACATCGTTAGAAACAGCGTTCAGTTTCCAAAACAACAGAGATCTACTCTGCTTATAACATAATAATTGTGTTTCTGGGAAAGCGGATACATCCTGCTAAAGATTCTTTTATAAACTGTTGTTTTCCATGAGAAAAGTAGGGGGTATAAAACTTAGACTGTATCAGACCTACCATTGCAAATTCGCTTTTGTCAGAGGCCGTTCTGGTAACCAGCTGACTCTGTCTTTAAAGAGGTACATCCGAGCCTGAGTGTCACTGAGCAAATCGCACATTCAATCGCATCTGTGCTTTGCTCGTGAGGGGTGGCCTTTTCTCTTCTCTCACCACTAATGCACTCATTCATACGGTGCGTTTTTATACGTCCTAAACACGCCGTCACTCATTGTTATGATATTTAATGCACGAAGTTACTCAACGTGTCTATATCACCAGACAGTGACAACCGAGAACAAACAATTTCTGGCTTCCAGAGCAAATTCCATTTCCAGAATAATGTACCGTATTTACATCCAATTAAAATAATACAACCTCTTGTTGTAGAATTAATATCTGTATTACTTTTACTCCAGTTTTTTAAATAAAATTGAACCCCTCAAAATGCATCTGTGGGTTAGGCTGAAGAGTAACAATAGTAATGATGACAATAACAGTATATCAGCGCCTACGTACCGAGTATCATGGCAGTGCTTCAGTGTCATCCCAATGTCATTGGATGTTGCCGTGCTTCATAGTGGGAGAGTATACCAGGTGGGCACTTTCCACTGGTGCACTAGTGACTGCGTTTCTTGGGCCACAGAATGGTAGCCATAAACCAGGGATCCAAATATTTTTTTTATTTTTTTAACATTTTTATTTATTGTTGAAAGACAGAGAGAGACAGAACATGAGCATGGGAGGGGCAGAGAGAGGGAGAGACACAGAATCTGAAGGAGGCTCAGGCTCTGAGCTGTCAGCACAGAGCCCAACGTGGGGCTTGAACTCAGAAACTGTGAGATCGTGACCTCAGCTGAAGTCGGACGCTTAACCAACTAAGCCACCCAGGTGCCTCCAGGATCAAAATATTTATAGCACCACCTCTCACTTTTGAGTGCTTACTGTATGCCAGACTTGCTAAATGCTTTATATGTAGTTGTCTTTTTCAGTCTGCACAATAAAGACTGATAGGTGCTATCGCACTCACTTTATAGATAAGAAAATTGAGCCTAAGGTGCATTAAGTATCTTCTCTTGAATATTATAGCCAGAAATTTATCAAGTAATAATTTTACATTTGTAATGTTTATTTATTTTTGAGAGAGAAAGAGAGAGAGAGACAGAGAGAGAGAGAGAGATGGGGAGGGACAGAAAGAGAGGGGACACAGAATCTGAAGCAGGTTCCAGGGTCCCAACTGTCAGCACAGAGCCTGACGTGGGGCTCAAATTCATGAACCGCAAGATCATGACTTGAGCCAAGTCAGATGCTTAACCAACTGAGCCACTCAGGCACCCCTGTCAAGTCATAATTTTAACCCAGGTAGATACGACTTCAAGGTTTAAACTCTTGACCATGGCTTCGTTTAATGTGAACAGAAGAGTCATTGCAAATAATTTTGTGTGCCCCAACAGAGCCCAAGTTTCTATTTCTGTGAAACTTAGACCCATTATAAAGTAAGGTATACATTATAAAGCAAACAAACCAGCTACCCTACCAGACCTAGAGCCATGCTCAGTTTGTCATCATACAATCTGCTTCCACGGAATGTGTATGAACTGGTACAACGCTCGAGCTGCCTGGCCTCTTTAAGAGCTCCTTAGCCTACAGAGAACCTGCATCTTCTTTTATCAGACGGAGAGCTAGAGTGATAGGAACAGTGTCCAGACATATCTGGGATCTTGGAAACAAAACTGTTTTCCGGACTTCTTATTTTTCATTTGTGTCTTGACGTGAAGGCACTTGTGGGTGAAGGAGAGCACCCCCAACCTCCCACTGGCTCCTCGAATTGGAATTGGAGAGACAAAGCGCTTCTCTCTGCCACAGCCAGGAAAAGACGGAACCTGATCGACTGCTCTATAACTGACATTGAATTAGTCTAGATCGAATAACTGTGGAGCAGATAAATTCATTCGGTTAATAGTCATCCGCCTGGCAACGTATTTATCCTGAAAGGCTCATTGGGAAGCCTCACTGCTTAAAAGTTGATCGTGATGGAGATTAATTTGAAATATTTTAATACCGACATGAGCAATCGCCCTTGACACTTTAAAAATGTTCCAAACTAATTCATTACAGCCATATTCCTGTATTTGTGGGTCATAAACTCTGCGCCCTGATTTATCACGATGTGAAGCTCTTGACACATAATATCTCATTTAGTTCTTGCAACACCTAAAAATGTAGGTGCTGATATTATCCCCAATCAATAGATATAGAAGTTGAAGCTTAGATACATCACTTGCCTAAGGATAAAAAAAATGGATTCCGAACAAGGCAGTCGAAGTTCAGAACTCTGTTGTTGTGTTCTGAAGTGTAGACTTTGGGACCTGTGTTGTTCATTTATTTGCATGTCATGGAGTATACCAACCCGTCGTTGGCTTTCAGGATGAATACTTTTGCTGTCTGCAGCATTCTGTTGCTCACGTCCACGTAGAAGTGAGTGGTGGCTGTCCATTCAAGTTGGAGTCCGTGAGTTCTGTGAGGGAACATCAGTGGCATCTCCTGCTTCTATGGGTACACAGCAGCGCTGACACCGTAACCTTGGCATATTCTTTCAAATGACTTCCAAAGCCTAATATCAAGAAATAAAATTTCTGGAGGACTGCCCGAAGGATATACAGTTCATACATTCTTCTTGTCTAGACCTAATCACAGGATCAAACCAGAGTGGCTACAGACTGTGAGCCTAGACTTTATCCATTTGGCCCCGCAGCCCCAATTCCCTGACTATTGTGGATACTATGTTCTCAGAGTACATTAAGGGACGCTCTACGAAAACTCATGACTGCATTTATTGTTGGTGTGCCGTGCAGGGTTTTCACCTCATCACTCAGTATTTTCCCTACAAATACTCAAGGGGAAATTACACATCGATACCGCAGTGCCCAGCGGAAAAGTCGAAAACAACAAAAAGGTTCCTTTGAAGACCTAACATGGTTTGTGGATTATTTATAGATAATGCAAATTCTCTAAATGCTTCATTTCCCACCTTTTCCTCTGGCCACTTGGCAGCAACTTCAATTCCGGAATGATGTGTGGCATGAACTTTCATGTGTGTGTTGCCCTTTGAATCTCTTTTTACCGTTCTGCCTCGACTGGCCATTTTTCTTGGTTTTCTACCTACAGCTGAGTCCTGCTCAACCCCCAGCACTGATTCACTACAAAGTCCTGATCATGGACCTTCTTTGTCTGGAGCCGGTCATGTCCTTCGCTGACCTGGTGCAAAATGAGAATGTGGAGCTGAGAGGGGGCGAGGATCAGGCTCTCCTTCTCACAGGCCCGCCGCCCCAGCCCATAGAGGGCACCAGATTGTGGGGGACAAATCCGGAGATGGACCCTCCAGGGCCTGTGTGACTGTCCTGCCCCATTCCCACGAAGCCGGCCCTGCTCTAGCCAGCACCACCCCTCCACCAGTTCTCCTGGACTAATTCTCATTCTTGCTTCTCTTGTCCAACCTGCCTGGAATTCATGGCTAAACACTTCATTCTATAGTGATTAAGTCAGGCAGCCCAGCTCCTGCCCCTCCCATGACCAGCTTGGGGACACCCACTGATTTCTGGTCATCCAAGGCAGGGGAAAATCAAATACCTTTCACCTGCAGGTGCCTTGTCCTTTCTCTTCAAATTATCAGGATTTGGTACAGAGAGGTGTCGTTGGCATGTCCGCGCAAACTTTCGGCATCCTGAGATTGTAACTCAAAAAAGTTGGCTGTGGGATCGCTATCTCCTCTCCTATCTGGGCTTCAGTTTCCTCATACGGAATGAGTTTTGCCCTTTCCAGATTGAAGGTTATGGGCTTTCTGGTGGAGGAAAGGAAAGCAAAATAGGAGGTGAACAGCTCATTTTCTGTCATCTGTTCTCTGCCAGTGATCCGTTAATACCACACCATACACCTGAAGTGGAACTCGTATCCTTCTTCCTGCCCCAAACACGGCTAAGAAAGCCGTGTCTGCCTTTCTTAGCAGCACGAGGGACCCCAAACCTGTTGCAGGCTTCAGTTCCCCCGCTGTTGTTCTTAAGCTTCCATCTTCGCTCTGGCCGTGGCTCTTGGTCTCCTGCCGAGTTCTCATGTCCCGGTCATGGCCGTTGCCACGTGTTAGGGGTTGTTGGGAAGCCATTGTAGCCCCTGCTGATTATCCCATCGACCCCATCTGTCCTCATCGAAATCTTCTGCGATCACGTTGCTCAACTGGTGCTCTCAGATACAGACCTGAGAGGTGTACGGCCCAGGCGTAGGAGCGGGTGCTCTGGACTGAATGTGTCCCCTCACAATCCCTATGGTGCAGACGAACCCCTGGTGTGATGCTGGTCATTGTATCATGAGGGTGGGGCTCTTCTGATGGGATCAGTGCCCTTGTAAAAGGGACCCCAGAGAGCCCCCTCACTCCTTCCCACCATGTGAGGAAGCAGGGTCTCACCAGGCACCTCATCAGCCGACACTTTAGTCTTGGATTTCCAGCCTCCAGTCTTGGCTCCCAGCTCTGCCATGTGACCCTTGAAAGTCACTTAACTTCTCCATGCCTCATTTTTCATCTTTAAGTTGGGGCTGAAGAAAACACCATCACAGACTTACTTATGGTGAGGATAGTGCCTGGCACAGAATGTGCACTCAGTGAATGTCAGCTATCTTCATTATTTAAGGAGGATACACCCCCTTGGCCGCAGGCCACACCAGTCCTAATTGCCTCCTCCCTTGACAGATTTACATATTTCCTGCCTGGTACTGGAGGGGTCTGGGCTTCTGACGGCTCCCTTAAGTCTCCATTGAGTATCCAGTCCTGTCGCCCGGAGTTCTGCCAGAAGTAAGCTTCCACTTTCACAGAACACAGCTGTCTACATTTGAAGCCATAAATTTTCTATTATATCCACACTTCAGGAGGGAAACAGGGTCTACCGGGTGTCTTGCTGTATATAATGAGCATGAGGGCAGAGAGCCTTAGCTGGTGCAGAGGCGAGGTGTGGGGGGGCCTCTCCCCAGCCAGTCTCCCTGTTTCTGCAACTTGCGGCAGCTCCAGTAAAGATGTCAGGGTGGAACCCCGAAGGTTCCATCCTGGCAGGAGAGGCGAGCCTGGGGGGTCAGGCGGTCGGTGGGGAGCCGGTGAAACGGCAGACACCTCCCTTCGGTCCCCGTTTATCTCCGGGCTTCGGGTCTGTTTGGCGCATTTCCTCCTGTCCTTGCCGGGACGCCATTGCAAAGTAACTGCTTTGAGAAGGCAAAGCCCCCATCTTCCGACACTTCACGCGTCACCCCTGGCAATATAGCTGTTTAAAAATACATGCTTTTCCCTTTCTAACTAATTTAGGATAAATTTAGGATAATTTAGGATAAACTGGGCCAGCCCAGGAATTTGGGTGTCGCCAGGAGCCAGCTCTGAATGCTAATGCGGGAGGCGATGCCGTCAGCCTAAATACGGAGTCGGAACGACATGAAGAGAACGGTCCTTCACCTCCAACCTGCAGCCCGTCTCCCAAATCCAATGCAGCGCCGGAAACCACCTGGGAAAGCCGGGGTTGCCATGGAGACGGGACCCCTGGGTGCCTCTGGCTGCCACCTCAGCTCCTGCCTCCTTTCTGGGCCAGGGAGTTTTCAACTGACAACGTTAGGCTGGCACCCGTCTTGGTCCCTGACAACGGGGCTTTGGTTTTGCTATTTATTTATTTATTTATTTATTTTTGCTTTCTTTTCCTTTTTTCCCCCCTTTATTTATTCTCTTTTATTGGAAACTACAGGGACCTTAGTTTAAA
The DNA here is from genome assembly GCA_030068075.1 of Paguma larvata. Lineage (NCBI taxonomy): Eukaryota > Metazoa > Chordata > Mammalia > Carnivora > Viverridae > Paguma > Paguma larvata. The sequence goes on from CM057828.1 coordinate 134,282,815, forward strand.
TATATACCTAATGAGAATCGCAGACCACACGAGCCCCCCCCACCTGCATCAGCACGCTGCAGGCAGACGGTACAGCCTCGAGCGGCTGTAAAACAGTGGGCCACACGCTCACAGATTTAACGGTTCGAGGGGCAGTTTCCAACCTCCCCCCTTGGCTGCTGGGGCCTGTTTCTCGTAGATGGATGGACTTCAAGGCCATGGATGCTGTGAAGTTTCCTAGCGTGGCCCAATTACGGAGACACCTGTGATCGATGATATCTGCTGAAAGAGAAGAGGCCCCAAGTGCTTTATTCAGCCTGGCCACATGGGGGGCAGGAACCTGCTCACAGGCTAAGTCACAGGGTGCGCTGCTCAGGGACCACAAGAACAGTGCCTCTAACTCTTCCTACTCTCATGCGCCATCCGGCAGAATTGGTTCTCCACACAGACCGTCTTTTTTAGAGCAGCTTAAGGTTCACAGCAAAATGGAACGGAAGGTACAGAGATTTCCCACACACCCCCTGCCTCCATATACACCCAGCGGCCCCAACCGTCAGCATCCCCACCAGGCAGTACATTCGTTACAACCCATGAGCCTACACTGACTGTTGACGTCACCCCAAGTCCATGGTTTACACTGGGGTTCACTCTGGGTGTCATGCATTTTATGGGTTCGAGCAAATGTATGATAGCAGGTACCCATTATATCCGTTCCTGTAGCAGAGTTTTCCCTGACTGGAAAACCCTCTGTGTGCCTCCTGGCCACCCCTCCCTCCCCGCCAACCCCTGGCAACCACTGAACTTTTTCCTGTCTCCATAGTTTTGCCTTTTCCAGAATGTCATAGAGTTGGAATCATATGGTATGTAGGCTTTTCAGACTGGATTCTTCCACTTAGTAATAAGGCACTTAAGATTTTTCATGTCCTTTCAATGCTTGATAGCTTCCCTGCCTGCCTTCCTTCCTCTCTTCCTTCCCTCCTTCCTCCCTCCTCCTCCTTCCTTCCCTTCCTTCCCTCCTTCCTCCCTTCCTTCCCTCCTTCCTTCCTTCCTTCCTTTTTGTATCCTTACGTGTGTACGACCTGTTCTGCTAGTCTCAGTTTGTTCTGAGAGAGGTGATCTGTTCGTAGTGTGGATTCTGGTGGGTCTGGGGGAGGGGTGTGTTGAAGATCTTCCTGCGCCATCATCTCGATCCGCTGATGATTCATTTCTTCTTAGCACCGAATAATAGTCTCTTGTCTGTTTATTTATCTACTTACTTACTGAAGGACATTTGGTGGCTTCCATATTCTGGCAATTATGAATAAAGTTGCTGTCAACTTCCTTGTGCATATTTCCATATAGACTTGTGCAGATTTCCGTTTTCCACTCCTCTGGGTGAATACCGAGGAGCAGCACTGCTGGGTCTTGTGGCCGAGGTGTGTTTGGTTTCGTAAGAAACTGTAAGAATTGCCAAGCCATCTTCCAACATGGCGGCAGCACTTTGCACTCCCTCCAGCAGTGAGTGAGAGTTCCTGTTGCTCCACGTATCGCTGTTATGTATTTATTTGTTTTTGACATCTGTCCATCCCTTTTCCTCAAACGAAATATACCTGAAGGGCACTCATTTAATCAGACTCATTCTAAGAGCTCCCAAATCTCCAGCTCACTGCCATGGTATGAGGAACGCACTCAGAAAGGAATCCCATTTTCTGAGATTCCTCAGAATGAAGAAGGAAAGGAAAATATGTATTCCTCACCAAGAAATGAAAATATAAGACAAATTTAACAGGGGTGTGGCTCTGTCCTTTAGTCAAGTTAAGAGTCCAGTTTATTACTGGACCCTAATAGTCCAGAATACTATATACAGTATCGTATCTGTGTTTCTTACATTCTCAAATAGAGATTTGGTATCCACATAATCAGGGCATCTCAAACCGTAAGCATCCTCTGTGTTGACCAGACAATTCTCTTAAATATCATCCTAAAAGAAATATGATTTACAATAGCTTATTGGAAGCAATATTTTTTTTTAGGATCAGATTTGAAAACGTTCCCATCTTTGGCTGGTCAGCTATCCATTAAGGTCAATAACGCAACATTAGCACAGCGAGGCGCTATGATTGAATGTAACCTCAGAATCTCACACACCTCCCCCCCCACATCTATTTTATAGTGACAGTTATTCAGATGCTGTATGCGTCTAACCCATCCTATTAGAGCACAGACCTCCAAACCGGGGACGATGGCCCAGGGCTGTCACTACAGGGGCCCTGACTTAGCTTTCGTTCTGTGAAAACACGACCAGACTCTCCTGGGTTCCAGCCTACACAGATAGCTACAGTTCTGCCAGTTATAATCCTCAGAATGAGGAATATATAGGAATGCAAATGAACTGATCTCTATAAGTAAACAGAATAGCAATCTTTTCTGGGCTGCATTTAGACACTGCCAGGTCAGAATTTAAAATTAAACTCTACCCTCACTGGAACCCAGGTGTGCACGAGGCATTCTTAAGTGTGTCAAATGTGGTCACAAGTAAAATGGTTTGGGCAACAAAGGTGGGAGGCGAGGGTGCCCAGACTCCTGAGCGAGGATGCCCAGACTCCTGAGCAGGAACCCATCTCTACACGCACCTCCTCCGATCTGTGAGATGAGGGCGTAACTCCCCACGTGCTGGTTGAGCAGAGACCAAGCACATGGAGATACTTACCAGAGAGACCGTTGTGATGGTATTGTGCTAAGTAGGTGACTTCTGACCCTGCCGGGAGGTGGGGTGGTGCAAAAAATGCCGTTTACTTAAAAACTGAACTAAAATAAGTCTGAAAAAGTACAGAAACAAATTGTTTGGGCTGACGGTTGGAAGGAGAGGAACGCACAATGGGGGTGGGGGTGTGAAAACGCTCTCCGGGTTCCAATATGGGCAGGCAGGTGCTTCCAGAATGTCTGCCCACCTACCAGGGACACGCCTCAGAGAAGCACATCCCCCAGATGGGAGCCTAGACCAAAGTCAGTGAATGGTCCACGCTGGCCTTGCTTCCACAGCAGCGGGGAAGATCATCTATTCTAGAAACACTGCCTGACCGGGGCCGCTGGTCGTCACAATATCTGGCAATAAGAGCAAATGAAAACCTTCTGTCAACAAACCCCAAGTGTCCATAACGAAGTAACTCCAAGGGGCCGTGATGGTGTGAACTGTCTTTTTGGAGCTCACTACTCTTCTTTCCTATTTAACTTAGCAAAAAATTTTTTTATAAGTTTTAAAAGTTTAACTTACAAACTTTTTAAGGAATAGAGTGTAACAATTTCAATTAATGCATAGATTTTTTTTTTTTTTTGGCAAGAGAGAAACTCTTTTATAAAACTCATTAGATCATCTGTCTTAACCCTCCAGATATTCTTCATGTTCTTCGTAATTTCAGAGGAGCAGAATTTTTATTTCCTTTTATAATTCTAGGTACGACATACTCAGGAAGGGAGTCATGTTTCAATTAACAGTTGGACCAAGGTTTTAAAAGTGGTTGAATGGAGAGGCATCTGGGTGGCTCAGTTGGTTAAGTATCTGACTTCAACTTAGGTCATGATCTCACGGTTCATGAGTTCGAGGCCCGCGTCGGGCTCTGTGCTGACGGCTCAAAGCCTGGAGCCTGTTTCTGATTCTGTGTCTCCCTCTCTCTCTGCCCCTCCCCCGCTTGCACTCTGTCTCTGTGTCAAAAATAAACATTTAAAAAATAAAGTAAAATATGAAATGACAATCTTAGCATCATCTTTGAACATACCTTCCTCGTTCCCTGTGGGTATAAACACTGTTCTATTTAAATCATGTTTACAGCTCTCTCAGCTAAAGCATCCTCTAAATTTCCACTTGATCTTTCACCAAATAGCACTTAAAGGGACCGAGCACAGGCCAACAGGTAGAAGCAAAGGGAAACTGCCCCGTTGACAGCGTGAATATCAGTCTGGGAACGAAGCCAGCAGCTGCAACCACAGAAATCACAGGAATAGGAAATAACAGATTCTTCTGCATAAAATAAACTTGTGAGAAACTAATTGCTACAGATTTCATAAGACCTAAAATAAAACTCAGGGAAGTTATCGTGGACATACTGTCATGCATCAAGTCTTCATTTTTGTAATACAATACCCGAAATATGCAGAGAAGGTTGGAGTTCGTGTTCGTTGTTCAGTTCGTCTACATCATTTCCAACAGCTCGCCATATTTGTGGCATCACATTGAGGAAGGGAAGATTCGTGGCATCGCATTGTCAAGAGGAAGGGAAGAAACAAAAATAGATGCTGCTCTGCCTTCGAGAATTCACTTCCCAGAGGGTGGCTTCTGCTCAGCGCCGATCAGCAGGCCACGGAGTGGAAGAATCTTGCTTCTTAGACGCAGACATGGTGGCCGGGACAATGAGGGACTGGGCCAGATGACCCCTTTCCTGGAGGCGGAGGCCTAGAACTCCTACCGCGGCCTCTCCGGGACAGGGAGAGGCTGCTATTTACAGTGATCACAGATGACTGTTTATTACTCAGGAGTCTGAAGGAGGCCCTTGCAAAGATTACATTCCCTGGGCTTGATCACTGAAAACACGGGTAATTACCAGCCACTCTCAGAGCCTGGCCCCCCCACCCTGGGGTTATTTGCATAAATGTATGGCCTGGGGCAATTCTGGAAAACTGCAGCCACCTCACTATTATTTTCAGGCAACGAAGAAGTCTTCCTAAATTTTCGACCTAAGCTTTTTTTGCTCGCCAACTTCTGAGTGCCCGTATCCTCATAAAACCAGCTCGTGGTGGTGTTTCTCTGCCGTCAATTGTAGGAAATCTAGAATAGTCAAGAGCACCAGTGGAGGATATGACTGAGGGGACTTTAAGCCAGGCGGTTTCCATCCCATGTTGACGGCGGTGATGGCTGAGTTGAATCCGACTTTGTTAGAAACCAGAAGGTAGAGGATACCAGAGCTGGTGGGGGGCGAACATCAAACGGCCTGGGGTTTGGAGTCACAGAATCCAGAACTGGAATCTGAGCTGTATGTTGCGAAGGTCAGATGAAGTAAGGACCTGATACCAACGGCAGTGCGCTGGCCGTAATCACGTGAAGTCACTAGTACCTTCGCTGGTAGACCAATGGGAGGAGCGACCGAGAACAGTGGGGACTGGGGGAGCTAGAAGGAATCGTTTGGTGGCCCCAACACAGAAAGGAGAACAAAGGCCGAACTTGCCCAAGAAGCCCGGCCTGACGCAGTGCACTCCGCACTCTTAAAGAGATTGTGTGTCGCCCAGAGCAGCCCGGGGAGACGACCGGCTCTCGGGAAAGAGGTGGGAAAAATCTCCCCCTTCACCTACAGAGGTGTTGGCAAGGAGCTCGTCCCCAGGCGAGTCCCTTCCACGCAGCGGCTTCTCCGGGCCAGCACGGTGTCTCGTCCCTAGATGCTCTGAGCTCTCTGTGCTCTCTTCTCTGAGTAAGAACCTCCCACACGTGGCCTGGGAAGGCATGTCTATTTATTACAACTCCCCGTTCCAAATCCTGCAGGTGGGCACGCGGATACGCACACACGAGCACTGAAACTGACTTTTCCTGAGCAAACCCCCATTCGGAAAAAAGACCACTCATTCTTTACATTAATTTGACTTCCCCTAGTAATGATTTGCTCCAAACTCTACTTGCCTCTTAATTTCCAGGCTCTTAAGCAAGGAATTTCTAGCTTGCCCATCATAAATGGCCCATGAAAGCTTCGAGCTGCTGGATTAACCTTCTGTCTCCAGTCACTTTGCCATAGGAAGCTCTTAGATGACCTTAATAGCTTTACAACAACTTAATGTGCATATAAATTTACTCTATAAATATACCACGATTAAGGAAAGCACATGGGTATTTCCTGAGCGAGTGCTCCCTCAATTTATCCAATCAAAGACAGGAAAGCAACATGTCTTGTCCATACTTTTGTTGGTAACATTATGTGATCGCTTTAAGAGTGTATCCCAGGGGCGCCTGGGTGGCTCAGTCGGTTAAGCGTCCGACTTTGGGTCAGGTCATGATCTCACAGTCTGTGAGTTCGAGCTCCGCGTCGGGCCCTGTGCTGACAGCTCAGAGCCTGGAGCCTGCTTCAGATTCTGTGTCTCCCTCTCTCTCTCTGACGCTCCCATGCTCATGTTTTGTCTCTCCTGCTCTCAAAAATAAATAAAAACATAAAAAAAATTTTAAAAAAAGAGTGTATCCCTAAAATAGCCCATGATTTAGGCTTAAAGCAAAGGAACCCACTGAAATTTTCTTCCTGCTCTTGGCCGTGGTGTGTAATGAATGACCTCAAATTCTGCACTGCAATATTTTGATAAGATTTCTTGTCTATCAGCTTTGTTTTTCCAACCATGGTAACTCCCATCAGGTTTTTCAGGTTCCTCTGCAATGGTCTAATGGCAAACATGGTCCAACAGCAGTGGCAAGTTTCGACATGACACTAAATGACACAGACCAGACCTGGGTCACTTTTGTGACTAGCGTGAGGTAGAACCGGAGTCGCAGCTGGCCGCGGGGGAATATTCCTCCACACCTCAGCACTGCCCCCACGTGATTCCGCCGTCTCTTTCCCACGCTGGAAAGAGATGGCCTGGTGGGAGGATAAATGAGCATGACCACTGCCTTCTCTCCTGTTCCGGTCACTGCTGTCCCACCTCAGGGTGCGTGGATGTGGGAGGGGGGCCGTCTGGACACGGCGGTAGATGATCCATCGTTTCTGTCCTTTGCGATCTCTGTGAGGGGACAACGTCATTGATTGGCTCTCCTGCCGAATTTCTCAAAGGAGCAGTTCGATCTATTGTTTTCATCGAAGAGAACCCTAAAGAATAAAGGCAGCTTGCACTAGACCTCCACTGAATTTCCTTCATTTCCACCTCAGACTTGTTCCCGTTGGGATCTAAAACCTGTCCCATGTGAGTTTTCAGGTTCTCATCCAATTCCACGAGTGCAAACATTTTAATTTACTAATTTATCCATTATTTCATTTATTTGGGTATTGGCACTGGCTGAATTGTGTCCTCCAAAATTCATTCGTTGACACCCTAACCCCCAGCATCTCAGAACCTGACAGTATTTGATATAAGGTCTTTAAAGAGATAATTAAGGTGACATGAGGCCACAAGGGTGGCCAATCTGACTGGAGTCCTCATACGAAGAGGAGATCAGGACACACACAAGCACAGAGGGAAGACATGTGAGGACACAGGGAAGGCCGCCTTCATCTTGAACTTCCTGTCTCCAGGATACAGGACAGTAATGTGTGTTATTTACGGCACTCAGTCTGTGGAATTTGAATGAGCATCCTGGGCCAACTAAGGCACCCTGTCGGATGGATTTCTTTCCATTCACAACAGTCATGAGTGAGATCTTGAAAATGGAGTCACAGTCCCCTCAGATGAGGAACTGCTGTGTGTCCTAGCAGTGACGACTTCCTAAAGGGCAATAATCATGCAGGCATATGGGAAGGCCGCCGGGTCCGTTGAGTTAGTGCTTTGATGAAGCCGTAATTCTTCTGTCCCTTCTGCCCGTACTGTGGAAAACAACAGTGGTTCTCAACCTTGGTTGAAATCGCCTGGGCCTCGCTCCCAGAGACCCTGATCTGTTGGTCTGGAGACAGACCAGGGAATCAGGGGATTCGTGTCTTTTGTTTGTTTGTTTGTTTTAATTTTTTTAATTTTTAACTTCCATCCAAGTTAGTTAGCATATAGTGCTATAATGATTTCAGAGTAGATTCCAGTGATTAATCCCCTACATAAAACACCCAGTGCTCATCCCAACAAGCGTCTTCCTTAATGTCTCTTACCCATTTAGCCCATCCCACCCCCCACCTCCCCTCCGGCAACCTTCAGTTTGTTCTCTGTATTTAAGAGCCTCTTATGTTTTGTCCTCCTCCCTGTTTTTATATTATTTTTGCTTCCCTTCCCCTATGTTCATCTGTTTTGTATCTTAAATTCCTCATGTGAGTGAAGTCATATGGTATCTGTCTTTTTCTGACTGACTTATTTTGCTTGACATAATACCCTCCAGTTCCATCCATGTTGTTGCAAATGGCAAGATCTCACTGTTTTTCATTGCCGAGTAATACTCCATTGTATATATATACCACATCTTCTTTATCCATCCATCCATCAATGGACATTTGGGCTCTTTCCATACTTCGGCTATTGCCGATAGTGTTGCTGTAAACATTGGGGTGCATGTGGCCCTTCGAAACAGCACACCTGTATCCCTTGGATAAATACCTAGTAGTGCAACTGCTGGGTCGTAGGGTGGTTCTATTTTTAACTTTTTGAGGACCACCAGGGCGTCAGGGAATTCTAACATGTAGCCGCAATCTGGAACTTCGCTCTGGGGGACCCTGATGAGCACGTCCATGTCCGGCAGACACTAGAGGATGCTCTGTCCATCTCCTCAGATACCCACGCTTTGACAAGTGTCAGGCTGATGACTCTGGGTGGAAATCCAATCCAAACCAACCAATATTGCAGAGCCTGGGGTAGTGCGTAGTTCACGGGGAGACAGGGAACCCCTACAATCTGAGACCCAGTACTCAAGGCATTCGCAGTTTGTTTCCTGTGGGGCGAAGAGGGTGATAAGACATGTGCTTTAGCACACGACAGCTGGAGAGTGTCTGGTGTTTCGGGGGTCAGGATCACCTGCTCTGTGTCACCAGGCTCACCCCAATGGCGTTCACTCTGTGAGACTGCACGTCACATGCTGGTAAACTGATGCCCGGCAAGCATCCCAGGGTCACGGGGCCTGTGATGTCAGAGCTGCCCTTGACCTTGTGTCCGAGTTGCCTCAAAGCCTTACTTTTCCAATGGAGGATACTAAATACAGCGGGCTCCAGAGGAAACAAAGAACAACATTATGTGCACAAATAATTTGCCTGTTTTCTTTGGCTTATTTCCTTCCACCAGCTCACACGCTGGTCTTGAAAATACCCCTCCAGGGTGGAGACCCAACAGACTGGAGGCTGCAGCTCCGGCTCCCTGGGCGCTGGTCTTCCGTAGATCCACGGTGTCATGGGATGGATTATCCATATGCGTTCTCGTCGCTGTGCTCGGCCGTCGATGTGATCTCTGTATCAACATGTCTCAGATGCTCGCAGCACAGGCCCTCCCACATTTGTACACTTCGTACAAAATTGGGATATCAAGGGGCGCCTGGATGGCTTAGTCGGTTAAGGGTCTGACTCTTGTTTTTGGCTCAGGTCATGATCTCACGCTTTGTGGGATTGAGCCCTGCTCAGTGTGGAGCCCTCTTGGGATCCTCTCTCTGCCTCTCTCTCTGCTCCTTCCAGCTCATGCTCTGTTTCAAATAAATAATAAATAAACAAACAAACTTAAAAAATAAATAAAAACAAAATTAAGGTATCAGTCAGAGGTCCCACTGGAATCCCATTCAGATCATTTAACTGAGAGATCTGAGTGAAAAGGTTGTCCACGCACGTGGGCAGAGTGAAGAGAACCAAACAGAATGCCAAGGCCCCTAGACACCAGCAATAGCAGGAAAGGAAACAGTGTTGCCAGCATTCAGTGGGGCATGGGGGCCAGAGAAGGAGCCACCTGGCAGGGGCTGAAAATCCAGGAGGGGACACCACGTCCTCCTGTGTCCAGGGCTCTCGTTGCACAACCCCCACAGGAGGCTGGGCAGCAAGGGAGCTGGCCCACGCCGCCTCAGGGTCCGCCTCTTCGGACAGGGATGAGGACAGCAGGCATGGAGGAGGAGCAGGGGTGGGGAGCTGGGGTGGGGAGCAGGGGTGGGGCAAGTAGGAAAAACCAACACAACCCATTCCCAGTAGAGTCAACTGGCGGAGTGTGAGGCAACAGAGAGGAAACCGAGAAATCCTGAGTTAATGCCGCAGTGCCCTGACTTTTCAGAACTTCCTACTGGAATAGGAGCTCCAGCTTTTGCACCTCCATCTGCTCAATACCTGCACGCCTGAGGGGTTTAGGTCTTTAGTTAGCTAATTAAACCTGTATCGTGTCTTTTAGTGGAAAGGTTTCCTGAGGAAACAACCAGCTGAAGGACTAGGTAACTCGGAGGCTCGTGATAGAACTCAGAGCGCTGGTTTTCCACGCTTCTTCCTCCGATGAAGACGGGAGCTGTCAAGGGTGAGCGAATCAGTAACGGCCGAGTCCGACTCTTAGTCAAGTCGTGATCTCAGGATTCATGGGTTGGAGCTCCACGTCAGGCTAAGTGCAGAGCCTGCTTGGGATTCTCTCTGTGTCCTCCTCTCTCTGCACCTCCCACCCCTTCTCAAAAAATAAATTGAAAACAAGAAGCATGATGGGGTTTGTGATGCCACAGTGTTGCCTCTTCTCTAGACTGGCGTATTCACAAGCGTCTGTCTCCTGTCCCCCAAATATTAAGTCAGGATGCTTACTAGGTCCCCAGACCGCCTACACCCATAAGACCTGTTGTTGAAAGACCTATTTAGAATTTGAGAATCATTTGATTTCAAGAAATATTTTTCAAGGCGAGCCAATCCACATCACAAATATATGTTGGTTTTACCCTTTGGGCTCCGTCGTGACGTTTCTGATTAAACTTTATACCTTCCTTCTGTACCAAGCCTTTGAAATATTATTTTATAAAACAGTTCCAAACATAAATGGGATCTCTCTCATGCTGTCTACCATAGAACTTACCCACGGACCCCTTTTATTGTCCCTCTCTGCCCCCGTCACAACCGTCGCCTTGTCCTACCTAACAGAGTAGAAGTTATGGGAGGACAGGATCTTTGACCCCCATGTTGGATGACGTGTCCCAAAGAGCCGGAGCGGCACCTGACTCACAGCGGGTGAGCACGGGATCCTTCCTGCACCGACGTCCGTGTGAGACGTTGTGCCACGGGCAGCAGGTACCACAGGGAGAGACACGCAGCCTGACTGTTGCTGTGCCTACAGCCTGGCGTCGAGGGCGGAGCCAGGGCTTGATGCTGGATGAGAGACAGTGAGGGAGGAAAGTCAGAAGAGAAAGGGGAGGAAACGAAGGATATTTAGACATTAGGTGATGTTTTGGAACCCCTGGCATGTGACTTGCTCACTGGCCGTTGCTTAGTGCCAGTTCCCAGGTGCCCGTGGTCATTACATGGTTGACACTGGCAGTGAAGTCCGGTGTTAACCTTGGCTGCTTCTCTCTGCAGCTTCCGAATGCTCCATCTCGCTCATGTCCGTGTTTCTGCTACCGCTGTTCCCTCTGTCCCAACTCTCTTCTCCTCCCTGACCTCTGTTTATCTGATGGACTCCTTCTTGCTCTTCCAAACCCGCCCAGCCATCCTTTCTGCCGTCAGCGTCCCCATGCTCCTTTCCTGTGCCACAGACAAAGACATTCGTTTCTAACTAACCCCCTTGGGGTGTAGAAGCCGAAGCACAGAGAAGTCCCCCACTCCAACTCAGCACACAGCACCGTCTGCACCTCTCAGCTGGCTCTCACCCACTAAAGTCCGAGAGGAAGGACCCTTTGCCAATTTCTTTATATCTTCAGACCCCAGCGTAGTGCTGGACACTTAGTAGATGCTTAATAACTATTTGTTCAACGGTTGATGATTATTCTCTTGGCCTCCTAGATGTCCCTCCCACCTCCAGACTACCTGGTAAATTATTTTTACATCAATATGCGCAAAGGTTTTGGCATCTGAAAGGAGATCTGAGTAGAAAATTTAACACGTAGTCTAAAAGGAGTGGTAGAATTTTATTTTATTTTATTTATTTTTTAAAAGTGTATTTATTTTGAGAGAGAGAGAGAGAATGAGCAGGGGGGAACAGAGAAAGGAAGATAGAGGATCCCAAGCAGGCTTCATGCTGTCAGCACAGAGCCTGACGAGGGGCTCGAGCCCAAGATCTGAGCCAAGATCAAGAGTCAAAGACGTAACTGACCGAGCCCCCCAGAAGTGCTGGAATTTTGGATGGGCGCCCACGCTGGAGAACTTTCCAGAATCTGTCAGTGTACACAGTTTATTTAGCTGGGTCCTCGAGGTGGCTGCGGAGGAGCAGGAGGGAGCGGCGAGAGGCCGCCAGGTAGCTGTGCTGCTCCTGCAGGGCCTTCGAGACCCGACTCCCAGGTGGGTGGTGTGCAGCTCACATCACAATTCCTGCGGAAGCTGGAGCAGAAAGATTCCACGTCTGGGAAGAGAGAGGAATCGGATGAGAGGTCTGGTGAAAATCTGGCCATCGATCGAGGGCGAAGGACCTTGGTTGCTCACCCCCGGCACCTCGGCCGGTACACACAGAGCTTCTCCCTCCACGAACCGCGGAAACAGCAGCAGCAGCAGCGCGTAACAGCCCAAGGACGCAAGTCCACAGACGGAGCCCGGGCTCTGCAAGGCGCGGTTCTAGGTCCGTAACACGCACAGACTCCGTGAGTCCTCCCGCAGCCTCCCACGGCCTAGATCCTTAGCCCTGTTGCACAGGTGGAGAAATTGAGGAGCAGACAAGCTAGGTAACTTGTTCGAGGTCACACAGCTGGTAGCAAAGATAAAGCAGTGAAAGAGACACTGCTAAAAACCACACTCCACAAACACAGATGAAAGGACGAAGGTAAGGGCATAAGAGTAAAATGCACGCATCATCTTGAAACAGAAAACAGAATAACATATTTTAGACATTGACGCTTTTTGGAACTAGAGAACTTGGAAGCATAACTAGGACGGGGTCACGATCCTGCCTTTAGTTAGAAGTTTGACACTTTGGCAGAGAACAGACTGAGGGTGGCCGGGGATTTGAGGGCTGCTGGGCACGATGGGAGAAGGGGAGTGCCAGACACAGGCTTCCGGCTCTGGAATGAATACGTCTCAGGAACAGAAGGTAGAACACAGAAGGGAACACAGTCAATGAGACTGGAATGGTGTTGCATGGGGACCGACAGCAACTACACCTGCGTGAGCCCGGCACGCACACTGTTGAATCACTGTGTTGTACGCCTGAAACTAACATAACTGTGTGTCAACTACACTTCCATTAAAATTTACTGGGTATTTTGGTCATCCTGTATGTTTCTGTATTAATTCTGACTTTATTTTATTATTTATTTTTGAGAGATGGAGAGCAAGCACAAGCGGGGAGGGCAGAGGGAGAGAGAAAGAATCTCAAGCAGGCTGCACGCTCAGTGTGGAGCCCGACTCCAGGCTCGGTCCCAGGATCCTGGGACCATGACCTGAGCTGAAATCAAGAGTCATACACCCAACCGACTGAGCCACCGAGGCGCCCCCAGTTATGAGTTTAAAAAATTCTATTAAAATATTATTTATTTGAATTAGTCGGTTCCTTAAATTTTTATGCTTGGAGGAAATAACAGCCCCAATGTGAGCAGACACAGGTGGAAGATTTCAGACCTCAGAGAGCTCAGGAGAACCTGCCCAGGGTGGTGACGGTCGACGTGCAGCAGAGTCGCTGGCTATCAGGTGAAAAGCCTGAAGGAGAAAGACCAAATCCTAGAGGACGATGCTGGGCTGACGGAGCCACGCCCCTCGGCCCCCTGCCTCAACTTCCTATGAATCTAATAATGTATATACTTTTTTCTTCATCGCTGGAAGTGAAGGAAACAATAGTCTCTAAGCGAAGATGAAAATCCTCTTGTCCAGAAATTAAACAAACATTTTGGCTCAAGAGGAAGAATTTAAAATCATAGTTCAATGTTTATTTATTTTTGAGAGAGAGAGAGAGAGAGCATGAGCAGGGCAGCGGCAGAGAGAGAGAGGGAGACACAGAATCTGAAGCAGGCTCCAGGCTCTGAGCTGTCAGCACACAGCCCGATGCAGGGCTCAAACCCACGAGCCAGGAGATCATAAAATCATAGTTTAAAAAACTGAGATTTAGAGTTAAGAATATCCCAGAGGGCCACCAGCCCTAAACGAAAATCCTCCTGTTTTTTTTTTTCTTACAAGCCGATCTTTAATTCTTAATGAGAAAAAATTTCAATTTGATCAACCAAAATTCGTAGAAGAGAAGAAGAGGTCTCTTGCTTTATTATACATGACCGTGTGTGCTTGGAGCACCTCAAATAATATTTTACTATGTACCTAAATGACAGATTCCTAAATAATTACCAACTCAACATGTCAAGAACTTATATTTTGTTTCCCCCCTAAATTTTGACTTAAAATTACAATTGCTTTATTCGTCCTTTTCATTTGATTTACAAATAAAAGTAATGCATCGTATTAAACAAAATTTGTCTGACACAAAAAGATTTTTCCTTTTTTTAATATTTTTTTTCTATTTTCTGGTTGGCTAACGAAGACCGTCACCCTAATAGCAGACAGTGTGCTCACCTGCGGAGGGAGGGCTGAATTAGATTACTCCCAAGGTTCTGGAGATTGCTAATTAAAGTCACGGTGCTACCTTGTCTACGGATGAAAAATAAGGAGACTCACCATTCTCGCGTACAAAAGAGACTGTCCTTAGATCATCGCCACTTGTCCCTCAACCTCCCTGACTCTACAAAGCAAGAATTTACCTATTCCAGGGCGGTGTGAGACGCTTACCTGTGGGAGGCGGCTCACCTCAAGGTGAGAGGCCTGTGTTGTGGGGAAGAAGGGCCGGCCGTCTCTGACGTGTCCTGCTGATGTGAGGGTCCAGCTGGGTTCCAGAGGAAACGCATGGAGGAAAATAAATAAATATTCTGATGTATACAGGGGGCCTGGGCGGCTCAGATGGTTAAGCGTCCGACTTAGCTCAGATCATGATCTCATGGTTCATGGGTTCAAGCCCCGCGTCAGGCTCTGTGCTAACAGTTCAGAGCCTGAAGCCTGCTTCAGATTGTGTGACTCCCTCACTCTCTGCCTCTCCCCCACTTGCGTTCTCTCTCTCAAATAAATAAACATTTTAAAAAATTAAAAAAAAAAAGGAATGTTCAGTGTTTAGAGTGACAGCATGTTATTATTGTTGGTAACTGAGGCCCCATAAAAAGGAAGTGTCTGGGCGTCCTGACATTTGAAAGTTGAGCGTATATAAAAATGCAAGTAAATTTTTCCAGATTATTTACAAATAAGTCATTAAGGTCTTCGTGACATTACACTATTTTATAACTTGATTTAACTTGAAACATTTGCACTCAGAGTAGAGGAAGAGAGGGGCTTTAATGTACAGGAATTCTTTTTTTAACCCCTTGTAGGAATGGCATGACAAAGTTTTAATGGAAAAACTTCATTTTCCAGATGTACATTAAAATGTCACATTCACATTAATACCGCGATTTCGCCCTCTGACACGGTACCAAAAAAAAAAAAAAGAAAGAAAGAAAAGAAATCCATCATTCTATTTATCTTTTCATTTGCAAGTTTGCCTGGATATCCTGTCCTTAGACTCAGCACCAACCCTCCGCCTAAACACAAGCCTGGTGTGGAAGAGGGTTGATCTTCAAAGAGCTGTCCAGTAGTCCTCCCCTAGGTTATAGAGATGTATTTGTATGCGAACTTTCGGTTTATACCTTTGGGTCACTAAGACATTCGGCGACTTAATGAGCAACAAGTCAGTTAAGAAGGTAAGCTGTTGGGAGAGCTCTGAATAAACACATTAAGCAGCGTGACAGAGAAGCGGAATGTGGGATTCCGAAGCCATACGACACTGCGTTTGAATTTCACGTGGGAAGGACTGTGCCAGGGAGGTTGTGTGTGCGCCCGTGTGTTGTAAACTCCAGTGTGTCGTCTTAATTAAATTACGACTCTGAATGAGACATAAATCGACCAGACCCGTTTGGGTTCATTTTTAGCACAAAGATCCTACCATCCTCAGCGTCGCACTCAGAGCTACTTAAATCTGGATTTATGGTCTTGGTACCTTGAAGAGAGGAGGGTTCCCAGCCCTCGCCGAGCGTTGGGAAGACAGCTATTTTGAGGACCGCGAGTGCAGTCAGACATCTTCCACGGCGCGAGTCTGAGAGCGAACTGCGTTTTCTGGGCGCGTAAACAAGCCTCGTGAAGCTCTCCTCATTTCCGTCCGTAGTCACAGTGTCGAGGCACCACAAACCGAGTGACTCTGCTGCCGACACGATTTCAGCACAATGCTTCCACTCTCACTTCCAGAACCTTCCATCTTGGCATTCCTGAACACAGGCAAAGCCAGCGTGCGCAATTTCCTTGCTCCGACCGTCTCCACACCTCCCCCCACATGCCTCCCTCCCCATCCCCAGCAAAACTCTGCCGTTGAGCATTTCAGTTCTGGTCGTGGCTTAGTAAATATATTTTAGCTGAGTTTACTGGGTGCCTTGAAAACCCAAACGCCTGCTTTGTCCACTAATGACCGCCATGTTTTCTCTGGAGGCGCCCTGCCACGTTGAACTCACGGATAACACGTTCGGCTGGACGAAAGCAACACACCAAATAAAAACAATAACTGACTCCCTTCCACCTTGAACCTCAACCATTTAGTTGCACAGAAAAATGCCCTCCTGGAGGTCAGTGTCAGGGATACAAGAAGAAACACACTGTTCAGTAACCAATGGAAATAGAGTGCAGTAAACATTTTTTAAAAAGGGCGTCTGCTCGTGTCTTGGGAGGGCGACGGAGGGTTTGGGACGTTCAGAAGGGTGGTCTGTGTGAAAGGACGGGCTTCCTGGCTCCACCTCCTTGCAGTTTCCGAGGGACAGCCGCACGCCTGTAAGCAAAACGGTGTTGGATTAAAAAAAAAGTGGCTAAGAATATAATCCAAACAATTTTGAACGGAGAAGAGACACTTGGTGGAAAATCCATTGGAACGGGACCAAACCGAAAAGTGGGACACATGACGTGGTGTGAAGAGCAGCGAGGCCGGAGCTTTGGGAATAAATCTGAACTTTTCTCAGGGAAGAGCCATCTGGGGACGGAGCCCCGGTGGGGACCGTTGGTGGGAGTGAGTGGCGAGCCACCATGGGCCAGGGTCAGGATGTTTTGAAACTCGAGTCTAAGATACAAGATTACCAAATTGCACGTGTCCATTGTACCGTAGTCTGACTTCACGCAGGTGGGCACACACGCAAACACACACGCCGTCGATCCAAAAATAATTTTGTGTTGTTGCTTAGTAAAAAAAAAACCAAAACTTAAAATTCCCTTTCGAAACTCATTGTCTGCCTCGTACCACGTCTAATCCTACCACTAAGGATCTGTCGCTACTTCCCTTTCCGTGGCCGGGGGTCCGGGAGCCCCTGTCTGAGGCTTCACTGCTCGGAATGAAGCCCGCCCAAGGGTGGGGTGCGGATCCCAGTGATGGGGTGTCCGGCAGGGGCTGGCTCCCAGGAGGACGTAGCACGGGGCTCACACCGGCCCCCAGCATCCAGCTCTCCCTGCGTAAGCCCAGAATGCACACTCTGGGTAAAGTGTGGGCGGCGTGGCTGTGGGCATGGGAGCTCCTCTTACTGTTCTGGGAGCTAAAATCAGTCACCCTGAGGAGCAGTTGCTGTCACGTCCGAGGGGCATGATGGCAAATGGGAAAACCCAGGGCCCTCAAAGCACTGGGTCAGCGGGACTTGAACCACCTTTGGCCAACGTCGATTTTTCAAGGTGCTGTCTCCAGCTGGGCGCAGGGAAGCTCTGTTTGGCTGGGTTTTTTTTTTTTTTTTTTTTTTTTTTTTTCTTAGCGACTAAGCCCTTTCTTACTCCGGGCTCACGGCCACAGAAAACCTGTTTGTCTTTTTCTCTCAACAACCGAGGAGTTAGCCTCCCTCCCCTGCTCTGCCCACATCATGCTCAGAGCCAACTTATCACATGAGAGAAGGACGCTGGTCGGCTCGGTAGAACCCAACATTTCCAGAGAATTAGGGACGAGGTAATGCTGGGTGTCAGCTGTGTGATACAGAGTTGCGTCTGTCGGAGCCCGTTCTGTTCACGACCGGCAGCAACAGAATGCCTTTGAGAAGGGAAGCAGGGACCCTGGATGCCCACCCCGCCTGGACCCCAGCGGACAAGGCTGGCGAGCGGCCCTGAGACACTAGCCTGGCTGCGGGCTGCCCTGCCCCGGTCGCTGCGGAACTTCTTGGCCGTTTGCGATCGCATAATGAGTCACGCTTTCACGGGCGTTTTTCCGAAAAGGGGAAACCCCTCCCTCCTTGAACTGGAACTCTCCTCTGCAAAGGGACAAATTCAAAACTCCCAACAACTCACCCCTGTGCCCCTTTCATCCCTCCTGCCCGATCCCGTTTTGAAGAGCACTTCTAACTGTTAGAAGCCTGAAATCCAGTCCTGTTAGAAATCAAAAAGCCAAATTCTCTTCTGGGCTTGTATAGAGCAAAGCACGTTAGCATCTCGTGAGACCGAACAGTCAGGCCACAGGCCAAGGGACACACAAATGCTTTGTGGATTTCCGATGAAATGTGCTAACCTGAGCTTTAAAAAAAAAAAAAAAAAAAAAAAAGACAACAAGCTTGACCTGTACCTTGTGACACGAGACATGGAGAGGGACGGAATCACGCAGTTCTCCTCCCCCTAAACTGTCCTGTTCCACTGTAGATTTTCCCGGGACGATGACTTTTCCATAACAGCGTCTCCATCTGGGTGTGGGTCTTACCCTCAGCCGACGGCACCTGCAGCCGATGGCCACCAACGCGTCACCTGTCCTGCCCCCTCCCGGTGAAAGCATCCTCAGGATTCCGGTGGGCAGAGGCTGCTTGGACTTGATCCTCAGACCATAAATCAGTCTCTGCATCCTTGCTCTTACATGTAACTGAGGTTGAGAACATTTTCCCGAGAGGGGAAAAAAAAAAAAGCAAGTTTCAGTCAGATGTGGCATGGGCTGTTTTTGGTTAGATGATTCAGCCCGTTTTTGTGGATTTCCCAAGATGCTTTCTGAAACTCTGTTGAAAAATAGCTTGTATGATCTTGTAACAGATTAAACAAAAGGCAAACCACGGAGTGCCTGCCCATTTGAATAGGACAACCACAAAAACTCTGCTTCCCGGGGACCTACTGTGGGGGAGGAGACGCCAAGGGTCTTGGGTTAAATTGTAACATTCACCAACTCCAGGTCACCGCATTACTTTTGGGGGCTTCCTGAAAGATCCACGGAGGCTTGGCACCATTTTAATAACACTAAGGGTCATTACACTAAAATACTGGTAACCATTGTACCGGGGGGTTTTGTTTTTATTTTATTTTAATTATTTTATTTTCTTTTAATTTTTTCCCATCTTCAGGTTTCACAGAGTTGAGGGGTAGAAGAGACATGCTTACTTTCAAATTGTGTTTTAACTTTAGGAGCTAAATAATCACTTCCCTTATATTTTCTTTAACTTTAATTTTTTAAAAAAGGATTCCCACATTTTTAAAAGTCTGTTTTCCTCCTGGCCGCACACACCCACAAGTCTTTGCTGACTTACTCATGCAGCCAAACAATAAGCGCTCGGTCTGTTTTTCACCAGCTAGGATGACCCGCCAGGCTTTTCCCTGCATACTTCACGCGAATGGAATTTCCAGGACACCCACTCTTTGTGTCCTTCTTGTTGACGTTGACACTGTTGTTGGGTGTTTTCCTCTGGCCCGAGGAGGAGGAGGAGGGAGAGGGCTCTCCTTCAGCTCTCAGGGAAACGTCGTCGTAACAAAGAAACATATATTTGGAAGGTGCACAGCCCTGCCCGAACTAGTGATGTGGTTCACACAATCCTCAGCTCATTCACACACAGAACTTCCTTTTCTGAAAAAGCCTCCTTCCCCGGGGGGAGGTGATCCCAACGTCCGGGAGATGCCCCGTCCCGCAGGGTGGGTTTTCAAGTGTGCGATTTTGCTGAGGAACCACAATAGCGATCCTCTGCTCCTTCTCCTGAAGCTCGGTTTGTGGCTATGGTGGTTATTACTCTCCCTCCGTCTGGAAGGGGGAATTTCAGCCCTTAGAGGATTCCTGAGTTAGAAGGAATGCACAGATTTGGGAAAATTTAGCACACACACCGGGACACTGCTGGGTACTGGGTGTTTTGCCAGAAGCATCTAGAATTTCCTGTTTTCCAAGTCTCAGATGTAACTTTACCTTTTGGGGTCAAGTTTTCTCTGCTCCTGGGAATCTGGAGCTTTCTATTCCAGACTCTGAAAGATACTCACTGGACTTATAAAATAAGTGCACAAATGCCTTTTTTTTCAAAACACAATTCTTTGTCAGCTGGACTCAATGCATCTGAAGCCGTGTGCACTCACTTTCCCTTTAAGTATTTACCAGCTTGTCCTAAAGAGGGAAAATCCCCATCAAGTATAAAGGATTTCATTCTGTTCTTACAGCAAAATAATTTCAGATGTTTAATAGTCTGCGAACAATTAAAAAGTTATGCTAAATACCTTACATTTAAAATGGCTTCAGGGGCGCCTGGGTGGCTCAGTCGGTTGAGCATCTGACTTCGGCTCAGGTCATGATCTCACCGTTCCTGAGTTCGAGCCCCGCATCGGGCTCTGTGCTGACGGCTCAGAGCCTGGAGCCTGCTTCAGATTCCGTGTCTCCCTCTCTGTCTGTGCCCTTCCCCTGCTCATGCTCTGTTTGTCTCTCTCTCTCTCTCTCTCTCAAAAATAAATAAATATTAAAAATAAATAACTAAATAAAATGGCTTCAGTCCGTAGAAACCTAAATATCATAATTTGCATTTCGTACAATCTTCAGCCACATATGAGTGTTAGAATATATAATATAACCCTTTACTACTCACAGAGGGAAAAAAAGCAAATGGATACTTTTATATTTCTAAGAACAAAGTCTCTAATGTCCCCTCAAAGATTGTATATATATATATATATATTTGTATATATGTCCTCTGAACGGAGAAACAAAGGCAAACACAAACTCTGAAATGACAGGAAGTTGGATTCTGTAGAAATTTTCAAAGAAATCAGTCTCAAGTCTACAGCCTACTTTCTCTTTCCTTCAGATCTCCAGCCAACTTCGTACTAATTTTAATTGAAACATAGCCTCATGAACAGAGTGTGTGCTCAGAAAATGTCCTTCTTCCGTGATGCTCTGAGTCTAAAATAGAAACACAGCAAACCTTCCCTGAAAAGTCGTCCTGTCACCTACTGTTACGGCAGGATGCTCCATGAAGGCTGGTGGGAATCTCCCCTCCCGCCGCCCGCTGAAAAACAGAGGAGATTGGAATACGCTGTGACAAGACTATTAGCTGGAATGACCCTGAATGCTCTCATTTGCATCCCCATTCTGCCCTTCTGTACGGGATTCTAATGTAAGCTCTAATCCGCTTCTACACATAACCCATTTATATACACTCATGTCTCTCCCGTTGAGTTTTTATTTCTGAAGTTTAACACTGAAGCTGACTTTTTATAAGCAACAGTGACATTTCAGCTTGCTGCTGTAAGATCTACTCATGGGGTAAGCCGCTGCACCTTTTACTAACTAGGCCCAGTCTTCTGGAAGCTTCTGAGGGTCAGACTGCTTATATCTGTGTGGCCAGGAGAAAGTTTGTCATGAGAGTGTTTTTTTAAGAACAAATATCAACTTGATAGTTTTAGGACCATAATATTCATAAACTCACCTTGTTGATGAACAAAACTCAGAATTAAAAAAAAAAATCTTTTGAGCACCTGGGTGGCTCAGTTGGTTGAGCATCTGACTCTTGATTTCGGTTCAGGTCATGATCTCGTGGTTCATGAGTTCGAGCCCTGCATCGGGCTTTGCACTGGCAGTGCAGAGCCTGCTTGGGATTCTGTCTCCCTCTCTCTCTGCAACTCCCCCACTCAATCTCTCTCAAAAATAAATAAAACATTAAAAAAATCTTTATTAACATGTTCCACACAGTCAGATACATACAGTAATCCAAGTAGGCTCCAAAACTCAATTGCCGTTATGGTCTCCGCGGTCCTCAGCGAGAGATGGTGGGTAGTTAAGCTCGGTGCAAGGCCGGGATGGGGAAGGCAGGGGCAATGGCCGTCTGCTGAACGGGACTGAAGGACGGGAAACCGAATGGGGGGTGAGTGGCGATCTTCAAGAAGCTTTGCTTTCCAGAGAGACAGCTATGCATTTGTGAAGCTTCTATGTGTCACACGTTCCTTCTTGATCAAATTTTGATAATCGTTTGTCTTAACAAAGCCCAGAGACTTGTTGAAAGAAACAAATGAGCTAATGGTTACGAAAGCCCTGTTTGAAAGCGCTATATAAACACAGTGCTGTCACCATCTACTTGTGAGTTGGGGAGGGCACGGCTGGTTTCACACACGCAGAAATAACAACAGACTGAGTTCACCCTCACTTAGTCATCATTGCAAAGCGACTGATAACTTTTGATCCTTAATCACAGATACAAACTGGAGGAGGATTTTCAGAACAAGGTAAAAATCATCACTCTGTACAGGTTTCAAATGAATACATGTTAAAGAATCTAGTTAACCCCCATGATATGAGGAACCAGGCAGATGCGGCAATCTATTCCAAGGAAAAGGGAAAAGAGTACAATTGTCTTTGGAAGAAAGGAAGGTTGAGATTGGTTGCAAATGGGGACAAAACTGAAGGGGAGGGGCTGGGGGAAGGAAGTCATTAAATCACAACCAGGAAGGTTTGAATTTCCATATTTATCAATTACCCATAACTTACAAAGAATTGCAAAAAAAAAAACCCAAAAAACCCTCACGGACAGTGCAGTTCGTGCTACTCCTGAAGCATGTGCTCCAGCTGACGCACCCTTTTCCATGGATGCACAACTTGTCTACACGGAGAAGAGCCCAGAATCTCTAGATCAGGGGTTGGCCGACTCAGGCACACGTGCCGAATCCAGTCCAGAGATTCTCGTTGTAAATAGAGTCTTATTGAAAGCCAGCCACACCCACTCACTTGTTTCCTCTGTGCGGCTGATTTTGGTGCCTCAGCACAGTTAAGCGGTGGTATCTCCCAAATACAGAATCAGTTAAGTGGTTTCCATGGAGACCAACTGGCCCACGAAGCCTGAAATATTCCATTTGGCCCTTTATGGAAAAAGTTTGCTGACCCTTTGCTTTATATCAGTATATAGAGTTCTAAACCGTTATTAGCTGATTAGCAATTTATCTCCTGAAGAGTATCCAGATAAGGCCCTGGTGTCCACACATCAGGGAAGTTCTTCTTTGCGATGAACGTTTGTCTCCAGTAAGCCAAATATTTGTGCTTATCATTAAATGTCGTACACCACACAAACCTAGCTGTCACCAACCTTTTTCTTATTTTGTTTTTTTTTAATGTTTATTTTTGAGAGAGAGACAGAGAGACAGGGGAGGGGCAGAGAGAGAGAGGGAGACACAGAATCTGGAGCAGGTTCCAGGCTCCGAGCCATCAGCACAGAGCCCGACATGGGGCTCGAACCCCTGAACTGTGAGATTGTGACCTGAGCTGAATTGACGCTTAACCGACTGAGTCGCCCAGGTGCTCCTAAAAATGTTTTTAACGAGTTAGGAAACAAGTGTATTACTGTCTGAGATCTGTGGAGATGTTCACCCAACTGTGGGATCTCCACCACGAATGGGCATCTTTAGGTAATCCCTTCGTCTTAGGATGGCCCAAATTCTACATCCTCAAGTGCACGGAAGCATTTCCATTGTTTTCATCTCCCTGTATCCTGCATTTTAATCAACTTTATATTCTGCGATGGGAGAAAGGAGGACTCTAAAACTTCTATCAGAGATGTCACCCAGATTACGAAGGTCAGGATGGAGGCACTCTGGGCAGCTGAGAGATGGTTCTACGTTCCTCCAGCATGACTCCTGAGCAGTACAACTCGCTTCTCTAAACTAAGCTGAGCTAACGGCCACGAAGGGTGGGATCTCCCAAATACAGAATCGCTTACGCACAGTAAAGCGACGTAACAGAATTAAGTCGGCGAGTGAGTTCATGGGTGCCCAACTTCTACACAAGACCCTGCCACCTTCCTCACTTCGCTTCTAAGGCCGCCCTGTGACCATCCTCACTGCGGCTAGCCAGAAGGGAAGACAGCATGGAAGAGTGCCTCCTGGGAAGTTCGCAGAAACCCCGTTCGGAAGTAGCTCGTGTCCCTTCTGCTGCCTTATCTAAACTCATTAGTGTGGATGCCTCCAGCTGCAAGACGGGCCAGAAAACATGGTCTCAGCTGAAAACAATTTCCTTATGTGGCTCAGGGAGCAAGAATTCTGGTCCGCGATTACCCTCTTCTGCTGCTGTACGCGCCACACGGGCAGGTCTCCTGGTGCCCAGATCCATTTGCAGCATCACCAGTAAAGCTTGAGATTTCTCCAACGGCAACACGAAGTCTCCTGGTCTGCAATTCGCAATGGTGCTGATTTTAAAATATGAACATGCCTGA
This sequence comes from Paguma larvata, assembly GCA_030068075.1. Lineage (NCBI taxonomy): Eukaryota > Metazoa > Chordata > Mammalia > Carnivora > Viverridae > Paguma > Paguma larvata. The sequence goes on from CM057828.1 coordinate 134,306,999, forward strand.
AGAGGAGAGATGATGATAGGAAAATCATTCTCATTATTCTTATTCTCTAAGCAAATAACTTAGTTTTGCTTCAGGTTTTGTCGCGATACAGTGGATTTAAAGGGGAAGAAAGAGGTGCTGGAAGAGCATTCTTCAGGGGCCCCTGAGTTTGTGTGTGCGTCCTGTGAGCAGAGGCCTTGACGGTATTTGTTGCGGACACTTTTTAAGTTTATTTATTTATTTTGAGAGCCACAGAGACAGCATGAATGGGGTAGGGGAGGAGAGAGAGAGAGAATCCCAAGCAGGTTCCGCACTGTCAGCACAGAGTCCAACACAAGGCTCGATCTCACCAACCGTGAGATCATGACCTGAGCCAAAATCAAGAGTCTGACGCTTAACCAACTGAGCCACCCTGGCACCCCTGCCGTGGACACTTTTGATGGGTATTGGTGGAGTGAAGAGCCTTGGGAGCCGGTAACCGTCTCCCTCTGAGAAAGAGGCAGCTTTGCTGACAGCCTTGGGAGATGGATAGGACCTCTTTCTGGAGCACAAAGTCAGCACGACGGTTATAAAAGACTGGGGATTCCAGGATCCGGGGTTCACTCTTGGAATGCACCTGGGACACTTAATTTTGTGTCAGCATGGGTGTCCAGATTGAGCATTATTTCTGGGTGTGTCTGTGAGGAAGCTTCTGGGTGAGATGAATGTTTATATCAGCGGACCAGGTGCAGAACATCTCCCTCCCCAGTGCAGGTGGGCCTCCCACAGTCCCTTGAAGGAACGGATAGGACAAAAGGCAGAGGAAGGAGGAATTCATCCCTCTTTCTTCCTGCCTCGCTATGGAGTTGGGATCTCTCGTCTTCTCCTGCCCTCAGACTGGGATTTACACCACGAATTTCCTGGTTCTCAGGCCTTCAGACGCAGACGGAATTAGAGACCATGCCTCTTTCCTGGGTTTATAGGTTGCAAAAGGCAATCATGGGGCTGCTCAGTCCTCTGTCACCACGTGAGCCGATTCCTGACAGCAGCGTGTCCCTCTCACGCTCCAGCAACCTGATGCAAAGGCGGTGTCACCCGGGCCTCTCCAGGCTGCTCCCTGAATGCTGGAACTTTGAGGAACCAATACAAGAGAAAGGACGTTGTTTAGACAACTGTGATTTCTCCGCGTCATGCAGTGTCCTTCGCCTCTGAGCCGAGAACCTTGCATCTTCTGCCAGCCGCCGAGAAGCTGCAGCAGGCTAACAATTTTGCTTGAGAGTAAAGTAAAATTGCCAGCCCTTCCCGGCTCTTGACTGGAAGAAATTGTCACAGAAATAGAGAAAAGTGGCACACAGAGAGAGGAAATCTTTTTTTTTTTTTTAATCTTTCCCTGGAGCCAGACTGGACAGGCCTCAGTTTTAGATGAATGGGCCAATGAATATTTAACCTACACCCTGTGTAGACCGTGACCATCTTTCTGCAGAGGGCAGAGAACCAAAGGATGGTCCAGACGTGTTCTTTGTTACGTCTTCCTATTTTGCAGGCAGCCAGTTATACGAGTCATTTATTCAGACGAAGTCTATGACTTTCATCTTTATACTTCTCTGTTACGCTTTTATGTGGATCAGCTACTCTGATGATTCCAGACGATTCTTTAGAAGTTAGTGACTGTCTCCTAACTAGGATGCAACTTAAGCATGCGCCTGCTTAAGAATGTGTAAAAATACAGAAGAATCCTAAGAGCCCGGAATGACTGTTTGCAGAACTACCTCTCTCTCAGAAAGAAGCGAACCGTGGACCGAGACGTGTCATCGGACACCGTGAGCGTTCGGCTCTATCTGGGATGTGGCAGCAAGATGTTAAAGCGTGTTTCCAATCCTGATTCTATCAGGCGCTGATGCCATCACATCGAAACGAGGATCTTGCTAAATATTAAGAGTGGAAGTGTAAACTTGGAGTTGAGGAAAAAAGCGAAAAAGCTAACGTCCGCAGGCCGAGTGCAGCGGATGTTATCACACCAAGGTGACGCCGTGAACACCCACGGGCTTCTCGCCGCGGAATTGGTTGGTTTAGAGTAATGAAAGTAAGTGATGGCTTCTCGGAGTCTGTGCTCGCAGTTAGCTAGTGAAATGGACTCCCTGCTGGGCTCGCTTCCCTAAGAACCCACTTGATCCGAGTAAGGACAAGAAAGGTCATTTTTCCATAAGCAGTTTCATTGTTTCGACTTTAATCGGAAGCAAATTATCCCTTCTTCAGTAAAAGTGAAGACCTTGGATCATGCAGGGTACTTTTCAAAGTCAGAATTACCTCATTATGCCAGCACATTGAAACCACACTCAGCTCACAGCTCGGTATATTTGGTTAGAATGTGGCCCTTTTCGAGGTACCTAATCGCTCGGTAAGACACCTGTGAACACATCAGCAGCTAAGGAAGCAAAGCCAGAGCCTTGTATTTGTAGATTTGTAGTTCTTGACAGGAACTAGGACCTCGGCATATGACTGTCTTTCCATGAACACGCCTTTGGCGTCTCCAGAAACAGCGAGCACCCACCACAACGGTTCCCGTCAGTGTCCCCTCCTGTGGGAAACAGGAGCTGGGAAGAAAGTGCTCCAGTTTTCCCGTCTGCGGTCGAATTTCTCTCCCACTTAATGCGACAACCCCATTTGATCGAATCGCCTCTCACCATGAGGTAAAGGTTTCTCAACAAACCCGTGTGGTAAGTACAGTGATCCCCTCCTGTCACCAGTGGAACCAGAGACACAGAACGATTAGCAGGTGTCAGAGGCAAGGTTCCGGACGGGAAGAGCAGGACACAGGAACGTGGTCACAGAGGAGGAACAGGGAAGTGGAAAGGTTGGGAATAGGAACTCCCAGTCATTTGCCGCCTCTGGAACTGACACATCTCCCCGGCCTGCTCCTGGAAGGTTACCCCGTGTGACGAGAAGGCACAGGGTCATCAAAGACCAAGAACACCCTGTCTGGGCAGGGTTCTGGTCTACGGGCCTCACTCAGGGAATTCTTCAGGCATTTCTTGGGAGGCGGAAGCAACGTGGACCAGGGTAAGTACTTTAGGAGTTAATGAGGCGTGGACACGTGCAGTCTGGACGTACATCTGATCGGGACGGTGAAGAGAGTTCTGTTTGGAAGCCCCGTCAAGAAAGCACGGTTCCTCGGCCACCAGTGAACTGAGAGCCGAGTCTGGTCATCCCCTGGGGCCTCTCGGGGGCACCTTCCAGCGGGCCAGGGGGCGGGGGTCCGAGAGACGGGGCGGGGACTGTTAGGCCAGGAGAGCTCCTGAGTATCTCCACGTGTGACTGCGCTTCAGGAATAAAGGCTGGTGTGGCGCAGGCAGGCTCGTACTCCATCGAATTCCGCCACGCACTTCGGGAGTGACCTGTGATGCAAGCAGGTGACAGGGCGAGAGTAGAGAGCAAGCAGCCTAACGGCAAGGGTGCAGGCGGGCGCGGGAAGTCCTGCCGCTGCGTGCGGGGAGCGTTGCCCCCGGCAGGGAGCCTGCTTCCTGTCTGGACAGAGCCTGGAGTTTGAGGATGAGTCACAGAAGACACGAACGCCGTGCCACGTCACAGCGGCAGGACGTGGACGTGGGACCGGTGCCCACTTAGCGCTTTTGCATCTCAGCATCAGCTGTGATTTGGGGGATCCTGGGGTTGCATCCTGTCGGGCACAGAACTGACCCTCCGCAAGCCTCACTCGGCTGCCCAGGCACCTCCGTCGCTCCCCGAGGCCCACGTGGGACAGAAGCGATGCCCCTCCGTGGGAGACGCTTTCCCAACCACGAGGAGCACTTAGGGGGGCCAGCGCTGCCAGGAAATAAGGTCAGGACTTACACTTTCTTTGTTAACTTCGTTCCCTTAGTTTCCCTCAACCCATTTTTCTTTAAATTAAAAAAAAAAAAAAAAAAAGTCTACTGACATGAATAGCTCAGTCTGTTCTATGAATGTCCCGAAAACGTGTCCCCAGACGCACAGGCATGTCCAGCTTCTCCTCGGACAGCAGCCCCTGCGAGTCTCTGAACTGTGCCCGCGCCCAGTCGTGGGGGACGAGACAGCACCTGTCACCTGCCACAGACGCTCCAGGCTCCCTGCGCGGAGGAAAGGCACTTGTGTTTATTCAGCATGTGTTCCTTGGTTTTCTTTTCAATCCGTAAAGTTTTTTTTTTTTTTTTTAAGTTTCATCTATACAGTTGGGAGAGGGGTAATCAGAGCTGGAAAGAGCTGAAAACGTCCGTCGAAGGGCAGTGAATTTATGGGCTAACACTTTGATTCGAAGATCTCAGGTCACTGTGAAACGTTTAAGTAAATGAGTACGTTTGGAACAAGTGTTTGATGGACCGATGCTGTCATATGGCAGTGTTCGGGGGACCACTGTGTACAGAGTCCGAGTGCTGCTGGCTCGTGAAACGGGAGCCCGGGGATGTTACGGAGGAACATTGGCCTACACGAGGGAGCATTTTCTTTGTTATTCTCTCTCTCTCTCTCCCTCTCTCTCTCTCTCCCCTTCCTTCCTTCCATTATTTTTTAACTGCAGTTAACACACAGTGTTCCATTAGTTTCAGGTGTACAATATAGTGATCGATGCTTCCATATGTCACCCAGTGCTCGTCACGACAAGTGCATCCTTAATCCACTTCCCCAGTTCCCCCACCCCCCACCACTCCCTCTCTGGTAACTGGCACATTGTTTTCTGTAGTTAAGCATCTATTTCTTAGTTTGCCTCTCTCTTTTTTTCCTCTTGGTTCACTTGTTTTGTTTCTTGAATTCTACATATGACTGAGATCATATGGTATTTGTCTACCTTTCAGTGACTTATTTCACTTAGCATAATACTCTCTGGCTCCATCCATGTCCTTGCAAATGGCAAGATTTCATTCTTTTATGGCTGAGTTATATTCCATTATATATATATATAGTCAGTCAGTGGACACTTGTGCTGTTTACATATAAACATCGGGCGCATGGATCCCTTTGAATTGGTGTTTTTGTATTCTTTGGGTAAATACCTAGCAGTGCATTTGCTGGATCAGAGGGTAGTTCTATTTTTAACTTTTTGAGGAGCCTCCATTCTGTTTTCCAGAGCGGCTGCACCAGTTTGCATTCCCGCCAACAGTGCAAGAGGGTTCCCCTTTCTCCACATCCTCGTCAACATTTGTTATTTATTGTGTTTCTTTAAGTTTATTTACTTATTTTGAGAGAAAGAGAGAGCACACGTACATGCAAGTGAGCAAGGAAGAGGCCGAGAGAGAAAAAATCCCCATCAGACTCTGTACTGTCAGCACAAAGACCGATGTGGGGCTTGAACCCATGAACTGTGAGATCACGACCTGAGCTGAAATCAGGAGCAGGGCACCTAACCGACGGAGCTACCCAGGCGCAGGCGCCCCTTGGGTTTTTGATTTTAGCCACTCTGACAAGCGTGAGGTGATACCTCACTGTGTCTCGATTTGTATTTCTAGGAGGGGGGGGTTTCTACTACCCTTGATTGACCATCAATGGAACAGTCTTCTAGTAATAAAAGCCACCACAGCAGCTGAATGAGCAGCTGTCAAAGGTGCAGAGTACTTACTTTTCATTGAAAAGAAAGTTGAATTGCATTGTTAAAGGTACACTCAAATTTGATATTTTAATGCACGTGTGTTATAACACACAAACTATATCATTGGCGTCACTATCAACCTTCCACTTAAAAAGTATCTCCGTACAGGTCCACAGTCCCCTAAGCAAAACCCTTGACACCATATGTGTGTCAAGAGTTCATTTTTGGTCTATTTAGCAGGGGTTGGGGTAGCGTTCTGTTTTCTAAATACATTCATATTTCTATTCCTATCCGCATGTACGTTCGGAGTGAACAACTCCTAGACTCCTGCAGATTGTTAGGGACATCACACAAATCATGGTTAGTTTCTGCTGCCAAGCTAGTTTGGACGTGCTATGACCATGTTTTCAGACTTTGTTGATTGTAGGACTATATATAAGCAGCCCAGGTTCCGGGCTTAAAGTCGGACATGCCCAGAGTTCAACCCTCCCCTCGCCAACGTGGGTTCCTTCGTCGGTTTCCCCACACGCAAGTGGGTATTACTAACAACTGTCTCTTCGGGCTGTTAAGGAGGGAAAGACTGACCCGTGCGCCCGTGTGATCCCCGCCGTCCACACCTCCGGCTGCAGGCAAAGTGCCGTGGTTTGGGAGCGGGCCGGAGGACGCACGCCTCCCTGCACGGAGGAGCTTCCGTGCGTTCTCGTTTCTATCCAGTGCCGCAGACCCCGGTTTCCTTAAATTAAGGAAATGAATTAAATTTCATTACGTGGAAGCAAGAGAAATTCAGTTGAGAGACGAAAAGGCTCCAGAGCTTGCCAGAGGCTCGTAGGAAGCGAAGAGGGTGGACGCGGGCCTCTCTGGCCTCCGAGAGCTCCTGGCCTGCGGCGGGCAGGACGGCACCGCACGGCGGCCACTGCTTCCCGGGTTCTCGTGCGGTCACCGTTTCCGGCCTCTGCGGGGGCAGATGGCGAATTAATAATGGCAACAGTGAAATAAGGAAGGCGTAATAAAATAATGATGATGGTGATCGTGAAACCAGAGACTTGCTTCACAGGACAGAGTTGCCTATTGAAGGGTAGAAACATACACCCCAAGTAGCTTGTATCGAATGGGGTGGGTCCGTTTGCACGAGCTTCAGAATCTCCCGTTAGACTCATTTGCAAATTCTTTTCCTGAAGCCGCGTGTTGGTTTCGTCCTACAACTGTTGCCATGGGGCAAAGAGCGCTGTCGGGAGACAGGCTGGATCTCCTGTGGGCAGGAGAGTCGTATCCCTACAGCCAGAACTTTCCATCGGAGAGAAAGTCGTGCCGCTTAGGAGACGAATTCAGGAGCTGAAGGCGGTGGACGGGCTGCGAAGCGGGCTTCCCAGCCGGATTAAACACTCAGCAATGCAGAACAGCCCCCGAATGTTATTGTAAGCAAAGTCCTATTTTAATCTGTCCCTCTTGACTCTTGGAATGTTAAATTGTAACGGCCCTTTGGGAAGCTCCGAGCCTTTGATCTCCCCTCAGAGCGGGCCTGCCCTTGAAGCAGGTCCTCGACACCTTCCAACATCGTTTTCTAAGTCAAATACGCGAAGTGTCCTCGCTGAGAAGTGAAGAGGCAGTGTTTTCTTCCCTCGGGGCCGTGTGTTCGTACGAGGGTCACGGGAACCCGCACCGACCCCTGGTGGTTCGGTGGCACCGAGTGGACCTGCCGGTGTGAAGCTAGCCAGCGGCCGACCCTGCGTGCTCAGGGGCTTGGTTTCGTGGAGGACCCTCTCCAGAACAGCAGCGAGGACACACCGCCGTGGCTTCCGTGTCCTGTGCTTTCCGTAGCACGGCCTCTTTGGATGCTTGCATCTTGGCTGAGCTCGGCAACCGAGCCATCCCCTCTTCTCTTCAGACCTGGGGAGACTTGTGTCCCACAGGTGGCCTCCTGGAAACAGGCAGAAGCAGACGTGGGAGCAGGGGGAGAGGCGGAACAGACTCCGGGCTCCTACGTGGAACAGCGCGACGTGTCTGCTGAGCTTTGCGTGCTCTGTGCACCGTGCCAGGCGGGCCACGGTCCAGCCCAGCGTCTTTGCAGAGATCGACAGATTCTTCAAGGCCCTCATGGGTCTTTGCAAGGAGACACAGGAAAGAAGAGACATTCCTCTCGATCGTCAAAGCCCCCCAGGCTCCTTGTTCCTGGGCATCCCGGACGGCGAGGGTACGTGCGCTGCAGAAGTCATCCCAGCAGCTTCGGAAGCTTAACCCCCTTGTCCACCGTGTGACTCAGTTCAGACGTTTGTGACCTTGAGAGAAAAAAAAAAAAAGCATCTTTTTTTGCAGCTCTGATTACCGTAATGACTCCATGGTCCTCTGTGGCGACTTTCATCTGAAGAACTTCAAGTACCTTTTAAACTGTGATTAGCCGCACCACTGTGTGGCCTTTGCAATTGAATAAATGAGGCACACAGACTGAACTCGCTGAACCTTAACGAGTCGCACACAGTAGTTAGTGACAAACCAAGAGGAACCTAAGAATGTCAATGCCGTCTCTTACGAGCCTAGGGACAATAGTAAATTGAATGCAGAACAGCATTATGTGAATCCTACATAAATATATATATATATATACACACATATATGTATGTATGTACATATATATATATTCTGCTAACACAGTTAAGAAAAAGATGATCTGTTGATATTTTATCAATCTTAAGTGGGGAAGAAGTGGACATGCACGGAGAAAGCAAAGAAAACAAATAATGGAGGAAGAGAAGAATGGGGAAGCATTGAATAAAAGGAAGGAAGAGAGATGGGGGGACATAAAGAGAAAGAAAGAATATGTAAAGAGACATAGAGACAGAGATAGAGAGAGAGACAGAAAGAGAGAGAGAGAGTGAGGAACCGAGGCAGGGAGGGAGCCGGGAAGACGGAGCGGAGGCAGCGGTCCGGAGAGGGTGAAGGAGCCCAGCAGGTGGTTCTACAGAGTCCCGCCTATTTCACCAAAGGAGCAAAGCCTCTCATTATCCTGTATCTCCATCGTTACAGTGAAAATTAGAGCAGACTAAATGACATGGTGCATGATTCTTAGCCTGCTGATCGGCACACAGCAGTTCTAACCACTGCTTCTCTTCCTATTAACCAGAATAATGAATAATAAATATTACAATTGCTCATCATGTCTTACGTTGGAGATTTTCCTGGTGAATAATTTTTTAACAGTGAACTCCTCCGACGACCTAAAAGAAAAAAATGACCACAGGTGCACCTGCAGCCGAAGCAGGCAGATAAATGGAGAAAAATTTTTGATTAAAAAAAATTTTTTTTAACCTTGATTTTTGAGAGACAGAGGCAGAGAGCAGAGAGAGAGGGAGACACAGAATCCGAAGCAGGACTCTAGGCTCTGAGCTGTCAGCACAGAGCCCAACATGGGGCTCGAACTCATGAACCGAGAGATCATGACCTGAGCCGAAGTTGGACGCTTAACCGACTGAGCCACCCAGGCGCCCCAAAAGAATTTTGATTGAGGAAGACTTCTTTTTAGCATCCTCAACTCCTGGCAGTTATAAGGTCCGCCCCAAGAAGGAAAATAGCATTTAATTCGTTCAATATGTTGTGCTTAATCGCTCCAGCCAAAGGTTCAATGAGCTGAAATTGTACATTATCAACTAAAATGTAATTCTGAGATTAGGGTAGGTATTGTGTAACCTCTATGTCGCTGGAAACCAGAAACTAGGCAGGAATTCAGTGTGTGCTTCAGTTACAGATTGATAATGATAAAAAGTTATCTCTAGATAATAAAATCTCTCAATTAGTGAGGAATAGCATCGTTTCTCTTACCGTAAAGCTTTCCTAGAATAGAAAAAGACCTAGTATTTATATTTTCCTCCCATGGTTTTTAAAAACCCCGAATACTATGACCTCCTTGGCGTACAGGTGTTCTAATTGTCCAGAAGAGGCCGAGGCGTTCCTAACTGCCCGTCTCTGCATGGTCACCCCCGGGGATCTCTGTGCCGATACGGGAGTCGCTCTGCACGGCTCCTCCTCGGCTTCTCCCCATCCATCTGCCATCATAACGTAAGCTTTACCGCGCAAGGGATACAAAACTCGAAGGAGAGACACAGTCGGTATTTCCAAACAATGGATTAATTGGAGCCTCCGCACATAAAGAAAGCTTAGATATCCGTCAGTGGCCCTTTCCCTGAATTTGGGGCAGTGTTCTTTTTCTGCTTCGGTCAAGGGTGATTAGGTTTTACTCACTCCCCTGTAGACGGAAACGTCATTGACCCCCAAGGCTGCAGCTTTTTCTCAGCAGGTGGCCTCCACGCCGTGCTGTTCTGATCCGGAAGTCTGAAACATACGCTGAGCCCGTTGTGGGCTCCGCCTCGGCTCTCGCCTGGAGGTGCCAGTTGCGTAGTCCACGACACAAACGTGCGAGGAAACCCTTTCCTTTCATGCAGTTGGTCAGCCTCCGTCATTAGAGTCGATTTTTTTTTTTCAGGTTTAATAATGCCATCATGAACAACGATCAGTTATGCCGAGGCTATTTCCAGTGTTTGTAAAATGGTCAAAGCCTCCTCTGACAATGCATTAGCACTTAGCCAGCTGGGGTCCTGTCGACAGCATCAATTAACGGGACTACCTCCAATGAAAGACAGACCCTCCTTCTCTCCGCACGTATGGGAACAGGCTATTAGTACCTTCCCTGAAACCCTGCAGAAATCAGGCTACAAGCACACGTGTAACATCGACATGCCACGTGCTACCACAGAGGGACATCTTGGGTTTGAAGAGCTTGATGTTTGTTTACTCTCAGGAAAAAAAAAAAAAGACAGTCTGACATATTTTGGTTGCTTCAAAAGAATGACTGTTTCCGCTTCCACAGGTGCAGGGGGTGGGGAGAAAGCGTGACGTGGCAGTCGAGACCCTTCACTGCCTGCAGACCACCGTCTCTACCCTTGGCCCGCCCTTTCTTTTATCCTTTGTGGTCAAGTGCCTCCCTCCATTCAAAGCCCAGCAGGGCCGGCACTTGCTCAGTGAGGGTGAGGCGATCCCATGGGAGCCAGGGCCGCGAGGTTTTCAGAGCAGAGAGTCCTCTGTGAATACTGAGTCACCCTCGGAAAGCACCCCGCTCTCGGGCAGCTGTGGAACGAGGAGGTGACTGGCGCTCCGCTTCGCTCACTCATCCGTGACAAAGGGCGTCCTGGAACCAGCACGCGGCCGCCCTGGGGAACCATGTTGCTCACATCCTGGAGGTGCATTAGCACTCCGTGTCAGCGTTCCAGTGCCGAAGGCCCACAGGACGAAAGACTCCTACCACCTCCCTCTTTCCCGTTTTCATCAGCCAGTACCACACGCGGAGCCATGGCAGACACCGCTGAAGTCATTATTTTATGCTCCATTTCAGCGTAGTTTGAAAGGAAATGTTTTCAGTCTTCGTTGTAGGCAGAGCACTGGGCTAGGATTCGAGACCCCTGGGTTCTAAGCCGAGTTCCGCTTTCTGACCTCAGCAAGCCTCACTTTTCAGAGCCCGAGGATGGAGAGAATGACCGATGCCTTCCGGCTCAACCTTACAGGCCACTTGTGAAGGGCAGATGCAGAAATGTATGTTCAAGGGCTTTGAAAAAGCACCAAACATGGAAGATGTGCGAAGTACTCTTTATGTCCTCCTGAAGGGGGGCCAGAGTGCGCCCCTTCGGCATGAGAATTATTTTGGTTCAAGGCACTTAAAAAACTCCAGGTCCACCCTTCTCCGGCCTCCCCCTCTTTCTCCTAAAGTAGGAGAAAAGACCTCACATGGACGACGTCTTCCTGTGCCCGGAGGAAGGTGACATCCTCGTCACCAAGGATGAGGGGTTGAAGCAGAGAAGATTTTATACAAACAGACCTTCTTAAAATGACCCCGTTTTCCTTTAGCATCTTTGTATCTTTACTTTTCCAAAATTTCCTCTCTGTTCAATCTCGTAGAAAAGCATTTGGGTTTGCCTCTTCTTTGGGTGTTTGGTCCTTAGAGGTCAAGTCACCTAAAACTTATGCTAAACGCCGGCCTCTCTCCTGCTGCTCTGTCGTGCGTCAGCTTAACTCGCAAGCAAACCCTTGAGGGGAGAGTTACAATTTTGCCTCCCTGCCCTCTGACCCTTCCGACACTTCCTTGTGGAAGTTTCAAAACTTTGAATAAGCCAGCCTGCGTCCTTTTCCTCACAGAGGCACGTCTGCTTTTCCTTCCCTCCCATCCCAGCCCTGCGTAGATGTTAAAACAGGAAGGGGCACCTGTGGGTGAGGCTGGCAGAGCCAAGTCCCCAGAGCCCCCCGGGGCGCCGTTAGTGCAGGCGGCCCGCCCTCGGGGCTCTGGTTTCTCCAGGCAGGATCAGACACCCGATTCGTCTGAGGGCAGATCTGTCAACCCAACTCCTGGGTGTGAGGTACTTGGCTTATCGCCCTAAGTGTCATCTGTGGGACAAGACATCAGGTCCTACCGGGCTGGGGGTGCATGGACATGCACATGACAGTCAGAAGGTGGTTTGGTGGACACAGAATCTGAGCAAGGTGATGGGGTTATTCGTTCCATTATAAGTGGTCTCGAGTGGCCCTCCAGGACTCCACCAGAGAGCAGCCTACGCCCCAGCGATGGCAGCCCGCCTTCCCGCTGTGACTTACCTGCCCTAAGGGATCACAGGTGTGGGGTCCACGCCGTGTCTTTATGTCTTTGGCCATTGGCCACACTACAGACCGCAGGTGGTAGGGTCCCACACCACGGACCACGGGTGGTAGGGTCCATGCCGTGTCTTTATGTCTTTGGCCACACTGCGGATCGCAGGCGGTAGGGGTGGTACAGTCAGTGCCGAGCCTTTAGGATGACTCATCAGTGAGGGTTGATTCCGCATGTTTGCTTCTAGACGGCAATCTCAAATGTCCTGGGAAACCAGAATGGAAAGGGACAGGTAGCTGCTTATAAAACTCCAAGCTGTCAGGTATTACTTAGAAATACAGGCAGGGCACAGTTGAGTTGTTCTTAAAATTCTGACTTCACACCCATTTTGTCAGACTTCTTCCTGTTCTTCCCCCACCTTCTCCCCCTCACCCTCTTCCTCCCTCTCCTCCTCCCTCCCCTCCTCCTTCCCTCCTCACTCCCCTCCTCCTCCTCCTTCTCCTTTTCCTCTTTCTCCTTCTCCTGCTCCTCTTCCCGTCCCCTCCTCCTCCTCCTTCTCTTCCTCCTCCTTCTCCCCCTTCTTCTCCTCTCCCTCCTCCTTCTCTCCCTCTTTCTCTTCTTCCTCCTCCGCCTCCTCTTCTTTGTCCCCCCCTTCCTACTCCCCCTCTTCCTTCTTTCTCTTTTCTCTTCCTCCTCTTCTTCTTTCCCTTCCCCTCCTCTTCCTCCTCCTCCTTCCCATCCCCTCTTTCTTCCCATCCCTCCTCCTTCTTCCCATCCCCCCTCCTTCTTCTCTCCCCTCTTCCTCCTCCTCCCTTTTCTTCTCTCTCTCCCTCTCATTTTCCCTTTTGTTTGTACAGACAAACAATGAAATTGAACAAGTGTGGCCCAAGGAAGACACAGCGTGCTCTGGGCCCGTAGCCACCCACAGGTCCCGCCCCTGGCAGCTTCTCTTAGTTCATCTCGGATTCTCTTACCTGGGAGAGGGCTAGTGGGAGGGGGTCCCAGACGCACATCCCACCTAACATCCAAGACGTAAGTAAATGTTTGCTTGGCGACAGAAATTTACAATCCACCCTCACTGAGCTAAGCCGGGAGAATATTTCCTGGCGGCTCTGCTCAGTTAAAGACATTTTCTGATAAACTGAAACTATATTTTACTGGATTCTTCATCCATAAAATTAAGTGGTTAGACCTGATCATCTCTAGGGGATTTCCCAGCTCGAAAGTGGTACAATTCTATGATCGCACCGTGTGGTGCTGACGTCGTCAATTAAATTTTGTTCGGTAAGGATTATCAAGCCTCATCGTGACTTGTCACAAGAAAGGGGCATTTCCTCATACCCAGGCCAAACTCGGCCTCCAGACTTGTTTTTCTCTTGCTAATTTACTCAACATTTCCTTGCCTCAAATAGTTTTCCACAAGATTTTTGTGAAGGGAGAGTTCAGGAAAACTCAAAATAATTAGTATGGCCCACAGTCAGTCTCACTGTTGTGTTCTTTTCGCTCGCCCCCTTGAAAATAAAGAAATCACATTTGGAACACGTTGCAGGTCACAGGCAACGGTGCAGTTTTAAAATACCTACAATATAAAATCTGCATATTGTTCACCGTGTCTGTCTGTCCTGAGGAGCTAGTCAGAGATGTGATTCCCTGGCACCTATGAAGTCTTTTAAGAATCAGTGACACTGGAGAGAGATGGTATACCTGCTGCCACAATATATTGTTGTTCAATTTGTATCCTTGGTGGTTTTGTTCTTTTCCTGTAAATTTAGCAAGAAGGGACTACCAAAGTCACTCGACTCCTATTACACATGTGTCACACTTAGGTAAAAATTGGACCTATTTAAAGAAATCCAGAAATGAGCAGAGGGTGTGAGGTGGGATCCATCTCTGCTTCCCCAACTCAACCGATGGTAGGGCTATCCTGGGGAGAGTCTGAAAGTCCTGATATCAAGACAGAGACTGATACTGATTGAATTGGTGTGTGAGGGAAGTCAGGCTTCAGTGGTTTTGAAGACTGGTTTATGATCACTCCTCTCTAACAGGTGAGGAGACTGGGGCACAGAGAGAATAGTTAACTTTCCCGAGGCCACACAGTGAGCATAAGGGAAACTGGGCTTCAGATCAGAAGACCTAACTCCCGAGCCTGTGGTATTTATTGTAATGCCTCTGCTTCTCATATGAACTGACGGAAAACTCAGAAAATGCAAACCAGGAAAATGCCAAGTAACAACACCCCCAATCACACACGCTCAGAGGAAATCGGTGATCATGTCTTCTAGAACGCTAGTCCTGAATTATTCCCCTTTGGAGGGCGTCTTAGGTTGTATATGTAATGCGTTAGTGACAGGCTCAGGAGGATTCCAAGCTGGCGGCTGCTAACTAAACATGGCAGATAGTGACGTATCGGACATTTCGCCATGTCCTTTCCTAACCACGCTGCCTAACGGATAGATACTTTTTATTGGGTGTACTTCTGCAACACCATTTGAAATGAACATAATGCCTCTCATTATATGATGCTGGGGCTTAAAAATATTTCTTTAGCTCTTTGACATGATTCTTTGACACCCTCGGGTGTGGCTGGACCCAGTGAGTCCCTTCTAAAGGGCAGAGTGTGTTCGAAGTGATGGGGAGTGCACTTGGTCTGCATCGCCTTGGGCCACTCTCCCTGGGGAAGCCAGCTGTGGGGTCATCCGGACACTCGCGCGGTCCTAAGGAGAAGTCCACGTGACTTCCTGACAAGAACGAGTGCTGACGGGCCAGGCACGTGAGTGGGACGCCATGATGGGGAACCCTCCATCCGCACTACAGCCCGTGGCACCTTCACCACGACCTCATGAAAGAGACTAACACAGAGCCCTGCGGGTGAACTACTTGTGGATTCCTGACCCTCAAAACTGTGTGGGAAAGTAAATGTTAATTGTTTTAAGTTGCTAAACCTTGGAGTAATTACTCAGGAGTAACTGAGAGCAGTAGATACACCCTGGTTTATTTACCAATTAATGTGGTTAAACATGTGGTTTTTCCTAACTTCTCCTCGTGTCGAAAGCACCGATATGAACAACACATAAGTAATCATATTGTAGGGTAGATTTCCAAAGAAAACTCTCTAGATTAATGCCTTACATATTTCTTAGGCCTTTTCACTCCTATGTCTGTAGAGAGATTTTAGCATTTTACGTTCCCAACAGGGAGGTGTTAGAGTAGCCATCTTCTCACTTCCTCACTGGGGGCAGCAGAATAATGTCCCCACCAAAGGTGTTCACATCTGGAACCTGTGAATACGTCACGCTACCTGGCAAAGGGGAATTCACGTGTGTACACGAGTTAAGGACTTTGAGATGGAAATGTATCCTGGATTATTCATTCTCTGTTGTCCTTGTCACCTTAAGTGGCCAGAACAGAATTGCAGACTAGGTGGCGTAAACAACAGACCTTTATGTCTCATGGTTCTGGAAGCCGGCAGATTTGACGTCTGGTTAGGGTCTGCTCTCTGGTTCATAGATGCTGCCTTCTCACTGGGTCCTCATGCAGCCAAAAGAAAGAGAAAACTCTGGTGTTTCTTCCTTTTCTTATAAAGACAATGATCCCATCCTGGGGCCACCCACCCTCATGACCTCATCTAAACCTAGTCACTTCCCAAGGGCCCCACTGCCAACAACTGTCCCATTGGGAGTTCGAGCTTCAATATATGGATTTGCAAGGGACACAAACATTCCATCCATAGCATGGAAGTAACCTGGTATAATCTCGAGTCCTTAAGAAGTGGAAGCAGAGGTCAGGGTGGTGCAACGTGAAAGGACTCACCCACCGCTGTTGGAGGAAGGGGCCACGAGTCAAGGAATGTGGGCACCTCTACAAGCTGGAAGATGCGAGGAAGCAGGTTCTCCCCTGGAGCCCCCGGAAGGAACACAGCCTTGCAGACGCCTGGAGTGAGGAACACCTCACCCAGTGAGACCTGTAGTGAGCTTCTGAATTCCTGAACCATAACGTGGTAAATCTGTAATGTTTTCAGCCACTATATTTGTGGCAATTTGTAATAGCAGCGATAGAAAACCAGTACGCTCATCAAAACCATATCTTAAATCTTTTCCGGTTCAACTTGGATAGGCAAAAAGATTTTTCCTTTTGTCTTGATTGACAAATTGTCTTGAATTTCTTCAACTATAACTGTTACTTTCCCATACTGTTGAATTAATGCAGACATCTCTAGGATCTTCAGGTCTCTTCCTGTCTTCTGTCTGCCCATGTAACAGTCCTCCGGTGTGCATTTGGTTTAGAGCAACGTGCCTACGACCTTTGGTTCATTTTTGGTTGTTGCTCATTTTGACTATTCAAGGTCATTTTTGATTCTAAGACTCTTTGTCGATGATTGTCTGTTGCAGAAAATGTGTGTCAGAATTTAAAACAAGACTTTCCTTTTCCTTAAGGGTCTCTTCTTTTGTTGAGATGTTGACATGCTTTCTCTAACGTTGCTATGTAATGCTAGGGAAGCGAAACAAAATAATCCTGTGCCAACCTAGGAAAGAAAAGAGAGAGAAGGAGGAATACTCTATTAGAGAACAGTTAATGATCAAGTGTACAGGCATAGTGACAATGAAGCCTGGGCAGAATTCATACAGATGTTTATACAATAAAGTAGGAGAAAGAATGATGAAAAGTCTTATCTCTTGGCCAGATGGAAGGATTGGTGTTGGGGGGCTCTCTCCTGGAGAAACCACTGTTCCAGGCTACCGCCTACAGGGAAGGAGACCTTTCACTGTAAAATCAAAAGGTCGCCCTTTTCTTGGCCCTTTGCTTTTTTCAAGGTCATGGGCTACGCATGGAGAAAGAGGCTGCAACTCCTCGCTCAAAGAAAAGGGCACCGTGTACGTGTCTGGTAGCACTGCTTTCTGATGGAAGTGGTGATTTTCTCATTACTGCCTGCAAACCCACCTTTCTCTTCCACCACACCTGATCCCTGAATAAAATGACCGATGATGGATCTATGAGTGTTCAAAATCATCCACATCCCTAAATTTCGTATTGATCTCTGAATAACTGCCCTCTGAGTGGGACTTTCCTGGCAGTTCTTCTAAACATAAGCCTGTATTTCTCTTGAGAAGAGAGGAGCTTTGGAATGACCTCTATGTAATAGTAGACTGGGTTCAATTTTAATTAGGCTCTAAGTGGTAAATATTTGCTAATAGACTTTGGGGTGAATAATTAATTAGTAAAAGACGGCTATGCACTGGCAATTTATGTGACCAGACTAATAGATTAGGTCCACTGAAGTCTTAGTGAAGGCAACCCTTTCTAAATGAATTGCTGGAAATTTAAGATATCTACAAAACTGCTGTTTAAAAAAATAATTCAGTGTGATTTCTTTTTAAAAACGTATTGCTATTTCAATGGTTTATATGAAAAAGGTATTCTTTCTGTGTTGTTTCATTACTCCAAACAGCTATCCACCCAAACATAATTAAACCAAAATCAGATAGATTCTGTTTTGTTTTGTTTTTTTTCACTTTCTGGTACTTGATCATGTTTCTGCTACGATAGTATTTCAGGGAAGCTAGTTTTATTTTATTCTTCCAGTGGGTAAAGTGTGTACGACCTGTAAGTCCAATTATTTTTTTAACAGCTTTATGGATGTCTAATTTTCATACCATAAAATTCACCCATTTAGAGTGTAGCATTCAATGATTTTTAGAAAATTTATAGAGTTGTGAAACCACTACCATACCCCCATTTTGGAATCACAGAAGGATCCACTGCCTCTTGCCAGTCCCTCCACCTTCCCACCCCCAACCGTATGCCATTCAGGAATCTGTTTTCCATCCCTATTGATTCGCTTTTCCTTGGATATCTTATATACAGGGAATCATAGTTGATGTGGGCTTATGTGACTGCTCCTTTCACTTAGCGTTATGTTTTTAAGGTGCATCCACATTGTAGCATGGATATGCAGTTCATTTCTTTATTGCCAAATAATGTTCCATTCTATGGATGTTGTGCATTTGACTTGCCAGTCGCCATTGATACATGCTTGGATTGGTTCCACCGTTTTGCTGTTGGGAAGAAAGCTGCACTGGACATTCGCACGCAAGTCTTTGTGTGAACATATATATTTTTTTAATTTCCCTTGGGTAGATTCCTAGGGTTGAAATTGCTGACTTATAATAAATTTATGCTTCACTTTTAAAGACACTGCTCAGCTTTTCCAAAATGACAGTAGCATTTATATTCCCACCAGTAACGCATGAGAGGTTCAAGCTTCTCCACCTTCTCTCCAACATTTGTTCTTGTCTGCCATTTTGTGTGCAGAGGGTGTGCAGTGGTATCTCATTGTGGTGCTGATTTTCATTTCTCTGATGACTCATCATGTTGAGCATCTCTCTATGTGAGTGTTAGCCATCGGTATGTCTTCTTTGCTGAAATATTTATTCGCTCATATTTATATAGTGTTAGATACACAATACTTTAATAGCACCTCCAATATTCCAGATTTTAAATGTTCACTTGATTCTATCTGAACGAACATGTACTCTGTACAACCCATTGGGCTGTTTCTTTGTAACATTAAGTGAGCACCTTCTATGTGGAATGTGTTGAACTGCTTGATTTGTCACATACTTAAAAAAACAACTGCTAAGCTCTCGAGGGCTTTCTTGACGTAACCACATCAAAAGGCACCTGATTCATGAATGTCGGGCACTAGAAGAGATTATTTTACATAGTGTTTTGATGGTTTGAAGGAAGAAAAAAATCTCTTCCATCTTGATAGGAGAGAGGAGGATTGTAGAGGAGGCAGTATTTGGATTCTATTTGTAGAAAAGTTAAAAGATCAGATGTATGGAAAGAGAGTCAGAAAGAGAGTATATTTTAGGTTGAGTAAGTGACAAAGGCCTAGGGCAGGGAGAAAACGAGCATCTATGAAAAATCATGAATATTTAGTTTAGCTGTGCTACAGCACATAGGAAAGGAAGTCAAGAGTTAGACAGGATGTGATCTTGATGTACATTGAAATGCTAAGCAGAGCATGTATTTTCTTTTTTAAAATGGGGAGCCGTTTGCAGTGCATGGAGGGCTCAGTTGTCTGAGCATCTGATCCTTGATTTCAGCTCAGGTCATGATCATACGGTTGGTTGTGGGATCCCACATTGAGCTCTCTACTGGGAGAGGAGCCTGCTTAAAATTCTCTCCCTCCCTCCCTCTCTCTCTCTCTCTCTCTCTCTCTCTCTTCTCTCTCTCTCTGCCCCTCCTTCACTCAAGCTGTCTCTCTCAAAAAAAAAAAAAAAAATAGAGAGCCATTCATTTTCAGCAATAGAGGGTCATTATTAAAGCTGTTTTCTGGAATGTTATTCTACAATTTATATATAAGTAAAACTGGAGAAAGAAGGGAATGGAGGAGGAGAAACCACCTAAAAAATATTTACGAGAGCAATGATGGAAACTAATAAGGAGACTAATGAAAAATGAGGTTGTAACTACTGAACACACAGGACTCAGCAAGTGATAGGAAAGACAAAGAAGGCCTGGGCTTTCGAGTCCTGCGGGAGAAAGTGAGTGTGGCATTAGATTCACAAATGGAGACACCATTAGTTACCACCTAACAATTCAAACGACCGTTAGAGGTTTGGAAAAACAAGGAGGGAGATGATGAGTTAGCTTGGGGCTCTCAGACTGAAGGTGCAAGGAGATCGCCAAGTCTCTGAGAGTGACATTGGGACCATGGAGCCACAGTTCAGCAAAGTCATCAGCAGGCAGGAGACCTTACCGAGAGGAAGAGACTGAGCCAGGAGATCGGGAGAGGATACTTGGACGTGTAGCAGACCCCTGGCTTTCCCTTTACCTGGCATCCAAAACCCCATTTATACCAGACACTTCTATTACTTTCTGCTGGAATTGTAAACTCTAGGACACATTTCCAATTTTCATGATAATATTCCTCTCTACTTTCCCCCCGGATTTCATTCATGGGAGATTCGGAATGACCCTTGAATTATCCTTGATAATCCTTCCAACATCGTCTGCTAGCATTTCCCTAACCTCGTCTGTTCTAACAACCTCCATTTCCGTTCTACTTCAGCTGCTCGTTGAGCACAGAACCTTGGAATTTTTATCATACGCATTTTATTTTATTCATGACAGCTTTTCCAGGACACAATCTTCTAATATCTCCTGGGTCCGCATAATCAAACTAAAATTCTCCGTGGCCTGTCAGTATTTGAAATACAGCCGTTTGTCTTAAAATATTCATTGTCACTCACCCCAGATACAACAATGGGCATCTATGAGTATATGTATACTTCAGGGTCCACTGTGTGCCAAAAACAGTGGTACTTTTTTTTCATAAATGTGGCCTCGCCTGCTCCTTTGCTCCTCATAACAATTCGGTGAAGAGGTGATAGGAATGCATTTCACAACATGGTAACTTAGACCCAATGTCACAGGGTATTGCTTCCTGAAATTGATTCTGGCTTCAAGGTAGAATATGATCTAATATAATCCGTAGTGAAACCTTGAGAAATCAAAGGGGAAAATAGCCTTAGGAAGTTACTGTGATGAGTCCCCACAGAACCCAATTCAGCTGGTGAGCACACAGATGAATTTTTTGTTGGCATTTGCTTTCTTGGGCTTTAATCCATTCTGGGCCGCTCTTTTTAGGGTTTACTATGTCACCAAGTGTAAAATGCATTTGATTTTTTAGAGAATTTGCTAAAAAAAGCGATAGAGCCCATGCCAAAATCCTCTCTATGACAGCCAAAAGTTCCATGAAAGTATGTCATTAAACACGTGTTCCAAAAAGATTTTTGCGTCTCATTTTGCCCTCTGGGGTATGTATTTTGAAGTAAAATATCTTCACCGACTTGGGCATTTGATGTTAACATATTAAAAATAATAAGAATTATGACATGGAGAAGGCAAGGTTGGAACTGGCCACTGTGAACAAACACCACAGAATTTCTCTTCCCAAATCCAGTCGCTCGCTGATCCTGAATGTGTTTGTTTTCCACCTTGGCTCCACGGAGCAATGATCCCAGTCGTCTCCAGATGACAGCGATGCCAGACTTTTTCGGGCCGAACATCCAAGGAAACAGTACCTAATATTAACAGATGTCCTTTATCACGTGGGGAATATAAGCAATAAATTTTTTGTTGCAAGTGACAGAACACCAAATCAAGCTGAAATTTAAAAGAAGGGTATTCAGTGGCTTTCATAAATAAATCCCTAGATAGGTCTAGATTTGGATAAACTATGAGCCCACAGCTTAAAAAAAAAAAAGGCACCAGAGACCAAGTTCTTCTGTCTTCTGTCATGGTGGATAGCATTCTGCCTGCAAATCCAACCCCCTGTCCCGCCCTGGTCGATTTCCCATACTTCAGATCACTTCCCCAGATCTAGAAGGTTCTCCTCTAGTCATTCCTGCAGATGAGAGAGGAGGTTTCTCTTTCCAGAAACCCCCAAATTGTCTTCACAACTCTCTTGCCTCTCAGTAGGTCATGTTTCCATCCAGGGGCCAACCCTTGTGGCCAGAGCTGTGTGCTTTGTTTATTAACTGCACTCCTCAGCACCTGGCCCCAGAGCTGGGGTGGGTGGGTGCCACCCCAAACAGAGAGACAAAGTGGGGAATGCCTGCTCCCTCCAGTTCAAATAGCCATGCTGTACCAGGAGCACAGGGAAGGGAGGTGAGCAGAAAAAGGACTGGGGGACACTAAAAGGGAGCTCGTTCACCCCCATGGCTGACCAAATGCCACGAAAATGCAGAGAATGGAGACAAAGCTCAAGAGACACTGGTCGACTCAGAGTGACACTTCTAAGCAGTAACATAATGTGATTTCAAACAATATGGAAGTCCTTTTAAGAGGGAATCAGTGTAAATTTAAGAGATTATGAACCTCATGGCCAAAAACATTCTCTACCGTCATTTTTATCTTTTTTTTAAAGTCCTATTTATTTATTTTTGAGAGCGAGAGGGAGAGAGAGAAAGTATGAGCAAGGGAGAGGCAGAGAGAGAGGAGAGCCCAATGACGACTCAAACTTATGAACCATGAGATCTTGACCTGAGCCAAAACCAAGAGTTGGACACTGAAACGACTGAGCCACCCAGGTGCCCCTATCTTACCTGTGAAAGGTCCAAGTAGAGTATCACATCATTCATTCAGTCCCTGAATATTTATTAAACATTTATATGTGCTATGCCTGTGTGAGGTCCTGGGAGTACCACAGTAGAACAGACATGGCATTGCCCTCCAAGGGTTCATTCTCTAGTGGGGGAGCCAGACATAGAAACACATGGTGATGACAGTGAGCTCTCTGCTAGACCCACCCACCCAAACTGCTCTTGTTAGGTCTACCTCTGCTAGATCTTTCTCCACTAGTCCTACCTCTACTAGACTCTCTACCAGACATAACCAGCCAGGCCTACCTCTACTAGACCTACCTCTAGTACTCCCCCCTGTACTGGACTTACCTCTACTAGGTCTGCTAAAGTAAAAACAAGGTGTTCAGGGAGCCCAGAGTTGGAAGAAGAAAAGGCACATCTGTTCAGAGTCAGGCATTTTGCAAACACGTTGTACCTTTTTGATTTTCACCTTGTCTCCCGTCGGTCACATGAGATAGTGAAGTTATCTCGACTTTGCGCAAAGACTAGGTAGAAAGAGGTTAAGTAACTTGGCCAAAGATGTGCAGTTGATGAGGAGCAGGGGCATGGGAAAGCCAATCCTACCAGTTTCTGTGGCTCAAGGGGGTGGGCAGGCAGATGGAGTGCATGGAAACAAACTCGGGATGGGACGGACAGGCTGGGGAGCATAAGAGGGCTTTGGCTGCCAAGTAGTGGTCACATTAAGGATATTCAGAAGTAGGTCTGTGTCTGAGAAAGGTCACTTTGACTGGAAGATGGACATTAGATTATTTGGCCATGATCCTGAGGCAAGGAAACCATGAATATTTTCAATCTCTAATTACTAACATTTTCAATACTCATTTAAGACATAATAGCCTTAAAATAATCTAAAATACACATAACTATATGCTCTCTGAAGCCTTTTTTTCTGTGTCTCTACACTTCAAAAACAAACATTAACCATGTTGCTATTTCTTTTTTTTTAATGTTTATTTATTTTTGAGAAAGAGAGAGAGAGCATGAGCAGGAGGAGGGTCAGAGAGAGAGAGAGGGAGACACAGAATCTGAAGCAGGCTCCAGGTTCTGAGCTGTCAGCGTGAGGCTCGAACTCACAAACTGTGAGATCGGGACCTGAGGCGAAGTCAGACATTAACTGACTAAGCCACCCAGACGCCCCACATTGATACTTCTTAAAATGCTGAAGTAGAAATTAGTCTAATTCTAGCATTAGAAATGCTCTTCTGCATGGCTGAGTCTTCAAGCTCTGAGCTTCATTCTAGCATTTCAGTGCTTTATAACCATAATTTGAAACTGCAAACCATACCGATGTATTCCTTCTTTCTTTTCCTCCAAATTAAGAAAGAAGAAGGAAATCGCCTCTTCACTGCCTCCTGTTCTACTGTTTAGGAATCGTCTAATCCTAGAGACCTTAAGTCAATAGCTTTGTAAGTAAGCAGTTTGTTTTCTGTTCCATGCAACTGAACCTTAAAAATTCTTTCCTTCACCTTTTCAGATTTCCTCCTCCTCCTCCTAACAAACCCCGGAGAAAAACCAAACCAAACAAACACAAACCAAGAGAGACTTCAGAGTCCAAGTCAAGCTCTGCCAAGATCTTCCTAACAGGGAAAATCGTGGCCACTCGTCTGCTCTTCCACTCCCTTCCTTGTCAGTGTTGGGTTCCCACTGGCTGATGCAGTGTTGGACATCACAGCACCGTACCTGGCTCTTTGCCCTCTTTTTCAAACCAATTTTCTTGATCAAAGTATTGATCTTTCTCTTTGCCATAGCAGTGTGCACCGCTTAGGTCAGAAAGCCAATGTGGGGATTCTCATTGTGGCCAAGGACATCTTCATTCTAGTCAGTGAGTCCAGTGAGTCCTTGGCAACGTGGTCATGATGAAAATTCCACTTATCTCCTGATCCGCCACGGAGCCCTACACTAACAGGTGAACCACAGTGTGGCCTGGGGTACCAGGGATTGGTCTTAATTCAAAATCAGCTATGTGACTCACAGGACAGACTTGCCCCAGAGAATGATTACAGGTCTACATAGGGGAAGGCTGTGATGAATGTTCTCAGAATATATGTGTGATGGAATCTCAGATTCTTCCTTATACATAGGTAGTGTTTATACACATGGCCCAGAGTCTGGGAACTGATTCAGGTCTGATAATTCAGCATGAGTAAGTACCTTCTACTGTGGCCCCTGGAATCAGGCATCAGCTTGTCAGAGAGAAGCGTTTTCATCTACATCACTTAAGTGTGACTCCATGAGCTGTCCGTGTCTAATTGATTAGCCACAACCCAAAATCCCCAAAGGTGAAACCATTCTCAGTGCTTCTGGCCCCACTGCTGATGTTGGGACCTTGCGGTCTACAACACTGGCAGTTAGGTATCGCTCTTGTCTCTGCTGCTTGGAGTCCTATCACTCCCAGTGAAATCAGGGAGTCCATTTCAATGACAGCAGTCCTGCCACCCTGCTCATATCTCTGGCCATCAGAGAAAGCCTCTAAAGAGCTTCCTTAAAAGGCTGAACCCACCACTCCAATATACTTCTCAAAACCTTTCCAGAGGTATTGTCTTCTGGGACCATTGGTAGGTCATAATGAAGGCACGTGGGCAAGTCATATATGATAACCCATTGCAACATTCCTACTGTAAAACATTTTGATTTTATATTACATGAAGAACTTTCTGGCAACTGATATCTACTTTATGTGAACCACTGCTTAGTCCAGCATTTAGATACTTAAATAAGAACATTCTTAGAACTATTTTCTTCTGCTCAGACTATCATAGTGACTCCAGAGTTGCTGGGAAAGTCTCCTTTATGATTCCATATGATCCCGTATATAATTTTGGTTTGCCTATCTTGGTATGGCATCATCAGGATCTATTCCTACAATCTCTGGATTTTTTGTTCCTACTAGTTAAGGATTTTTGCAAACCCTTTAGTACACGTGCCTCCCTTGTGAGGAGTTTGTCTTTGTAAATCTACCCCTGATCGTGTAAGGCCAGGCTCCAAACATAGGTCTGGAGATAATTAGATGTGACGTGAGCGAGATATCAGTGTAACTGGCTTCCTCCTCACTGGCAGGTCTTCCAGGTGTGGGAGTTACGGTCTTCAGTGAAGAAGAAGCCCGATCACATAGCTTTATTCATAATTGCCAAAGCTTGGAGGCAACCAGGATGTCCTTCAGTAGGTAGATGAATAAAGAAGCTGTGGTCCACCCAGACAGTGGATCCTTATCCAGGGCTAAAAGGAAATGAGCTATCAAGCCGGGAAGAGACATGGAGGAAGCTTCAATGCATATTACCAAGTGAGAGGAGCTAATCCGGAAAGGCTCCACAGCTCCACACTGTGTAATTCCAATTATGTGACATTCTGGAAAAGCCACGACTACACAGACAGTAAAAACATCAGGTGTCACCAGGGCAGGGGGTGAGGAAGGGGTGTATAGTGGACCCA
This sequence comes from Paguma larvata, assembly GCA_030068075.1. NCBI lineage: Eukaryota > Metazoa > Chordata > Mammalia > Carnivora > Viverridae > Paguma > Paguma larvata. Next base: position 134,332,713 of record CM057828.1, read on the forward strand.
GAGGACTTTTAGGTCCGCGAAACTCTTATTTTGGATGATGTTGGAATGAAGGATGCATATAGGTCATTGTGCATTGGTCCAAACCCACAGAATGAACACCACCAAGAGTGACCCCTAATGTAAACTAGGGACATGGTGGTGAAGGCTCATCCGTGTGGACACATCACTTGGAACCAGCGTCCCACTCTGGTGGGGATGCTGACAGTGGGGAAGGCTGCATGTTGGGCGGGGGGCAGAGGGTAGTTGGAAATCACTGTACCTCGTCTCAATATTGTCGTCATCTGGATCTGCCCTAAAAATTTAAGTCTTAAAGTACATTGGGTGACAGATCATTTTTAAAATTTTTTAATGTTTATTTATTTTTGAGAAGAGAGAGAGAGACAGAGTATGAGCTGGGAGGGGCAGAGAGAGAGGGAGACACAGAATCCGCAGCAGGCTCCAGGCTCTGAGCTGTCAGCACAGAGCCCGCCGCAGGGCTCGAACTCACTAACTATGAGACTGTGACCTGAGCCAAAGTCAGATGCTTAACCGACTGAGCCACCCAGGTGCCTTCGAAAAAGAGTTCCTTTAGCAGACACCAAAATCTCATGAGTTTCCTCAGGATTTAAGGATTTGGGCTTGTTGTCCTCTGTCTCTAGGTGTAAGAAGTCAACCATCTGACCCCAGCTGTCCTTAAATTCTTTATGCCCCTAATTCGGCTCTGCAGGAGCAGCACTGGCCTCCACCTGGCCCCCAATGGACCCTCCGTTCTAGGTGACACTCACAGTGTCTTACTTGGCTGTTTTGTCACTGCGTGCCCTGGGTTGCCATATCCACATCTGAGATACTGTGACACAGTGACAACTGTACAGATTTTGGTCTCTGTCCCTGACCCCCAGATCCATCCATCGTAATTCCCTAAGCGACAAGAGCATCGTTTGTTATAACATTTGGGGTTTGTGCTCGCTTGCTGAAATAGCTCCGGAATGAATAATAAGGTCGAAGATGCGTCTTTTGTTATTTAGAAGAAGCCCTTCCCAATCACACCTGACCTTATGCGAGGAAGCCTGTAAGGATAAGGGCTGGTTCCCAGGGGAACCAGCCAAGTGCTCAGAAAGTCAGACCTTCCAGTCCTGCACCTCCAGGTCCAGGGAGGGGAGAGGGGCTGGGGGGGCAAGTCAGTCACTAATGGCCAATGATGCATTTAATCATGCCTACATAACGGAACCTCCATAAAATCGTAAATGAAGGGATTCGGAGAACCTCTGTGCTGGTGAACGCATCCCTGCACTGGGGAGTGGTGGGCCCCAACTCCGTTGAGACAGGTGCTTCCTGTGCTCAGGACCCGTCTGGACCTCACCCTGTCCGTCATCTTCTGACTGTTCATCTCCATCCTTTATATAAATATCTTTTTATAATGAACTAGTGAACCTGTTTCCCCCAATTCTGGGAGCTCTTATAGCAAACTGTGAAATCTGATGGGGTTGTGGGCAACCTTGACTTATGGCCAGTGGGTCAGAAGCCCAGGCGACAACCTTGGACTTGGAATTGGTGTCTGCAGTGCGGGCGGTCTTTCGGGACTGAGCCCAAACTCTGTGGGCTCTGCGCTAATCTAGTGAGAACCGTGTCAGGACCGAACTCTGGGGTATGCGGCTGGTGTCTGGTGAGCTGGATGATGAGTTGGTATGGGGAAAAATCTCACACGGAAGTGTTCTGTGAGGGAAGAAAGCTAAGTTTTCTCCTTTAATGTCCCCTTAATACCTGTCACTTTCAGGTAAAGGATCCCAAACTCCCCAAGTTCCCCTAGAGCCTCCTGGGCACGCCACCACTGTTGGTTCCAATTTCTGATTCAGTCAGAGTTGTTAGTTCCAGCCAACAGTAACCTTGAATGGTTTAAGAAGAAAATAAGTTTCTGAAGGACTATTGGATGGTTAGAAAATGGGCAAGAGCGACCAGAAGCTGTGCTGCCGGCATGGGGCCAAAGTCATCCCTCAGCACTGGTCTGCGAGGTCCCTAACTGACACCATTCCTGCCCACCGGACACCTTCCTGTGGCCCAGCACCACCAACGCTGATGACTGGAGGCTGTTGGTGGTGCTGGTGGCCCTGGACTGCGCATTGTCAACTCTACTCCTAACTGCTGGAATTCCTTCCCCGCCTTCCAGCTTCTCCACATCATCTGGGTACCAGTTAGCTGGGGCAGCCATAACACAGTGCCACAGAAGGTTGCTGTCTACACCTGCAGCCCAGAAGTCCGCAGTCAAGGCGTTGTCAGGGCTGGTTCTTCCGAGGGAGGGTCTGCTCTGGACCTCTCTCCTGGATCGTAAGCCATCCCCTCCTCGCGTCTTCCTTCTGTGTCCAACTTTCTCCTGTCTATGAGGACACCAGTCATATTGCAGGAGGGCCCACCCGACGACCTCATTGTAAACTGACTCTCCCTGTAAAGACCCTATCCGGGAATGAGGTCACATTCTGAGATCCGGGGAGCTAGGACTCCAGCACGAGGATTTCGAGGTGACGCAAAGCAACCCCTAACACTAGTTCCATATATGACATGTCGCACAGGGATTATGGAATCCCCGGTCCGTGCCCCACTTTGGGGAAGATGCAGGGGAGAAAAGGGTGATCTACCCTTTGGGTCCTCTTTAGTGGAAGTCTGACTTTGCCTGTCCTCAAAACTCACAGAGTGAGGATTTCCCAGCCTCAGCCAGGGGTCAGGGTCCCAGATAGCTGAAGTTTCACATGTCTGTGTGTGTGTGTGTGTATGTGTGTGTGTGTTCGTGTACATGTGTGTTCAATACAGCTGTCATCCTAGCTTTGACATGCGTGCCTACTATCTAAGAGAAGGCTCTAAAGTAAAATTCTCAAACCCTTTGTTTTTTTTAAGTTTATTTGTTTATTTTGAGAGCGAGAGATAGTGAGCAGAGTAGGGGCAGAGAGAGAGGGAGACAGAGAATCCCAAGCAGGGTCCACGCTGTCAGCACAGAGCCCAACGCGGGGCTCAAATTCACGAACCATGAGATCATGACCAGGGCCAAAGTCAGACGCTTAACTGATTGAGGCCCCCAGGCGCCCCCTACAGTAAACTTTCCGATGGCGGGAAACAGCAGCTTTTTAGCCTCACAATCCAGGCACCGTGAAGTTGCTTTTCACTGACAGTTGGGAAAATCAGTGAGGTACACAGGAGTCAGATTTATGAAGCCACCGGACAGACAGCTATTAAAATAGAGAGAGGAAAGCAGCATCGCCTAATAAAATGTGTGCTTCGTAGTGAAAAGTGTGAGTCGACCCCCGGGATGCTTCGTAAATGTCATATTACTTTTTGTAACCGCGCTGTCAGTAGCCCAAATTTACTGTGACCCAATACCTTTAAAGAAAAGCGTATTTAGGTCCTTTTTATGTGCCTGGTGTTCCCGGCAATGTCAGCCTGAGCTGGGTAGTCTAGAAGGAATCTAGTGCCTTGGGTGCTCAAATCGCCAACATGGTCTTCTCCTCAAAGTATCAGTTACGTTGCGATTCCAGTGAAAGCATTATTTTGCCAAAAAAGCAATGCAGTTCGCCGTTTTCTTCGGGAAGCTGTGTTTTGTGCTCAGCCCTGCCGTCCTTGCCTTGTGTTACCGAGTGGAATTATCGGAGCAGGGACGCAATGCTAAGCCAGGGCCCCGTAACCCAGGCTTTCATCAAAAACGGACCTGATGCATGACGAAAATAAGCACCAGATAACACGTACCGAAAGCCAGTCACGTGTCAAGGTCAGAGTAAAGAACGAAAATAACCAAGGAAATGTGGGGTTGGTCCAGGAAGACTTGCAGAAGTTTTCTGCCGGGTATAAGAAAATGTAACGGTCCTCGATCACGAGAAAATTCACGGCTTTGAAGGATAACTCCTCTGGTGATCAGTCCGCATCTCGCCGGCCACGAGTCTTTGAAAGGCGTCTTCTCAGGCTCTTCCTGACATCAGCAAAGCAAAATCCCAAAATACCTTTTGATATTTACAGATTTCATAATCCGGCGAGTGCCCGGACAAATAACTGACCGCCCGTGGGGGGACCGTAAACTGGGCTGTGCAGAATCCCACTCTCAGCCACTGCCCCCAGGAAATGTCTTCCTCGTGCCTCTGGAGAGTGGCACACAGGCCACCTTCTGTGGCCCCCAAAGTCGGCAGGAACCGCCAGGGTGGCGGCCAAGCCGCCGCTGAGAAATCCGATGCAGCTCCGTCTTCTGAGGCTGGCCCCGACCTTCCAGTGAACACCGACCCTCCCGGCTCCGAGGGAGAGAGAGCCGCACATCCAGAAAAGTGTGGAAGCATGTTTTCCCCTAAGATCGCCGTGTTTCCTGTGTCCAGCCAAGCCAGAGGTCCAGCAAGCGCAGCCTTCCTCAGGGTATTTTTCCACTTCCCGGCTGGGTCTCGGCCAGAAGGCAGAGCTGCGGCAATGGCCAAGAATAAAAATCTGGGCTTCCCAGGAGACGTGTCAAAGAATTCAGACCGTTCTCCCCAGCCCCGGGAGCAGTGACGGTCACAGCGTGGGTCCTGATTTTCCTGCCCGTGTCGTGTGAGTGACAATGGCTGGGGAAAATGGTGGCAGGGAACACGGAGTCTCCTCCTCCTCCTTGGGTCCCTGTAACTGTGATCCTGGGTTCTGTAGGTTTCTGAGTCTAAGCCGCCCATTCTGGGTAAACTGAGGAGAAGCGCCAGGGAAAGAGGCAGGGCTCCTGCTTGGCGTCCAGGCCCCTCTCCGCTCTTGGCGCGGACCCTTCAGGAGCAACACAGCCGACGCAGAGGCTGCGGCTGTCGGCACACCGCGGCTTCGTCACCCTCCCCACGGCTCCGCCCCCACCCTCCCCTCCATGCCAGACACAGACGGGAGGTGCAGGGGCTCCCTTCCCACTCTCCATGAGAGGCTCGGCCCACGGGGAGGGGACAAGTGTGAAGCAGACAACCGCGATGGCCTCCCCTTCCCCGATCCCTTAGAAACTCGGAGTTTTGGAGCAGAAAGAGACGTGTGAACAGGTCTCTGTTTTCTGTTATGATCGTGCCATTCAGTCCTCGTGACGGCAGCCGGTCTGTGCGATGATGACCGCGGTGGAACCTGCTTCGTGCAGGTGAAGCGGCTCAGCTGACGTCACCTTCACTATTACTTTGTTAGCAGTAGCTCAGTGTTACGAGTCATTGGTCCCGCCGTCCTGGGCTCACGCCAGCCAAGGCGACAGCAGTCAGTAGGAGGAGTGGGTAAGGTCCCCTTGTCTTCCTCGGGCTTTGGGCACCTTCCGGAGAAATCCGGAATTCCTGCCATCTGTAAATGTGTTCAACAGCAATCTCTCCTTCAGGATGCGCTTTTGGATTTTTAAAAGACAACAGTTGTGAAAAATGGGTTATATAGAATCCAGTCTTTTTAACACACTCGAGTGCCAAAAACAAAACAACAAAACAACAAAACTGCGCTCACTCTTTACAGTCTCAAGAGCAGGAAGCTGTAGGCATTCTCAAACTCGAGCAGAAGGAAAGGAGACACCGTGGAACTTACTAGCACCGTGTTCCAGGGTGTTCCTTCCTGCGGGCACCTTCCAATGCCAGCTTGGAGCTCAAGGAAAGCCACCCGTCGGTGAAGTCGACAGGCACCAGGCCGAAAAAGTCACGTCCGTTCTCCCGTAAAATTCCCAACACAGATGGTTAGTGCACCCCAGAACTGAGTTAGATGAATTAATGGGGCTCCTCTGAAATAATAGGGCCCTCTGACGGCAGGATCCAGCCTCGCCTCAGTGGGGGAAACCGTCACGAAGAGACCCTGCCCCCGACTGCTCCGGCTTCGTGTCAGCATAGATGTCATCGGCGATTCCAGCCGCAGGAGGAGGGAGAGGAGAAGCGCGTTCCTGCAAGTTCACGGTCAGTAACTCTGTGCTCGTGTGGACCACCCTCTTCCGTTCTCGCCGGGGGCTGGCCTGCTGCCGGATGATAATGGATGGTAATGGATGGAGGACAGGGTCTTCACCCAGCGCGGCGTCCTCGGGGGACGCAGAGGGGCCGTTGGCTCCACGGATGGGCACGCCACGTGGCACAGCCCCCTGCCTCCCAGAGAGTTGCTGTCTGAATGTGGACGCCCGCGAGAGGTCGTCAGTGGCCAGGAGGGACTGTTCCCGCTGCCTCTGTCCCTTGTCCGGTCGCCAGGCAGGGACCCTGCCGTGACCTGGGAACACAAGGGGCGCTTGCACCCCAGCCTCACCTGGTGGCCGGGGAGGACGCCCTGCAGGACCGGGGACCTCACTGAGGGAGAGGAGCAACTGTCGGCGGTGGCAGGGGTGTGGCGAGGACGGGGACAGGCGGCCTTCAGGGGGGCGGGGGCGCTCGGGGCTGCTCAGTCTGCTCCTTCGGTTCTGCCATCTCCACACGCGTCAGGTCGCAGAAGGTGCTCCTTTCTGGGCAGTCACGAAGCAGGTAGAACTGCCTGAGGGTTGATGTCGACGACACCACCCAGCCCGACCCTCCTGTCTTTACCCGAGAACACTGAGGCCGGGGGTGAGCGAGTGCACGGAGAGACAGTGTGGGTGACAGGAGCCCAGGGCCCCAGCTCCGCCTCCAGAGCAGGGCTGCTTCCCTGCTGGTGTGTTTGCTTGGGGCAGGGGTCTCCCGGGGGAAGGGGAGCAAGACCAACCAGCACAATGTCACGGTCAGGACCGGGGCCAAGAAGGCACAGGGGCGGTGGGCTCCAGGGGCCGGCCTTGCGCGGTGCGGGGCTGCTCGGAGATGGGGGAGGGGTGCGGAACCTCCCACCGCGGCCCAGAGGCCCTTCCTGCTGCCCCAGCCTCCCCACCCCCGCCCAACTCTGAGAGGAACCCCAAAGGCTTTCCTTTGTGGGGTTAGCGCCCTGCCCTCGCCTGCACCTTGCTCCGGCCGCTCCGAAGAGCCTGGGAGGGTGTGAGGACCTCGGTGTGGTTTTCCTCTTTGTTACTCTCTGTTCTTTGATCTTCTGGCTGCGATCAATCGGCCTCTGCATCCGCGGGCACAACCCGTGTGGCTCTTCCTACTTGAGGAAGCAGTGGCCCTCCCTTCTCCCTGCCCGCCCTGCCCCGCCCCTCCCCCGACTCGGGCCAGGTGACCGTGTCCCCACACCCCTGTCCACTTCCCCGTGGCCCCGATGGACACCTCGCCCCGCTCCCCAGCGCCTAGCAAAGTCAGGCCTCTTCCTCAGGCACTCAAGCCTGCGCCTGCGCCGTGCGACCGTCACCCACTGCCCTGAGCAGCGCCGGCATCCCAGCCAGGGGGGCCTGAACTCTCCCTTTCCCCTCCCGTCCCCTGCCCTCCAGGGTCCAGATGCGCGATCGGGAGGACTATCAGGCAGAGGCAGCCCTGCCCCGGGGGTGCGAGGGGCTGCGATGAGAGAGGGAGACGCCCTGTTCCCACAACTCACCTTGTCCCTCTGACCGCCCCCTCTCTCCCTCCAGCCTCGCCCCTCTCTCTCCCTCCGGCCTTCCCCCTCTCCCTCCAGCCTCCCCCCTCACTCCCTCTGGCCTCCCCCCTCTCTCTCTCTCCCCCCTCCCCTCTCTCTCCCGATGTCCCAGGAGGTAGGGCTTCACCCTGTCCCTCTGGAAAAAACAGCCACACGACCCCTCTCCTGTGCCTCACGCTCCTTTGCGCTCCCTGAGCAGACGGCCCGACTCAGCGCTACCAGCCAGAGGGCTCTGGGCCCCGAAGGTGCCGCAGCCTGAGTCTCCACCCAGTCTTACCATCTTTCCCTTTCCGGCGTCAGATGCGGAGTGACTGGGGGCGAGAACAGAGAGGTGATGGTAAGACGGGGTGCGGGTTGGGCTCAAGGGGACGTTGGACAAAGGAAGCCAGAGGGGAGTCCAGAGCTATATTCAAGAGGACTTACCACACCCAAACGCCACCGTGCTCGTCGGGCTGGAGCAGGCAAGGAAGGAGTGAGGGAGACAGGAGCGGAGCAGGAAAGAGGTGGGGGGCCTCCCCGTGGGCTGGGAACAGGGCAGGGCGCCTGGGACCTATTGTACCATGTGCTGTGTCAGTCAGGGCCCCCCACAGAAACAGAACCAGGGGCGTGTGTGTGTGTGTGTGTGTGTGTGTGTTCGAGCTATCTCTCGCACACAGAGAAAGATCTATTTTTAGTAACTGCTTCATGGAATTATGCAGGCTCGGCAAACTCACACTCTGCACGGCAGGCCGACAGGCTGGAGACTCAGGAAGCTGGTATCTCAGCTCCAGTCTGAAGACTGTCTGCTGGCAGAATTCCCTCCCGCTCAGCCCTGGCGAAGTCCCTCTTTTTTTTTTTTTTTTTGATTTGCAGGCCTTCGACTGATTGGATGAGGCCCACCCACATTAAGGACAGTAGTCTGCTCTACTCAACGTCTACTGATTTGTTTTTTATTAAGTTTTTTAATTTCAGTTTCAGGATTGTTAACATGCAGTGTCGTGTTAACTTCAAGTATGCAACACGGCGATTCAACAGTTCCGTGCATTACTCGGTGCTCATCAAGGGATGTGTGCTCTTGGTCCCTTCACCTGCCTTACCCGTCCCTACTCACCTCCAATCCGGTAACCACTAGTTTGTTCTCTAGAGTCAAGAGTCTATTTTTTTTTTTCATCTCTTTTTTTCCTTTGTTTTTTTTTTTTCTTAAATTCCACATATGAGTAAAATCATGGTAATCGTCTTTCTCTGACTGACTTATTTCACTTAGCATTATACTCTCTAGCTCCCTCCGTGGATTGCAAATGGCAAGATTACATTCATTCTTACGGCTGAGTAATATTCTGTTGTGTATATATATATATATACCACATGTCCTTCATCCATTCATCAGCGATGGACACTTGGGCTGATTCCGTGTCTTGGCTGTCGTCAATAATGCTGCGATAAACACAGGGGTGCGTGTATCCGTTTGAATTAGTGGTTTCATATTCTTTGGGCAAATGCCCAGCAGCGCAATTCCTGGTTCGTAGGGTAGTTCTATTTGTAACTCTTTGAGGAGCCTCCACACTGTTCTGCAGAGCGGCTGCACCAGTTTGCCTCCCACCAGCGGTGCAAGAGGGCTCCCCTCTCTCCACATCCTCCCCAACTCCTGAGGTTCCCTGTGTGTTAATTTTAGCCACTCTGAGGAGCGTGAGGTGAGATCTCCTTGTGGTTTTCATTCGTACTTCCCTGGTGACGGGTGATGTCAAGCATCGTTCCCACGTCTGCCGGCCGTCTGGAGGTCTTCTTTGGAGAAGTGTTCATTTCTTCTGCTCGTTTTTTAATTGGATTATTCATTTTTGGAGTGTTGAGTTGTAGTTCTTTATATATTTTGTATGCTAACTCTTTATCTGATATGTCATTTGCAAACATCTTTCTCCCATCCCATTGGTTGCTTTTAGTTTTGTCGATTGTTTCCTTCCCTGTGCAAAAGCTTTTTGTTTTGAAGTCCCAGTTTATTTTTGCTTTTGTTTCCCTTGCCTTAGGAGACATATCTGGAAACAAGTTGCTACGGCCGAGGTCAGAGAGGTTACTGCCCGTGTTCTCTCCTAGGATTTTTATGGTTTCAGGCCTCACAGTTAGGTCTTTAATTCATTTGGAGTGTATTTTTGTGAGTGGTGAAAGAAAGTGGTCCCGGTTCATTCTTCTGCGTGTTGCTGTCCGGTTCTCCCAGCAGCATTTGTTGAAGAGGCTGCCTTTTTCCCACTGGATACTCTTTCCTGCTTCGTCAACGGTTAGTTGGCCATATAATTGTGGGTCCATTTCTGGGATTTCTGTTCTGTTCCTTGGGTCTCGTGTCTGTTTCTGTACAAGTGCCGTACTGTCTCGAGTGCCGCAGCCTTGCGACAGAACTCGCAGTCTGGAACTGTGATGCCTCCAGTCTTGTTTTTATTTTTCAACATCGTTTTGGCTCTTCAGCATCTTCTCTGGTTCCATCCAAATTTTAGGGTCGTTCGTTCTAGCTCCGCAAAGAATGGTGCTGGTCTCTTGAGAGGGATTGCGCGGAAGCTGTAGATTGCAAAGTCTGTTGATTTCAGCGTTCATCTCGCCTAAATAATACCTTCACGGCATCACCCAGATTCATGTTTAGCCAAACCTCTGGGCTCCGTGGCTCTGCCAGGTGGAGGCACGAAATTAACCATCACAAGTACGAACCCCCCGATGCACGGGGGGCGGGGGACAGGCTAGATTAAAGGGCCGCATCAGGACTGCACCTCCCGCTCCTGTCCGGGCTCTCGCCTTCCCTGTGCCCTGTGTGACCCCTTTCCGTTTTCTCAAGCTGCTGCTCACACACTTCCTCTCAAAAGCCCTCCCTCTGTCTCCCCTCCGATCCTTTGAAGAGTTTACAGCCTGTGGCACACCGACGATCCTGCCACTCACTGAACTATTCTCACCCTGTCCTGTCTCTGTGCGCACGGACACGTTTGTCTCCTGCGGGAGGGGCTGCGGCTGCACCTTAGGCGCGTGCGCGAGCACTCAGCACCTTGCCCTTGCTCTCGGACGCGGCGCTTCCCTGAGGCGTGTTTGGACTGAACTACTTGATTCTCAAACCACCCGCGACAGTGGCGGGGAGGTGCCTGTGGTGGCCTGAATTGATCGCAGTGTTCATTTTCCAAAGGCATTAATTCAGAGTCGACCCCAGCTTAGAATTGCTCTAAATAATTCAGATGTGGTCACGTGTAAGCCTCAGGAAATAAAGTGCAGACCGAAAGGAGCGCACTCTTATTGGGAGCGAACATGGACAACTGTCGTTCTCTCTCTTTTTTTATGTATTTACTATGAGAAAGAGAGAAAGACAGCCCAAGTAGGAGAGGGGAGAAAGGGAGAGAGAGAAAGGGAGATTAAGAAAGAGAGAGAGAGAGAGTTCCAAACAGGCACCAGCTGTCAGCACAGAGCCCGACATGGGGCTCGACCCCACAAACCGTGAGATCATGACAGCAAGAGTCAGATGCTCAACCAGCTGAGCCACCCAGGCGCCCCGTACTTATTTCTTAGGAGAGTCCTTTTATCTGTGAGCTACATGGATATCTGGGGCTCACGTGGAATTTGAAAGTGTCTCGTTTGCATAGAAAGATCACCTTAGCAAACCAGGAGCCGCCGTCTGGGACATGAGCGCAGCACTGACTTGGCTCATTCAGGGGCCTGAGGGCCCGGGAGCAGCAGGAGGAAGACCCGAAGGGGGCGCCCTCCGGGGACTCAGCCGGGCAAACCCGCTGCGAGGCGCCGCGCCCCCAAGCCCTTCCCGAGGCCGGCCCACACGCTGCTGTTGGTATTGTCCACCCTCCTCCTCACCCTTCTCTAAACCTTAAGATAACATCTCAGCTCACATCAGTGCCTTTTCAGGATAAAACCTGTATGCTCATCCTCCTCGAAGGGTTTTCAAGGATCCTATTAATGCAACAGCCAGATACAAACGGTCCTTCTAACACCCAGAGGTAGCGGCAATGAATTTACTTCCCATTTCATTTCTGTGCCTGTGTTCTCGCTGTGAATACGATTCCCTGTAATCTTCGCATCGCAAAGCTGAGCGAGAGGAGACAGGGCAGTGGACTTGTTAAGTGTTCAGGGCAGTTGGTCCCCGTCAGACACAGGCCTGACCCCAGGACCCCACACAGGCTCCTGGCTCTCCGGGCCCCTGGGGCAAGGTGGGGCCCAGGCCTGGGGGTGCGGGGGCTTCCGCCCTCCCACCGTCCATGCCGAGGGGTCCCAGTCACACCGAGGAGGGGCGGGTGCGCCCTGATGGTGGGGGTGAAAGTCCCCAGCCGCAGGGCAGACCCCTCTCCTGGAGTTGACGTTGCCGTGGGCGCTGGGCGGCGGGAGGCCTGTGTGGCCTGTCGCGCGGGTTTGCCGGTGTGTTCCCAGCACCACGGCCTTCTGCCCCAGCCCTGAGGGCCCCCGCCCTCAGCCTTCTGGTGCCTTTCTCTCTGAAACCAGGAAGGGAAAGAAAAGGGAACCTAATTGGGTGATTTCAGGAATTAGATCTTATTTTAATCTTCGCATGGTCCGTGAGGCGGGGGCGATTATTATACTGACTCTTGCTGACGACGAGGGAATTGAGGCCCCGAGAGGGGAAGGAATTGGTGCGAAGCTGCCTGACAATTAAGTGACAGAGCTCGGCTTTGGGCCCAGGACTCAGTGACTCCAGCGTCCGTGGTGTCCTTCCCGGGGGCTGTCCCCTGTGGGGCTGCGGGCCAGCGGGTGCAAGCCACCCCGGGAGTTCCCCACGAGACCACTTCTATCCCCCCTTCAGGCCCAAACCCACAGGCCACAGCCAGGTAAACACCCCCGACCTCCGCTCCGTCTGCACCTGCGCGCAGGTGACCTCCCTCGGTCTTGGGGGACGAGCCGGGCCGGGCACCGCAGGCCCACAGCTGACTTGCGTGGTTTGCTGCGAGCAGATCCTGAGGGCCCGCCCTCCCGGCCCCTGGCCCCTTCACCGTTCACGACAACCACGCCGTCCCCCCTGCGATCGTCTCCCCCGGCCCACTCCTGCATGAGATGCCCCGAAACGAGATCCCAGAAACCCGTGTGTCTCTTACGAGACGTTTTGAGCCGACGACCTGGAGCCGAGACAGGACCAGGCCTGGCAACAGTGGCACCGGTACCGGTACCGGAGCCCGGCCTCGTCCCCTGGAGGGAAGACACGTGTGAACCACACCCGGCCACTCATGGTCGCCTGCCTTTAAGACTGTGCCGGGGGCCAGGGGAGGTATGGTCTCTCCTGGGGGGTCCCGGGGAGGCTCTCCCCACAGCAGCACTGGAAGCCCACTCAGGACCCAGAGGGCTTGGCTGCTCGGACCCTCAGCTGAGTCCCAATCTGTGCCATGCTCAGCGCAGGGGGGTCCCTCCCGGAGAGCCCCAGCCAGCTGCCACTGGACACGGGAGCAAATCCCAGCCCCTTTATCTCGATGGGGGCTCCTGGGCTCCCCGGAGGTGGTGGCACCTGTCTCTCCCTCCACTATCTCCCTCAGCCCAGACGTGGCCTTTCCAGTGTCCTTCCCCAGAGCTTCCCCGGTAAGCCCCTAGATCGGTCTCCGTCCAGGGAGCCTGACCCAGCACAGTTCCCGAAAGAGATAACTCATGCGGCTGCCCCCGAGCCCCTCGCCTCCATTCCCACCGCCGGAAAGCCAGAGCGAGCGCGGAAGAAGAGGGCGTGGGGGTGATGGGGAGAGGGGCTGTAGCGCGGAAGCCTTGCTCACCTCCAGCGGGACTGAAATACATCGCTCAGTAGCCGGCCCTGAGTCCAGGTGGTAGACACTGCGTGGTCTTCCTACACACACGTAGCTTTAGGCTCGCTCGGGCTGGGCGGGTTTACTAGGTGTAGAGGAGTGCGGAACTCATTTTCTGTCCGTCTAGACATCCATCCATCTATCTATCCGTATCTGAATCTGTATCTGTACAAGCGTGTACTCCTGTGTGCAACATGTGTGTGCGGTAGCTTTATTCGTCACAAAAACATGACCATACGAAACATGATAGGGCTTTTGATCGCACCTTAAGGTCGCAAGACCCAACCAAAACATTCCTGAGGAAGTCTTTACTAAGATCGTGTCTCACGTGACCTTGTCGAAAGCTGTGCAGGTGAGGTGACCCATGCCGTGTTTTCTAAAATAGGAAATCTTACGTTCTGCGTTGCGCCACCGCCTCTAGGTGGGGGAGGCTCTGGTCCGCCTCTGGGTGGATTCCGCCTCCGAGGCTTCTGGCTGCAGAGGCCACTCTGTTTCCGCCACACAGGCTACACTGGCTCAACCCCGCACTCGGACTCAGACTCGCTTTCGATGCTAGGTAGCAGGCAGGGATTAATTCCGCAGGGTGAAGAAGGAAGGAGCTGTCTTAGCCAAGCTGCCACATCCAGTTCGCACTGGACGGAGTAGGGGGCAGGCAGTGCACAGCCAGCCCCCTCCCCTTCCCGAGCACCGCTGAGGGCACCCAGGTCATGGCTCCCTGTGGCCTTTGCTACCCGACGGACAGCCTGGGGACCGGCAGTGTGGGCGTCACCTGCGGGCTGGTTAGAAATGCAGATCCCAACCCTCCCTCCGGGCCGACCCAACCAAGATCTGCATGTTAACAAGATGTGGCCTAGGCCACAAATAGGACTTATTTAAATACACACTTTAAAAACAGACAAACCTACATGAAATAATAATATCAGTTTTTTTTTCAAGTTCAGCATCGTTTTGAAAAAAAAAATAAAATTAAGGTACGAAAAGCAAACGACGAAGGTTTTCTTAATTTAAGTGAAATCTCCGTTTAACTTTTTATTTATTTGCTAGTCATTCTGACCTGCCATAATTTTTGCTGGGCTTCTGCAGGAGAAAATACTGCTGCCGTAAATTATAAGCCTTTAAGATTCTGCACAGCAACAAAGGAAAGCTTCAGTGGAAGAGATACTTGTAGCCATCGAGCCCGAAACATCAGTCGAGTCCGATCGCGTGGGCATTTGTAGCCTCGCGACCACGGGACGTTCTGTCGCTTTATGAGCTCCCGAGAAAGGACCATGCAGGCGATGATTGTGTAAGGCCGTCGGAACTCTCACGATTCTGGAAGAGTCCTTTGCCAGCAGTGTCTTTGGCCAGCTATTCAAAATCTACCTGTACGGGGTTCAAAAACAAAATCCACGGTGTGGAAAACAGAAATTCACAGAGAGGAGAGAGAGAGACTCACTTGTCCTTTCAGATTTTATTCTTTATTTTTTTTAACATTCATTTATTTTTGAGAGACAGAGCATGAGTGGGGGAGGAGCAGAGAAAGAGGGAGACACAGAATCCGAAGTAGGCTCCAGGCTCTGAGCTGTCAGCACGGAGCCCAACATGGAGCCCACTGCGGGGCTCGAACTCACGAACCGTGAGATCGTGACCTGAGCCGAAGTTGGGCGCTTAACCAACTGAGCCACCCAGGCGCCCTAAGACTTTATTTTTTTTAAGCAATTTTAGATTCACAGCAAAATCGAAGGGACGGAGATTTCCCATCCCCTGCAGTCCCGCAGGTGCACAGCCTCCCTGTTATCAGTATCCCCCACCATGTGGTACACGAGTGAAAACCGATGAACCTACGTCATATTTACGCAGAGTTCGCCGTCGCCGTGAGGCTCCCTCTTGGTGTCGTACGCTCTGTGGGTTTGGGCAAACGTGTGAGGGCAGGTTCGTGAGAGCATTTACCTCAGCGTCACACAGAGCCGTCCCCCTGTCCTAACCCCCCAGACCCCCCATCCAGCCCTCTCGTAGCCCCAGGGCCTGAGGAACCACCTGTCTTTTCCTGTCTTCACCGTTTCGTCTTTTCCCGCACGTCCTTAAACCACAATCTCTCATCGTGTACCCTTTCCAGATTGGCATCTTTCACTTCGTCACCTGCATTGGAGGTTCCTCTGCGCCCTTTCATGGTTCGAAGGCTCGTTTCCTTTTAGCGCTGCAGAATACCACCTCGTTCGGGTGGACCTCGGGTCATGTACTCATTCACATTCTGCAGGACATCCTGGTTGCTTCCAGGTTTTGGCGATTATCAATAAATTTGTTATAAATATCGGCGTGCGGGACATAAGTTCACAGCTCCTTTGAGTCAACGGCAAGCAGCACAATTTCTGGGTCAACTGATAAGAGCGGGTTCGGTTTTGTCACCGTACTTCTGAATTCTGTCGATTTCTGGGAAACTTACCTACAAGATGGCCCCTAGCTGTTCCCGAGTGAACCCTGACACTCTTTGGAGAGACTTCAGATGTCTGGAGACCTCGGGTGGTCCCAGGCCATTCTCGGGAACAGTCACAGCAACAGGGACTTGGCGACGGCGCCTGTCTCAAACATCGGTAGTGGTTCCTGCGCCCGCTCGCCCAATGACAGTCATGTCCTCCCCTCCGGCTCTGTCTTGTCCCGACTGAACACGGTGAGCTCCATCGCATATACTCTCTACCGGTCCTCCTTTCCGGACTCCTCCACCCTCCTGGGGAACCTCCCTGGGGCACCTCCAGAACCGGGCACGTGCAGGAGGGGCATGACATCCTGGGGATTGTGACCAGAGCAGAGTGTCAAGAGCTGACGGTGTCCTGAAGAACGACAAGGAGGTGGCCCAGAGGCTAGCAGCAGCAGGAAGCAGCCACCTGTGTGTGTGTGGGGGGGGGGGAGCAGTATGCCTGAGGGCCTGGTGCCAGACACCCCAAGGGACACTACAGCCACTGCGCAGAGACAGAGGGGGGTGTCGCCTGCCTTCCCTGTGGCCCTGCCCCCAGGGTCTGAGCCCAGCAGGAAGCCGGGGCTGTAGCCTGGGACCCGCAGCCCCCCCGGGTCGCCGGCGGGTGTGCAGCACAGCAATGGGACGATGGGGGTACTCAAGGCCACATGGGAACTGATCCGACCGCTTGTCCCTGCGGGGGACAGGGCCTCCATGTATCCCGCTGTGGCAGGCACTGCGCGGTGCCCGTGCGTGCGTGTGCGCACGCGTGCGCATACCTGTGGTGCGTGTGCCCGTGTGTGGGGCTCAGGCCGGCCTTGGAACCCCAGAACACCTGCAAATGGCAGAACCAGGCATGACATGGCCTCGTTCCCCTTGGTCTGCACAGAGATCGGGCAATGACCACGGTGCCACCCACGGTTTCCCGTTTGAGCGAGAGTCGTTAAGAACACTGATAAAGGAGTGTGGCCCCGTTTCCTCGTCTTTCGGTCTCATCGCCACTTAATGGGATACTACAGCCTGGGAGACCTTTGTGTCCGTGATGGCCGTCCACTCTTTTGCCCCATTTGGGGTTCAGCAGTTTTGCCTTATTTTGCGGCGCACGTCATGCTGGGAAAGGTGAAGCTGACACAAGTCAATGGCTCTACGCAGCGCCGCCTGCCGCCGCGACCTGTGTCTCTGACCACTCCTTCACCCGGAGAGAGCACGGAGTCCGCAGGGAGCCCGGCTCACAAGGGGCAGGTCTGGACTTCAGCCTTACCTCTCTCAGCCTGGGGTCCGAGACCACAGGGGTGACCAGCTCCAGGACACAGACTAAGTGGTCAGACAGGCGGGGTGCTGGGTCCTGGGGCACCTGTCCCCACTCTGGGCACACTTGAGGGCACACCGGGCACACCTGACAGCACACCGAGGGGATACCTGAGGGCACACCTGGGGGCACACCTGAGGGCACACCGGGCACACCCGACAGCACACCGAGGGCCACCTGCAGAAGACAGTTAGTGATGACCACAGACCTCTCTACTTTTCTCCCTCTGGTGTGAGGAGGTGGTCATGCCACTCAGTCTTGGCTCAGCCACTACGGTTTACGTGTTCAGACTCCATCTCCCACCACACTGAGGGTCACCGGTGAGGACAGCACCATGCTCCTTAGGGCACAGAATAAACACACAAAAAACCAGATCGGGGGCCCACTTTCACCAGAAAGTGTGAGCGACCTGCTTAGAGTCACAAAGCTGGGAGCCCGGGCACAGTGCCAGCCTGGGTCTGCTTGCCATCCCCCCAAAGCGCTGCTCTGGGCCATTTCCTCTCCCTGTCCCCCACTCTGGGTCATGTCCAGCCTTTCCCTTATGATCAGAACCGGGGGATCGTGCCCTAACTCAAGGCACTCCTTGCGGGAATCTCCGAGGTGCTGGTGTGAGCGTAGGGGGGGATTTACCTAATTGGGTTTGGGAAGTCAAAGGTCAGGTCGAGGCGATAAGCACTTTTCAGCATTTAATAAATCAGTAATTGATAGTTTCTCCATATGAAATACAAAAAGTGACCACAACACGTCTTAAAGCAGTGCCTTATCTTCGTATCCCTACCATTGATGGGAGGTCTCTTCCTAAAAACGATAACCTGTCTTCTTCTATTGAAAATAATAACACCCCTCCACAATAAGATTAAAAACGGACCAAGGGGCGCCTGGGGGGCTCGGTCGGTTAAGCTTCCGACTTCAGCTCAGGTCATGATCTCACGGTTCGTGAGCTGCACCCCGCATCGGGCTCTGTGCTGACAGCTCAGAGCCTGGAGCCTGCTTCGGATTCTGTCTCTCTCTCTCTCTCTCTCTCTGTTTCTCTGTCGCTCACACTTTGTCTCTCTCTCAGAAATAAATAAACATTTAAAAAAATTGAAAAAAAAAAAGGGCCAAAAACCTTACCAGAAACCTCACCAAAGATGAGAGGGATGGCCCACGAGAGCAGGAACCCAGCAGTCCTGCTCCTCGGAAGCACGTGGAGGACGGCAGGTGCGGGGAGGGGCTTTCTCAGAACCTCGCTGTTGGTCTGAAGACAGATGCTTCAAAGGACCTCGGTGACCTCAATCCCCTCTCTGGGAGCTTCCACAACCAGGAAGATGGACTCTTGTCCCAGGAGGGGAGACAAGGAGTCGGTCCCACACCCGGACAGATGTTGTCACAAACTGTTCCCCTCCCGTCTGTTCTCCTGAGGACCCAGCCATCGCCCGTAACCCCTTCACTCCCCCCAAGACGCCTGCATACCCTTCCGTCCCCTGTGAGGATATCCGTAAGCTCTCGAATCTCACTGCTGTTTTGAGTCGTCACTGTCTGTCCTGCGATGCCCCCATGCACACGCACCTTTCCCCGTTAATCTGCCTGTCGTCGGTGTATTTCATAGATGAGGCTTGGAGCCAGGAGAGCAGGGGAAAGTCTTTCCTCCGTTGGAATGTGTAGCCTCCTAACGTCCCGTTTTCTGGCCAGTGAGGAGGAGATTGCTTTTAGGAGGGCAAGAGCTTCGAAGACAGAAATATCTGGATTAGAATTCCAGCTCCGAATTACCTGCCCTGACCTGGGGCAAATTAGTGACCCCTCTAAGCCTTGGTATCCTTATCGATAAAACAGTGGTCACGTCTACTTCGTAGGGCACCGGTGGAGGTAAAATCAGTGACACGATGTATGTAAAACATTCAACGTAGGGCCTGACAAATGGTCACGTGTCGTAAGTTCCAAGCCACAAATGAAATCGAAACCCAACCATACTCTAATGTCATAAAACGGTATATTCATCCACATGGGTGATCAGAGCCCATTGTTTCAGGCCCCCAGCTGTAAGCTCTCGCAAGCAGAAGAGTGTCTGTAACTCAGAGCAGAAATGTTTCATTGTCCTTGAATTACAGACCGGCTGACCCGGTCCCCTTTCTAATAATTTAGTCTGTTTTCAACAAGAATCAAAGTTACATCCTGCTTCCAACTATCCTAAGGGTCTTGTCTTCATCTTAATTACAGTGTATTTCCAGACAACTTTAGCAAGAAGCAGGAGACAAGATGCCTGTGTACGTGTGTTTGTACACAGACACACAGGTCCTCTTTGGTTTGAACCTGGAAATGAACCTAAATTCTGCTTAGAATAGTGGTCACAGTGGAAGTTAGCAGTTTGCCACGAGTAAAATGCACCTGCCTCTTCGTGCCGGTTTTCCGAAGCAGGAATCCCACCCAGAGGGAGAAGGACCCTCTGGTAGAGGGAGCCGTGTGGGTCCGGGCTCACCACTACCTCCAGCTTGCCAATCGGTTCTTGAAGTCGCTCAAGCTTCCTGAATCTAAGCGTCTTCATCCCAAATGTGGGAGAAATAAAATTTCCCCTTTATTTTTTGTTTTAAGTTCATTTACTTTGTGAGAGAGAGAGAGCACACAAGCGGAACAGGGGCAGAGGGAGAGGCAGAGAGAGAGAATCTCAAGCAGAGTCTGTGCTGTCACCGGGGCTCGATTCCATCAACCATGAGATCATGACCTGAACGGAAACCAAGAGTTGGATGCTTAACCAACTGGGCCAGCCAGACGCCCCCCAAAAACTCCCCCTTTAATTCAGAATGGTGCTATTAAGAGTGAAATAAAACAATATGCATGTCAAAGGATTTTGAAAATATTAAAACTTTACCAATAGAAGGTGTTTTTAGGTCTATTTGTGTACTTGAGGTATTAATGTAGTATTGTAGGAAATAAGCAAAGGCCAGAACTCTAATTCCTTGGCTCTCTGTCTTTTATCACACATATTATAAATGGCATGAGTTCAATAACCAGCTTTCCTAATGAAAGCTCATATCTGGCAATTACTTTAATAACTATTCCTCTAGGTAATCATAAGCCTCCCCCTTCAGACCCGCCCAGAATCGATGCACTTGGCCGCTGCGGACTGATAGAGGCTGGTAAGGGCAGGGCCTTCAGTTTCAGAATCTCCCTCATTAGAATGATTCACGGGCTCTTCGACAAGGTCTTTGCATCTTTCCTGCACTAGGTGCTGCTAGAAATCAGAGAGGGGAGGCGTGTTGATTACATCCCCACCCAGTGCCGGAGACCACGCAGTTCATCTCACTCACGGGACTACGTCTTTCCCTGAGGACGTGAGGACTCAGACGGCCGGTCACCTGCCCAGCCCCGACCCACCTGAGGGACAGAGCCCCGAATCTAAGCCAGGCGTGCATCCTTGCAAAGCCCGCCCTGACCCCGAGCCTAGAAACAAGTCTATGCTTAAAACGGCCAAGTGTTTATACGAGATCATCGTGTTTGTGCAGTGGACCCAATGTCTGTGTCCCCCCTCCACGCCTCTCCCAAATTCGTATGTGGAAACCAAACTTCCAGCGTGATGGTGTCAGGATGTAGGGACTTTGGGAGGTGATGAGGTCACGAGCCCGGACCCGCCATGATGATCAGCGTCCTTAAAAGAGACCCCAGGGGATCGCCCAGGGTGTGCGAGTGCGTGCGAGGACACAGGAAAACTCGGAAGCCTGCACCTCTCACCAGAGCTGGGTGTGCGTGCTCTGGGCTTCCCAGCCTCCGGAGCCGTGAGAAATACATTTCCGCCCTGTCTGTGGTGACGCATTTTGTAGGAGCCCTACCGGGCTCAGCCCACTTGCCGTACTCCGTTTCTCATCGAGAGACCTGCAGCTCCCGTCACCAGGATTAGGACATCTACAGAGCCATGCTTTTCCCCACACAGTCCGAAACAGAAGCACCTGTCCTATTGTCCAAAAAATAAAAATAATCCAGAAAATCCAATTTTATAAAATCAGATAGCTTTTTCGCCCCCCTCCCCCAACCCCCAAGACCACACTGTACGGGAAATGTCGCGAAGATTGTTTGCTGGGCCGCCTTCCAGATTCTGGGGACGGAAAACAGGACCATTCATGTTCGATGTGAGAAGTACGAGCCACAGAGGTTGTGCGGTCGCCACCCTTATGCCTGCACCCCCAAGCTGGAAAAGCACCGAGTTTTCTCCCCGATTGGGGAACCGGCTGACTACAGCCTGGGGACCTTCAGCCAGACTGGCGGCGGCGGTGGCGGGAGGCGTGGGCCCATCCACTCACCCGTACGGAAGTGCCAGACAGAAGCCAGGTTCCAGGTGTGCGCCCCGGCCAGGACAGGGAGCCCGGAGAGGAAGACTGGACTGAGAAGTAACCGACTAGGTACATGGCGGGGGCTGCCTGCTCCTGGCTGAGTTTTGGGTTCTGATCTCGTTGACCGTGGTTTAGCAGGAACAACCGTTTCGCCAGGGAGGGCGGCCTACTGAGTGTGTCCCCAGGTTAAAAGCCGGGCTCTCCGTTGAAAAACGGGGCTTCAGCTGAAGTGGTCGCCCCTGGCAAGTTACTGTCTTTTGAACTTAAGTTGGAACTTTGATACCTATTTCTTGTGACGAAAAAGCCTCCGCACAAAATATAATCACTGGAATGAAGACGCACCGTTTCTCTCTGGGGATTCGTGGCAACTTATTTTGCTCAATTTGCTGAGGAATGTCGGAATGAAATGTGAGGGGGGGTGACCCCTGAAGAGAAGCTACCAAGATAATTCTTGAGTAGAAGAGATGAAACAAAGTAGGAGGGGAGACAATTACCCGAGGCAGCTAAGTGTCATAGATCGCTCAGACAGAAGCACAATGCTCTCGGCCAATTGGACTGGACATCCATCAAAGAGAGAGGCTTTTCCTTTCGCTTCTATTGAGGCCTCTCCTAATAAAATAATAATTTGCATTTCTATGGTGCCTTTCATCTCCTAGGACTTTATAGATGCTAAATTATTTAGCTTTATCATAACGGAGAGGGGAGTTTTTTCCATGCAGTGATAAGCCACATGACCTCCCCAAGGGCACGGCTCAGAGCAGCCTAGTCCTGCCCTGGGGACACTGCTTCTGCCTCCTTGTCTGAGGTGAAGCTCACTGGGGCCCCGGGCTCCCCGCCCCACAGATGTTTCTTCTCAAACCCCGTTCAGAGTCGCCCCCGTTATTATGTGGCGTAAAGAATTATAGCCAAGCAAACCCCTTTGGGAAGCAGTATCACTGATGATGGACGGGTTTTCTTCTCCCGGTTTCTTGACAACCTTAGTGCAGGGGCCCCTACCGTGTTCTGCTGCCCATCCCCTCCGGTGACACATGGGGGGGCATTCTAGGGGAGAATCCAGAGTCTTGGGGTCTTGGGCCAGAGGGATGCCGTCCGGCATTCCGCTCTCTGTTGCGGAATTTTGTTTCACTTACGAGAATAGTTCGGGGTTTGTGCGTTCACATTTTACGGTCTCTGTATGGATAACAGAATAGCAACGCCAGACACGGTGTCGTATTCAGTCTTCCTTGAGCTCCGTCACCCCGGTGTGAGAAGGCATGAGCCGTGTTGGGGACAAATGGCAGGCACGAAATCCGGGGATCAATAAGTCTCGTGTCCCCAGGGCATCGGGCCGCCGAGTCGGTACCTACTGTTGATGGGAATTGGGTTGTGCTGGGGGTGTACTTGGGCACCGAGCCTAAGAACACCTTCTCCGTATCGCTATATCATCACCAAACACTGAACACGGCAAACCAAAACTGAGGAGACAGACATACACAAAGAAATCAAAGCACCCTTAGCTCCTGCAGGAGCCTTCATCCCTACCCACCCCCTTGTTAGGATGGCCTGGGCCCTGGAAGTGAGCAGGGCCATGGGGAGGGGGGCACACTGAATGGCGGGAACAGGAAAGAGCTTTGCTTGGAACCCAGATTCGCTTCTGGTGACGCAGCTCCATGTGCCAGACACAAGTGCTTTAGAGGCGACGGTGGGCGTGTTTGCATACACTCTTCACACCAGCGTGACCTTTTTAAATGAAGAGAGAGGATTTCTTTGCAAAGGTGTGTCCTCAGAGCCTCTCTGTCCTTGCTCGTCCACGGCCAGGCGCCTGCCTGGCGAGAGGGACCCCGTGCTGCCATCTCTCCCCTGCAGCGTTTTCCTGAGCAGTGGGGGCCCCCGGGCTGTTTGTCGTGGGGGCCCCTGCTCTCCCCACGTTCACCACGACGGGAGAATCCTGTCTTGCACTCCTTCTCTGCCTTCCTAGATATTCCCCCCGGGTGTGGCATTTCTCAATTTGCTTTATCATCGGTAAGTCCGGATGATTTTGTACTGCAAACAGAAGCACCTGCTGACACGCCCCCGGCGTGCGTCTGGGGAGAGGTCCGAGCAACGGAGGTTTTCATCAGGTGCCTTGGTGACTCTCGGATCAACATGACCTCACGCAGATGGGTCTTCTGGCCTCTGCAGGGCAGGGGGGGGGAATCGCCCCAAACTGTGCATCCTTACTCGTTTCTCTTTCTGAATATTGCTCTCCTGTTTGTCACGGTCGGTGTTCTCTGCGAGTGGGGATACAACTGAATTAGCAAGTGAGGGATTTGTGTACCGGCATGGACGTCGGCACTGTGGAGTGAGGGGAGGGGGCAGGGCAGTGTGGCCCCCGCACTGACTGCACGGAAATCAGTCACCAGAGCTTTTGGTTCAGAGTGTGCCCATCCCCCCATCCCCTCATCCCCCCCACACACACACCTGCTTCCGGATCTTTCCACCGCATCACTGTACTTGATGCGTCGTGACGTTGCGGACATGAGTCACTAGTTCCTGAGCCCTAACTCTGTGAGGCAGGCGAAGGTTATCACCAGTGGGTGATTCTCCAAGTGCAGAAATGCCTTTCTGAGGCCCCAGCCCAGACCCAGAGATCACAGGCTCTGAGGTGGGGCCGGCCGTCTGTGCTTTCACAAGGCGTCCAGAAACCTCCAACGCGTGCTCAAGTTTGAGAATGAAGGGATCAAAATTACTCTACGCTGAAAACATCTGGACAATCAGCAGCCACAGAAAGAAACATTATCTACACTTAAGCAGATGCTCCCCAAAATATAGCCGCTTGTCACCCCCTCCGAGGGAGCTTCTTGTTTGGAAGAAGGCTGACACTCAGCAGGCGAAAGTCAGAATTCAGCGGACCATCGGCACAGAAACGCCCGATGGAAGCGTCCGTGCTTTCCCACGGAGGCCCTCAACCTCCCTCTTTCTTTAAGACGGTCTAGCAGCCTTTCTGCCATTACCGAGCCCTGGCTATGTGCGCACACACACAGTTCCACCGTGGTGTTGTCAGTTCACCCACAGGCCCGGGCCAAGGGGTCGAGGAGGGTTCCTCCCAACAAGACCCAGCGATCTGGGCTCCTCTGAAATGGGTTCACTGCGGGTGCGCGTAATTACAGGCCAGCTGATGGAAACTCGTGCGGAAGGTGGACCGAGAGCCGCGTGCCTGACACTGCCCCACGCCGGCGTCCCACACGAAGTGCCGTCTCCTCCGGACGCTAGCCTCGGAGGGTAGAAATTGCTCCCGCTGTCTCACGGACAAGGGGACAGCCTGACAGAAGGCAAACCAAACCGCCAAGGAGATGAGGGCGATTCATTCTGGCGGGGGCGGGGTGGGAGGTCTTTTCCCGCTCTACTTCTCAGTTCACAACTGGGGCCTCTGCACCGAAACACGGCTTAACAAGACAAAAATAAAATCTGCTTAATACAGGTTCTATGTGGCGCGGAGCCCGCATAAGGAAATGAGGGCTAGAGAATCAGTTGAACACGAGTGTTTCTACGCCGGGCATGGCGGAGGGTGGGCGTTCATGGACAACGTGGCGGACGCGGGGTGGGAGCTTGGGGTGGTGAAGCGGGCAGCCCCAACAGGGCCTGGTCATCGGGGTCCCCCTCTGCGGCCCCATCTCTAGAGATAGGTGGAGGGAGGCCCCGTCCTCGAGCGAGGTGGAGGGAGGGCCCCTGTCACGGGACAGCCCCGTGACCTGCTTGAGGGAGGTCAGAGAGTCCCTCCTGTCCCTGCTGTCCCCCAAATCCCTTCAGCTTGAAATAATCAGGGTGCCAAGGCATCACGTTTTGGGGGGCGCGTACTAAGCCCCTGGGGTCTCAGTCCGTTAAACGTCCAACTCTTGATTTCAGCTCAGGTCGTGATCTCACGGTTCCTGAGTTCCAGCCCTGCCGATGGTACAGAGCCTGCTTTGGATTCTGTCTTTCCTTCTGTCTGCCCCCGCCCATGTCTGTGCGCTCTCCCTCTCTCTCTCTCTCTCTCTCTCTCTCTCTCGCTCTCTGTCAAATAAATAAATAAACTTAAAAAGTAAACATATCGATGGGAGATTATAATTTCGAGCCAGGAAAGGGGGCGAGTGACAAGTGTCTTTGCACGGAGGGGGTGGCACTGGGCTCCCGTACAGCCGGTAGGACTTACTGTCAGCCTTACACCCGATCCTGCAAACTGGGGCCATGACGGCCT
This sequence comes from Paguma larvata, assembly GCA_030068075.1. NCBI lineage: Eukaryota > Metazoa > Chordata > Mammalia > Carnivora > Viverridae > Paguma > Paguma larvata. Next base: position 134,358,115 of record CM057828.1, read on the forward strand.
CTGCACAGCTCCGGGGCTGAGAACACAGTCCTCACGGCACTTGGCAGATTCCCGGGCTCCAGGCACAGCCCTCCCACTGACTCCAGAGCCAGCCCTTTCTGGGGCACAGGAGACCTTCAATGTCGTCCTGACCTGACACTCTGTGGTCATGTAAGTTTAGACAGATTATTCACTCGGTTTCTGCCTGGGGCTCCCCTAACTCTACAAAGGAAATACTGATGCAGGAAGTATGGGTAAAAGCTTATACATTCGCTGATCCCTTAGGGGATTGGGGCTCTATGTGGGGCTCCGGGTTTAGGGAGGAGAAAGGCAATCATCACAAATCACAAAAGAAAATGCTTGAGGGGCGCCTGGGTGGCTCAGCTGGTTAAGCGGCCGACATCTGCTCAGGTCATGATCTTGCGGTCTGTGGGTTCAAGCCCCGCGTCGGGCCCTGTGCAGACAGCTCGGAGCCTGGAGCCTGCTTTAGATTCTGTGTCTCCCTCCCTCTCTGCAGCTCTCCTACTCATGCTCTGTCTCTCTCTCTCTCTGTCTCAAAAATAAATAAACATTAAAAAAATTTTTTAATCACAGAGAAAATGCTCGATTACAAACCGTGGCAGGTGGAGTGTTAGTCTATGCCTTGGAGCGGAAGCTTCCAAGCAGAAGGCACCGACGTGCGACAGCCTGGAGCTGGGGGTCTGAGATCAAGGAGCCGGCAGATCGGTGTCTGGCGAGGCCCCCTTGGGGTGCAGGCAGCACCTCATCGCCGCGTCCGCACACAGTGATGCTTTGTGCTCTGGGCTCTCCACTTAATGAGGTCACTGAACCCATCGTGGGCCCCGCCCACACGGCCTCATCGAACCTCAGTGACTTAGTTACTTCAAACGGTCACTGTGCGGTCAGGACTTCAGCATATGACTTTGGGGGGCAGAGCAGGTGGCGTGAGGCCAGCTCCTTGTTCTTCGAGGGGGTCGGTCTAGTTCATCAGGGGCCAGTGACTCCGATGATCAGACGGAAGACTGTAAGGACTTCAGCCATTTAGGCAAAAACCCGACTCTTTGTCTCCATCTATCTCCCCTCTCGCTTTAGGTTAGGTAACCGCGGCCGGCTCCGTGTCTGTGCCCACGCCCCGTTCATATGCCGACACCTCACCCCCAGGGCGAAGGTGGTGGGAGTGAGGAGGGTGGGGCCCTCGCTGGGATCGCTGTCCTTACCAGGGAGACCCCGGAGAGCCCCCTCACGCCTCCCCAGGGGGGGACACAGCGAGCAGATGCCGTCTGTGCCCCAGGAAGCGGGGGCTCGCCGGACACTGAATCTGCCGGTCTTGTGCACCCAGCCTCCAAACTTGAGGAGTCTGTGTCTGCTGTTCGATGCCCCCGTCGGTGGTGTTTTTTCCAAGTTAAGAAGCCCCGATTGCTTCAGGTCAGTGAGGTTTTTTCTAAGCTGGGGTCACGCTGACAGCAGCGACGACAGCAGCGGGTAGTGAGGGTGGTACCTGGTAATTCCAGGGAAACCGTGTTTGGATGCCCCCTTCCAGAAGGAAGGGGCATTCGGGTTTGTTGACCGAGCCGAGACGTACTTCCACAGAGCCGGCCCGGTGAGTGGCAGGACTCCGCTGGAGGCTCCGAGCCTGCCTTGTGATTGGGAGCGCTTCCTCTCACCACCCGGTCCGGCCAGATGGGTAGAAACATGCCGCACGTGACTGGCCTTCCGGCGGCTTCCCGACAGCACACTCGGACACCGCCTGCTGCCGAGGCCGGGGAGGGAGGCTGGCCGGAGGGCACGGCGGTCAGCCCAGGGAGCGGGGCGTTGCTCCTCCCGGGAGCCAAACGGACTGTTGCTCGGGTTGTCTGTGTTCCGGAGGAGCATGGAAATAGCTTGGCTAACCTGACAGGGCAGGGGCCTAACGGAGCCTGCTGGGTACAGTCCCAATTGCCCCGTCGCGGCACAGGACTCTCCCTGCCAGGCAAGCCGGACAGCGCCCCGCATGGGATCTGCTCCGAGAAGCCATGCCCGCACCCCCGTCAGGAGGACGCTCCCTCCAGCGCTTTGCTGACACCCCGGTGCGTGGCCTCCCTCTGAGTGGAGCTGCACTTTTGGCTTCAGTGATCCCGTAAAATGCAGGTCACCCCCACCAGCTGGGGATGGCTGGCTTTTATGTCTAATAAAAGAATAGATGTCGTCAGGATGTAGGCTTCTTCTATACTGAGCACATAATTGTCGATCTCACTGTGTCTCTGCGGTCCCCGGATAGCTGCTGGAGCGCCAGCCATTACAACAGTCATTCCAAGCAAAAGGAAGAAGGAAGGTTTAAGAACAAAAGGGCATCAGTTGATACAATCCCTGTAAAAATCCCTTTCCCAGAATCCCCATCCAGCAGTTTCTTTTTAGAGCTCTTTGGCCAGAAACAAAGCAGCTGAGAATGATGATGGTGATGATTCCAAAAGACGCAGAAGGGCTCTGCTGAGTCATCCCGACCGGGCAGGCTCCGGCCACGTGATGGTTTCTTCCTGCCCTCTTTGCTCGTTGATAATCAGCCCGACGCCACTTTCTTCCTATTCTGTACACACCGTGGCATTCAGATATTAAACTGGACCTAGGAGCAAGGCCTAGGTGACTCACGGTCACCCCCCGAACAAGAGCGAAAGCTGGATTTTTTTAGGGTGGGGGGTGGGAGACAGGGGAGAGGCTCTGAAGCAGGCTTCAGGCTCTGAGCTGTCAGCACAGAGCTGGCTCAAACTCATGGATCGCAAGATCATGACCTGAGCCGAAGTTGGACCCTTAACTGACTGAGCCACCCAGGTGCCCCAAGTCATGGCCAATTTCAGATTGCAGTCTGGTCAGACACCCCCAGCCGGCCAGGCCGCACAGACATTCCTGAGCCGGGAAACTGTGGGATAATAAACGTGCAATGTCTTAACTTGCCAAGCCCGGGGGTGATTTGTTACCCAGCAGGAGCTAACTAATACACCAGCACTCAGGTCTGTTTGTTAGCCTTCGAACACACCACATTTATTCTGTTTGTCATACTGTTTCCTTCACGAAGATTGCCGCCAGTCTCGCTCACGGTCTGTCCAACCCCACCTATCCTTCAACACTCGAGTCACTTTCTGTGTTCTCTCTAAGCCCTTCTGATTACTTCAGCCCACGATGATTTTTCTCTTCCACAAGACACACGATGTATTCTCCCTGGCCAGAGAGTCCCTGGCCTTGGAGTGACACGGGCCAGAACAGCGTAGGGGCCTGGCGGTAAGGCAAGAAGTGTGAGCATCGCTGGCGATCCAGGCCAGGAGAGGCCGACAAAGACGGAAGCAGCCCTAAGTGAGGAAGGGAGACTGTTGGACACACGTATCGCTTTGGAGGGAGTTTTTATTTCTAAGGACCTTCTTCACCTCCATGAGCGGACCTCTGCTGATCTCAAAGAGCAATGCCCTGGGTCAGGGACTTGGCACACGGTGTGTTCCTATTTTCTCTGAGTTAGCCATGGCCCCCCGAGGAGACAGCAAGTGCCATACTGTACATCCACTCGGCAGCTATTCGCTGAACCGGTGTATGGAAACGTACTCCTCGCTCATTCTTTTCCTTCTCCGCCATCTGTAAAAGCTAAAAGAATATTTATATTTGCGATGAGCCGTTCGTGGACAGAGCCAATCCAGTTCCTAGAGATATGGAGCAAATTTAAAATGTGCTCAATATTTTTTTTTTAAATCAGTGTATTTCTGTGACTATTTGGGCTCAGTTTATATGCAGTTTAATGGGCGAAAACAATCACCATCGAGTAGCAGTGCGAGGTGTTAGAAACTAAAAATATGCTCTTTTCCTCTGGTTACTATTAAAATTAGATTTAGAGGAACCATCCAAATTCATGCCTCACAACAAATACATTTATACACGGATGTTACACTTGCAGCTCACGAGGACACAGTCTCCTTGTGAAGAAGGTACTTTGTTGTCTTACCCAAGGCACGATTTCACTTTTCCAGACATGTAGGAATACCAGGCTTACTGAAGTTATAACTACACGGACACAGGGTTTTAACTCAATTGAGTATAACAGACTTGAGTTCTCCAAAAACGAATATTTGGGATTTTGCTTCTTGCTGCTCTGGTTTTTATCATGTCGAGCAACCGGTGCGACCAACGTTCTCACGGCTTTGCCTTTGGTTAGAGCCAGACAACAGGGAGAAAACGTTTATTCCCGCGGCCGTCTCTATAGGCTAATGGTCCATCGTGTCCCTAATAGAATTTAGATCTGGATGATGGAGAGGAAAGTGTACCATTTCTAAGGGCTGTAGGCACACGGGAAGAAGAGAACTTGTCAGTGCAATCAATCTGAAACAGGCCCTGCTGCTAAAGTGCATAGGACATTAAATTGCCTAATTTTGTGACCAATACAACAACGTTTGTCCATCTTCAGTGCCAGTAGGCACTGTACCACTTGCTGGCACTTCTCCTTTGAAGTCATTGATTGAGCCAAAACTCTTAGGGAAAATCTACGGTTGAGGGTAACCTTGGGCTTTCACTTGATGGGAAGAAATAACGTAAGTAATCCAGGATGGAAAAAAAAAAAAACAAAACAAACACAAGCAAAAATTTGTTTCTCGTACATCAGAAGTTAAGCTCTGAGCGTCTGGGTGGGGGGTGGTCTCAGGCCCTGAAGTGTTCGGGAGATTGTCTCCACCGTTGCCAGGCTCACTGAGCTTCCGGCTTACCGGCAGGACAGAGACTCTGGCTTGAACATCGTGACTACACGTGTTCTTTTTATCACGAATGCCTAATCCTTCGCCGAAACTATTTGTCACAATAATATCCTGTAGTGGAGACTCGTACAAGATAATTATGTGGTGAGTAAACAAGACAATGGTCCCTTTTATCTGTTTTAAATGGGACGCCTTCTCTTTTAATCAACTGCCTCTTGCTCGTATATTACTGGGCAAGGTAGACGAGCAGCTCCGAGCGGCCTCTGTAAATCATCGCTTGTTACGAATGCCACTATATCCCTAGATTAATGACCAGTGTTCCCTGTTTACCGTCTCCCCACTTTATAAACATCGGTTTCCATTGTGGCTCTACAGAGCGGGAGAAATATCGAGCCCCGTCGTTCTCCCTTCGAACGCTTCTAAGATGACTTGCAAAATGTTCTGATAACGGACCGGAGAAAACCGTGTCTTCCGTGTGTTGCGTGTCACCCGGAGGCGCTCTCGGCTCGCTGCGGGGGCCCAGTGTGGAGGCCAGTCATGGCCTTCGCTTTGCTCCTTCTTTTCCCTTTGTCACTCCTTTCCCTCCCCTTCTCCCTCAACATTTATGTACCAGTTCCTGTGAACACGTGCTAGTGTTGCTACCGTGTTTAAGATGAGGAACACAGGGTTTTAAGAAATTAAGTAACTTCCCTCCTGTTTCCCAGCTAGTAGGTAACGAAGCCGGATTGTAGCTACCCAGTCCCTTCATGGCTTTCAGAAACCTCTATAGGCACCATTCACGGGAGGGGGCCGAGCCTCACTGGAGGCCTGCGGGGCTGCACCCAGCTGAGGGGAGCCCTCAGGTGGCCACCACTCAGCCCTGAGCACCTCTGGCCGCCTTCTCCATCCACACGCAGCGTCTCCACTTTTCCAGTTGCCTCTCTGCGAGTGGGGGAAGGTTGATTCCAAAAGCTCATTTCAGTTTGTCGTGCAAATCGCAGTGTAGCAGGGACCCCATTGTTCATTTTCCTTCCTCTTCTTTGCCACCATGGAAGTCGTCAACCTCTTCTGGGAAGGAGAGTCTGCCCCTCTCCCCGTTCCCGGGTCCCACCATCCGGGGCTGCCAGCTCTATAGTCCCTTTTCTAAAATGTGGTGGTTGGTGGGGGAGAGCAGTCCTGTCTGTTCCGTAGGGAAGGCAAAGTCGTTCCTTCTTGTTGTCGGAAGACTGAAGCTCTGGTTTTTATGGACTATTAAAGTTGAGGTATTGAGGATTAGAAAGGATGGGAACAGGCTATTTCTTGAGTGACACTGTAACAAGAGAGAGCAGGGACCAGACCAGGAGAGGAGGAGCAGGTGAGATGGTGGCCAGGTGGGGTCCTGCGGGGCCTGGTGCCGCCGAGGAGCCCGGCCGCGGGGCAGACCCCACCCCTGGGAAATGTGAAGGACGGGCAGAGAGGAGGGCTCACCTGGGGGGCTATGCTCAGATACCCAGCAGCCTCCAGAATCCTGGACGAATCTGCAGTGTAGTACCTGCACGCCCATCTCCACACATAAGATGTGTCCCGTGTCTATATGAGCTCATCATTGGCTGCCCTTTGGGATGGCTACACTAGGTCTCATGCAAGCCCCTTCCCACTCAGTGCCACTCAGTGCCCCAGAACACCCCGAACAGGACTCCGGGCATCCTGCAAAGTGGGCATAGTGGTATTCTGGAAGCCGGCAAGCATGAGAATCCCAGCACCGGGTCCTAGGGAAGCCACAGCCCACAGAGCAGCAGCTAGTATTTGTTAGTTTTGGGAGTGGACATCTCATCATGGCTGGCCTGCCTTCAACAGCGTAGTATGGGTATTTTCTCTTGTACCAAAAGGATGAAATGCAGGGGCGCCATGTTTTGTGATAGAGACGTGTAGGTTCTTCAGATGAAGAGTCCCTAAATTCATCCCTCCTGACCTTCCTTAAGGACCAGCACTCCGGAGGGTAGGACACCTGTCACCCAGCGACCATCATTCAGCCATATGTCTACACATGTACACGTGTGTGTGTGTGTCGTGATGCGGGTGTGATACGGAAGAGCTCCGCAGGTGACCTGCCGTTCTCACTCCCCTGGAGAACCTTTGCTTGTAGCAAGCGGCAGTGTGAAAAGCTCAGGTCGGAGCTTCTCCAGACGAGGTCAGTTTGGTTTTCGAACCATCGTCTTGTCACAAGCAAATGCGGGGACTGCACTAAGCATCACGGACGCGTGCGAGAAACACAGATACCTGCCGTTGTAGGACGAGCCTTCTTTACTCTCGGAATAGGCACTCGGTAGAAATGTCGCCGAATTTCCCTGATCTAAATGGTAATTGGCACACGGATGTCCTGCTGAGCATGGCATCAACCCTGCCCCTCGTCCGCCACTCACCCCTGAGTCCACTTCCGTCAACGTTTCCCGGGAGGGGTGGAGGGCCCACATCCACACGCTTCCTTCTCGTTTATTGTTCACAAAACACTACTATTGCCACTAGTTTTGCAGAAAGCTTCATCTTCTACTTGAACTGTTCCTTCGTGCGTTCTTTCAACAAATACCGAGTGCCCACTGTGCTCTGGGCTCGAGTGTGGAGCTGGATGCTCCCAGACATTAGGAAACAGGACTCAGGTCCTGGGAGAGAGGGGTTTGAGCTGTCTCAAGGCAGGATTTTGTCTTGAGTCCTCAACCGGCTATGACAATGACTCCTCCACATCTCGAGCAAACAAGTGTCTGCAATTACCAGACAGATGTAGTGTGATCTCTTTGCCATTTTCACGTACAGCCCATTACAGAGCACTTTAAATGTGCACATATTAGAGAAAATGATACAGTCAGTTTCCATGCACTCATAAACCATCTATGACAATAGTCAATGTTTCTCTTTCTGGTTTCATCAATCTCTACCATTTTTAACTATAAAGCTTGAAAGCAAACCTCAACACATCATTTCATCCATAAATGTTTTATAATGCGCCAAAAACATTTGTCATACTTAGCCACAATTCCATTATCGCTCCCAATAAAATTGGCAATCATCCCTTAATAATCTCTAATGCCCATTCTGTGTTTAGTTTTCGCTAATTGTCTCAAAATAAGTGTCTTTTCACCATGGGTTTGTTTATATCATGATCCAAAGAAGGACCACACTTTGCATTGGGTTAGTAGGTTGCCTGTATGTCTTTCAGTCTGTAATGCTGTCATTGTCCTACTCGTTACTGGCTGGGTCATTTGCAGAAACTAGCTCATTTGTCCTATAGAATTTTCTGAACCCCAGGTATGGCTATCACATCCCTGTGGTTCTGGAACTAACTGGACCTACGTGTGAGTCTAGTACTGATCAGAGACACAGGCTTCTCGGTGGCAAGACCTCTGTCAGGCATTCTGGTCTATAGCCACAACACGCGTGATGCATTTGATCTCTATTTTAGCGTGGAGTGTGTGCAGTCACCTGTGAACATCATCTCTGTTTCCTACTGCACCCGCACTTGGACACTAGATGGATAAACACGATCCTTCTTCTAACTTTTAACCTAAAAAAAATAAATAAAATCAATGTGTTTTTACTTTAAATCCTAGCTTCCACTTTAGGACTGGAGAGTGGGATGAAGGCTGGAGACGTTTTGTGGAATTCCCCAGAACAGGGTGTGAGCCCACTTTTTCCTGGTTGCCTTCCCCCTGGAAGACCTAGCCTTTACCTCCATGTGGCAAATTTCTGTTTTCAGAATGGGATTCATTTCCCATCATGACTCACTGAACCCCCTGCCGACCCCTCTGTCACAACTCAACCCTAATGTCACTGCAGCCAAAGTGAGGATGAATCTCCACGAGCAAGTCTCAACCTCGAATTCCCACTCTTATCGGTCAGTGGCTAAAAACCTTCAGACAATGTTTTCATTCCTTTCTTTTCGCATGCAGTTCCTCACCATTGCTCTAACAGTCCTTCCTTTGTTCAGACCAAAAATACGTGCACCATGAACCACGCAAAGACAGACATCAACAACAGGTGTGGGCATACCGTCTTGTCTTGGCATGTATTTTGAGAACAACTTGAGTCTACGGAAGCTTATGGAGATGCAGAAAAACTTGAAAGTCAGAGGCTGTTGAACAAGCCAATCGGAGCCTGATTATCCAAATGAGAGTCACCCCTTAAAATGATCTGTTACCTACTTGACTCAAGAGACTAAATGCCAAATGATGTTTAAGTACTTGCAAAAACTAAACTCAATTTCCAAGACGAAATCTTCCTATCACTGAGAAGATCAGAAGAATGTACTCAGAGCCCTAACAGCAGTTTCAAAAAATAGCTCCAAAATATTTAGACGAATTCTTCAGAATTAGTGTACTGCTTCCCCAAAGGACATTGTAATGGCTTATAGTCTTCCTTAACATTTTGTGATTCAATATTTGGTGCATTTACAGCTGCTCAAAAGTTAGCGTCACTTCAAAGCAAAACTCTAATCTGAATGACATTCTTGAGTACTGCTTTGTCCTAGAGATAGTGTTAACGGGAAACCACTGCTCTTCAAAGACGCCTGACTATGAGGCTACCTTCTGAGTCGTGAGGATACACCTCTGAATGGCTTCATTTCAACGTTTTTTTAAGTGCACAATAGGGTACATTTTGGTAATTGTATACAGTTGTATAGACACCACTACAGTCAACACCTACAAGACATCCAACAGCATGTCTGTGGCCCCGAGTGTTTCCTATTTCCCTTTGCAGTTGGTTCCTTCCCCCGACCCCTGACCCCAGGCACACGGATCTGTTTCCTGTCACTATTGCTTTGCTCTTTGTAGAATTTCACACGAAAGACATTATCTTCTATCTAGATTTTTGTGTTTGGTTTCTTAATGACATTGCTCCTCTGTGTTGCCGAGTGTTCCGTTGTACAGGTGGGTGTTACAGTGTGTTTATCCATTCACCAGTCGGTGACGTTCAGGTGGATTCCGATGCGTGGCTGTTTGGAATAACACTGCTAGGAAAGTCTGCACACGCATCTTTGGGTAGACATGTTTCTCTTTCTCTTGGGGAGACACTCGGGAGTGAGCTCGTTGGGGCATAGGTAAGCAAGTGCATATTTAACCTTACGATACTCTGCCTTAGTATTTCCAAAGCAGCTGCGCCATGTTGCATTTCCACCAACGATGAGTGGGGGTTCCATGGACTCTACATCTTCACCAACACTTGGAATTGCCCGTCTTTCTATACTTAGCCTTTCGGTGGGTGCACTGAGTTAGCTCACCATGGTTTCCGTGTGTATTTCTCTGATGAGTAGCGATGGCGACCATCCTTCATGTACCTGTTAGCCATGCCTGTATCTTCCGTTGCGAGATGTCTGCAGACTTTATGGCCATTTTTATTAGGCTCTTTTTTTATTACTAAGAAATTACTAATTACGCGTACATACCATTTATTTATTATATTCATATATTTATATTTTTTATTTCTTATATTCATGTATTATATTTCTATATTACATCACTATTTCATAATATTTATAAAGGTATAAGTGTTATATGTACAAATACACAAATATAAATAATGAATACAAATATATATTTATAATCAAATATATAATATATAAATACAAATGTATGTTAATACATTTATAACATTAAGTAATATATAATATAGATATAACTGTATATTGATACATAATGAATAATATAAATATTATGTTATATTAATAACAAATATTATATAACTATAAATATATAAACATAATAATTGAGTATAAATATAAGAAGGAAAGAAAATATGAATACAGAAAAAATGTGTAAATGTAGATATACTTCTTTATGTATTCTGGATGTAAGCCTTCTGTTGGAGATAGATCTTGCAAAATCTTTTCCCAGTTTGCACATGACCTTTGGGTCTCATTCTCTATGAATTTCAAAGAATAAATGACACTTACAAGCCTTTTCTGAGGCATCTTGAGCACACCGTTTCCTGTTGGAGGTCCGGCAGACGGGGGCCCACTGGAGCCGGTGATACGACACAGGACACTAGACCGCGGCTTTCCCCCTTTCATCCGGTGTCATCTGGAAAGGGAAAATGGCGGAGTGCTGGCCCTCGTCCACTCCCTCCCACGTGCCCTGGCCCTCCCCGCAGCGCGGTCCTTCTGTCTGGCCATCTAGCACAGAGACTTTCTACACAAATGTTCCCCATGAGGGCTGCGAAGTGCCAGGTGCACTGAGACCACGATTATAGTCAGACGGTCGAACCAAGACCCAACTACCTGTAGTCTCATTTCAAATCGTGTGCATGGTCAGATTTCACCAAGTTTGGAAGCGCAAACACCACAGCCCGCTGTAGGCTTTGCTTTGGTGACCACGTGAGATTTTGATTAATTAGGCACAAATTTACTATGAAGCCAATGAAACTTGAGCTTCAGGGCCCTAACATCCATGGGCCCAGCTCAAGGTCCTGGGAAGGTCCCCATAAAATGTTCATATATTTCTTTATTCCACATAAATATAAATGTTCATTATTTTTAGTAGTAATCGTATATTTCTATTATAAAGGATACCCTCCCAAATGATATACTTTAAGCTCTACAAAGAATGGAGGGACCAGCTGAGTTGTTATTTGAGTGACTTGGAAGCAACTTCCTACAAATACAAGAGTCAGTGTGTATATAGTGTGGGTGCATGTGTGTGAGGGTGTGAGGGCGTGTGTGATAGTGTGTAAATGGTGATTGCATATGTGAGCGTGTGTGAGAGCACGTAAGAGGTGCTGCATGTGTGTGTGTGTATAAGAATGTGTGTGTACGGGGGTGGATGCGTGTGCGAGCGTGTATATAAGGCGGTGTGTGGCAAAGGCGGGTGTGTGCGTGAGTATGTTGGCGTGGAGAATAGGGTAGAAAAGGCAGAATAGCCGCAGGTTGGGAAAATATCCCAAGAAACACCTTATAATTTATTCATCTCAGTTTTCACTGCTTCATTTAAAAGAGCATAAAACAAAAACTATTTTGTGGTTGTAACCCAGACTTCTGGGAACAAAGAATCGACGCCGAGGTCTGAAGCAAGAAAAAGCGAAACCACACTTCCCAGATCACTTCGCAGATACGGTTCCTGCTCAGAGGTCAGGTCCAGAAGCGGGAGGCACCGTTCGCTGGTGTCTGCAGGCTTCTAGTGCAGACGGTGACAGTAGCGGGAGAGAGCCACCACCAGCACCTGCAGCAGCAGAAAGCTAGAGAAAAAACGTGCAGCATCGTAAGAGATAAACGCAGTGTCGAATGAGCTAAAAATGCCGTGGCCAAGCAAAAGCAAAAGCAAACCTCAGGAGCAGCGGATTCCGTTGTTTGCTGTTTTTCTTTAACTCTTAGCATCAATGGCATTTTACCAAAGAATGACTATGTGAGAAGTTTGGAGAGAATCCTGACATATCCCATGAGTGGGCGCGTTGTCTCTCACCCCTGTCAATGCCTATTCCAAACCTAATTTTGATCCAACCCTGTTTAAATAATCACCGTTGCCCAAATGGTGGCCATTACCTACATGATGGTTTTGCCATCTACACAAAACATTCAACCACTGAGACGTGGTTGAATGTAACAACTTATTGTTCACGTTAGCAGGGATGTCTCGACATGCCCCACACCACCAACCCCGCAGAAATTTCACTGAGGTAGAAGGCCCCTGGATTTTTGTCAGGTTTGTCTCCTGCCTTCCGACATGCAAAAGTCTTACCAGCAAGGCTAGATGAGTTGCTTCTTCTCAGTTACTGTGTCCAGTCAGCATAATGTGGTCAAGGCGATGGACCGGCACATGTCTCGTAGAAAGGGAACGATAATCAAGATGATTGAATCGAATTCTGACATAGGGCCACTCCTGGGCAGTGGTAGGACAGTGATGGTGTGTTGTGGACCTTGCCAGCTAAAATCAAACTGCTCCTTGTAGGATTCATCGACAAAGATGGAGAGAAGAGAATTCCCCAGATCAACCGAACACACCAGGTACGAGGGCATATGTTAATTTGCTCAAGCAATGAAAGCACATCTCACACAGTAGCTGCAATTGGAGTCGCCACCTGGTTAAGCTGATGACAGGCCACAGTCTGGCATCTGTCCATCTTCTGCACAAGCCAATACAAGAGCTGAATGGGGAGGCAGAAGGAATCGTGGCCCCTGCATTTTTCAAGTCCCTGATGGTGGCACGAACCCCTGAAATCCATCCAGAGATGCTCCATTGCTTTTGGTGTTCTAGTTTCCCAGGCAGAGGCGTTCTAACAGCTTGGTCTTTCGTGACCAGCTTGGCCAATTGGCCTTTCACCCGCAGGTTAGGGAGCCAAAGTAGGGATTCCGAGATATCCAGAAGTAATGTTTGGTCTGATACGTGGACACTCCACGATACAGTCAAGGTGACACACTAAATTAGCGATCATGATCAGCAAAGACTCTACAATCTTATGTAGTTGACTTAGAGCTTTGGGAGATTTTTCCATGAGCTGGAGTCAAAGGAGGCCCATTATGGTCTTTGAGCTATAAAATTCCTTTCAAATAATTCTGTTATTATTTAAATGTATCTCAGATCACAGTGTAAAGTGATTGTGTCTCCAGCTTATTTTTTCAATCCCCTCATTGTCAACTTTTCTGCATTGCGTTTGTGGCATGACGTTGATGGGCAGTGTGCCCTCTGGTCCCTGAGGGGCATGGTCCCAGACTCATCTCTATTCTGGGGACATCAGGCATCTCCGGTGGGTGGTCCTGGTGAAGGAGTCCCCACAACCTTGACAAACTTTCCTGGAACTAGGGTCTAAGATGCTTTGGTCCCGCCTGCTTCTTCTCCCCATCCCTGGGGTCAGAGCTGCCTCAAGTCAGTTCATCCGGCTTAGCCCGGCTCCTTCCTCACTGCCTCCACAGGCATGGCCTCTAATACATCTCTTGTCTGCTTAATGATGCTTCACCATCTGCTCTTTGGAAGTCCCAAACTAAACATGGATCCAGTTGGATTTTTTTAATGTAACCTGAGAATGAATGTGTTACATTTATTATAACTACTGATATATTCGTAGTCAGTCCCAGCATTAAGTTGGGGTTCCTTATTTACCATATACTATTATCGTAGGGATTTTCCTTTGTTTCTTTTTCCTGCTGTTCTGGCTTTTTTATGGATTGATAGAATAGTCCACAATTCCCTTTTCTGTTTCTCGAGATATAATTCACATGCCATTCCCTGCACCCATTGAACGTGCGTCATGGTTTTCAAAGTATATTCACAGGGTTTAGCAAACATCGCCACAGTCTAAATTTAGGATTTTTTTGTTCCTCCAAAAAGCAACTCTGTCCCTAGGAGCAGCCTCTCTCTGTGCTGCAGGGAGCCACTAATACACCGGCTCTGCTGACATACGTCTCCACGGATTTGCCTATTCTGGCCGTTTCACGTAAATGGGATTATATGGCACGTGCTCCTTCCTGTCTGGCTTCTTACAGATGACACGTTTTCAGGGTGTGTTCATATCGTGGTGCGCGTACCGGTACACATTCGATTCCGTCACGCGGGATACTGCCTTCCACTTGTTCATTCGTCATTTGATGGGCATGCGGGTTGTTTCCACTTTGAGGCTATTACAATAATGCGCTAGAGCAGTGGGGACACGTTTTTGCTGGACGTATGGTCTCATTTCTCTTGTGTAGACACCTGGGAACGGAACTGCTGAGTCACGGCGTAACTCTACAACGAACGTTTTGGGGAAGCGCCGACTGCTTTCTGTGTGGCTTCCTTGGCTCCTCTGCCTTTTTCCGTCTCTTCACCCCCAGAATTTATCTGGTTGTTAAAGGTGGCCTCTCAAGTCCTCTCGCCCTGTGGGCTGGTTGACAGTGGGGCTGCCCGTCTACAGGAGCTCTGTAGGCATGTTCTCCGCTCTGTTGGGTCCCAGCGGGGGCGCGAACCAAGGGACTAGCAGATTGCGAATCCACCCGATCCTTGCAAGAATTTGCAACCTTGACTCTCTTTGTCCGACTTCTTCCCGAGTCCCACAGCGTGCGTGATTCTCCAGGAGGGGGTGAACCTGGGACGCCTCGGGTTTTTGGGGACTCTCCTAGCGAGATTCTGCATTTTCTCTGGCGCTCCTCTGTCTGCAGAACTTCAGGTCTTTCCCTGGGAGAATGTAGAGCTCTCGAGCTCACCAACAAGACGGCATAACTTTCGAAAAGAAAGACTCGCTTACCATAATCTTTTCTAAGCTTAAAATTGGCCACCCTACTTAGTGCTTTATTTAGACAATGATATCAAGGCTCTGCGAACGAGGAGTTGCAGAATGGTGGTGCCTAGAATATTCTCTAAAAAACACTTTTTCATAGAAAATGATGGTTCTGTTTGGCACCCACAAACAGAGCCCAATCTGTTAGGCAAACATAATTTAAAGGTTTGAGGGCTTTTTTTTTTCTTTTTCTAAGAAAATTCAAACCTGAAAAGAACGATTTTAGAGCAAAGTGAATAAATCTGAAAAGCAGAGCCTCCCACCCAAAAAACTGTGGTCACTTAAATCTTAATAATTATGACAACTTGTTAAGGTCTTATTTCTTGATCTGTAGCCTCGAAAATGTTTTAAAGATATAGTCAAATCTATCTCCTTCCCCATGAAATGTTGCTACTGTAAAAACGAACAAAAAAAAGCTATGCTTTATGGTCAGTTGAAAATATTCATATTCGTAGAAGACTCGGGCATCCGCTTTGGTAGAAATCTGGGTTTGCAGTCCGAGTGGAGACCCCGCCCCGGGGACGGTGTGAGAAGGATACAGAATGCCGTCTCCGTGTCTTGCAGCGGATGTGGCCATGTTCTCCCTCTGAAAACACGCCCAGGCAGTCCCCTGCCTCTCTCCTTCTGGACCTGCTGCCCACGGTTCCCCAGATGCCAGCACACTCCTGCCTCCTGGCTTCCGCCTCACAGGCAGCTCCTTCTGGTGACAAGGTTTGGAACTGCTGTCGACTGCCTTTGCCTCCCTTGGAGCCCCCAGCAGGTGCCACCGGGGCCGTGCCCAGCAGTGCCAGCCGGTGCCTGGGGCAGCAGGCTGTGGACACCCCCCTTCCCTGGGAGAATGGGTGTGGCTAACCCTTCCTTCGCTGGACGGTTCCTCCATTGACTGCAGGATTGCTGTGGGCTAGCTTCCGTCCGGTGTGGCCCCTTCCCCATCCGCTCTGGCACTCTTAGAAAGTGCGAGAGGAGAGGAGGCCAGAAGCTGGGCTGTGGCCCGGCCGTAGTGGGCGATGGAGGGGCCTCCTGCGGACCGTGGGCTGCCGCTCCAGGGTCCAGTAGCGAGGAGGCCGACAAGGTGCCCTGGACAGCCAGGTCCTCAGGGCGGACACGGTGTCCCGGATGGACAGGTCCTCGGGGCCGTCACGGCACCCTGGGCCAGTAGCTTGGAGCGGCCTGTCTGACTCACCTCTCCAGAGCTCCGTACTATTGAAACCAGCTTGGGTCTAGATGGCTGTTCTATTACTCACAGAGCCTGCCCGAATTTGTGCCTTTAGGGTCACTTGGTGTGGCCCACCCTTCCCTCTGAAGGCAGATGTTCCGGGACAGGTAGACAGGGAACATCCCCCCAGGAGGCTTCCCGGCGCCGCATCCCGCCTGGCAGAGGGTCTGGGGCTCAGGCCGAACTCTAGTGATGCCTCCTCCTGCTTCGTTTGTAAGGCAAAAAGACAAGTTGATAACTAATCTCTTTAGAGAGACAATTCTCTTAAAACACAAAGCCTAAAGGAAAGACCATGAGGGAATTTGCATCTGGTCCTCACTCTCGCTCTAGGGACTGCAGATGCCTTAGCGGAGCAAGACACAGAAACTCACGCCTCCTCGGTCAGCAAGGCTGGCCTCCAGGATTTCATCCACGTCCGCCCTAGGTCAGTCTTCCTGCAGTGCTGCAGGGAGCCCAGGTCCCGTCGGCATGTTCTGGAAGAATTGGGGACATTGTGGGGCCTTGAGCAGAAGCCACCACGGTGGGCAGCTGCCTTCAGGCAAAGCGGGTCACGCTCACTTTTATGAAATAACATGTGCTGGCCGCGAATGCCGATTTTCACAGTGTCTTTCCAATCTACTCAAGAACAGGACACAATCAACTAATTGAACGATTTTCTCTTTAAGACGGAGTCATCTGTCTGCTCCCCAGGGTAAACGGCATTCCGTTTCTCTTGGCATAATGGCCTTCCTCTTCAGGTGACATGAGCCTTTTGTATTGATGAAAAATGTGCATAATGTGGGCTGCTGGCTGAGATAACAACTTTCCGGAGTCAGATATTTCTACAGCGCATGTAAAACAGAGACTGGCAATTAATAGGATATCGATTGGTTCGGCCGTGCCTAATCATAGACCACGTAATAAATCATAAGGTGTTTTGCAATTAGGAAAATCCATATGAAATAACAAAGTTCTGTTATCTTAGTAACCTCGGCAAGCATGGGCTCATGCATCACAGGGGACCTGCCTCTGTCCAGGCGTGCCTGTGCGGCAGGAGGTCTCCCGTTACCACGAGCAATGGTCTAATTCATATCCATGAAAACTTACAAGGCAATGAACTCAGTTTTATTTTTTGGTTGAATAGTGCCTTTAAAATGCTTATTTGAGAGGCATCTGGGTGGCTTAGTCAGTTAAGCATCCAACTCTTGATCTCAGCTCAAGTCTTGAGCTCAGGGTTGTGAGTTTGAGCCCCGCATTGGGCTCTGTGCTAGTCATGAAGCCTTCCTATAAAATAAACAAATAAAAATTTTCTGTTAGAATTTTATTAGCTAATAAGTTTAGCTCTAACCTATTTCAGAGCTGGAAGAGATCTTCAGTCCAGTGCGCACTTATGAGGCACAGGAAGTGAGGAGATGAGTGAAGGAGCCTAGGACATGCCACGGCAGATGCGAGGCTGTGGCACGCTGGTTATTTGAGTGGGAGGCACTTGGAAGACAGTAGGTGCAGGGAGAGGCTTTCTCTGCACTCCCCTCACATGCCTGAACACACATCCTCCGGAAGGACCTTGGTGTCCTCGGTCCTTTCCCCGGGGTCCCCACCAACCAGGAAGATGGACTCTTGTCACAGGAGAGGAACTGAGAAGTGGGCCCCACACCCAGACAGACTGTCACAAACTGTCCCCCTCCCGTCTGTTCCTGAGGACCCAGCCATCCCCCCTAACCCGTTCACCCCTCCCAACCCACCCCCACCCTCCTGTACTAGGATAGTGTATGAGCTCTCATACGCCACCGTCCTGGGAGGCCCTGTGTGTTAAAGTGCAACATTAAGCAATAATTTCATTCTTAATTTATAAAGACTAAGAATTAGCAGATTCGATCTGTGAATAATGGTTAAGAAGTCAGTTCTCTTAGACCATTCTGGCTGCCACAACAAAAACTCCAGAGCCTGGGGAGCTTCAACACCAGAGGTTTATTCCTCAGGGTTCTGGAGGTCAGGAGTCCAAGATCAAGGTGCTGGCAGCTTTGGTGTCTGGTGAGACCCCCCCCTTATAAATGGCTGCCACCTTCCCACCCACTCAGACCCAACATCGTGCTTCTCCAGCACCTGGGAGGCTCCTCGGTTTCCCTTTACCACTCTTCCTTTGGAAGACGTATTCCTCATCACACTCTCTCCATAACGCGTGTCTTCCTTGCTCTGTTTCCTGCCCCCCTCCCACCCCTCAGGGGTCCGCTCCCTTTCCCAGCAGCCACTTCCCCCACTTGGCAAGACTATTTAGCACATGTTGTGTTTATCGATTAAAGTGTGTTCCCCAATCCTAAACGTAAGAACAGCGGACTTAGGAGTTTATATTCTTTCAAGACAGTGGTTCTCAGTGCATGGTCACCACACAGCCCCGCCTCACAGGAGAACTTGGAAATGCAAACTCTCAGGCGCACCCAGGCACTCGGAGCTGGCCACTAAGCGGTGCCCTCATGAAACCTGCAGGGGGTTCTAATGCTTGCTCATGTTTGAGAACCACCGATCTAAGAAAAAACGAAATCCATTTTGAGAGGATCTCTGCATGGACGGTTATACCGTGGTTAGCTCCACTGTAACCAGAGGAGGGAAGACATCGCGCCTGACAAATACGTACTCTCTGAAGGCGTGCCGACCGCAGCTGCCGTCCTCACGATGCTTCCACGCTTCCCTGCCATCTCCGGAAGTCATGAATCTGCGGATAAGACCAAAACTGGACTCACCTCTAGCTGGTTCTAAATTATCCAGCCTGCAGCACCTTTCTGAAAGGCACCTCTCGGTTATGCCACAAGAAGGAGAAATAAGCCAGTCATTTCAACCAGGCAGCCTCTGGTCAATCAAGAATTACTGTTACCAAATGCCATTCTAATTAGGTTGTCAGTTTTTGAGTAATGGGATAATAGCTTGCACACCCAGCGTGGTTTTTCATGGTGGAGTGGGAGGAGGTGCCATCTGCAACTCCACGCGTGATTCCAGTAACTTACCGAGCGTTCCGCAACTCGCCATCTCGCGATGGCCTCCCTTACCTTCGCACCAGAGACGATTCACATTATGCTCTTGGGTTACATGGCAGGTTATCATTTACTGGTGTTAATATTTGCAAAGTTCAGTTTGTTTCCGGAAACCAATCTTTCAGAAGGATTTGACTCTCATTTCCAGCCTCTGGATATGATTTGTGACGTCAGATGTATTTCCTATAATTCATGTATAACTCAGAGACATGAAAATACTTCTTTATGCAAATAATAAGGATGTTACAAACACGGGCAGCCTACGTGGAACTTTTGGACACAGCTTTATACCTATTCCCTTATTTCATCCTCACGACACTCTCCGAGATAAGTATTTTCAGCCCTAGACAACTAAGAATGAACAACAATAAAGACAACTGAAGAGAACCGATATTTGGTGCCCAAACTGGAACTAAGACTTGACTTTCTGGTTCATCGTTTCTTATTTTTTTATCAAGATGGTCACAGTTTCTTTGCCCTACTGAGACCAGAAACCCACTAAAAGCAACCGCCTGGAGGCTCATATCTGGAAGACTTACATTGCTTCAATTAAGAAATTTGGTAAATTTGGCGGTTGAAAACCTTGACTATCTTGAAGTTGCCACTCATAAGTGAAATCGTAAATACACCGCTAAGATAAAACAAAAGCAGTGTAATGTTTCATACTTTCAAAATGTTTCATTCCAGTAAGCATGTATGAAGAATCTGTTTCCTTCTGGGCCGAGCACTGTAGAGGGCACAAAAAAATGACCAAACCATGGTTTCTAACTGCTAGACACTTGCAATCTGGGTGGCCAGGATGGGTCCTGGGGAGAAAAGAGGCTTAGCTTACTATCAAGTCATAAATCTGGATTCCTATTAATAAAAGTCCTTACAAGCTACATTTTTCAATTACCTGAGGAGTAAAAGCAAGTTTTAGTCTTTCCCCCCCACATATTAAAGAAATTAGAAGTTAAAGAATACTATGGCATAGTAAGTACTGTTGCGTTTTCTCTCCGTCGTTATCCAGCGCACAGTATCCATGGCCCCACTGAGCAGGAACGGGAGTCACATGTGGGTTTTGAAAAGAGAATTTGCACAGGAATGTCCCCAAGGGAATCATGCTTTCAGCAATTTAGCTATTGCCCTATCAGAACCCAACAGGTTAGTCTGCACAGTAATTAAGTAAGCAAAACAGGCGAATTCCGATTTCAAGACTGTAGGTTTTATGGTTACAGATATTCTTCTCGGCATAATCTGTTCAGCAGTTCCTTGGGCCATAAATGTTTAATTTTTAATCTATTTTTTTATCGGTTTTGTGTAATGCAGGCTGCTGGTATACCAAAAGAATTTCTACTAGTGCATTTTATGTGGGGGATATTGTGATAATAAAAGCTTTAGTGAAACGAAATAAGGTATATTCCTTAAAAAAAAACTGGGCCCTGCTTCAGCTCCAAACACAGGTGAATGCTCTTTTCACAGGACGTGGACTATTCGGATCTCATTTACAGTACTGTTTGCAAGTGACAGTCTATTTGCAGGCTTAATACAGTCCTGGGAAATCACAGGACTTGCAGGTGTGTTATTGAGAGCACAGAGTTACGTCATCTATTTGCACTGGAAATGTCCTTTGAAATGATTCAGGAACTCGAAACAATAGTCATTTCAGGATATATTTGTCTTTTATGACTCAAACGGCTGCCCCACTTTTCAGGAGACCTTGTGATAGAGACCTGATGTGTGGATGAAAGATAAATTGATGTTAAAACGCCACGAGGGAGGGCTGACCAGGTCGCCGGTGATGTCACATGCTTAGTGTATTTATCAGCGGCTGTAAACCGAATTTTAGTTTCCCTGAAAACATAATAATCTCTGCGATGTACCCTGGATGTGAAACTCTGAGGGGAAATGAACGTACAATGTAGCACAGGGTCTGACAATTTTTGAATGATTCCTGCATCTCCCATTTCCCTCGGTCTCCCCTTTTGGTAGGAGCATCTGATGCCTCAACAGATAGGGTGGGATAACCCTTTAGGCAAAGCAGACCTACCGAAAGGGAAGAGACACCACGAGTTCTTTGGTCCTAGACAATTGTAGCGGAGAGAGGGGTTGATGAGCATTTACTGTGACCGAGACAGAGAGGTCTGCGCCGCCCCACAGGCTGTGGTCAGGCTGGCCAAGCTGTGCTGTGCTCACCCCATGGCGCCTCATCACACCGCGCGTCCATGTCAGGACCTCCCCAACACAGCAGAATCCTGCACCCTGCCTGCCATTTCTCCTAGTGGGGTCTCCCCGTCTATCCATCTTTGGCTTTGAAATAATAAACTACATGATCTTGCTTCAAATTAACAAAATCCCGCCTTTCTCAATTTTCCTAAAACCAAAACATCGTGCTTTCTAATTCCATGACCACGGTGCTTTGCCCTCTCCAGCTGCCAGTCGTGGCCATGTGGACTTGGCCTCTGGGCTGACAGGTCCAGGCATGATCTCTTGAGTCTCCAGCGAATTAAAAATGTGATCTGTTTCCCAAAGTGACCTATAGCACAGCTTCGTGTTTCCCTTTGCTCGGGGGCTCACAGGGGAATCTGGCCCTGAACACTGACTGCCCGGTAGCAAGGCTAAAGGCACTATAAATAATAAAACTTGTCCATTAGGTTATAACACTTGATCAGCTTACCGCTTACAAATAGTCCCTATGCCTCTGAGAGGTAGGACTGAGCACTGAAAGGTCTCTGTTGGCATCCCACTTTGTCACTAGCTAGACAAGTTGGCTGACTGTGCCCAGTGCCTTTCTTCGTGTGTCTCCTGCAGACGTGGGTGCAAAAGTGCCCAGAATGGGGGTGAGCCCAGGGGAGAGCACATCCAACTGAGTCTACGGCTCCATGACTTCCTTACAGAAACTGCACGGCTAGTCGGTCCGGGGCTCCGACGGGAGCAGCCATTCTCCGGCGTCAGTGTCGGGACCCCAGGGACCCCCAAGACAGGAGGCTCTCGGGTCAAAGTATTTTTATTATTAATCCAAGTCTGGCTTGCCCTTCTCTCACGGATGAACGTAGAGCTGGGGGCTCACAGGCCCTGTGGGGTAAGCGCTTGCAGCTGAAGGTAGAAGCAGACGTGAAAATCCAGCTGCCTTATTTTAACTCAGACATGAAAGAGGCTTGTGAAGACATAAAGTGACACATTCTTCTCACTAATGTCTTGTGGAAAGCAGGTATCTTGCATGAAAACATTTATCCATACTAACATGGAATGGGCTCATTATTCTTTTCTAAAGAATGTTTATTACTGAAATCTAGTTGATAATTAGAACTACACATGTTTTAAGAGCCTAGAGGGGTCCTAAGACTGATCAGGCCACCTGGGTGGCTCAGTCGGTTAAGCGTCCGACTTTGGCTCAGGTCAGGATCTCATGGTTTATGAGTTCAAGCCCTGCATCAGGCTCTGTGCTGACAGCTCGGAGCCTGGAGTCTGCTTTGGGTTCTGTGTCTCCGTCTCCCTCTGCCCCTCCCCACTCATTCTCTCTCTCTCTCTCTCTCTCAAAAATAAACATAAAAATAAAAGAAGACTGAAACGTTTAAGAGACACTGGATTTGAACAGCACTGTTCACATTTTGATGACCAAATAAATGACCCAGGGCCTTGTAAAAGTACAAGTCCTGGGTCAGCAGGGCCGAGTGGGGCCTGAGAATCTGCATTTCTTTTTTTTTTTTTTTTTAATGTCCACTTTTGAGAGAGAGACAGAATGTGAGCAGGGGAGGGGCTGAGAGAGAGGGAGACACAGAATCTGAAGCAGGCTCCAGGCTCCCAGCTGTCAGCACAGAGCCTGACTCGGGGCTCGAACCCACGAACCGTGAGATCATGACCTGAGCCGAAGTCGGACACCCTGATTATCTGCATTCTAACACCATGCGCACGCCTTCCCGGGTGGTGCTGACGCTGCTGTTCCACAGCCCTCTGCTTTTGATCCAGCCATTTTTCTCAGAATTGGTGAAAACAGAGGTTCCAGATATGTCATAAATGTAGGTCTTGGCCTCCAGAGCTGGCTCCCAGAGCCACGTGGAGGTTAAATCCAAGCTCTGGCTTGTCTTCTGGGCCTCTGTAAGTCTGGTGGACATTCTCAGGGCCCAGTGGTGGCCTTACACATCCAGTCACGCCGTAAGCACGTCAGTAAGACAGTCAACAAAAGCCTGTGGTGAACGGAAGGGGGTTCAGTTTCAGGACTGGGGAGCCCGCTGATCCCGGCAGTTGGAGAGAGAGTCAGACAATATATGGTTGGGGGTAGGGCCTTTCTATTCCGTTCACTTCGTTGACTTTGCAATACTCTTTCATTATTGTTCCTCATAGGACGCTGTTCATTAAAAAGCATGAGTTTTTCCCCATATACTTTGGTCTTCACTCAGAATTAGTAAATACAGACATGTGTCCTCTTGAAGACTCATGAGCACTTTAGTAGAACTGGTTTCTGGTAGGGCAGGGCCCCAAGGTCTCTTCCACCGGGTGGACCAATGTTAAAGATGGTCAGGGAAGCCCAGACAGCATTCGCCATCTCTCAGGGGGCGCTGATGGGGTGGAGACAACCGAAGTTTGTCGGCCAAAGGAGGAGAAGGTTGAGAATTGCAGCAGAGAGAGACCCCGACCTCATGTTTTTCTCACATGATCGGCTGCCTGCCCCATGGGATGTGGGCAAGTTGCTCCGCGCAGGCTCGTAGTCCTGAGTCAGGATTCCTAGAGCAGGGGGAGGGTTTGGGGTCAGCGTCTGCACCCACACAGAAGAGACCCTGAGGGCGTGGGGCAGCCTCTCCAAGTGAGTGCAGGCAAACAGCGAACGAGGGAGGGAGGCTGTCTTTTGAGAACATTGACTTCTTTTGGTGGCACAGTGTTCTATTCTAGGTAGAATGAACGTCTCTACTGAGAGATTCGGGGTGCCACTCTTTATTGTTGCCCACAGACTTATATGCCTTATTTCTTATGCTCTGGTGGCAAATATGCCTTTTGTGTGCTTCTAAAAAGGCTTGTTTTAGGAGCACCTGGGTGGCTCAGTTGGTTCAGCATCCAACTTCAGCTCAGGTCATGATCTTGCAGTTTGTGAGTTTGAGCCCCATGTGTCAGGCTCTGTGCTGACAGCTCAGAGCCTGGCGCCTGCTTCAGATTCTGCGTCTCCCTCTCTCTCTGCCCCTCCCCCACTCGTGCTCTCTCTCTCTCTCTCTCTTTCTTTCTCAAAAATGAAAAAACATTTAAAAAACTAATAAAAATAAAATAAAATGTATAAGTAGAATATTTGAGTTATGGCGAGGCCAAAAAAGCATGAGACGCCTCTCAATGAAAAGATTATTACTCATGGTCCCAACAGGTAGGGGAGTGCCCACCATTTGGGTGCACGCGGGGAAGCATCAGGAGGCCCGGGAAGTGAGGGAAAATGTAAGCAAGAGACTTATTGTGGAAGGTCAGGTGAGGCAGAGGGAGCAGGCTTAGGCATGGCTGGTTGGCGTAATTTCAGCAGGCTCTGTCTGGTTCTTGGGCCTGGGCGATTAGGGCAGGGGGTTGGTGGCCTGGACTGGGACAGCCCCGTAGAGGAGGTGGTCGGGAGTGAGTTCAGGATGAGTTAGCTCATATGTGAAAATACAAGACGGAGGAGTAGGACTGCTCTTGAGCGTGTGGTGATGAGGAGGCCAAGGCCCGGTGACTCGGGAAATTGTCCGGGGGTGCAGAACAAGGGATCTGCCTGCAGGGCAGACGTTAAAGCATCAAGTTTACGAAAGCTGGGTAGGCGGTTAATACGATGGCATTGATAAAACGGCAGTTAGACAACATAGAAAATGTAACAAGGAAACATAAGTGTATGAATATAGGTATTTCGCCTTTAATAGGTTTCGGGATCAGGGCACTATTAAAATAGCAGAAAACTATTCTCCTTTTGAAATATGGCAGAAAGTCCGCTGGCTGCACACCGGCCTGCCCCACCTTCGCCCTGGGAAAAAAAGCCAATTCGCAAAGTCACAGGAACCTAACAAGTGACCAAAATAGACCTCGACTGTAAGGGAGATTAAATGTAAGTGCAACATTGAGCCCATAGCCCAGGTAGGAAAATAAAATGAAGTGGAAGAAACCACTCTGTAATAACAATTTAATATTCACCAGATTGTAAAGCAAATCTAGGAGGAATCATTGTACACGCAAGAAGAAAATTATCACCTAATATAATCTGCCATGAGATATATTCATCGTCACCTAGAGAACTCCAAAATCTGAATGGTGATTTTCTTTAAAATGATGATGAGAGGCTGGTGGTACTAATTCATGTCTCCAGGTCGCTCCGACCGCAGTGGTGCCCCACTCAGATGTGCCTCGTGTCAAGGATTCATGATATGACCAATTGCAGGAGGAGCTGGGCTTGGGGACCCCCGGGGGGGGGGGACTTAGAGTGGTTGCATATTGGAAAGACACTGGCTGAGAGGCAGAAGACCTGCATTTTCACAACAGCCCCGCCAGTAGGTAGTTGATCCTTAGTGCATAACTTAACCCTGTTCCCGTCTGTTAAAATTGTGGGGATTTTCCATCTTCTCGAGGGGAGGGGTAGGATTAAATGACCCTTAAACTTTTTCCCGCTCAAGCATTCCATTTATGTACGGTGTTCAGGATTGAGTGTAAGAGAATTCTGTCATCTCCTAGACCCTTACTCCTTCCTGGTTCATTGGTCGGGGAATGCCCCAAATCCCTTCACTGTTCTTAAGAACTTTTTTAAAACATCCATAAGCATCTGGGATGGTGTATGTGAGCATCAGTTATCAGCTAGAAGATCTTATTGGGCCATGATGAGCACATACAACATTCCAGTCATTGTGTGTTGTTCTTCTTTATTCCCTTTGACCATCCATTAGTCCAGTCACAATTCACCTCATGGGGACCTTCACCCCATGGCCCCTTGAAGTTTATCCCCAAGTTTCCTATCTTCCCAGCTTCCTGTCTCCATGCTGGGAGACATACACTAGGAATTATAAACACCAACCCTTCACATCCTTAAAGACTCTTGTTCTCCTGAATTCCATCCTACTAAAGCTCTCCCCCCTGGAAGAGCCTGGAAGGAAGGAAGGAAAGAGAGGGGGAATGGAGGGAGGAGAAAGGAAGGGAGGAAGGATGTGGCTGAGGGAAGAAAGCCCCATCCCCTGGTTGTCAAGGCAACTTTGTGAAGAAACTCGACGACCGTTTGAATATGAGCTTGTCCTAAAATTTGGATATTCATGACGCCAACCCAGAATCCGCTAAGTAGCATGATCCACTGTGCATAAATGAAGTCTGCCCCCTGGTCTGGTAGGTGAGACTTTTGGCCACAATTCTAGCCACAAGTCTGAACCGGACTCCCACTATTAGATTTTAGGAAGCCTGCAAATTCTTGCTCTTAATGGACGTCTTTCCTGTCCAGTGTCTACATTAGTACGGTTTACTTAGGGTGGTCACTCTTTG
The DNA here is from genome assembly GCA_030068075.1 of Paguma larvata. Classification (NCBI taxonomy): domain Eukaryota; kingdom Metazoa; phylum Chordata; class Mammalia; order Carnivora; family Viverridae; genus Paguma; species Paguma larvata. The sequence continues at coordinate 134,384,649 of CM057828.1, forward strand.
AAGATGGCCGATAAAAGGGGACAGATCCTTCGTCAGCATTACAATTCCCCTGCATCTCAAATGCTCCCTTGGCTACTCCTTTCGCGACCTTGGCAAATGTTAGCAGACACTCAGCCTCGCTCCCATCTAGAACCTTTGCCTTGTTTTCCACAGGTAAGGCCACTTCGCCACCTACCCATTCTGACCCCTTCATCTACCCACATCTGTTCTCGGCCTGTCTTCCTGCCTCCAGTTTTCCCCTCCGGTCACCCTTTGACCACAGACACTGAAGAAGCCTTGACCTTCTGTCAAAAGTCAGCTCAGTTTTTTTTCACATTTTGCCATTTCTCTCCCAGCAGACCCTCTGGGGCCCTCATTGCCACATGTCTCCTCAGCGTATCTATGCTGCTGGATCTATCTTCAAGGAACATTTATAGTCTCCAAAATACTTAGTGCCTAGCTGTTTCTTCTTTTCAAAAAAAAATTGTTTAATGTTTATTTTTGAGAGAGAAAGAGAGAGAGCAAGCGGGAAATGGGCACAGAGAGAGGGAGGCACAGAATCCAAAGCAGGCTTCAGGCTCTGAGCTGTCAGCACAGAGCCCAATGTGGAGCTCGGACCCATGAACCATGAGATCAAGACCTGAACCGAAGTTGGACGCTCAACTAACTGAGCCACCCAGACGCCCCTAGTGCTTAGCTGTTTCTAAATACACACTTATCAAATTCCTACAAAAGACGGCTGGAGACCATTGTGGTATGGCCAACTGTGTAGATCCTCTTTTCAAAACTATGGATGACGTGGTCATCCCTCTTTCGACACCAGCTCTTAGCCCTCTGGGTGATGCTGGCACTGAGGCAAGGTGGCTGCCAGGCTGGAGAGAGGATTTTGGAGACAAAGTTCTAGGGCTCCCTCTGTCGCTAAGAGTTATGTCACCGTAGACTGGTGTGCGCCCAGCTGCAAAAGTCGGGATTGACCCAGCTCCATGGTTTTTGCAGCAGGGTAACCCACGGAGACATGCAGCTCACCCTGGGGCCCAGGCGGCCAGTGGGCAGGGTGCAACCAGCCTCCACCCTCACCCCACCGAACAGTCCCGTTGCTGCACCACAGCCACGGTCCTGCTATCATCTCGTTTAGAAACAGGCTTGCACAGAAAGCTCAATGGTTTGAAAACAGTGGTCTAGGTGACCCTCCCCCAGATCCCCCAGCTCCTGATGTGAACGTGACAGTTATATCAGCACTTTGCTGCCATGGCACTGAGGTCGTGACCAGACCCACCCACTGCAGCCAGGACATGGCTCTCGGGCCAGGCACGTGTGCCGGTCTCACACATCAGCCCACAGTCACACTGCCCAGGAAAAGGCCGGTTTTAAGCCAAAGAAAATGCAGAGTGAAAGCTCAGTGACACGGTCTGAGAATTACTAATCATCGGGGAAACGCAAACCCAGACCACAGTGTGGTGCCACCTCAATGTGTCAGGATAGCCTTTTATCAAAAATACGGAACTTAACCCATGCTGGCAAGGATACGGAGCAACTTAGAATCTTTGTGCACTGTGGGTGAGAACGTGAAATGGTGTAGTTGCTATGGAAAACAGTATAGAGGTTCGTTAAAAAAAGAAATTCAAACCTAGAATTACCATAGAATCCAGCAATCCCACTTCTGGGTAAATACCCAAAGGAAGCAAACACAGGGTTTTGAAGAGATACGTATGCCCCCATTCCACAGCAGCATTGTTCACAAGACACAAAAGGTGGAAATGGCCCGAGTGTCCACAGACAGGAGAATGGATTAACAAGATACAGTCTATACACACAATGTAATATTATTCAGCCTCAAAAAAGAAGGAAATTCTGACATGTGCTACAACACAGCTGAACCTCCAAGACATTAGGCTCAGTGAAATAAGCCAGACCCAAAAGGTGAAATACTGGAAGAATCCACGTGTAGGGGATCCTGAGGGTTGTCAAATTCAGAGACAGAAAGTAGAATGGCAGTTGGCAGGAGCTGGGAGAAGAGAATGGGGAGGTAGCAGTTTAATGAGTCTGGGGTTTCCGCGGGGATGGTGAAAAGCTCTGGAGAAGGACAGTGGTGATGGTCACACAACACCGTGATTGCCACTGAATTGTATGCTTAAAAACGGTAAATGTTATGTTATATATATTTTCTCACAGTGAAAAGAGTCCTCTGATCTCCCTTTTTTGGTAAGGATGAGCTGATAGATAGCAAGACAGGAAATGCCTCCTGGATGACAGCTGGAATTCTCTAGCTGGAGAGAGTGATCTAAGTGGATTGGTCATTATCCCTCGTTTTGGCAGCAGAGACCCAGCAGCACAAGGGCCAGAATGTAAAGAACAAAGATAGAACCTCCATTCTTAGCAACGTTTTTCCTAAGTTGGAAGCACTGGAACTTTTATGCAATCAGCGACATTTTCTTCTTGTGTCCTCTTAAGAGGAGTCAGTGTTTGATAAAGAATATCTTTTTTTTTTAGTTTATTTATTTATCTTTGAGAGAGAGACAGAGTGCAAACAGGGGCGGGGCAGAGAGAGAGGGAGACACAGAATCTGAAGCAGGCTCCAGGCTCCAAGCTGTCAGCACAGAGCCGGACTCGGGGCTCAAACCCATGGACTGTGAGATTATGACCTGAGCCAAAGTCAGATGCTTAACAGATTGAGCCACCCAGGCGCCCCCTTTCTTCTTTTAAAAGGAATTAGCATTAAAACCTGTCCATGAGCTCTTGAAAGTGCTGTCCGTGGCCCTGGGTAGGTGCCTCAGGAAGAAGCCAGTGCATTTGTTGGACGGGAATGCATGCAGCACAGGCGATGACTGCCTTTGCCCTCCTATGGCATACTGACATGCAGGTGGTGGTTTTGTGCCATGAGGGGGAAAGCGCGGCTCATCGGCTACAGCACCACGGTTGGCACAGAAAGCCCTCCATCCACTGCTCCGTAGTGTTTACAGGTCAGAAACCTTAAATGCGGAGGCGTTGAGCTTCTCCAAGGCCACACGACTAGTCAGTAGAAGAATTGAGGACTAGAACTTACAAGCCAGAGCCTGCTATAGGCTGAGCATCAGCGTCCCCCCAAAATGCCATCTGTGAAGACCTAATCCCAAGGGGATGGCGATAGGAGGCGGGGCCTTCTCTGGAAGGGGATGAGGTATAGGTTGGAGCCCCCTTGATGGGATTTGTGTCCTTACAGGAGAGACCCCAGGGAGCCCCCAGCCCCTTCCACCTTGTGAGGACACAGTGAGAAGACGCCACCTGTGAACCAGGCAGCAGCCCTCACCAGACCCTGAATCTACTGGCGCCTGGATTTTGGACTTCAGTGAGCAGCCGAGATCTGCCTTCAGCCTGGTGTTTGAGACTCCCTTCCGCCTGTCCCAGATGCTCTATTAGCCAAATTCCCCACCTTTTCGGGACACACCCACGTGCAAAGCACCAAGCTCTGTATACTGGGCCCTAGGAGGAGGACGAGGACATAAAACCATGTAAGACACAACCTTGAGTTTCAAGGAACTCCCAACCTTCAGTGGCCTTCGTTCCAGTCCGGTACTTGTCTTCCCAGAATGGCTTCTGGCATGTTCTTCAAGACTTTCTCCACCTTGTAACTCCTTTCAGAATGGACTGCAATACTGTCTTCTGCATGAAGGCTTTCCTGAACCAGTCATAATTAGTCTTTCTCTCTCGTCAACTCCCACATTATTTATGATATTGTGGCCATGCTGTTTGTATTAAAGAAAATTGCAAAGAGTTTATCTTCCCTTTCATATTGCAAATTCCTCAAGACAAAGACTACATTTAATTAATTAATCAGAGTACCTAGGCATTGGCCTTGCATTCATTCATTTACCCATCCGTTCCTTCCCGCCCCCTTTCTAATCAAATATTTATTAAGGATCTACAATATTTTATGTGCTCAAGAAACAAAACACATAATTACTCTTTCAGCTTCAGTGTGTGACTTTTGCAGTTCATGGAGCAAGAGCCAAGCCTAGGGGAGGGAAAGAGCTGGTCACATTTTTCTTCATCACCAATCCCCTTGCATGTCCATGTGCGATGTAGGCTGTGCATAAAATAAATACCAGTGGTACAGAAGAGACGAGAGATGGTCTGGACTCGAGCTGTTGAAGACTTCAAAAAGGTGGAATGTTTGCCCGGGTGCAGACTGATCCCTGAGTGCCAGGAGGATTTGGAAGGTACGCACGCAAGGAAGGAACAGGGCGACCCGAAGCCCCGGGCTCTGAGACAGGCCGAATGGAGGCAGAGGAAGACCAGGAAGACCAGAGGAGTGGGCTCCTGTTGGAGGATGTGCGACATTCACTGAGGTGGAAGGAGAGCCAAATTCAGGACTTTGAAAGGCAGGCAGACACATTACATTTTAACTGGGATCAAGCCCTAAGCTAAGGTGTCCAGTCTCTAACAGTAGAAATTCAGGCTCTATCACTCTATTTACTGGGAGTTTTGACCTGGCCCCGGAAAAATCAGCGCCCCCGCCTGGATTCCTCACATTCCAAAACTTCCTTCAGGCCACAAATGGGGTGGGTTGGTGGAGACCTGCAAGCCGCCCGTGGGCGGAAGCACAGTGTGCACACCGCGTCAGAGCGAGATCCCCTCCACTCGTCACATCCTCAGCACAGGCGGAGTCTCAGGATTGGAGGCACAGAGTGGGGAATGTTTGAAGGGTCAGAAAGGCTAGGAGAAGGATGTTTTCAGTCGTTCAGTGATGTTCTTTATTTGCCTCTTCCTAGGCTCACACAAACCCAAGAAACAAGAGCTGTCTTGCCTTCGTATTTCCCCTCCCTGGAGATCCACACAGCCACCAGTAGACACCGAGTACCATCTTGCCTCACCTATAAACATTTACCTTCTCAAAAAGCCTATGAGAAGGTCATGTTCCGTTCAGCACATGGCTAAGGATCAGAGTAGGCAAAGGAAGAGATGGGCCTACCTCACACAGCTAGTATGCAACTCAAGTTCCCAGGGGTGTGGGCCCCCAGCTCGCGGGAGCTATCGTACTGCCTCACTCCCCTCCCACCGTGCACACACCGTTTCCATCCACGGTTTCTTTTTTGGATTCAGTGAAGGTGTTGGGATAGATGTTCTCTGAAGTCTCTACCAGCCATGCGTTTCCTTCTTCCTCTTCTTTGCCTTCCTAAAAAGACTAATGAGGGGAGGGGAGCAGTAGAAGAATTGGGGACAAAAAAGAGAATTATGGGCAATTGTGGTTGGGAGAAAGGAAGATTTTGTTTCTTCTCAAATCACTTGAGATAATAAAAGAAGGTAAGACTCTTGGGATTCAGAGGGGCAGCGCTTTCTTTTTCCTTACAGACAGTTCACTTACGACAAAAGTTCTGAGAGTCAGCCCTCAAGAGAAATGAAATCACAAGACATAAGGGTTAACACGGCTGTGCCTCATAGCATAGCACAGGTACTTAAAAATAATTGTGACATTTCTATCTGATTAAAAAAAATGTTCTACCAGAATCCTTGTGGGTGGTGATATGAAACTCTTACTGTTTGAATACTCCACGACAGTTTTTTCCATATTTAAAAAATCATAATATTTCCATAAAACTGGCTCAAAAGTATCATCATGCAGTATTAGTTTGATCCGTTTGCCATATCTATAAAGAATATATTGATCTATTTTTTTCATTTAGATTAATTTTCGGGAAAGTTTACTATGATAATTTTGTTGCCCGGCACTGTCTTGAGAAAGCAATCCTTGTCCAGTGCTTGAGAACAAACTGTTAGAAAGGGTGCATCATTATATTCGTTTAGATTCTTTACCTAATCACTATTTTACAATTTGCAAACTAAAATTCATATGCTGCTGGTTTGATGAAAGGAAACCAGCAGAGTAGTTCATTTACGGAATGTATTTCCTTTTTAAAAAAAAATTTTTAATGTTTATTTGTTTTTGAGAGAAAGAGAGAGAGCGCATGAACAGGGAAGGGGCAGAGGGAGATGGAGACACAGAATCCCAAGCAGGCTCCAGGCTCTGAGCTGTCAGCACGGAGCTGGACGTCGGGGCTCGAACTCACGAACTGTGAGATCATGACTTGAACCAAAGTTGGACGCTTAACCAACTGAGCCACCCAGGCGCCCCTACAGAACATATTTCTAATGTAGGAGATGTTTCCAGCATTCTGGAATTTTAACATGAATTATGTATATGTTTCATAGGGTTCCGCTACCAGGAGCAGACTTTTCCAACCTGGGTTGTCCAACTTAAATGTCACGCGATCTCCTTTAACCATGGTATCCGCTGAGATGCTTTCCAACAGTGGTGTCAGAGGAGCAAAATTTAACAGTAACTATGACACCTGAGAAGGAAACCCAAACATGTAAGGGAAGCGGGAAGGAAACATTGATTTATTGAAGAAGCTGTGTTTCTCTACTGTCCATTCTTTTTATCTCATGGCTTCTTCTGTCCGATCAGCCGGGTTGCCTAGTAATTGCAGGGTTTCTGCTCAGTGATGCTGAACACATATGACAGACCTACATTTTGGGTGTCTCCAGGAATGTACTATGTCATAAAATAAACATCCAACCATATCAGAATAGATTGTGTGTCTTTGTTAATACGGCTTGAAGTATATTTCCAATACATACAATGGACGCTACTTTCTATTTGCTGGATCCGAATTTGAACTTCCCAACTGTGAGACTTGAAGACCACAGACTCGGAAGCCCTTGAGATTTATGACATTTTAGGGAGTAGAAAAGTCAAAATAACCCGGGGCGGAGGGGAGGTTTGGAGACACATCTGAGGACCATGAATGCACATTTACCTGGAGTCTCGGGGAATTCTTAAGATTAATTAGTCTGTTAACATGAGATACAAGGTTGGCCCCAGATTTAATGAACTTTGCTTATGTCAAATCTACTGAAATCCATGGAATTAGCCAAATCTTTGATGATTTAAAGCACCTGGGACCTTTCCTGTCCATATGTTTTCATTTAAGGGCCAATTTACCCCAGAAGAGCTCAAAAGAAAGTTCCAGAGTATATTGCCGCAACATTAAATTTAACCAATTGGCATGCATTAAGCGGTATGTAGGCATTTCGCATGATATGTGTAACTCCTTTATTAACAGTGTCAGCTGTTGACAAATTACGTGTAATTCTGGCATAGCAGGAACCGTGTGCCCATATGCTGTGCTGTCTACATCTCTGCTGGTGAAGGAAGGCAGTGCGTAGCCATTTGGGGGCTCAGATCAATAAGAGCTGCATGAAAAGCACCTTATTTAAATGACAATGGCCTTCTGTGAATATCTATTAGGCTCTCAAACTGCCCAGATCTGATTCCTAATCTGCAGAGAAATTTCCCTCCTGGGTTGAGGATGGCTCCTAGCCGCCCCCTTGGGAACTCCGTACTTTCTCGCCTCATGAACACCCGGAGGAGGGAGGGGCTGTGCAGGGCTGTTGCTGGCATCCCACCAGTGGTCCACAGGCCTGGTCATCGGTCTAAAGAAATGCGGCAACAATAGTTCCATTATGGCAATCGCGGGCTTACTGTCTTCACACTTGAAATGCTAGATCAAAATGAGCATAACTAATGGAGCCATCAAAGAAATCGGCTGAAAGTCCTGATTTGAAAACACCCACAATTGCACATTCCCCACCAAGGCTTTTCCCAGGGGAAAAAGGGCCCTGGGAAGTCGGATGGGATGCAGCCAAGAAGGCGGCAGTGTGCTCCCCACTCAGGTTGCTTTCTGGGGGCTCTCATCTCCCCGAGCGAGTGCATTCCCCAGAGTCGTGGGGAGTCCTCAGCAGAGGGAGGGCGGCTGAGGGCATCCGGGTTTCTCACACATCCCAGGGAGTGTGGGGACAGGGGGACACCCCTGGGCATTGTGTCCTAGGAGGGCCGAGAGGAGACACACAGTCAAATGCCCACGGTGCCAAGATGGAGGGTGTACGGACCAGGCAACAGACCGTACAATAGAAGGGTGTGGGTCAGGATCAAAAGAAGCTCACATTCAAATGAGGACACAGTCTGCGATGTGGCCTTCCTTGGGAGCCAGATTCCCACCTCATGCAAATGCATGGAATCCGAGGCCGAAGAAAGGAGTAGTAACCATGGCATTTGTAGGAACTTTAAAAATTTGGTCTGAGAAAACCAAGTCTGGAAAGTGTTCTCAAAAGCACAGTGGTCCATTTATGCAGACCGGTTAGCAGAGTCCCTCGTGCGTCTAAGCAAGAGACGAGAATGCTAAAATTCAGTTTTAACAAGAACCGACCAGGTCAGAATGGATCAAGAGCAATCAGTCACTTACGGACAAATGGAAAATTACATTAAAAGACAGACATGATGTTATCACGTTGCCACACCTCCTTCAAAATGACCCAAGAGTCTTGATGACAGATCGAACAGTTAACAAGCTGCAGGACTCCTTCGGCGTGCACTGCTTGACGAGAACCTACTCCAGTTAATTAAATTAAATGAATTTAGCAGTCTTCTGCATGAGCCCTAAGTAGCAGACGACATCCATTTTCCTGGGTGGCAATTCTGAACCACGCCACTTTGCTATGGGGCTTCATTTGCTGCTTCCCATACAGGAGTATGCATTTTTAAAAATGTGAAGTAGGCAAAGCCAAGGCTGGGCTCTTCGGGCTTTTCCCATACCTTTTTTATTTCCTTTGTCACTCTCGATTACAAGGTGGCAAGGGGGAAGGGTCCCAAGGTGCTCTTGTAACCCTCCTGTCTCCCGAGATCCTGGACCTAGTGTGGGACTCCAAGCTAAGCCTTGGTGTTCTCTCTGTGAACTTCATCACTTGCACCAAACACCAACATCAGTCACAGCCACTCTGACACCAAGACGGATCAAGACAAAAACAAGACCTCGGTGTAATTATTTCTGAGCACAGACGACTCACGAACATTGTACAAGTCATAAAAATGACCAGACTTTCCCTTATCCTGGTGAATAGAACAGACTGAAATGTCTTTACTAATTATAGCTTTTGTCTAGCTATAGTCTTGCTCTACTTCTCGGTAAGATTTATGAAGACTCCACAGGATTCCGAAGCAGGCTCTGGTGATCCGTTATCAAGGGTGGGAATTTTCACTAAACCAACAAGCAGGATTTGTGCTGGAGCTGGACTAAGTGGCCCAAGGACAGAGCCCAATTTTGGAGCCTGGTCAAGAACAGGCATCAGAGGAACCTAGAGGAACTTGACCCAGGTTTGGTCAAGAACAGTCTACATCCATGTCTATCGCCTTATTTATTCTTTTTTTTTTTTTTGTAATTTTTTGAATATTTATTTTTCAAAGAGAGAGAGAGGCAGAATATGAGCAGGGGAGGAGCAGAGAGAGAGGGAGACACAGAAACTGAAGCAGGCTCCAGGCCCTGAGCTGTCAGCAGAGTCTGATGCTGGGCTCGAACCCACGAACCACAAGATCATGACCTGAGCTGAGGTCAGACACTTAACCGACTGAACCACCCAGGCACCCCACCAAGACAGTCTTATAAGGCAGGTACTATTATTGTCCTGTTTTTCAGATGAACAAAATGGGAGCCAGAGAGTTTAAGTGATTTGTCAAGGATAGTCTGTCTGTGTTTATAGTTTTATTTACTCTTATTTCTTTTTCAGAGAGAGACAGAGCACAAGCAGGAGAGGGGCAGAGAGAGAGGGAGACACAGAATCTGAAGTAGGTTCAGCTATCAGCACAGAACTCAATGTGGGGCTTGAACTCACAAACCTTGAGATCATGACCTGAGCCAAAGGTAGACGCTTAACCAACTGAGCCACCCAGGCACCCCTCTTATTCATTCTTAATATCTCAGTTTCTTCATGTGTGAAATGCTGTCAGGAGTAGGTTCGATCGCCTTTAGCATTCTTAGCAGTTCAATGACCTTTGTTTAATAGAAAATTTTAATCCAAATGGGAGAAATGATAACATGAATGTTTTTGGTAGAATCAAGGGAAAAATGAGATGCCTAGAGTCCTCTCTTGATTTTATGTAAAATATACGCCTCTTTCTGTGACTTTTCTTATTCTCATTCTTGCTTGTCTGTTTAATATTTCAATATCTTACAAATACTTTTATGACTTACTCTTGTCACATGATTCTACACTGATCTGTTCCTATGATTATCCCCCTTTCTGGACTGTGAGATTGGGTATGTCAGACACAAGGCTGCGTTTACACAGATCCCCTGCTGGAGGGTCTGACACAGTACGGGAGTCAATACAGTCTTTATGACGAGGTGGAGGTAGGAACAAGCGCGTGAATAGAGAGCCGGGCTATCGCTGAGAGAACAAGAAAACAAGACCAAAAGCTTATTGCTACCCCATTATTTTGAAACATGAAAAGATTTTATTATGTTTTATATATATATATTTTGAATAATTTATTTTCAAATTGGTTTCCATACAACCCCCAGTGCTCATCCCAACAAGTGCCCTCCTCTGTGCCCATCGCCCACTCTCCCCCCTCCCACACCCTCCTCTCTAAAAAGCTTCTGCATGGCAAAAGAAACAACCAACAAAACTGATAGGCAACCAACAGGATGGGAAAAGATAATCGCAAATGTTTTATATGTCTTTTAACTGTACTCACTTACACATGACATAAAACTCACCATCTTAACCATTTCTAAGTGTATATTTCTATGGCATTAAGCACACTCGCATGTTGTGCCCCCAACCCCAACCATACACATCCAGAAACTCCAGACTGAAACTCTGTTCCCGTTAAGCACCAAGTCCTCATTGTCCTCACACTCCGAAGCCCCTGGCGACCACCGGACACTTGGGTCGCGTCCACCTTTTAGCTATTGCAAATAATGTTGCCATGAATTTAAATGTACAGGTGTCTGCTCAAGTCTCTGCTTGGATCACATGATAAATGTGGGCTCAGTTTCATGAGGAACCTCCACACTGTTTTCCACAGTGGCTGCACCAGTTTGCATTCCTTCCAACAGTGCACAGGGCTTCAATTTCTCTACGTCCTCACCAACACTTTTATTTTTCTATTTATTTCTTCTGATAGTAGCCATCTGAATGAGAGTAAGCTGGTAGCTCACTATAGTTTTGATTCACATATCCCCAACAATTAGTTGGTCATTTGGATGAAAAGATATTGAGCATTTTCTCCTGTGCTTCCTGGCCTTTTGTTATACTTTATCTTCTCGAAGACATATTTATAGTAATCGACTCCATGAGCAGGTATTTGAACGTCTTGGTCATACAATTCAGTCGTTTTATCACTACTCTGAATGGTTTGGGACTCGCCTGGCTTTATGCTGTTGACCAGTTGTCTGACTGGTGCCTGGAGGTTTGTGTCAGTTACGTCCTCTGATTGTCACTGAAAAGGGGAGTGGTATGTTCCGGTGTCTCCCATTTTGTAGATGAGGTCACACAAGCTAAGTGACCTCTCCAGGGCGGCGTATCTCATTACTAGCCCACCCGGAAATCAAGCTCTGGGTGTCTACCATCAAGATAGCTTATGTGCATGAACAAGTGGAATTCACCCTTTTCATAAGCCTCGCAAAAATACCGACCCTTCCCCCCAAGATCACATGAATACTCTTTCCTGTTTAGACTCACCTTAAGTAGGAGAGAACCCTGAGGATGAACGTATGTCCCAGGGAAGCCCTTATGCCTACACGCAGCCTAAAAAAAGTTCTTTAAGTTTTAATACAGATGGTCCTTCAGATTGACGAATGTGATTAAGTAAAATGCTGCTATGCATAAAGACAAAAAATAAATATAAAGGCCTAGCTAAGCATTTTTTAAATTAGCCTTAGGGCAAGTTCATTAACCATGCCGAAACTGTTTTGCGTAATTTATGCGCTACGTGTGTGTACGCAGAGTGCCAGAGAAAATAGATCATTTACTCAATTAATAATAGCGGCATCGCCTCTCCTGCTGGGCTCAGGAATCTCTTGGAGTTTCTCGGATGAATCTAGTTTTCAGGAGCTCATGCATGGGAGCGACCTCCCGACAAGAAGCATATATTTGAGCTTGGAAAAGGTCAAAGAGCATCTTTATGGGGAAGGTGACTGAAGCAGGACCGTTACCAGCTCTGAGTAATATTCTTTGGTATCTGCCTCCCTTCCATCCAGGGGGCTGTGTGCCCAGCTTTGAAATTCATTTCCTCAGCAGCTTCCTTTTCTGCTAGTTTAGCAGGTTCCTTGTGTTTCCTCTAGGTCAAAGAGCCATTTTAAAGACGCTTCAGATCATTTCCAGGGCGTTCTGTCACATGAGGCGTCTTCTAACAGCTCTTGGGTGACTGTCAGTTCTCTGAGTCTATGAAGTGGGTCTCTCCCGGACTTTTTTTTTAAGTTACACTGTATTAATTCTATTCAGAGAGCAGCCCATTGCTTTTAGGGTGTCTTACTACTAGTATACGAACACCTGAGAGAATTGGCACGTATCTCCTGCCTTTCTCTTCACATGCAGGCTCGACTGTCAGGGGACAGAGCCTATTAACCTGACACCCTGATAGGTTAATAGGTCAGCACCTGAAGGTCGTCCGCTCAAAACTGCAGTCCCACTCGTTCCCCAAGCTGCCTCCATTCTACCACTCGTGTATCCCCTTAAGGGCTTTGCCACTGTTGCCGGGGAAAATAAAATACAAAGTCACATGTGAACAGAGGTCTGGTCTTGCCAGCGCAGCTCAGCACCACCCCAAAGAGCACAGCAAAGAGCAAGGAAATTCGATGGAAGAAACATCGCCCCCTGGAGATCCCGAAATGACTGAGGGCTGCTCAAGATCGCCAAATGTCTTAGCGAAATTGTGGATGCTTAGGGAGCAAAGGGCACTCTAAGAAGGTGTCGGGGGGACTAGAAGGTAGTTTTAATGTCATACATTTGCCCGGCATGTGGTGACCTTCCTAAAATGAGCTCAGTGTACAGGAGGGTCTGGCGTTCGATCACTTTCAGAATCAAAGCAGATGTTTGTGTCATGAATGGCAGAGATTGCTGAAGTCTGACATACGTGTGAAACGGTGGGCCTGAACAGGGTTACACAAATCTCCTCCGTAAAGGATTGTGGGGTCCATCGTGTGAAATGTGGCTGTCTGAATCGAGAAATGCCTAAGTGCATATCCTCACTTGGATATGCACTTAGACCCTGGATTCCTCAGTCTAGATAGATGAAAGGAATGCAAAATAGCTCATTCATGTTTTTATATCGATTATGTGTAGGTTATTGGATTAATTATATTATTATTAATATTCATTTTACCTGTCCCTTTTTTTTTTACTTTTTCTAAAAAAAAAAATTGTGAGAGAATCCTAGATGGCATTTGTGAGTACCATTGCATTTATATTGGATAAGCATCGATACAGGACTTCTCAGAGCCTTTCAGACCCCGGATTACTTTGCCCATTGCTAAAAGAAGGTGGACCACCTGGCATTTCAAAAAGGAACTTGACCTCTAAACCACTTTGTAGCATATTTGTACATCTTCCTTGAAATGCCAGTTTTCCACAGTAAACAGTTTCAGAAAGCTGTCTTCATAACATTTTCATCTCTGGCTCAGTCTCACGCAGACTCAACTACCTGTCACATTGTGTCTCCTGACAAGTCCACAACAATTGTATGTGCAATTTGGTACATTTGTCAGGACTCAGCTTACCCAGGAAGGCAGGTCCTGCTGGCGAGGCACGTTGGAAACCTCAATTGATTCATCTTATAACCTATTAAATAATTAATACTCTTTAAATATTAAACCATCAAGGTTCCTCTAAATATTTACATTCCTTTACAGAAATTTAAACAGTTAAAACAAATTTATGCAATTCAGCTCCCTAAAACATAACTAAAACCATCAGCCTCTTCTATAAAATTATGTCCAATGCATTCATCGTCCTAAAACACAGAAAAAAAATATGCAAAATATCCAATGACTTGCGAGCATTATTATTAGAACCCCATAATTCAGTTTGTCTCAGAAATACTACTATTTAAGTTAAACTTCAGGCAGGAGGTGCATTCGCGCAGTTAGTGGGTAGCCTGGGGGAGCGCCTCAGGGAGGTGGACTGAGCACAGACCAGAGAAGTCTGAGCTGCAGCTAGGAAGCTCCGCCCACAGGCTCAGGGGGCGGGGCACGCCCCGTGCACTCCAGGGGGCCAAGGCTCTCTCTGCAGGGCCACACTGGGGAAGCCCCGGGGCAGTCCCCACGCACCTGACAATGCGATACAGCAGGTTTACACGTGGCAGTCCTTCAGGAAAATGATATAAAGACAAATCCCGACTTCATTTCTTTAGGAAATTAAATGAAATCTTTTGCACCTCAAAACAGATAAGAATTTGTGTGCGTGTTGCAGAGGAGCGCTGAACGCGGACCCCAACATCAGCTGGTAAAATAACATATTGCCGGGTCCAGTGTGAGTGGCGCCGGGATTAGGGGTTCCCTTCCTTTCCAGATGCACGTGACAAAGGCGTTGGCCTGAACGCTCTGGATTTTCCTGCACCGACAGTGTTTGTTAAGTGCTTCAGAGAGTATTTGCCTCCACTTCTGCTTCATTCAGTAATCCCTACCTCAACTGCGATGGAGTGCACGATTTTGGGAATGACCCACCGTGTTCCGGACTTCTTCCAAAACCCTGGCCCTATTCACAGAGCCAGCTGCAACAAAGCTGGACTGTGTCTCGTTGGCTGACTCCCGATGATTAGCTGCGACCCCAGCAGAGGCCGGCAGTGACTGGGAGCTGGCGTGCGTGGGTCTGCCCCGCGACATCCCTGCAAAATCCCTCATCAGCCCCTGAGATGAGAGAGCCAGGCTTGGAGGCCAGACGGCTGGGTGCAAACCTGGCACCTCCTCCCACCTGTCATGAGATCTCTGAGTTACCCACCCACCTGTGTCTCAGTTTCTTCATCTGAGCAACCATGATGATCACCCTCACCTTGCGAGGGCGCCAAGGGCTTTGAATGCGTCAGGAGACACAGAACTCACAACGGCACCCGGCTCACTGCCCACACTCCTTCAACATCCGTTGCCGTGCTGGTTTTCCCGGCATAGTCAGACGATAGGACGGCAGAGAATAAGACTGCCAGGTGAAAGACAGAATGCCCAGTTGCATTTGAGATTCCAGATCGACAATGAATAATTTTTTTTAGCAGGAGCATAGTCCGTGAAATAATTGCATTTTCATTTTGCCAACTCTGTAACCCTCGGTGAGAGCCAGGCTTCTCAAACTCAGATTTCCAGGGGCCAGGGAGTGCAATTTCGCCTCCAGGAAACACAGTCCGGCCTGTGTGATTGCAGGGTTCAGTGCAAACTGAAAATAGGGGTCCCCGTGTTCAAAAAGCGTGAAGACTCTCCAGACGGATTCCAGGCTCTCGGAATGTGACCTGCCGGGGTTGCTCCCGGAAGCTGGCCCTGTGCCCTGCACTCGGTGGTTTGTTGTGGAAAAGTTTGAGAAGCTCTGGGCTATTTTATCTCTAAGGTTCTTACAAGTAAAATATTCTTTGATCCTTTGGCACACCGATCTTTCCACATTGGCTCCGTATCTTCGCCCGTGTTGCTCACTTGCAAGACCAGTTGTGGGATTAGTGCAATGATGGTGTTTCTCATGAACTGAGCACTACAAGCGAAGGATTGTAGTGAGGGGCGGTCCCTGCTGTGTCCAGACTCTGCTCTTTGTCATCGACTATGCCACCCAGAAAAGCTGATTAACAAACACCATTCTATCCTCAATTCTGTGTCCTACCACTTCAAAAAATATATATAGGGGGGCCTGGGTGGCTCAGTTTCTTGGGTGTCCAACTTCTGCTCAAGTCATGATCTTGCAGTCAGTGGGTTCAAGCTCCACGTTAAGCTCTGTGCTGACAGCTTGGAGCCTGGAATCTGCTTCAGATGCTGTGTCTCCTTCTCGCTCTGCCCCTCCCCAGATTGCGCTTTGTCTCTCTCAAAAATAAATAAAATTAAAAAAAAATACAGAAACTGGCCTTGAAAATTGGCCCAGGAAAGACTGACCCCGTGGCCTTCAGAAGGGAGGGTGCAGGAGTGGCCAGGACCCCACAAGGCAGGGAGAGGGCCAGGCAGTTCCAGGAGTGTGGTCCATATAGAGTGTAGGTCCATCTTGTACGATTCCAGAACCTTCACCTTCCTCAAGATGGAAGATCCGCTGCTCCTTCTTCTTCCACTGCTCTTGTTAAAGACATGAAGCTTTATTGCATCTTTAATTCTTTTTATTTCCTAAGCTGGATCGATTCCAGACAAGCATTCTTTTAATTATTCATTAACGTTTATTGCCTTTCCTTATCTGAAGGTGGTGGTGGACTTAAGAATTCTTTTTGGGTTTTTTTTTTTCCTGCAACAAATCTGGGGGCTTGCTCTCCAGCCCTGGCTGCGTTTTGGCCCCTGGTGAGACTTCCTGGGGTGGCAGTGGGCCTCCTCGCCGACAGCCACTCCGAGGTCGGTCTGGACCCAGTGGGGCTTCCAGAGCCTCTCATCCACAGAGAGGTTTCCCAGCCTTGCAAACAGCTCCATCAGCAAGAATCTTCCCCTTCGAATGGCCAAATAAAGCAAGATAGGACTCATTTGATTTTCTTTAAAGTGGGCTTTTAGAAAAGAAAAAAAAATCTTTAACCATAATTAGGTTTATTAAAGTTGCCTGTTTGAGCAGCTGATGCATTCAGGACATACTGTTTGCATAGAGCTGGCCTCCCTGATTTTCACTCTACATCTCTGTGTGCAGGTGAGCAGTCTCAGGACACTAGGACCCTCTCTGCAAGGCTTGAGTCTGTCCTTTATCCAGAGAGCAGTTCGTCATCTCCCTTCTTCCTCCCGGCAATAATCCACAGAATGACGTCTTGTTCTTAATCACATTCCCACACACGCCATCCCCACCAGTGACTGCTTTAGTGCCCAGACGCAATGCCCTGACTCCAGGTCTGACGTCCGGACCTCATTTAGACTCGTGGGCACTGCGTGCTCTTGGTCCCCTGCGAACCACAGAAAGGGTTCAAACCTCTTATTTTTGCCTCCAACACCATCAGCTAATGACGTAGTCGTTCCACTCATAGGTCCTACCTGAAACCCTAACCACGTAGCTGAGTACCTCAAGAAAGCAGAGTCATGAATGGACGGGCTTGATGAGCTAGATTTTTTCACTTAGGTTTATACGACATCCTTTCTTACGTCTGTTGAAATATCACCCTGGTACACTGACAAGAATTCTATAAAGCAAGAACTTGGAGGAGAGAGAGAAACAGAAAGGAACAGGACAGAAATGATGCTACCTGGGCCAACATTTTGCCTGAGTTTGCTCATGAGTGACATGGGTGTAAACCTCCGGATTTCAGAAAATGAACAGAGACCAAAAATAAACCAGACAGAGGCCAGGGGAGAGGGAAGGCGAGTGGGGGTGTTACTCTGAGACCATCTGCCTCTGTGTAGGGGTAGATGAAGCCTTTGGATTCCTACAGATCTGAAGAAAGGGCCACATGTAAAGTACACCCTGGGAGATGGAGACAGAAATCAGACAGACCTGGCCTGATCTCCCCGACTTACTAGCTACTCACACTCTTGGGACTAAGGTTCCCCACTCAAAGGGGATAACAATAGCACCTTCCTTTCAGGGCAGTGGTAAACATCCAATGGAATAGTTCATGGAAAGCGTTTTGTGTAGTTCCCAACACAGAGAAAATGTTACCTAAATGTCCATCATTCCTACCTACCCCTCTATTTTCTGGCCTTTTCCCCCTCACCTGAAGCAATATGGAGAGTCAGTGCTGAGTTTTCTGTGTTCAGGAAGAAACTACTTTCAATCAAATGAAAACTGAATATCTCTTTTAGACTATGATTCATGCTAAGACTTAAGAAAACGTCTTTGCCTTCCATTCTGTAGGAATTTATAAACTCGAGCTCTGAAACAAGATAAGAGAATTATAACAAATCAAATGGTTTTGTTATACATTGCTAAATATTGAGGAACAAAAAGTATGTGAGATAATGTATAGGGGAATCCATAGAACCCAAAGCCACGTGAAAAGAGAAAATGTTGAGCAAGGTAGTAGACTGTGCATTGCCGAGTTCAGAAGAATAGAGTCCATGAAGTATCACATACAATAGGAAATTGATGTCTCAAGGAAGAGGAAATCTGTGTGGGTTGGAGTCACCTGGGTGGGATTTCATATCGTCCACTTGGTATTGGTCACTCACCCGTTTGCTGTCCAGCTGTGTCACAGCTGCAGGGGTGTAGTTATGGGTGAGGGCAGCTGGGATCAGTAGATAACACCACAGGATGGAGGCCGTCAGGGAACTGCTCGGCCCCAGAAGGAGCCCATACTCGGGGAAACCAGAGAGATAATGATAAGGGTCAGATCAGGGAGGTCTGCCCTTCCAGCTCTGAGTCAGAGACCGACTCACTTAGTGTTGGCATCTGCCATTCACCCTCATATCGATCACAGTCTTCTGACTGAGCACTTTTTCCCAAGGAAGACTGAGCAAGAGAGAATTTCAATACCTCGTGCAAAACTCGCTAATCTTAGGAAAAACTCAAACACATATGCCATGGGAAGAGTGATGTCATACCCGTGCAATCATTAAAAGAAGCAAGATTCAGTAGAAAAAAAAAAGATTACACCACTTATCAGATATATGTATACATACACATGTATATATAGCCAGTATCGTCCAGTAGCCCAGTGTTCTTTATCTGGAAGAGGGCCACCAGAACTCTCCTCAGGTTTTAGGCCACTGGCAGCACCCGTGGGTGGGCTTCTGTTCTGTGTTCTGGAACTTCTGATTTGAGAGCACTCTGACCCCTTCCTGGCAGCTGTGTTACACATCATGTCATGATTCCCCTTCTGGCCCTGCAGGTATTTCTGCAGCCAGGACGCTCGGTTTCCCATGCCTGTGCTCTGCAATTGTAGATGTCAACACACCCCATCCACATGGGGGACATCATGTTTCCATAGCAACTAATGTATTTCAACAGGGGGAAATGGAGGGTCCTCAACTACAAATAGAGTGAAGATTGAAGAAAATGAGTAGGAACACAGTGCGTGTGATAAGCTGTCTAGAGTCAGAGAGAGGTTGGGTGTTGGGCAGATGTGTAGTGAATTCCAAGCCAACATCATCTCCATCGTCAGTTCATGGCCAAGTACCTTGCTGTGTCCTGGGAAAACCATTCTCTCCAGATACTATTTTTACTAGATTAAGACAATAATTACAAAAGATTCTGTAAAATTTTAATATTGTTATCCATAAATTACCAAGGAGAATCCAACAGAGGATGGAAATTACTCTCTTTCTCCATGATCCGTTGTTTCTCAAGAAAAATGGGGATAAAAGAACAAGAAAAGCTGTTGATTGGTTAAAGGCAGGCTGGTGGTGGTGCCGCTGATGATGCGATCTGAAATGAAGTTGTTTACCCACATACACTGACTCAAGACAGATGTAAGCAAGCAAATCCCACCACCTCAATGACCCACTGGAGCGTGTATGCACATATTTCTCCACAATCGCCTTTATGCATACAGTCTACCCTGAAGGGGAAAAATAATTACAATTTAGAGCATCAATTATTCAGCTAATCACAGAATCACAGGTTTGGAGGGACCTTGAGAGGCCGTCCAGTTTCCTCTCTGGCCCCCAGGCTGCATCATATTAGACACGACCAAGACAGACTGGTTCCCACCTGATCTATCCATGATAAATTATCTGTCATGAGAGACACTTGGGAACAAAGATTCTGCAGCTCCCCCTAGCTCCATGCAAGCCCTTCATTCCGCCTCTCACTTTTTAAATTTTTAATCCGGATGCTTCTTGTGTCTTAAACAGAATCATAGCCTCAGAGAAGTCTTTGCCAAAATCTTGTCATAGCCTTTCCTGCTACATTTTAATTCAACATCCTCTTCTTTTATTATCAGACGCGGGGAGGGAATGCGTTCATTGTTTCCACATATTGGCAGCTATTACTACATCTCTCAGTGTCCACATATAACGTCATTTTATGGCCAGGAATGATATCTGCAAAATGTGGCTAAGTGAAAAAACAAGGTCATATTTCTGGGAGAACACCTAGCAATCAAGGGGGAAAACAGGGTAGTGGGATAATTATAACCTGGCACAGAGCAGGAAGACCAGGAGCTTGATGGATGCAAATGTTAATAGTGTCTCTGGATCCTTGAAGTAAGAGCTCAGGGTAACCTGTTAGTCTTTCCCAATATTTTGAAAGCTCTGAACATATTTTGGAATTACTGCGTTACTGTTGCAATAACAAAAAATAATAAAAAAGAATGAACAGATGTATTAAAGTCAAAGGCCCAAGGAACATCAGAACCTGAGTGCAACTGAGGGGGTGGAGAGCTGATTCTGAATCATTAGGTCTGTGCTCTGTGAGCCAAGTGCTCATAGGCTTGCCTCGGTAGCAGAGCAAGTGTGGTAGCTTACCTTCCCTCACCGAATGAGCAAATCTCTCCACTTCCAAACCCCCGTCGGGATCAAAATTACTACCTAAATGACCAAATAGCTCAATGTGTGTTAATATCACAAGATCTAATTTTAGCCAACAGGATTGCATTTGGCAATCAATAGGGCTATGATTAAGGTTTCATTTGATGAGGGACAGGATGAGTAATTGTGGCCATGTCTTTACTAGGACCCATTTGCCCTTGTGTAATTACAAATCTTTCTAACAAATTGCCACTTCCGAAGCGAATACACGTTTAAGTTAAGTCTTTGGCCATCTGAACTCAAGAATTTCTAACCTAATATGGCTACATGCTACAGAGACCTTTGGGTTCAAATTAATCTAATGTCCGAATCTAAGATGATTTTCCACCCAAGGGATACTCCTAAATTTAGTCTCTCACCCTGCTTTGACAAAGTGCTACAAAAAGAGGTGGAGGAGAAAAGGAAGAAAGAAAAAAAAGCACTTGTCCACTGTTAATTTGTCCATTGTCCATGGCCAACCTCAAGCGACCATGGCGCTATCACTGACCTCAGAATTGGGAAGGAATGTACACAAAGGACCCTCATGAGTTCGATGACCTGGTTTCAACTTACCACCGTACACAATTCCAAGGCCATTACTGAGGATTTCCTGAATTGCAACCTACCTATGAAAATGGAAGAGCTCTGTGTAATTAAAAATCATATAACAAACCAAAGGTGATCTAAATAAGTGGAAAACCATGCTGTGTTCAAGGACTGGAAGAACCAACCTAGGAAGGATACCATGTCACCCCAACATGATCTCTTTAGTTCCTAATCCCAGCACGACACTGCAGATATAGACAGGTTTATTCTAAAACTAACATGAAAAGATAAAGAAACTAAAACGGTTAAGACAATTTTGAAGAAGAGTGAGGCGACACACATCACTCCAATTCGAGACTCCTTGACCAGCTGCAGAAACGAAACGGTCTGGGCAGAGAGACAGACACAGACAGCAGTAGTGCAGAGTGGAGAACCCAAAGTAGACCCACACAGATACGCTGAAGCAACTTAATGGAGGAAAGATAGTTTTTCTTTTATTGTGTTTTTTCAAGTTTTTATTTAAATTACAGTTAGTTAACATGCTGTGTAATATTAGTTTCAGGTGTAGAATTTAGCTACTCACCCCTTACATACAACACCCAGTGCTCATCACAAGTACCCGTCACTCATCATGCCCATCCCCCGCCCAATGTTTATAGCAGCACTGTAGACAACAGCCGAAGTATGGAAAGATCCCAGATGTCCATCGACAGATGAACGAATAAAAAAGATGTGGTGTATATATACAATGGAGTGTACTCGGCCATCAAAGAGAACTAAATCGTGCTGTTTGCAACAACGTGGATGGACTTAGATGGTGCAATGCTAAGTGAAATTAGTCAGAGACAGACAAATATCATATGATTTCACTTACATGTGGAATATAAGATACAAAACAGATGAACATAGGGGAAGGGAAGCAAAAATAATATAAAAACAAGGTGGGGGACAAAACATAAGAGACTCTTAAATACAGAGAACAAACTGAGGGTTGCTGGAGGGGTTGTGGGAGGGAGGATGGGCTAAATGGGTAAGGGGCATTAAGGAAGACACTTGTTGGGATGAGCACTGGGTGTTATACACAGGGGATGAATCACTGGAATCTACTCCTGAAATCATTTTGCACTACATGCTAACTAACTTGGATACAAATTGATAAATAAATAAAATTTAAAAATAAAAAAATACAGTGATAAGTAAGAAACGGAAAAAAATAGAGCTGGAACTATTACGTATACACGGTGGGGAGAGTCGCCTTGAACTTCACATTGCATAAAACATGTTTTTCAATGTATTATTGATTTAAATGTAACATAAAACTGTAAGACCTTAAGAAATAAAAATAGAACATAGTCTTCAGGATCCAGGTCTGGGGACGGAGCTTTTAGACCTGACTATACAGCATGACCTCCCTCCCCCCCCAAAAAAAAAACAATTAATAAAGTAGATTTCATCAAATTAGAGACTTTCACGCTGTGAAAATCCCCGTGAAGAGGATAAAAAGATCGACCTCGGGCTGGGGCATACAGTTTGCAAACCGTGTACCTGCACCGAGAGAAAACTTGTATCCAGAACGTATGGAGTAAAGTCTCACACTTCAGTCCCTGCAGTAAAACTACAAATACCCCACTTAGGAATCGGGCAAGGACATAAACAGGAGAGACTGAGGGCAAATGCGCACGTGAAATGGTGCTCAACACCATTAGCCTCTAGGTCCCTCGTTGTGACGGAGGAGGACGCAACATAACAGGTGTCGTGGCTCCAAGCTCTGGCAAGGACGCAGAGGCGCTCATCATTGCTGGTGGAAGGACCGGGGCGCGGCTACTCCGGGAGGCACTTTGGCTCTTTATTGTTACGTGAGACCAGCAATTCTGCTCTTGGGCATCTGCCTCCGGGAAACCGAAACTTCTGTGCACAAAAAACCTGTCCGTGGAGGCGGATAGCAGCTTTCTCCGTAATCGAAAACAAACCTAGAAACAACCTGAATTTTTCTCCGTGAGTGAAAGGTCACCCAACGGTGGTGCGTCCTAGATTGGAATGCTGCTTAGCAATAAAAGGAACACGGTGGTCCACGCAGCCGCCTGGATGGACCCTAAGACAGTATGCTCCACGGCAAATGTTAACCTCAAAGGTGCTGCGCTGCATGGTTCAGTTTTTGAAACCTTCTCACAGTGGCCCTAGAGATGGAGATCAGGCTAGTGGCTGCCGGGGGACACGGACGGGGCTGGGCTCTGGGACGAGGGGGCAGCTGGAGAGAGCTCTTCCATGTGGAGCATGAAAAGCCTCTGCAGTTTGATCAGGGTGGTGGGTACAGAAATCTGTTCATGGGATAAAGCCGCATGGCCCTCCCCCCGCCGCACGCACACATGTGAAAACTGGGGAGCACTGCTTAAGGTTCGCCTGGTCTGGCTCCCAGCAATCTGCCGTGTCAGTGCCCTGGTTTTGAACTTGAACCACACTCTTGTAAGATTACGTCATGGAGGGGAAGGTGGGTCAAGGGTACCTGAGACTCTCCAAAACGATTTTTACAACTTCCTCTCGCTCTGTAATTATTTCCGAATGCAGAGTGTAAAAATTAATCACCTTCCACACAGCGTATGGGAATGGCCAAGGAAATGGTAGCAATAGCGTCTATAAAAGTTCATCGGATCAAAGATAATTATTCCTCTGCCCCAGCCCTCTCATTTCACCATCTCAAGGTCTATTAAATGTTAAAAACGAGGAAATCCTGTCATTTGTGACAACGTGAGCGGAGCCAGAGGACATGGTGCTGAGTGAGGTAACCCAGACACAGAAGCACTAACACTGCAAGGCCTCCCTTACACGCGAGTCTGGAACAGTCAAAGGCACAGAAGCAGAGAGTCCGGGGCAGGGGGTGGTGGAAGTGGGGACAACTTCCAGTTATCAGGTGGTAAGTTCTGGATGTAATGTCCCGCCTGGTGACTCTGGCTAAGAGCACTGAGTGTGTACTTGAAGACCTTAAATAGACTCTTCTTATGACACACACACACACACACACACACACAAGTGGTAACTGTGAGGTGATGGATGTGTTAATGATCTCCATTGTGGTGATCATGTCACAGTATATGCAAATATCAAATATCATGTTTTACACCTTAAATACATACAATTTTATAGGTCAGTGATACTTCAATAAAGCTGTTAAACAGGATTTTTAAAAAAGAGTATTAAGAGGGGCGCCTGGGTGGCTCAGTCGGTTTAGCGACCGACTTCAGCTCAGGTCATGATCTCACGGTCTGTGGATTCAAGCCCAGCATCGGGCTCTGTGCTGACAGCTCAGAGCCTGGAGCCTGCTTCAGACTCTGTGTCTCCCTCTCTCTCTGCCCTTCCCCCACTCAAGCTCTGTCTCTCTCTCTCTCGAAAATAAATAAACATTTAAAAAAATTAAAAAAGTATATTAAGAGAGAAGATAGTTTAATTTATTTAGAAAACACTCATAGGTAACTTTTATCTCTAGGAGGAGTGGGGCCGGTGCTGTGACACCAGCCTGCAGTCCCAGGAGACGGCGTCACAGCGAGTTCTTCGCATGGCGTCTTACTGACTCGTCTGTCTTAAGTGGTCCTTTTGGGGTGGTATTTTGGTCATTTCTTTCATCCACTTTTGCGACATTCAAAGTCTGCAAGTAGGGCTAAATTATTGACCAAACCCCTCCCAGCCTCTCAGGGTGTGGCCTTTTCTACCCAGGCCTCGGATCTGAGTTGGGAGGACAGAGGATGAGTGCTGAGGGGGGGTCCCCATAGCCCCTGCCCCCCATCTCACTGCACTGAGCTGAGGCCCAGTAGCAGGAGGACAGGCCGTTCCTTCTCAGCCCCTCTGCTTGGCTCCTTGAAGGGGGCGGCGCTCACGGCCCTGGGGCTCCTTGTTCGCATCCCGCATCCGCACCTGTCGCTCTGAGTACCATCTCCTGTGTCCCTCCTCCCCTGCACACTCGCCCTCGGCAGCAGCCCGCCATCGTGCTGGCAGCCACAGGCCAGGAAATCGGGTGAATAAATAACCTTCTGATTCAGAAATGCGACACACTTGGCAAGGGGCAAACGTCGCCTTTTCCGCAGAGTGCGAAAATACTGTGAGGGCTACCAACAGTCTGTGGGGCGGAGACGAGCCGCAGAAAGGGCATGCGTATCACACCCAGAGAGCCTCTTGTGAACCGTGTTCCCAAACCCCTCTCCTTCCCATTGGGCGGATGCGTGGCTGGTAGAAATCTATCATGTCCATGTTGCCGCTAGCCTCCGCCGGGAAGGAAACGCAGTGTCCCTCCTCGCTTCCTGTGTGACAAGAGACCATGAGATGGAAAGAGCAATGAAAACACCTGCCCAAAGGGGGGAAATCCCTTTAATTGTGGAGGAATCGGGGCTCTGGGAGAAATGTCTTAGATCTAAATTGTTATCTTCCCAGCCATGGCTTTCAGGAGGGAGGTGTCCACAGTCCTTCAAGGAGTGGCAACAAAGCGGACGCATTCTGATCTCTGGGCACCTGCGGCGCTGGCGCCCTCGGGCTCCCGCATGGCACACCTCCGCGCCTTGTGCAAGGGCGTAATTACCTTCTGTGCGAGTCAGTCCTTGGAAATTCAGTTGATGCGGAGCACAGAGCACCACCAGACAGCCATATGGTGCTCCCTCTCCCGCGGTGATATTTTTATTCAGAAGTCGCTGTGCAGGCCCTGCGATTTTGGCTGCTGGATTCCCAAATCTGCCACGTGAGGCCTCCTCGCCCGTGGTTACATCGTAGGAGATGCCTTTGGATACGGGGAAAAATGATTCATAATTGAACCAAAGAGATTCTCTTAATGAACTTGCCCCAGGGGACATCAAGCTCTTTTTATGAGCAAATTTAATGAATCATAATGAATTTCATCATATGAAGCCATGTGGATACACCGTAAAGGAGCCAGGAAGTAAACCAGTCTAGACTCAATGGGAAGAAATGTAGGGAACTATTTGTTGAGAATAATACATGGGCAGAGAGTAGCAAAAGCATCCTGCTTGGATCTGAAATATTAAGAAGGGGGGGGGGTGTATAAAAGTAATTTTCAGCAACAAGAGAAATGATTCTACATACAAATTATTTTTGGTACTTTTCTATGAGAGCTCTTAAAGCTTGTTTTCAAACTTGGTTTTTTACAGAAAAGAATTCCTTCCCTTCTATTCAGATATCCACTTTATGGTGTAGCTTTTTCCAGCTTCAAATATGTGGGCTCCAGCAGGCCGGAGCTCTGGGCCCTGCAGTGGTGGTGCGATGGCTCCAGACTAGATCAGGAACCCCTAGAGCCAGGGGTTCACAAGGCCCAGCCCTCCCCTCAGAGAGGCCAACAAGTGAGCGATCGCATAGCCCACTTCTGTAAGTTGCAGTGACGGAAAGGACACGGAGAGGGTGTTTGCTGCCTCGTGGAAACGGAACGGGCACCAGGGAGGTTATACTGGATCTGAAACGTGACGGGGGATGTTTGTCCTCCAGATAGACTCCGAGTCCTTGAACTCAGCCATGGGGGAAGCCCCTGGGGGAGACAGGGGCAAGAGACATGGGGGTGGGAGGAGAAGCGTGTGGGGTACCCATGCCCAAGCTCCCCGCGGCATTGACCCCATGCTTCCCCACTCCTTGCTGGTCACCTCACCCTCCGCACATGTCACCATGTGGCCCTGCCACTAAACATCCCTTAGTCATGCAGCGTTAGTGGATAACACATGCTCAGGACTCATGAGGATGGATCAAGGGACAAGGGCGTGGGGGCTGCGGCAGGAGCTCAAGGGGCTAGAGCATGGGTCTTATCCAGGCTTCCAGCAGAGCACGATGGGCACAGGCAAGCCGGGGAAGACCCGGAGCTGGTGCGTTGGCTCAGCGGCTTAGCCCGAAGGCTGTAGGCAGTTTACAGGAGGCACCAGCAGGCAGCTGCCCCAGGAAGCAATCTTCGGGCTAAGTTGGAGGCAGGCTGCCTGCTCATTCCAGTTGCCTCCATGTCACACTGCACAAAGCTGACGAAACGTGTGGACACGTGAAGCAGCGACCTGGAGCAGCGGCCCCTGGGTGGGCACCAGCTGACCCAGCCTCGGCCCGCACAGACGGACGGGGGTGTCTAAAGCATCTGGGTGACATCTTTTTCGCAACTACAGGGGATGCCACAGATGAAAATTAGATCTAAAACAAGGCGCTAGAGACGGGTGGGGGATGCCGTGTTGGGTAGAGGAATGCTACAAAAGGCTGTACAATTCGCTGTAGGATGATGGCTGTGTTCGTATTCCGTGCGCGCCGCGAACCCCTTACTGTGTTCAGAACAGTGATAATCTTCGTTAAAAAACAAACACAAAAACAAAACCAGCCACGGGTTCTCTCACCCTCACCCTCATTAAGCAGATGCTGAGAGCTTTACAGGGCATAGAAGTGAGGCGGCGAGATTCCTGCCCTACCTGGACACACAGGGGTCTCACGCCAGTCTTGAGAGAAGATAAAAGGAGCTCGGAGGAACGTTTGAAGAAGTGGATTGACCAGACCAGATTTTCCTGTCAGGAAGTCTGTTGTGGCTCCCCAAGGTGGCTAGGACTGGGGTGGGAGGGATAGGTCATGGGACTGGGGGTGACGGGGGGGATGCTATCATCTGTGCCCTGACGGTGACCAAGCACAGGCAGACGTGGTGGCAACCAGGAGTGTGCAGGGCGGCCAGGGTGGTCACGCACACAGAACTGGCCACCCGCCAGCCGTGGGAGAGAAGGACTCCCAAAGCCCCAGGTCATCCCCAGGTCCGGGTGTGAGCAACTGGGGGGACAGCCACGCCAGCTCCTGAGGACAGGCGGAGGGAGCGCCCTAGCTTCCGGACACCAATGTGAAAACTCACGTATGTGGGGGAAACAGGAAGATGGAATATTTTTATTAAATAGCCCAACTACAGACACCTCGGTGTCTCGGGTATGTTATTTCTTTGTGGGCATATAGAAAATACGTGGTTATTTTCATGTTGTATCTGCATTCCTGTCATTTATATGCCCCAAAGCACTGAAATTGCTGGCAGTCTTCCTTGAGAAAGGAGGAGCCCTGGGGCGCCTGGTGAACTTAGTCGGTTAAGCGTCTGACTTCAGCTCAGGTCATGATCTGATGGTTTCTGGGTTCGAGCTCCGCGTCAGGCTCTGTGCTGACAGCTTGGAGCCTGGAGCCTCCAGGCTTCGGATTCTGGGTCTTCCTCTCTCTGCCCCTCCCCTGCTCATAACCTCTCTCTCTCTCTCTCAAATGACTAAACATTAAGAATAATTAAAAAAACAAAAGGAAACAAAAAACAAAGACACACACAAAGGAGTAACTCATTAGAGAGCCCATGCCTCCTTGGGTGACAGGATCAAAGACGGGGAGGGGCACTGGCCACAGCGAAAGAAGGACCACAGAGCAACGAGGAAAAACAGGAAATGTCTGGAACACGCGTCAGCGGGAGGTGCCGCAGGTGTGACAGTCTGTTGACAAGAAGGCAAAGTCAGCGTTGTGGAAGAGAACACCAAATCCCCAAAGCACCAAACACAACATGCAGCTGCAGACCGAACACAAACAAAGAGTGTTTTGCTGGTCTCATTATTCTGGAATATAAGGGACTTGACAGGAACCCAAGGCAGCTGATGTGCTCTTCCTACCGAGAACGTGGCACACTTTGTCTCCAAGATGTGTACTTATATATCGTATACGGTGTAGAGCTCTGGAGGGGAAGAACAAGAGAACTTTAGAACTTTTTAGGCTTGGAAAGAGACATGCCTTTTTTTGTTTTAATTTGTGTGTGGTAAAAAACACATGACACAAATTCGTTGCCTTTACCTCTCTTAAGTATACCCTTCGGTAGTGTTGACTAAAAGTACATTATGGTACGACACATCTGTAGACATTTTTCCTCTTGCAAAACCAAAGCTTCGAACCCATTAAACAACACCCCCTGTCCTTCTCCCCCAACCCCTCAACCTCTGGTGTCCAGTATGCTACTTTCTGTGACTACGAATTTCTAGACACTGGGTACCTCATTAAGTAGAATCATACAGTATTTATTTGTGTGTGTGTGTGTGTGTGTGTGTGTGTGTGTGTGTGTGGCTTATTTCACTCAGCGTAATATCCTCCAGGTTCATCCGAGCTGCAGAATGTGCCAGAATTTCTTTCCTTTTTAAGGCTGAATAGTATTCCGTTGTATGGATACATCACCTTTCCTCATGATGTTAACGTCTCACTTGACCACAGTCCCTTGATCCCCACTACGGAATTAACATTTGTGTAGAACTCTAAACTGCAGACTTTAGGACCGAATCATTTTCCCACTGATGTTCTTTTGATGTTCCAGAGACCAGTCCGCTCACCATAGGTGTTCAGTCTTGGGTAACTGAACCTTCAATTTGTGCTGATTTCTCATCAGACCCCCTCTGTTTTTGATGACTGACAGTTTGGAGGAGTACTGGTCCGAGGTTTTGTAAGACATCCCAGTTTGGGTCTGTCTGCCGTTTTCTCACTGGACCAAGGTTTGGATTTGGGGAAGAAACCCTCCGAAGTGCGGAGAGCCCTTCTCACGTGCAATATTCAGGGTACAGGGGATCGACTCTGCAGATGGGGGGCGCTCGTGACCCCGCTGCGGCAAATGGGGCGTGGAGTCACTGTGTTCCCTTCTCCAAGTGCTGTTTGCTGGAGTCACTGCTTCAGGCTCCACCTCCTGGAGACAAGCGTCAGGCATTTGGGGACAAATGTTAGAATCCCCACAGCATTTAGTAACTATTTGCGGGGAGATACTTGAGGCTATACAAATATCCTGTTTCTCCTTAAATCTTCCCCCACCGACTTGGGCATTCATTAGTGCATCCTTGGCTGCGGTTGTGACTGTGGTGTCGACTGCCGATTTGTTATTTCCCTCATTCCTTCTGCATTTGCTGTTGGAATCTGCTCTTTGCTATCTAAAGATAAGGCCTACCACCGTACAACAGAGTATGTAGGTAACTACTTGCCCATGTGAATCATGGCTGTGTTGTAGAGTATAAATACGAGATATTCTGGAGGGAATCTAGAGCCCGAAGTTGATAGAAGACTATGCCCACCATCCATAGATCCTGATATCACTGGGCAGTAAATAACAGGGGAAGGTTAGAAGCTTAAGCATAGAAAATAACATAGTCTAGAAAGAAAGGAGAGGAAGAAGGGAGAAAGGATGGGGGAATGGAGGAGGGAGAGAAAAACCAATTCCTTCTCTTAACTATGCTTCTCATGTGTTCAGGATACCTAGTGGGAGCTCACAGAGGAAGGGTTCCATGGCATAAACATACCTGAGCACCTTGGTACTAGACCATCTGGCCTCTCCAGTGGGACAATTATTCTCTTGTCTTTCATCTCCTTGTTGAGATGCCAATATTTTGTTCGAACGAATTGCTTTCTGGTGGGTTCCTCTTCAAAACTGGCATTTCTCTCAGTTTTCTGACTCTCTGTTGTGCTTGAATCCACCAGCTTCCAAGCTCAGCAAACGTCTTTAGTTTCCTGACCTGGGCATTTCTGAGAAAAAGAATTTAGGTCACACTTTAGCAAAGCGCATTTACTCTAAGCGAGTAGTGTGTGTGTGTGTGTGTGTGCGCGCGTGCACACCTGGTGCCCTTCCTCTGTACTGCTCAAAGGATGCTCATGGTTTAAGGGGTGTTTTCCATAAGCACTGAGAATTGATAAAACAAATAACTTTAATGGTTCTTACCAATTTGCAAGAGTCTAAGTTTAAGCGTAAATTGTTCTGGAAAGTACAACATGTAGAAAGTATCCAAATATACTTTATTTCTATGTAATCTGTTAGAAAATGCCTGTTTTGCATTTTTGGCATGAGCTTTTCAGAAGATGAAACAATTATTAAAAATAAATCAACAGTGAACTATGTAGAAATCAATTTGCCATTTAGTGATTACTCAATTTCCATAAAAGCACACTCATTTTTTAAAAAGATAAAAAAAATTAGTGATTTATGGATTCCCTAAACACAGTGTGAATATTTCTTTGACTTGACTTTTTAAAATGGGACTTCCCATTCTCTTTGTTAGAAAGAGCAGCTAATACTATTTTAGAGAATAGATTGAATGTTTTCATGAGTTGAAGATTCTCTGATTAAAATGAAATTCAAAAGGACTTTTGAATCTGAATTTAGAAGTCATATTTCTGGCAATGATAGAATTAAAAATTCATTATAAACTCTAGACTTAACTATCAAAATTGCTTCATTTTTTTTCTTTATACTTAAATTCAATACATTAGACACTCTCATATCCAAAAAAGTCTTGTTTAATTGGTTTACGCGAAAACCCCAGTTTTGAAATACAGAAACAACAATTAACTTTCACTTGATCACTAAAAACTATGTTTAAGGTTAAGTACATAAATTATTTGAGTCTTTGTTTCCTAATCAGTAAAACAGAGCCCACAGAAACCATCCCACAGACTTACTGTAAGAATTAAAATCCATCAAAATCTACATACATCATACTTAAATTTACATCTTCTATAACGTATATATTCAACAATATTTCAATCTCTGCTACTCATAGCCTTAGAATGAAATTTTGTAATGTTATAATTGGATTTAGATTTTTCATCTTTTCTTTGTGCAACAGATATTTTTATATCTTTGTACATTAACAAAGTTGTCTTATTAAAGACACTTCTAGATGCATTCCTTTGTCCACTAATTCATTTAACAAAGATTTGTTGGGTAACGACACTATTCCAGGCACTATTCAAGATGAGTGAGACACACCAGTGAGCAAAAGAAACTCTTTTTTTATATTTCGAATTTATTAAAGATCGTCTTAAAGTTTATTTGAGAGAGAGAGAGAAAATGAGAGTGTGTGTGTGGTGGGGGGTGGGCAGAGAGAGAGGGAGACACAAAATCCGAAGCAGGTTCCAGGCTCTGAGCTGTCAGCACAGAGCCTGACGGGGGGCTCGAACTCACGAACTGTGAGATCGTGACCTGAGCCGAAGTCAGATGCTTAACCGACTGAGCCACCCAGGCACCCCAAGAAAGAAAATCCTTTATGTCACAGAGCTTACACGCTAAAGGAGACAGTCAGTGGGTAATAAATACATTAAGTAGATTATGTCATATGGTAGAAGGTGTTAGGCAGTGCAGAAAAGAACACTGGAACAGTTCCAGCTTATGATCCCCCTTCCTGACTGTGCACCATGGACTCAGCCCCCCGTATCAGAGGCAGAGACCACTTCACCAGCCCCCACTATGGGTAAGCCCCTAAC
The DNA here is from genome assembly GCA_030068075.1 of Paguma larvata. NCBI lineage: Eukaryota > Metazoa > Chordata > Mammalia > Carnivora > Viverridae > Paguma > Paguma larvata. The sequence goes on from CM057828.1 coordinate 134,416,820, forward strand.
CCGGAACAAATCCCTACTGCTTCCACTCTTCTGCTTGAACCTCCACCGTGGCAAGTCTGAGGCTCTGGAGCTCTAAGAGTTTTATGACTTGGTTCCCCATGGCCTGAATGTTTGTGTCCCCCAGATTCACATGCCGACCCCTAACCCTCACGGCGATGGGTTAGGAGATGGGGTCTTTGGGAGGTGATGATGTCAAGAGGGTAGAACCCCCACGAATGCAGTGGTGTCCTTGTAAGAGAGACCCCGGGGTGCCCCCTCACCCCTCTGGCTATGTGAGGACACAGAGGGAGGATGGCATCGACGAACCGGGAAGGAAGTTCTCAGCAGACCTTGAATCTGCTGACACCGTGACCTTGGACTTGCAGCCTCCAGAGCTGTGGACCACAAAGTTAATAATCCCCCAAGTCTAAACAGCCTAAGACTGATCTGCAGTCTAAACAGACAAAGATGTCCAAAGACAATTAAAATCTATCTATTCTATCACTAAGATTGACCCAAAGCTAATTAAAATCTAAATGGGTGGAGCTTGCAGTCACCCACGTGTGATTTGTTTCCTCAGCTATATGACACGCTCCCTGCAGACAAGCACCAAGCCTTCTATATGGGGTTGGAGACTCTCACTAACGCTGCTCAGCGGCCGTGCGATCGGAGTTCACTAATACTTGCAAACTGGTGTGCGGTTTCCTCCCGCGTAAAGGCTAGCAGTCACCCAGCCACCCCGTGGAGGGAAGGCCTCATTCAAAGATGTGATAGTGACGAGTACCACCAGTCCCAGCAGGTAGGGAGGGGCTGTTTCTGCAGCCGGCAGCCTTCAGATGGCTGTCCGCTAATGACCGTTGGCTTCGTGTCTGTCTAGGGCTTACCCTGCGCCGCTGGGGGACACCCTGGTTAAGCTGCTTTAAAGTTTCCCCTGAAATCAGCGTCAAGTGCGTTCCAGGAGGAAAGCCCTTCGAGAAGGAAGAGAGCAGTTGCTTGCAAAGCCTCGGTGCCTTCCCTCTGCTCGCTCTGCAGACAGGGAGCGTGGCCTCCGCGTGCGTATCTCGGAGGGAGCCACTTGGAGACCCGCAGCTCCTCGCTCGTGGTGCAAAAATAGCCCAGCATCAGATGGCTCAGGGATTCATTTCCAGAGTCGGCCTGTTCCTTTCTGGAGGCATAAATTGGGTTCTTTTCAGTCATGTCAAGAGGTACCTAATTGCATAATTCATTCCACGCAGACTTTTCTACCTTTAACAATTCTGGACTTATCGAAACCAAAAGTCATTTTCACCATGATTGAGCTAATACAGTGTTTTGTGCAAACATGACCCCTTTATCAGAGAAGATCAAAGTCATTATTTCTAACACACTTTCCCAACAACCGGCAAAGTAGGTGGGTGGTGAGCATTATTATCCATAGCAGATGGCGGCGGCGAGGCGGGGTGCAGATGAAAATAGCACTAGTTACTCTGACTCCTGGATCATTCTCTTTCACCTTTCCCTCCGCGGCCCTCCCTTCCCCCCTTCTCCTTGCCTCGCTCTATGCACAGCAGGAATCTCTCTGTACAGCGGGAAGCCTGCAATGAGTGAGCGGGCACTTCTGCAGGCAACGACGGTGGGCGGGACGTGCCCACCAGGAATGTGCCTACAGATCCCCGTTCTGTCCTCCTACACTGGACTCCTCATTAAAACTCCGCAAGTGATGACCTTGGGGAAGCTACTGATTATTCATTCATTGTCTTAGTCCTCAGGCTGCTAAAATAAAATACCGTAGACTGGGGGGCTTAAACTGCAGACATTTCTTTCTCATGGTTCTGGAGATGGGCAGCCCAAGGTCCAGGCGTCCACAGGGATGGCTTCTGGCCAGGACTCCCTGATTGGCCTGTAGATGACGATCTTCTTCCTGTGTCTTTTCTTATAAGGGCCCTGGTCCCATCCCCAGGGCCCCACCCCCATGACCTCATGTAATCCAACGAGCTCCCAGGGGACTCATCCCCAAATACTATCCCACGGGGAGTTAAGGCTTCCACATTTGAATTTGGGGAGGAACACGATTCGGTGCATGGCACCTGTCTTCCAACTGTAGAAAGAAAATGTGGGGTTGGGCTCCCCTTAGTTCACAGTGCCCAGTCTGGATCCTCTGCCTTCGTGGGGATGGCTGCTCTTCTAGCACGTGGTCACAGCTCCGTCCACTTCTTCACCTCCACGGCATGAGGCTGTCCAGGCCCTCCTCTTCCTCCTCCTCCTCGAAGTCCCCTACTCCAGTGCAGCCCCAACCTTGAATGACACAGGTCCCTGGGTAGCTAACTCATCTAGGAGCTTGACTTCCATTCTTCACGTCTTTGCACATTCAGCTGCCCTTGCCCACGACGTTGTTCCTCCCACAGGCACCCCCCTGTGTGGCGAAATACCCTTGTGCCGAAAGGCCATGCTCTGGGCATGACCCCTGTGCTCCCAGCTCTGTGGCGACCACACGGCTCTTTTCATTCTTCTCGGCAGCACCAGGACACGTTCCATGGCACCTCTTTCCTTAGTTCCGGCTTCTCCCCACTTTCCTTCCCATCTAAGCAGGGTAGTGGCATTGCAATGAAAGCATAGTCCTGGTAATGTTCCTGTACGCTTGGCCATTGCACCGTGTCCGTTGGAGATACTCACTTTGGGATGGGCCTAACGATCCTCTTCGTCATCCCTACACACTCAGACTGCACAGAACTTCTGGAGACATTAGCCGAAGCAGACAGACTGACAGGGCTGGCAGTCAGCATGTGGGGCTCCCCTTCTGCGTTTCTTCATCACACCCTCTACTTCACCCAGAAAAAGTAAGCCACCATCTGGATGTTCCCTTCACTTTGTCCATCCCTCCAGAGAGCCAGGCTTCATACCCACAGACACTCTACTCCACTCTCCTACTCACCATGGATGCCGTTAGAAAACTTCTACATCTACGATCACTCTGCCCTAACTCTCGGACCCTCCCCAGACTTCCTATTACGTAGGGAGAATAGAAACCCTTGGATAAAAAGTCAGTGACCTCCCAACATCTCATCCCACATACGACCACATGTACCTCTCCCTCGTTTCTTCTCTCTTTCCCTCTTCCTACATTTTTAACTTCCCCTGTTTTCTTCACTCCTCCCCATCAGCACTTCACCTCTCCCACTTTGCAATAAATAAATTAAAATCTCTTCTGGCCCTGTGCTCTCTGAAACCTACCTCCCTTCTCCTGCCCACATCTGAAGATACTCAAAGCATCTTGCACATGTGCTTCTCCACCTTCTCACGGTCCACCCACGTGTGTGCACCTTACAGTCAGCTGCCGTCCTAGCCACAGCTTTCGACAGCCCCAGCCAAAGCCAACACCAAAGACCTCCAAGCCCGTAAACCACCCCGTGGCCTCCAGGGTCTAGCATTGTGCCTGGTGTTTAGTAAGTGTTCAATTTTTGCTGAATGGACGCATGCCCCTCTCTGAAGAGGTTCGAATATTAAGAACAGCATGTCTTTCATCTTTCAGTTATTTTCCCTTAGAAAAGTTAGGTTGATGTATTCATTCATGCATGCATTCATTTATTCACACACTCAACAGACACTGACCTGATTCGCTCATGTGTCAGTCTCTGGTTAGATGCTGGAAAAATAAACATCCACAAGGATGTTTGCTGGGGGAGAGAAGCGAGCTGGAGGATTATGTAAAATAGTGTGCTTGAATATGTAACGATACACTCCTAAAGTAATGCCATCCTTCATGACGCCAGGGGATGAACAGAGGATAGAGTGGCAGGAGGGACTTCTAAAAGTGAGGAATTTCTAAGAAACTAGGTTTGGGGGACAGTTACCACTTACTTCCTGTAAAGGGCTAGAGGCCTTGAGGCTCCCTGGCCGTATTTCAAATTCCTCCAGCAAGTAAAGAAGTACTTCTCCTGGATCCAACGCTATCCAGCCTTGTGGGGCCCGAGCTATTCAAATACGACCCAACATTTTTTCATTTTGTTCTTGAAGTTGAACGGGATAAACAGCAAGTTTCCACATTTGTGACAGAGAATCGTTACCTATGCCACAGAGCACAGGTACCTGCTTGCATACACTCCAAACTCTCTGCGTGGCCATTTCATTCTGCAGATCACCCATAATGAAGCTGTATCATATTCTATGGTGATTTTTAAACATAAAAATGTAGTGTCAAAATAAGAAAAATTCCTTATCAAGGATGCCAGCATTTATCATGACCGGGTTTGGCAACCAGTATAAAGCTTAGAATACACGGATTTAGCAATTCAATGATGTCAAAATAAGCCATAATGATCACAAGTTCTTTTCTGACTTCTCAAATTTCCTTTTTTGTCGTTCACGCTTGGAATGGAATTTCAATCTTTATCCCTAGTTGTGCAATGGGTCATGGTATCCAAAATTTTTCAAGGAGCACAAAAATTATAACAACCTCCACAGAAATTATCTTAATTAAAAAAAATAACAGAAGAAAGATACAACTCTCATCCAGGCAAAGGTGCCATGGGACGAAATAGAGCTGGGACATCATCACTGTAGATGACTGGGCAGCCCTGGACCTAAGAACAACGTTTTGACATTCAGGTCAACAACTGTGGATTGTTCTATAATAAGAAACCATTGTCCATAAGCATTCCTTAATCCAAAGTAAGATGTATGTTGGAGAGCGGGTTGCTGACCTTTTTCAGTCTTGCAGTTACCACTCAAGTGGGCAGCATACATAGCGTGAGTTGAGGTTGAATCCATCACTAGAATTCAGACATGTCTGGAGAGCAGCCCCACCCTAAGCCCAACAACATGAAGGGCTGTGGGGACTTGCAGGAAAGAATTCACCCCATTGCAAAGGGATGGAGAGCAAGTGGCTGTGTGAGGGACCGGACCTCCAGTTGTTAGTAAGGCAGGGGTAGGACATCAGCCGGGTTTACATTTTGTCCAGTGTCCCTGTGTGAAAGCAGAAGCTATCAGCAGAAACTTAAAAAGATGTTTTAATAAAAACTCTTAACATTCAAGCCTACCCAGACCTCCTTAGCCTTTGGATGCTCACATGGGTGACAGAATGTAATGCCTCAAGGTTTATTGGCTTCACCTAAGCTTCCAGCTTGCTCCAAGTGGCTTCCAGAAGTCTGTGGGGTACTCACCTAAACTCACCAACTTTCTTGTCATTTTTCCCCACCATGCCTCGCCCTGATGGCCCTGGGGTGTCACTGTTGCCATCATTGTCTTCCTGGCAGGCTGCCCCCAACAGTGCCAATCCTTAAGGTCCTGTATTCTGTAGGCTACACAACGTTCTCTTCAAAAAAGGAAGTTGTGTCCTTCATCCTCATTCTTTTCCAGGGGCTTCCTTGCCACTAATCTAACTCCTGCTGAGGCCTTTCTCTCCACAGGGCTGGGCCAGAGGCTATAAGGCATCGCATCACGCAAACACCCTCATTCTAATGGCTCCCTGGGTGCCCATTAGTTCTGGGCAAGTCCCTTACTCCAAGCAAATGAACTTGCAAAATAGACATTTGAGAGCTGCCCCCTCTTACCGACTCATCAGTCAAGCTCAGACATACCTGTAACCCAGGGTAAATATAAAAGAGGCATTTTCCTTAACTCTGGAACATGTTGGGGGTGAAATTTCTCTTGTGCGCATGCAAAGATGACTGATTTGGAGTAAGGCAGTTCTACTACTTACTTCCTGTGTCATCTTGGCTGAGCCAAATAATCTCCTGGGCCTCAATCTCCTAATCTGCAAATTAACAGCATCAACAAGAGTTTCTACCTTGTGGGACCTTATTTAAATGAGGATTAAATGTGACGATACATATGAATATGTTAAACCCAATAAATGTTAGTTATTTTGCTGCCTTGATATCTAGTAATGGAGTATAACCTACAAAAACAGGGAGGTAGGGTTTGTGTTCTTTGCCATGGGATCTTGGGCATCCTCTGGTCTTCTGATGGCTAGGGAGATGTGCCTGAAACAGGGCGTGCCCACTTGGCCTTGGGCCTCTAGGTGAATGCATGCCTGGAGTGAGGCAAATATGCTGGTGGGCAGGGTGGTGCAAATGATAGAAAGAGCCAGCCAAAAGGAGTAGAGAAATAGCAGATGCCACAAAGCAGCTGACCTGACAGCTGGCCAGAACTGTCAATGGGCACAAGCTTGGGGTGAGCTTTATAGGGCGTCAAGTCTCCATGCGGGTCCAAGAGCCAGTGAATTTGGGTACAGAGATGGTGACACCTGGGAAGACATGGAAATACCATGATTTCTGCCCCTTTCCAAGTAGGCAGCTCACTACCAGAAGAGTCAGAAAGATGTACATCAGATTTTCGTACTACAAAACCATGAGAGACCACATCTGAAGGTGCAGGGCTGTAGAGATTAGCAAGATCGCAAAGCCTCATGTCAACACTGGTGGAGGGTCTACTTACTAAAGTCCACAGAGATGTTCACGCACATCGCATAAGTGTGCCTGATGCACACATCAAGGAGTGGGTGTTTGGAACTGGTTCCGCTAGAGAATGACAGTTCCATCCGACAGTTTTAACTTGACTTTGACTTTTCCCCCTGTTCTCTTTCTTATCAGCCTCCCTCCACTGCTTTTCTCCATCTGTCCGTTCCCTTTTCCTTCTCCTTCTTCCTTGGTACTTCTGTCTCATAAAATTATTCAATATTTTCTCCCGGAATATGTAAGAAATTAATAAAAGCTCTCTGTCTTTCATTTGTTTAGTCTTAGTCTTTTATTGATCATTGGATGAGATCAACAAAGAGGAAACAGACAAGAGTGAAAACTGCAAAATTGTGCCTAGTGAATTTTTTTAGCTAAAAGCAAACAAAGGGATCAAATTTCAAAAAAAAAAAATCTGAAAGCTTGATAAGTGACTGAAAGGAAAGTGGGCTGACTCCTCAAAAATCATGCTTGCACAGAACATCGATAATGCGGAAGCGCTAATCAGTACAATTTGATGTGGATGAAAATTCGATCAATGCATAACCTTTAACAGATGTTTACATGGAAAAAATATAATAGCAAATGGAATAATCTCATGAAAAAATAATGTTTTATTTAAATGCTACGGAAAGTTTAGAAATGAACTATATTGCTTTAATGGGATTCATTTTCTCTATGCAAATTTGTCAAACTCGCCAAAAATTTAATTAAAATACGTTTTTACACAGATGTAATGTGTATGAATACAGAAAATCTGAGACATTACATAGACATATACACAGAGATTGCAATAATTATCTCTTCTAAAACTGTTTTTGGCTATTACACATGTACATACACACATGCACACACACGCACACCCGTAAGTTGTTTCATTAAAGTAGAATTAAATCAATGAGGGTGATAAAATTAATAGCTCCTTTGCATTTTGAATAAGACTATTAGCAGACTAATACAACTACGTAACATGTACCAAATCTCTCATCCAGAACAACAAAAGAAAGGGAACAAAACATATTTAATGGGTTTAAAGTCATTGTAGAGATAACAAGGCAATGAAGATGAGATCCAGGAGAATATACAGCCCATCCTGATGAACTTGATGTTTAGAGAGAGTTTCCCCCCAAGGGCTTCTGCTGATTCCCTAACAGGGAACTAAGAAGCGTGGAAGCTGAGCAGAGATTTTGGTAGCCTCATAGACATGGGGAGCGAGGGGCAGAATAGCTGAATAACTACACCCAGGTAGCGATGGTGACCAGCGCACATCTAAAGCTCGGCTTAAAATCCTGTTGATCTCGCAATTGGGTCAGATTATTCCAAGGTTTCTACTGCCCGTAGCCACTTGCCAAAAGCGACGCGCATTCTTTTGTTTTGAGAAAGATAACAGCATCCTGCATCAAATGAGATTTATTTTTTTCATGTACAATGTCTAACACTCAATCACAAATAGTAGACCACATAACAGAAAAATACCTGCTGCAATGGGCAATAGAAGCAGACAGGGGGTCAGACACCCGTGCTGTCAGGCCTGGTTAATATGTTCAAAGAGTTCGAGAAAAGGTAAAGAAAAAGAAGGTATCAAAAAAGGACCAGCAAACACAAGGGCACGATAACCAAAATTAAGAACGCAATGGGTGAGTCTCACAGCAGCGGAGGAGAGGTGAGGAGAGAAGAAGTAAGCTGGAAGAGAGGCCAGGAAAAAATATTACAAGTAATTTTAATACTTGTAAAAAAATATTACAAGTACTGCGTAAAGAGACAGGGTGTAAACCGAGTTCCCATGGGAAGAAGAGAGAAAAGGAGAGACGATTATCTGAAAAATTTCCCAAACTGACAAAGAACGCTAAGCTGCAGTGTGAGAGTCAGATACAAGCCAACCAGGTGAAATCTAAAGAAAACCACACTCAAGGGTAGGTCGGCCTCCAGATTTGTCCCCGGAAGCACAGTCCTTAGCGGTTATGCACCATTGCTTGAAGTGAGTTCCTCTGACTTCCGGTCTGCACAAGTGTGGACCAAGGAACTTCCATGAAGCAGGAGAAGAGGCCGAAGCAAAAGGAGAGGTAGGTAGCGTGTGCCCGACATAGGAAAGCTGCACCTGCCTTTGAGCTCGTGTGAACCATGCACTGCCTCTGAGTCCACGCCATGCCTGCACCGAGGAGTTGTGATACAGGACCAGAGGGGTCTCCTCCATACCTCGTCAAAAATCATCACTAAAAAAACAAAAATAAACAAACAAACACAGGCACCTGGCTGGCTCAGTGGGTTAAGCATCCTACTCTTGATTTCAGCTCAGGTTCTCACGGCTCATGAGAGCAAGCCCCACGTCGGGCTGATAGTGCGGAACCTGCTTGGGATTCTGTCTCCCTCTCTCTCTGTCCCCCTCCCCTGCTGACACTCTCTCTGTCTCTCAAAAATAAATAAATAAACATTAAAAAAAAAACCTGGCTAGTTTAATTTGAGACCTCTGTGTACAGTTGACTTCTTCACAAAGTCATGCCCTCCATTTGCATTGGAGATCAGGTCTCTAATAATCAATAACATACATTTCCCACTGTAACGAGAATGCTGTATTGGACAAATATCAAAACATTCCAGATATAAGCAGGGGACATCAAAAAAGTTAGCTGGACTGACTATATCATGAGCAATTCTGTCACTGCAGGAGCTAAAGGTACCCTTGGAGTCCTGCAAATCAGCGTCAAAGAATGTTCCCTGAGCACCGTGGCAGGTTTCGGAGAACAGATGAAGGCTCAGTGCTTACCCACTGGGAGCTTATGATCGGTGACTTACAGTATTCCCATTTGTTTGGCTACTGACTGTTTCTCTGACTTTTGCCAAATTCATCTAGACGTGAAGCAAATTGAAAAAGTGGAGTTCCGAGCGATTTTTAGACAGCTAGGGAAAAATCCCAAGCAGGAACGCGAATCAGGTGCCATCCGCCGAACCTGCCTTAGCGACCTGCTGTGGAGGGCGACGGACTCAAGCCAAGACTTCAGTCCATCAAAAGTCTGGCAGGGGCTCGGAGCCACCTGTGTTTCTTTCTTTCTTGTGACTTAACCAGCCAGATTAGTTCTAAATTGGTAATAAAATCAAAAGGTTTACAACCAGGCACCCCCCACACCGAGGAGCTCCCCCACATAGCTCTCTGTGTCCACTCTCAGTTTGTATTTCTCCCCGGCCCCTAAACTTACTCTGGAATGCTAGCGCATATGTACATCATATTTATAAAGAGAATAATTCAGGAAAGTGAGTTATTTTGACAGTAAATTTTGCTCAAGAGAGAGGTTGTCATATGTAGTCTGTTCATATCAAAGACAGGATCCATGCTAAGTCCTTGTTCCCTTTTTTGCTCTTTACGGAAGGCTGTTCTTTGTATACGGTGCCTTTTTTTCTTTTTTTTTTTTTTCTTCTTGTCTTTGACTCCCTATCCCTTCTTTGTAGGTATCTATGTGGCTGTACTGAATGTCCTAAACCTTAGCTCGCAGGAAGCTCTTTCCCTACACCGTGAACTATCTCAAGCATCACAGAAAACATACAGAACGAAATACCGAACCCTCGTAACCATTAGAAACAGTATTTTGCATCGTTACTACAGGGCTTACTATTTTAAAGAATTGAATCATATAGTTGTAGTCCAAGTCTGCCACATAGATTTCTCCAATTCTTTGTATTTTATGCTTTCTGGGTGAAAACTGTTATGATGTTAATATTCATTAGCCCCCATAATGCTTTAGTATTTTTACTGAATGCGAGGGTATGTATTCGTGAAGAGTGTATTAAAATTTATATGGATGGTGTGAGGCTGTGTTGTCATTCTCCATCTTGTATTTTCCATTCCATATTTTCGGCGATCTATTCATTTTGATCCATGAAGCTCTGAGTCACTCATTTTAATGACAAAAAGAATTCCGCCATATGAATGTAGCAGAATGCGAGTATTTCCTCTCCGGTGCATGGGCACATAAAGGTATCTGCCGTCTCTCTGGGACAAGTGAATGCTCTTGGGCGGGTCTCACCGTGCACACGCGCCTCACGAGAAGCACAGTTCCTGGTGCGCGAGGTGTGGACCCTCCGTCGTATGAGATATTTCCAAATTGCTTCCCAGAGGAGAGGTGTGAGCTCACGGTGCGCTCTCGGTGAGTATTTGTCAGCTGGCAGGATGGAGCTAGGACGAACAGGCAGCTCCAGTTCCCGCCTGGCCAGATGGTGACCGGGCAGGTGGCACTCGGAACCAAATCAGTGATCTCTGCGGCGGGGTGCGCCGACCTCTGCCCACGGAAGGCCCTGACACGGAGCTGGGGATTTTGCGGAATTTGATCTGTTGAGGGTTTTGCGTGACGGAACGTTTAATCCCAGTGTACACGATGTGGCAGACGAGCGATTACCGGGCAGCTGTGTATCCCAACCTCATCTATCGGAAAGTCAACCCACTTGGTTACAGGATTGAACTGCTTTCGGGAAGTTTAATTAGATTGTCACCGGCCAGGCCTTAGAGTTTTGTTAATTTAATGGCAGCGAAATTAAATGGCCCTACTCTTTCCAACTCTTGTTGGAAACGCACGCCGGGTTGTCTTTGAACACGAGCACTGGTGCGGGAGCCAGAGAGACCTGCATCACCGCCTCAGAGCTCCCAGAGGTGGGCAGTCACCTGCACGCAGCGTCCCCTCGGGAAAGGCGGGAGACACTCGGAGGGAGCAAAGGGGGGAGGCAGGCTGAACCCGACACCCAGCTTCGTCACCCCAGGGCTCTCAGCTCCCTGACGGACTAGCACGGGCCGACTCCGGCCGCACACAGGACCCCCAGACACTGCTCTGTGCTGCCTGAAGCCACGGCTATAAACCTCTTCATTTGTAAAATGGGGGTTATAACAATTCCGACTGCTAGGGTGTGTCATGAGAGCTCATTAAGGGAGGTGCTCACAGCGGTGCCTGGCGCAGGGTCAATGCCTGAGGGCAACATTTCTTCTGTTTGCTGCTTAGGAAAGGAGCGTCTGCATGAGTCCGGCTGTCTTCCTGAGTCTTGGTTGCCTCACCTGGAAATCAGGCTTGTGGCATATAACCCGCAGTCCCGTGTGCGATGGCATTGGACAGCGAGCTTTTTACACTCCTCGCTCAGGAGGAAGAGGCCCGGGCTTGTCTCTAGTGCATCTCACCCGTGGCTTGTGAGCTGGCCCCAGGAAGCACAAATGCCCTCGAAAACCAGAGGTGCAGAGCTGGAAGGAAGCGGAGCAGAGTGACCCTTCCCTCCTTTCTATTCAACCAGAGGAAGGACAGACGGCCTCAGGTCTTCCAGCCAGTCAGGTAGAAACATGGACCCCCTTGGCAAATCCCCCCCAGAACTTCATGCTTCACCGAGGCTTGTGCATATCACCCATCACGTCCCCTCCTGTCCGCCGTCCCGTCCTTGGCTCCCGGCTGGATGAGACGCGATGCTTGTTCAGAGCCCTGGGAACATGAAAATGCTTTTTATACTTGACGTCTGACCTTTGTCATCTGCTGCGCTACAGCATTAGGATCCCCGTCAAATCTCGAGACGGAGGCTGGATACAAATGGAGAAACAATTTACCACGTTTCTGAACAGGCTTCTCTCCTGCCCTCATCCGGAGGAACGGCGTTGACGTTGGGGGTGGGGGCGTTGAATATATTTTCGGTTTTCCGTGGGTTGTGATGCTTTGACATCCTAAAAACCTTCCTGGCTGGGAGACGCTGCCGTCCTGGGGGCTGGCCGATTCTTAGAGACAGCAAAGTGCCCAGCCCGCCGCGCACCCGTGATCCCAAACTGCCCAGTCCTGAGCCAGGCCCCCACATGTGACCTATGCGCCCCAGGAGGCGGCGTTCCTCTGTTTCCGTCACCCCGGGGCCAGGAGCCGGGGATCCAGGGACAGCCCTACAGCCCGGAGCCCGAGGAACTGTTCACACGAGCCTGTCCTGACCCGTTCACCCAGCCTTCCCCTCCCCCTATAAAGCCCAGTCCAGGCCGTGGCCGAGCAGGACTGTCACTCGCATCTCCTGCCGCCTGACCACCTGGGCTTCCCCACGTGGCCCCGCGTGGCAGCTGCGCCTCCTGCCTCCTGACCAGGGCAGGTGATTACCTTTGCTCGTTCCCGAGTCTGTCTTGCATCCCCCCCCCCCCAGTAGCCACACCTGACCGACCAGAGATGGCTGGGGTGAGCAGGGGCCACGCGTCCGCTCAGCCCTCCAACACCGTCTGGGCGAAAGAGAACAAAAGGAGGTTTCCGAAAGAAACGGGGAGGAGACACCCCATGACGGCCTCCTTCCGGATCATTCCCTCCTCCCAATGTGTTGTTTCCACCTCCTTCCCCATGAGCGCCCCTGCTCGGATGCACCAGGGCGGGCTCTCCGCCGAGCATGCACCTGCCGCGTGAGCTCCTGTCCACCCAGTCACTCCGCGAGGCCACGGCACCCTCCACTCCTGTACTCACGTCTGTCGTCCGGCAGTCAGCACGTTACTCAGTCTGGGAACTTGCGACTGTTGCTGCCATGCCATTAGCATATCGCGGAGTCTCTTTCTGCCGCTAGATGCTCATGTTTCTGTTTGCTTTCGCAAAGTGAAATCTCTTCCCAATTCTCTCCCACTGTCCAGTGGGAAACAAGGACCGGAAGCATTTTCTTGGGACGTTACCTGTCCCAGTAATCCTTGTTGTGATCGGATGAGGAGGAGGGCGGTCGCAACACCATCCTCTAACAGTACAAAGCCTTCCGGAGGTGCCACACAGAGGGTGTGACATGGAGAGAAAGTCCTGCCCTCTGGGGGATTGCACGGTGCGAAACCCTGCTCCCGAGTGCCTGTCCCCCCAGCACACAGCCCACTGCCACAAGGCAGAGACAAACCGTGACCCTTCTGAATAGCGAATCCCAAGTACTGACCTCAAATGCCAAACCGGGAGAAAGAGCTAGAAAGGTCCAGTAAAGCCACTTCTCAACCTCAGGTTCTGCCTGGCTTTTGTGTAAGTATAGTACTACACGTCAGAGAGTATAGGTGCATTTGAATAGGGGGGTCCCAGAGACCCAAGAAGTTCACTGCTGGAGAGGAAGTCCACTGAGGCAGCCAGCCAGTGAGAGCACCCAGCCCGCCCCGCTGGGGGCCTTCCACGCTCGGTCCAGACCCAGGGCAGACCTGTCTTGTGTTGCTTCTAACCTGCGGGGCAACTCGCGAACTCCAAACAGCGTGAGGGCAGCGGGCATTCATGCGGGGCCTGTTGCCCAGGTGGTACCCCAAATGTGTTTCCCACATTCCCGTCTGTCGGCCTCCCGTCTCTCCAAGCCCCTTATCTCAGGGCCTCCTTCCTCCACCGTCTACCCCCGAGCCTGTGGCTTCTCCACCCTCACACCTTCTCTGCTGGCCGGACCTTCGCAGCTCTCCGTCCCAGGCTTGCGTCGCCGCGTCCGGGTCTTGCTCCCATCTGGCTGGCTGAGGACGCGGCCTCTCAAACCGCCACCCTCTCTCATTCGGGGATGCAGTGGAATGCCCGCATAGGACAGGCTCGGAACGGACACGCGCTCTTCTGATTACGTAACTTCTCTGCTCCAGTCTGGGTCGCGTCCTGGGACTACAGTCCCTTTCTTGTGCTTTGTCTTCTTTATCCTGAGACCAAGAGCAGCCTCTTTTTTTCCCCACTTACATTATCGTTTATGAGCCCATCCTTACCTCTTTCCCCATCTTTTGTCTTCACCTTCCACCCACTTCTCAAAGTCCTGGACCTCTCTCTCCAAGCACTTTCTTCCCACTCCTCCTGGCCACTGCCCTGCCAGCTGGCTGCCTGCTCCCCTACCCACCTGGAGCCTTCCCCTGACGCTCTGAAGGGGGCGCTCTCCCTTAACTCCCAGGGGCTCCATTCATGCATTTCCCGGGAGCTGATGAGAAGTGCAGACTCTCGGGCCGACTCCAGCCTGACTCAGGCCCAGAATCTGCCGGTTAGCGAGATCCTGGGGCATGCTCGTCTGTGTTGAAGTCTGAGAAGCCCCAACCGGGAGCAGCCTGCCAGACAGACCCAGCCAGAACCGTCTGCTCGAAGGGCCCAGTACGGAGCTTACCTCCATCGGCACACGGCATGGCATGTGCCCTAATGTCCATAACAGAGGGTCCCCGGACTTAGTCCATCAGCCTCAGAGCTGGCCTCTGTGTGCTAGAGAAGGTGGGGGGGAACTGAAGAATACTGGTATCTGACTTTTTTTTAAGCTTTATTGACATATAATTGAGAAATAGGAATTATGCGTATTTAAGGTGTTCAACTTGATGTTTTGACATGAATAAACACGGAATGATCACCACAGTGAAGCCGATTAGCACGTCCACCACTTCACAGTTACCTTCGTCGTGTGTGGTGACAGCAATCGGCCTCCACCCTCTTTACAGATTTCAAGTGTGCGAGACGATGGCGTTACCCACGGTCCCCATGCTGGGCATCAGTCCCCGGAACTTATTCATCCTGCGTAGCTGGAACGTGGCATCCTTCGGCCCGGATGTGGAGGAAATGGAAGCCACGCGTGCTACTTATGGGAACATAAAATAGCGCGGCTGCTTTGGAAAACAGTCTGGCAGTTCCTTCGATGATCAAACGTAAGAGTAAGCGTACAGCCCAGGAAATTTGTACCCCGGGAGAAATGAAAACGTATGTCCACACAGAGCATGCACGTGAGGCGAATGCTCATAGCAGCATTATTCCTGACAGACAAAAGGCGGACACAACAAGACGAGTGCTCTATCTGCACAGTGGGACATGACTCCACCATGAAAAGGAGTGAAGCACTGGCCCATTCTACCATGCGGACGCACCTGGAAGCCATGATGCCTAGTGAAAGAAACCGGGCAAAGAACACCACGTAGTGTAGGACTCCATTCATCCGAAAGTCCAGAGTAGAGAAATGGACAGAGTAAGAGACGTCTATAGTGGTTGTTCAGGGCTGGCATCTGGAAGGGATTGGGAAGCCTGGTGGGGAGAGCTGAAGGACACTGGGTTTCTTTCTGACATGACAAAATGTTCTAAAATTGATCATGGTGATGGTTGCACATGTCTGTGACGAACCGACAGCCACTGAATTATATAAATAAGTGCAGTGCCTGGTACTTGAATTCTATTTCCAGAAAGCTGATTTTTAGAAAAGGAACAAGAATGTTGGGGGCCCCATGGCTCCATGCTTGAAGACCACGGAGTGTGTATCTGGGCCACGGTGGGAGGGGGAAGGAAATTCTCCGTAGAGCTGGTCACTTTAGGGACCACCTTCCTCCACACTGCAGACTTCTTGGGGGCAACTGTGGATCATACGAATGTCATCCTTGGACCCCTAGAGTCACGTACCCCAAATCCATCTGTTCCTTAGATGCTCTTGTCTTCTTTAGCAGCATATCAAATACTGCCTTAAATGGCGCTTGGATCTCAGGTGCGCCTCAACCCTTGGCTTCTCTTTCTGATTTTTAAGTTAATACAGGGACTTGGGGAAATGTACTTCCTTTCTTGCTTCCTAATTTTCTCAACTGGACACAGCATTGGTGCCCTAGTGGGGAGCTGTCGCAATTCAGGCCCATGAAGTGCCTTAGGATGAGAAAGGAATTCTTACGTGCACATCTTACGGCTGGTTCTTTCAGATTCTTTTGGGAGGGACTCAGAGGAACGGCATAAATATTCATGAGGCTTCTGACATCACACAAAGACTACTCTATATTTTGTTCACGGTAGCAGGGCCTCCGATTTAAATCCTGCTCTCCTGATTAACTGCATCCCGATGACCAGCCCCAGGGTTAGCGAAGGTACACTTATCTTTCGAATTAGCACATCGTAAGTGGAACAGGAGGCTCATGCATCTCTCTTGTTCCATCGAGGCATTCAAAGATGAGTCCTGCATTCTAGAACAGAAGCCGGCATGGGAAAGAGCAGGCCCCGCGTTTGTAAGAATGTTAGGATCCAGTTTTGAAAGTGCTGAGTGTCTCACGAAGAGCGTCTCGCTCTTACTTAAGGGCGAGGCAGCACCCCTGCAAAGCCGCCTCAAGAAGTGTTTCAACCCCCAGTCTCTGTTCATGCAGGCGCCACAGAGACCAACCCCCTGGGTTCCGAGAGCAGGTCACCGTCCCCAGTGGGCACCTTGGGAGTCAGATGGGCTTGCTGCCATTAGTCACTCTGATACTTCATGAACTGAACCAACAAAATACAAAGAGCTCAAAGAATCTTTCCATTTTCTTCATGAACTTCGGAAAACCTGTCTGAAAGCATACTGTGTCATTAACGTTTCTGGGGCATACATGAGGCTATACATTCATTCCTTGGCTGCCCACATGATGATTTCGTTGGCCTTAGTTGCCTTTTTTTTTTTAACATTTATTTATTTATTCTTTGAAAGAGGGAGCAGAGAAGGAGCAGAGAGAGGAGAGAGAGAATCCCAAGCAGGCTCTGCACTGTCAGCACAGAGCCTGACGCGGGGCTCAGTCCCACAAATCATAAGCTCATGACCTGAGCTGAAATCAAGAGTTGGATGCTCAACCAACTGAGCCCCCCAGGCGTCCCCTGCCTTGGTTGTCTTAAAAAACACAGATCCATCCTTTTCCCATGAAGAGGACAGAAGGACACTGGCCATTGAGTCCAGTTCCCTTGACATCACACTTAGCTCCATGGAGGTGATCATGAGTCTCCCCAATGGCTTGAAACCATGTTTGCCTGTGGACCACTCTTTCATCTGACATGTCCCCCCATTCACGTGTTCTTTTGTATAAAAACTAGAATGAGTATGCCCCCTTTGTTGGACCATAAAAATTGTCAGCTCACAGGCCACCCTGTTTTTACAACAAAACATCTTGCATATAGAGCTACTGTATTAACTGATGTCTGTGGACCCTTCAGGGAAATGGGGCGGGGGCAGGGAGCACGTCTTTGCATTTTCAGAGACCTGTAGTGTCATCGTTTTAACTCCAGATGCTCGAGAATCGTGGCCACTGTTTTCTTTGCTGGGGAACATCTGTGGCCATTTTTAAAGGTAGAAAACATGACTTTGTCATTAACAACTGCTTTAGACCGAAGGCGTGTATCTTCCAAAACCCGTATGTTGACACCTTACCCCCAGGGTGATGATGTTGGGAGGTGGGGCCTTTGGGAGGTGACTGAGTCATGAGGGCAGAGGGCAGGGAGGATGGAATTAGACATACAAGAGACCTCAGAGAGCCCCCTCGACCCTCTCCTACGTAAGGACACATGAACCAGGAAGCAGGCCCTCACCAGACACAGAATCCTCCGGCTCCCGGATCTTGGACTTTCAGCCTCTGTGTCTGTGAGCAATCAGGATTGGTCACAGCCCCAGAGGCACACAGTGCCTGGCTTCTGTTATAGCAGCTGGATGGTAAGACAACAGCTCTGAACCGGTGAAGAATTCAGAAGGACCATCCGGTAAGGATTTCAAAGGACGGTATGTAAAAATATGCTACTTGAAAGCCGTGGCTTCTCTTGCTTAGGCAGAACTCAAGTTGTTCTTTAGCGCTGCTCTTGGCTCTTCACACATGCATCTAACTTTCTGGCTGCTCTGATCCAAAGCAGCAAGAAAGGTATTACCCTGAAAAATACCTTTTTTCTGATTATTTTTTTTGTCATAGGTAAGAGAATGGCCTCTTACTCATTCTTATTTGCATTATCCCTACGGAAAACTAAACACAGCAAAATGGCATCAAAATGCTATCTCCCTACTTGATGGCCTTCACCTTTGCTGTGGGAAGTCGCTATAGCTGGAATGTCACTTCCGTATATGTTTGTCCTCGGGTTGCTGGTGTATCTCCAAGAGCGTGCCAGTGAGCGTGTTCAAGTGCCTGCCTTGGAGAGGCCAGGTCACACATATTGTGGCTTTCTCTCACGGCGCCATATGTGTGGTGTCTCGAGTGGCAGAAGGGCTAGCCTCCATGTGCACACCTGCTGGGGTCAGCAGAACGCACCAGGGAGCCCAGGAGCCCAGCATGGCCCCATAGGGCACAATACCCCCCCCCTGCCGCCTTGAGGCAGTCCTTTCCACTGATTATATTAGTCTTCACCTCGCTGGGGAGAAGCGGGGAGAATATTGATAAGAAATCTAAGGGACCATCAACCCAGAAGATGGTCTGCACCTCATCCAGCCTCTGGGGGCCTGATTCTCTGGTGCTTTGAGAAATTGGCCCCAGATTCTACCTCCCATCTGCAGTAAGTACTCGGAACAAACCAGAACTTAAGTATATTTCTTTGCGCTCTCTTGCAAAATATAAGCACCTTGCAGAATGCACTTGGTAGATCGAGACTGGGAGTGAGTTCTATCTGCGATGTCTTCCTGTTAAAAAAACACAGTGCGGCACAAATATCATCAATGGAGAAAGCTTTTGAAGAGGCGCCGGGCTATTACTTCTTAAACACTCTCTTCCCCAGCATGCGGAATAGGAGATTGCTGAGCCGGCGGTTCCTGGGAAATAATTATCATTCTTTGCCAGCACCTACAAGCGAAGGGAGATAATTTTTAAGAAGAAGACGCCCCATTCCACAAGATTTTGCTGATTAATTTTCCCGCTGCTTTCATTCAGGCTGCTTGCTCGATCCGGAAATGGGTTTCTAGTTAGAAGCGAAGCGCAAAGTGTGACAGTCACAGAGCACACGTTCTCAGGCAGCGTTTGCAACAGACGCTCGCTCTTAGACATTCCCTGCCCCTCAGCTCCTTAAATGGGAGGATACTTGGCGCTTCACCCTGCCCCCCGCTCTGTAATGGTGGATGGGAAAGCACCCCGGGAAACGTCCCCGCCCCGATTGCAGAATAAGTGTTTTGTATCCTGCTGTTGACTCACAGCGTGCTCACTGCTTACAGTTAACTGCATGGAAACAGGCCAGCATTCACCACGGAGGCTTATAAAAATCATTCATCCTCAGCAACGTTACTTAAAAATAATCTGGGGCGCCTGGGCGGCTCACTTGGTTAAGCGTCCGACTTCAGCTCAGGTCCTGATCCCACCGTTCGTGGGTTCGAGCCCTGCGTCGGGCTCTGTGCTGACAGCTCGAGCCTGGAGCCTGCTTCGGACTCTGTGTCTCCCTCTCTCTCTGCTCCTCCCGCACTCACTCTCTGTCTCTCTCTGTCAAAATAAATAAAATAAAAATAAACATTAAAAATTTCGACAACAGCTAAATGTAGGTGGAGAGCTAAAAGAAAGAACAGATGAATGAATGAATGAGTGAGTGAATGAAGCGGGTAGCGAAGCACACATACGTGTCACACCCACGGATTTAACCACGTGTGTACAGGTGGGTACGCACGTGCATACAGGGTGGGCACGTCTGTGTGTGTGTTTTTCCAGTTCCATTTCTGACTTTTCTAGTAACAAACCGCCGCCCAGCAGAGCCACGCTAAACCCCTTATAAATACTTATGGTGACGCTTGCTCCCCCAAAGCAACCCCTTTTGCCACGTGACGGAACACTCAGGGAACTGAGAAGCGGGTCCCTGGCTGCCTTTTCGGGCTGACGCGGCAGCAGGCCGTGGCACCTGTCAGCGGACAGGCTGAGGTGGCCGTGCCCGCGCCCGCCTCCGGCGGTGGGTGCGGGCCCTGCGTGCGGCAAGGCCGGCTCTCGGCGTTCGCTGGGGCACCGCGCTGCAGAAGCTGGAGGGACAGGAGCGTTTCCAGTTCCTTCGTGTGCGTCACACGAAGTCCCACCTGGACAACGTGAACCAGAACAGCGCTCGGGAGGAGGAAGGCCGGTGGGGACTTTGTACTTTTCTGCTCATTTTTCTGTGAACTATAAACTGCTCTCCAAAACACAATCTTTAAACAAACAAAAAAACAGTCTGCATCTGGAAAGAATGGCCCTTGCGAACAGCAGAATTAAAACCACGAGCAGTTCCGCCTCCAAAAAGCCTAGTTACTGCCTTTGTTTTACCAACCTGCCATCTGCCAGGAAGGGGATCGGGCTTCCCTTGATTCCCACCGGTGACCCGAAGCCAGCCTGGGGTCCACCGGGGCCGGAACCACACCAAGTGACACCCAGGGACCCTTGCTGTGGTGCTTCTGCTCCCGGCACTTAGAGAACACGTGAAGGCACCCTCAGCCCTTTCGTAAAAATTGGAAAAACAAACAAACTGAAACTGGGAGCTGCTTCCAAGGATTCAGCAAATACCAAGAGCTCATGAGCACCGTGTCCTCCGCTACGACTCAGCAGCTGAGGCAAGAGACACTGCTCTGGTCTCTGTCCAGAGGCACAAAAATCCCTAGAGTGCTTCCAGAAACAGAAGGACAGGTCACTGTAGGAAAGCAACCTCCACTGACATCATTTCCTGAGTTGCTCAGGTAGACACGGAATTCTTAGGAAAGACCATGAGAGAGTATTGGGGGCTTTACACTGGAGGGTAACACAGTCCCCCGCTCCCTCTACACCCGCTGCCCCCAGCCATGTGCCGGTCCTGCCTCCAGCCTCCATCCTGCCCTGCACTTCCTCCCTGCTCACCGCACACCCCGTCCACACATGCTCACCACTCACCCCTACACCTGATGTCCACACACCCTCACCACCACCCACCCACCCCTACACCCCATCCATGCACCCAATTTTTTCGTATATTGAAGCCTCAGTTTTCTCACCTAAAAACACACAAAAAAACAATAGTGCAGTGTCCCTTTGGAAGACTGCTGTGAAGCACTCGGGTAGATGTGTGGGTGTCTACAGAGGTGGCTCCCCTTCACCGTGTGTGAACAGTCCCCCTCCTACCCTACGGAGGTCTCCTTTTCTCCCTTTGAATCTGGCTCTCCCGTGACCTGATTGACCAATGAGACTCAGTAGAAGCGACCCTGTGACATTTTCAGCAAGCTCCCAAGATATCCAGATTTGTTGCAATGGATGGAAGCTGGTCAACCAGAAATACTGAACACGCGGATGGTCGACCAGAAATAGCGACACACAGAGGGCGCTGACAGAGCCAGCTGGGACCCCAGCATGGGAAGGAGTCCTTCTCAGACCTTCCATCCCAGCCACCATCTGAACACAGTCTTGTGAGTGACGCCACAAGGCCAGCAGAAAGACCACGTGTACCCACACGCTGGTGGGAATGGACACATTTGTCCAAAGTCCTTATGTTTGTGTGTGTGATCACGCATCTATAAACGTTTGCCTGGTGGCTGAGCAGATGTCCAGTGAACACGGGTGTCACTCACATCCCATGCCCTCCCACCCTCAGGACGCACGACACCACACTCACCAGGAAGGCAGGAGATGTGTCGGTGTGTCTTGTTTTCCCCATTCTGTCCCCACCCTCAGCACTGCACACAGCATCACAAGATGTTTGGAGAAGAGCAACTGAGCCTTAAAATATGTTTAAGCCTTCAGACGGCCTTCGGTCTACCAAAGACGGGTGGTTATGGCGTCAGAGCGGACTTGTGTGAACAACGCTAAGTATCAGCAGTCCGCTAGTTACATTGTAAATGCAGTGTAAGAGTTTATGCATTGCTGACACAAATGTTTTTATCTGGACGGATTGAAAGCTATTCTAAAGCAAAGTCGTGGTTGAATCTCTACCTCTGTGGTGTCAAACAGACTTTCTATATAGTTTTGTCCCCCGTGTGCTAGCTTGTGTTTGCTCCTGCATTACTTCGAAGCTTTTAGATTTCCCCCCTAAATTCTCCCATGCTTATGGAGGATCAGCTCCTTGAGAACAAGGGCATGCATCAGAATTTCCTGACACCCATCAATCATGGTACTTAGCAGAGTCCTGGGCATAAAGGAGGTGCTCAGTAAATGTGGTAAGAGCCAGGGAACTCTTAAGAAATATTCGCGGATGATCCCAAGTTAGCGCAGATGATTTCAAAACGAAGATCTGTAAGGTTTGCTCTAGGTTCATGAAAAAAAAAAACTATTTTTGAAAAGAAAGGGAGCAGATTAGCTAATTTTATTTAAAACTAGAATTTAAAAAATTCTTTTTAAATTTAAATTCAATTTTAATTAAAAAATAGAAGGCAAGCGTGTGTGTGTGGGTGTGGGTGGGTGTGTATTTGCCTCTCTGGTGGTAATATTTATGCACATTTATGGTCTTATGCTGGAGTTGGATAGTTTCGTATTGCTTTCGGGAAAGGACAGCAACGACACTGAAATGTTTGGTGTCAGAATGTTCCCCCTTTATTTACTGCAGGCTGAGCCAACAATCCTTATTATTCCCCATAAACAACAGCAACAACAACAAAAGCACCCCATAAAAATTAAATTGTGAAACCTGAATTATTTATGTGATTTCATTTGTTGGATGCATTTTGCGCCACTGAGCCTAGCTTCTTTCTAATGTCATAAGACCATTAGGAACTGTAATAATCTTCAGGGGATGTGAGATTTATCAACCCTTGCAGAATGGGATGAGAGCCAAGGAAGGAGATTAAGGATACTGGTGAAATTAATCAACCTTTTCTCAGTGTCCCGGCCAAGAGAATGCAGTCGGTTATTATTCAAGCATTTTACACAGTAGGAACCCAATTTGACCACTTCCATATGTTGAATGCGGAATTATGTTAGTCTTTTCCAAAAACAATCCCATAAAAATGTCGATACTTGAGTGGACTAATAGCTTTATTCACTAAAAAGGGAGTTTACGTTCAGAAAGTGAGCGAGAGTTGATAGTCACTGGCTCACCGGGAGACGATACATTTTAATCCTGCTACAGAAGCCAGGCTGGCGGATCTACACACCAAGAAGACATGGAGAGACGCGGGTACCGAGATGCTCATACATCACTGTTTTCTTGACCGTAAAAGGAGCTGGCATGTGTTCCCTTGTGAAATCGGAACAGGCTGCAGTCAGTGGCCTCGAAATATGAGCTTTCCCTTCTCACTTGAGGCAATGTTGAAGCTTTCTGGAATAGATAGAGGCCATCACTCCAGTCCTAACACAAAATGAAAGCATCATTGTGGGAGCAATTTCGAAAACGTATGAACTTCATAAAATGTTCCATTTTCCACATTGTGAGTTTGGCTGCACAGTTAGATCATCAGAGATCTGGAAAACTACCTTATGAAGGCCCCAGCCCTTTCTTTTCCTATGTGTACGATGCTAATAGAGGATAAGGCATTTGCCATATAGCGTATTTATCAATGAGACCGGAAATAAATACGTCACCTTATATCCCATGCAAAACATGGCACTTTACATGCCAGGCAAAACCCAAGAATGAGGTAGCCAACAATTTCATAGATATTTCTCAGTGAAGTCGTTATGTGTTTATCACCAAAACCATTATCTCCAATTTCCACGTAACGAGGCTTAAAAAGACTCTTCATTAGGTCCACAGTAAAAGTGACTGCCTCATAGATGAGTAAAAAGAAAGCTTGGAATATAAATTTTCTGGTTACTATTTTTTTTGCAAAATGAACCACCAGCTCCAATTCACTCCAAAAAGAGAGAGAGAGAGAGAAACATAAATGTCAGAAACAAACTGACACCATAATCTATTGTGAGCATGCCGATGGTGAGCTTTCCAGCCCTTTCTTCAAATACCTCAATAAAGCAAACATGGGTGGCTTTCAAGAAAAAAACAGACTTATTTTTGAAAGACTCTGACTTTGGGGTCGTCAAAAACACTGAGAACCTTCCATTTTTCTCCCCAAAAGAGTTGAGAAACTCCTAATGGTTCCTAATGGAGAACGTAGCACATAACCACGTCTTGATTGGTCAGGCCAATGGCTCGCACACGGTGTTGGAAGAACAGAGTACACGCTGCACAAGTGAAAAGCCACGAAAAGTGCTTGCTGTATCCACAGTTCCTTACGGTTTGTGGCCGAGTCCCACTCCCTGGTAGGGCTATGCCATTTTCTGATTAACCATCAATCTCCTGAAGAACATTTTGGTTATTTCCAGTTTTTGGCTATTACAATTCAAGCTGCTTTAAACAACTACCTACCCTCATTAGTGCTAACATAAGTTTTCATTTTTCTGGAATAAATGCTGGTTTATACAGTGAGCGTATAGTTTTTCAAGAAACCACCACACTGTTTTCCAGAGTTGACCGTACCATTTTATATTTCCACCAGCAAGGTATGAGAGAGGCAGATTCTCCATGTCCCTGCCAGCATTTGGTGTCAATGCTATTTTTTATTTTAGCTGGTCTAGCAGGTGTGTAATAATAATTCATATGGCTTTTAAACTTGAATTTCCCTAAGAGCGAGTGATGCTGAATGAACACCGTTCCATTTGCTTTTTGACCATCAAGAATCCTTTTCAGGGAAACATCTCTTCATGTCGTTTGCCCATTTTCTAATTGAATTGTTTGTTTTAATGTTAAGTTTAAGAGTTCTTTATATATTCTACATACTAGTCCTTTGTCAGATACGTGGTTTACAAATACTTTCCAGTCTGTAGCTCATCTTCACAGAGTCTCTTAACAGAGTCTTAAAGCTCTTATCAATCAAAGTCCTTTACAGAGCAAATGTTTTTAAACAGACGAAGTCCAGTTTATAATTTTTTTTTCCTTTTCTGGATGGTGTCATTGATGTCCTAAGAACTCTTCACCAAATCCTAAGTTCTGAAGATTTGTTCCTATGTTACTTTCTAAGAATGTTATAGTTTTACATGTTACATGTAAAGCTACAATCTGTTTTTAATCCATTTTTGTATAAGGTATGAGGTTGAGATTCCTTTTTTTCACTTTACCTTATATAGATAATTTGTCCATGATTTCATTTATTTATATCCTTTTTACTCTAAAATGAAAATAAATCAGCTTTCTTCATTTTTGAGAGATGTATAATAACTCCTATAACAATAAATGTAAGGACTAGTGAAAACTGAGTGTCAAGAAACAAATACCTGTGTGGACTTTTGATTATTTTTAACTCTGATGTAATGATTTTGGCTGATACAACTTTAGAAATGCATACCATCGTAGCGAGTTGCTAACAAGGTTTGCATCACCCAGGAGTTAATCTGAACCAACCTTAGCAAGCTAGATGCTTGGTGTGGGTGTGTATAAATCTAGAATCGTGAGATTTTGTATCAGGAAACTACCTTCTGGAACAAAGCAAGGTGTAAGAAGAGATTCTTTCAAAGTAGAGGAAATCAGTGTATCATCCGGGAAGTAGTTGAGAATAATCAGAAAACCAAGCATGGGAGGTCGGTATGGGCATGGCGATTTTCTTTCTAAGGGAGGGGGACTGAGAGGTACCGCCAGCATCGCCGCCTCTGAAAACGAAGTCTTTTATCTTCCCTGGATCCCAGCCATCATCTCAATATCTTTCAGAGCCTCCTTTTGGAATTGCTCTCATTCATGTAAGAAACTACCAGTAATTATTTCTTTACAGTCACGCACACACACACGGTTATCGGCAATGTTGACACACTAGTTGGACGTGCCGTATTTACCCTAATTGACGGAATCTGAGTTTTGGCAGTTTGCAGGATACCAGCTCCACTTTCATATGACACATTGCAAGGGTTAAACTTTTTTAATGTTTATTTATTTTTGAGAGACAGAGAGAGAGAGACAAAGCACGAGTGGGGGAGGGGCAGAGAGCGAGGGAGACATAGAATCCGAAGCAGGCTCCAGGCTCTGAGCCATGAGCACAGAGCCCAATGCAGAACTTGAACCCACAAACAGAGAGATAGTGGCCTGAGCTGAAGTCGGACACCCAACTGACTGAGCCACCCAGGTGCCCCTTGGGTTAAAAAAAAATTTTTTTATGTTCTCTTCTTTTTTTTATTTTCTAATAATTTATTATCAAATTGGTTTCCAGACAACACCCAGTGCTCATCCCAACAAGTGCCCTCCTCTGTGCCCGTCACCCACTGTCCCCCCCTCACACCCCCCTCTCCTCTCAGTTTGTTCTTAGTCTTTGAGAGGCTCTTATGTTATGTCTTCTTCCCTCTCTGTGGCTTTTTTTTTTTTAAGATTGTGCCTAGAAAAAAGAAGGAAGGAAGGAAGGAAGGAAGGAAGGAAGGAAGAAGGAAGGAAGGAAGGGTGAGAAGGGGAAAGAAAGAAAGAAAGAAAGAAAGAAAGAAAGAAAGAAAGAAAGAAAGAAAGAAAGAAAGAAAGAAAGAAAGAGAAGGAAAGAAAGAAGGAAAGAAAGAAAGAAAGAAAGGGAAAGAAAGGAAGGAAGGAAGGAAGGAAGGAAGGAAGGAAGAAAGGAAGGAAGGGAAGGAGGGAGGGAGGGAAGGAGAAAATAAAGCAGAAAGGAACAACAAAAATATATAGGTTGTCTCACTTCAGAAGTATGCACCCTTCCAAAGGGATTTTCTCAAAGGCAATCACTTTTTAGTGTACAAGTTTGAGTATGTTCTTTTAAAATCCAGAAACACTCGGGGAGGCAACATGGCGGAGGAGTAGGGGGCTCCAGTATTTCGCTTGCCCTTTAAAGGGGGACGACTGAAACCATTGTCTCTCTCTCAACCCCAAAAATCGGGGGGAAAAGGTGCTAGAGCTGACAAGAAACTAAGGCGAACACAGACACGGCCCAACTGAACTTTTTCCTTTCCAGGGCAACTTCAAGAAACAACCCATAACACATCCAGCCAAAATGACGAGACGGAAGAATTCTCCTCAAAAGAGTCTACAAGAAGCAGTGACAGCTCAAGAATTAATGAAAAGAGATATAAGCAACATAACAGAACTTGAATATAGAATGTTAATCATAAAACTAATTGCTGGCCTTGAAAAAAGCTTAGATGAATGCAAGGGGTCCTACGAGGCAAAGTTCAAAGACCTTAAAAACGGTCAGGAAGAATTAAAGAAGACATTGGAAGAAATACAGGGGAAACTGGAAGCAACCACAGCACGGATTGAAGAGGTAGAGGAAAGAGTTAGTGCATTAGAAGACAAAATCATTGAAAAAGAGGAAGCAGATAAAAAGAGAGAGAAGCTGATCCAGGAACAGGAAAGGAGAATTCGAGAGCTGAGCGATGCAGTCAAAAGAAACAATATCCGTATCATAGGAGTTCCAGAGGAAGAAGAGAGAGAGAAAGGAGTCGAAGGGGTTCTGGAACAAATCATTGCTGAGAACTTCCTCAACATGAGAAAGGAAACGGGCATGGAAATCCAAGAGGCACAGAGAACTCCCCTCAGACGTAACTTGAATAGACCTTCTGCACGGCACATCATAGTGAAGCTGGCAAAATACAAAGATAGGGAGAGAATCCTGAAAGCAGCTAGGGACAAAAGAACCCTAACATACAAAGGGAGACCTATAAGGGTAGTAGCAGACTTATCTATGGAAACTTGGCAAGCCAGAAAGGAATGGCAGGACATCTTCAATGTGATGAGCAAGAAGGACATGCAACCAAGAATTCTGTATCCGGCTAGCCTGTCATTCAGAATAGAAGGAGAGATCAAGGTTTTTCCCAACAAACAAAAACTGAAAGAATTTATCACAAATAAGCCAGCACTGCAAGAGATCCTGAGGGGCATTCTATGAAAACAAGGAGGCAAAGAATACAAACTACCAGACACAGCCTTACAAACATGAAACTTACAGATAATACAGTGACTGTAAGCCCATATTTTTCAATATTAACACTGAATGTAAATGGACTAAATGCGCCAATCAAAAGACACAGGATAACAGAATGGATTAAAAGACAAGACCCATCTATTTGCTGTCTTCAAGAAACTCATCTTAAACCTGAAGACACCTTCAGATTGAAAGTGAGGGGATGGAGAACTATCTACCATGCTACTGGAAGTCAGAAGAAAGCCGGAGTAGCCACACTTATATCAGACAAATTAGACTTTAAAATGAACGATGTAATAAGAGATGAGGAAGGACATTATATAATAGTCTCAGGGACCATCCAGCAGGAAGAGCTAACAATTGTAAATATCTACGCACCGAATTCAGGGGCACCCAAATTTGTAAAACAACTAATTACAAACATTAGCAACCTCATCGATAAAAATGTCCTAATAGTAGGGGATCTCAACACTCCACTCTCAGCATTGGATAGATCAACAAAACAGAAAATCTCCGCAGAAACAATAGCCCTGAATGACACATTAGGACAGATGGGCCTCACAGACATCTTTAGGGTCCTTCATCCAGAAGCAAAGGAATTTACATTCTTCTCATCTGCACACGGTACATTTTCCAAGATAGACCACATTCTGGGGCACAGGGAAGCTCTGAATAAATATAAAAGAATTGAGATCATACCGTGTACAGTGTCAGACCACAATGCTTTGAAACTTGAAATCAACCACAGGAGAAAGCCTGGAAAATATCCAAGAACATGGCGGCTAAGAAATAACCTACTAAAAGATGACTGGGTCAACCAAGCCATCAGAGAAGAAATTAAAAAATACATGGAAACAAATGAAAATGAAAATACAACAATCCAAACGCTCTGGGATGCAGCAAAGGCAGTCCTGAGAGGGAAATATATTGCAATCCAGGCCCATCTCAAGAAACAAGAAAAATCAATAACACAAATTCTAACAGCACGCCTAAAGGAACTAGAAGCAGATCAACTAAAACAACCCAAGCCCAGCAGAAAGAGAGAAATAACAAAGATCAGAGCTCAAATTAACCATATGGAGACAGAAAAGGTAGTGGAACAGATCAATGAAACCAAAAGCTGGTTCTTTGAAAAAATAAACAAAATAGACAAACCTCTAGCCAGGCTTCTCAAAAAGAAAAGAGAGAGAACTCAAATAAATAAAATCGTGAATGAAAAGGGAGAAATTACAACCAATCCCTCAGAGATACAAGCAATCATCAGAGAATACTATGAAAAATTATATGCCACCAAACTTGGCAATCTGGAAGAAATGGACAGCTTCCTAAATAGCCACACGCTACCAAAACTCAAACGGGAAGAAATAGAAAATTTGAACAGACCCATAACTAGTGAAGAAATAGAATCCGTTATTAAAAACCTCCCAGCAAATAAAAGCCCTGGACCAGATGGCTTTCCTGCGGAATTTTACCAGACATTTAAAACAGAGTTAATTCCAATCCTCCTCAAGCTGTTCCAAAAAATTGAAACGGAAGGAAAACTCCCGGACTCATTCTATGAAGCCAGCATCACTTTGATTCCCAAACCAGATAGAGACCCAGCAAAGAAAGAAAATTACAGGCCAATATCCCTGATGAATATGGATGCAAAAATTCTCAACAAGATACTAGCAAATCGAATCCAACAGCATATAAAGAGAATTATCCACCATGATCAAGTAGGATTCATCCCTGGGTTGCAGGGCTGGTTCAATATTCGCAAATCAATCAACGTGATACATCACATCAACAAAAGAAAAGATAAGAACCATATGATCCTGTCAATAGATGCAGAAAAAGCATTTGACAAAATACAGCATCCTTTCTTAATAAAAACTCTCGAGAAGTCGGGATAGAAGGAACATACTTAAACATCATAAAAGCCATATATGAAAAACCCACAGCTAATATCATCCTCAATGGGGAAAAATTGAAAGCCTTCCCCCTGAGATCAGGAACACGACAGGGGTGTCCACTCTCGCCACTGCTATTTAACATAGTGCTGGAAGTCTTAGCATCAGCAATCAGACAACAAAACAAAATAAAAGGCATCAAGATTGGCAAGGAGGAAGTCAAACTTTCACTTTTTGCAGATGACATGATACTTTACATGGAAAACCCGACAGAATCCACCAAAAGCCTACTAGAACTGATTCATGATTTCAGCAAAGTTGCAGGATACAAAATCAATGTACAGAAATCGGTGGCATTTCTATACACCAACAATGAAGCAGCAGAAAGAGAAATAAAGAAGCTCATCCCTTTCACAATTGCACCAAAAACCATAAAATACCTAGGAATAAACCTAACCAAAGATGTGAAAGACCTCTACACTGAAAACTATAAAAAACTTATGAAGGAAATTGAGGAAGACACAAGGAAATGGAAAATCATCCCATGCTCATGGATTGGAAGAATAAATATCGTCAAAATGGCAATACTACCCAAAGCAATCTACACATTCAATGCAATCCCAATCAAAATTGCACCAGCATTCTTCTCAAAGCTAGAGCAAACAATCCTAAAATTTGTATGGAACCACAAAAGACCTCGAATAGCCAAAATAATACTGAAGAATAAAACCAAGGCGGGAGGCATCACAATCCCAGACTTTAACCTCTACTACAAAGCGGTGGTCATCAAGACTGTATGGTATTGGCACAAAAACAGACGCATAGACCAATGGAATAGAATAGAAAACTCAGAAATGGACCCGCAAGTATATGGCCAACTAATCTTTGACAAAGCGGGAAAATGTATCCAATGGAAAAAAGACAGCCTTTTTAACAAATGGTGCTGGGAGAATTGGACAGCAACATGCAAAAGAATGAAACTAGACCACTTTCTTACACCACTCACAAAAATAAATTCTAAATGGATAAAAGATTTGAATGTGAGGCAGGAAACCGTCAAAATCCTAGAGGAGAAAACAGGAAAAAGCCTCTTTGACCTAAGACGCACCAATTTCTTACTCGACACGTCTCCAAAGGCAAGAGAATTAAAAGCAAAGATGAACTATTGGGACCTCATCAAGATAAAAAGCTTCTGCACGGCAAAAGAAACAACCAACAAAACGAATAGGCAACCAACGGAATGGGAAAAGATCATCGCAAATGACATATCGGATAAAGGACTAATATCTAAAATTTATAAAGAACTTACCAAACTCCAAACCCGAAAAACAAACAACCCAGTGAAGAAATGGGCGGAAGATATGAATAGACACTTCTCCAAAGGAGACATTCAGATGGCCAACAGACACATGAAACGATGCTCAATGTCACTCAGCATCAGGGAAATACAAATCAAAACTACACTGCGATACCACCTCACACCAGTCAGAGTGGCTAAAATGAACAAATCAGGAAACTATAGATGCTGGCGAGGATGTGGAGAAGTAGGCACCCTCCTACACTGTTGGTGGGAATGCAAACTGGTGCAGCCACTCTGGAAAACGGTGTGGAGGTTCCTCAAAAAAATGAAAATAGAGCTACCCTATGACCCAGCAATAGCCCTGCTAGGAATCTACCCAAGAGACACAGGAATGCTGATGCATAGGAGCACGTGTACCCCAATGTTCATAGCAGCACTTTCGACAATAGCCAAATCATGGAAAGAGACCAAGTGCCCATCAACTGACGAATGGATAAAGAAGTTATGGTACTTATATACAATGGACTACTACGTGGCAATGAGAAAAAATGAAATCTGGCCATGTGTAGCAACATGGATGGAACTGGAGGGTATTATGTTAAGTGAAATAAGTCAGTCAGAAAAAGACAGATACCATATGTTTCCACGAATAGGTGGACTTTGTGAAACTAAGCAAAAACCAGGGGGAGGGGAAGAGGGGAAAGAAAAAAAAGACACAGAGAGGGAGGGAGATAAAACATAAGAGACTCTCAAAGACTAAGAAAAAACTGAGGGTAAGGGGGATGAGGGAGGGGGGAGAGGGGGTGATGGGCATTAAAAAGGGCACATGTTGGGATGAACACTGGGTGTTATATGTAAACCAATTTGAAAATAAACTATTATAACAAAAAAAAAAAAAAAATCCAGAAACATTGCTTTTATTTTTTTTTTTGAAAAATGGTAATATTTAATTAAACATACTTGAGAAAATTTTCCTGACTAATCTTTCTTTTGAAAAAATGTGTTCTTGGGCCGCCTGGGTGGCTCAGTCAGTTAAGCGTCCGACTTTGGCTCAGGTCACAATCTCACAGTCTGGGAGTTCGAGCCCTGAGTCAGACTCTGTGCTGACAGCTCAGAGCCTGGAGCCTGCCTTGGATTCTGTGTCTCCCTCTCTCTGCCCCTCCCTTGCTCCTGCTCCGTCTCTCCCTCTCAAAAATAAATAAACATTAAAAAAAATTTTTTAATGTGTTCTTTCCAGGTTTCAGTCCAGCTAGAGACCCCCCCACCTTCCCATATTATTTTTGGAGCTTCATCTGTTTTCCTTGGCCAGGAGAAGAACATTGTGGTTCAGTGAAAATACACGGGCCAGACTTCTATATAAAACAAGTGGATAACACACACATTTATTTTGGCCCTTTCTTGAACTCCCACTGTAAAATATGGAAAAAGATGTTTTGAAAGATATAAACTCACAATAATTTTTTTTTAAATAGCATAGGAAAGAAAAGCAGCTACGTTTTTGGAAGCTATGCAGAGGGAGTTCCGTTTCCAGAAATAAGGCACCCTGGGTTATTCAGATCATCTTCCCCTTTGAAAGTAATAAAAGGATGATTGAACTTCTAAAGCAGCTCATTTTAAAGTTATTGGCCAGCTGACAGGGTAATAAGCGATTGTCAGGACGGACGACACGCCGGGGACCCAGAGAGTTTAGCCAACGCAGAACAGCTTTTGTCCTGTGGGCACCAGCCAGACCAGGAAAACACGAACTGAAATTTCATGGGTTCTTAAGGTTTGGCGACACACAAGCGGGGGCTTCACCAGGAAGTCGCGCCCCACGAAAGCTGGGGTCAGAAAGCCCACGTTCTCGGTTGAATCTCAAGCGAAACCGATGTAAACCCCATCCTGAAACACACAGTCCACTCATGCCCTCGGAGCAAAAGGGAGTGCCTGGATCCCAAAAAGGGCAGGTAGAAAACACAACGAAACAAAGGCGAAGCCACAAACCTGCCATAAAAGCAAGCTTATCGTGAAACGTCACAGTCTGGCCCCTCTCGATCAGGGACGGGTCAGAGTGAGGCTCTCTGTCCGCAGCAGCATTGGGCGAAGGTACCGATAGAGGCGTCAGGGAGACAGACGGACGCACGGATGGGGAGGGAAAGTACAGAGGCCGTGCCTCTCCGACGGCAGGGTTGTGCACGTGGAAAAAATGCAATACTGGAGTTAACAAGAGAATCGGGCTTTGCGTCTCCAACGGCAGAAGGCAGGATGGGCCGCAGAGGGTGAGCCGAGGGGGTGCGGCCGGGGCCTCGGCGAGGGTATTTGGATGGAGTTCCCAGCTTGATGGAAATGAGCAGAATTTGCGGAAGGGGGTAGCGTTATGGGACTTATGTCTTTAAAAAGTGAACTCACTTTCTTCGCTCCAGGAAGGCGAAAAGGAAGCCGGGAGGAAGTGAGGAGCTGTCAGAAGTGAGGGGCTAGGGGCCAAGGTCAGGGGCACCCGCGGGTTCAGCTACGGGGTCACAGGGACCATAAGGCCTGATTAGATGTTGCGTCTCAGGGGCAGACACATCAAGAATGACTTTTAGGGTGGTGTCTTTAATAAAAAGTAGATAATAATACTATTTACAGGAATGAGAAGGACTGGAATGAAGACTCGTGAGGTAGCAATACCACCATGACTGTTTGAGACGCTCGTCACAAGCAGGAGGGTTCTTGAGTAAGTGGATGTCTGAGTGGGTCTCTAAACCGGGGGCGTATCTCTGGGATTTCCCCGTGGGGAGCCGGTAGTTAAAGTTGAGGCTTTAGATAAGACCTTTCTCTGGGGCAGCGCATGGAACAGAAGCAGGGAAGAAGGAAGGGAGCGTGCACGGGCCAACAGCCGGTGCTCGGGGAGGACAGGGCAGCCGCGGGGCAGGAAAAGCCAAGGCAAAAACACACTCGGTGACCCGGTTTGGGTGCCGCTGCCAGGGCGGGCCGGCGGGTGACTGGGAGCCCCCTGACCGGGACAGGTAGTTTCTGGAAAGATCCAAGAACAGCTGCCTGCTTTCAGTGAGCTGGGGGAAAGGGGGACGAGGGGACGAGGGGGCGAAGGTACCGATAGAGGAGTCAGGGAGACAGACGGACGCACGGATGGGGAGGGAAAGTACAGAGGCCCCCTCTGTCACAGAAATAACATTTTGTGAGAACGGAGGCAAGTGTTGGAGGGAGGGCCCCTCTCTGGGTGGTAGGAGATGTCCCTGCATCAAGTGAGCCCCTGGAGAAAGCAGGGACACAGGTGGCCGTGGCTCAGGCTTGGAGAAAGCAGGGAGGGCAAGGGTCCATGCCGGGCAGTGGAGGACAGATGCAGAGGACAGGAGCGAGCCCAGACGTGGCCGGGGAGGATCCTGCCCTGCTGCAGGGATGAGGAGGCAGGGTAGCCAGTGGACAGTGGGTCCCACCCTGCTCGGCCCCTCTGGCCTCAGATTCCGTGGTCGCTCCAGAGTGGCTGTCCTCATGGCCCACGACCAACATCCTCATGGCTGTCATCAGCCCCTCTTCCATCAGCGTCCCAGAAGCAGGCAGACAGCAGATTCTCTCTTCCTCCACCTTTTTGTTCGATTCGGGCCCTCGGGGGATGGGACGAGGCCCCACACTGGGCCGGGCAATCCCCTTCACACGTTTACACATTCCGCTGGTCCCCGTGCCAGGCCGGACCCGGGAACCCCCTCCGTGACACACCCCAAATCATGCCGGACCAGCCATCTGGGCATCCGGTGACCCCAACAAGTTGGCCATGAAGTTATGCAGCACAACATGCTTCCAAGCCATGGGAGTGCGTTCTGGCAGGTGCAACATACCCAGAAGTGACCCCAGGACCTCTGCCTGGCCCGTCAGACACCACCAACAGCAGCGTGGGCTTCCACCTGCCGGCCAGATGGTGAGCACCGAGGCCTCTGGGCAGGTCCATGTCTGAATGGAGGATTCAGGAAAGTCAAGGCCTTCCCAGGGTCGGGGGAGACTGCTCCCATCCCTCCAGGGCCTGAACAGACTGAAAAAACTGAGAAAGGAGAACCCGCCCTGTTTTTCCTGCGTCACTGCTGGGCCAGGACAGCTCCTGTCTTCTTCCCTGAGCCTGGACGGGGGCTCACACCGTCGGCTCCCCGTTCTCAGGCCTTCGGACTCGGACCGAGTTCTGCACCTGCTTTCCCGGGTCACCAGCTTGCAGACGGCCGACGGTGGGAGCTCTCCGCCTCCGTGATCACATAGTAAATCTCTCGTAGGTAGAATCTACAGATACAATCTACATGCATGCATGTGTACGTGTCTACGTGTTGTATTATACAGACACAGCCGGCATCGGTTCGTATCTTCCTGGTCCCCTTTCTCTGTAGACCCATCGGCTCCCTCTCTGCCTGCCTCCCAGGTCGGGGAAAGATGACAGCGACCTGACAGCGGCTTCCCACACTGGTCCCACCGTGGGCTCACGCGGTGGCCGGTGGCAGCTCTATTTGGATTTCAGTTCCTTCATCTGAATTAGGACTACGATGCCCTAAACTATGCTCGCTGCTTGTCGTCCAACCACACACGAGGAGAGCAAATAGAAAGAGGATGGGCCCCACGCACGGAGGGGATGTTACACGCCCTGGGTTTACGCCGGAATGGTGTTGTGTTCAGAGATTCAGAGCAAGCGAAGCCATGTCACAGATTTTAGCTGTCAGTGCATCACCCATACAATGTCTTCACGCTGTGCAACTCGGTCCAAAGTCCCTCTGGAAAGCTAAATGTTTTCGCTGAAGAGTTAATGCGGACTCATTCTCCTACATTTATTGAATAAAAGGCTGATGCCAAAGAGAACTGAGCTGATAAATTCTTCAAAACAAGAGGATGGAAGGTGCACGCGCGTGCATTCCTTTGTGTGCTTATCGGCGAGAGACTTGCATCTTCTTTATTTAAAAACAGATTCCTCTGTTGTCCGCGAAGGGAGGGCGATAACACGCATATGCACTGCAAACACCCCCGGGGTAAGATCGGGGGAGCTCGCGGGGGCGCCATGAGACCGGCCAAACTTTGTTTGGGCTGCAGGGCCCTCACAGAGGAGATTTAAATCAGCGAAGTGCCAAAGAACCTCACACACTGTGATCGCCCCCCAAGGCCGACTTGAAGCAGAAGACCCTATAGGAGCTTTGTATCAAAGAAAAGCTTTTATCAGCTTTCTGCAGCTTCTATTCAACTTGCCTTCATGACTGTAGTCTTCTCTGACACCAGGATTTTTCATGCAGGTGTGAGAGGGAGAGGAGAGGACAGAGGGTCAAAATGCCAATAGAGACGGGGCCTAAGGAATTATTTTATTTTATAACAATTTTAAAAAATTATATTACTTCGGTGAGTTGCGTTTCTCATGCCTATTTTTTAGCGATAATACTCTTCAATGGGAATTTATTACGAGCAAATCTTGTCTTGTATGTCCTCCTCCGATTTCACATGCACATTAAGTTAGGAGGATCCGTTAATAATTCAAAAGACTTTGCTTTCATCCTGTCTCGTCCTGTGGTCTGATACTTAGGATGCTGATCTGAGGAGAATAGAAAGCTCCACACGGAGCAGGCAGCACCCACTGTTCCAACAAGCCTTCCTCGATGATCCCGACATCCACCCTGGGAAGCGAGAACAGGGTGGGTCCCATCAGGATAATCTGTCTGATGGGCTCTGGCCCCTTGATCATTTGTTCGTTCTTGCACAAATGGTCCTTTCCAGCTTCCCAAAGACATTGCAGATGACAGGGTGATTGACTGCCCACAAGGACTGCCGAGTTCTATTCGCCAAATTGTTGGGTCCTTAGCGAAATCCGTGTGAGATGTGACAACAAATGAGTGACACAAGAAATGATCTGACTCATAGTGTAATTCATAGGCCAGGAAGGCTCTGTTGCTGGACTCCTCTATTTTTCCACTGGCTGTGAAATCATTAGCGGTATGGAGTGTCACAGACACTTGAAAGAATGGCTGGAAGAGAGAAATTCACTCCACTCAACCCATTCAAACACTCTGAGATTTTGGTAGATGCTTCTCATTCCTTCCTTGTCCAAGTAGA
This sequence comes from Paguma larvata, assembly GCA_030068075.1. NCBI lineage: Eukaryota > Metazoa > Chordata > Mammalia > Carnivora > Viverridae > Paguma > Paguma larvata. Next base: position 134,453,887 of record CM057828.1, read on the forward strand.
TTATAGAATCTCTCAAAGCAGAATCGGGAGCATTTCATGGCTAGATGGAAATCTTATGGGCTTCCAAGTGAATTTTCTCTTTAGTCAACAAAACCTACATCCTTATTCACTGTGGCCCATGAAGGCTTTGATCCGTAAATCCATCCAGATGGGTATGGGACCCCAGAGACAGGGGGTGGGATCCCAGGCACTGGCGGCATTACACAGCGTGGCCAACCCTCTGCTCCCATGTGGATGAGAGACCCTTCCTTCGTTCCCCGATATCAACTTAATAAATCACATTCTTCCCAACACTAGCTTCCTGGCTCCAAGCTAAGGAAGACTGGCCACGTTCTTTCTTTCCTACATTGTGCTGAGCAATTGAAAGTGAGGAAGCTAAAGGGGAAGAGTTGGAAGCAACCACTGCGGAGAGCCTGTCCCCTCCTCCCCGCCCCCCATCGCCAGCCAGCGGGAATGTCGCCGTTCCTGTAATCACAGAGCATGGGTAGTTAAGAAGACGTGTGGATTTTGCTTTAACCTAATGAAGCTGTGCCATTTTTAAAGGACGTCACACTGCGATCGCCACGGTGGCGTTAGAAGATAATGGCAGACAGTGTTCTGCACGTTATTTTTAGCGTGAAGCATAACGTAAATTCTCGAGTTCGGCCGCGTGACCCTCATGCCTCCCGAGGGCCTCATTAAGATGAGATGTTTCTCTCTAGAGGTTAACTCAGTAAGCAGTGTTTAAACTTTTTAATCAGGCTACCCTGAGTTGCCATACAAGGAACGATTTTGAAAACAAATCCTCTGTCAGACTGCGGCTGGCACTGTGACAGTAAAATCCCAGTGACTTAAAATGTAGGGAGAAAACGATCTTTGAATGAAGGATGTTTAGAATTTTCAGTGCTCTAATTAAGAAATAAGAAGGAATGTTTCCAGCTAGAAGGTAACCGTCGCATCGAATTACGCTCTTTTGAAGAAGCCACTATCCGCGTAATGGCATTCTACCGCATAATGAAGTTGTGAATATTAATCCTGATTTTGAATACAGGATGGGTATTAACTGCTTCAGATAGAAAAAGCTGGGATTCTGAGGATAAGCCCACTTTTATGAAATTAGTCAAAACTGTTTTTATAACAGGCAGACAAGCAAACCCGAAATAAAACAGTGCCCCTTTCCCCACGCTACTGACATTTCAATACCCTACGCGGTTTTTCGTTGCTGAAAGCATCCCTGGAGTGTCCTCATGAAGAAGTCCCTAAAATGCCAAATAAATAAACCTCATTCTAGGATGGAGACAGTATTGCACTTCCTGAGGTTGAAATGAGACTTACTGCATCTAACTGTGGGGAAGTGAGTCTACTGGTCTACCCGCCATCTCCACCTCGGAAGCTTTCCCATTCTGGGGTGAGCCCGGGAGCCCCACGCCTCTGCAGATGGAGAGGACAAGCCAGGTGCCAGCCCAGGATGCCAACCTTCACCCCGCAACTGTGAAGGTGTTTGTGTTCATAGACAGCAGCTCAACGGAGACCAGGCTGCTGAGACCTGTTCTCGGGTTTTTCTGTACATCCTAATGCTCTCTGCCAACGAGCTGTTCTGCTTTGCTAACACACCGCCCTTCCTTCTGAAGATGACACCCATTCAAACCTCTGACTTCCCCACGTGGCTCAGTCTGGATGCCCAGCCGGTGCTGCCGTGGGTCAGATTCTCCGCGGGGAGACCAGAATCCCTAAGAGGCCGTGAAATTCTTTATGGGCCAAATCTGCACTGGATCTTGACCTGAGTCTGTCGGTCTAGATTTGCAAATTGGTGAGTGACTTGACCCCGCAAGGCCATTATCTTGAGCCAAAGTCACTTGCGAGCTCTCCAGATGGATTGGTAGTGAAACGAGACTGTTGTCATAAGAATAAAGTCAGAATTGAGGTCTCCTCCAGAATAAATGGTTTTAGAGCAAAAGCAATGTGCTCAAGGATTCTCAAACTGCAGAGTCCCAGGGCATACTCCTTGAATCAGACAGACCAGAGACCGTCTGGACTCCCCTTGGTGACACGGTCAAGTCCAGCCAACAAGAGGTTCACCAACAACAGGCTACCCTGGGTTAGGATTACATCACATCCAGGGTCATTTTTCATGGTGCCTCAGTTTTAGTAAGGAAACAGAATGTATGTGTACACTCCAACATCAAAACGCGTGCATATTTACTTGAAATGCTTCGGACAGTCAGACCACATGAACTCATTCCTTCAACAACAACAAAAAATATGTTTGCTGCCTACTATGCGGCAGGCACTGGAACGGGATGCAAGATATGAATTTGGACACATGCCACCTCTCAAGGTCCAAGGGCTCTGAACATTAGGTAAGTGTAGACGGAAGTGACTTGCTAATGATGTACCTCCATTTATGTGAACTATACCATGCATGCTCATTTGTGAGTAAGGAAGGGAAAAAAATTAATAAAGCAGGGCATGTCCCCACCTCGAACGAAGTTTGGGTCAGTCTGAAAGCCTCATGGTCAGGACCAGACCACATCCAATCCAGCAAAACAGCGGAAAAAAGCAGACACGAGTCCATCCATCATGCAGGAAGATCTAATTGCCCTGAGAAGTTACACGCAGCTCAGTAAGTTAGACCAGAAATACACTTCCCCACCTTAGCAGATCATCACCTCTGATGTAAATTTTAATACCATCAGGACACAAAATCCAAGCCCTCTCTTTAGGCAAGACTAAGAAATTTTTCAATATGTACCCGCTCAAGGTCAGACAGGTGACATGCAGGTACCAGGTGCCCTTGAGATAAAAAAGATTTAGCAGTAACCCCAAGAGAAACACAGCATGAATGGAATATTGAGCGCACCAGGCAAGCCCAGAAAATCTCCCTTGGAATTCTTAGGGTTTCATTAATTCTAATCCTTCTGTGCCCACCGCCACCACCTCACGTGTGAATCCGGACTGACTAAATCTCTATTTTATTACACGGTATCGTTAGCTCTGCAGTATCCAGTGGGTTCATTTTCCAGTTCTAACGTTTTGTATTATTTATACTTCCCAACCTCCTTCCACGGTGCCCAGGCCTGCCGTCTGGGTATTAACCGCGCATTCCAGGTCCTAACGATGCGGCATCGTAGTCTGCTCCCGCTGCTCTGACAGAACACCACAGACGGGGGGCTTCGACACAGGCCAGTGTTCCCCACAGAGGCCGGAGGTCCGCAATGAAGGAACTGCTTCATGGTTCACAGACGGCCGCTTCTTGCTGTGTCGTCATGTGGGGAAGGGGTGAGGGGACTCTCGGGGGTGTCTTTTGTAGGGACACTAATACCGTCATGCGGGCCCCACCTCATGACCTCATCCCCTCCCACAGGCCCTGCCTCCTGACACCGTCAACGCCAGGCTTCAGGTGTCGGCATCTACACTTGCAGGGGTGGGGACAGGATGGGGACAAGGCATGTGCTCCTCGCTGCACCTCTGACGGCCCTCCAGCATCTCATCCAACATCCAGTCCAGGGAGCACACGCTTGCCACACATGCTCTTGGCCGCTGAGTCCTCAAAAGCAGTAAATAGCTCTGGTTCCTTAAGGGACTCACGGGACCCCCAGCCACAGTGTATCATCCACCCCTAGTCGGTTGGGGCTGGGGGCAGAGCCCAGAAGGTGGCCCCCACAGTCCTCTCCCCAGCGCTGGGGTCCATTTGTGTGCGGGAAACAGGGACAAACAGAGCTGATACTGAGGGGAGCAAGCCCAGGCCACTTCAGGTCCCTTAGGATGTCACTCAAACGTCTCTCACACATGACATTTTTACAAGTTGGGATGCTTGGTCTGGTCACCCTGCAGAAGCCCTGTACTGAAGCTCACCAGGAGTACTGACCTAGAAAGTTGGGGTGCTCAATGCAGTGAAAGGGAAACACAGAGAGCAGTGTTAATGCACCGCAGGGAAGGTGGCATCTGAACCACTCGACACCCACGTCCTCTGATGTCTTTCCACCTGTCCGTTCTCATCTCGGGGATGCTGTCAGCATAGCGAGGAAGACGAGACCTCCTAGGGAAACACAGACTTTTGTTCAAAGTTATTTTTTCAGAATGTCCTATGCGGGGCTGTTCTCACACACACTTACCTTGAGTGTTTGTATCCTCACTTTCCAAAGCACCAGCAAAAGCAAATGTTCTTCGGTGCTAGGGGACTCCCACCCCTTGTCCTTGGGACGCTCTCCTACATTCCCCAAGTTTAAGCCTGCAAAAACCAAGGTGAACACACACCCACAAGCTGCAGATGCTTCCTACTCTGATCTCTGCTCCAGATGAAAAGTCCCAGACTTCTGCTATACACCCTGAGTGAATTTAAGGGACACGCTGCCCAACATGAACCCACCGGCAAGGCCAACTGGTCTACCACGCTGCAGCCCTCCCCAGATATGCACCCCTCCCCCCGAGGACAGAGCCTTATTTCTACACCGCACCTCCCCAAACCGCCATATGTCTTGACACATAGTAGGAATCCAATAACTACCGTGGAATGAATGCATGAATGTTTATGATGATTACACTGCAGGGGGGGGACAAAAACAAAACACTAAGAAACTGAAAAATGAAATTTATTATTTTTCACTGAATTCTCTGAAGTTTGATTTTTAACAAATCTATAGCGAATATTATATTGCTGAAAATGACGAATCCTGGAAGTAAATGACTCTTCATGCAAGAGATAATCCTGTACTGAAAGTGTCCGTGGGGTCATCTCGGGCTTGTGGAGGAGACGGGGCAGTTTGAGGAGCTGTAGGCTGTGCCCCAACCCCCTCCCTGGAAAAGTGGCCCCTCGAGGTCCAGAAACGATCCTGAAACGTTCTGTCCCTCCAGGGCGGGAAGGGACTAGGGATCGTGCTTCCATCTATGTCCTCGTAGGTCATGTGCCCTGAGTCTGCTGACCCTAGGCTCGCTGAGGCCACAGATGGATGACACCATGAAGGCGGGCAGTGGCTGTCAGGTGTAGGAGCCTCCTTTACATGCAGACAAATAGCTACCAATATACATGTGGCTTGAAAGAGTCATGCCGAGTCATTAATGTGGGTCAGCCCTCATGGATGTTCAGTCCAGGAACCCAGGTGTGCCTTATTGTGGAGAAGTTGGGTCTTATGGGCTAGTTCTGTTGGGAAAAGCCTTTTCTAGGGGAAGAGTGGAAATATCAAACAAAGACAAGGTTCTGAGAAAGGTCAACGCTCCATGTCCTGCTATTGTTCTGCGATTCCCCCGCCAAAAAAAACAATGCTCGGTGAAGGGGCCCTGAGGGAACCCAGAGTGTGTGTTTGGAAAGCCGAGAGCAGGCGGAGGAAGCTGCGAAGTGAGCAGGTCAGAGGCAGGTGGTACCGCTGGCCCCATGAGTCATCTCTGGGCTCCGTGTCACAGCCACAACTTGCAGAATAGGAAGAGGGATGGGAAAGAGAGAGAGATGACAAGAAATGGGGGGAAACAAAAGCCACATTCTGTCTCTCAAAATGCACCAAAATTAATGGCCACTGGGACCTAATAGTCTCCATGTTTTCTAGGAATCGATCTAGAAAACAAACAAACAGACAAAAACTTTGGCAAGTAGGGAGTTAGGCATTCAGTTAACGGTGTAATGTTCAGCAGAAGTGAGGGTAGCCTGATTTTGCGGGAACCGATGCCTGACAACTGAGGGTATCATTCTCTGGCAACCGAAAGCGCCCTGATACTCACTTCTTCCGACGGAGGACTGGAAGGTTCTCCCGCCCTGCGAGCCGCTTGCTCGTCTTCCATGTCCTGGGTTTGTAACACGAATGACTAACCACCTACCCATCCTGCCAGAACTCACAGACACATCTGTCTGCCCACCAAGAGCTGGGGATGTCCCCAGGCCTGCCGACAGGGATCCGTGGTGCTTAGGGAGGCTCTTGTCTTATCCAGAGTAGATGGGTATCCAGAACAATAGAAGGGCGTGTCCAATAAGCATGAACCACATGCCATCAGTTAGTTACAGACAGTTAACAGGGGGACATGCTATGCTGTGTAACAACCACAGATCGCTGAACACCAGGATCAGTTCTGCAGACTAGGATCCCCACTACACCGTGGGGTCAGCACCACAGACCGGGGTCAGCACCACACACCAGGGTCAGCACCCGCACGCTGTGTCTGAGCCCTGCCCAGATAAGACAGTCGCAAGAGTCCTGTCTCAGCCCTGGGTGTCTCATACCCAACACTCCTCACTCACTCCACACTTTGTTTCTCCTCTTCTTTCCTTTCTCTATTCCCTTCCTTCTCCTGCTTTTTAAGTCTTTGGAGAGGGGAGTTCAGCACGTGCTGTGGCCTCTCTGTGGCTCAAATCCATGCTCTTTACCTTCCTGGCTTGGGCAGGTTTCTAAGAAAAATATCCCCGGGGGCCTCCAAAGCTATGCACTGTCTCTCCAGCTCTGGTTTCTTATAAGGTTAATCGAGTGGGGTATTCTACGTATTAAGAGAGTCTTGGTTAAATAAGTGTCACTGAATTATTTCCTTTTACTTTAGAAGTTCTTTATAAAACATGAGTTTGTATCTCTATTCTGTCTCAGATAAATTTTTAGAATAGAAGTCAGTGAGCCTAATCAAATATCCCTTTAGGGACTACAGACTATTGATATCTTGGGTCATCATTCCCAAAGTAAATCTGGGCAGCCTTTAAGTTAAATGTAGAGCAGGAGTTTAATCTAGGAAGAAGTAGCCTAGGGATACACTCTCCAGATCGGTTTATAACAGGAGCTATTTTTCCTGAGATTTTGCTCTTGCTTCTAATTATAGAATGTTCCAAAGGAGCGAATATGTGTGCCAATTCATCATTCTGACCGCTCGACCCTGGTTTATTTGAACGGATGTCCATTTCTTGTCAGCCCTTAAAACATGTGAGTTAGCCACTTGCTGGAAATCAGTTACTCAGAGCAGGACAGTTTTTCCTGTGGTTTCATAGCCTGCCCATGCAAAAGGAAGGGAAGGCAAGAGAGATGGCTTTTCTCTTTAGATAATTATGAACGATCTCCCCCCTCCACTGCAGGGGACTTTGATCGACACGTTTCTGTTTACAAACTTGTGTTTGAACAGTCAGAACGGCTGGCTAGGCACGTCTCCAGGTCCGTGCCCGCAGCTGTGTGCATCTGATAGGGAATCCACTGGAGTGGGCACAAGTCAGCGTCCAAGAAATGACATTTGGAGCAGAGATGAACGATCCCCTGAGTGGACCTTCATGATGGTTATGATAAGGCCCTAGAACCTTCCTTCCATCACTGAGAGCAGAAACATTTGTGTAAAGCCAGATTAAATAAAAGGTTTCTCTCTGGTCCCTCAACCAAATCATCTTTCACTTAGTATGGTTAAGACTGGCTGTGTGGGATTTAACCTTTCTAAATGAGCTCGGCGAGTTCGTCCCCCTCCCCCCTTTTTTTTAAAGCATTTTCGAGTCCACAGCTTTGTTTCTTGGAGGAGTTTCTTCCCTGCCAGTCTTCACAAGAAACTCCTGCCCCGTGGTTTTGGTTTGGATGGAACGGTAGGGCCCTCTCCCAGGCAATATTGTGTCGTGTTAAGTGTTTGTGCACACGCACACTGTGGTTACAGTCTGGAAAAGATAAACACCAGCCTCGTGGAAGAGTGGCTGCCTGCGGTCGTGGGGAAGAGTTTTGCTTCCGTCTTGATGCTTTTGTGTGTTTACTAGACCTTCACAAGGACCACAAGAGAGAGAACCAGAGGTGGGGGCCTGGCCCAGCCCAGCCCAGCCCAGCTGTGGCCTCGCTGTACAGGTGACCTGTTGTAGGTCAGCCTTGCTGGGCAATGGCCCACAGCTTCCTTGGAGGGAAACTGGCGGAGTTCATGAAATGACCTACGAGAGCACTGAGCGCATGCCAGGACCTCAGCTTTAATCAGAAATGAAGGCAAGGAGGCAAGCATGGTGCCGCCCAGGGTGAGGTGCTGCTGGGAGACAGGTGGGTGCCTACGGAGCAGCCCTGCCCTGCAGGTGCCCTGCTGAAAGTCACTGCTTTATTCCGAGAAGTGCAAAGCGAGGATACGGTACTCCCTCCCCAGAAAAGTTCCGACTTGGTGCTAGGTCTTCATTAATTTCCAGTAAGAGACGACCGCAGCCGGTGGTATTCAGTCTTGCCTGACCTACTTTGTTGGCATAAAGTTCCGTCTGCTGTTTCCAACCGTGATACCAGTATGCCGTGTTGTCGAGAGTGGTGAATGGGAACACGCATGAAGCACCGAGCGTTTGAAATCTGTCTTTTCTGCAACCCGGTGGCCTGGGGTGATACGGAACAGAGGCAAAGACCCGATGCCTCCAAGAACGTGGGTTTGGAGAGGGGAGGGAGGCCCACGACTTGTGCAACCCCCTGGGGGCCTCTACATCCAGCCTCAAAGGATATGTCAAGGTGCGGTCAGCTGGGCACATCCCTTGAGACTCATATCAAAGATGCCGCACGGGTTGGGATGGCGTCAGTGTTCTGTCCTGTCTCAGGACACAGCCCGTTAGCCGGCACTCAATAAACTAAGATCCAGGACTCCAGTAAGATCCCCCACTGGGGCCCTCGCCCTGGCATGGGGGTGAGCTCCGCATCACGGTCCTTGTTCCGAGAAGACCCCTAGGTTCTCGACTCTGTCCTTCCGCTGCGATGTGCCCAATAGAGATTTAACGAGAAGACCCTCTGTGCAGAAGGAAGCCCCCACTTCTCTGGAGCAGCTGGCACAAAAGGAAAAAATTCACGCGGCAAACCAGGATGAGACTGTTGCAAATACAGTCGCTGGAGGCAAACTCGGCCAAGACGTTCAGGGTGAATCTCCATGGAGTCGAGAAATGAGGAATGAAAATAGCACTCGAGAAGTCCGTGGCGGGAAAAGGAAAGAAGGCCTTCACGTGACTGAGGTTCCCATGTCTGGACTTCCGCCACACGGTGTGGGCCGTGGATGCCACAACCAGCCATGTCCGTCCCTTCCAGGATCCTTCCCCAGAGCCACTGCGGGCAGGAGGAGAGCGTGCCGTCTCTCGGTCCTGCCCATCCCGGCAGCCTGGGTCCCGTGCACATGCTAGTCCTAACCGAGTGACAGAGGATATGGGGATGAACTATATCACAGCCAGGGGGGTGAGGCTGGAGCACGGCGGGCGTCTTTTGAGTACAATCCTTGGTCCAGTCCGAGCACATAACCTGTGACAAGACCAGCTCCGTCTGCACGGCTGGCTTCCTCCTGGAACCTCTGCTCCTGTCGCCAGGCAGTTCCCTGGCATTTGCAGCAGGAAGGAGGCCGTGGGTTCTGGAGCAAGCTCTGACCCGGGCCCGGCACTCTCCGTTCACTCTCCCAATCGCAGGGGTTCTTGGCCTCTCTGCTTGGCCTCTTTCCTCCAAAACAACCCCTTCCAGCCCTAAGAGGAGGAATTTTACTCCCTGTTTTCGGAACATGCAAACAGGCACGGAGTGTGTGGATGGGACAGAAGGGGCTGAACCCGACTCAGGGAGTGGCCGGGTGTGCGTCTGCCTTGCTCTCACCGGTCGGTTCTGGGCTCCATCCTTGTCCCGGGGCATGCTGGGCAGAGAGAAGAGTCCCTGCTTCCCTGGAGCAACCGGCACACAAGGAAGGAATTCACACGGCAAAGCAGGATGAGAGGCGCACAGACCCGTCACCCCCAACGGTCCAGCCTGGACTGGGGGTAAGGGGGGCGCTCTTCTGTCCAAAAGCACCCTGCTCCTTTACAAACGGACGAAACCGTGAAGTGGTACAAGTCGCCGTACAACTTGGTTAACGTCCGTCTCTTGCCAAGCACATTTATTTTTAACACTATTCAGGCTAACGAGGCCCTGCTGGGGCTCTCCCATGCCTGCCACCTGCCCTCCAGGAGCTGTGCTCTGTGATGTTCAGACCCCTCTGAAGACGCATTCCCTCTGTGCATGGATTCCAACCCGGTCCCAAGAAGGCGGGGCTGAGCCACTGACAATGAAGAGAGCCTGCCCGAGCTTCGTTAACATGGGGAGGAAGTGAAGTAGAAATTAAGATTTTCTCTGCATCGCCCTACACCACCAGACAAGGAGTAACCATAGTAACAGATGCTTAGAAAACCCGGAGGTGAGGAAGACGGGGAAGGAGAACCCCCTGACCCCAGCGCTGGGGACCGCCATGGTCATAGGGAAGGCCAGAACCCTCCCGTTTCTTATCTGGATTTCAGGGGGAGATATTTTCCTCTTCCCCCCAAAATTACCAGGAAGAGAAACAGAAATAGAAACTGCCTTACAAGTAGACGGGGTATTGAATAAAGAAGAAAATCAAGACGAGAGGGGAGATGAGGCATTCATCTCCAGAAAAATTCATCCACCAGATTGAAGGAATAACCTCAGGTTTGAAAACAGAAATAAAGTTCGCTAAAAATAGTAGCAGGAAACTGCAAGAAAATAGTAGCTAAACACTGCAAGAGCTGCCAGTGAGATCAGAAATAACACTCCGACCACTGGAATCACCTCGGAAGGATCTCTCGAGGTGGTGCCGATGTCCGTTCAGCTGGGATTGCCCTCCGACAGGGACCCAGTGGCTGTCCTGGCACTGGGCCCCTCGGGCTGGCCTCTCCTGGGCCAGGAGGAGAGCTCTTCCTGGGGAGAAAGCTCAAGCAACCCGCTCTTTCCAAGGGCCCCTATTATAAACTGGGCTTAAAAAAAAAACTAGAAAATGTTGGGAAATAACCATCCACTGATTCCATTCCATCAAGGAAGAAAGATGTTGAGGGTTGCAGGGAATGGACTCGCTCCTCAGAACCACATGGGAGAGAATATCATCAGATATGCACGAGGGTTGAGGACGGTTTCTGGGGCGCTGGAACAGGGTAGGCAGCCCAGATGCCCCCGGGCCGCGGACCAGGCCTCTCCCCTCCAGGCCCAGCCGAGGCTCACCAAGCTTCAGAAGGTGGAGGCTCAGTGTTTATTAGAAGCAAACGTGCTGAGTATTGTTCTCCTGACTGGTTCAGCGAAGCCTCTACATCCAAGGGCATTTCTGCCTCAAAGACTGAGCTCAGACTGGGCCTGTCCGTGTTGCGTGGACGGGAGAACAGTGATGATGCACATCCTTGCTCTGCATTCCGAGGCCACAGGAAGCTGCCCCGAACTAGGTGCTTCCTCACCATTCCCTCTGTGAGGTCAGATCTCCTTGGTAAACACCTGGTACACTTCTGCTAATTGCATTTAATCCAGTCTCATCGTGTGGGAGGTACGTGTATTTGTGGACTCCTGCAGCCAACCCATAGGCAACAGGAAATACTGCAAAATTATTTAAAACAAAAGGTCAGTGAGAATAAAATATAATGAAAACTTCCTCCAAAAAACAAAATTGCCAAATAACTTTGGACCCCTTTAAAAAATAATAGAAATAGATCAAGGTGATAAAAGTGGTAAAAGATTGTTCTATGCAACCAGCAATGAGTAGGCAGGCTATTCAATGATAAAAATGCATAGTTTGGACAACTTGGGGGTGCTATTCCTTTAGCATTTTAAAAATACATTCTCTGAATAGGAACAGCTAAAAGTTGATCATTAATTCTCCATTCCAAATCACATTCTTTTCAGGGTGAAAGAGAATTTATGAACTCTATTATCTACTTATAATTTACTGAAAATCAAAATTTTATTTATTCCAGAAAGGCAGAGGTACTCGAATTCTTTCATTGGACTTGCTGAAAATGACATCATTTTGCTCAGAGACATGGATTCTAATTCCAGCTGTCTCTCCTTCAGCGGTTACCTGCTCTTTCTCTTTCAGAGACTGCTCCCATGTTGTAAGTGTAGAGATCAATAAATGAGATCTGCAAAAAGTGGAAGAACAGGACACATGAGTACATCGATAAACAGGAAAATGAGAGATAGATAAATGATAAGGCAGACAGACGGACAGACACTGTCAATGAGCTCTAACATCTGTTCCTGCTCTGTGGCATGACGCTGGGTGTTCATCAGGAGAGACATCAGCAAACCTTCAGATAAGAAGTTTTAAGTCTTCAAGATCAGAAAAACTCCAAATATTAAGACTGTTCTTATAAGCTTATAGAAAAAAGAAACACGACAATTCTTCTCTTTCCAAGAACTTCTTAAAAAAGAAAACACACAGATACTTTTTAACCAGGTTGTCACTGATGTTTGAACTTTTGTTTTTGCCAAAGAGGTCGCCAAGTATGTGAAAGCATGGCCACCTCACTGTCTAAAGTGTGACTGTTTTTTTTTTTAAATAATATTTATTTATTCTTAAGAGAGAGACAGAGTGTGAGCAGGGGAGGGGCAGACTGCAAGAGGGACACAGAATCCGAAATCGGCTCCAGACTCTGAGCTGTCAGCACAGAGCCTGACTCAGGGCTCAAACTCATGAATTGTGAGATCACGACCTGAGCCAACGTCCGACGCTCAACCAACTGAGCCACCCAGGCGCCCCAGGTGTGACCGTTTTCAATGAAGCGCTGATAAACATGCTCGTAGGGGAGGGACTGTGTCCTCAGCCACGCTTACTTTCTGATGACGTCTGTCCTCAGGTCCCCAGGTGGGGAGTGGCTGGGTTCAGTTGCAGAAGGCAGAGCACACTTTCAGTAGAAATGTAACAGAGCACTATCGCTGAGCGACACTATCAAGACTGAATTCGAACACTCATCTTTGGGTATTTGACGGGCTTAGGTGTATTTGGGTAAATGGAACAAAGTGAGCACAGAAAGGGGGAAGGAAGGAGCACTTTTTACATTTTACAACAGGATACTCTTCTGACTTCGCACCTGACCATATTAAGAAAGCGAATCCCCCAAAACCAAAGGGGGAGGAGCCCCACCCACCGGCAGAAACCGAGATTTCCAGAGCACCAGAGAGAGCCAGGTGGAGCGTGGATAGATTACTGTTTTATATTTCTTTCACTCCCAACGGGTGCTCTAGATTTTCTTTTGTGTATCTTTTCTTTGGAATATACAACACACAGGAATATACGAGGGTGAAACCGTAGATTGACAAATAGTTTTTCATTACGAGATTTAAATCCAGGCAGTGAGTTAAGATCAACTTCATTTGTACACTCAGGAGATCTCATACTTGGGGATTTGATCAGATACATTTTGTAAGCTTTCATAAACGTCTATGAAAAATGAAATTTCAAAGCTTATGAAAACTTAAGACTGAACAAAGCGGAATTAAATAGTGACTATTAGAGATGTCATCAAGTCCTCAAGTGACACTGAGAAAACTAAGCATGCTAGGGAGTGTTGGCATGATGTTTCTCGACTGACTGTGTACCGGGCAGAAACAGACTGAGACCCATCCTGCCCTTCAGTCACCCTGAGTCCCACTAAACAGGATCAGAAATGAATTACTCTGGAACCTTCTGAATGTGGCCATGTCACCGTTCGTGTTGAAGAGTGTCTGAAGCCCTCATGGCTGGAGGGGGGGGGGGGTCCAGAGCAAAGGATGCTGCGGGGAGGGCGTGGGAAACCACAGCCACACCCAGAGACAGTCTGCAGAGACGAGGGGAAGATCCGGGAACGGCACGGTGGTTACAGAAGCTTTAGAAGCTTTGAAGAGTCAGGTGGAGTGGGTTTGGGGGTAATAGCGGGATGCTTACTTGTTTTCTTTGCCTGCTCCCCCTGGTTACATACCCAGCCCCAGATACCAGAACCAGGAGAGACCCTGGAAACAGACCCCGCATTTGCCCACGGGTTGCTCGGCTGTGCTGGGGGACACACAGCCTGACTGTGTGACAGCTCACCCGCTCAGAGATGCCGGGTGGCCCCTAGGTGTGGGTCCTGCCCCAGCCAGGACTCCCCAGGGAGGAAGTCTGGCATCACGCCTCGGCTCCATCTCCGTGCTCTTGGCAAAGTCGCAAAACCTGAACGCATCAGGTTCCGCATCTGTAAAGAGAGGGTGAGATCACCCCCCACTTGGGACTTTGGGGAGGACCCAAGGAGGCAAAACACGTGGTGAAAGCTGCCCCTCTGTGTGAAGCACTGACATCCTGCAAAGCTTTGCGGTGATTCCCTCCTGGGTGGACGTGTTCTCCCAAGCTCTGGCTGAGACTGTCCTCACTGTGTCTGTTGGCCCGGCACCTGACGGTGATGAGGTTTGGAAAATGAGGGAAGGCCTGATTGATTAAACAAATACCTTTTGAATGCCTACTGCATACCAGGCATTCAACGAGGTCATCAAGTGTTTCGCCCGGGTGGCCACCTGGCTCCAGGCGAGGACAGGACCATGAGAGTGAACCATCCCCATCACGGAGCAGGACTTCACTTTTTCCTTCAACGCCAGAACCTAGTATTCTGTTTTAAGTAGGACGTATACCATGCATAACAGCACACAGAGCATAAATAATTGACATCGAGGTGGTTACTGGATCCAGAAGCTTCCTAGCCTCAAATCGATTAAACTGTGAACTGTAACATTTGCAGCTAGGAGTGTCTTTAGAAGTGCGATGCTAAAGTAGCTGCGTTAGTAATTTCAAAGCCCCAGCCCATCACTCGATTGCCGTTGACCGCCGTGCCAGCGCTAACGGTTCTACCCGCTGCAGACCAGCTCCTGGCTGAAGTTCTCAACGGAAGGTAGCAACGAAAAGGCAGAATTCAATCGCACTTTCAAACTAAATTTCTCCAAGAAACATTTGTCTGCTAATGAAGCATCACTGTGTCGTTTTAGAGAATCAAGTCTAGTCAGTAAATGCAAGTCGTCTCACCACCTTCTCAAACCCGATGTCACTTACACCTCTAGAAACCGCTTCTGTTTTTTTGTCATTTATACTGCTTGGGTTTAATCCTAAATTACTCGGTTCTTATATGTCATGAGACATTCTATTTTTTATGTGAATACAAGTCACGAAAGACAAATCCGTTAGGCTGGACCGCACCTTACAAACTATTTGTGTTTCTGCGAAGTTCCAAGCCAATCACACCCCACCGTACACACCTGAGCCACGTTTACTATCTCAGGGAACTCTCGGGAATTGCTCAATCAAACAAACCACACTCATCACCATCACGTCCTTTTCAGCCACTACGAAGCCGTGTCCTTTACAAATCGTAGAGCTACAACTGTAAGCCTGATTTTGCCCTTTTTTGGGGAAACATTTTGCTGCAGGCTCTAATGCAAAACATGAGAGTCCAAATCGAATTAAAGAATGGGGTACGAAAACGTTTCCTCCTCCAGCTGGATCTTCACGTTCAAACTAAACTCTGAATCTCTTGGAAGCAGAAGCTGTTTTCATGCAAGCCACTGTCGAGGGGCCGTCATCCTCAGCCACAGCGGCTTTGGGGCATCTCGGGCCTGGGACGTCACCCCCACCCCTGTCACATCTCCCAGGACTGTCCCTGGTTTCTATGAAAACAACCAGAGGTCCCAGCCCACTATGGAACACAAACCACAGCAACAGATGAGTGTTGAGTTTCCTCTAACGCTTCTCCAGCTTACTGCTTCGCTCGTGGGTGGTGGGGAGGGGGAATCAAGGAGAACAAATTTTTACAAACTGCTCTAATCATAGGCTTGCGTCAAGTGCCTGTTGTGGTTCTTTCTTCGAGAACTTATCTACAGCACATCGCTGGGATGAACACGTGGAGAGCACACAATTTAAGTGAGGAAAGGGACAACAGAGCGTGGAGGACAGAGGCTATCCATCTGCTTTCCCGACGCGGCAGCTGGGATGCACGGAGCATCATGGAGGAAATGCTGCCCAGCATTCGCTCGTGGGCACCCGGCTCGCTCTCCCGTCAGCGTTTGCCCACTCCGTCTCACAGCGAGTCAAGTCTGCACGCGCCTGCGTGCGTCCTCGGCGGCAGGAAGCTGGCTGGTGGGCACACCCGTTAGCTGAGTATCTGCCCTCGAAAGCCACCGCCCTCCTGGACGGCAGACTGAAGCTTTGACTTGAAAAGGGCTGCGCGTAAGTTATTCCTGCAGTGGCGGGTGGTGGCCTACGTGCCGCCCAGAAGGCATGAGTGTCCTCTGACTCCCTACAAGGGTCCGGGCAGAGAGTCGAGTCCTGAGTGGGCCAGGAATATTCTGTCCATGGGGGAGGGAGACGGACCGGAAGCAGGGAACAAGGGAACAGACACCTGTTAGACTCTAGGTGGCTCAGGAGAACTCTGCGATGGCTCGCAGCACGCGCGCACCCTTGCAAACGCAGGCTGGAAAGTGGGTCTTTGGAATTCAGGCAAGACAGGTGCCCAGCCAGACGGCGTCTGCACCGCCTCCCTCCAGCCCCCCGCCTGCCTACGTAACATCAGCAGTCCACACTTTCAGGGCAACCGTAGTCCATAAATCTTTGCCTCATTCACAGAAGCCAGTGCTGTGCTTTACTCCACAAAAGCCACGACATAGCACGGAGGCCATCTATTCCCGAGACCGCTAAGTGCCTTCCTAGCCTGTGAGGCAGCGCCTCTCCACCTGTGATAGAAAGCCAGCATCAAGACCCCCGAGACCCTGAGGATTGAGTCTGGCCCCGTGGGTCTCACCCGTTAGGACCGGAAATCTTTTGCAGTGAGGAAAAGGATCGCCCTGCTCATATATTCCTGCTCGCCCAAACACAGATGCACATGTAAACACCCAGCCACAGAGCTTTCTGTGGAACAGAAACGTGAATGTGAGATGCTTTTCTAAAGCGGTCGTGTCTGCGTGGGAGACCCTGGAGGGCAGAGCGCTAAATGAAATAAGCTGGACACAGAAAGACAAATACTCGTGGTCTCACCTCTGTGTGGACTCTTAAACAAGTCAAGCTCGTAAAAGCAGAAAGGAGAACAGCGGTCGCCAGGGGGTGGGGGTGGGAGAATCGGGGACATGCCGGTCAAAAGGCACAAACATTCGGTTGGAGGACAAGTCAGTTCGAGGACTAGCACGCGGCGACCTCAGCTGGTGGCACCGTACCGTGTCCTGGAAAGTTCCCATCAGCAGATCTTCCGTGTTCCTGCCGCACGCGCCAAACAAGTAGGTACGGGAGGTGACGGGTGTGTTAATTGGCTCAATTGTGATCATTTCAGAACACACACACACGCACACACTAAATTATCATACCGTATGCTTTAAAAAGATACACTTTTGTCAGTTATACCTCAATAAAGGTGAGTTCCTACTTTAGATTAAGTGGCCAGAAAGAAAATAATTTGGTATGTTTTGCATTTTGCAAACATTCTGGGCAGACTCCACGGAGGTGACACTTTGAAAGTCATCATGTTTGGTTCACTGAGAACCGGGACCAGGAGTAAGTGTTCTTAGGTTCACCCAGCCCTGATGAGCGAGCTGCAATTCGGCGTTGATCCCAGGGGTCGTGATCGGAGCAGCAAAGCTCCCCACGAGAGACGGAGACCACCTGTCGGCCACAGCGACTGAGGGCTGGCGGGGCCGTCTGTCTGTTCTGCAGCCCATCTGTCTGTTCCATCGTCAGTGCTCATAAAACTCTGGTCAGGGGAAGGCCGGCATCAGAAACAGCCACCCCTTCCGAGCAGTCACCTCACTGGGGGACAGAGAGGAGACTGTGGCCTTCTGTTTCTCCCCCAAGCCACAGTCGTCAGACTTCCGAACTTTATCTGTTGGGTCACCTGACATCCAGATGAACAGAATAAAACTCCCTCTTACATTGGAAAGGTCCGATCAAGATTCAGCCCATTAAAGAGCCATGTGGGGACCCCCGTAGCCGCTCACAGAGTGTCCGCGTGGGTTTGCTTTTTCCTCCTCGTGAATTGAGACATGGCTTATAACACAAGAGCCCTTTGGATGTTTGTTAAATAATGAATCCATTAAAAATAATGCAGGGTGCCTGGGTGGCTCAGTCGGTTAAGTGTCTGACTTGATTTCAGCTCAGGTCATGATCTCATGGTTTGTGAGTTCAAGCCCCTCATCAGACTCTGCACTGACAGTGTGGAGCCCGCTTGGACTTCTCTCTCTCTCTCTCTCTCTCTCTCTCTCTCTCTCTCTCTCTCTGCCCCTCCTCTGTTTTCTCTCTCCCTCTCAAAAAAAAAAAACATAAACTGAAATAAATTTTTTAAATAGTGCAGCCCGTATCTACCCATATCCTACTCTCACTGTACTTCGCAGTATTAGGACTATCCTGATTTCTCTTGCATTAGGAGTTCAACAGCTTGCGAGGGTCGATTCTCTGTGTGCGCGTGGCTGGGCTGAGGGCTGGTAAATGGTGAATTTTGAGTGTCTATGGGGGCGTCTCTGGGAGAGGTTAGCATCTGAGCCGACACTGAACAGAGAAGACCCCCCACCCCGATGCGCAGCTGACGTCCCATCCTCAGAGGGCCTGAACCCAACAACCAGAAAGGGCGGATCACTCTCTCGGAGCCGAGACCCCATCATCTCCCTGCCCGAAGTCATCGACGCCCCTGGCTCTCAGGCCTTCAGACTCAGACGGGCATTTATGCCATCAGCCGCTGATTCTCAGGCTGTGAACTTGGGCTGACCTACCCCACAGGCTCCGTTGGGTCACCAGCTGCAGACGGCAGACCGTGGGACTTCTCAGCCTCCATAACCACCAAGTGGCCAAGTCCTAGAATAAATCTCCATTATAGATACCTGTTTCCGTATATCTACAGGTATCCGTAGATGTAGCTTCTCGACTCTTCCACAAAAATCTTTTAATCCCTTCATTGGACAGCAAGTAAATGTCTATGACATAACCAAAATGGACACTCGGGGCATGATTGCTCTTGGAGGAATGGCTTTTATTAATGAACATCAAAGATCAAAACTCCAGCCCGGATCACAGCGTCCGTGAACTCAAGACGAGAATGGCAGTCGCTGAGGTTGGAACCCTGACCGCATTAACTGGAATACCGACTTGGCAGTGAGAACCCCGGGGAGCCCGCAAGCCCGGTAGCTGTGTGCGCACCGGCCTGCGTGCCCGTCTGGCGAAGGAGCTGTCCGAGCTGAGTGGCGGACGGCTTCGGACACCAGGTCCTCTCCTCACCCATTAGGGCTGCGTCGTAACTCACTTTCAGGAGTCAGGGACTCATTTAACAGGTTCTCGGCACGTCCTGTGCAGTCAGAGTTAGACTTGCTGGTGCGTAGCAGATTTATCCTGTCTGCGGTAGCAAGACCGGCACTCGAGAATTATGGCCCGGGCACCCACTCCCCACCCCTGCCTCCGTGGGGTTCGGGGCTCCAAGGCTCTGCAGCATTGCAGCCACGCCTGGGGTCTCCAGGCTGTCCTCTCCCAGGGTCCAGGCCACACCGTCACCTTTCCCCCCATCATGGCCATGGCTCTCCTGAGCCATTATCCACATTGTGAATATCGAGTCCCCAACTGCTGCTTGGCTTTGACAACCACCTGGAATTCCTCTTGTCTTGGTGACCTAACCTAGCCTCCTGGTCCCTTGTGTCACCACCTGGCTCCACGGTCTAGATGCCAGGCTTTGCCGAGGTGTTCACTTTGCATAGTGGCAGCTGGGAATTCCCTACTCCGGCATCCTGCCACAGCGTCCGCCCTCCCCATCTAGTCCCCGGGGGCATGGAGGAGGGCACAATTCCTCTCCCCGCCCCATAGGCTATTATAGAGTAAGTGCCTTGTGCCATACACAGTACTTCCTGAAGACTTAATGTTTGGGTTCAAAGGAATGAATTCACAAGTGGGAATGTCGGGCAAATGTTTGCAAATAGACACTCAGCGCCTATCCAAATTGCCACCGCTTGGTCCCTCTCAGCCTCACTCTGTAGAGTCTAATACTTCTGCATTTGAGATCCCTGTCATTAAAAGGGTGTAAGAATTAGGTCAGCTAACGTAAAAGCTTCGCAAAACTGAGTGATTGAGAACGACCCGCTTCTAGGCTTCACAACACACCCGATTAAAAGGTTAAAAAAAAAAGTGTGGCCTCTGCAAGTACTTAGAGACCAACGCTTCATCAAGATTCTTTCCGTAAAAGATTTCATTTATCATGAAAGTTGAGGAACACATTATCGACTTGACAGCAGATTAAGGCTGTTAAGAAAATTTGCTAAAATAAACATCGAACTTTCGCCCTGCGGGAATGGCAAAATTGCCAGGAATTACGAAGTAAGACAATCGGAGAACGGGATGGAGCCGATAGCGATCACCCTTACGCAAAGTACCCCGCAGGTAGTGAGAAAACTCGAATGAGGAAAGGACACGGCTTTAACTTACAGACATTAAAGGAAGGAGTCACAAGGGCGTGTGAGTGTAAAACCTAGTTAAACAGAGAGGTGGGTGACCTAGGACTTGTACTCATTGTTGAATCCGTGGGCGGCCCGCGGGATGGGCTCCGAGAACCCCACGCTTAGTGAGGACTTTCAGGATCTCGAAGGATTCACACCCTCTCATTCACCAGCCGGGAGGGTCCGAGAACAGCCTTCCAGGCACCTTCTGCTGTGAACATCTTGTCCCCACGAGGAAGGATATCGATGTGTGCCAGGACCACAGCTTCCTCTTAACCCGACTCCAAGAATAGGATCACACAAAGAAAGGTGAAAACTCACATGGCCCACGACAGTGGCTAGTGTGCTAATCCACACAAGGTGAGGCGTGCTCCCAGTACAAGACCAAGGCAGGGGGCACGAAGCCTCCGATGCGAACAGATCTGAGAGCGTGTTTTGGGGCACACTCAGTAGCCGACTCCCACTCAGCCCAACTTGTTGGCTAAGAGTTTAGGGTACTGAGTGTTGAGATGTTTGACATTGTGTAGACACAACACCAATATGCAGAATGTGCCTTTTTCTGTTTTCATTCAAAACGTTATTGGTAGACACAGCTGTGCTGTATCATCCTGGCAAACTTATTTCTTCCATTTTCGTTTTCCCATATTTCCCTCTTAGTTTATTACCTGTATAAGATGTCAAGTCTCCCCACGAATCTGGTCAACCTGTAAGCAATTCGGGTATTTTGTCTGCTTCTTAATGCTTTGGAGCCCCTGGGAAAAAATTGTTTGCCCTTCCACTGACCCATTTAAGGGCATCAGGAGGTGAGGGATGAAGGGCATCTGAAGTCACCAAGTTTCTTAGCCTGTGTTACTAGCACGACTGTATTAAATAATAATAAACATGCCCTTT
Source organism: Paguma larvata (assembly GCA_030068075.1). Lineage (NCBI taxonomy): Eukaryota > Metazoa > Chordata > Mammalia > Carnivora > Viverridae > Paguma > Paguma larvata. Next base: position 134,474,877 of record CM057828.1, read on the forward strand.
TCCTTAAACTGCAGGAGAACGCCATCCGCTGCTAGGTACTATCTCAAAGCGCACCGTGTCCCAATTCCTTTTTGCCGGTGTTTGAAGTCAGTGGTGAGGGAAACACCCATTTTGCTGGCTTTTTGAGGTGAAGGCGCTTGCTGGGGGTCTCCAGGGGACAGGGGACGGCTGGTGGTCAGCCTGGAGACCCCGGGGGGGCAGGGCAGAGCTGGTGGCAAGGGCCCTCAGGGTGTGTTTTCTCAGAAAGGCCGTAACTTAAGTCTCCTGGTCTAGACTAGACTGATCCCCATCCAGGCAGGACTCAGACCCTTCTCCTCCTGCTCCTCCCTGTCTCCTGCCTCTCTTCCGCCTCGCCCACTCCCGGTTGTCTCCTCCCTCCCCGCCCACCCACCGCACACACACAGCACACACACAGTACACACAGCGCACACAGCACACGACACACACACAGCACACAGCACACACAGCACATACATAGCATACACAGTGCACACACATAGCACGCGCGCGCGCACACACACACACACACACACACACGGCGCACAGTCAAGCTCAGTCCAAACTAGGCAATTGTTTTCAAGGCGTGCTGGGAGGCTGGGCTGTTTGGGGAATGGGTGGGGAGATGAACAGAGCGGGCCATTCTGTGTGCAAACGGCTGAGTGGCTTTCTCCCTCTGGGCCCCCCCTGCCCTGCCCGTGGGACTCTCCTCTTCAACTGTCTTTCAAGAGGACACAGGGTTATTCCCACAATGTTCTCTTTACGTGTACCGCAGGGCTGTTCCTTGTACATCCGACTCTTGCTCTCATGAATCAGTAAGTGCGTGTGCATGTGTATGTGCAGGTGTGTGTGTATACCGTGTGCGGGTGTACAGGTGTGTGTGCAGGTGTGCATGCATGCAGGTATGTGTGTAGATGCATGCAGCTGTGCACATGCGCAGGCGTATGCTTATGTGTGTGCAGGTGTGCATGCATGAGATGTGTGTGTAGATGTGTGCACATGTATTCATATGTGAACATGTGCAGGTGTGTGTGTACAGGTTGTGTGCAGGTGTGCAGACATGCATTTCTGTGTGTAGATGTGTGCAGGTGTTGCACATATGCAGGTGTGTGTGTACAGGTGTGTGTGCATGCAGTGTGAGTGTGTGTACATGCAGATGTGTGTGTAGATGTGTGCAGCTGTGTGCGTATGTGAGTGTGCACAGGTGTGTGTGTGCAGGCACGTGTGTGCAGATGTGTGCAGGTGTGCAGGTGTATTCATATGTAAGCATGTGCAGGTGTGTGTATACAGGTGTGCATGTGCAGATGTGTAGGTGTGTCCAGATGTGTGCAGGTGTGCATACATGCATATATGTTGTAGATGTGTGCGGGTGTGCATGTGTATGCATATGTGAGTGTGTGCAGGTGTGGGTGTGCAGGTGTATTCATATGTGAGTGTGTGCAGGTGTGTGCACAAGAGTCTTACCGGCAGACCCCAATGTTAGTGCCGAGTACGTGGAACTCGAAGGTACCTCGAATATGAAAAGACAAACTTGCACAATACGGTGTGTTTGTCACAGGAGTTCCCTAATTGTCTACTTAACGCTCATGCTTCGAGAACATGCAAGTAAGTTGAAGCTCGTAATGGGGCGGGGGGGGCGTCCTCACACTCACCGGTTGGAGCTCTAACCAGCCTGATCTCATTCAGTGCGCAGAGGCCCGGGTCCCTAGGGTCTCCAAGTCAGGGAGGGGTGCACGGAGACCCTGTCGCTCTCAGAAACCCCGACAACCTAACAGGACATGCTGTCGTCGCCATGGAAACGTAGGCACCAGTAGGATCACGACCGCGTAGCCCCGATTTAGTGCTATACTGAACACAACGTCACACCTCCTTCGGTGACGCTGGCCCGGCTCCTAGAGGCCTGGGGCCCCGGAAGCGAGCACCGGTCGGCTCGGCAGGACTGCGGGACGGTCTCCGTTTACCACGGTTTCCGGCAAGCAGAAGCGGGCCCGCAGTTCCGTGCCATCGCTCCTGCAGAGAAGCTGCCCCACAGATCCCCTCTGCACCCTCTGGGGGCAACTCCCCGGAGCCGGGGCCAGTGGGCGTCTGCGGCTGCGGGCACTGCCTGGGGAGCAGAGAGCTGGGACCCGTGACGGGGTTATCGTCGTCACAGCCTGCACCTGGGGGAGCAGGAGGGGGGGTGGAGTCTGTCCTGCGAGGGACCCTGTAGGCTTTTCGGGGCGCAGCAGCGGTGGGGGTCAGCCCGTGCCTATCGTTACCGCCCTCCATCGCTCTGATTGAGGGGGACCCTCCACGGCACTCTCCACCCACACCCCATCCTGATCCGTCCAGAAGACAGACTTCTCGGTAGAGCCCGGGGGATTCCGCCTGTGATCGGCGAGAGGCCTCCTGTCCATCAGGGTGCTGAGTGTGGACAGGGCATCTTCGGGGTCCCCGCCCCTGCGTTGGGGTGTGTCCTAGGAACCCCCCTTCCAGCTCAGGCTCCCGGCTCCTGCCCGTCCTCCGGCCTAGCTGGCACCCCTAGAGGATGGACGGAGTCTGAGTACAAGGTGGAGAGCATGGATGTTGGAGCCAAACGGACCCAAGATTTGAAAGCCACGTTGACTGGGAGCTCGGCTTTGAGCGCCACACAGAATTGCCCTGAAACTCTGCTTTCTCACTAGTAAAATAGAGATAGATTGTTCGAGAAGTGAGTGGGCCTCGTGGAAAACATGCAGCCTCTTGGGCACGCCTTTCGGGTGTCCCGGGCTGTGTGCACACCCTTTGCCCTCCTGGAGCCCACCCTGCAGGGTTTTGTTTCATCCTGTAGGTGTCCAGAGAGTCGAGAGGGCGCAGGGGTGCTGGCTGCACAGGCGGGCTAGGCCTACTCCCCTGACCACGTGTACGGCCGAAGACCAAGGAGGCCGTGAGGCGCAGTTGCTAGCTGTGTGCACAGAGCAAAGCAGGGAAAGAAGACTGGAAGTGTTACGTCCTTCCTGAACATGCTTTTAAAAGGGGTATTTTTCCGTAGTTTAGAATCAGAATTTCAGTAAACGATGTAATAATTTTATGCCATTTCCCCTACTAATTGCCATCTCGTTATTATTCGAAAGGATAACTTCCTTGAAATCCAGCACAGCTCTCCTGACTACGCCACGGAGCAGCAGGGGAGGGGATGGCGTTCATTCCGAGGACAAGGGCGACACCTTGTGGGCTTCTGGGGACATTTCCCACCCGCGTGCAGCCTGCGGTGTGCCCCCAGCGCGATCCCATCTGATCCTGGCAGGTTAATACTGTGCTGGGAATGTGCACACCCAGAGGACAACCCGCCCCAGGTCTTGGTGACTTTGGATTTTCCTCGGGGACCTGAGGGCCTGCCGAACCCTGGGTAAACCCTGATGTGATGGCGTGGGCACGCTGGGGTCCCCAGGTCCCCAGGAACTGGAGGTCATGCCCCCTCCTGTCTCCTGGCCCCCTCCCCGTTTTCAGGAGCACCCATCACAACGCAGCGGGAATGCGGCCAGGACACATCTTAGTGTAATTTCCTCCTCGTCACGCCCTAGTTTTCGATGCAGGCAGCTGGAGAAGCCCGCGACCACGAGGCCGCCCCTCGGCTCCCGCAGACCCTCTGGCCGAGCGGCTGGGCCTCACCTGATGCCCACTCTCCTCCCGTCGCTCCGTCCTACACGGAAGCCAGTGTCCTCGCGGCTCCTCCTGCTACTCTGGAAGTGTAAAAAGATTGTCTTCCTCCTGCTCCGCAGCCCTCACTGTACGAGAAAGGAGGGATTTTGACCGTGTTTGCAACATATGCCTAAACAAGGTATGTCAGTGGGGTGAATCCTTTTCCCCTCCATCCAAGAAAGGAGACTATAGGGGCGCCTGGGTGGCTCAGTCGGTTAAGTGGCCGACATCGGTTCAGGTCATGATCTCGCGGTCCGTGAGTTCGAGCCCCGCGTCGGGCTCTGTGCTGACAGCTCAGAGCCTGGAGCCTGCTTCGGATTCTGTGTCTCCCTCTCTCTCTGCCCCTTCCCCACTCATGCTCTGTCTCTCTCTGTCTCAAAAATAAATAAACATTAAAAAAAAAAAGAAAGAAAAAAAGAAAACCAAAGAAAGGAGACTATAGATTGGTGTCCTGAGAGAGAAAGGCCAGGATGGATGTGGGGGGGGTGAGGGTTGCTGTGCGTGTGCGACCAAGAGCGGAGGACACGCGGTCCTGATGGAGGTGCCTCGTCCTGCTGTCCCCGGGCAGGTTTGCTGTCCAGCAGTGGGCTTCTGCCCCGCCGTCCGGAAGAGCCCCTCACGGGTGACCGGCCCCCCACACCTCGCCTCCAGCCTGCCTGCAGGGCGCGCGGCCCGGCTCGGCACACCCGCTCTGCGCACACTCGCCAGAACCACTGTGCCCTTGGCACGCCGGCCATGAGCCCTCGGGGGCCGTCTCAAGCTGCCACTGGTGGGACCCTGCAGGGGGCTTTCCGAGTGGGAGGGAAGCCGCACCTGCGGTCAGAATACCCGTGTTCGCCCCGGGACCAGGACGATGGCAGGAGCACTGGCGTCACACGCAGCGGGCTCCTGTGCCGCGGCTGTCCCCGGGAGGGCGGACACTGGCTCCCCACACCCTGCTGCCCGGAGCGGGGAGGGGGACGGGTGCAGAAGGGACGTTTGCAGCCAGGAATTTCTCCTGTAAATTTCTTCCTCCTCCGACACCGTGATCCCGCCTCCAGGCCCACTGAGGAGCTTCTGTGTGACGGTCCGTGCCCGGCAGGTCAGCTGGTTACGACATAAATGCGGAGCCCAGCCCCATGGCGGCATGGGCCAGCCCGAGACACAGCGAGCAGGTCCGCCAGCCGCGTCTCCGAGCCCGCTCCCCTTCCCCCGCGTGTCCTGTGGAAGGAGAGTCCCACCAGCAGTCGGCGGCCAGCCCCGGGCGCGGCTGGGGCGTCCATCACAGTCCCTCCATTTCTCCTTCTTTCTCCAACCGAGATCATAACCACACAACCCTGACCTGGGTTTCTGCGGTGAGCGGTCACTGTCCTGCCTGACGGGAGGCCGTCTGTAGGGAGTGGAGGCGCCCCAGTTGCTGCTAAAACTGGAAAAGAAAACACAGCAACATGTCACACACATCCTCTGCCCCGAATCCACATTGTCCCCCTCCCCTCCAGCTGCCACCAGAGTCCCCTCTGTCTCCCACCGATGACTGTGCAGGACACGGCTGCCCTGAACGAGATCCCGGCTCCGCCCCAGCGTGACCTCAGCCCTGCCTCGCCCTGGGTGCTCTCGCTTGGCCCCCCGGAAAGGGAGCCTTAGCAGCAGCTCACACGAATGTGCCTGCCCGCCGTGGGCAGAGGCGGCCCCGGATCCCGGGAGGGGTCTGCACCGGGCTGAGCCCGATGGGACCTGGTGTGTCATCGCAGTGACCGTGTCCCCACTGAGTGCAGTGGCTGGGAAACGCGGGCACCGTCAGGCGGCTGCCGGAGGAGCGAGCGAGGCCTCGCCCCGCACTTGGTCTCACGCGGGCGGACGCGCCGTGGTGTCGGCGTGAAGGCGCACGGTTTCCCCGGCCGCTTCCAAACAGACGTGAGCGGACGCAGTGTCCTTCCGTCCGTGGCCACTCCTGGAGCCTGCCCTGAGAACCTGCTCCGTCGTGAAGAAATGTGGCGAGTGCACAGGTGTACGGCCTCGTCCAGCACGGGTCACACACACTTCTGCTCCCACTGGGCTTCCATCGGGGGCAGGACTCGCCTCAGCGTAGCTCAGCCTGCAGCCTGGGGACCGTCGTTCTGTGAGCCACCGTCCCCACAGGCTGGAAGTGGGGCAGCTCGTGAAAGACCCCGGGTCGTGCTCTCTCCGCCCCTGGAATCACAGGACACGTGTCCCTGTTCTCAAGAGGGACAAGCCTCCTCTCTTCCCCCTTTAAGTCCCGGGCTGGGAAGGAGCCGGGCTCGTCCTAGAGACCTCCGCCCTGAGCTCAAGGCCACGGCCTCCTGCGAGGGAGGACGGCCCAGCCTGGAGTCCCCCGGGAATGCGGGAACGCTCGACGGCAGGAGGAGGGAGCGACCCGGCACCCCTCCCTCCCATCTGTCCCTCCCTCCCCGATCTTGGTGAGCCCCGGACAGGCCAGCAGGGGAGGGACGCCGCCGTTTGCACGCCTTCTGTCCTCTGAGGCCGGCGAGCCGAGGGCGGACCCCTGCTTCGTCACCAGGCCGTATTGAGTCTCTGCGGAGGGAGGCGGCGGAGGCGGGGCCGTCCCTCTGCGGTGGCCACGGGACAGCGTTGTCGACCCCGCACGCGGACGTGCTGCCTGCTGTCCAGCCCCGCCTGTGTCAGTGAACAGGATGCAGGAATGAAGGAACCAACGAACGAACGAACGAAGGCACGCGTGGGTGTTTCTGCGCTGACCTCCTGCCTCCCGTGGCCCCGGCTCCGGCCTCACTCGGAGGCGCGCCCAGAGCCGCCCCTGCTGTCCGTGAGAAGCGGAGGCGGGCAGGTTCCTAGGGAAGACGGTGTCCTCTGACCGTGACAGGTGTCCCCCTTCCCTGCAGGACCCGCCGTGCGCAGGGGAGGGCTGAGAGGTGCAGAATTTCGGGCATCGAGGTAAGCAGCCGTTAATGCGAACCCATGACCAGAGAAATCAGCGTTTTAAGTAAAGACAGGAGCCTTAGTCCTGACTTGTTCCTTTTTTTAAGTTTTTTTTAAATTTTTTTCCCTCGGGCTCCAATACGGCTCCTCGCAGCACTGTCTTTATGTCAGATTTTGATATTTTGTTCAAATGATTTTCTTGCATTCATTTTGGTATGTTCGTGTGTTGTGTTAAAGTGCATTTCTCTTGACTCTTGGGGGATTTTTGTTGGTTTGTTTGGTGCCTCCTTAGATGCCGTGCCACGGAGGGCCGCCGGGGCCCCAGCTGGTGAGCCCCGAGAGCCTGCGCCCCGGGACTCAGGAGGGCTGCGAGGCAGGCACCCCCACTGGGCCACTTTGCTAGTGGAGCAGAAAAGCCTACAAGCTGCTGGCGCCCTCTGCCTCAACGTCCCACTCACCCCTGGGTCCCGCCGGTGTCACCGGCCACCCCCGGGGCTTCCCCACCGCCTCGGCCGGGCCCCCTCCCCACTCGACGGTGGCTTCCCACACCAGGTCTGCCTGCACTGCCGATGACAGGCTCCTGGGAGACGCCCGGCAGAGACCCTGGCTCTCGACGACCGCTTACTGAATCGGTCCATCTACTGACTGATCGATCGATCGATCGATGCTTCTGAACTGGATCCATGCAGACAACGCAGGCTCTTCTCCTCCTCCCTTGCACTGGACTCCGGAAACAGTGCGGCGCTACAACCTCCTCCTGTTTGTCACGCTGCCTCTCGAGGACGGAGCAAAGTTTCCGAGGGAATAAGCTGTTCTTGTTAGCTCAGTTACCTTCTGCCCCAAGGAAGACTTCGTTCTATACGTATATACACACATTATATATAACTACACACACATTATATGTAACTACACACAAACATTGTATAGACCTACGCGTTACAGGTATATAGTACACACATGATATACACACATTATATATGCACATTGTATACATACACACATTATATATACACATTGTATACATACACACATTATAAATACACGCATTATATATACACATTGTATACATACACACATTATAAATACACGCATTATATATACACATTGTATACATACACACATTATAAATACACGCATTATATATACACATTGTATACATACACACATTATAAATACACGCATTATATATACACATTGTATACATACACACATTATAAATACACGCATTATATATACACATTGTATACATACACACATTATAAATACACGCATTATATATATAATACACACATTATATATACACACACATATACACACACATTATATATATACACACACATTATATATATACATACATTATATATACACACATTATATACATATACACATTATATACACACGCATTATATATACACACATATATATATGCACATGTTATATATACACACTATACATATAATACACACATTATATATACACACACACATTATATATATATACACACATTATATACATATACACATTATATTTACACACACATTATATATACACACATAAATACACACATTATATATATAATACACACATTATATACACACACATATTATATATACACACATACATACAAACATTATATATACACGTACATTATATATACACACACATTATGTACACATTATATATACACACACATTATATATATACACACATATACATACACACATACACATATTTATATCTGTAGCATATATTTATATACACATTACGTATAAATATGTACACAAATACATATACACACACACTTCCAGGAAGACTGGGATTCTTGCAAAATCTTGAGCCTCCACGTCCCTGGTGACCCACCTCTCCTTGCCCTCGCTGCCATCAGCCCCCTGCCCCTGCCCCACGGGCCCCCACCTCTCCCTGCCCCTGCCCCTCGGGCCCTATTTTCTATGAGGCCCTCGATGTCCTCCCCATGTTCTTGGAGGGTGAACAAAGACTAAAAAAAAACCATGGCCTTATACTGTTCCTTAAGTCGCCAATGGGCGTCTCTTAACAGATCACGCAGGGTCATAAATCAGTATCCCCTTGGAATAAGAAAGCAATTTCTTCTAAAAGATATGATTTGTGTGTAAGATGGTAAATAGAGAAGGATCTCAACCTGAACGCCAGTCCCGTTCGCCCCACTTTCTCTTCCCGCCCTATTCCGTCCGTCCCCTGCCCCTGCTTCCGAAGCCGCCCCATCCGTCCCTGGGCGCACAGAGCCGATGAATCAGCGAGTGAGGAAGGGGCACCTTAGCAAGTTCCCGAGGCCCCGAGACGTGCCACCAACTTGGGGAGGGCACCCGGGGGGAGAGCTGGGGCACAGCGGACAGCCTGGACCTGGAGGGACATCGGAGAGACGGAGCCAGCGCCTCTCTGTGAGCGCTGGTGAGGCTTCCCCACGCGCGGTGCCCGGTGGCCGAACGCAGCAGCCCTGCCCCCGGGGCATGCTGGACCTGGCGGAGTTGAGGCGGCACTCCGTTGCCTACAAATTATTATTATGTGATGGGACATGAGAGGCCTTCTCCGGTGTCTGTCCCTTAGCCGCAGAGGCACACGCCATCTCTTCGGGGGGACGCACGCCCCGCACGCACAGGAAAGATGATTTCTCCTTGTGGTTGTGACGGTCCTTTCTAGCAAAATGCAGAAAATTACAGCGCGAAAAGTAAGACCCCGTTCTGCCTCTCCGGAGGAAGACTGTCATTGCTACAGAACATATGAGCTGCACAACGCCCGTAGCATGAAGATTTGCGAGGCGTTTCTGTCCTATGGAGGAAGAGCGGAAGCGAACTTGAATTTACGTCGATGTTGTTAGTACACGCCAACCCAAACACGGCGCCCTGGCAGACTGACTATTTCAAGCTGAAGGGATTCGAGGAATGGTAGGTTCAGGAAAGACTCTGACCTCCCCTCAAGCAAGTCACGGGACTCACTCGTGACAGGTGCCCTCCCTCCGCCTTCCTCGAGGACAGGAGCGTCCTGTCTCTAGAGACGGGACCACCGAGGGAGATCCGATGGCCAGGCCCTCCTGGGGCTGCCGGCTTCACCACCCGGAGTTCCTACCCTGCGTCCCCACATTGTCCGTGAATGCCCACCCTCTGTCACACCCGGCGTAGAGTATCGTGGGCCCCGGCCAAGACTCGCCCTGCAGGCTAAGTTGGTCTCCTCCAGGCCATAGTCCGGCGGAAATCGGGAAAGCCTGATTCGTCTGTGGAGCTCCTGAGAACCCAGCCCACGCCAGCGACGTCGTGCCCGGCGGGCGCGTGATTTCTCCGCGGCCCGCGGCCCCGAGGCTCCCGCAGCAATGCCAGGACAAGCCTCAGGATGGATCAGCAACGCCTCCCGCCCTTTTCCTGGTTCCTCGCTGTTCGCATGGATCCAGGTTTTGTCCGAACCCATCAGGAAACGAACGGGTGACCAGGAGCAGCCCGGGGAGGACCCGCAGAGGCAAATTCCTAGCTCCGGAGTTTGAAAAGCTGAGGTCGAGGCATAAAACAGTAGATTTGTGAGGATGTTTTCATCCGTGAGAGCCAGCTCTCTCCTCCCCAGCGTCCGGACTGGATGCGTGTTCCTAAATGGGAGGAAATGGGGAAAGAGAATCCGTTAGGATCCAAGAAAAGGAAGAAACCACACAAATGCCCACAGACGCCGAGAAGGGGTGCGGCCTCGCCAGCACGCTTAGGGACCCCGGAGGCGTGGACGACTGGATTCTCAGACCACGTGGCGTCCTAGGCCACAGGGAAGCCAGGGTTCCAGTCTCGGGTGGGTCCCAGGGAGACACCAAGTGCCCTTGCTGGTGACATCCTTGGCACGCTGCAGAAATGTCCTCCGGCCACACTTAGCCCCGGCCCCCACGTCTGTGCGAGTCCTGGGGTGGACAGGGAACAGCAGACTCGGGGCGCCCGCCCCCAAGAGCAGCGGTCGGCGTGGGAAGGTGAACAGGAAACGCCTTCCGGACACGAAGGAGGGGCTGGCAGCGTCCGCCCGTGGCCTGACCAGGGACGACCTGAGACACGAGACAGAGTCCAGTGACAGGTGACAACAGAGCCTCGGGCGCAGCCTTCGCAAAGCTGGGGCTCCACCAGGAAACTCGCGCGGTTCCGGAAAGGAGGGAGGGCCACGGTTTCCAGGAAGAAAGACAGGATGCCTGCGCTCCACAGGCTGACGCGCCCACGGCCGCCTGCTCGGCTCCCCGCGTGGCCTTCCCCGCCACACACCCCCTCCCTCCGGCAGTCCCCTGCCGGACTCCTCTCCGTGCGCTCGCTCACACCTGCAGGGAGGAGGGACCGGTGGCCGGTGGCCGCGTGCCCCCTTCTCTTCTCTGAGAGTGCTTGCCCTCGTGCAATGACGTGTTCCAGTTAAACGTTACAGCTCCGAACGCTTAGCCCTGCTGCTGGCTCCTCGCGCCGGGCGTGCGCTCACACCTGCGGGTCACACGTGTCCGGCTGGGTGTCTCAGGCAGCTCAAAGTCCTTGTGCCCAAATAGAACTCATCCCTTGCCTCTTCCTGGAAACTGGCTCATCCAGCGTCAGTGACCGGCAGCCTAGGGATGAACTCACACACACCTGAAGTCCCGATAGCCTCCTCTTGGACTGTCCCTGTAAGGGCAAATTGGGACTCCAAAAGACTAGGAAGTAGAAGATGGACCAATCAATCAGACTCCCCCCCCACCAGACCAGCTGGGACCAATCCTTAGAGCACCTGTAACCCCCAAATAGAGACACCTGTTTCCCGCCTTGGAAAGGAACAGGACCCTGACCCTTCCTCAGCCAATCGGCTAGGGCCACAACCATCACCCCTCCCACTACTCCTTTAAAACTCTTGAGCCTTTAGAAACTCTCTCTCTCTCTCGGCCCACCGCTGCATCAGTGCAGGTAGGAGAGTGAGCTTGAGCTAGCTCGAATAAAGGCTCTTTGTTCTTGCATCAGGCTCGGCTCCCTGGTGGTTTTGGGGTTCCCGAATTCTGGGCATAACATCCCCACCACGGGACAAGGGCACCTGTGAGGCTCCCTCCCCCTCACAGCCCAGACCCCGCACCCCTCCTTGTCAGGAGGTCTGCCCGTGGACCCAGAGCCCCCGCCAGGCTTGGGGCCATGGCCAGGGCTCAGTAAGGCATTTGCCCTGTGAATTTTAAAAAAGCACAAAAAAAAAACTTTGTGTGTGTGTGGGAAACTTCAGACAAAGGCAAAAGGAGAAGGAGAAGACTCATGTGCTTCTTATCGGCTGGCTCTCCCGACGATGGGAGGGTGCGGGGCTGGTGCCGGAGCGGTGCCGGCTGCTGCCGCGCCTACGGTAGGAGCACACCTCCTCCGTCCCTCGACTTGTCAGAGCAAGTCTTCTGACGGCTGTACTCCACTGAAATCCCAAAAATAGTCAGGGCCCTGCCACCTTCAAGCGTTGTACCTGAGGTAATTGGAAGATGAAATCCGAGATCGTTAAAGAATTTGGGAAGCAAGCCAAAGCAGGAAAAGAATCTTTCCTCCCCCTAACATTAGCTGTCCGTCCTTTCTCCCAAATGCTTGTGTTTTTAGATATGAACTTTCTGAAGCTCACGATGTTTACAGCCAGCCCGGGGAAGAGGGGAGTCGGGACGGCTGGGAGGGAGCGGGGTGAGTCAGGTGGGTTCTTATGGGAGAATGACTCCCGAACCGCTCCCCAGCCTGACCTCGGGTGGCCGGCACGCAAGTGCCAACAGTTATCAAAGCAGAGCCTCCCATGGTCTCTCGGGAACGATCTGCTAAAACTGACTGGCTCAGCTCCTGCCAGGTCCTTCCTGCGGGTGGCATCACTCGTCTGCTGACCGGGTCCCCGAACTCACCAGAAATTAGGGACACGGAATCGTCACCACTGTGACGTCACGGGGGAGAGGGAGCCGGAGGAGCGGGACATTCTGGCTCCAAGGATCCAGAGACCTCGCCGGGCCGAGCAAAGGGTCGCCCATCCGACCGGCCAGGGCCATCGGTCTCCTCTGTTTCGATCGGCTCCTTCCCCTCCGTGTGCCGTTGGAAAGCGCGCCCTGAAGAGCGAGACTCACCCGCGATGACCAGAGTCACTTCTCAAGCTGCCTCTGGAGTAGGTGTGTTGAAGCCGCCAGCGGTGCGTGGCTTTGCTTAAAGGGGAAGTGCCACGTGCAGTTACAGGAGGCGGCAGGGCTGAGCTGCTTAAAGCTGATTCAAGAGCGATCTACTCTTTCCCCCCCAACTACTGGGACCTCAGCGGGAAACTTAGAAACAATAAACGATTCCCAGGCTATGTGAAAAAGCCAAAGCAGAAACCATCATTCTGGCCCCGGTTTCTAGACCGGGGGCTTACCTCACCGACGACAGCATCCGTGGGCTGGGAACAGGGGCACCGCGACCATGAGGAACAGCACGGAGCGCCCGAGCTCACGAAGAAAGTCGGTAAGGGAACCACTCTCTCCGAACGGAAGATGCGCATCGACCCCGACGGTTTCAGATGGTTTAGTGAGAACCCGAGCGTGAGCGACCGAAAGGACTCTCTGACGGAAAGTCCTCTCATTTCCCAAAGCAGGATGGGATAGAAGGGTGTGATCTCTCTCCAGGGTGAGCCTAGGCAAGGAGACCTCTCGCTCGCTCAGGATGAGTGGGCCTTGGGGCGGCACAGAGGGAAGGGGAGCCTGGTGTCCTGATCCTCCAGCTGTGGGACTTCCCGCCAACTCGGCGGGACACCTGTCTGCCTGCCGTAGTCAGGGGACCCCACAGCACCCACCCGGTCTGCAGAAAAGACTTCTCAGGCATTACTATTGTTCTCCCTGGGGTCTGGGGTTTACACCCCAAAAACCCCAAGAACACAGACGTGACCTTCTCTTTCCTTGCCTCGCAGAGCTGATGTCGTCGGTCGGCTCAGGCTGCTGGAACAGGAATCCTCCAGATGAGGGCGGCTGGCAAACCCCAGACATCTAATCCCCGGCTCTGGACGCTGGAAGTCTGCAGTCGGGGCTCCGGCAGATCCGTGTCTGGTGAGAGCCACCGGGTCACAGACGGCGTCTTCCCGCTGTGTCCTCACAGGTGGGAGGGGCGGGGGGGGGCGTCCTAGGGCACTGGTCCCATCGTGGGGGTCCCACCTGCTAACACAGTCACTGGGGGATTAGTTTCAACATGGGAATTAGCGGAACACAAACACTCTGGCCAAAACAGATGTATATTTCGGCCTCAAAATCTCAAGTTTACATGTCTCCATAGATGTCCCAACAAAATAGATAACTCGGCACTACTTTCTGTAATGCAATTACTGGTAAAATGACAACCCAACGGAGTCACAGCAGCCACGACCCCTTTGAGGGACCAAAGGAGCCCATGTCTGCCGGGACGTCACGCTGCCCCACCGGGAGCACTGTCCGGACTCCTGAGGTGCCCTGGAGACCCGGTGCGTGCATCCCACCTCAGCCTTGCCCCCGTGGGAAGGGCGGTCCCGGAGACCAACCATGGTCAAGTAACATACGCTCTGCCCGCTGCCCGGCCAGCTGTCCGCGTGCTTGAGCTCAGCCATTGCCGAGTGACACGCTGACTATATGGGAAGAAAGTGATGGTATCACCTACCACCTGTGGGCAAAAGTTTTAGGAGCCCCTTGCCGTTCCCCCATTCTTCCATGGGAATGTGGGTAGAGAGAGGCCAACGGATGGGCGACTGCAAACGGATGGGTGACCGCAGAGGACAGCACCCCACGGCAGCCCACGGGGACATGCAGCACACGCGGGGGACCCACCGAGCTCGCTGTCGCTCCCACGGAGCCCAGCCCGTGCCGTCGGACACTCTTGTCTTTGGTGTGTGCTCTGCGCTGAGAACACACGAAGCTCGGACCTCACTCCCGGCGAATTTGGTTATTCGCACAAAGGGGAAAACGAGCTAACCAAATGAATCTGGCAGTTTTCTGACTGTGCTCTGTTTTAATCCACCAAATGGGCAGCGGAGCTCCACCCGCGGGACGTTCTTCCCAAGGCCGGTGCGGCCATCGTGTGCCGTGCCGGGTAAATCAGACGTCCCAGGACGGCGTTGCCTTCCTTTTGCCCGCCTTCTCTGGAAAGAGTCACGCAGAGTCACGGAGAGTCCTCCGGGTGGCCTGTCCTCTCCCCATCTGCCTCTCTCTGTGAGAGTAAGTCCGAGTCAGCAGCCCACACGCATGGAGATTTCCTTCAGACATCGCTGGGCCCACCGCCCCATCCCACACACAGGGGACCTGAGGCCTGGGAAGGCGCCACTTCCCAACCTCACTGTGCGCCTCCCGTCCACGCCACGCTGTCTCCTGGGCACCAAGCCTCTCTCCTCAACTCTCCCTCTGCAGTCCCTCTGGGGGCAAGCAAGGAGGCGGCTTGGAGCTGAAGGAGCCCCCGGCCCAACTCCTTTCTGGCCCCTATATTGTTAGCTTGTGACTCCAGTTATTGTCACAGCCTGGACGGGAAGCTCTCCGTCCCTGGAAGGGGTTTCCAGGGCATGCCTCATGGAGCAGGGCACCCCAGGGGCTTACCATCCAGGCGACAAGCTCTAGGCCCCCCAGAGCACTGCTGGCTTACTCTGAAGTCACAGCCTACTGGGCATGGGGTGCACGAGAGAAGGTCTTCCCTCCGTGAACTGCTCACCCCCCGTTTCTCCCTGTCTGCACATGGACCTCCACGCACATCCATACGCTTCTCCCCAGTGACCCAGACCGCAGCCACTGTCGTTCGTGTGCGAGAGCGCCCGACACCCCTGTCGTCGCTTCCCACGGCGTCTAGTTCTAAAGAACCAGATCCTTTGTCAACTGGATGCATGAGTCGGGATTCATCATTACACTCCTGGAAGCCACTTTGCAGAGAAAGTTGCTTAATTCGTGACTAATTTCCCTTCCGATCATTTGCCTTTCATTTGACGCGCCATTATTAAGAGAGGGCTGATTGAACATTAATGTGATTGGAATCTGAATTAATGTATTTTAATAATTTATTGTTTTCATAAATCCAAGACAACAAGATCGGAAGGATGGGCCTCGTGTCCTCAAACCAGCAGAATCTAAAATTAAAAGCCCACTTTACCCTCACATCCATTTAAATCCCTCAGTGAACATTTGCCCATCCGGCGACAACAGGTTTCCTTGGTGGTGACAAGGATGTAAATTTTCCAGCTCCAGTCCGGGAAGCCCTCCCGTTTTTGTAAATCTGGAGAGCCGTCCCTCAACATTACGAGTGATGTGCATGAGATTCAGGGGCCCGGGGAGGCTGTAAGTCAGTCTGGAGAATGAACGCGAAGGTGCGAACTTCCATCTGGCTCCCAACGCCACAAAACCCTCGACTGAGTTATGCTTCCCATCTGTGCCCGCAGCTGCCTGACGCACTTCTCCTGTGGAAATGGCGCCGGGACAGTGATGCATGGGTTCACTGCCGTGCTCCTCTCCCCTTCAATAATGACTGCTTTCTTTTTCATAGTAAACAGATGGAAGGCACACAAAATGGAACGTGAGTAAGAATCCTGCGTGAGTTGAATCAAGTTCAACGATCGTTCCGGTAATACACTGAAAAACCTACGGAAATACGTGGAGTCCCACAGACCAAAGTTTGTATGTGGACAGACAGGTTTTCACAATTTATTTGGCCAAATGCACATCAAGTTTTAAATGATCTTGTTGGAGCGTTTTTACATGGCGCACCTCGTGTAATTCAACGAAAAAGAATGCATGAAGTTTGGGTCAAGGCGTGTGTGAGACATTTCTCTGGGCGTGCTAAAGAGTAGAGAATTAAATCATCAATACCTTCTCAATGCGAAGGCAGGCGTCCCTTCCCAGAAGCACAACTGCGAGACCTTGTTCTTAATGTGCATGCGTGTTCAAATGCCTACAACCGGTTGGGGTGCTTGGGTGACTTGCTAGGCTAAGCAGCCGACTTTGGTCCAGCTCATGATCTCATGGGTGGTTTATGAGTTCGAGTCCCACATCGGGCTCTGTGCTGACAGCTCAGAGCCTGGAGCCTGCTTGGGATTCTGTGTCTCCCTCTCTCTCTGCCCCTCCCCTGCTCGCTCTCTCTCTCTTTCAAAATTAATGGATACGGAGGGCACGTGTTGGAATGAACACTAGGTGTTATATGTAAACCAATTTGAAAATAAACTATTTAAATAAAAAAAATTAATAGATACACTTAAACTTAACTTAAAAAAAAAAAAAAAACCTGCTATGGTGAGGCTTAGCCACCGAGCCACCGTTCAGTCCCACAGCACGTGAGCGTGGCAAAGTGGTGCCAAATTACAAATTAGCCTTTGGTCGAGTGATGTAAATAGATGGCTTATCTTCCCTAGGTAGACGCAGAGACTGGAGCAGATGAGTGTCCATGAGATATTCTCAGTCGCAGGAGCCTGTGCTACGCACCCACATGTGGGGGAAGGGCACAGAGACTCAAAAACAATGGGGGGGAGCACCTGGGTGGCTCAGTCGGTTGAGTGGCCGACTTCAGCTCGGGTCAGATCTCACGGTCTGTGGGTTCGAGCCCCGCGTCGGGCTCTGTGCTGATGGCTCATCAGAGCCTGGAGCCTCTTCGGATTCTGTGCCTCCTTCTCTCTCTGCCCTTCCCCTGCTCACACTCTGACTCTATGTCTCTCAGAAATAAATAAACGTTTAAAAAAAAACAATGGGGGTCCTTTCGAATAGACCGTAATGGAGGCTCGGAGGAGCCGGGCACTAGGTTGTTTCTGATGACCGCCGAGCCTCTGTCATGAAGCCACAGCTATTTGTCAGAGCTAGGGTCAAACGCATGGTAAAAATTCAGATGCCTCATGATTTCCTTAATTCTTTACACCACCAAAATATGGAGGATTTGGGGGGTTACATGATTAGGTGGGGCACATCATTTTTAGGGCAGTGAAACTACTTCGTGGTACGATAACAGTGGGTACAGGTCCTTATGCATTTGTCCAAACCCGCAGAATGACCTCAGGAGTGGGCCCTGCTGCAAACCCCAGACTGCGGGCGACGGCGGGTGTCAATCAGGTCCGACGAGTCTACCAAATACGCCATCTAGTGGGGGACGTCGGCTGGGCATAAGTGGCAATCTCTGTACCTTCTTCTCTAACTTTTGTTGTGAACCTAAAATTGTTCTAAGAATATTTTTAATTTTTTTAATCCAATTCACTGTGGTATGGAACTAAATCCCAGAACACCTCACTTTCAGGGATGACCCGGTTGGAAGACGCAAAGGGGAAAAGTGACAGTGTCGGATAGCTCCACGTGATCTACAGACACCGATCAAATTATAGATTTAGGTGCTTCTTTCCATGAGCAAAACTAGAGTAGAACCCTCTGGTTGGAAAGGATTACTTCAACCAATTATCTTCAAAGCCAATCTGAGCCTCCTATTAATGTCCGCCTGCCTTCCCACCTCTCACCTTTCTTTTCTCCAGATGATTTGCGCTTTTGCAGGAGGAATCTTTCTGTCACACTTGCTGGCCGTCCCCGGCTGTGTACGTCAGAGGTCACATCCCTGCATAGCGAGGGACGATTCAACAGCAGGCTGTCCGTAATAATGAAGGCCCGTGCTCCGCAGGTCATCCATAAAAACGCTTAAATCGCTGTTATCCTGGGACCCATGGATGCAAGGGCACTGTTTTTGCTCCCAAAATATTGTCTATTTGGGGCAAAATTTATTTTTTTGTTCTGTTGATAATGAGTGAAATTGGTAGAGTGAGCAGATGCTTGGTGGTGAATACAAACTAATTAACCCGCGCATGTTAATTATGCCAGTGCCATTCTTTCAGAGTTATTTATTATTTGCTTCCGGATATATTTGAATACTTAAAAAAATTTTTTTCAATGTTAATTTATTTTTGAGAGACAGAGAGAGACAGAGCATCAGCAGAGGAGGGGCAGAGAGAGAGAAGGAGACTCAGAATCCGAAGCAGGCTCCAGGCTCTGAGCTGTCAGCACAGAGCCCGACACGGGGCTCAGAGTCACGAACGGTGAGAACATGACCTGAGCTGAAGTCGGATGCTCAACCGACTGAGCCGCCCAGGCTTCCCTATGGTTGATCACTTTTGAAGATACACATGGCATGAGAGTTGAGCAGAGTAAAGCCTACGCTGGGGAGACCGTATGTTCGGCTCACGCATGGTTACCAGTTTCTGAGATATCCTTCCAGAAGGCCTAGACTACCTATGCTTACGAAATTTTCTGTTGTGCTCAGAACCATTGCACCGTCCTGGGTCCTGCCTCTATCATATCATATCATGTTTCTGTGTGTTTTGCAAATTTGTAAACATTTTTAATTGTGAGAAAATACAACATAAAATTTACCACCTTGGAGCACCTGGGCAGTTCGGTTGAGCATCTGACTCTTGGTTTTGGCTCAGGTCATGCCTCACAGTTTGTGAGTTCGAGCCCCACGTCGGGCTCTGTGCTGAGGGCATGGAGCCTGCCTGGGATTCTCTGTCTTCCTCTCTCTCTGTCCCTCCTCTGCTTGCTCTCTGTCTCTCTCTCAAAAAAAGTGACAATAAACTTTAAAAAGATGTTTAAAAATTCACCACTTTGACCATTTTTAAGGTCACAGTTGAGCGGCATTAGATATATCCACACTGCCGTGCAGCTCTCTTCCCAAACTAAACCTCTGCTCCAATAAACACTAACCCCCCCTCTCTTCTAGCCCCTGGCAATGGCCACGCTACCTTCTGTCTTTATGATTTGCGCCCCCGCTCCAGGGACCTCCTAGAAGTGGAATCATACAGCATTTGTACTTTTTCGTCTGGCTTCTTTCACCGAGCGTGATGTGTCCAAGGTTCATCACATTGTCAGAATGTCCTCCCTCTGCAAGGCTGACACACAGCACACTTGAATTCTCCGTCCGCCGCTGACGGACACCAGGCTTGCTTCTGCCCTTGTTTTACTGTGAACAGTGCTGCTGTGTATGCACATACGCGTGCAAGAACCTCTTTGAGAGCCTGCTCCGGTGTCCTGGCTCGGGCTCCAGTGCCTGCTCACGTCGCATGGCCAATGGGGGGCGGCCGGTGCCCCCGGGTAAGCACGGTCATCCCGCGGGCCCTGTGGTCGCCCAAAGTGGCCACGGCCCCCGGGCTCAGGGCTCCTGCCGGGTCTCCCTGTCTCCCGTGGCACGCTGGCGTCTGGCCGTCACTGCTCCCGAGGAGCTCCCTGTCCTCGTCCCAGGGTCCCACTCTCCTCGCTTCCGCCTGAGCCACGGTTCTGCCGTCCGGAGCGAGGGCCGCGTTTCCCCCGTGAACACCGCACGCGCTCTTCTGTCTGGTCGGCAGGACACCCAGTGCTTTTCTTTATCTTTGAACCTGTGTCTGTTTCTCACCCTTTGTCCGTTTTCTTGGTGTCGGCCGTGTCCTCGTATCAGACAATCGCAACGTATTTCATTTCTATATAAATTTGATTTGAATCTTTGCCTTCTTCTCAGTCGTGTGTACATCCTTCTCCCTGCCGTCCGGGCTCCTCCTGCGCTCTCCCCATCCATCTCCAGCCGGCCGGCCGCCCTCGGGGGTGGCCCATCTGTCACCGTGTCATCGCCGTGTCATTGTCCTCTGTGCTCCGGGGCGGCCCCAGCGTTTCCCGCCCCACGGCCGACTCTTCTCGCCGAGCCTGTGTCTCCGCTGCGGCTTCCCTGAGGAAGGTACTCTGACTGGGTCGCTGCGGACACGGGGCTGTTCCACGCGCTCCGCGGCCGGCGGTGGGCTCTGGCTCCCGCTTCCCTTCCTCCTTCCCTCCTTTACTCTCTCACTATCTTTAATGGATCCGTGCTTTTTTCTGTCTCATCAAATCCATCTTTTACTAAAGGGAATCTTTCTTCACCAGCTGTTTACACAGGCACACATGGGGCCAGGTCAGTGTTCCCGCGTCCTCAATTAACCTAAATTACCTACCCAGAGGCCCCAGGTCCAAACACCACCGTACTCAGGATTAGGGTCGACATGTGAATTTGGGGTGGCAGACACAATTCTGTCCCTGACTGGGAGCAAAGGGGCTTTTCCATCCACACCTACTGTGTGTTCTTCTGCATTATCCCACCCCTCAACCTTCCAGTGCCCTAAGACCCCTTACCCCAAAGAAAACTTGGAATCTTACAGGAAAACTCTAAACGCAGCGTTGCTTTTGTCACCGATAGCTCCTCATTCGGGAGGTAACAGTCAGCTCTCCCCGTGTAGGGGAAACGCAGACCAGAGCTGCCTCTGGGTCTCCGCCCAGGACTGTCACTGGTCTTGAACCAGCTCCAGCAGGTTCTGGAGAAAAAGCTTCAGAAAGGTCTCTGCTTCTCTGGCTTTCCTCTGATAGCGCTCGGGCCTGGAGGCATGAAGCAGAGTCCTTGGGGCCAAACCTCCCGAATGTTCCCCAACATGAC
This sequence comes from Paguma larvata, assembly GCA_030068075.1. Classification (NCBI taxonomy): domain Eukaryota; kingdom Metazoa; phylum Chordata; class Mammalia; order Carnivora; family Viverridae; genus Paguma; species Paguma larvata. The sequence continues at coordinate 134,495,792 of CM057828.1, forward strand.
ACAACCATGTGAGAAGCAGGGTCCCTGTTTTTCACTTAAAAAGGAAATAAAAATAAGAAAGAAAAGTAGGAGGACCTAACAGTAAACGTGACTGGGAAAGTCACGACGTCCCAGAATATCGGGGCGTGAGGCGCCGGGGCAAGGCAGCACAGACGCATGAGAGGAAGAGCCTACCCGGCCGTGACTCGATTCGTGTGAGTTAGGGCAGCTCGCAAGCCTTTGACCCTCATTACAACTTTCCTCGCCACATCTCAGAGCACGGATGACACAGCAATCTAAACCAACCTGGTTATTTCTAAAAGACAAAATCCAGGACCTGAACTCTTTTAGGTTCGGCCTGATGCTCAACAACCAGCTGGCCCTGCTGCCATGGCCTCGTTCGTGGTTTTATGGACCTCCCTGAGGCAGCCTCGGGAGACGACATGAAAGCTTCTGCTCCAACACGGAGCCCCGACGTCAGCGTGAGCGTCCGGCCCTGGCAGCTGGGGCAGCGTGGCTGCTGCAGAGACGAACGCCGAGCCTGCGGGGTCCGTGCCACCCTGAAAGTACTGGGCGCATCTACGTGTACCTACGGGACACCACTCGGGGTCAGCGTGTGCAACGCCGAGCGTCCTCGGAGACGTCACGGTACTAGCGCTTCTCAATGCAAACTTGATGAACTCACAAAAAGAGCGAGGTGTGGGCGAACTTGTAATAGAGGGGGAAGCTTGGCTGCGGAAGATATTCCTCGACGGTAGACCTTGGCAGAGTTTCCTGTTGCAAGTTAATTTAAGAGCCGCAATTCATGGCGATCCCTGAAGTCGGATAGTATGTCCATAGTAAACAAGGTGATGGATGTAAAGCCTTCTTACTCTCTCTCTCTTTTTTTTAGAGAGGAAGAGAGAGAGAGTGCAAGCAGAAGGGGAGAGCGAGAAAATCCCACGCAGGCTCCATGCTCAGCTCAGAGCCCAACACGAGGCTCAATCCCACAACCCCGGGGTTATGACCTGAGCCGAAATCAAGAGTTGTCTGCTCAACTGACTGAGCCACCCAGGCGCCCGGCACATTCTTACTGTCAAGTGAGACCAGGGTGCGTCCTGTCTGGAGGATTCTAGGGGTCCCTGCGTGCCCCATCCTAGGACACGCAGCAGAGACCCACAGCAGCCAAGCGGTCCAGAGACGGGAGGAACTCTCATGACCAGCGACCGTCGTTAGACGTCTCAGTCTGGAAAAACAATTGGGAAGCATTTGGATGAAAGCTTTGGCTTGATCAGAGTGTACATTTGGTGAAGGAGGGAATTTTAGATTTGAGAGGTGGTTGGAAGAAAACCTCTCCATGCCACAGAAAAAGGGTGGAATTTATTACCTCAGGGAGAATATGGCCGAAAAGACTAACGTTCTGGAAGCAATAGAAGATGCTGAATTCTCCATGTTAGACTGGTATGATGAATCTTAGGAGCTGGGGCTGGAAGGAGAGCAGAGGCACCAAAACTTCTGAGCCGGGCTATGCATTGATCTGTCCCACAGTGTGCCTCATGGCCCTCTCGATCGTAGCGGACAGCAGACTGCAGGAGCCAGGCGTCGAGTGTCACTATGGCACGTGGCCCTGAGTGTCAGAAGCAAACCAGAGCACGTGAACTGGATGATCCCGCAGTGCTGGATGTAGACAGACAGCTTCTATGTCGTGTCCATCACATCAATGTGGATTCGTGATTAATTAGACACGTATTAAATGTTTCTTCTTCCCTAATATGTTCTTTTCTTTACCAAGCCTCTCAATATGCTCATTACTCTTTGTCTTATGCATTCCTGGGATCTTCCCCCCAACGGGTTCTCACATTTCCTCTTCTGTTTTCCTGATACTTTCCTAGACCTGACTCCAGCCTTGAAAGTGGAAACAGCCCATCAATGTCTGTCTTAGGGAGGAGCAACTGGGGACCGCTCGTGCCAGGGCTTCCAGTGGAGGGGTCCACTAGGAGGAAACGCTCCTCCTCTCCAACTCTGGGAGTGCGCTGGGTCCTGGAACAGCTCTTCACTGCAGCTCCACGCGGAGCAGGCCAGCCTCCCAGGGAGAGTGCCCGCTGCGTTACCAGCTGCTGTCCAGCACCTGTCTGGTTCTACAGGGTTTCTGGAAGGGTTCTATGTTTCCTGCAGCCCAATCTTCTTCGTGACCCCAGGGCGCTATGTCTTCTGTTTGTGTCCTTAAAATATGTCCTTGAAATATTCTCAGGTCGGGAGAGAAAAAGATCGTTGGAGAGAATTGCATTCACCTGCTGGGGTTTCCGAGCGCTCTACCCTCGGGAGGAAACCGTAGATATTCATAACAAGTCTCGTTTCCCGGGATCCCGATAGAGAAGAGGACGTCGTATGCTTTTAAGGCTGGTGTTTAAGGCCGTAGCTTTGGTTGATAACGTATTCGTGTTTAATGAAACTCAACACAATGTACTGTCCCAGCATCTTCCCCAGGATATTATTTTAGAGTTTGCTGAGTTGGTTTCTTAATGTCGTTTCATGGAAAAGAAGGAGAGAGGAAAGCATTCATTAGCAGAGAGAAAACTAGACAATCAACTGCCTTTCTTGGGGGTTCGTTGGCGACTGGCCCGACCTTCGGGACGGCGTTCTGCACTGTGAGCTTATCTCCTGTAATTACCACTCGAACCCAGGCAGCCGCTGGGAGCCGCTCACGGCCTCCACTGCTCACGGCCTCCACCGCTCACGGCCTCTGTATCAGCCTCACTTAGGAAGCTCTGTGCTGCAGGCCCAGAGGTCCCCGAAGGACGGCAGTGACGTGCAATGGCCCTTGTCCCGGACAGCACACCCCACTGTGACTTCTCGGTGGGGGCCCCAGAATTGTTTCTTAGGCCGTCACAGATCCGCCAAGGCCAGCTCGGGAAACTGCTGGAGGCTGGGGCTTACGGTGGGGGTGCCGCGCCATGTCCCCCCCCCCACCCCCGGCCCCGTGTCACGGCAGAGCCCATGGGAGGCCAGCAGAGGAGCATGAAGTGTCTGCTTGCTGGGGCTCCCACGTGCTTCCGTTGTTTAGGACACGAGGCCGAATTTCCTCCTTGGGAGCCGCCCCCTTCCCAGCGGGGTCCCCGCGGACATCCACGGGGCGCCCATCCCACCCACCAGGGCCGCCGGGCATGGATGGAGAAAACAGAAAGCGGGGAGAACCACGCAGGGGCAGAGTGGCCGAGGAGATGTGACAAACGAGACAGAAATGAACATACACGATTCCCGGTGGCTTCTCTCGTCCTGCCGTTTGCCTCCACTTCCCTTCCTGCCCCCACCCCCACTGGGCCCGGCCCCACTGGCACGTGGAGCCCGTGGTGGGACATCCAGGAGAGGAAAAGCAGGAGGACACCGAAGGCACCGCGTGGCGGCCAGAGTGTTTTCTCTGAGTCCCTCATCGTGTGTGGACGTCAGATGGCAGGGTTCTTTCTGGAAGGCGGGTGGAGGGGGCCGAAGAAATGCTGGAGGCTCTTGGTGCCTTTCACGGAGTTTCAGGAGCTAAAATAGAAAGTTCGGATTATTTTCAAATCGTCCTGTCGGGGCAGAATCCCTTCTGCGGGGCAGAACTCCGCTCCAGAACCCAGCAGCGGGGCTTGGGGGCTCAGGTACGACGGCGATGCCCGGACCGTGCTTGAGCTCGGCTGACGGAGCCCCTCTGGGTCTCCCAGCCCCTTGGGCCACGTCTCCGCAGCGGCCGTGGGGGGCCAGGGGCCGTTCCCCCCGGGGTGAGCCCCCCCGACCACACCCTTGACTGGGGCCGTCACCCCAGTTCCAGCATCCCAGCCGCCGTCTTGTTTTAGCAAACGTTTCCCTGAACTTCCGGTAAAAATCTGTTTTGAAAGGCGTTTACATCAGCTTTCTGTTTCTTCTACTTGTTCTCTCAAGGTGGGTTTTTCCCCATCTCTTAACTTTTCCTGAGTCGCGGCAACAGTTCTTTCGGGGAAACGTGAAATATATAGGAAGAGGGCAATGTCGATCCCCCAGATACTATTCTGATAGGCAAATACAGAATCCTCAGTAAATATTGAGGCTGAGAACTAGAGAGCACATTTGATGGCACCTTGCAGAGACTCTCCGCACGACAGTCAGAGTAACCTGACCAAGTGTCCAACGGACGCCCCTTCGTTTTGCTCAGGAATAGGTGGGTACTTTGAACAAAAACAAATACACTTTTCGAAGCCTAGTGGATTCCTGATTTGCAAAGAGTAAAATCCACCCCCACGTGGACGTCCTGTCTGCATGTGGAATAGAATTTCATTTATTTTTTTTTAATGTTTATTTATTTTTAGAGAGAAAGAGGGAGAGAGAGTGACAGAGTGAGCAGGGGAGAGGCAGGGAGAGAGGGAGACACAGACTCCGAAGCAGGCTCCAGGCTCTGAGCTGTCAGCATAGATCCCGACGGGGGGCTTGAACTCAGGAACCGTGAGATCAAGACCTGAGCCGAAGTCAGACACGTAACTGACCGAGCCACCCAGGCGCCCCAGGAATTCAGTTTAGAAACGGGGGTGCAGAAAGTATCTTTCCATGTGGATTTGAGCAGAAGGGGTGATTTCGTACTAAGGCGATGGATTTTTATTCTTAAATGTAAAGAAATGCAGTTGAGGGAGAAAGAGAGGTTCGTCACCATGGGCTGACAAAAACTGAAAAGTGTCGTCAGAGACTCCATTTTCTACCGTAACCGGGACGAAAACTTGGAGATGGAAAATGCCACAGCGTTTTCATCAATAGGGAATCCTTAAGTATGGAAATCTTAACTCTGCTGAATTGTAATCGCCCAATATTCAATTCTCATTATCATCCTCCAGACCCGTCTCCCGGGAGATGCTTTTGCAAGTTTGATTTTGTAACACAGTTTGCACTGCACCAAAATACTCAACGCAAAATCCAATCGTATTAATAGAAGTGCCCGGATGAATCACCCGCGACAAAGGGGGACGTGAACGGAGAAAAGGATTCCGTCCTCCTGACCCAGAAAGCACGGGCGCCGGGGCCACCTCCCGCCAGCAGGGAGCAGCGCCTCCCAGCCCCAGGAGGAGCCGCCACCAGGTGGAGGCGGGCGGGCGTCGCTTCTATCCGCAGCCCCGCAGTTCCACTCACTGGAAAGTTCGATTCTCCTGCCATTTCCTGTTGGGATATTTTCTCCCAAAAATGATTCCATTTTGAGGAGCTCTTTGCTAAAAGGAAACATATCTTAGGTTAGAAAAGCCAGGAGCTTCCTAGAGGAATCTAGGGATATTTTTAATCCTCAGAGTTAAACTGTGACCATCCAGATGAAGATGTTCTTTTGTTTTTTCACGTTTATTTTTGAGAGACAGAGAGCAAGAGAGAGCGCGAGTAGGGGAGGGACACAGAGAGTGAGGGAGAGAGGGAGAGAGAGAGAGCCCAAGCAGGCTCCACACTGTCAGCGCAGAGCCGGACGCGGGGCTCAAACTCACAAACCGTGACATCACGACCTGAGCAGAAACCCAGGGTCGGACGATTAACCGACGGAGCCCCCCGGGCGCCCCCAGATGAAGATGTTCTAAGAGACAAACTAAGATTCAGCATCTCTGACAACGGAATGGCAGGAGGGCAGGCAGAGCGGTCTGATGGTGGGTCGGCGAGGACCCCAACGCAGAAGACTATGTGGGGAGATAGAAGTGGCGGCAGGGAGGGCGTGTGAACACCCAGCTCTCAGGGCACAACGTGGTCGTGATAAACAGGTGCCCAGGAAAAGACTGGAGGCAAAGACACCAGACATCGGCAGGGCAGGAGAAAGCGCTCCGGGCTTAGGGGGTTGGTCAGGGTCGGTGTCTCGGTGAGGACATTCCAGCTGGAAGTAGGGCAGGAAGCGTGGTGGTCTGGGACGAGCCCACCCTGGGCAAGAGAACAGCGAGCTAGAGCCCTGCATGTCGGCTGCACTTGGCACACGGCCATTGACCGGACCGTGAAATTCTTTTGGAGACCCGGGCTGTTCCCGAGAAGTCACAACACAGACGGCGGCTTTCGGGCTGTCAGCCAGCCGGCAAAAATCAAGAGTTCGTTCAGGGAAGAGATGGGGCCCCAGAAAACTAGCTCCCCGCATAGACAGGACACACCTTCGGTCTCTCCTCCCGTCTCCCTGATTTCTGCTCCCCTCCTAGGCTATGTTAGGTGGTTAGGCCGACATGAAGGAGCAGGTGCACGGATAAGCTGACTCAAACCTCCCCCACTGGCTTGGAAAGATGGACATGTCTCCGAGAGGCGGATGGAGCCCCGTCCGCAAAGTCGGCTACGAAATTCTCAAGCCAACTAGCGGGTGTCTCGTTCTGTGACCCACGACACACCAGAGACCTCGAAACTGCAACAAGCGAAGGCGGAGGTGGGGGCATCTCCAGGAACAAGGCACCTGCCCACATTTACAGCGAGAAGGCAGCCGGCCAGGCCAGCGGCACAAGAATCTCGTATCTCCAGGAGGCTGGGGTGTCCGCAGGAGACACTCGCCGGCTTACGACGATACAGGTGTCAAAACCCCGGAGTAGAGAGAGCCCCGGGCAGGCCTAAGTGCAGGGTGCTAGGAATGCAGGAGGTTGGGGGGGTGAGGGGCCCTCTGCTCTCTGCAGCCTTCATGCAGGGAGCCAGAGCAAAGAATGCGGTGTCTCCCTTTGAGTCCCACAAAACGAGTTCTAGAAGAAGGAGTTTGTGTTGACGAGTCTCGAGTGGCTTGCTTATTCCCTACCCAAGTGCTGCGGCTACGGGGATGCATTGCTCTGGTGCAGGCTGGAGCGAGGAGGCCTCGAACCCCAGGGACACCAGGCCGGGACCCGCGTGGGCGAGGCAGCGGCTCTAACCCCGAGGACATGCAAGAGGGGCAGGTGAGGGACGGCGCGGAGCGGGGCAGCCTGCGCGCACCCCGGGGCTTCTCCGTCAGAGACACCTGCTCTGTGTGTGTATTTACGTCGCAAGGGACCACACAGAAGCTCCCCCGCTCCGGAAATCCCCTCGTGGCTTACATGACACTTATTTACAGTAACGGTCACTCTGTCTCACTTACCCTTTTGAAAATGCCAACCAAGCAGTCCGAGGGGGTTGTACGCTTGAGTCACTGTCACGAAAGCAGTTTCTGTAAAAATAAATAAACCGCACAAAGGGCGGGTTTGCTCGAAAGCAGAAAGGAAGGAGATTCAGGGGAAAGGCACCCTCTAGTGGCTGCGCTGCTCACACACAGGTCACCCCACACCCGACCCAAGGATTTGGGAGCCTGCTCTACTGGGGACGAAATTCTTTATTATGGCGAGAGGAGGTAAGGTGTCTGAACAGTGGACGCCATTCTGCGCCTTTGAAACAAAAAGCCAAGACCTTCCAAGACCTGGAAACGATGAGAACACTCATCAAAGGGATAGATACACAGTCGCTATTTTCACGTCACTTCCTCGTGTGTGTGATCAGTTAGCCCCTGCTCCTGGCTTACTCCCGGAAGCTCACGACTGGTGCCATCCGCGCGTCCACGACCGCCGTGTTTCAGCAACACCAGCACGTGCGGCTTCCTTCCCGTTCCTAGGACCGGATACCGCCACCGTGGCTTGACTTTAACCTGTCAAAGAGGGACGTCCTGGCAACATCCCAGTAAGTACAGAGGACAGTCCCCCGAATCTGTCATTTTATGACATCATATCATATGAAAGAAAGACGTACAGTTTAGGATGGCCTACAGACTGCAATAAAAATGAGGAAAAAGTAAAGTACGGGAAGGTTTTCTCGGGTTGGACGGGACGGGATGCTCTCTAGGAACAAAACTGTTCCTGTCACATTTTAAATATTACAAACGCACAACTGTACGTTGCGATGAGTAGCTGCACAATAGAGGTCTATCCATCTAGTCTACTTTTCGGCAGAATTCTTGTTGTGTCCGACGTGAAACCGAGTTTGAGCTGCTTCAGGAGAGATGGCAGGGACCCAGGGGGGACGGAGATCTGTTTTCTGCACATGTTTGCAGGTTTCAGAGAAAAGAGGGGTCCTTGGTTATAAGTTGGAGTTCTTCCCCAGCGTGATCATGGCCGCCCATCAAATCCCTCAAATAACAGAATGTCAGAGCAGAAAGAGACCTTGGAGGTATGCCACAACCTCTTTATTTTGTAGACAATGCAACCGAAGCCCAGAGAGGTTGTGTGTACTTCCCAAAGCCACACCGCTAGGCGGGAACCAGGCCTCAACTCCCCGCCCAGAACTTGGGAAGTATGCTTCGCTGCTGCCTTCCAAATACAATTCAAGATCGGAGCTATGTCCAGCGCCTTGTTCTGTGCGGCCTTGTCCGCTTTCAGTTGAAACTTGCAAAATGCCTGCCGAAAGCCTGGGAAGGAACAGTTGACCTGTGAAACCAGAAACAGGACAGACGCGATTTACGGAAGAGCTTTATTTTGTCCGGGAACTGAACGGAATTGACAGCGCGCGGAAAAGACTTCTTTTCCTTATGAAACGTTTCGTGAAATTATTTCCACCCCACGGATCCACTGGCATAAGATTGTTTGTATGAGAGTGTGATATAAATTGTTTTTTATTAACATCACAAGATATGTTTAAATATTCGTTATTGAACAGTGACAAGACTATCACTTCAGAAAAGAGAAAAAACAGCCCATGACGCTCAATATTCATGGAAAATAAAACGAAATACTGAACATGAAGAACGAGGTGTTACGTGATCAATCTAGACCTGCCATTTACATTTTAAAACACGGTAGGCTAGACATCTTGCTATTAGAGGCACGCAATGTCATCAAGGAGAGAGCGTCAAGGATTTGCATTGCCTGGATTTGCAACAACTTGCAACTTTCGTTCAACGGGAGGACGATGCACGCCCTTGTGCCCTTGACTGACCCAGCTCTGACCTTTGATAATGGGCACAGCTGGCCTATGTCCACCGCAGGGATGGACACGCTCAGACTTGATTATGTAAGAGGCACCGGCTCGAGTGTGCGTGAGAGGCAACGAGGAGACTGAATCTCAGAGAAACTTTAAAGAACCATAAGAAGGCAGCTTGTGTGGAGGTCACCTGCCTTATCACCCTAGACTGAGCCAAGGTGCGTCCCACGAGCAGGGACCCTGGGGCCCCACTCCTTATTAATGTAATTCAACTACTCAGTATTGTGTACGCCCCTTCCCTTCCTACTGGCTTGGCCTCTCTTTGATTTCTAATATAATCATTAGGAGGGGGCTCCTGGTAGACTCAGCTAATAACCTCAATTCATCACATCTGAGCGAAGCCTTGGCCATCGAGTCATGCCCCAGACCTGTGAATGGGCCATCGCTGGCTGAGGGGCCCAGTGTGGGCTGGAGGACACACTCTTGGGACTCCTACTGTAGCTGACAAACACTTGGCCGCCTTGGAAATGGTGGCCGTTTTCTCGAGGGGCTGTGGATACACCAGCCCCTGTGGCTAATGCGTCTAATATGTGTGTTAATTTAAGGAAATGCGTCGCACATTCCTTCTGGAAATGCGAGGATAAGCCTCGCTGAGCAGCAGTTTGTAAAGGGTTTCAGTCTGGTACCTGTTCGTTCAACTAGGATCTCTTAGGTTTAGGAGTATTTTTGAAGTAGCATGTCGAAATATGTACGGTAAAGAACTAACTGTACCCGGGGAGGGCTGGCCTTTGACCTGGGCTCCTGGAAGGTCATCTCGAAGCCCCTGGAATGTTCTTCCTGATAGGACTATCTCTGTTTATCTGAGGCCTCGGGCCACCCTGATAGTCGAAGTGTAATTTAAGGTGGCGGCTGTGGGCCATGTGGTATCAGTCAAGTTCAAGAGGGTCTGGAGAGTCAAGGTCAGACAGGCAGATGGTCAATTGTGATGGAATCCTCACAACAATTTCCCAATACCAAGGCTCCAGAAGCTTCCCTACTTGGCCAAACTCCCTGAGTATTGTCACTTGTCATTGCCAGGAGGAGCCAGCCCTGGCCACAGTTCCAGGGGACGGGACACTGCCCCCAGACCCCTCTTCCCTCGGCTGACTTTGAACTCTATCCCTCTGTTGTAACAGATCACGACTGTGAGCGAAACAGCTTTCTGTGATTCTGTGAGTCCTTCCGGGGCGTGATTAAGCCCGAGAGCGTCTCGGGAACCCCCAAACTCTGCAAAGCTTCGTTATCCTTTATTGAACTTCTATCGTTTAAGCGACTAACAGAAAGACCTTCAGGTCAAATGCGTGTGCAGTTTAGCCAAATGACAAACAGGAACACACGCGGGATAAACCAGACGGCACATCTCTGGCGTTGTCACCCGGCCTCGCTGGGGAAACGCCTTCATCCGAGGTGGCCAGCTTTTCTCAGCGCCCTTGTTCCGGCTCCCTGGAAGTCATTTCCTGTGATCCGGGCCATTCCGTGTGGACATCGTTACCTTCTTGTAGTCACCTGTCTGCCGTTGCCGGAATGTTTAGCGCGGCACTCAGGGGTGTGCTGGAGCTGGCTCAGGCTGGGTCCCGGGGATTCACCCATGACCAGTGTGTTCACACCCAGGGGGAGTCTCCAGAGGTGCAAATCCGGCTGCGCCTCCCTTCCTTTCCCCGCAAGGCAGGTGCCCAACATTTACCTGCAAAACGCAAGTCTTCAACAACTCATTTCCACCTCCCTTTGCTGCCTTAACCACTGGCTGTAAGCCAGCAGGTAGGGCTCCCTTCTACACGAGAATATGCGTATGTGCGTCTGGTGAGCTGGGAGAGGTGAGTCCGCCCCTCTCAGGAACGGGTGCTGGGTGGGTGCTATTTCCCCTTTTATTCCCACGGCCAAGGAGCACTCTAAAAGGTCCGCAGTGATCCACGTTCCCACGAAATGCGAACGACCCGGCTGCTCTGGACACCGAAAACTTTCAAACATTTACAGCCTCGCCAACGGCTAAAAATCGGTTCCGCATTTTTATTTTATTTTTTTTAATGTTTATTTATTTTTGAGACACCGAGCAGGAGCAGGGGAGGGGCAGAGAGAGAGGGAGACACAGAATGGGAAGCAGGCTCCAGGCTCTGAGCTGTCAGCACAGAGCCCGACGCGGGGTTCGAACCCAGAACTGCGAGGTCATGACCTGAGCTGAATTCGGCCGCCTAACCGCTTAACTGACTGAGCCACCCAGGCGCCCCTCACGTTTTTATTTTAATTTTTGTTTCCTTAGTTACGAGTTTGAGGGTGTTTCATTTTTTTATTGGTTGCTTGTTATTCTATTTTTGAGATAACTTTGCTGTTTGTTTTTTTATTTGCATTTTTCTTAGATAGTTGTAGAAATTATTTGTATACTAAGGACTTTGCCTGTCCTGTGATTTGCAATTACTTTTTTTGGTTGGTTGATCTTTTGACTTCGTAATGATACTTTTGTTGTACACATATTTTTAAATTTTATGTTGACAAATGAACCAGTTTTGTTTTTTTTTTCCCGGGATCCTGGGTTTTTATGTCACATTTATAAACAATTCTTAAATTATGTTTTAAATTTATTCATCTTTCTTTTGTTTTCATGAACTCATTTTATACTAAACTCATTGTCCCATCTGGAATCGCTTTTGCTGTAAAGGCTGGGTCGGTATTGAACTGACTTGTTGCAACATAATCTCTTAAACAATCAAGACTTACTTCTGTGATTTTAACATTTTTTTAATGTTTATTCATTTTTTGAGAGAGAGAGAGGTGGTGACGGAGCACAAGCAGGGGAGGGGCAGAGAGAGAGGGAGACACAAAATCTGAAGCAGGCTCCAGGCTCCAGGAGCCTGACATGGGACTCGAACCCACAAACCGAGAGATCATGACCTGAGCCGAAGTTGGATGCTTAACCAACCGGCTGAGTCCCCCAAATGCCCCATTACTTGTGTGATTGAAAATGCTTCCTTTATCATGGATGAAAGTTCCATACGTTCTGTTGTCTACTTCTAGGCACAGGATCTGGGGGCCCTGAGATCAATCTGTCTGTTCCCTCTTAAGCAGCAGCCACCTGTGCAGAGTTCCTGGGGCCACCCTAGCCCAGGGGCTCATACAGCAACCTTTAATATCTCCCGTACTGGAGGCCGGGAGTCTGAGATCCAGGCGTGGGCAGGGCTGGTTTCTCCCGGGGACTCTCTCCTGGGCGTGTGGACGCCGTCCCCTTCCCGTGTCCTCACGCGCTCCTCCCTCTGTGGGAGTCTGCGTCCTGATCGCTTCCTCTTAAAAGGGCACCTGTCAGGTTGGATTAGAGTCCACCCTAGTGACCTCACTTTGCCCTAATCACCTCCATAAAAACCCCATCTCCAAATACAGTCCCATTCCCAAGTCCTGGGCGTTCCTGGGGGTTCCGCGTACGAGGTTAGATGAGAAACAAGTCAGCTCCTGACACCATCTTATAACCAGAGACAAAAGATGGCCCCAGTGGATAGATAAAATCAGTAAGAACATAAAAGCCCGTCTGTGTAAACTATGATGACTCGAGTTGTCCACCGTCTGCCGACAGAGCTTCGCTAATGCTCGCAAACGGATATCCCAACATTTAACTTCTCTAGACGTACGTTAGACAAGGACACGCATTCAGAAAGGGGTCTGTGAGTCGGAAGGTCCGGCCACCAGATGCCTGCTTCGAGCTTGTCCGAAAGGCCAGATCTCTGGGGACCCGCCACATGCAAGCTGGGGCACAGGGTCCGACGCAAGGAAAGACTCCCCTGGGATGTGCGCCAATCCCTCAGGCCCCCACGCCTGGTCTCTGGCTCGGTTCTCTCACCCAATTCCTGATTCTTCGTTCTCGCCCCCTTGCATTTGGATTTAATAGTTGAGTGGAGACCTTCCCAACTTTGTATTTTCAAACTCAGGTCCCCTAAAGACGTGCTCGTTAAAAACAGGGCCACCCTGCAGGGCCAGGTCCTACCCTTCGCCGGGACCTACTTCCGGCACGAATTTATTTGGCTTGTGACCAAAGAGGTCTTCACCGTTTCCCCAAGGAGCGTGTGTCAACAAGGAAATCACTCCGTTGTCGGTATTATCATTAAAGGAGTATTTATAATGATTGGTAGGTTGAGAGATGTGTTGAAATGAACCTACTTTACCGATGATATATTCTCGGAATTAAAAAAAGAACCAATTCAGAAGTCACAAAAGCAGCTTTTCCCCCATTGAGCTTTATGTAGTGTAATAAGCTGTTGCCTCTGGCTGGTTTCCACGGAAAAGACACTTCGCTAATGAATATTTATTTCTCTGCCACGGATCGAAATGCATAAAAAGGCTAAATACATGGGATCGTGGGCCTTCTTTTCCCTCCTCCCTCCTCTGATATGTACTCATTTGTTCTCTCTAACTGACAGGTATTTGTTTCAAAGCTCCAAAAAGTGATGTCTGGAAATTCAATTATAATATTCATTTCCTTCTGTCTGGCATGTCAAAATTCCTCCTTGCAACAAATAAGCTAGACTATTGTGGAACGTTTTGCTGAAAAGACCAACAATTTGCAACAAAACTTGACATCTGTGCTGTGAAATCATGATTTTAACCTGTAAGTGAAGCCAAGTAGGAGCTCAGGAGAAAAGCCCCAGGGGGCTGGGGGTGGGGACTGAACGGATACCATAGACTTGCTCTCTTTAGGGTGGAAACCTGACAATTATATTCTAATACAGCGACCGACAGATTAGTAAGATTCTAATTTTAACAATAGAACATAAACATCACTATTTTAGAGATTCTTCTAGTATTTCTAACATTTAGTTAATAAGCCGGCTCATGTTAACGTGGTGGAAAGCAACGTAATGAATGGTCTCCAGGTGTGTCCACATCCTAGTCCCTGGATCTGTCAACATAAGGATACAAGGCAGAGGATTTTAGGCAGTGGATGGAATTCAGGTTGGCAGTCAGATGATCTGAAAATAGACTGCCTCGGATTATCTGGATGGGCCCATCGGTAATTACGAGGGACCTTAAATAGGGAAGCAGAAGGCAGAAGCATCAGATACAGAGAAATGGCCTCAGAAAAGACCGGACCAGGCGTTGCTGGCGGAGAAGACGGGAGAAGGGGCTGCGAGCCAAGGCAAGTGGGTGGCCTCTCCAAGCTGGAAAAGGCAAGAAAACATACTCTCCCCGGAGCCTCCAGAGGAAGGGCCCCTTCGGGCTTCTTGATTTTAGCCCCCCGAGACCCGTGCCACCCTTCTGGCCTCCAGAACTGCAAGAGAATTAACTCGTGTTGTTCTAAGCCAGAAAACGTGTGGTGATTTGTTATCGTGCCCACAGGAAATAAACACAAACACGCTACGCGGTTATTAACTCACCCTTTTGGGAAAGTCTGACGTGAGCCCTTCTCCCGAGGGCTTCTCACAGCCATCGTTTGCTGATAGAATCTTCGCCTTTGCCGTCCCAGAGGCCACTGCATTGGATGACACAGTAATTTTCCATTGATTTTTCTGTAACCTGTGCTAGGCCAAGGGTTCCATAAAAGTATGGACTGTGTCTTTTTTTTTTTTAATATTTATTTATTTTTGAGACAGAGACAGACAGAGCATGAGTGGGGGAGGGGCAAAGAGAGAGGGAGACACAGAATCCGAAGCAGGTTCCAGGCTCTGAGCTGTCAGCACAGAGCCCGACGCGGGGCTCGAACTCACAGACTGCGAGATCATGACCTGAGCCGAAGTCGGACGCTCAACCGACTGAGCCCCCCAGGCGCCCCTGGACTGTGTCTTTAGTCTCTGCCTGAAGAACTAGTTTCTAAACCTTTATCCAAAATTTAGCGGCAGCTAAATAGCCTATTCTAGCTGCTCAATAAATACTTATCCCACCCAAGCGATGAGGGACCCGATTGCCCTCCTACTTGGAAACCAGTTACAAAGATGGAGTGCTAAAAGTTTTATAAAATGACTTGTCAAGTGAAAGATGTAACCCATGGCCACAGAGCAGCTAAAAGGTCAAACACAGAGCCCGGACCTAATAGTTCTGGGTTGTAACCAGCGGACTGAGCTCTGGGTTAGTAACACTAGGGACCAGGTCACTCACCAGGAAACGGTAGCGTTTGAGTTGCAGTTGAAACATCAGAAATATACAAAATGATTGGAATGGGAGGAACTTAGAAAAGAAAATAAACGTTGTCTTTGGAAGTTCCCGGGGTTTCCTTTTCCCGCTTCATTTTATCGTTTCTGCCTGGTGAAATCCTGCACACTCACCACCTCTTTTCAATCCACCACTCCACCAAAGTCGTTCCGTCTCCGTGTGAATTCAGGTGAATGCACTTGAAGCGTTTTGCCCCATTTGGAACGCGAGTGTGTCTCCTACTGAGGCATTTCAGGCACCGGGAAGTTACAGGCTACGGACAAGGTGCAGGTGCAGATACAATATCTTCTCCTTGGGCTCCAACTCTAAGACCCTGGCGGGTCCAGTCTAACGACTCATTCTGTGGTCATTCATTCATTCATTCATTCATTTTAACATTTATTTATTTTTTGAGAGAGACAGGGTGTGAGTAGGGGAGGGGGACACAGAATCCGAAGCAGGCTCCAGGCTCTGAGCTGTCAGCACAGAGCCAGACGCGGGGCTCAGACTCATGAACCATGAGATCATGACCTCAGCCGAAGCTGGACGCTCAATGGACTAAGCCCCCCAGGCACCCCTTGGTCATTTTAATCTTCAGGATTTCTTTATTACAGGAAGCAGAAACAAAACTCAAATCATGTGTACTCAAAGGATAGGTGAAGAAAAGAAAACTTTAAAGCCCTTTGAAGAGCTATAACATCGTTTTGCCGTGGGGCAGGTGCAGAGTGATTTGAACCAGCAATTCAATTTTTCCCAGATAAATTACAAGATTTATGGACTCTGTTCTCCACTGACCTATTTTAGGTGCCTATTCCTGGCTTTCTTTATATTCCTTTAGCCTCTGCCTCTCTCTCTCTCAATCTCTCTCTCTCTCTCTGTGCTAATAATAACACGCTGTCTTATTTGGTATATCTTTTTATAGACTTAGTAAGTCTAAAAGTCCTTAATAGTAAGACTTGTCACAATATCTGCTAAAATGAGTTTCCCACATTGTCCCTCTTCAAAACTGCTTCGCGGGGCGCCTGAGTGGCTCAGTCGGTTGAGCATCTGACTTCGGCTCAGGTCATGATCTCACGGTCTGTGAGTTCGAGCCCCACGTTGGGCTCTGTGCTGACAGCTCGGAGCCCGGAGCCTGCTTCGGATTCTGTGTCTCCTTCTCTCTGCCCCTCCCCTGCTTGTGTTCCACCTCTCTCTCTCTCTCTCAAAATTAATAAACATTAAAAAAAAATTTTACAAAACTGCTTTGCCTGTTCTTGAATCTTTTCTCCTTCATCTCTATGTTAGGGTCATTCTGTGCTCCTGATTGGTTGGGATTTTTCTTGGAATCGCATTGCCTTGTTGAAAATTTTTTAATTATTTTGCCAATAAATGGTATCTTTATCATACTGCATTTCCTGTCTATGAACATAGACTGTCTTGCCATTTATTTACCCTTTATAAATTTCTTTTATTAAAGTGTTACATTAGGCATAATCAAATCACAATTAAAATCTCCTTTTGATTTGTTCCCCTCAAATGGGAGTATATTTTTCTCAGTGAGAGCTTCGGCCCCCATCTAGCTTTTTTTTTTTCTTACTAATTTGTGGTATATACGTGAAAAGTAATGTATATCGCTGTTATTAGTGTCTGTGCCATATTTAATTATATGAATGTGCTATGTTTTATTTAAGAAAACTCTTCTCGGTATTCTGTTTTTCAATATTTGCTAGAGTCAAAAATGCCACAGAGAGCATCTTATACGTCGTTGTGGTCTTGAGAGAATACAGCTGTAGGATAGTTCTCGTGCAGGGAAATTTCTGCTGAAAGAGTACACTCACTTCAAATGTGTATAAAGAGTGCTAAAGTGGGGCGCCTGGGTGGCTCAGCTGGTTGAGTGTCCGACTTCGGCTCAGATCATGATCTCATGTCGGGCTCTGTGCTGACAGCTCAGAGCCTGGATCCTGCTTTGAATTCTGTGTCTCCCTCTCTCTCTGCCCCACCCCTGCTCATGCTCTGTTTCTCTCTCTCTCTCAAAAATAAACAAACATAAAAAAATGAAAAAAAAAATAGTGCCAAAGGGCTTTCTGAAAGGTAAATATAGACAGTAGCACATGGGACCCAGAGCATAAAAGTACCTGATCCACAGAGCTTCACGAGCCTCCCATAGCTTTTGTCAATGTGTTACACCTGATAGATAAAATAATATCCCATTTTATGTTAACGTGCCTTTTCTTTAACTATGATTAGTCCTGGACTTTTTTTTTCCACATCTGTGTATATAAATGTGTAAAGTCTTTAAAAAATTAATATGAGCATTAAAGGCACTAGCCAAGAGGAAATCTCAACAACATCTGAGGTTTTCCGAGACAACGGTTCAAACACCTGAAATCAACCTACAGTCAAGGGGAAACCTTATCTCCATCAAAGGGGAATATCGGAGAACGTACGGAGGAGCAGAAATGAAGCTAAAATCTGCCCAATTAATGTGAATTTCTTCATTTGCATCATTTTAAACAGGCAGAAAAAAAAATGAAACTGAAGGCTGGAGTCGATGCCGTACCGTGGCAATCCAGACCTGAGATCACAAAACCACGGAACCGCAGGGCTGAAACGAAACCTGCAGAAAATCACGGCCCGCTCTTATAAATTCAGCAGAAAGATGAAAGGCTTTATTCAAACTCATTGTGGCAAAGCTCAGGCCGGCCGACAGATGGCAGACCACAGAAACTTGTGGAATGAAGGAATGAGCCCTAGCACCGGAGGGCTCCCTGGTTTTAGGACGGGGGTCTTTCGCCTTACTCCATGCTGTTAGCGGTGTTTGTTGACATTGTATGTGTTTCTATAATTTTAAATTTGGAGGCACTGAGCTGATCTCTTGTCTTGCATTTGCCAAAACCATCACTCGTGGTTTATTACAGATTCAGAAATACAGGATTTTCTTTTTTTTTTAATTTTTAACATTTTCATTTATTATTGAGAGATGGAGAGAGACAGAGCATGAGCATGGGAGGGGCAGAGAGAGGGGGAGACAGAATTTGAAGGAGGCTCCAGGTTCCGAGCTGTCATAGTTCTGGAGGCCAGAGGTCCGAGATCAAGGTGTCGGCGGATAGGCCTGTGCTGAGGCTGCAACCGGGATCGGTTCTCTCCGGCCTCTGGTGTGCCCACCTGTCATTGGTGCTGTTTGGTTTGTAGAAGTCTCGCCCTGAAATTTGCCGTCCCCTTCGCATGGCCCCCTCCTGTGTGTCGGGGTCTCCAGGTTTCCCCTTCGTATAAGGACACTGGCAAAATTGGATTAGGGGCCTAGCTGATAACTTCATTCTAATTTGATTACCTCTATAAAGACCCTATTTTCCTTTATTTTTTTAAATGTTTTTTTAATGTTTATTTTTCAGAGACAGACAGAGAGAGAGAGAGAGACAGAGAATGAGCAGGGAAGGGGCAGAGAGAGAGGGAGACACAGAATCCGAAGCAGGCTCCAGGCTCTGAGCTGTCAGCACAGAGCCAGACGCGGGGCTCGAACCCATGAACAGTGAGATCATGACCTGAGCCGAAGTCGGGCGCTCAACCTACTGAGCCAGCCAGGCGCCCTGAGACCCTATTTTCAAATGAGGTCACAACATATCCCTCTGGGGAGATACAGTCCAACCTGTCACACTCATTTCACTCGATGGACTTTCTCCATCCCAAACTCCACCTATTCTGATCTCGCTCATCTTACTAAAACGGTGAATTTCACTGGGACACCGGAGGTGGCTTTGAAACATAGGATATTTATTGCATAGACAATTTTTTATGTTTAATTTCTACATCGCAGTGACTTTTAACATTGGTTGATGCAGGAGACCAGAAGATCAAGGCCCTGATGGCAGTGCCCAGGGTGAAGGCCTGAGGTTCAAGCCCCTGTTTGCAAAGCTCACGGTGAAGCATTAATAACCTCGAAGAAAAAGTCCCTGTTTGCAAAGTCAGGGTGAAGTGAACCCGGGTGGCCCCCAGGCCTCCCCGCAAGCCAATAAATGCTGCTGCTTTCTGTTCTTTTCTCTTTCTGCTTAGCATTCAACTTTGAGAGGCTTAGAATATTGGTCATCATGAAAATAATAATAAAATCATCTAGAGGTTTCAGTCTGCCTCGAGGAAATATAGAAATAATTCAAGAATAAAGTAAATCTCTGGTTTCTCTATTAAACATAAGAATGTTGCCAGACCCTCAGGAATGTGATTATCGCCGTGGGTTTCGGGTCAGGACTGTAGTAGGAAATAGAAGCTAGAAAGTTGTTTTAAGGAAATGAGGATGTTTTTCATGTAACCTTTCAACTGTAACCAGCAATCTATGAGTAAAACCTTTGTACTTTGTACTTGCTCTTTCAACCTATACCACTTACTAGGATGTGCCCATTAGGTACACTTTGTTTGCGTGTGAACTGTTCTTAACCTTTTACTCGAAACCGTTTTGAACATTTTTATTATAAATCATGGGAACAGTCAAGGGGGCTAGGGAGGAGGTCATTCTGTTAATCATTATGAGATATACATCTGTATCGCTTCTAAAACTACATAAAAACCCCGAAAGAAAATTAAACTTCAAGCAGTGTAGATAAGAGGCTGTCTCCAAGAGACTGACTCTGCCTCTTCTCTCGCGCCGACACCAACCCTCACGCAGGTGAAACCCTGTCCCAGCCGGAAACCCTGACAGAAGGAGCTGGCCTCCATCAGGACAAACCCCAGCATATTGAGGTTACATATGACTGTTAAAATTATATCGGGCGCTGTTCAAGATAATTATCTGTAAATTCTTAGTGTGTGCGCGTGTGTAGGTAGGTAGGTAGCCATGCTACGCTTGTATCCTGTGGGAATATGCCAGCGAGTGGCAGTCACCGGGTTTATATAGCACCTACTCTTCAGAGAGAGCAAAACACTGTAATTTCCCAGTGCCCATTTGCCGGCTAATGACACCCAGGCGTGTCTGCAGGATCACAGAGGTGCGGTGGTGGCTCTGGAACCTTTATCACCAGATTCTCCACTTGGAACCATCACCTGTTTGTTCTGGTTCAGCCGGTTTCGCCTCTGGATAAAGAGGTACTCGGTTACTTGCAGAAGCCGCAGCACCGGGAAGAGATTTTGGGAGACTTTTGGTGGCTTTTCAATGCAGTGTTACCCTCCCTATCGTTGGCAGGGTATTTATGCATTCACAGGGGTGGCACCCGTCTCCCTAGGAGCCTTTCTTCAAAGCCCAGCAGCAGGGCAGGGAGATCCGAGTGCATTTGCAGGAGTGGGCCAGGGGAAGGAATGAGGGAGGAAAAGAAGAGAGAAGGCCACGGCCCAGAGAATCTGTGCTCAGAGGTGGGGCCTCTCTCCACCCCTGCAGGATGCGGTTAATGCCAAACGCCCTTCCACTCCACGGCCGCAGTGCGGGCCCACCGGCATGATCTGCGCTCCTGGTTCAAGGGCACGTGGGTACTTAGGACATCTTAGAAGTGTGGAGTCTACCCAGACACGAAATGCAGGTGGGGGAAGCAGTGAGTCTAAACACCCTTGCGGGCGCTTTGCTGGGGATGGGGAGCGGTGGTCCTGCGGTTCCCTAGGGACATCCTGGGCGAGACCGGTCTTCAGGAGGAGGATGTCATCATATCCTGGCCTTGGAAATCATCTGGGGCAGGCCTCGGACCCTTTCCACAAAGCCACGTAGCAAGGAGCTAAGGCTCCTGGCGGTCCCTCAGGTGGACTCCTAAGTCTCACTTGATTGCCCCAGATAGAGCTGTGAGGGCCCACAGGGGCAGGCGCACAACCTTCTCCAGGAGACAAGGCCCATATGGGGGCTTGAGGAACCTGCCTCTCCCCTGGCCAGCGTGAGCCCGCCCCTCGCCTGCACAGGCCCGCCCCTCGACTTTGCAGTCCACGCCCCTCCCCGGCCCAGCCCCGCCCCTTGCAAGGCCCGCCTGTCAACAGTGCAATCCCCGCCCCTCCGCAGCGCAGTCCCCGCCTCTTCCCTGCACAGTCTCCATCCTTCCTTAGCATAGTCCTCACTCCTCCCCTCCCTGGCGCTGTCCCCGCCCCGGCGCAGTCCCCATCCCACCCCATCACAGTTCCTACCCCTCCCCATCCCAGTTCCCTCCCCGACACTGTCCCCGCCCCTCCCGGACGCAGTCCCCACCTTTCCCCTGCACAGTCTCCATCCCTCCATAGCATACTCCCCACACTTCCCTTCCTGGCGTGGTCCTCAGCCGGCGCAGTCTCTGCCCCTCCCCGGCCCAGTTCCCTCCCCGGTGCAGTCCCCGCCCCTCCCCGGCCCAGTCCCCGCCCCTCCCAATACGAGTTGCTCCCCGATGCAGCCCGCGCCCCTCTCCGCACAGTCTCCACCCCTCGACAACACAGTCCCCGCTCCTCCTTTCCCTGTCCCTGTCCCCTCCCAGTCCCCTCCCCGGCGCAGTCCCGCCCCCGCCCCTCCCCGGCCCAGTCCCCGCCCC
The DNA here is from genome assembly GCA_030068075.1 of Paguma larvata. Taxonomy (NCBI): domain Eukaryota; kingdom Metazoa; phylum Chordata; class Mammalia; order Carnivora; family Viverridae; genus Paguma; species Paguma larvata. Next base: position 134,517,187 of record CM057828.1, read on the forward strand.
AGTCCCCGCCCCTTATCCTGCTCCCGCCTCCTCACGTCCCAGACTCCGCCCCCAGCTGCTCCTTCTCCGGACTTCTCACGCGGGCCCCGCCCCCGCCGTGCTCTCGCTCAGTCGCCCGCGACGCTCCACCCCCTACCGCCACGCCCACTCCGTGCCCCACAGCCCTGGAGTTCCGCCCCGTCGCATCAGGAGCCCGCCCCTTTCCTCAGCAGCCTATTGGAGAGAGCGTCGCCGTGCTCGCTGACCAATGGGAATCGTGGCCGGTGCGTCTCGCCCCCGCGCCCTGCGTGGGGATAAGTGAAGCTGAGGCGGCGTGTTCCGGTCACAAGCCATGTGGCGCAGCGGCGTGCGTTCCCCCCGCTTCCTGGAGCGGCTGAGGGGCGGGTGAGAGAGGGCGGAAGAGGGAGGAAGGAAGGGAGGGAGGCCAGGGTAAGGGCGGCGGGGCGGTCCCGACAGTGGGGAGACCCCGGGAGGCTCTCTGGTGTCGGCCGGGCCCAAGGGTGCCGCACCACCGCTCCCTGCTCTAGGAGCCGGACCCCAAGACCCTTCTCCCGAGGAGCCCGACCCCGAGACCCTTCGCCCAGGGAACCTTGACCCCAGGGCCCATTTCTAGGGAGCCCGGACCCCCAAACCCTTCTCCCGGGGAGCCCGACCCCGAGACCCTTCGACCGGGGAGCCCGGACCCGGACCCGAGAGTCTTGCAGAGCCCGGATGAGGGACGGCACAGGAGCCCTCCTCTCATTGCCTCCTCTAGCGAAGGAAGGGTGTTCCTGGCCCGTTGCCAGGGTTGGGAGCTGTTGCCAGAAGTCTGGGCCGGTCCGGGCCCTAGGAGGCCCTTGCCCCCGGGACCTTAGGCGATCCCAGAATGGGTGGCCCTGTGTGCGGGTTGTGGGGGCTTTTGAAGTGAAAATGGGCACTGACGTGGATTTTAACAAGCGTCATTAAAGTAATTGTGGGCCTGTGGTTCTCGTTAACCTGGCCGCCCCCGTGTCCTCACTTGTGGGCAGCGAGTCCTCGAGACACCTGAGGCTTCCACACGTGTGCTTATTGGAGCCGCCGTGTTCCCAGTACAACTGTACCTTCCAGAAATGGGCTCGGTTTGTGCGAAAAAGATACACTTCAACCTTGAATGATGGTCCTGCGCTAGGAGTGTTCCCTGCTAATGCGCAGGACCTCGGTTTTATGGTGCGGTTTAGCCGTCGGCCCAGGTGGGGGAGGGGGGCCCTTGGTTCAGGCGTCCCCGTGCTGCGCGAGTGTGGTTCGGAGGTCCCTGTGCTGCACGTGAGCGTGGTTCCGGCGTGCTTGGGTGTGAGCGTGGTCCGGATGTCCCCGTGCTGCGCGTGAGAGTGGGGTCCGGGTGTCCCTGTGCTGCGAGCGTGAGTGGGGCCCGGGTGTCCCCGTGCTGCAAGCGTGAGTGGGGTCCGGGTGTCCCCGTGCTGCGAGCGTGAGTGGGGTCCGGGTGTCCCCGTGCTGTGAGTGTGGGTGCGGGGTCCGGGTGTCCCCGTACTGTGAGTGTGGGTGCGGGGTCCGGGTGTCCCCGTGCTGCGAGCTGCGCGCATGAGTGAGGTCCGAGTGTCCCCGTGCTGCGAGCGTGAGCGGAGTCCGGGTGTCCCCGTGCTGCAAGCGTGAGCGGGGTCCGGGTGTCCCCGTGCCGCGTGTGGGTGTGGCAGCAGGGGCATTACTCAGACCAGAGGGCACACGCAGGAGAGCCCGAGGGGCGTTTTCTGCATGCTTGGCGGCAGCATTTGCTTGTTGTGGGTGTGTCCTCGATGGTAAGGAGCGTCCTGAAGCCCTCTTCTGTAACCCGGGGGCAGCTGGGTCGTCGGAAGCGTGTCGCGGTTGGCGATGATAGCGCATCCTCCCGGTGCTGACCGACTCACCGTTGTTGTTTTCCTTCCCTGCACGGGTCTTCAGAAGAGATAGTTTCGTGAGACATAACGCTGCGGTAGAAATTCTATGAAGCCTGTAGTCCAGTTGGGTCACCATTCCCCCGATTGCCCCTAAGTGACTGGGACGCGCCCTCCCTCCTCCGTGACCTCCCCTGCTGTACTTCCTTGCGCCTCTATCCGCCCGTGTGTACACGCATGTGTACAATCAGCCTCCGGTCATGTGGTGGCCGCTCGGAAGCTACTGTATTTCCCCCATCCCCACCGCCGCCCCTCTTTGCTTTTTATTTTTTAAGTACTTTTTTTTTAAGTTTATTTATTTATTTTGAGACAGAGAGCAGGGGAGGGGCAGAGAGAGAGACAGACTCTCACGCAGGCTGTGTGCTGTCAGCCAAGAGCCGGACACGGGGCTCTGTCCCACCAACCAGGAGATCGTGACCTGAGCGGACATCAAGAGTCAGATGCTCAATCAGCCAAACCACCCAGGCGCCCCCCTAGTTCTAATTTAAATGATGCCAAACGTTATTCCAGAAGTGTTACCCCTCGCACACCTAACTTGCACCGTAGAGTGCCTGGCGATGCCAGCCTTCTTACTTTTTACCAGGTCGACGGGTGCGGAACGGGAGTTCGGGACAGTGTTGTGTGCCGAGACGAGAATGTCGTTTTGCCGTGAGAGTTGTGTGTGCGCAGGTGCGGGAACTCGGTACCGTAGTTAGGTCACAGTTGTTTACGAGTGTTTACACGCAAAAGGCTTGCAACATGCATCTGTCAGTGATATTATGAAGCTTTAGCTGAGTTGAGATAAAGCTCTTAAAATTGAAAGAACTGTACTAAAAACTCCAGAAATTAGTTTTCCGGCATCTGTTTGGAGAATGTAAGGCTTCGTTTTTCCTTGAAATGCCTTCATCGCATGAGAACGTCCTCGTGGTGTCGCCGAATGACGTGAGCCAAGCAGCCGTCCAGTCCCGCAGAAGCCTCTAACCTTGATTGCTTCCCTCGGGGGCAGGGCCGGCCTCGGAGCCCGGAGGAGGAGGGCCACCACAGCCTGCGAGCGGGCGCTGCGGCTCGAGGTCGGACAGCGGATCCACGGCTTCTCCGTCGGCCAGGTGCGCGGGGCCCGTCTTGCTGCCCGGCCCGGGCAGGGGTGGGGGGTGGCTCTCCGTCCCAGGCCCTGGCTCGCCTGACTCACAGTGGGCTCTGCTGAGTGGGGCTTGCGAGTGAAAGGGTTTCCCGATGCTTAAATCAGTGCGCTCAGTCCCTTCCCTGACCCAGCCTCCTGGAGCCCGACGCCTCTTTAGATTTCGGGAGGCGCGTCCGGCGCATGGACGTTCCTGCACCCAGACGCCAGACTTCTCTGCGCCACGCGCGTTTGCTCCACACTCACCGACACCTTGGTTCTGAGCCAGCGGGGCTTCAGAATTCTAGAAGAAGGATTGTGGTCCTGCATTTATTCCATTTCGTGTTCACGTTGGGTTTTTCTCTTTTATGCAGTAATTGAGAACTGTGTATTTCACGTCTTTGGCCATTGGCCTCGTGCTGTGGGTTACACTTAGCGCAGGGGAAGGCGGGCAGCTCCCAGCCCAGGAGGACACTGGACACAGGGGAGCACGTACGGGCATCCCGGTGCGGGGGGGCAGGGGGATGGGGGCGGCAGGGGCGCAGGATCCGGGGCAAGGGAACGGGGTTGAAGGACAGCCGCCTGTCTGTGGGCTGGACACGCAGTGACAGCAGCTCTGGGCGGGGCGCAGGGAGGGGCGAGGGGCTCCTGACAGCGGGGCGGGGCCTTAGGGAAGTCCCTCAGGGCCCTGTGTGGGAGAGTTTGGACTCAGAGTAGTTACTGTTTGTGAGGACCTCGTTCAGAGGTCTATCTTTCAAGTTTTAGAGAAATTTATGATAAAATATCCTATTTGAGAAGTAGTTACATGAAAGCTGTTAGGGGGCAGACAGTTCACATACTGACCGACGTTAAATACCTTGATCGTCTCTTACAGAGTAAGATATAAATAATTTAATGCCTGTAAACCCAGCAGGCGTTACAGGCCTCTTTAGGCCACGTCGTTTGCGTGGGAGCCCCCAGAGCGCACCCGGGAGGCCCGGGTTCTCGTCTCTGCCTGGCAGCTCGCTGTTAGCACAGACTCATTACCTTCACAGCCCCCGGAAAGTGGGGGTGACAGTGTGGTTGTCATAGTGTCATAGCGATGCTCAATCACGACCGAGGGAGCGAGGCCCCCGGCACAGTGGGACGACGCAGCCGTTTCTGAAGTGCCTTTGTGCAGGCTTGCGGAGATAGGAGACCCCCGTCCCGGGGCGGGGATGCGTTTGTGCTTTTCCTTAATTGTTTTCTAATGTCTTATTATTTATTTTAGAGAGAGAGAGAAAGAGAGCAGAGGAGGAACAGAGAGAGAGAGAGGTTAGACACAGACTCTGAAGCAGGCTCCAGGCTCCGAGCTGTCAGTACAGACCCCAGCATGGGACTGGAACTCACAGACCGTGAGACCACGACCTGAGCTGAAGTCGGACACTTAACCAACTGAGCCCCCCAGACGCCCCAAAACGTGCAAGTTTAGGAAGGCAGAGCCTGCTGTCAGGCTGCCAGGGGAGGAGGGGCGCGTTCGGTCCAGTCTTCTAGGACTGCGGATGCTTGGAGGGAAAGTTGTCTAGAAGGATTTTATCTGGGAACTTATTTATTCTTATAATTAAAAAAATTTTTTAAGTTTTTTAATCCATTTTGAGAGAGAGAGGAGCAGGGAAGGGGCAGAGAGAGAGAGGGAAAGAATCCCAAGTAAGGTCCATGCTGTCAGCACAGAGCCCAACGTGGGGCTCGATCTCATGAACCCTCAAGATCATGACCTAAGCCAAAATCAAGAGTCAGATGCTTAACCAGCTGAGCCACCCGGGCGCCCCAGGAAGCGTTCGTCTTTACTGGAGGTGACCTGGACCCTCCCGGGCCCTCCCTCTTGCAGCGGGGAACTGGCGAGAGCCCCAGCATGCCTCTGGGAGCTCCTCAGGACTCTAACCAGACGAAGCAAAGTTCAGTCCCAGGCCGTGGCCCCTGTGGCGCCGACCTCCCAGCAGGGTCGTTCTGAGCCTTCCTGGGGCGCTGTGTGTGAAAGGAAGCCATGCGGCGGGCGTCGCGGGTGGGAGCAGGCCTCCTCCAGGCAGCCCGCTGTCCTAGACGGGCTCGGACTCCCGCCCTGTGCCCACGGCTCTGTGCCTCAGCGTCTTCGTCCGGAGGCGGGGGTGAGGACCCCTCTCTCCCAGGGCTCCCGCGCGCACGTGCTTCGGAAGATGGCTGGCAAACGTAAGTGCTCAGGAAGAAGTGCGTGGGACTGTCCGCCCTGGGTCTACCTTCGCTCGTTCATAAGGTTCAGGGTCTGAGCCAGGGGGCTTCCGGTGCGCCCCCAGCCCCGACATGCCGGCCTCCTGGCGCTGTCTGATTAGAGGCGGACACGCCACGCCCTGCAGCGCCGCGGCTGTAACCGTTCTGGGTGCCCTTCCGTCTGAGTCTGGCTGTTCGCCTCTTTCCTGTTCGTGCAGGTGACGGACATCCCCGAGCTGTCCCTGACCGCAGTGAAGCTTCGCCATGACGGCACAGGAGCCAAGTACTTGCACGTGGCCCGAGAAGACACAAACAACTTGTTCAGGTGTGTGGCGCGTTGTGGGAGCTCGTTCTCGCGTGTCTCCACGGAGAGCGTCCCGGTTCACGAGCGTGTTAGTTTCACGGGCTGCACCCTGAGGACGTGAGGAGGGGAAGGGAATGGCGTCTAAAGCTGCAGGCGTGCAGCAGAGTCCGCGATGTCATCCGCCGTGGACGGAGGGCAGTTTTGCGCAGGGTTCCACCGTCGTGGCGGGCGGGTTCGGAGCCGCGGGAGCCGCAGGGTTGGACGGTGTGCGTGCCGCCCGCCTCACCTGCCCGCCGTCCGGTCTCGCCGCAGCGTGCAGTTCCGCACCACGCCCCTGGACAGCAGCGGCGTCCCACACGTCCTGGAGCACACGGTCCTGTGCGGCTCCCGGAAGTACCCGTGCCGGGACCCCTTCTTCAAGATGCTGAACAGGTCACTGTCCACCTTCATGAACGCCTTCACAGGTCAGCGGGCGCCCGGAGCGGGCTCCTCGGTGTGGGGGGGGCCTCACTAGGGCTTTGCCCTTCTCTGGTCTGGTTCAAGCTGCTGCAAGTGCAATCGTCCGGGAAAGCCAGCTCGGGGGCCGGATGTACAGCTGGAGGTTTAGCGGAGGGGCAGCTGAGACGTTCCTGGAAAATCTGCTATGAAATTTGATGTCGGTAGTGTTATGTTAACGCGGTGCCGGCTGGGTGTGGAAATCAGGAGGCCAGCAGCTGACCGTGTGGGCACGGGAGGGAGGGGAGGGCCGAGGTTAACACTCGCATGGTACCAGCTTCTGTAGAGAGGTCATCTTTCCAGGTGTGGGACGTGATGCCTGCCCTGTAGCAGGGCGGTGTGACCGTGCGCCCTGGGCGGTGAGGGCTCACTGTGGGGGTGAGGGCTGCGCCCTGGGCGGTGAGGGCTAACCGTAGGGGCGAGGGCTGTGCCCCGGACAGTGAGGGCTCACTGTGGAGGGAGGGGGGAGGCTGTGCCCCAGACAGTGAGGGCTCACTGTGGGGTGGGGGCTGCGCCCCGGACAGTGAGGGCTCACTGTGGGGGGTGCCCTGGACAGTGAGGGCTCACTGTGGGGATGGGGAGGCTGTGCCCCAGACAGTGAGGGCTCACTATGGGGGGGCGGGAGGCTGTGCCCCAGACAGTGAGGGCTCACTGTGGGGGTGAGGGCTGCGCCCTGGGCGGTGAGGGCTCACTGTGGGGGTGAGGGCTGCGGCCTGGGTGGTGAGGGCTCTCTATGCAGGGGCCCTGGACAGTGAGGGCTCCCTGTTGGGGGCATGAGGGAGGGGCGAGGCTGCAAGTGGCTAATGCCCCTGGGAATCTGGCGAGTTTTAAAATCTTCGCACTTCTACCCAGCTAGCGATTATACTCTGTACCCGTTCTCCACACAAAATCCCAAGGACTTCCAGAATCTCCTGTCCGTGTACTTGGATGCAGCCTTTTTCCCGTGCTTGCGGGAACTAGACTTCTGGTAAGTCAGGGCGGGTGGACTTGGGCTTGAGCGTGAGAGTCCCTGTCGCTGTGTAATCACTGCTCATCATTCAGGCAGGAAGGGTGGCGCCTGGAGCACGAGGACCCCAGGGACCCCTGAGACGCCCCTGACCTTCAAAGGAGTCGTCTTCAACGAGATGAAGGGAGCATTTGTGAGTTTTTCATTTTGTAACACCGTGCTGGAATGATCTTCCCGCGTGAGATTCTGGACCGTAGGAGGTCAGGGAGAGAGCCGACGTTCTCTGACGTCGTCAGCGCGCTTGCGGGGGCCCTGCTGAACCGGCCAGCGGGCAGCGCGGCAAGCCCGGCCACGGGACAGGAGAAGGCCAGGCTCCCTCTTTTCCAGGACCCGGTGTCCAGACCGGCAGCGCCCACTGCGCTCTCGGGCCCGGCACCTGGGCTGCGGGGGGCCGGGAGATCAACTACGCACGGCAGCGATAAGACCTTGCCGTTTTCCCTCGTTCTTGCCCAAGCGCGGTTCCCTGAGCCTGCGGCACGGGTCCTGTGATGACAGCTTCTGGGATCCGGAGCAGATAGGAGGCTCCGGCAGGGTCTGGTTAAGCCGGAGGTTAAGATTGATGTGCAAAATATGCAGAAACAGTGCTGTTCTTCTCGATGATGTTTCTGCTTTGTTAAAAAATATTTGCTGACATGTAATGACGGGTTAAGATCATGAGTGAACAGGCTGCTTTTTTAAGAGGTCTCAGCTTTAATTTGTGACCGAAAACTTATGTGTACACACTCTCCCAGGTAATCAGGAGACGCACACCATCGAAAGCTCCTTGGGGGCCTCCCTGAGTTTTAGGACATGAAGGCTCCCCAGACCAGGGGGCGTCAGAGCGTCTCTCCGGGGCCCCTGTCCCCACAGCCCCTCGCTCTTCGGAGTTCTGCCCCGAGGCGGGCTACTTTCCTGCCCTGGGCTGCTTCCCTGGCTCGTAATACTTGGTTCGGGCCCCGTGCCTTCCAGCATCTTCTGGAAACTCAAGTTAGACTGATAGCCTTTGCTCCAGAAGCCCTCGGACCCGTCCCGCAGCTCACGGGCAGGGACCCTCGCACGTGGTGTTGCCCACAGCCCCGCTGGGTGCTCGCACGCCGCACGGGGAACGCTGCTGCTCTCCTGAGAGCCCTCAGCCCTGGGTCCTGCGCAGAGGCTGGGTGGGCCGCGGGCTTGGTGGGACGGCATCTGCACCGAGGCCGTGCTCACCGTTGCCACGGTTTGAATCGCAAGGTGCTACAGGTCTCTCTCCCGGAGTGTTGGTAACTCGCGGCATTGCGACGTAACAACGTGTGGGTTAGTTTATGCTCACGTGTGTAACTGTTTCAATTTGAAGACAGACAACGAGCGGATATTCTCGCAGCACCTCCAGAACCGCCTGCTGCCCGACCACACGTACTCGGTGATCTCGGGGGGCCATCCGCTCTGCATCCCGGACCTCACGTGGGAGCAGCTCCGGCAGTTCCACGCCACCCACTACCACCCCAGCAACGCCAGGTGACGGTTCGGGGGGTCCAGTTAACAGTGGCGGGCTGATTCAGGGTCGTTTCAGACAGTGAATGACCCGACTTCTCTGCCACGTGGCCGGGAACCGTTTGCTCCGGAAGTCTGTAGGTGTAGAGGATTCCTCATTTGACGGGTCGCCTCTCGCGTACGCGGCCGCTCATTCTGAAAGTCCACAGCAAGAACTTTTTAAAGTCTTTTTTTATTTTACTTTTTGAGGAAGAGAGAGTGCGAGCAGGGGAAGGGCAGAGAGAGGGAGAATCTCAAGCAGGGTCTGCACTGTCAGTGCGGGGCTCCAACCCACGAACCCTGAGATCCTGACCTGAGCCGAATTCAAGAGTCGGACGCCTAACGACCGAGCCCCCCAGGCGCCCCGATGGTTTACCTTTAGTAGTTAAGTTCGTGACCCTGGAACACGAGGACGTGTCCTGAGGAAGTAGTGTACGCAAGTCGGCGGATGCCCGCCTGAAGGCACCTAGTCCTTCCGGTTTTCAGGGAGTCCCCAGGACCGCCGTCCCTCGGGACGAGACGCACGCATTTGGCGCAGCTGTGTCTGCCTGCGGGCACTTGTGGGCTGGCGTCCTGTGACTGTTCTGCTCCTTGTCCACCTGCTAGCAGTGCTTTCATTTTCTCGGGGGCGGGCCGATGCGTTTCCTGCCTGGAGCACTTCCTTTCGCGGAGTCCGCTGAGCTGCCCGAAGAATTCTGTAGTTTCTTCTACGGTTATCAGCCGGACTCCGGGAGGGGCGCTCCCCACCAGCGGGGGCTGCCGGGTGACCCGAAGCGCGGTGGCGGGGGCGGGCACGTGCCGCTTTTTCTTGGTGGTCCAGGCGGCAGGGGTGACGGAGCTCCGTCCTGGTGACAGACGAGGCTTTGTCTTTGCTGTCTTTTTAATTTTGGTCTGTTTTACTTGTAATACCATTATGAGCTCCAAGAAATATTATTGTGCATTTGACGTTATAGAATCAAATGAGCTCTGTTTTCTTTTTTCTTACGCTCAAATTGTTTCAACTGTGGCGTGAGGGAACTCCTCTGAGCGCGTCTTCTCGGTCTCACGGCTGCCGCAGTCTTCGGTGACTAGCTTCTGGCCCCCCGCCCCGACCCTGATCCGGGTCCGCGGTCAGTTCTGGGTGCGGAGCCCTGTGCCCGCGCGGAGGCCGGCCGTCACAGCCCGGTCTCCACGGACGCCACGATGCCGCTGCTTGCCGGCTGTCACTCCAGACCACTGAGCCGCGAGCTCGAAAGATCTTTCAGACACTTGTCCTCAAAATCCAGTTTATTTATTTTATTGGGATGTAACTGACAGACGGCCTTGTGTCAGTTTCAGGGGTGCAGCAAGGCGGTTTGGGTCATGCACAGTCCACTGTTGTGACAGGTCACCATGCTGTCCTTGATGCCCTGGGGACTCCCGTTACAGCTGCAAGCGTGGACCCCGTTGGCCCGTTTTGCCCACCCCCTGCCTCTGGCAGCCACCACTCGGATTTCTGTATCGATGAGTCTTTGCTCAGACGACAGTATACTAAAAAACGAGAAAAAAGATCAACTCTGTCACCGTGCCCTTTTTCCCCGGGGTGGACGTGCAGTCTTAAAGACGTGTAATCTGAAATCCGTAGCCTCAGACTAGACGACGTGCAATTCTTCAGTTTGTCAGAGTGGCAGGCGACTGCGTTCCTCTCGCCAATGTACAGGTTACTTCGCTTTTGGAGTAACGGTTATGAGTACGTTTAAAACAGACTCTTGGCAGACTTACACTTAATTAAAAACCTTCACATGATTTCTGTTGTGTTTGAGCAGCCCGTCTTATAAAAAGATCCAAAGCCTGTATTTGGTCTTTGTAATTAAGTAAGTGAAAAAAATGTATTTTTATACAAACCTCATCTCCGTATGGGACGTATTTGTTATTAGCTGCTCTCCGTGCGTATCTTCCACCGTAAAATTTTATTTTAATTCTCTAGTCAACATCCCGTGTTCGGTGAGTTTCAGGGACAAAGTTGTGATCCCGCAGTTCGGCACGTTAGTCCGTGCCCGTCAGGGCCACGTCCCCTCTGACGCCCCCGCCACTGCCCCTCTGACAACCGTCTGTTCCTTTTCTACAGGTGAAGACTCGTTCTGGTTCGGGGGCGCCTGGGGCTCGGTTGGCTAAGTGCTCAACTCTTGAGTTCGGCTCAGGTCTTGATCTTGTGGTTCGTGGGCTCAAGGCCCGTGTTGGGTTCTTTGCTGACTGTGAGGTCTGTTTGGGTTTCTCTCTTTCTCTCTCTCTCTCTCTCTCTCTCTCTCTCTCTCTCTCTCTGCCCCTCCCCTGCTCGAGTGCAAGCAAGCTCACTCTTTCCCTCTCCCTCTCTCAAAATAAACTTAAAAATTAAAAAAAAAAAACAAAAAACAAAAAAACTGTTCATTTAGTTTGTCTCTCTTTTTTTTCCCTTTGTTCATTTGTTTTCTTAAGTTCTACAGATGTGAAGTCACATGGTATTTGTCTTTCTCTGACCGGCTTATTTTTCTTAGCATTGGTCTCTGTAGCTCCATCCATGTCATTGCAAATGGCAAAATGTCACTCCTGTGATCATATTCCATTCTGTGTATGCGTGTGTATAAGTATACACACCGCATTTTCCTTATCCATCCGTCGGGACACTTCGGGAACTCCATAAATGATTATGCTGCAGTAAACACAGGAGTAACTACATATATTCCTTTGAACCTGTTTTTGTATTTTTTGAGTAAATACTCAGTAGTGTGATTGCTGGATAATATGTGGGGTTCTTTGTGGTTCAATAGAAATTTTAGGATCACTTGTAGTTCTGTGAAAAATACTGGTATTTCGTTAGGGATTGCATTAAATCTATAGATTACTTTTACTAGTATGGACATCTCAGCAACATTTGTTCTTCCATTCCATGAACATGGGCTATCTTTCTATTTGTTTATGTCCTCTTCAGTGTGTTTCGTCCGTTTTTTATATGGTCTTTGGAGTACAGATCTTACACCTCCTTGGATAAGTGTATTCCTAGGTATTTTATTATTTTCGGTGCAATTGTAAATTTGATTTTCTTAAAAAAATTTGTTTCTATTTCACTATTAGCATATAGAAATGCAATAGATTTCTGTATGTTGATTTTGTATCCAAAATTTTACTGAATTCATTTATTGGTTCTAGTAGTTTTTGGTGGAGTCTTTAGGGTTTTGTGAACATAACGCGTCACATACGAATAGTTCTTCCTTACCAGTTTGGATGCCTTTTATCCCTTTTTCTTGTCTGAGTGCTGTGGCTGGGACTTCCAGTGCGCGTTGAAGAAACATGCTGATGACAGTAGACATTCTTGTCCTGACTTTAGGGAAAAAGCTCTCAGTTTTTACCCATTCAGTATGAGGTCAGCTGGTGGGTTTTCATAGATGGCCTTTATTATGTTGCGCGGTTTCCCTAAAACCTATTCTGTTGACGGTTTTTATCATTAATGGATGTTGTCCTTTGTCAGGTGATCTTACAGTTTTTAATCTTTTTTTATTTTTTAAGTTTATTTTGAAAATGAGAGCGAGCGAGCACATGTGGAAGTGTGGGAGGGGCTGAGAGAGAGAATCCCAAGCAGGCTCCACACTGGCAGCGTGGAGCCTGATGCAGGGCGCGACCTCATGAACCGTGAGATCAGGACCTGAGCCGAAACCAGAGTCGGATGTTTGACTGAGCCACGCAGGTGACGCTTGTAATCCTTTCTCTCTCTTATTGATGTCGTGTGGCACTCTGATCGATTTGTGGATATTGAGCCATCTCTGCATCCTGAAGTAAATCCTACTCGATCATGGTGAATAATGTTTTAAATATATTGTTAGATTTGGATTACTAATATTCTGTTAAGGATTTTTGTGTCTATGTACATCAGAGATGATGGCTGTAGTTCTCTTTTTTTTGTGGCTGTCTTTATCTGGATTTGGTATCTGAGTAATGCTGGCCTCATAGAATGAATTTGGAAGTGTTCTTCTTCATCTATTTTTAGGAAGAGTTTGAGAAGAATATTAACCCTGCTTTGGGTTTGGTAGAATTTGCTCATGATGCCATCTGGTCTTGGAGTTTCGTGTATTGGTGGTTTTTCGATTACTGACTCAGTTTCTTTCCTGTTCATTGGTATGTTCAAATTTTCTATTCAGTTGTGGTAGTTTATGTTTCCAGGAATTTATCCATTTTTCTCTAGGTTGTCCAATTTGATAGGATATAGTTTTTCTTAATGTTCTCTTATAATCTTTTGTATTTCTGTGGTGTTGGTTGTTAATTTCTCTTCTCTTTCTGATTTTGTCTGAGTCCTCCCTTTTTTGATGAGTCCATCTAAAGATTTGTCGGTTTTGTTGATCTTTTGGAAGAAACAGCTCCTGGTTCCATCGATGTATTTTATTTTTTTATTTTTGTGTATCATTTATGGCTGCTCTAATCTATTATGTCCTTCCTTCTGCTGGTTTGGGGTTTTCTTTATTATTTTTCTAGCTACTTCAGGTGTAAGGTTAGGTTCTCTATTTGAGATTTTTGTTGCTTCTTGGGGAGGCCTGTATTGCTATAAACTTCCCTCTTAGAACTGCTTTTGGTTTATACCAATCAAAGGATTGGACCATTGTGTTTTTATTTTCATTCGTTTCCATGTCTTTTTTGATACTCTCTTTGATTTCATGGTTGACCCATTCATTTTTTTAGTAGCATGTTATATAATATCCATGTATTTGTGCTATTTCTGGATTTTTTCTTGTGATTGATTTCTAGTTTCTTAGTGTTGTGGTCAGAAAAGATGTATGGTATGACTTCAGTCTTTTTGAGTTTGTCGAGACTTGTTTTTGCCATAATATGTGATCTATTTTAGAGAATGTTCCATGTACACTTGAAAATAATGTATATTCTGTTGTTTTAGGATGGAATGTTCTAAATATCTGTTATATCCATCTGGTCCAGTGTAGCATCCAAAACCATACTTTCTTTTTGATTTTCCGTTTAGATGATTTGTCCATTGGTGTAAGTAGAGCATTAAAGTTCCGTACCATTAGGGTATTACTATCAATTACTTCCATCATGTTTGTTAATAGCTGCTTATGTATTGGGTGCTTCTGTGTTGAGTGCATCGATATTATAGTTGTTATATCTTCTTTAAAAAAAACTTTTTTTAACATTTTGTTAGGAAGAGTGCACGCAGGGGAGGGACAGAGAGGCAGACACAGAATCCAAAGCAGGCTCCAGGCTCTGAGCTGTCAGCACAGAGCCTGACGTGGGGTTCAAACCCTTGAACCTTGAGGTCATGACTTAAGTCAAAATTGGACGCTTAACTGACCAAGCCACCCAGGCGCCCCTGCAGTTGTTGTATCTTCTTGTTGGGTTGTCCCCTTTATGATTATGTAGTGCCCTTCTTTGTCTCTTGTTTCAGCCTTTGTTTTCAAGTTTATTTCATTCAATGTAAGTCTTGCTACCCTGGCTTTCTTTTCACTTTCATTTGCATGATAGATGTTTCTCCATCCCCTCACTTCCAGTCTGCAGGTGTCTTCAGGTCTGACATGAGTCTTGTGTAGGCAGCATATGGGGGAGTTGTGGTTTGTATGCATTCCATCACTCCGTATCTTTTGATCGGAGCATTTGGTTATGCACGTTCGGTTATCGATAGGTGTGCACTTACTGCCATTTCGTTCCTCGCTTTATGGTTAGTTTTCTAGTTCTTCTCTGTTCCTTTCTTTTTCTTTTCTCTCACCATCCGTTAGTTTTCTTTAGTGATATACTTGGATTCTGTTTGTTTTTTTCACATCTGTTACTGGTTTTTGATGAACGGTTACCGTTAGGTTGTGTGTGACCTCGTCAGCCCACAGCAGTCTGTACTGAGTTGATGGTTGCCTAAGTTTGGCCCCATTTCTTACCCCTCACCTGTGTTTCAGGTCTGTGGTGTCATGCTTTACGTCCTTTGATATTGTGAGTCCCTTGACTGGTTTTCACAGATACACTTGTTTTTACTGCTTGTGTTTCTTTTCTTACTCTCATTAATGGTCTCTCCTTTCCACTCAGAGCCCCCTTTGAACGTCTCGTGGGGTTAGTTTAGTCGTCTTGAACTTCTCTAGCTTCCGTTTGTCTGAGAAACGCTTTATGTCTCCTCCTGCTCTGAATGACAGCCTTTCTGGACTGAGCGTCGCTGGCTGCAGAGTTTTCCTCAGCCCTGTGAATACATCAGGACAGTCCGTCCAGGCGGCGGCGTCGCTGCTGACAGATCCGCTCACGGCCTTACGGGGCTTCCCTTCTCTGTGACTGTGTTTCGTGCCTTTTAAAAATTCCTCTTTATCCCTGTTTCTGCTATTTTACTTACTCGGTGTCTTGGTGTGGACCTCCTTGGGTTGACTATGGTAGGGGCTCTCCGGCCGAGATCTGGACTTCTTCCCTGGATTGAGGAAGTTTTCGGCTATTAGTTCTTCAGATAAATTTTCTGCCCCCTTTTCTCTTCTTCCTCTGGAGTCCCTAAAATGCCGATGTTGCTACATTCGACGATGTCGCTGAGTTCCCGGAGTCTCTTGTCACTTGCAGAACTATTTTCTGTCAGCCGCTCAGCTTGATGACTTTCCATCGCTCTGTCCTGCAGGTCCCTGGTTCCTTCTTCTGCTTCCTCCAGCCTGTGTCTTCCGCCTAGTGTAGGTCAGCTTCATCTGTGTGCTCTTCAGCTCTGACCGGTCCTTTCTGTATCTGTGTCGAGGGTCCCCCGAGGCCCCCCGCTCCCGCCTCGGGCACCGCGTGGCGGGTCCCCCGAGGCCCCCCGCTCCCGCCTCGGGCCCCGCGTGGCGGGTCCCCCGAGGCCCCCCGCTCCCGCCTCGGGCCCCGCGTGGCGGGTCCCCCGAGGTCCCCCGCTCCCGCCTCGGGTCCTGCGTGGCGGGTCCCCCGAGGTCCTCTGTTCCCGTCTCGGGTCCATGGGGGATCTTTATGAACATTACTTTAAATTCTCTATCAGGTGTATTGCTTTTCTCCATTTTGCGTAGGTTTCTTGCTGTTGTTTTGTCCGATTCTTTCACGTGGGACGCAGTCCTCAGTGTCCTCACTGTGTCTCGCTCTTGGTGCCTGTTTCTGTTAGGAAGGTCAGCCATGTCCCCTGCTCTCGACAGTAGTGGGCAGGAGCACATTTAGCAGGGTGACACCGGTCCTCTGCCAGAGGGGATGTGCTGGCCGCTGGGGTCAGGTGGGGAGGTCCGCAGGTGCACGTGCGTGGGGCACGCAGGTTTAGCAAGGTGTGTGTGTCCTCCGCCGGAGGTGACCGGCTGCCGTCCCCACCGCCACTGTACAGCATGCACTGGGGAGATCCGGTGTTGGGGAGGGGCGCCCTGCTCCTCTGGGAGGGGAGCCCAGCACTGAGCTGGAGTGGGGGCCTGGCGCAAGCGGGCTGGGTCCTGGTTGCGGTGCACGGCTGGCTCCTGCAGGTGTCTGCGTCTTCACGCTGCGGGGCAGGGGAGGGACGTGGCGCCTGCCCGCTCCTTAGCTCCCGGAGGGTCTCCCTCATCGAGACGCGCTCGGGCAGGAGCAGGCTCTCCCTCCGGCATGCCCCTGTTTCTCGGACCGCTGCTCTTGTGCTCCGTCTCCACGGGCTGCTTGTCATGCTCTCTGCTTCCTGTCACCTCCAGGTTCTCCCAGAACAGAACCTGCTGAATTTTACAGTTCCAGGTTTAAGTCTCCCTGGTTGTAAGAACTCGTGAAATTCGGCCACTCGAGCTTTCAAAACCAGAGGTCGTGGGGGTTTGTCTTCCGTGTGGGCCCCCTCTCCCCGCCTGCGGTCTCTCCTGCAGCAGACAGTCCGCTGGTGCATTTAGCTGCCCCCGGCGACTCTGCCCCTCCGTCCCTTTCAGCGTGTCCCCTTCTCTGCGTTTAGTCGTGGCGTTGTTCTGCTGGTGTGGTTTCCTGGGATGTTTTCTTAGGTGGAACCGTATCTGTTCGTCTCCATGGGACGAGGCGAGCTTAGGGCTTTCCCACTCTGCGCGCCTTCCGTTTTATGTGGAGAGTCACCTGCGTAGATTTCTAACTGTGTGAGCTGAGACAGATGAACGCCTTCTCTGAATGTCGCAGGTTCTTCACTTACGGCAATTTCCCGTTAGAACGGCATCTGAAACAAATTCATGAAGAGGCACTGAGTAAATTTGAGAAAATTGAGCCAAATACTGCTGTGCCCCCTCAGAAGCCTTGGGATAAGCCAGTAAGTGCCCCGTCCGGAGAACAGACACGCAGCGCGTCGGGCGGAGAGTCAAACTGCGTATTAGCCACAGGGGTTCAAGTGTCGAGGGCTCTGACTTGACTGGAAGGGCTTCTCGAGCCTAAGGAACAGTTATTTGCTGGAAAGGAAAGTTAGTTCAGCGAAAAGCATCTCTTGGAGCACTTGATACATGTACGGGTAACGTTAGCAGATTGAACCTCGTCGTTCATACTCCGGACCTACTCAGAGCACCGTGTCGTTTTACAGAGAGAGTTCCAGATAACGTGCGGCCCAGACGCGCTGGCTGCGGATTCCTCCAAGCAAACCACCGTCGGGGTCGGCTTCCTCTTACCAGAGTAAGTGCCCGCCGTGGGGTCGCAGAGTGCAGGCTGGCGGGTTCGGAGGTGGCTTCTCCTCGCGTGAGCGGGTCGGTGGTCGGGATTGCCAAGCCCAGCAGCTGGCGGGTGTCAGGGAGCGTCTGAGCAGCATCTGGGACGGTTCCGGGGAGTTACTTTCAGTAGCCATCCGGAAAAATGTAACTGCCTTTCTCGCTGCGTTTTAAAGCTTACTTCTGTGGAGAAAGCTGGCTCGGACAGCGGTCAGCATTTGTGGGGGTGGGCTCCCCGATGTCCTCGAGTGTGAGGGGAGCACGGTGAGCACGGGCTCGGCAGAAACGTACGGCACGCACAACTCCGTGGTGGTAGAGATGCGGACGCCTGCCCCCCCCCCCGCCCCGCCGCTGCTGTCTAGGGGCGGATGGTGCGCTTGTCGTCGAGGTCACACAGGTCAGGGTGCTCGGTGCGCGGGGATGGTAGCGGTCCAGGTGCGGCGAAGTCAGCCTCACGGTCTGGGACCCCAGATGACCCAGTCTATGCGAGCTTTGCGGACCGAAAAGTGATTATTCTCTCTTATCCATACACGTTAAAATAGAGGTTAAAATGTGAGAATTTGTATTAGGCCAGCTTTGGAAATGAAAGTGTCGATTTATTGGTGACTTTAATGATTTTGGAAACATTAACAAGGGCCGACGGTTTCCCTTTCTCTCCCCTCCCCGCCCTTTACACGAAGCATCACCGATACGTTCGAAGCCTTCACGCTAAACCTTCTGTCTTCGCTCCTCATCAGTGGACCTAACTCCCCCTTCTACAAAGCGTTAATTGAATCCGGACTCGGCACAGACTTCTCTCCTGATGTTGGGTAAGTTTCACGGTGAGATCAGTAGTCTGCGGTTCGGGCTGGCTTTGGTGTCGGACGGTGTCTGAACATGTTTGGTGTCTGGACACAACCGGGGAGGGTGTTGGCATCTGGTGGGTGGGGCGAGGGGCGCGGGACACTCGACACCCCACAGTCGTGGGACAGTTCCACTCCCTCCCGCCCCAGGCACGGAACCGCACATCTGATTACGGGTCCAGGACAGGTGGCTCCGTCTCCTGGGGGGACGTCTGGGAAAAGACTGCTTGTTCAGGTTCCCAGGCGGCACTCCACTGCCCGTTTGAAAAGCAGGCTGTTAACTACTCTTTCGAATTTTACAAGTTCGTAAAACTCAGCAGTTCCGTTCTAGGTTTAATTTGCCGTAACTCCGTAAAGCTTACATTGCCCTGTTGTACGTGCTCGGAGTCTCCGTGGCCGTGCGGTCGAGAGCACGCGACCCTCCAGCCAGGCGCACCCCTCGGACCGCATCCACGCCCTGCCGCACGTCTGCCTTGTGTTTCAGGTACAACGGCTCCACCAGGGAGGCCTACTTCAGCGTGGGCCTGCAGGGCGTCGCCGAGCAGGACGTCCGGGCCGTCCGGGACATCGTCGACAGGACCGTCGAGGAAGTGCTCCAGTGCGTGTGGCTGCCGGCCGCCCCCCGCTGGCCCCTTCCCTCCCTGACGCTGTCCACGCGGGTCCCCCCCCCCACACCGTCGGGCTTCTTACCTCCTCAACCACGTGTTCCTTCCTTACAGTGCTCAGAGGCTCCTCGCTGCCTCGTGGCGAGATCATTTACTCTCTTTCACCTCTCCCTTCTCTGTTTCTCAGGAAAGGGTTCGAAGATGACCAAATTGAGGCTCTCCTTCATAAAATCGAAATACAGATGAAGCATCAGTCCGTCAGCTTCGGACTCACCCTGACGTCTGTGTGTAACCTCCCCTGCCTCCTTCCTCTCGTGCCGTTGGCGGGTTGCCTTTTGCTCTAACTTTCGTGACCAGTGGGAACCTGACAGTGCTGAAAATAGATACTCACAGCGCCATTCATCTGAGCCTTGAAAGCCGCGTTGCTTTGGATCGGATACGTTTACTTTTTATTTAGTTTTCTAGTAAACGTGTCTTTTTACCAGTGTAATTGGCTTTTTGGTATCTTACGTTTTTATACGAGATGGATTGATGCGGAATACTTAGGGATAGACGTTTAGAACTGTCGATTGTTGGTAATTATGTTTTCTAAAACTAATTTTGAAACCCGTTCTTTATTTTATTAGAAAAAAACAGATTTGGAATTTTCTTAACCAAAGAATGACTTAGATTTGGTTTGAACAGTCATCTGTGGTATTTTTAAATACAAAACCTGACATCCTAGTACAGCGTCGCGTTTGCTGTTTACCGAGCAAACGCGGAGCTCACAGGGTCTGGAACTCTCGGCTGCAGTGCATCGCTGCCTGCTGGAACCACGACGGGGACCCCGTGGAGCTCCTGCAGCTGGGAAGTCAGGTGGCCCGCTTCCGGCAGTGCCTCAAGGAAAACCCGGAGTTCCTGCAGGAAAAAGTGCAACAGTATTTTAAGGTAAGAAACTTGGAGAATTTACGTGAACGGGGACACCACTTCTTAATTAATGCTCGTGATAACTTAAAAAATACAACTTTCCAGGTTCCGATGTAAGTTGGCTTTTTATGTGGATACAGAGTGTGTTTTTTATAGATGAATCTAGGTGTGCGTATGAACTAACGAAACACCTGCGGGCACTTTTTTCTGTTTGGTTGAAAGAAAGATTATACTATATACCTCAATTTTTTGGAAGTTTCGATAAGAATTAGTGTTCACTTGTCATTAAAGTTTGGGATTCATTTTGCTTTTTTGCTTTTTTTTTTTTGTAAACTACCGACCCGGTGTCCTGGTTATTGCTCTTCTCAGATGTCTGTTTCTTCACAGCTCAGTCCTGTAGAGCATGTGGTTTTAGGAATCGGTCCATTCTAGCTTGTCCAGTTTGGCCTGTGGCGGTCCAGAGTGTTTCCCGATCTTTCCTCCTCTTGTTCGCTCGTCGGTGCCCATGCGCCCTTTTCCGTCTCCGAGTTTAGTTCAGTCTCCCTTTTCCTTCGTGTATCAAAAGGGTTGCCACTTTCGCCAGTCTGTGTGAAGTCTTATCCGTGATCTAATTTGTTCGGTTTCCTTTATCCTGCTAGCTTTGTTTTAGGTGGGTCTCACTTCTCCGTTTACGGAACGTGTACAGAAGGCTTTGTGTTCTTTCTTTGTTTTTAACGTACGCATTAACTGTGTACACATCACTCTTAACACGGACTTCGTGGGGTCCCGTAGTTTCCAGTATGTTCTGCCTGTAGGTTCATCTGTCTCAAGGTATTCTTTAACCGACTGGCCGTTTTAGAATGTGCCGTGTAACCTCCCTCTGTTTGTGGATTTTCCAGTTTTTCTTCTACAAGCAATACCTTGGAGATACTGCGTGTGTGGTTCCAGATCACTACAGTAGAGTGAATATTGAAATAAAGCAAGTTTGGGGCGCCTGGGTGGCTCAGTCGGTTGAGCGTCTGACTTCAGCTCAGGGCATGATCTCGTGGTTCGTGGGTTTGAGCCCCGCTTCGGGTTCTGTGCTGACAGCTCAGAGCCTGGAGCCTGCTTCGGATTCTGTGTCTCCCTCTCTCTCTGCCCTTCCCCCACTTGCACTCTGTGTCTCTCTCTCAAAAATATACAAACATTAAAAAAATTTAAAAAATAAAAAAAGAAAGCAAGTCTAATGAATTTTTTGGTTCCCTAGTGCATGTAGAAGTTATGATTATGCCATAGTCTGTTAAGTGGGCAGTAGCAGTATGTTGGAAAAAGACAATGTACACATCTTAGTTAAAAGACGCTTTGCCGCTAAAAAACGCCAACCACCTGAGCTTTCAGGGAGTCCTAATCTTCGCTGGTGGAGGGCCCTGTCTCCATGGCGATGGCTGCTGAGGGATCCGGGCGGCCGTGGCGATTCCTCGAAGTAAGAGAACAGCGAAGTTAGCCCATCGACTGACTCTTCCTTCCCCGAGTGATCTCTCTGTAGCCGGTGATGCTGTTTGATACCATTCGGCCCAGAGTAGAACTTTCCAGATAACAGTCAGGGCTCTCAAGCCTGCTGCTGCTTCACAGCCGTGTTTTCGTCACATTCTAAATCCTCTGTGTCATTTCAGCAATCTTCACAGCATCTTCACCACGAGTCGATTCCGTCTCGGGAAACCAGGAGCGGCAGCTCGTCATCTGTTCAGGCTTTATCCTGAGATCGCAGCCGCTCGGTCCCAGCTCAGGGCCCCGCCTCTGACCCTGGTCCTCTCCTGTTTGCACCTCATCTGCAGGGACGCTCCCCGAGCCGTTCCCCGCGGCGCCCTCAGCGCTGACCCGTCCCCGTGCTGTTCCTTTCAGGCTCGTGACTTAGTCATGGCATCGTCGGGAGCCTCGACCTCCCGTCCTCCCCCCCCCCACCCCTCACCCGTGGCAAACCTCAGTCCCCCGTGTTTTGGGCTGCGTTTCTGTTGTTGTCTTTTTTAATGTTTATCTACTTACTTAGCCCACGAGAGCAGTGGAGGAGCAGAGAGAGAGGGGAGAGAGCCCCAAGGAGGCTCCGCAGGGCCGATCCCGAGGCAGGGCTGGACCTCGTGAACCGCGAGGTCGTGACCTGAGCCGACATCGAGAGTCGGACGTTTAACCAGCTGAGCCCCCAGGCGCCCCTATTTCTGGTTCTCTTGTTTTTTAGTTTCCACATGTGAGTGAGGACACGCATTTGTCTTTCTCTGATTGTTTCACGTAGCTAACGCCTTCTGGGTCCATCCCTGTTCTTGCGGATGGCACGATCTCACTCTATCGCCGAGTAAACCCCATGAGGACGTGGCTCGTCTTGGTTGTCGTCAGCGCACGTTGAGGCTGCTCTCGTATCCGGGCTGTCGCAGATGCTGCTGCAGTGAACGCACGGGCGCACAGCTCTCCCTCCTGAGGGGACATCCAGCGGTGGGGCTCCTGGATCGTAGGCTCTCTGTATGTTCAGTTTTTTAGGGAACCTCCGCACTGTCTCCCACAGCGGCTCCACCAGGTAGCACCCCACCGGAAGTGCACAGGGTCCCTTTCTCCACGTCCTCGCCAACACCTGCCATTGCTTTTGGTTCCAGCCGCTCTGACAGGCGTGAGGTGGTTTTGAGTCGCATTTCCCTGGTGGTGAGTGGCGTTGAGCATCTTTTCCGTGTCTCTGGGCCATCTGTCGTCTTTGGAGAAATGTCTCTTCTTGTTTATTTTTATGCCCGTACCGTAACGTTTTCATTATTCCCGCTTTTGTCATCTTTCTCAGGGTTCCTTGGACTGTTCACTGTTTGAGGTCTTTTGTGGTCCTATACAAATTTTAGTTATTTTGTTCTAGTTTTGTTCTAGATGTTTGTTTTTATGGCCTGTGAGCATGGGATGTCTTTCTGTTTCTTTGTATTATCTGGAATTTTTTTAATCCGTATTTGTAGTTTTCTGAGAATAGGTTTGTCACCTCTTTAGGTCAGTGTTTTCTTGGATTTTTTATGGTTTTCTGTGCAATTGTAAACGGGATAGTTTTCTTAATTTCACTGTCTGTTGCTTTATTATTAGTATACAGGAATGCGGCTGATTTCCGTGCTGATTTTGTATCCTGTGGCTTCGCCGAATTCATGGCTCAGTTCTAGTTGTTTCTGGGTGGCGTCGGTAGGGTTCTCTGTATATGACAGCATGTCATCCTTAAATAGTGAGTTTACTTCTTCCTTACCAATTCGGATGCCTTTTATTTCTTTCCGTTGTCTGCCTGCTGCGAAGGCCAGGGCTGCCAGTCCTGGGTTGACTACAGTGGTGACAGTGGACATCTGTCTTCCTTCTGACCTTAGGCGAAAAGCTCTGAGGTTTTCACCATCGAGGGTACTAGCTGGGAGTTTCTCACAGGACGCCGTTATCGCGTTAGGGGTGTTCCCTCGAAGCCTGCCTTGCAGAGGGTTCTATCGGGAATGTGTATCGTGCTGCGTCTCACGCCTCCCTGCGCCTGTCGGAATGTCGGTATGTTCTCATCCTTTCTGTTCCTGATGTGATGCCTCACACTGAGCACCTCGCAAATAGCGAGCCACCTTGCGTTCCCGGAATAGGCCCCACCTGACTGTGGTGTGTGATTTCGTTTGACCTGGCGGAGCTTGTTTCGTGATGTAATATGTGGCCCTGGAGGGTGCTCGGTGTGCGCTTGGAAGAGCCCGTTTCTGCTGTTTTAGGGTGCAGCGTTCCGAGTCTGTCCGTTAGATCCCTCTGGCCCAGCGCGTCATCGCAAAGCCACTTTCCCGTGTCGACTTCCTGGTGCGGTGACCTGTTCATCCCCGTAAGTGGGATGTTAAAGTCCCTGCCGTCACGGTATTACCGTCAGTGGGATCCTTTATATTTGTTATTAATGGTTTTACGTATTTTGGTACCCTCGTGTCGGGTGCATAAACATTTGCAATTGTGATATTTTCTTGTTAGATTGTCCCCTTTAATATTATAGAGTGGCCTCTTTATCTCTTGTGACAGTCTGTTTCAGAATCTGTTTTCTCCAATGTAAGTATTGCTACCCCAGCTTTCTCCTGCCCTCTGTTTGCATGACGGGCGTTTCTCCATCCCTCACTTTCAGCCTGCAGGGGTCTTTCTGTCTGAAATGAGACTGTAGGCAGCATATAGATGGATCTTATTTTTTTTTTTTATCCATTCTGTATCTTTTGATTGGAGTGTTTAGTCCAGTTACATTCAAAGTAATTACGGGGAACTTGGGTGGTTCAATCAGTTATGTGTCCAACTCTTGATTTCAGCTCATGTCATGATCTCACAGTCATGAGATCAAGCCCTGTGTTGGGCAGGCCTGTTTGAGACCTCTCTCTCCCTCTCTCTCCCTCTCTCTCCCTCTCTCTCTCTCTCTCTCCCTCTCTCTCTCTCTCCCTCTCTCTCTCTCTCTCCCTCTCTCTCTCTCTCCCTCTCTCTCCCTCTCTCTCCCTCTCCCTCTCTCTCCCTCTCTCTCCCTCTCTCTCCCTCTCTCTCCCTCTCTCTCCCTCTCTCTCCCTCTCTCTCCCTCTCTCTCCCTCTGCCTCCCTCTCCCTCCCTCTCCCTCCCTCTCCCTCCCTCTCCCTCCCTCTCCCTCCCTCTCCCTCCCTCTCCCTCCCTCTCCCTCCTTCCCCCTCCCTCCCTCTCCCTCCCTCTCCCTCCCTCTCTCTGCCCCTTCCATACTGGCACACATGTACACGTACTCTCTCTCGGTGATGTGGGAAACTAAGGCAAATGAAAAATTAAATTCCCTTACTGCTTACACCCCGTTGACAAGTCCTTGCCACTGGCCCAGTGACCTCCCTCTAGGGGCTCGGCTGCCTGGATGGGGACACTTGGCTGGGGGCAAAGGGAATCTTGGCTTCACATTATCCCGACCTCCTGGATCCTGTGAGTCTGCTTCAACACATAAAAATTACCTCGAAAACGTCCCTTATCTCCGCGAAATGCACATGAGCAGTCATTCCCAAGCACGTGGCCCACGGACGTACATCCGAAGGGTCTCACGACCAAGGTTTTACTAAGTAATAAATGGTCCTTTCCTAACAATAGCTAGTCCCCTCAGGGTCCTGGAAACCTTGTTCCCAAAATACCTCGGAGGTTTGTGCTGTCCCTGACGCCTCCCAACCTGAAGGTATGTAGTCAGTCACCATCACAACCCCGGCACAGCTTTCTGCCCGTGGGTCCCGCCCCTGGGCTTTAATAAACCACCTTTTTGCACCAAATACACCTCGCGAATTCTTTCTTGGCCATGGGCTCCAAACCCCGACATTTTCTCCGTCATTAGGTTTGTACCTACTGCTGTTTCGTTACTGGTCTTGTGGTTGTTTCTGTAGATTTTCCTTGACCCTCTCTTCAGCTCTTCCTGTGTCGACTCCCTTCGTGAGGTACGTGGAGTCCTTTTTCTTCGCGTCTTGCGTGTCTGTTACTGGCTTCTGAGCTGTGGTTACCGTTCGGTTTGTGTGTGACATTTTCTCTGCTCAGCAGTCTGTATTCGGTTACCAGTCCCTTTGGTGTGGACCTGTTCTTACAGCTCTCCCCCACACACGTGCTTGCGTGGTGTTGGATTGTACCTCTTCTTACTTTATGAACCCCTTGGCTGGTTTTTGCACGAACACTTGTTTTTACTGCATTTGTGTTTCTTACTCTTCATAATCGCACTTCTAGTGCTCCACTCGGAGCCCCTTTAATATTTCTTTGCACGGTTGGCTTAATGGTCATGGAGTTCCTCAGTTTTCCTTTTCTGAAAAACTCTTGATCTCTCCTTCTGTTCTGAACGACAGCCTTGCTGGATAGAGTATTCTTGGCTGCAGAGTTTTCCTCTTTCAGCTGTGGTCATTCCACTCCCTGCGGGCCTGTGGAGTTTCTGCTGAAAACCCCCGTGACCCCCCGTGTGTAAGGCCTGCTTTTCTCTTGCTGCTCTTGAGATCTTTCTTTATCACTACGTTCCGCCGTTTTAATCACGGTGAGCGCTGCTGTGGGCCTCCTCGGGTTGACCTTGGGTCAGAGGGCCATCTCTGCGCCTCCCGGATCTGTCCTCTGTTAACGTCCCCAGGTTACGGAAGTTTTCAGCTATTACTTCTTCAAATAAACTTTCTGTCCCCTCTTCTGTCTCTTCTGGGATCCCTATAATGCAGCTGTTACTCTGCTGGGTGGGAGCCACTGCGTTCCCGAAGACTGTTCTCAGTTTGCATAATTACTCCCCTCTCCTGTGTAGCTTGGTCGCCTTCCAATGCTCTGTCTCCCAGGCACCAGTTAGTTCCTCTTCCTCATCTAGTCTGCTGCTGATTCCCTCAGTCGTATTTTTTTATTTTACCTGTTTCACATATGCCTCTTGCTGTGGTTTGGTCCTTTCGTTTGGGACATATTTTTCTGTCTCCTTATTTTATCCAACTCTCTGTATCTATTTTCTTGTGTTTAGAAAGTGAGCTACTTGTCTTGCTCCTAATTTAGTGGCCCTTTGAAGATGCCCTGTTGTGCCCAGCCGTGTCGTATCCTCTGCCCCCCAGTCCCGGGCACTTCAGGAGGCGTCTCCTAGGCGTGTTGTGAGCCTGGCCTCTTCTTCCTTCAGTCCGCATGTCCGCAGAGGCTCTCTCTGCCTCGTGGGCAGTGTTTGTTCCCCAGCAGGTGTGTGGCTTGGTTTAACAAGATATGCAGCGGTCTGCTGGAGGAATGATTCCCTCTTCTGGTGCCACGGAACTGAGGTCTTTCAGAACACGTGGGTTGGAGGTACGGCTTTGGCAGGGTTTGTGCCGGTCTTCTGGGGGAGGGGCCCTCAGTGCCAGAACTGAGGCGAGTGAGACTGGGGAGAACAGATCCCCCCAAGCATAGGGGAGGTGTGGCTTGGTGCAAGCCAGTTTTGTCAGGAGTGTCCTTGCTGCTGGTTCCCACGGGTGGCTGTTGTCTGTGCTGGGGACAGGAGAGGAAAAGGGTACTGGTCAGCTCCCTTGTTCCTGGAGGGGTCTCCCTGGATCCCTGTCTCTCTGGGCCTCACTGTGAGCAGAGCACTCTCCTCCTGTCTGCCCATGGCATTTCTCGAAGTGCTCTATTAGCAAGGGCTTTTTGGTGTGCTGTCTCTTTACGGGTGGGGACTCTACTTACTAATATCCCTTTATGCTGATTTTTAGAATCACAGGTTTTGGGTGGTGCCTGGGTGGCTCTGTTGACTGTCCAGCTCTTGATTTCAGCTCCGGTCATGATCTTAGGTTTGTGAGATCAAGCCCCGAATCAGGCTCTGTGCTGACGGTGTGGAGCCTGCTTGGGTGTGGAGCCTGCTTGGAATTCTCTCTCTCCCTCTCTCTCTGCCCCTCCCCTGCATGTGCACTCTCTCTGTCTCAAAACAAATACACAAAAATCAGAAAACAAACAAAAAAGACAGGCTTCAGGTGCCTGGGTGGCTCAGTCAGTTGAGCATCCAACCCTTGATTTTGCCTCAGGTCACGATCCCAGGCTCATGGGGTCGAGCTCCGTGTCAGGATCCGTGCTGAGCATGGGCCCTGCTTAAGATCCTCTCTCTCCCTCTCGCTGCCCCACCCTTGCTTGCACACACTCTCGCTCTTTCTCAAATAAAACATAAAATTCCAGGCTTTATGTCCCGTTGGATGGAAGAACTCACAAAATTCAGCCCTTCTCGTTTTCAAAGTCCTGTTGGGGGATCCATCCTCGCCGGCGGGGGGTTCCCAGGGTGATAGTTGCTCCGCCCTTCTCCGTGTCACCTGCTCCCTCCCTGCCGTGGACGGCCACGGACGGTTTCTCTCCCTTCTGCCGTCTTCGACGCGGCCTCTGCCTGGAGAAGATCTATCCTGCCAGTCCCCAGATCGTTCTCTGGGTCACGCACCCTGGCGGGAGTTTGCTCCTGTGTCCCTGGGACCAGGTCAGCGCACCGTCCTCCGGCTTCCCAGCCGACCTCGTGCTGCTTGGATGACCTCAGCTTTGGAGAAAATCTGGGGATCTGGGCCTGCGACGCGGCCAGCTGTGTTCTTTCTCAGGATTGCTCTGACCGTTTGGGGTCTTTCTGGGTTCCATACAAATTATAGGGTTATTAGCTCTGTGGAAAATGCTGGTGGTCTGATGGGGATTACACCGAATCTGTAGAGTGCTTTGCAGTGTAGACATTTGACAGAACGAGTTCTTCCAGTCCGTGAGCGCAGCGTGTCGTCTCCAGTCCCTTCAGCAGCGGTGCCTAGTTTGCAGAACACGGGTCTCTCGCCTTTGTGGTTAGGTTTATTTCTGGGCATTTTATTCTCTTTGGTGCTTTTTGGTGGGACTGTTTTCTTAATTCCTCTTTCCACTACTTTTTGATTGGTGCATGAAAACAGCCGATATCTATGTACTAACTTTCTGAACCGGTTTATTCTCATGGGGTCTTTGTGCAGTATCATGTCATCTACAGACAGCAACAGTTTTACTTCGTCCTGACTAATTTAGATGCCTTTTTGTTTCTTGTCTGATGGCTGCAGCCAGGACTTCGGGACTACGCTGAATAAAAGTGGTGACAGGACGTCCTTGTCTTGTTCCTGGTCTTCGAGCAGAAGCTCTCAGGCTTTCCCCGCCGGGGGCGGCATGAGCTCTTGCTTCCCACACGCGGCCTTCGCCCCACTCAGGCGTGCGCCCGCCAGCCCCACTTGGCGGTCAGTCTGTATCAGGAACGTGTGCTGACTCTCGTCAAGTGCTTTTTCTGCATCTGTCAGCAAGTAATCATCTTCACGATCGTGTGGAATGTGGCTACTTTATTGAGGATCGTGCGTCCGCGCTTGTCAGGGATGCTGGCCTCGGGTTTGCGTTCATGTAGCACCTTCCGGAGTAGTGTGAGGAACACAGGCACTAACCCTTCAGACGTTTGGGAGAGTTCGCCCGTGTGAAGCCTTGAGGTTTGTTTGTCGAGAATACAAGAACAGTGGCCTGAATGTGTGGTATTTTGGTTTTTATGATGGATTTTTTCGATGCTCGCTCATTTGTTTGCGTTGCTGCAGGGCATCGCACTTGCTGTGTCTTCCCTGGGAGACTGTGGTGAGCGTGGTAGAACCGCGAGGGCTTTACCTCGGGGCGTGGCCTGTCGCGTGTGGGGGAAGGTAGCTCTGGTGTGTCGTGGGCACGTACCTTGGACACAGGACACAGGTGTGCCACCCGAGCTGCCGCCTGTCTCTGCAGGTCACTCCGTATAAAGTTTGTGCTGCAGCGCGGGCCTCTTTCCCCTCTGGTGTTAGCCGAGCTGCGTGTGCGTGCTTGGCTGTTGAGTGAGGGAAGCGTATTAAATAATCCAACATTTTTACATTAGATGGGTATCTGTTTTGTCTTCATAATTGACAAAATCCTCAAGAATTTAGTTCTAACCTGTGAGAAGTCTAGATAAACATTTCACTGGTTTCTTCTGCTTTTTGATTTAAACTAAAGTCAGAGATTTAGGATGTCAAAACATGTGCAAGTAAGGTGTAAAGAGACTGTTCAATGTTGATGGGTTTCCGGGTTAGACCTCGGGACAGTAACAGCACCCAGCAGTGAGAACGCCGGCGTGTGCGTTGCATAGTAATGACGTGTGGGGGTGAGGGCCGGTCTCACATGGACTCACGTGGGGTCTCATGCACTTTCTGCAGGACCGCCTTTGGGGTACGTTCTGTCGTCATGGCTGTTTAAGCGGGCGGTGCACCCGCTGGTACGGAGCTAGAGGCTCGTCAGCAGGTTGGGCTCCAGCCGAGTCCTGTTTCAGCTGGTCTTGTTGTTGCTGTGCCTTTTGCAGAATAACCCGCATAAGCTGACTTTGTCCATGAAGCCCGACGACAAGTACTCCGAGAAGCAAACACAGGAGGAGACAGCAAAGCTAAAGCAGAAGGTCCACTCTCTTTCCCCGAAAGACAAGCAGCAGATCTATGAAAAAGGTCAGATGTTTTATTTCGTCCTAATCCCCTAGCCTCCCCCCAGCCCCAGTGAGCTTCGTGAACGAATGGATAGTTGGAGGCAAGTACCTTTCCATCTGTCACGTATTTAGCGGGCACCAGCAGCGGTCACAGTTGGGTGTGACAGCCTCAGCCCCAGTAGGATTGCCCTGTTCTCAGCAGCTCTGTCCTGTGGGTGCAGGGTCACTAGAGAAGAGGAGCAGCGGTCCCCCGCCCACCGCCCCCGGGCCCCGCGGTCACCCGAGGCTGCAGGCAGACTCTCCTCCAGATGCGCCGTCAGCCGTGTCACGGTGCCTGCGCCTCTCACCTCCTCACCTCCTCACCTCCTCACCTCCTCACGTAGGCATGTGGTCACTTCCCACGGCACAAGAATATGTTTCGAGAGGGAGCCAGCCATCACATGCGTGTAACTTTTATTGCAGTTTATTGTTGTCACCGTTGTGTGTTCTCATTAGTTGTTGTCACTCGTGCTGTGCCGAGTTTGTGAACTGAGCTGGATTATGGGTGAGCAGGTGCAGGGTTTGGTTCTATCCATGGTTTCAGGCATCCACAGGGGAGTTTGGAACCTACTCCCCACGGTCGTGACGCGCTGCTGGGGGCCAGGTGGTGCAGGCCTGGGTGCAGACAGAGACCGGTACCTGACCCCTTCCTGGGCCAGACACACTTGCCATAAGGCCCAGGGGTCGATTCCAGATTTTTCGCCCAAAAGAAATGAAAGCACACGTCCACACCGACTGGAAACAGCCCTCCTTTCCATCAACAGGGTATATCCGTGCAGTGACAATACTACTCAGCCACCAGGAGGAGCAAAAGTAGGGACACCCTCCGCACTGATGGGCCTCATGCACTGCGCTAAGTGAGTCAGCCAGGTCCGAACAATGCCTGCTCAGGGAGTCTTTTACGGGAAACCAGAAATAGTAAAACTGTACCGACAGAAGGCAAGTGAGGGCCGGGGGCCACCTGCAGGGAGCCGGGAGGGGACTTTTGGGGGACGGAAATGATAGCAACATGAGATTATATGACTTGATGCATTTGTACAATTCATTGAATTGTATCTTTAAATCTGTGGACGTTATCATGTAAATTATATGAATAAAGTCTGTCAAAATAGATACACAGTACACACAGACCCCACCCCCCACCAGAGGAGCAGGTGGCTGGGGTTACAGGAGGGGCCATCGCGTTTATCCGGCGGTGGAGTTGGCCGTAGGTAGGAAGTAGTGAGGCTAAGGTTCGGATGACTTAGCCTAGGAAAGGGGATTTCTGCAGGGATCTGTTACTTTCTATCTTAGAGGTCTTTCTGGTTTCCATCTACAGCTGTTCTAAGCTCTTCATAAATGTAACCAGCTAATTGTGAGTGATACAGTGATCACTTCTGTTTCACGAGTGCCGGTGGGCCAGTTCTATCTTTTTTAAACTGAAGTAGAATGGATCGCTTCTTGGCCTTCGGCTGAGGCCAACCGTCGGGTCTGTTCTGACACATGGAACATCTGATACGTTCCCTGACCGAGGACGGTCTGCTAAATGGGTTTAGTAAGTGCGGAAGGAAGTGGAGAAACAGGCGGTACAGCGTTATCGTAGCTTCAGGCGTGCAGCCCAGTGAGCTCGGCGTGTACACCCTGCAGCATGATCACAGGGCGGCGAGTCCGCGCCTCCTACCACGTGGGTGCGATTTGTTTTTCTCGTGACGGGAACCCGTGAGATCTGCATCGTGGGCACTTTCACGCGTGCGGCACGGCGGCCTCACCTGGAGCCCCGTGCTGCGCGGCGCCCGCCGTGACTCCGCACTTGGAGTCTGTACCTTCAGACCCCTTCGTCGTCCTCACACGCCACCCACCAGTCTGTCGTCACGGTCTGCGAGCTTGGCTTTCGCTTTTTCAGATGCCACGTGTGCATGAGGTCACGTGGCCTTGGTCTTTCTCTGATGCATTTCACTTAGCGTCATGCCCTGTGCGTGGTCGTAAATGGCAAGATTTCATTCTCTGTTTATGACCGACTCTACGTGTACCACGTCTTCGTCCACCACGGACATCTGGACGTTTCCCTGATCTTAGCTATCGTGAACAACCCTGTAACGGACATGGCAGTACAGACACCTTTCCAAGTTAGAGTTTGTTTTCTTTGGATGAATGCCCCGATGCAGAGTCGCTCGGTCACGCGATGGAATGGAACCTCTGTGTTTTCCACAGCGGCTGCACCTCTCCGTGTCCCCACCAGTGGTGCGTGAGGCCCCCTGCCCCCACCAGCAGTGCGCGAGGCCCCCCCGCTCACCACACCCTCACCAGCACGCAGTTTTTGTCTTTTTGACTCCAGCCACTCTGACGGGTGCGAGGTGGCCCCTTGTGGCGGTTTCGATCTGCTCTCCCGGCGACCGCGCCAGCACCCTCCCACGGTGCCTGTGGGCCGGCGGGATGGCTCTGGGAAAACGTCTGTTCGCACCCCCTGCCCACTTTCAATCAGATCGTTTAGGCTTCTTTGCTATTGAATTGTGGAAGTTCTCTCCATCTCCGAATGTTAACCCCTCACCAGATGCGGTTTGCAAATATTGTCTCCCGTTCCGTACGTGGACTGCTTTCCGTCTCGTTGGCGGTTTGCTGTGAAGCAGCTCTCCGTTAGCTGCCGTCCGCCGTTTCCCAGGTTCGGTTTCAGCCCCCTGTAGCACAGAGCGCAGCACGGTCTCTTGGCTGGGCCACAGACACGTGCTGGGTTCTAAGGGCCCCCGTGTGCTCTGGTCCGCACACGCGTGCGAGTGGATGGAGGCCCACGGTGCAGAAACGCGTGTTCACTCTGCGGACCCCTGCGCCGTGCTGGTGAGCCGGTCAGCAGGGCTCGGATGCGGGCTTCGCCGCGGGCGGGCTGTGCATCCGAGTTTGCTCTGTAGCTGACCGAGCACAGTGTGAGCAGTGGGGGCGGGAGACCGGCTCATTAAAACTCGAAACGGCCTTCCGGTTTGCGGTGTCTGCGTCGCTGGTCACAGGCTGTTGTCGGGAGCCTGTCACCTGGCAGAGGACAGGCTGCCGGAGAGCGCTGTGCCAACCCCGGGCTCTCCGGGAGAGCAGGTGCGGGGCAGGGGCACCCTAGAACTGGACAGGACGGGCTCCTCCGCTCCCGCACGCGGGCCCAGGTGACATCGAGGGCGGGCCGGGGAATCTGCGGAAGGCTGCCAGGAGCCCACTCCTCAGCGTCTCCCAGAAGCACCCCCGACGGGACGGGCGGGCCGTCCGAGGGCAGGTGTCGGGGGCCTCGGGGGTGGACGTGCAGACCAGTCCACTCAGCTCCTCGGGCTGTCGGGGGACCTGAAGCTGACGAACGTGAAACTACGTAGCGTTTGCCCTCTCGCGCCGTTCCAGGCGCACCGCCGAGCCCTCGGCGTTCCCGCCCTGACGGGCTGCGCGGTTCTGCGGCTCCAGGAAGGAAGGGCCCAGAACACGTCTGCTCGAGCATTTGGAGAGCGTGTGGAACCCGTGACCGCGCAGGCACCGTGCGAGTCGGCGCAGCCGGCAGGAGACTGAGCCGGGGCCCAAGTGGCAAAACTCCAGTCCAGCAAGGAACGGACCGGCAGTCTGGAAGCCGCGGGCTGGGTTCAGTGCAGGGTCTGTGGGGTGGAGGGAGACCGAGCAGGCCTGGCCCGCAGCACAGCTGTCCCCTCGCTTCGTAGAGCGGAGGGGCCTGAGGGGGGCTGGCCTCCCGGGCAGGCTGCCGTGGTTTGCGTTGGGTGTGCTCGGAAACGGCAGGCGCCTGCAAGCCGCGGTGTTCGGGGGTGGCCGGCGGTCCGCGGGGGGCCTCTCGTGAGTGCGGCGAGCGGGTCTGTCTGACCTCCCGGCTCGTGCCCTGAGCGATCGTCACCCCGCTTGGTTTTAGGCCTGGAATTACAGACTCAGCAGAGTAAGCCTCAGGACGCGTCCTGCCTGCCGGCGCTGAAGGTGTCGGACGTCGAGCCCACCATCCCGCTCACGCGCCTGGAGGTGGCCCTGGCAGGTCGGTGAGAGGCTCGCCTTGTTCCCAGGTCCACGCCAGCAGCCTCGCTGCCCCGCTCCATCTGGGAGAGGTGGCAGGCCGCGTGGGGGTGGGCGATGCCCCCTGCCAGCTCCTTCCATCTCTACCGCTTCGGCGGCTCGCGGCCACGTGCCGGAGGAGTCGACACCTGGGCTGTGCCGCTGGGGTCGCGGGGTCGCTGTCCTTGCTCCCGCTTTGTTCTTAACCTGGCTTCTCGTGTTTACCACGGCCGGGCAGTGGGTGTGCACGTGTGCACGTGTGTGTGGGTGTGTGCATGCATAAACGGGGTCTTTCCTCCTGGACGAGGCCTCTGGGAAACAGGGTTAACGTCCCTCACGTCTTCAGTCCCCCCCAGTTTTGGTTCGTCAGCGAGGTTCCCTAAGCTCACTAGAAGAGCTGGTGGAGGGAACTCACAGGGTGTCCGTGAACGCCCCCCCCCC
The DNA here is from genome assembly GCA_030068075.1 of Paguma larvata. Classification (NCBI taxonomy): domain Eukaryota; kingdom Metazoa; phylum Chordata; class Mammalia; order Carnivora; family Viverridae; genus Paguma; species Paguma larvata. The sequence goes on from CM057828.1 coordinate 134,550,916, forward strand.
GCCGAGGTCAGATGAGCATGGCGATTCTGACCCCCCACCCCCCCGGCTAGGGACCCGGGGCCCCGGAGGCCATGCGGTGCCATGTGCACTGTGAGTCACCAGCACCTTGGGGCACGGGGCACATGGGATGGGCGAGGCAGTGGGGACGGGTGTCGCCAGCATCCCGGGACCACACGGAGGGCCGTACAAAGCGGGAGGAGGTGGGCAGGGCAGCCACGGGGCCCGAGGCACGCCCCTTCCGTCCAGGCCGGGCGGAGGTGTGGGTTTCTTTGGCATAGAGGACTTGGGGTTTCGCCACGAACGGGTGAATTTTCAAACGCCCTTGAAAAGCAGCAGCATTTTAAAAACACCAGAGTGATGACCTGATTCCTGTGTCCTCGGCCTCGTGCCCCCGCAGCCGGCGAGACCCCGGTGCAGTACTGCGCGCAGCCCACCAACGGCGTGGTGTACTTCAGAGCGTTCTGCAGCCTGCACACCCTGCCCGAGGAGCTCCAGCCCTACGTGCCCCTCTTCTGCAGCGTCCTCACCAAGTAAGGGCCTCGTTCCGGGCACGCGCGGTCACGGGGCCGGGCCTCTGCATGTCCGCGTGTTTATTTTGGTTCAGTGTGTCAGTAGTCGGTTTTTAGCAAGTCATTTTAATTTGGAAACTCCTAGTGTTACTCCGACGTGTAAGCAGACTCTCCTGTCTCCAGTACTTAGTTCTTCTTAGATTGTGAAAAGAATGATGTCCTAATCAGGAAACGTAAGCACGTCGGACATGTGGGGGTCACGTGACCTGTGACCTGGAGAGGCCGTGTGGCCCCCACCGAGCCGTGTGACCCGTGGGACCCCTCGTAAAGCAGGCGTCCGGGGGAACTTGAGGCTACGGGCAGGCTGCACGAGGCCACACAGCCTGCTCGGGGGGCCGAGTGGGGCGGGGCCACAGCTCCTGTGTCCGTGTGCCGGGACGTCGGGGGGCCGAAGCCCTGTAGCAGGCAGGCTGGTGCCCCCGTCGCGTGTGTGGGCTTCCCGGTGCAGGAGCCAGAGGACACGGGTCCTGTGCACCCTGGCGGAGGTCATTGAAGACCCCCTCCAACCTTTGCCATGTTCTCTGCCCTTCCTCGAACACGGCTCCCCGCTTGTGCTTCACGGCACAGCTGTTTCTGGGGGGTCTCATGGCTTGAGTGACTTAAGTCCCCTCTTACCTTGGGAGCTAGAGTTAGGATGTTCCTCCCAAAAGCATCACCCGTGCCGAGGTGACTTCTTAGCTCACAGAGACTGGTTCTCAGCTCTCCTTTCTGAGACCTGGCACTTGAGCAGAGGAAGTCTGGGCCGGGATGATCGAGGAGAGAAGAGGGAACGGGGGTGCTGGCAACAGCAGGGCTCAGGCTGCTGTGTTTAGCGCCGGGCAGTGGCCGCTTCCGAGCCCAGCGGGCGGGACACCGCCGAGCGGAGTCCCCCTCGCTTCATGTCCGCCTGCACCAGGGGACGGGGGCGGAGGAGACGCGTCACTGGAGGCTGTGGCCATGGTCGCGCCGGCGGCTCGCAGCCGAAGGTGTTGCGGCGCAGACTCGCTGGCAGTCAGGGAATCCTTCTTCGCTCCGACAGGCTGGGCTGCGGGCTTCTGGACTACAGACAGCAGGCTCAGCAGATCGAGCTGAAGACGGGGGGGATGGCCGCGTCGCCCCACGTGCTCCCCGACGACACGCATCTGGACTCGTACGAGCAGGTAGCGGTTCCTTGTGCGTCTCTGGGCGCGCCACGGTGTTGCTTTAGCGCCTTCTCTCGTCCCTTAGATTAAGTCGTCGTGTCTTTTGTTCATGATTCAGGGTGTGCTGTTTTCATCCTTCTGCCTCGACAGAAACCTGCCAGACATGATGCACCTGTGGAGTGAAATATTTAACAGGTAACTCTCTGCGAAGGCCTTCCTCCCAGGCTAGGCGAGCGTGCGGCCTCGAGTGCTGTGAGAGCGGGCGTCTGTACCCCGTTGTCGCTTCTGGCCTTCGTTCGGGTTGTGACTGCCGAGGACCGGTAACACTCCGGAGCGCGTTCGCGTCCGCTGAAAACTGACATTTAAGTAACTTTCTGGGGTCTCGAGAGGGCTGCGGCTGGGCTCCAGGAACTTAATCCATTGTTGTTTGTCCGAAGCCCGTGCTTCGAAGAAGAAGAACACTTCCGGGTGTTGGTGAAGATGTCTGCCCAAGAGCTGGCCAACGGCGTGCCCGACTCGGGGCACCTGTACGCGGCCGTCCGAGCCAGCAGGACCCTGACGCCGGCGGGGGCCCTGCAGGAGACCTTCAGTGGGATGGACCAGGTGAGCGGCGGGGGCCCCGCTGCTTACGTCCCAGGAAAGCTGATTCTAGCCGATCACGTTTTGTGGGAGAAATTCTTGTAATTCACCTGCTTCCTTGCACCTGCCCCCTGCCCCCCAAGCCTCGCCAGCGCGTCCCCCACACGGCCCAGCCAGACTCTCCAGTCGGGGGGTTGGCTTCCAGCCCGTGGAGGGGTCCCGCCTCCAGCGTCTCGCTCTCTGGCTCAGGTGAGGCTCATGAAGAGGATCGCAGACATGAGCGACGTCAGGCCGGTCCTGAGGAAGCTGCCCCGCGTCCAGAAGCACCTGCTGCACCGTGAGCACATGAGGTCAGCACGCCGCCTCCCGCTCTCCCCGCCCCCCATGCGGGGGGCAGACGTGTCCCCCCGAGCAGCTCGGCGGCTGCGTTCGAGCCCTCGGCGTTCTGGTGACCAACAAACCGTTCTTCACGGCAGAGACCTCTCTGAGTGTGATAAGGGCTGTGGCGGCGGGGAAGCAAGCAAGCCGATTTAATCCTACGACGGGAAGTAGGTTTCTTGCAGACGTGTGTGTGTGCTCCTGAAGGACAGGGAGAACCCGGGTCCGTGTCAGCAGGGCGGTCGCTGCGTCCCGGGGGCCGGTCCCCACCTGCAGCACCGAAACAACGAGCCTTTTTGGCAAGGACGGCTCTGTTACTTCTGTGTTTGGCTGCTGTTTGTCTTTAACGGTTCAAACGTTATGTGACACAGAAAGTGAATATGTAGCATTCGCTCCTCTGTGTCCTTCATAACAAAACGTAACGGATTAGTAAACTGCTTGAGTTTGTACACTGACGCTGTCCCGCGCCGTTCTGGGTTGTGAACAGGTGCTCGGTGAACGCCACGCCTCAGCAGCTGTCTCGGGCGGAGAAGGCGGTAGAGGAGTTCGTTCGAAGCCTCGGTCGGAGTAAGGCGGAGCGGAAGCCCGTGCGCCCGAGCGTGGTCGAGGTGAGCGCGTGCTCATGGGGCGGCGGCAGCCACGGCGGGCGCGGGCCCGCCCCTCACCCCCCGCCGCTGTCCCGAGCGTGGACCCTGTGTCCCTTGAGGGGAGGGGGCAGAGGACAGCAGGGTTCAGTAGCTTGCCCAGGGTCAGCCTAGTGAGAATCTAATTCAGACCCCGCAGCCTGGCCTTCCTGTCTCCCGAGCCGGGGCCGTCTGTGCCATTAGCTCAGGGAGTGCGTGGCCGTGCAGAGAAGGGCAGCCACCGCAGGCGTCGCAGACGGGACTCCTGCCCTTGTCCGCTGGGGCCCGTTAGCCCGCCTCCAAATCTGCACGGGCATTCCGGGGTTTCAGACCTTGCTCCTGAAAACACGGAGCGCGCGTGCCCTCACGCCGCCAGTTCCTGGCTCTGAGTTTTCCCGACCAGACCGAACTGCTGGCGGTGAGTTTTTGAGTTTTCCCATTTCTCTTGGAAACACTGTATTTTCAGAAACCTGCCCCCAGGGGGTCTGGCGGAAGCACACACATTAGCGGCCCCCAAGCCATGAGGAAGCTGATCACCGTAAGTCGGCGCGGCCCCCGTCACCCTGGAAGGGCCCTTCCGGCTTGTGCGTGCCCTGCCGGGGTGGGGGACACGCCCCGGCTGCCTCACCCTGACACTCTGACTGCGGTCGGCGTCGCCCGTCAGCCGGGTGCTGCGGCCCATCCCGGATTCGGAGATTGACCGTGTGTCGGAGACGAGTGCGGAGATGGGGTCACGCGGTGCTGTGGGTGGGGAGGACGGAGGAGGGGTGTCCCAGTTGAGAAACTACGTGTTCCTTGGGTCAGGGTCGGGGTATCTCACCGTAAGGCAAGAGGCTGTGAGGAGTGCCAGGCGTCCGCGCCCTGCCCTTGGCCGTGAGCCAATGCGGCCGCCCCTGCCCCCTCAGGACCCCACCTTCAGACCGCGCCAGATGAAGACCCACTTCCTGCTCCCCTTCCCCGTGAACCACGTGGGCGAGTGCGCGAGGACCGCCCCCTACACGGACCCGGACCACGCCAGGTACGGGCGGGGAGGGCGGGGAGGGGAGAGGTCCAGCCGTCGGGCCCGCCTGGGTCCACGCTCTGTGCGCTGAGCCCCGCAGCCCAGCCCTGCGCTTCTGCTCCTGAATACGTTCAGAGGCCGAAGATCTGTGAGCACTCCCGGGTAGGAGGAGTACCGATTTTCCCCCTTTCTTTGTATTTTAGTTTTCCACCTGTGAACGTGTGTTCTTTATACAGCACAGAATATTGGGAAAATACTGGGGGGTGAGCCCAGTCCCCGCGGGGATGCAGGGAGCCCAGCTGCACAAGTCTGGCCCCGAGGCGAGCAGCTCCCCCTCCCACCACCGGGGGCGCCCGTCAGGCCTCCAGTTAGCGTGGAGAGGGCCGGGCGCCGGGCATGGCCGCTCTCTGTCCTGTGCAGATACTTGCTGGAAGCTTCCGACTCTCCCCCAGGGCAGGAGCCGCCACCACTCACGTGTGTTCTGGACAGGAACGTAGGACGTGTCTGTAGAACCGGCTCTGCCAGAGCGTCTTCTCAGGCAGGGTCCCCGTGTTTCGGGGAGAGCGAGGGAGCCGGCAGGGGTTCAGATGAACGAGGGTCTGTACGTGTGGCCACGCCTGAGGTTCGTGACCTGCTCGGACCTTCAGTCCCCCGTGTGCCGTCGCAAGTCGAGAGGGACGCTCCCATCCCTCTCCCGCCTCTCTCTGCAGCCCCGTTTGAAAATTCATCTCACATTTTTCTCCTCCTGTGTCTTCTCCGCCTTAGAAAAGGGGCAGGCGTAGTGTCACGTGGGACACGTCCGGTGAGCGTGCGGTTCGTCATTCGTGGTCTTTATTCCTCCACTGCAGTCTGAAGGTCCTCGCGCGTCTCATGACCGCCAAGTTCCTGCACACGGAAATCCGAGAGAAGGGCGGCGCGTACGGCGCAGGCGCCAGACTCGGCCGCGACGGGCTGTTCACGTTTTACTCGTACCGGTGAGTGCACGCCGCGCTCCCGCCAGCGGCTCCGCTCACACAGCGGGCGAGCCTTCGAGGGAGAAGCGTTTCCCGTTTCTCGCTTCCTGGGCACATAGCCAGACGCAGCGGCGTCCTGGTCGCTCGGGTCTCGGAGACGCAGGCTAACGGGAAACGTTTTGGCGAAGATGCGGTTGGCAAGGAGCGAGATTTCGTTCCCAAGGACGTGAGCTGAGAGCCTTCCGGAGGCCCGGGGTGGTGCTGGGCGTGCAGCCGTCCTGCCCTGCCCGTTCTCACCCTGTCCTTAGAGCGGCTCCTGAGGACACGAGTTAGAGCACCCACGCCCCGTGGGGCCCAGAGGACACGTGCACACAGCGGGAAGGGCTCCCCGGCTGTCTCGGGGACCGGCCCGCTTATGGCTGGTTTCGAGGACGTTCTGGGTGCTTAAGGAAGTGAGGGGCTTTATCCACCCGTTCTCGGCGTGTCCGCGCTCGTCTGTGCGAGCCCTCTTCCCTGTCCCCTGGTTTCCTCTCTCCAAGAGCTGAGGCTGTTGAACCACCCGGTGGTGAAGTAGGCCAACTCATGAGTCTCTCTGGCCTCCCAGGGACCCGCGCTCCACAGAAACGCTGCAGGCCTTTGCGAAGGCCGTCGACTGGGCCAAGGCCGGGCGATTCACACAGCAGGATATCGACGAAGCCAAGCTCTCCGTCTTCTCTGCCGTGGACGCCCCTGTGGCTCCTTCAGACAGAGGTATCCGCTGCTCTCCACGAACCAGGTTGATGGACACGGTGCCACGACCTGAGCTCCGCCAGGTCCCCTCCTCCTTGGTGACGTGCACACTTGGGTGTCTTGGGCCCACCCCCTGAGGGTCGGGGTGGTGGGGGCTCCATCACTTCAGGGCTTGAGTGATCTGAGGCCCGAGGGCGCCACAGGGGCTCCCCCCCCCCACCCAGTGTGGCCTCAGCGCCGGCACGAGCTTCTGAGGTCCCGCACTGCTGGCAGGGCTGGACCACTTCCTGTATGGCCTCTCGGACCAGCTGAAGCAGGCGCACCGGGAGCAGCTCTTCGCCGTCAGCCGCGAGGCTCTCGTTGCCGCGAGTGACAAGTAAGTGCCGTGCAGCCGAGTGTCCAGAGCCCGTGGCCCCCGAAGGTTCGCGGTGCGGCGACGGCCCTGACCTACCCCCGCTCGCCCTCCAGGTACCTCGGCGTTGGGAGGAGCACGCGCGGCTGGGCCCTGCTCGGACCCGAGAACGCAAAAGTCACGAAGGACCCGTCGTGGGTCGTAGGGTGACGAGTCTGTGCTCGGAGCAGGACAGGGCGGCTCCTGAAACGGAAGCCTGCGCTAACTTAAGTTGGAAGGCGAGGAAAGGTACTGTCCCCCACACGCTTGGATCCCGTATCCCTGTGTGCGGCTGGTGAGACCTGAGTCCTCAGTCTCGGAAGGAGACCAGTCACATGCTCGATGCTAAGGATGCACAAATTACGACTGTAAGATTTTCCAGTAGTCTAAAGCTTGTCCTACCTGCAAATCATGGAGTATTTATTTTAAAAATTTGAAAATAAAAGGCAACTCTGACCTACCTGTGCTTTCCTCAGTCACTGTGTTAAGTGATATTCTGCTACGGGAGTCCTGGGGGCCCGTATCCACACGGGAGCGAGTGAACAGAGGTGTCCCACGCGCCTCGGTTGGTAGACCCGGTGCGGTCGCAGCCAGCCCCGTGGGAAAGTCTGGCGCGGACGGGCGATCCCCGGGGCAGCCCGGTAAGCGTTAACCTCCCCGCACCGTCTCCCGGGTTGCTCACTGTGCATCGTTCAGCCCGAGAGCGCTCAGTGCTGGGCCTGGTCTGCTCTCCGCCCCAGCAGGGCCCTGGACGACGCCTCTCCCGCACGCGGGTCCAGAGCCCGTCGTGTCTCTAGACGACAGAACGCTGTCCACTGAGCACAGATGTGAAGTGACCATCTTCCTTCCCCGGGGAGGCAGGGCCAGCCCTCTGCCCGTGACCGCCCACGGCCCCAAATGTGGCCGCCGGACGCTGACTTGCTTCCTCCCTGGGAGAACCTTGGCGTCCGTGTGCGGCTGGGAGGGAAGTCGGTGGGTAAGCTCACCTCGTTCTTAAGACACGTTCTCGGCTTCTATTCTTTACTCTATGCGTGGAGGCACTTTAGGACTTGGGTCACCTGCCCTGGGGCCCTGTCCCGGGCCACCTCCACACACCTGACGAGTCCCACCTCTGCTGTGTGTCAGAGCGGAAACTGTCGTCTGCGAGGACTTTGAACTGGCACGGCCTAGGCCACTGGTCCTGTAAGAATATTCTGCCAGTACCTGCCCGTAAAATGCTGAGCAAACCTTTATCCTGAGGATTCAGACACCTACCTAAAAGACTCACTCAAGTCCCGAGGTCGGAGGTTTAGCCAAACGTTTAATTCTACTGGACACACACGTTTTAGAGCGAGAGACAGAGCGGGAGACACATCGTGCTGGAGTCTCAGGGTCCGTGGGGGGAGGGAGACAGGACGGGGGCTCTGCGACCGGCTGGTCGTGTCACCAGAACTCACGCGAAGTGCCGATAAATAAGTGTTACAAAAACGGGCGGGAAGCAGGAAGCAGCTCGAGCGGGGCGGCTGGCGTCTAGATGGCGGCGGGCTCCGCGTGGCCGCGGTCCTGTAAGTGCTCCATCTGGCCGGGCTCCGACACCTCGTAGCTGGCCTTGTACTTGGCCAGGATCTTCATGAGGGGCCGCAGCTTCAGCCACCACTGCTCCTTGGGGATCCTGTGCCTGCGGCCGGGAGGAGGCGGGCGTGAGGGCGGCCCGCACGGGCGAGGGGGACGCGAGACCGTGCTCTCCGCTTCCAGAAGGGCCGCCGTTTCTGAGTCACCTGCGATCCTGAGTTACCGACCTCGACCCCGGCAGCGGGGTCCCCTGCCCTCCCACCACGGGCAGCGGGGTTCACACGCGCCGTCGCGTCACTTACTCAAAGTCCGTTTCCTCCTTCAGCTCCGCCACAGGTTGGAACAGGAGGTTTCTCTTGCTGATTCCCAGCACGCAGATGGAGTCATCGGTCGTGAACTTTTTTCCTGTCAAATAAAAAGCGCTGTTGGAGCAAATGCCCCGTCCCGCGGAGGAGGGGAGGTGTGCTGCTGGCGGGCGGGGGACTAGGGAGCGCCCGGGGGGGGGGGGGGGCGCGGCCGCGACCTGCGCTCAGCAATACGCCCCCAGAGCTCAGGAGGCCGCTGGAACGGGGACGCCGGCTTCAGCCGCACTGGTACCGAGAAGCGCAGGCCCGCGCACGCACACGAAACCGGGATGAGCACCTTACGGGAACCGGGGATGGAAAACCCCAAACTAGAAATGTAGCAAGCACTTTGTGGAAAGAACCAGAACCAGAGCCGGTTCTCTGCAGACTAAAATTAGGTTGGATCTGTTCGCTTTGCTATTTTTTAAATCAAATGTTGGTAATGAACACAGAGATCTAGTCAGTCTGGTCAGGCACCCACGCAAATGACCAGTGTCTGCAGTAAGGGGGTTACGAAGCGCCACGGGCACCTGGAAACCTCTAGAAAATAGAGCTTCTAGGACGGATTAAAGACCACAGGAGCAGCTCTGTAAACAGGAGGGAAGCCATGGTCCACTCTCCCTACGAAGGACGCAGGAGGCTTGAGGGAGCGTCCCGGGGGGGGGGGGGGGGGTCTGCCAACCCTCTAGAAAGTGGGGCAAGACTACCGTCTCACACCGATTTCCACAGGGAACCCCACTCCCAGCTCTAGACCTACGACGACACAGCAGGCCCATGCCCCCACCCACCACGGACAGGACTCCTGTCTCACACTGGTTTTCGCGGGGAACGCCTCCACCCCCCCCCAGCCCTCCTAGGATGACACAGCAGGACCGCGCCCCCACCTGCCAAGGACAGGCCAGCGGGGACATCGAAGAGAAAGGCCATCACAGTATGGTCTATACCGGCCTGCGCAGGGCCAGGAAGCAGGAAATGAGAAGCAGAAAATGCAGGTGACCCCAGAGTCTGGATACAGCCACCCTGCTCTTACGAGAGACCCGTGTTGGTCCCTGTTTCCGCTAACTGAAAGAAATCCAAAGATTTTCCCTTTTGCAAAAAATGGGCAAAAAGCACAAAGAGCCTTGAGCTTTGCTTTGCAGGGAGCAGGCAGGGGCGGCAAGACGCACGCCACCAGCTGCCTTCCCCGGGAACTGCGCGCAGCATCCGCGCACCGGCCACACGAGCCTGGAGCTGTGAGAGCCTCTGGGCTTCCCCTCGAGTTCTGTCGTGCACCCCTCGGCAGCCTGCGTGTCCTACGTGGTCTTGGGGGTCTGGGGACGCTTGGGAATTTTACTGTGCAAATTAATTGCTTCCTCGCTTTATGCCGTTTTGGGTTATGAGCTGGTTTCATAAGACAAGGGACACGGAAAGTATCCTTTTGTGATCAGAAACCACATAATGCACGTCAGTGTCCTCACGTATCAGAAGTGTACCGAAGACCAGCAAACGTTAACTGCAGGAGGACCTCAGTCAGATGACAGTACTGCTTTGTCAAGGAGCACCAAAGCCTTCTCCGTCCTCCCTGGGGCTAAGGCCTTGCAGGGGTCCCCCCGTCGCGGCAGCTCTAAAGGATTTCTCTGGAGTAAAACCCACCGCACGAGCATGAGCCTGTGTGCACGTGGAAGATGTCCGTGGGCGTGAGAAACAGATCTACAAGTAAGTCCTAGAGATAAGAGTGCCTAGGACTTTGCTGATCGTAAACTCCGTTTATGACAACTGTGTTTCTATATGCCAGCAGTTCATAAAAAAAATACCATTTACAGTAAGACTTTTTTTAATATCAAAAGTTGGGAATAAACTCGGCAAAAGATATGCCCTTTATGCTTTAATAAGAGATAAGGGGCACCTGGGGGTGGCTAAACACTGACTTCGGCTCAGGTCATGATCTCATAGCTCGTGAGTTTGAGCCCCGTGTCGGGCTCTGTGCTGACAGCTCGGAGTCTGGAGCCTGCTTTGGCTTCTGGGTCTCCCTCTCCCTCTGCCCTTCCCCACTCATGATCTGTCTCTGTCTCTCAAAACTAAATAAACATTCAAAAAAAATTTTTTAACGTTAATTCTTCCTCCAAATTCTTGATTAAATGTAATTCACTAAAAAAATCCAAAAGGGTTTTTGGTGCACCCTGACAATCCAATTCTATTTGTGCCAGCTCGAAAGGCCAAAAAATGGCTGAGCAGCGGAGGGCGCGGAGCAGGTGGAAGGGCCTTGCCTCGCCGGCTCTCCGTTAACCGTCCCTAAACCTGGAGCACCCCGGGGTCGATAACTGAGGGCCCCACGATGACGCCAGTGGCCCAGACGGTCCCCGATAAGTTTACACACGGCTGGTCTGTGACGGAGACTAGACATGTCTCAGACGGCACCCATGTGAGTGAGTCTACATGAAAATGAACTCAGACCTGACACTTCCTGCCGATGCAAGCGGGTCAGACACGTTAATGTTAAAAGAGGCTTTAGGGGAAAAAAAAGCTCAAATCATAAAAAGTAAAAGGGAAAAGTAAACTGGCTACATAAAGATTAGGAGGACTTCGTTAAGAGGTGCCGTGCAGGACCGGAGAAGGTAAACCTCGAGGAGGCCTGACCTGCGACCAGCAATTGGAAGAATATCCAACAGAAGAGTTTCCTATAATTTAAAGCAGAACGAGTTTCTATAAAATAACCAAAACAGTTCTGACTCTATAAAATGACAAAACTGGAAAAAACATGTCAACAAGGTAAACGTTACCAAGCAATAGAAAAATAGGCAAAATACTGGAAGAGCCCAGAGAACAGCAAGACCTTGACGTAAACACCAGGCAACCTGGCTTATCCTTCATTGCTTTTGAAGGTCGCCCCAAAGCCTCAGCGAGGCTGCCTCCTACCGTCCAAAAGTGAAGGGGAAATCGCACAGCCCGTGGGTGAGCACGTCTATGATGCTGGCCCCTAGCGAGCCAGCAGGACCCGGGGTAGGGCCGGTGGCCTCCAGCGCTGAGCCCCGGACACGTGCACGCCCACGAGGGGTGCATCTGCAAACCCTAAGGCCACGCGCACCGTGGACTTCTGTTCACTTCACTAGGAGAGACTCCGAAGGCTTCGTGCTAGGTGGCGGGACTCCAGGGAGGCAGGAGAGTGGGTCCCAATCCCGACGCTCCCCCTGGTGGGAGGGCGTGGACCGTGCGAGAGGGACACGCTCAGGCTCCAGAGGCGCCAACAGCCCAGGCACCTGCCAGTTCCTGGTTTTGTCCAGAAAGAATGCTCACGAATGAATCCCGAGTCTCAGGCACGCCAAGTACAAGCCAGAGCCGAGTGTCGGAGACACAGGGAAGCAGGTATTCGGTCTTGCTAACGCAGCCCGGTGTGTGCGTGCCACTCGGTGGCTATCCCAGGGGGACGCCACAAAGCCACCCGAGCCACCTGAGCGCCTCCCATCACTCACGAGCAGGGGAAAGCGAGTATTCAGTACCCCTAATCACAGCCTTGACGTCAAACAGCAACCGCGGAGTGTCGCGAAACGGTTTTGTTGAGTGCAGCTCAAGGCGGAACCAAAGCAAAGCAGGAGAGGCGCCCACCTCCTCCAGCGCCCACGCCCAGCTCTGGGGTCCCAAACCCTCCAGTCCACACCCCAGCGATGGGGCCCCGGCGCTCCGCCCCCACCCCAGCGCTCCGCCCCCGCCCGGCCCTCTGCCCCACCCCAGCTCGTCCGTGCCTCCTGCCCCCCCCACCCGGCGCTCCGCCCCCGCCTCGGCGCTCCGCCCTCACCCGGCGCTCCTACCTTTCCCCCGGGCCTCCCTCAGCTTGGAGCTGATCCACTGCATGGCTCTGGCGGACATCTTGGTCCCGAAGTTTCTATCGAACGGCGAGGGCGCTCCACCCTGTCGGTCAGAGTCACGGAAATGTCACACAACGGGGGCCTCCTGGCTGTTCTTAAAGACGCAGTTAGAGTTAGGACTATTTAGCAAGATTCACATCATAGTTTTAGGAGACTCAAATCTGTGAGCAGGGGGCTTGGGGGTCTCTGTTTTGTTTTTGCAGGTTTTCGTCTCCGTGTGGAGTTGGGACCTGAGGCGGCCTGGCCTCTGCGGCCAGCATCCGGGGCTCCTCCCCACCCCAACCTGGGCTGGGCAGCTCGCGGCTTCATTAGTGTAGAATCCTCCTTCGGGATTTCTCAGTCCTGTTTGGGGTGGGAAGCGGGTCGGTCTCCCCAAGAATCTGATCCCTCTGTGGGTCGGTCGTGCCCGCGAAACCTCGCAGGTGTGCGCCGCGGCCACACACGCGTTTGGGACGCGCATGGGCCCTTCACAGGAGCCAGGAGACCCAAAGTTAGAACCCCGAGATGCCGGCGGGGGCGGGGCGGGGGGCAGGGGCGGGACAGGACCGGCACACGCCCTGGATCCACACCGGCCTCCGGCTCTGACCTCTGGGGCGCGCCCGCAAATCGGAGCCTCCCCAAGGTTCCTTACAGATCATTCTACGTTGTGCGAACCTCAAGGATTGTTTGAGCCATAAACAGGTGCAGGGGCCCCGTGTTGAGTGCCACGTTTAACTCGACTGGGAGAGCTGCTGGTTTCCCCACTACCCAGACCCCGCACACAGCGCCGTTCCTAGAGCTGGCGGCACTCAGCGCCGCTTGTGAAGGGAACGTCACTTAGCGAGGGAAACGCCAGTGGCATTAAAGCCGCCTGAGGAGCACACATTCCCCGGCGCTGAAACAGGCCTCCGCGTCGGTGGCGGCCTCCTGTCCGTGTCTGCCGTGCGTGGCGGCCCCACCTGCTGCATGTGGCCCAGCACGTTCTTCCTGCAGTCGAACACGCCCTTGCCCTCCTCCGAGTAGAGCTGGTAGATGAAGTCGGTGGTGTAGTGCTCGCTGCAGCTCTCGTTCCTGCAGGGGCGGGAGGAGGGGCGCTCAGGGCGCGGGGGAGGGGGGGTGGGGGGGTGAGGGGTGGGCGCTGGGGGAGTCGGTGCTCAGAGCGTGGCAGGGGTGGGGGGTCCTGGGGGGCTGGTAAGTGATCCCGCCGGCACTCCCCGCGCCCCTCTTTACAAGACGCCAGGGAGATTGTTAAAAAAAGCAAAGCGACTACAAAAAGTGGAAGTGAATTTTTAAAGTGTGGCCATCAGTGATTTGCAATTACTGCTGCGTGTCTTCAGGATCGGGCGAGGCCCAGGGCAGAGAGCGCCCCCGAGCGTCGCGACCCTGGACCCGATCGCTCCGAGAAGCCGGGCTCCGAGAGTGAGGAGGGGGCGTCCGCACCTGAGCACGAGTCCCCTCTGAATGGTGGTCTTCATTTTCTCCGTCAGGTGCTCCACATTGGACTAGGCAAGAGCGCTCCATTAGTCGGGCGGTCAGGGCCGTCGGGCGCCCCGCCCCCCGTCCCCCACGGGCCCCGCAGCGTCCACACACCTGCAGATCGCGGATGTCGAAGGGCTCTTCGAAGATGTAGGCGGCGTCGGCTCCGGCGGCGAGCCCCCCCATGTTGGCCAGGTAGCCGCAGTAGCCCCCCATGGTCTCGATGATGAACACGCGGCGCTTGGTCCCGCTGGCCGACTGCTTGATGCGGTCACACGTCTGGCCACAGGGAAGGACGCGGGTCACCCCACCGCAGGAGCGCCCGGTGCGGGACGCACAGGACACGGGTCGTGTCGTCTCGCCCCAGGCCCTGCCCGCGGCTGGCGTGGGCCCCGGGCGTGACACTGCCCGTCTTGGGGAGGGGACGCCTGGGACCAGCTCACTCCCACTGCCCACGTGGCCCCGCAGGACGTGGGCGCCGCGAGATTTTATGGACTCAGTAGGGAATTTCTGTTCGGATGGTTCCTTCCCAAAGCTCCCCGTGACATTTGGGTTTCGGGCATGCTCAGTCTCCGGGAACCGCACATCTCGCGAGGACACTGTATTCCGAGCCGGACAGCGGCCCCTGGACGAAGGTCCTCAGAACCCTTCCAGGTCTGCGGGTCTCCTATTTAAACATCTACCGTGGGCCCCCTCGGGACACAGGCTCAGAGCCCCCTGCCCACCGCCTTCCCGCTGCCCCAGCAGTCCGACCACCATGCACTCTCTGGGGCCACGGCGCCCTTCACCGGGCCCGCCTAGGACAACCACTCGGCTCCAGCGCCCGAAACAACACCTCTGAGTACAGGTCAGAGCCCCTCTCCGGGCTCTCCAAGCCAGCCCTGCTCCCGGGGGTGTGGCATCTGGAGGACAGCGGCCCCCAGTGTCACCCGGTCCTGCTCCAGCAATTTCAGCCAGGCCCCTCCCCACCGTGTTCGAAACCAGCACGGACGGCAGCCCCGTCCCAGGCTGGTGGTACACGCGGGGGGCTCTCTGCCTTTTGTGGGGAGCGGGAGGAATCCAGGGGCGCTGAGGCGCCCGGCCCGGCCCTGCTCACGGTGGGAACGTCCCTCCCTACCTCGGAAGCCCTGCAGCGGCGGCCGGAAGATTCTCCGAGCGCAATGCCTGGGCGGGTCCTGCTGGCATCGAAGCGGCACGCTGCTGACCGCTAACATTTGGCCTCGCTGGGGCTTCAGGAATATAAACCCCGTGAAAAGACAAGGAACACGGTGAAGACGGAAAAGAGCCCGTGGCCCTGCACGTGAGGACGGGCTCTTGCTGGGGCCAGGCGCTGGGAGGTTAGCCCCCCGGGACGGGGTGTCTCTAAACGGGGTTGGAGCAGGGGCGGGACAGGGGCGTGGCGGGTCCCACCCAGCACAGACCCCTGGGAAGCCACGTGAGCACCACAGAGGTGTGACGCCTGGAGCCTCGCACTGCTCCGTGGCCGGTGGCTACTTCGTGGTCTGCCTGAGGCCCCGCAGTACAGGAGAAGAAACGGAACTCCGGGGAGGTCACGTGTGGGGCCCACGGGAGCCGCCAGCCCGGGAACGAGCCTCCCGGAGGCCGTGGCCCTAACCCAGAAGCAGAATGAGCTCACCTCCCGACAGCAAATTTGGTGAGAAAATGTGCACGGGCACAGGCCTTCACACGGCAAGCTGGGGAGCCCGGGCTGGGTGAACGCCAAGGCCGCAGCCTGCTCCGGGCCACCGCCCCACAGCAGCCCGCCGCCGGGCTAGAGGTCCCCGGGTCCAGCACGGGCCACGGAGACCAGACTGGACGGGGCCAGTGCAGGCCCGCCGGAGCCTCAAGCTCAGGATACCCTCCCTGGACAGCCATGGGCGGCCGTTTCCAAGCTGAGACCGTGCCCCTCTGACCCTGGAGCACTGGCCCTCACAGTCCCCTAACCCCCGCGTGCACGGCCTCGGGACTCCCGCCAGGCCCTCCCCGGACAGCACGTCCGGGCCGGCCGTCGCCTGAGCGCGAGCACAAGTCCACGAACAGCAGTTCCTGACTCCCCCCGTCTGGGGGTTAGGAGTGCAGAAGGTCCTCCCCGTAGAGCTGATAAAGCCCTCCCCCCCCACGACAGGGAGGGTTCCTCGGCCGCGGAGGGTGTGACGTAAGCTCGCACTAACAGGAAGTCACGGGAACGGCTCATTCCTTCTGCGGGACCGGGCGGGTTCCTCCCCCGGGCCCTGGAGTCCAGCCTGACCGGCGTCGCCGCTGGGGCGGGCGACAGAGCCTCCTTACCTCCACCAGGGCATTGAGGCCAGTGTCACAACCCAAGCTGACTTCTGAGCCCGGGATATTGTTGCTAATGGTGGCCGGCACGATGCAAATGGGGACGCACAACTCCTGGTGGCTGTCACGCGCCTGGGCCAGCAGGATGGCGCTCTGGAAAGCCTGAAGCAGCGGTGCGGGCGGTCAGCGGGGCGGCCCCGGCACCTCCCCGACGGCCACCGGGCGGGGCCGCGCCCTCGCGGGTCAGGAGTGTGGCAGCTCTGGGGCCTCGGTGGGCTGAGATTCGGGAGCAGGGACACCCGCGGGGCGCGGGGGGGCCTCCCGAAGGAGGGGACGCGAGCCGGGGGGCGGCAAGGCAGGGGCAGCGTGTTAGTGGTGGGCGGACAATCAGTCCTTTCTGGGCCTCTCGGAGGAGGCAGGGGCGGCCGACGGGGAGGGGGCTTAATTAGGGGCACACCGGCCCGGCAGCTGCGTGCAGGGAGTCGGGGCGCGGGGCCTCGAAGGTGGTCCAGTCACTGGGGTGACCAGCAGTGGGAAGGCTTCAGGGGGCGTCTGCTGGCCCCCAGGCTCTCTTCACGCGGGACGCCGCCCACGGGGGCGGAGCCCCAGCACTGCTCTGGGGCCCCGAGGTGGGAATGTCTGCACCTGATGTCAAACAGGGAGCTGTCCCCGGCACTCGGCGAGGCTCGCGGTCTCCGCCCCGGAGCGCTCATCGGGACGCTCGTTAGCGTCACGGGCCCGCCGTCCGCCGTCCCTGAACCCCCAGGCTCACTGAGCACCGGACGCTCGGCGGACCCACTGCGGGCAAAGGGACCCCCGGACGGTCTTCCCTCGTCCCGCCCGGAGAGCCCCGCGCACCGGCCGCAGGGACGTGCAGGGAGAGGGGGACCCACACCCCCCGAAAGGCGTGTGCTCTCTGCTGCCTCGTGTTCCCCCCAAAACCTGGGGCTCCAGGGCGGCTGTGGCCCCAGGACGTGTGGATGGTGGCCCCGTGGCAGGTTAGTCCAGGGAGCGCCAGGAGGAAGGTGAGGGGGTGACTCACCTGCCTGGCGGCCCCTCTGCCTTCCCCCTCCTTCCCCTCAGCCAGGCCCCCAGCCCTGCGTGGACCCTGCCTCGTGGTCCCGGTCCACCTCAGACCACGTAAGTCACCGGAGGCACCGGGCACGCGTGCAGTGCCAGCTGGGGCAGGGGTCATGAGGGGAGTTACGGGGTCACGGGGAGCAGGCCCTGAGGCCGGGAGGGCGGTTGGCAGCAATAAACCTGGTGTCCGTCACTGAAAGAACCTTCTATGTTCTGGTTCCTGTTTTTTTTTTTTTTAACTAATCTCCCGAGAAAAGGAGGGGGACGCTCTGGTGGGGACGGGCCTGCGGGAAAGCAAGCACGCATCTCTGGGGACAGACGTCTCGCCCAGGGTCCTGGGCTTCTGAGCTGGGCGGGTCTTACAGGACACACCGCAAACCCACCTGGGTGCTTGGAGCCATCCGCCCGAGGGAAGAAAAGAAATTCTGGGGGCGAATAATCGTACAGCCACCTTCCCAGTGTCACGGCCACACGGGGCTCAGCCACCCTCAGCCGGGGCTCAGCCGGCGGAGGACTCAGCGGCAGCCCCCGGCTGAAGCGGAACGGGTTCCACACCCCTGCTCGGAGGTGCTGTGACCCACGGCGTGCAGAGATCCATCAGGACAAAGACGAAACAGCCGAAGGACACGGCTGTCACAGACCGCCGCAGTCCCGCGGCCTGACAGCACCCGCCACCTCCGGGCCCCCGGCAGCCAGCTGTGATGACCAGACCCATCCCTGGGCACGGCCGACACCTCCGGGGGCAGAATCTGAACAAAAGGGGCGGGCTGGCACTAGAGACGCACCCAGGGCATCTGGACACGAGGCCGCAGGCCCGCAGCCAGCCTGCTCGTCCGGAGAGAGGTGTCCTGAGTGCCATGGACAAACCCACACAGAGCTCCCTCTGCTTCTCGGTCCCTGAGGGCCTCCCGGATGCTCCGAGGCAGGTCAGGAGGGATGTGCGGCGCCGGTGACTTGTCACCTCGGCCCCTCGGCCCGTTTCCAGCCCAAACCCAGACTTCCTACAGACCACGCCACAACCTTCTGGCTCTCACGAGCACAACCGGCAAGAAACCAAGTGTCACGCACACGCCGTGCCCGCACGCGGGTCCCTACAGCTTCAGGACAGGCTGAGTGAGATGGGAGAGGGCGTCACCCGGAGCGCCTGCTCCACACCCGTCACGAGCCGGGCCCAGCGCCGTGGCACCACCACGGCCACCTGCGGGACACCTGGTGTCCCGACACACACACACGCCTACTCGCCTGGCTCCGGCTCTCCACGAGCTGCCGACTGTCACTGGCGAGCTGGCTTCCAGAAACCGAGCGCAAGCCCAAATCTGAAACAGCACAGAGCAAACTTCCGAACCCCTCCAAGGGGAGCAGGCGGGTAGCCCAGAGTTCCCCCAGGGAGCCTGGTTTTCAGATTGTCCAGCACACGCGTACCAAATCTCTATGATGTGGAGACCACGGAGCCCGATGGGCGAGTGAGAGACTCGGCGCCTCAAAGTGCCCGGCAAATGTCACGGGGAGGGACACACCACCCGGGGCCCGGACCTGCAGGTGACTACCTCCGAGCCCCACCCCACCCACCCCGAAGGGGGGCTCCAGTTGGGTAACCATGAGGAAACATGAACTTCCAGCCGCTTCCACGGCGCGTAAGCAGGCGCAGACTCCAGCCAAGGCAGGGAAAGAGCAGGGAAACAACGACGAAGGTCACGGCCAGCGACCCTCAGGGCACAGGTTGAAGCCTGATCAGGAGCCGAGCCGGGTCACAGCAGCAAAGCAGGGTGGCGCGAGCGACGGCCAGCAACAGGTTAGCGGTGCGAACCAGGCGTTCCAGCGTGGGGACATCGGACACACGGCAGGGCTTTTTAGTAAGGAAACCGCACAGGGTGTAAGCAGCTCAGGAGAGGAGGAGAGAAGGTAAGGGCGAAGCGTTACTTTACCGCCTGAATTTTATTTTAAGAGTGTTCCTTTTATTCGCCGGCACTAGAAACAAATTTTTGACACCATGGGTTTAAGAAAAAAAAAATCCTAGAAAAACATTTAAGGGGTGGGTGTCTCTCATAAGGAAAATAAAGCCTTGAGCATTTGCTAAAAATTTTCAGATGCCAGATGAAAAAGAAACGTACTCTGTTTGTTCCTCGCTTTAAGCTCCCACGCCACTTCCCAAGTGCGATTTACAAACGGTGACACACGGGTATTTCTGTTCCGTTACTGCCTTTTGGCAGAAAAACTCACGGAGCATCCGTGTTTTGTTCAGATGTGACTTAACGTGGCCAAGTGACAACGGGGAGAAGGATGCTAATGGCTGTAGCCAGAAGCAGGACGGGCGGACGGGCAGATTCCAGTGGGTGAATAAAACTGCACAGTCCGGAGCTCGGCTCCGTCCTCAAACACCCATGCCGGGGCCCTCGCACCCGGGATCTGTCGTAGTAAATTGTTATGGGAGCGAAGTAAATTTGGCCCAGCCAAAAAAACTAGTCTTAATGATGATCCAAAGCACAGAACCGCAACCCACAACGGCTCGCGGGTCACACGCTCCCCGTCACGCAGTGCGCCCGGCAGGGACACGTCGTCCTGGCCGTGGCACAGGGAAAGAGGCATAAAAACCTCCGGGTGCCGGATTCGAGATTGCCGGACTCGAAAAAAAAAAAAATACTGTTGTTCTGGCAACAAACCCAGGTCTGTTCCGGTCTCTAGTGCACTGGCGGATAAAAGCGGGCCAGCAGCCCTGCGGCCGGCGACCTCGGCCCCGCCTGCCTGCCGGCCGCGCGGACTTACGTCGGTGATGGTGTTCAGGGCGGTGTCGGCGCCGATGCTGAAATCGGAGCCCGGCACGTTGTTGGACACCGTGGCGGGGACCATGACCATGGGGACACAGAGTTCCTCGTGCTTCTCCCGGGCAGCTGACAGCTCCAGCAGTCCCAGGTAGGCCTGTCGGGGGGCGCGCGGTGGCGGGGAAGGGGGGGGAGCAGAGGGGCCGTTAAAATCACGGAAGGCGTTAGCATCGCCTGGACCGGCAGTTCTGTGAGCGCCGGGACTCTGGTTGCCAAGGGTCTCATTCTCGGAGGCCCTCGTGTTTTCTTTAAGGCAAACGGAAAGGTTATTGTGGGGCCCACTCGGTGGGGTAAAAATACGAAGGTCTGCGGTCCGACATGCGATCGGAAACAGCACTGCCACGTGGCCGCCCGGATCTCTGAGGCCAAGAGGACCCGGATTCCAGAGAGGCCATCGCCGCTGCGGCCTTCACGCGCCCGAGGGCTCACCCACGAGCTGCACCCCCAGTGGGGAGCCCAGCTCTCGCTCCCCGATTCAGCTGCTTCGTGGGCGCCAGGGAAGCGTCCCACGGCAGGGCCACCACTACCCAGCGGCGGCTGGGCCCGGGGACTCCAGGGGGAGATGCGAGCACGGCACCCCGAGCTTGCCGGAAGCCTACCCACGCCCGGCCCGCAGGTGCACGGAGACAGGACGCACCTCGAACCCGCCGACGATCAGCAGGGCGTTGATGCTGTGAACCCGCATCTGCTCAGCGATCTCGTCCAAGTACTTCCCGGGCAGCGTCCTACAAACAGCGAGCCGCGGCGTCAGCCACACAGACCTCGGGCGGCGGACGGCACCCCCGGCCGCACCCCCCACCCTGCGCCCCGGCCTGAGCCCCCCCCCACCCGCCCCGGGCACCGGCGAGCCGTGCTGCGCTGGACAGCAGAAAAAAAGGGGCGCCGGGGGGGCTCAGTCGGTTAAGCACCGGACTTCAGCTCAGGTCACGATCTCATGGTTCATGGGTTCTAGCCCCACGTCAGGCTCTGTGCTGACAGCTCAGAGCCTGGAGCCTGCTTCGGATTCTATGTCTCCCTCTCTCTCTGCCCCTCCCCTGCTCACGCTCTGTGTGTGTCTCTCTCTCTCAGAAATAAAAGTAAAAAATGAAAAAAATAAATAAAAATAAAAACAAGAATAAAATAAAAAAGAAAAAAAGAAATGGAAAGAAACGTTCAGCGTCCAGCAGTCTGGCCTCAAAAGAACCCCGGGTCCTCGTCAGATAAAAACAACCCCCCACAAAAGCCTGTGAAAATTCACAGTAATTCTTTGGATGGAAGTTTCCCGTTTTCAAGTCCTGCGCCCATCCACAGCTCACCCAACCTGGTCCCACGCGCTCCCCCCGTTCTGCCACCTGTTTCGAGTGACACGGCCCACGCATGGAACCAGACAGCACTGTCGGCCACCCCGAGTCCCTCTTCCCTTCCTGCCGACTTTGAGAAACGTTCACGCTCGGGACATTTACGGGAGCTCTTGGGACAACCCCGCGTGATGTCAGCGACAGGCGTCTGGAGTAGGGCCTCCAACGAGGCCCCCGGCTCAGCCCAGAGCAACGCCTGGACCTTGAGAAGGAGACACGCGTGCGTGTCGAGGGCGTTGGCAGGGGCCCAGGAGGGGCGGGCGCCCGCTTCTCAGAGGGACTTGGCCGCCCACACGGCTGGACGCACGACGAGCCGCTCCGGAGAGGGAGTGAGCGCATGAGCCCGGCCGGCGGCTGGGCCTGTGGGGCGCCCGCCACGCCGCAGGGAGGAACCATGACGGGGAACCGCTCCCAGCTCATCTGCCTCGGCTTCGGTCCGGGGCACACCCCATGGGCGCCCCACGAGCCGGGTCCCCTTGTGGGGTCGGCTGGGGCATGAATTCCTGCACAGGAAAGTGAGCGCAGCAGCTTCTGGGGCATCGGTTGCGGCCCAGGCCGTGATCCCAGGGTCGTGGGATCGAGCCCCGCGTCGGGGTCCGTGCGAGCGTGGAGCCAGCCAGGGACTCTCCGTCTCCTCCCTCTGGCCCTCCGCTCACCCCCTCTCTCAAGATAAACAAATAAACTTAAGAAGCAAAACAGGATCTTCCGCGCCCGCCACTCTTGCGGAGTGAGTTTCCTCCTCCCCAAGGGCAGGTCGGGGTCGGGATGGAGAAGTTACCGTTTGGTCCCGAGGATGGAGCCTCCTTGGCCGGTCCAGCCTCCGACATCCGACCAGCCGATCTCCTTTATCTGCGTGCGGACACAGGGTCAGAAGTCAGGAGGGACAAAGGAGGGACGAGCTTCGGGGCGGCTCCCGGGTCTGCGCGGCCGGCCGGCTGCACGTCCAGAGGGCCCCCGACCCCTCGGGACCACTCCCATCGTGACCCTGAGCCAGTCACGTGGGTCCTGGGGGGGAACCTGGAACCCAGGGCGCCATGGCCCTGCCTCCCGCCCCGTGTCCCCAGTCACGCGCACCAGAGCCACACTCTGCTGGCCACACGCCACCAATGGGAACTGGAGAGAAATGGATGTTGTTGTTTTTCTTAATTGACATAAGGTTAAAAGAAAGCTTCTTTAATTAAAAACTGAAAGACGTCTAAAGAACCCGGTCGAGGCCAGCTGGGTGTGTGCGCACGGTCCCCTGGGCCAGCTCTCCCCTCCGTTCCTAAGAGCTTCCTGAAAGACCCGAGCAAGACAGCTGTCTGCTTTCCGGACGCCTCCCCGGGCCTCCAGTAGACAGACACCTCCCACCTAACCTCCACGCGTGGCCCCGTCCTGACCACTTGCCACTCGGGCCACAAATGGGGTCATTCCTGCTCCTTCTCCCACACCTGGGTGCATTCCGGAAGTAAGGCCTCTGGGCCCCGCCTTCGAGATACACCCAGTGCTGCAGAGGGCTCGCACAGTCCGCTGCCAGACGGGTCGACACCCCTGCACCGTCCCTTCCCTTGCACCGTCACCTCCCCCTGCACAGTCACCTCCCCCTGCGTCAGCACCTCCCCCTACGTCAGCACCTCCCCTGGCATGATCACCTCCCCCTGCGTCAGCACCTCCTCCTGCGGCAGCACCTCCCCCTGCATCGTAGCAGAAGCTGCAGCTCATCTTCCTGGGCCTGCTCCTGCCTTTGGTCAGAGACCCTCCGCACGTGCCCACACACCCCTGCTCGAAACCCTGTCTGCTCCCAGAACCAGCCAAACTCTAATCGCCTACAGGCCTCCGGCCGCGGTCCCTCCACCTCCCCACTGTGCGGCTGCGGCCGCGTCCTCCGTCTTTGGAGCCAGTTCCCTTCCCAGCGGTGTGTCTGTGGGTCCAGGACGGACCCCTGCTCTGTGGGTCTGTGCAGGGACCACGGCCTGTGCACCATCTGCTCACTCGACATCCTCTCCCTCCGGAAGGTTCCACACGGCAGAGTGAGGCTGTGCCTTGTCCGCCGGCTGGATTCCCCACGGTAAGAACTGGGCGCACTGTAACCGCTAAATGGCGGGGCGAATGGATACCGCCCTGCAGGACACGCTGGTTTGCGGGGTGGGGCCTGCAGCCGCGCCCGCTAGCTCAGCTCCTGAGCCCTGTGGCCTCGGTCGAGCGAGCAGAATGGGGCTAACATGTCAGCTTTGCTTCGAGACTTCGATGGGCTAACGCGCAGCTCCCGTGCGAGCAGGGAGTGTATACGGGAAGCACTCAAGAAGCGTCCGCTCTTTCCACCAAGGTTCGTGTCCGGGGCGTGCTGGCCTTGACCACGTGCTGGCATCCCGCACGCCGACAGCCTCAGGCCAGCGCCCGCGGGCCCCACCGGTGTCACTGCCGACCGTCCCCTGAGAACACTGGGCAGCACGTTCCTCGGGAGCGTCTGTGGCCTTGGGCGTGCACCTTAGGGCGGATCTGCGTCCCCAAAAGGTCGCGGCTGTGTTCCCCGCATGACGGGGCCCCAGGTTCCAAGCCCTGGAAGGGAGGCCCCCGCCCCGCGACGCCCCTGGACTCACCTGGCCTTTGGCGAGGCCCTCGAAGCCGTCGTAGACGGCGAGCATCTTGTGCCCGTCGGCGATGCCCACGCGCACGGCCGAGCGCACGGCCGCGTTCATCCCGGCGGCCGGGGCTCCCACGTTTATGATCGCCACGTTACAGTTGCTCTGCAAGACAGCGGACGGCTCGCTGTGTCCCCGCCGCGCGCGCGGGCAGCTCACGGCGGCCGAGCGGCCCGGGAGCTCAGGACGCCCAGGTCCGGGGGACGCAGGGAGGCCTCCGGGAGCGCCACGCGGCGTCACCCACCTTCGGGATCTGATCGTCCGGCAGCTTGATGGCCAGCCGCTTGTAGGTGTTCAGGTTGGTCTCGAAGCTCCTGGAAGGAGAGGCGGCCGTTGGGCCCAAGGCCGGCGGGGCGGGCTGGGGGCATGGCTGTGGCAAGGCAGACCACCCCCGCGGGGCCTGCGCTGGGCCATTGGGGCCAGCAGGCAGCCGTGGTGTCGCCCCGCGCCCCCCAGGCCCTGGTATTTCTGTCACGCAGGCTGCGTGCTGTGTGCGCGGCTGAGGAGCCAGGCCCCTCACACACTCACGTTTCTTTCTCAAAACGCCAGCCACGCGCCACCTCCCATCCTGCCCTCGCCAAGTTCCCGCCAGCCCCGCCAGCCAGGGAACAGACAGCAGAGCGCTCCGCGTCCGCTCCCAGCTCCGCGTCGAGGCCTGCAGGCGGCAGGAAGGCGGCCCGAGGCCGGGAAGGGAGCATGGTCGGGAACGGGCCCCAGGAACGCAGCGCCCCGGGCGAGTCACCTCCCGCGGAGCTGCACGGCGTCCTTAAACCGCCTCTCGTCCATGGCCTTCTGCACGTCCTGGGTCTTCAGACGCGTCAGGAAAGGAGGAAGGAACGTGTCAAGACTCGGACGCCGGTCTCTCCCTCCCTGCCCCGCACGCCGTCCTACCTTCCAGGCTGGCAGCCCGGGGCCCGGGAGCCCGCCCCTGCCCCCGCCGGCCGCGAGGGACAAGCCCGGGTCCGCCCGGCTGAGGCCGCTGCAGCGAAGCAGTGCCAAGGCCACCGATCCCGAAATCCCAGGGACAGCGGCACAGCCAGGGGGAGGCGGAGCCTGCGCACACCATCCTGAGCAACACCCCCCCATTCGGGAGTGGGGGCCCGTGGGGAGGGAGCGGAGGGCGGGCGGCCCTGGGTGAGACCCTCACTGACCTCCGCCCATTCACCCTGCGGGTCTCACACAAGTTACTCAGGCCTCTGAACTTGCCTTCCCTCATCTGGTCCCTGAGAAAAGCAGCCCTACTTCCACCGTCGTCTCGGCTCAAGGGACACGCCCGAGCCTCAGGAGGGTACCTGACAGACGGCGGGTGTGCGTGCATACGTACACACGTGAAGCTGTGCACACACACACACACACACAGCCGGGCACACCTGCACACACAACGCAGTCGGGCACACTCGCGTGCACAGAAACATGCACACATGCATACATAGCCTTGCACACACACACATACACAGTTATTCACTCCAAGGCTTCTGGAAATTACACTTCTACAGCTACTTCCAACAAGTCCCGGACTTGTGACCTTGTCACTTCTCTGCACAGGTCATACAGTACAAATGTTTCAGAGCCACCGGAAAGGCCAAACACAGGGACGGTCACAAATAGGCCTCAGGAACTAAAAGACGGTGACACTGTCTGCTGCGGCTCGCTGTCCCCTCACCTAGCGCTCGGCTACCTGGAAACCACAGCCCTCAGGGCCGGTGTGCCGGGATGTCCTCCCAATCAGCCCTTCCCGTGCCACGACTCAGATCGGTGTGTCCTCGGGGACAGAGGGCAGAGGCAGCAGACCTCGGAGAGGCTCCGCCCCGTCCACCCCACCCCCGGGAAGCCCTCCCCGGATCCTCACAGACCCGCGTCCCTACACGCTTTGTCCTGTGGCGGAAACACAGGTGCTCTGCGTACGCTGCTTCCTGACAGACGGAGCTCGTCTCCGGGGAGCTGCTGCTACGTTCCGCATACACGCGGGCTCAGTCCTGGTGTCCCAGAGCCCCCGCCTGGGCGCCCTGGGAGAGCTCACCATCTGCACACACTCCACCAGGGGCAGGCGCACAGCCTGGTTCCCGCTCAGTGACACCACGCAGGCCGGGGTCTCCGGGGTGGCCTGGAGAAGGGCGACCACGGCCTCCACTCCCATGCGACTGGCCTGGAAGTGACAGTCGCAAAAGTCAAAGCAAGGTCGGAGGTCCAGGCAGCACGCCCACCAGCTCCCGGGAGGCGCGACCGCGGGCAGATACACCCGCAAGCAGAGGCCCGGCCCACGTTCAGGTGGGCCTGGTGTGTGTCCGTCACCCCGGACCGGGTCCGATGAGCTCCTTACGGCCCATCCTGTTATGTTTCGCCCACCGCCGGCGAGGAGCTTTCCGCCCCACCAGGAAGAGGCTGGCGGGGGCAGGGAGGGGCCACAGGTGCAGGGAGCACCCAAGACCGACGCCCCCGGGTCTGGACTGGCCTCGCTGAGCAGGGGCCTGCGTCCCCCTCCCCCTCGGCCCCCGCATTCGGGGGTCCCCCGGCGTCTGGGTGACTGGCGGCCACCTGGTCTGCAGGCAGGGATACTCTTCACCGGATGGCCCCCGGGTGGCTCTGCCAAGCCTCTGTCTTCGGGCACACACGTTCCTTCTTGCGCCCCCAGAAAGCGCCTCGCGAGGTCGACCCCCCACTCACCAAGATCCTGTCAAAGGCCGAGGGGGTCCCGCCTCTCTGCACGTGTCCAAGGATGGTCACCCGCGTGTCGTACCCCAGCTGCGTGACCACGAGCTGCGGGGAACACAGCGACACGGACGTCACCCTGTGCACTCACACCTACGTGGGGGAGACTTCCAGTTTCTGAAGTTCACTTCCGAGAGGGGCCTTTAGTGCTGAGCTGAGATTTGTCTTTCTTTCTTTTTTTTTTTTTTAAAGTTTATTTATTTTTAAGAGACAGAGCATGAGCAGGGGAAGGGCAGAGAGAGAGGCAGACACAGAATCCAAAGCAGGCTCCGGGCTCTGAGCTGTCAGCACAGACCCCAACGAGGGGCTCAAACCCACAGACGTAAGATCATGACCTGAGCCGAAGTCGGCCGCTCAACCGACTGAGCCACCCAGGCGCCCCTGAGATTTCTTTTTCTTTACTGTCAAGCAAAACGTCTGTCTCCCCTCCTCTGCAAACGAGCATAAGTCGCGTGATTTAAAAAGGACACGTCGTCGCGGATACCTTACAGAGATGTGGGCGTTTCCCCCGGTCACCTTACGTCTGCACGGCTGCATTGGAAACGCACAGTGTGGACTCCGCAGGCAACCTCGGAGTCCCCCGGGCCGGGCCCCCCTCCACGCTCGCCCCGCTTAGTCCGCTGTAAAAACAACGGGGCGGGCTACGTGGCGCCCGCGGCCCTTCCTGCCCTCACACGCCGTGATCGGTCTCAAGTCTGATGAGGCGGGAGAAGGAGAGTCTTTGATCGTATCGGTCGCTTCCTGTCGACGCTGCCAGAGAGCAGCCCGGACACGTCGCTTTTCAGGATCAGCCGCCCGGCTGCTCTGGGAGGAACGGAAGGAGGACAGAGGAAGCAGGGCCTGCCCGTCTGTCTGTCTCCCCGTCCTCTGCCCCGACGGATGGCTTCAGCGAGGGCCTGCCTGCCTGTCTGTCTCCCCAGCATTCTGTCCGGAACGTGAGCCCCTGAGCCGTCGCCGGCCTAACTGGAGAGCCCGGCCCATCCCTCCCGTGCCGGGTCCAAGCAACAAGCCAGCGCCCTCGGGTGAGCCCTGTGGCCACAAGGCTGCCTCGGAGGCCCCTCCGCACGCCCAGTCGTGAGAACACGGGGATGACTCTCATCCTGGAGCTGGGACACCCTGTCCCTGTCCCCACCCTGCTGCGTTTCAACTGTCAGGGGGGCTCCGGGCCCTCTGGGGATATTCCAAACAGCACGAGGGAGCTGCGGGAGTCTCCTGCCGTTAAGTTACGAGTCATTACGAAAACATTCTTAATCATCGGGAAGAACAAAATGTGTCTTCGTGATACTAACACAACGTTCCTGGCGCGAGCGCGGCAGCCGTGTGACAGTCTCCCGCGCCCAGGCTGGCGCCCGAGAGAGACGGAACCGGACACACTCACCTCCTTGATCTGCTCGGAGGTAATGGGCTTGTTTTGGGTATCGATGGCTCCTTCGGCCACGATGATGATATTCAATCTTTTCTTCCGGGCACGGTTCTAGAAACAGAAAACGAGCATCGTCAGACACCGAAAACCGTCTTTAACGAGAGACAAACCCCGGGCCCTTTGCACTGGCTGGTTTCTGGGTAGAGAGTTTCACCTATGTTCGCACACGGGGTCTCTGACCACCGCGGCGGGTGAAGGCGCTCTGGGTGATAGGTGGGGGGGCGGGGGAGGCTGGCAGGTCACCCCGGACGCAGGCCAGCGTCCAGACGGCCCCAGGCTGGGGGCCGCGTTCCTTTGCCATCTCATCCTAGGAGGCGGTGAGCTCAGCCACGGGCCCCAGCAGCGCGTCTACACCGCAAACCAGGCTTCCGATCTTCTCCGGAAGCCAGGGCTTCCTGCCCGCTCACTGTGAACCGGGTAGGAGCTCCCGTCACTGTGACAGGAGCACGGAGCCCCAGGCCTGCTTGGGGGCGGGTGGGGAGCACGGAGAGCGTGGCCGTGGGGAAGCCACACCTGCGCAGGACCGGCCGGCCTGGCACCGAGCCCACGCTGCCATCCCCCAGCCTCACGGAGGGGGGCGGTGTCACCCAGCCACGCCATGACACCACGGTCAGCAAGTGCGCTCTCTACCAAGTCCCAGGTTAGAGACCCTCCCGTGGCGGCCAGGAGACGTCACGTGGGCGGGCAGTCCCTCGGGGCATCCCAAGGACACAGGCTGTTTGGAGCGGGGGTGGTTTCCTTCTTTGCTAGATACTAAGCGTGTTATGCCTGGAGAACTCACGGGTGACAAGTGGCCCCTAAGACGTGGGAAGACGTGGGTACGAGGGATTACGATGTGTCCACGAATCCAGGACTGGCCACGTAGCCACACGCCACCCGGCCACACGCGTCGCGGGCAGAGCAGTGTGACCGGAGCGCGGCCGGCCGCGGGAAGCGCATGTACGTTACCTCCGAGAGTTTGACGCACATGGTCTCCTGCCAGCCTTCTTCCGGGGGAGATTCTGGAAGGAACACCCAGTCTGCCCCGCAGGCCAAGGCGCTCACCAGGGCTAGGTACCTGAGTGGGAAGGGCGGTGCTTTGGTAAGGCCGCCAGGCGCCCACAGCTGCAAGGGGACCTGGGCACGTGGGACACGGGGGGTACATGGGACACGGGACGCTCATTGGAGCTGCGGGCTCCCGGTGGACCGTCCCAAGGGGGCCCGGCCGCGGGTCCTCGCACGCAGACGGCGCCCGCACATACGTACCCGCAGTGTCTCCCCATGACCTCGAGCACAAAGGTCCTCTGGTGGCTGCAAGAGACACAGAAGGAACATCCTCACCACCGCCGGGATCGGCATGAGACGCAAAAAGGAAGGTACTGTCACAGCCCGGAGAGATGGAGAGCCCGCTGGGCGAGGACGGCAGGCGCCGCGCCCCCAGAAAGGGCCTGCATCCTGCAGAAATGCTCCGGTGGTAACGGGCGGGCTCTCAGGAGCAGAGGGGCTGCGGGGACATGCCCGGTGGCGAGGGTGACCTCGCCCACTCACACTCCCGGGGGCTCTGCTCCTCCCACGGCTGAGGCTCTCCGGGCAGAGGCAGCGCCTTCTCCGGTCCGGCGGGACCCCCCACTTCGCCCGGCACACGCGGGATCGGAGCCCTGCCCGCTCCGCGCCCCGCCCCGCCACGGGCCGGGAGCCCCGGAAGCTGGGATTTCCCAGCGTCCCCGGTGTCCTCAACGCGGACGGTCAGAGGACAGGCCACGACGCCCAGTCCTGCCTCCTGCCGCTGTTCCCGCGGGAGACCTGGCACAGGACTTCCTGTTACCGCGTCTTCCCTCCAGTAACACACTTCTCTTTGAGACTCGGGGGCGGGAGTAACCTCCTCACAGTGAAAATAAAAACTCCCTGGGAACATTTTTGGCTCTGCTTCCTGAGATTCAGTGACACAACTCTGTCAGAACGTCTGGGATCCTCCAGGGTCAGCACCAGCGTCTACACCGCAGCCCAGGACGCCCAGCAGGGAACCTCCCGGGGTCAGCACCGGCGTCTCCACCATAGCCCAGGACGCCCACCAGGGAACCTCCCGGGGTCAGAACCAACATCTACACCGCAGCCCAGGGCGCCCAGCAGGGAACCTTCCGGGGTCAGCACCTGCGTCTACACCGCAGCCCAGGATGCCCACCAGGGAACCTTCCGGGATCAGCACCAACGTCTACACCGCAGCCCAGGACGCCCAGCAGGGAACCTCCTGGGGTCAGCGTTATGTCTACACCACAGCCCAGGAAGCCCACCAGGGAACCTTCCAGGGTCAGCGTGATGTCTACACCACAGCCCAGGACGCCCACCAGGGAACCTCCCGGGGTCAGCACCGGCATCTACACCGCAGCCCAGGACGCCCAGCAGGGAACCTCCCGGGGTCAGCATGATGTCTACACCGCAGCCCAGGGCGCCCAGCAGGGAACCGTCCAGGGTCAGCACCGGCGTCTCCACCATAGCCCAGGACGCCCACCAGGGAACCTCCCGGGGTCAGAACCAACATCTACACCGCAGCCCAGGGCGCCCAGCAGGGAACCTTCCGGGGTCAGCACCTGCGTCTACACCGCAGCCCAGGATGCCCACCAGGGAACCTTCCGGGATCAGCACCAACGTCTACACCGCAGCCCAGGACGCCCAGCAGGGAACCTCCTGGGGTCAGCGTTATGTCTACACCACAGCCCAGGAAGCCCACCAGGGAACCTTCCAGGGTCAGCGTGATGTCTACACCACAGCCCAGGACGCCCACCAGGGAACCTCCCGGGGTCAGCACCGGCATCTACACCGCAGCCCAGGACGCCCAGCAGGGAACCTCCCGGGGTCAGCATGATGTCTACACCGCAGCCCAGGGCGCCCAGCAGGGAACCGTCCAGGGTCAGCACCGGCGTCTACACCGCAGCCCAGGACGCCCACCAGGGAACCTCCCGGGGTCAGCACCGGCGTCTACACCGCAGCCCAGGACGCCCACCAGGGAACCTCCCGGGGTCAGCACCGGCATCTACACCGCAGCCCAGGACGCCCAGCAGGGAACCTCCCGGGGTCAGCACCGGCGTCTACACCGCAGCCCAGGACGCCCAGCAGGGAACCTCCCGGGGTCAGCACCGGCGTCTCCACCGCAGCCCAGGACGCCCACCAGGGAACCTCCCGGGGTCAGCACCGGCGTCTCCACCGCAGCCCAGGACGCCCACCAGGGAACCTCCCGGGGTCAGCACCGGCGTCTCCACCGCAGCCCAGGACGCCCACCAGGGAACCTCCCGGGGTCAGCACCGGCGTCTCCACCGCAGCCCAGGACGCCCAGCAGGGAACCTCCCGGGGTCAGCACCGGCGTCTCCACCGCAGCCCAGGACGCCCACCAGGGAACCTCCCGGGGTCAGCACCGGCGTCTACACCGCAGCCCAGGACGCCCACCAGGGAACCTCCCGGGGTCAGCACCGGCGTCTCCACCGCAGCCCAGGACGCCCACCAGGGAACCTCCCGGGGTCAGCACCGGCGTCTCCACCGCAGCCCAGGACGCCCAGCAGGGAACCTCCCGGGGTCAGCACCGGCGTCTCCACCGCAGCCCAGGACGCCCAGCAGGGAACCTCCCGGGGTCAGCACCGGCGTCTCCACCGCAGCCCAGGACGCCCACCAGGGAACCTCCCGGGGTCAGCACCGGCGTCTCCACCGCAGCCCAGGACGCCCACCAGGGAACCTCCCGGGGTCAGCACCGGCGTCTCCACCGCAGCCCAGGACGCCCACCAGGGAACCTCCCGGGGTCAGCACCGGCGTCTCCACCGCAGCCCAGGACGCCCACCAGGGAACCTCCCGGGGTCAGCACCGGCGTCTCCACCGCAGCCCAGGACGCCCAGCAGGGAACCTCCCGGGGTCAGCACCGGCGTCTCCACCGCAGCCCAGGACGCCCGGCAGGGAACCTCCCGGGGTCAGCACCGGCGTCTCCACCGCAGCCCAGGACGCCCACCAGGGAACCTCCCGGGGTCAGCACCGGCGTCTCCACCGCAGCCCAGGACGCCCAGCAGGGAACCTCCCGGGGTCAGCACCGGCGTCTCCACCGCAGCCCAGGACGCCCACCAGGGAACCTCCCGGGGTCAGCACCGGCGTCTACACCGCAGCCCAGGGCGCCCGGCAGGGAACCTCCCGGGGTCAGCACCGACGCCTACGCCGCCAACACCCCCCGGCCCCTCCGGGCTCACCTCTGGGCGGTAGTCATGATGGCGTCGATGACCTCGATGATCCGGTGCAGGGCGGAGTCGGTGCCGATGGTCATGTCGGTGCCGCAGAAGTCGTTGTCGATGGAGCCCACCATGCCCACGACGTTGAGGTAGGAGTGCTTCTGCACCTCCTCCTTGTCGATGTCGCCTGCGGGGGGCACAGACCGCACGCCCTGACTGGGAACCGCCGCCCGTCCTGCGGGCACACGGCTAGCGAGACACGGGGCGTCCGTGGGGACCGAGCCGTGATTCTGCCCCGGTTTCCCGCGTGTCGTCATGTGCTCTGAACAGCCCCAGTCTGCACTCCAGGGCACGAGAGCCAGCCCGCGGAGGGGGAGGTGACACCAGCCGGCGCCCGGGTGCAACACAGAAAGGGAAGGGCATGCGTGGCGTCCGGCGGGGAAACCCGACTTCTCTCGGCAGCGGCCTCGGGCTCGCGTCCGTCCGTGTCAGGGGTGTCACACGCACAGAACTGGGCACTTAGGGACGCTGTGTGGTCACACGGATTTCTCACCAACGTGAGGACTGGTGGTAGGTCTCGGGAGACACACGCCCAGGAGGCTGCGGGCGGGGGGGGCTCGGTGGCGATCCCCCCCGTGCCGCCTCGGAGCCTGATGTGGGGCCAGGCGCCGCCGACGGCAGGAGCCGTGGGGCCCGTGCCTCGTGCAGGGCCGACGGCCGACCTCCCGTCCGCAGACAGACTGTGCAGACCGAGGGCCCGCTCCGCCAGCTGCACACCCGCCAGGCAGCGTGCCCTCGAGGGCCACGTCTGATGCCAACTTGCAATTACGAATCAGCACCCTTCCCAGACACAGGCTGCGGAGCACAGAGGGCTCTGGAGAGTCTGTCCTGCACGGCCCGATGGTGACGGGGGACATATGCCACAGCTAAACTCAAGCCCTGCACCAGCCGGGCCCTGGGGAGCCCCTGGCGGAGCTGCAGGCACCGAGTGGACAACCCGGGGCAGCCCTGGCCACCCCCAGGAGCAGGGACAAACAGGGGACCCGCCTCGGACGGCTGTCACCGGCACTGCCCGGCACGGGGCACACAGAGCTCGCTGCTGCTTCCTCGGAGGCACGAAGTGCCCGGCGGTGGGCAGGACGCCTGCACCCTCCGCACCGAACACCTCCCGACGGTCAGCTGGGCGGACGCGTGAGCCCAGAGCTCTCCGAAGGGAACGCAAGAAGAGCAGACAGAACAGCAGAGCCCCGAGGGCACCCGCAGACGCGGGCACGCACCGTTCTGGGCCAGCTCTTCCAGCAGCCCGCTCCACTCCTTCCGGAAGATGTTGGCCCCGGTGAGACTCCCGTCCCCGCCGATGACACACAGGTTGGTGATGCCCCGCTGGACCAAGTTCCGGGCAGCTTGCAGGCGGCCTTCCCGGGTGCGGAAGGCTTTGCAGCGGGCGCTGCCGATGATGGTGCCTCCCTGGAAAACAAATCGGGTCACGCGCCCTGGAGCTTCTCCCCGCAGGAGCTCACGCGTGTGAGCACAGGGCACGCTCGGGACGTGCAAAATCCGGGTTTTTCTCCTTTACTCTTTGAGGTCGGTCGCGTGTGGGTTCAGGGGACAGAGGCACGGGCGGCGTGCCCAGGGGAGCCTGGTCTGGGAACCAGGACAGCCGTCCGTAAACACCCAGGGTACAGGAGAGTCTGCAAGACACCCCAGCCATCCCCGAGGCCTGGGGTGGCCGCGCCCCCCGCCCGCCGCGCCTCGGACGGCCCGGCGTGGGCCAGCAGCTGCGGCCAGAGAACGGACCCGGCCAGCAGCCCCGGGTCCCGAGGCCCCTGTTCTATTAGCGCTCACCGTACGGGCAAAACTGAAACCCGTGAGCCAAAGGGACTTAAGTTTTAACATCTGCCCAGGCCCCACACTTTTGTTTGAAGGCTAAATCTTAAGAAAACTTCAGATGGGCCATCTAAACCTCCAGGAGAGACAAGTCAGGGTTTTCCATACATGAAAGATCCCAACTCATATTTGAAAGAAAGTAGGGGCGCCTGGGGGCTCGGTCGGTTAAGTGTCCGACTTCGGCTCAGGTCATGATCTCACGGATCGTGGGTTCGAGCCCCGCATCGGGCTCTGTGCTGACAGCTCAGAGCCTGGAGCCTGCTTCGGATCCTGTGTCTACCTCTCTCTCTCTCTGCCCCTCCGCTGCTCAGGCACTGTCTCTCTCAGTCTCTCAAAAATAAACATTAAAAAAATTTTTAATAAAAATAAATAAAACAGGATTCCTTTACATACATCGTGAATGCACTTGTTAAAACTCCATTTGCACACACCCCTTCAAGTGCGTGCTCGCTTCGTAAGGCAGCGTGAGCCCTCGTGCAGGACAGGGCGTGTGGCGGAGAAGGCGTTACGTTACAGCGTGGCCCAGCGAAGGTGAGCCCGGGCGGAAGGCGCTGGGCACAGGGCAAACAGGAGCCGGGCACTTTGATGTGCCCGAGGGCAAGGGGGGGTGATGGGATTTCCGGCCACCGAGCTCAGGGGGCACCGCCCAGAGACCCCGAGGGCTCACACGCACGGGGCCTCAGGAGCGAAGCCGCAACCAAGGATTGCCAGCGAGTGGCCCTCCCTGCCCGGCACACCCCGCCCCCGACTTCCTGTCTGCCTGGGCAATCACGGCACCAGCATGGAAACACCCCCTTCACACGCGGGTTTGCTGTCCGGAATTCACAAGGTGCCGTCTTCAGTCCCTGCACATAGTGTTCTAAGTGCTGACGGCTGTGGAAGTCCCCTCGGCCTCTTTTTTTTTTTTATTTTCTTTTAATACTTATTCATTTTTGAGAGAGAGACAGAGCATGAGCAGGGGAGGGGCAGAGAGAGAGGGGGAGACACAGAATCCGAAGCAGGCCCCAGGCTCTGAGCCGTCAGCATGGAGCCCAACGCGGGGCTCCAAGTCGTGAACAGTGACATCATGACCTGAGCCAAGGTCGGACGCTTAACCGAGGGAGCCCCCCAGGCGCTCTCCTCAGCCTCTTTCTGGGGGGGGGGGGTAGGGGGAAGGCAGCCCACGTGCAGACTTACACGTCCGTAACCAGCGCCGAAACGGACGCCCCGCGACCCTCGCCCCGCCCGGGGCTACGGAGACGTAACTGCCCTAGAGCAGCACGCACGTGTAGGCGCCCGAGGGCTGAGTTGATACGCGCACACATTGTGACAGGATCGCACAGCAGGGGTCTCTGATCTACTTCTCCATCCACGCAATTAACGTTTGCCGAGGTGAGCACGGTTAACATCTACTCTCGGCGACTTTCGATCTCATTCGACACAGCGTTGTTCGGATTTCGCGAGGCATCCGGCCTGAGGACTTAACACACGTCTACGCTGTGCAGTGGTTTCCATAATCAAGTTCATTAACACCTCCATCGCCTCAGTTACCTGTGTGCGTGCGTGTGTGTGTGTGTGTGTGTGTGTGTGTACACGAAGATTTCCTCTCTGACCAACTCTCACACGTATAACATAGGATGATTAACCACGGTCACCAGGCTGCACGGTAGACTGGAACCCACTCATCTCCAACCTGGACGTCTGTGCCCTGGGGCCCGCGTCTCCCCGTCCCCCACCCCCCAGCCCGGGCGGCCACCGCTCTGCTCTGTTTCTGTCAGTCCGGCTGTTCTGGATCTCACCTGTACGTGAGACCCACTGGAATCTGTCTGGGTCTGACTCGTCCCACTCAGCACAGCACCCTGGAGGACCAGCTGGGCCATCCCATCTCTCGGGATCCCCTTCCCCAGTCACGGCTGAATACATTCCATTTATATTCACACACGCATTTATTTCATCCCTCCTGCTGTGCTAGCACCTCCGGGGAGACTGTATCAGTTTGGTTTCTTTCGACTAAAAAATGCTTAACACGAGTTACACGTTAATACCTGCATTTCAACAGGTCAGAACCACTGGGAAAGAACTTGTCTGTGAAATCTATTCTTTCCCTGTGTACATCTCTCCACTGGTTCGGGGCCTCCGCGGAGCGGCCGTGTTTGGGGAATTTACCAGGCAGGAAAAATACCCAGACAGGTTTCGTTTAAATTCCAAGTTAGCAACTGTTTCGCCCGGAGCAGTATTTGTCCCACGGTTGTGCACACCAAAGCCGTCGGCCCCATCCGGCTCAGCCCGGGACAGGGAGGCTGCGTTCCCGCCGAACCCTGCAGCCCTCGGAGGCTGCCAGTGGGGACCGTTCCCAGGCCGAGTGACGCTCGAAAATCCAGCAGGCACAGACATTTGCCATCAAACACAGCACCAACAGGCCGAAGCTGCCTCAACAGTAATCCGGTCTTAACGAGACAAAGGCAAACCCAGAATCCACTCCAAGGTCCACAGTGAACACTAGCCGTCATACATAACTTTCTGGTAAGCGGGCAAGGCTGGCGCCAGCCAGCACACCACTCCGTTTCAAGTGTTAACCGGAGCCTGGAGCCTAAGGGCAAAAGGGTTCCCGCTGAAAGGGGGGCTTACTCTGGAGACGCAGAGAGTTTTGGAAGGCAGCACATACCACTTGCAGAATGCTGGAGACACTTTCCCAGTTGGCTTCAACGATGTTACTGCCCCCATCGACCATGCCTTGGTAACCCTGGGGGGAGAGAATGGAAATCCTTGTAAAAAAACTGGGTTAAACTCTACTGAGACGTCAGACCGATCTACAAATTCTGCAAAAAGTATACGCAAGGAATGGGGCCGCCGGGAGCCCAGTGGTTCCGGGCCGAGTGGTTCCAGGGCCGGCTCCGGCAGCGAGCGCGCAGAGAAGCCTCCTCGATCTCATCCACGACAATCAGGAATTTCTTGCGAGACTCGTCCAGCGTAATATGGGGAATAAGACAGTTTGCCCATCACCTAACGGCTCCCCACAGGCCGAGAGGGCAGAGGCATCCCTTAAAACTGGTCGTAATGCAACAAACTCACATGCCGACAGTGCCATCAAGCGCACCGCACACCAGAAAGCATTCCTGTCTGGGCCTCAGTTTCCCCGGGCCACCATACATGCCACTCTCGACAGACACACCGTACTGTGTTGGACTTCTGAAAAGCACAGTCGGGTACCGCCGCGGTCACCAGTCCGCCTCACCCTGCGGTTAGCTGCGCCTGACTCACCTGGGGGGGCAGGGAGGGCGTGGGGGTCAGGGCGCGCTCCGCCCCGAAGCCCAAGGACCGGGACCTTCCAGCCCCAAGCGCAGCTCACTTTTCCCCACAGACCGCAAGAGACCAAGGTGGACGGAAACACCGTTTGCACCTCTACCGCCCGGACTCTCTCCAGGCCATTTCACCATAAAAAGGCGCAGGCGCTAACTGCTTAGAAGGTTGATCGTAACAGACTGTTAGGTGCATTCCAATCTCCTACCTTATGCAGGTCAAGAGAAAAGAAAAAAAATAAGGATTTTTGAAAACGAAATGGCCCACTGAGTGGGGGAAGTTAACAGTGCGGGAGCCTTTACACCAATCAGTGCCGGAACCTGTGTTTACGCCTGGAGACGCCCGTCAAAGTATATTCCTCTGTGATGTAATATACTGTGTTAATACACTGTGTCGTGCTAATATATGACACACGTTAACATATTATATTGTATACAACGACATATAATACAGTCCTGTGTCATCTTTACATCGTGAAACATCGTATTAGATAATTTATTTCTATATTACATAGCGAGGATGTATATACATGATATACTTCTATAAATTATACAGAATGAAGCTGCTCTCAACCTCTCTCTGTTCCGTGTCACTCCACACACTTCTCTCTTTCCTATTTGCCCTAGGCCATTAACACACACCTGTGTCTGGGTATATATTTTTATATGTTGTATAGACATACCTTGTATATAACATATAATATATTGTATATGATATATAATCATCTGTGTTTATAAACTGTCAACATAGTTACAATGATAACAAATACATTTTTATATATTGCATAGAACATACATTGTATATAATGTATTACAGTCACACAATATTTTATACCATAGAGTATATGAACTTGTAAATACGCATATACCCGTGCATGTGTCGCAGTCTGGTGTTCTGTGTGACAAACGGCAGAGGGGCAGGTGGAATGGACTGAAGTAGAGAAGCCTCAAGCAGGTCCCTCTTGGAGCTGGTGGGCCTCCCGGGGCCCCCGTACTAAGGACGTGACCCCCGGCTCAGGCTCCCTGCAGTCCCCAGAACAGGCCCACGTCGTCACAGAGCAGGGACAAAGCTCGCAGCCTGTGGGTTTTCAGCCTGTCCATATAAAGCTCGGAGCTGCCGAGGCTGTCACCGTGGAGGGTGAGGGTGATAAGCAGGGTGTGAGGTGATCCAGGCCCGGCCCCGGGAAGGGGGGCTCCCGAGAGGCGTCAGCTCTGCTGTGGCCGGCGTGTGAGCCACTAACCACGGACCCAAGGACCGTGAACAGCATGGTAAAACTAGGTATAGAGAGACAGATGACAGCGAGACAGTAGGCAGTCAGACAGACGACAGACAGAGGGTAGGCAGGGACAGAGAGAAGGAGCCACCGGTCAGGGCCGCCTGTCCCCAAGCTCTGCGAACTCCCCAGTTTCTACTGAGAACCCCACCCCCACTCTGTCACTCTGCGCGCAGAGCACGACACGCCCTTCCTCGGACACGGGAACAGCACTCGACGGTCCAAGACGGGGCCGGCTTTCTGAGTTTGGTTCTCTGCAGCCTGTTCTGGAACCCGTGCTCCCCAGACAAGCACCCCGTACAGTTTCCGCCCCGCAGAGGCCTCCGTCGGGAATGCAGATGCTCCCTTCGCCTCTATCGTGAGTGCTCAGCATCAAACGCCAACTCCATAAAAACATTTATCAATCCCTTTGCTCCGAGAGTGGGAACACGGGAAATCCTCCTACGAAACATAACGTATTCGGAAAAGCAGGATCTTCTCCAAAGACGGTTGGTTTCGTGCAGCGTAGCTGTCTACGGTAGAGTGAGCGAGCGTGGGCCGGGCCGGGGAAGCGACAGCAGGCTCGGGAGGCCCAAGGCACGCGTGAACATCACCACTGCCATTTTAAGCCGTCCTTCGCGTATGAGGAAGACATTACTAGATTAAGAAGGCCGGTTTTACACAAACGCACTCTAATTTACAAGTGCGGATGAGCCGTTTTCTCTCCGAGTCTCTCTGGAGGTTTGAGCACGTGCTCCGGTACAGCCGAGGGCCCAAAACATTTCCTAAAATCCTCTGTGGAGTTTGACTCCAGAGCCGGTGCCAGGACCCACGTAGGAAGAAAAGCACCACAAACCTGTGAAAGCCACACTGAGCGTTTCGCTCCCCGCCTTGCCGACCCTCGTTCGTTCGGTGGCCCAGAGCCCCGTGGCGAATGCGCCGGGTGTGACGTCCCCAGGGGGTCTTCACGTGGGGCCGCGTGGCGACATCTCAGAACGTGCCCCAGACTCTGAAATTAGTTTAACTTCTTGTTTGGACGTGTTGGAGCAATGCCCCAGGAAGCATGGTGTCCCCATCTGTCCCCACCTGTCCCCGGGACACGGTGCTGCCTTCGGAGGCCACGCCGACCTGCATTTTTAGGCACCCGTTAACTGGGTTCTAAGAGTCGGAGCCAGTTCGCGGGGGCGGCTTCCTCTTCCAAGAGACCTCACACTACGTCTTTTAGATTAAGGACCCGGAGGGAATTGGGAGTCCCGCGCTGTGGCCACGCACGCTCTTCCCTCCAGAACGCTCTCGTCAGAGGGCTCCGACCGTCTTCTCGGCCGGACGACGCTCTCTCCGAATCTGATTTCTGGCACAATTCAGTCAACATCTCGCTGCTCGAGGGGCAAACGCTCCAACTCCCAGTGGAAACAATCTACCGAGGACCGCAAACCTCGAAGTATTTTCTGGGTGTCCTGACCGCCGACACCGGAGACTTCTCCTGGGTTTACTGCTTTAACTCAGTACACACTTTTGTTCTCCTGGTTTATACCTTAACAGATGGAACCGTCTCCCCGACAGGACCTGACGGCAAGCACAGAAGGGGTGGACTCTCCACCGACTCTCGGGTGACACAGGCCCGCCCACGCCCGCTGCACCCCCACCGGGGTTCTGGGGCCGGATCCTCCCGCCGAGGGAGCCTGAGCGCACTGTGACCGCAGGGACGCTGCCCCCGAGTCGCTCTGCACGTGTCCCCGTGGGTTGTGGTCGGACTCTCAAGTTCTAAAGCAGCTCAGAACAGGCCAGGCCATGGCAGGGCCCCGCGCCACGTGCCTGTGCCGACCTGACGACCCGCCGGCGTGGCGTGTCAGCCTGTGGCGTCACCGGCTTCTCCACGCCAAAGCGGGTAATACAGAGACCCAGGTAAGTGACAAAGCCCACAGCCACGGCGGGCCACAGGGCCCCGCGGTGGTAACACGGGACGGGGCAGAGGCCCCGAAGGGGATTATATTCTTGAGATTAAAACACGGAACTGGTAACCGGCAGAGGACCGTCTCGGGCAGGAGCAGCGTGGGGACGGTCTGAGGACGGGTCTCAGGGCGGCGCTCGGTGGGAGACCACGCTCGCTCGGCGCTGTGGCTGTTATCTGTCACCATCCAGGTGTGTGCGACCACAGGCCCTTTGTGAATCGCCCGACCCGGAAAGCGTGCGGAAGGGCCGGGCCTGCTCGAGTCGGGTGGCTAACCCCCCGCATCGGCTGCACGGTGACACACGTAACTGCTCCTTCCGGCAATCCCGCTACTACGTTTAGACAAGACACTTTGTGGTTAAGTAGTTCTGACTGGAAGGAAGTTAAAGTGTAGAAATGGTTAAGTGTCGAGCCCCAAGGAGACAGTGTGGTTCCGGCCACCTTGCCTGCCCTTCCTGGCACGGGGAGGGGGGGAGCAGGGGTAGGGCAGGGCGGGTCAGAGCAGGGCTGACAGGCCCACGTGCCCCCCAAAAGTCAGCCCGGGTACGCTGGCCTGCTCGCCCCCCCACCAGGACAGCCACCTCCCACGACACCCGGGGACGCCTGGCCCCGACCCGAGGAGGGCAGGCCGGGAGGGGACCACCGCCTTCCCGTCGGCCTTGGCTGGGGGAGTGGGGGCTGTGGGGTCTTTGTTTTTCTGCCCCAAGCGTGACATTTCTTGCCTAAAGGTTGTGCAAGCAGGCAGCTCGCCGGAAGTAACGTGCCCCACGGCAAACGGAAGGGGAGAATGACACCAATCTGCTAACAGACGGATTACAGCTGGTTTATCGGGGTATTAAGTCGGCTCTGACGTGCGGGGCCCCGGCCCGGAGAGAAAGCCGCTCGGGCCTCCGCCTGCGGCCCAGGCCGGCCAGGCCGGGAGAGCGGCTCTGACCTGGGCCAAGGCCCCTCTGCCCAGGAAGTCTGACCCCCGCGTTGAGATGTTTGTAACAAGATCAGCCGCTGAATGGTCACGGGTGTTATTCCCGCCTTTATTCAAGGCCTGGAAGAGCAGACATGGGCCCTGGGGACATCTCCAAGTCTGTGCGCGTGTGCCCAGCTGGCAAGCGTCATCTCTCAGAGAGGAAAGACTTTGGGCCCCCGGTGGCTCAGTCCACTGAGCGTCCAACTCTTGGTTTCGGCTCGGGTCATGGTCCCAGGGTCGTGAGATCGTGCCCCTGCGTCAGGCTGTGCCCTGAGCGTGGAGCCTGCTTGGGATCCTCTCTCTCCCTCTGCCCCTCCCCAGCTCGCCCTCTCTCTATATAAAATAAAAAAATAAAAAAGAGGTAAGACTTTTAAGTGAGTCATGTCTAAAGAGCTATAATTTCTGTAGATCTGCAGAAAAACCTTCAGCCAACAGGATCTTGAGTCCGCAGAGTAAATGAAATAGAACTAGCCTCCTATTTCCCGCAACCAAGATCGGAGGAACGGAGAACTTAACGGCCCTCCTCGACCCTGGTCCGCCTAAAGCCAGGGCCGGCCTCCTGAGCACAGTCTGGTAAAACCATGTGACGTGCTTGGCTCCGCCGGCCCCGAGCAGCTAAAGACCCCTGCGGTTTCCACGGAAAAAGCCCAGCCTCAGAGGAAAAAGAAACGGAGAACGCCGACGGCCGGCTCGCCAGGTGAAAGGAACGGGTTAATCGGCCACCTGCCCCTCCTCCCCAGACGGTGCCCAAGGGCTCGGCGCACGTGGTCCTGGCCGGATCCACAGCAGTCCCCGCTGCAGCCAGACAGAACAATCTGGTGCCAGACCTGGGGCGAGGCTGCCAGCGTTCGGTTCTCCCAGCGACACGCTTCCCACAAACTTTCTGCTGAGGGAAAAAACCCAAAAAGC
The DNA here is from genome assembly GCA_030068075.1 of Paguma larvata. NCBI lineage: Eukaryota > Metazoa > Chordata > Mammalia > Carnivora > Viverridae > Paguma > Paguma larvata. The sequence goes on from CM057828.1 coordinate 134,593,140, forward strand.
CTTCCGTTACGTAACACTAAGCCATTTAACTCTTTAGGACCTTGGCGGCCTCGAAAGCTCTGGGCAAGCGTGGAGAGGGGGCCACACCCCGCGACAAGGGGTGGATGGATTGCTGAAACAAAGGTTTAAACACAAAACCAAACGTCTTCCAAATCTGAGCCCGAAGAGGGCCCGGGTGGCCGTCCCCAGCAGGGGTGAACGTGCCCCTCGGCACAACTGCTCACGTCTGGAGACATTTACGTCACGACCGTGGGGAAGGGGGTGGTCCTGGCCGGTGCCCCCTGCCCCATCCTAGGGACGGTCGCGCGAGGCGGGTGGGTAAGGAGGAGTTTTTTGCGGCCCGAGTGAGTTAGGAGAAAACCAGCCGACTTCAGACTCGTTTGGATTTCAGAGACACGGCGTTTGCGTCTGCAATGTCAACTGAACTGAGCCACTTCGACGAGATGCTGTCGGTCCCCAGCGCAAAGTCCGAGGCTCTGGGGCTTGATTTGGAGCGAGCCCAGGACCACCCCCCGTGGGGACAGGAAGGACAGGCTTGTTCCCGAGAATCCCTCTTTGGGGCTCAGGGGAGGGGTGCCATGAGAAGCATGGTGTTTCTCCGGACGGAAGATTCAGATCAAGGGGGCCCCTCCCCAGGCTGCCCCCGTTAGCTCCCCGCCGCGGCACGCACGGGCCGACCACGCACGGGCTGACCGTTCTGGGGCCGAGCCACAGACCCCGCCCTCCGCTCTTGTCCCGGGCACCCTCCCCCGCGGGCCGATCACCAGCAAACCAGTGATCACGACACCCCCCTGCACACAGGTCCGCTCCGGCTTCTCCCTGCTGGAGATGCTACGCACACTGCCTGCCCTTCCGTGAAGGAATGGGACGGCTCGGATTTGGGACTCCGCGCTGCCCACCTGCGGGAGGGGCAGGACGCCGCGCTCGCTCGTCCCGCCCGAGGGGACCCCCACGCCCCCCACCCCTTCAGGGAGGGCGCGAAGAACACGCCCAAAAAGCGGTGGGGAGGAAATCGGGCGGAGCCCCCCTCTCCTGGCTGACGGCGAGGAGAATAAATCTGGTCTCCCGTGTCAAGACTCTTCCAGAGAAAACCCGAGACGCGCTCCTCCCAAGGAGCCCAAATGTTCTCAGGGTTCTGAGGTGCCCGCCACAGCTCCTTAACGGGGAAACGTGTGAAGTCTGGAAGAGGGGACCTCATCTCAGTATCCAAGACATCCTATCTCCCCACCCCTGGACACAGGGCCAACAAGAACACACGAGAACACAACGCGACTCTTCAGTCGGAGGAGGAGCGATGCTGACAGCTACTAGGTCAGTTTCCACACCCAAGGAGTCAACGCGGCCGCCGGGGCCCCACGCCCTCCACACCGAGTGCGCGGCTGGCCCTGGGTTCAACGAGGGGGTTCTGGGCCTCGGCACTGGGGGCCTTCGGGGACAGATAATTAACTGCCTGCTGTGGGCACTGTTCTGGGCCGAGCGGGATCCCTGGTCTCCTGGGACCACGTGCCGGGAGCCCTAATAACGGGACAGTCACAAAATGTCTCCAGATGTCCGTGCCCCGGGTGGGGAGCCCATCCCCGCGGCTGGCTGGCCGGGGCGCTGGAGCTTTCCCCCCAGCCCTGCCAGCGACTAAAAGACACAGAAAAAGCAAACTCTCTTTTTCGAAAGGCACACGCCAGTCAGTTTCTTCAACTATGAAATAACGGAAATGACTTCCTTCCCCTCCCTCGGCACCCGCAGTCACCGTGAAGACCCAGTGGCTGCTGGTGACACAGCGGGAGCCTGGCGAACCCCCACGGCGTCCCCAGCGAGGGGGACAAACGCTGTGGGGCCCGAGCTCTGCACGCCCGGAGTCCAGGTGGGCTCGTCCGCAGTGGGTCGAAATGCGCTGTTCCGTATGGGAGAGGAGCCGGGTCTGAGGCCGCCCCGACCGCCACAAGGCCCCAGCTGGGGAACTGCCGTCGGGCCGGGGGCGGGGTGCCCCCCCAAGCCCCTCCCCAGCGGGCAAGGAACAAACTGCCAAGGAGAGGGGATGTGTGGGTGCACCGGCTCCATGCACACCAGCGCCCCCGCCAGGGCCACACCCGACACCCACAGGGGTGACGCGACCCCGGAGCGACCCCAACAGAACAGGACCCGACAACAGTGTGGAAGCAGCCTGATCGGGCCCGTCCTCGTCGCATCGCCCAAGTCGGACAGACGCAAACCCCAAACTCACAGAGCCGCAGCTCAGAAAAGCAAAGCAAAGAACGGGGCCAAAAACACACCTTTCCAGCAAATAATACACAAACTGTTCCCTGCCCAACGAGCAAAGGCTTGTGAAGAGCCGCTTCCCAGAAGGAGGAGAGCCCTGGGCCAGCTCTCGGGGGCGCGGGCGGGGGGAGGCCGGGGCCTGGAGCCGGCTGCAGGAACTGCTGTGACAAAACAGGCCGGGACCCCCCGCACGGCCATCCCATCGGCACAGGTGATGACGCGAGGCCCAAAGCGGCCTCTTTCTCCCATTTTCCTTAACGTTCATTCAACCTGACCCCGCAGTAAATGAGTCGGTCACTTCCCCAAGGACGGAGGGCTACGATAAACACGGCAGCCTCACGGGACCAGCAGGTGGGCACAAAGCGGCATTGTGCTCCCCTGTGCTCCCCCAGCCCCGCACTCCCGGGCACAAATGTCCCAGACCTGCACCCAGACCAGGGAGCGCAACCTCCCCTCCCCGCCCGGGGCACATGGGGCCCTGCTCTGGCCTGAGCGTGCCCGCCACCCGTCATCCCGTGGCAGCGCCCGGGCAGGCGTGAGGCACGGGTCCCCGAGTCCGAGTCCGGGAAAGAGGGAGGGAGACGTGGCACTGACCTCATAGATGAAGTACACCTTGGCCCCCACGTATATTCCCATGCGGACCACAGCACGGACAGCGGCATTCATACCTGCGGGAGGAACGGGGACAGGAGTCAGTGACCGGACGGAGGCGGTTCTGGGGCTGCCATTGAACACGCCGTGACCGCAGCTGAACCCCGTGCACACGCAGCGGGCTCTGCACACGGACGACGGGCATGGCACGCACGTCTGGGGTCGGGGTCAGGCAGCCCGGGGGCACCGAGGGCACACAGCAGATGCGCGTCATTGTCCCAGAGCCCGGGGCACCCTGACAGTCCCCGCAGACAGACGCGGGACACCAGCCCGTCCGCAAGACCCCAGAGAGGCCGGGTTTACCTGTAGTTAGACAAACTCTAAATATATGGACAAGGCTGCTTCTGCCGCTGGAGAAGGAGAAAAATCGTTATGTCATTAGTAGCTGGCGGTGTAAATAATGTCTCAGTCAATGGCCTTACATTCAAACTAAGTCACGCTGTTTGTTAAAAGAGAAACTAAACCGATACACTATGAATAACACCTACTCCAGACAGATATAGGACACTTCCCACTTTCCCAGGGGACGCGACTTAAAGGGAGTTAAAAGCGGTTTGTGCAACACAGCCCCGTGCTCTCGCCACACTCCGACTCGCTCTCCACGGGAGCCCCACTTCGGAGCGGCCCGTCTGGGCCGGGTAAGCACTGCGGAGGGCGGAGGGAGCAGGTCAGGACTTCACACCTGCGCAGCCCTGTGTTGTCACTAAGAGGCCGGCCTGGGAGGACAGGGGTGCGGCAGGGATCCAGAGAGGGCGGTCGGTCCCAGGCCTCGAACACGCAGCACCCGGCTCTCAGCCAACCTCCTGGACGCCGGGCTGTTCCAACCCGCCTCCCTCCCCCGCTAATTCACACTTCAGAGACAAGTGTCGGGACTGCAGAGGCTGGAGAGCACCGGCCACCAGGAGAGGCCACGCCTGGTAATACACGCACGGAAGCACCCTGGCTCCCAGGAGCGTAACGGACACGGAGGCGAAATGCACACGTATTTGAAGGGCAAACCCGCTCAGAAGACGGTACAAGTGGTCACCTCAGAGCCACGTCTGAGACCCGAGAATATGGCTGGCTGTTGGCTCTCGAAGGTGACAAGTTTGAAAGGCTCCGATAGCCACGTGGCTGGACAAGCTTGGGGCCCAGACCTCAGCCGTAAGTCCACGTTTAATGCACACGTAGAATCTACGTGTCGTGGACAGGTGCGCAACTGCTAGTCTCATCACTTCCTGGTCGTACCCGCTGGCGACCTACTGATTCACGGCTGCTCGTCCCTCCAGACCCTCAACTCTGCACCGAGACACGACAGCCGTGCCCGCTCCCGCCCGCCGTTCTCGTGCACTCTCCGTGTTGCTGTGGGCACGGCTCTGTCTGCCAATCACGCCGGTACCCGCACCGTGACAGCCTCTGCCCTTGAAGCCGACACTTCTCCCCGCGTTTGCCCCAAATCCCACCGTGTCCCTGTAACCTCACCCACACCACGGCCAGATGACCGAAACAGCTTTTTGTCTCTGGGTAGTCACGACACAAGTAATTTATAAATACGTTCTTCTTGTTGAGAAATTACAGGGCGCCTGGGTGGCTCAGTCGGTTAAGCGTCCGACTCTTGATTTTGGCTCAGGTCATGATCTCAGGGTTGGTGAGTTCTGGCCGCGTCGGGCTCTGTGCTGTCAGTGAGGAGCCTGCTTGGGATTCTCTCTCTCTCCCTCTCTCTAAATTAATAAACATTTTAAATAAGTAAATAAATTGTTTCGAGAGCATGCACGCACACACGCACACACACACATGCACGCCCCAGTAGGGGAGAGGCAGAGAGCTCCTAGCGCGGCTGTCACACCCCTGTGGCATCAGCGTGCACACTCGTGTGTCCCTCCGTGGCCATGTCTGGTGTGTGGCTGGACGGACAAACGCAGCCGCTCAGGGTCCAGCCCGACAGACTCCAGGATCCCAGCGCTTACTCTGCGGCCACCGTCACAGGGACGTTAACCCCGAACGCTGCAACGGGACCAACGCTGTCACCGGGCGATAAGCACGACTAACACACGACTCACAGGCCTGCGCCCGCTGGCGCCCGCCTTTGTTTACCGTTGATTTATTTATTTATTTTGGGGGGGATGAGCGGGGGAGGGGCAGAGGCCCCTCCTTTTAGGAGAGGTCATCTCCAGGGGCCTCTCACACAGGTGGGATGAACGGGGGCCTAGACGCGGTGACGGAAGGGGTGGCAGAAGGAAGGAACTGTGACAAGCAGACATGATCCGAGGGGATGCCCCGGAGTCCCTGTGGGATGGAAACCTGCCCCGCCTGAGCCTGTCATGGGAGGCCCCGCCCCCTCAGCAGCCCCGCCTGGATCCCTCCCTGCACTCGCCCCGCATCCCACCCCGCACTCACCCCTGCACTCACCCCTGCATCCCACCCTGCACTCACCCCTGCATCCCACCCTGCACTCACCCCTGCATCCCACCCTGTACTCACCCCTGCATCCCAACCTTCACTCACCCCGCATCCCACCCCTGCACTCACCCCTGCATCCCACCCCTGCACTCACCACTGCACCCCACCCTTGCACTCACACCCCACTCAGTGCCCACTGTGCACTGGGCATCCCTGGGGGCTTCTCGGAGAGGGAGGAGCCTGAGCATTTCCACCAAGTTCCCGGGGAGGGGGAGGGGGAGAGGGAGAGCAGCCCAGCCGGTGCACCCCGAAAACCCCCTCCGAGCCTCACTGGGCTATAACTGATTGGCAAGTGAGTAATTTAGTTAAGCCAGCCGGCCTCGGAGCTAGCCCTCTGGGGCCTGGGGAGAGGCCTGGCGTGGCTGTAGCTAATAACAGGCGGGCAGGAGCTCACAGGAAGCCACAGGAAGCCTGCGGGCCTGGAGTCCCCCTGGGGGGACGAGGAAGTCAGCCTGGGGCGGAGAAGCTGAGGCGCCAAGGGAACAAACTAAACGAAGGGCACAGCGGGAGGGTAAGCCCCAGCCTCCAGTTAGACTTGAAGCTGCTGCAGATTCTCAGGTAGGAGGTCTGGGCGCCGGGGTCCCCAAAGCCAACCCTGAGCCACCGCAATGCCCGCGGGCCCGGTTCCTGGGTAACTGCCGGGGGCGGGGCCTGCCGGTTAGTCAGCATCTGCGGGGCGGGGCTGGGCCCTGCAGGTGGCGCCTTCCAGGGAGGGGACCCTGGAGGACAAAAGCCAGGGAGAGCAGACGACACCCCTGCTCCCTGACACCCCTGCTCCCTGCCGGCCTCCCTCCCAGGGCTCCTTCCTCATGCTTTCGCTTTCATTTCGGAGGCCACGTCTGGGGGTGAAAACAACTTTCCTAATTACTATCACGGGAAAATTCGATCCTGCTACCGAGTCAGAATCTTCATCCCCGGAGAGTGGTCTCCCTGCTCTTCACAAAATGTAAACCTGGCCTTCAGGGAGCGTGGGGTCTGCTGGCGGGAACCAGAAATGACTAAACCTTGGGAAAGCGAGGGAGCAGCGAGGCGGGCAGTGTGTGGCAGTGACTTGGGAAGCAGAAGGAGGTCAGAGCCTCAAGCTGTCCCCTGGATCTTTCGCGTGTGCTGCCTCTTAGCAAGTCCTGGCGCGGCTAGGCGCGTCCATTCAGATCTTTCCTTCCTGAATTAAAATGTGTAAAGACAATAAATTTTGAAAAAGGAATCGTTGACTGAATCACCATATTGTACGCCTGGAGATGACAGCGTATGTGAGCTATACTGGAGTTAAAGTAAAAACTGCAAAAAAATTAAAAACAAATAATTTAAATAAATTAAAAAAAAAAACCATTCCTTCCTCGAGGTCAGGGAGTGCAGTGGATCTGTTTCCAAATGCCTCCTGAGGTCTGTTGAACTCCGAACAATCGTGGGGCGCCTGAGTGGCTCAATCAGTCGAGCATCTGACTCTGGGTTTCGGCTCAGGTCGCGATCTCATGGTTGGTGGGAGCCTTGTGTCCGGCTTTGCGCCGACAGCTCGGAGCCTACTTGGGATTCTGTCTCCTTCTCTCTCTGCCCCTCCCCCGCCCTCTCTCTCAAAAAGAAATACATAAATTTTTAAAAAAGTAAAAAGGAAAAAAGAAAAGAAGCTTCAAGTAATCTGTAAGAAGCAGGGGATATGCCGATTCTAGTAAAATAAGTGGGGGTCAGCTGTGTTTCCCACGCGATCGGGAGAGTGGCTCGGTCTCCTTACTTAATTAACCCCCCTTCACCGTACGGACCGATTTCCCCCACTCATCACCTTCCCCTCACTAATTAGTTCCTACTTAAATTCCTTTTTTTTTTTTAACTTTTTTTTAGATGTTTTATTTATTTTTGAGAGAGAGAGAGAGAGTGCGAGCAGGGGAGGGGCAGAGAGAGAGGGAGACATAGAAACTGAAGCAGGCTCCAGGGTCTGAGCTGCCAGCACAGAGCCTGATGCGGGGCCCGAACCCATGAGCGAGATCATGACCTGAGCCGAAGTCAGCCGCCTGAGCCCCCGGGGTGCCCCTGTTTTCCCTTCTGTAACGCGGTGGCTGCACAGTGACATTGGTAATGGCCTCCTGGGGGAGCTCATCTCTACTGCTCAGCAATGGAACCCACTCCGCATCTGCCTTTTCACAGCGGTGCGTGTCTTGTGCCAAGAACGCCAGGGCGCAGCTCCTTGTAACCGCAGATGAGTACTCCGGGGACAAGACGGCTGATCTCCTGCCGCTGGGACCTCCCTGCTGCTCCCTGCTCACCAGCCCGCTCCGGCTCTGCCTTTCTTCCCGCCCTGAAGACAGGCCGAACCCTCCACCTACAAAGTCCACCTGAGCCCCTGCGTCCCCACCACAGGGGCGTCCTGCCGGGGCCCAGCTCCAGCCCTTTGACCCTCCGGCTACGGCCCGATCCTGCTCCCCACGAGCCCCTGAACCTGGGCTCCGCACCCCAGCCCTCCTGGCCGCTCCACGACACTCCGCTTATCAGCAGTCTGCACCGCCAGGCGGCTTCCCTGAACCCACAAGGTAAATCCAAAGTCCTCACCGCCTGCCCCTCCCCGGGACCTCACCCACCTGGCCCTGACCTCTCCCCCCCCTCCAGCCCCTGCACCCTCCCTGCTCTGTTCCAGGGTACTGTGCGCTGGCTCGCCCCTGAGCCCCCCGGGGGTTACGGGGAGGGGGTCTGTGCACAGGTGTTCCGGGCCTTCCAGGAACAGGGGCTCTCTGCCGGGTCCGGCTCCCTTCCAGACAGAGGGGGTCCGAGGGCTGCCCGAGCCATCGCTTCGCGGCTAGGCAGCCCCGTTCGTTGCCGGAAGGAGGACCCGAAAAGGGGAAACGAACGCCAGGAATATTAACCGGGCGCTGAGCCGAGGAGGAACGGCTGCGGGCGGTCACCGCCCCCGCCCTGCCCACCGCTTCCCGGGCAAAAGGAGCGTCCCCCACATCCCTCACTTACACTCTTTATACAAGGAGTCCTGTGCCAGTCACTCCTCCCCGTCAAGGTCTTCATCAAGGTCAGAAAACCATCCGACGGGCCGGCCTGGACCCCAGACTCCAGTGTGGCCCCGAGCCGCCCAGACGGACGGGTGGCCGCGAGACCCCTGGGTGGCTGCCGCGAAACCAGGGGGACGGGGCTTGAGAGCCCCCAGGGGCAGGAGGGCCGGGTGGGGTCCAGAACTCATCCTCAAGTCCTCCCTGGATGGAAGACCCTCACTGGGGAGAAGGGGAGAGGAAGGGGGAGCAAGAAGGGAGGAGGGGAGAGGATGGCAGATGAGTGATTCAGAGCCCTTCATTGTGCAAATGAGCAATGGAAGCCCTGCCCAGCGCAGGCAGGGAGAGAGCAGGAAGGGGGCCTCTCCATCCCCAGTCAGCCCCTGGGCTCTCCAGGGCCCTGCTCCCACTTCTCGCCCTGAGCAGCACAAGGCATGTAACTCCCAGCACACTAAGTGCATGGTGGCAAAGACGCCTGGGATAGAGGGGCGGCGGGGACACCGGGGGCCCCTGGCAGGTGCACCAAATACAGACAGCGCCCCGCCAAGCTTGCTGGGAAGAGGGAGACGGACACACAGCGCCCCAACCATTTTTTCTTAGCATAAGGCCCCCCGTCCTTTACCTAATATGCCTTCCTGACCTAATTACAACCGCACTAAGTGTGCAGTTTTGTGTCCCCACGTTCGCTGTAACCCCGTCGCTGGCCCGTGTCCGTGTTTCTAACGGTGATGGCTCCTGGCGGCCCCTCTGCCTGGTGCCCCCGGGGCGCCCGGCTCTCCCCGAGTTAGTGTTTCAGTGCTGAACCAAAGCTGTGTGTTTCCCGTAACCGGGTTTGAGTTTGTCTGAAAGATGACACAGTGTCTAGCTTCTAAGCCACCTGGGCGTGTCACAGGGTACGTGTGCATCACAGTAAGTCACCTGGGCGTGCCACACGGTGCGTGTGCATTACAGACGACGCAATGGCCGCTGCCCACGGGGCTCACGGGGTAACGCTGTGACTCTAACACACTGCCTCCCAGACGCAACAGTTTTTGCTAAATTAAGAATTACATTTTAAGTGGAAAATAAACCGCGTTACAGAACATACATGTACAGAGTCCCAGGAGAGAAAGGCGCCCCAGAGCCCTCGGAGACCGGATGCCCACCGGCCCGCCTCCCTCAGCATGGAGCTGGGCTCCGGGCGAGCACAGGGGGAACCCACCGAGCAGGGCCCAGGGTGGTGCTCAACGCCTAAGGACCCTCGCGCCCGGCGCCCGGAGACCAGAGCCCCACAGTTCTGCTGAAGTTCAAATGCCTGAGGCCTCAGCCGTCCCCAGATACCGCTCTGCCGATAGAGTGCTTTTGACCAGCGAAGGATCAAGTCATCGCAATGACTTAGCGAGAAAAGGAAGGAGCCAGAACTCGAGTCGCCTGGCATTTTATGACAGGGAGTGGCCCACAGGGCCTTCGTGAGCTTCGGCGGGTGGGGGCACGCAGCCAACACTGGAGTGCCTGCCCCATGCCGCGGCCGTCCTGTGCGGGACCCCAGAAAGGCAGTTGTGGAGTGACACTTGGGTCCCTGCCGCCCCTCCCCTCTGCACCCACGCGGCCCGGCCTTATCTACCACTTAGAACTGAAGGAAGCCAGCTCCCTGCAAAGCTCCCTTGCTCCTGTGTGCACCAAATTAGCACAGAGAGCAGTGCCTGCACGGCCTGGTGGCAGTCACTCACACTGTGGGTTGTTCCCGCCGATACCGGAGAGGCCGCCTGGACCCGGTTTATGCGAGCTCTCTGAATACCGTTCGCCTCGCCTTGGGCGAAGAGGACCCAGCCTTTCTAGCCGCGCTGCCCTGGGTTCCCGCCCCTTCTCGGCTGCACCTGGCCTTCCAGAGCCCACGGTCTGAATCATGAGTGTGTGACACAAGCTGGCTGGAGGGTGGCTCCTTAGTCATGGAAAGGCTGTCCATCCAGCAACGCGGAAAATCAGTTTAAACCTGCAGACATTCTTTGCGACATTCTTCTCCCAAAGAGTGAGAAAAACCATAAAGTCTAGAAAGAGTCTTCCTTACTGGGTGGGGCAGGGACAGTGGGACTATAGATGGGAGGATCTTTTTCTTTACTTTTATTTTTTTAATAATTCCCTCGAACTCGACTGGAAGCCAAAGCACTCCCTCCCTCGGCATCGGCGTGGGATTGCTTCCGCCGCCCCGGTGCCCTCGCTGTAAAGAGGCCTTTTCTCGCCACTCGCAAAGCTCTTGGAAAATCATCTGTGTAATGTCCAGCAACTTGGGCTCTGCCCGCCTTGGAGCATGAACTTGCACTTCAACTGTGGGGCCTCGCGGAAGTAAGCCCCCGGAGAGCATGGCCTACCGGAAATACCGCGGTCCGGGTCTCACGGGCTTGGTTTAAATCCTGCCGCATGGAAGCCACATAACCTGAACTAAATCGCTCACATGTTTGGAGGACCTTCTCCCCACCTCGAAAAAGAAGGCATAACGTAGCTTGGAGGAACGTAATCAGGCCTGCGGACAGGGACTGTAGCGCTCCTGGGACCCAAAATGGGTGGAACCTGGCCAACATTTCCCTTCTGATTAGGAAACTACCTTGGGGGGCACCTGGGAGGCCCAGTCGGTTGAGCGTCCGACTCAGGTCATGATCTCACGGCTCGAGAGTTCGAGCCCCACGTCGGGCTGATGGCTCCGAGCCTGGAGCCTGCTTTGGATTCTGTGTCCCCCTCTCTCTCCGCCCCTCCCCGACTCACGCTCTGTCTGTGTGTCTCTTAAAAATGAATAAACACTTTAAAATTAAAAAAAAAAAAGAAAGAAAACTGCCCTGAACGTAAGGCTTGCTTGTGCTCTCCTGGCTGGCTGGCTGTGAGCGCGGTTCTCCCAGCTCCGGCCAAACCAAGTGCTGACGGAATCCGGAGTCGAGATAAGACGGGCAGAGGGCAGAGCGTCTCAGACGACATCTCCGGAACGACCTTCTCTAAGGGTCTGCGAACCTGCTGCCGGGCCCTGAGCAGTGCCGAGGCGAGCTTTCCCAGACGGACACGCACCCAGACACTCGGGTCTCAAAGTACAAAAGCAAGAGGTCACCCTTTGCGTGAAGTTCAGGACAACTCGAGTCAAAGGCTTCAGCTGGACGTGGGGTAAACGCCCAGACCAGGCGGCGGCTGGAGAGCGCCAGGCGTTCCTCCGAATCCGACACCGCCCTGGCGGCCTTCTCCTGAGATGCTGGTTCTGTTTCCTCTCTGCTGACCAGGCGGGCAGCCTTACTGGCCTCTGATACTGACAACTACTCACAGGGGGCCGAACCAGGAGAAGTGACAGAAAATGCTGGCTCCGCACCGTGCCATCGTCTCCAGTCCCTGCAGGTCTGCTCCCAGGGGGCTCGGCCAGCTTTTGGACCGGGATTCAAACGAATGGCCCAAAAATTCACGTGTACATGGTTCCACAGACACAGCACCTTGACTGCAAAATGACCTTGAAACCCTGGCCCGAAGCCCTGTGCTTCAGAGACCAGTTCCTCCTCCTGCGCGAGCCGGGTCTGCCCCGCCGGGGCCCGGATTGAGATGCGCCCGGGTGCCTCCGAATGTGTGCCAGCCCACGTCTCCGGAGCACGTGCTCTCCAAGCCGTTTGACAGGGAAGCCACCCTCAGCCCCATGGCGACCCCGCCCGGACTCTACGTGGCAGGCCTCGGGTGCTCACATCCTCTGTTCCCCGGTATTTCCCCCGATCCCGGCCCTTGCTCGGTTACTGAGGCTTTGCTTCCGCGGAATGTTTATTCCGGGAGCACCAGCAGAGTACTAGACACGCGGAGCTGCTAGATCAGCCGGCCGGGTCCCCCTCCGGAAGCAGAGGCGGCCTGTGCCGTGGGGGAGGTGACTGGCGTCCCGGCTGCCTCCCTCGAGGACTGAGGCGGGTCTCGCCGGGACTCAAGCTCCGCGGCTCTGCGGGCACGCCGTCCCCGCGCCCCCCACGCGCCTGCCTGCCAGGTGCCGGTGCCAGGGGCGCAGGGCGCGCGGGCGGCGACTGGCCCGGCATCACGTAGACGCGCGGCGGGCGGGGCCGCGGCCACCGCGCCCCGACCTGCCGCCCCCGCGCCGGCCCCGCCCGGCTCAAGGGCAGAGGGAAGGTCACGGGCGCGGGGGGCGGGGGGCCGCGGGCTAGGGCGCCGGGCACAGCGCCCGAGCATCCTTCCACCTTGTGTGGCGGAGAAACGCGTAAAACTCCGGCACGAGGAGCAGGAGGGAGGGGAGAAAACCAACATCGCACCCAGCTGGGGTTGGCGTCTCCAGCCGCGCCGGCTTTGGGCTCCGAGGACGCTTCGACCCACTTTCTAGCGGTTGGCGTGCCCCAGCCGCGGATTTGCCCGGATCAGGAAGTCCCGCCGTCCGGGGACCCCGGTGGCCCCACGTGCGCCCAGCCCCAGGCGCCCGGGCGTGGCCAAGTCACCCCCTCCTTTAAACACGAACACCCTCTTCGGGTGTCCGCGGGCCCGGGCTGGGGTCCCCCTGTCCCCAAAGCCGGCCTCCACATGCCGGGGGTAAGGGGGGAGGGCAGGAGTCCGCGCCCCGGGGGCTGGTGACGTCCCGGAGTCCCCGGCTTCCTGGTCCTTCCCATCCAGAGGTTGGCGGGGCGGGCCTAGTGACCCATTTCAGTTTTCGGTTCTGTCGGAGGAGCGGCGGAAAGCTTTCAAAGAGCTCCCGGCCGACGCCAGGCCCGGGGCACCCCGCGCGGGGTCCCCTCGCGCCCCCCGCCGCGCCCCGCAATGCCACAGCGGGGAGCCCGCCGCGCCGCGCGGGAGACGCGAATCCGCAGGACGCGCGGCGGGGACCCGGCCGTTTTTCCCGCACGGGGCGGGGAGGTGGGAGCCGCAGCACCCCGGTGGTCGCGCCTCCGAGGGGCTTCGGGCCCACCCTACGACTCAGACAAGAAGTGACCGCCGGGAGACCCCTGTCGCCAGCCCCAATTTAAAAAATAAACGTGGAGGTGGGAAATTAACTGATCTTCCTGATGAAGGGTCCTCCTGCCCCCCCGACCCCATGCAGCAGCGACCCCTTCCCAGGCGGCTCCGCCCACTCGGGCCCCGGAAGGCCCCCCTGCGGTCCCCGGGCGCCGCGGCTGGCCCCCACCCTTCTCTTGTGCGCGGCACCCCCCCTCGGCCCTCCCCGGCGCTCCCCTCGCTGGCGCCCCCTCGCCCGGGTACCCCGCGCCTCCTCCCCGGGCCCTCCGCGCATCCCTCCTCCCGGCGCCCTCCGCCCGGCCCTCCTCCCCGGGCCCGGGCGGCCGGCGGCGCACCTTGGGCATCCCCGCCGCTGGTCAGCACGCCGATGGCCTTGCCGGCCCCGGAGAGGTGCTCCAGGAACGTTCGGAAGGAGACCTTGCGGGCGGAGCCGTCGTCGTCGTCCATGGCTAGCAGGCCGAGGCAGTGCCGAGGCGGGTGCTCGCCAGGCTGGGTCCCCGCTCGCGCCGCCGCGGCTCGGAACCGCCCGCCCCGGCCGCGCGGCGCGCGCCAATGGGCGGCCTGGGGCGGGCTCCGGGGCGCGGGGCCGGGCGGGGCCGGAGGGGCCGCGCGGCAGGTGGGGGCGGTTCGGGGGCAGCTGGAGCAGCTACCGCGGGCGGGAGGGCGGGGCCGGCGCGGCGGGGGCCGCAGGTGGCGGGGGGTGGGGGACGATCTGCAGGTGGAGGGCGCACGGCCGGGGGGCGGAGCGTCCCAGATGGGCGGGACCTCGGCGACCGGGGGGGTGGGGGGGACCCCGCAGGTGGCCGCGAGCGCCGCAGGTGGCGGGTGTATCCCGGGGGGAGGAGCGTCGCCGGGGGCGGGCGTAGCGGGCGCGGGGTGGGGAGGGGGCGGGGAGCATCCCCGGCGGAAGGGAGCGGGTCGGAGAGCTCACGGGTGGGGGCGCCGGTGGGGGCGCAGCAGGTGGCGGGAATAGCCCCTCGGACGGGCGGAGCGTCCTAGGTGGGCGGATCGCAGCCTCGGAAGGGACCGCACCCCGTAGGGGACCCGAACCCCGGCCTAGTTGCTCCCCACTTCCCGCAGGATTCCTCCGGGGGCGGTGCCCCGAGCCGCGGGCGCCCCAGCTGTCTCTCCCGCTCTCCCTGCTCTCGCCTGCGGCCCGGGGCGGGGGTGGTGCCGCGGATCCTCGGGTCCCGCCCCCGGCTGGAGGAGAACCAGGCGACCCCCCAGAGGTAGCCTTAGCGACGCCCTGGCGCCAGACCCGTGTGCCCCAAAGCCAGTGGGGCGGAGGAGGCAGGAAAGGCTTGGGCGGGGGGCCTGGGACCCAGGTTCTTACGTGAGGAACCCGAGTGGTTCCTGCGTGGCCGGCCAGAGGCGCCTGCAGCTCTGCTGGGACTCCGCGAACCTGGAGCAAACCTGCCGCGCGCGTTGGCTGATGCACGAGGGTCAGGCCGACTTGGGCCAGAGCTCCACTCAGTGCCAGTCGGTCACCTGCTTCCAGGGGGGGCCCTCGCAGAGGCCTGGTGTGGTCGGGCGCAGGGCCCTGCACCCCGGTAGTTACCCCAAGGAAAACGGTTCACAGAGGCCCCGTGGACACTCCCCGTTAGGGACGGTCCAGTGCCCGAGCCCGCAGACGCCCGGGCAATCTTTGTCCAGTGGGTACAAGGTGGGAAAAGGGCCCCGGACCTGTTGAGGTAACCCAGAGAGCTCTGATAGCAACACGAACAAGCCCTTCCTGTAGACCACCCCCCCAGCCAAATTATGGGGGTACACACCTTTGGGGGAGTGCCTGCCTCCTCCCAGTTCCTCCCCATCCCCTAGCTTGCCTCTCTGAGCATCCAAACTGTACTGTAAAAGACACAAGGCTGGAGGTCTGGCTTGGCCTCGGACAGAAGTCCTGGCTCCCTAAAGGGCACAGTCATCAGAGCCCCCCCCCCTCCCCGGCCCAGGCCTGGTTTCCCCTCCTCCGCACAACCCTGAGGTCCCCCTTTGGAGTGCTGCCAGAACACCTATTTTTAACAAGCCCCCAGAGTGTTCTGATGACTGCAAAGTCTGAGAGTGACTGCCCGTGAGCCTGAGCAGGGCAGGGGCCTCCGGAAAGGAAGGCTGGACCTTTGAGGGGATGGTTGGCGGGTGCCCTTCCGGCTCCCAGGGCAGGGGGGCGGAGCCAGGCTCCAGCACAGGTCCTGTATCCCCAGCCTCGGTTTGTGTTCTAGAAGCACCCACTCCTTCCTACAGTGTCTTACACTTTAAAAAGTTGACGCACACTGAATTTCATTTTAACCCAAAGCCCTTTGTAGCTTTTTATACAATTGATATTTTTTAAATTTAAAGTTAGTTTGGTCATTTGTCATTGAATTGTCTGCAATACAGAAAACAGCAGAAATAAACCGAGTTCAAACATGACCATAGGTTAAGTGAATTATCGTAAAAATACACACTTGAGGGGCGCCTGGGGGGAGCCTCCGTCGGTTAAGCCTCAGACTCTTGGTGGTGGCTCAGGTCATCATCTCACAGTTCATGAGTTCAAGCCCCGCCACCGCCCAGAGACTGCTTGGGATTCCCTCTCTCCCTTTCTCCCCCCAATCTCTCTGTCCCTCCTGCGCTCTCGCTCTCTCTCTCTCTCTCAAAATA
This sequence comes from Paguma larvata, assembly GCA_030068075.1. Classification (NCBI taxonomy): domain Eukaryota; kingdom Metazoa; phylum Chordata; class Mammalia; order Carnivora; family Viverridae; genus Paguma; species Paguma larvata. The sequence goes on from CM057828.1 coordinate 134,609,045, forward strand.
AATAATCATTAAAAAAGAGTCACATGCTTTAAAAAAATGTTCACTGCAAGTTTCCAATTGTTACTGTTATGAAGGTACATGTTTCTTGACACGGGAATATGTTCAGGACGCATCACAAGCGACAAATAACACGAGGCTCCGTGTGTGCACGCGCGTGTGCGTGTACGTGTAAACAGGTCCAGATACTTTTATTTCCTTTTGCTTATGGTGAGAACTCTCTTTTCCTGCAATAAGCAAGTATTGTTCGGGAATAAATATGTGATGGCTAATTAAAAAAAAAGTAAGCTCCACGAAGGTTTTGTCTGTTTTGCAAAAGCCGAGGTCTGAGTACGCGGAGTCGTGGTTCACGCGGGTGAGCCGTTTCTGTTCCCCGCCTGTGCTGGTGCTCGGACCCCCCGCCACCCCGGCCCCGGCTGGGTGGATCAGAGTACAGTCCTAAGAGATCTCCAGCTAATGTGGAAAGACAGAACCACCTCTCCTTTCTTATTCTTTTGCAATACGTGTATTTTAATAGTTTTTTCAACCCTTCAACTGGACTTTTATTTTATTTTCTTTATCTTTTGGCTTTGACCTCAGAAGAGACACGCCGAGGGCTGGTTCCCCATGCGAGTTCCGCCCTGCCCGGGCCGCAGGCTCTGACTCTGCCCCTCATCTTGGCGACCTCCTTCCTTTCCGGCCGTGGGGACAGCTTCGAGCCACTCCGCGGCCACACGACAGAGCCATCGCCGTTTTCCGCGTGCCTCACGTCCCTTCTTTTTCCTGGAATTTGGAAAGTCCGCGAACCAAAGCTCCGCCATCCGCTAGACGGGGGAAGGCCTCAGCGGCCCCTGCTCCCCGCCGCCTGCTGTCTCTCCGTGTCCTTGTCCACGTTTAAAAATAATTCTGTCTCCAACGGCCAAACTTTAAATTATACAGAGAGCAGCCGAAAGCATTCCAAGACCTTGATGCAGAATCAGGCCGCCCTGAGCCAGTTCGCGCATTCAGACTCTGGGGAAAGCGTGGAAGGGAAGACAGCCTCGCTCCGGCTGCCGGTGGGTGTGTGGCTATTCGGAGCTTTGACCGTCTGGGTAGCGCCGCCGGCAAACCGGGGCCTCCGGCAGAATCACGTTTTCCTTCTTGCTACCTGGGTGCGGGGCCTTTAGCGGAGACTTCCTCGAGCTTCCGACACATTAGAGCCACAGGAGGCCACCACCCCGCGTGACAGGGATGCGGTGACCGGTGCGGGGGGTGGCTCGGTCTTCGGGGGAGCATTGTCTTGGCACGTCCGCAGTTAGGAGTGCCTGGCGCCTGGGAAAGCCGAGGGAAGGAGACGGCTGTCTTGAAAACTGAGTGATAGCGGAATTTTCCAGTTAGAACAGGAAATGATGATTCGAGCGGGGCTTCGGCGTGAAGGATGATTTTGCGTGTCCCTCGACTGGGTCACAGGCTGCCCAGTTGTTCCGTTAGGCGTAACTCCGGGCGGCTCTCTGGGGCTGTTCCTGGATACCGCTAGCGTTTGAGGGCAGGGACTTAGTGAATCGGGGATCCCCTCCTGCTGTGGGTGGGCCTGCCCCCACCCGCTGAAGGCACGGAGAGAGGGAAAGGGGAAGAAAGGAGTGTTTGCACTCTCCGCGTGAGCTGGGACGTCCCTCTTCTCCCGCACTCGTGGGCCTTGGCCTGCGGGTTTGGACTAGCCTTACAGCGCTGGCTTTCCCCGGTCCCCGGCCTGCACGCGGGACGTCGTGGGACAGCTCAGCCTCCAGGGCTGCCCGGTGACAAGTCTCCCCATGTGTGCATATGTCTATCCCACCGCTTCTGCTTCTCCGGAGAGCGGTGGCCGTACACGCGGCCGGGTCAAACACGTGGTCTGTGTCAGCTGTGCGATGCCAGACCTGAGCGTGCCACGCACCCCCCGTGTCATCTGTTGGCGTTGGAGGTTTGCACTTATAACGACTGGTCTCTATGGCTCCTTGCTATCAGAGGGGAAGCGGTTCGTGGCTGAGACGGCCGAGGGCAAACACTGAAATATCTGAAGCCGAAGCCATAGACAATAACCCTTATTCAATTTGCACATGGGCACACAGACCATATGTGTGTCCGGGGCGCACGCCAGCATCCGGCGGGACTTTTCAACATCTTGGGGGAAAAGTTTCTAAGAGTCCGATGCAAGCCCCCGACCTCTCCCTCGGACCCAGAGTGCGTGCATGCATGCACACGTAGCCGGCGCCTGCTGCATACAGTCGAGGGGACTCGTGGCCCAGGGCAGTGGCCGTGGCTGCAGCTGGAGGGCACAGCCCTGGTCCCCGGCCCAGGGGCAGACATCTCTGAGTCGTGAAGTCGTGCAAGCCCTCTTACATGAGGAGGCCAAGGTCAGCTGGTGGTGTTTGAGCCCAGGCCAAGCGGGGACGGAGGGTCTGGGAGGAAGCTGGGGTCTCAGCCCGCATTCACCACGGAGGCTTATAAAAACCATTCATCTACAGCAATGTTACTTAAAATAATCTGGGGCGCCTGGGGGGCTCTGTCAGTTAAATGTCCGACTTCGGCTCAGGTCATGATCTCACGGTTCATGAGTTCAAGCCCTGTGTCGGGCTCTGTGCTGACAGCTCAGAGCCTGGAGCCTGCTTCAGATTCTGTGTCTCCCCTCTCTCTCTGCCCCTCCCCTGCTCACGCTCTGTCTCTTTCTCTCAAAAATAAATTAAAAAATTTTAAAAAAATTTAAAAAAGAACACAAAACCTTCTGGTGGTGATACAATAAGATGAAACCATTCAGGAACATTCTATTCTTAGTCACCGACGTGGTGGGACTGATCGCTGTTCATCGCCTCCTGGGACAGGCAAGTGTGGGGTCCCCTTCCCTCGCAGCTGCGGCGAGAAGCCTACAAGTTGGTTCTTACCCCACGGCACCTGCAACGCCAAATAATGGCACGAGTGTCACGGTGTCTCCTCCTGGCCACATGTTGGGTCCACGTTTTATTTTCGTTTCCCTGGGTTAGCGCCGCCCGCTTCCCGCTCACACAACCCACCTCCCTCAGCGGATAAAGGGGGACCCTAAGGCGGGGAAGCGGGGGGACACGGTTGTCCAGGCAGAACTGTAGGGCTCTCACAGCCTCCTCTCCTACCTCCTGGGGAGGGCTGACCCGGAAACTCACCGCTAGCACTGAGCACACCTCCGTTACGCGGTCTTACCTGCAGCCCCGGTTCGGTCCTGGGTCCGGGCTCCCGAGATGCTCTTCTTCCCAGCCCAAGTCCTGTGCGACGCGTTTGCCGAGAAGTAGGGGCCTTCTCTGAGCCCCTCACCATTCCGCCTCTCCGTGGCTTATCTCATCCTGACTCAGAGTTGCTGGTTCCTGGGGCCTGGGCCGTGCGGCCCCTCAGCCCGGCCACGCCCGCCAAGTTCAGATCTGCTCAGAACACCTGCGGGCGGCCGGCCGGCTGACGGGGTGCGGCGGGGGGGGGGGGGCTCCCAACGGAACAAACAGAACGTCGAGCGGCTCCCGCCCTGCGTCTTGCACACGAAAGGACAATATAGGAGGCCGCCCTTCCTCTGCGATTATTAAGTAGAACTATCTTCATTCTTTTTGCAATATTTGCCCTTAAACTGGGGTTTGTAGGCCCCTTGCCAGCTGCTTTTAATGCAATAAAAGAAATTCCAGAGCCTCTTCTTTTGAAGAGAAAGTTACGTTTTAACTATTTTCTCATACAGTATTTTAATTCTTTATTTTATTGTCTATGTGTTGGAAGAGCCTGGGGAGGAGAAGGCGTCTCTGCCGTCCTGCAGCTGCAGACAGGGAGGGAGAAGGGTCTTCCCACGATCGAGCGCACCGGCTAAGCAGTCGCCAGCCAGGGTCAAGTCCTCGGCTGCTGGCCCTGGCCTCGGAGAGCCGCGTGGGAACGGGCCGCGACCCCAGTGCCCGGATGGACACCCGTCTGCTTCCCTTTCCTCTGCCTGCAAACCTGCCCCCGTTGAGTTTTAACCGTCACATCGTCTGGCAGCAGTGAGAAACGAACCCGCTTCTATGAACATCCCCCCAAAAGCCATCGCACAAGCGAGGGGCACGGAAGCCTTGCTAGTCCGAACGACGCTGCGATCGGAATTGCTCTCTGCCGCGTCTCCGCCTTTGTGCTGCCCCTCCCCGTGCCCCCCCCCCCCCCCGCCATCGTGCCCAGACTTCTTTGACTCTGCCGTTGTGCTCTGGGCTTCCCGCACCCACCCCGACACGCATGCTGGAAACGGCTGAGGCTGGGCCTGGTAAGAAGGGCAGGAGGCTGGACAAGAGAGAGCTGCTGTCAGCAAGGAGGACCAGTTATCCTGGAGACGGCGTGGCTGGTCACTGGAAACATGATAAGGACTCATCTGCCCCGCCCCCAGCAGGGACCCGTGGGGTTCCAGGGAAACGCAGGTGCTCGCTGTGGTCTCGGACCGTGGGATGCGGGCCCTCTTGGGGCCCTGGTCCCTGGGGACCTGGAGGGAGGGTTTCCCTGCATCGGAGTCTCCCTTCTCCGGTGGATTCCGGCCTCGCTCTCTGCCCCGAGGGCCTCAACCCCACCCCGAGGCCATTCTGTGTCATCGCCTCACTCGACCTCTGCGTCTCTGGCCAGAACACACTGCCTTCCGCGCTGGGGCCGGTGGAGCCACACACAGGAACCTTTGTCTCCCCGCTGGCCGCCCGGTCCTGGCGCAGGACGCTCCAACCTCCGGCTGCCTGGCCGCCGTCTTCCGATTAGCTCCAAGATTCTGACCTCGGTGGAGGGTTCAGAAACTTTCTTTTGAGACTTATTCTCAGGTTAAAAAAAAAAAAAAAAACAGACAACCAAACAAGAAAAGTAAGAATAATCGCTGCGAGCGGAAAGTGTAGAGATGGACATGAAAAATACACGCACACGGAGGCTCCTGGCCAGGGAGGGAAAGGCTCGGACTGTGTTTCACCCTAAGGGCTCACGTTTCGGATACTGTATTTCGCAGATTTTTCCCCTTAGCTTCTAGTGATTTGCGATCACCAGGATAATACAACAGAACCTCTCACAAGTAGTGGGGGCTTTTTGCGGGGGGGCAAATAATTGGAAACGAATGTACAGACAGACGGCAGTTTGGTATATGGGAATGAGTAAAAAGGATGCTGAGTTATTTAAAATTTTTTAATGTTTATTTATTTTTGAGAGAAGAGAGAGACAGAGTGTGAACAGGGGAGTGGCAGAGAGAAAGGGAGACACAGAATCCGAAGTAGGCTCCGGGCTCTGAGCTGTCAGCACAGAGCCCGACGCGGGGCTCGAACCCAAGAACGGTGAGATCATGACCTGAGCGGAAGTTGAATGCTTAACCGACTGAGCCACCCAGGCGCCCCGGATGTTGGATTATTTTAAGGGCTTTTCCCACCAAAATGTTAACTGGAGACAGAGAGACACAGAGGCAGAGAGACAGAGACAGAGAGACAGAGAGGGAGAGAACAATTTAACACTTTTGCCCAAAGATCCGGGACCGACGGTCCAGAGCCTTCCCTTGAAGCCCTAGGGAGGGGTGCTGGTGACTCCTGCTAACGAGGACCATTCTCAAGCTGCCCTGTTCTCTCCCTTCTCCATTTGAAAACGAGGCTCTTATGATTAGAACTCATTTTCACAACTTGTTGGCTCTGTCTTGGTGACATTCAACAATGACTTCTCTCAGAGGAGCAGATGAGTCCTCAGATCGCATGTGGTGAGACGCGCCCCGAAATCGTCCCCGGAGAGGGCCGATTCCAGAGGGTGAGGTCGCGCCCAGGGTCTCGCCTTCCCGGGCCTGCCGGGCTCTGGGCGCGGCCGTGAGCCCGTGTGCAGGTGCGTGTCCACGCCCGCGCAGGAGGGCAGGCCGCAGGCTCTCCCGGGGCTCCCGGCAGCGCCCGGCGTGCGCCCGAGCCGGTGAATGCCAGGCTCCGGCCACCGAGCAGCCCGTCTCCGGATCATGGACATAGCTCAAGGACCCCGGTGTCCCAGCCCCTTCCCGCCGCAGCCACCTCCTCCACGGATTCGCCCATCCTGTCTCTGGTACGCTGACCCTCCTAGGCTGCCGCCTGGCCAGGGCGGGCTCTGACCCTCCCTGCGCCCCGGGAGGATGACCCGTGGGGGGTGTCCGAGGGTCAGACTCAGTCCCAGGGCCTCAACAGGCTTCCCCAGGTGGGCTGTGACCTGTCACTAGAAGGACGGGGAAGGGCAGGGGATATTCTGAGAGTAGAGGGAGAGAGAGGAGCAGGGGGGTGCAGGGGGAGGGCAGGGGGAGAGGAGGGCAGGAGGAGGGCAGGGGGGAGTAGAGGGGAGACAGGAGCAGGGGGAGTGCAGGAGGAGGGCAGGGGGAGAGGAGGGCAGGAGGAGAGCAGGGGGGAGTAGAGGGGAGACAGGAGCAGGGGGAGAGCAGGGGGAGGGGGAGGGAGAGCTTGGGCAGAGCAGGGAGAGCAGGGGGGAGGAGGGCAGGGGAGAGCAGGGTGGGAGGAGGGCAGGGGGAGGGCAGGGGGGAGTAGAGGGGAGAGAGGAGCAGGGGGGTGCAGGGGGAGGGCAGGGGGAGAGTAGGGGGAGGGGGGAGGGAGAGCTTGGGCAGAGCAGGGAGAGCAGGGGGGAGGAGGGCAGGGGGAGGGCAGGGGGGAGTAGAGGGGAGAGAGGAGCAGGGGGGTGCAGGGGGAGGGCAGGGGGAGAGCAGGGGGAGGGGGGAGGGAGAGCTTGGGCAGAGCAGGGAGAGCAGGGGGGAGGAGGGAGCAGAGGGCATCTGGCTGACAGAGGCAGGGTGGAGGAGAGGCGGGCGCTGGCAGTTCCCGGTCTGACCAGCACTGAGCTCAGCGGGAGCGGGGGCTGAGGTAGAGGTGAAGGGCCGGTAGACGAGGGCTTCTCCTCCGAGGTGGGAGTTGTCCCCTGCCCCTGCTTCTCCTCTGAGCCGGGAGTGGTCCCCTGCCTGGCCCCTGTTTGGTGCCCAGGCCGGGAGCCTCTCCCTCCCAGACCCTGGCGCCTGGGTGTTTGTGGGCTGAGAGGAAGGTGGCGGTCACTGGGCGTGGACCTCTGCACCAAGGACGAGTGGAAGGAAACCTGGCCTGTGTGTCCCGAGGCCAGCCCCCCTCCCGGGGACCGGAGTGAAGTCATCGGGCAGGGACTTCCTTGTAAGGCCAGGCCCTGCGGCGGGCGTCCTGGGCGGGGCTGAAGGAGCCTGGGCCTGTGACTCCTGGGGCAGGTTCCAGAGTCCGGGGGGAGGTGCCTGGACGGATGAGGAGGGCAGGGCCGCAGCTCAGGAGTGGGGGCGCCCTACTCCAGCCCGCAGGGGGCCAGAGGGCTCCCCCAGGCGGCTGGGAACCCCGGGTCCTGGTGTGGAAGTCAGCTTGGTAGGGGGTGACCGGCGCGTTCTGGGTGAGGAGAGGAAGGGATGAAAATCGGGGAGGCCTGACAGGCAGTGGGAGCGACTGCTTTGTGGGGCATGCTCCAGCCGCGCGGGGCGCGTGGGCCTTTCTTGGCGGGGTCCCCAGTGTGCAGACAGGAGTTGGAGCGACTTCTGTTTCGGCAAAGCTGTCTCGAAGTCATCTCGAAGTCCTGGACTGACCTAGGAAATGGCTCGTCTGTTTCCTCTCTCCCCTTTCCTGCCCTCGTTCCTTCCTGTTAGGGGTTGAGGGCCGGGGCCAGGCCCCGCAGGGCCGACCGCGCGGAGCAGAGATCCGGACAGACACGGTCTCCATGCTCACAGAGGAAGACGCCCGCTCACCTCTGAGGCGTGCGCTTCATTCAGAAGGACTTCCCCCGGCGCAGCGACAGGCTTCTGGGGGAAGGCACCGTGTTTCTTTCTCTGCACGACGTTCTGTTCCATAGGACCCGTGGCCCCCATGCCGGCCACAGGGAGAGGCGTTCACAACTGACTGTGTGTGCATTTCTGTTTGTGTTGGGGCGTGGGGGACTAACAGGAATCCAGACACTCTGCCTTTGCTCTCTGCTCTCGATGGTGAAAGTTGGAATTTAGGGAATACATACATATGTAAAAAGCAGTTTAAAATAAATAAGCTTTATACAAGTGTCACCACGACTGGGATATTTAGAAACAAAATCCTGATCAAGCAGACTCGGGATTTTCTTAATTCGTGGAGTGCCGGCAAGCTCTGTCTCCTGGCCGGCGAGCTCTGGGCAGGAACAGCGGGAGTCCCTGCGGTTAGGGACTGTGCGACGCCCCCCTCCCCCAAGCCGGACAAAGCCGGAAGTCTTCACTGCAATCAGGAAAACGCGGGGTGTGTGTGTGTGCAGGGGTGTGTGTGCGTAATATAACATTGTATCATGTTTATATTACATTCTTTTCTGGACGTATCTCAAGATATTAAAAATGACCCTTTGGAATGTGTTTCCATCTGCGTTCACTGCCTTCTGGGCCCCCGTGGTGGCAAGCGTGGTCGGCTTCTGGGGACCGACATCCCTCCCGGGGCGCAGAATTTAAGGCATCATTTCGGCACGATCCTATGGGGTGGGGGTCATGCATATTAAAATCTGAGATGCGCTGTAATCATTTTGCTTTACTGACCAAGAAATGGAGACACCTGCTCCGCGACAGCCGCAGCCGCGATGGCCTGGGGTCTTCACGCGGTCCCCGACGGCGGGCGCGGGCCAGGTGTGTGTTCTCCTCCTGCCGGCCGGCCCGCGATGGCCCCAGAAGCCTGCTGGCGGGCTCGTGGCTCGGCGCCCGCGCAGCCCTCCCGGCCGAATGGCGTTGGAGGGTCCCTGAGAGAAGGCCACAGCGGGCCCCCTCACCCGGCGGGTGTCAGCTCCGCAGCACGGCGCTGCCGAGCAGTCACCGGCCCTGCGCTTCAGATCCGAGGGGTGACTCGCCTTGTCACGGAAGCTCGTGCCTTCTGACCGACCTCTCTGTCAACTATCCCTGTTTTAAACATTTTTTTTTAACATTTATTTATTTTTGAGAGACAAAGAGACAGAGCATGAGCAGGGAAGGGCAGAGAGAGAGGGAGACACAGAATCCGAAGCAGGCTCCAGGCTCTGAGCCATCAGCACAGAGCCCAACGCGGGGCTCGAACTCACAGACTGTGAGATCATGACCTGAGCCGAATCGCCACTTAACCGACTGAGCCACCCAGGCACCCCAACTATCCCTATTTTAAAAACGAGACGAAGTGAAGTAATTCCCCGAAAGAACAGGTCTGGCCGTCTTCCCAGGAATTTCCTCGTCCGCACCCCTTGGGATCTGCAGGTCCCCATTAGGTGACACGGCTTTTCTCTCTTTCCATACGGCGCGCTTTCTCGTCCGCAGCGTGGACGTCATAGTAACGACGACTCCGGGGGGCCACTCCTCTCCCAGGACCCCAGGCCCACAGAGCCGCCCCGAGCTCAGTCAGGATCCTAGGACGACCCCGTCGGGCTCTGGTCCTGAGGGAAAGCCTTGCCGTATATTTCGAGGCCAGACGAACACAGAATAAGTTTGATTTTTTTTGCTGTTTTATTAGCATCTTCCCTGTTTTTTTCTAACTCTCCTGAGCATAATTGCCTCACAGTAAATTCACATATTTCCGGCGTATAAATCAGTGACTTCTGACCTACGTTTGCATTGAGGAAACTGACGCCACGTCGGGAATGTTACGTATCTGTCACCCCAAAGTTTCCCTGTGTCCCCCACTCCCTGACACCCCCACTGCCCCCTGCAGACAGCTGCTTTCATTCACCACAGATTTGTTTGCCTTTTCTAGAAATTTATACAACAGAACAATACGCTCCGACCGCTTGCACCGTTTACCACCGGTTCATTCCTTTCCACCGCTGAGCAGCTTTCCATCCAACGGATACGTGGGACGTTTGTCCCCTCGCCTGCCGGTTCCGGGCGTCGGACATTCCGGATCAGGCTGCCGCGAACACTGGCGTCCGGGTCTCCGTGCAGGACGGTGCCACCGCTTCCGTTTCCTTCGGCGCTTACGTGGGAGGGAGGGAGGGAGTTATACGGAGGTACCTGTTCACTTTTTATTTTTAATGTTTACGTTTTTTTCTTTTTTTTTTGAGAGAGAGAGAGACAGAGACAGAGCATGAGCAGGGGAGGGGCAGAGAGAGAGGGAGACACAGAACCCGAAGCAGGCTGCAGGCTCTGAGCTGTCAGCACAGAGCCCAACATGGGGCTCGAACCCACGAACCTTGAGATCATGGCCTGAGCCGAAGTCGGACGCTTAACCGACTGAGCCACTCAGGCGCCAATGTTCACTTTTTAAATTAACTGCCCGATTGTTACTCTCGGGGGCTGCACACCATGCAGTTCCAGCAGGGGGCGTAAGAGAAGCGGGTGCCCCGCCGCCGTCTCCGTCCTGGGGCCCTGCCCAGGCCGCCGCGCTGGCCTTCAACCCTGCGCCCTCGGCAACCAGGGACGCTCAGCGCCTTTTCCAGGGTTTAGGTGCCATTTGCACGTCACCTTTAGTGGAGGTTCTAGGTCCTGTTCATTTGGACGCTTGCTTTTTTTTTTTTTAATTTATTCTTGGGAGAGTGCGAGCGAGGGAGGGACAGAGAAGGGGGGACAGAGGATCCAGAGCCGGCTCTGCGCTGACAGGCTGACAGCACTGAGCCCGATGGGGGCTCGAACTCGCGAACCCCGAGATCATGCCCTGAGCTGCCGTCGGCTGCTCAGCCACTGAGCCACCCAGGCGCCCCCTTTTGCACACTTCCTCACAAGTTTCTAAGGTGCGTCTAGAAAACTCATCTGTGTGTCCAGGGAACCAGAGACACGGATGGGCCCGCGGCCGCCTTTCGCTGTATTTTTTGTTTCTCGTTTTGGTTCTTAGAGATGTTTCGATAGTCTTCCGTGATAACTAGTTCGTTGTATGAAATGCCTGCACATAAGCGAGTATTCTCCTCGCTCGCTTGAGGCTGTAGCACTGGGTGCTTTGATGTTAGGAAAATCCATTAACTGGGGCTCCTGGGCAGCTCGGTTGGTTACGTGTCCGGCTCTTGATTTCAGTTCAGGTCGTGATCTCAAGGTTTGGTTCGTGAGATGCGAGCTCGAGCCCCGTGTTGGGCTTTGCATGCTTGGGATTCTCTCCCTCTCTCTCTCTCTGCCCCTCCCCTGCTCGCTGTCTCTCTGTCTCTCAAAATAAATAAACATTAAAAAAAATGGAGAGTCCATTAACTTTTACCACGGCCCTTCCTCCTTGGCTCATCTGCCCATCACGGGGCAGACTTGCCCGACAGACAGTCAGGAGACATGTAATTTCCTCGGGGTGTTAGCTCTACCTTATTGCAACACAAACAGCACTACGGTGTGTTGCACGCGCGCTATGTGTGGAACACGGGTCTGAGCGATTCGTGTGCGCGATCCTGTTTAGCCCTCGGCCCGTCCTCTGAAGCAGGACGTCCAGGACCCGCATGTTATTGTGGACGAAGCTGAGTCTCAGAGAGGTCACACGCTTTCCGGCGGTCACACAGCAGTAATGCGGGAGCCAGGAACGGGGCCTTTGTGGGCTGCAGCCAGGCCCTTCCCTACAGGAACCCGGGACCCCCCTCCCCCTGCGGGAACCCAGACCCCTCCCCCTGCGGGAACCCGGGCCCCCCTCCTCCCCTGCGGGAACCCAGACCCCTCCCCCTGCGGGAACCCGGGCCCCCCTCCCCTGCGGGAACCCGGGCCCCCCTCCCCTGCGGGAACCCGGTCGTCTGCCCTCCGACTCAGGCCGCTTCACCTCGAGCCGGGGGAACGAGCCCACGAGAGTCCAGCTGGCCGCTCCGGCGAAGCTCCCCAGCCTTCACATCTGAGAAAGAAAGCTCCCAGAAACAAGCCATCCTTCCGGAGTCACCCGTCTCTGAACAGAGAATATTTGGTGACCATCTGTTATTCGTGACCTAGCTTCTTTCGTGTTCATGGAACAGTTAGGAGGATGTGATTTGTTATTCCGGGGGCCGACCTGGGCCTCCGAACGCAGGCACCTTCGTGGATGGGGACGAAGGTGCTACACTGTCCTGACGGCCACATCCCGGGGACACCTCCTCCGTCCTGAGCCGCTGCGTGTTCTCGGTTTCGCTCCTCAGCGCCTCTGGCTCCGGACCGCTGGGTCACCTCCTTCTGCCTCTGGCCGAAGTCCACTTCCTCCTTCCTTCCCCAAGGCTCCGAGATGTCCCAGCGTTTCCAGGTGCCCGTCCTCGAATTTCCCTTAGTGTTCTTATTCCGATGCGTTGACCTCCGGGCTCTCTGCAGGGACCGCGCCTCCCAGAGTTGGCCAGTCCCTAGACTCGGTAAAGGACTTGCCGGGGGCGGGGGGGGGGGTGCGCCTTTAGAAAGCAAACCCACCGGCCAGCCCGCAGCCTCAGCTCCCTCGTGGACTTGTGAACTTGCACTCCTGGGCGCCTGTCCCCAGCCCTTCTGCCTGCGGGGCCAGCTGTCTGACCGCTGGGGACAGCTCCTCCTCAAAGCCACCTAAATGATCCGAGCCTGCCCCCGTGCACACGCCTCCTGGGTTCCCTCCCGCACCCACACCCCTGCCTCGTTTGGCCGCCCCGTGCCTGCGCTGGTACAAGCGAGGAACGGGGCGCCCCCTCTCCCCGCCACTGTGATGGCCACACTGTCTTCTCCGGGACAGCCCTCCCTGTCCATCGGCCTCACTGTCCTGAATGATCGCCAGCCCACACTTCAAACTCCATCTCGGGCACGTGGGAAACGCGCTCGGCGAGCCTGGGGACTCGTGTGACTCTGAACGAGGCAGACACAGGACCCTCTACGATCGCTTAAACTCCAACGGCATCTTCGAGGCTGAGGCCACGCAGCCCCGCGTCTCGCGCTCCCCCGCCAGACGCCTCGACGGCGAGGCGGGCGGGCGGCTCATTACTGCCGAGGTGTTTGTAAACCGAGAGACCCACACAGCGCACTTTCCAGGGCAGAGCTTACACGAGCACAGATTTATTCTAATACATGCGTAGCGTCAGTCCCTTGTATATTTGTCTCTGGCACCTTATGTTTGCCGGAAAGTCTCGCTGGTTCTGGAGTGGACCGCTTCCCAGCCCAGACGGTGTTGTTCTGGTAAAGAAAAAAAAAAATGTAGCTCCCCCGCTGCGGAGGGGGCCGACGCTCTCTCTCCTGACTCGGAAGCTCCGTGATGAATGGTTCCCATTATGCATCTGGCCAGCAGAGACATAAATCTAATTGTTGGGTCTCAGGGTTTTATAATCGTGTTTCACCCGCATGACATGGTGCTTGCGACGGTTCCGCAGTGATGTTCTTGAGTAGCACGGGCCGTGAGAGAGAGAGGCAGAGGGAGCCTCAAGTCCTCACGGAGGGCAAACCACAGGGCTACTCGAAGGATTCGTTTTCAATTCCTCTTCTGGGGAGGATGCGGTTTCCTGGTAAAAATGAGCCTAAAACTCCACGCTCGTTGCCATAACAGAAGGAAGGAAGCACGTCCCTGAAGAGGAAAGGAGGGGACCCACTCAGGGCGGAGAGGCCAGTTCCTGCAAACCAGGTCCCCGGTCTTCTAGAACACAGAGGAACGCAGGAGAGAATCCCAGCGTCGCCCGAGTCAGCGGGACACACACGCCACTCTGTGGAGGGATGCGAGGGATAAGCGTCGTGGAAGTAGGAACAGACTTGTTGGCGGCATGCGGACTGGGGAGCAGGTGGGACCCAGGGAACACGCAGCCTCGGCCAGCGGAGACGGTTCCTGGAGTAACAGTAGGAGACGCTGATAACCCCCGATCCTTCACCGAGAAGGAGCAAGAGGGTGGGCTCGAGCCCTCGTTAACACCCTCTCGGCCCGTATTCCACTGAGTACTGCGAGTACCCCGTGGGTTACGTCTGCACCAACTGGCTGTACGGGATTGGCAGCCCTGACCGTGACTCTGGCGCAAAGACTGTAAAACATCAGCTTAACCCCCTTCCTCCGAAAGAATCCGGACGCTAGGAAGAAGACTTCTGGCTGAGGGTGGTGTGTTATATGGTGTTTATACCGCCCGCCGCGGCTCCGTCCAAAGTGCTTCTCTGGATCCGCCGAAAGCAGTGTGTGCTTTAGAGAGAAATGAATTAATTATTACTCCGAGCCCTTTGGAGAAGCCTTTTTAAGGAGATGCTGACTCACGATGAATGTCTTTTGGAGCTGAGCGTTCCTTCTGGGCATGAAATCCCCATGTTTATAGAAAAATTTGGCCTTGTAAATATTGGGGGAGGGGAAAGACGCCTTGAGCCACCGTTAAAAAAATGACTTGATTTAAAGCTACACACACACACGAAAGGTGCAGTCTTAGGAACAGTCAGAGTAACGGTCAAAGCGGCGTTTGGACGCTAAGGTCACATTGTTTGGACTCCAAGGCCGTCGCTGGAGAACCCGGGGAATTTTGGCATCTATTGGTTTTAGCGGTCTCGTTGTTTAAAAGGGGAGATGAGAATGTGCACATCGAAAGTTCACGGTCTTTTAAATGCTTTTAGCTATTTTAGTCTCAGGGAGCAAATGGAGGCCAGCGACGAGCAGGAAGAGACGGGACAGTGACGCCTTCACTGTTTTTCCTACTCCTCACGGGCCTTCGTGACTCACTAGACCCTGGAGGCTCCCCAGAACACTGACCAAAACAAGGCTACTTCTAAAAAAATTTCTTACTGTCTAGTTATGTTTGAGAGAGAGAGAGACAGACAGCTTGAGTGGGGGAGGTGGGGAGAGAGAGGGGACGGAGGACCTGAAGCAGGCTCTGCTCTGTCAGCATGGAGCCCCAGGGAGCCCGACTCGGGGCTCAAACTCACGAACCGTGAGATCACGACCTGAGCCCGAGACAGATGCTAACCGACTGAGCCACCCAGGTGCCCCCCACCCCAAACAAGTCTCTTTCAAAGTTATATCCGACTCGAGGGGAACTTCCAGCCCAAACCCCTAAGCGGGTCTTAGCGTCCACTTTGTTGAACGAGGATCCCGGTATCCTTGACCTTGAGATCACAGATTCTTCCCTCCTGTCGCACTTACTTGATCCGGGGAAGAGTTTATATCCGTAGAGATGCTTTCACAGGCGGTCAGCGGTGCGCTGGGAAACACGGGGCTGGACTGCGCAGGGAGAAATGAATCCCGAGTCGCCCCTGCTTCACGACCTCCCTTTCCCCGTCACGTCCTCTGTGATTGTGCGGCCCACCTGGCGGGCCGCGTGATTCTGAGCCCCATCGTGGCCGTGGGGATCTCGCGTTCGAGAAGCTTCGCGCCGGCAGGGCCTGGGTCTCAGAAGCGGGATCTCAGGCTGAGTGTGGGCTTTTGCACGGGGCTGCATCACAGTGAATGGTTTCCGGTGAGAGCTGTGCGCCGTCTGAGCCCGACGAGGTTTGTAACTCACACGGTCACCTCATATCCTTCTGAGGACGTCCTGTTGTGCTCCCTGTACCTCAGCAGGGACCCCGAGTGACCGACCATGTGATCTGGCCCGCACTCGAACATGGGGGTGTGGGGGGGCGGCGGGTGCCGGTGCAGCCAGTCTGGTCCCCGACCCTGCACGTGGCCACACTCTCCTCCTGTCCCAGGACCCCAGGGCCTCCTGAGAGGCAAGCAATTTTGTGTTGTTGTTTTTTTAAATTTCTTTTAATGTTTATTTTTGAGAAAGAGAGAGAGAGAGAGAGACAGAGTATGAGCAGGGGAAGGGCAGAGAGAGAGAGGGAGACACAGAATCTGAAGCAGGCTCCAGGCTCTGAGCCGTCAGCACAGAGCCCGACGAGGGGCTCAAACCCACAGATGTAAGATCATGACCTGAGCCGAAGTCGGCCGCTCAATCGACTGAGCCACCCAGGCGCCCCAATTTTGTGTTTTTAAATGTAACAAAAAGTAACTCCTGGATAAACACTTTGAGGTTGGGAGCGAGTCTTTGGTTGGCGTCGGGCTCAGCCACTTCCTGGCCGGGTCCCCTGCAGGCGCCGATTGAGGGGCCTGTGTCCCCGGTGTTCTTATCGAGGAAGTAAAGATACCCCAACCTGTCGGGCTATCGAGATAATTGGAAACACACACACAGTGTCAGGCCTGGCACCCGGGTCTCCGGGCACTTTGGAAGCAGCTATTAATGTCAGTTGAATAATTATTCAAACGGAGGCACAAAGGGGTGGGAAACGTATGGCTACAAACAGGGAATGGTTCCAACTCCCTGAGCTGCACACAGCTGAGCCAGTGGGTGAAGGTTTCCCACCCCTACCGGCCTCGACCAGGAGCAGGCTGGCGCTTTTAGGAGCGGTCCGAACGCGGAGATGCTGAGCGACTCTGGTCTCCCTTCTCTCCCAAACCCTTCATTAGCATCTGTTGTCCATCATCAAGCAGGTTCGAAGTAGCTTCCAAGGTATTTGTGAAATAAATCTTACGTTTTCAATCTAGAATAGGTTCGAAGGAAAAAATACTAAAAAGAATAATGATTGCTGCGAAAAAAGAAAAATAAAGAAAAATACTTCTTAAGTCCTCCGCCAGGACACTTCGTAAGTTCTCGGTTTTACCCGAGTCGGAATCACGACGGGTCTCCCTCCTCCAACAGGCTGGACATGAACTTCCGCTTCCTGAACCGTGTTCACATTCGTGCGGCTTTGATGAGGTCATACTTATTGTCGGCTGGACGCACTCCTTATCCAGTGCGAGTCTGGAAGTTTCTGCCCGGGCTTGGGCTGCTGGTGACGGGAGTTTCTACAGTCCCCCGGCCCGGAGCCCTACCTCCTAGTGTCACTCGGTCTGCCGTCGGCTTTCAAACCGCATCCGTGCTGGCACCTGGCGGCCGCTTGAGTTGTGGCTGGAGATTAAGCACTCTGCGTTCCTCTTTCTTCCACAACCTGTGCTGGTGGCTGAGGCCGTACAGGAAGCGGTCGGTTACATTTTAAGCTAAAAGCGCTTTTTTCCTATTTGCAAGGATTTAACATCATTGCCACTACCGTAAAAATCCCCAAATCCTAACTTATTTAAAACTCAGCTGCTAGGTACAGGGTAAAGCCGGAGGAAACCTTACTCCTCTGGCCGATGGGGAAACATGTGGATGGCGTTGTGTTAGGATCACCACAAGTCACCATTTTTACATTTTAAATGAATCACATTGTAAACGCCCTACAGAGCCAGCCAAGGCCTCTCTCTGTGTTCCTTTATTACAATTATTTTTGCTATTTTAAAAACAGTTTTAAAGATAGAGTCCCAGGGGCACCCAGAGGGGGGTGGTCGGTTGAGCGTCTGACTTCAGTTCAGGTCCTGATCTCACGGTCCATGAGTTCGAGCCCCGCGTCCAGGCTCTGTGCTGACCGCTCAGAGCCTGGAGCCTGCTTCAGATTCTGTGTCTCCCTCTCTCTCTGCCCCTCCCTGCCTCACACATACGGTTTCTCTCTCTCTCTCAAAATAAATAAATTAAAAAAAAAGAGATAAATTCTCAAATAATTCAGGGTCTATAAAAAACGCAGAATAAACATGGTATTTCCAAGAGAAGTGTTTTCTATCTATGAGACTGTTTACAAACCCTGTTTACGATGCAGGGACACTAGTGACTAGTGACGCAGAGGCACCGTGAGGGTCTCTGCACGACCAGACAGTCCCTTCAGGGCCGAGTGGAACCGTCTTCCCTTCTCTGTATGAAAAGAGCTTAAGGTGCAAACTGTCACTTACTTAATATGACCTTAAACCGGTCACTTGTCAGGAACAGGTATTTGCGGTTGGGTTTTTAACCTTACTGCAAGCTTCACACTTTAACGAGATTATGGACTATGGGATGAAAACCAGTTAGGGTCTATTTTCTTGAATGAATTAGACGAGTCTCCACTTACCATTTCTCGACTCTTCTGTGGTGTCTGGTTAATCTGTTGATTTCTTGCTTTATAGTCACAAGGAATTATTTTACTCGGGGGTGTGGGGAGAAAGTGCTAACATGGTTGCGTATTACAAATCCAAGATGGAAGCTAATTAAAGTTCTCATGGACCACAGTTCAGTGATTTGTGGAATCCTATTTTTAAAATGATAAGTTGGGGCGTCTTGGGGGCTCAGTTGGTTTAGCGTCTGACTCTTGATTTCGGCTCAGGTCATGATCCCAGGGTTCTGGGATCGAGCCCCGTGCTGGGCTCTGCGCTGACGGTGTGGAGCCTGCTTGGGATTCTCTCTTCCTCTGCCCCTCTCCCCTGCTCTTGCTCTCTCTCTAAAATAAAAAAATAAAAATTAAAAAGTATTAAAGTATTTAGTATGGGATTGCTACATGTAGTCTCTAAAAACTATTCTCATTCCATATGGCCTTTTTGACACTGTATTCCTGACCGACACTGATGACAGTATTTGTGTGAATATGTTTTGAAGGCATATAAACATTTAGTTTCATTGGGTCGCTGCCATTTTGTTTGATTTTATTAAATCTTTTCTAGTAAAGCTTTATTTGTGTTAAATACAATATCGTTCTCGGGAAGTGATATTTAACAAGGGAAATGAGCCAATGAACGGACCAGGAGCTGGAGTTCAGTGGAGCACGGTCAAAGTTTTGAAGACGTAACTCGAGCTCCGGCAGCCCCACCGCGGGCGCCATTCACATGGATAAGCTGTGCAGCGGCTGGGATGGACGGTCTGCGATCCCTGGGATGCACTCTCAGACAGAGCGGATGGCAGGCATCAGGACTCGGGTCGTGTCCAGAATTCCCCCCTGGAGTGCTTAGCGCAGGCGGAGCTCCGACTTGCCCTGCGGGCGGGCCGGCGGGGTCTCCCGAGCTGGAGTGAGGCTCACCCGAGGACGGAAGGAAGCACCGTCCAGAAAGCCCTTCGGTACAGAGGAGGTCGTGGCGTAGGGACGGTTAGGCAGTGTGGTTCCCCTCGGGGGTCAGGTGACTCAAGGAGAGCTCCAAGGGCTGTGTTTCCTTTCACCTTGTGCTGTCCTGGCGTGAGCGCAGGGACCTTTGTATCCCATCAAATCTCCTGTCTATTCCCCAATGTTGAGCATACCTGCATTTAAAAGAATTTTTTTAATGTTTATTTATTTTTGAGAGAGAGAGAGAAAGAGACAGAGAACGTGTAGGGGAGGGGCAGAGAGAGGGAGACACAGATTCCAGAGCAGGCTCCAGGCTCCCAGCTGTCAGCCCAGAGCCCGACGCGGGGCTAGAACTCACGAACCCTGAGATCGTGACCTGAGCAGAAGTCGGACGGAGCCACCCGGACGCCCGGAGCGTATGTGCGTGTGTGTGTGTCCTCGTGTCCTGAGACAGCTCCTCCAGCGCTAGCTTCTCAGGAAGGCTCCCTGGTTCCTTTCGTAACATGCCCCCATGGCCAGCCTCGCCTGCAGGTCCTCCCGACCCTTCCCTGGGAGTCCTCCCAACCCTTCCCTGGGAGTCCTCCCGACCCTTCCCTGGGGGTCCTCCCGACCCTTCCCTGGGAGTCCTCCCGACCCTTACCTGGGAGTCCTCCCGACCCTTACCTGCAGGTCCTCCTGATCCTTACCTGGGGGTCCTCCCGACTGTTACCTGGGGGTCCTCCTGACAGCCCTCAAATCATCCAGTAGGGCTGGGATGTTTCATCTGTTTTGTTTTTTACTACGGCAGTTTTGGGTTTTGTTTTTAAACCGCCTCATTGAGTTGCGATTGGCAAGTAAAAGGTGTACATGCAGCTCGAAGTGTTTGGAGGAAAGTGTCCGTCCCTCCCTGCTCTTCCCTGTGCACCTGTGTCCATCCCTCCCTGCTCTCTCGAGCGTACTTCGAACGGTGCCGGGAATGAGACCGGTGACCCGAGCATGAGGAGCAGGGGCTGGGAGTCCAAGCCTGCCGCGGACCTTCCGGAAGAGTGCATGATTGACTTTTGAAGGCCACCAACTCGTAACATTTGCAAAATTTCTGGGAATGACAGAGGTCGTTAACTTTTAATTTGGTTCATGTGGATATTAAAGCAAACAAAACAGTCTATCATCTTCTATTACTACGATCTCATAAGAGGGTTTCAAAATCGGTGCCAACATGACATCACATTCCTGGAACTGGGCAGGAGGTCGGGCACGGCTTCTCTGTCGAGCACAGGGGTCACCTTACTTTGGGATGCTATTTGATATTCTTTGAATGTGTTCATGTATTACTCATTTTTTTTAAGTTCATTTATTTATTTTGAAAAAAGGAGACAGTGAATGGAGGATGGGCAGAGAGAGAGAGAGAGAGGGAGAGAGAGGATCTTAAGCAGGCTCCACAGCATCAGTGCAGAGCCCGACTCCACGACCCCGAGATGGTGGCCTGAGCTGAAATCAAGAGTCCTGGTTTCACGCCGCCGCCCGCAGCCGGCCGCTCTGGCTCCGCGCAGGGCTGGGAACGACTCTCTCCCGTTTCACAACGCCCTGCTTTGCTTTGTGTATTTCCCCTCGGCCGCGCGCCTGTAAGGGTGTGGGTGCCCCTCCCCCTGCTCCCCCTGTTCTTCCCTGTCCCCCTCACCCCTACCTCTCCACCCGCACACCTGCTAGCAATATTTGCAGGTTCGGAGTCAAACGAGTGTCGTGACCTGGTGTTGTCAGGAACATCCTTCCGGGCCTCGAACTGGGCTCACCCGGCTGCTCCCGGCCCCCCACCGCCCGCCTCCGCAGCCAGGAACGGGGCGGCCGCGTCATTGTCCTCGTGCGCTTCTGTCCCCCGCACTACCCCGTTCCCCTTTCAGACCCGCCAGCCCGATTCTGTGGAGGACTGTGCGGGGGGGGGGCGGGGGGAGGACTCGGGGGCTGGGGAGACCCGCCTCGGTTTACACAGAGGGAAGTGGTTTCAGGGATGTCCAGCTGGACAGCTTTCTCTCCTTTCAGATGCTCTTTTGCTCGTTTCGCCGAGATCCCCCCATCGAGCCGCGGGAACCAGAGGCTGCGGCCGCGGTGGACACGGGAAGGCAGCTGGCCCCGTCGGTGCTCGCGTGCGTACTCCTTCTGCAGTCCGTTTCCCCGCTTCGGGTGTGAGGTTTTTCCGCTCTGACCGTTCTCCCTGGCTGTGATGGTCAATTTTATGTGTCAGTTGGACTGGGCCATGGTGGCCAGATTCAGACGTTACTCTGGATGTTTCTGTGAGGCTCTTTTTGGGTGAGATGAACATTTAAATGTACACTTTGACTAAAGCCGATTGTGTTCCCTAACGTGGGTGGGCCTCACCCTATCAGTTGAGGGCCTGAATTGAACACAGACTGACTTCCACTGACCCTTTGGGCTCCAGCCGTAAGTCTTCCCTGAGTCTCCAGCCTGACAGCATCCCCCTTCCCATGGGGAGCGGGATGGGTTACCAAGCCTCTACATTTGTATAAGCCAATTCCTTAAAATAAATTTCTTTCTCTTTCTAGTATCTATCTATCTACCATCTATCAATTATCTATCTATCATCTATCTATCTATTTATCTAAACATCTATCTATCACCTACCATATCTATCATCTATCTGTCTATCATCTCTCTGTCTCTGTATCTATCCTGTTGTTCTATTTCTCTGGGAAACCCTGAGTAATACAATGGCCTTTTCTCAAATTGTTCACGCTTTTGTGAAAACGAGACACGATGGTGCTGAGTGGCTTGGGAGGGGACGGGAAGGAGGAGAAAGAACCAGTCTTTTTTTTAGCGTTTATTTATTCTTAAGAGACATAGAGACAGAGCGTGAGCAGGAGAAGGGCAGAGAGAGACGGAGACACAGAATCCGAAGCGGGCTCCAGGCTCTGATGAGCCGGCAGCACAGAGCCCGACGTGGGGCTCGAACTCACAAACCGTGAGATCATGACCTGCGCTGAAGTCGGGCGCTCAACCGACTGAGCCACCCAGGCGCCCCAATAGGTTCTTGTTATAAGTTAAAAGATTAGCATTATTTTTTTTAATTTATTTAAACCCAGTTAGTTAACATACAGCACAGTATTGGTTTCAGGAGGAGAACCCAGCGATTCATCACTTACATACAACAGCGCCCAGTGCTCGTCTCAGCAAGTGCGCTCCTTAATGCCCATGACGCCTCTACCCCTGCCCCCCACCCATCTCCTCTCCAGTAATCCCCCCTCCAGTAACTCTCAGTGTGTTCTCTGTACTTAACCCAAAAAATAACCCGAGTAAAATAAGGGAGGGCGAGGGACCTGAACAGGCATTTCTCCAAAGAAGGCATCCCAATGGCCAAGAAGCCCATGAAAAGATGCTCGACCTCACGGGCCACCAGGGAAGTGTGGTTCAGCCCCTGGGGGCAGTGTCACTTACTCACGCCAGCATGGCGACTGTAGAAGACGAGGAGCCCCCAAAATGACAAGTGTTGTAAGCATCTGTCCAAAGCCGTTGGGAGCAGAGATTCAAACAGGCATTTGTCACCCACAGGCATCGCGATGTTACTCACCATCGCCAAAACATAACAGGGGTCCAAGTGGCTAGCGTGGGCTGAGTGGATAAACAAAGTGTGGCTTGTACGCACAACAAAACGGTAGCCAGCCTTAAAAACCAAGGAAACGTGACACCCGCCGCAGCACGGATGAACCTGGAGGGCGTCACGCTCACCGAAGTGACCTGGTCGCAGAAAGACAAACACTGTCTGGTCTGCACACGGATGTCCCTCAAAGAGCCCCATAATAGAGACACGAAGTGGAATGGGGGAGTCAGGGGCTGGGAGAGGGGGAGCTGGCGTTTAATGGGGACAGAGTTTCAGTTTGGGAAGACAAGAAAGTTCTGGAGGTGGATGGTGGGGATGGTTGTACAACGAGTGAGTGTGCTTAGCGCCACAGAACTGTGCCCCCGGGGATGGATAAAACGGTACACGCCGTGTCTATTTTATCACAGCAACAAAAAGAGACTGGCAATATTTCTTTCCATCTTAGCCTTTTTGTCTTGGTTTTAAAAGTTTTAGCATGTTTTTAAGGTAACAGCAGTATCATACTTTCAGTTCCTGAAACCAAGTACCATTTCTTCTTAAGTGGGCGGCACAAAGCGATTGCTCGATTTGTTAGATAATCATCTCTGCTAATATTACAAATTTATCTGGGACACTTTCCAGGAAGTCCAAAAATCCTAGATCAAAGATGAGTTTGTGGTCACCGAAAACCAGCTGGCTTGCTTTGTCAAAGTTTCTGGAAGGAGAAGGTCAAGATGTCCACGCTGTGTGGTCTCAGGGATGGATGTGAACAATGAGGTACAGGCTCCGTGTTGACCAAACCTGCTCCCAGATAACAAGATACAGGGGCTCTCTTATGACTCTTGTGTGCCTGGTCCCTGGCCCTCCACAGAGTAAAATTCGTGTTTGGTGAAATTATTTATTTATTTATTTATTTAGTTAGTTAGTTAGATAGTTTATTTATTTACTCGAGAGAGAGAGAAAGCACACATGCAAGTGGGGGGAGGGGCAGAGAGAAAGGGAGAGAATCCCAAGCAGGACCTGAGCTGTCAGCACAGAGCCTGACGGGGGGCTCGAACTCACAAACCTAAAGATGGCGACCTGAGCCAAAATCAAGAGCGGGACGCTTAGCCAACTGAGTCCCCCAGGTGCCCCAGGTGGACTAGCCTTGGACAGGTGAAATTCATTCCTCCAGAGGTCTCCTGGACTCACGTTAAGCTCGGTTCTGGGCTGCGTGCCAGGGCCTCGAGGGTCATGGAAACACCACTGGACGGACTCCTAGTCAGCTGGACATTTCGTGTTGAGAGACGGGACAGACACGGCCTCCCAGCAGCAGTGATTTGGGACCTGGCGGGGAGAGCCCGGCAGAGGACCTGGGACTGACCTGTAATCCTACATCCTGGCCCCTCGGTCTGCTGGCCAGGACCGACGAGGACCCCCGCGGCCGTGTGTAGTGCGCTGGGAACCACAGATTGCGCTGGCCGCACCCAAAAGCCATCTCCCTGCAGCTCCTTTCTTCCCGCCAGAAGCCTGGCTCTTGTCTTAGGGACGTTGTGGTCCACGATCCTCGTGGAAAGAGTGCAGGGAAAGAGTTCTTCCATGAAAACGGAGAACGTTCGAGAATTCTCAGTTGGCGGATGCAATGGATGTCTGGAACTCGGTTTGCCTCTTTGTGACCACGAGCTGGACTGACGCGTCCCTAGTGTCTACGCCTCGCTCAGCGGGCCTCTCCCTGCTCGCAACGGAACGAAAGCCAGTGCTATCCATGCTGCGCCTCAGCTAGAGGGTCACCATTCAAGAGATGAACTAACCTTGGATTTAATTTGACCAGAAGGACGCACGGCTCAGTCCTGAGGGGATGTCGGTAGAAGCATATGTATGTACGTATGTGCAAGGAGAGAGTACAGCCGGGTCCCATTCGTGTGTCCTTCCAAAGGGAGACATCCGGGGCGCTTGGGCGGCTCAGGCGGTTAAGTGTCCGACTTCGGCTCAGGTCATGATCTTACAGCTCGTAAGTTTGAGCCCCGCTTCGGGCTCAGTGCTGACGGCTCAGAGCCTGGAGCCTGCTTCGGATTCTGTGTCTCCCTCTCTCTGCCCCTCCACTGTTCGTGCTCTGTCTCTGTCTCTCAAAAATAAATAAACATTAAAATATATATATATAAAAAGAAGGGAGACATCGAATCAGTCATTGAGGAATTCGTCTACAACGAGCAGAACGGACAGGAAGATCCGTGTGATTTCTGCTCCTACTTTCCACGCTGACGCCCGACGACACCCGCCCCTCGGCCCCTCGTCTTTGGAGACGGCGTCCCTCGCTAACGCTTACTGGCAATACAGCGAGTGCTTTGTGCTGAAGCTTGTGAGAGTCCAGTTCTGCGGACCCGCTCTCAGCCTCCCGGCGTCGAGAACCGCCGCAGACACGGGGGCGGGGGCGGGAAACATACAAGGACGGAAGCTGATGCCTGGAGCAGTGGAACCCGGCCCCGACGGGGGTGTCAGCGAGCGATCGGGGACAGAGGGGGTCTCCCGGGGACGGGGGGCAGGCTGGGAGCACGGGGCCGGCCGCAGATCTGTTCCAGGGGAGCAGGGAGAAGAGAACGCAGACCCGGGAGGGGTCCCGCATCCTGGGAAGCGAGTGGCGAAGTCAGGCTGGAGGGAAGGTGCGGTGACGCCTACGGTGTAGTCAAACCGTGAGGTGACTTCTGCGGAAGCACGGGTGCCGCGGTTAGATCTCGTTCTCAGAGGTGCGCTGCTTCGGGTCTGTCTGTCGCGTGTCTGTCCCCTGGGTGGACGTGGGAGGTGGCCCCGTGACAAGGAGAGGAGGTGGGGTGGCCAAGGGCGGCACCGTCTTTGCTTAAGACGACGGGGCTGTTCTGTACTCAGGGGTTCCGTGCGGTGGAGGCGCCTTTCGCCCGGTGGGGCCGCTCCCCGCATGCCTCTGAATACGCCCCCAAACTACGGAGGAGGGGGCCCTTTACGACAGACGGCTGGCAGCGATGGCCCGTGGGGTGTGGCGTTCGACCGATGACTTTAACTTCGGATGTAAAAGCGTGAATGCCACTGTGGCTCGGCCATTCCGCCGTTTCTGAGGGAAAACTCTGTTCGTTGAAGTAACCAGCAGTGAAGGTCACATCCAAATCCACAGGCTTTGTCTCTATTGCACGATTGATTACCAATTAATGTGATTGCAAAAAACAATCATTATCGATTGGGTGGATTTCACACCGTCCACACAGAGCTTGCTGTCATCTTGGAGAGCCGTGCGTGCATTTTTCATCGAAAACTGCTGTAGACGTCCGCCCTCCCGCCCCCAGGCCATGTGCCTTCTCCCCTCCCCTCGATTCCTCCTCCGTCAAGGGAGGGTGGTGGTGACTGTGCTGTGGCCTGGGGGGTGGGACTGTGGGAGTCAGCTTCCCCTGGGGGCAGGGATGCAGCCATGGGGGGAGAGTGAGAAGGGAGAGTGAGAAGGGAGAGGGGACAAGGTGGGTCCCAGCCACAAAGCCTGGCGGGCAGGGGCTACAGCCTGGCCCGGGGAGAAGCACCCTCGCCCGGCCGGGGGAGGGGGGCAGGCAGCACTCTCCTGGGAGGGCTGGGGTGGGGGGAAGGGAGACCCGGAGGCCTCACCATCGTCACAAGCCAGCACACACACGGGACTGCAGGAAACTGTAGGGGCGGAGAGAGCCCAGGACGGGGACTGCGGCCTCAGGGGAGGAGCTGCCGTCGCTGCTCCCCCGGGAGAGGACACAAGGCTCCGGTCCTGAAGCCGCCCCCTGCCGGCCTCCCCCTCCGCTCCTTCCTTTGCTCTGGACAGTGGGTGATGTTTTTACCTTTGAACCTGTGTGTCCCTCTTCCCTTCCAGTCTCCCTGTGCCCCGCCCACCCTGCCCCACATGACGCTTCGGACCTCAGGGCCTCGTGTCCCTCCCTCCCTTCCCCCCCAACCCCCCACACCTGCCGGTGGCCCTGCTGTGCCTCCCTCCATCCCAGGGGTCAGCGCTGCCCGAGCGGACGGGACAGACCGTGCTCCCCACTCCTGAGTGGTGAGGTGGGAGATACCTCTCTGACCACTGGGCGGAGCGCTTCTGCAGGCCTGGGACAAGCTGGGGCTGGGGTCTCCCTGTTCTTGGACCCCAGCACCCCCCTCGGGGTCGCAGGGCGCCCTCCCTTCCCTGTCTGGGACGCGGCTTGCACGTGGCAGTCTTGCCGGAGAAGCCAGTTCGGTGTCTCTGTTTCTTTCGCAGTCAGGTCTGGGGCCTGGTGTTCAGGAAAGCCGGCCCTCAGTCTGCAGGTGACAGGGTCCCTTCAGGGGACTGTCAGGCCTTCTGACATCCGCACCGGCCCCAGGGCCCCGGTTTTCTCTTCTGCATTTGAGCATGGTGACCTCCAGGCCGGTCGCCTCCTCCCTGAGACGGTGATCACCACGGCCCCAGGTGCACGGGGCCCCGGAGACCCCGTGTGCATCAGTACGCCCTCCCCTGCTCTCCTCGGGGGCTTGGGAACCAGGGCCGCTCAGGGAGGCCCCAGCTGCCGGCACCTGGGTCCCGCCTGTCACCTGCCCAGCGAGGGGCCTGGAGCCCAGCCCTGGACACCTGCCTGCCAGGACGCCATGGTGCCCCGGATCCGAGCGGAGCGTCCCCTGCCACGCTGGAAAGTAAACTCGCTGCAAGCGTGCCCCGGGGCGGGCTGCTCTGGACGCCCGGGGTGACCTCCGTGCATTCACACCGGAGTCGGGTTCATGTGATTTTTGTCGGTGGATGTCTAAGCGGCTTCCACGTCTACACTGCTGCCAACCACGCGCCCGTGAAAAATCTCACACGTGTCTCCTTTTGGTTCTTCCCGTAAGCATGCGCGCACGCTTCTGTGGGTGTGCAGACACGCGAGTTCCTTAGGCCACGTGAGAGCGAAGTGTGCGAGTCCCGAACGGGGACAGACCCACATGCGGGCACTCTGCCCGCGCCCGTCAGTACTCAGGGGATCAGGTCCCGGCGGGCGGCACGGCCTTGAAAACCTGGTTGGATGCGGATCTCTGTGCCGCGACTCTGTCGGCCGCGGCCCTGGTTTGTGCTTACGGAGAATGTCCGAGGAGGGGCGGTTTTGTGTGCGTGGCTCTGAAAAACGTTCCGCCCAGAAGGGAGAACAAATGTGGGTCGTGTACGAAGGAGGCCAGCGACATGGGGAGGAAGAAAGCTTTTCGTTCTCTGGGGGCCGGGAGAGCTGGGCGCGAAGCCCTGTGGCCCGGGGACCGGGGACAAGGCCGCGTCCCAGCTCCCAACGAGCAGTGCGTGCTGTTGCACCGGGGGTCCGGTGGCGAGAATGAGCCGAGAGAAGCTGCCAAATGCTATTTTGCTGTGTTTCAGTGTGTTCTGCGCAGCGACGGGGGCGTTCTACTTCTAAGGCCAGGCCCGTGTGACCTTTGGGACGTCACTGCGGCCTCTCTGGCCTCCGATTTCTGTGGGTGCCGTGCGTAGAGAATCGTCTCGAGTCCTGGACGCCTCGCAGGCGAGGCTCCTATTTTTTCAATGTCGCCACAGGCCCTGGTGCTTCCGCAGCGGGCGGCCGGGGTCCCCCCGAGACACCCGCCGAGTCTGCGGTGACCAGGCCGGCCGCTCCTCGGTCCCGCTTCATGGACACACACAATCACGGCCGGCCGAGTCCTTCCGCATAACGGTATCGGGTCCTTCCCGAGAGAGTCTCGGCCTCAAGTGCTCTCACGGTCCAAGCTACACGCCACTTTGTCCGTCTGCGGTGTTGTATTTTCCACATGTACCTTTCACAACAATACGGGCCCCCGAATCATCGTCAGACGGCGCTCGAAAGAACTTGGAGCCATTTTGTTAGAAAGCGAAGTGTCCCCTCTCTGTCTCAGGATGCTGTCTTGGACCTCGCGTCCTGGCGATCTGAGGCCAGGTTCTGAGGCTGCCCGCCTCCCAGTGCATCAGGTGGGGACGTGGGCTCGTCAGGAGACGCGGCCGAGAGACAGCAACGCGACTCCAGGGCGAGGTTGGTCTGGGGGGACTTTGGGGTAAAGAGACACGAGGTCGGGAACAGGGGAGGGGGGCTGGCTCATGTGCTCCGTCCGGGAAACACCAGGAATGACGTCTGCTCCTCACCGGCCGGAGAAATCGACTCCATCGTTGCCCCCCGAGTGTTTCCCGGGTGTAGGACGGACGGACAGCGCCTGGGTGGAGGGCGCCGTCTCCTCAGACAAGGGAACCGTTGTGGCGGCACCGCCGTGCGGAGGAGTGTCCCCCCGACACTGCGTCGGCACAACTAGGTTCTCCAGCTTCGCGGAAGTTGCACACAAAATCCGAGAACTTTGTGTAGGTTTTCCAGACCCTGTCGTGTTTTCTAACACGCATTGTATTGTCACAGCATAGCTACCAGGAAACACACAAAACAAATGCATGCACTGATGAATGACCCGAGGGCGAGCCCTGGGTAGGGAGGGGGCTGGGCCACCTCGCTTGGGAAGCCCCATCCGTTTGACGCGGCCCGTCGGTCTTCGGCACAGCTCCTCCTCCGCCCCAAGCAGCCAGCGTCACAGGGGTGGCCGCTCTTACCCACTGTTGGACTACCCGTGGGGTGCACCAGCCCCCCATTTATCAGTTCTCAAGATAATGAATCGATTCTCCGCCCTCCTCCAGACGCGACCGGTTATATGTCATATCGTCGTGGACTCACGGCCTTGCACGCACTCGACGGGTTTCACTGTCGGAATCTTCCTTTCTGAAGCTCACGTGGTGCCCTCCTCGTCCCCCGGAGCCTCTTCTCGTGGGCTCTGGAGTCGTCGTGACTGGCCCTCGCCATCTCCAGGCGGCCCTCCAGCTCTCTCCGCACCAGCATCACCAGTGGGGGGGGCTTGTGAAGACGCCCCCACCCCAGACACTCCCCTTCCAGGGGGCGGGGCTGTGGCAGGCCGAGCCGGTTCTAATTAGAGACTTTGAGAACCGCGCCCTAAGGCAGCATTTTTTTGTTTTGCTCTTTAATGTTTTAAACACAGAGTGCTCCTCTGCCTGCAGTCCTACACTCAGATCTGGGGCCCCAGCCAAGGCGGACAAGCCCCCCGCCCCTCGGGATGTTGGCCCCCTCCCCCTGCTGCGGGCTCAGCTCTGACCAGCGAGGCGCTCAGCCTCAGCAGGACGCCGGACGGGAGAGGCGCAGCTGAATACACGTGGACACGACTTGCGCTTTGACAATAATCCAAGCAGATCATAAGCACCCGGCTCCTGAACTGGGCACACGCCCCCGTCAGGAAGTTGTGAGCCATGTCCCGTGTGCGCTACCTGCCGTCCGAATCGTTCAGGTGCCGGGTAAACAACAGGCACTATTCACGGCCCTGGACGCCCGAGATCGAGGCCTGGGCACACTCGGTGTCTGGTGAGACCCCGCCTCCTGGTTCATAGACGGCGTCTTCTCGCTGTGTCCTCGCCTGGGGGCGGGGGGAGGGGTCTCTGGGGTCTCTGTTATGCCAGAGGTCCTAGCTCCTGACACCATCGCCTTGGGGTTTGGGTTTCAGCCCTGAACTTGGGGGGGGGGGTCACAAAATTCAGTCCGTTGCATTAGAGTTCTGCAGACACTCCCTAGGCCTGAATGCAGGCACCGCCCCCCGCCAGCCACAGGCCTCGGGGGCCCCCCCAGCTGTGGGCAAACGGGGAGAATAACGGTGTCCACCTCACAGCTCTGTGAGCCTTGAACGAAGTAATGACATCAGGGTCCAAACGGCGTCTGAAGCCTGGCAGCCCCAGACACACCTTTGCTGCCTCGCGGTCCCAGCTCCGTGCACGTGGGCGCGTGGGTTCAGTAGGAGCCACCCCACGAACGATGTCAGTGCTTACGACCAACTGATAGGGTCCACGTCAGCTTTTTATTTTTTATTTATTTTTAATTTTTTTAATGTTTATTTTTGAGACAGACAGAGGTGAGCGGAAGAGGGGCAGAGAGAAAGAGGGAGACACAGAATCTGAAGCAGGTTCCAGGCTCTGAGCTGTCAGCACAGAGCTCAATGCGGGGCTCAAACCCACAAACCGTGAGATCATGACCTGGGCTGAAGCCGGATGCCCAACCGACTGAGCCACCTGGGCGGCCCCGCGTCAACTTTGTAGGTTTTGCACGAATGCCCGCACTGCCCTTCGATCCTCGGCGGCAGGCAGCTTTGAGAAGAAAGCGATGACCCCTCAAATCACTTCATTTCAAGTCACTTGAGAAGCAGAAGCTGTGGAGCCTGAGGAATTACGTGCTCCGGTGAGTCACTCCAGCGTCAGGTGTAGACTGGTCCAGAGGCAGGTCCGGTGGTTTTGCCAGTGCTGCTTGGCCCTGCCTGTGTGTGCACGCAGACCCGCGCGGAGGTGACGGGCCAGCAGAGGGAGTGCTGACGCTCCGTGCCTGCCGCAGAGGCGGGAGGCTGTGTCCCTGTGTCCTCAGCGTGAAGGGCGACTCGCAACAAGCGAATGAAGGACAACAGAAACCGGCAGGTGCTGGACTTACCCCGTCCTTCCTGCCAGCTCACCGCAGGAGCACGCCTGTCGCTGGACCAACGACAGACGCTCTTGTCTTAAGGACACGGCTTCCATTTGTCCCAGCGAGTCATGACTGACACCCGTGAGTGGTGACCAGAACAGCGACGTCGCCAGCAGATGGCTGTGGGCTGGCCGCCACAGGGGTGCGGGTGCTAGGGGACCATACACCAGACTGTCCCCTAACCTGGTACCGCCGTCCTCCGCCTGGGACAAAGGGCTAGAGGCTCAGGGCAGCCATCACTGCCCAGCGGGAAGGCCTCGCTCTTCTTTACCCATCTAGATTTTTCTATGCACCTCGAGCCGGATCGGCTGAGCTCTGACTGCGTGCGTTTGCTGCTAGTGCATACACTGCAGGTCAGCTGCTGACCGCGGACCCAGGAGATAGCAGTGGTGTCGAGGCAACTCCCAGGAAGCTGCTCCCAACCGCACAGCGGCTGCTCTTCCAGAAGGTGGACCAAGCCCAGAGGGCTGAGAGGGAGGCAGGAAGGTGGAGGAGGCGAGAGAACCCCAGACACAGCGGCTGTGTAGAGTCTGCGGGGTGAGCACAGGAACGGAGACAATGAGCTGGAAATGAACTTCACGGTCCTGTGCCCCGATCGCAGCTGGACAGACGGCTGCTTCCTCATCTGTGAAGGGAGGGCAGAAATGACCCCTGCCTCGGGGGCTCTGTGGCAGGATTAGCCGAGTCCGTGTTGGCAGAGGGCTTCTCACAGTGCCTGACAAACTATGCACAGTAGAGGTTTATTCGACACAGAAAAGAATAAAAATCAACGATTCGTCTACAGAAAATCCCAAGGAACCCACTAAATACGTATTAGACGTGATGAATGAGGCCAGCAAGGTTCCGGATGCAGATCGATATTTAAAAATCAATTGTATTGGGGCGCCCAGGGGACTCAGTCGGTTAAGCACTGGGTTTTGATTTCAACTCAAGTCATGGTCTCGTGTTTCATGAGTTGGAGCCCCGCGTCAGACTCTGTGCTGACAGCAGGGAGCCTGCTTGGGACTCTCCCTCTCCCTCTTTCTCAAAATAAATAAATAAACTTAAAACAGAGAACGAAATAGGAGGATTCACATTTCCTGATTTGAAAACTTACTAAAAAGCAACGGCGATCAAGACGCCGTAGTATCGGCACTACGACACGCGGCTCCATCAGCGGAATATAACTGACGGTCAATGAATAAATCCTTAATCTGGTCAACTGACTTTTAACAAAGGCAATGAGGCCATTCAATGAGGAGAGAATAGCTTTTTCAGCAGACAGGGCTGGATAACGGGGTGGTCACGTGGCAAAGAATTAAGCTGGACTCCTACCTCCCACTACCTCAAAGTGGATCAAGGACCTAAGTGTAAGAGCAAAAACTATTAAAGACTTCATATAAAACCCAAAAGTGAGAGGTGCCTGAGTGGCTCAGTTGGTTAAGCATCTCACTCTTGGTTTGGGCTCAGGTCCTGATCCCAGGGTTGTGGGTTTGAGCCCTGCCTTGGGCTCCGTGCTGAGCGTAGAGCCTGCTTAAGATTCTCTCTCTCCCTTCCTCTCCCTCTGCTTCTGCTTCTCTCCCCTGTTCACATGCATTCTCTCACTCCCTCTCTCTAAAAAATGACAAACACCCATTTAAAAATGGGCAAGTTCTGAATAGGTATTCTTCATAGAAAAGATACAAAGGTCCAAGAAACACAAGAAAAGACTCTCGACAATGTTCGTCATCATGGAAATATGAATCAAGAGCAGGGTGCTTGCCACCTCGTACCCTCTCCAACGACTAGCACCAAAAAGTCAGCTGACAGGCGTGGGAGCAAAGCGTCGAGTGGGAGCCCTCGTGCGTTAATGGTGGAAATGTCCATGGTGAAGCCATTTCAGAAAGCTCCCGGGCCGTTCTTTAAACATTTAGGCACTGTTACCACCAGACCCAGCAACTCCTAGGCTACCCAAGACAAATAAAAACATACGTCCACACGGGAACTTGTACATGAATGCTCATGGCGGCATTACTCGTGATACCCAGAAGGTGGAAACAGCCCAGAAGTCCGTCGTCGGGCAAATGGGTAACGAGGCATGCTATATCTGTGCAGTAGAATAGTATTCTGCCATGAAAAGGAATGAAGCACGGATGCGTGTCTCAGCGTGGACGGACCTTGAAAACACGCTTGGTGAAAGAAGTCAAGCACAAAATACTACGTCCTGTGTAACTGTGCCGATACCAAACGCCCACAGTCGGCAAATCTCTAGGGACAGCAAGTAGATCAGTGGGTGCCTAGGACTTGGGACAAGGGCACGGAGGAGAGGACGGGGTGAGAGCTAAAGAGCGTGGGGTTTCTTTTCAGGGCGATGCGAATGTTCCCAAATGGACCACGGTGACTGCTGCACGTGTCTGTGAGCATGCTGAAAACCGCAGGCTCGTGCACTTGAAACGGATGACTAGTAGGGGGTTACGGGCACGCGACCTAGAGCACATGGCGGTGGTCCCCTGGGAAGTGACCCTCCAGGCAGTAATCCCCTGTCCGCCCGCCCGCTGGCCTGGTAGCTTCGGGTGCTGGCCTGGTTTGACCGACTGTACCCCCCCCCCACATTGATCCAATTCTAAAATTGGCCCGATTGGGCTTAAAAGCAATTTTTCACTCTCTTCGTTCTCAGAAACACTAGTTTTGGGATTTTTTTGTTTTTTTTTTTTTTAACGTTTATTTATTTTTGAGAGACATAGAGACAGAGCGTGAGCAGGGGAAGGGCAGAGAGAGAGGGAGACACAGAATCTGAAGCAGGCTCCAGGCTCTGAGCTGCCAGCACAGAGCCTGACACGGGGCTCGAACTTACAGACCGTGAGATCATGACCTGAGCCGAAGTCAGCTGCTTAACCGACTGAGCCACCCAGGCGCCCCCAGAAACACTAGTTTTAATGGCACTGGTGCCAAGATTCCGGTGTTGCTTTTTGTTTTCCTGGTGGCTGGGGGGTGCAGGGAGGCGGCACGGGGTCTGGGAAGAGCTGTTACCCGGACACCCCCTGGGCCTGGGAAGGCCGGCGGGGGGCTCTGTCCCCATCGCATCTGACGTCCGCTGCGGGCGGCCTGACGAGGTTTGAGCCGTTAACGGAAGTTCCTCCAGCTTGCTACGGGAGAACTACCCTAGAGATTTACCAAACACGACACGTCAGGTACCAAGGAGCATCTTTGGAAGCGGTCAACCGCCAAGTCCATCAGAATAAAGCCTGGAGAGTTTCCCGTGGCCGTGTGAACCCCAGGAGCCCAGGCCCTGCAGCAGGATGGCAGGAGAGGGTCCCACGGGCCCTGGGGACCAGCAGAGCCCTGGACTGCCCCACCCGCTGACGGGGAGTCTGTTCTCTGAAGTGTGCCTGCGGGGCACAGGACATAATCCTTGTCCTCCCTCAAGGTGACCACTGGGAACCACAGGCCATGGTCACCACGGAACGTTCCAGAAGTGCGTTGAGCATGCGTTATGAGGGAACCACCAGGCCTGCGATTACGGGACTGGGGGTGCCAAAGAAACCTCAGCGTTTTCTGAAGTGTAATTTCTAGAACACGATTACTCTCCCTGCATTGCTGCTCTTTTCCTCTGGGAAATCAGAGAGCCGGCGGAGAGAAATCCTTAACCACGTTCTCCAGCTCGCGCGGAGGTGAGGGGGGAGTTTCCTCCAAGCATGGGGCTGGTCTGGGCCGGCTCGTGTAGGGGGAGCTGATCAGAGAACCTGTGAGGGCCCGTTCGTCTCCGTGTTCGATGTTGTCATTAAGGGTACGTGTCTTCCTTGCAATAAACGCTCTTCGTAATGACAACTATCAAAACACATTTCCTCTTTAGAGAGATTTACTTCTCCTAAGACATCGTCCCTGCCTGTCTGTCTCATGCATATCCGATATGTGTACAGTAGTATTTTTCTAATATATGGCCTATCTCCATATTTCTATATCTGTACCTACTATGCTTAGCCAATTTAGTGACAGGATTAAAAAAATAGGCATTAATGATACATGTAAGCAGTTTTAATTGTTTTTAATTTAAAAAGTTTTTCTTACTGTTTATTTTTGAGAAAGAGAGAGTGTGAGTGGGGAGGGGGACATTTGGGATTTGGGAGAGAGAGACACACTCACAGAAGCCAAAGCAGGCTCCAGGCTCTGAGCCGTCAGCACAGAGCCCGACTCGGGGCTTGAACCCATGAACCATGAGATCATGACCTGAACCAAAGTCGGACGCTTAACCGACTGAGCCACCCAGGTGCCCCTCATGTAGGTGTTTCTAAAGGGACCTAAGGTCACACAGTTTTTGAAATTTGAAAAATTTTTTGAATTTTGAAAAAAGAAACCACCTCACACATACTGTGTTTCTTAGGCTGTAGACTTGGTGTCTAGGGTAAGCGACCTAATTATACGTGTGAAGATACTTAAAATGTTTTGACAAGATGTGAACTGTCTTCCACGATAGAGCTTGAAATCTTCCTAAGTATTTTATCTTAGAGCAGCGTGGCGGGGAGTTCGACGCGTGAACCTGGCTACCCGTGCGACTGGTGACGCGGTTTCGTCGAGCCGCACGGCCGTCACCGGCGGACGTGCCCGTGGGGGCAGGGGCTGGAAGCCCCCGTGGTGCAGCAGGGAGGGCTCCTCAGGGGACACCGCAGAGGGAGGTGTGAGCTACATCAGCGAAGCTTTGTCCTTGTTGTTGTGTCTTATTTTTGCGGCTCCCGCGGTGGGCAGCCAGGGGCCTCGGTGGGCGCTTGGCTGGCTCAGAGCCCCGCTGCCTCGCCCGCCATCGGGGTCCCCCGCTTGCCGGGAAGGAGAGGCAGGGCGAAGGCTGTGGCCCCCAGAGAGGCACTCCCCCTCAGCCTTCCGTACTGCACAGCGGGGACGGTGTTTACTGCTGCCACTGGGTACATGTCCTTTCCGGGCCAGGCACCGGGTCTGGACCACGGGACGTGGCTGTTGGCCCGAAGCAGGGCACGGACCAGCTGTGTGTTCCTGGCGGGCAGGTGTGTGTGTTTGGGACACATGAGGGGCCACACATGGGCTCAAGGGTTCATCACAAGCCCTGGGAAGGAGGAACAGAGACCCAGCACCTGACGCGGACCCAGCACCCGATGCAGACCCAGCACCCACCCCTCCCTGAGCGGCTTTTCCCAAACTCGGTTACAATCCAGTATGGAGCCTGACACTAAGATGCACCAATTTCACAGATAATATGTATTTTGATGCTAAAGACGATATTTGCTGAGCGAGAGGCTGGGAGGCCCTCAGCCTGTATCGTGGTCTCTGCCTGAAGCTGACCTCGCCCTGTAGCCCGAAGGAAAGGAACCCAGAGCTTTGAGGAACAAAACACAACAGAAACCTAAAGAAAAGGAGGGAGGGAGGGAGGGAGGAGGGAGGAGGGGAAGGAGGGAGTTAGGAGGGAGAAAGGAGGGAGGAGGGGGAGGGTGGATGGAGGAGGAAGGGCGGAGGGGGAGGAGGGATGGAAGAGGGAGGGAGGAGGTGGGGAGGGAGGAGGGGGAGAGGGAGGATGGGGAGGAAGGAGGGGAGAGGAGGGAGTTGGGAGGGAGGGAGGAGGAGGGAGGGGGAGGAGGGAGGAGTCAGGGAGGAGGGAGGGAGGAGGGAGGAATCAGGGAGGAGGGAGGGAGGAGGGAGGACTCAGGGAGGAGGGAGGGAGGAGGGGGGAAGAGGGGTGAGGGAGGAGGAGGAGAAGGGAGGGTGAGGAGGGAGTTGGCAGGGAGGAGGGGGAGGAGGGGGAGGAGGGGGAGGAGGGGGGAGGAGGGAGGGAGGAGCGACCCCAGGAAAACCCCGTCTCCTGCCCCCTTGCTCCGGGGCTTCATCGGCGACCAGGAGCACACCTGTGGCCCACCTGCCCGACGCGGGGCTCCTGGACTCCCATCCGGGAGCGCTGGGAGCGTGGCAGAGAGGGACAGCCTCTCGGGCCCGCGGGGCTCTCAGGGAGGACCCTCCGGAGCGGATGCGAGCGGGGCCTTCCGGCGAACCGCAGACCCGGCCCCCCGCTTCACCAGCCTCTGCCTTCCAACGCGAAGGGGTTTAGTCTCCGAAGGGCAGAGAGCCTCCGGGAGGGGATGAAACATACGAGGAGAGAGAATAACATCTCGGGAGAGCGAGGACCCGAGCGAGCCGGGCAGGCAGGGGAAGTCCTCTACGGGAGCGAGAGGACGTGCACGCGGGGCCGGTCACACGCCCCCGTGTGGCTCTTTGCCGCGCTCCGCTTCCCGGGAAAGCACACGCCGAGACCAGGTCTCGGTGGTATCGAAAAAGCGGCTTTCATCCCGGCCCAGATTTCCTTCAAAACCTGGGATTCCCGAGGGTTCTGGGTGCAGTGCGAGGCCCGGCGATGGTGAACGACAACAGGGCCACTCGTTCGCGAGCGTCCCTGCGGGCTGTACTTCCGTCATTGGACTCCACTCCTTCCTCAGGGGGTGCGCTCGGTGCGGACGCAGCGTTGGGGGTGAAGCCAGCGGCGGGGGGCGGGGACAAACAGACCAGGGGACGTTGAGAGACCAGAGGGCTTTCCAGGCTAGGGGCTGGGGTCCTGGTCCCAGGGGGCAGGGCGGGGAGGGGAGAAGGAGGTGGGGTGGGCAGGGCTCTGCAGAGAAACAGAGGGAGCAGGAGACAGACACTCATCCGGAGAGCGTTTGCGCAGAGCCGGCTCCTGCAGACATGGAGGCCAAGAGGCCTCGCCCCGCCCCACCCCTGCAGACTCTGTCTGCAGATGAACTAGAGAGCCTGTAGCGGGGCAGGGGTGTGGGTCCAAGACCTGAGAGCCCGAGACCTGACGGTGTAACTCCAGGCCAAGTCCTTGGGCCCGAAAGTCGGGGTGCTGGGGTCCTGAGACTGATGTCGGGCCCAGCAGGCAGGCAGCGGGTGGGGTGGGTGCTCCTGGCCCAGTGAGGGGGGTGGGTGCTCCTGGCCCCAGTGAGGGGGGTGGGTGCTCCTGGGCCCAGTGAGTGGGGTGGGTGCTCCTGGGCCCCAGTGAGGGGGGTGGGTGCTCCTGGCCCAGTGAGTGGGGTGAGTGCTCCTGGGCCCCAGTGAGGGGGTGGGTGCTCCTGGCCCTGGTGATTGAGGTGGGTGCTCCTGGGCCCAGTGAGGGGGTGGGTGCTCCTGGCCCCGGTGAGTGGGGTGGGTGCTCCTGGCCCCGGTGATTGAGGTGGGTGCTCCTGGCCCCGGTGGGTGGGGTGGGTGCTCCTGGCCCCGGTGAGGGGGTGGGTGCTCCTGGCCCCGGTGAGTGGGGTGGGTGCTCCTGGCCCCGGTGATTGAGGTGGGTGCTCCTGGCCCCGGTGGGTGGGGTGGGTGCTCCTGGCCCCGGTGAGGGGGTGGGTGCTCCTGGCCCAGTGAGGGGGGTGGGTGCTCGTGGCCCTAGTGGGTGGGGTGGGTGCTCCTGGCCCCAGTGAGGGGGGTGGGTGATCCTGGCCCCAGTGAGGGGGGTGGGTGCTCGTGGCCCCAGTGAGGGGGGTGGGTGCTCCTGGCCCAGTGAGGGGGGTGGTGCTCGTGGCCCCAGTGGGTGGGGTGGGTGCTCCTGGCCCAGTGAGGGGGGTGGGTGCTCCTGGGCCTGGTGAGGGGGGTGGGTGCTCGTGGCCCCGGTGGGTGGGGTGGGTGCTCCTGGCCCCGGTGAGGGGGGTGGGTGCTCCTGGGCCCAGTGAGTGGGATGGGTGCTCCTGGGCCCGGTGAGTGGGGTGGGTGCTCCTGGCCCCAGTGAGTGGGGTGGGTGCTCCTGGGCCTAGTGAGGGGGGTGGGTGCTCCTGGCCCAGTGAGTGGGGTGGGTGCTCCTGGCCCCAGTGAGTGGGGTGGGTGCTCCTGGGCCCAGTGAGTGGGATGGGTGCTCCTGGCCCAGTGAGTGGGGTGGGTGCTCCTGGCCCCAGTGAGTGGGGTGGGTGCTCCTGGGCCTAGTGAGGGGGGTGGGTGCTGCTGGCCCCAGTGAGGGGGGTGGGTGCTCCTGGCCCCGGTGAGGGGGATGGGTGCTCCTGGCCCCGGTGAGGGGGTGCTGCAGAGTCCACTCACTCAGCTGCGGGTGTCTTCAGG
Source organism: Paguma larvata (assembly GCA_030068075.1). NCBI lineage: Eukaryota > Metazoa > Chordata > Mammalia > Carnivora > Viverridae > Paguma > Paguma larvata. The sequence goes on from CM057828.1 coordinate 134,647,755, forward strand.
CACACCTTCACAGACACCCCCAAAATCCTCTTTAACTCGTGCCGGGGGCCCCAAGCCCAGGTGAGGGGACACACACAGTTAACCCTGTCCACGGGGGCAGAGCAAGCCGCCCTTGTGTCTGGGACCGTTTCCATGTGGGGAAACGGAGGCAGGGGAGGCTGGGGGCCTGCCACAGCTCACGTGCCCAGTGGTGGGTTCAGGAGGTCCACACCTGCCCGCCGCACAAACCCGCCCACCGCACTGACCCAGACGCACCCCTGCCTGAAGCCGTGCACTTGTCCAACCGGGAAGGGGGCGCCCCGAGTCACGGCGAGGACGGTGTCCGGACGAGCTGCTCTGCGGGGACGTCTCACGACCTCCCCACGGTAGGTGCTCGGTCACGGCAGGTCCCACCATGCACGAGGGAGCTGGGGGGCTGCTGGCTCCGCGGGGCCGCGGCAGGTGCACGCGGGACCCACCACGGTGGTCCAGAGCCTTCTCCGGACTCACGGCTGGCTGCACACGCCCAGGGTGCTGGGCGGAGGGTCCCCGGTGGAGCAGGGACGGGGGCCACGAGAGCCCTGGACCTCGCAGCGGATCCTGACTCTCGTGGACACGGCTGGGCCGGGCGGTCGGTGCAGTGTGGGTGCTGCCCGCCGGTGAGGGGCGACCCACAGCCCAGCTGGTGGTCGTGGTCCGCGGTGACTTCCGGGAGCATCTCGAGGGCCGCTCTCATGTTGGTCTAGACCAGCCTGACTTCACAGAGGGTGTTTCCTGTGGTGGAACATCAAACCGTCCCTGCGCTGGGTCCCTGTCGTCCTGTGGCCAGATGGCCGAGGGCGTGGCCTTCTGCTTCGCTCTCCCAGTGGCTCTGGAGAAGACCCCAGAGGGCAGCTTGGAGGGGACGCCCAGGCCCTGGCGCTGAAGCCGCGGGGGTGTGGGGCTCACCAGGATTGCAGTCCCCTTGGCCTGCAGGGTCCCCGCAGCCACCGCCCAATGGACAGAACGTGGGTCCCTCCTCCCTCTGAGGCTGCCTGCTCACCAGTCTGCAGACCACCCTGCACTCCAGTTTCCTTTCTTTTTTTATTGAGATTAAAACATTTTTTTTAATGTTTATTTATTTATTTTAATAGAGAGAGAGAGAGAGAGAGAGAGAGAGAGAGAGAGAGAGAATCCCAAGCAGGCTCCACACTGTTAGTGCAGAGCCTGACAACCTGGGCTCGATCGCACGAACCATGACATCATGTCCCGAACCAAATCAAGGCGATGCTTACCCGACCGAGCCACCCAGGCGCGCCCGCCGGCACCTTCCCGAAGAAAAGGCAATCAATTAAAATAAATCCCCTCATTTCCTTCCTAAGCACCGTAATACAAGCATCACCTTGGGGCTTGCGTCCTGACATTAGGGGAGTCGCTGAAGTTACACAGCAATAAATACTAAAGTCCTCGGATTAAAATCTCTCATCCGTATTCCCGCATTGATTCGAAAAATAACGGGGGTTATAATTTATGTGATGCTTGGGCACCGCTTAAAGTTCACTAAACGTCTCTCCGAATCTTCGATTTATTTTTTCAACTGAATTCTCAAATGTTTGAAAACTGTCTCGGGTAGAAAAATGGGTAGGTGCAGGGTACATAGTTAAGTGCACTGTGTTCTCGGGAGAAGGCGTCTCCTCAGGTGCAGCTTCCTGGCGACCAGGAACTCATGCAAGCAGGTGCCTGTGGTCGGTTGCTATGGAGAACTGGCCAGGGCCTGCTCTTCTAGAAGTTCTGCCCACTGGGATTTAGAAAAGCTATTGGCTAAGGTTTTTTTTTTTTTTTTTTTTTAAGTGAAAGTCCAAGTCTCATATTTCTGGAATCCCCCCAACTCATTGGACACGAGACACATCGCTGAAGGAGAAAGCTGTCTCCAACCTCTTTCTAGCCTTGTACGGGGGCCTCCAGGTAGCTGGTGTTTAGTCCACTAAAGAGGAAGAGTGTTCAGGTTATTAACCTCATTTATTTAATCAAACCGCTGTTTCCTGAACATTTACTGTGTGTGAGGTCATGGGAAATCACGGGGTAAGACGACCCAGTTTACATTATGCCCTCCGGGACCCTGGGAGTGGGGGGTGGGGGGAAGACGTGGAAACAGCACAGCGCACGCCCCCCATGCACACCGCGCGCCCCTCAGACCCGCGTCCGTGGCCCAGGGAGCACCACGCACAGGGGCGCCTGCCCGGCCGCTCGTGTTAATTGTTACTGGACAGTGGTTTGTTCCCACCAAGGTGTCTTCTGTATTTCATGCAAATTTGTAATTTAGCAATCCATAGTTTTAGAATTTAACTCGATATTAAGTAATTCATCATTTCACAGTTTAAATATTAGATACTTTCGCCGAAGAGTAGATCATTCCATAATCTCATGGAATATTAGATAAACCCATGAGATATAGGGTCAAAAGGATAGACACAGTCCCTTCCTTTCCATGAATGTTCTGCCAGTTACTCATTTAAACCCTGAGCCACCTAAAAACGTTGTTGGACGAGACGCGGGTGAGACAGGAAACCTGGAAGCCTCTGGATGGGCTCCCCACTCGAGTGTCCGCCAAGACGACTCGAGTTTTGGTCTGTTGAGGAAGCAGGGGGCGTTTAGGGAAGAAACAGCCCACACTGGCTCTGAAGGGCGTGCAGCTCGTGCAAAGGCCTGGGGCTCCCGGCGCGGACACGTGTACCCGTCCCCCGGTGACAAACGGTCTCGGCATTTTTGTTTATTTGCCCAAGTCTCGGCTTTAAAGTTTTCGATAGCTTTTAAATCTTCAGCTGGCCATCTCCTCCCTGCAGGGCGTGAGGCGCGCTCAGAGTCGGGAGACAAGTGACTTGCACACCGCGGCATGGGTTTCTGGGTGGGGCCCGTGCACAACACTCTGCCCCTCTCTGCCCCTGGGGGTGCCTGCGGGTATGCTGATCTGGCCGAGGCAGACACGGCACCGATGGGGAGGAGGGGTGGCCTGACTGCTCGGCTCTGCACCGGCGGCAGGAGCAGGAGCCCCAAGCTCCTGGACGTCACCTGCGGGGACTGCAGGCGTCCCGCGGGCCCTCGGTGCCCGGGTTCCGGCGAGAGCCCGAGGGAGCCCCTGCACCTCTAGCGGCAGAAGCAGACTCGGGGCAGGCGAGCCGGGCTGGGCGGGATGCTGTCTGCTCTTCGTTGGATCCAGTGCGAGCATCTAGACTCTTCTTTTAGGTTTGCCAGCTCCCAGGCAGGGTCTGTAAGTGCGAGAACACTTTCCTGGTGTTTTCTCCATTCTGTCCTCAAGGACCCCCCCCCCCGCCCGAAGAGAGATCTGTTCACGCCGCGGTCCGACCGGTTTTGCCAACACCTGGGAGCTCAGAGCCCAGGGGCAGAGTCGTGTGCGGGGTGTGCGGGGTGTGGCTCCTGAAGGGCCCCGTTGATACGGTATCCGTGCCTTGGGGAGGAGGAAACGCCCCTGGAAGCAGAAGGAGAAAACAATAGCAAATGTAGGTACGTTTTCCTCTAGGGATTGCTTTTGTGTAGGTACGTTTTGTTTTCTCCCCACAGCGCCTTCTCTGCCGCCCCCTGGCCGGGGGACCCGAGCCAGTCAGATTCGTGCCTCCGACGCACGGCGGGGAGGATGTCCGGTCCGTTTCAGCCGTCCCTCCTAAGATAAGGTACGTCCTGACACTCGGCCGGTTCTCCCAGACTTCCCATGAACCTAGCGGACGCGTGACAGCAGTGAAATGTCCAGCATCTTCGACGAGGGAAGACAAAATGCGAGCCGTGCGTCTGTCCGAGGTGTCCTGACCGAGTTGTGGGGCAGGGCATCGCCAGGAACGGAAGGAGCGGGGTCCAGGACACGAACGCGTGTCCTCGAGCGTGGCCTGAGCCCACGGTGCGCTCTGCGCTTCGGACAGCAGGGGGCAGCAGAGCACCGCCTAAGACCCAGGGCTGCCCTGTGCCTTCGTCCTTGTTCCCTCCTTCTCTGCCCCCTTCCTCGCCCCTGATTCCTGGGACGCCGATCTTCTTCAGAGTTCACAGGGAGATGCCTGCGTGTGTGCGAGCGGGGACACAGAGACCACGAGGCGTGCTCCCACCACGACAGACCCCGACTGCAGCGTGACTGACTCGCCTTCCGACCCTCCAACACCATTTGAGACACGGAGGGGTCGGAAGAAAGTAGTCCTTATGGCGTGTGTTTCCTTCTCCCGGGAAAGCGTCCCCCTGGGCGGTCGTTGGCAGGCACAGGTGGACTCGGAGCCCCCTCCCCACTGCCACGCCGGGTCCCCGATGTCATCGCGGGCAGCAGGTGCACCCGGCCCCTCACATCCGCGCGGGTGCGAAGGCAGCGGGGGCTGGGGGCTGGTCCGGGCTCGGCTTCCCAGAGCAAGAGAGTTCTTTCTCCACGTCCCAGCTTCTTCTGTTTTTTTTTTTTTTTTTTTTCTTAAAATTTAAACTCGAGTTAATAATAGTACTCCTCTCACGGCGTTTTCGGAATCCCGCATCCAGCATCCGGCGAGCGCCCAAGGTCTGTTGTCATTGCTATTGTTAATTTCAGGTGTTTTTTTGACCTCTGTGTCTTGTTAAAAGCAGGTTGGAATTCTGCCCGAAGAACCCCTCACCCCTCACCTCCTGCGTCATTCGAACCAAGTGAATGCTGGTTCTCGCCGGACCCCCAGGCGGCCGCCCAACCACAACGTTTGGGCACAGGAAATGCCCCTTTGACCGTACTTGCAGTTGACCTAAAACAGTGCCTCCATCTCACAAACTGTGACATCGGTACCCGCTAATTCCCAAGAAAATCATGTCAGAGCACAGAACATATTTTATAATAAAACCCTATTTAGAGCATCAGATTTCTGAAAACCCAGTTAGACAGGGCGCCTGGTTGGCCCAGCTGTTTGAGTGTCTGACTCTTGACTTGGGCTCAGGTCATGACCTCCCGGTTCCCGAGTTTGAGCCCCGCATCGAGCTCTGTGCTGACAGCATGGAGTCTGCTTGGGAGTTTCTCTCTCCCTTTCTCTCCCTGCCCCTCCCTGCTTACACTCATGCTCTCTCCCTTTCAAAAAACAATAAATAAATAAACTTAAAAGAAAACCAGGTTAGAAGAGATATTCGGATTCTGTACTGTGTGGAACGGCAGCTCCCGGCCACGGGTGACCACGGCGCACTTGAAACGTGGCCCTTCTGAAGTGAGAGGAGCTTTTGTATCCATTACATAGTGAGATACTATTTTAGATATGTTACCTAAAATACAAAAATGCATTATAAACCTTGCTTTCACCTGTTTCTTTTAACTTTTAAACTTATTATTATTATTATTATTTTTATTATTCTTAGTGAGAGAGAGAGCCTGTAAGTGCAAGCAGGGGAGGGGCGCAGAGAGAGGCAGAGACGGAGCCCCACGCAGGCTCCACGCTGGCAGCACAGAGCCCAAGGTGGGCTCGAGGCCATGACCCCGGGATCATGACCTGAATTGAAATTAACAGGCGCCAAACCGACTGAGCCACCCAGACGTCCCGCTTTTAACTTTATTTTAAAAGTCTTTCAGGGCGTCTGGGAGGCTCCGTCGGCAGAGCACGTGACTCTTGATCTCGGGTTGTGAGTTCCAGCCTCACGCTGGATGTACAGATTGCTTAAAAAAACATGCTACCCCAAATTTAAAGCTCCCCGTGGCCGTGTGTATTTCCAGTGGACAGAAACCCCCTAAGTAATCTTGTGACTACGTAAAACTCAGAATGTCACGTGTTACGTTATTTTTAGAAGCGTAAGGAACGGAGGGAGGGCCCTCTATGGGGCGTGTGGCCACCGGGGAGGTGTTTGGAAGAGGACACTCAGTAAGGCACCGAGCTGCCTGTCTCATCGGTGGTTTCTGTCGGTGTCGTGACCTCTGAGTAATTTGCCTTTACTGAAATGTGACAAGTAAAGTCTTTTCCCTCTTCTCCCTTGCTTTCTCGGAAAGGCTGGGCTTGTTGTGAATTATCAGGAAATCCATCCAGCGTGGACAAAGGAGAGCGAGCATCGCGTGTGCGGGACTCGCTGGCGTCTCTGATCCGGCCCTCCACCCCCACCCCTGCCCTGGCCGGGGGCGGGGTGGACGTCCGGTTCCGACCGCTTCCTCTGGCCTCTGCACATTCAGATCCGTCTGGCTGAAAATTCCGATGCCTACTCCCTAAACAAACACACGCCTCGCAGGCCGAGGAGCCCCCGGGCGCCCTCTCCTCCCTCCCCTACAATGCCGGAGACCCTGTCGGCCCATGAAACTTCAGTCTCTTGTCGGAAAGTTTCACCCCTCCCTCCCAGCATGGCGGACTCCGTGGCGATGGATGGCATGGTGCTGACTTTGTTTCTGCCACACGTGTTACATTTTAGTTACGCTCATTACTTCGGATGGCAGAGCACTCCCAGGTCCAGGCCGGCCGCCTTCCGGGGGCTCCGTGTGCCCCCCACGTCCCTGTGGGGCTAATCTTGCCGTTCTCTGCACTGCCCTCCGGCCCCGCCCCGTTCGTGAGAATCTAGACAGCATTTTACGGTACGGAGTGGGGGGGGGGGCCAGAAAGGCATCACTTCCAATAGAAACTTGGTAGTTACTCATTTTTTATTTAGAGATCATTTTTCCGGGAGGGCTTTTATTTCCTCGCCTGCCCTGGATCCTCGGTTCTGTTGAAACACATTGGCTGCCTCCCCCCGTGTCCCCGCTGTTTCCCAGAATGCTCCGGTATTTCTAGGTGTGCGAGAAACCCACGGGTACGTTCTCAGACCTGGTCTGCGTCGCGCTGGCTTCAACACGGGCGGCCGGCCCCTGAGTGCTGGGTCTTACACCGTCCACGGGGCTGAACCGGCTACCGAGAGGACCTGCGGGCCGGCAGATCCTGCCCCTCGTGTTAGGGGACACAGTTTGGACCCGAAGAAAGCAGGGGGTCCTTGTTTTCAAACAGCTGGAGCGACTGGACAGGAGGGTGGCCCAGGGACGCTGCAGACACAATGACGGGAGGGCCTGGAAGGTGAGACAAAGGCCTCCTGGCGGCCACCTCCTGTGGCCGGGCCGTGGTACCCCGCTTTCCGAGCCCAGCTTCCCTGTAGTCCCTTCGGGGTGGAAGGTCGTGAGGGTTTATGCAACGACACGGGAAAAGAGCTCGTGGTGACCCGCACCGGCGCGAGGCGACGTTACTTACTTTGTCATCCACGTCGACAAATCATCAAGGTCCCGAACCCCGGTCAGCCTCCCACGCGGCTTTGTCCGGAAAACGCCAACGTTGCTGATCAAGGAGCGGTGACCGGACATCCGAAGGGCCTCCATCCGCGAGCATTCCGGAACGTTCTCTCCCTGGTCTCCGCAAAGGCAGACTCTGCTAGATCTCGGAAACGCGGCGGGGATGTTCTGGGACCGGCAAAGGGATACCGGTGCCCGGCTGCTCGGTTCCAGGTTGCTCACGCGTCGTCCGTGGTTCTGGGGAGTCTTCCGACAGCCGGGGGTTTGGGCGTGGGATCTCTGAGGAGGAGAGGGCGGGAGAGGTCAGGAGGGGCTGGGACGGGGACGCACTTCAGCGGCTGCACGGAGGTGCGGGTCTGGGCGAGCGTGGGTCTGGACTCCCCCGGCCTCGGTCTCCTCGGCCCCAGGTCTCCCTTGACTGCATACATCTGCACCCCTTCTTTCCTCGCCAGAGAAAAAACACAGGCCCCGCCAGCTTCCGGCAAAGCCGTAGTCGACCTGGAAAACTAATGTCCCCGTTTGATGTGGACGAAGTCTAACAGCGTTGATTATTAATTCGCTCTAGATTTTAATTTTTAAAGCTTTTCTAAGTTTATGTATGTATGTATGTATTATGCATGCATGAATTTATTTAGAAAGCCTGTGCACAGACATGGGAGGGGCATGGAGAGGGAGAGAGAGAATCCCAAGCAGGCTCCGAGCTGTCACCCTGGAGCCCGACGGGGGGCTCGGACCCACAAACCGTAAGATGTCACGAAGGCGGAGCTTACCCGACTGAGCCGCCCAGGCGCCCCCTATAGAGTTTTTAAATAGACTTCATATTTTAGAGCACTTGTTAGATTCACAGCAAAACTGAAGAGAAGGCGGAGAGATGTCAGGATTCCCCGCCCCACACGCCCACAGCTTCCCCGCTAGCAACGCCCCCGCAGACGGTGCATTCGTCACCATCGGCGAACCTCCACTGCCACCTCCCCCGGCCCAGAGTCCATGGCGTACACTGGGCCACTCAGCGTGGTACGTTCCGTGGGTTTGGACCGACGGACCACGACCCGTGTCCGCTGTTACAGAGCCGTCGCCCTGCCTTAAAACCCCCCTGAGCCGTACGGATGCCTCCTCTGTCAGTAACTCGCTGTAGGTTTTTATCCTAAATTTTCTGTGTCGGTGTGACATTTTTCTTGTTGAAACCTTCGGGCGATTTCCTCTGCCACTTTGCTGTGATAATTATTCCCGCCACACGAAGGAAAGGCCCGGATAGCGATTTCTAAATGTTTCATAAGAACTCGGCCTTCCTTTGAAGTCCACGGTGCACCACGTAGAAACACATCCCGGAGAAGCTGCCCTGGGATGGCCCGCGATCCCCGGTCGGTGGTCGGTGGGATTTAAGACCAATTTTTCGGAGCACGGCGCTGTACGAGGTATACTGTGATATGATCATGAGGTCTGTGTTCTAGGAAGAAAGTGTCCCCAAGCGACAGGGGCCATTTGAAGTTCCTGGGGAGGCCGGCTGTGGACAATCGCGCCCGGCACCCACGCCTGCTGCGTCGAGGAGACACGGCCTCACCTCCGTGTCCCGCCCGGAGCTGCTGTCCTCGTCACATCCGTGACCGACCCCAAGTGCCATTCGCAACAGCGTGGCGCCCCTTGGGCGTGAAGAACACGGGGCGTCAATGGTTGGCATTTTCCCCGCGGGGAAACCGCTTCTGACTCTCAGTGACGTTTGTCCTCTTACCCTGCACGACGACACCTTCCGGACGGTGCTGGAGATCGCCCTGCTCTCCCGGACCCCCCCGCCCCCGTCTTTCTCAGCCTGTCTTCCGAGGAATTAAAAGTTCTGATTTATTTCCAGGGCCTTTAAAAACAAGCTCCCCGAAAAGCAAATACTATTTGTAGTGGTGACAGGCAATTAGCAAAGCATTTAGATTTATTATAAAGCAGTGGTAAAAGTGCCGTTTTATTTTTCTTCTAGAGGAGTCTGGAACATTCTCCTGCAGATTGCTTCTTTCCCAGAGACCCGTTCTGGCGCCAGGTGGCCCGTTCCCGGCCGTCTAGCTCAGCGTGACTGTGACCTACCTGTCCCCTTACAGCCAGCTTTTCTTTGTCCCCCTGACAAACCGCCGTCGAACCTCTTCCTGGGCCTTTATTTTCTCTGCCTGTGATCGCTCCGTGTACAGAATCACTTACGAAAGAGAGTTAACGCGTCGATTCCCAGCTCGGGCGTGGGCAGAGCCGTGGCTTGTGTCTCACTAAGGAAGAGCTCATGAGAAGCTCGGAGGAAGGCGTTATTCCCCTCGGCGTCGAGGAGGCTGAGTCCCCACTGAAGGGGGGGGCAGGTGGCAGGAGCCTCGGCGGAAGGGGAGGCCTGGGCGCGGGGCAGGCCCCTCAGCGGGTGATGGGGCCCCTTCCTGCCCACGCCGCCCCGCCCCTCCGTCACGGCTTCTCCGTCTCCTGCCAAGAAAGCTGCTTTCCTTGGAGTCGCTTCCGACACTCGGGCCCTCCTTGTCCGTATGCATCTTCCTTCAAAGCGTCCCCACTCATCGGGTATCCCTAGAACACGTGGGGTTAAAACGATCCACTCTCCTCGGAGGTGTTGCCCGCGTTTGCGGTCTCGGCCAGGGCGTGGAGACAACGCCCAGTCAGCACTGGAACGAAACCTGTGACTCCGTCCCCGGATCGTCTCCTTCTCTCAAGTTAGAAAGTCCTCTCGCCGTCTTTCAGAGCTGGAGCTTTTCCTAAGGAACCCATTTCACAGACACACGCGTGTGTGCGCACGCACCGGCACACGTGTCTGCACGCGCATACGCCCACGAGCAGACGCACCCAGGGGTGAAAATTAAGAGGAGTGATCAAGGGTTCAGAATGTAAACGCTATTTTATTTTCTGGGCAACCTCATCGGCCCAAAATACTGCTGATGCTAATTATACGGCATACTAAGTATATCGTACACCGCTTTCTAAACAGTTTATGTATTTATTGTTGAGAGAGAGAGAGAGGGCAGAGAGAGAGGGAGAGACAGAATCCCAAACAGGTCTGCTCTGTCAGCGCCAAGGCCCAATGTGGGGCTCGAACTCATGACCCGTGAGATCAGGACCTGAGCTGAGATCGAGAGTCGGGCACTTAACAGGCTGAGCCACCGCGGCGCCCCTGGCGTGTCCTGTTAGGAGCTATTATGCTAACAATGTCACTAACAGCTATTCTTTATTGATTATTTTACTTTATTTTATTTACTGTACTACTTACTTATTATTTTGCTACTCTTGATCCCTTATTACAATCATATCGTGATTAACTGTCCTGTTATAATAACTACAGGGTACCCTCAGGAACGGTATTATCCCAGTAACTGCGGGTTGGGGTCTCGTGTCCCAGAGGGGATCGTGGGCCGTTGTGGTACCGGCGTCTGTGATCTCGAAACATCCTTCGTAGTGCGTGCCATCGTGAACGCCTGCCTGCCCACCGCAGCCCGTGAGGCTGCCAGGCACAGCTGAGGGCACGGCGCCACACACGCCCTCCTGGGGGGCCAGCCCCGCGCCCGGACGGGGGCCCCTTGCCTCCTGCCCCCACGCTGACGGCGTCCACTCTGCATGACACGCGCCATCGCCGGGGAGCCGTGTCCCAGCTCGGGGCAGCGTCTGCGGTCCTGGCGCACGTGGAGATCTTTCTTGCCCTTAACACAGAAGGGCCGTTGCTTTCGCCGGCGTGATGGCGCCGGACTAAAGTCTCTGCAGATGGGCTGTGCTGATGTCGTCAAAGACAGCAGAGACTTAATGTCTGGCCCTGCTTTCCTCCAAACCCATCGAAAACCGAAGTCCCAGAGATTTGTCATCCCATCAGGGCCCCTAACGGACCCGCGACCTCACACACACTCAGAGACGGCAGGTGCCGTAGGCAGTATCCGCGCGGATGTTCTGGTAACACGGCAACTGTGCAGCATTTGGGTCTAGCGTCTAGTGGAGGAGAAATTAAAACGCAACGGCTGAAATGCGGTGTGTAGACCGCATAGACCGTGCACAACCGCAAGCTTGTAGGACGCTGTGACGGGTTTCATGGAGGGCCTTGACTGCCTGGCAAACACGGGGCCCAGGAAATTAAGCAAAGAGCAGCATGCTAAATTTATATGTATCCCAACTATGCGATGAATGCATGTTTTCGTTTTAAAAAAGGACCAGACGAACGCCGGGATGGCAAGGCCTATTCCCAGCGGCTGTCTCCGGGGCTGGGGGTTTGAGTCGTTGCCTCCTTTCATAGTTTGGCAAATTTACAGAACCTTCTGCAGCGGGAAGTGCCTCTGCTATCACGGGGAGAAACACAGAGGTTTCCAAGCCGAGAAAGGCCATGTAGATTATTGAGTGACGTTCCATCTCGTGTGTCATCGCAGGAGGCATGTTCCGGAAGGTTCTATGGCCTCCGTTCAGCCCATTTCGTGTTGGCGTTTGCACACGCGCCTCAGACAGCTCTGCAGAAACCACGCAGCGCGTCCGGCTCCAGACTCATCAGAACATCCCGCTCTTTTGTCAATTCTGGCTTAAAAGGCGCGAGCGTCAGGGAGCCGCTGGCAGGAAATGTTTCCTGGAGGTGATTTTTCATGCCCGTTAATTTTCCGCTTGCCTCCGATTTTCCTTTGACTTCAGGAAATGTGGGTTTTATTGTCCTCCTCGGGGGCCCGAGGACATAGGGCATCCGTACCCTCGCTTTCCCCTAGACTCTTATTTAAATTTAGATTATGACCACATGAAAAATTTGTTGGGAGAAGTAATCAGCAGGGCCATATGTTAGAGTTTCAAAAATCACCCTAATTTCCATTTAACTCACATCATAAAAATCACCCTCCCATTCACTCCGACTATTAGAAGGTGTTTTAGATGAGTGATGTGGGGCACGCCCGTAAAGGCAAGCTAATAGCGAGGCCTTGGTCTTCCCGAGAGCTATTAATCTTTGTCTCTCTCGAAATTCGGTCGCACACACATACACACACATGCACGCACACACACCCCAGTGGAAGCAACACCATAAAGAGGAAAGCTCGTAAGAGTCCATAAAAGTGTGAGGAAGACTTTACATTTTATTTTTATTTACTAGGAATTTATGGGGCAGTGGCGGAGGCCTGGCTCTGGCTGGCAGCCCTTACCCTCCGGCCCTGAGCTGCAGTGCCCGATCCCTGAAGGGCCGGCCCTCACTCGGGGAAGGTGCGGACCTGGCTGCAGGATGGGGGGTGTTGGAGGGGGGAATCTCTCCAGGTCCCCAGGGACCAAGAGCCAGCCTGTGCGCCCAGCCTTACTTCTGGTGTGTCCTGCTCTGTATGGGGTAATTCTCTCTGTGACCCAGCTGGCGGCCTGGGAAGAGCGCCCCCGTGGCTAGTTGGGTGATTACGAGATGCAAACCGTTTAACACGCCCAGTGACTCCTATCTAACGGTGATGACCCTGGCAGGTTGGAGTGGGCCGCGCGGCTCGCTCCCTGAGCGACAGGCAGATGCTTGGGAGACAGCCGTCAGCACAAAGCACACACGCTCCACCTTCCTGTTTGTTCTGACACTGCTGAGACCCGCGTGCCTGCGGAGTGGCCGGCGTCCCCTCCCCGGACGTGGATTCTCATTCCTGACTTCCGTCACCTGTCCTGTGAGAACAGCCATCGCCGTGGGGGTGGGGCCGCGGTCATCCGTCTGTGTCCCCGTCGGCATCGGGAAAGCCAGCTAGGGGCAGAATGTTCCAGATCTCAGCCGCGTCTGCCACTGGGCGTTACCGTGTCCTGCCCCGTGAAAACCCGCCAGGGTCTCGAAAATCCTTCTCGCTGGAGAAAGCCCTCTTTCCTTCCTATTTCGTTGTCTAACTTTGGTTCTTTTTTTTTTATGTTTATTTATTTTTGACACACACAGAGACAGAGTGTGAGCAGGGGAAGGGCAGAGAGAGAGGGAGACACAGAATCTGAAGCAGGCTCCAGGCTCTGAGCTGTCAGCGCAGAGCCCGACACGGGGCTCGAACTCACAAACCGTGAGATCATGACCTGAGCTGAAGTCGGCCGCTTAACCGACTGAGCCACCCAGGCGCCCCTAACTTTGGTTCTTAAACTGCCTTCCAACGACCCCACGGAACGACACAGCCGCTGGGTTTAGGCGTGGTCCTCGGGTCCTGATAGTCAGGGAGTCGGTGTCCGAGTCTGTTAATAAACCACCCCCAGAGAGCTGAGGCGGTTCAGCCCGCAGGCATCCCCAACACGCCAAACTCCGCGTCCAGGCCCGCGAGGCAGAGGTGGCCGGCCAGCTGGGCCAGGAGCCCGTTGCGCACTGACGCTTGCGCGGATTTGCAAGGGGACCTGAACGCTCAGCTCCGAGGGCTTCACAACGGCAGCTGCGGTACCGTGTGTCTTCTCGTATTTGCCGCTGTCACACGGACGGAGAGAGGTGCGACAGGCTCCCGTGGCTACAAACACGCACAGCCACCGGCCGAGCGAGGGGGATGCCAACCTCGTCGTGAGCTCAGCCCCGAGGCTGCAGCACTGCTCCGTCTTTGCTTGGACGGGCTCAGCCTGGAGTTTTCACGTTGCAAGTGCAGACGGAGCCCAAACATCTGGCCGCACAAATTACACCCAGACGTCCCCCCAGCTCGTGAGACTCGGCTCTCTGTGCAGCCCACGGGTATGTCTCCCCCTCACTGTGGAATTTTTACTGCTTTAATTATTACTTGCAGACAGCATGGGAAATCTTCCTTTCGGTTAGAGAAAAAAACAAAACTGTTTCGTTTCTTTTCAAGAGAGAAACCCTACTGAGTTCTAAAGTGAACATTTATTACTGAGAAAAGCCTTTAATTTTAAATAAAGAAAATCTGAATTTTTGCTTATTTTTTTTAAGAGCATTGGAAGGCATTTAAAACCTTGCATGAATAAATTAGGGCTTTCTGGAAGATGCGTGGTTCCCCCACTGTGGGCCCCGTTTGCACACGTGCTGTGGAGAAACATTAAACGTTTCTAGTGTGTTCTTCCACTGAGTTTCTGCTCTGGTCACGGCCGTACGTGAGATTGTATGAAGCTGCCTTCGCCGTAAGACGGCCAAGATCACGCGGCGTTCGGGAGAGCGGGAAGCGTTCTGGGGTTTCTGTGCCATTGCCGTTTTTCTAGGAGTTCTGCATAAAATATGAATTAAGATAAAAATACCCTCGGAACGTTTTTAAGTCAAAGTAGCCGGTTGTGCAGAACCCTTCCGTTAATGTGCTTTGAAAACCCTCGACACGCATTCCGGCGCCCCCTAATGTTTTACTAATATTTAGAAACACGCTCGCAGTGGGACATTCGCAAATGTTCTCCCCGGAACTCGGGTAAACTGTATTCACGTAATTCCAGATCCGATTGCTTTGATGTGGCGAGAGACAGAAAGCTGTGTTGCTATTTTCAGTCGTGAATTTGAGATGAAAACGAGAACACAGAGGGAACCCGGGAGGAGGTTTGTAAGATCACGATAGATTCGAGAGTATGTTTACGCTCCGTGTGGCGCCCTCTAGCCTCACGGTGTCCGAATCACACGTCTTCAAGTTGCCTTTTCTTTTTTAATTTTTTAAATGTTTATTTATTTTTTTGAGAGAGAGACATGAGTGTGAGCAGGGGAGGGGCAAAGAGAGAGGGAGACACAGAATCGGAAGCAGGCTCCAGGCTCTGAGCCGTCAGCACAGAGCCCGACGCGTGACTCAAACTACCAAACCGCGAGATCATGACCTGAGCCGAAGTCGGATGCTTAACTGACTGAGCGCCCCCGGCGCGGTGCATTTTCAAATCTCCCCGCAGCAGGAAGAAGAGGGTCACACATCTCCCTGTGTCATCTCCAAATCTCGGCAAATATCCACGTTTTGCTACCGTTGCTTTATTTTTCTGTTTTTCTGTTTTTTTGCCTTATGGGATTATTTTAATGCAATTTTCATGAAAGGTCGTTTCAACCCCACCCTCTTCCCTGCTCGTCTTTGAAGAATAAGGGTATTCTCCGCCAAGGCCATTCACGCGCGTGGCCGTGACGGCTGCTTCGGGGCGGCTGCGCGTCCGGCCCACCGTCGGGCGGTCAGGTCGTTTCAGCACCCCTGTTCTGCGGTGGATTTCCGCGGGTCCGGATCTGAGCCAGGTCCGTGCACTGGTGGGCGTGCTCTGAAGCCGGGGCTTTGCCTTCCTTCATGCCCCTGGCTTTTTCTCCCTGCCGAGGCCCCACGTGCCGGCTAACTGTACGTGTCAGCTGCCCTGGGCCACATCAGCCTGGGCGTGGCTGCGGGGGTGTGTTCTGGAAGAGGCTAGCATTTCAGTCAGTGGACTTGGAGGAAAGCCGACTGTCCTCTGTACTGTGGGTGGGCTCCATCCAATCAGTCGAAGGCCTCAATAGACCAAAAAGACCTACCTTTCCAGGCAAGAGCGAACGTTGACCCGCAGGCCATCTTCGGACTAGAACGGCAGCGTGGGCTCCTCCCCAGGCTCCGGGCTGCTGGCCGGCCTTGCAGAGTTTAGACTCGCTAGCTTCTGTAACCACACGGGCCCGTCTCTTAACACACATCCTTCTCCTGCGGCCACACATCCTATTGCTTCTGTTCTCCCGGAGAGCCCCCACGCACCCACAGTCTACATGTGTCTGCCTTTCGGGAGCCCTCCGTCCCCCCCATGCCCCATCCCCGGAAGCTAGTCCTAGAGAGGCGGGTCCCAGGCACTGCCCGTGCCATCTCAGTTTTAATGAACTAAAGCAAGATAAAATGAATTCAGCTCTTCTGTCTCGCCTGCCGCATGTCAAGAGCTTAATGGCCACGGGTTTCTGGCGGCCGCTCCGCTGGAGAACACAGGTCCGGACCGTTTCCGTCACCGCAGAGAGCTCTAGGGGCCGCGCCGTCCTAGGAGCTTGGCTGTGTTCGCGTCCAACACGGTAGCAGGAACACTCCTCGGCTCTGGGTAAGCTGGCTCTTACCACTTTCTTATCTTCTCTCTCTCCTCCCACCTTTTCTAACACGAGCTCTAGGACGGGACACTCTCCGAGACCTTTCGCCCTGGTCTGTGGGGGCTGTTCTCACAGGACCCCACAGACGGGGCTCGAACAGCAGACGCGTGTTCCCGAGGCACGGGAGGCGGGAGGTCGGACGGCAGATCTGGGGTCTGGTGAGAGCCGCCCGCCGGTTCGTAGCCGGCGTCCTCTCGCCGTGTCCTCACGTGGTGGGGGGACGAGGGGGCTCCCATCGTGGGACCCCGCCGTCAGAACCTCCTCACCTCCCGCAGACCCCACCTCCCAAGAGCATCACTTCGGGGGCACGGCGTTCAGGCCGCAGGACCGCTCACGCCCACACGGCCGGATCGCGGAGTAGTTCACCTAAAGTGGTCTGTTCTTCTCCGGATTCCAGGGCTGTTGGCGGACGAGGGCAGGTTCGTCCCCCCGGGACAGGGGGCCGTGTCTCTCCTGCCGGTGCTGTGTCCCCGGTGCCCATGCCGGTGGCCGGTACAGCAGCCACTCAGCTTCTCCGTCCCCCCGTGTGGGGGGGCTTCCCCGCCCCGAGGAGATGCCGCTGAGACTCGAGGTTCTGCCCGCCCCTTGTCTTTACAGCCGTGCTGGGTGTTGGGGCCACAAGGAAATGGGTCCCCATTCCTGCCCCGAGGACCTCACAGCCCGGCGGGAACGTCTCCCGAGGTCCATTCGCATGTATGGGACGCCCACGCCCACACACGCAGTCCTCTGCTCACCGTCCGCCTTCCGATTTCGTTCAGATCCTGCTTTCTCCAAAAACCTTCACCCCTTGGGGCCTTGTGCGTTGGTTTCCTGGGGCTGCAGTGAGAAGTTAGCACAAACCTGGGCGGCTTAAACAACGGGATTCCCTGTCTCCCGTTTGCGGGGGCCGGGAGTCCTGAATCACGACGCCGGCAGGGCTGTTCCTTCTGGAGGCTGCGGGTCCCACCTGTCCCAGCCTCTCCCCCAGACCCGGGTGGTTCGGCCGCCCTGGAGGTCCTGACTGGAGACTGCATCGCTCTGATTTCTGACTGTTGTCACGTGGTCTTCTCGAGGGCCCGTCTTTGCTGAAATTTCCTCTTCTAAGTTTATTTATTTATTTTGAGAGACAGAGAGAGAGCGCTAAGCGTCTGTCCATCTATCCGTCCATCCGTGGGGTCTCTCCGCAGCTCACTGCTCTGTTGGGTCACGCCAAGGTCGGTGGCCCTCGTCTAGGCCCCCAAACACAGTTGTCGGCTGCAGTGGACTGAAGGGTGGCCCCCAAAAGCTATGTCCATGGGGGACCTCAGAACGTGACTGTGATTGGAACAAGGGCCCTGCAGATAGAATTACCATCATGGTCTCACGGTGAGATCATCCTGGGCCTGAAATCCAGTGACAGGTGTCCTCACGAGAGACAGAAAAGGGAGGAGGCACAGGGACACGAGGAGAAGCCATGTGAGGACGATGGAGCCGCTGAGCACGAGCCGTGGAGGCGCAGGGCACTGGATTCGGCGTGGACAAACCCCATGACCACCAGCGACGTGGAAGCTGCCTGCCCAGAACCGAGGGTCCGTGAGCACCGGCGACCGTCGTGGGTCATGCCGCATCGGAACCCGAGGCAGTAGGAGAAGTGTGCCCTCCTGTCTACAGTTTTATGTGTGTTTTAATGGTTGTTTTTTCCCCTAAAATATTAAATGAGGTGAAAAAATATTGAAAATTGAGACTATTAAAACTCACATTGGCGCACCCGGGTGGCTCAGTCAGTTAAGCATTCGACTTTAGCTCGGGTCATGATCTCACAGTTTGTGGGTTTGAGCCCCATGTTGGGCTCTGTGCTGACGGCTCCGAGCCTGGAGGCTGCTTCGGATTCTGTGTCTTCCTCTCTCTGCCGCCTTTTGCTTGCGCTTCTCTCTCTCTCTCAAAAGTAAACATTAAAAAAAATTTAAAAAAACCCCTCACATTAATTTAAATCAAAATATTGTCTTTATACCCAAACCAGAATTTATTATAGTTTTACCTTCTTGGTTCTGATGGAAGCAAAGCCATCGATGGTGTTTCCAAACTTGACTTCTTGGCTTGCCTCATTTTCAGAAAGCGTTGTAAATTAACCCGAGAGAGAGACTGACTGAAAGAACGTTAGATGAATTTAAAACTTGACCCAAAGATCTGAATATTCACTAGAAAGGAAAGCAACTGGAAATGCGTGACTCATCAGACGAGAGCAGCAATTATGTCGGAAAAGCGGAATCAAATCGAAATTGACGAGCTGATACATGTCCCAGTTTACATTTCAGATTGAGAAGTGCAGAATTAATGTCTTCAGATTTTGAATTTTTAACGAAACACATGTGATTTTGCCTGAATCGATCTGCTTTTCAAAAAGCAGCCACGGTCTCGGCTCTGAAAATTCTGAAAGTTTACGTCCTGGAGAAATTTTGTCCGAAACGGGTGGTTGTCAGCGGCCCGACTTGGCAGTGATGGAGAATACAAAACCCACACCAGCTTTGGATCTGGCGAAACTCTTTTATGAATTTTGCTTGCTGAAATTTGAAACTGGTTTAGAAGTGGCTTTGAGGAATTCTTTTTTATTTTTTTATTTTAGAGACAAAGAGAGCACGTGCCTCTGTGTGTGTGTGTGAGAGAGAGAGAGAGAGAGAGGGAGGGATAGAGAAAGAGAGAGATAGAAAGAGAGAGAGAGAAACCCAAGCATGGGGCTCAATCCCATGACCCCAGGCCCATGGTCTGGGATGAAACCAAGAGGTGGACGCTCAACAGAGCCGCCCAGGCGCCCCAAATATTTTTCAAACAATACGACTCACACCGGTATCTCATAAAAGTTGTTTTAGTAAGTCAAAGTGCATTTAAAACACATTTTAAGATTGTTACTTGGTCCAAGAGAGATCGCCGAACACGGTAATCCTCTCCATGGAAGACCGGATAATCAAAGAGAAGGTTTTGAAAATAAGATCGATGACTTTGCTTCCATTCAAGCGAAGAAAGTAAAATTAGAATACATTTGGTTTTCAGCGTAAATACAAAACATTTAAACTGAAAATAGAGCTGTGAGGTTTCACATACCTACTTTTAAATTTTTCAGTATTTTTCAACTACCTTATCAACCTGGAAAAAAAAATTAGTCATTGAAAAAAGTGGTGAAATGTGCGTGGGGGTGCATGTCTCTCCTTTTTCCTCAGCTCAGCACACTCGGGTCCTCTCTTTGTTTATGTATTTATTAAACAATTTTTTAATGTTAATTTTTGAGAGAGAAAGAGACAGAGCATGAACAGGGGAAGGACAGAGAGAGAGGGAGACGCAGAATCCGAAGCAGGCTCCGGGCTCCGAGCCGTCAGCACAGAGCCCGACGTGGGGCTCGAACCTGCGAACTGCAAGATCATGAGCTGAGCCGGAGTCGAACACTGAAGGCACGTCCTAGGCTGTGAACCTCCTGCAGAATAGTTGGGTTTTCACCCTTCCGGGAGGCCCGTGCTTCCCCGGGGAGCCCTCCCCAACATCTCTTTGTGAGGTTTTCCTTTGCTCACCCTGCGCTGAGGACCCGAGTGAAATCGAGGCCCAGGGGCTGGGCCCCTGTCAGTGTTTAAGAGGAGGGGAATTTATTTCTGCCATCCCAGGTTCTGTGGGGGGGGGGACAGCTTCCACGGGGGGCAGGGGTGGGGGCGTTCGCTTCTTCTTCTTCTTCTTCTTCTTCTTTTTTTTTTTTACAAAATTAAACGAACATGACTAGTAAAACAATAAACACAATATAAATTCTTCAGCTTTCCAACGTGTAGGCTTCCATTTGGGGAACAGGAGTTTGAGCGGGGAGACACGGCCGATCTTGGAATCTTAGTTCGGTGCCACTCTCTTCCTGGAAACCAGAGCCGTGTGCCAGAAATGGCGACACCGAGTCCACGGTTTCCCTAAGCTTTTCTGGGGGGCGCTGATCCGGGGCTCCGCGCCAACGTAAGGGCGCAGGCGGTGTGTGCGTGGCCGGAGGCTGCCGTTCCACCCCAGCGGGTTTATGGGAAGTCGCTCTGGGCTCGAGATCCTGGGGTCCAGTGAGGATGACAGTTTGCTTCCTCTCCTGCGATCCGTGAGCCACCGTCTGCAGAGGGGTTCCTGGACCCCGCGAACAGGAGACAGGCCCGATGTGGTCTACACGCGCGCGTCAGGCTGACGGTGGTTGGAGCCCCCAGCGTGGCCGGGCGGTGGGGGAGAGACAGAGGCCCACCGTCCGAAAAGAGAAGGCCGTGTTTGTTTACGGAGATGGTTTCAGAAAGCGCCGTCTGTGGATCCGCCTTCCTCTGCATCGGGTCCAACACAGAGGTGAATCCCGGTGAGCGTGCCCGAGTTCCAGCACCGGGCCTCCGGCAGGCGGTGTGCGGGGCCGGGCGGTATTTCCTCATCAGACAGAAGCCGCCTCTAACCTGGGACGAGCCTGGGACGCTCCCTCTCAGGCAGCCCAGGCCTCTCGACCCCGTGAGCTCCGTGGTCGTCGTTAGCATGTGAACGCACCTGGCCCGACTTCTCGCTGTCCGCGCGGCGGGGCGGAGAGCTGACCACGGAGCGTTCCCGCTGCGGCCCTGGGGTTTGGACCAGGGTCTGCCTCTTGGCGCCGTTGGCCGTTTTCCTCTGACGGAGAAGAGTGGCGAGACCCCCACTGGGAGCCGATCCCGGTCCAGCGTGACGACCGCCTTAGGTCGCGCGTCAGGCTTTAGGCCTGTACGGTTCCTGGTATTTGTAAAACATCTTCCTATCTGTTCCATTCGCTCCTCCGAGAAGCCCTGTGGGCGGCAAACAACAGGGTGGCGGGCGGCACCTGCTCAAGGTCCGAAGTCGCCTCCCGGGGCTGCTACGAGCGGGATGTTGGCGGCGTCTCCCCGAAATCCGCGTGCGGGGGGCCCTGACTCCCAGCCGTAGCTGGCTGTATTTCGAGACGGGGCCTCTGGGGAAGTAATTAGGTTAGACCAGGTCACAAGCGTTTCCATACAGTCAAAACGGCCCAGTGGCATTGGTCACAGGTGGCCATCGGTTGGCTTCTCTGGGGACAGACGCTGACCTGGGCGGGGCGCCCGCAGCAGCCGGGGCAGCCGGGGGAGGCCGCCCCGAGGTGGGAGTCTGGCTGATGCCGCCGGCCAGGGTTCCTGTGTGTCGCTGGGACGTTTGGCCACCCCCCGTGGGGGCTCACTGCGGAGGCCGCCTGCCGACCCCACTCCCTGCAGCAAGGCTGTGGGAGGCACGGCTCACGTCCACCGCACGGGAACACGAGTCCTTGTGTGGGTGCCCAGTACCTCACACCTGGAAGGGTTCTTAGGCACAGGCCGCAGGCAGGGCCCCCAGGGCCGCCGCTGAGCTTCCTCCCAGCCCGTCAGGCACACTCATTCGACGGGAGGTCCTCGGCAGGTAATTCCGAGCATTGCTTCTCCTTCGGGCAGATTTGTTTGCCTCTTGGCAGCTTCCTGAAGAGAACAGCTGGGCCCTGGAAATGTCACGATGCCCGGAAGTGACTGCTTCAGCAGCAGGACCCACAGAGACCCGATCTCATCGCAAACGCGACTTCCCCAGTGAGTCCCCTCCCTCGCCTCCGGGTGGCTGCCATCGGCAGAAGTGGAGGTGCTGCGGGAGCAGGTGCCCTCGCCCAGAGAGGAGGTGGGGGGGGGCGGGAGGCCTAGGGGACTGGAGTTCGCACGGTTAACAGGTGCGCCCGAGCCTCGTGTTGGATCCTCCGACCCGTGTGCTTGTAAGCGGCTTCATTTGCACGAAGGGAAACTGAGGTGAGCTGAGGAACAGCCGTGCTTTGTTTTAGATGCTGCGGAGGATCTCATTTAGCCCTGACTCTTGATGTCAGACGGGAGACAGACGGGGAGGCTGCTGGGGCTCTCGCGGTGGGTGGTGACGGAGAGGCATGTACGTCCAGGTCCGCGGGGTGCCAGCCCTGGGCCTCCCCTCCGGCGGGTCACGCAGCAGGCGGCTGTTTGGAGAGAGCCTGCACCCACGGGTGGGGGCGGCACCCTGCCGGTGGCCGTTCCCCCCAGGCGGTGTCTGGACTCCCGCTGCGTGCTGACCCACTGGGCTCTCTCTGCTCCCTCTCCACGAGGCCACTTTGGCTTCACGCGGGGGCGGTTCTCTTTCCCTTTCATGACGTACAAACGCTGTTTCTTTGTCATTTCCGTATCATTTTTGTGCTCCTCCAGCGGCGGGGAGCGGGGCGGTGGCTCTGAGCGGGCCGTGTGTGCGCCCGCGTGTGTGCGTGTGCGCGCGGTGCGGGAGCGTGCATTTCCCACTGCACTGGCGTCCGTGCAGACTTGTCCGCTACGCTGATTTGACTTGAGGGTCTTAGCTGGTTTTAACCCACGCCTCCGGGCACGTTAGATGGGTACTCGGTCCTCATGGCCAGCGCGTCCCCGAAGCGTCCCGGGCGTGGCCTCCTCCTCTCTCTCATCTGCCCCCCCAACCCCCGCCTGCCCTCGGCCTTCCTGCTGGACGTTCCTCCCGCCGGGCCGAGTCCGGGCTGATGGGGCGTGCAGAGCCCTGAGGCTCGACGGCTCGCTGCCGGGAACATACGGGAACAGGGCGCACAGTCGTGCGTGGAGCTCGTCTCGCCTCGGAGCCTGAGCGGGCCTAGCTGCGCCGGCAATAACTCCGGCAGCTCTGCGTCCATACTTTCCTGGCTGTGTTCTCGTTCCCTCCCTTCCTTCCCTTCTTTTCTTCCTTCCATCCTCCCCTCCCACCTTAGTTTCTCTCTTCCCTCTTTAGGGTTTGAATTACCTCTTGACATACTTTGTTTCCAAGACTAGGGTTCGCTTTTGCTGCTTCAGGGAACACAGCTGACCCGCCCGTCCACACCGGGGGAAGGAAGTCAGTTTCGGCGGAGAAAAGATCCCCCACTCTGGGTCGCGAGGCGGCTGTCCTAGGAAGGGCTGCGCCCCGGGGGGTGGGAAGGGCCTCGGGAGAGAGCAGCAGGGGCGAGGGACGAAGACTTGCCGCGAAATGTCGTCAGGGATGGCGTGCGGCCCGCGGGAGGAGACAGAGAACCCAGGAGTTTTACCTTCGCCGGCTCTTGGCGCGCGCGGCCCTTCCAGGCCTTCCGGACGGAGGGTGTAAAAGATACAGCAGGCACGGAGCGTGAGCGCTCCCGACTTGCTGAGCACATGAGTGCTCTCGGGTGGAAACGCGAGTCCCCGTCCCGTATGCTTTGAAGCTAGAGTTAGTGAGCTGTCTCAGTCAAAGCAGATTTGCGTCTGGGACTCGATGAAAACTTGATACGTGTATATAAACATACATCTTCTCTTCTCACGATTCCCGCGTTCACACCGCACCGCATTTCTCCACATCTAGTGGGGAAGACGACTTCTGGAAGAACTCTGTGGTTTTCCACAAGACGCTGATGCTTGGGTGAGAGTGTCCCGTGGGTTTGTAGCTGAGGCTCCCTTTGGAAAAGGCACGGCGCAGCTTCGATTTTCTCTCCGTGGGCTTATGGGTCCCCAGTGCTGAGTTAACACAAATGAGCGATTCGGCTTCCTTCCAGAATATGAATCTTACTAATTATGGGTATGAAAACCAGGTCTGAGCTCTGGGCCATTGAGTGGAAGAAAGAGATGGCGGGTTTTCAGAAGCCGAGGAAGAAGCCCAAAAGGAAGGTTCTCCTCAGGGAAGGTGAGCCTGGAGAAGGGGCTGGCGGAGGCCCGGTGGGGGGGGGGGCTGATGAAACGTATAAACCAACGAGAGTTCTCTTTCCTTAATTACGAAACACATTAGCAAGGTGACAATATACCTTTGATATCTGGACTCTCAACGATTCCCTTGTTTTTAAGTTTATTTATTTTGAGAGAGAGAGAGAGAGACAGAGGGTGTGCAAGTGAGGGCACACGCATGAGCAGGGAAGGAGCAGAGAGAGGGAGTGAGAATCGCAAGCAGGTTCTGCGCTGACAGCACAGAGCCCGACTCGGGGCTCAAACCCATGAGCCGAAATCAAGAGTTGGAAGTTTAGCGGACGGAGCCACCCAGGCGCTCCAACCCACTCATTTCTTAATATAGCCTTCACTTACTCATGTACGCATTTGGCAAATGTTATTGCACGTCTGCTGCATGGTGGGCACGGGGCCAGGGGCGGGGCGTCCTGGTGAACTGGTCGGTCACGGCCTCTGTTTCACGGGGCTAGAGTCTAACAGGGAAGACCGGTATGAACAGATGGATTGATCTCGATGTTGAAACGTGTGGGTTGTTACCTTAGTCCATCCAGGCTGCTCTAACACAACACCACGGGCTGGGCGGCTTTACCCAACAGAAATCTATTTCTCGCGGCTCCGGAGGCCGGAGACCAGGGTCTACACGCGGGCGGGCTCCAGTCCGGTGAGATCCCACTTCCTGGCTCATGGATGGTGCCTTCTCGCTGTGTCCTCACCTGGGGGACGGGGCAAGGGGGTTCTCTGGGATCTCCTTTATAAGGGCACTGATCCCACCACGGGGCCCCACCCTCACGACCTCCTCCCCTCCCAGGGGGCCTGCCTCCTGACACCACCACCTTGGGTTAGGGTCATGGAAGGGTTTGGGGGTGTGTGGACATTCAGACGGCAAGAGGAAGGAGAGAGTCCCCAAGGGGCTGTGATGGATGGAGAAGGGGATGGAGGGTCCTCAGGAAGGAGGGGAGAGGCTTGCGTTTGGGATGGGGGTGTGTGAGGCTGAGGATGTGGGTGGGGAAGGTGACCCTAGGTGTCAGAAGCCGCACCCCGTAGCTGGGGTGTAACACATCAGATGAAAGCATTTCCCACGACGCTGGGAAGCGTAAGCTGCCGATGGGGTAACGGTGCAACAGTCTGTCTGTGCGGGGTGTCGGGTCCTCCTGAGTCCCCTCCTGTGTGCAGATATACGTGTCCCCTCCCAGGCTGCCGGCTCCGGGGAACGGCAGGCCTCTCCAAGTGCCCGCATGTCCTGGTCACCGGGGCACGCCGAGGGGCCGCCAGGAAACGACAGGCTGGGGTGGGATTTCTGAGAGCCCCAACATGGTGCGTTGGCGTGTGAGCAGGTGCGTGGACCGGGCGCCGTGAACCTCGGGCGTTTACTCTCCCCCCATCCTGGAGCCTGGGGATCCGAGGTCCAGCCGTGGGCGGGGCTGGTTTGTCCCGAGGACTCTCTCCTGGGCGTGCAGACACCGTCTCCTCATGTCCTCACGTGGTCGCCCCTCTGCGTGTGTGTGTCTCTGTCCCCACCTCCTCCTCTTGTAAGGACTCCAGCCAAGATGGATCGGGCCCACAATGGTGACCTCCTTCTGCCTCGGTCACTCCTGTAAAGGCCCCGTCTCCAAAGACAGTCGCA
Source organism: Paguma larvata (assembly GCA_030068075.1). Taxonomy (NCBI): domain Eukaryota; kingdom Metazoa; phylum Chordata; class Mammalia; order Carnivora; family Viverridae; genus Paguma; species Paguma larvata. The sequence goes on from CM057828.1 coordinate 134,673,182, forward strand.
TTCTGAGGTCCCCGGGGGTTAGGACTTCCATATGTGCATCGTAGGGGACACAGTTCAGCCAGTGGCAGAGGGTGTCACCCAGTCCGAGTCACACGAACTCATGCTGCATCTTCAGGGACCGCTGCCGGCCCTTCCTTAAAGCCTGTCAGCTCTCTCTATCCGTCTGTCCTGTCCCTGCTGCTGTTATCTCGGGGGGAGGAGAGGGGAGGGGATGCGAGAGGGGGTGATGGTGTCTTGACAGCTGCCGGGAGGGGACCCAGAGACCTCTGAGCTGGTGTCGGGCGGGGAGACCCCCTACTCCACAGCGGCCCCTGGGAGGCGCCACCAGATAGAGCCTAGAAAACACCAAAAATGCAGAAACCCATTAAAACGAGATGGTTAATTTTCGGTGATGCTGTGTCTGGGAGCCCAGAGCTCTGCGGCTCCCAGCGGCTTGGAAGCCCCTCGGATGGGCCCTCCCACTCCCAGACGCGGACACCGACTCTCACAGAGGCAAAGGGACTGCCCATAGAAGTGGCGGCAAAGCCACACCTGGTCTCCCTGAGAAGGAAGGTCAGTCGTCAGCACTCCGCCTTCTCCTGTCCTGGCCTCCCCAACCCCCAGAACCCATGGGGAGTGGGTCTCTGCATAAATTACAGGACCACTCCGGGCCTTGGGGACACAGGACGTCCAGCCCAGCCTTTGCACACTGCACACTTCCTGCGTCTGCCCTGACTTGGAGGTTGAGTGGGAATACGGCTCATGGTCCCCTGGCGTCCTGAGGGCCGTTTACACACAACATAACATTTGCTCGCTGTTTGACTTTGATGGATGCAAATTTATTCCAAATGAGCCCAACGTTCATTAGCGTGCAAACATATGCTGTCGGTGGTGGCATACAGGGCCACTCGCCGGACGTCATGGCCGGTCTCCACTGGACACCGTCCGCTAGCCTCGGCCCGCCTTGCTTCCGGCTAAGGCTCCAGATGCTGTTTCTCGTGCACCGTGGAGTCTACACGGTGGCTACAGGGCCATTTTCTTTCATTAGAGAAAGCGCAGACAGATCCGCGGAAAGGACTTAAGTTTATAGGCTGATCTACCAAGGGGAGCTTCTTAACGTTGGCGACTTTCATTAGAAATACCTGGAATGAGAACAACGTTGTTCCGACAATAGAGTGCGGTTCTGTGGGTGCTCGCTGAACTACACACGCGCACACGCACACGCGCACACAGCAATATAAAAAGAAAATATGAAGAATGCGCAGGGTGTAAGCAACACAGGCCTGCCGAGTTCACTCTTTCCTGCACACGTGTCAACACCAATCAAAAGGAAGCTGGAATGACTCGTACGTCAGCCGAAGCAGATTTTAGAACAAAGAATATTACCAGGGATAAAGAGAGATATTTCATAATTACAAAGGGATCAGTTTTTCAAAAGACGTGCCAATCCTAAATGTTTATGCGCTCAATAACTGAGCTTCAAAACACATGAACCAAAATGGCATGACCAGCAACGAGGAACAGATGAGTCTACGGGGATATCAGAGACTCCAACGCTCTTTTCTCAGCTGATAGAACAAGGAGATAAAAAAATTAGCAACAACATAGAGGACTTAATACTATCGGCCAATTTGAACGAATCGATATTTATGGAATCCTTCACCCAACCACAGCGGAACATACATTCTTTCAAGTGCACACGGAGCATTCCGAACTAGTCCTCACTGTGGAACATAAACTCAGCTTCACGAATGTAAAGGGATTCAAACAAACAAAACACACCGTCTCTCCACAGTGGAGTAAATTAGAAGTCGGTAACATTAAGAGATCTAGAAAAGACTCAAATATGTGGATTGTTTAGTTCACAGCTAAACAATCCATGGGTCAAAGAAGAAATCAAAAGGGATTTTCGATTTAATGTAAATGAAAACACAAAGCATCAAAGTTTATGTATTTAGGTAGTCCTCTGTTTGTTAAAGGGTTTAATATGGAGGTAATCACCCAGCCCCCACGCCACTTCAGACCCAGATAACTTTACTGGTGAGTTCTACCAGGCACTTCAGGACGCGATAATACCAAGTCTACACACGAACTTTCACAAAATGGCACCAAAATGATAATTAGCAACTCGCTTTGTAAGGCTGACGTTATCCTGAAACCAAAGCCGTGGACCGATATCCTTTTAATACAGATATAAAATCATAAACGAAACGCTAGCAAATGAAGTCCAACCACGTATAGACCAGCATCATGACCAGGTGGGTTTTTCCCTGGAAATTCAGAATTAATATAACGTGAGAAAAATCAATACACAAAATTTTCATATTAAGAAACTAAAAAGGAAAAATAACCCCACTTTTTCTCAATTGATAATTTTAATAGACACAGAAAAAGCCTTTGAGGAAATTCAACATTCAGTCCTTGTAGGAACTGTGGGCAAAGCAGGAGTGGATGAAAACTCCCTTAGCCCGATCCAGGGCTTCTACAAAAATCGTACAGTTAACATTATACGATGGAGGACATTGACCCCACCTGAGGTTACGACCAAGCCAAGGTGTCTTCTTTCCCACTTTTCAACACTGTTCTGGAGCCTAGCCAGGGTAATAAGGCAGGGTAAAATATATACAATGCATACTGATTGGAAAGAAGATTTAAAACTATCTTTATACGTACATGAGATGATCGTCTATGTGGAAAATCCTTTGGAATTTACAACAAACTGCTAAAGCTAACGATAACAAAAACTCACTAAGAAGTGTATTTGGCCAGGTCGCAGGGTATAAGATGAATACACCAAAATTAATGGTATTTCTGTGTGTTTGTGGCCAATAATTGGAAATTGGAATCTGAAAGGTAACGGCTTTACAATGGCATCAAGAAATGCAATACTTAAGGATAAATCTGACAAGAGATGTGCAAGACCTGTACACTAAAAAGTAATAATTTTTGCTGAGAAAAGGGTAAAGCTAACTAACTAAATAAAACGCTAGATTGCGCTCATCGCTCAGGAGACTCGGTGTTGCTAAGATGTCACTTCTATCCTTACTGGTCTGTACATTTAATGCAATCCCAATCCTAATCTCATTAGATTTCTCTTTTTTTGGTAGAAATTGGCACGTTGCTTCTAAAATTTATCTGGAAATTCAGAAGACCCAGGAGAAGTAAGATAACTGGAAAAAAAAAATAAGTTTGGAGGACTCGTATTAATGGACGAGGCGGTGTAGTATTGGCATAGCGACAGAACCACGGATCAAGGGAACATACTAGATAGTCCAGTCCTAAAGGCGACTGAGTTTTGATAAAGGTTCAGAGGCTTCCATTAGAAGGAAGGTGCCTGGAACAATTAAATGTCCACATGCAGGATAATGTGCTTCGGCTGGAAACCTTCACCCTGCCGATGTCGTCTGGGCAGGTCTAAAAACCGAACTGACCTTTCCCGTCCCTCTCCCCGCATTTACTCTGGAGATTCTGGTGGCCTTCAGTGCTGCTTTGGAGTGTATTATTTATTTTATTTTATTTTATTTATTTTTTAATGTTTACTTATTTTGAGACAGACAGAGACAGACCGTGAGCAGGGGAGGGGCAGAGAGAGAGAGGGAGACACAGAATCTGAAGCAGCCTCCAGGCTCTCAGCTGTCAGCACAAAGCCTGACTCAGGGCTTGAACCCACGGACCATGGGATCATGACCTGAGCCAAAGTCAGGCGCTCAACCGACTGAGCCACCCAGGTGTCCCTGGAAAGTATTATTTAAAAAAAAAGACTGCATATTAAAATTCATGAAGCTATGTGACCACAACATATAAAATGTTGCTCTAAACCTTGGAATTACATTTTTTTTCCCTTTTCCCCACCTATCACTTGGAATAAGCTGCTCATTTCTATAAATCCTCATTTCCAAATGTCCCCAGATGCCCTCCCCCTCATATCCACATTGCACTCCATATAGTTCAGGTTCTTACCGCCCTACCTCAGCCCTTGAGGTGGTCATCTGTGCCCCCCGCTTCCAGTCTCAAGCCCCTGAGATCATTCCTTCATGAAGCCTCCTATCTAAATCCATAGGTCTGATCTTAGAACCAAAGGGTTTCAGGTTGGAGAGAACCTTAGGGGTTATCCACAACAATTCCTCGTTGAATTTGTAACGCCCTTTGGGGGCCGCCCCTTCAGAGATCAGGAACTTGGATCTGCCTGCGGAATACCCAAGTGCTTATTATGATATTCCGACCCTTCAGACGTATGACCCCAACTGCGCTTTGCTATTCTTGCCTCACTACTTTTGCTCTTCCCTTCTCGCTCACCCAGCACCTCATTTATTTCACAGTCTTCGTTCTCCAAACGTGTTTTCCAGCACCGCGTCTTCTGTCACATCGTTCCCTTGCAAGAAACACCATTTTCTTAGAGCCGTCGATCGTATTTACACACGTTCTTCAAAGACCAACTCAAATATCACCCACCCGACCAGACTCCCCCAGATGCAGTCACGTTACCCCCGCCTTACGATGGCCCAGAGAATAGCCTTCCCTCGGCCGATGGTGTTTATCGTGTCCTTCTTTATATGAATGTTTGAGCAGAAGTAAGAGGTCAGCTTAAAAACTAGGAAGCAGATTCTCTTCTTAGGAATGGGAAGTGTCTAGTTCAGCAGCAATCCTGGAGTCTCCATTTTGGTTGTAGAACTAGAGCCCTTAGGGCATGGTGGGGCAGGAGAAGAAGTGATACCAGGGAGGAGGAAGTTGCAATGCCTAAAATGGACAGTCATGTTGGTAGTTGGCTGGTGGGTCCGGCGGGAGGAAGCAGCCACAGGGTGCAGGTTAAGGACAGAAAGTGGCAGCAGGGCAAGGCCCGAGAGTCTGAGAAGACCTGTCTCCTTTTCTAGGATGGGGAAACCGAGGCCCGTTAGGAGCACAGGTGTCTGACGGCCTCCTCAGTGACGCTCCTCAGTGATTTGATCAATGTCCAAACTTCTACACTCAACGAGTGGGTGAGTGGATTGAGCAGGGTCGTGGGAAACAGAATTGGCCTCCAGAGTGGGAGTAACAGGGATCGGAGACAGGGGAAGGGCCCCAACAGATGAGTGGGAAGGGAAAGAAAAGCAGACCCTTGGAGGAAGCTCAGCCTGCACACGGAAATATCCAAACTCGAAGACGTTGTGAAGACTGCCATCTTCCTCACGCGATAAGCAGATTCCAGGTGATTTCGTTCAAATCTCACGGGACAGGGCCACCACTGGCTCACGATGGGATGAAGTGTCACAACTTCTAAGGGCGTATAATTAAAAGTTCATTGCTACCTGCCGACTTACTGTTTTTACTTCTGTTTCATTGATGAAGAACCTGATGCATGTGGAATTTATTTGCTCAATGTGTCCTAGCCTATAAGTGACCGAAGAAGGGTCCCGAGCCGTCCTAAGATCTGTGAGCTGAGCCGACCCTTTACATGTTGTCATGATGCCTGCTGGCTTGTAACCTCTCTGCAGACAGGAGCAGCATCTCACTCCCGTACCGCCCGTCAGCAAGATTTGCTCAGAGTAACATTGAATATTTTATTGAATTGAGGTGAAAAGAATCAAAAGACCTAAATCCCGCTCTTGAAAATCAATATTCAAGGAACACAGATGGTTCAGCGTCAGGGATACCGATCAAATCCGTGTTAAAATGAAATTGTGTTCTTCACATAGGGAGTAGGACACCAAGCGCAGTGGAAAAAAGTGACCCTACTACAAAAAATTCATCACAAAGAATGGATTCAGACAGACAAGAGAGTGGCGAAATAGGGGATGAAGTGCTCGGCGTAATCCATTTTAATGAATCGTTAGCCGAATCAGGCAAGGCGCTTAGTATTTCTGCGAGAAATGTACAAATATCTTGAATATTTGTTTGACATTTTCTTCACGGATTCTGTCTTTCCGCACGGCTGCAGGTGTTGTTGACTGACGGCCTTGGGAGGGACGGATGCAGCTGAGTCCACACCTCTTCAAATCCTTCAGACTGTTTCTATTTTTGTGGAGTAATTTTTCATTAACAGTAAATCCCTAAGATTTACTCAGCCAGTACGGCGGTGGTTGGCCGGAGTTCAGGTTTCCGATTCTAAGGAATCTGATTTCAGAGGCCGTTATGGGATAGTAATCAATGTGGCTTCCTACTACAGCGGGTGCGTCTTTGCTTGACTAGGAAACCTCATGGTCGTAGGGCATGGGATCGGGGACGGGGTGGGCCCAGCTAGGGGCGTTCTCGCCGAGGAGGAGGGTGAGAGGCAGGGGCCGTGCATTCGTCCCAATACGAGACACCCGCCTTTTCTGGCCAGTCTGCTGACCTCTGGGCGTGGGACTGGGCCACAATCCTGGGGACAGAGTGTGCGTTGACTGGGGGAGGGGGGACAAGGAGGGACCCTGGGTGTTGGAGGGCGGCGGTCTCAGGGGCCGACTGGCCGTGCGGATCAGCGCTGTGTAGGCCACCTCTCGAAGCCACACAGACACCCGCTTCAGGCCGTACCTGACCCTAGCTCTGCTGCTTTGTGAAGGTGACCCAGGAAGTCCTTGAAGGAAGGCACATTCTTCCGTTTTAAGCTCCACTCCCCTTCGGGGACACATAGTAGATGTCCCTCTACCCCAGAACATAGCAGATGCTCATCAAAGTTCCCCAAGAGGCGGAAGAGATGTCTGCAGGAGGAAAAGCGACGGGAAGCTTTTCCCGCATTGCTGTGCCCAGACCGGCGGGCGGAACCTGGGCGCACGGGGAGCATTTCCCCAGCTCTTCCTTCGGGGGACGTGGGATGGCAGCCACACTCTGACTCGGCTCCACCCATCCCTCCAGGGGGCCGTGGAGAGCAGGGAAGTGCGAGGAGGGGGAGCGTGCAGGGACAGCGTTTGGAGCTGGACCACGCGCTCGCTCCCTACTCCTGTGCAACGGATTGCCCCAAACTTAGCAGCAGAGAGAGCCGGACAGAGACAGACAGAGAGAGAGAGCACTGGAGAGCACAGAGCGAGAGCGGCCGCGAAGGAAGACAGTCTTCTGCAACGTGAGAACGGAAGGACACACCCCCCCCCAGACCAACGACCTGTGTTCCAGGAGGCAGTGGGTCACCCAGGGCCATCCTGGAGGCCCCCTGCCCTCCTCATGCAGTCTGCAGGGGAAGACAAAGCCCGTGACGGGAACGAGGCTGGGGACGGGGCTGCGTGTTGGGAGGACTATAACCCGGGGTGTCTCTAGCTGAGGGGCTCAGGGAAAGAGGCCGCTGGATTTGGGCACATGGCCAACGGGGATGCCAGCAGGTACTTCTCAGGTCACGCTGACCGGGCAGCCGCAGCGAAAGTGCCCCTGCTCCTGCCCGCTTTCCAGGGGCCGTGTGGACCTGCAGGGAGCACGGACACCATCCACGCAAGGCGGGGACATGGCGGCATACCCGGGAGAAGCTTCATCGGACTGTCGCGTTGCTGGGCACCCTATGAGCAAAAGAGAAGGTAAGTTGTAAGGGGGGCATTTTACTGGTCTTTCTGCTTAGAGGCTCGAGGGGGGCAGTTTGGAGCGATGAGCCCACGCCGTCAGCTGAGAGAGAAAAAACAGTATCTGATGCAGATTTATATTATACGCTCTTCAAATACGGGCCCTATTGTTCTGTGTTCGGGAATTCTCTCCCTCCTCCCCTCCCTCCCTTCCCTCCTCCCTCCCTCCATTCCTTCCTCCCTTCCCTCCTCCTCCCTCCCTCCCTTCCTCCCTTCCTTCCTCCCTTTTCAAAAAATTCACAGCAGTGTTCTGCGCCCTCACACCTGCACCCGGAAGATCCCTCAGCATTCGGCACCTGCAGTCACGTGTTTTGCAGAGGACGAGCCGATATACCATCCCCGAGTTGCCCTCTCTTCGAAATGCCAGTATCAGCACCAGTTTATTCCAAATTAGTGAATACGAGTAGAAAAACATGACCCGAAAAGGGTAAGAATGTAACAACAGTCAGAGACCATTAAATACGACTCCCCCGATCGAGCGTCCGTTATTTTTGTCTCCACTGTTTCAGCCAGGCACCATGCTTTGTGTCTGTCCAGTCTACATTAACCTTTTTGTCGCCCTCCTTACCTTTACGAATCTGTGCTCTTTCCTCTTTAGATGTTCTGGGCAAGATAATACCACTCCCCGTGGGTTTGCAAAGGTGCGATCAGTGAGTTTTCCTCTCCTGGGCGGCAAGCTTCTACGCCGTCCGTCCCGCGGCCGCGGTGTGCATCGGGCGGTCACGGCGCCGCAGCCCGCGCTCCCGGGCAGGCGTCCGGCGGGCGCGGGCGGGCTCCACGGGCCAAGGCCAGCTCCCTCCACGCACGCTCGACAGGAAGTCGCTTTATCCTGTCTTCAGGATTCTTGTCAGCAGCGTACCCGTTTTGAGAAGTTTGTCTTTTAGCGTCTCTGTGACCTCCATAAAGACTGTGCACTTCTGCGGAGAGACTCTGTGTCTGTAGATCTGCAGACAGAGAGAAGACGGCTTGTTTGCAGAATGCGTCCGCCACCCGCCAAGGCGCTCGCTTCTCGCTCACGCTCGTCCCAAGGGTTCCCTTAAAACCAGACGCCATATAAAGTGGTTTGTATGTCAAAGAAGCAAGACACGTGAAGACTCTTCTCGGTCGCAGATCTCCCAGGACGGAAGGCCGCGTCCAGAGACCCCGGGGCCGGCGGTGGACTTGGCTGGGACCACAGCGGCTGCACGTCCCCGCGTGCAATTGAGCCCGTGTCCAAGCCGTTGGCTGAATTCAGCAGGGGGAGCGCCTTTAGACGTCTCCGGTTTGTCCCTCCGTCTCGGCCTACGGCCGACCCACTCTAAAGACAGCCGGCAAGTGCTTGCGGCTCGCGAATTGAACTGAACTCTGTGCTTCCGAGCGGCGGAAACACCGGCCTGGGTGGAGCAGGGGGCGGGGCGGTGAGCCTCCTCTCCTCCGGCCGCAGCCCTCCCTCTGCCGTCACTCTGCCGTCCCTCCGCCTGTGGCCGGCCTGAAGAAGATCCCTGAATCACAGCCGCCCGCGATCGTGTCCCCCCTCCCCTGGGTCCCCAGCTCGGAGCGCCGCCGTGTCGTGCCAGGGGTCCTGGCTTTTATTCGCTGGCACGCCTGGAGGACGGGCTTCAGGCGTTGCAGGAGAAATTCCGATCCTGCAAAATAATTTCACTCTGATGGAAATCTCAGTGTTAATTCAGGTGTGCTGAACATTACTAATTTGGGCGTCATTTCTTCCAGTGAGAATGAATTAAAGAGGTGCTCTGACCTAACTGTTCACCGTTTCTCTAGGTGGACTTTTGGAATCACAGGAGGCAGAGGGAAATCCTCCCTCCTTCCCCCTTTACCCCTCCTTGCCTCCTCCCTCCCTCCTTTTCTTCTCCCCTTCCTTCCTTCCTCCCTCCCTCCCTTCCTTCTTTCCCTCCTTCCTTCCTTCCTTCCTCCCCTCCTTCCTCCCCAGTCTCTCTCTTTCCTTCTAACAATGAACATTTGTTATGGTTCTACTCAGAAGCAAATAATGATTGGACAAGAAGTGTCCAGACAGTTGTCTGAGAAAGTAGTTTTTGCAGAGCTATAGGTAGGTCATTTCTTAGGACCTCTTTTTCATCCTTTAACGGTTTGATGGTGTCTGAGGAGGGCCTTGCTCTCCGGGTCTCCGGGTCGGGGAGTTCCCGCAGGCCCAGAGAGGAACCGCTCTCCTGATGTTTCTAGGCGTGGATTCCAGGGTGGCCGTATCGCTTCTGCTCTGCCTCCTCGGGGGACTGTGCAAGTCAGGCCACGGCTCCGAGACGTCCCCACTGCAGACCTGTGCTCAGTCCGCCGGGCAGCTCCGGCTTCCCTTTGCCCCTGGAGTCTGTGAACATGAACTTGCTCGCCGCCCCCGCCCCCGCCCTCCACTGCGTCCTCATCCTCAGGACATGGGTGCGCCCCTCCCCGTTGGCCACGTCGCCCCGATGCTGCCCTCCCCAAGCCACTGGCTGCTTCTCTTTTGTTCCCATAGCCCGGGCCCGTGTCTCCAAGACTGCCTCGCGGGAGCTTATCGGGGACTTCCGGGTGCGAATCCAAAGTTGGGGTGGCCGTGCCGGCCAGGAATTCCAGGGGATCACGCTCTCCCGCATGGGTCACACTCTCTCCACATTCAGTCCTGTGGGTGTCTGTCTGCGCCTGTCCGCGGGGCTGGGGCACAGGTGCAGGAGGGGGTGGCCTGGCGGGCCCTAGGGTGTCCCAGTCTGGGGGGCGCGCGCCTTCCGTTCGTGTCCGCTGACCAGCGTGTTACAGAGCTGCAGAAACAGAGGTTGGTGCAGAAAGGACAGCGGGGCGCGTGGGTTTTGTCTGCAGCAGTGCCTGGGGATCTGCTCGGGAATCTCCTGCGGTGGAGGCATGACTGATTCCCTCTCCGAGGAAAGTACACACATGAGCAGTAGTTTTTACCGGCCCGCGGGACAGGTAGCGTGTTGTATCCACAGGCAGATTCGTTCGGCGCTCCGACCGCTCACCCCCACTCTTCCCATTTCCGTCGAACGAGTCTTAGTATCACACTGTTTCTTCATTTATTAACGAATTAAATCTATTCTTGGACGTGCGTTTCATTTTTACTTCTAGCCTTGGGAACGGTGTTTTCTCGCTCTGCAAATCCAAGGCACCCGGAGGGCCGTATGGTCTTGGTTTCTCAATGATCTCTGGAGTCTCCGTGTGCCTTCGTGGCCACACGCACAGTTTGTCCTCCCCGACGTCAGAGTGACTTCTCGCGTGACCCCAGGGGCTTTGCGCCTGCGTGCGAGCACACACACACACACACGCGCGCGCGGGCAGCCAGAATCAGTGTAAGTCGAGGGCAGTCAGCACAGGCGCAGCTACCGGCCTCCGTTGTTCTGCCCCCTGTTCGGTTAGAAACCCCTTTAAACGCAGACTGTGGGACTTACCGGAGGAACAGAGTCACCCAAGCAAGAATTGAAGACTTCCCTCCAAAAAGCCTACGTGTAATCAAGGCTATTAGTCAGCGGAGAGGGCGGGGAGGAATCTACGTGCGGAATCCTCACGGACCCGGCCTCACTTCCGAGCACAGCCGCGTGTGTGACCGGCCACGGAACACAGACCAGCTCCGCCACCGAGGAAGGTGGCCCAGCGCAGGAGGCGCGGTGTGGACACGTATTTACTTATGCTGCGGCTTTACCGGCGCTGCAGATGTCACGGCTGCACCTTCACGGGGTCGGGAACCCACCCGACCCGTGGGCGGGGACGAGGGGCTGCAAACCCACGGGGTACGGTAGGAGCCTTTCCGCCAGACAGATCAGGTTCCAGCCCTGTTTCTCCTGTCCGCCGGTGCGGGGACCCTGAAAACACCTGCTGGGCAGACTGGAAAGGCGGGCGACCTCCGGGTGTGGACGAGACGCACTGCCCGCTGCAGAGCCTCTTACCGGCCAGGGAGACAGCCTCCTCCCCTCCTCCGAGGGGTAGCGCGGTCATCTACCGCGGTGGAGGTGAAGCATGGGGACACTCGGGAGCTGCTCCGTGCACTGACGGTGTCCTGCCTGTACGCGTGATGTCCTTGTGTTCCATGACTCGAAGGCTCCGGGCTGCTGTCTTCACACGTGTGTCGCGATTCTATGGGGGGTTCTTGACACCAGGCGCTGGGGGGCCTGGAGCACACCACAGGCTCGATTCTCATTTAGTGCGCCTCGCTGCTTCAGGACGCCAGACAGTCAGACAGTTTCAAAGGAACCAGGGAGCTCAGGGCATGCCCTTTTGCAGCGGAATTTCTAGAATGTGCAGGGACAAAGCCAATAATATGGTACATTTACGGGGGAACCTCGGATCCCTGGGTCCGAGCTCCTCCACGCCGCCCAAGTTCAGGAGGACGCGAGGATGGGTCCCCCAGCGTGGAGACCATCACACTCAGTCTGAGAAACTTCCAGAGGGCCGCCTGCAATGCTGAGCTGTGGACGCACGCCGCCTCCTGACATGTAGGGTTGCAGTTTCTTAGCGGACACACAAATCGGCAGAGTCTTGATAATGGAAGTCGCTAATGCCTCCTTTCCTTTCCCCCATAAATTAAAACGATTTGACGTAAGGAAGGAGAGCAGACGGAATTTAGTTATTGTCGTTAATTGCAGTGTCCGATTGATAATTTGCTCAATCTTCTTGCAAAATTGCCTAATTGAGAACAACGAAGCAGATGGTTCTTTGTTTTGCGGCGTTCAGTCCCTAACCCGA